>HG995402.1:0-5000000 GCA_905333125.1 Pheosia tremula | reverse complement strand
TCGATCACCAGATCGACATTTGATGCTGTCAAAACGCATTATCTACATTGAAGTTAGATTATTCTAACAACGGGCAGTAAGAAGAGAAGGACAGGTGTCCATAGGTAGGTACTAAATTTACATGATTTTGTGAGTAACTACTTATAAGTCTAGTTTTATTACTCATCTTTGTTATAGCTTCTCATCTATGTGGTAAATTTTAAATAAATCAAGTACCCACACTAAGCAACGCTTGTATTATGGGTAGCGTACAATGGAGGGCAAACTTAGTATAAAATACTCTTAGTATAAATACATTCTATATATTAAACATCCATGACTCGGTACAAACATTAGTGCTCATGACACAAAGATTGTATCAACCAGGATTCGAACCCGGGACCCTCGGCAAATATAGCAGGAACACTACCACCTGCGCTAATCAGGGCCACACGTACCTATTATATGTTTATAGGATTTCTATAGAGATTTGCTTCAACTACTGTGATATTCACAAGCTGTTCGGTGTACCAATGATGAAACGATATAGCTGGCTGGTCTGTACTCATGCCTCAACTTCTATATTGCCGTCGACATGAACGTACTATAATCGTTTAGCACAGACACGACAGATATTTATTAGACCGTGACTTCAGAGTTATTTGCACTTGTTTATTTTGACTCGGTCCATTGATGTAATAGATGTAAAAGTCGGACGTCCGTAACTGTGTACACACAAACGTTTTTTGGACATGAAAAAATATTACTTAACTATTTAAAACTTTGGATCTGCTTCCGAACCTGCCATCGGACAACGGCCAGCGTGGCGTGGCCGACTATTGCCCAAATCTCGACTATTAATATTCATGGTTCGAATTAGAAAAATCCTTTGGCTCACTGCTCTTCAAACCATGTTATTTTTACACTATTCAAATACTTAAGTCCGACTCAACGGTTTGAGTCGTCGTTCGATGATGACGCGTTCGAATTAAACAGCCCTCAAAAATATAAGAAGCGTTTTGTATTAGTATTCTCCGGTCTGGTATATTTAGGTTACTACATATTAAATCCGAATCAGGAACTCCGTAGGGCTCCATATCCTTACCTTTCTACATCTATACATATAAATAAAATTGGAGTGTCTGTTTGTAATATTAAAATAACCGCTTTTTACTAAGTGCATTTGGATGTATACACGTTACCTATACCGAAACAAAATTTTTTTAAATTTTTGTCTGTCTGTCTGTCTGTCTGTCCGTCTGTCTGTCCGTCTGTCTGTCTGTCTGTCTGTCTGTTTGTTCCGGGTAATCTCTGAAATGGCTGGACCGATTTTGACGGGAATTTCACTGGCAGATAGCTGATGTAACAAGGAGTAACTTAGGCTACTTTTATTTTAGAAAAAAAAATTGGATCTCTCGAAAAAAATTAAAACCAATGTTGCAGCGCTGCGCCTGCTTAAAGTTTGATAGCAACAATCTGCAATGCGTCCCGCGGGATCAGAACGCGAGCAGGCTGTTGCCAACGGTTGAGACGTTGTTAAATACCACGCGGACGAAGTCGCGGGCAACAGCTAGTACTCAATAAAAAGAAAATGTGCGTTCCTCACAGCTGTCAATCAGGAAACAAATAAACTAGTTTAACGGCATTTACGCGGTATTTTTTTTATTATAGTACATACCTTGCATTACGTAGTTCTCTTCTTCCTAGATTTTTCCTATTTCTATTTTGTATTGGCCCTGCGTTCAGTTTCCATTTATAGAATAGAACAAATAACTCTTTGGTATCATTGATTTGATAGTTCCTAACTTTTTATCCATAAATTCGTTTGTTGCAATAAAAATATTAACAGCATATTACGTATTAAAATTATATTTGTGGTTGGGAGGCGCATTTTACAAATTAGTTTCTGAATTTACTTAAAATATCACAGACAAGACTTTAATTTGATGTGCTATGATATTATATTTAATTTGATAGCCGGTTTGACGAGACCGTGATTTGAATCGTTAATCGTTGAATAAATTAATTAGTGACGAAGATGACATTAGACGATTAACGGTTTAGTTAATATAAACAGTTTTGCAGCCATGGTCACGCCAAGGCTGCAAAACACCTTTACAATGAATAATTACACCGACATCACGGTATTATAGTACTCACAGAATATTGAATATTATCGACTTGCTAGACAATGAGTTGAGGTCATAAATGGCATAGTTGTTTAAACCGCACATACATATCCCACCTGTGGCAGCGGTGAAGAATTTAGGTAGAGGTAAGTATTTTACCCATGTGACTATTCAGCTTACTTAACAATTTAAAGTATAAAATAGTCATTCATACTCTTCTGTTGAGCCGACGTCTAGTTTCTTCTTCATGAAAATTGTCATCAGAGTAAACATGCCAGTAGGCAAACAACTTTCCTGAGTATCTTTAGTTAGGAAGCCGGAATCCAAATCGGAAATGAGAATACCCACTTTTGGATAATGCTAGTTTGATTGACTACCTACCTTCTGTAAAACCTCTGCATTTTTTAATACAATGTAGCCACAAAGGTATCACTTACAAACGCAGGCGAATAAGCCCCGGCTTTCTAACCAGCCCTAGAAAACCGATAGTTAATAAAATATCTGGCCATTAGCGTGAATAGAGGCGGTGATATTGGCTAGACACAATGTCCAAAAGATTAATTACAAAATCTATGAAAAGAATTTGAAGCTACACAAAATTAAGTTTTTTTAAACTTTTTCTCCTCTAAGTATTACATATAATTTAAAATCCTCGTGACCTGTGTTTACGCTACCACAGCAAAATTACATCAGTTATTTTTGCAATATTGCTGGGCGAAGCTGCTACGGGAAGATTCGATCGAACATTTTCGCGGGAATTCACCGCATCCATTACCGGCGTAGTATATTTATAATTTATATTTCTCATAAACAGGGGTTTATTACACCCTAACCCATACAATTACGGCGGGTTGCAGTTTGAATTCAATGCGAGCGTCTTACGAGATTAGCATTAGGTACCTAATTAAGTAACTTATAACTGTTGCGAGTTATATGTACAACCTAATACGCCTTATAAAAAATCTAAATTCAAAAGAGGTACCCCTTAATACTTAGGTAGATAGTTACTGTAATTATTTAAAACTCCGTAAATGTTATATTTTTAACGAAAATTATGGGAAATGGATCATTATTATTACTAGTTATATTATATTTAATGGGTCCGATTCAGTGAAAGATATTGAAATGAAAGTGAGACTAATAAGATGCGATCGGCGAACTAATCATGGTGAAATTTTTTATAGAATAAAATTGCCCTTGATTCACTTTCAATTGACACTGTCACTCTAACTGCGGTTGCATCGGTTATGTTTATCGATAGCACCAAAGTTTAACGATATTGTTGGCTAATACCTATAAATTTCTTATTTTAATCATATATACACGTGAATTTTTCAAGTGGGCGTGATTTCTAAATGGGAAGCTGTACTTTTCTTTAATTTTCCGTATGTCATTACTTCACAGGACTTATTATCCTCCTTATTATCGACATTATCGGATGGTGCAATAATATTACAGGCTGTTTTTTTTTTCAAAATTTATGGCTTCCATTCCCGGATAGGGAAATTGTAAAAATCGTTTACTCCATATACTATTGCTTCAAATTGGGTCTTCCGTGCCTACTTGATAAATACACCCGTAGGTATATAAACCTAAAGGTTTTTATGCAATCAGCATCTTCCTACCAGCTAAGAAGAACCTACTTGCGAATATTTAAAACCTCGGTTCCACAACATTACTTGTAAAGATTTGTAATTTGTATCCTTTGCTATTTTATTTAGGTACCATATAAGTTTGCTGCCCGTGCACTTCATAGCAATATTCTAACGTAGGTATTAATATTTAAAAATAGATATACCTTCATACCTACTAGGTTGGTAGTTAATTTAAAACAAACAAGAACGAACATAAAGATTTATGAATTAATAAAAAAAAACTATTTAAATACTCACAAATAACAACTGGCGCCGCATGGCTACGTTTACAATGATACTTATTTACTTCACTTTAACTAAAACGTCAGTCTTCCGATACAAATGTTATTTGAATGCACAACACTTTTTACTGAGAAGTTTACATTACAATTTCCCGCCCAGCACTGCGCTCGCGCCTCCCTTACCAGTCATAATAATGGCGGCGAACGGCCGTCCGGCTAGCACTTTATATAACACCCCGCCGCTGCACAATAGGTATATAATTTAACTAAAAATCAATGTCGTTTTGTTTTATACAAGTTAGATAAGTCTCGTGGCACCATCATAATTTACACAACCTCCCATCCATGAAATGATTCGGGCCACAATGAGGTCTACGGGTTGTTAGACACGTAATTGTGAATGTTGCATTTTACGGGTTCCTCGTGAGAAGTGCGTAAAAAATGTCGAGTCCAACGAAAAACTGCACAACGAATCGAGAAAGGTAACCCAGACTGATCTAGTAGGTAGCCATAGTCGTGACTGAGGATATGCAATAACTTCTTAGATAAAACAAAAACACTGTCAATTCAGGTTTTATTAACTTTTATGTATTTACTTGGTGTATTTGCTAGGTATGTGTTTACTAGGTGTAATTTACTGTCCTCCATGATAAAGAAAGTGGTAGCGATAATTAAATTCTGTAGAAAATCATCATCTAACGTTAAATTAGCGGGTAGGTAGGTATCAAACCAAGTAGTTAACTACTTGAAGGATTTTTAATAATCATTATTGCCCTATCGTGAAAATTTTAATAGCATTGCTAGTATTACAAGTTACTCTTATATACCTATAATATCTTTATTTATATTTGTATGCTTTTATGTCTAATGGTCTGTCGGTAATAACACGATCACCAACGCGTAAGTACCTATCTAGACAAGTATATGTGTAATTATCTCACCATAAGGCTCAGCTATGACTTGACTTGATGTTGTGCTTACCACTCAAGTTCACAAGAATATTTAGAAGAATTAGGTAAATATATTTATCGGTATTTCGTAATATAACTTAGTATGGCAGGTCAACACCTGGTTGCAACAAAAAATATATTATCTTGTTCGGAATGCCTTTACCTTGATCTTACAACGAAATTTCAATAAAGCAAACTTTATTTAACTTTTTGAGTTCAAGGCAGATATAACCAAAACGGTCAGATAGGTCTATCGATTATAATGTAAATATTAAGAAATCGTTAATTGTTTTCTATACAGTTGGGTGGTGAAAGAAACTTTTGAATGGCAACAAAAGATCTTGGTCAATGCCCTCGACAAGGCGCAGCCGGCGCTCGAACTGAGATAAATCATATGCAAACAAATTAATGTGAAATTGACGACCCGATTGGCACAGTCGGTAGTGACCCTGCTTTCTGTGCCGAGTATCGGTTCCAATCTCGGTCCGGGCAACCTTTGTGTAATGAGCAAGAATGTTTGTAACAGTCGCGTAAGTTTTATAAATTACACATTTATACTGGGATCGCCCCCAGTCTATTGCACGGGATCCATGATACAAGCTTTGCTGAGTTTGGGTCCCTACAGTTGGTGTATTCGTCTAGCGTTTATTTGTTATGGACTTTGGTAGGTATACTTAATTACTTACTTTTGTATTTATGCTAATAAGTTCCTACATAATTAGAAATCAAACTTGTTCGGATTTGTTGGCGCGCTTGCATACGCAACAATTCTGCTAAATATAACAACAATATCAACATAGACAGATAATACTTATCAAGGCCGTAAGCAGGAGGGAATTTTTGGGGTTCTAGCCACCCCGTAATACCTTAGGTGTTACAAAGTTTTAAATGTAGGTACTTTCTAAAATATTTTAGTTTTTATTCGGATTCCTATTGTATTTGCATATTGTCTCTGGTCCAGAGCTCGACTCCAGTTAATTCCTGTCTATGGCCCTGCTGCTTGTGTACTACCCAAAATATTTGAATCTTGATAGATATCAACAATTCTTTTTTACTAGGAAACAAATAACATCAACTTAAGACAGGTAATAATACGTTGCACGTCGTTATATAACTAATAAACAATGGTCAATAACAAATCCAGCCAGTTTTATTATGTTGTATTTAGATGCTTCACCAATAATTATATACATGCGAGTATATACCGGTTTGAGATATTCTAATCATGTATACATCTCGCAACTTAATGTCGGTATAATTACATATTGATGCAGAAGCTTGAATTGGACGAGGACGATTATAATAACACCACTCGTACATTTAAACAAAAAGTAGAAAAAGATGGCCGCAAATCTTTAAAATATCGAAATGCGGAATATCACCATTCTATAGGAAAAATAAAAGTCCAGCCATGCAAAGCGAATCGTTTGCGTAGCGTTTAAAATAGATTGACTTTTTCACAATAACTTTATTGAGCAAAACGTTTAAGTTCATTTTTTTTTCAATAAAGCAGGTATCTATGCAAGGTCACAAGAGCCAGATATTACATCCCATGCGGTTTCATCACTTTTACAGTGGCCCGGCGGCAGGTCTTTGGAAAGTTTACGAAATAAATACGAAACTTATTGTGTTGCTTGCAGCTTCTTAGGTAGAGATTTATCTTATTCGATGTTGGAATAAGGAAAACAATACACTGTTAACTGCATTTATCATTGTTCAATGTTGAAACACCTTTCAATATAAATTCATTAAATTTGTGTAATACTGAATGAGGCAGGACGGGTATGCAAACTTGCGAGGGAAGTTTGCATACCCGTCCTGCCTCATTCAGTTCGGCAGAAGATTAATAAAAAAAATAACACTACTGTTTATTGATTTCTTTATTAGATATCGCCGGTACAATACTATAATGACCAATTTAAAATGCAATGTTTACTATTGTATCACTTTGAATAGTAGTAAATCCGAACACTATTTTGTACACAGGACAACATACACAAATGATTATTGGAGAGACCTATTAAAAATAATACACTTCAATATTTCCACTTTTTATCTGGTGTGCAAAAGGCAACGAAAAATAATATACATTATAAAATCAATATCAAGTCCTATCGAACGTTATGTAACCATTAACCACCAGGATCACATTTTCTTCCGTCCGGATGATTTTCTCGTCGGCGCGATATAGAACTACACGTTGAACACAGCTTTATATCTGATAACAGAGACTCGCATTTTTTTTTCAAAAACCCTTATTATTAAACCTTATACTAAATTTCTAATCTCTTACCATCATATACACAAGCTATAAATAATACTGCTAATGAAAGGAGAACTCAAAATGGAAGTTCACTGCGTAAGTCTTAAGAAAATGTGTATATTTTTAATAAAAAAAAACAGTTTATGTTAGTAAACAGACCTTGTCTATTCAAAACATTAGCAGATTATATAAATATCCTGCAGCAATGTCGATAAATACGATGAGAAGGGAGTAATGTATAATATCCAAAAACACACCAAAGAAAAAATAGAATTTGGAGACTAAAGTTACAACGATTCGCACTCAGATCATATCGTTTAAACACATTAAAATTAGATAAATAGTTCTCTATGCGTACAGCATTTGCATACATAACTACTATGTAAACATATCACGGGCCTGTAGGTTAAATGAGAAACTAAAGTCTAAGATACTAGGGCGTCTATCTAAAATTACGATTGATAAATACCTACTCCGTACAAGCTATATTCGAATTATAACTATACATATAGCGACGTATCACATCCATTAATCGATCCATAGCCATAGTATTAAAGGACATACTGACATTCATTCGTTCGTATTTATTTAGTGGGATTGAATATTATGTACTTTAGAATTCTAAATTCACTGAGTAATATTACTGGAGATTTTTTTCGTCCACTCACAATAACATAAAATGGTTATTCGAATCCAATTTCCGCTGATCATCCTTATCAACGCTTTTTCACAAGTTTGGTAAGTACTTCTGGAATAATTACCGATAGCGAGTTAAATTGACAAGAAAATCCTTATAAATTATATCGATATTTGAACTAAATATGTTGAGTAAGTTTAGATACACCAGATTATATAACAAATGAAAATTATGACGGATTTGATTTTACCATGTTGGTTCATTGAATTTAATCGATTGATTCAAAAACTAGATGGATAATAACATAAAAATCATTACGAGTCTGGCGTCATTACTAACCACATTGTGTACTGACGCCGGAATCAATTGTAAAAATACAATTAATTACAAGTACATACTAACAATGCCCGCAAAATAGATTGTGTCTGTGAAATTGGTGCGAGAGCCCAGAATATTTAGTTTTGGATGTCAGGTGGTTTTGAAACTTCAAACTTCAAAGACGCAAACTTATATTGCGGATATTGCAATACCTTTAATGAAGTAATAATATATTTTGCTACGCATACAATTTATTTCAAAGTAATGTTTTCACGATCATCAATTTGACAACACGTTTTTGTTGGTAATTTTTAAATATATTTCTATAAACCTAGAAGTACATAAAAATATTCTCAAATTTACATTATGTAAGTTATGCCAAATAACGAGTGTTCTTTAAATTAACACTGTTTCAATGCCAGGTAGTTTCTATATTAAATATAGTATTTAGAAAACATACAGAAATCAAGAGTAAATAAATACACGGGAACCGGTAAATCTAGAGAAAAAAATCACGACAATATAAATTTAAAGCCACACTACTCACTCATACAGATACCGAATCACTCGTAGGCATGTCGCGCGCACACCGAAAATAAATCAAAATAGTCTGCTCACTCAAAATGTATCGAGTCTGGGGGGGTCTACCACTGCGGGTTGGGCGGTGGGTAACCGTCGGGCGGGTAGGCGGGCGCGGGCGGCGCCGCGCCGTACGGCGGCGCGCCAGCGGGCCCGTACGGCGGGTAGTACGGCCCTCCCGCGTAGCCCGCGTAGTACGCAGGGTTCGGGTACGCGCCGTAGCCCATCCCGTAACCTGTTGGCGAAAATGTATGTAATAGCATTGTAAAAAGGATAAATACCCTGTTAATTTATACACTGTGGAATCGTTATCAACAGATAAAAAAAATGCTATTTTATCTATTACAACTGATGACGAACTGTTATTAGTGTTCGCAAATACTGATTTTGTAAAATATTTTTTATCGCTGACGTAGAGTCAAATTAGAAAGGACAGTAAACATTTTGCTAACCTGGATACTGGCTGTAATGCCCTTCTGGAGGAGGATTTCCAGCTGGATAGACTTGCCCGGCCGGCGCCATGGGGTTTGCCATTGCGGTCGGCGCGGATCCCTTGCTGGCGTCGGCGGTGCCCGGCGTGCCCGGCGTGGCCGTGCCGCCGCTCATCATGCCCGGGTGGCTCATGCTGAGCGGCGCTCCCGCCGGCGGCTTGCCCGGCATGTGGCCCAGCGCAGGGTGTGCATGCGGCCCCGGTCCGTCGTGCGGGGCTCCCGGCCGCCCCACCAACCTCGAGCTCGTGCCCTCCACCGAAGCGATCGGGGGCGTAATTTGCAGGCTTGACTCTGGTTTCCTCGATTTCTGATGGCCCGCGGGTCCCAGGAGACTAGACACGCTGTGCGACATCCCTGAGTTCGGCGTGGGCTGCCGCTCGTTGCTGTGAGGTTCGGGTGTGGCATCCGGTTTAGTGGGGGACTTTTTCTTCTTAGACTTAGAAGTAGGTTTCTCCTCGCTATTCGGAGAGTATGATTGTGTGATGTCATCCAAATTTCTACGAAAATCTGGCAATCCCTCCTTGTTAAGTACGCTCGCGGTTCTCTCTAGTTGGCTCAAACTGGATTCGACGGCAGGTCGACTGCCTGCACGTTGATGCCTATAGTTTTTCAACAAATTTATTTTCCGTTCGACGACTTCCGAAGCTCGGGCGACATCTGGGTTTTCCGTACTGGGATTTTCCTGGGATTTAGAGGGTTCCGGGGAACTATTTTCTATGCTTTTGTTATCTAGAGCCTCCTCAGGAGGGAGCTTTTCTTCGGTTGTTAAAACTATCGGTTCCGCGTCGGACTTCGATTCTTTATCGGCTTCCGTACTTTTGACTGGTTTTTCATTAGGTATTGCATGATTACTTGTATTCTTATCTGCGTCTGAGTCGGTGTTAGGTCTCGTGCGGCTCTGTTTATGTTCTTCTTCGTCATCGCTGTCCAAGACATGCGTGTCCTCATCGGAATTGATATCCAATCTACTTGAATTCGTGTCTGTATTGTTGACGTCCGACTTTTTGGGGTCTTTCGTGATCTTTGTGATGCTGACGGATCCGGGCAGGTTAGGCCGCAATAATCTAACTGGCATAGGCTGTTTGGGACGCATACCAGAATATGAACGCAGTTCACCTAAACGATTTCTGATGTCGTTAATTTTTTGACCCGGCAACATGGGTCTTGCGATTTTGTTTGCACCCATTATGGAAGGCCTCGTTAGTACTCTGTGATATCCATGTCTTGGGCCTGTCTTGGATGTGATAGTGATTGCAGAATTATTCTTTAGAGATCCAGGTAAGCTTGCCACCGGTCGAGCGCCTAAAACTATAATTATTAACGTATTAAGATAAAGACATTTTCATACACATATAACATTACAAATTATGATTGTGTGAATATTGTAGTGTAAGTTTCACATTCGTTTTTTACAGATATTAATTACCTTGTAGAGTACACACTTGAGCTACTTTTTATTCACAAGTATAAGCAAGTTATTAATCAATATGATTTGTTTACCTTTCTTTCCTATAGGGCTATCTTTACTGTCTGCGCCCTTCTGGGCCAAGCCTTTCAAGGAGGTCTTGATGGCGATGATTTTGCCTGACTCCAGTTGCATGTATATTCCCTTCGGTGATTTCAACACCATTACCCGTTGGCCCGCCTTCAACACGATGTTGGTCTTCTCGGCTGAATTGGTTGGTATTACAACATCTAAGAAAAAAATTAAAAAATATATATATTTAAATATTAGTCCAGTCTATGGATGAGTTTTCGAATTATAACATCAGCACGATTGTCAATACTCGTGGTATTGAAAAGTAATAAACACAGTTGCCTTAAAGATTTTATTTTGTTGCCAGCCTAAACAGTTCCTATGACTCGTTTTACCCTAGGGGTACTATTGGTAGTATCTTGACGTAGTTTCGAACTTTATGTGTTATATGCAAAAGAATTTGCTTTGAGCTCGCTCAGGCACGAGAAAATGCTAGTAAATAAGTAATTATTAAGAGAAGATTTTGCGTTTTATTCTTCAGTCGAGAAATAATCCTCTGAAGTTTAACTCACCGAGTGGCAATGTCATCTCCTGCGCAGTCATGCCCTGCCGCCGCCACACGTCGGCCGGGATCCACCTGGCGCCGTGCTGCATCGGCCGGACGGACGCCACCGGCCGTTGTACCAGACTACCGTCCGCCGTACGTACGGTGCGGTAAGCGGTGGTCGGCTTTGGAGCCGATGCTGCCTTCTTCTCCAATTCGTATCTGAGAAAACGGTGAATAAATATCGCATAACATCTAAGCCAAAGCAAATCACGAAAATATCTGCTGTCAAATTTGCCCCACAGTAAAATGGAACTACCCGATGCAGTGAACCGAGCGGCTTACACTCAAGCCATTAGACCAGACGGTCATCAAATCAATAAACTTTAAAATACTACATTTATCCGCGGCTTCGGAGCTCCGTTCACAACTCGACACGAGATCGGACCGAAATACTGGCGATGCAATACACATGTCACGTGTCCACTATACCCGAGGTGCCAGTGCTAGCGAGAGCAAGATTAAATCACCGAGATCGGTCACAATGGACCTACAGCCTACTCCGAGCTCGGTCCGAAATCATTTCGGCGGTCGAAAAACGCCCTTACGATATTTGAGGACACTTGGAGCACACTATTGTTTGCTTTGGTGCGAATACTCACCCTCTCTGCGCCAATCTCTTTTCAGCACTCGATAGCTTCTTCTCCTTCCTATCGACCAACAAAGACTCATGCTGGAAGGGTTCCTTGCTCAGCATCCTACCATGCTGCGCTAAAATGCCTTGCATTAACACGTCGATGTATTTGCCCTTGTGCTCGGAGAGATCTTTTGGTTCACACTCCTGGAAAACGAAAAAGGATAATTATATATTTTAAAAAACGAACTGTGTACGGTACCGTAACTTACGGCGCCAAAGATGTGGCGTAGCAATCGCATAATTTTACTAACAGTGCAAATAACTCGAAAAAACCAATAGCTGTTAGGGAAAATGTGTATATTATTAAATAAGTAAACGTTATACACCTTTTCATCATTGTCGAAGCACAAGTTTGTGATCTCCTTCATAGAGAGAACCGCATCAGGATTACATTCGTCGACGACGCGGTCCGCCATTCCCTGCTTGTTGATCTGTCTGTCGTATATCTTTTTCTCTAGGCAGCAGTCCATCACGAAACGGTACACGAAACACGGCTTCCTTTGCCCATACCTAAATATATGACAAGCATTAAAAAATATATTGAAAGGAAATATGCTGTGCTTGGGTAAGCATATGAAGCTATTTCGTTATTATATTGTTTTACGAATGTTGTTTGGTATTATATGGCGTTAATTAAACTGACCCCAAAGTTTCCAAATTACGAAGATAAAGCAAAAAAACAATATGTATAAAACCAGCAGTGATAACACACGTTTAAAGTCAAGTCAAAAGACAAAATCGATATATCCACCATTTAGTATTGTGGCACACAGTTATAAATGTGAAAGTTTGGATGGATGGATGTTTATTACTCAATCACGCCAGAACGGCTGAACGGATCTGGATGAAATTTGGCACAGATATAGATTATAGTCTGATATAGCACATAGGCTACTTTTTATCCCGGTAAAATGTATAGTTCCCGTGGGATAGATTTGTTTTAATTTTTCATAGCGCAAAGGGTCGACATGATTTTTCGCGCGGGTAACACCGCAGGGCGCAGCTAGTATAGAAATCATTTATGTAAATTCTTACCTATATACTCGACAGACAGCCTGCGTGTCATGGCAGGGGTTCCAACTGGAATCGAAAACGATCACTCTGTTGGCTCCAACCAAGTTGATACCCAGGGAGCCCGCGCGGGTAGACACGAGAAACAAATATATGTGTGGATTTGCATTGAACTCGTTGATAAGTTTCTCGCGTTCTAATGCATGTGTTGACCCGTCCAAGCCTACAAAAATTATATCGCATATTTTTATAAAAATAAATCACGTTAATGGCGTGATTGAAAATAATTTAAAGAATGTGTCAATGAGTGTAAACTTACGGTAATAATTTGCATTTCTCTCCCAAACACAGTTTGTGCCAGGTATATAATTCTTTTCTAAAAAGTCTTCAATGAGATTCAAGGTGAACAAACTCTGACTAAAAAGTAACAGCCTATCTCCCATTTTAATACTTTCGTTTAGGATGTAAAAGAACAATTCCATTTTAGCGGAGTTTTCAATAATGCCGGGTATGTAGTCTTTTAGTAATTCTGCCGCCCAGTCGTATGTCATTTCTTCTGCTTTTTTTACAATGGCTAATTCTTCTTCTCTGCTCTTCTTCTCTTCTTTCTCACTTTCTTCCGAATCCGAGTCATCATTGTTCTTTTCCTTCGATGTTTTTCTATCATTTCTCCCTTTACTTTTAGTTTTACCTTTCGCCTTTGATTTATCTGCCTTTTTATTTTCTCTAGGTCTGCCTCTCTGTCTGCCTTTCTTTGGGGTTTCATCTTCAGATTCGGTAACGTCGCTTTTCACTGCATCCGCTTTTGAATCTTTATCTTTTTTCTTAGCTGTTTCAACTTTTGAATCTTTTGGCGTCACAAGTTCTGGATTGAGCAGTTTTTTCGTCCCATCTTTTACTATCTTTTTAGTATCCAAATCTTCGATTTTAACTTCACCATCTGATTCAGATTTCATCTCAGTTTTTTCTTCAGCTTTTAGTTTGTCAACTTCAGTCTTCAATTCTGTGATCGGCCAAGACGTTACTGGACTACCGGAGCTGGCACTACCCAGAGGCGTTTCCGTTTTAAGATGTGGTGGAATGTTTGGATACTGGCAGGGGTAATTTCCATTACTGTTTCCACCCTGTTGCCCAGGATACGAAGGAGTATTTGTAGAGTACCCGCTTGGTGGATTGCCATATAGCGGAGCAGATGTATTTTGAGGCACAACAGGTTCGGTTTTAACTTCGTTAGCCGAAAAAGCTGTAGCAGCATTAGGCTCGTTTTTAATAGCGGGTTGATTTGGCACGTTGGATTCTGAAGTTTGATTTGGCGCTACATTATTTTGGTAGCCGGGGAAGTTCGATGATTGGTTTTCGTACTGATTAAACGATGCCGGAGTTGCACCTCCGTACCCTGGAGTATTTCCTGCATATGGTGGAGCATATGGTTGATTAGGATATCCTTGAGGCGCAGAGTTGTTTGGAAACGGCCCTGGCGTCGCGTTAGCATTAAATTCTGAATATCCTGGTTGGTAGCCCTGGTACGGAGGTCTCTGTTGGTTCCCATAACCCTCTTGATTGTTTGAATATGGCTGTATCGCATTGCCAGGGTACGGTTGATCGCCAGGTGGGGCGGTATAACCAGGAGGATAGTGCTGAGAACTATTATAATCTGGCGGAGGGTTGCCCCTAAAATCTTGAGGTGCTTGAGCGTTCGGATACTGCGGGTTATTGTAATACCCCGAGTTGCCATAATAGTTACCGTTACCCCAATAATTCTGGCCGTAACTTTGACCGTCTGGCGCATTCTGTGGGTATTGATTAGGGTAGTTGTTGCCGTATGGTGGTTGGTTTTGATAGTAATTGTTATCGTAGTTTTGATTGTATTGATTAGGTGGGTAGTACCCTTGCCCTGGATTCTGGTAATTTGGGTACGGTGGGTAGGACCCTGACGGTTGATCGGGTCTGAAGTTTGGCGGCGGGCCATATGGCGCGTTTGGTGGGTATGGGGCATTGCCGTAAGTATTATCCGGACGAGGGACCATTGGCCCGGTGGTCATGTTAGGAGGAATGGTGGCGGCAGGTTTCTTAGATGTGCCCTAAAATACAAAACGAGGATAATTATTGATATAACCAGGAAATCTTTGATGTCTGTCATGGCAAAAACTAGCTTAGTGTGACTTCCGAGCTAGCGCAATAAGAACTGTACCATGTCAGCATTTTCCAGCAGAGGATTGTATAGCCTAGTTCGTATTTATAAGAACTACGGCCGATAGATAAGTGGCCATCGGACCTTGGATGGTTGAAACCATGTCACTTGAAAATCTGCTAACAGATATGATTTTAATAATTGTGTATCTCACTCTTGTCTTAGTAGCGCGACGTGGCGGCGCCTTGCTGTTTCTCGCCCGGCCCGCTTTCGTCACGCCGCCGATTTCTTCCAAGTCTAAATCTTCCTCAATAGCGGCGTTCACTTCACTGCGTTTTCTTAGAAAGTTGTACAGTACATCTGGGTGATTCCAAATCTACCGACAAATGTATCGCTATGTTAATAAATATTATTGTCAAATATTTATCAATGTAGGTTTTAACACACGTCTTCTGAAAAATGTTTTTAAATGGATGAAAATTTTACATATAGTTTATTTAACATACCTTACAACAGATAGCGAAAGCCTTTAACGGATTTGGCACGGAAGTGGATCGGACTACTTCATTCATGAACCTGTCGTACAATTTGCGTTGCAATGGCGTCATTCGTACGAGTAGCACGTATTCTTCTTTTTGAGGTAACGTTGATTGCAGCACTGCGTGGGATCGCCTGTTCATAATTGGGAAGACTTATTATTGTTACTTACTTTATTGTCTGTCTACTGAAACTCAGATAACCCTGTGCCAACGAAAAATGGCACATGTGACAGCTTACAATTGGGTTTTATTTTATTCCCTCACTATTTTGACACCTACTACAATAGGGAATACCATACGAAAACCAGTGAAATAACTAATCAAAGAATAATTGACAGCTCTCATAACATCATTCGTTGTCGCAAGTGTAGTATAATTCCGGTAGCTGATAGACCCATTAGATATTATAATGTGTATGACGCAGGAAATGAAAAAAAATTACGATTATTTCACAAAATGGAATAATGGTCGCAATAGAACAATAAATTCATGCCCAATACGCATTTAAGTCAAACTTTTTACAACAAGTGATCAGAGTGATATTGTGCAAAACTATTACTACAGTACTCACCTTTGTACAAAACCGACAAGCAATGAGTGTAAGACGTGCGCCCTGTATCTCATAAGCCTTATGTCCTGCGGCGTAGAGTCTATACATTGTCCGTTTTGTATCGGCCGCTCGAACATGTTGCAAAACTCGGTCTTACTACCTAGGTAATTGGGACGAACGAAGTCTACCATACACCAGTACTCCAGCAAGTTGTTCTGGAGGGGATAACCTGAAAATTATGGAAATCTTTAATAGTGGGTGGGTTTAGATAGTAACACAAAGACGGGGTTCTGGATAAAATAAGATATACAGGTCAACAACAGATACTTAATTATAGTTAGGGATATTGTAGGATACTCAATGACTAGACTAAATCATAATCATGTCAGTCGACTGTATGATATATCTATATTCACTACTTCATAGATCGCCCATATAAATTATGTCATATAGCCTAATTCACAGTAAACCTATTTCAGCATTCATATTTGAATAAACTTACCAGTGAGTACAATTCTCCGCTTCGTCCTCATCTGTTTGAGCGCATACGAAATATTTGAATGCGAGTTCTTGATTCGATGTCCTTCATCGCATATTACCAGGTCGGGACCAGGCCGTACTAGCGCTTCGTACATTTCTATAAAGAAGTAACATTATTAAGAAAACATATTATTTATAACAAAATCCCTGCACATATGTTGAGAACATTATTTTCTACATAGAGCCAAGTTCGTATTTTTTATCGTTCTCCTAAAACCGCTGGACGGATATTGAGGAAGCTAGGTATTGTGATAGCGAGGTTAAAATTGAGAAAACGTTTTATACCGGCAAATAAAAGTGTGCCCTAGGATATTCTAAAAACTAAACGGATAAAAAGTCGCGGGCACGTAGAACAGAAATATTAGAACACAAATTCGCTTGTTGCATGGTACAAACAGATCGCTATATAAGCAATTTCTATTATTTTAACTAGTATTTTATTTTATCACCGTTTTACACTAACGCACCACGACCAAAGATGCGCTAGGCTTGATAAGGGATACTCAGATCACAGTTTACTTTGCTCGCCTAGAGAGAGTTGTCGTACTTAATCTATATGGTCAAATCAACATCATGCTTTAAGAAAACCTGAAGTACAAACCGTCTAAAAGTTTTTTATCTTCGTCAAGCGGACCTTCCTCCTTTTTCTCTTCCTTTTTTGTGTCGTCTTTTACATCATCAGTCTTTGCTGGGCTGTCCGCATCCTCTTTGTCTAACTTCGACTCTTCTGAAATCTGTAATAACACATATTTTATGGTAATACAAATAATGCTAAAATGTATTTAATTCCTTAAGAATTAGTCTCAATTGTGATTAATTACTACTTTATACTACGATATTTGAAGAGGTCATAGCAGCCTATGCAAGCATCGCTTCTTTTATTTGGTTTCTATTGGTACCATCTTTTGGGAAATTATAAACTTATTCATGCTATGACATATACCAATAAAGTCCAGAATCATAAAACATTGTAAAACAAAAATCATATTGCTTGTAATAAGTACCTGTGTATCATCAGGAGTTATCTCAGCTTTTTTATCGTCTTTCTCCTTTTCAGCCTCCAACTTGGCGTCCGCTTTTCTTTTCTTACGAGGTTTCTTATCTTTCTTCATACTGAGGAGTCGATATAGCTCGTACCCTATCATGAGTACACCGCCAGACGTGCTCCAATCCTGGAATGATCAGAGGATGGCAAATTATACCATATTCATGATGAAATACAGTGTATATTCGCGTAGTTAATAGGTGTTCGCAAACTGCCCGCACAACGCCAGTGAACTATTCAATAAAATCGTCTCCGTAAATAGCACTGTTGGCGACTCCAACAATCTTTGATGGAGAAAATCATCTCAAAGACTTAATCTACACATAGTTTAAAACCAGAACTAAAGAGGTTCAGTATCAGGCTACTAGTATTTGCCATTAAGAACAACCAAAACACAATAGAGTAAATATCCTATTGCGTCTTTTGGTTGTATTTTTTAATCATTATCACTACTTATAAAAAAATATTGGAGGGATACCTTTACAACTTTGGCGCGCATCTGTAGTGTTTTATGACTGTCATTGAGCACGTAGATGGGAAAGTTCCGTGTCCGTACTTCGCCGTGTGCTGATAGAGGACTGGTAGACGCGTCTAGCGGCAACCACATGTTGAATTCAGCCACCTAATATATAATATTGTGATTAGAAACAATTCTTATAGTTTTCCCCAGTTCTTAGTTTGGGGTCGTTTTCGGATCTACCCTAATTTGACAGATTACGGATATTTATATGGAAACACAAATGCCATCTGCTTTCAGAGACCCAACTAGTGGGCTACTGGCAATATAAATGGATAGAAAATTAATGTAAGGTAAATGCACATTTAATTAAATTAAAAAAAAATCGTATGTTCCGTAAGTATCGCAAAAATGAGATATACGAGAATTTTAATATCTGGGCACGATTGTTGAAGTATGGAGATGAACAATTTAATCTTAACGATAAAGGCGAAAGCATATATTTATTGTACCAATATCTGTTTAGCAGTCTGCAAGATCTCATTGGTCATATCCAGACTATATTTTAATGTCAGTTAATTAAGCCACTTACCCAATTTTGCAGCGTGTTTATAGGCATTATGCACAGCACGGTCTTGGAATTGGTGTGTCGCAGGAATATATCACAGAAACATACGATTTGTAGCGTTTTCCCGAGGCCCATGGAATGCGCTAAAATACATCCAAACCCAGTGGATGTTGAGAATCTTTCTACGGATTCTATAATGTTGTCAAATAGAAATCTGACTCCTCCAATCTGCAAAATAAACAGAATACCTACTTTCTTGTTTTTCCATAATCATCTTGAATACATTTTTCGAAATCGGTAATTTATATGACATAAGGCCTGATTCACAATGTGCAGAAAAACCCTATCCACAATATTGTGGACACAATTTATATGGGCTATCTGTCAAACAAGTTACTGAGTAAGATTTATTAGCACATTGTAAAACAGGGCCTTAAACGTCATTATAAATTATTATCTTCTAAACCAAAGTTTATAACGATATCTAATTAAGGTTTATGTACCTGGTGTGGTTTAATAATTCTGGCAATCTGAGGTGCCAAAAATATATCCTCCTCATTTTCCGTGTGACCAAAATTTATCAACACACGGCCCTGATCATCTGGCGCATTATATGTATCATTAACATGTAGTCCTAAAACCAAAGCATGTATGTATGAATTACAATAAGTATTATAAAGCTTAGGAGTGTGACAGCTATAACCCCATGAACTAAGAGCAGTAATGATGTTCATCAGCCTGAGGGCATGATCTGCTGGACATGTGCTTCCTCGAGGGTCTTCCACGAATCACAATCTTTCGACAAGTTTAATGTGATATGCGTGGAGAGGCGAATGGAGATCGGTCTATCGATTAGGGGCCAACAATACAAGTAAAATTAGGTCTAATGATGTTGATCTCACCTGAGTTACTGGGATCTTCTTCAGCTTCTGGGCTCGGCGGCACTTCTGAATCGGACAGCATAATGCAATCGTCAGAGTCAGATGATGAAGACGAAGATTCCTCGCCACTGCTGCTATCAACTATCTCTACAACCTACAAATTAATTGACACTTCATTTTTGATCTATTAAAACGTTCTACTCTTGAGAGTTCATGCTGTATGAATAACACTAAAACAACTTTACAGACTGATGATTTTTTTAATTCTAAAGATATTTTGAAATTATTCAAAAGAGTTGGGTATCTTCCATAGTCGGAACATTTTTCAAAACACTAGTTTACTATCTTATATTGGCCATAGAGGATGAACAGAAAAAAAAAACTACACATAATTCTAATATCAATGATTACAGCCTGACCTCTCTTTTTTCTGGTTTCTGTGCACCAGAAGTGGTGGGTTTTGGCAACTTTGTCACTTCCACTTGCCCCTGCTTCATTGTAGTCCTCTTCATCTCACCTGATGGTAATTTAACTAAGACCGTGTTTGGCAAACTGTAAAATAAATTAGTACATACTATACAACTCTAAATATTAAAATAAACAACTAGGTGTTTCATAGATACCACTTACTTTAGTTTCTGGCCTGGAAGAGATTTCTTTAGTATTGATGTTCCACCTTGTAATAATGATAATGTTTTCTGGTGAATTTTATTTTGTCTATTCAGTGCTATTTGTCTTTGTACCTGCGTAAAAATAAAAATTAAAAACATTTTCATTTTCTTTTCCAATTCAAAGAAGTAAACAACAAGGTATTCATTCAGTACCGGATAATGATTCATTGGTGCAATTTAGTTTTAGATAACATAATAATACTAACCCTTTTTTAATATCCCACTGTTAGGCACAGGCCTCCCATCAATAGATAACAATAATAATATTTATGGTACTTTTCATTAGCATAGTATGATAAACCTAAAAGAAATGGGAAACATACTTCTCTAATAATCCTCTGCTGTTCTTGAACCCTGGCTAGACGCTCCGACTCCTGGCGTTGGGCGGCGATTGTAGATGCATCTAAATTCTTCTCATCCATAACTTCCCGGATATTTCGCCTCACATTCAGTGCATTTGGATTGCCTGATTTTTTCTGTAACATATCAAACAAGCAATACTTAAGTAGGTTTAGGTAAATCATCCACTGGTTTTCATAGAAACCTTTAACATTTCCTTTTTTTCTGTCCTGTCTAAAAAGTATGTGATTTTATCAAAACCATACAACTGTTTGGAATCTCCCGGGCAAGCCATCCAGTGCTTATGGTTGCAATATTATGCATATCATAACACCATAGATAATCATACACTTTACTGAGCTAGCAATAAGTTCAAATGTTTTCTATTTACAATTTCTCAAATTTCTAAATGTTATATTTAACATAGTTGTTTGTAAATTGATAATTTTTGGATAAAAAGTATCTATAGGGGACATTATATTTGATACAGAAGCCAGATCAACTATTTTCTTATTTTTTTTGTCTGAATGTAGATTACTAACTAGTACTAACTACTACATAGAATTTATTGAAATTTTGCATGGCTATAGCTTATATTTGTTTTGTCAATGTATACAATACTTTATTGAACAGTTTCGTCAGTATACTAAAAAGTATGAAGTACAAAATATCCTGACCAAAAAACATATGTAGGTACCTAAACTACAAGATACATAACAATATCACTAAACATTGAAATAAAACTATTTTTTCGGTTTTATTTCAATGGGTAGTATTCACGTAAATATAAGAAATCAATAATATAACTTAATATTATATACTTACATCTTCGTCCTCTTCTGTTTTATTTTCTCCATCTTTGGATGATTCTCCACTATCTAACTCCTTTTTAAGAGGTTTCACACTAATCTCCCCCATTTCTTTTAACTTCTCAGTTATATCATAGTCTTGGCTATTCTCTTCCTGCTTAATATCCAACAATTCTTCATCAGTTTTGTCCGGACATAGATCGCTTTCCTCTACTTCAGCAATTTCTACATTTTTAGAGTCCAAATCACCATCATTAATGATATCACTAATTGAAAGTGTCTTAGGCTCTTCCTCTTGTTTTATTTCAGGTTCTGCTATTGTTTCTGGTTTTGAACACTCAGGTGTGACTATTGGAGTCTCTGAGACAATACTAGAGTCATGTTTTGCATTCACTATATCACCAGTCTCAGGATCAATATAACTCTCGTTCTCCTCGTTTAATTCTTGCACAGCACTAGGATTCACCACAAACTCCTCCTCAGACAGTCCATCACTGTCAGTTTTACTATCCTCACTCGAAAAGTCACTTAATTCTAATACATTATTACCAACTAAGCTGCGTATTGTGATACCTGTGTCCTTCTTCAGTTTCTTTGTAAAATCATGAAAGCTTTTCACAGCTTCCAACTTTCTCTTATTGCTCATTGGCCGAGGTCGAGGAGCCGCGCGCCTGCGGGAGTTCATAGCTGCAGCCTGAGCGAAGTGCGCCCGCTGTATCCTGGCAATAGTCTCGTCGTCGTCGTCGCTGTCAAACATCTCCTCCTCAGACTCTTCCTCCTCCTCCTCAATCTTGCCCCGCATCTTGCTCATCATTGAACTCGTGCCACCGGCATCATCCATCACAATAGACCTAATCTCTGATTCTTCGCTTTCGTCAGTACCTACCAATAGTCATCATTTCCATGTTAAAATTATGTGACGAAACATAAAACGCACAGGTTTGCTGTCACAAATTAAGACTTATTTCATAAAATATAAATGTTAGTTTTCCAGACAAACAATATTTTCAGGACACTTCTTTGTAGCGCTTTTACGGGACGCGGTTTATCATAGCCAAGAATTGAAGCCGAATCGGATAACACTGTTATTCAAATAACGCGACCGATTAGATATAAAAGTACAATATATCTTCATGTTTCATTTTAATTATCGTTATAAAATAATATCTGCAATTAAAATTTAGGAAGCCATTACTTCCGCAATAAATAGCCTATTCAACTATTCGTCGTATAGAATTTGTGTATTCGACAAGCGTGTTTACAAAAATTTTAGACGGGCGACTACGTCACAAACGTCACGAAGACTTTATTGACAACATTCATTAAAGTGTTTAATTGCGCTTTGCTATGTAACACGTTTCTGTGTATTTCTCATATCATCATATGTACCTTGCCAAGGTAAACGCATCCTTGTTGTGTTTCAACAATGCGCTAAAAATTACAATAACAAATATTTTTAATTAATGGCAACATTATTGATTTTCTTTCGGGTGTTGACATATAATATTATAGTCAATGGTTTAACTTTCATGGTACGGTAATACTAATCTACCAAAGGAACAATAAGGCATGATCCACACTACGTTTTAATTGGTCTGATGTCGCCTTGCCATCATCGAAACCATCGGAGATGTTATGCTCGGTTTACACGAGGACAGTTCATTAGATTATACTGCTTACTACTAGTAAGCAGTATAATAAATCAGTAGCAAGTGTCCTCAGCACATTCGCAGGTGATTTCCATACTTTTATCTCTACTTCACTCCCTTCTTGTTATTTGTGTACTCCTTGTGTAAAACTAGTTCTACTGCTTAGCCACGAGTTATGGTTTAGTTATAATTGGAATTCTTCCTGTTCTTCTGAAAGGAAATGAAATGCTAACTAGTTTTGCAAGGATTCTAATCTTCTCGGGCTTTGTGTTTTGTAGGGTGGCAAACGGCTGCTTATAAACGATGCAAAATCTTTTTTGCATGTTAGTCAAGCAGCTGAAAAAACTGTCTTGAGGTAGCACTTCTTGGAGTACGTAATTAGAGTACCTATTTTGGTCTGTGGGTAGCACTATTATATACAAAGCTAAGATCAAGAAAGATATATAATGGGACTTTTTAAGGACTTCATTTCTTTTTAATTAAACTAATTAACCCAAAAATGATAATGTATATATTCGAATACAAAATGGGTGCGAAAAATTCTATAATATTCTATGTCACTTAATACATTCACTATGAATATGTTATGTATGAATATGTTTTATTAGGAACTTATTTTAGTTGCTACTAATTATTTTTCGCACAATCAGATGTTCACCTATTATTATTATTTTTAATGGTTACCCATTCAATTCGCTTACCTTTTGAAAGGGCTTTCCTGTAACGAATTCCGACGAATGGGGTACCCCTTCCTCAATGCGGCAAGGTGCAATCCTTTATCTTATATACAGACTAGCTGTTACCCGCGACTTCGTTCGCGTGGTATTTAACAAAGACACAACCGTTGGCAACAGCCTGCTCGCGCTTTCTGAGCCCGTGGGACGCATTTCAGGTTGTTGCTATCAAACTTAATCAGGCGCAACGCTGCAACATTGGTTTTAATTTTTTTTTCGTGAGATCCTATTTTTTTTTTCTAAAATAAAAGTTGTTACCCCTTGTTACATTAGCTATCTGCCAGTGAAAGTCCTGTCAAAATAGGTCCAGCCATTTCAGAGATTACCCGGAACAAACAGACAGTCGGACAGACAGACAAAAATTGTAAAAAAAATTGTTTTGGTATAGGTACCGTGTATACATCCAAATGCACTTAGTAAAAAGCGGTTATTTTAATATTACAAACAGACACTCCAATTTTATTTATATGTATGTATAGATTAGAGACTGTTTTTTTACCACACTAGGGAAAGTATTCTTAATACTTGAGATAGCGAATTTTACGCATAGGAAACCGCCATTTATAACTCAAGAATGGATAGCTGATTTTTATGATCTATGTTTTTGCTGATTTGCCCCCGTCCCTATTAGTAGAATAATTGTTAAACATGGGAAAAAATTACTAAAAATCATAAACATATTTTTTTTACACGGAGGCCGTACGAAATTCGCCGGGGCATCTAGTGATACTCTAAATGCGGTACGGTATCAAGGATTCGTTGACAGGGAGTTTACCAAAGATGGGATTAGAGACAAAAGAGATAATAATACATTATGTATCTATTTACATTTTCCAAGCAAAACCAAAACTGTCTAGGTAGGTACATTGATCTTGAATTTTAGTTTTTATGCATATGCACCAACAAGCCGTTTTTCGCGTAATCTCAGGCGACGTTCACGTTCGAATTCTTTCATTCGCAGAAGATAACTGAAACAAACAAAATAAATCAGAAAAACCTTCACAAAATCGCTAGTTTTATGGCCGTTAGTGTGTTAAAGAGCCATCCTTTGGATGCCAAGTAAAATATTGTGTGTCACTGGCACATACATCTATCAAAAAATATTTTAGATCAATTATGAAATATAAGCTTTATACCTATGGTTTTGGCATGGTGAATGGAAATATTTGAGCCACTAATAAAGTAAATAATATTGAGCCTTTCAATCTCTTGTGTTGTTGCCTAACAAGTTACTCAACTTGTGGTACAAATATTTAATCAAGATTGTGGGGTTCAATTTTAACCCCAGCATCTTGGTTATGCATGCATTGAGATATTATGAAAGTTAGGGGGATTATCTAATAAAAATCTAATGCATTTACATGAGGACAGCACACAAGTAAGATGTATCATGCATCCTCATGTAAACTAGTAAAGCTTTGTAAGTTTGAAGATACAAGTGTGCAGAATATATTTCTAAGTTGTCTACTTGTTACTTTGTGTCCCATTACAGGTATACTGTCTTTGTGTAAACCATTTCTGTCATCTTCTTCAAACCCCATCATAATCAATATAGTTTAGAAAAAAGGTTGCTCTATATAAGGATATTGCTAAATGGTCCTCATTTCTTTCAGATAGGTCTTATAGTGAAAAAATATATTTGACAGAACTCTAAATGACATTTCATCATAGAAGACTTTTTTTCTATTACTACTATTTATATTTATGACACCTTATGTTATATATTCATGTGCCATCCAATATTTTATTTATGTGTCTTTATTGAATTTGTTATTGCTTGACAATGTGCAAAATACCCACAAGTTTTGGGTGAGGCCATATTTATATTAATTTTATTTAATCCCATATCATTTCATAAAAAAATAAGTATATCTATCTCAATAAGCAGTGGCTATTGATTCTAATTAATACAATTTTCAACTTTGTCACAATAAACTCATTTCAGATATTTAGAATTCTAAATCATGGTGTTGTATCACAAATAATTATTGGCAAGGATACATACTCGGCATGCTCACAATTCAGGTAGTTATGCTTCTCATGAGCACATTTATACAACAATGGCATGTTCTTGTAGCGGCATGATTGGTACTCCAGCAAATGATGGGCACAGTAATCCCGGTGCTGGGGAGGAATTCTAGCTGAGATAAGGTCAGCCTCCTTAGCAACCATTTCTAAAAACAACAACATTGATGTAATGTTTAATGACTTTGTAGAATACTTTTTAGATTTACAATATGTAAGAATGTAAGTATACTTGTATAATATGAATTTCGATTCAGATATGTTTTAGTAGGTTACCTTGACTAAGATTTGATATTTAGATTCATGGGTAATTCTAATAGCTAGATATGCACTCTTCAATAGAAAGGAGCAAAATACTAATCCTTACTACTATAGGTATATAAATGTGAATGTAATGTGTGTTTGTAATATCGTATTTATAGTTACTGAAAAAATCTGTAATATTAGATGGTAACACAATTTGTTTTGAACACAACATAACCTTTACAGTAGGTAATTATGTAACATTTGTTTTAACAGCTGATAAAAATATTTTAAAAGTATGCATAATAACATTATACTTAATTAAGATAGTTACCTCGCTGCTGTCTTTCTGCTGAAAAGCCAGATTGAGGATTAAAAGTTGGTTTATCATCCATATACAAATCTACATTTCTTGCACCATAAGAGCCCATAATTTGACCCATTTTGACTGGTTACACAAATATTTCAACAAATAAATAACGTAATGCTCATACGAGCTTTTAAACAGGCGTAGCCACTACTTATTATTTATTTAATTAAAATGTTGACGATAGATATGAGCGAGTTCGTCTTTCTGTAGTGGCGAATAGTGATGTATATAAAAAAACACAATATCGATTCAAAGAATCATATATTTTTTATACTTGCTTGCTATATTCAAACTGAACAGTATGTGCTGTAATAAAAATAATGTTATTGAGGATCTTTTCTTCACCTAATGACCATTGCTTGAGTTTCTCTTTACATCACGATACGTCACAAAAATATCGATATTTTTCCAAAAATACATATTTAAAATCAAGATGTTTCTGAACTACAAGTTTATTTAACAAATGTTGTCTCAAGTCAAGTATCAACTGATAAATATCATAACGATCAGAACAGCCCTAGACCGGAATCGAGATCACAAATTTGACGTAAATAGCAAGTATTGCTACTCTAGACTTTTTGGCGGGAAATTGAACCACGTAGTTGGCAATTTTGTTTTCTTTTTCAAAAAAGTGATTGTTTGATATAGAATGTGTAATATTAGTGGGATTTTAAGCGTTGTTCATGAACGTGCACGAGTGAAGGAAATTAATATAAAGCAGTATAGAAGATGTCCATTAGAGGAACTCTTATATTATTTAAAATAACGAAGAAATATTTTACGTGACTGACAAAAATGGCACTATTTTGTCCTTGTAGCTAATTGTCAACTTAAAAATATAGAACGAATAACTAAAGTTAAAACTACCTGCTAGTTTGAAAATTAAAGATTTTTTTATTACAAAAAAATATGTTTCGAGGTTGGACAGTAAAATTTAAGTCTTACATATTATATTATGATATGAATAACAAAATATATTTAAAATAATAGCATTATCAGGTACGACGCACCTAGGGACCTGCGGAACATGCATCTAGGGACCTACAGAAATAATTAATATAAAAGGAAATTATGATGGATATTATAAAAAGATTTCAGAATCAAAACTTAAATGTTTTAAAAACAGTTGGTAAAGGAACCTACGGGTATGTATCAATTCATTATCTTGGGTTTCAAATGCACAAGTTAGTAGGTACCCTACAATGTAATAAATTTTTCAGGAATGTATATTTATGTGAAACGAGAGACACTAATAAATTAACCATTGTAAAAGACATAGAATTGAATATAAAAATTCAAGATCATGAACAAGTAAGTAAGCAGGGTATTTTACAAATTAATTTAGTTAGGTATATAAGTCCAAGTAACCTATCGAAAAAATATAATTGTATCTAAAATCTTGCTTTATTTTTCTAGGATATAACCAATGAAGTAAAGATTTTATCTTCTTTGAATCATCCAAATATAATAAAGTTTTATAGTTGCAATAACACAGATAATTATGTAATGATTTCAATGGAATATGCTACGAATGGAAATTTAGCTGAATACATGTATCAACGCTGTCCGAAATATTTGCAACAGCAGGTAACGTACAGTTCATATCATTGCTGAATATTACGTTTTTACAGTACCTATCGCATCTATTAGTTACGACATATGTTGATCTATATTATAGCTAAGTGCTAATGGGCTATGTTCCATCGAGGAACTGCGTTGCGGTCTAGCCGCGGACACAGCATTTTTTTTTAAACGAGCGAAACGAAAGCCCGACACGAGCTTATAGGAAAATAAGTATTTGTGTGAGTTTCCATGTCCAATTCTATTGTTTCAGGAAATACTCTTCTATTTTTGCCAAGTATTGCTAGGCGTAAATTATATTCACAACCGTAACATAATTCATAGAGATTTGAAAGCGGAAAATATACTTTTGACTGGCAAGCAAGGAGTTGTAGTTAAAATAGGGGACTTCGGAATATCAAAAATGTTGGCAAGGTGAGTTGCGTGCCCCTTTCGTATGATTGCTTCAACAATGAAATAGGATTTAACCATATTTGCGCGACAGACGCCCCACACTCAAATCGTTTGTTGGAACCTAAAAACGAGTAGAAAACGATTGTCCACGCTATATTGTGCAGTGAAATCACGAGTAAATAATCAGTCAGCGCATAGGTAGTTAACCTCAGCACGCCACGTAGTCTGTTGCTTGGAGTACTCTATATTATAGCTCTTCTATGATGAGGTAAGATTTTTATAAATTATTAGTTCCTAAATCGTCTGACAGGGGCGCTGTATAATTTGCTATACAAATATTTTACGTCGACACTTGCAAACGTTATCTCTTGGTAGAGCTACTAGTGTGTTTTGGGTAGGTTCAAAACTACAGTGTATATTTTACATACCCACGTGAGGATTTTTATATTAGCTTCCACACGGTTCCAAAAGGTCTTGGGTATGTTGCCGGCATATATTCCTCGACAGTATCTTTACCCTATGTTAAGTGCTATCGGTTATAATAATACCTAAGCTACTACTAACTTATATTTTTATTTTATTTCCAGTGCAAAAAAGACGTCGACTGTAATCGGCACTCCTTATTACTTAGCCCCTGAACTTTGTGAGGGAAAACCATATGATACCAAAAGTGACATTTGGGCACTTGGCTGTTTGTTGTATGAGATGTGCACCCACAAAAGAGCTTTTGAATCTGAGGTATTGATACTAAGCACGTACTTACCATCACACTCATAATTTCTCCCATTAGAGCCGCTGGTGTACTACCTTCATGTCGGCCGTTTGTGGTACAACGTATGGTCCGAACTAACACCATTGTTATAGATACTGTGGATAGTGGACTGGAGACGATCCCAGGACAATTTATATAAGCAGTTGAGCCCTAAACCATCAGTTGCTATGTAGTCAGGGGAACCTACGTTCAAAAGACTAAGCTGTCGTTTTCTAAAGAAAATTTCTTCTTGTTGACGATTTATTTTTAAAATAATAATTTCTAATTGATTCATTTTAATTTCAGACTTTGGTTGGCTTGGTGAAGGCAATAACTAGCGGCAGTGTCCATCCAATTGACTTAAAAATATACGACAGAGGTGTGCAGGATCTCATAGACTCAATGTTATCAATCCTGCCAGAAAAACGACCAAATATAAAAGAATTAATGGGACGTATGGTGCTTCTGCCCATTGTGTATACTGTATTTTTAGATGCTGGCAATGATGAATTATTATTTTTAGGAGCAAAGGACTTTTTAAACTAATTTAAGCTAAGGTATACAAATGAATGATTTAAATAACAATAAAACAATGTCATGTATTTTATTTAATTTAATTAATAAAAACCTTTTTAAGTAGTATGCAGTTCTTTTCAGATAATACCCAGTATTTTGTGTGTAAAAGGATACCAAAGATAATCCAAGATTTATACTGCTTCATACATTTTCATGCAAAGCAGATTGCAACTTAATTTTGGTAAATAAGTGTCATGGTACCATAAATAATGATGGGCGGTTTTGTGTGAGCACTACCATTATGGGCATGTGTGTTCTGATTATATTTAACCAAAGTACCATAAAAGAAAAGCTATCCCAGACTAGGTGGATTCTTAGAGAAATAATAAAAAATACTACAGTTCAAACTATTGACATAAGAAAAAGTAATCAATGATTTATAGGGAGTGTTTGTGTGTTGTGATAATTGGACACACTATGAGAAAGATAAGATGATCCTGAAACTTGAAATTTAAGCTTACATTATTTTACTTTTATTTGGGTTATAATGTTATAGTATTTGCAAAAGGCCAGAATGCCAAATCATTAATTCCTCCTGAGTAGAATCTGTTCTTTCATTTAATAATCTTGTGTAGTATCTTTCTTAAAAGCAAAATATGCAGTAGTGTAGTTATACTGTTCATACCAACTTAAAAATCTTATATCTATATTGAGGGATTAATAGTATCTGTTCTTACAGCACAAATCTTTATTCACACTTTGGTTACTGGCCATTTGATTGATCTGTCTCCATCTCCTCTTCTTCATCTTCTGCAATCATACAAGTTATTACATTAAGTTATTATTTTCTATAATTATCAATGTGGAATAGTGATTTTTATTCAATACAGCTGATCTTATAGCTGTTTTGTGCAGTAAGTTGGTGGAATCTGGCTTTGAAAAAAGTGTGCTTGTTCAAACACCAGCTTGCACCTCAAGGATATTTGGATTTCATGTTGAAATCTCATTTTTAAATCCTCATCATCATGCTGTGTGGTTAAGGAAAAGATTGCAAGAAAACCAGCATGTCTTTAAAATTAAGTATGCAGTTTGCCAACATGCATAGATGAGTTGGTTATACATAGTCTGTATCAAGTGGGAACGTAAAAAGAAGCAATGACACATTGGCACAAATCTCAGCTATGTTCAATGTGGACAGTGCATTATATTCTATGAAACAGTGCCAGAAGGTATTCCAACACATTTATTTTGTCTGGGTGTACATAAATTGATAAAAAATTAATTCATAAAACTTACGTTGTCCATTGACCGGTGTTGATACTTGTAAGGGTTTCTGTCCAGGAATCTGTCCTGACTGAAGCATTCTCGTCAACCTTTCTACTTCTTGTAATGAAGATGCATTCTTGATGGCCTCTCTGATCTTATGGATTTCTTGAGGAGTAAGATCTGGAAACATTGCATTTATTTTTAATGAATTATTTATATGTTTATGTAATAAAAAAATTAAATATGTACATACTTGTAACTTTAGGATCAGGCACATTTCCTCCTGGGACAAATGTTTTAGCCTTTCTATTGATTTCCTTATGAACTTCTTTCCCTTTCTTACTTTTGAAAAATGTATTAGCTTCATCCCTTTCTTTCTGTTTGATTTTTCTGAAGTCTAACAACCTCAGCTCTGGGAATTTAAAAGCTATGTATGCTCTGAAATTGGAATTGCTAATATTAAATAGGTAAGTTGATAATATAAGAATGTCAGGATGAAGCATGCCCAGGCATTGGCAGTATTATAGAAAGTACTTGATACTCAATAAGTTTAACACTATGTTAGTAATTCTATACTAGTATAATATTTACCTTCAATGTAACCTCTAATGGCTTAAAACCTTCAAAGTCATATAAAACTTTCATTCTACCTACTACATATCATTTACATAAATAGGATCAGTCATCAACAGTATATAGTATGTATATAGTAATCTGAAATACAAAGAATTACCTGTAGTGTTGTTTATTAGCAACTGGATTGTGTAGAAGCGATAATGTTTTAAGCTTTGGGAGTGTTGCCAGTGGATCCAAATCACCCAGTTCCGAGATATTATTGTTAGTCATTACAACAGATTCTAAGTTAGGTAAATATTGCTCCAGATTTTCTCCGATTCTCCTGTAATAAAGTAATAACAATCACTTAGCACATTTTGGTAGTAGGTACTATTTTACAAAGAATTTATTAGGAAATAGATGCTATACTAACACAATCCTATTATTGTTCAACAATAAACACTTTAACCTCTTCAACAATGGGAATCCATCCAGTTTTCTGATATCATTATCTGAGAAATCAACGGTATCAAACTGATCCAACGTAGCACCCATATTTTCAATCTGCGGTATTTTGTAACCTAAAAATAAATGCACCTTTCAATTTTAGATATATTTCATTACATTTATGATTTTTAGGCTACCTACATACAAATACACTAGGGGATTCCGTATTATTTGAAAATGCTAACCTCTTAGATCCAATTCTCGATCTCTACAAGGATTCATATACTGCATAGAGTTTTGTATAAGTTCTGTTGAGAGTTTCACCATTTTGGATGTTAAATGCTCAACTATAACTTGTTATTTCACCGTTTTATTATAATATTTTAAATGATTACTGTCAACATCCGAATATCAAACAAACAAAACAATTGAGAGAAAAAGCCGGAAGAAGTAATGGCTGCTGGTGTGGTGCGTGCGTGATTGACAGATAACTGACTGACGCCAATTCAACCAGTGTTACCAGATGAAAATTTTAAACTACCTTGTCTGCAGACCAAAATTACCGTGTTTTAAGTATAATTACCTTGATTTTATTTTAAAATTACAGTGTATATTACCGTGTCGATTTAAAAAAAAGATTTTTTTTATATAATTAACTTTGTTTGTAAGACCAGTGTTTGCAGCAAAAATACCCATGCAGTGGGGATGCGTAACGTAAAAAAAAAAAAGGTCATTCTGCTGCTTCTTCCAAACAGAAGCAGCGAATGACCTTTTTTTATTTTTTTTTACGTTGCGCATCCCTGTTCTTCCAAACTGAAGCAGCAGAATGAACTTTTTTTTTTTTTTACGTTACGCATCCCAATGCAATGTTGCCCTAATATTTCTGAGTATTATTTACACGGTAATTAATATTTAAAAATACCGTAGAATAGAACACGGTAATAGCTCCTTACCGTAGACCGTGTTTTGCTCAAAATTACCGTGCATCTACGGTAATTACCGTGTATCTGGTAACACTGAATCCAACCCTCCTTGTCAAAATTACGGTGTTACCTGGTCTAAAAATACGGTAGATGGTGGAAAATTACGGTAGACAAAATAAGGTAACCATTTTTCGATAAAATTGTTCAAGAAAACTGAATTCTTTGTATTCTAAAAACATGGACGATCATTTATTTATTATAAGAATTAATTCTCTCACTTTAATCAACTTATATACCTACTGATCTGATTTTGTTATACTTCGACACATTCATTTTTATTGATGGCCGTCTACCACTCGCGTCATTTGAATAACTGGAATCAGGAACATTTGCTAAATAATAATTAAAACATCAAAAGCAGATATTTGCTATTGGTCGCTGATGACCTTTACAGCCTCACCGGACGATCAAACGCTGATTTTTTTTTTGTACACAGAGCTGAGAGCGCTTTTGTATAGCCGTATGGTTTAATTTAATACCATGCAGTTACAGTGTTAAGTGTGTATCCTAGATATTTATGAACTTCGCAATTTGGTCTATGTACACAAGTCAAATCTTGGGAATCTCCTATTCTCACTGACCTCCTATTATATACAATACATATAGGTCAGTGCCTATTCCCCATTGCAGTGTTTCCGTAAAAACTAGTCATATTTAGCTAAATCAAGTGTTGCCATTATAGAATTAAGGACACGGATGAAATTGCGGTAGAATGTGACACCGTAGTAACAAGTTTACGGTAGGTGGTAAAACTAGAAAAATTACGGTAGGTCTACCGTAATTACGGCATGGTTGGAGACACTGACTGACGCAGTGTTGCCACCTTACTTTTTAAATAGGGGCTACTTACGAAGATAACACGGGGTAGAATTCCTTGAATGAGGTGGTAAAAAAAGGGGCAAGAGCTATAAAATCAATTACGCGTTCATAGAAAACACATGGAAAACTCACTAAAACAGATACTTTATAATGCTTATTTACTTTTTCTAATTTTATAGGCATATTTGGTTTTAAGAGTACGAAACTATTTTATTACTCTGTGTTAAAATAGATACCTAATTCATTTCTATTTTCTGAAACATTAATGAATTATCTATACATCTATACATCTATTCTATACATATAAATAAAATTGGAGTGTCTGTTTGTAATATTAAAATAACCGCTTTTTACTAAGTGCATTTGGATGTATACACGTTACCTATACCGAAACAACATTTTTTAAAATTTTTGTCTGTCTGTCTGTCTGTCTGTCTGTCTGTCCGTCTGTCTGTCTGTTTGTTCCGGGTAATCTCTGATATGGCTGGACCGATTTTGACGGGAATTTCACTGGCAGATAGCTGATGTAACAAGGAGTAACTTAGGCTACTTTTATTTTAGAAAAAAAAATAGGATCTTTCGAAAAAAAATTAAAACCAATGTTGCAGCGCTGCGCCTGATTAAGTTTTGATAGCAACAATGCGTCCCGCAGGATCAGAACGTGCGAGCAGGCTGTTGCCAACGGTTGTGTCTTTGTTAAATACCACGCGGACGAAGTCGCGGGCAACAGCTAGTACTAAATAAAGGTAACTTAACAACCATTTTGTTATTTTATCATTTTTTCTTGTGTATTTTTTCTTTTGTATTTTTTGTTGTGGACTATTGTTATAGATTTGTCAAACTGGGCTATTCAGAGTAAACAGTGTAAAGCGGATTCAAAGACTAAAAGGGCTTCTTCTTCTTTTTTTACGAAATGAGATGCGATGAAATAAAATGGATATGAATATGGCCTCACCCGCAACTTAGCGGGTATTTTGCACAATGTCTAGTAATTAATAGCAATAAAACTTTCAATAAATACACATTATAAATAAAATAATGGATATGACATGATGAAAAGAAAATGGCGTGTCCGACTAAAAGGGCTATTTCTAGCCTGAAAAGGATTAAGGTGCCAACACTGACTGGACTGATCCATTTGACATTACCGGTTTTTTAAAGAAGTTTTTACAGCGGCGGGTACGAGCTCTTTTAAGCGTATCAGATCTGATCTGATCAGACAAATCATCACCGAGCTCATATATATTAGTCGTAGCAAGTCAATCAATGAGTTGCAGTCCCACAAGGGACACACCATTTATCGGGATTACCTACAACTTTACTTACCCGTCGAACGATTGGCTGAATAACGTAATATTTCTTTATGAAGGGTTTTCCAAGGGTTTTCTGGGTTTCGAACACTGACGTCCATGATACAAGTACGCTAGACTAATGATACCCTTTAAAATGACAGCTATCTATTTTGCCTATTTGAAGCGCCCCCATCGTGGGGGAAAGGAACTAAATCTGACGTAAATTGCAAATGGCCGTTGTTTTGTTTACATTGTCTACGTGTTTATAAAGTGATTTTGATGGTTTAACGCGATTAAACTTGTTTGTTGTGTCGTATTAATATAGTTAATACATAAATAAGTGGTGTTAGTTAATAGGTAAACCATGAAAGAGTGCGTGTTATGCAAAACTCTTTACCAGAAGGGAAGTGGGGTTACATTCCACAAGTAAGTGAATTTACGGCTAATATTCAAGAAATTAAAACTTCTATTGATATTATAGGCACTTAAAAATATGTTACTAATCTTATTTATACGTGATTACAACGCATTTGTCTTTGTATTATCGGTTTTTTATAAACAATAAAATTCTATAGTGCTGTTAAAGTTCCTTGTCGATAAAATTTATCGATTTTTTTTCTATCAATATCTTAAATAGATAGAACATTCAAGAACGTAAAAATCGCCGAAGACAGATTTGTATTATCAAATACATATTATTTTAAAACAATGTTTACTAATTCACAGGTTTCCGACTGACAATAGAAGACTAGAATTATGGCTCAAAAACATTGAAAAGCCTAGTTGGCGTCCGAAAAAATATGATTACATCTGTTCAAAACACTTCTCTGATGACTTTTATTAAACATAACTCATGTACTACTTTGATGATTTTTATTTTCTATTAATACCTTACCTACTCCATTGCTTCCCAAACAACATTACATAACCTCATTTCTAATTAAAAAACAATCCTTATTTAAGTAGGATCTAGCTAGTCACACACCACCCTTTAGTCCGGTTTCGGCTTTTCCTAAGATTACCTACCCTACCCATGAGCGATTCGGCTAATCATTATCATTATTTGCTTCATCTTAGTATTAACCACTCGACTATTTTGGACATTAGCCATTGTTAAAGCAATGGATCATAATTATTTTCATTTTACTGCATGGGTAGGTTTAAGCATAAACATTTTTATCGATGTATCATATCACTGTCGCATCTCTATTATTAGTTCCATTCCCCCCTCACTGCCGCTATCAGCGCTAAAATGGCGAAAATCAAATAGGCACACGATAACCGGGCTTATGATTAGTCCAGCGATGTATACCATAGAGGTCAGTGGTTTCGAATCAAAATAAAAAAAAAAACAAACTATGTTTATGACAGACATAGGTGTGTTATATAGGAAACCCTTTCAAATAGGTTTTATAAGGGTTTGCGTTCAGCTTTGCAATCCAAAGACTAACAAGGGAATGACTTTTTAGCGGGAAGTGAGGAAATTTAATGTAGAATTACGTTTATGTAGATGTAAATAAGTATCTAGCCTATACCTTCTGCAACTAATAATTGGTAGATTCTATATTCTATTCATCTGACTCGAGTTTATGTCCCTCTCTATATACGACTAACGTGTCGAAGACTATTGACGCGTAAATTCTTTTTTTTTCTTACTGTATGTGCAATAATGTGCACATCTATATATCTAGACATCAGGATAAGAATCTTGTTAACTACTAATAGGTATTGATTATTATGAATTCTTCCCTTGCATCAACAACTAGGCAACTTGCCTAGCTATTGGCCGGGACGATGATTCTGCCTAGCTCTTGCCCGCAAAGTCGATGCAGTCTGGCTGTTCCCCACAACGATGATGTTGCTTTGCTTTTACCCGTGACGATGATTATGTGATTGGTATCCGTTAAAAGGTACTTAATATTTTCGGTGTCTATAATAATATCATACCTACTTATACATATCTACTTATACGGCTATAGACATTTACAGTAAAAGCAGTAAAATATAAAGCGGCGCAGCGAGCGGATTATACTGCTGAAAAACGAAATGTTACCGTAAAATTTTTGAACATTTTGTATTTTATCCGTTTCCGGTGACTCCGTTGGGAATACAAGCAGCCACGTCCAGTATTATTACATAAGCAGCCGGCGGGTCCATTATACTTAAATTATGGAGAAACCCTTATTCTCCAACGCACCTGTAATTTAATGGTGAAAATGATTGAACCTATGTCTTCCGACATATACGTTACCTACATTCATGAAGAATTGTTAAGTATATAGTACCTCAGTGGATTTTGTTCTCCGATAAATGTAATGTTTCCGCCAGATATCATGAATATTTTGTAGGTAGGTACTTACTTACATTAGAACATTCCGCCACCATCAGGAAAATTACCTCAAAATGTTATGCAACGGGTACTAGGTATTGCGTAATATCACTGATATTGTGTTTTATACGAGTGTAATTATACTACGCAGAATTCGTACACAATTTGAGTCAAATTTTATATAAGCGCTTCGGCTGCCCCGTTTCACCAGCTCATCAGGAATGTTTGCTGAATCACGCGTTGGTTGTTTAAACGCAACGATGCGAAAGAGGTGTGCCGCCTCCTTGCCTTGACCGAGCAGGCTAGCATAGTTACATATAACAGATCCTACCAAACATACTGCATTAATACTCTAGGAGGGTGTACTTACTTTCTTTTTCTGTGTAAAAGTTTATCTACATTTATTTCTACTAGCTGTTACCCTACTTCGCCCGCGTGGTATTTCGGAAAAAGTTTTTCTTATATTAAAGTAGCCTTAGTTACTCCTTGTTACATCAGCTATCTGCCAGTGAAAGTCCCGTCAAAATCGGTCCAGCCATTTCAGAGAATAGCCGAAACAAACAGACGGATAAAAATTGTAAAAAAATGTTTTGGTCTATGTACCGTGTATACATCCAAAAGCACTAAGTAAAAAGCAGTTATTTTAATATTACAAACAGACACTCCAATTTTATTTATTTGTATAGAGTATAGATTTTAACTTTATCTGCTTATTACACAAAACCAAATAAAACATTGTAAAGTCGTTTGCCCCCCTCCCAATATTTACGCACAAGCTTTTCCCTTCGAAAGCTTAGCGATTGAAGATCGTTATGTAAGTACATTCAATGTTTAAAGTCCCTTTGTAAACTTTAAGATAAGTTGCAACGTAAAATTGATCACTTAAATATTTGAATTCTTCGCGCGTCACGATGGGGTAGCGCGACCCGAGTAACCAACTATGTAAGTATTGGCAAAGTAACCTACTTAATGATTTAACCATGTAAATATATTTATGTATATACATATTTATGAATTATAAAGGTGATCCGCGAAATTCTTAAAGCTGTAAATTTTCCCTTAATTACGTCTGGCGTTTCGATAGTTTATTGTTAAACTCTGAAAGATAACAACCGCTGGGTACCGATTAAAATAGTTTGTGATAACAATTTGCTACGAATAAATAAAATAGGGCTGTCATACAAAAGGAAATTCATGACAGACAATTTTCTAAAGCAATTTACGCGCTAATAGGCTATTACCTATATAATATTGTGGAATAAAACAAATTTCTAAGGTATCATGGTACTTATAAATATTATTAAGGTGGAAGCGATCAGTCGCATTCCCATACAAATTTCAACATTGTAATACTCGATACACATACAGTTTTTTAGTTGTACAAGCATTGTTATCAATTCTCTATAAATTAAAGAGCTCGCAGAATGAAATATCAGGCAAAATCTTATAGTAATAACATCATAAAACGATATTAAATTTTAGGCTTGTGTGCGTGAATAAAAGCGCCTCTGTCCAAATTAACCCGTAACTAATAAAGCATCCGATTCTTTGTCTTTCAGTATTTACGGCGACAGATGGCAGCAGGAGTTTTTACTTATAATACATAAAGACATAACATTATAATATATAGAGAGATATAAATTTTCTATAAATAAGTATAAAGATTCATAATAAAAAATTAAAAATAAAAAATACATATAAATTTCGTTCGTCCATCGAACCTACGAACAATCGCATGTACCTACGTTTTTCACTTGAGCCACTTGGGGTGTGTTATTATCTGTGTGTGCAGATCGTCATGTATCCCTATTTCCTGTAATCCAAGTTTTTAGGATTTGTCTGCACCCAAAACATATTTTTTCGGGTTATTATAATAAAATAACCTACATACCTACATAAGGCATGTATTTATTTTTTTAAATAATCAATGAATGAATGAATATGTCATGTTTCAATTGGTTGTAAATATCATTGAAACCTATCAAAATATTCGTCGTCTTGACTAGTGGTCTACGTAGCCTAATGTTCTACACGGTTGATGCAAACGTGTACTATAGCAAGTTCAAATCTTGCCGGTGGGCTTGTCTTTTTGAATGATTGATATTGTTTCTGTAAGTGAATATTAGATTTCCAAAACACACAGCTCGGCCGTGTTACTCCAACATGGTGTGGTAGTAATATAACGAAAATATATATAGGTAGTATGTACACCTTCCAAGGCCATAGCTAGATGATGTCGTGTTACGAAATATGTCGCGCGAGTCTTTGTCGATTTATTGATCAATTTATCAAACATTTTTTTAGGCACTGCCGGGTGTGCTACTGATATATATATATATATATATATATATATATATATATATATCTATATATACTAGATGCGCCCGGCGGTGTTACCCGCGATAAAAAGTATGAAAAATTAAAACATCTATCCCACGGGAACCATACATTTTACCGGGATAAATAGTAGCCTATGTGTTATTCCAGACTGTAATCTATCTCTGTGCCAAATTTCATCCAGATCCGTTCAGCCGTTCGGGCGTGAAAGAGTAACAAACATCCATCCATCTATTCATCCATCCATCCATCCAAACTTTCACATTTATAATATTAGTATAGATATACATATATATATATATATATATATATATATCAGTAGCACAGCCAGCTGTGACTAGAAAAAATGTTAGAATACATCGACAGCGACTCGCGCGACATATTTCGTAACATCGGTTTTTAGTAATTATTCAATATTGAATCAATCTGAGAAAATCTACATAGCGACCTATATGTGTACCTATCTCTTCTTCTTACTTACTGACTAGCTATAGGAAGGTACCAACCAGCAAGGCATGTATGTATATATATATACATACATATATATCCAACCAACTAACCTAACACGATTGGCGATACAAGAAAGCAAGCCCCGGCACCTAGTATGAACGGGTTTTTCGAAATTATAGGGAAGCCTAATGAATGGGATACCCCTTGAACGTTTGAACAAATCAAGTGCGACATAGCTCGTAATTGAATAAATCTAAGAAAACATACCTATGTGCACCTATTTCTCTTCTTTTTACTTACCGATTTATTATAGAGTAGCTATAAATTGGTACCAACTAGAAACCTACTTAGTTTTAGATATATTGATATTACTTTTTTTTTCGTTTCTGAACGCAAAACCTTATACCTCGGATACGAGTACTCGTCTACATAATAAATAGGTGCCTAGGCCGAAAATAACTGGTTTTGATGCACATACATTCTGTACTTAGATATTATGTATGTGCTTACCTACTGTTATATTTTTTAAAATTATTCTCTTTGGATTCTGTTAATCTGAGGTATAGATATTTAATAAATATAAAAGTCGGTAAGCACTTACCAAGTTCTTAGAATGTATAGAATAGTGTTACTTATTTTGTTCTGGGTGTCTACGAAGTTAATTTATTATATCTTGACCAAATTGGCAGCATGTCTATGGTATGCTGATGCCAAATTCCAGAATTATAAAAAAAAATGGACTCACTACTCTGCTGCGACCGATTTCATGTTGTTTGTGATTATGTATGTAAAAACTTACTTCAAAATTCAAATAATAATTGTGTGGGATTTGCGATTAGTTTTGTTTTAATTTGTGTTTTGTTTGCTATTTGAATTGTAATGGAGATACTGATGGAATGTGACACTGGTGAAAGTCGGGACAACTTGGTAACAAATACCTTAGAGCATAACTCGTATTGTAAAGTGGCTACACAACACAAGTTCAATTTCATGATTATCACTTGCTTGTGCTTCGGACAACACAGCCCGATCTCTCTGATTGTACCGGATTGCCATCCCATCGTATTATGAGAGTGAAGAACATCAGCGCATCTAGTGGAATCTATTATATTAGTATAGATTCCAAAGTTGTACAGCAGTGACAGCCTCGTTGGCAGAACGCTCGCCTTGGAACGAGGTGTTCAGGTTCAAACCCTGGCTCCCATCACTGAGATTTCCGGATTTTCATGTGCGAATCTTATTTTCCATAAAAAATATCACTTGCTGTACGATGAAGGCAAACTTTGTGAGGAAACCTGCATGTCTGTCAAAAGTCGTGTGAAGTTCACTAAACTGCACTGGGCCTACGGCCTATATGCCCCTCATATTGAGGAGGCGTGTGCCCGATATAATGGCGATGGGCTCACCCTCTATTACATTGGTACCAAAATACCATCGGTGAAATGTGGGTGCATTGCAGTGTGACGGTGTATGTTGGCCCGTCTCTGGAACGATGATTGAATGATTGAATCTATACATGTCACAGCAGCATTTACCTTATAATAAGTATGGATACAGTAATAATTATTATTGGACTAAACAATTATTTTTTTCTTTTTAGCGGAGGAATGAAGCACAGGAGGTTGCAAGAATCAAGATGACTGTAAATTGTATAGAGTCGATTCTATATCATAATATTAGTATTTGAAACAATGTTATATTTACCTAATTTTAGAATACCAACAACAAACAACATTGTTTCAAAGAAATTTGGAAATGTAGCTGTATCCCTTATTAGGTATAGAACTACATTGCCAAATTTCTTATTCCCTTGTAAATTATAATAAATATTGTTCTTGTTGTTGATCTGGTATATTGTAAAGCGTAATACTTTTACAGTTATCATGCAAACCTTGCTATATTTATAAGATCTATACAATAAACATTATATTTACGAACATGAAAGTATACATTTTTCTTTTCTATCTTTTATTTCTGAAACTTTTAATATTGCAAAGCTCGCAAAAGTATTTCTATTATTTTACAACCGATAAATAAGTTTTTTTATGATCGCTCTACCTGGTGGCATAAAAAGACAACTTTTAGTATGCGAGACTTTTAACAAGTGCTGCGCTCTAGCGGCACAAAAAAGACGTGTATTTGTCTATGTGTGAGTGCCTATTTATACAAGGATTTTAGAAGCCATGGTATCTCATCCATTATAAATGATTTCAGGTTAATGTTTTTTTGGATATTTCAATGCAATGTCGTAGTAGTGCTCGCAATTTGCAACATCAAGTCTCATAGATGCTCGATGTTCGTGTAACTAGTTGCAGAAAAACAGGACCATCTATCGAAAATGTGCGGCAACCGACCCTGAGCATTCACCTTAAGAAATTCCTCTTAACTCTTGTATTGCAGGCCCTACTCCGTAAGGCTCGTACACACTGCAGCTATAATGAAATTATAATCATATAGTATATATGATTATAATTATAATTTCATATGTAGGATGTGAAGTCGCAAATAAATAATAACTTAAATAGGAGAGTGATTGATTTTAATAAGATTTTCCACGATCTTAGGTTTTCTTTCAAAGTTAGTGTAGCGACCACTTCAACCGCACTACAAGCTACGCAGATGGCACTACAGACGCATTCAGAACAATAGACAATTGACGTCACAATCCTGAATCGCGCTATTAGAGTTTTCGGAGCAAGTAGCATATATACAAGATCCCGACATTAACCGTCGGGGCATAGCGGCCGCCCCGCCAGGCATACCACCCGCCTGGCTGGAAGATCTTCCCTTTTCCGCTAAATTGGTGACCCCTGACAATGAACAACATCCTTCTGTGAAGACTCAAGCACCAAAGTCATCACCACTCCATACCAAGACATCAACATCGACATCCAACAGCAAGCAGTCAGTCCCACAGCAAGCCAGTCGTCACTCAGGACCATCACAGCCGACTCACCGCGCTACTGGTTCTGCGACGCGCACAGCTCGGTCTCGACTCACTGCAGACCTTCGAGCTAGCTTCCTGGCCCTTGCACACAAGACGCTGCCACTCAAAGATATCGACCTCCGGTCTTGGGGGGGAGTACTGTAGCGACCACTTCAACCGCACTACAAGCTACGCAGATGGCACTACAGACGCATTCAGAACAATAGACAATTGACGTCACAATCCTGAATCGCGCTATTAGAGTTTTCGGAGCAAGTAGCATATATACAAGATCCCGACATTAACCGTCGGGGCATAGCGGCCGCCCCGCCAGGCATACCACCCGCCTGGCTGGAAGATCTTCCCTTATCCGCTAAATTAGGTTAAAATCAGTTGTTATTTTTACGTATACCTACTTATCTTCGCAGTTATAGTTGCCAGAGCCATTCGATTACCTAACATATCCCTAGTTATTTATTCCGTATTTGGCTGAATTTACATTATTCGTCATATAATTCCAGAGTTCTTTCTTTTTTTGTGGCATTCCGTTTCAAATGCGGACTCCAAAAAGATTAGTGCAAAATCTGAACACTAGTAATAGCTTTCATCGTGTAGCGAGATCCAATTTGAGAGAGGAAAAACTAATGGGATAATTTGTGAGGCTAACAGTACAATGTAGATAGGTACTTATATTCTTAAATGTATAGTACAGAATATTTTTGGTACTGCGGAAGTTGTATTATATTAGTGGGCTAATGAAACAATAAATGAACAAACAATAACACGACACATTTATGAAGAATATAATATACTAGTCAAGAACTAGCATTACCCGTAAATTGTTACGCGTGGGCTTTAATTTTTTTGGCTTTCCCGCGGGAACCCATCCATTGTCCGGGACAAAAATAGTTTAAGATGTTGATCCTGTTATGAGCTATCACTGTTTCAGATTTTATTGAAATCCGCCCGATAGATTTAGAGATACAATTATTTTATCATCCCGCCGGAACTCAACCATTTTCCGTGATGAAAAGTAGCGCACCTATATCACACACTGGGTTATGCTATTACTTTACCAAAATTCATTCAGCAATCTCATTTTAAGTAAGTATAGAATGTTTATTTGCCAAAAAAAGCTAGCGCAAATTCTGAACTCTCTGGTGTAGCGTAATTCAATTTGAGAATGGGCAAAACGAACAGTAAAATTTGCGAATAGGGCAAGCAGATAACCTGCGTTCAATATAGTCTTATATATATGTATACATATAGTATAGTATCTACTTAAGTAGGTAAAAACCTAAACCAACACCCGTGTAATAAATAGTACTTACTTTTCATAATAATCATTAGTTCGTAATATTCCATTATGCTTATATAGGCACATACACCAGTGGAAATGAAATGAAATAATTAGATTTTTTCGACAGAGGTCGGTACATGTAGATATTGAGGTTACAAATTATGAGGAAAAGAACATAAAAGACATAGCTAAGATTATACAAAGATATATGAAGTTGACCTCGCTGTGACGTGTGCCGAAAGGCGTTTAGCTAAGCATGAGCTGGTGTAGATCAATTCTTCTCCAGCGCTGATTTCAGCTAAAATCTATACTCCTCCACATTTACCAGTTGAAAAAAAAATACAAAATATCTGGCCACCCAATTGCACATAGGTTTTGAGTTCGGAGTACAAAATGATCATTAAGAGTTTCCTTTCAGTAAAATATTCCAGATGTCATGTAAAGCGAGCAATGGGTAAATGCCGACGTCACCATATACTCATTTAATTTCGGCACTGAAAGGGTTTCGACTACAAGTATCACTGGAAGCGTTATTTTTTATGTTACTCTTCGCGGGAATATCTGCGGCCATATCTTTGAAGCCTGCAGCAGTAACTTTTTCCAGTGGTCCAACCATGTCTTTGATCTCTATGTACGGGTTCTCTAACTATAACTTACGGCGAAATAAGAGGTCTGGTAAATTTGTTTATAGCTACATTGTTGGGAGCATTGCATACTGTGCTCCCTGTAAGATGAGCGGTAACATTTCGTCACAGTATTAATTATGATGTTAACTATGTATATTCATAGAAAATGATAATTAAAAAAAAACTTAGATTCCACCGAGCTCATGTATTCGTAGCTAAGTATCTAATTATTTCCAGTGTTTATATGGCGGTTCCCACGGTATTGTGGCAGTACAACAGTGATAATTGATTTTCATTATTCACTTAGATATTTAACTTAAAACGGTGCCACACAAAACAAGCTGTGCTAAAAGATCACAAATGTATATTTGCGAAATCCACTCTTAAACTTATTACGAACACACACATAGTATTTCGCCGAGGTCACACAATCTTTGTTCGTTAAGTGTTGAAACAATGCCTGTAACCCGGCTTCAATTTTCGTATTTGACTTGTTGTATTCATGTTTTTCATTATTTACGTCATAGAATATGTTTAGTCATAAATAGATTTGGGATTTCAAATGGCCGTAACAAAGACGGACTATTATGCAGTCGTGTGATACTTATCAGAGATTGTTGTGATAGCTCGACACGCTATGGTGCGGTGTTTACAGACGGCGGCAGTAACAATAGCTAGGTATACGACGATGGCGTAGATACCTATAGGTTATAGGTGTTTTCAGGCGACAGTGGTAGGTATTTGCCAGTCTCGTTCCGTATGCCCGCCCGCCAACACGCTTGACGCCCCGCCCGCTCCGCTACGAGCTACGAATCCGTAGCGTTTTCTTGTAAACGAACTATAAACAGATTTAATATTTCCAATCGTTTTAATAAAACGTTATTTAATTGATAAAAGTTTATCCCAATTGTGTATGTGTGTGTGTTAAAACTGGTTTAGTGTGAACTGTAGTTGAGTTTTAGGATAGTAGTAATGAATAGCTTCAGCAAATAAACAAATGAGGTATTTTGGATTGTGGTGATTTTGACCTAGTATGTGTTGAATACATCTTAAAACATTGGTAAGTAGGCTTTTTAGATTTTTAATTATCAGTCAATTTTGTAAATTTTATTATATATTGAAGCTAGTGTTGATCAGTCTTAAATTAACTGTCTTGCTCTGACGACATTGTCGTAATTCGGATAGTATCGAAATTCAAAAACTGCTTCGGATGTTCACAAGTTATAGGTACCACGATATATTTACGTACTATTCTAGCAATAAACCATTATTTACTTAAAACCAGGTTAATGCTGGCACAGGTATTGTTATATCTTGATAATAATAAATTACTGCTATAATTTGATTACATTTATCAAAATAACGGGCCTTGTTGGTAGCGTGCCTTCCTATCTTTGTATTTTCCATCAATAATGATTACGTTTAATTTCCCGAAATATTTCCAATTTAAGTTTATTAGGTATTTAATGTAGATATTCTTGTTTAACCAACTTTATCAGTGTAATGGTAAGATTATTAAATAGGTAAATACTCCGTAAACATCGAGGATTTCAGGCTATCTTGTTGGTAAATACTGAAATCGGCTCAAGGTAGTTTTGGATTTCCTAATGTCGTAGAAAAACTAGCACACTGTCGGACCTATACAATGATGTGGTATAATATGGTTATACCAAGAGCACATAGTAGTTTCACAGAACTAGTCGAGTCTAACATAAGAATGTTACAGTATAACATTATTGTGTTGGAGAGCATGATCTTATCTTTTACATTGTGATGCATTGTTATTACGAAAATAATAGGCTACTTTAACAGAAAATACATATTGAAAATTGTACCAGCGTGTGACCAATATCTATATTCATTTATGAAGCCCACTTTGCTGCTGTTTTCTTACGAGTACATTCAACGAGAAAATACGATCCATCAAACCGCGTGATAAGTTAATTTATATTGTCAACGACAGTATATAGGTACCTATATAAAATGTAGGTGTATCTAGCTTATAGGCAAGAAACTAAACACATTTTATTACCCTTGCACATCCAGGGGTGGTTTCTAGTATATAATAACTGGAAGGTAATATCAAATGTTAAATTATTAATTTTGTTCGACATTCCCTTCAATCTATAAATTCGCCGGATCCAATGACAAAGTGCTTTACATTTAATTTTAGGCACTCGATTTAGTAAACAACTGATCGATAGTTTAATTCAATGGTGGGGTTACTAAAAGAGGAGAGGAAAGCTAAGGTTAGTAAGTATATAATAACTGGAATACTATTGTGGGGGAGAGCAGCTGACATAGAATCGGTTTTCATTTTACAAAAGCGGGCTATTAGGGCCATCTATAATTTGGGCAGTCGCGAATCCCTAAGAGAATTATTTAAGGAAACTAATATTTTGACAGTACCATGCCAATATATTTATGAAAACATTATGTATGTTAGGAAAAATTTATTTCTCTTTAAAAGGCTCGGTGACCAACATCGTTATAATACAAGAAATAGAAACAAATTAGATCAACCACACTATCGACTAGCAAGGATTCACACATCTTTCATGGGGTATTGTGTTAAATTTTATAATAAAATACACTCTGACATTACCGAACTTAGTGAAAATAAATTCAAAGCGTGCATAAAACGTACGCTATGTAAGAAGGCATACTATACACTAGATGCTTATCTTAAGGATAAAAATGCTTGGTTGGATGCTGGTCCGGCTCCTCAGGAATATAAATGACCTTGTTTGAGCAGACTATTAAGATTTTGTATTTCTCTTCTTCCTTCTTATTTTCATTTACATAAGTAATTTGTAAATGTGGGAACCATGTAGCCATTAACTGTAATTTTATACTTAGTTAGTACTTTTTGTTTTTTTTGACCTGCTGCTAAAGTTTGATTAGCCGTTCCTACATTGTTCTCACATACCTATAACAATGTATTGCTCAAAAATGTAAAAGATCTATTTTAAAAAAAAGAGCAACCATGGAGTTTCTTGCCCGTTCTTCTCCATAGGAACGGCATTCCGAACGGGTGGTAAAGCAGTAGCATAATATTTTTGTAACTTGACGATTCATAAGTACTGTACAATAATGGTCTACGTGAATAAAAAATATTCTGATTCTGATTCTGATTCTATATTTTTGAGTTAAAGCTAATGCACCATACAATTCACTTTTGATTTCTAGGTATGTACTGTACACATGTAGACGTGGAAAAAATAGCAAAGAGCAATATCCATTTAGCATAAATACATGCCTATCGGCCACAAAAAAAAACGTGTTTCGAAACTCGGAAGAAGAATATAATAATAATTTTGCTTTCGAAATCAACTACAAGAATATTAAATATGGTACTAATAAAATGCGAATTCTCATTAATGCTACCTTTTCTACCTTGAAATGTCGTACTAAGTACAATCTAGGCGCATCTATCTCAAACAAGGGCTGATACATGGACGAGATAAAAAGGCACGTAGCGATAACCCAACCTACATAGATCGGCTAAAGCATGTTTGGGCAAGCTGCAGCAAAAGCAAAGCCTGAGAAATCCGGCTCAAAAGACCATTACGGTTGCCACATTTGTCTACGCTGCATAAACATAGACATTAGGAGAGATCAAGAAAGATAATGTAAGATACACCAATTGTGCTGCAGAAAAGGAATGCTTGGAGTGCATATCCTATACAGAATTTAGTAAAAACCAGTCTATAATTTAAGTACCTACTCCTGCGTGGGAGCTATACGTTGGTTCGAACGTGTACATACGTAGATAAGGTACCTACATTCAACTGCCATTTGCTCAATTCTATCACAATAGAATTGAAGTTCTAAAAGTTTATGACATCGTTGTAATTATGTTTTATTGTGGTAAGAGAATACTAATATTATACATTTACATTTTGGATTGTATATAATGTAAATACATGAGTACAGAAAGATCTTTGAGCATAAGCTAATGTTGGCATTTTAAATTATGTTTATTCAATAAACAGTTTCGAATAGTTATTTTGGCTGGTCCAATTTACTAATATCATTTGTAGAAATTTCTCAAAGCAAATAATACTTATAATAGCTCTTAGAGTAGATTCGATGATTCCAATGTAATTAGATATAGATTTTATGCGTAATGGTATCTACCCTTGAAAGGTTTTTAATGGAATCGAACCCTTTTCCATATTGTGGAAAGTTTGTGGGCAGGTCATTACTAGGTTGACAGTTAGGTCCAGCGCAAAATTTGACGCAAATCATGTTTGCAATGCATGTTTGCTCCTGAAATTCCCATTCAAAAACGGCGTGAAAAAACTTGATGAAATAAATTTAATCTGTTTATCAACACGAAAAAGCAATTTAGGATGGGGCGAAAACACCCGCGTTGATTTTTTCCGGTTGTGCTCCAATTTTCCAGAACTGCTCTATTAACGTTACAACTTTGTTTAAAATATTTTACCAACGTCACATACGAATTTGCGTAACATGGAAAGGAGAGTCGTGAATGACATAAATCGAAGAAGAAAATAATAATTTGCAATTTCTAAAACACGTACCTACCCGTAGCCGTCGAAAGAGGGCAATGTATCGTGTACCGTCATTGTTGAGTCGAAGTCCATATGTCCAGTGTCCGCTGACATCGTTGATTGGACATTAAGTAAGACGAGAGTGTGGTATATAAACCTACGTATGTGAGGTGACCTTCTAGAGCTTAAAGTGTACAAAAGTGTAATAAATAATTAGGGCCATCTTTTTTTGAATTGTCTGCACAATTGAAAAAAGGCCCCAATTATTATTTTTCGCCTACATGTAAGTAGGTGTAAACGTAAACTTTTTTTAATCAAAAAAGTAATAAACAGAGCAAGGTATAGTAATAATACGCTATCGTCGTACCTACCACGTTCTTGAGCAATACGTGTATTGGTTATAGTATTTGCTTCTAATTTTTTCAAGAGCTTTATTATTTACCTAATTATAATACATATTCGAGTAATTAAATGTTTTATTTATTTTTGATAGATACCTATTTAGTTTTCTTTTGAGATGGATCGTCAACGTTATTTTTGGTAAGCTAAGGTAAGCATACCGTTATAATTTCCTCACTCGCGATTGCGATATCATGGTTTCAAAATCTAGCCGAACGATTGCGTGAAACACACGCTAAAACAAAACACATTTCCCCGAGCTAAAAAAGGTCGTTCTATTTGACGCAGTTTTGTTTGCATTGTAATCTTTACTCACGAACTAACAGTGGCATCTTGTTATTGTACGTTGTCTGACGCTTGCGCTGACTCATCAAGGTATTTTATTGGATGCTTTGAATGTAAACAAAATGGCTGTGCTTATTTTTTAAGATCGTAAACTTATCGGCAACAGCGTGACATGAAATGATTTTTTTGACGGTACCATAATACCTAACTAGATTTTATAAATTAATGAGAATTTGGGCACCTTCGCAGTGCATAAAAATACTATTTAGATATGAAATATTGTGCACCTACCTATTTAATCGGTCGCTTTCTTAGATACAGTACCTCCGCGGTAACTACTTATAGCAAGGCCCATCTGTTTTAATATTAATTTTGTAAGTTTAATGGAAAATTTACATTCAGGCAATACATAAATCAACTAATTTAATATTATGTAGGTTTTTTAAGTGCCCGTGACTTCGAATGCTTAAAATACTTTTTGAAGATATTTTTTTCTGAATGTTAATCGTACTTTTAATTTAATTTGTCGATTTAATTAATTGCCAAGTACTACGTCGGGAACTTAAAAACATAAAATAAACGCGATAAAATCCGTTTTAAAATTTGTTTTTTTTTCAATGCCAAGTTTAATTTAAATCCATTCCGTGGATTTAGACATATCGTTTTTTCTTGACAATTTTAGACAAAAAAAATATCATATATTATCGCCGAGTTATAAGCTATCACAATGCCAAGTTAATAGACGAACAAATAAAAAATGCATGTCTCACAATTCCGTATATTTTTTGTGTATAGTTGGATGTCAATTACAAGCTCACATGGACACGTGTCCGCAGGCATATTTTATATAGTGAGAGCAAATTGAGATAAAAAATCTAAAGCTAAAAATATTTTATTATATAACTATAGTTTCATTTGAGTTTGTAACTTAATTCGGATTCCATATTTTCACAACAAACAAAAATTTTGCATAAAAGTGATGTTAGACTAAAGGAAGACTGAAACAAAATAATGAATTCTTATATACCAGTATTTAGAAAGCTTATTGTATAATTGCGTTCCGAATTCTGGGATTTATAAAACTATATGAATTTAGTGTCCCATGTAAATTTTATAAAAAATACAAGAGTCCACCTTTCACAATCAAGTTGTTGAACTGAATTGAAAAATATAAGCTTCTTTAGTAAACGGTCAGTTTAAAAGTAGAAGCAAACACTTTTTGGTCTAAAAGGACTTCTTTGTACTGTACCTCTACTATTTAGGTTAAACCTAGTACGCGCTCTAGACAATTGATTTATAGAAAGAAATCATACGAAGGTCTGTCAACGTGTGCCCAGCGCTCTACTTACTCAGAACTCTGGGTTCGGAGAACATTAAAACAATATATGCTGTTTCAGGCTTTTGAATGTAACTTTACCCGAAAATATATGTATGTCATAACCTTCCTCAAACCCTTACGTAACATGATCGAATTCAATGTTTATTATCGAACGTTGGCCTCGGAGGTGAACGAAAGTAAAAGTTGTACAAAAATATCTGATATTTGCTACCAGTTAAGTATAAACGTTTTGTCTTTAAAGTGGTTTAAAAAAATGTTAAAAGTATATCTTGGTAAAACAAGGCTATGCCAAAAAAGAGTCTATCATCTGTATGGTTTTTTAATTGGGCAGTGTATTTAGGTCTTTAACGACCTAATTATAACCTAAGGCTTTTCTTAAATTCTAGTTCATTACAGCCATCGGGGGCTATCGTCGGTAGAATAATGATGACTTTTTTTTTTTAAATGTATTTATATACCGGCTTATAATGTGTTGTTACCCATTTTGGTTCATTATAAATAGAGGTAATAATGAAAAACCGTTGAAACTATTCAGTTTCAGTTTTCGATTAGGACATACATAATTTGATGGTGTTATCGAATGATAATCTTGCTTACATATCTGGGTTTAATTTAAAAGCTGCAGAGCCTCGAACTGCAAAGACTAATTTATTCAAATACTACACTTCATGGGAGGGTGGACGAGGTTTTGACGTCTCCATTAGCCTGCTCAAACTTCTGAGAAATTAACAACTCAAGAGGAGCAGTACCAAATACCGAGATTTGCTTATAAATACCTCCTTAGCGGAGTGCGCTGACGAGTGACTTTCACTGCTGCCCTGAAACCCAATTGTAAGTTAAGATATAACTTTTATATCAGCTATAAAAACCTAACATTCCATTTTTACTGTTTGCGCAGTATATTACGGACGAATATTAAATGCGTTGGTATATTGTTATTTATTCCTTTGTTAGAAATAAGCATGTAATTAGAGTATTTTCGTCCAAGCTAGAATCTTTGTTGTAGTTGAATCAGTTGTTGATTCAAAAAAGTGCTTACGAACAAATGGTAATTGTTAGGTTATCAGTATCGTATCGTAGGCAGTCATTTTTGTTTCGTCTAGGAAGAAAAATTTTAATGGACATAATTAATACCGAACCAACCACCACTAAACCTCTACTACTAATAAACTAATATTATAGCAAGTGCATTGTAGCATGCCTCCAATTTATCGCAAGATACAATATAACACAAGAAAAGTGATTTTGTAAACATCGAACACATGTTGGTACAGAGTTAATATTAGGTATGTGATCTATCACAGTTTAATACCACTAAACTTACTCCTTATGTATATTTCTTGGTCAAGCAGTAGATTTAAAAAAAAAAACAATAATCTGTGGTTTTGTTAGTCTGAAGCGATTTTCGTATAGTATTTTTTGCCGATTTAAAATTGTTGGCCAACTATCTGATAACTGCCTTAATTATAAAAACTATATTTACATTTCAAGGCCGATTTCTATATACAAAAATGCAGTGTTCATTTAAAAAATAACTTGTAGTTACATTGAAGCTTTCGATAAGCTCCCAACTAGTTAAGCTGAAATTAATGAATATAGTTGGGAAAGTATGCTCGAGTATAATTAAGATAACTGTGTCAGGATGGTTTATGGTGTGGTTAAAAGACAAGTAGGCATGTCTATAATAACATACTTGTCTCTTTAATATGTTTTTATTAGGTTGGATGCTGTTTATGTTGTACGAATACCTATAAATATAAAGTCGTTAAGCTGCTTAGGTCAAAACATTGTTTCAAACAGTATGGGCAATTTCGATAATGAGTTAATACGCAGATTATGCTATACATACTGCTGCGGAATAACGGCTTATCACTTTAATACAATTGATGCTCAATGCTTTTATTATATTGATGACTAGCTGTTACCCGCAACTTCGTCCGCGTGGTATTTAACAAAAAAGTTTCCTTTTTTTTCTAAAATCAAAGTAGGCTAAGTTACTCCTTGTTACATCAGTTATCTGGCAGTGAAAGTTCCGTCAAAACCGGTTCGGCCATTTCAGAGATCAGCCGATACAACCAGATAGACAGACAGACAAATTTAAAATAATGTTTTGGTTAATGTACGGAGTATACATCTAAATACACTTCGTAAAAAGCGGTTATTTTAATATTAAAAACAGACACTCCAATTTTATTTATTTGTATGTATGTAAGATAGTTCCACAATTGTTAGTTATTGTTATAGTTTACCCGTGCTGATTGTTAGCGACAAGTTTCTTTTTCAGATATTTTTCATGGTGATTCGTAGCTCTGCGCTAGTGGATACTCGGCCTTTAGATTTTATCGACGATCACGTGGGTTGAAGCCGATTTATATGAGCCATAAATTTTAAGAAAGCGATCATGGGTTAAAAATATCTTCATAGTCAGCTGGGTTTGCTTCGCCATCTCTAAGTAGATATGTAAATATAACGGCTTCAGAGGATACAGAGGTGGCACTGATCATGTTAGCAATGTATTTGATAAGGGATATTACACCGTACCATAGACTATAAACTGCACGAATATACATAATATAATAGTATCAGCCTAATTTTAACATATTTTTATTTTTGCAATTTTTTCCTATTGGTTGGCTCTATCAACATGATAGAACTGCTTCATTGTAATATTTATATAATTTCAAAGTTATTTCGTGATTCAAATACAACGTGGAAAAAGTTATATTTTTATATTACATACATATAAAAATATAACTTTGTAAGACAAAATAGCTTCTGGCTGCGACTGTAAAAAATATAAGGTGAAGATAAAGTTTACATTTTGTAACTTTTGTCGATTCATAAGTACTGTATTTAATGGTTTACATAAATAAAAAATATTCTGATTCTGATTCTGATAAAGACAATGGCATATATAGCGGAACATAAAAACAATCTAAAAAATTAATCGACAATTTAATTTTTTGAAACTCATAATACCGTTATTTATGATAATTACTTACTTCATAATAATATGTAGGTGGGCTTTGCTTAACAAAAAATAAAGGTTAAAAATAAGTGGTAATTAAAATACATTATAGGGCAATGTTATAAAGAGTATATGAAACATGGGCAGCTAACGCAGGGTAACTAAATTGTAGGGGGAAACTACTCAGCGAACTATATGCGTAGTTGCAAACTAACTTCTACACTGCCGTTTCATATATTTTAATTTAAATGAAAAGGTACTAAAGTTGTATAACATGTTTTAATGGTAAAATGGATACATAATTCAATTAGCGCGGTCTATTAAAATTACTTGTGGCAATATTAATTACCGTTATTACATGAAACACGGGGTAAACTATGTGAAAGCTCCATTAAAACCAGGCTTATCTAGGTTTTTAGATCGATATTGAAAACGTACAAATAAGGTTTGGATATATAATAAGGAAACAAATGATATCAGTTCTAATTCCAGTTTCGAAGAAAAGAGATCGTATTGCAAGGCCGAACCTAATCAAGGGCAATTTCTGAGGAATTCAAGATATATTCAAATTGAATGCCAAATAGTTTTTATAAATCACAAAACCATGAATAAAGGCATCATTTTTATAACAACGTATAGAACAAAAGTAGGCAAATTATAATTACTATGTGAGCTCAAAAATTATGTTAATTATTATCTAAATAACCATGTTATTAAATGCGACTTAGGTAGTGATTATTAAACTTATCGTAGATCACTTCTTTATAGAGTCATCGTGTTTTTTGGTAAACCACAGTACGTATTAAATATGTGTTGATCAGTTAACACATGTTACACATGCCTGGTATATCTATGCCACAGTGGCAAGAGGTTTAAGTAGTTGTGCAACGAATCTTGTGATGTATAGACAAAATACCAATCGGCAAAAGATGTACTGGACTCGGGATAAGGTAATCCATAAAATGAAATAAAAAACTATTCATAAAGCCAGTTTGTTAAGAAAATAGTCGTCCCTTGTGTTATGTGCCTTTTGTTTGCGGATTGTCGAGCAGTTGTTGACATTGTATGAATTATATCTACTTGTCACCCTCACGTGTTTTACGCCTCTCAACGTTGTATAGAGTTTTTATGTACAGAAATACATATTTCTTCTTTTTTCAAGTTGGCAATCGGCTACAAAATAGTACCATTCTTGCCAGTGTCAAGTAAAAAATTTCTTATTATTTAACATAATATAGTACCCTTGGTGATAATAGTGATGTTGATGGCGATGATGATGATAAAATTAATCCCCTACTCCTATCAGTAAAGTTATCCACAGTTTAAAAAAAAAATAGCGAAGTCTTGGGAGAACTTCAATAATCAAGCTAAACAGTTTTGTTTCAATTTCCTGCACTCGTGCACGTTTATAAATACACAATAGTCAATATGCCACTAATATTACATTTTTTTCTGAAAATAAAACAAAATCGATTACCTCACTGTTAAACTTCCCGCTTAAAAGTCCCAAAGACAAGGTTGTATCAATCACAATTTATGATTAAAATATCTTGATATTTGTCATTATTAATCTTTAAGAAAAATAATAGGTATTATTGGTAGGCATATTTTTTTACTAAGCTGGTCTTATTTGCAAATACAACGAAAAGTATTTTCCTCGTATTGTGAAAACAATAGTCAAAATGAAAATACTGTCATGATAAAAATAAATAGTGACATTTACTGAGAGGCAATAAATTAATCCAGAGAATCCCATGGAGAAGAGAATATTCAATTAATTTTGTGAACAATATTTTAATGAAAATTAGTTACAACAGAAGACTCACAATTAAGTGGGCATAATACACTTTCAAAATATATATTCCGCCTTTATAATCTCGTTGTATTCCGCCCTGTTGAAATCTATGTACAGATTATACTAAAATCATGGTGAAAAGAGCTCTTTTCAATTGAATTAAGATTGAGCCTCTTTGTACTAACACAAGAAATAATTTTGAAATATGTATGTGTTATAGTCGAAGCTTTTAACCGGTCAAAAGTACTTTCGACTCATTAAGAGTTTCACTGCAAAATATACACCTCGTGAACACTAATGTCCATCGATAAAAAGACAGAAACCGAAAATCTGGAATATCGGCCTGAAATAAAAACACACGAATAAAACTTGTGTTAGTTAAAATGTCCACGGGGCTACTTTTCACACGCTTAGTCAGATAATTGACGCGACTGAAGTCACGAAGACAACTAGTTAATAAAGAACGGCTCGGAACTTCACAGCGAGTAATTGATACCTACCTGAATAATTGAAGGAAGTCTTCGCCTTTCCAATGGAAGTTTACAAGTATTTTCTAAATTGTATATACAGTTGTAGTAAGTATAGTATAATTTGAAATTTTGAATTGAAAAACTAATAGTACCTTCGCTTCTTTTCGTATAGGGAAGGAATCAATTAACTGTTATCTAAGTGCTACTGAGAATCTATAACAATAACTATAAAATTATGATAAGTAGGAATATGCCGTGCCATAATAATAATTTAACGAGAATCCTATTTCTGGATCTACTCGTTTACGACGACAAAATGTTTACAACATTTAAATTTCAAAGTATAAGGATTAGCAACCCTAAATACTCCTTGTATCAAAACTTGAGTGAACGCATCTAATAAAGGATTAACTTGTGAAACAAAATAATGTAATGAAGTACCATGCAAACAAATAATGTGAGCGTTTATTGCACCATAAAAGTTCATTAAAACAAGGCAATATAGTTGTAGACGTTTGGACCCATACGTATAAGGTTATAGCTCGGTTACAGCTTGGTTAGATCATATAAATAAAATTATGAGCAAACAATTATGTCAATTAGATGTAAAACAGATGTTTTGTACACTATATCTACTTAATATGTCTGTTATGTATTACAGCGGATTATTGGCGTACATTGGTTTATCACTAAGCAACCTAATTTATTTGTGAAAGTCGGATTTTGGAGCTTTACATTTATAGTCTGAAAATTAATCGATTAAAATTAGGTGTAAAAAGGACGGAGCAGGTATTTGCATAAGATCTCTCAGTGAATTAATTTTTCACTAACCATGCGCCTGTACGTAACATCACATAAATGTTCCTACAAACTTTGACGCCTTAGGGTTTAATTTTCCAAGAATCTCTACACACACAGTGTATCTCTAGAACTACTACTACGAAATTTTAAAAACCTCGGCTGCGCGTTCTTCTGACAGTGCTAAGCATTTTATAATTAAAACGTAATTAATTGTTTGAAATGAGTTAGAACAGTGTTTTCATTCCTACATAAAATAGTGATTAAACTTACCTGCTATGTGTTACATTTAAAGTAGATAGAGCTGTTTTATTATAATTAAAGATAGTTTGATAAATACATGTTGATTTTTAATAGATAATAATTACACATTAATGATTGACAGTTACTTTGCAAGATCTGTATAATTTTATTATATATATCGCCAGACGAACACACTAACTGTATGGCCCCAGATTAATCAACACTTGTATTATAGGTACCGTACCATGGACTAGGGGCGATTCCAGTAATACCCGACCAGGGCAAATAACGAAAATACCGTTTCGGAAATTTTGCCCAGGTGGGAATCGAACCCGCAACTACCCGGTGCAGTGACCTGACCAGCCTACGCTCAAACCAATCGAACAAATGCTGATGATGATGATTAGTTTATATAAGGTATAACATAGTACAGGTTTCCAGCCATCGTAATTACTTCAGGAGAATGTAATAAAAGTTACACAACCCTAGCTGGCACGAGGTAGAACTAAATCAGGATTCGTATGGCTTTACAATCATAGTAAGAACTGGATTGTAGTAGCAAACTAAACGGTACGACAACTACCCGCAACATGAGAAGGTCTATTATTATTATCTCAGGCTATTCTTATAACGTACCACATTCTGACCTTTTGTTTTTCAACAAGTCACTCGGAATTAAAAGGCTTTCGTTGCATCTATTCAGTTTGTTCAAAGTTGCTCCGGCTAGTTAATTGGGTTGAGTTTTTTTTTTCGAGTGAACGTTGGTGTAGCTAGCACATATTCAAAGAACATTTATATTTCTTGGGGGAAATCCGTTGCGGTTGCAAGAGGAGCACTGTGGTGCCATTAATTGTATTTTAATTAATTATGCACCTGCTTGCACGTGACCTCGGGCACACTCGACACTGGTCTAATTAAACACTCATTTCTTGGAAGTTAGTTCGAGTAGTTCTAGTCAATTAAAGGTGAAAGAGGACAGTTAAATACAAATACCGGGAATAAGATCTTGTGTTTACTTATAGACATTTCGCAAATCATACCTTAAGTCTACTTAAATAATATTATTATTTAGATATACGAGTATAACATATTTATACTGTCAATTTACAAGTCATTCTTAATTTCGTGTTTTTCTACTGCACTTCTACAAGGCATCAAGCAAAAAATGCACTACATAAACTATTTAATTGACTTCGAGTAATATAAAATTATACGAATGGCATACAGGTACAATTAACATTAGCGTTCTCTATAACAATCATATGTTTATTTTAGAATCACAAAACCGTGAGAGACTACAAAACGTCCGTAACGTAAAAACATAAAATGAACACCATAAAATTCGAAAAAATAGTTTTATTTCAATGTGTAGTATTCGCGTAAATATAAGAAATCAATTCGTGAGAGACTGTTTAATATAAAAAAATAGTATGTACAAATAACCGTCACGCGTTGCCAACCTGGTAATATATAAACAAACAGACAGCTCAGAAGCGTGTTCGCGTGTTGGTGAACGGATTTTCATTTGGTATACATCATTTATGAGAGGATTATAAAATCAATGGGTGTTATAGTTGTTTAAAAACTCTTCTCGTTAGTTGGTACCGGTCCCCAGGTTTCCATTTACTCAACGTATCCCAATAATATAAAAACATACACTTCTTCTATCTATTTCAGATTTATGAGCAACTAAGAAAGTTGAGAATTAAATGAAATATACTATACTATATATGTTGTTTTTAAAATAGTTGTTGTTCCAATGTTTTTTTTTTAAATCCCGTCGCACGTTCTGAAGTAATTTCTATTTATACCTCCTCTACGGATGGTCTGCAGAACATCCGTCATATGTTATTTATTAAAGAACTGTTTAAATTGTTGAACCACGGAAAAAGATAAAGTTTTTTGTGACATAAACCCAAATATATAACTTATGTGTATAACAAAAGTTTTGCAGGCCGTTTATTTTTATTATCTGCCACTCAGTTGGTGGTGCCCGTTACTTCGTACGCGTGGACTTTAGTTTTCTGGCGAACCCACGGGAATCGTTCCATTTCCTGAAATTAAAATTGTCCTTGATGCAGTTCTTATTTTAAATTATTACTATGGCCAGCATCGTGGATTTTATGATATTGTTTTGGTATACTTTGTGAACTATCCATTTTCCGGGATAAATAATATTCCATACCATGTGCCTACTCAGCTATCACCATCCCGATGTTCCCGTGATACGCAAACAGACAGAAAACAACATACTTAGGACAGAAATATGCAAGATGATTAAATATAAATATCGCCAGACGAACACTCCAACTGTACGGCCCCAAACTAAGCAACGCTTGTATTATAGATACCATACAATGGACTGGGGGCGATTCCAGTAACACCCAGAGCAAATTACGAAAAGATCGTTTCCGAAATTTGCCCAAGCGGGAATCGAACCCGCGACTACCCGGTGCAGTGCCCTACCCGACCGGCCTACGCTCAAACCACTAGACCAAGCGGTCGTCTATTTTCAAAGAAGTTTTATAAGTCACGAAGTATTTTTGGTAAAAGCTCGTTTGAAACTCGCTTTCAATGTTCTATATGTACGTAGGTGTCGGATTCGTTACAATGGAATTGTCCCGTTGATTGCGGACACATTCTGGATACGGCTTCACTTGAATAGCCCCACTTATATCAATAGGCGATCGACTATCAATTTCCCTTAAGTACCAACCGTGACGTGCATTTTCCGGGACATTTTCAAATGTAATGCCTGATTCGTTTGGAAAAAATATTTGAAACCCAACACATAAAGCAGGGTTGTATCCATGTATTATTACTTCCTAAACACATTAATTTTACTACTTTAAGTTTATGTGGTATTATAGAAAACAAAATGCTATCGATGCCAACATGATTTTATAAAGGCAATATTTCATAGTTCACTCAAAAAAAATCATTATGTTTTGTTTATTACATACTTTACAGTATTTGTTTGTTTTTACTACGTGTATGTCCTTCTAAACTCCAAGATTGATTTCCACGTGCGCTTCGTCTCTTATTTGTCTTAGACACGCGACTAACTTTATTTTTTTATGTTCATCCATGACCATAGATAAAGGCTCAACATTTAGTGTGACGTACGTTACCAATAATATTAATGTCATTTTCATAACAATGTTTTTAGATCAGCAAGATTTTACAATACCTGTATAACTAGTGTTTATACTAGTGTGTATACTAGTTTTTTTTGCGGAGTTTTCGTGCGGATTTAATCCAATTATATATTACTTATTCATCGAATCTGTAATTATTGTTAGTCTGAAAAACGATAAAATTCTACATCTATTTCAATAATGAAACCAGGAATAATATGTACTAAGTACGAATTGCAATCACCAAAATGCTGTAAATAATAAGACCCTTTACAAAATTACTATATCTACTCATTTGCAATGTTTGTTACAAAATTAGAACATGGGCAGCTGCACCTGTGCAAAGTATGTGATATATTTTCTCATTTTTTGTTATCAAGGAGAGAGCGTTATGAATTTTGGGAGTGATAGATCTTATAGCCACATGAGAAAGTATGTAAGCGATGGAATATTCACCGCAGATATTAAACCCACGAACGTGCTTCGTCATTGACGAGTGGGTTAAAAAATAACCAAGATGGGACCTAATGTTTCGAATTTTACTAGCAGCTAGAATAGCTATATTGTAAGGGAAACATCGAAAGGAAACCTGTACGTATGTCGTGTGAAGTTCTCCAAATCACACTGGGCCAGCGTGGTGGACTATGGCCAAAATCCTACGCATAGCGAGGAGGAGCGTACCCGGTACAATGGCAATAGGTTCACCCCCTATAAAATTGGAACCAAAAACCATCGGCGAAATGTGGATGCACTGCATTGCACTTCAGCCTATACTTTCTAGGATGACAGGCGTGAATGTGAAATTTACTTAAAACAGTAAATGTGCAGGAACGATTTTCGTCTTTCACCATTTTCAACAATTAAAATATTTTGCTCTGTTTGTTACCTTGATTGAAGAATATAAGTCTCTTACGATTGCCAGAAGGCAAGCTCATTAAAGTGTTGCATTGTTATTTAAATAGACTAGCTTTAGTGATCTTGACAGCATTTGTTGCCCTTGTAATAACGGACCTAACATTGCGAATAAATCTCAATCACAAAATCGTGTCGAGCGCGTCGCACGAGAGCAGGGCAGAGGTGAGACGGGGCCTATTAGCATTTATATTAACCCTAAAGAAAACAGGTTTGTGGAAATTAAAGTAAATTAGATTACATCACCATTTCCTTGATAACATACTTTGAACGAGGGCGAAAAACGGAGGGCATAGAACTTCTCTGCATAAATAGCGCATTTCCCTACAGCCTCACCTGCATATAGCACAATCATTTTGAGTTAAATAAAAAAATCGTAGTAGGATGTACGTTTTGTATAAAGTGTGGCTTTGAGTATCTAATCAAATTATAGGTTTAAATCCTCCACTTAGTAGGCATGTTACTTAATCTACGGGCGCAAATGAAGGGGTTTGCGGAACACCGGTTCGGTGGTATTACGAACTATTATTATTATTTCCAGGCAATTAACTTCCCGGCCGAGAACTTGGCCCGATAGATTAGTCTGATATTGTAATTTTGACCGATAACCTTTTTAAACAAGATCGTTTTTTATTAGCATAAGTATATATTATTGACTTATATATATATATATATATATATATATATATATAATCCTGCCTGGAAATGACAGTTCGTAATACGCACCCAGTGTGATACTTTCGAATACCGGTAAGGTCTATGCGAATTTCATTACTTGTTGTTTATAATTAATACGTAGCAACAAAGTATGTTAATTGGCTGTGTACAGACTTGCCGCGAGGTCGGGTGGGGCACATGTCACATTCTGGTTGATCGAAAGGCAAATGTTGATTGCCTGATGATGGCTGGCTGGCCATGGCTGATGCTGATGATGGCTGATGACAGAGCTGAGGTGCGAACGTGTGCTTTGGGCGAGCGATGATATCGCTGAGCCGGTCCCGCGAGGCTCTGCGGTAAGTCAGTACACGGCTATTGAATGTGAACACTCCATAAATGTGTGTTAGTGATCTAATCGGTGCCTTTGATGACAAGACGCTAACTCGATGTGCGCTATAATAGGTTTTTGTATGGAAATGTGTCGTATTTCACATCCAATATTGGTAAAGCTTTGAAATTACTTGTGAAAACTTTCTTTTAGACTTTAAAAAAAGCTTTTAATTTTACACGAACTGAGACTGATCTTGTTTTTAAGCTTGTTTTGAAACACTTACAACTTATGTTAAGTTTATTTTAAATGTAAATGGAACAACGCGTTACGTTTACTAAACTTTTTTATTTAAATTAAGATGTGTTTCATTATCTTTTAAAGTTTTTTTTTTAATCTTGATATTTATTTTTTTGAATGAATGTATTATTCATGGATGTATGAAGTTGACAGCTCTGAAGCGTGTGAGCGATAACTGCCAAACGCGTGTACAAGAACCACAGATCACGAGAGATATGCCGTGCGTTTCAAAATGTATGGGAACTCGCTGTCTCCGTTTTGTTCCCAACCACTCGCTAAAACCAACCAATACGAAGTCTCCTCGGTGCGTGCTGCGTCGTCGCCGTATACAGCGGCCGTACCACGCGACGCACCAGTTTATTCAAAGTATCGTTAGACGATCTATACATTGCCTCGTACATTCACTCAGTAGCGAACATAGGTGGTACTTAAAGAGCCATGTATTTTGTACAAAAATAAAAAAGTCGTTGTGCTAGATGAAACCTAAAATAACATAATAAAGGCATTAAATATTTTTTGATTTGTTGTTTTCAATGATTTTAAAGACGAATAAATAAAATACTTAATACTGGCTGGTGAAATGAGATTCCATCTTTCGCGTAGTTCACTTTGCTGCTAGTATTTTTGCACACAACCACGGAATAACACGGGATTTAAAAAAAAAGTTAGAGCTCCGATACCGACGTGCAGTTGCAGTCGACTGACGGCGAAAACTCTATGTTAGCGTAATTTTGGCTAAATGTGAGCGCAAGCCCACCGCTTTCATAACATATCTCCTCTCATATATCTGTGACAAGAACGGAACACCTTAAATATATTTTGTTCCTGTCGTTGCCAAGTTTTTTATGTGTCTAAAAGCACGTGTATAAAGCTTTTTTTGGTTTGTCGACTAGCATAAAGGGAAACCCCTAAATATAGCATGAACAGTCACAGTAGTGTTATCTAAGGAGTTTATAATCTAAGTTAGGAATATCTCAAATTAAAAGCTTGGGTAGGTGGGCTCTCATAATATTATTTTTACAAATTCTAAACCTACCAGTAATATGTGATATTTAATAAGTGCCTGCTTTGAGGAAAATAACATAATATATCTTATATCTACTTACTTATGAACATATACGTACTGTTACATAGAAAACGTAATAACGTCACTGGAAAGCCGTATATACTTAGCCGGTGAGTTCCAGGAAACAGTTTTAAGGGTGCGATGTTGGAATTGTAGTGGGTTTGCTTTGGATTACTGTGATGGTCAGAATTGTAGTAATATTTTTAAAATTAAACATACCTAGGTATTCTGCTGTCGTCTCTTCTCTAAGAGGAATGGAGTATATTTAGCTTAAATAACAAACAAGTAAGCTAGGCAGGTAAATTAAATTATTAACAAAGCAGATTAGTTAACTAAGGTACAATGGTACTTGTATGAGTTTGTTTTCTAGCCAAAGCCAAAGAAGCTCTATCGCTTTAAAAATAGAAACACTATGATCTCGCTATATTTGGATCTTATGATTTTAGGACAGTGCGCCCCAGTTCAACCGCATACCAACCCACCTAACCAACTTTATACGGCGCTAACACAATCGATAATCCATTGACCCTCGTAATATCACCACAAAAATGACTATTTTTATGACTTATGCGGGATTATTGGACGCAAGCTTTTATTAGACGCTATCGTAAATTACATATGTAACTCTACAGGTGGTAGAGCCGATAAAAAAACAGATTATTAATCATGTTCTATGCGGGGGGGGGGGGGGGGGGGGCTAGTTTAATATAATAAAAATGAAACGATCGTTCCACGCGCGACTTTGCAAAAAGGCGTCGTAAACAATATTTGTTTGTGCATTTGTGCATTTTTGTAACTGTGACATTTTTATATTTGTATCAGCTAGTAATAAGTAATCCAGTAGTATTTTAATTAATTTTGAATTCTCTAATAAATATATTTCGAGATATAAGAGATAATAAACCTGAACTTCAAATTTCATGACAATCATTTCGCCATGGCATAATGTGTTAGAAACAGGATTAAATATACTCATGATGGGGAGGCAAAATCTGGAAGTAAGTAACAGGATTGAAGATTTTTTAAATTAGAATCGGTTTAAATCCCTTAAGAAGATTGAGAGTAGGTATTCATTTATAATTAAGCTTCCAATTTAAAATATTAAGCTAACGAATAGATAGCGATGAGATTAAGCAATTGACTTTAAAAGATTGAACTTATTTTATAAATTTCAGTAACCAGAAAATACGTTCCTCAAATTATATTATGTTTTCAATACTTCGCTTCTAAAAATTCATTGCAATACCATTGTAAATTAACTCCGATACCTATTAATTCGGGCGTTAGTATTATTTCTTGGTAAGTATTAGCAATTCATTTCAATTTGGTATTAGAGCTTCAGTTTCTATGGAATGTTAATTGCTATTTGCTGGATGTCTGTGGAATTAACTTGAAATAAAGTAAGTTCAATTGCTAATCAAAATAAATGACGTCCATTTATTGCCATACTTTGATAAATGTACTATGGTTTTAAGCAAAAATAAAACTGGATACTGGTTTTACTCGTTCTTATATTGCGGCCTCTAAAACGCCATATGTGCTATAATACTTTACCCACCCAATTCCGTAAAAGTACCAGCGAGGTATCACGGGCTAGATTAAAGGATAATATAGAGACAGAGAGCGCTTTACAATCTAAATACCGTGGCTAATTAAAAATATATTTGGATTGTAAAAACGTATAATGAACACTAACCGTGTTTTGTTTTTTATTTTCTTATCGTTGGCAGCTTTATTTCATGCAGTTTGCTTTTAAATAAGGTACTAAAAAATATTGATAATGTGTAGTTGAAATTAGTTACGATCGAAATATATGTTGTATTTTTTAAATATTTATGTCTTAATCTTCTTCGCCCAGAGCATAAAAATAGAATATCTATTTTTCGTTACAATGCTCTATACCATTACTCAAAACGACCTTAATTTGACATGACAGACCGAATTGGTTATAAAAATAATATCTTCGAGGTTGCGTGAAATAAAACGGTAGAACCTTTCAGAAAATAAATAAGATTCGGTGCTGTGAACTGACAGCTATTATGGGGTTGGTTTGGCGTAAAATGTGTAAAGAGCGGATCGCACATTCGTTAGATCGGACCTACAACAATCTCCTTAATAAATACCATCACGAGTCTTAAGCATAAGGATTATTGAATTCCACATTTAATAATGGGCAAGCCCATTCTCATTTATCGAACTTGCTTTTAAATTTCGAACATAAAATTATTACGCCGAAAGATTAACTATAAGGTCAACGAGGAAGCGATTTAAATCAGTCGAAAGTTTTCTAATACGACATCAAATATTTACAAGTCACCAGTTTGAAATTTAATAACGGGATTAGGGTGTTTGTTCGGGATGGAAACTATTAGGGGTCCGTCAATATCGCCCAGTTAGTTACGAATGAACTAGTCTTGTGTATAAAAGCAACTGATGACTGATAATACTTTTGAGGTACGCTTTCAAACTGATTGCGGTACCTACCTACCTACAGTATTTGAGTCATGAAGTTGGTTCCCTGAAACAGGAAATAACAATTTTAAGAGATCTCAAACATTATATATACATAATTAGTTGAAGTGTGTGCGCGTCTTTGTAATCGTATTTACCCAATTTTGTAATTTCCCAATTAGCTTTCTTGTATAATCTCCTTTATAGGATCTCATTTAGAAGGCACACCTCTCAGAGCTTGAACCGGTTAATAAATTGAGGTATCGTTCACGTTTCGGTTAATATTTTAATCATGAACCGGTTATAGGAGGAAAGTTCTTTAAATGTTACCGGTGGTTACTAATGAAACCGATTTATTATTTCAAATTAAAAGGTATGGAAAAAACCGGCTTAAGAACCTAAATTTACCAGTTAAATTTCGTGATCAATTTTTTTCCTACTATTTCCTACCATTATTAAAGTAACTTCGTAGACTCAAACTACCGTTCCGAATCCGATTCCAATTTCGAACGTTTCAAAATGACACCGCTGGACTCCTTCTTAATTTAAAACCCAACCATGTGTGCCACTATTAAAATGCCACTAATCAAAAGCTTTGAACTCAGGTGTACGCAATGTTGCCCCCGGGTGTTCAGCGTAGCTTGCTGTATTGATTTTAAGACGGAACTAATTGCTTTTAACCGCGCTAAATGTATCAGAGGCTTTGTAACTATGTGTAGGGGTTACATGTTTGTTTGTGGAAGATGATTATTTATTTATTTATTAAATAGACTAACAAAATAATGTTTACATTTGAAGAAAAAACAAGAGATTTGAGATGTGGTTGTACACAAGATATCTGAGATTTAATTAAAGGCTAGCGCAGCATGTACTTAATATAAAATTGTGGTCTGAATTTAATAAAAATAAACAAAAGTCGAAAACGTTAAGAAAATTAAAAAGAAATGAGACAACATTTTTTAATTAAAGACCTTTGCTATAACCTAAATATTACACTTTTTGCATATAACATACATATTACACGTGTTATATTTATTCAAAGTTTATTATACGCAAGTAGCTGTCAAATAACTTTACAGCCATTTATATCAAATACCGTTCCGTTACATCACTCTAGAGTGGTGCAATCTCCCTGAGAGCACCACGACACCTTATCTTGGAACAATAAAACTGTGGAGCGGCTTAGTTCGCGACTATCCATTTGTTATACGGAGTGTCATCTTATGTTTTTTTTGTTTAAAAAAAAATATCCCAGATACTTTAACTTTTAAGATTCAAGATACTTTGATGCTGTATTTAAATATTAGATGTAAGTAATACAAAGGAATTACGGTAATACAAATTGGAAATATGAAGAACATATCCGAATCGTTTGCATTGTTGAAATGAGTAGCTTTTCGAATTAGCTGTACAATTTTCCAACGTTCTGGATTAGGAAAGATAAGATTGAGGAGGAAAAATCGGTTTAATTAAAAGCGGAAAGAATTGGGAACTTATGTAACGGAACAGCGAGAGTTTACCGAGACAGCTACCTAGTTATGCCAACGGCATAAGGCATTATATTATTTGGTAGCACATAATACTTACCTACATAATTTTGAGACTTTCTAGATAATATTTTGCTTCTGCATTGATGTACGAACATCTGTATCATTCGAGTATATGATTTATTTAGTTCAAGTTGTTGCAGTTTTGAAAATAAAACCTGATTGTTGTGATCACGTTATTCCACGAACTGAGTGCAGATGTGAAATATTAAACTTATTGGATATTGGATTGGATTTGGTCGAGATTATGAGATTTCGTACGATCGAAATACTGCCACTGGTCGAGATACTATTACAAAACTAATTGGGTTGCGACGGGTGCATTAAAAAAATATGTTTCCGTCTCCTACTTGGATGACTCTGAATTCACAACGATTAGTGTTTTTGAATTGAATAAATGTCTTTGGTTTCGCATAATTCAGATTTACCTAGGTAGTTAGTAAGTATGTTTATGTATATATAAGTGACTTCAAGTTCGTGTTTCATTAAAAATGTTTGGCGAAGTAATTCGCGAGATTCTGTGTTATGCGAACGCTTTTATCTCGTGGATAGTGTACTAATGCTCATTGATACGAACGAATTAATAACGTTATCTCTGTGAACTGCAAATGTTGCGTGGAACGTATAAAACTCAGGAGTTCCACGATTTGAGTAGATGAAACCGTAGGAATCATATTTTTTTTGTAGTGTGGGTTACTTCGAAATGTGGATAAAGAAAATGTACAAGTATTTTTGATTGAAAGCTTGGGTTACAGAGCCTAATATACTAACCACTGAATTATTTGAAAATGTGGATCAACCAATCTCTGACAACCCCAATCACTGTATTTGGTTTGTAGCGCTCACTCATGTACAAGTAAGTATAATATTTGCCGAGAGAGGAACCGGACGCGTTGTCCTCTTTATTTGTACCAATTTTCTTCTCTGAACGTAATTACGTTCCGACAAAGTAGGTAATACTTTATCGTCTTATCCTCTCTCAAGTGATGACATTACCTACATAGATAACTAAATGTAGGTATACAGTGTTATGATGATTATAGTTCTTAAGTGAACTACTTCTTGCAATAAATGATTCTTTATTGTAATTATTTCACAGGGGTGTTAGATTCATGATGCGGTTTGTTTGAGATGGCATTGTTAAAAACAGTTACGAAGAAGATCTTTTTTGTTGCAGAAATTTAGTTTTTTGTTTATAGTGATGAAAATTATGGTGTTTTGCGAAGAAAGATGGCGTTTTATAGTGTTAATTGATAAAATAATACCTGAAAACATGTCAATCTCAATTAAACTTGTGTGTCGATGGAATTTCACAATCCAACTCTAATATAGGTTAGGCTACCTATTAAATTTAAGCTAACGGAATCATTATGACAAGTGGGAATGACTTGGGAATATTTATGTATGGAGAGCTTTATTATATTGGGACTAGGCCCGCCACACACTCCCACCACTGCTACTCCTGTGAAAAGCTTTATTATATGCATCATAATAATTATGAAGCAAATATTCGAGAAGCATGGTGTAGTACATACCTTACTCTAAGTTTTCTCATTAACGGTCTGTTTACCGAGGGATCTCATGAAAATGCCGCGTACGTCCATCGTCGGCGCTGATGCTCAAATCGGTTTAGATATATCATTCATACTTGACCTTCGTACAAACTATGGTGCAGGAATGTTAATAACGATCACTTGTGAGTATCAAATATACCGTAACTTAATAAGCGCCGTAAACATGTAACATAGTAGTTCGATGTATGCTTATGAAGATAAATATATTTTTTATTTAAGTAATTGAATAGGGCGTTACTTGATACTTGCGCTATCAGTCGACTTCGATTGCCAACCTCAAAGATTACGAAGTGGTTGTATCATGGAGCTTGTAAGCTAAACGTGAGTGGCGGACATATTAAACGCTTTTTATTGTACTACAGTTACATTTCAAAAGGAATAAAAACATGGAACGAAGTTATGTTCGCAGGAACTCCTAAGGTAAGCGGAACGTCATAGAAAGCATGCTGTCACTATTATTCGTATTTATGAAATTCTGTGGTGTGAAAGCGATAGAAGATGCTGACGTTACCGAAACGCTACGTAAAAATAGTTTTTCCGGCGGATTTGGCCGCTATATTGAAAATAATACCGAACCTTTTTTTCATAATATTTTCCATGCACAGATATGACTAAGTTGCAGTCATATTAAATGTGTAGAAAACATATTACAGGTAAAAAATAAACCCTACGAAGCTAATTATCACCAATAGTGTAACTATGATTTATGCTGAACATAACCAACCCTCTAATATTCTTCTAGTTAGCTTTTATTTATGTCAAAATTTGCTGAAGTGATAAACCGTCCTAGTGTTGTACTTCCCTATGTGTGAAGGTCAAATGCGTATGACATATAATTTTCGTAAACACACAACGAAGAACTCTTTTCCCCTAGTTCCGTAAACAGAGTGCTAGTAGGTAGCTACTCGGATATTCTGCGGACCGTCGGGTGGTATATGATATGGTATCCGTCGCATGTTGCACGCGATATTATACCTTTAAACTAAGTACATATAGTTATTTTCATGTCGTCTGTCTGTCTGATAAGCATCTAGCAATATTTATACCAGTTTAGTGTACATTGACGCCTTTCAATATTGACTGATTTCAAACGCTTCTCCATAATATGCTGGGACAAGACTCGTCCTCTAAAGGTCGTATCTACGAAAGGTACGAGTCTCGTACGTATTTACTATAGGTAGGAGTCAAATTGGGAGGAAGGGCACAAGGGAGATGATCCGGTAGGACATAATATGAACCGTAGGTCAAACCGTTTTAGCATATAGATTACTGAAAGCAAGGTCACTGTGCTTTAAGTGCTGATGAAAGAATAAAGTTACAAATACGTAAAATACAGGACGTAATGGGCAGGATAGCGAAATGTTTGGGTAAATAAAATAATGTCCATAGTATAATTAGATCTTCTCAGTTGAGGACGCGTTCCGATCCAGTTTTAGAGTTAAGAAAAAAAATGTTAACGACAATTTATAAGTGCCACCGTAAGCCTATACGAAATACACGATTTGACTTCGACTTTGACTTATAGAAATCATTTATGTCGAAAGTCATTCGTTACAAATGTTCCATATATTGAGCGCGCAATGTATCACAACACAGCAATCTGCGCGATATCTATCTTATTCCAGTGGCGAGCGCGTTCGAGCGTATCGATTTTTAATTTACATTGCAGTTTTAAGTCCAAATGAGTTAATATGGTATTTGCATTACAAATCTTGTTGAGATAGACTTTTATTATGATTTCATGCTAATATCAATTTAGAAGTCTGATAATATATGCGTTTCTTGCAAAGAAAGATTGACATCTAACTTTAGGGGCACTAGAAGCTGAATGTATAGTTTTCGTTATGAAGCCACTTACACCCTGTACAAGTGCCGACTGAGATGATAAAATAAAAACGTTGTAGGTAAGTATTGTAGTGAGTCATACATTATAATATTCCACTCAGACGGCTCGAGAGTCACATATGTTACATGAAAGGTTCACATTTGTGATCCAACCTAAGGTATATGTATACCTATTCGAGATTATGATGCCGGTGCGTGTATACTAATTTGTACCAACTTTTAGAGAAAAAATAAATTTATTATGCTTAATTTAATTTTTTTTTTATTTTATGAGATTTAAAAATAGTATACTGAATTTCTTTTATACATATATTATGTGGTATATAATTGTATTAAGTTTGTATTATATTAGTAAGTTATTTTTATTTATAACTTACTCTACCAACCTTTCAACAATTTGCGTAACTAATCATTGCATCATCATCTAAACACATCATCATCTAAACACAATTTTCTCTCATCTATGTTTAGTGGTCCGGATCAATGTAAGTTTTACAATACCGGTGCAATTAAAAGCAACGCAGGGCACTTAACTTTTTAATTCATAGATTGCATTCGTATCGTGAGCTTAATTTTATCGTCACGATTTGCTATTATGTTGCTGGGAAACTATCGTTGAATTGTAAGAGATACTTGTTTTAATTAAAATCAGGTAAGTACCAATGTTACTATCAATGTTGCTTTCAATCTTTATTAGTCAGTCGTCGTTGTCAGTCAGTATATATTTTTACAATCTCTTGAATACGTTTAAACATGAGCAATTTTTTATGTGATGTACAATCAGACGCAAAGTATTGGAAAACTAGCAAATTCCTTAGGTTTCTTTAGACACTTAGCACAACTCTCAAGTCCAATTCCTCAACGAGATATTAAGTGGTGTTAATATTTTTGTAAAGCCAAACTTTTAATTACAAAATGTTCTTGCAGATCCATCACCCTAATTCCACTTCCTAAGTTTCATTTCATTTATTGAGTATAGCTAGATATTCTCATTTCTAGTATAATATGGTTTTATTAGGACACCAGATTGACAGGTGATGTTAGCAATATAATGGTCTATAAATAAAATGCTATCAACGGGAAGTCGAAGTGTGACAATAAAAATACGTTCAAGAGATTCAGAATATTATTTATAGTGATAAAATAATTGCTTCTGCTATTTGTTTTTCATCGACATAAATTACTCAGTACTCACTTCACAATGACTGAATAGGTTTTTAGTATGTACATTATAAGTATAGATTTAGCCAAGATAAACTCAGTTTAATCGTCTTTCGCGCAAGCAATTCGTGCTTCGTATTTTCTAGTTTGTCATAGCCAACGTCTTCGAATAACCTCAATAGTGATGAGTTTTCTAGTTTTGTTAAAACATTGCAAGGAAAGTTTTTAGAGGAGAACAATTATAGTAACAGCAGTTGGTTCTGCAGGTCGCCATACTTTAAAGTCTTCGTATTTGGTCACTTTGAACAGAGATTTGAAAGGTTTAGAAACCGTCTTAATATATAATGGAATATAAAAAAAAATAAGCACTTATTTTATTCAACAGTGTCATCGGGCTTGCGCTCAAAAATAAGGGTCGTCAAATCAGAATTCAGGATAACAACTCATATAACTTTGTCCGTTACAAATTGGCAAACTTCAAACGAATTTCATAACAGACAAAGCGTATTTATGGAAAGCCTTTTTTTATCGTAATTTATCGTCAAATGGGGTCGAGATGGTAATTTTTCATTTAGTTCAACGGTGACAATCGATCTCATTATTTTCTCCAAATTAATTTATGGTTAAAACAATAGCATATTTCAACTATATCACTAACTCCACTGCAGGCTCATAGGTTAATAAAACCACAGGTTTGGGATTTGAATAATTTCCACTAGGTGTTCTATTAGAGTAGCTAATTTAAGTGCTAAATTAATAATCGTAGTAATAACATTATTACGTGATTTTGTTAAGTTAAAATTAAATAAATGTGAATATATATCAATGTATGTTTAACAAAATAACTCCTATTAAAGGTCTCTTGTTGGGCGCCACTTAATGAAACTGTTCATACCATGCCATATAATTACATAATATGGGATCACCTACCCACCACCAACAACACTTCAATCATGCTCAATCAATTGAATCATGGTTTAATCTCACAAGAGGCAAGCCGACGTTGACGTCGATACTCGTATGACACCTAATAGACTATTGAAGTATATTTCTAGTTCAGTTGAATAGGTAGCCCAAGTATTGGGTAGCGTAGTGTGTTATTACCTAGAGCCACAAGCCTATTATTAAATGTTATATAAAATTAGTATGAGACACGTAAATCATACATCACACATTCCAAATTAGACATTCCGATATGATTAGGTCACAGCTACGTAGTTAACAACGATGTGATATGGAATCGATGAACGTAGCAGGCGAAGTCGACAATAGTACCTATACATACATGCAGACGACGCGCGACTGCATTCGGGGCCTGAGGTGAAGGGCGCGGAGCTCCCCCCGCCGTCCACACGCCTCACCCCACACGCCTACAGTGTAGTGATGTCCATATGACACCTTCCGCATACATCGATTGCGTAAATACTCCAGCCGCGTCTTTAAGTTTATTTGTAGGGTTCCTTATCTTAAAAGGAAGAAACTGTACCTCAAAAGCTCACTTTGCTGTCCGCTCATGTGTCGAGACCATTTTTCTCAGATATAGATTCTTGGAGGTGTAAAAAAGTCGATTGCCTAAGTCAACCCAATCAAAAGATGCGGCCTTTATATTTTGAGACGCACACGTATAAAATCAGATGGGGTCTTAAGTATTCCGTGGGCAAATCGAAACTTTTATATAGACATTACATGGAACTTTGTGCAATTTTCATGCCGTCAAGATGTTTGAATTACCAAGCAGTTGATTTGGGTATATTTTTCTGGGCGAATATTTTGATGTGGGGTTCTCAGCAGATTTCGAAATAAACTACAAAAGTTTTGCAGTGGGCTATATATTTTTGCACAAAGTTAAATGTGCCGAGTGAATTTTCTTTGAATGTTCGACAGCTGAAATAATTTCCTGGACGTAATGTCTCAACTTTGAAACTAAATAGGTCTGTTGGAGTGAAAGTGTACTTTCAGAAAAAAAAAATAACTTCTTTGTTTTGCGTTAGATTCATTACTTCCTAGACATAGTCATTCTTTCACATTCTGACAATATATATATTTACACAAAATCTGATAAAAAGTCCACGTAATCCCTTACTTTACCTGTGTAACTTTGATTTTTAAGTATCGTTATATATATATATATATATATATATATATATATATATATATATATATATATATATATATATATATATATATATATATATATATATATATATATATATATATATATATATATCTATATAGATATATATATAGATATATATATATAAAACAGAGTTGTGTTTGTTCCACCACTTATAACTGGAGAACGGCTGGACGGACTTTCGTGCTTTTTGATTTGTTGGATTTGTCTGGGTCCCGAATAGCAGAAATATATAAAACGAAGTAGTATTAGGTACACTATTTGTAACTCATGAACGATTGGGCCGATTTTTATGGTCTCAGAATTTGTGAACTTGTCTCCGCCCCGATTAGCAGTGTGACCATTAGAACGTGGGAGTAATAGACAAAAAATATTATAAGAAAGATAATTCATTTTCTCATACATTTGATTCTGAGACGGTACAAAGTTCGCCGTGAGTGTTTTTCCTTCCAACCGCTTCTCTTTATTAGGTTCGTTTTAAAGAACGGTTTTGAATAATAGAGGAAGTGTTCGGTTCTTGGGTGGAACTGGGGCGACTATCGCACGAAAGTGATACAGTGTAGCCATACACAAGCAAAATAGTAGTTTTTTAATAGCCTATTGTGTGTCTCCCTGTTAAGCAAAGGCCTCCTCTTTCATAAATAAATTAATACTAGATAAGAACTTCTTTTAGTTTTTGTTTGATATTCTCAAAAATAACTTCAAAATAAGGAACTGAACAATTTTTTTTCTTTTGTAGCATAAACTTTACGTAACTTCAATTAATAGTTTGCCGCATTGAGACTTCTTAATTACTACTGCGTACCTCAAATATATCTATATTCTATAGCGCGCACTTTTATTTCTTATATCTAATCGGATAGCTTACAAGGGTACATCTACCATTATAAGAGTGAGTGTAAACCTACGTTTATATCTGTAAGTTAAAGTACCTATACCTTCTAGACTTGCCAGAGCCTAGCAACACAGGTAGGCACGTGGCGGGAGCCACTATGCCGCGACCGTTAACCCCTGAAGTGCAGTTATACCTGCAATACGTAACCTTATTAGCCATTTCCACATTTCCCGGTAGCGCGGCCGCGCAATATTGAACCTTACGCACAAATTAAGGTAAGGGAACAAAGGAATTGCCGTATTGCAATAGAACAATGACATCACAGCGATAATTAAATGTTTGCCATAATTTAAGGGGGCGTCTTATTAAATAATTTATTTGACGATAGCCATTGTTTTGATTCCTGAATTGATTTAAGTAACGTTGTGAAATGTTCATCCAAATTTAAAGTACTTATCAGGAAATGTGAGTCCCTAGTTAAGTTAGTGAGGACGAGGGGCGTCTTTTAATAAAAACTTAGCCAGTACCTATACGTTGGTGTCGGGTCACGTTTTAAGTAGGATTTCGTAGCAATGTTTAGTAATGACGCGGTATTAATTATACATTAGCTCAGTATAAAATATAAAGGCAGATTACTACACAAAGCAAAAATTAACGTAATATTTTTCAAGTGTATGTACCTACAATGTATTTCTTGGGCACGCTCTGTGGTCCTAATGTGAACTTGGCGGTTAGGAGTTGTCATGTTTTAAAAAAATATTTAATATATACAAAGTAGTGGAAGGGTGCTATTGTATAACATATACCTAGGTACCTACATAAGTACATCATTGTTTAGGTAAGTAAGGGGCGATAGGTGACGGTCTAGTTCAACGGGCATCAATTTCCTCTTGGTTACAAAGCGGCCGCCCCGCCAGGCATATCACCCACCTGTCTGCAAGATCTTCCATTTTCCTCTAAAGTTCTTTTTCTTTCTCAATTCACATATTGTTTCATTGACAGGATATAATTTAAAATAGCTATAGCTGTAAAAATAATACATAGCTAACGATAGTGACATCCCGGGTTAGTTTACTTACAATAAGTATGTCTGACTGGTCTCGCCATGTATGGGAGTAGTTATGACTGCTATGGTTCCTAATTAGATGTTGTTCAACATAAATATAAAACCAGTATTTAGATAACCCTCCAATATCTAAATAGCATCTGTTTTGTTCATTTTCGGTCAATTTATTTCCAGGTAGAATACACGTCGCGCCAAGCTGCCGCGCGCTTTCGCGATTTTTCCAGTTCACTCGATTGGAAACAAATTTATTGGCCCACCTTGTCTTGCTATTCATTATTATTTTTTAATGTAAAGTTAAATTTAAGTATACTTAGGTATTATATTGATATCTTATTATTACGCGAATACTACAAATTGAAATAAAAACATTTTTTTCGGATTTATATTTGCTGTAAAGCAGCCGAAGCGTCGGGAGCGTAAAAACATAAAATAAACGCGATAAAATCCGGAAAAATAGTTATTTCAATTTCGGTTATTTCAATGTATACTTATATATTTTTAACTAAACTTATAAGCACAAATATAAAAAAAATTATCGTATATATTTATCTCGTAACATGTAAGCTATCACTATGCCAAGTTTCCCCGAGAAACCTTTATTTCCGGTTATTAATAGATTTGGTTGATAGATTTAATTTCGAGTACATTCAATTATTTTAGTGACATGCTTTAAGCTTTGCATAGGTACATTCATACGGACCTACTAGTTTCATTACATTGAACCAAAACACCATGTATTTGTAATGTAATACTCGTACTTTTATATTATTATTTTATTATAATAGCAGTAGTATTAGGCATCAGTCAAATTTCATTAGGTTGGTAACCTGCTGTCATGCTAATGAATTGATGATATTAATGCGTCTAGCGTAGCTAATGAATAGGTATGTAAGTGCAAAATTACGAAAAGTATATGGAGACTCTTACTCCCACGCGATTATTAATTTTAACCGTTTGTTTACTTTATATATGAACTACTGTTATTCATCACAGTTTAGAAAAACTGCCTGAAGGTTTAAAATCCGTATTAATATATACTACCTTCTTGTATTATCGGTCGTATCAGCAACGTATCGATACCTGTATTATGACGTATCCACCCTAGCGATAATACTCGTCGGCGATACCTACTACGTGGGCAGCCTCTAAACATGTCATGCACACAATTTGATGGTTGATGCCCAAAGTTGAAAATTCCATTACTTTAATTAAGTTTATGTCCCGTATCGACCGGGTACTCGGGTAGGGTGTGAAAATATTGGTCCGATTCGGCCGTAACTTTGATCAAGCGGAACATAATGACGGAACATTTTCCTTAGGTGCGAGTTAGGGTGTTCGACCGCCGGCGTATCAGTTCTCCTATTAACTTTACTTTGATGTCGACGAATCAGACGGAGTTCATGAAAATTGAGAAAATTTATTTAAGTTGGCAAGTTGTTTATTATTTTTTCAATGAACCCGTAATCAGTGAATCGTTATAAATACGGAGTGTATTATAAAGTTTGATCCAACCAACGAACAAAAGACACAGAAAAATTATATATATATCTTATATAAATTTATACAACTGTTGTATTTATTAACTGATTGAAGTGAAGCTTAACACCGAAAACCGCACCCAAATAAGATAAGCCGCTTCTGAGCGCTTAAGCGCGATTAGCGCGCACAAACGTTAAAACGTTGTTTTGGGCTCTATTGACTTGATAATGGCCCCCAGTTTTTTGCATATAGCTTCAATTTATGGAGTTCGGATCAGTTACATTTTTATTATATGAATCGATTTGCAATTCTTATAAACGAGTCATCAAGAGAGGTATATTTTGTATTCAGACATGGTCATCATTTTTAATTTGCCAACCTTAGTAATGCGTCTTTTATCTTATATTTTACCTTTTCTAATAATGATTGAATAGCAAGTAGGCGTCTATTTTACGGACAGGCGATGTGAGAATTTATTAAATGAAAGAGTATATTGTTAAAGGATGGAGTTTGCGTGTTATGAAATCTTAATTATGTATAGGTCATGAGGGGTCATATTTAATTAGATTTTATTACGTCCGAATTTGATATTTGTACGACGGTATGTTTTTTACGAGAATTATTCTAATGTAAATCATGTTTTCTTTCAGATTTACGTTCAATACCCAGAAGTGAAACAGTGATAACAGACACAAGTGAACTCTAACGCAGGTAGTACTTAAGTGCATTATTGAGGTGCCGTGGTGGTGGTAGCCAATATTAACTTATGCCCTAACTCATAACTCCTGCATACAGTTCAGTAACAAACTGCTGTAAGTTTATCGTGTGAAAACAAAGATAGTTACTAGGGACTTCGCAGACACAGACTCACAATAAATGTTATAGACATTGAATGACTCAGAATCGACGCATAGGTTAACAAATTTGTAGTTGACTTCTTGTCGCCGGTGAAGGCCCTGAAAAGTAAATTATTCGAAAAGTAACAAATTTAAAATAGTGATGTCTGCGTGTGTAGTGGAGGAGGGTAGGGAGGAGGGGGGCGGCGCGTGCGTCGCGGGCTCAAGCGTGGAGCACGAGTTTGACGAGTTACCGGAGCGCCCGCGCCGGGAGGTGCTGCTCAGCGCACGCGGAAGACGAGCTTGCTCCGAGCAGGGCCCACACCCGCTGCACTTTCGTAAGTTACATGCTTCGTGTGAACTTGCACTTGTAAATAGCTCTCGATATGTTGAATTTGATACTTGATCTATCGATGATATCTTTGACCTGTCACGTATACTTACTTAACCCATTTAGTATATTTTCATACAAAGAATATAGAATGCGTCATCATTAATTGGTCGATGCCTTGGTAACGGATGATTCGATACCTTGTTATATGACCTCCAATGCCTACAGACACATTTTATTTTGTGTTTAGGTCTTTGTTGCATGTTCATTTTTGTTTGGTTTCGGGGACACCGCTCTACAATACTTTAGCACGTAAAATAGTATAAAGATTGCCTTTTAGAACGTATAGACTCGAATAGTCGCATTTATTAGTTTAAGTATTATCCTCAATCCGAAGAAGTTATATGTATATACACGTACAATCACTTTGTTGTCATACGACATACCTATTTGAGCGTCATTCAAAAGCTTTAAATGTGCTTAAAGAAAAGGTGAGCTGTGAATATTTTTCTTACAGAAACGAATAACGCGGTCGGGATTTTACTAAGTCTTTTAAACGTTAGCTAATTTGCATGTAAAAAGGCGATGAAAAGCTGGCTTGGCACGAAGATCAATGCGCTGTAAACAGGCCACGACTTGATTGTTGCCGTGTCAGCGTAACCCTTTTACTTCGACTTTCAAATTTATTAATGTTGCGAAAAACGGATTTATTCATGGCTTTCTTTTCTATAATACTTGCGTATAAAATATGAGAATGATTCGTTAAATTTGTGTTATTATTGTAGCTAACATTTAGAGGAAGACTGTCGCAGTATGATTAGTCAAACTAATCACATAGACATTCGAAATTCAGTATAACAATACAGAAAGGACGTCTCTTTCATAGTCAATCATTGCTCCGTATTAATGTCATATTATATCTCTTCGTCCATGCCTGCTCTTTGATTAAAGTAAAAACAAAAACGTTCACATTCCTTTTCCTATTTCGAGTAGAGATATAAGGTGCGATCGAAAACCTTTTACATTATGAATTTTGTTTGGTTGTATAATATTGTTTGGTTCAAACACATACAACCTTTTTTTTTTTTTTTTTTTTGCGTGGGGAAATCCTCATGGATACCCGCAAGCCCCAAGGGAGGCAAGCGGGTTATGCCGGACTTTTACCGACTAAAACCCCACGGTGGTCCTTCTCCCGCCTTATTGGGGGGGTCACGGGAACGCTTTCGCACACATCCGTGACCCCACCAGCGGTAGTCCATACGAGTGGACCCCTCCTCTGCCCTCCTCGAGTTCGCTTGGCTGACGCGCAGGGCCCCCGCCCTTTGCGTCCACGAACCCAGGGTTCCCCCACCAGATGGTATGGCGAGGGGAATTAGGCTTAGGTAGCCTATTGCACCTATTGCGCATACGCGCGACTCCTCGATCGTGCGCAAGTGCCAGTTGTCCTTTACTGCCACCCGCACGCCCTTCTACGGCGGCATTAGATCCGCCGCCGCCCGCCTCCTTCGTCCAGGCCTTCTTCGGCGATTTGGGTTAGCCATGGGATCAATTTCCCTGGCCCGCTCAGCTGTCTCCTTCTGCGAAATAACTTGCTCGCAGAAGGAGACTACCGCCTCCCACGATCTCTCACTGCCGACCATTTCCTTAACAATGGTCGGCAGGGAGAGGTCCCTTCCTACAGTCGCGACCAGCTGGCTGCGCTCCGCCACCCACGCCGGGCATACTTCTAACGTGTGTTGCGCCGTATCTACAGTGCAGCCACACTCATGGCATCCCGGATTCGCTTCCCTTCCGGCAATTTTATGCAGAAACTTGCCGAAGCAGCCGTGACCGGACAGGATCTGCACAAGCCGGAAGGTAAGCGTACCCTTCTTTTGCTGCAACCACTCTTTTAGGACTGGGCGCACCGCCTGTATAGTCAAGTGACCAGAACTTGGCTCCGCCAACCGCTCCTGCCATTTACGGAGAGCAACCCCCTGTGCTCGCCGTCGCAAGATTTTCCGGCGGAGCGATGTGCTGGTTCCGTAATTGTACAGTCCTTCGATAGACTGAAGCTAGAACCTCCGCCTCTAGGTCCCAGGGTGGGACCCTGCCAACACACAGGCTGCCTCGTACGACACCGTGCGGTAACCCCGTATCACCCTGATCGCCATGACTCCCTGCGACTTTCGCAGCAGGGTCTTATTGTGAGCAATCAGGTTATCCGCCCACACAGGAGCGCCGTAGAGGGCCATAGACCGCACTACCCCGGTGTAAAGACGGCGGCAGCTCGCACCTGGTCCTCCTACATTTGGCAGGAGTCGGCTGAGTGCACCGGCTGTCCTCGTCAGTTTTGGGGCTAAATACTTAAAGTGCTCTTTAAATGTCCATCTTCCATCAAGGATGAGCCCAAGATATCGCATCTGAGCTCTGATCTCAATATCTGTTTCGCCGATAGTAATTCGCGCTCCTGGAGGTGGCTTCTTCCGAGGCCTGTGAAAACACAAGGCCTCAGTTTTGTTAAGAGCCACCCGCAAACCAAGCTGCGTTATTCTGGCAATAACTTCTGTCACCCCTTCAGTAGCTAGCCTAGTAGCCTCATCAAAATCGCCAGCTTGGGCGCATACGAGTGTGTCGTCAGCGTAGCATACGACCTGAAGTCCACGGTGTAAATGGCCGCGGAGCACCCAATCGTACCCGATGTTCCACAGGAGTGGTCCCAAGACCGACCCCTGCGGAACACCACACCCGACCTCACGACGCAAGAGTCGTCCGTCGCCAACTACGCAGACGACACACCTGTTGCTAAAATAGTCCCTTAGGACTCGCGTTAAATAGTGTGGCACTCGGTGGTAATAGAGTGCCGCCATGATGCACGAAAATGGCAGGGTGTTAAAGGCGTTGGCAATATCTAACGATACCGCCAGCATCACGCCACCCTGCGATACCACTTCCTCCGAGAGAGCCTTGACGCGGAATATGGCGTCGATGGTTGACCGTCCTTCTCGAAAACCGAACTGTGCGTCGGATAAATCTGGGCCGACCGTGCATAGATGCTGGACAACCCGAACAGCGAGCACTCGCTCGAAAAGCTTGCCTGCCTCATCCAGCAACACGATTGGTCGGTAAGCTGACGGTGAGTTAAGGGGCCGTCCCTCCTTCTTTAGGAGTACTAGCCTCCCGCGCTTCCAAATAGCTGGGAAGCGCCCTGCTACCAGGCACGAATCGAGTAAAGCCCGAAATCGATCTTCTAGGTCATCTAAAGCTAGAACCCACACACGACCCGGAACACCATCAGGCCCTGGGGCCTTGTTTTTAGCTCTAAGCCTACGTATAGCCGCGCCGATCTCGTCAGATGTTATGGACGGTGTTCCGGCGTCAACAATGTCGCCGAGTGGTGGTTGGACCATCACCAAACACATACAACCTAACTCATCCTTGACTCATCAATACATCTGTACAAATAAATAAACATGGAGTGTCTGTTAGTAATATTAAAATAGCCGCTTTTTACTAAGTGCATCTGGACATACTTATACCAAAACAATATTTTTTAAATTTTTGTCTGTCTGTCTGTTTGTTCCGGCTAATCTCTCAAATGGCTGGACCGATTATGCCGGGACTTTCACTGGCAGATAGCTGATGTAACAAGGAGTAACTTTTAGTTCTGAAAAACTGTTTTGTTAAATACCATGCGGACGAAGTCGCGGGTAACAGCTAGTTTTAAATAAGCTATAATATTTGTATGTTTGTTGAACTGAAATCACATTGTCCAGAGCACGGTACATCCCACCTGTGGGGAGGCAACAACAGCCGGCGCGGCTGGAGTCGCAAGCGCACGTCGGCGCCGCAGATGAGCAACGTGCACGGATCCATGCCGCGCGTCGCACTCGTGCTGCGCTCGCGACGCAGCTGGCCCGTCGCGCCGCAGTCATGCCGCAGGTGAGACTAAACTAACACTTTTTTTTACATTATAGGCAAGTCTTTGATGTCGATCTCACCTGATGGTAAGTGACGATGAGATCTACAATGGAGCATACTTGCCTAGAAGGTACCTTTGAAAAGAGGTTTCATCTATTTATTGATGGCATTACAAACCACTTTTTCTCATTTGATACATCCACAGTACACCAAACGATGTGCTTGACTCAAGAGACGGAGCCATAAAAAAAATAAGACGCACGGAAACGGCTCTTTTTAGGGTTCCGCATTGAAAATAGGAACCTTATAGTTTCACCATCTGGACGCTGTCGACCGTCCGTCTATTAAATGAGTATTTCTGATTAGCTCAGTGGATAGTGTCCTGCTTTCTGTGCCGAGGGTCCCGGGTTCGAATCCTGGTATGGACAAACTTGGTGTGATGAGCACGAATGTTTCCCGAGTCATGGATGTTTAATATCGCTAATAGGTTCGCCCCCAGTTTATTGTACGGTTCCCATAATACGAGCGTTCTTCGTTGTTCCTCGTACCTTAGTGTGGGACCGTATAGTTGGTGTGTTCGTCTGGCGATATATTACTATTATTTATTTAACAATATCTTTTTTGTTTTGTTCAAATTGAGAACGATACGAGTTTCGAACGATTTAAAAAGTTTTAGCGATCTTTAGAATTCGTTGTACATGCTGTATATAAAGATACAGTGGACTTAACGGTACTTAAAAGTCGAGAGGGTTACGTGGCGCGGTGCCAAGAATGCTATACAAGCCTGCCAGTAATACTGACGTACCGTAACATATTTACTAAATAGTTTAGTTTTATGAAAGAAAAAAAATGTGTAACGATTAACATGCTAAAATTAAACCATTAAAAAGATGCACTGACCCTGAATGAGAGATTCGTTCACACTTCACTCGATCACGTTGGTACGTCTCGGTCTTACGTAGAAAATGAAGAATATTTTAGGTATTCGTATTGTTATTTCACATTTTTATGTTGATTTTGTCTAGTATACTACTACATATCTTTCACAAGTTATCTTTCTTATGTGAAAGAAGAATGACCCCCTTTTTCAGGTGTACATATATTACCTATGAAGGCTTTGGTGTTTCAAGATTATTAGACAACAAATTAATAATGTAATAAGCTGAAGTTTTTTTCCCATACGGAGTTTAATAGAAAAAGCCGTATTCCTAAACCATTAGCTCTCTAGGGTGAGGATGACGCACACATACTACATGGGACACGCAATTTAAACTGTGTGTAACTTGGTAAACTGTGTTTATATATGAAACTAATTAACATCGAGTTCACTGGCTGCCCATCGATTAGTCACGTCGTTGACTTGCCCGTCAAGTCGAGAGCAATAACATTTACGACTTAATTAACTCTAATAGAGTTAGTTACTCATGAATTTATAGAACCTTTCTTCTGAAAAGTACCAGACTTTTAATTTCGCACTGTTGGGCACTTGCCATAGTCCACCACGCTGACCCAGTGTTGGCGAACTTCACATGTCTTTTGAGAGGTTTCTTAGACTTGCGGGTTTCCTCACGATATTTTGCTTCACCGTTAAGCAAGTGAAATCATGGTTGAAAATGAGGTTCGCAAATGAATTTCAGTAATCCCAGAGGTGCGAGCCGGGGCTTAAACCTGCGATCCTATTTACCAAGGCAAGTTCCATCAAATTAGCTATCAATGCTTTTCAAATCAAATGTAAATGTAAAATCCAAGTTCAATTAACCAAACTTATTTTTTTATGATATGTTTAGTAGGATTGAATTAGCTTTTAAGCACTTTATATTATAATGTTATGTTGAAAATATAAAGGCGTGATGGGTGTTTATTTATTTAATTTGAGAAATCTGACTGAACTCTACTACTTTAACTTTTTAATCCCCATCATAGGGCCGACGATTGCGTCCTCAAATAACACACTATTTATGAACTTGTAACGCCAAAGATAAGCGTAAATTGTGGCACCATCCGCCGAAGTTGTGCTTATTAGTTACCATTGTATAAAAATACTTTTATTAAACTTTTGCGACGAAATTTTCCCTTTTAGGTATATTGCCAAAAAGAAAATAACAAAATAAATATTAAATTAAAACCGGGAGAAATTCCCGCTTCCATTGAGGTGTGTACGTTCTGAATGAATCAAGTGAATCGCGGTGATGAGGTTTCAATAATAATTTAATTTCGTGCAAAAGTCATGGCTCATCTGTTGAAGTTAATCTTAATGTTGATAGGTACTTAAATATTGAAATAAAACTATTTTTTAAGGATTTTATCGCGTTTATTTTCCGTTTTTACGTTCCCGACGTTTCGGCTGCTTTACAGCAACCATGGTCACGGGAGGACTGAGGTGGTTGACGTCCTGGTGTCATAGTTAGAGACGGGCTACCCTCATATTTAATTGTTGATTGTGGTCCGATCTACGCAGAAAGTGCTCACAGTATCTTGAGGTCTTGCAATGGTACGCTTGGTTTTCGATTTAATAATATTAATCACTGGATCCCAAGTCCAGTCCCAAGTTAATATTATTAAATCGAAAACCAAGCGTACCATTGCAAGACCTCAAGATACTGTGAGCACTTTCTGCGTAGATCGGACCACAATCAACAATTAAATATGAGGGTAGCCCGTCTCTAACTATGACACCAGGACGTCAACCACCTCAGTCCTCCCGTGACCATGGTTGCTGTAAAGCAGCCGAAACGTCGGGAACGTAAAAACGGAAAATAAACGCGATAAAATCCTTAAAAAATAGTTTTATTTCAATGTGTAGTATTCGCGTAAATATAAGAAATCAATACTTAAATATTCTCTAATTTGCTTCTCTTGTAAACATCGCAGATGTGCCAAATCCATAAAACAATTACTGTAGACAATAGGTTGGTCGCCCTGGAGAGCCAGGGCATCCCATCGAGGCATGCATCCTGAATTTAAATTAGGTATTACCAACATTTCTGGTTACTGATGACAGGGGTGTGAGATCCAATCATACTGAGTTTTCTCATATTTTTTTCAGATATTGAATTATGGAGAGGCTTTTCTAGTTGCCTCAAAAGCACAATGAATATAACATTAAAGGTGTAAGAATTGTTATTGTTTTTTTGCTCCTGTTTCTATTTTATAATAATATAACAATTTTGATTTTAAAAGATATTACCTATCCCTCGCAGTTGATTAAATTCAAGATCGAATATGCTTCTTGTAAAATACCAAAAATCTTAGCCAGAACCTGAAGGTATCTTTGATAGATTAAATCTTTTTTTTATTCGATAAACTGTTATATATTATTTGGGACAACAGGAGTTTTTCATACTAGTTTAAAAACAATATAGCGTCAAGTCTAGATTATGTAAAGTTGTTCTTCGTCTTCTTTGTTAGTGGCGTTAACATCCCTATATTGATTGATAAATGTCCGTGTTATTGATAATTTCAATAAGAAGAGAAATTTTTGAAAAGCGTATCTTGAATAAGGCACAGTATCGATTTGTTTACCCGAAGGAGATTGCTCTAGTCAAAAAAAGTAAATTTAAAGATGCAAAAAACTTATTCAACGGAACTTAAAAAAAAAGCTGTAAAGACAAAATAACTTTTATAGTAGCGACTTTTAAGGTTGCATCAGGTCTAGTCATATTTAATGGAATTATCGCTGGCGGTCACGTAATTATGAATTTAAGATTTTTATTATTGCAATTTTGGTGAATATATAAATTCAAGTGTTGCTAAAGGGAACACTGATCCAACAAAACGTTCACATAAATCGCAGTTGCATTGCACACCACACGAGGCATTGAGCAAATCCGCTTTTGTCCGACATTGTTAAGCCATCACGTGTATCTATCAATGGCACTGAATCATCCGCTAAGCCGTTATTACACTGTGTTGGTACCAATGGGTCCATTCGTAAATCTTGAAATATTGTTAGAGAATGAATTATTTCGAAACGAATAAGTATAGGCCATAGAGCTACATATTTCGTCAAAGGTACAGGCGACTGGAATTCTGACAGTATACATGGCTAATGAACTACTTATACGGGGACTCCAGAATGGATTAATGACACCGCTCATTCACTTATTATCATTCGCAGCTTGTTTAGTATATTTGTTAAGCGATTTTTTTAAATAGTCGGCCCATCTTGCTTTTGAACGGTCTACACTGCCCATATCTATAAAAAGCTCGTAGACACGTGTACAATAAAAGAAAAAAAATTAGAAATAAAATATTTCAGAACGACCTCTATAACAAGAATGGTATCCGAGTAGGAAGAATTTTTTCGATGACGCCCCCAAGACACGTAGCGGCATAAATTTGAAATCCCCACTTTTGCATTATAACTAAACGACTTCGAAGAAAGAATGCTCCTGAATATAATATTATTATAATTTACGTTTTATGTCTCGATGACGGGTTCCTCAAATTGGAGATTGTATAATTTGGGACAAAGCGTCCTTGTCTTCAAGTAGGTTTCTGTCTACTTGTCGCTTTTCTATAATTATATAATTTTATTGAGAGCATTATACAATTTTCTGAAAAACAAAATTTCATGTTCTGTTGTTAAAAACAGAGCGATGTTCGATGTAGCTTCAGGCACTGCAAGTCCGTGTACCTAAGTATAACGAAAGAACGTATCTGACTCAAATCTATTGGCATATTTTTATTCGATTGTAACATCTACAAATGATATTCAAACATAACAAAACGCAGATAAGGTTTATGTTTGTATATTCTTCGGTTGATTCTGCTTCTTATACAAATAGTTTTATACATACGTGTATATGAAAACATGTTTTCGTTATACTAGTAACGTGAATGTATGTATATGTATTATGTACATCATACCTAATCAAAGATGATTCCCTTTCGGCAAATATAACAAATTGGACTCGATGACAACTCTCGGGGTTTATATTCAAAGCAATGAATGCTCTGATTGATAACCTCCCGAAAAGTAACCAGTTCTTTCAGTACTATAATAATATTAGGACTCCATTATGTCCGAGGGACGAAAATTTAATACAAGAGTTACAAGGTCTTTTATATTATGATTTATATCTGAAACCAATGATGTTTGGGTTTTTCGTGACCCACTTTCGATTTTGTGAAAAGAGATTTGAAATATTATAAAAATCGTAAATACCCAGTCAGTAGGTAGGAGGGAAAAGGATCAATGGATGAAACAGATTTAATCGATCGAGAATAAACTATTGAAAGAATAGACGGTATATCATCACGCATTGGGGGTTAAGCAGTATTGGAATATTTATGGTGGTGCTGCGCTGGTGGAGACGCGGGAAAAGCTTACCATAAATGTAGCTTACACCACATGACGTGAAACTTTAACATCATGAGACGTTAACTATACGGCGAGGGTAAACAGCGCCATTATATTGTGGTTTACAGCTATCTCCAAATTCGATGTTTGTGCTAGCGGTTTTACGAATACTTGACATTCGAAGGGATAAGGTTTAGTATAAAACATGTTTTCCGATTTACAACTCACACCGTCAAGTGCGAGTTTATTCGTAAGCTAACCGTTTACTTTATAGTCTACGTATATCGACACTTTGTATGGAGAATTTAAATTTTTAAATACCGTCCGCTAGGGTCGCTGTTCAAATTGCGATACAAAATGACAAATCCGTAAACCGTAAACTGTATCTATATGGTTAGCTTACAAGTAAACTCTCACTCGTAGCTCAGGTTATATGCTGTTGACTATGTAGGTGTACTTTAATACAACCTTCTTTATGTACACATAATGATTCAGAAAAGAGTATATTGAGCTTTGTAGTATATAATTACGTGAAGTCAGAATTTAGAAATTTCAATTAAAAAAAAAATACGGTCTTTTATTTGTGGTATACAATTGTTTTTATCGACATCCATATTCTGGCTACATACAGTATTTATAAATGCGCTAAAGTAGACCAGCTCCAAGGCTTTGTGTATCCGAAATCATCCCGCACATATATTTATCTCTTCTTCCCTTCCTATTCGACCCATTTCAGAGAGCTCTACATTTCCAACTACATAATTTTGCACGTGTGGCAGTTTGAGATGGTTTATTATAACATTTTAATTCAGAAATGTCGGCACCGAATCGCCAGCTCATATGCCATCTCTTCGTGAGTGCTCTTAAAATGTTATTAGTCAGGGAGACTTCGCAAGCGCTACTGGATATAATCAAGTCTGCTTGTGACAAGTTACGAGCTTCTTTACTGCCGGTAACATTGTTGATAGCCAAAAGTGTCGAGAATATTAGTCGCATTGAGTGAAAATTTTGAGCAAAGGTAGATTTAAGCCTTAGATTAGGTTTTTTAACTTTAACGTACCGTTTACGAAAACGTCACATATCTATCTGAGTATTAAACACATGTGACTAGGGCTTTATATATTGTAGATATAAAAAAAAACATGCAACAGGCTATTCCGCACATGCCAGAATTTCAAACAAGTGTTTTGTTAGACACTTTTGTTTATATCTGTTTGTCCACTTGTTCGAACATCACTTAAAAAGTACTGGACTAATTTTAAATGCAGTTTTTTATTGGGTACCCTATGCTAGAACCTAAACTGGGCTAAATTGAAAAGATAAAATAAGTAAGTAGATGGTAACTCGGGTGGAGTCACGGGTAAAAAGTACTAATATTTAGGTTCGCGTTACGTGTAAATCTTTGATAGAAACATAGCTTAATGGAACCGAGTGCCACAAGATCTGTTCGGCAAACTTTGTACGTCTTTATGTCCATTAGGGACTGAGAAAGGCTAACGCTGATACCAGTATAGAGTATAAAAGATACCTTCAAATATAATATTAGTATTATTAACTAATAGCATTGTAATTTTATCTCACTAATTGGGTATTATCAAAATGTATACGCTGCTAAAACAATATTCTAACTATATTTACAAACAAAAGAATGTAAAATTTTCTTAAATACTAATCTATTATACGATTTGTAGCCCGCATGGTGTCCGGAAAATCGCCTTTTCATTGAATCTGTGCGAGAACACATCAGAGATAGCAAGGGTCCAATGTTATTTTGTTTGGGCGTAATCAGAAGACTCCTTTCATTCAATTTAAACGGCCATATGGATATGCGTATTCTTCAAAATAGAGGTTACGAAGAAAACATTTTATGAAACATCGCTTAACTGTTTATATAAAGTATATATTGTAAAACCATAATAATGAGTACTTATGTATACCAAATGGTTGCAGTCTTAGTAATTATAATATGATGGCATTTTACAAATAATTGTATTATTAGCCAAAACTAAATAAATCTACCTACACCTGTTTTTTGTATTTTACGGCAGTATGTAATAATTTTATTATTTCGGTAATTCATTTAATACTGCAACAGAATGGCTATAATAGATAAATCTTGACTCTTTCGTTACAAAATGTTTTAGATTACGCAATATTTTATGGTAAAACTAAAAATACGCGATGCGCGCTCGAGTGATTATTCGTGGTCTGTTTGTTATTACTCCAGTCAACGTATGATGGATCGATGGCTTTCGATCTTCATTCCATGGTTACTTTATGATAAATGTATATTCTTGAATATTTACACAAACGTTACAACAAATAAACAGTACTTATAACGTTATGAAATATCACGGTGCAAATATTTTTGTAGTTATTTACGTAGTTTTTATTTATTTAATGTGTTATGGTTGTATGAGTATCGCTATAAAATAAGTTGAATAGTTTAACATACAAAAATATAGGCACATTTGTATTTCTAAAAGTATTTTCATATACGTTCGATAATAGTCTACGCAATTCCATGAATATACGTATTCTGTCGACCTGTCACGACAGACACGCACAAAAAGTTGGAGATAACTTCACACCGAAATACGCCTGAATGTTAACAAGTATAATAATAAGAAATATCTACATTTGTTCTCTCAATGTATTTGTATATATTCTACACTAGCTGCGCCCCGCGGTGTTATCCGCGATTAAAAAGTAAAACAAATCTATCCCACGTGAACCATACATTTTACCGGGATAAAAAGTAGCCTATGTACTATTCCACACTATAATCTATCACTGTGCCAAATTTCATGCAGATACGTTCAGCCGTTCTGGCGTGATTGAGTAACAAACATCCATCTATCCAAACTTTCACATTTATAATAATAGTGGGATTAGTGGGATTAGAGAATGCTCTAGTCACGCTGCGGACTCTATGGTAAAACGGCATCAAACTTGAGAAGAAACACTTCAGAGGCAGCACTCAAATACGTAAGCGGAGAAATCCTATCATGTCCGCCGAGGCTCCGAAGCGATTGGCATCATAAATCGGTAGCTCGCCGAACGACCCGCGTGCGGTCCATTAGGCCCGCCACGTGGCCTTGTGGTATCGGCACTTATTCGAAAGATACTCTCATATCAAATTGTAGGTATGTATGTATATTTTTATACATATAGCTACTGCTAAAATCAAGTTCTATCTACCCAATATCCCAATAGCATAGTCCGAATTAAAATCTAGTTGCTTTCAGTCAAGCCAACTTTGCGCAGAGGCAATATCGTAACCGATGAGGTTAATCCATGGTGCGATTATTGCTAGTTGAAAACTTTACCAATGCATACCAACGTTGAATAAACAACAGAGTTCGTTGAATTCAAACTTTGATTATCTATACTTCTATACTAATATTATAAATGTGAAAGTTTGGATGGATGGATAGATGGATGGATGTTTGTTACTCTTTCACGCCCGAACGGCTGAACGGATCTGGATGAAAATTGGCACAGAGATAGATTATAGTCTGGAATAGCACATAGGCTACTTTTTATCCCGGTAAAATGTATGGTTCCCGTGGGATAGATGTTTTAATTTTTCATACTTTTTATCGCGGGTAACACCGCCGGGCGCAGCTAGTGTTAGTATATGTAAATATTATGTAAATTAAAATATTATGTAAAACAGTATTTTCTATTTTTTGTAATAAACAAAAATTTTGTACTGAAATAAAACTAATTTTACGGTTTTTATCGCGTTTATTTTTAGTTTTTATGTTCCTGACGTTTCGGCTGCTTTACAGCAACCATGGTCAATGTATAGTATTCGCGTAAATATAAGAAATCAATAAACATTTTGTACATAAGAATGTTGAATATAAGTATATTCCGTAATTTATTACTTGTCTAATAGTTTAATCTAATTGTACCTACCTCCGTACCCTTTTCACGGCACAAACATTCACCCGGATAAGATGGGCTTAGGTATATCTAAAATATATCCCGCGGAGATTACCAAATATCAATATGAAAAGGGTTACAACTGGGTTTACATTTCACAATATTAACAGTAGGTATGTTGTATTTCAACAAGCAGTGATAGCCAAGGTAGAACGCTTGGCCTCAGTAACGAGGATCGCAGGTTTAACCCCGGCTCGCACCTCTAGGATTTCTAGATTTCGTGTGCGGATCTCATTTTTAACCATGATTATCACTTAAACGCACGCTACACGGTGAAAGAACACATCGTGAACCTGCATGTCTGAGAGTATCCCTCAAAAGACGTGTGTATTCCGCCAACCCGCACTGGGCCAGCGTGGTGGACTTTCGCATCGATGGAATGGCACATGTCCAACAGTGGGATAATAAAAGGGCTGGTATTATGCCACTATGCCACTAATATTATAAATGTGAAAGTTTGGATGGATGGATGTTTGTTACTAAATCACGCCAGAACGGCTGAACGGATCTGGATGAAATTTGGCACAGAGATAGATTATATTCTGGAATAGTACATAGGCTACTTTTTATCCCGGTAAAATGTATGGCTCCCGTTCGATAGACTTGTTTTTTGCATAGGTAGAGGTAGTTTATGGGAAAGGACATAGAGAAAAAGGACATACTTTTTAATCGCGGGTATAGATATAACATGTTTCAAAGCTACCCTAAATACAGTAAGCACAAAGCGCTGATTTAGCTCACTGCAAGCTTTGCGTGAAAATTTAGCGCAAAATTTAACCTTCTAAACTTTTAGCTAATGTTCTATCGATATCGATACAAGTACCACGTTACTCCCTAATATTCTAATTTAGTGTCTCATCATTATTTATGTCTTTAATGACATTGCGATGACCCCCGCAAGTCTCTTTTAACCCCTTTTACCTCTCGACAGTTTCATTGTAAGTTATGACAGCGCGTCGCTAATGCTTTTAATTTGTTCTAACGGCCTTAGCTTGCTTAATCCGCAGCAGAAAATAAATTTCAAATTAAATAAATACCAAGCATCAACCAATTCTAAGCTCAGTAAGCTGTGACTCTATGGAACTTAATTTTGTATTTTGTTTAAGTTGGCCTTTTGAGTGCATAGATATTTTGGGTTTGACTATACTCCACGCTCAAACTTTAAAAAGGTGTAAAATCTCGAAGATTTTAATAAATTCTTATAACAATAAAACATTCAATAGGTGATGGGAGTTATATTTCCATCAAAGCGATTTTCCATTCTATCGTAATGGTTCCACATAAATTTTCCAGCGGTCAAGTTATAAACCGCAATAATATTTTCAGATTTTCACTTTTCCAAACGTATCTTTCACGCCATCTATCGTGTTATCAATAAACCTACTAGAGCTTTTCTCAAATGAAAATTACTTTAACATTTAATTTTGGAAAACTCCGATAGATGGCGCGGTTTCTACCAACTGCTTCAGCATTTACAGCTACAGTACTGGACTGAGTGATAACGTGCATCATGCCAATAGATGTCACTATTTAGCATTTACCTGATAAAATGGAAAATAATAGTTTACTGGTACCCTTTAGCTTCGATTTGGAAATGTTTTTTTTACGTGTTATTGAAACTATTATTTGAAATGCGGAATGGGAATATCACTATTATTATGTAAAAAATCAATATCAACAGCTTTTTAGAATAACTAAAAACGGAGTTCACGATTTGAATGTTTGTAGAGGGTATTATTAATTTAAATTGTAGACTGTCTACGCGTTCACTCCATCTGATGGTAAGGCGGTTATTACAGCAGCTCTATATCTATTAATCTTTCATCCCACTACATATTTTGATCAGGTACTTAGTTCATTATTTGGACGTTCTTTATAAGCTGGTTATTTCAAATATAGTCGTGTTTGGTTTTCTTCTGTGAATTTTAAAGATTCTGTTAGTTTGTTTCTAATCAGACTCCAAGCTCATTATATGCATACCTGACGAGCAAGCCCTGATAAAGTTTTTATGTCGTGCAAAGTACATGGTTACAGCAGCTAGGTACTGGTATTGATTTTTTAATATTTTTATTGATACTCTACAGCAATAAAGTTGATTCGATAAGTTACGTAATTCACCCCACTTTTGGTGAATATTTTCCCAAAGTAACTTCGACCTACGTCGTTATCTTGTTTAATAACTTCCAGTTTAAGTGGAGCAATAAAAATAATTTTACGAGTACGTAGTCAAATTTCTGCAAAGTAGCACCATCCTTTCGTGACCGGGAGAATATCTATCCTAAGACCCTCGGTCGTCAGCCGAGTTTTTAGCAAAATCTTGTGTATGAGGTCGTTTGGAAGTTGTATAATGAGAAATTATTATGTTTCTGTGCCGATTTTCCTGTTCACCGAATACGGGTGGCACTGACTGTCAAGAAAATTAATTATTTGATTTGTTTTAAAGATCAAATTATTCACGATTAGAGCAAAATATAGAATCATAAATTAGAGGATGTGTAGACAAACTAAAGTGATTGACATAGTTCAGAGAATTTCAAAGTTGAAGCGGCAGTGGGCGGGGCACGTAGCTCGAAGAAACGGTGGCCCTTGGCTACCGTTTCTTGAAAGGATCTAGAATGGCGACAAAGAGTCAGATGACGTAGTATAAGACAGAAGACTGATGATATCACACGTGTTGTAAAAAGCCGGTGGATGCGACTGGTGAAAGACCGTGATGAGTGGAAGTGGAAGAAAATATTCACACGGAACGACTGTCGCCTGCATCCAAAACCATAGTGTGGGTAGTCCCCACACTATGGTTTTGGACGGTCACTATATTCTAAGCCGCCTTCTCGTTCTGAAGTTTTCTGGCACAATCGTAGGGAACATTTACCGGATGAAAAGGTCGAATGTACTATTTTTGGGAATATCTGTCGATCCGTTTGCCTGTTTTCTCGCATTGCAGGACAACTACTTAAGGAATTTAATACAACTTGACTTGATTATTGGGCTTAACCCGGGTCAATTTTTGAATTCTTTATATTCTAGAGAAATAGAAGAGTTCTTTTGAGATAATATAAAACTGGTCTATGCATACAAAATCTCACCTATACTAGTCCATAATAGTAAATTTGACTATGATGATCACCAAATTACTGAATTATAAAATTGTTTGAATTCAAATGTTATAATGGTTTTATCGCTTTGATAATACACACACACTCACACACACACACACACACTGTTAGCTCGCCTCATTGTATATTACATAAAAACGACCAACAAGCCTCTGTGAACCGCACCCGTTATACCGCGTAAGTAAACAATTATCGCCATTACACCTACGTTGTGTGACCTTATACAACTCTATCCGACTTGAAAAAAGAAACATTGGTGAACATGAATTATATTTGGACCGTAACCATTAGACAAATGGATAATTAACTAAGTATAGATTAAGGTATAGTGACTTAGCTTGAATTTAATGCTAGGCACTGATCTAGCAAAAACATCATCGAGATGATTTTGGAATATTAATTGGATTTTTAGTAAGTATCAGATTTCAAATCTAAAATGGCAGCCATTGAGACTGAAGTGAGTCTTCAGCCTCACTTCAGTAATATTATATTAATAAAGCGTAGTGTAGCTCTGTGCTAATATATCATATATCGACATTGCACTCCTCTATTTTAGGCACGTGGGAGGGGTGAGGTCTTGGGGTGTAGGGCGGCAGGGGGGTGTCGGCATTCAACAGGCTACGGTCGATAGCGGCGCGGCGCAGCGCTGCTCACCTACATACACACAATCCATTTTTACAGCAAACTTGTTGTATTGTTGCTGACTTGCGGCTACCTACGTAAACATAAACTAAACTATTTAAAGCGGGTAATGTCTATAACATCACTTATTCATGAAACGTTAGCGTTTGTTAGTATATTCATGTAGCTACTTATTTTGTTTTTGTAAAATATTGATCTAGAAACTATTTCTATTCAGAATTTTATAACTTTATATTTATAAAATTATATGAATGAAGTACGATAACTTTTAAAACACCACGGGCGGTTCTACTTGCAGTCTGTCTGCGCTGTATTAATTGATATTAAATCTTAAATGTACTATCATAGAGGCGTTTTATGGTTGAAATATTAAGTATTCTACTATAATCACGGCAGCGCGGCGGCTCCTAGATTTAAGCCATAGATTGCGCCGAGTCTCCTAAGACTGCGGGCCTTATCTTCACTTGGCTGGCGTCTTTGTAAGACGAGTATTCCGCCCGAGAGAGGCTTTCCGCCGTAAATTAAGCTGCTAATATAAATTCTCTTATTTATTGCTCATGTCGAGCATGCTACAACCTTATGACAACGTACGTGTTATTTTTATTTTATTCTACGTGACGTACTTGCCAAATGTTTGCTCGGTTTTATTTTACGTATAACATGAATGTAAAAAAAACGTGTGTATACAATTTATTGTCGGTGGAAATTCGATTTCTCACCGTTTCAGCGATCAAAACAGGTCAAGGCATCAACAATGTTGGTTGGTATGAAGTTTTTACGATTATAGGCAGCACTTGACCGGAATAGTCCGAGGGACATGTGGTGAGTGAGTCCCGGCGTCGTAAAGTTGGATATACTTCATGCGGTATCGTGTAACTAGTGGAACAGATATCAGTGGCGAGGGCTGAATATTTCCAACGATGGAAGCCAGAAAAAAAGCCTTAATTTTGTGTGTAACAAAAAACATAAAAAATTGAATTGAATTCAAGATCTAGACCACAATTAGTGTGAGGGTTACACACAATGTGGTCTAGATCTTGAATTCAAAATATATCTATTCTTTTATTAGTATAGAAAATAACAGAGTTACTTATTTATTTACTTAAATGGAAATACTAGTCGGAATCAGAAAATAATAATTTCGAAAGACATGCCGACAGGAATCGTTTTATATGGATCCTTCGCCACTGACAGATAAGTATCTTGGCCAGATGTTTGGTTCGTGTGGTGACAATCGATACTGGCTGCGTGCTTACTCGCACCATTTAATATTGTTTATACTCTTAAGCGTCATGTCAAGTCTGATCTGAGTATTTTAGCTACAAAAAAAATACGATTTTATTGACGGCAATGCTCGACAATTAGACAGTGCCTTTAAAATATTATCCACAGAATAAAAAAAGCTCTATTTCTGATTATAAAATAATTTAATATTGTTATAATTAAAAAAACATCACTAACTTTTAAATTGAAAGTCAACAGGAAGATTCCGACTAATTGATTTAGCAATTCAAATATTGTTCTGTTTGCCTGACTGATGACGGTCACTCAAATCGGACACACAACTAATAATACCTCTTATCCGGCTTGTCTCGATTTAGGGGTATAATTGGCGATCATACCCCAACCATGGGTTCACTATTTTCTCTAGTGTATTCACAGCATTTAAATATAGAAAAGATTGAAATTATTATTATAGATAGTCATTAAAATAGTCCCAAAATGAAACAGTATGAGAAAATATAATTGAACGATGTAACTTGAAAGTTTAAGTTCTCCCAAGATGTCCGATAATTCTTTAGTCAAGTATCCACCGCCATCATCGTCATTGTTGTCAGTGGTGCTGAAATATTTTAAACAACTAGCACAAAATTTTACTCAAAGTGGCTTAAATTTATAGCCAATAAGTAACAATTAAAAAAAAAGAAGTAAGTATGACAAATTATTACACGTCATCTCGTTTAAAGTTTGGAACGCTCTGCAGCGAAACTTCAAAACAGCTATCGAACATGCATAGAAAGGAGTGACAATCGAGAAGGGACTTGATGATAGTGGTCTCCTCTACGTTATATTGTCCTAAAGCGGCACGTGGCGACAACATCTCAGTTTATGGTACCAGTTTTAGGACAAGCTTAAATTATTTCTATTGGGCGCTTTCCAAGAGAACGCAGTTGGATTGTTGGTTGGATTTTATAAATATCTGATTGGGCAGCAATGCTATCGATATCCCAAAAAAAAGATTCACGTTTTAGCAGACGTTTAAAGAACGATGTCTACTTAATAATAAAGAACGATGTCTACTTGTATGTTCTTAGTTGTTCCCCAGTCATTTAGTAACCCCAATTGGGCCGTGATACGTCAATTTCCGTACCTATTTCCTGGCATACTACGATCCGCTTTTGCATTGTAAATCTGCGTTGTCATTGTTACTTCCGACAATCATTTCCCATGTCCGAACGATAAGGCTTGTCTTGGAAGTACCGAGTTTAGACTTGTTTTTACTTTGATATGCAGATGATATTGAAGATTATCGTGAGATTTGCCATAACAGTAGAAAAACAGAAGTGTTGTTGTTTTTCTATTCTATACATAGTTGTGTACATAGTTGTACACAATATATAATACAATTTTACTATATACATTTATATACAGAATGTAAGGGGCATAATAACAAAATCTTTGGGTAAAGGTTACACTTAATGCCTATAATACAATTATATAAATCGTGTATGTCAAAAGTCATGCGTTACAAATGTTGTAATTGTTAAGCACACAATGTATCGTAACAGTTATCGTAGTTTTAAATTACATTGCAGTTTTAAGCCTGTATTAGTAATTATGTTTTTTTTTTAATTTAAAATCACGTTGAGATAGAATTCTATTATGATTCCATGATGAAATCAATTTAAGGATTCTAAAAAAATGCGTATAATTCATGAAAAGATCGACGGAAAATTCCAACTCTAGGGGTTCCAGAATTATAAGTTGAATCCATGGTATAAGTTATCGTTACGAAGCCACTTACACCCTTTATCATGGCTTTATAGGATTTCTGATTTACTAAGGGCCTGTTTAACAATGTGCTATAAACCCTATGCAATCTCTCAATCCAACTCGATGGTCCATACAAACTGACAAATGAGTTGTAAAACAGCCTCTTAATATATCATTCAGTTCTCATTCACAGCTATCCTCCTGCTTCCATAATCAAGCATTCCATAATTATAATAAGAATTAATGCATTCAATATTATTCTGCGGGGTATCTTACACCTCAAGGCAATTACATCCATATGTTCAATATCAAAGAATGCTATGTGTGAAATTATTGAAATATATGTTATAGAAATAACACGAAAAGGGTAACAGATAACATAGGTTGCGTCATAAGGTGGGTTCCCATGAGGAATATTACCGGGGCACCTGCGCGTTATGTTATGAATACATTTTCACTAGATATACGAGTAGATAGTAGTCCGGGACATTTTATTGGACTACAATATTTAAGACATCTAACAAAATCAGAAAACTTCAACTACTTCTTGTACATAAGACATGTTACAAGATTTAAATAATGTGATACTATGTCAACATTTATCTCTGTTCTGTTGTTACAACATCCGTAACAAAATATAATCTTATTCATGTAATTATATATTTTAGTTTTTTGTTTTTTCATGTAGATATCTTTGTATATACTTTATCCATACATATAAATAAAATTGCAGTGTCTGTTTTTAATATTAAAATAACCGCTTTTTACTAAATGCATTTGGATGTATACAGGGTACCTATACCAAAACAACCTTTTTTAAAATTTCCGTCTGTCTGTCTGTCTGTCTGTTTGTTCCGGGTAATCTCTGAAATGGCTGGACCCGATTTTGACGGGAATTTCACTGGCAGAAAGCTGATGTAACAAGGAGTAACATAGGCTACTTTTATTTTAGAAAAAAATATAGATCTCTCGAGAAAAAATTAAAACCAATGTTGCAGCGCTGCGCCTGATTAAGTTTGATAGCAACAATCTGCAATGCGTCCCGCGGGATCAGAACGTGCGAGCAGGGTGTTGCCAACGGTTGAGTCTTTGTTAAATACCACGCGGACGAAGTCGCGGGCAACAGCTAGTAGTAAATAAAATTCATCAAATGACTTTCAATGAAGTTATTTTTTGGTTAAGCTCATTGCGTCCTTTGCTATTATTTGTCCGAAGTTTGAATTGAGCGCGAAGTCAAAGGCACATAAAGCATTTTGAATTCAATGTCAGTAAGCTCTATTAATTAATTAAATACTAAAATCCGAACTGCTGAGTGAATAAGAGAATTCTATTCAATTTGTCCCTAAGTAGGAATGGGGGTGTAAATGTTTACGAGTTAGGTTGGTATCCCCCGGGGTGGCCTTCGGTCGGGCTTCATATGACACAAACATTCGTTCAGAACTAAGATACCCTTTAATTGATCCTCATCCACTATGATATATCTATATGACACGCTAGTTCTACAGAGCTTCAGAAATCAATAAGTTAATATAAAAATAAATCCATTCTTCTTCCTAGAATCCTAGTTGCTCATTTGACTGAATTTTCGATATTTTTATTAGATATCGCCCAGTTCTAGTTACCAAAAATCCTTTAGTTTCGGTGCGATTCACAGGTGCTGTTAAAAATATTGTGCTCTGAAGAATGACAACGAAATTATGTTGCTTCATTGAAATTGGGTTTATAAGATACGCTGGCTATGCCGATGGCCACCAGATGGCGTCTAGGGTGCTGTGATCGATACCTTAGCCATGAATAATTAAGATGGATCTTTCAGCTTTTTAGTCCTCCGCCCTGCGTTGATTATTTACCGACATTATTTGACGCGATAAGCTTGCGTGGGTCGTGCGAACAAATTTAATCTTTATGCATAAACTTAACTGGGATCGTCCTTAGTCCATTATATGTGTACCGTTGTATAGATTTAGAGAAAACAATTCGTGTAATTCTCTGGCGATATTTATGTCTTTCTGAAGAAATTTGAAAGTTGTAAGTTGTTTAAGTTGGTACTGATACCATCCATGTTGATATCGTGAACTCTATTATTTTATAATACGGTCTAGAAAGTACCTAAAGGGGTGCAAACATTTTTGAAGTAAATGAATTTAAATTCTTGAACTTCCCTTAAATATTCGAATAGTCAGATCAAAAGGCAAGGTGAAACGTCCAAGTTTGTTTAACCTTTTGAACGAACGTAGGTGTACGTACGTAAATTTTAACGTGGGATACACTGCTTTATTATTTAGACTCATTTATTTCATAATGTAAGTACAGTAATATACAGTAAGGGTGCTAGTGCCAAATAGTCGGTAGAAATTAAACTAAATAAGAATTTGCATATTCTAATACAACTCTACCTTTGAGAGTTTTCAATGTGAAAGACTGGTTGCAGTCTTGATGGAAGTTTTGATATGAGAATTGCAGAACCCTAATTACAACTTATGTTCTTTATAAGTAATTAATAAGTTAATGCCTTTAAACTGATTGTATTCTGTAGAACCCTTAATAATTTTCTTCATGACATTATTTACGATGTCACTTAAATACTTGAGTAGCGCTTGAGTTCTGGTGTTATGTTCTGGAATGCATACATAGGTTAGGTTAAATTGTTTCGTGGTGGAATAAATAAAAATATTTCTCTGAGGGCCGCCGTTCCCCAGTCGGTATCATGACAAAGAATTTGTTCCCAGTGTACGTCTGGTTTATCTACCACGTATATCCTTCAGAAGCTTTTACTGCAAATGAAGCGTTCTCATGTCTCATAGATATTAAAGTTTTCCTGTAAAACAGGAGCTATGCAATGGAGTGACGCATAAACTTCCTATTCACTCGACTACGGAAAAGCAAAAAGGAAGGGTTTTAATTTTAGTTTAAGCTGAAGTGTTGGTACTAAAAGTTTGTTTCACTCTAGGTACCTATATTGATTTCAAAAGAAAAATATATTCAAGTAATTAGGTACCTATACTTCTAAGAATTCAACGTTACTTAGCAACGAACGTAACTAACATCTTCGGCTAAAGTTTTGCCAACAATATAGAAAGCCAATATAAGATACAGAGAGAAAGTCTAGAAAATATTCGAACTACTAAATAAATAAGGCACTAATATTAATTGAGTAGAACACATAGATATCAACATTGGACCTTGTTAGTTAGGGTTGCGACTTGTAAGCAAGTTCTAAGATTGTCCTCGTTTTGTTACAATGTTTATGTTTTATTCTATTTTACAGTGTATTCTTAATAATAGTTTAAACTCGAAACTGAGCCATCTCAGAAAATCGGATTTCACAATCATTATGTCACCAACAACTGAGTGAAACAAAATATTGTGGCGAGCCAATGGATCGACTATGATTGTCAATTGTAAAATTATATGAATCATTTCTGTCCAAGACAATTGAAGCAATTGTACAATAATTATTCTCAATGTTTGTTATCGCATACAACATTAATTCTGCCGACAACAGATACGTATGCTTTGGAGAAGGTGCCGCAAGGGAATTTTATTGAGATTATTTCTAGTAAACTATGTTTGAGAGCATCGGGGATATAAAACGATGTATATTTTTAAAGGGACCTATTCTAGATTTTAACCATTATTGCTGTATGTATATTATAAAGGAATATAGCATAACTATCAACCAATTTTGGGTGCACTGGCAAATCTGTAACATACGTTTTGATATACGCTACATACTAGCTTTACGGACTGAAGCCTTAACTTATGGCCTCCATCTAAAGGTTGCTTTTACTGCGTGCAATTTGATGCATTATAATAATTTAAGTTTAAGAGGAGCATATATTACTTTTGTAAATTTTATAGTGATAATGTAGAAATATGAATCGAAAAAATAGATACATGGCAAAACGTGCGAACAGAAAATAAAGAACACAGCAAGATACCTGACAACCTGATTAGCACAGTTGGTAGTGACTACTTTCTGCGCCGAGGGTGCCAGGTTCGAATCCTGGTAGGGACAAGCTTTGTGACATGAGTATTAATGTTTGTATCAGAGTCATGGACGTATAATATATATATATAAGTATTATATACTGAGTTCGCCTCGAGTCTACTGTACGGAACCCATTATACAAGCGTTGCTTAGTGTGGGACCGTATAGTTGTTGTGTTCGTCTGGTGATATTATTATTAGTAGATCTTCGTGGAGAAGTGGATCTTGGCTGTATGCCATAATGTGGTACGTGGAAGAACAAACACTGATTTAGATCTGAAGCCTAGAATTCTAATCCACATATTCTAGAAATGGGTTCATACCATTAATGCGTGCCTTATTTATGAATATAATGATCATAATTTATATTGATGAAGCTGTTACCAGTGTTTAAAAATATAAGTTCATTTTATCATTGCAACAACATTTTATCGGCACAGTATCCATTGCCGGTATCTCGTTATTGAAATTTTGATGTCCATTAGTGGGCGGGTAATGAATGAATATCGATGATTCGGGATAGCTCATTTATATGGGGCTTTATGTCTATGTACTTGCTATTAACGGAGGCGGTGATGGATTCCAGGCTCGAGAGAAACAACATTAATTTCGGTGAAAGGAAAACACTTTGCAAACTGTCATCTGGTTTCAGAGACCCAATCGCGAGAACACACCTAACGACTTGATTAGTTGTCTTAAGAACTTGCTGTGACAACATTTCTTTACTATACCGGCAAGCTTTATTACTTTCCAATATAGAAATGCATTTTATATATTAATCCAATATGGTCACAGACAGACGGAAACCCAAAAAATACAAAAATGGCGGATTTTGCCTCAGTATCAAAAATAATCTCTAGTATTCTTTGTCAAGACATTAATTAATTCCAGCCTTAGGTATTATCCCACTAATATTATAAATGTGAAAGTTTAGATGAATGGATGTTTGTTACTCAATCACGTCAGAACGGCTGAATGGATTTGCAATACATTGGCTACTTTTTATCCTGGTAAAATGTATGGTTCCGTGGGATAGATTTGTTTGAATTTTTCATAGAGCAAAGGATGGACATGTTTTACAGAAAAGGACATAGAGGAAAACGACATACTTTTTAATCGCGGGTAACACCGCGGGGCGCAGCTAGTAGATTATAATGTATAGATATATATTATTCAATAACCGAGTTTTAAATCAGCCAACGTAATAAGATTTTTTAATACAGTATTCAAGACAAGTCGTTACTGCCGGCCGGTAGTATTACTTGAGCAAAATCTTGGTCGCAATCCGCAATCGCCTGATGCAGAACATCGCCGGCATCAAGATTTTAGTGCTAAGTGGATTAAGGCGATGAAGTTCGCTCGTTTAACCCAACGCTTCGCATCGATCCGGGATAACGGTGCTTAACATCGGTCCATGTAGTTGTTATATAAGAGACTTACAAAAAAATCGTTTGTAAGTCAATTTTATAAGCATTTGTATTTTTGTAATACTTGCTAAATTCTTGATGAGTAATCTCTACATAAAAGAGGTTATGAACATCAGAGATTAACTTATATACTCGGTATATGTAGTATCGGTACAATGTTAAGAAATGCGGTATAAGTGTACATAATATATTTTTATTATTAAAATTTAATTGCGGCATGCAACCAAGTATATTCCAAAATAATGATTATATCGATACGAAAACAATCGATGTTTTTAGATATTATGTACATGATGTTTTTTTTATTTCGTTTATGTTTCCATGGCATGAAACCATTTTAAATTCTGTGTCTTTTGCTATCGGGCTTGTTTGTAGAACAACTAATTGAAGTACCTAGTGGTAGCCGGTAACTTACCTAGGTAATGAAACGACATTGTATAGCAGCCATACATTATATTTTTGTATATCACGGTATTATATATACATTCACCATGTACGAGCTGTGTGTGTGTGTGTATTGGTTAACCGCACCAATTAGTTCCCACCGCTATTATTAGTATTGCGTATCATTGTACATACGGATTTTCAATCGATAGAGCATTAATGGTACAGAACTAACTAATTTACAACAAAGTAGAGGCAAATATCGCCAGGATACGTACATAATTGAACCTCCAGGTTTTAAAGTAAATACCGATTCTCACTTTGGTTTTTCTTTCGTTACAATTTAATTCGGGAATGAGTTATGACGTCATAATAACGTAGCCATGTAATTAGCCTACCTACCCACTAACCCTGTACATATAGGCGAGCACAGGAGTGTGTAATTAAGAAAGGTCCGATCGTTATGTACGGTACGGTCAAATCTAAAAGGATGAGGAAAATGAGTCTATGTACTTATATTCAATCAAGTCTTCTACGCTTTTTATGGAGAATGGCGCAAGCCAGTAGTGACTAAATATTTAAAAAAGTAGGAATAACGTATCGGTAAAATATACTCAGGAGACTCTCTACTTAGGCCTACTCCGTAGACTAGGCTCAATAAACTCCCTATACCAATAAGTGAAGGTACTTCACTGACAAATTATCGGAATTTTTTGGACATATTTTCGCCCAGAAAACCCCCAAGTAAGACCTTTTTCCGTTTTGGTATTATTATAGGACAACATCACATAGCACCAAGCGGCGCAGGCGGCTTTGATGCGTTGGTTTGTAAGCATACACATGCCTGTATCCCAGGGGGATGGCAAAGACCACTGATTGCCATATGTCACGATCCTGGTATACCGTTTTTGCTTCATCCACATTCACACCTATGACTTACCCTTTGCAGTTACTAGGCAATTATATTTATTTCGTTATTCCTAACATCAGAAATAAATCCAGCTTTTATTCAGTGCAAATAAACATGGCAGCGGTCTAGTTTGTACAAAACCGTCCAATTACCTACGTCAAACGCCAATCTCATCGTTCTGCCTGCCGGCCGTACAGTCCGCGGACGGGCTCAATGAAATCATGACGGAATAACCGTCACAAAACGACGGCAGTCACAGGCAGTAATTGGCCGCATCGATGTTGACTTATGAATATCCAATATCGACTGTGGAGGTTGATTCAGAAAGGATATACTAACCTTTTAAATTTGCGCTTATTTAGCGCATTTGTGATCAATATGTGTAGTAAAAATACGATTAAAAAAAATCTTCAGAAATAACGTAATGGTCATTTTGTTGGGGTCAAAATATATTTTTAAAAAGAACCGACAAATCGAAATTCATGAATTCAAATGCGCTTAAGAAGCGTAGGTCCGAGGCTCTAATACCCTTTTCGAGAGACCCTATAGGCTTCCCGTCACCCGTTAGGTAAAAATACTAAATACAAAATTTTCGAATTATTCAAGATTGAGTACGCCTTCGTACTTTTCTGTAAATCAGTACGCTGATATTTGGACGACAAACAAGGGAATACTGTAACATACAGGATTAAATTCTAACTCCAAAATTTATAGTAAGTTTACAATGACATTAAAAATTACATTCGCATTGTAAATTGATATTAACTTTTATCGATTTGTGGGTGACAATCGTATTACAACTTTCATTATACACTTCAGATCTACATATTTGATGTGTACATTTACATATTCAATTTCGATTGCGGCCTCACTATAACTGCATTATTCTTGTTAGGGTTAACCCCTTCAAGTATTATAAATGTGGGATATTTATGTGAGGCAGGGATTTGATAAGTACCACAAAGAAATTCAGGTCAATTCCTTATCTTTTCACATACTTATCTACCTATTAGGTAAATCGCGGTGTCCCATCATAAAACTTAAGTATGTATATTTTTTTTATATAGAGTAAAAAATATTAGGTAAGTTTATTGATAAACGCATTCGTATTATTTACAGCCAATATTAATAATACCACAGATTGAAGTATGTACTAAAATACTAATTAAATCGAATTTACAAGACCTTTAAAAATGTAAGTGGTAATAAAATGGCTTAACTTTTGCTTGTTTTTTCTGTTTATCCAATGATCCGAATGCATCTGTATCGTTAACAGAGTTATATTTAAGGTTAAAGGCGTTTATCATATTGCTTAGATAATGTAATGGCTGTTTATCAATAAACGATGCTTATGGGAAGTCTTCACCACTACGGCGCAAATGCAATTATTATCACTTGTTGCCTCCCTCGAGGCTCAAATTGCGTTTTATTCTCGCAGCGTAAGGGTTAAGGGTGGAAACATTTTCCACGAACAATATTTTAATGGAAAAGGGAACATGAGGAATATGTGCACAATAATTCCAACATCGAGATATAGAGTATATTTTATGATGTACAAAGTGGTACAAGTACGTCCTTATATGTATAGGTACATACTTAGAGTAACGATACAACGTAAACGTTTAAACCTCATCAGTAACATTTCTACCGCTGTTTTAGATAGCAGTCGTATTTGAAAAAATATTAAAAAATAATGAATTACTTTAGTTACAAAAAAATCTTCTCACGAACCATGCCCAACACAACATACGTCATTGTCTACCATAAAGTTATTAATAAATGTGCAAAAATTTTTTTTCACGTAGTGCATTAAAGCAGTGATTTGACAGTCAATTAACCAGGTGAATACTTTTTTATAATAAACCAAGTCAGTCGTCTGCATTTGTACGTTATTTCAAATACTTACACACTGTTTAATCCCTAACTAACTATAGATTTAAATTCTAGGTAGGTAGATGTAATATAATCTATAATCTAGACTTGGTTAAGCTTAATACCTTCAGGCTATGTCTGTTACCTACTTATCATTAGATAAATCTTGTTCAAAATAAATGGAATAACGCTGAAAATGTTAAATATTTACATGCACAATATGATGTAATTTGAACATTAGATTAGATTCGTCTTAATTAAAGTAGGGTGATGAAACTGAATCTCTGTAATGCTAAAACAAAGAGAATCCCCTGTGGTGACGTTCACTGAAATAATCTTGCTTATTACTAAAATATTGTCAAAGAAAAGTGATTTCACTATTGACGACTATGATCTATTTGTTAACCTGATTATCAAATTTGGTAGTGATACTGATTTCTGTGATGGGGGACCCGGGTTCGAATCCTGGTAGGCACAAACTGTGTGTGATGACCACGAATGATAAATCTCTATTTAAGTATTATATACTGGGTTCGCCTCAGTCCATTGTACAGTAATAATAAACCCATAAAAAAAGCTTTGCTTAGTTTGGGACCGTATAGATGGTGTGTTCATCTGGCGATATTATTTATATATCTATTAGATTTTATTATTATCGGTGTGTGTAAGTTTAATGGAATCAAATATATTTTTAGCAGAAATAAGACAAGATCTTTCAACTCTATTCCTTGTTGGCAAACATCCGCCGCACTCCTTGATCATTTATTTTTCGTGAGACATATTTCAAATTACAGAGGGTTCGAATCAATACATTGTTGTTTACAATATAGATTTAGATACACTCCCTCTTCGTTGAGATAGCGTCAACATAATATTTTATGTCTTCAAGGTATAAAGTATGTTACTCGTAATAACCGCATAATAACCGGATCAGAATTGTTTTTTTGTCAGTATCAGAATATTTATTATTCATGTAAATCTATAAGTACAGTACTTATGAATCGTCAAAAAAGTTACAAAATGCTATGTTACCACTTTACCACCCGTTCAAACAGCCGTTCCTATCCGTGCTGTTCGACGTCCCAGTAGTCTCACTTCCCGCGCCCGAGTCGTACACAGTTAATGAAAACAAATGCAAATGTGGTTACCCTTTTATGTTTTTAAAAAAAGCGGTGAATAAATAAATATCTTTAATGGTGGCATTAAGGAGAATACAAATAACTTAAATCAGAATCCAACCCAATAAATTTCCCCGTTTTTATGGCGGTGCAAGTCCGATTGAGCTTGAAATTGTAGCTTCATTACGAGTTAAATGACCGGAACCTTTTCCAATATTTATTGCAACGGAAATAAATATTAAGAATCCACGCTTCACTTCAGGATGGATAAATAAATATTTTGTGTTGAAGGATTTGCTAATAGGTAAGTATTAAAGTTATAATTAAAATAAAATTGCGATACATTTAACAAAGAACAAATGAAATAAAACAAGTTCGGTCCGTCTGGTGATACAAGGTCAAGTTGAAGGCAAACTGTCACGTGGTCGATCTCACCTAGATCAGTTGACCCATTGATAAAGTATGTCACAAATTGCTCCATAGTTGAATGATCCCGAAATGCTTTCCATCAAGATACGTGGAAGACATTGGAAGAGTTGCGTCCATAACTCAAAAAGCAATCGATGACCCCGATCACTCTAACAAGTGTCCGACTAAAAAGATTGTGCTACGTAACAATCACATTTGATATCTAAACTAAAAAAAAATACAATTGATCTGAGAGATAAAATTTCGCTAACACGTCAACAAAAGGTCTAATTTCATGAGTAGAAAAAATATCGGCCGTTTCTTACAGACGCCTCTTGCCTTTTATTTTCTTTTCTGTTACGTTTTCAATTACAAAGAGAATCTCCAATATTTACCGTATTCAACAAAAAATATTCGGGCCGTCTTTTCTTTGACTTTTATTTATATGAAGGATGGCCAAAATAAGTATTACCTCAACTGAATTTAAAAATGTTTTAGACAGATTTTTAGGTTGTTACTCCAGGTATTACAAACATTGACTAAAATAAACATACTTATCCAGAGAATTACGTTGACTTTTTGCAGATGTGGTCCTTGCGTAAAACAACATCTGTGGAGTTTGCAGATTTATCCCTTGAGCCAGTAGTATAATATTAAGTCGAAAACTGTTAGCATAGGTATTACAATTCCAGACCCCATACCCTAGTTTGTGGCTGTCGTCATTTAATTACTTCAACATTAATCTACCCAGTATGGACGGGCCGGGCCCCTCGGGCGTACCGTAATTTCCATTTTATTGTGTAGCTTAAAATTTAATTAAAACTGATGTGTTATTACAAGGAAATGCTTTTCATATTCGTTTCGTTGAAGCCGTTAAAATTTCTAATCAATCATTTATATAGGATTAAGTTGCGATGGAAAAATTTCATTATATTCAATTATTTTTGACTGCGATAATGCTTGCATGAATTTATTTCTTGAGGATTTTCTCATAAAATTAGGAAAATACAAAATTTAATTAGTCAAAATACATACCGATTTGGAGCAAGTTCCCTGGGAGATGGCTCTTGAATCACAATACCCGATTTATTTCCTTGAAGGTGAGAATTTGCGTGGACTGTGAAATATTCCCGAAATATATTTTATCGCACATGTTATATTTTAAATTGCACATTATTAATTATCTAGCTGACCCGACGTTGTCTTATCCCAAATTTTTCACTGTTACGTATTTTTTACCCCTAAAAACCTTATTCGTTAAATATGATTTTGAACATTTTCAGGCGAGTGCTTATTACATATTTAATTAAATGTTTATTGTTACAGGTAAGACTGTGAAATGTTGATTTTGGATCAGCCAGCTGAGTGAGTATTACAAGAAGTGACCAATTCACTCTGGAAAGATATACCTTTTTTATTTTCAATAGATACTTAGCTAATTGGTAAATATATCTATATGGCACTAAGAATACTATGACATGGTTCACATAAGGAGGCAATGAAATACAATATAGTTCCAGTGCCTAAGTTCTCGGTTTTAAATAATGTTATTCTTGGTGGACGAATACGACTTCTCCGTCGAATTCCTCAACAATTTCGACATCGATCAATCACTTCTAAAAGTTAAGTAATTGGACATTTCAAGTTTCGTACTTATTGTTAGCATACAAATTTTCCTTTAAAACTTAATTAATAGCGATTAATCAAGAATTAATCTGGGTAGTAGGTAATTAAGGCAATCATTATCTAAAAATGAAAAACGTCCCAATCATTCAATCACGAAAACAGCACCTTAGTCGCAACAAATCTACGGCAAATATGCGACTGAAATTCGGTTTGCGGCCGGCAATATTTTTTTATCCGGCGAAATAACGGAGGTGGTTATCAATTTGACCAGTAAGTATATTTTTTTTATAATTACCAATACGTAACTTTAGGCCAATACTATAATACGTGACATTTTAACGTGTTAAATAAAAAAATATGGCAGACGTAAGCACGCCCAACATTCGTGGCGTATTTTCCGTAAATGCCGCTGTTCTACAATTATATTTTTTGCCAACGTCTACGATTCATGTTCATCACTGAAAAAAAAAACACGTTTACGTTCATTACTGAAAAAATAGCACGTAATGAAATCCATGCACAATAAATGAGACGTTTCAATCAATTAATTATATTTTTCTCTGAGCGTATTTTTATGAATGAGAGACGCATTGGCGATTTTCATTGATACCTTGACCATTTTGGGTTAAGAAATATGTACTGTACTTATCTCCTAATAAATTATGTTTTCCTTCGAAGATGGAGAACATTGTCTGGCCTATGGATCTATTGATTGGAAATCAAAATCATGTTTAATAAAAATTGTTACTTAACATTTATACCGCTTATCTCAACTAACTATTATATACAAATGAATGCTTTTAACTGCGATAGACAACAGGATATACAACGTCGATGCATTTACAAATTAAATGTTTAAATGTATCGTTCAAACACGTTCTAAGATAAAATCTCATGTTTTAATGTATCTCTTGTGGCAATGTAATTCGAATTTCACTCTGAAAAGATATACCTTTTTTATTTTCAATACATACTTAGCTAATTGGTAGGTATTATCTACCAATTAGCTAAGTATCTATTGAAAATAAAAAAAAAAAAATCTTTCCAGAGATCGATGTCGAAATTCTTGAGTTATTCGACGGAGAAGTCGTATTCGTCCACCAAGAATTGCATTATTTAAAACCGATTAGGTACATAGGAACTGGAACTTTATTTTATATCATTGCCTCCTTAATTGAACCATTTCATAGTATTCTTAGTCTGATATACTATTAATGACGTCATTTCCTACACAACTAATTCGCGAATTTATCACTTTTGCCCATGTGCTGTACAATAGCGTATCCGGTGACACACAATAATGACGATGGACACAATAGGGGCTATTCTGTTTTGGTCACGTTTATAGCATTGCTATTTCTGTCAACTCAAGTCACGGCGCGGGAGGTCTATTTTGTGGGCCAGAAAAAACAAGAGAAGGAAAATCGAATTCAAATTTAGAACTACTAACGGTGTTGGCAATTTAAGAATTAGTGAGAATTCAATTTTACGACTTTATTTAAATTGATTATTAGATTACCCTTAAGATTACCCTATCGACCTTTTCCTTTTCCCATCCTTCTTCCTTTTTTATTTTTCTTTTTAAGTTTCCTCAAACCCTACAATTATGTTATCATGTTCTTCAAAAAGTCTGTAACATAATGCTTTATCAATCATTTGGCTACATAGCGGCTTAAAAGCGAAGGTATGTTAAACTACCTATATGTTGTAAACTCATATCTAATGGTAACTTACTACTAAATTATGTTCTGCTTTATTTATCATATTTACGTCATGATGTCATTGCGCCAAATCATCATTAGTTAGCAAGATCATTATCTATGTTTTGTATTGTACTAGGACTCTTTAATAAAAAACTAGATACAATCCTAAAAAGACATTTCTATGAGGGCGGCTCCTCGTTACTTCGCCTACAGCGATGAACCGATAGACAGACAGACTTTACAAAGAGCTCTCCAGTTCCATCTCTCTATTGAGAGCTTTAACGATCTATATTGACGTAATCAAAATCTGGAATGAAGTGGAAAGGTTTCTGATGAAAAAATGCGTAACGGCAATTTTGTAATGATATTATTATTAACCCAGGTGTGATGTAGAGGGAAATAATTTGCGGCTCCGCCAAATGCGTGAAGAACGTTCGAATATGTAATGTGAACTGCTTTGGGAACTTCTGAATCCGCGCTATACTGTGTAGGGCACGGGCACCTTCAAATAGTTGTTTTTTTTAAACTACAACCGCTTTGGTAAGGGACTTCAAACGACAAGATCTTGCAAGAAACTCAGCGGGCTTCCATTCACAGTATTATATATATCACAAATTAGCAAGTCATTTTACTACCGTCGTAGGAGCATTATTTTAAATTGGCCTCAATTCTTTATGTATTTTACACGCCACTTGTATTTATATGCTCGAGCTTTGCATGAAATATATGGTATTCTCATACAATTTACCGTGGCGTAAATGAGATTTATATGTTTGTACTCGGCACAAGGAAATTATTACCGAAATAATGAAGTTGCGTTTACGAAAATTATGCTGCCATATTTATACGTAACTAGCAAACCCGGCGAACTCCGTTTCGCCACCAGATGAATGAATTTTCTTTGCTATAAACCTCACGGAGCCCGAGACCTTTTCAACGAATGCAAAACCGTGGAAATCGGTTCGTGCGTTCTGGAGTTATAGCGTCAGGAAGGAAAACCCGACTTATTTTTATTATACGTAATCATAGAGGTGATAATTTTAATTCATAATTTTGATAGCGACGAAAGTGCATGAATTTCCAGCAACATTTTACAGATTACGAGCTAACACTGTAGCAAAGGATTTAAAAAGTCTTAAATGTAACTGATTGAAAGTTTTCTGATACTTCAGCCTGAAAAAAAATACGAATTAATCGAATTAATAACCTGTTCCGTTCTTTTTTGTCGGTAGCAAATTTAGTATTTATTTATTCATAAAGTTCACTCAAATAATAAACAAATCACTTGACTCACATAGGACTTCCTAACTATCGGTGGTGATTAAGTACAATGAATTCAGGCTGTGCATACATATTACAATTTATCGTATCACGTGACCACGTTTTGCGCGTGCAAATGGGATAGTATTTGGTAAACGAGTCATGGAGTGTTGATATATCATAGACCCATTTATAACATCACCGTTATAATCTAAGACTTATATTACGCTATTGTTGTATTAACGAGTCCACAAATGACCCACAGTTGGTGGCCACTTTTTTCAGACGTTAGGCTAAAAGTGAGGCCAGTGTCTTTGTTTTATATATAAATATATTGTGGTCCCAGCAGGTCACAGCAGAAATGTAGAATACAGAAGATATTATACTAGGTTTATATTATACTTACTAAAGAGATTATTTTTGTCATATTTATGTGTACATATTTTGTTTGTATGTCTATGTTAAATCAATATTTATTTATTAATATAGTAACTATTTTGTTGTAATCTTGTCATAGTCCATCGTCTCATAATATACGAATAGAGGGTTATACGAATGTTAATTTACAGTACCTAGTATGAATATATTTTTAACGTTTCTAGAAAAACTGTGACACAACAATCCTAAAATCTAATGTAGTTATTCAAACACTTGTATAGCGGTAAGCTCGAGGTATTCTATAAATCTCTACCGTAGCGATGCGCTCGTAGCAAAGACCACTCCAATAAACATGGTGCATGCATGCATGCATGCGGCTCCTAATGAAATCGGACCGAGAATGAGGCATCACGCCCGACCAGTCGAGTGGGAGTTCGTACAATGCACAGTACAACAATATGTGGATCAATTAAGTCTTCGATGTTGAGTATGCTCTACTGCGGTAATTACAATTGTGTTGTATCTAATGGAATTTATATTAGAAATTTCAGATATGTACTCTATAGAGAAACTACTACTCGCTATTTCGATCTAAAATGTGGGTAAAGTAGGTATACGTTGATGACGTCAAAATACGAAATTCTTGATATCAAAATTTCTCATTGTTTGATTTTCATATTGCTTCTACCGTTTGAAAAATTATATTCGCAGTCAATAAAGTTTAAGTCATGAATGGTCGGAGAATAGCTGATTCATTACGCCTTGTATACAAGTTAAAATATTTACTTAACACGATAATAGCGAGCGTGTAGGTAGTATGTGGCACCTGAATATTGAAACTGCCGCAGCACGTGTCTCTGCATTAATGCATTTTACACTTTGTTATATTTGGTCACAGGTGCTCTTTTAAATTGCGCAGAAATACACGGTAACATTTTTTTCTACTGCATATTTTTTTCATAAATATTTTTTAATACTGAGAAATGTAAAAAAGTACCCAAAAGCGTGTAGTTTGGTATCACCAAAATACATAGAATGTGCTCACCAGGTTAAACACTGCAGTTACTAATAATAAATGTCCTCTTCGTGGCGTTTACAATCTTATTTTTTGTTTACCATCTCTCGATCAAAAAATTGTACGTGAGCAGACGATTTTTGGGTTTACTTTTTGTTAAACATTTGAAGTTTTCACGGCATCCGTTATATGTTTCTGTTAAGGCATTGCCTATCTTTGTTTATAGAATTTATATTCATTCAGCGTTAGTCTATGTTAATTATATTTATGAATAAATTAACATTTTCATGTTTTAATTTGGTTCTCCTCTTCCTTCCTCTCCCAAGAAGAAAGAAGGAAGGTTTTTTTTAATATAATTACATAAAACAAAACAAAGGCTAATCTATTTACCACCTTACATATTATTATGGTATGTATGACTGAGTTTAGCTGAAACAAAAAAAATACAACTGAATTGAGAATCTCCTCCTTTTTGAAGTCAGTTAAAAAACCTATTGTTAGTAGATAACCTTACTATTGAAGATACTATAGGTGATGCTCTCTTATATGTTTATCTGAGTTGTCTATGAATTTCACGGCAATGCGTGAAGTTATAAGAGATACATTCCCCTACAATTTGCACTACAATAATATAATACATCTTAGCAAGTCTCAAGATAAACTTTTATAGTAACGTAGTTAGGGGATAACGACTCTTGAATTATCGATTAACACCTAAAAGGATCGAGGGTAATTGACCAGCGATGCTGAGCTCCAGTTATCTGGCCGGTGCCTTGTGTGATCATTAACGCTAATTTGTTTTTAGTATACCCTTGAGATGGAACATGTGGAGTTATATTGGGACTGTGGCATGTAGCCGCGACGGTTAGGATGTTTGCGTATAGGACAGGCGCGCATATAAATTGCACCTTCTAGTTGACCCATAAAATCTTGTGATAATATAGAATAATATTGATTTCTTATATTTACCCGAATATTACACATTGAAATAAAACTTATTTAACGGATTTTATTGCGTTTATTTTATGTTTTGACCACGTTCCCAAAGGTTCGGCTGCGTTATAGCAAGCATGATCACGGGAGGACGGGAGGCTGTGGTGACCGTGGTTGCTGTAAAGCAGCCGAAACGTCGGGGACGTAAACATATAAAATAAATGCGATGAAATCTGTTAAAATAATTTTATTTCTATTTAGAATAATACTTTCAAATTAATATTAACATTACGTAAATTGTTATGTAATCTAGTAACTTATGAGAAATAGTCATTAATAACTTAAATTTCTAGAAAATTAAAACTATGTATATAAGTTATTGAATTGTTATTGGTCGCTTCTCTGTGCAATATATTATCAAATCAGCCAAGTTGAAGTTTGCCATTAACGCTATTGCTCATGTCCAAACCATTTAAATAATTCATCTCCCAATTATTTTAATGGCCCATTAACCAATTAAAGCCCACAATACTATTAATAAATCTTAATTCGACCTACATTTGGGAACACCATTTTATCAAAATGATAAACTGTAGTATCACTCCGAAGGCCAAACGCGGTCAGTGGCAGACCGGGCTTAACAAATGGTTCCGTCTTACATAACAATATGGCAGGATTACGAGCTCCCCTATATCACCGTTTACGTTTTTTATCCTGAATGTCTACTAAGGTTTCCCGCGAACATTCCTTCTTGTCATTGTTTCTTAGTTCATTCTTCGTAGAGCTTTTATTGGACAATACAAACGTGACACGTTAAACCAAGAATATTTCGTCGAAAGCACCTTATTGTATGGCTTTGGTTTATTGCTGTGACCTTTGTACTTTATGGGGCAACCAACTTAAGTGTTAGCTACAATTTATGATCTAGAATTGTAACTTAAGTGTTTAATGTTAGACTGTAATTAATATGCTCATGAGTACGAGATATGGTTGAGTTTTGCTACGCAATAGAGTGTAGAATTTCGTAGTCGAACTAGATTAAGGCGCTTGTATTCGCTAATGACCTCAGCCGAATGGGCGGAGGCGCTGCATGTTGACTTAGCTAATCTTTGAATGAAAACGTATGAGAGAATGTCCACGGCAACCCACGAACACGCTACGCGCTACGAATAAAAATATTACGCGCGAATACGTGGTCGGTGACGTCATTGAAACACGCCCAGCCCGCTGGGATATCGTTCACATAGCGAATGCTATACAAGTTACAAATAAATATTATACAAGCGACACGCAAAGACGTAGCGTAATGGCATAAGCATAAAAATAATAAGTTATCGCTATGTTAAGATTTACCTTCTGTGTCAAAAAAAAATACCTCGATTAAGTTACAATATTATTATATGTATGTATATATACGTAGATATATTCAGAACTTTATTAATTCACGCCATGTTTTCATTTGTTGCCGCCAATTGTACATTACTCCCAAATTTATAAGATACAAGCATTCGTCACGAAAAAAATGCTTCAAAATATACGTAAACTTTGTACGCATTTGTGGGTTAATGTAAAAAGCATCTCTAGAGTAATACGACACTTGTTGAATAAGATAGCTTTTAAGTTATCAGACGACGACAGGTGAGCTTTTTGTGACAAAATGTAAGTTAAATACTTTAGTGAGAACGAAAAAACATGTAGCTTTTATATTTGAGGTCCAAATTTCGTTATTCAAGTTTACAATACATACGAAGGAACGCATTGCTTTGAGGAAGGTTTACGTTTATATGATACTAACTTGAAGCATATTTTTGAGCTTTGAAAACTGTTATTAGCCGACGATAAAAAAGGAGGAGGATCTCAATGCAACGTGTAAAGTTTTTTTTTCGATATTTTCGTTTGTTCATCGGACTGTGCTTAATAGCCTTTGATTTGAAACAGAATTAAAAAACCGAATGAAATTCTTTGGGATTTTTATAAATAGACGTTGTTCAGCTGAAGGGGAAGGGGGGAAGTGGGCTTTGAGGGAGCGGCCATTCTCCCTTTATTGTTTTTCTAACCTCGCGGTCTGTTATCTATCGTTGGAATTAAATTAAAACAATGTCTTTGGGACCACCTTTTTGTTTTTAGTATATTTATAAATATTCAAATGGTGTGTATAAAATATCGTTACAATTTGAATGTGATGACCGTTTATTTCAAAAGTGAAAGTATGTTAGGGTATTTGACAAATTTTATAGTAATTTCCTGTTCTTGTTTTAAATATAAGCAATAGGACAACAAAGCATTTTTGTTGTTTTCCCTAATGTTAATAGCTTAAAACTTCTATAAATAAGGAAGGTTACTTCGATACGGTCGATGCGGAAAAGTCTATTGACAAAAGATATTTTTTGTAATCAGTTTTAAAAAAAACTTCACATGCTAAGACATTATATGGGCGTTATTATAAAATATGCATGTAAAACACTGCAATTAGGTTACAGAGAAACGTGTTTATTGTTCTCTCACATGATTTCCAAACAATTACATACGACTCATTATATAAATGTGATAGAATTATAAACATTTGTTACCTTTGCTTCACCTCGGAACCGGTACGAACATAATTTTACAGATCTGTCGTTAAAATTCGAATCACGAGAACCACAGAGCCAAAATAGACAGAGCTAAATCATAACGTTAATATTTCGCAAATTATGCGCTGCGAGGGCGCAGGTGACGCGGATACACCGCAGACTAGCGCCAAAATAAACACTTTGTTTATCATCCGCGATTATTACCAACTAAATTCCTAATTAATTGGCAAATATTATTTGGCCGACTTGTATAGTTACGCGGAAGGATTTATTTTCGAGTTTCCTAAAATAGCTAACATATTATTCATATATTCAAATTATAGTTTATCACGGGATTCGCTTTAGTTATACTGTTTTATGTTTGTCACTGCAGATTGTCGAATACCCGCGTGACAAATGAAGTTATGACGGACTACATTATTATATAGCTATGAAAAATATCCATCGTCATAGATCTATTTCATGTCTTTATATATGATCATGTTATTTAGACATTATTCTATGATTATAGCTATTATCATAGTTTCAGATGGTTTTATAGATTTTGTCAATGATCACATACATGATCCTAGATTTATGTCTGTGAACGTAATATCCCTCAAGACACAATAACGGTCATTTATCTTAGCCAGTCTATTGATCTATGAGCGAATTATCTGCGAGTCTCACAGCTGTCATCTGCCTCTCACTATGATGGATAGTTTATTGTTTTTTTTGTAACAATTTATTTTTGCTTGACGGAAAAATTTAAGAATAAAATTGTGTGTACCTATTGTTTTCGGAGACCAGCTTGTAGCTTGTTCCTTAGGTAGACTTTATTCAAGTGTATAGATGCTTTTATCGTTCTTAACAAAGTGACATAAAATATGATTTTTATGATCGTACTTTTCACATTCTTACAAACAGAGTGTTTTGCATTGAATTTCCAACGTCTGCTGAAAACAGAATTAGCTCTAAAGGTAAAAATGGATAGCCTTGCTTAATGCACATCGGCTATCTATTATTGATCATTATAATAGTACTTACATTAGAGTTTTAAAGCGCATTGTGTCCTTAGGACTAGTAATAAGTTAAGAACATAAGGTGGTATTTGAAAAGAATGTCATACTCGTAGGTACTTACTGGATCAGCTTATTTTTGAATAGCAAAACGATTTGCTACAACTATATCCCCGTATTGTATCGTAGAATCGAAAAATGGATAGAGAGTTAAGTCGAGATTTTTCGCTTGTATGAACTACTTCCAATAAATCTTGATTCATACAAGTAGGTTAAAAATATGTACATATAAGAGGTGCGGGCATCGTAGCTTCTTAACTATTCGATGGCGTGTGGTAATAAAGGGTCTGTCTAGACGGTAGACGCGGTTGCCATAAATATGAAAGTTGCACTTTACCGACACGTGTTCCACTCCATTTGCGGGTTCGCTGGTAATTTGAACGCTGAGACTATCTTCAAGAAGACCATAAGTAGAAAAACCATATTAATCGGGTATCCTGAGATAAAGTTCCTTTAGGATTGTATTTATTTCTGTCTCTTTCGAGCTTCTCGGTATGTGATAAAACAGTTTTTTAGTTAGGTGCCGTATATTTCCCCTGCCCATAAAAACCGATTTAAGGTTTAAATTCACAGAATCGCTGTTTATATACCTCATATTATAATGTATATTTCCAACACATTTAATGCAGGTGACAGTTTTAATGCTCTAGTTTCAACCAGGTATTTAGAACACACTGCAACATTTTACAAATAGCTTATTTTATTATGTCGAAAATTTGAAATTATTGAATCGAATTTCAACAGACCTGCGCTGTTTTCGCCCAGAATATTTAGCACTTTAAGCAATATGACATAATAAAATGCTTAGATATACATATAACGCCTAGCTCTTATATATAAATGTATAAGAGCTAGGCATTATACTATGCCTTTTTATATTTGATGGTCACATGAATCTGCACTTCCATTAAAAGGCGTGTTTCTATGAAGATCATTGTTCATTAAGCATTAGATGAGATAGAAAAACACGGTCCCGACGCAAACATGTTTAGTGATGTCATCGGTAAGGAAATACCTTTGTTTTGAAGAACAATAGTTTTTAATTTCACGCGGTGAAAATATTGGCAGTTAACATGCGTAAATAAATAACGTTACTTTGTCGTGAAATTGGCTAATCGTTTGTAACAGGCGATGTAGTTAGATGAGTTTTGATTTATTTTTTACACAACAATCATTTACTATCTTTTCGATGAATTTCATATATTGAAATATAGGATATTTAGATAATATTTATTCAAAATTTGGGAAGTTATCGATGTTATATTTATAACAGCAGTCAAAAATAAGATGCGTCAAGAGCATTAAACTCAGTTTAGTTCGTATTAGAGCAGCCTTTGTTTACCAACGAACTGAAAATGACTAATGGCGATGACGAAATTGTGCTATACCAGACACATCCCGATTTCAAAACTCAATAGGTAGGTATATAGACAAATGGCTCGTTTAACCGCATCATTATGAGATAGGTACCTACCTACTGGAAATCACGTCAAATAGAATCTACTTTATGATTTATTGTTCCATGAATCAACTACAACTCTACCTATCAATCTAAAAATACTGAATCACCTAACATTGATCAGCTAAAAAGAGCGAACGTTCGACCGAGTTTGATCTTAGCTATAAATAGTGATCGATTTGGCGGCCGAATTGACAATACGTTGACTAGTGACGCGCTATCGCGAGCCCGAATGACCGGCTGGCCAAACGAATACTTTTGTGTATCGGGAGCACAGCGGATGTAATCGATTCGTTCGACTGCGTTTTCGTGTTTTCAAACATAGGTTTTAGTTTTGACTTCGATACTGTATAACGGGAATGGAACCGAGAACCTAGATCGCGAGCGTTGTAATCGCTAGACCGATTGCTTATATATCCCGCTAATATTATACATGTAAAAGTTTGGATGGATGGATGTTTGTTACTCAATCACGCCAGAACGGCTGAACGGATCTGCAGGAAATTTGGCACAGAGATAGATTATAGTCTGGAATAGCACATGGGCTACTTTTTATTCCGGTAAAATGTATGGTTCCTGTAGGATAGATTTTTTTTGTTTTTCATAGAGCAAAGGATCGACATGATTTTTTGCATAGGTAGTGCTAGTTTAGGGGTCAGAAAATGACATAGGCTAATGTTTATCCCGGAAAAATGCACAGGGGTACAGAAAAAAAACATAGAGGAAAAGGACATACTTTTTTAATCGCAGGTAGTTTAATCTATATAACAAAATTACTAGGTTACAACCTGAGTATATATAACTAACATTTTATATTTCTCTTGCGGAAAAAAATATCGCCTGTTGACAGATATTGTTTCTACATCATGTATTAGAGCAACAAGATAAAAAAAATCTCCACATATGTCACATGCCATTTATTATACAGCGCTAATGAAACCCTTGCTCTCCTATTTGTCCATCATCAAACATGTTAATCATACAGTGCAGCACTAACGATGATTGCTCTGATGAGATGCGGTGTGTGTGTACCGTGAATGGATATGTCCGTGTACTTTATGCGAGTGCAAATCACTATTATGTGTGTATAGATCTCTTCATGAGAGCCATGCTTACACATAAACAAAGAGCTCTATCGGTTTGATAATTTATTTTATAAGTTCGATGGGGTCGCACATAATTGATTGCGTTAATGGTTTAAAATTAGAATTTTAATTTCTCATATCATTTGATTTTATTGAAAAAATCCATGTTACACGAGAAGCGCTTATCGTGTGTATATGTAGAGTATTTCATTGTCTTCAATTTCTATTGGATGTTATTAAACCGGAAGTCAAAACAAGTTTCGTTGCATTACTGCGATCTATTTTCAAAATTATTTGCCACTCGTAGTGGGTTATGATTTAGATCGAAATAATATTCAATACGTGTTTCCCTCTAAACTTGGGGAAGGTTCAGGCAAAACATTTCCTCATTAAACATGATGGTAGTTTTAGGTTATCGACCTCTAGTATAATTTGCCTTTCGGTTAGGGATGGTAAAGTTCCTTATTTTAACAAGGTGTATAAGGTAACAATTATAGTGTAGGTAAAATATTTTAACAGGGCTAATAGTAGGTTATAAAGATAACATTTCCAATGGAATGAATCCAATTATTTGACATTTTATAAAAGGACACCCTGTACTTAGCGCATTACCAAACTCTACATTGGTTAACCTTGTTTCAAAAAATCAAACTTCATTAACACAATTATTTTATACATCAACGTGATCCATATAACTTACTGATTCATCAGTTAAAATATTTTACTTTATTTTTGTTAAATCTTATATATTGTTTAAGTTATCTGCCACTCCGCAAGTTTTAATTATTATTGTATTTTAATCTAAATTACAAATATCGGAACAACTTAAGCTATGGACATTAAACTAGGACATAACAGCAACCTAGAGTTGGGAGTATGCCTGAGTAAATGGCTATTAAGTTTCCTCCTTACGGCAAATGTCCCTGCTGATCCTGTCTGGAAATATTATCTTGGGTGCATTTGGCTAAAACAACTAAGATTCACGTAAGTTTTAGTCAATGCCCTAGAATTCTTCCACGCTTTTTACTGCTACGTACGAGTATCGATCAGTCCAAATTCCCCGGTTGCCGCTGTTATCTAAATAAATAAAATTAAATGTTGTTGGTTGGTAAGCGCATCACTTCAGATGGCTGGAACGATTAGATTTTTTTTTTTGTTCGATATAGTCTGAATAAGGTTTTTATTGAATAATAAAATTGTAAAAGTTGTACGAGAAATTAAAAAAATCGAGCAAAATAGGGAGTACTTTTTCAATGGGAATGTGGACAGGACAACGCCAGTCGGGTCAGCTAGTAAGTATATAAATAAATAATATGTTTAGGTAAAGCGACATTGGCGAATATTCCGTCCACCCTCATACATATTAATAGAATCTTTCACTGATGCCGATCCGCATGTCCGATACGATCTGGAATATATGAGATCGTACCAGTTGCCTCTACATATGGACAAAATTCTAACTTTAAGGTTACTCGTAATTCTACCATTTGGATCTTGGAGAATAGACAGAGTCAATCCGTGTATATAACTGTGTGAAGATAGAATTTCATTAGGTCGGTTTAAAAAATAAATTTTGTTCCCAGCAAGATATAGTGATGTAAGATACTTTATTAGCAATATATAATATCAATATAACTGACTAAATGAAATCAGAATAAGCTGGAATTGCAACATAAGCAAAGCTACATAAATCTAGTTCGGCAGAGCAGTAGGTTTCCACATATTTTTCTGCGCTGTATAAACCTAGAGTTGGAGAAAAAGAAGAGAGACGGTCTAGTAATGGGGTGCCGGAGAAGAATACTTGTAGTGTCCTCGAGAGAATTCAGAACAAAGCACTGAATACTTCTGGAACTTGGCATCAACCAGTATATCACGTGTTGCAAAGGGTAAGCGTCTCCAAATAATTGACTTCTCCTTATTGTGGAGGGTAAAGTTGTGGGCACCAGACCATGCGAAAGGTCACCCATAAGTTGGACCAACTATATCAAGACCGCCATAGATAGCACCTTTCATCATTACGACAGTGACAGAAGATTGGCGGCGACTTGTCAAGCTTGCTACCAATTCTGCCGTGACGTAAAACTTCTTAAAACCCATAAAAGACCCTGAGATGTTGCGGCAGTCTGCGTTAAAAGCTTTCTATGGTTTATGAAGCTTTTTGAGTGAAAAATTATTAAGAAAGGTGACAACGCCACTCACGGCTTTAAGTTCTGCATCGAGTTAAATTATCACATGCATGATAAACAGATGTGTTATTTTCAGAGTAACAAAACTTCATTCACACTTTTTATAATGTTACAGTAATTAAACACATATGCACAGTAAATATTTACAAAATAAACGTAGTTTACTACGATTCGGGGTGTTATAATGGAATAAACTGTCTGCGTCGGGCGTGCGTCATGCAGCCCCTCGGCCGCTATAAATCATAATGGTCCAAATGAGTGCACGGTTAAACCACGTTCATGGCCACACAACAAGGCACAGCCACGCTCAATAGTGACATAACATCCAAACGACCTACAGCATAGGAAAGGCCACGCAGCATCTCTATCTCTGGCGTCTACGTAATTGTTCACGGGATCGGCTGGCTTGCGGGGTGAAAACCCTTTCGCTGGCGTACAAAAACATAAGAGACCACGCGGCAACAAGGTGAATAGGAATCAAGACAGAAGGTTCAAGGGCTAGAATCGTGGGTGAAGTGCGGTGCCGGCGAGTATGTGCGTCCTGCTCGCTCGGTGCCCTAGGCTGCGGCGCGCAGCGAGTAGCGACGCTCCAGTCGCGGTCTGCCGGCCGACGCGACGCTCGGGGCCGCTCCGCCGCCGCGCCGCCGCTCGCCGCGTATGTGGCGAACGTGAGATGCACTGCTGATCACCAGCTCCTGTACGTTTGATCTTCAGCTGCTGTGGGACCTCGGCGCGCGGCCGTCCCTCGCTCGCGAACCACCCCGTACAGTGCAGTGTGCCACAGGGGCATTGTCTCCCTGTTGTTGCATGTTTGATAATCGAATACGTCTCATCTGTGACCAATTTCCACTCATCCTTACTTGAGTATTTTGTCGAAACGAAGTGGAAACTCACGCGATTTCGGTATGCTATCGAATCACTCACGAGATACACGAGCGCGTTCAAGTTCAGGAATTTGTACATTATAAGCGTCGCGATCATCGTAACGTGTTACGACATATTTGATAACAGTTTAATCTGAATATCACGCAGTTAAAAAACATACATTAGCGCTTTGCGCAGTGTTGCTGACGAGTACGTACACTGATGTGTAAAATATAATTCCGTAAAGTGTCAAGGTCTCTTCAAACACGAAAGAGGTTTTATGAATAGCCGTAATTCTGTTAACTCACGTGTACCTACCCAAAAACTTTTAAAACCGTTATGTATTTACACATGAGATTGTACATTATCAACAATATTTTGAAACATTATGACACATTAATACACACTTAACGTACTTATAGCTTTGTAGAAGCCAAAACTAAGGATTTTATTATTGATTTTGATTCATAAACCATAGAATGAGTCCAATTACTCTAAGTAATAACGTTTTTATCATAGCCCACAGTATTGATTTTACGTACAACTTGTTGAATGTTTGTTTTTCCATTGAGACAATGTGCAAGGCTGCATTTAGTTATAGGATCACAAACTCACAAAAAATCATAAAATAACTATATCTGTTTGCAATTGAGTAACTCGTCTAGATTTATTCAGCATTTTTTATAACACATGCTCACCGCTAGCGCAATAAAAATTAACCTCAATATGAGAGTAAATTATTGAAGTTAGAACGCATCATCACCTCTTATCATAATCTTTAAATATATTATTTTATCGCTTCCTGTCATCATCTCTATCCAGCGTCGCAGTTGCTTCAGTCAACGTATTTTTAGTCCAAGCCGTGCTATTTGTTGCACGTCTCAAACTAATTTTATTTATATCAACATCGAAATGATACCTAACTTATTTACCATGAAAGTGTATATTGGCGTTAAATTATATAGTACAAAGTGACCAATCAATACTTGTCGATGTAACTTTTTATCATTCATCAGTCGTCGTTTTTACGATAGCCAACATCAAAAGTCCATTTCACTGGATCGTCAACGAGAAGAGTTTTTTTTTAAACAGCCAGTAATTCTGTTTTCGCGTGATTACGACTGATAATTTTATTAGATTAGACCGTGATAATGTTAATGCAGTAACTAGATTACTGTATGACGATCCAAATACGAATGAAGTGTTTTCAGCAACTCTCGCGATTAGAATTACACATTATGGTGTTCGTAGTTTAAATTTATTGATAAGGACAAAGTTAATTTTCATCTGAGTGCGGTACATCGGAGTCATTCGTCAATGAAATCTCAGGATGAATTGCGGTACACGCGCTTGTCAGCTGACGCCGCGTATTTATCAATTTAGCTGACGATGACGTACAAAAATGACTACACAATTGAAACCTCCGACCGCTAAACGAGTAGTAATTGATTGTACCGATTGATGTCAGTAATTCCTTAGGATCCATAATTATATCAATTATTGTATGCTTGTTGAGGGAACCTTCCATTTAGTAAAGCACTGACTGACAGTCAACGAACAACCTAAGCTGGTGGACCTATTTCAAATTTGGAAGATATATTCGTTGAGTTCTCTAGAGCTGCACTATAGACAGGTTTTTGGAAATTTGATTCCTAAGGAAGTAATATTGAGGTTTAATGTATTGATGAAGTATTTTTGTATACAAAAATACTTTATCAACATACATGTTACGATAGGGCACATCGCTGGTACTGAATAAATGAGAATATTTCCGTCTGGATCAACGGGCGTTATTTTTATTATCCGAACAATACTGAGAAGTTGATTGATATGGAGCGTCACTTGACATCAGCACAATTAAAATGTTCTGACTGAGTTTATGTTCATCATCCTCGACCCGATTCTATAGCCGTCTAAATAGATTTTTTTAATCTACCATTGTATTTCCTGTTATTTGATCATTCAATTGGTAGGTATAATTTGAATGGCACAATCATCATCAAATTATTAATTTCCTTAATTAAATATCGGCTATACGTTCCATTATTAAAATTATATTTGCTTCATTAGGTAAAGTACCTCCCTGAAACCAATATGAGAATTATGTCAATTCGATTTGAAGGTTTTAAGATACCAACGCGTTTGATTATTTACTTTATTTTATACCTAACGTTTCGCAAATATAGCTAATAAATTACATTATTTTTTTATACAAGAGTTCCTACATCAAAAACATATTTATTTACATAAATAGTAAAAAAGACTTAATATATACAAATTAAAGATATAATAGATTAAAAATAAATTAAAATTAAACTGGTATCAAAAGGTACTCAGAAAATCTCCAACACTATCGGCGGGAGGGTGCCCAAAATGCTGGCAACATTGCCACGTGGAATGGCAATGCTGATGTATTGGCCAAAATAAGTGCCAATGTTCTGATAATCATTAATTGCATTATCATTACGTGAAATTTAACCCAGTCCTAGATTTTCACAGACTCTTAACGTCTTATTAGTTCAACAGTATCTTCTTTATAAATTATAATTAATTTACAAACATATATTTCTTTTCTAAAACTTGCATTCTATCTAAACTCTTTACTTATGTTTACATTGGCAAATGTAGCCACGTACCAAGAAAAGTGAATAAGAATCATTTGATTGTGTATTTGATTATTCTCACTGATTGAGTTTTTGTTGATAAAGAGTTTCTGAACAACTGTCAATAGCAGGAAAATGTTGCAAATAATATCGTTACAATATTATAAACTTGTTTCAATCTCGATTCACTCGCTTCGATATCGATATATTGATCTATTTCTTAGGAACTCTTATTTGATTTCGAATCTATTGTGTTATTGTAGTAAACTTTCGTCTAAGTAAAGTCGACTTCAAATACCTACCTAAGTAAACACTAACCCTTAGAAGGGATACAGGCGACTTAAGGAGTGGCTATTGGTATGGGATAGTTCAAATAAGTAGACAGTAAATGAAAAGATCCTTTTTAGCATCAAATAGTGTTCCGCATTCTGTAGCCGACAGGTATGTTGACCAAATAGATTTTGGCTGAAATTGGTTTATCCGGCTCGATGATCATTGATATACGTCAGAGTCAACGATAAATGATTAAAAAAGTTTTCGGCAGCACGGTATACTCCGAAGTGAGTTGGAATTTCTCTAGGCGTAGATTAGTACATTATATTATGTACTTATCTTCTATTTAGGCATATGAAGTGCTTCACAAAATAGGTTAGCAGTCGTGTAGTTATTATTTGTTATCACTTTATATGTTATATTTTAATGAACGCCGTAAAATTACAATATCTATTTAGAATCAGTCGCAAGATATCTCCTAAAAATTAGATGCAATACAATTTGAATACAAACGACGTGCATTGTTTATTTACGTACATAAGAATTGTATCGATATTCGTTTTCAAAAGGACTGATTTTGCTTATTTTCGTATTTCAATGTGACTGAAGGAGAATTTGGTAGCTCCAAGTGATAGCTTGTGAACAAACTCGCGATTCAGCTTGGCATCTGGCCAATACAACAAAACGATACTTCATTATATACTCGATGACTTTGTACGCTTCGCCGTGAGCATTCGACGCGATCGAAGTTATGTTACGTACAATATATCGATGTCTGCATTGACATATTAATTGTTCATCTATATTTTGTTAAAACATTCTCGTACATTATCGCTCTCGACCTTTCGAGTGAATCGATAGCATTGAAATCGACGCTTTATTATTAAACCAGGTGACTATTGAACGATTCAATGGCTAAGTGAATTCATAGTGTTTCTGTACGTATCAATGGTGCCGAGATAATAAATTCGAGTATACAAATAAACAAGTGAGTACATTTATCGGATTATACCTTTTCTTCGCGTGTGAAAGATTGCCAGATAAATACTTCTCATTATTCGACTGACATATCTTTACTTTCTATGTTAACTATCAAGACTGAATTTCCTCTTAGAAGATTAACTTATATTCAAAAAGTGCCAAAATTTTTAGTCACAAATTACAGTGTTCATGTTGGTTGTGTTGACGGTGTCGTGTAGTGACATCGTGCGTGTGTTGTGCTTCGCTTGCGCATGTGTTGTGTGAGTTCGTGGTAAGTGCGCGGGCGAGTGCGCGTTGGCTCGGGGGTCGCGCACGGCAGCAAGGTGGTCGGAGGCGGGGTGTTCCGTTGCTGCGTGCCCTGGTGCGGGGCGCGCACGGCGGCGCCCCTCGACGACGCCGACTATGCCCTGCGCGAGGGCAGTCCGCAACTATCCCACGATGAATATGGTAAGATATATTTCTTTACCTACCTTATTTAACATCCTGAAATATTAGTTAAGGTCATAGACATGTTTATTTTAGAGCGACATTTTAGATGATTGCGCTGTTAAAACAGTCCCCCCCACCCACATCTAATTCATATAAAAGTCCGGAAGTTAACATTTAAATACAATAAATTTAAAGAGGTGACCTTTATCTGTAAATATCGTTTCTATATAAACAAGATAATTAATTATATCATAACTATATACCTACTGCAGAATAGAAATTGGGAGAAGGGGCAAACAAGTATCTTGATCGGTGCTCCTACTGCCATAAAGTTCTGTAGCATTTTCATGCCTTTTGAAGCTGTATTTTTTCTCTCTCTTTATTAATTAGTCCTGTCTGATTTTGTAATTCTTTGTTCTAAGTTTATTTTATCCATATATTATTATTAAAAGTTGGTAGTCTAAAACATTTCTGAACAAGAATTAGATAAGTATCTACTTATATAATAATACAAAATATCGGGTTAGTGATAGCAATATCTTAGGCACCCTAAATTATTTTAATTAATATAATTTATTCAAAATTTATTAGTTATTCAAGTCTAGTAATTTTTTATAAAGATACTTGCACCCTTTGATATTCTGAATGATTTTAATAATTATAACGTGACTAAGATACACTTTCATTTATTTCATTAAAATATAAAATATTCAATCTCTTAATTCTGAACAAACTAATTTCAGATGTTGCATTCAGAATTATAGATGTTGGTTGTATAAAATGTAGGTAAATACTCATATTTCATATTCGAACAATACATACATGTACACAGAGGCGCTATCATAAACCATTTTCCTGAATGAGTTTCCCTGTCAGCGATTTAAAGGAAATCGGAGTGAATGTAGGGAGCCGACACCAGCTGTTACAAACGTCCTGTTAGTAACAACTTTCCTTGTATGTTTTAGAGGGAATTTGAATTTCGGAATTCTTGCCCATGGGGAAGTTATACTTAGTACCTCTTCAATAGAATTGCTTTTTGTTTGTGACAAAGATTTCCACAATGATCTTGATATTATATCAATATTAATAAATACTTAGTTTTCCCGAAATAAACTATCTAGACAAGTTCAAAATTATTTTTAATCGACCCAAAGTCAAAAAAATTTCGTGCACAAGCGCTATAATTTTTAACAATATTAAAATACTCAGGAAATATCAATGGATTATGATTACCTTCATTATCAGCAAATATACGTTTAGAACTCAGACTGAACTGCAATTAGAACCAATAGTTAAATATTTGAAGTCGGTATTGTGCGAGATGCGAGGTATAGTAAAGAAATCGACAAAATTTGCGAATGGACATTGAATTTCACGGGTAACTAAAAGGCTAGCCGGCAATTAAGAACGGACAAAAACCTCTTTGCTGCGTCCGACCTTGCACCTTTGAAATAATTACCCACACATTCGTGGTTACGTAATCATCCCATGAAATCACATGATGAAGTACCCACTCTATACTGTCCTACGTGAACACATAATATTGATTAAATATAAATAAAATACCTAACTGATGTTTTGATCGTTGATGAATCTAAAAAGAACTGATAGTTGGTTAATTAATATACTGATGACAATCTAATTTTATTACAAACGAAATGATGATTTACAGCAGGTATATTAAATATGTTATACCTACCACTTTTATTAGAATTAGTATCCAATACCGTACATACCACTCTATATAACGAAAAAATAAGGGAGAAAAAAAAAAAAAAACACAGAACGTTTAACATAACATGTTCATAAACTCGACAATTAACTACTATTCATAAATTAGTTGTCACGCAGTCATCTTATTTATGTAACGTTCAGGTTGCCGCTTTGTATTTTATACATAAAGCCATATATTCATAAGACAGCAATTGACGCGCTACACCTTGCTCAGCGCACCGTGTAACCCGTCATTCTGCGTAACGCCGCAGAGCTTTTATTTTGCCACGTTATTTGTCTATACTCGTAGCGAAATTCCTAGTCGTTGACTCAAACGTCTACATATACCGACATATTTTGATGAGCAACTATTACATGTTAAACGGAGACAAAAACCAGGACGCGTGATATGTTGCGCGTTATCTGACAACGTTACGCGCTGATGTGCAACGCTGCCAAACATGTTGAGCGTCACGTGTTGCGCGTCAATGCTTGCCTAATGAATACATGGCCTTATTTTGCGAGAGCAGTCGCATTTTGCTTCGCAAATACCGCTCGCCGCCGCATCGATCGTCCGCGCCGCCGCCGCCTGTCGCGTCCCCATCTATTTACCTTAAATTAAGCCCACTTTTCAACACCAGAAGTCGTGAGCTATGAAAATGTATTACGCAACGCGAGCCCGTCGGTTTTGGGTAGTATTCCCTGACGGACATATTTATAGTTGAACGGAGATTGTACAGTTGCTAGTTATCGGGGATATCACTCAGAGTCGAAGGATATTTTTTTGTAAAAGGGAAGACGACTAGTGTATTGAATACCTGTAGTGATTTTAATCATTGGCAAAAATAAAAACACTAGCAGCTGCCATTTCTCGAAAGGGAAGGCGGTAGGAATCAGGTTATATTGAATCATAATCACTGCAAACAGTGCAAACACTAAAGTGATTTTATAATATTACTAGCTGCGCCCGGCGGTGTTACCCGCTATAAACATTATGAAAAATTAAAACATCTATTACACAGGAACCATACATTTTACTGGGATAAAAAGTAGCCTATGTGCTATTCCAGACTATAATCTATCTCTGTGCCAAACTTTATCCAGATCCGTTCAGCCGTTCGGGCGTGAAAGAGTAACAAACATCCATCCATCCATCCATCCAAACTTTCACATTTATAATATTAGTATAGATGGACCCAATAATGAAAATGGCAGAGGTAGGTATAGGAAGTAGTTGAAACATGCTACCCTTCAATCTCCTCGACTATTGTCGATGTCGAAGCGGCTATCAGTGTAACTTTGTTATTTGAATTGTACTAATTCTCGTAGAAAGAAATAGAAATTATAAGGTATGTCAGGCGTAGACAATCAAGAATTACGTTGGTTAAAATATATTTTCTGTAAAATTTTGAATAGAAGACCACTACTCAATATATTTTGGTTATTGTTTTGCTTCCCTGCTTGCCTCGCCTTCAAAACTATATGATAAGTCAAGGAAGTATCAGACGAAAAAAATCTAGGACTTGGTTTTCTCTTTTCAGTTAAAAGGATTTTGCAGTTGAGTATTTTTTTTTTCATTGCTGGTTACTAATAAAAAAATATTGATAAAACTTATATGCATGATAAAAATATCATACACACATTGTATTTTATATATATGGAAAATAAAAGACAGTTAAAATAAAACCATTTGTACGAGACGCAATTAATTTGTTGTTCAGCGACAAATTAGGTTACCTTAATCAAAAGACCCAAAAATGAGTAAAAGACATAGTTATTGAATATACAATTAAGCCTATGCATAATGAACGATAACTGGCAGATAACCCGCGAAGTTGAATTGATTAAATTTGAAAGTACAATTTTTTCGGAAATGAAATCCTATTTGTAGCTCCAATGTTTGTGGAATTTAGCGGTGGGTGTGTTTTAATGAGCATCCACGTCATGTTAACATACTTTTCCTTTTTATATCAGCATTTATTTTACAATATGATATGAGCTCTGCGGTCTGTGGAAACAATAAACCTAAATAATAATTGTAGTTGTGTTTTCAGACTTTCTGACAAAAAATCGAGCTTTGGATAAATTATTTATTTGTTAGGTCAATTATAGATAATGGTTATCAATTCACCAGTTTATCAGTTCACTTGCAAGATAAATATTTTTCTTTAGTACACACATTGAAAAGCTTGGAATAAAAGCTTGCTAAAAGTTAATTAATTAAAAGTCCATCAAGCTAGAGATAAAACTCAGCGGCTGATGCATCAAACCTTTTATTCGATCTGACGTAATAAAACGGTATATATTTTTTGTGCAGGCTGCCGCTTAAAACTGTATAAACTCTTTCTTTTCTGTTGACTCAACTAATGTATTTGCAACGTTAGCAGCAAGCCAACACACCTATTACATTATCGATTCTCCAAAGGCCTCAGACTGAATAATTAAACACTGTATATATCATTAGCCCGCGTCATCGCTACGTTACTTACTAAGCTCTGAACTCTAATTTCTCAGGCGATTTACTTTTCTGAATGCTGTTGCTAACGCCGCTACATCAATGCTCGCTTCCACTTCAATTTCAAGAAAATAAATGTTTTAAATCAAAATCAACCGAATGGTTTTATTCTCTTGATACAATAAGTAACACAAAAACCTCGGATACTTATTATACTGTTGCCTACAGTACAAATATAAAGCTATGTTTATTCATATTTTTTTGTAAAACCTCATTTTTTTGCTTTTTTGTTTCCCTTGGCCCTCTGGGGGATAACCCAATCAGTAATATAACAGTTGTTTTTCACAACACGTTTTTGGTACTTACTTAACTCAAACATCATCATCATCATCATCTCTCACTTACTTTTTTGTAATTTCGTTGTGATAACGAATTCATCGATTACCGTAAAAAAATTCTTGCTTCATTATTCCGATCAAAACTCAGCGCGCAACTTGTCTAGGGAGTTGGAAATTAATCTTTAAACCTAATCCCTCGACGCAGAGCAACGAGTCGTGAATACATAAAATATAAGTTACTAAAATACCAATTAGAGAGTGGCTGGCGGTGACTTACGATGTGGTAATCAATTCATTTTTAATGATGTCATATAAATATAATAGTGATTTCGAAAATTAATTTTCAATGTAGTCCTACAGTATGTGACAAAGCTATATTGTTTGACTTTCATATTACTATGAATACCAAATAAATATTAATATAAAATTTTCCATTATTTTACAAATTCTTTATTTAAAACGCCAGCTCCTTTGGATGAGCTCTTATTCTAGACAAATTAGGGAAATAAGACAATTAAGGACTTGAAAACAGCGCAATCAAATTATTTTTGTTATGTTAAATGTCGTTCAACAAACCTTTGTTTTGTGTAAGTAGCTTTAAACGTATAACGGAACGCCTACGTGTTCGTTTGTTGTACGTTTGTATAGCGCTTTTATTACTTGTTTGCAGTCGCCCCAGAGCTTGTAATAAGCTCACCGCGTCCGATCGGTCAACAGTCCCCGTTGCCGGGGATCGAGGAGGAGGACGATTCCGATTGGCCACTCGAGGACGCCACCGACGCCACGATCACACCCTCGTACAAGAGCACGAGGAGTAGTACCGACACCGCTTATACGTCGTCGAGGAGTTCCGGGAAGAAGATAAGTTTTGGTAGTCCGTCGTCAATAAAGATATGTGTGTCGGCTGCGGCTAGGAAATCGAATAAGGCACGTAAGCGTGGCGCGGCGGTCAGCGCGCCGCCCGGTCAGGCCGGCGAGGAGGCGGCGCCCACGCCTCCGCCGCCGCACGGCAGGATGCAGGCCGAACAGGGTAGCATCGGCGAGCTGCAGAAGTACCATGGCAGATACCTCAAGAGTCGACGCCATACCCTCGCTAATGTTCGGTAAGTGAGCAAAGATGAACTTAAGAAGTATACTGAAGTAACTCCTAAAATAACATAAATAATTATGTGCACTTAAGGGTGTATATATAGGTAATATGTAAAACAATGGCAGGTTGAGGTCTAAATCTTGTACGTTGTTCACTCTTCACACAGTATATTTGACCGCTAGCTTAGATGAATATTAGCGGATACGAGCCGAGCGAGAGCAATATACCTATCAGATAGTTTGATTTCAGGCAGTCTGATAGGTCCATTCTATTCCACTTCATTACAGTGGAAAAGCACCCTTATTTTGCACAATAAAGCTCTATTTTCAAATAGTATTAACATAACATAATGAAATCCAATTGTTTATTGACTTGCGCTCATAAAATGAAGTTTATGGTGCGTAGAATGACACTACAATAGGGCCAATAAACGCGTCGCATATAGTTCATAGTATGTCATAACGAAGAGGCTATTATAAACTATTGAAGCTTTTGCCGGCTCTATTTAGTGAAATCAAAATTCGGAGCCTGTGGTGGCTTGTGACTATTCACAAGTGCGTCTTTGACCAACATGATTTCTTTTATTTAAAATTTAATTATTATGTAGTTACTTTTTACTGCTGTAGGTATATTATCCAACAAACTTTCAAGTTTAAGCAAAACAAATAAACAATGTTTCGTTTCTAGTAGAGTGGTTACAATTTGCTAGAAAACTAACTAACTGTGAGTACCTTCTTACTTCTCTCGGGAAATCTAAACAATCGTGGGTAGAATCAAGTGTTCTTGTTGAAATTAAACAATTATCCAATCGTTGGGAAAACGTTAAAACAATTAAACGATAATGATTGAATTCATTTGGAGTTAATTGTGTGGAATTATTTTGTGATTATCAAATGGTTGCGTTATAAATTCTCACGAGACATATTATTAAACCTGAGATTACGATTATAAACAGTTTAGTTACTTGTTTTGGTACATATTCACAATGGTTCCAATTACATGACAACTATGAACGGCCATAAAATATTACAGATCTGAATTTAGAAAATACGTCTAGATTTTTTTAAGCGAACTTCAGTCCAATTAGTACTCGTATAACACACGATGTTTTCTTTTATAGTACTTGATAAGATAGTTATCATAGCAAGTCCGCTTGTTATAAAAGTCCTCCCTTACACAGGAGACGGATAAAATGTATATTTTTTATTCTCGTTAGAAGGTAGCCCACGAAACTTGAGCCCGCCCCGGATTCAACCGGTATTGTATTTCAAAGTAATAACATTGTTACGTACAATTGTGTTATTTGACGAGCTCTAGAAAACTATTTATATCTTTGCTTTATTTTGAAGACGTACAAAATTTCTGAATACGAAGAATACAAAAAAAAATGGGTACTAGCTAGTTCATACACTTATAAATATAGATGCGTACCTAGGTGCACACAAACAGGTCTTGACTCGTCTCATAATAAAACTAGGAAAGTGAATCTTTTGAAAGACTCTTCATGGCCAAACCGTCAAAAGAACTTGAGCCAGAGCTGGGCCGTAAGTGCCAATGCGGCAAGGTTTCATTTCGCTCGCACGGCAACGCGGCATCTAATTCGTACGACGGTTGCCGCGCAAGCCCATGTTTGAGAGTAGGTAAACCGCGCGCAGTCGATACATGGCTTAATGGTTTTTCAAAGTGATCATTCTGCGAAATTTCTTTATTGAGCGAGTGAGAGTGAGTGGTAAATATTTACCCTTTATAAAGAAGATTACATTTTATCCGACACGCCCCAATGGTTTTATCTCAAATAGCTTCGCAAATTGAATCATTTCAATTCGTTCACGAAATAATTTATTTAACATTAAACAAGTTAGGGATGCTGAAAAAGTATCGGATTGAAATTTTATTACTAAATTGAGTTTAGCCCGGGCTTCACTGAATGCATCGTGTCGTTTGTGGCCTTCCTCACCCATTACTTCAACAGTGCTGGAAATAACTACGAGAAAGGTGGATGGTATTGAACAGTGATAGCTAATTGTAATCTTGCACATGAACTGGCTGCCCATGTATTTGATTTTTGGCATTTAGTTATAATATTATGTGTATTCTAATGTGCCTTTCATAAAGTTTCAGCCCTATTTCAAAAAAATAACGCATTGGGCAATAGGCATTGGGCACGAGGGTATTAGGTTATATAGGAACCAAGAGAAAAATGCTAAGCAATTTTAAAATTTGATGCCTTTTTGTTTCTAGTGATTCTGAAACTAGTAAGGAAATACGATATTTACAGACTAGAATGTTCAATCTATATATACGTAACAAAAAGTTGTGTTAGTGACTCCATTTATAACACAAGAACGGTTGGGCTAATTTTTGTGAACTTTGTTTTTTTTTAATTTGTCGCCGCCTCGAATAGCAAAATAACTATTGAAACATGGGGTAATTTCAATACAAAAAAAAATAAGATAATTCATTCACTCATTTGATTCTGAGACGATAGGAAGATCTCCGAGGCAGCTAGTTCAATTTAAATTAAGAACATAAAAGCAAAAATGTTTACAATTATACTTAAAAAAATGCTGGTACCACTACTTCTGCTTATACTATTTGTACTACTAAAATTAGTGCTTACCCACATAGCAGTCGACACTGGGCGGAGACACGCTATCACAATACATGTGTGCTCGAGATGATTGATCGGCGATAGAAGTTGATTGATTTTGTACCTAATGTCACATGATACACAAACGTACGGACCCATTTTTCCGGGTACAATTCCAATAGCCAGTAGCTATAATATATTACGTAGTTCTTCGCTTTGACGCTAAACAATAATGATTCAGACACTTATATATTAATTTACATCAATAACTTATAGGCACCAGTTCATGTATGTTAATTACTTTTATTTGCCAGACCGTAATATAAAATACATATTACAATACGCATGTTCTTTTTTTAAAATAAATATAACATCCTTACGTATGCCATTTATCTAGTCATTAAAAGATTCCAGACAATCTTCACGGCGAACACAAGATTTAGTTTAGCAACATTTTATAACTGTGACTATTTTTACGACGTGGCATAAGTTTACACTAAATTCTCCACAGAGTCTACTAAAAATAATATAATCACTATGTTTTACAATGATGAGGTATGAGGCAAAAACGCGCTCGCTGCCGCGTCGGTCGGAACGTTACCACGCAGTAAAAACTACATAATCCCTATACTAAATTGAAAGTTATGACAGTTTTTATTCCCACATTAATGATTTTTGTAAATAAACAGTCTCCATGTAGCCATCAATAAAGTTATTTTGAACACATGTACTTACAAAAAATGATTTGCTACTAGTAATTAACAAAGCAAGCAGCGTACATTTATAGAGTAGGTAATGTGAAAAAAAAGAAGAAAAGTTCTCGTTTTATCGTGGTCTAGAGAATGGCCTCGGATCAAAATTTAACTACTATTTTTTACGTTCCAGTTCCTTTCATTCTAATCTCAGTAGTAGGTAATTATTAAATAAGAACATAAGTATTATATCTGCGTCATAATATAAAAAAGCCTTCCGTCTAATTCAGGATATGCATTAAATTGAGTTTGCATAAAAGCGTGGACACTTGTTTTTACGATATTCTAAATTGCGCTAAAATATCATAGTTAAGATTGCATTTTTGAAATAGCCCCAAAAACCTACATTATGCGTGATTTACCCGGCACACACTTGACCGGTTTCTCAATAGATATTTAAAACTAAATCTTTGTGAATTTCGTTCCAAATAGTCTTCAACACGAATACAGTTTTTATGTCTTCCTTCAGTGCAACAACCGCAACTTTTTCATATATTTTTTTAGTTTGTGTTTATTTACGATACAGAAATAGAAATGCAGAGGATCATTTAATATTTTATAGCTTGATGTTTTTGGTTTACAAGCTACATTAACGTTTATTGTTAGTTAGTTTATTATTTCTGAAAGTCGGAGCCGTCTCACACTGGCCAGGTAAAATGTGAAACACACATAATGCATTTCCAACAGCTCAAGATTTTTTCTTTAAAGGGAAAAGGGCTAGTAAGCGTCATTAAACGGGTATTGTGCGCCCCGGCTGGCGGTAGTCCCCAGGCTATAAAAGTGACATAAAACCCTTCCGGATGGTACTCCGCCGCAAGTTTCCGCAGCTCTAAAGATCATTTCTAATGTATGAATGACCGCTGACGATGCTCGACAACTCGCCCTCAGACCTACATGCATTGTGACTCGATTCAGTTCTTATTTTCTACGATTTCACAGATGGTGCTTTTATAATAAATAATTTGTACTCTATTACAGTCAAGGTTGAATTCATCTTTACTATTTGATGGTGGAGATCGTAGTCTGGTGGGGTAAAACACCCAATAGATCGGCGTCCGAATCGGTGACCCAATTCTAACAAGGTCAACCGGGGCAATGGCGTCGTATTTAAGTGGTCCGTTGGTAAAAACTTGTACTCGTAAGTAAATAAAGATATTGGAAAAAAATGTGAATACTGTAAAGGGTAGTAGGATGTCTTCACATTACTTATTTCTGTTTGAATATCGAAGAGACGCATGGGGTCGTAACCCTAGAGACGCATTTACCTCGATTGACCTTATCTGACCTCCTCCATGCTTTGAAGGGCACATTAAGCTGGTGGACCCAGTTACCATTCTAATATCTTTGAATGTCGATAGGGGCACTTAGAAGCCTACAAATGCTGTCAAATAGGTCTTACCCTCGGTTAACAGTAGTCTTATTAGTAAAGTTCAAGGGGCAGGCGGCAATCACTCTGAGAAAATATGTATAACCAACCAAACCAGGGTTAGGAACCCAAAGCCAAAAAAAATAAACAGGAAAAGAGTAGCAACACGAAGGTTTGCTATTTCGCCATCACTAATTTAATTTAATTTTTGACACTGAAAAGTATTTGCTTCAAATATCATATCATATCACAAAACACATATCTTGGGAAGTGTGTCAGAGCGCGTTTTATTTCCTTGAAAAGACAGGGCAGTAAAAATAAGGGCCACTTTCATTTGTGGATGATGGGTCATTAGATGCCGGGGCGCGACTTATGATGTCAACCTCATACACTCATCTAGACATTTTCAACTTTGAAGCTTCCATTTTCTAATTATCTTTTCTTTAATTCAGATAAGACATGTACTTTGTTTAGTATTAAATAAAAAATATAGTCTTCCCGTTATGCACCTGGATTGGTCCAGCTAATAACTTAATGGAATCAAAAGAACGGCTGTAATTTCAAACAAAACAAATGTTCTTGCCTGTTTTTTTAATATTTCATAAAGCAAACGATGTTTTTTCTAGTGTCGCTTTTGTTCTTTTTCTCCAAGCCACTCGCTTTTTAATGAAACGCACGTCGCGTCGTGAGGGAACGGATGCGGTACCTTTCAAAGGGATTGTGCAAGACTGGAGAGCGCATATTATGTAGGTATATACGTACTCTCAGTGCATTCTGTGGATGGTCTGTAGGTCTCCACACTTGGAATATTTACGTGCGGAGACACATTCAAAAAATCAAAGATCATAAAATCGGCGTACCCCTTCTTGATTTATTTGTTTAACGGACACGACATTGTTTTATGTATATAGTTTCCAATTACATTTTAAATAATTTGAGAATTTGTGTTGTAATCTTGTATTTTTTTTGTAATGATGTATTCACTATCATCTGTGCGCATCTGTACGTACTATCTCCATAGCGGCAACAAATTAATAAACATTTGTAAATATTTACGATTTAAAAATAGAATGTAAATATCTGGATATGTTATTTTGATGCCGGCGGCTAAATGCGGGAGGGAGACATGAAATTGATATCGAAATTTGCACACTGTAGGGACGATGATAGTTTCATTGAATATTCCAATTTCAAATTGAACTACATTTCTTCTTCTTTTTTATTTTGGCAATCGGCTACAAAATAGTGCCGTTTTTGCCAGTGTCAAGTAAAATGTTTTGGACCACATTTATTTCAACACCAAACCCAGAGGATAGTTCGTGTAACATTTTAAGAGAAGTGATGCTCAGCTAACGCTTCGTTACACCAGTAATTATTGGCGTGTATCGCGATCTATAATGGGACACCGAGTGATGTAAACGGTATTTACAAAATGTCAACATGAATCACGTTTTAACGAGTATCATGAATACAACTTAGTGCGGGTTGCTGTACACATTCCACGATTTAACGCTTTCCCATATCAAAGAGATCTATCCACTTAATGGGTCACGGAGTTTTAGATAACTTCCCAACAGTTATATGCTGTTTTTTGCAAAGTCAGCAACATAATAGTCAAAGGTGGTGAAAGTAGATTGTTTGATATTTTTTATGTGAAAAACGGTGTTTTAAAAATAAATTTCGTACAAGGTCAATGTAAGTAGGTACTTCCCTCGACATTTGTTCTCATTCTGCGGTACCTACTACTTAATTATTCATTTCGTTTCCTTTCTACGTGTAGCTAATGTTTCACCCTTAAACAATTTTAAACCTCTGTGTAACTCTCGCGTATGACTTTTTAATAGCTTGTTCCAGGTTTGACGTTGTTTTTTCCTGGTGGCCTTTTTAGTAATATTTTATCTTATGTTCCTTGTTACCCTTTTGACATTTGGCGCCAATTTTCTATCATTGACGCCTTTCTGTCGATTTTATGAAGCAAGTCAAAAATTTGTTAATATTGCCATGTAATAAAGGCACATTTATTAAAACCTTAGTCGACCGTGTTGCCGTTGTGCCGTAAAAACCTTAGTCGACTTTTAAAACTCTAGAAAATTAAAATACTAGAAAAAAATATTTGAACGTTGTCAAGACTCTATATCACTGTCAACTTTTACGTATATGTGAAAAAAATTAGAATCCAAATATAAATGTTAAAATACTTGCTTTCTATTTATAAACAAATTCTTTACCAAACAAATATGAACCACGTTAGTTTGGGGTTCTTACAAACTTCGCTTCATTACTTATTTGAGTTTATTTATGAAATACGAAACCAAACCACTGCAAACTTCGCAAGACTCGCATCTCAGTTACACAACCAGCTTGAAAACAAATTACTTTCTTAGGTCACGAGGAAATCCGAGTCTGTTGGTAGGTATGTATGTAGTTGCTCGTTATTTGCCCATCAAACCCCCAGTATTTTTGTATTTAATTGACTATTAAAAAAAAAAAAAAAAATGATTTATTGGTGAATCAGCTACGCAGGCAACATAATTAAAAATATACATGAGAACTTAATGTAGAAATAAATTAATAAAATAAAATAAATTACTATTACCTACCTTTTTACTGGAAAACGGGGCAGTAATTAGGAAAGTATATCACATTTCGCACACGAGAACACTTTTTTTTGGTGAATGTGTAAGTATTGGATTATGTTTTGGCTTTAGATATACTTTCGCTACATTAAATTAATGGGCCAAAATATGGAGTTACTATTTTACTGGAGTTATATTTGAAAGTATCCCTAAGCTCCTCTTAGTATTACATTATTTTTAAATACGGTATATATACACTACCAAACATTAATAAGTTTCATATTCATTCTGGCTATATTGTGTGGGCTGCATTGAGTCTTTTCAAATTCACACGAAGTCTCTACCGGCTCCGCGTTCTTGATTTGTGATTTATGTTAAGAAACTGACGGAGTTCTCGTTACCACGTCAAAATATCGGTATAACGAAAATTGAATTTACGCGATTCCAATTCCAGAGATTGCGTGCCTAACCTTATTTAAATACAACGTTTTCTCTACATTCTGTTTAACCCGCTTCACCCACTTGAGTAGGTACGTAGACTTTTCTATGATGCGTCACATTTTTTTGTAGTTATACCTATGAGAAGCGAACGAAAACATAAAATGCGAAGTAACCTTTGTGTGTCAATCACTTCTATAATAATTAGGCGACTGTTGCCTAGATCAGGCTCCGCATTCAAAGTGATGATGCCTCTTTACTTTGACTGGAAAGACTACACTATTGTAAATTATAGCGTCACATAGCAAGCGGAGTAAGGCAGTCGATATTGTCAGTTAAAATTGCCGGTTTTCCTTACCCTTGAGTGTAACTGGGAATGCTTCTATTGTACTCATAATTCAAGCATTTTTTCAGTAGGTGACCATAAAAGTGATGTAAAAAAAATGAATCTCTTTTCGACAGAACAAAAATATATAAAGCAAAATAAGTCTGAAAGCTTGAAGGAGCGGCTGCCTTGACCAGTTATTTGTGTTTTGCTCTGTAACCATAATGTTGGAGTTGGAAGTAATTACTTCGAGAGCCTACGTGAGGCAAATATAGATATTGTGGCTCAGGTGTTCAAAAATAATGTAGGTAGGTAATTTTTATTCGTGATAAAATATATCATTCTAGAATAAGTAGCTTACATTTATGTAAATGTAAGATATAAATTATGATATGCATTTATTTTCAATAAAGTTTTTCACTGACAGGGATTGAAATCGCGAAATAGTATTGCATTCAGCATACTCATACGCACTCAGCAATTAAAATAGTTATATCTTCAGCGGCTTAGATACATCTGTAATACCTCGCTGGGGTGATAAATATCGTCGGTCGTGTACGATCAATTCTGTGAATGTAAAACTTCAACGAAGTGGGACATTAGAGTTTTGGGTATAAAAAGTATTACGTTTAATAGGCGAGTTTTCGGAATAATGGCCATCCCTCGTATCCCATGTTCGACAGATTTACGAGGTACTAAACCGCAAGCATTCTAATTCGCCGCTTTACTCTCGCACTGGCAATGTTTAAACATATTCCAATACTGTCTATACACGCAAATAACGCGCTCTACATACGTAGTCAAATATATTACTTGAGTTTCACTTAACTCCGCACAGCTATACTTATATAAGTTGGTAGTAGCTTCGTAACGAAAACTGATCCCATGGATTCAGCTCATGATTCTGGACCCCACTGAGTTGGTATTTTTCGTCGATCTTTTAATGAATGTACTCATCATAGTAGAAGGCTATCACAACGTGATTTTAAATAAAAAAAAAACATATATCTAGGTATTTAGGCATAAACTACAATGTAAATTAAAACTCGATACGCTTCTGTTATCTCGCGTTTGGAAGGAGGCTGTGTAGTGATTGGGTTGCGATATATTGCCCGCTAAAAAATACTAAATTTGTAAGCCAAGAAATTATACATAAATGATTTGATTATGTGTAACCTTAACTCAAAGTTTACGTCAACATGCTGCGTACATCCTGTATCATTTAACATGTATGAAGCCCAGACTATCATATGGAATATTGCAGTTGCCTTAATAAAACGTAGACCTAATAAAAGCTTCTCGACATCACTCGTGTAAATAAATTTATTTAAGTACTATTCGGTATATTCTAATATCAAAATAAACTGTAACATGGAATCCGCTAAAGCTTATTGATTATTTAAAAACAGCTACTAACAAATTTGCGCCAGCCTCGCTCCAAACTTTGAATAAATTATATACCTATTTAAGACTGAAAGGAGATGCTGTAAATGAATACATATCTTCTTTACACATATTCAAATGCCCAGTAAAATAGTATAACATTATAATGATGAAAAGTATCGAAAATATTAATTTATATAGGTACATAAAACAAAGTCGTATTACGAGTAGTAACACAATAAATAACTCAAGAACGGGTTGGCCGATTTTTATGATTTTTAATTATTTGAATTTGTCTCCGCCCCGAATTATCATTATTGTATTATTTATTATGTAATTAATTTTCATATACATTTGATTCTCAGGCGGTACAAAGTTTGCCGGTAAAACTAGTTTATAATAAAATCTTTACCAAGTTCATGAAATACCATTACGATCACGTAAGCGAAGCTCTACGTAGACGTCATCAACATTATGTAAAAAGGTGTTAAGCATTAATATTCTTAAAGCATATCTAGAGGGAAGTCTTTATCACGGGTCATTGAGCATTTTCAAACGATTTGGCGCGCCGGGAGCACTAACGCTCATGATTATGGATGTAGCTCGAAATATAAGAAAAGTTTTCGTTGCACGTATGTGTCGGTGCGTTAAACCAGAAAGATTGGCAACTGTGATACAATGTACAAAAACATCCTTTATTTTTAAATTCGCAGCAGTGATGAATTTTGCCAAAAAGGCTACTGCTTTCATATGGGTAGGTACGAAGTCAATCATCTTTTTCATTAGCAAGTCATAAAAATTAAAGTAATTGATTACTTTTATTCATATTGATTTTATATATACGCGAATACTACACATTGAAATAATACGAATTTTAAGGATTTTATCGCTTTATTTTATGTTTTTACGTTCCCGACGTTTCGGCTGCTTTACCGCAGCCGTGGTCACAGGAGGTCTGAGGTGTCTTCACCTCATATTAAAATAAGTTTTGATTTCAATACTGTTATTCAAATAAATGATTAAATATAACTTAAGATTATTTTCGAAATATTTATTATACAATTTTAACGTATGCTCAACCTACAACAAATCGAGTGATCTTATGTTTACAAACATTACGAGTCATGAGCCAAGGTATGCGCTAAAAGCGCTGCTGTGAAATGTAGAATGATTCAATCACTCGACCGGTATATGATATTGTAAAAACTTACATGTCTACTACTATACATTACATCAAACAATTACTAAAATATTGTTTTTTTCAATGAAAACTTCTTCCGAGATCTATAGACTCGCGCCATGTACTATGAGCTATTCTGTGCCATACATACCTACTTTGTATATTCTTAAGAATACAACGCAATTGTAAATCGTAATTCATTATAATGAGTTCACTTAAATATAATGAGTTTGATACTTTATTTGGTGTGGCAAACATCGCGACGAAGATGTAATATAAAATAATAAAAATTGGCTACCACCTGTCGTGTTGGGCATACCGGGGCGCCGGTGCGCGGCGCCACATAGATACGACTTGTGCCAAAAGTGTATATTTAAAATGAAAGGTATCATAATGTGTTCAGCTGCATTGTTTTTATCACGAACATCGACTAAGTAGCCCCACGACGGCGAAGCTACACGATGAGTCGGCTATTGACTTCATTCAACTTTTCCCAATGTCATTTTCGAAATACTTACACCAAGATTCGAACTCGACTATTCCCGGGATTATTTTTAGAGTTCCGTACCAAAACGGTAAAATCCCATATGGTGCGACTATGTCTGTCCCTCCGTCTTTGTACTGAATCTTACTACGAATTAAACTAAACAAACCTAAAAGGAGTTGTTAAAGCAACACGTATTTCAATGCAAAACGGCAGAAAAAAACGACGATCTACGTATTATTCAGAACTCTGTCTGATACATAAATTACAATTTAACTGCCTTACCACGATAGTTTATGGTATAAAGCACTCGTGCTCTTTCTAATTTTAACTTTGCGCTACTCTCTAGCACCAAGATATACGACTTCAAGTTAAATGATCTCAACCACAATTTTGCATTAGCAAGTTAGCGCTAAAGTTTTCACCGTGCTGTTCCACTTGTAAGATTTATAGGAGCAAGCGAGAAAGGGGTTGCACACAACTAAATGTATTGCATCAGTTATTAAAATAATGCAGCATCCTTTTAGTAATATACTAAGATACAGTCTCGGGTACTGCTAGTTTTCTGAAAATAATGATAATTAGTAACAGCGACCTTGTGACGTAAACGTTTCTTCTAAAAGTTTAAAAAACATTGGTGAGCTGTCTACTTATAATATAGGATTATAAAAAAAATTAGACATAGTTACAAGTATATAACTCAAAAGCACATGCTAAAAAAGTGTAATGGCCTTCGAAATAATGTCGTCAAATTTATATGGAGATGAGCTACCGTAGAATGTTTTATTTTATCTGAAATAATAAAAGTCGCACGAATTCACTATTTTAGGACAGCAATGATGGAAACTCGATGAAGAATAGTAACGATTTTTGTGTTGTGTGAGAGCCGTCAATTCGGAATGGCAGTGACATTTCACCATCCACCATCCACATATCGTAAAATGTTTATTGGCATTGTGTCAACTTAGGCTAGCAACAGATTAGAGCACTATGTTGTAATTAACGTTCGAACAAATATGCTCTAAGTTATGTCGACAGCTAAATAGGTTCATAATTGAATTAACACCTTCCGCAAAGCTTTTTATGAACCTATATATTCTGAAATTAATTAATTTACGACATCGATAGCGCAGTTGGTAGTGCTTTATGTACTGATTGTCCCGGGTTTGACATAAAAGCGTTGCTTAATGTGGGACCACGCAGTTGGTGTGTTCGTCTGACGATATTATTATTATTAAAAATATCTGCAAGGTAAGAAATAAGCAGTATTCTAAACATTCCTAAATTACAATCTAACTTTGTCCTTGCGTTAGAATAGTTAAAAATTATTGATCTTAATGTTACAGTAAAATTATCAAAGCACTGTTATATTTAATGTTCGTTTCATACAGGTACAATTACAAGTGAGTACCTACTCTATTTTATTACTGCCGTTAGATTCACGAACGGGGACACGGGAGATAAAGCAATTTCTTTTCACGTTCTGACATCGTAAAATTCTTAGAAAAACAAATGTCGTATTCCTGATGATTTAAAGTGAAATGCGAATTGACGGCGATGACGTGACACTAAATGCTGTTTGAGATAACGATGTTGGCACGTGTACGTGCAATTGAAATGGATCAGACAAATGTGCAGTCGTACATAACGAAGTAGATACGTTTTTTTCCCTCAATTTACACATAAAAAAATTGAAGAGTAGAGAGAGAGTGTGAGAGAGTGATTGCCAGATACTTATACTTCGAAAGCTAGCATAGCCGATAGGTCAGGACTGACGTAAAGTAGAAATATATTTTAGCTAACAATACATATTTTAAAAAAATATAAATACACCCACCTCTGCCGCTCCTATGCTTCAGGCTCTATTACAGTGGAGTCCAACAAAGACGCAGAAGTTTGACCCACGGCAAGTTTCGGTAAAGCTAAATAGTCTTGGAGCCCGCTTCGACAATATAACAGTTAGTTACACGAGCTAGTTATTGACGGTTTCGTTAAGTTTGTGTTGTGAGTTTGCTAACAAATACGCAGGTGGTGACATGTTGAATGCCGACTCCCATAGTTTACGATTGTTGTGTGACCAGGCGCGGTTCTAATTGGCCTAATAATACTAGGTAAATAGTGTTATTCATAATATATAGCCGGGTTTGAAATAGTGCCAAGGTGTAAAATTAGAATAGCATAACGCTACAAATAAACATACGTAACTATGAAATTACTAAAGTTAATGTTTATTTTAATATGTTGTTATTACTTCCTACTTATTAAAAAGTGAGGTGCCAACCAAATGGTAAATTGTATTTTTTTAATATTAGCTGATTGGACCTAGAATTATAGTTGTTAATGACAGTAAATTGACCAATGAGAAGAGAGATAGTGTGACGATCTGACAAAAAGTTTTGCATGAAATCTATTATCTGAACTGGTTATTGCTCAAATCATGCATGTGTTACAAAGTTAGGTTTCTAACTGAATTACTGTTGTGGAGTATGCAGGCATTCGTCCGCTTTCTAATTGCAGTTTGTTGAATGTTGAAAACAGTATTAGTTCTATTAGAAGCCCGCTACATTATAACAGTTAAACGGAGTAAATTGTATAATTTAAACATCAATATTAAGCAAGTAACAAGCTATAAGATTATTCTTGAGACCGGACGCCAAAATCAGTAAAGAAATGCTACGGCCTGGTGCGGCGTAGCAGGAGCGTAGGCCGTAGAAGGACCTACAGCGTAGCAAGTTCTCTTAAGTAATGAATAGCACTTACAGATAACCTTTACAAATTCTGTTCAATACGTTGTGGATAGGGTATAGCTGCATATGATGCAGCATATAGTTTAGTTACAAATTGTTCATACGTACGTATATTAAATATAAAACACGCGCTCTGCGTCTATATAGACATATATAACGTGGTCCTGTCAATATATCGAAATAAAAAAATATTTTAGGAATACAATGCCTGAATTCCCGTTTTTGGAAACCTTGGTTGATTGTCTGTTTATGCAGCGCAGGAAATCTTATAAAATATAGCAGGGTTATAATTCAGGCTAATATATTTTTTTCCCGGTCAAGGATAGGTAGTTTCCTTCGGGTAACGGTAACGAAAACACTAAAGACGTACGCGTTGTCTTTGGGCATAGTTAGTAATGACATAAAAGCCATATTATTAAGTAAAAGCCATGCTCACGTGTTCATGTTTTCAATTACACTATGCGCAGGTCAGATGACCTGACAACATGATATGTGAATACTCTATAGACTATAGAATAATTTTTACGACAGCACTGACCTTTGATAGTGCTTGAACTAGATTAACTGAATCAATTTCGAAGATGAGTCGAGTAACAAATAACTAGGCACTTACTCCTGTTTTGTTTTGTAATAAATTATCAGGATTGATTATAAGCTATAGATTTTGAGCTTTTAGCTTCACTCAGAAAGGGTATTGACAAGACAATTAAAAAAAATGCTTGTTTAATAAAAATCGACCTATATGTGGATGACAGTTTGTATGAAGAATATGTTTTTTTTTGTAAAGTTTCGATCGTTATAAGGTGTGAAATCAAATCCACATTCTTGATTTCCCCACATGCAAATACCCGGTAGGAACCATCGCTCGACGTTATTGTGACTGACATTGGGTGCTGCGGTATTTCGCTGTACGCCCAGGATAGATCAAAGGAACATGTCAGCGGAATTTCAGAGCTGATTACATCGAGGCCACGTCTCTATCCAGAAGATGATCTAGATGTACGCAATAATTATATGCGCTTACGAATTTCAAAATAAACGTATATCACAGCAGCCCAAACATACCTTCAGCTATGTAAAGTAGAACTGAATTAAATAACACAATAGACGTGTTTGTTAAACGTCTATTTGTACATTTGCGAGTCGTATTTTTTTCTCCGTCACTGTGTTAATTCATGACTTTCTGGGTTACCATTCTAAAAAACCGATTAATATGTACTCAAAGCGAAATATTTTGTACATAATATAAAATGAAATATCTCTAAAGTATTACCTACTAACTACATTTTTATTCAAAACTAGCTGTTGCCCGCGACTTCGTCCGCGTGGTATTTAACAAAGACTCAGCCGTTGACAACAGCCTGCTCGCGTTCTGATCCCGCGGGACGCATTGCAGATTGTTGCTATCAAACTTTAAGCAGGCGCAGCGCTGCAACATTGGTTTTAATTTTTTTTTGTGAGATCCTATTTTTTTTTTCTAAAATAAAAGTAGCCTAAGTTACTCCTTGTTACATCAGCTATCTGCCAGTGAAATTCCCGTCAAAATCGGTCCAGCCATTTCAGAGATTACCCGGAACAAACAGACAGACAGACAGACAGACAGACAGACGGACAGACAGACAGACAGACGGACAGACAGACAGACAGACAGACAGACAAAAATTGTAAAAAATGTTGTTTCGGTATAGGTAACGTGTATACATCCAAATGCATTTAGTAAAAAGCGGTTATTTTAATATTACAAACAGACACTCCAATTTTATTTATATGTATAGATGTATCATTTGAATACTTAATTTACATAAGAAAAATGAATAGTTGTTAATTTGGGTAGGTATCTACATTATAATACATTCGCTTACATTATCCAACCATCTTCCTGTTGCTAACTTAACATGGATATTATAGGTAAAAAAACTGTAAATAGAAAAGTTGGATATTTCGTTATACATTTATTCTGCCTATTAGACATTTATCCTCCAACTCACAGCAAATTAAAGGTAAAAAAACATCGCGTAAGTAAGGGTATTTATTTGTATTGTTGGCTCCCAACAGTATTATTTCACAATAAGAATCTGCATTTTTTTAGCTACGTAAATATTGGGACCTTATTGGGTTGGGAAACATTGGGAATAACCAAATCACATCGATATTGTCTTTAGCATAAGATATCGCGTGTCGTTAATGTGTTTATCTATTAGCGGACTACTCTTGGACTTAATATATTATTATGTCCAGTATGTGTGAGGCCAATAATAGGCTCAAGATTTCGTACAGTTGTTATAGGTACCTATCGTTTCATTTAGTAAGAATTGAATGGAGTGATTGATGGATGCGTGTAATTGATGGAGATATGTGGATCGCTAAAGTGGATTAAATGTAGCGCAACAAATATGTTTTATGGTATAGGTAGTGAGTAGCCTTTGTAGGGCAGTTGGTAGTGACCCTGTTTTCTGTGCCGAGGGTCCCGTGTTCGAATCCTGGTAGGGGCATTCTTTGTGTGACGAGCACGAATGTTTGTACCCAAGACATGGATGTTTAATATCTATATAAGTAATATATACTAGGTTCGCCCCCAATCCATTGTACGGCACCCATAATACAAGCGTTGCTTAGTGTGGGACCGTACAGTTGGTGTGTTCGTCTGGCGACATTTATTTATTTTATATACCTAAAGTGTTTATATATCTGTTCCTGAAACACCTAGTTCAATTTTTCACGTGTTTTCGATTTTATTTGTTTGATAGCCTGTCGTAATTTTTTCACTCTAGTTACGTATTACTAATAACTACATACATTCTAGTCCCTTTTACAAGTTGAATATCGACTTGTAAGATTTTGTCTAAGCACACGATCTATGTAACGTAAGTTAAACGCGTACGAGCCAATTCGAAGTAACCCTTCGAAACATAAATAGACAGACAAAAGTTCCTTATGTATAGTACGATCTGATGAAATTGAATTAGATATACATATTGTTATAGGATATGAAACGTGAAGTTTCCGTGACTGTACAAAACTGTACGTGAAAGGAATGGAAAATGTCTGTTTCATTTGGACTTTCTCAAGTACCTTCGTATAATTTAATAACTTAACAATCATCGTTTCCAATCGTCATATGTGATTCATAAAATTTATGAAACTGAAATACGCTAGGATTGGTGCGACAAATATAACAGTAGACCGACGGATTAGTAGCTTTTGCTTCAAGCGAATCAGCTTGGCTATCAAAAGAGGAAATGCTTCCAGCCTTCTCGATATTGTACCCTGCATTTTCGTAGTAAATTTCTTGTTCGTTTATAGTAAATACATCCATATACTTTTCTATTAGGTATGCGTACTATATTGTAACTAAAATATACAAAGTGTCTATTTCAACAAGACTTTTCGATTAAAATAGAACAAATCTTACTGATTTTGTCGCGTTTATCTTATGTTTTATTTACTTTTATTTCAATGTAGGTAGTATTAAGAATAAGAAATCAAGACTTTTCGAGATGAGTAGGTATGATGTATATCAGTAAATGTTTAGGGCTCCGTACTATATCACGGCAGCCTATTTATTTAGCTACCTATCCTAATAACGCAGTGAATCTCATATTTTATAATACTCAACGTATATTACGAGGGATCATCTTTGGGCTAACATAATATAATTTATTACACTATCACGCCAGAACTGTATAAACACTGTGTTTTTATCATAAATAATGATATTAAGGACGTGGATGTTTACATTTGAGATTTATCATATACTCAGTGTGAACAAACGGTGTTTAAACGTTTTTAAGAGTTAGGGCTTGGTTTACCATTTCCCATAATAAACCAGCCAGAACTTTCGTTATATAAGATCTTGATAAGGTTTATAAATAATCAGCATGTTTTTAATAACACATTTTTATCAGTTTTATCGACTGTACAGTTGGAGACTCTACATTTATTCTTTCTCTCTTGACTCTTGATAGCAAAATCATCGAATAAATATGACCGACGCCATATAGTTGAAAAAAGTTAAGTGATGATCACAGAAGATCACAACTGCTACGTGAAATGGTTAGCCGACAATAACAGAATTATATACTTGCGGGGTTAGTATTTTTTTTAACCAGCTCACATACTTATAAAAATATACTATACATAACTGTTTCTTAAATCTATTCAAAAAGCCCAACTATGGAGTTTCTGGCCCGTTATCTCTATAGGAACAACATATCAAACGAGTGGTAAAGTCGTACCATCGCATTTTGTATATTTTTCGATGATTCATATGTACTCTTACGTACATAAATGTTATATATTCTGATTCTGATTCAGAGAGGTACATCAGACTGAATATAGTACTCAATATAATAAATCGAATCCTGAAATTGCATCGCCTAGCATTAATGTGCCCTGAAACGGTGCACGTAAACAATAAAGTGTTCTTACCGTAGACAGTTCCCGCCGCGGCTCGTAAAACGTGTAGTCCTTAGGCATAATTGTGTGCGACTCCTAAGTGCACTCATAACTCACGGTGCATCATTTAACTAGAGAACATGTTATTGCACAAACGAATATATTATTGGTATAGAAACCTTATACTGTTACCCCGAATATATAATGAACCGAACGTTATATAGTACTGCGCAAAGCAAAACTCTTTTGCGCAGTACAATGTGACGTTTAATAAAGTTATAAAACGTCTAAACGTCATAAATTTGGGGGTTAATGTTGTTGTTGTTTAAATGATTCTTTCTCAATCTCGTGACAACGGCTCCAATTTTCTTGTAGCTTGAAACTTTATCTTTTGTCTGTGTTTTGTTTCTAATTTCATCGTGGCTTGTTTCCAGACTACTTTCCGACATACATGAAAGGGTAAGGTCAGATGTCACAGTATCTTCTAAGTCGTGACGCTCTTGTCAGAGCGGTCGTGGTCGTCATGTTTTGGTTTTGGGACTGGTGTTGCTTGCCTCACGAAGTCTCGCAGTATCTAAACTGGGAATTATATGAAGGTCATCTTTTCGCGAACATAATCAATTCACACATCTAGTTACGATTGTATTTATTGACTTATCAGAATGTTATCATATGTCATCATGTTATTAATACCACTTGTAGGTATTTTTCTTATTTCTCGATAAACTTTTATTTTATCATTAGCATAGGACGAGTGTCCCGTCGCAATCGTTATGTTACAACGATGCAGTTTAGAACATTTAACAAATACTCATTACGTTAACTGAGTTTAGTTACTATGTTTATTTAACATTTCAATGTGTTTCAAAATGTTACTACTTAGTTGTGAAACTTTCAATTCAAACCTGGTAAAAAGCCTCTCTTATAAGTAGGAAACTTTCTCAAAAGCATAATATTTATATTCGCTGTCCAAAAAAAAATAACGAGAAAACGAAAAAAAAAAATTTGCAAATCACTAAAAGGTTTCGAGTCATAAAAGTTTGTTGCCTCAAGGTAACCCACTTGTAAAACTTTTGAATGAAAATAATATTTTTTCCGTCAAGCTGCTACCTCAATGTGAATTCTGACGTTTACGTGGAAGTGGTACGCTGTCACATTTAAGTTAAATATTTAGTAATAATTAATAAAACTCAAACTTGTACGTCAGCCATCTTCTATATATTCCTCATTGCCACTAGTGTTGGGTATAATCATAAAACTTACTAATCTAGGGAAGGGATTGTACACTTCTTACTATTACAAATCATCATTATAATATGACATCTTTCTTTTTCTAAAAACAAAACGTTTAACAATTGAAACAATGTAATAGGTTTGATCTACAAATTCTGCAATAATCAATATGAATAAGTACAACAATTATATTAAATTACTAGGACTTATAATGTACTTGTATCATAATCTTTTAAGTAATCAGGAGGCTTAACAACTCTGCCACTTCTAGTCACATTAACATTAGTATTTTCACATTCTAAGTTGTTAGCTATATTTTTATTTGAACATTCATGTATCATTGGATTGTTAGGGATAGGACTGTTAATATTCTCCTTTGTATTAATAAATTGACTTAAGTTTTCATCATCTGAGGTTAAACCATACTCTTCATTATGTATTTCCCCTTTTTTAACAAATTTAGAATTCTTACTATTTTTCTTTAAAGTTATCCTATTTCTATTTATGATATTACCCGATTCTAATAAAATATTGTATGACCTCGGTTTATCTGGTTTTTCCACAATAATACCTGATTTATCAAATACCCCTGTGTCTTTATTTTTTATCACAATCTTATCCCCAACTTCAAATTTCTTTAGTGGTTTTACATTTCTATTATAGTATTCTTCTTGTATTTTTTGTCTTTTTAGTAATTCCTCATAAATATTATCATCATTTTGAGTTCTTTCCAATTCTAAAGGAAGTAAACCTCTAATATTATTACCTAATAAAATTTTGTTAGGTGATTCTATTGTTGATGATATAGGATAATTTCTATATTCTAGAATAGCTAAGTAGGGATCCCTCTTATCCTCAATACATTTCTTAATCATTTTTTTTATTGTTTGGATATGCCTTTCTACCATACCATTACTTCTCGGATAATATGCTGAAGAAATAGTATGCTTAAAATTCCACGCTTTAGCAAATTCTTTAAAAGTACTAGACTGAAACTGTGGTCCTCCATCACTATGTAATTCATAAGGAATTCCAAATCTAGCAAAACATTGTTTAAGGACTTTAATAACAGATTCCGATGTCAATAGTGTTAATTCCACAACCTCCACATATTTTGAAAAATAGTCTACCAATAACAAATAATCTTTTGAGTATAAGTGAAATAAATCTACACCTAGTTTTTGCCAAGGTTTACTTGGTATTTGATGAGGTATTAAAGGCTCTTTGGGGTTTGCACTGCTAAATTTGATGCATGTTTGACAGTTTCCAATAAAATCTTCAATATGTTTAGCCATCCCTATCCAAAATAAAATTTCCCTAGCTCTAGCTTTAGTTTTCTCAACGCCCAAGTGATTAAAGTGAAGTTTTTGTATCATCTCTTGTTGTAGAGTTTTAGGCACAACCAAACAATTATTCTTAAAAACTAAACCATCAATTATGTGAAGATTTGTGTGAAAGGCATGATAGGGCTTTAATTTGTCAGGCAATTTACTTTTATGTTCAGGCCATCCACCTTTAATATACTGTTTAATTACACTAAGCTCTTGGTCTTGTTTAGTTTCTTTTTTAAATTCCTCATATCTTTGAACACTCATTTTCTCTTTAACTTGTATTAACAGTATACTATGGTTTAAATCTTCATCTTCTTTGCAAGTTTCCTTTAAATAATTTCTTGACAAATAATCAGCAAGATGAAGGAATTTCCCTGGCTTATATGTTAAGTCTATATCATATGGTTGCAAGCGTAATCTCATTTTTTGTAACCTAATAGGTATTTCAGCTAAAGGTTTTTTCATTATTGGAATAAGTGGTTTATGATCATTCTCAACTGCTATTTTCCTACCCATTATATAGAAATGAAATTTTTCACAAGCAAACACTATGGAGTACATTTCCTTTTCAATCTGTGCCCATGCTTTTTGAGTTTCTGTGAGAGCTTTGGATGCATAAGCTACTGGTAATCCTTTTTGTAAAAGAACTGCTCCTACCCCATTTGCACTGGCATCTACACTTAATAAACAAGGTATGTTAGGATCATAGAACTGTAATAAAGGTGACGTCATTAAATATTTTTTTATTTCCTCAAAGCTATGATCCTGTTCAACACCCCATTCCCATTTTGTGTCTTTCTTTAATAACACTCTAAAAGGAGCCGTTAATTCTGCTACATGCGGAATAAATTTTGAAATGTATGTGATTACCCCCAATAATTTCTGGACCCCACTAACATCTTTAGGTTTTTCCATTTTTAAAACACTTTCTATTTTATCATTATCCATTAAAATGCCTTTGTCTGTAAAAATATGTCCCAAAAATTTTAAAGAATTCTGACCAATTACACATTTATCTGCATTGAAAGTTATGTTGTTTTCTAAAGCTCTTTGTAATACCATATTTAGAATTTGGTCATGATGTTCTTTATTCTCAGCCCATATAATCAAATCATCGATAAATGTTTCTACATTAGGTATGCCTTCAAACAGACGGGAGAATTGTTTATGATAAACTTCCGATGCTACTTTTACTCCATAAGGCATTCTTAAGAAACAGTATCTACCAAATGGTGTTTGGAAGGTGGTTAGCTTGGAGCTTTCCTCGCTTAATTTAATTTGATAAAACGCTTTGGAACAATCTAATTTTGAGTACATTTTAGCATTAGCCATTTTTGCAGATATTTCTTCAAAGGTAGGAAGCTTATAATGTTCTCTTAGTAAACAAGAATTAAGATACTGTGGATCCAAACAAATGCGCAAAGTATTATCATTTTTACGTACAATTACTACTGCATTCACAAAGTCAGTTGGTTCTTCTATTTTGCTAATAATGTTGTTATCCTCCATGTTCTGTAACTCCTTTTTATATGCATCCAAAAGCTTCATGGGCACAGGTCGGCAAGGTATTACTTTCCCAGTATAATTGGGAATAAGTTTGAAACTGTAAACATAATCTTTAATTTCACCTATTCCTGAAAACAAAGATGGATATTTATCAAATATATTAATTTTATTTATATTGTCAACTGGTATTATTAATTTTAATTTTTTTATAGTTGGTAAACCAATTATTGGCGATGAGTTACAATTAACAATGTGAAATTTAATTATTTCTTTCTTCTCATTAATTTCACACACTAAGTCTACTGTACCTATCAGCTCTATTACTGAATTATTGTAATTTTTTAATATTGATTTCGAACAAACAATTTCTTTTTTGATGTTAAAATTTTTAAATGTTAAATAACTTAATACATTGCATCCCGCACCAGTGTCCAACTTCATACTGCATATCTTTTTACCATCTAATATTTTTACCTTTACCGTCCAGTCTTTATTCTCAACATCAATTATTCCCAGGGTATATTCTTCACCTTCTTGCTTTTCTTCTTGTATTTCTTTTACTTTATGTTGCCTATTTCTGCAAACCTGTGCAAAATGATGTTTTCTCATGCAGTAAGAACATATTTTATTATATGCAGGGCACTTCCGGGGAGCATGTTCATAACCGCAGCTATTACATTTAAATTTTTGAGTCAACTTGCTGTTATAATTCCTTTTATTGTTCACTGTAGCTATCATTCCTTCTGTGATTGTTTGTGATATTTTTTCCATATGAATACTTGTCAATTCAGCTGCTTTACATATTTGTATGCATTTTTCCAAGTTTAAATTGTCTTCTCTTAGTAGTCTATCTTTTAATTTCTGACACCTGATTCCTAGTATAATTTTATCTCTAATTAAACTTTCTTTTAATTGACCAAAATTGCATGCAGATGCCATCTTCTTTAGTTCCACTAAAAAGCTATCAAAATTTTCTTCCACTCCTTGCTCCCGCTTGAAAAATACATATCTGTTAATTGTCTCATTAGTTTTGGGCGTACAGTGTTGTTCAAACGCTAGTTTAATTTTTTCAAAATTCTTGCGTTACTCTTTGTCTAAATCGAACGTTTCAAATCGGTCCACAGCCTCTTCTCCCACTAAACTAAGAAACACTGCGATCTTAACCTCATCATTTTTATTTTGGTATTCACTGGCAGTTAAATAAAATTCCAACTGCCTTAACCAACTTTTATAATTTTTTGCTAGGTCACCTTCGAAACTTAATGGCGGAGGGGGCCGCAAAATGATGCCTCCTTTACCCTCCATGTTTATATCACAAAGCAATAGTGTGTTTAAACAATCACTTGTGAGTTTTAATCCTATCTACTGCGCCATGTCACATTTAAGTTAAATATTTAGTAATAATTAATAAAACTCAAACTTGTACGTCAGCCATCTTCTATATATTCCTCATTGCCACTAGTGTTGGGTATAATCATAAAACTTACTAATCTAGGGAAGGGATTGTACACTTCTTACTATTACAAATCATCATTATAATATGACAGTACGCTTCGCGTTACGTGACGTTAATTTAAGCCGAGACCGCACTACGGTGTTTAGTGGCTCACGGTTGAAGCCAAAACACAGAAGCTTTTTTTTATTCTGGACACTAACACATCACTATATCTGGACACTATCTCTAACTGGAATTCCCTGTAGCTTGGTCACTAGATAACTATATAAATATATCGTTATTGTTGAATGATATTATTTGTCGATATTCCGGGACCTTTGATACAGATGGCAGGGCTACTACGAGCTGTGGCATCGAGTCGTAGGGTATGTGCACGCACTGAAGTTGATACCACCTAAAACATAATTTGGAAGATGATGTTGCTATCTTATTCGAAAAAAGCAATCATTTGGAATACTGATGCTAGTCATCTACCATGTCATATAATGAATTCAATTCATTAGGTGACATGTCATTTGACGGCGGTAATCCGTTCAACGAGATATAACTAGATGCAGTATTACAATCTTTCCGAGAGTGCGTGCGCTGCTAGAAGTGTGTGAATCACCAACACTTGCGAGAAATATTTACACGCGATTTGCTGCAGTGCGTTCTTGGCCTTACGTAATAATGTGTACGTGAAATCCCGCCGCGTACAAAAGCTGTTTTGTTTTCCATTAACAAAACAAACTGCTTATTACGTATTTTGTCTTTCATTACGCACTTTGTTTTACAAATGAATTTACGGGTGCTTTCGAGTTATTTTTTTTTCAAACACAAAATAGTATGCGCTGATTGAACCGCGTAGTGTAACACCTTCGCATCGCATAATTTCCGTAGCGACGCAACGTAGACAGAGCAAAGCAATACGTTGGCTCAAACATTAAAGATTTATTTCTGAAAAGCGGATGTTTATGTAATAAACTGAGTACTTACCTACAGCATGCATTAGCATTTTATCTTTATTTATTTAAAGCTCGTACACAAAGTATTTTTAATGTTTAATAAGTATTTTTTCTGAGTAAATAATAATCAAGTTAGGGTCTGTGAATCCTCATTCATAAAGCACCGCACGTTTCATAGGAGGAAAATATTCCTGAATATGTACGATGGATAAAATCTGCGATGCTTTTCCGTGCCTTAATTGATGTATTGAGCCTCGAACCTTGCATTATTCTACATGAATTTGCGCCAATTTAAACTGAGGAGATTCTTCGTATCGCTGTACCAAGATTTTGTACTGACAAACAAAAAGACTTAATATTTTTAAGATAAAGTACTTACGAACATAAGCTATAAACAATAGTAATAATTCTTTCGTACATTTTGCTGCTTCGTCTATACAGTAACATTCATACATTCCCTTCCTTATTATAAAGAAAAAACAATTTTCTTTTTTATGAACTGACAGTGAACTAATAATTTATGCTCGGGATATTCTGTAAGCCGTTTAAAAGTGCACTTCAGACGAAAGAATCATCTACATAAGCCACTCACTAATTGGTCTACCGTTTTCCTTCATCCACTATATATACGACTAAGAACCTATATCTCGAAATATACTGGTAAAATTTTGAAAAAATACTTTCTTTCCATTATCCTGTTAATGAAACACGGTGGAATATTTTAACAACTCGCTGACTGGCATAGAAATGATGAGGGATATTAAACATTACTTTGCTCGTTTAAAAAGCGTTCAAAGCTCCCTAGTATAATTATAAACTATAGTTACTTAGGTTATATAGCGTTGTTGTAATACGTTGTCTCACAGTCTATATCTAGACGTAACATAATTGCAAGTACTTACATATGTTAAATAAACTATAAGCCCCAAATTTATACAAATTCTAACTCTAAGCAAAAAAATACCACTATAAAGATAAGAAAACATTTTAACAAGTGTTTTAGTAAATAGGTAGTGTTGAAATAAAACAATTTTTATGAATTTTATCGCGGTTATTAAATATGACTGTACCCCAGTTCTAACTATGATACTATAGGACGTCTAACCAGCTGAAACGTCTGGACGGTAAAAACATAAAATGAACGCGATAAAATTAGTAAGATTAGTTTTATTTCAATGTGTAGTAGTGTTTGTTTTGAACTGAAAGGAAAGAAACTTACAGTTTACAATAAATAGAGATTCCTGCTACGGCTATTTATTTTTTCAAAAAATATTTATTAAAATGATAGCCTATGTAGATACTCATTTTACCAAAGTATCGTAAATACTCGAAAGTATTAGCAACGAACAAGTTAGTAGTATTTAACGACGGCGCCGGCGCTAAATTAAGTTACCCTTCATTACCCACGGTGGAGGGCGTTAAATAATAAAACTGTATTCAACTTTCAGGCCATCGTAATCAAGCTTCCAAACATTGCCCTCTTCTGAACACACAAATGTTGGGAATATTAACACTATTGCCGTTATGGAATATTACCTTAGGGATAGGCAAAATTTGCGAACAGAATATGGTCTTAAAATCCCAAGGCAGATTTATATTTTTTATTGCATACGGATACCAAATTGTTTTGTACTTTAGTAGGATGATATAACATTATTCGTAAAGCGACTAAAATGTACCTTTAATCCTTTGAATAATTCTCCGACAATTTGGTAAACAAACATTATCATCCGTTTCAATGCTGAAACCTGGATCATCTCACGTGATGAGTTCAATAATTTCATCAAGGCATCGATCGAACGCATCGCACGCCCGTATGTTTTCAACTCAATGTTTTATTTATTTTACTATGCTGTAGTATTACTGTGAACTCGTTCTATTTGTAGATTCTAAAGGTGAATGTGACTGGCTATAGCTTGTTCTTTTTATGTATCGCTAAAAATATAATCATAAAATGTTACGCGTATTTTCCAGTTTCGCGTTCGATTCTGGTAACGTTCTAAGACTATGTAAATACTGGAAGTGTTTTAGGTGTATGTTCGTTTGATGCTTGTATTTTGAATATCGTACAATAGACTGCAGGTGAGCCTAGTATACAATAATTTCACAGATATTAAACATCCATGACTCGGATAAAAACATTCATACTCATCACACAAAGGTTGTCCCTACCAGGATTTGAACCCGGGACACTCGCCACAGAAGGGAGGGTCACCCACTGAGCTATTCATGTCGTCGAAGATATAAGAGTAATACTAATCAATTTAGATTACGAAGATATATTTGTGTTGTTTCATGTAAACGTTCATTGTTTACTGCATATAGTTGATTACATAGTAATCCTTCTCGAGTCTCGAAGGCGGATCGCGTACATAATCCCCCGCCTCACAAAGTTTGCGTTAGACTAATCTAGGCCGTATATTATGACATGTTGCCGCGAATAGCTGCGTAACGTATGCCTATAGTACAAAAGAGACGTTTCAAATAAAAAATATTGAATCACATAATAATATATCGCCAGAAGAACACACCAACTATACATGGACCCACGCTAAACAACGCTTGTATTATGAAAAAAAATCTGTGGTCGAATTGGTCAGTAATATAATAATTTTAATTATATCAAGGGTTTTTGCATAAATGGATTCACATAATATGATCAATGATGTTCTTTTAAAAATAGGTAACGACTCAATACAAGTACAAGCAATACTAACTACACAGGTACTAAGCGTCTTGACCACAGATATATGAGAGGAGATATGTTATGAAAGCGGTGGGCTTGCGCTCACATTTAGCCAAAATTACGCTAACATAGAGTTTTCGCCGTCAGTCGACTGTATCGCTCGTATCGGAGCTCTAACTTTTTTTTTAAATGCCGTGTTATTCCGTGGTTGTGTGCAAAAATACTAGCAGCAAAGTGAACTACGCGAAAGATGGAATCTCATTTCACCAGCCAGTATTAAGTATTTTATTTATTCGTCTTTAAAATCATTAAAAACAACAAATCAAAAAATATTTAATGCCTTTATTATGTTATTTTAGTTTTCATGTAGCACAACGACTTTTTTATTTTTGTACAAAATACATGGCTCTTTAAGTACCACCTATGTTCGCTACTGAGTGAATGTAGGAGGCAATGTATAGATCGTCTAACGATACTTTGAATAAACTGGTGCGTCGCGTGGTACGGCCGCTGTATACGGCGGCGACGCAGCACGCACCGAAGAGACTTCGTATTGGTTGGTTTTAGAGAGTGGTGGGGAACAAAGCGGAGACAGCGAGTTCCCATACATTTTGAACCGCACGGCATATCTCTCGTGATCTGTGGTCTTGACCATATAATTAAAAAAAAGACCTCAACCCCAGGTGACATGCAAAACATGAAGAGAAGTTATTATCTTCTTAACTAAAGTACAAGCCTTGTAGAGTTACCTAAGTCAAATAGGCTCTCGTGTGAAAAGTTTTGATGGCAAACGAATGCCGAAGTTGGGAGCAGTTAAAATCAATACCTATGACTTACTGAGGTAAAAGGGGCGTGCTAACTAGGACAGGAGAATTAAAAAAAAGTTAGAATCATTTATTGTCGACATTCTGGATACAATACACGAAGTCAGTTTTGTATCAAAACATTTATCTATCATGTACATAAAACCAAAGAATAATTTAAAATATTTTGTACCTATTACTAACTAACCACCGCTAGATATTTTTGTAGTGACCATAGCAATAATATACGAGGTATTAAAACTGGGTGACGCAATGAAGAATCAGTCTAATATTTTTAGTCACGAGACGATTTTTTTTTATGAATACCTACACGTTGGCACTAGTAGTTAAATTAGGGAGCTGTACACTATGCCCGAAGAATAAATATATCTAAGTAGGTACTTTAAAGCTCAGATTTCAGATCAATAGGACTAATATGTATGCCTTAAAAGAATTGCTTATAATTAATTGCAGTTTAAAATAATTTTCTTTATCAAACTACCTTTAAAATTACGGAAATACAAAAGTGCCAAACTTTTCGTTACCTACACTTAACGTCTTTGCGTTAGAAAAATATAGATTAAAGATTAATAATTTTGAATGAATTAAATCCATTGATTTGTCCTCTGTTTTCAGCTAGGTGTCGCTATTTCTGTTATAATTTGTTGTTTTTTTCAACTTTCAAATCATATTATTATTGAAGAGCTACCCCTACCGAAGAAGTTACTGGCTCACGATTCGATTCAGAATATTGTCTAGGTAGGTACTAACCGTATTCCCAATTTTCATTACACGAGTCACGAGACGTCATGCCGGGAGACAAAATAAAGAAATTCATGTAGGCTGAAGTAATATTAATTTTATTACACCATACCTAAATAATCAAGCCACTAGTGACGCACTCCCCAACATTATTTAGTAGGTAGGAAATAATCGTATATTCTTTGTGGCTGGAATTAATTTATTCATCTGTAACGCTCATAAACTAGTGAAATAGAAAATATAATTTGGGACCTGACTTTGATAAATAAAATAAATTGTATCATAAGTATTAAAAACATTTTCGTTTTATTGGAAAAGTAACTAGAGTACGTATCGGGCGGGAGCTACCGGGTGATCTGCCTGCGCGCTAATGAATATTTTAATTATAAAGGTAGAGCTATAGCCGTAATCAAACTGTTGAGCGAGAGGTACTAATTATTAAAAGGCGAAAAGACCTTAGGTGGTCATGTAGGCAGAATGTCCCTGATAAATAGTAACGATTTTGAAATTTAAAATAGCATTCTAAAATTATTTAGTTAATTTATTGCGGTACTCTTAAAAATAATTTAAAGAAATAGGTAGTTTTTTTATTTAAATTGTAGTTCGATTGTATTACGTATTTATTATTCCTAAAATTACCTACTTGCTGAATTTAATTTTAGTTCCGAGATTAAGCGCCATCTATGAGGAGGCTCTCAAACCACGTGGTTGGAGTGGCGCTGTTATTTTATTTGTTTTCACCACCGTCTATGAGGGCGACGTGTGTTGTATGCTAGTTTCCTTACTTTTCTTTGTCGACAACAGATGTCATTGGTCTCAACTATTCCCTTATACGTAACTCTACGTTGCTATAATATTATTATTCTAACTCACTTTAATATTACTCATCTCATCATTGGCTAAAATAAATTAAATTTGAGGTAGGACTGAAGTACGAAATAAAAGCAAATCTGTGTTAAGAACTCTCATTCCATTTATCCCAACTAATATATTTTTATATGTCCGCCTTCATATGCTTAATAATCTAATATCTATAAGGCGTTTGATGCTATACTTTCTAAATAAAAAATAGAATTCTTAGATATGTACTTTAGTAAGTATGCGATAAAAAGGTAAGTGAATAAGTATGTAAGTATCGTATCCCCATGTGCGACTCTATTTTATAGGGTTTTTAAAACCAATGTCCATCAAAATATCTAAGAACCGCATCACGTGGATAGATCCAATAAAAAACCCCTGTATTTTTTTTTTACAATTATTTTAGTGTAGTAATAATTACTTATATACCCACCCACTTTTATTTTATGTAAATATCTTTGTATATACCAATTTTATTTAATCATAATTATAAATCAAACTTGCATTGAAATCAGTCCATAGTATTAAAAAAATAGTTATGTTTAAATGGCAGGAGTGATGGTTAAATGGCAACAAATAGGTTAGTTTGTAGGTACCGAGTAGTTAGTCGTGTTAAATGAATTATAAACACAGCTGAACATCAGATTCTGACTTAAAAAGAGGATAAACCGTTGTCGGTCCTGATTAATGACCGTGGCTTTTCTAGCTCCCTACACTACCCTAGAAACTTTGTTAGGGTAAGCTGGGAAAAGTCCAAGTTGAATGATGCAAGTTACTGCCAGTTTTTTCAACTTTCAAACTACAGTTCAATATCTGTTACCGGCTTGTGTATTTTGCTCATATTTTTATTACTTTATTTACTACTTGCGACTGTAAAGAAAAGTAATTCTTGTTAAAGGGGTAGATAAAATAAATATAAAAAATATGTCCAAAAAAATAAGTAACGTTGGTTGTTTTCTTAATCGCTTGAAAACTAAACTCAAAGGACGAGCCCTTCTCGTGGTCAACATTATTATTAGCTACCTGCAACTAAATTTACGAAAGGATTACCTACTAACTAGCTCCTGTTAGTCGAGAACTCATCCAAATGATCGTAACACAAAATAAACTGCGCGTAAGTAAACAAAAACATCTTGTAGGACTATATCCATCGTAATAAAAGCTTATAAAATGTATGGCAAATAATATTTTGAATGTAAATTGAATATTATTCAACTAATTATCTACTCAGATAGTTAATAAAACTAATCTTACGAATTATATAGCTTTTATTTTTATAAACGTAATTACTACGCAATACTTAGGTAGTTATTTGTCCGATACTCGTTCACATGCGTTAATATCTATAATTTCACTTTTCTTAAAAGCCTCTAAGAACCTATAGTTTTCTTGTCACCGTACACATTTTAATCATTATCGTGGCATACCGACCAAGTTTCTCAACATTATAACAGAAGCGAGACAGTTTTTCTCGCCCTACACTAATTACAAGTTTCCCTAGTTTGGACGGAACCGCTGTGACGGACATAAAACATTAGCGAAGCGAAATTGGTGTCTTTATACCAGTTACATTATAATATGTTATAACTCTACGTTGCGTTGATAGCGATATAAATTAAATTTAAAACTTTATGCATAACATTATTTTGTTGTACACTTTTAAACTGCCTGTTGGGTTCAAGATAAAGTAATGTTCTTAGTCTACCAATACCATTATTTATCCAGATACTAGTGTACCATACACATATACTTCTCAGAATACCAGAATAAGGATATACAAGCACGTCTAGAACTACAAAGTGAGAAGTACAGAGTGTAGTATAGCAATACAAACTGTGGAGTAAAAAAAAACTTCAGCCAAGCACAAAAACAATAAGCACCGGATTTTCCGTTTAGTAGTCCTTTAGCGGGCTTCTCGTAGTAGTTTTACACGCGCCATATATCCCTATTCTTGTATTGTCAGTAAGATTTACCGTTGATACCCATAAGTTTGGCCCTCAAGATGGCCCGCGATTGACTCAGAAACAAGAGATTTATGTGAACTGTTGTTGATACAATAATTATAATTATGTATACAACAAATAGGAAGAAACTCAAATAAATAGGAACTACACTAACTACAATTCTCTGCGATGCAATTTAGAGAAAGTTCTCCCTGGGAAATTCCGTTATGCATGACTTCGAATGTTCTGCAGGAAAACTTGGGTCTGTTCGCTGCGTCTTTTCGCAGTTACAAGAGTCCATTTTGTCATAATAACCTTAATGTGACTCTGTTTTCACTTAATAATATTAGATTTTATGAAATTAAATTTAGAAATGAAAAAATCAGCAGAATATTGATTTCTTTTAATTAAGCGAATATTAAACATTGAAATAAAACAAATTTTTCGAATAACGTCCGAAACGTAAAATCATAAAATAAACGAAAACTAAATATTTCAATGTAAGAAGAATGTTTGGAAGCTAGGTGATATTTCGTTCATGAGAATAAAAAGATTTTATAGAAGTCACATTTCCATAGTAGTGAGTTAGCACAGCCTCTGACAATTCTTAATAATTCCCATATTTAATGAAGGAATGTCAAAGAGAACCGAAAAAGTTCTTAATAATACGCCAGAATACAAATTAACGGCTCCTCCTTTTCTCAGTCTTATCTCTGTAAGAATTAAATTGCTTTCGCTCGCGCCCCGAATACATTTTACATCTTTACTTCAAAGTCGTTACGCGAAAAATGCAACTCGTGACGAAACTAGAAAGAGGAAACTCATAACTGAGAACATTTGGAAAATTTGCACCTTAGATTGTGAGGCAGCAGGTTTTCCACTAAAATAGTTCTTCTTTAATAGAACTTAGCTTACGGCAAACTTCCGGATTGGTTATAGATAGATTTTTAAAGAAGCTTAATTCTTAATTCTTTTAGCATAGTGGTTTTTTTACACATGTTATATTTTGATGAATTTATTCTTGCACAACTATAACGCAAACGATTAGATATATTATTATTTATTTTTGTTCAAAATCATATTGCTCATTGATTGCCCAAATTTAGCGGGTCAGGACTCGCTGCAGACAAACCAAAACAAGTGAAAGTGGTTATTCTTGTCAAATAGTCAGTGTTGACATGAAAACAAAACAAATTTATAGAAAGATTCCGTCGAATTACAATTTTAATAATAACCAATTGCGAAGCAACACATAACTTTTCTTCTGAAATAAACTTTGTAATTTAAATTGAATAGATTATTTTTAAATTTGGAGCATGGTCGTCTTTAAATTTTATAAAAGTCCTGTATAGACTAACATCTACAATAAAGTATCCGTTTGACCTCCATCTAGTTGAATTGGAATCGAGCAAAGAGACCGTTGTGTATAAATCCAGCAACAAATTCTTCGAACATTCCCCAATCACTTAGCTCAGTGGAGTATGTCGGATGACAAAGATTCCTTTTTATGTAGGATCTACATACTACTTCACATATTATGTACCTAAATGAAAGTTAGATACGCTGAAGAATTATATATACTAGCCTTATATATACTATATGGTGGAGAAAACCAATTGAGGCGTTACAACGATAAATAATATAAGGGCACCAGACTAATGAAAAAACAAGTTAGACACAATTCCTATCGTGTAATACGTGTAAACCATTGTTCTCCATCAATACGAAATGTTACCGATATTTATTACTCTCGTCGCTATTTCTTCGTTTCATTCCGAAACGTTTAACCGATCCGTTTACTACCAGCACCAGTCCCAGACGAATAACAACTCCGTCACGCACGTCATAAACTGTGTTTACAGCTCGCTTGTGTTTCTCGATCCAGTTCCTCCCTAGCATTGGCTACTAGCATTGGCTGCGTGTCTGTGTCTGATGGTAAGTATACTCGAAAACTAACTGGGCCCAAGTCTGATTTATCAAATTCATTTGTTTTTCGATAAATACGATGTTTGTTCGAGCGGACTTTTAATCATAGTTATGTGTTCTATAGATGTGCTTTCCAGGCGATTCCCAATTTGTAATGTAGCTAGTTTTCTATTCTCTATAGTCCCTATGGTCTAACGTAATTTGGATGATTACCGGTATCGTCATGAACCCAGCTTTCATCTGTTGAGTGTTTATTAAGATCTTGATTATGAGTTTACCGGAAAATATTTACACCAGCTGCAAGAATGTTTTAAGCTTCTGGGTGCCAGAAAAAATGGGACATTTTACAATATGATTAGCTTCAAAACTTATACTTCTGATCCTTGATTTTAAAGTATATTGAAATAAGTATGTCAACAAATGGACGGAATGTACCATGTTTATGATGGTAAGAATTTCCGTATATTTTATGTTACTTCTGTATTTATTTACGATTCTGCACTTTGTCTTCAACAAGGCGTGCGCTGCGCTTGGCCGATTGAGTTTGGGGTAATTAAATCAGGTTTATGATAATGCGTTTGACCTTATTTTTAAAACCTGCTTGCAAGTAGGGTTATGCTTCTGATAATGATACTGATTTAGAATTGACTTTGAAGAAAATTTTAATTAGGTAGGTACCAACGTAAAATGATATTAGTTTATTTTTATTTGAGCTCAGGTATAGATATTTTACACAAAAATAAAAAAAACAGTAGTTTTTTTTTATTTAATGATTTTATGTGAGATTCGTGACGTAAGTTGTTGATGTGTTTTACAGTGTCCTTTAAGCAAAGTTACAACATAACCTCCTTACGTCTTTGTCTTTACAAACATCATTTTCTGCTTATTCACTCTATTATTCTACACTAGCAGCGGCGTAGTTCTTATGAGTATATGTATGTACTCAATAATACGTCAGAGACAGCGGTGTCGTCGCTTAAATTGTAGATCTTATTTCGGCGGCTAACATGCTCCTGCTAGTATTGCGATTTGCGATGCAAATTAAGGTAGGTAGCGACAGTAAAAGCTCGCTCGGCTTGCACTGGTTACGTAAAAGACGGTCGATATACGCTTGTGATGCCGACGGTACACTTGTGTCGAAATGTTGTGAATTGCGAAAATATTTGGGTATTACGTTAAATCAGTTGAATATTATATTTTGGTTTAGGTATGCCACGGTTTCAACAGACAATATTGGCTTTTAGAGAGATACAGATAAGCTTTAACTAAGATTCAGTCTTTAAAATAAGATTTATAAAAGTAGAGCGCTAGTTAACTCTAGGGGCGATAACTTTCTTTTGTTGTTATTTTTATATTATTGGCAGTCTTAAAATATTTTCTACTCAAATAAAAATTTCAACCATCTTATCACTAATCGCAATATTAATATTGGCTTCTCATCAAATTCTTTGGCTAAAATGTGCCCTTGGTAATTACTGTATTGTAACCAAAAACATATGTTTTATCGATTCAGCGTCACACGAGCTTCCTGTTTCGATTTCACATTAAAACTATACTATTACAGTTTGCTGATAAATAGCTAAAAATATCCTGTTGACATACGTACGATTTGAATATACAATTTTAATTATAAACTTTCAACGTTTTGAACGCAACTAAGCTATAATCCATTTTCCTCGCGCTTTCTAAAATCTTCTACTATATCACGATTTTACAGTACTACGTTTTCTCATAAAAAGAACATTCATGACAGGTTAATAAGATAGTTTAAAATTGTAATGTACTTACTTATTGAGGTTAGTTAAATATACAATTAAACTGTTTAAATGCAGACCCTAACTGTGACAATCTATCCCAATCTGTTTAGTGGTTCTCAGATTTTCACATTTACATGAATAGACAGACGCCTGCCATTTCCCTTCGTTTATACCAGCCAATGTAATGAAGTCAACACCAATGAATTGGCTTGAAAAAGTATTTTTTTAAATAACTAACTTGTAAATAACCTACTAGAAGGACAATAGTAAATTAGGTACTATAAGTGGTTATTATGGATCAAATTTTGGATACACCCTTTCCTTTGTCTTTTAAACATAAGGAAACGGTTTGAACCGGTTGATCCGGTCCCAAGCCCTCCCGGGATTACGTCCAAAGCTTATGGAGTTTGGAGAAAGATGTCACTGTGAACGGTAGCAGGAAAAGTTGTTAAGTTAAATCACGTATCTTTGTATACTCCGCTCCGTGCCAGCCCTGGGTCGAAAGCTAAGCGAATTAGTTGTTCTGGAAAAGAGGTATTTTTTAAAGAAATGTACTCGAATATAGTTACCACAGTAACTCTTGATTCAAGGTCTACCGGATTGCCGATAAATTGGCCTTGTTTTTAATAATTGGCAGACGCCAGTTGTGGGGACCGGTGGTAGAATATTTCATGTATAAAAAAATACATAATAATATTACTTATGTCTTAAAAGAGTGGTAGTCGTCAGGCTGAACATTCGTTTTAATACTTCGTTTTAAAATAACATGAAGATTCGGCAGTCCTTCCAGCATACTTTGTATGCCCGTCGGTCGTGGAACAGCGCCAAAGCAATTAAACTGTGAAGCCGCACGCGAGGGTTTCTCTGGCACTCTCGCGCACTGCACAAAATTGCTCTCGTTACTTGCACTTTTTCAGATGGAACGTTACCGCCATCCGCGCGAACCATCTGTTCGTTTAATTTAGCAGCGTGTTTTCGATTCAATGTAATGCGACCAATATACATATAATCAACAATTTACATAAATTCTACAATTAATAATAGAACAGCGGCATCATGTTATGTTATATGAAGTCTTTAGATGTAAACAGTTCTGGGGTGACTGTCACGCCCCACGGCTACCACTCTTTAAAACATACATTATGTACTATATTTTACAAATATGCATTATTTGAGAAAAGTTAACAAAACAATAGCTAAATAGTACATAACATTATATTAATTTTATATCAATATCGTTTTAGTATCGTCACATGTGTGTTGTTTTGAATTTCCAATTTGATCTCGCTCTTTGTTTGCAGAACAATGAACACGCACCAGAAATTACCAAATTTAAACTGTGAATAGAAAACATTGAATAGTTTGAATACATTTGAATTTGAACCAAACGCTGTTTCCGTAGAATAGTATGCTAAATGATCTGAAATTTAAAACGATAGGTACTTGTGTGTGCTCAATTTGACAATCTATTCACATTGTTTGGCAGGTATATTTGTCTTCACACGTGGTGTGAATAGTATAAGACCACGCAGTATCTTATATGGATACAAGTATTTAAAAGGCAATAAACATTGTGTGGTATTTATAAGCAATTTTGTTGTTGTTCGTCGCGTTTAAAAGTTGTAAAATATTGTTTTGTTGGCAAAGGGTTTGAAATATATTTCTTTCTTAAGTCATATTAGGTCTTAAACACACAACTGTTGAGACGTAAACAAATTATTAAAAAAAAAACAAAGAAACTGCAAGAACACTTCACTGAAAAGAGAAAAATTAGCCCGAGAATTCAAAATATGTTCGGTGATGATCTTCGAGTGAATATTAATTTTGATTTTTACAGCAAATATATTTTGTAAGTAATTTTGTCGCTTGGAATTATAGAGTTTTTTTTTGTCTCATCAATGAAATGTTCTTGCAGTCGGGTTTTCCTATTTTTTTAGACTATTTTTATTTGTAGTTTGTGTCAAAATGATCGAGCCTGTCAAATAGACATACATATCTACATACATACACTCCAAAAAGATTACTCTCCCTCTTGCACAGTCGGGTAAAAATATTGTGAAATTCGGGAATTGACTTCATTCTGAGTGTAACCTTGGTACATATACCAACACAAATTACTTTTTTACCCGACTGCCCCAGAAGGAGCGTAAATTTTTTGCTGATATTTTTCTGGCACACATTGAAGACAAATAAACATAGAATTCAGTAAAATTTTGACTTAGTTTGCTTACTCTAATATACAATGAAATATCTCTGAGTCATTTATAAAACGATGCTTAACTTGCGAAATTAATTAATGTAATTAAATTAACATTTAGAACTTACATAAAATACAATCTAAGATATAAATTTGACTATTCTGTCAGCTAAATTGTTATTTATGAATAGAAATATTTCGAGTTCATAGACCATCCTAAGTTAGGTGTATTTTAATAAAAATTTTACCAAATCTGAACGCAAAAGCTCTAATTCATTACTTTTCCATACAAACTTTAGGATCCCATTACGCCCCGTGGGGGACCATTTGGGAAAATTGAGAAAGTCCTATTTGATTAATTCTTATGAAAAGTCCTTTCACACAGTTTCACATAGAATAACATTTTCCATTACAAACTTTGACCCCCTTAGAGGTGGAATTTCCAAAACTCCCTTTTAGTGCTTACCTAAATTACATAAGGAACTGCTATGCAAAATTTTATGCTTCTAGGTTTAGGCTATGCGTTGTCTGTCAGTTAGTCAGTCAGTGTTAGAACTTACTCATCTGAAATTATTCATCTAATCTTAACGCCCCAAGCAATATTTTTTTTATACTTCTAACATTATGACATCTATTCCTGGTGGTTTTATGCTTTATTTGGTCCTTTAAATTTACCAAGACTCATTGAAATATGACTTAAACGTGTAAAGCGATTCAATACAGTATATAACTTTTCTCAATCTTGTGGTAATGGTGTCCCGACCCCGGCCAAGTGGAACGAATCGAGCCGCGAGCGTTCATTTCAAATTCAAATATATGTACCTATGTGTATTCCCGTTCTAGTTGGGTGAGCCTCCACGCTGATCACTATGATAGTGGTATAAAATCTTATTCCGATGCTATTTTTTAGGGTAGAGGTTCAACTGAGCTGGTATTCCGTGCGCGTAGGTATTAAGCTATATATAAGCTGCTTTGTATGGTGTATAATGGTAGAGGCATTACATTGATTTTGGATACCCAGAAAAATCTTAAGATGCTCACATTTACAAGTATATAATACCTAATGAAAAACATAAGACATGACGTTGTTTTTATTCCTTCCTACTTTGAGAGGGTGTACACAACACAAAATCATGAATATTAATAATTCAAAAGTGACGACTACCATGATTTAAATAGCTTATCGAAACTAAAAATAATTATCGTGGATAGCTCGTATAACCCAAAGCTAAGGAGCAATGTAAGTCTAGTTCAAGAACCGATGGCTTGACGATCGAGCTCTTTGGAAATTCGAGATGGAAACATCTTAGAATACAACCGTGCGCTGTAATTTCTAAAACAACGCTCGTATTTTTAGATTATTTAATATATTTATAAAGTGTCTTTTAGACCTAGGTTGTTGGAAAAATCATCAACTAAACACGATGGATGGTATTTTTGTTTTTTTATATATGATGTTTATGTATCAGAAAGTGTTTTCGGCACAATTTAAATAGAATATCGTAGCTTTAATAAAAAAAAATACGTTGCTAGTTCTTTGGTGTGTATTTGAGTATTCTCACCACTCAACGGAAAAGTTCTGCACGTTTTATATAAAATAAGTGTGGGAAGTTTTTTTTATCCTCTATCTTTAACAGCTTGATATTTGTAAAAATAATCCATACTAGCGAACGTAATCAGAATGTTAGTCAGATTGTTCATTGAATCACGAATAAAATGCTATGTTGCGTAAGATAATAACAATCATTTGGGATAACTCAACAGACCTTCGTGTCATCTACGCATTAGCGTAAAAGAAAACGTTAAGAAGGCTTTTGTATGGTTACCGTGTCCTAGCTCTAATGGCACCGAGCATTTACAACCAAGTGATAATCGTTACCATTGAACAAGTAATTTCAACCGAGAACGTGACTAATAATTAGTTATAACTATGCAAATATTTCTTACAGGCCTTTGACATGTAAATAGATTTGGCTTGACGAATGTATAACGATCTTGAGTTGAGCAAAATATGAGTGTGACGTCAAACACATAAAATATCGACGAGTAAAGCTATAGCTATTTTAGTAGGATTTGGATTACCTGAACCAAAACAAGCGTTTTTTTATCACTGTATGTAAAATATGCATGCACGTTTATTAAAGAATAATGTCAAAAAGGCACATCCGAGTCGAGTAGGATTTTCACTAATTGATAGATAACGTAAAGCACCTACAAATAAAATACCTACGAATCTATATATATATATAACATAAAGTCGTGTTAGTTACACCAATTATAATACAAGAACAGGTGGGCCGATTTTTATAATCTCTGATTGAATGATTTTTTCTCCGGCCCGAATATCAGAATAACTATTAAATCATGTGAAAAATTCTAAAGTAAAAACTAATTTTCTCAGTCATTTGATTCTGAGGTGGTACGAAGTTCGCCGGACAGCTAGTATCTACTTAATAAGAATTAAACCATTGGGAGTCGAGAGAATATTATTTAGAACCTACACTGATTTAAAGGTCCAATATAAAAAAAATCTTGGATAGGAGTATCAACACGCGATATCACGTGCTAGTATCCAATTAACTACAAATTATGTTTTAATCTTTATACCAGTATTATATTATTACAATTTATCTTATTTTATCTCATATAACCGATGTTCAACATCAATGGGTAGTAATATAATAATTAATTTTAGGGGTCGAGTCACCTTCGTCCGTAGGAGAATTAAGTACCCTCGAGATACCCTACACGTGACCCTGGGTGGTGCCAACTAGGTGACAACTCTACTGGTGGTAGGCTTCGGCCGTGGTTAGTCACCACCCACTGAACAAAGCCATGTCGCCAAGCGGCCAAGCCGTGTTCCGGCATGATGTTCGGTGTTGCCATTCATGGATGGCGGGTCGGATCAGCTGCGCTGCATGTGCCTAGTGAATGTATCGTCTCGATCTACTGCCGCCTTCCTACCTAGGCAAGTATGCTCCATCGTAGAACTCATCATCACTTACCATCAGGTGAGATAGAGATCAAATACTTGCCTATAATGTAATAAAAAAAAAAAAAAATTACCTTCAGTAAAAAACTGTTTGTATTAATCTCATCCCAAAACGATTGCACGAGATGTAGATGTATGTATATGTCTATAACAACAAAACAGGCGAGGAGATATTAAAAACTAAGTGCTCATCTCGCCAAACACCAACCGTTAAGTTAACAAAACAATGTTCCACCGATTTACATAATAAACGATGCATGACATCAAATATGTAGATACCCACACAATACATTTGTATGAAAATTAAGTGTCGTTCTTTAAGCGACAGTGATTAACAGTAAATTGTAACGTTTAAAATCTTTTTGGACGAGAGTTGGCAACATTGAAGCGTGCACTGAGAAAAAAGATAGGTAAATGCAAACCTAATAATGTAGGTAATGCAAAAAATAGTTGAATACAACCTAATTTAGGTTTTCTGAACCTAGTGTAGGTAAATATTTTTACCTTCGATTGGGTAAATACAACCTACAGTGTTTGGTAGCGTACTATATTACGTAATTTTAACCTATTTTACGTTAAAGAAACCTTTTTTTTTACCTAACTGTTACGTTAACGGGCCGTCACCTAATATACACATTTAATTTTACCTATCACTATCAGTGAATACTACCTAGTATGATTACACATAGCTTAAAAACACCTAATAATAGGTAGCTTCGACTAAATTGTACTTAACCTAAATAATTATTTGGAATTAAAATTGTACATTCGGTTCCTATAACCTAATAAAAGGTTGTAAATAACCAATAAATTGTTTTGTATAAACCAACTACATTAACATTTTCATAAAGTTATCGCAACTGATTGCAGTTGTCTCTAATTAACCTTGGCAGTAGGTTAAATAAGCCATTTTAAAGGTTTTCGTAATGAAAACCTGTGGTACTAGGTAAATATGCAAAACAAAAGTCTGTTGAAATAACACAATCCTGTTATAATATATTTGTTATAAGGTTTTAAGATATAAAACCTAATAATACCTAGTTATGCACAAGTTAAGTAAAACCTACTCATAGGTAAAGTGGCCACATGACATAATCCATATTTATTATTGGTGATAAAGACATGTTTCATTTATAAAATATGGTTATAATTACAAGAATAAGTTTTTTACGGCGGATCTGGCCATCTTTTAAAAATTGTGCTAGCAACACTGGCCACTGTATAGACAGACAGTCATTTTTGCGTTCGCTTCGGTCGGGCCGGCTGCGACAGCGCGCTGTGCTGTTGTGGCGCCTTTTTTATTGCTTTCATTATACTGGGTTCGTGAAAATATGTACTGGGTTTGTGAAGTGAAGTCATGGAAGTGCTACTCAACGATTGGCAAATGCCAGAAGAAATTATTGTAAAATTACTGGTAAGCTATTCACAACCAATTACATTTAGCCCTAGTTGCGTTAGATTTACCTATTTTGTAAATGTTGATAGGTTATTGATGGTAAAATATGATTTGGGTATTGATTATATGGTTCAATTTATATTGGTATCTGCTAATATTGATGTGGTTTTAGAGCAGCAAACTCCAACAAATATTACGCGTCATCTTATCGGATGGTATGAATGGGGTCTTAGGATTTAACCCCGGTACATCAGATACCTCCTGGGTTTGTCACAAACGTCTGCGTAAATAAAAATATGGCATAGGTAAATTAGGGATTCCAACAATATTAGCTTTATATGGCTTTATTTTGGTTGTTTGTAGGTTATTTAAATTTTATTATAAAGCCTGAGGTTTTGGGATACTTATTTGTCATTGCATGGTTTCTGCATTGTTCTTGTATTTGCTGTTTACAGAGGAAAATATTGAATTGAATGCAATAGAACACCTTATCGAGGAAGATTTGGTAGCGCTGATTCCAAGCACCAGAGTACGGGCTAAATTACAAAACGAATAGAGAAACAAAAATTTGATGTTGGCATGCTTTCTTGTTTATGATGAGATTGTGACAGCTGGTGTATACATATTTAATTGATTTAATGTGATTTCAGAATATTAGCAAAAGTACAGCATCTTCAACTACTGAAGAAAATCCAACATTTGATTAAGATGTAAATATGGAAAATATGTCAATAGATTTAGAGAAAGCACGAGAAGTATTTGAAAATGTGATGCATGAAAAGTAAGGGGGCTGAAGTTAAAAATGCAACCTAAATTATTATTTTATTTTTATTTTGTGTCAATTAAACACAACTATTGCTGTTTCAGAGAAAATAAATCTATTTTAAAAATAGTGGAAGACTTTAACGCAGGGAAATACTTAATGGATTATCTTAAAAAAATGTGGAAAAAATTAATTAGGTACATAATACCTATCATGTTGGCATTATTAATGTACTTTAACGTATCCAGTTGATTACCGTTACCTATTAATTATTTTGCTATAATCAAGTAAATACTTAGTTACTACCTACTACCTATGTACCCTACACCTATCGATAAGGTAACTCTAACGCAACTAAAAAGGTGCAGACAATTCTCAGTAGGTTATATTAAAGCACTTATTAGGTATCCAATACCTACGCAGTACACTACCGGAAACTATAAATTAGGTTATTTATACACATTGAAAAGGTTACAGACATCTAACCATCATCTAGACTAGGTTTAATTAAATCATTTATTAGGTATATATCAAAATTTATTTGGTCAAGTTTAACGTATATTAAGGTAAAATTAACGTAAAATACTAGGTGTTATTAAATGTTTATTAGGTTACTAGCAAACCCGGCGAACTCCGTTTCGCCACCAGATGAATGAATTTTCTTTGCTATAAACCTCACGGAGCCCGAGACCTTTCCAACGAATGCAAAACCGTGGAAATCGGTTCGTGCGTTCTGGAGTTATAGCGTCAGGAAGGAAAACCCGACTTATTTTTATATAGTAGATAGTATCGAACCTAATATTAGGTTTTTGTCGGACAACCTAGTCACTACGTAACTTTAACCTACTATTAGGTGATAGTTACCTTACTAGAAATAGGTTAAAATAACCTAATGCGTCGGTACAACATAAGTTTATGTAATAACTAGTGCACTTGGTTGTTGTTACCTAATGCACTACGTTGTCCGACAAATACGCAATATTAGGTTAAATATTAGGTAACCGGGACCTAATTTTTTTCTCAGTGTGCTACAACTCGTTTCTTCATCACAGTCATTGTTCGCAATAAACCGTTGCGGTATTTAACTAGCCTGTATTTATTTTAAAATATATTGTTTTTATATTTAACAACATAAACTTGTTACATATCATGCTCATAATGTTTTATTAATTTAAATAGTTGGAATTAGTGATGTTACATCTTAAACGGTCAATAAAAGCCTGTAGATTTCCGGATGAAAGCTTTTCTGCGTAAATTTTGATGCACGTTTTCATATGGTTATATTATTTGCTTATATATTGTATGTTCTATTGTATTTGATTGCAATATATTTTGTACATATCTCAGGCAGAAGAAAATGTGAGAATTTTTGATTTGACCAATTTTGTCGATGCAATCGATATCCCACGTCGCGTGCGGAACCGTCGTAACTTTTTAGTTCTTCAGACTGCATCGTTCAGAATTCGAGTTAAAATACATTTCTACGTTCGATAAAACAAAAGTAGCCAATAACTTTACCTTATATATTGTATTTCACTTGTCACTCAAACCGTTGCATATACTGAATGTTACTTAACGGCTTAAGACGCCGTAATCTATTTTTTTGTATGTTATTTTTAATAACCCCTATTAAATTTGATGGTAGTAAGTTGAAATGGCAGACCAAAAATAATGTTGGAATATATCCTAACTCATTCCTCCACTAGCTACTATATAGATAAAACCACTACGAACTGTGATAAACAAAATTCTTCTGAAATTATAAAATAACACAAAATCAATTATTACCTATACCTACCTACAAAATTACAAATTACAATTGTTGTGTTATGCTTAGACTGTAATATTCCGCTTAATGGCCTTCATTGGTTGGATACTTACCAATTACTGGGGATTTTGGAGTCATGTAGCGCTCCCAAGGTCAATAGGAATTTCCCTCAGGAATGGTCCTAACGAATAAAATCGCTACATAACGTAACTAATAGGAATATTTTAGTACTTAGTATATTACTTACCTAGGTATGTCAGCGATTAAGAAACAGTAACAAAATTAATTGTACAGTGACCTTGGTATTTCTAAGGGAAAGTTCACTGGCCAATTTTAAACTAAATAAAAATAAAATACTTATTTAATTAATATGTAGCGAAGATGTATAATGGTTTAGGCTCACAATTTTTTTCAATAATATTTTTTATCTATCTTTCGCTATCTGTTGTCTGCTAAAGATCGGCCAATATTTGTAACGTCTTGTTTTGTTAAGATTAATTCAAGATCAATCCTATGATTCGATTCGAAGACTCTTGACTCCACCTTCAAGTAAAACAGGTTACATCTTTAGTTGCTTATTATTACAGTTTTGTTTGTATTGTAAGAAGATTTTTTAAATAACATATTCATTGCGAGAATAATTCGTTTGGTATTTTTTTCGAATTAATATTTTTTAAATGTATGTAACAGGCGTACTAGCATCGGTTCCCGTTTGTTACGTCATTGGGCGGGTCGATAGAGGCGCCGCACCCTCGGCCGCTGACCGTACAATCGCTCCAACACGACATATTCGGCCAATGCTTAATACTTGTTTTAGCCTCTCGTAATCTTTCGACTTGTATCGTAACTCGATAAGTGTTGTGGAACAAAAACGAATTCAGAAAACCTTTAAACATTTATTTTTAAATAAATAAATATCGCCATACGAACACACCAACTATACGGTCCCACATTAAGCAACGATTGTGTTATGGGTACCGTACAATGGACTGAGGGTGAACTCAATATATAATAATTATATACATATTAAACATCCATGACTCGGGTACAAACATTCGTGCTCTTTACACAAAGCTTGTTGGATTCGAACCCTCGGCGCAGAAAGCAGAGTCACAACCATTGCGCTAATCAGGCCGTTTTTCTGTTCCTTTTTCAAACCTAATTTGAATACCCTCTTTAGCAAGTTTCTAGAAGCTGAAGTTTACTCTGTTTTCTTTTTCAGGTAAGTTTATTTCCTGTCTGCGGACGGACGGCGTCAGTGCTTGAGGGAGCGCTAGTCGAAATGAGATGAAAAATCAATCGATCCCGCCGCGCTAGAGGTAATTTATTACGGTATTAACCTAGCTTATGTTTATCGTATATTTCTGTTTTAGTTTGGTTTATAGCTCGTTATGTAGGATACGTTTCTATATGATATACCTGCGTAAGCCTCAAAACAGTTTGCAGGAATCTTATTATACTACTAAAATAAAGCGGAACACATGGAAACTGCACGATTCCTTCAACCTACACGTCGATTTCAATTCCTATCTAGCAGGTTTTTCAAGGCGAACTGAACAAATGTTACCCCAGTTCTTTACAAGTTCCTTAACCAGACGGAGGGGACTTTTTAATCTTTATATTAATCCAAGTCGACACTCGCCGAGACGATAGATATATTTAAGGTGCCATGTGCCACTAGAGCGATTGCAAAAAATCGTCTGGGACTACATAGGAATGACGTATTGCTCAGATAAGAGATTTGAAGTGGAAATTATATACCATCCTGTGCTTGTACCGTTAAAACTAAATGTCGAGGGCAGGCAGTAAAGACTGCATTAGTACCTAACGCGGTAATCGTGATCGTTTAGTCGGCTTTTATTACTTGGTGAAAAACAGCGGTTAAGGATTAATTGTTGTAATATTCGTGTTATTTCAGATTGAAGTTGTATTTTTGTTTATATGATTGTTTATTCTATGAAAATTATTTAAAGATAAAAATGAACATGGAGTAAAAACACATTAGTTTTTAATTATTTTACACCATAATACGGATCTAGAACATATACATATCTAGAAGTATTTATAATTAACTGCTCGACAGCTTACAATGTAGTCAGCCCCAGCTCATTAGTGCAAGTTGGTCTTATCATTTTGGTTAAAGTAAAAATCGGTGAATCCGGTCCGTTCGGTAGGTCATCATAATCCGATTATCGACCAATTTTACGACTGGCATCGGAAAATAATTCAGGAAAAGGTCAGTATGATTTTCAGAGATTTGCTCCTAAGCAATTCTCAAAACCATAATCCATGTAAATATCCGCTCACTTATAATACGCGTACCTTACTTTGCATGTGCAGAGAATTAATAAATCGTTCTCATCACACAAAATTTGCCTTCCAGGATTTGAGTCTGAGACCTTTGATTCAAAAAACAGGATCCCTACCAACTGTGCCAATCGGGTCGTGCCAATATGAGTACCTATCTATTTATCTAATCTTATAAGTACAAACCCTCAAGATTAGATAGACATATTACATTATAATACCACACGCAATACCACGGATATCTAGTTGCTTATACTATAATACGTCAATGCATATATTATGTATACATAATAAAACAGTGGCATCATCTATTTGCAATGTAATTGTTTATTTAATTCATCTGCAATGCTAATATTAACAAGCAGATAAAATCACTATCATTATCGTTTATTTTAGTTATTGACAATTGCAATGTGTAATTACTGGTGGAAAGTTTACTATTTACTCACTGGAGTTTATGTACGCGTTATTTGACTTCATAAGTACTTCGACTACTAATCTTAATTAATCTTCAAGCTACTTATTTATTGCAATATAAATTGGAACTGACAGAAATATATGATTTATTTTGGTGTTTTATATAAATAAAAAAAATATATTATTTCAAACTTTTTCCTTAAACAACTTACCGGCAAATGTTTCGATCGAGAAGATTATAGGTTACTAAATGAACCTCTCTTTTCCCGACGTTACTTGCACAAAGGGGGTATTTTAAGTTTGACGCTGTTGATTGCCTGATTTTGACATCTACAAAATTGATGAAACGATTTCAACGTGCGTTTCTTATAGCTTCATGTCTATATATTATTGTTTTTGGTATCAAGAAGATTATTCCTTGCTATATTTGATCAAGCTTAGTACTTGACGTTGCCCCTGCTTGGTTCTGCCTCAGCAAGGTACAGTCCTAAACAAACTCCACCCGAGTCTTCCACAACACTCGTCATGTCATCATCTACCCATCGAGTTACATGGTTACTTCAATTTCTGCTCCTGAACACTGATCTCTTTCATATTGCAGGCTATATACGTCGTCACTCTATCAAAATTCCATACAGTAGCCTATTATAAATAATGACTAATGTATTACAGAACATATTAGAACAACAAACAAAATCGATTAGCAATTAAATGGTCGGCTATTAATTTCCACTCGAAAATTAGTCAGGGCTGTTTACATTTTCATTAACATGATGATAGGTCGCATACGTCATTTAATATTGAATATCAGGTTACAGAAAGGGGTGCTTTTTTGTTAATGGCGCACCATTATGATCAGGAAGGATAGGCAGAGGGAGCGAGAGACAAACGTTTTTTTATGTTAAAAACATAAGAGGTCACTAAACTAGGTAACAATGATAACAGTTATGATAATGTAAGGTAACGTCAAAAATCTAAATCTCACTATCGACCCTTGCAATTTAAAGCTACTCTGAGATGAATCTTTTGACTTAGTTCGAGAGAGGCTTACAGGAATACAAATATGTTACAACTTAATAAAATAAAACGAATATCGAATACGTACGAGAATCTACTTTAACCACTGCCGGAACGTAAATAAGGGGGACAGACAGACATACAGGTATGAAAGTCTCAGGAATAGACTCCTCATATAGGAGTAAAAGCTGCCAAGCTTGTAAATATCTACGGACCAATCAGTAGCTTACATTTCTTAGCGCCATCGTACAACATGATTTAGCGACAGCCGCACGAAGTGATAGAGTTATTAACGCGCGAGATATGATCCAGGTCGGCGAGCTCGCTCGCAAGCGAGCCGAAGAGGCTGTCAACTGACGTCTCAGTAATGTAGGGTTACCATTTCACCACCATTTAAACATTAACTACATTCACGGAGTGAGTGGTTACGTCTAAATAAAACATTATTGTTTCATTGATCCGCTGTTTAAACCGCAGAATTACCTAGTTTTAGCGGAATAGGGCAGGTGTATTAATTGTTTTTGATAGAAGCTGAAATAAAAATTGACCAAATCCTTACCCATACTCATGTTTTATACCAAATCATTCATGGTAACTACCTATTTAGAGAATGACTCTTTAAACAGAGTAATGCTTACAGTCTATTGATCGGTATTAAATTAAGCTAAATATATCTAGCTTTTATAACAATACCTACGTATCAATCATTTCTTTGTTTTATAAACTCAACAGCTGTAGCATAGCAGATCGCGTTAAGTAGATTTCAACGAGCAGTTACTAAAAACTGTGGACATATGCTTACACGGTAAGTATACCTAAAAAAATGAGCAAAAAAATCGCGATCGTGAATCATAGTCGTATATCATCACCTTTGTGAAAGCCTCATAATAAAGGCTAAAGGCTAAGTTATTCAGATAGTTAAGTATACACATGAAATTAAGCATCACTATTAATTACCTTTTAATTGGTTGTATTTATCTTTTACACTGCAAAGTTATTGTATAAAGGCTTTTCTACGCAAGAATCCTTGTTTTTATTCTCAAGTTAATAAAATAAATGTACCTATGTAGTAATCAATAGCTAAACAGTACAGCTACAAGGGGTCAGATTCCTGTCAAATGGTAGCCCTAGACGGGCTCCGGTCGGGTGGGCAGGCCGCTCCGCTTCGGCGTCCGCTCCGCTCCTGGCGCATCAGGCCCGCGCGCGCTCGCACGCACAGTCCTCTCCTAACCGCGAGCGAGCACGCTGCCGCCGCGGTGCTCCGCCGTAGCAGGCACATGCCTACGAAATGTCACCTACCTACATTTGCCGATAACTCACGATTAGCAATTAACACCGCCAAATAGCACACTTAGTGCACGGCGCCATTCGATAGTTTTAAACGCTCCTCTATATTTCTATTCGTCGCGATTGTTGTCGAGTAAGTTGAGTTTTTTCGCGTAAAACTTACGTATATGGAATGTGTTGTTATACGTAACCTTGATACGGAATCGCGTTTGGTTTTTAGAGTGTTGTTTTTTTTTTCTTGTTGCGTCGCCGGTAATTATGTGTCCGCGTGTTTGTGTATTGTTTGTGACGCGTGTGTTTCAATCGCGAGCGAAGCAGGAAATATCGGTGGAACGCCACGATCGCTTGTATTGTTTGGTTATAAATTAATTTGTTGCTATTAGTACATGTGAGGATAAATATGCATGCGTACATGGATTTGATTTAACGTATGCAAGCCGGTTTTTTGCTGACTGATTTGTCGCTGACACTGAACGACCTTACCAGCAAGGTGAGATAATGAGACATTGTGTAGTTGCGAAATGACATACAAATCCCTTAATTGTGTACCGCTGTTATTGGAAATATTGGTACACATCAGCTAATGACGGTACCTTGGACGGACGGACTTGGTTGTTCTTACTTGTGTAGCCGACAACTCGACTCGTCTACCAACATATTCGCCCACTACATATCGCAATCAACGAAAAAATATAGTAAGCAATTTAAAAAGTATCTTTTTATAGTCACTTGGTGCATCAAATGCATTAGTTAGTAATGATAATTTAAATTAACTGTGTAAACAGTGTTGCAAAATTAATGTACCTACTTACTACCAAACAACAGGACATAATCAAAGTGGCAGCAATAATGTACGTCATGGAATATATAGTCAAATAATTTGAAACTATAAAAATAGCACCAGGTACTAAGTGCATGGTGAAACTGTCCTGGCTTGCCAGAGAAAAAATTAAACTCTTTCGATCGTTATCACCTACTTGAATATTTTACACTATTTTTGTAAAGCCTTATATATAGATAATCCAATGAATGTACCTATACATATTAATCTAACGATGTCTATCCCCATAATTTTGTTTCGACATCGCCTTTTTCTTCGGTTGATTCACTGTGACTATCGTACTATTTCACAATGATAAAGTCTGATTACATTAATATATTTGTATAAAATATTCATAAACATAATAAAAACCTGTCTCGCAATGGCTAGAAAATATTCATCTAGCGCCAAAAATAAATACATATCGCCAGACGAATACACCACCTATACGGTCCCACACTAAGCAACGCTTGTATTATGGGTACCGTACAATAAACTGGGGGCGAACCCGCTATATATTACTTATATAAATATCAAACATTGACTGAGACTTGGTTACAAAAATTCGTGCTCATCTCACAAAGTTTATACCTACCAGGATTCGAACCCGGGACCCTCGGCACAGAAAGCAGGGTCACTATCAACTGCGCTAATCGGGCAGTCAAATAAACAACGTCTTAACAACAATGTGATAATATTGCTACTTTGATGCTAACAATATGCTAACTATGGTAAAAATAATTGAGTTACGTCAGAGTGACACGTAACGTCCAACAGCTAAATTATTGCATTATTAACTAGCGTAAAGACAATATTCCGCATGGCTAGTATACTCTACATTTAGGGGAACTTTATTAATTGCCAGTTGCACACTACAGAAAAAATCAACTAGGTACCGTAAATCATCATGCTATCGGGCGACCGTACACTCATACGCTACAAAGCTTCATTTAAATTACTACTTAAGTGATAGTGATATGTATTATTTTGCATTTAAAATCTTAATAAAATAAGCGACCCTTAAATTACATTTGAGCATACATCAGGATACGACTCAGAAATAAAACATGATTAAGGTGCATCTAATTGAAAATATCCGAAGAGGCGTACCCCTTGTCAGCTAGTTGTGGGCCTAAAAGTAAATACTATCTAGTTCATGCTCGATCGCTGCGACCCCCCCTCCCCCGTCCCTCAACAATTAGGCTTTAGGTGCTCCGTTTGTTAAATACACTTAAGAATTGATAAAATACCAATATATAAATAATGCCAACAAAATAAAAACCTTTTATCGCTTTCATTTGAACAACACTAATTTCAATGTAAGACATTTTTATAAAAAGAAGTCCTAAATAAAGCGCCCTTTTTAATATTTAAGCTATTTAAAAGAGACATCATAAAGAATAGAGATATATAGCTAATTAATGTTCTAAATAAGCGACTGTTTCTTTTCAGGGATAAACGTGACTGGGGTTTTTGGGGCAAAGTTCAATTCGTATAAAAAATACTCAGTATATTGGATCTGGATAGATATTCTGGAATATAGGATCGTTTTTGCGATTTTTTATTTGTGGATCATTATTCTACTAGAACATGTAGAAAGATACTTTTATAAGTATATATACCACCATATCATAGGTGTTATTACGTCTGGCTATATGACCTATATATCTGTTTGTACATTTAAAACTTACACTATAATACAGGATAAAGATATTTACTGCTACTATTTACTTAATATATCTAAAATCAATAATTCAGTGCCTATTATATACATTAGGATTTATAAAAATTACATGTATACTGTTATAATATATGTAAGCACATATTTTATCTACCTACAAACATTTTAATCATGTAATATAATATGCTTAAGCTTGTTTAACTGTAACTTTAATGTATTGCAGCAAATTATATATTTAAGGGTTAAAGTTACAAGTGCTCTGAGTTTCTTGCCAAAACATCTCAGTTGTAAGCTCCAATATCGATTTAAAAATAACTATTTGCAAATGTCTAATACATATTAATAATTGGATTGATGACTGTTGCCTGTGACGCTGTGTGCACTGTATTAATGTTATATATACGAGCTCCCTCCTCCATTTTCAAACTTTATATGCAAAAAATAATTTCATTGTGAAAATAATTTCTTAAAAATGCAAAAATTCAACTTCTAGCCTGTATAGTTATGAAGAGAATAGAAAGACGCAGCCGATTCGAGTCAGTGATAAGTATTGTTCTCCAATTCCTGTGATCAGATTTTGTAGTATATTAATAAAAACAGCTATTATATTTCCACATTACATGGTTTATAAACACCATAGATAAGCTACGTCCACGTATTTAGTACAACCTTTTTCCTTTTGATTTTAAATAGGTATATATTATTAACCATAAGTCATTGTGCGTGTGATAGATTTTCAACAAACCAACCAACGAATATTTTTGAGCTCATGCTCGTCTTTGCCGGAGATCATTTTCTGAAACTAACTAAGACTTATTCTTCGGTGTAAAACACATCTGATGTAAGTTACTTACGTCTGTTTTGTTGTCTCTTTTATATTCTGTATCCCTTTTCAAAAAACGAATACCTCAATAATATGTTAGATAAAAACGTGTAAGATTGTCCCAAATTATGCTTTTTATTTTAGACGCCCTATTTACCTTCACATTACCGAAGACATAAGCAAATCTCGGCACACTATTCTTTAATCAGTGTTTACGAGATCATAAAACTCACAATGTCAAATTGTTCCAGCATGGAATTTACAAAATCACCCTAAACAAGCTTTAGGGCCATAATTGCTTCAAGATACATTTATAGTGAGTCACTCTGAGCATGTAAAATTACCTAATATAAACCTCTTGCAAGTTTTTTTAATAGCAGTCTCTATAGCCTATGCCTTTACTCAGTTCTATTAGCGTGATTTCATAAGCTATTAAAATTATCCTGAAAGATGCCAATGCGTCACTGATGAGAGATCTTCAGATACCGACGGACGCGGTGGAGGTCATTTGCCTGCTTATTTAGCCGCATTTATAGGAATTTGTTCATACATTACAACTACTACTATATCACCACCACCATCAATATTACCGAGTGAATGTGTAGGATTTTTGGTAATTCTGAAACTGTACTATTATTACGTTTAATAGTTATAACTTTATCCTTATTTGTATGATTAAAAGCGTAATCAAAATAACTTCATACAAATTATTTTTCATAATGAATTAAACAAAAACCAATTATTTAATCCACTACCATAGATTAAACACGATAGATACGAAATGAACAAAAAGATTTTAATTAAGATTGTAAAATGGATCTTCTAATGCAATGCTTTGCTCCCACGTAATAGGGCAATACTCCCTATCGTGCGAGCGCAATACAATCCCGTTTGTTCTGGGAATTTTGTCAATGTGACCCACAAAAGAAAATACCCACTCACCAATCCCCAGAAGTTTGTTTGATAATCATATTGTAGATTGTGTAAAGGTAATTACCATTAAATTACTTTACAGGAAATAATTTCCATAGGAAATTACCTTCTTCATTTCAATTCAAATTGCTTTCGATCTTAGCGAATTGTCATATAGCTTCATGCAACCTAAATGTATAGTAATATCAATATTTTAGAAGGCTCAAAATGGTTTAAATTAAAACAGTGCTGCAGTGACGGACTTAATTGATTTCTATTTCGTTAACTTTTGCCTGAACTTTGCTATTACGACGGTAATTTATTTCGTTTCTAGTCCTTTGATTAAGAAAGTTCGCCCTGTTTTTATCATATTTCGATTGAGACAAAGGTATAAAAAAGCATTCGCTTAATTATATGAAGTCATTAAAAGTTATGATAAAAGAGGCTTTTTTTCTTTATTTTGTGGCTGAATATGCATATTACTTTATGGTATTCAATAAGAGAAAGTATGTGGAACTGAAAAACAAATATTTTTAATATTTTAAATGGATAAGTCTTAGTAAAACTGAAGATAAACTTAATTACTGGTGGTAGGCTTCGGGCGTGGCTAGTCACCACCCACTGAACAAAGCCATGTCGCCAAGCGGCCTAGCCGTGTTCCGGCATGATGTTCGGTGTTGCCATTCATGGATGGCGGGTCAGATCAGTTGCGCTGCATGTGCCTAGTGAATGTAGCGTCTCGATCTACTGCCGCCTTCCTACCTAGGCAAGTATGCTCCATCGTAGATCTCATCGTCACTTACCATCAGGTGAGATCGAGATCAAATACTTGCCTATAATGTAATAAAAAAAAAAAAAAATTAGTTAGATATACCTAAAAGACGTAGTTGTGGGTAGCTCCTTCCAGATCTTACATTAGATTTTAATCAGATCAGGATCAAACGTGAGTAACATGCCCATGAGAACAGTTATAAAAAATATTCTGACATAAACATTCGTAAATAGTATCAACTTGATAGTGAATAGACGTGGCTTTGACGCCTGTGATGTTGTCGTAATAAAACTCTTTGATGGTGTTGAATCCGATTACATCACGATGCAGAATACGTTTACAATTTTAGCTATCACACACGGCTGTTGCTGACAATAAAAACTTTTTTACTTGAAATTGGAATGAAGGAATGGAGCACGCTACCGGCGTCTTTGTTCCCCGTTGACTACAATCTGGGTGTTTTCAAGTCGAGAGTGAACAGGTACCTCTTAGGCAAGTATGCTCCATCGTAGATCTCATCGTCACTTACCATCAGGTGAGATCGAGATCAAATACTTGCCTATAATGTATTAAAAAAAAAAAATTGTCCGCGTGTACCGTAAAAAAATCTCGTAACGAAATTTACATTTCTATATGTATGATGTTAAGTAAAACAAAAGGTACAAGGGTTGCTACTATATTAGTTTTTTCGATTTATATAAAGGGTCTCAATATTTATGGGTAGCTTTAAGTTGGATTTATTTTTACGATTAACACGGCAAGTAGGAACCAGGTCGGCGGGAGATTTTCCGAACAGAAATCTAAAGCTAAAATATTGAAGGAAAATATTGAAGTCGAAATGAATAATTTCAATCCCACGTCGAATGGATGAAATATGTAACAGTAACACGATAAATCGACAACACGATAAATGTTGATAAAAACTGTACCTATAGTAATAATAATAGATGTATATCTTTTAATTAATCAGTTTGTTAAACGTTATCACAGTATGTTTATTTAATATTAATTTATGTTTATTTGTGTTTTGCCAATAATATGCTTATACATAATACTAAAAGATGTTATGATATATGCTATATTAAATATGGTTTTTATCAATGATTTGTGAAAGAGTTTACTCAATACAGACAGATGTGTCCTCATAGGTATGTGAAAACAAGCCGATGGTAGTATAATAACTACAATATTGTTATCAGTTGAGTCACTGTGACAGCCGTAACTTTATTTATAAACAATTTTTATTTTATTATCATTTTATTTAACTACCCAGCCCAGTGCTCTGTAAACCGACATGACTAAAGACACTAAGTATAAATTATATCCATTGTGTTTATTTAAATCGGCCTGATTAGCGCAGTTGATAGTGACCCTGATTTCTGTGCCGAGGGTCCCGGGTTCGAATCCTGGTAGGGACACATTGTGTGATGAGGGCGAATGCTTGTACCTGAGTCATGGATGCTTAATATCTATATAAGTTATATACTGGGTTCGACCTCAGTTCATTGTACGGTACCCCAAATACAAGCGACTACTGACGACTGTTGACTAGGTCTAGTTACCTTTTTTTTTTTTTTTTTTTTACATGTGGGACTCCCCGGCGGCGGCCGGTATACCCACTAAAACCACATGGTGAATCCTCACGGTCGCTTGTGTCGGGGACACGGCAACGCTTGCGCATACTTCCGCGAACCCCGACGCGACTGCGGCCTTTCGGCCTCCTCCAGGCCTTGCGGCCAAGCACTGTGTCGGACCACCAGACACAGCGCCGATCCTCTCGAGCCCGGAGTGGAACGGCGAACTCCCCCGAGTCCGCCGCCCGGGGCTCAGGTCTAGTTACCTATATCAAGAATATTGTGACCTATACTTTTAAAATTTATAGGTAGAATGATATAACATAACTTTCGATTGCTTTAGCTTACAGTCTTGACCAAGAGATAAGAAATTAGAATACACAAAAATGTTGCAAATCAAATCTTATCCGACGCATCTCCGACTTTATTGAACTGAAGACTAAAACCAGACTTTAGGACGTTAAATATCCCGTTAATCTTTGTAACAGCCCTTGAAAGCTGTCGAAATTGATGCATCTTGCCGTCAATAAGCACTTAAACATCGGATAGGACGGACAAGTGGCCCTAGTCTAAGTAATCCCTCGGGCGAGGCCAAGTGAGATACATAGCTGCGATAATCTATGTCCAAGGCTGCTTTCGTGAGCCTGAAAAATTGCTGAATACGACACAAGTTTCTCGTCGAGACAGTGAACTGTCGCGTCAGGATTGGAAGGTGGGACAGGGCAAGCGTGCGGGCGATGGCTATTTATTATTTCAACATACCCATATATGGTATGTCGAAATGTAGCTGTTGACGTATTTTTAAAGTCTTATTTCTAAGCCCAAATAGGCTATAAGTCGACGAGAGTCGAGAGAGAGAGAGACGACATGGTTAGCGCAGTTGGTAGTATCCCTGCTTTCCGTTCTGAGTGCTGACAATGTTTATGTGATGAGCATGAATGTTTGTATCAAAGTTATAGATGTTTAATATCTGTGTAAGTATTATATACTGAGTTGGACCTCAGTCCATAGTACAGTACCCATAACACAAGCGTTTCTTAGTGTGGGACCGTATAGCTGGTGTGTTCGTCTGGCGATAGTTTATTATTATAAGTAACATTACTATATAACTGTAATACATAATATAGCTTAATATCGTTATAATTAAATTTAAAAAGTTTGTAGAAAGTACCTCCATGATTACCCTTTCTTATACAACTTTGAATAATATCAACCATCTGTAGAATATTTAAACTCAGAAATGAGGACAATATTTAAGTTACAATCTAATCCCTGAATACATAGATTATTCCAAAACACTTTGTAAATGGATAAAAATATCCAATAAATTCGAGGTTTTCTTGTTTTTATTTTAGACTCAAATTAAGTAACTTATTACCTTTAAATAATGCTGGTTGTAATTTTTTTTTTTATCAAAACCAATTGAATATGTATAGCATCAATAGCCAAATGTTTATTTAAATTTCGATTGGCTGTTAAAAATGGCTGCTACCGCCTACTTGAGTGAGGAGCAAAAATATTCAGTATCAGGTATCCGTATCGCGGCATCGAGTGCCTATTGGAATATCAAATATCGTGACTAGGAGCAGTTTGATTGAATGGTGCAGTTAATTAACTAAACTAATATCCCCTGGAATATGCTTTAAAGTTGACGTAAAGATAATAGTTATACCTAATAAATATGTTATTTATTATTTTCATTATAAAATGATTGAATTATTATGTTAAATTGTTACTTAGTCTAGACTAATTTGCTAATTTCTTAACTCGATAAGTAAAGTCGTTATAAAGTCATTTTCTTGCTTATTTTTAGGCAATTAGCTACGGTACTGTGAAAATCTTCTCAAGATGCGCTGTGAATAGGTACATAGCGTTGGGCATGGTTCCAAGCGATCATACTACTTTTTAATGCTACGCCGTCCCTAGAATTGGCTCTTTTAACAAGAATTGTTTTTGTTACTTAGTCCAGACTAAATTTACTTATCACTTGATTCGATAAGTTAACTAATTAAAAAATATTTTGTTTGCTTATTTTTAAGTTATCTACTATAGAAATACCATAAAGTACATCTTCCACAAAGAAAATGTAACACTTAGGGTCTGTTCCAAAATACACTAATAAACCCTATGGACAAATTCGGTATTTCACAAAATTTGTTTAATCGTTCCTTTTCATATTCTTTTATTTAATAGTTATCTTCATTTTGTTCTCTTTCTTCTTCTTAACTGAGCGTTCTTCCCAATTACTTGAAGTCAATATTGCCATAAATCTGAGGGCAACCTACTGCCTAATTAATGTCCAGTTAAGAGTTGTAACTTTTGGCATATCTACTGCTATATAAGCAACTTAAGTCGTTTATGTAATTGCAAAGTCGCCTACTAACTCGTGCACGATGCTCGTTTAGCACTACGTATCTATTTCGTTCCGACTTACATACGATTAGGCACGTCCCTAATTAAGTTTAACAAGATAAAAAAACTGGCCTTTAATCTTTACACTTGCTTTTCTCGTAATAAGATGAAACAATTATAAATAAAAAAAGATATCATAACCAACAAATAAATTGCTTAATTTTTTTGGACAGCGCCTCTGGCGAACAACATTTAAATATTTCAACTCTTCATACAATGTGTCTAAACATGGAGAATACTACGTACACGGTTAGCTTGCAAATAATCTCGCACTTAACCTGTACGTTAAATACCTACTAAGTTATCATAAATATCAAAATAAATATCACTATCTATATGCATTTAGATTAATATCCAGCAAATTGGATGATATCTGTCCGTTTCTTTTTAATATACGTTAATATCCTCGATATAAATACCATGAATGCGACAACGTAGAATATAAACGCTTTAATACAGATTTAATGGACAGTCCGTACACAGCAGCGTTCGTTCGTTCGTTATTAAATTCGTATTACTGCGTATTTTTTTTTCTCTGCGACTGTAAAGAATAGAGTTCAGAATGGCGTATCCGATGCAAATGTACGGATCATTGTTTTGCATATTGACATATTTATAGCGTATGTTTGCCATTTTCTATAGCTACATCAGTATCTAGCTAATTACCTGAAGTCATAATAATAAGAATAATATCGAGTGACCTACAAAATATGAATATTACATTTTCAAAATGTTTGTACTGATTTTTGTTTCTAGAACCACAGATTGTATTTCAAACATTTTATACAAATAACTTTGAACCTTAGTTTGAACTAAACAAGTAATATTTTATGTCAGCGATATTTAACCGTTGACTAGCTGGTCGAGGAATGGTTATGGAACTGTTAAATAGCAGCATCTCCTGCGAATGTATGCTGCTGCCTTATACTTTAAAGGTTCAACTGAATGTGAAAACAGGAAAATGTTTCAAGGTTATCCCAAAACTTCAGCCCTTTTTCCGCTCCCAGATAAGTTGAGAATAAACTACTTTCACATTTCAAAGCGAGATATATGACTTTCCCTCTAATCTTAGTTTCGGAGACTAGTAATGTAATTTAAAGTGTCGGCATTCATGAAATCCTGATCCGAATAGTCGGTAGGCACATATGTTACAAACGAAATAATGTACAGTGCCTAGAGAGTCATGTAGAAAGTTTAATGGAAACCTTTACACAATATACATCTGTGATAAGTAACATTATTCTACTGTGTGTTATTTTTTTTATACACAAAAGCGGGACGACGTTCTGTATGGATAATAATGTCTCGTGCGATTTATTTTCAAACAAGTTAAATATATTGACCCGAACAGTTAGAGTATTATTATATGTATGCATAGCTTTATTTTTCTTTTACAGTCCTGTAAAGGTAACTAAAACATTAAAAAACCGTGTCTATTACATTCTTTATGTCTTGGTACATACATAAAAAATGTACTATCATTTGACTATAATCGTCATGTCATATAAGTTACTCGATATAATACGTTTATAAAGTTATTCGTTATTTTCTTGTTTATTCAACCTATCTAGCCTGATATTTGCTGGACCGTCATAAAACTCCCAATCACGTAGTTGGAAATGGCCATAATCCTAAGCGCCCTATCTCGGCCATGGACCCGGCTAATCCGCACTATCGACCCTCCAAAGCTTCGACCCTACCGACCGAATATTGCCTAGGAATTAAAACGGCCCGTTATATTTCAAAGGCGTGATTTTCTTGGATTCTATTTAATTTTGTAAGATGACTTTTATAAACATTTAAATTATGTCACATAATATAATAATATCTAATGTAAGTGTTACGTTACATATAATACACCTTAAACATAAACAAGATAGAGTACATAATAGATAGTTGCAAATAGTCACCGCGTTGACATATATTTCATACAACACTTACTTGTATCGCCTCAAAGCGGGAACAGTACGTCAAGTGCGACATTATTCGTAAGCTAACTGTATACTTTATAGCCTACCGTATTTGGACATTTTGTATTGAGAATTGAAAGTTTTAAATACCGTCCACAAGAGGCGCTTTTCAATTCTTCATGTAAAATGTTTAAATACGGTAGACTTTAAAGTATACAGCTAGCTCGTACTTGACGTATATTAAAGAAAAAAACGTATAAACCATACTTACTCAAGCTTGAGAAGAAGAACTTGTAGGGATGAAGCCATAACATGTCAGTATTGAAACCTTTTACATAATGTTTACAAAACGTTTCGACGGGTCAGCCAACTCGAATTTTGGCTTATTTCATGCGATTGCCCAATCTCCGAAAACGAATATTAAGACAGGCTGAGGACATTCAACATGAATACATTTCCAATCGAATCCAAATGTTTAATTCATAAGAGCATCAATTGCAAAGAAAATTTCCATCGCTCCAACAAATCGGGTTCAGTAAGTAATTTTTCCGATATTTTGACGTTGAATACGTTCTCTCGTTTCATTTCTACTCAAATGACAAAGATTAATATTGTTTTAGTCATTTAATGAAGTGTCTTTTTTCATATTATTGCTGGGTGTTTTATCACTTGTAAGCGTTCCTTGCGTAATTACAATTAGAATTATGCAGTCATTTTCAGGTTTAGGCATATAATCCCACTAGTAATTGTTATTTGCGTAATATCAGATAGAATTCTTCAGTTCTTTGAAGTTGATTTTCACGTAAAATACTACAATAGTTACCCATAAAGTCGGCACATTATGGCTTAGGTACTACAAAGACGTTGATTTTCTAGGCAATTTGAGGCACTTTTTTACTTTTATGCAAAATCTTAAATTACCAGACAACCGTAATTTAAGCCATTTGAAAGGTTTTATGTAGGACCAAGGTATTCATTATGTCAGTACTGAGTGGGGTCGAAGCAATGGTCTGGTTTGAGTGTAGACCGGCCGAATTCCTAAATAATGCGATAAAATACTCGATTCGCGTAAAGCATACTAGTATAAAGAATGTGAGTGTAAAGTAGCTCGTATGCTATTAACTGGCACTTTATACCAATGTGATACCTATGCCAGCTGCACGTAGCTTCGAGTCCTCGCGTTTGCCACAGGCACGCTTGTGTCACACAGATCTCGCGACCCAGCACTGCTACTCGCATGCTTGAAATCGAACATCTTGCGATCTGTTCGCACGCCATGCATTGTAAAAATTATGGACTAAAACATTTAAAAAAAAGCCCGCTGAGTTTCTCGCCGCATCTTCTCAGTTGAGGTCCCGTTCCGATCCGGTTGTAGAGTTAAGAAAAAAAATGTAATGACAATTTGTAAGTGCCCCCGTAGGCCTATACGAAATTAACGATTTCACATCAACTTTGACTTTGCCATCTACTTGATGTACTTTCATATATTATGTCAATGTGAAATCGAACACATGCTAGTTATATGCATGTTTAAGTTACTGATGCTTTTGTGCTAGTAACAACTGTGTCGCGGGCTTATATGAAGCTCATTACATATATGAGAAAGAACTGAGTGCATCAACCAAAAATACACTGATCTTCTTAAACGCTTATATCAGCGAAATTCCGGGCAGATACTCATTTTTACAAGCCTCGGTAAGCTCTCCACTTACCGTAACGGAGTCTATAAAACGATATTACGCGCTTACCAAGCTATTACATATCCAAGCATTATAGTTCGATACGCTGAACTGCTACCTATATACCTAATGGTGATCGCAATTTCAACCCCATGTCTGTGGGGTAATCATTATCTCGTTAAAGGTAAGTAATGTTTTTATAAATATTGAATTTGTTAAGTTGAAGTAATTTTCGTGGTCAATATTATACATGTTTATTTTTTTAGATTTCTTGAAATAGTTTGTTTACTTTGCTTATGTTTTAGTTTAACCATGAAATAAAGACCACTGATCTTATAATTAATGTGGTTTTGTTTCTTCTATAGTACATTACGTAACCTAAAAAATATGATTTTTCATAACACTTTCGATGGCTCTTGGTTATTGGGGTATAAAATAAAATCGATAAGTACCTAGTTGTACGAGAATAACTAGTTACAGATTCAAATAGGTAGTAAAAACACGTGTATCACAATATTCAGCGTATCTACCTAGTTAAATTCAATATGTATCAGAAATTTCATTTTATTATTCATGAGTGTGCTCCCACGTCCAAATCAAATTGTTGTATGTGCAAAGCATCGCGTCTTTACATCGTCTTCTTTTACAGGGGATCATAAAAATGTATATTGGTGTTCTACCTACACTCCATCTTATATAAATACAATAGAAATGAAACAATATTAAAATGGCTTCCTTAACTCCACCGCCTTAAGAAAAAAATATCATCGACGCAATGCAAAGGGGGTATTTTATGTTTAAATCTGTACCGCCAGGATTGTTCATTCGTTAGCTATTTCTAATGTAACTTGGCCTTTAACCACTTTAAGCGATTACGTCTAAATGTAAAATGGGGCCTGCCATTATACCGGGTGCACTCCCCGACACTCTATGCGAGAGAGATTTGAGCCATAATTCACCTCAATGGCCCAATGTAGGTTGTTGAACTTAACACGGCTTTTGAAAGATGTGTCAGAATTCATCATGACGTTTGCCTTCACCGTAAAACTAGAGATAATACTACTGAAAACAAAGACTTGTTTGGAAGTTCGGACGTAACGTCGCTACTATCAAAGTAAAGTCACTATATTCAATGCATTTATAGTGGTAGAAAGTGACGATCATGGTTGAAAATGAGATTCGCACATGAAAATCAGATATCACAGAGATTTCAGCGGAGTTTTGGACGTTCGATCCTGGTTACCGAGGCAAGCGTTCACCAACTTGGCTATCACTGCTTATCATACAAAATACTTTGGAAAAAGCTTTTACTCAGATCATAAAATGAGTAGGATACATTTTTGGTATCTCGTCTTTTTTTTGTTGCGAAAATATAAAATTAATTATTCTACTTCTACTGGTAATCTTATACCGGCGTTTTTTAAGCACATGTAAGCGTGCAGTGCGGTTGTAGAAAGAGCTATTATTCAGTTTTGTTATGGCAGTGTACGGCGAAATATATTATAATATTTGATCTTACAGATTCTCCTTGGTATTTCCGTTATATGTCGCCTTCGTATTTGAATATGCCACCAATAAACCATCTTTTCTATTCGAAATTCAATTTATAAGCAAATGTTGTGGGTTTCTAATGGAAAGCTAGGCCATAAGATGGTCTATTATATTAGCCAAATACGTTTCCGTTACGTATACGTTTTCGTTTATTTAGTGGCATTACAAACAACAACTATTTTTCTTTTTATTTCTGAAAAATGCTCTGCAAAGCTATTGATAATTGAATAAATCTATCTATTTATCAATTTGGCAGGGAATATTCAGCGTAATGTTGTGGATATGAGTAGCCTAAAATATTCAATTTATTAATGAAATCTTAAAATTCAGTATGAACTCTCATGTCATTTTCACAATGCACTCAGTGTCCCGTGACAAAGTGATTAATTTAATTTTACTTATTCAAATAATAAAACGGTTTATTTAATGTAACTATGATTTTATGATTTTTGCGCGAGGATTTGAGGAGCTATTTCACGAGAATCCTATTGACCTAATTTCAATACATTGTGCTAAAAACATATTCTGCCTGAAGCCGTCTTCAAGATATGATAACAAAATAAATGTAAATCGTAATTTCCATAGAAAATTATAGCTTAAAAAATATTAGAACATTAATGTAATGAGATTTTGGGAATTTACAAACGGTAACAAACTATAATTCCTTGGTAATAACAACATAGGGCGTCTTCAGGCCGGAGGCGCGCACTGAATACTCCCGGCTGGATGACGTGACGGGGCACAAGAATGTTTCCATTACAGCCCAACATTCTTGAGCGTACAAGAACAATTTACACTAAATAAAGTCTTACACAAATTATGTAAATAATTGTATGTGGTTAATTATTGGGGCGTAAAGATACAATCCCACTCGAATGTAGGGTAGGCTCGTGCCCAGCAGTTGGACATTAAAAAGGGCTGGTATTATTATTATTAAAGATACAATTTACAAAAAATATATACATATCCTGCTAGTGCATAATCGAATCTTTCATATTTTTGAATAAGTGCCGCTTTAATGGACGATAGTATAATACCATCCATGTATACATAAGGGTAATTGAATATTGGTAATTACATAAGGTGTAACAAAAATTGGGTAAAATATTTTAATAGATGAATCAGTCAGTTATATGGATCACGTTGATGTCTAAAATAAATGTGTAAATAATGTTATATTTTTTTAAACAAGGCGATCTAGTAGATATCTCAGCCTTTGGCCATGCGCTCAGTACAGGTGTCATTTTTGAAATTTCTAATAATTAGATTTATTTCTTTGGGAATATTATTTTTATAACCTACTGTTGACCCTGTTGAAATTTAGGTCTGGCATTTTGAATAAATACACCGTATATTTATTCAAAATGCCAGCCCTAAATCATTTCAAACAAGTACTATCAAAGTTTCTTTGAAGTTTCGGTATGTGTTTACTTACCGGTTGGCTTGCACTGTTATCTTTGCCTGACTTGTTTGATAATAATATGATAAGGAAACAACGGTTTGTACTGGAAATGAAATGTTAAAGATAATTGATTGTTTTACGGTACCCTGGAGCCCTTCGACCTATAAAATGAAAAGGCATAGTTATCAATCATGCCGTCATAGATAAATCGCTTGTATAATTTCTCATGGGAATCTTAGCTATCGAATAAATCATGAAAATGTCGGTGAATTTAATCGGAAGGTTTTTAGCGCTGATTAATAAAATCAGTCTAAAACCGGATTGTATGGGAAAATAATTAAATATAAAATCATATAAAATGTATTTGTAAAATTCATGGTATCAATAACCTACTCTTTATTTTCTTCGAACAAAAAATGGGATAATTTAAAACTGAGGACCGCCTTACGATTGTAGTATTGGTACAAAATAATTTTCTGAAACGAAACAAAAAAAATCTACTTTTTCACTCCCCGACATTATATATCTGCATTTCCCTTACTCTCAAAACCTACCCCCGTTTTCATTCTATCTTACCATCCATTACGTAATGAAAATAAAAACTTTTAAACGCTAAAAGCATTTTATAACATCAAAACAAAGTATATAAAAAACCACCATTGTTAAAACAATTACATCACTTCCGTACCGCGAAACCGGCTTTTATTTTTATATCCATAGTGTATAGATTGACGTGGTTTATGAATTACCGGCCACCGACGGACGTGCCACAAGCGTGTTTGTAAACAAATCGGAACTCGGCTCAGGCACGTTCGAGTACATCACGTTCATTATTTATTCTGAGACTAATAACCCGTCCCGGCTTCGCACGGTGGGAATTTATCTAATGCTTGGTGCGATTTGGTTTCCAAATTCAAATCTTCGCGGTGGCTATATATGCCCCGTGCGGTCTAATAAAACTAGCGGAGTCGATTACATTCGCGATTTATTTTTACTACAGACAACCAACAAACGTTAAATTCTACCTATACGTACAGTACATATTGTGTATTTTGTGGTTTGAAAGCATTTCATTTGCTGTATAAAGATAACGAATTGAATATTGATGATATTTTCACGGTGATAATAATTGTTTACCCTCCACTTTCGCTTTTAATATTATAAGACTGTATGAAGAGGTGCATATTTAAAAAAATATAAATTGTTGATATTAAAATAATTACGTACAGAATGACGTAATAATTTACACAAAAAATAAATCAGGTACGGTATCGTATAACGTCATAGCAGATGGTAAATATAAACAAATCACATCAAATGATTGTGAATTTTCGGTATGATACCGTTATTTGTGAATGTTTGCAATTCTAAAGCGACATTACTTTCTATGACGTAAGATCGAATACTATTTTTGTGACAAAAATAAGTTTTGTTACCAGCGGCTGTATTAGGTGCGATGTAGGGATATTTTTTTCTGGAATCATTTAAAGCGTTTTACTATGTTTTCTATAAAAAGGATTTTAAGTTTTTAAACCCTATAGTACGTGTATTCATGAGTCATAATCATCTGTGGTTATACTAACGTACTCTCAGACTGAATCGTCCCGTTATTCCCTAATGCACACAACTAACATGGTAACCCTTGATTAGTTGGGTAACTTGGAGTTCCTGAACCTAGCGTCTAGGGACTATACCGAGTTTAGTTAAATGGCCCTGGGCGATAGGCATTCTTCAAATTTCACGAATAGGTAATGTATGGACGACAAATTAAAAATTTCGTTCTGCTAGGGACTGACTAAACGACATACTGCCGATATTTTGTCTTGTAAATTGAGGACTAGTCAGCGATTATCTAATCTAATACACTACGAACAAGCTTGTATCGCATAGAACAAGTGCGTAATATAGATAAGTTTAAAATACTGTAATTGGAACTAGACCTTTCATACTAAACGAACAGAAAAAATATACTAAATAAACTACTTATCTATTTCTGCATAGTTCCCATGATAAACTTGTGAATAAACATTGTTTTGTGAGAACGGACATTGAAATGATAATTGTTTTACTACCTAATATATTTACTTAATAAGATTTAAGTACACTAGAATGAATTTATTACTTATCTACACCAAGATTGAAAACTGTGTCTGCTTTATTATCAAAAGATGAATTAATCATCTCTCCTTTGCCCTAACAAATTCAATTGAATGTCAAATGGAGGAGATGAAGCCGTGTCAAAACGTCATTTTGCACGAACATCTTTGGAAAAATACCGGGGAAAAAGGAGCTCATAAATAAAAAAATCAAGAAAATTTATTGGCGACTGCTGACTGTTTATTACTTCAGTAAAAAATATCTGTTTTGTAAAGTGGCTAAAGCTAAAAGATCAGAGATACTTAACTGATATTTTACTCACATTTTTTACGCCTAATTAGCCTTTTATACACAAGGTACAAACACCTTTGAGTGAAATATTACCAACACGTATTCTATACCAGGAAAGGGTGGTAACAAACGGAAGGGAAGCTATTAGCTCGCTACCGGACTGTCAGAAGATATATGCATGCCATTTATCAGCCAAGCCTACTTATAACTCCTAAAGACTGTTATTAAATAATAAAAGTATCGAAATAATGAAGTCATTACGCCAAAATTGAGCTTTATACCTAATCATTGTTTGAAGAAAAATAATGCATAATAAGCTTGAATTCGTTTCATATTTATATTACGTTACTTTAACTTTGCGTCAATGATAAAGAACGTGAATTAATTTAACATTGCCTATTTGTTTTTTTATTATTATTTTATGCTATGACATTTATCTCAGCTTCTCTATATACCTAGATATAAATATAAATACTGACTGTGATATACAACGTGCTTCAGGAAGAGATACCGCCCTTCGAATCTGCGTTCCATTATCGAATTAGTAATTATTGTCTGAGGTTATAATTACATGTGTAAATAAAAAAATGCTCCCAATTAACACTTTATACACCATTTTAAATTACTAATCGATATCTGATTTCACATAATGATTACAAATCTACTGTCTACTGGTGGTAGGCTTCGGCCGTGGCTAGTCACCACCCACTGAAGAAAGCCATGTCGCCAAGCGGCCTAGCCGTGTTCCGGCATGATGTTCGGTGTTGCCATTCATGGATGGCGGGTCAGATCAGCTGCGCTGCATGTGCCTAGTGAATGTAGCGTCTCGATCTACTGCCGCCTTCCTACCTAGGCAAGTATGCTCCATCGTAGATCTCATCGTCACTTACCATCAGGTGAGATCGAGATCAAATACTTGCCTATTATGTAATAAAAAAAAAAATTAATACTAATTTATAAATCACATGATGTGATAAAAAAACCTCAACTCCATTTAATAGGTGCATGGAATGGAATAACTTTAGGTTTATACACCACTGATTACAGCCTGTTCGTTCCAATAGAGAGATGTAATAAAGCGCAGCCATGTAATGAAATCCATGCACCAAAGATGGTAACGTTAACAAAACATCGATTGCGTCGTTCCGAATCGTTATGTTCGATATAAAACTGAGTTAATAGGGTAAGTCGGAACTCCTAATGTAATCGTAACGCTATCCGGAAAACATGCTGTCACTGTCATACTTAATTATAAAACTATGGTGTGAGAGGGATGTAAGACGTTATGTTGCCGAAACGATACGTAAAATGAATTGTGCTTGAGGTACAGGTATTACAGACGGATAGACGGAAACACAGACATAGTCGTATCATAAGGGTTCCGTTTTGACCAATTTGGTACGGTACCCCAAATAGTCGGTGTTCTCGCAGTGAGTGTATGCGAGCGTGCGTAGACACCTCACCGACTCGTGCTGTTTGCAAAACAACACTGATTCTGTATAATCCCGAACAAATATTTGCTTTTATTTCGAAAAAATATTGGACACCGTTGTTCAGACAGGTTTTATGTCTATTTTTAATGTATTCAGCGAATGTTCGGGTCGACCTTTTGGACAAATAAACCGGTAAAGATGCAAATAAAACGCTTAAGTGCGAAATATTATGTAAAACAGACGTATTTTTATTGTCGATCGTGAAATAATATCGATAAAAAAAAAATAAAGGCTCGATATAGCGTGTGGCGACGTCGATACGAATTTCGAAGGCCTAATCTGTATAATCTATATATGTAAAACGAAGTCGTGTTAGTTACACTTTTTATAACTCAAGAACGGGTGGGTCGATTTTCACGATCCTGGATTTTTTTGAATTTATCTCTATCCCGACTAGCAGAATAATTGAAACATGGAAAACCACTTAAAGAATAATAATAAAGATATAAGTACATACATATATACTTTTTTCATTAATCAATAATAATAAAGATACTTATTTTTTTTCATGTTGATTCTCAGACGGCACTAAGTTCGCCGGGACAGCTAGTTGCATATAAATAAAGGCCGATCAGTAATAAAATAAAGTGGGCTAGTGATGGCACTCATTTTTTTTGCAGTAAGTATTCGTAATAGAACGTAGCACCATTTAGGTACATAATAGTTCTAAGTAATATAACAACAATTGTGAAAACTGACCGTCATAGTAGCCAATTACGTTATACTGAGAAGATATTATAGCTACTTACAACACAAAAGGGTGGTATAATTGTAGTAACATTACGACTTTACACGCAGTAAAATATTCGAGATAGCTGAAAAGTTATTTTATACCTTCTCCTATAAAAAAACTTTGAAAGTCAAGTGAGCCCATATAAAAACGTGTGTTTTAGATAGCTGTAAAACTAGGGTTCAAATGTCGAAAAAACCTTATCTATCAGGGTAAAAAATATATACATCCATTAGTCCCAAACATGTAGACCATAATGTTGAGAACTCCAAACTTAGTTGGGAATTACAAAAAATTACGGATTTAGTGATATTCTTTTCTATAGCTATAGTAGATAAGTTATGTTGGGAAATATTTCTACAACCATCACCAAAGACCGGTGTGTAAAATACATTATGTATTCTTGCGTTCAGCGTATTTTTTTTTAAAATAAGACTTGTGTAGTGACCTGAGTAGTCTCAGCAGACAATGTTAATTGACTGCCCTGCAATAACCTACGAGAACCTTTTACTTGCCTACAGACAAATGAGCAAGTACGCTGTAACATAAAAATATACTACCTAAGTGGGCTAAGTTGGGCATTACATTCGAGACGGGATTGTAGTCCGAGCCGAAGGCGACTAAGTAATGGAGCCGAGACTGTAATGACTAAATGTCTACGCGATTCATACAACGTTTTTGAACACACTAGTGAAGAAACAAAAACATTAACATTAGACACTATACTTCAACACAAATTTTTGAAACATGCCAACACAACAAAAATGGCGCCAGTTTTTTTGCTCTCCCCGTTTGAAAGAGAGGTGCAGATAACAAAGCCGTAAATCAGCCTAATAAATAATATAATTAATTGAATATTTTTGTAATTAATGTTAATTTGATGACAAAAATAAATGATTTGTAGAAATAAAATGTTTATTTATCATATTTTAACTAACACAGTTTATTTAATCACATAAATCGAATATATTTTTTAGACATTACCAAATTTGCTATCATAAAAAAGTGAAGTGTGAAACAAAAGTGCGGTAATATAAAGTGAAAAGCACGCATGTATACTAAGCAGCATGATGAATCTAAATTCAGAGCAATAAGAGCCACTTTACGAGCAAGTTTTTTGAAAAATTTATTATGAATGTGAAAAGTTTGGAATAGGTGGAAAAATGTAACTACATAATTTACTATTACACTTTTATGGAATTTCACGCAAGACAGCTTGGTTAAACTTTGAGGATAACACGTAACCTGTATTTTATCTCAGAGCACAACCATAAAATTAACAAAATTACAGATACGACACTTCCTGCACGATTGTACCTACTCAATTCTAGTACCTTGGAGTGACTCAGTACCGTTAGTATTTTAACTAACACTTAATTAGTCTTAGGGATTAACCAACAATGAATGGTGCTGAGCAATGGTGCTGAATTAACTTAACAGATATACACATTATTGTACTGTATTTATAGTACAAACATTAAAAAAGAATATAAATGTTTTCGCCATAAATCCCGTCTCGTTTTGAGAAAGCATTTATTATGGATGCTAAAATCGAATTAGATGGCCACAAGTTTATTAAAAAAAACAAACCAGCCAGTATCTTGGTGACAAAACCATCGTCACGTGCATTCACTTGAAGAACCTTTTGAACCTTTCTGCCCCGTAATCGCAATTGCGTTTTCCTCATAATTATTATTGACACGTGTGTCATGAAGATAATTATGTTGCTTGCGTGCAGTAGGTAAGCAGTAATTATGAAATATACTTGATTATCCTAGAACAGACTTATCTACTTTTTACGATCTAGCATCGTATAGCAGGTGCTTGAATAAAATTACGGTCGTATAATAACTTTCAATTATTTAGGTCATTATAGGTGAGTACTTAAAATCTTTATTTCATACTTGTGAAATTCTTCTCATACATACGAATCATTCTATAAAGAACGTGTCTTTCACAAACATAATTTCTTTTTACAATTTCGAGAGATATAGGTATTCCTGATTCGTGACTCAGTATTACATTGCGATTCTTTATTCGATACTCGTATACATTACTGAATTCAAATGAGCGAGCAAACCCAAGGAATATGCTAAGCAATTGATCCCAGAATATATCAATGGCTGGCTGTTTATTCACATAAAATATGCCTTAAAGCATGTTACAAAATAGAGGGTAAATATAAAAGAAAATAAGTACCATAAAAAATCCCAGGAAACGAAAAATAATGCTGGTACTATATCAAACGTAATAACTTTATTTGGAGCACCTAAATGAACATAATATTAATCAATAAGACAATCCAATGTACAAAGACTTCAACTTCATTGTTATAAGAAAAAGTACTTAAAATACATTTATAAGTTATAAGTCGAAAAAGTACGAATGACTCTTCTTAAATATCAGGCACAATAAGGTTCATGTTTGTATTGCCTCTAAATCCACTGCACACGAATCCAGACTCTCTCCTTATCGTACACAGTAGTTCAGATATACCAATAAAATTCAAATTGGACCGTACACAATCAACGAAATGGGCCGCAATAAACGCCCGGGCGGTAATAAAACGCGCAAATAATAACCCTTACACAAATACATTTTATTTCCATAGCTATATGTACAAAGCCTAAACAAAGCCGGTCATAATAATAATAGATACTCGTGAAACTGTTAACATGTGCGCACTAGGTGAATGCTGAGAGATGGTCCCTATACAGCTATAAAATAAAACGAGGGTCCTCGTTGAGCCGTAGCGTGTTCACCGTGACGTCATCAGACCATGGCTTCGCCATACTGAGTCTACATTATGGAACATAGATACTGGAACATGGATTCTAGAAGTGACAAGATTAAACTAACGCATAATTATTATAATGATTTCGTCCGCAAAAATTATAATACTGTCTATGCTTATCTGCTCTCTATCTGACGATTAAAAGTTAAAGTCCCAGTATCTGTCAATGACACTACAAATGGAGTAATTTCTGCCAGTATAGATTCTTTCAATATTTTATAATTGATAGGATGGAGTAAGCAAAACCTTTATTCCGTAGATTCTATAGTAAATGCGTCAAAGCAATATAAAATAATATTTAATATTGCTCTTCTGTTCGGTATTACAGCGGTATAAAGTTCCTCAAACGAAAGAAAGTTCATAAAAAGCTGTAACGATGGATCCGTGACGTCTGCTCTGATGACCCCTTTGTCCGCGGTTGCTAAAACCAAGGTTCGTATTTACCTTGGGTTTTCCTTAATAAAAGTCATATTAATACACCAAGCACTTGCCATAAGCTGCTTTACCAAGAACACAACACTCAATATAACACAAAGTAAGCTTCATGCTTACACACCGTAAACATGCAGCTTTTAACCTTACATTTCCGCTTGAGATGATTGAACCAAAGATAGGAAAAGTATTTAGACACAAAGTTAAGTTTCGGCCGTTCGTAAGAAATATTGACACAATGAATACACGTCGAACTTTTGTCCAAAACCATTAGACGATGTCATCTATCAGTCGAAGGTCGCTTAGTAACAGTATACGTAAGCGTTACAAGCGATAATCTTGCTGACTTTCTACTAAACATTTTTTAATGATCTGACAAATTGGATTATGTTTGAACATGACAGGTTTCTTTTACCTGCTGAAAGCAAATTAAATGTTTCAATGAACATCTCTAATTGGGGTGCATTTTTTTGTTCTAGATGTTATTTTTATAGATATTCCACCAACCTCGGTTACGATAGGCCCTGGCCGAATCAACTTCTTTTTCGTGTGTGATGCAGCCCGTATAGGGCATCGAAAATAGTCTACGATTCCCAAGCTATTGTTTTTCTTGATATTCACTCAATTCCCGTAATAAGTACTACGTACCTACCTAATATTCGTATTCTGTTACCTTGGTTGTAGCAAAGTTCATGGTTCCCGAATCACTTTACGAACCGTGCCCGAGGGGGAATTGATATTCATTCGCTAAAACTCCACATGGAAGTTTCTCGACGATGCCGGTAGACCTTGGTATGGTTGTCAACCAGAATTCTTTAGCCGTAATCATATTATTAAGTGTATGAATTTCAAATATATTTTCCTGAAAGTATCTACATAGGTCTGGATAGATAGGTCTACCGTGTTTTAACGGTTATTCTGCCATTTGGGGCAGAGACTAATTAAAAAAAAACAACGTTAATAAAAATCGGCTCACCCGTTCTTGAATTAAAAATGGTTTAACTATCAGTACTTTGTTTTATATATATAGATATAGATATACAATATTGTGCGAGAAGATTGGAATGAAACATTACGATTGAGTATGTATAAAATGTCGAAGATATTTCTTAACCATGTATTAAAAAAAACTCTTCCAGTACCAAACTGGCTTTGTACCAATTATACCAGCATTCATATCCCCGGTTTTCACCACTACGGTATTTAATTAAATTGAATCGTACTACAACAGCATACGATGTATGTATGTTGTACATAATACTAGCATCGTTTCCGACCACTATACGGTAATCACCACTAAAGTATCTGCGAACTTATAATCTTATCACACTTATCTACCGCTTGTTTCATTAATAAATCGATGAGTATACAAGTGAACAGACAAATTTATTTGGTACTAGCTGTTGCCCGCGACTTCGTCCGCGTGGTATTTAACAACGTCTCAACCGTTGGCAACAGCCTGCTCGCGTTCTGGTCCCGCGGGACGCATTGCAGATTGTTGCTATCAAACTTTAAGCAGGCGCAGCGCTGCAACATTGGTTTTAATTTTTTTTCGAGAGATCAATTTTTTTTTTCTAAAATAAAAGTAGCCTAAGTTACTCCTTGTTACATCAGCTATCTGCCAGTGAAATTCCCGTCAAAATCGGTCCAGCCATTTCAGAGATTACCCGGAACAAACAGACAGACAGACAGACAGACAGACAGACGGACAGACAGACAGACAGACGGACAGACAGACAGACAGACAGACAGACAAAAATTGTTAAAAATGTGGTTTCGGTATAGGTAACGTGTATACATCCAAATGCAATTGGTAAAAAGCTGTCATTTTAATATTACAAACAGACACTCCAATTTTATTTATATGTATAGAGTATAGATTAACAGATAAGGCTGTTGTTATTCCATTAATGAGTTGCAAAGATGTTATTTGGATAATGTAACAACTGGGATGTTTATATTTATTGTTGACTGTTTCAATTAAAGTTTTTTGGTATTAATTTCATACGCATAACTACTATTGTTATTCCACCATGGAGTATTTGAAATACTTATTGATCTTTATTGAACTACATAACAAAAATCTACATAACCAGATAGGCGTATACTGAACGACTGTATAAAATATATAATCTGTCTATATAACCATAAAAATAATATGTCTATATATAAAACAAAGTCGTGATAGTTACACCATTTATAACTCAAGAACTGGTGATTTTTATGATATTTGATTTGTTGAATAAGACATGGGAAAGATGACTATTTGCTCATACATTTGATTCTGAGCTGGTATTGAGTTCGCCGAGACAGCTTGTTGTATGTAAAATAAATTGTAGGCGTTAAAAGTAAATGATGCATCCCGACGGATAAGCGCTTTTGATTTATGTCTGCAAAAAGTCTTCATTTGTAGTATCTCAACAATAAAGTAAGAGAGACCAAAGAGCGTAGACCACGCGAGACGTAAACAAGCACGAATAACTATTATTATGCAATACATGTAGGTATTGTGATTCCCGTCATCTGCGACCTTGAACCTTATTTATTGGAGACAACAACAAAAAAAAATGTAATGGTCGACAAATCTTATGAGTACGAATGACGTGGCAGCACGCACGATTATCATTTGTATTGAAAAATATAATTCCGCTAGCATTTGCCACTTTAATTTTGCTATACTTGTTCTGGTCAACGGTGTATAGGGCTATACAACAAAGACTTTCGAAGCAGTCCTGTGTTCATATTTTTTGAACACACTTATTTTTTTTGGACCAAACGGTTTGGTCTTATTAGTTGCGTGTATCATCGCAGTATTCCTGAAGCCAGACGTAGTTAATGACCATGAGACATTGGATTAATATGCGCTGACGACGTATAGAATCTACGTACTACGCTTTGTTAAACATTAGGTGTCGACACTTAATTATTATTGATATATTCCTCTATTTATAACTACTTGTCCGAGGCGTTATGCAAACATAAACACAGCTTATTGTTTGTCGACTTAAGTATTAAGTACTAATTTGTAAAGAATACTTAATTATAGGAAAATCCATGATTTAAACCCTTTTCTCTGTTCCTTGTGATGTACGAATTTCATGTTAATAGTCCCTTTCAAGGCAAGCTTGACTAACTAATCCCCAATACTTAGGTAGAAGGCGATGCTAACTTCAGTTCCTTTGTTCTGGAAGATTTAAAATTAAACAAATATTTGCGATTTTTTTTTGTTTATTTCATTAGATAGATGGTTTATTCAGTCAGATGAAACCGAATAACTACAGCTACAGACGGTCTGTTCCATTTAATACGAATAGGTATGCAAAATAAGTAGGTGGATAAGTTACAACAAATAAGTATTTATAAACAGAATTAGAGCTAATGTAACTCAGTGTGTGGGCGATACAAACCTCATTTAGTTTCGTTATATTGCTATTGTTATTGTTTTCTACTCATTCGGAATGCTGTTAACGAACTCCTAAATTATCCGTAGGTATAGTCTATTGTATATACGTTTTCATTAGGACCGCATTTAAAACAGGTACGGCTGATGATAGCGTACGTGTGGAATAGTTATTGCGAAATTATCTCGCCAATTCCGTTTGCGGTGTAATTAATAAAATTATCGGGTGGGTTAAGGATGCGTATGCGCTTAATTGTTTTGTTTTGAGCCAATTCAGCTATATTCGGTTTTTAGGTCAATTGGACTTTCTTTTTAGAACTAACATTGGTCTTTCACACCTATTTAAATAAGTATTTTAGGTTCTATTTTATTACGAATGTTATAAAAAATCTGCCTCAGACTTATCAGTCGTCTCTTCAGCCAGTTATATAGTAAAATACTTTGATAGGTTGACAAACCGATACGAGTGCTATTTTTTGCCAACTGTAGCGTATAAAATCATTTTGATCCCTCACGTAACAGCATTGGTTTACGCAAACGCCTACCGATATATAACGGCAAAAAGTTTCGATAGCATTCGTGCCGCGCACCTGTCAGGCGCTCGGCTCACGCGAAGGCCGTCATCTCCGATTAATAGCACTGCGAGGTTGCCCTGCCCGCCCTTTATTGCCCCTCCACCTTTCAAGTGCTGGCAAATGGGCAATGTTAAGGTCACATGACGTCAGGGTGGCCGGAGTCAATGGGGCAGCTTGGGTTCGGAATGTATTGTGTAAAATGTCAAGCTATGTAGACCATACCTATACGTTTATGCAGACACAAGCTAAAGTATTAGCTAACTATTAGCGACTACCTAAAAAAACTATCAGGAGCTATTAGCTAACTTCCTAAATTTTAATTTATTTATATGCTAATGGGTTCAAAATGATACCAAATATATATTAACTCTAAGCATAGGTGCTGTAACTATTTTGTTTAAGGTACGGTGAACTAAATTAATACCCAATAAAGTAGAGAAAAAAATAGAAGTTGGGTACAAATCCATTTAAAAATTATCATGTCATACATTATGTCAGTCGATTGTCCCGTCTTAACGATAGGTACGTTTACGCTAACAGTATTCATATCCGTGCATTATATGAAAGGGTACCTATTATTAAGTTTATTATGGCACCAGTTTTAATAGAATATACTAAAATAGAACAACCCCAGTGCGTTAGAATAGTCCCTCTGTTCCCCTGCAGTGCGTTGAAAGGGACAAATTATATGTATATAAGGTGGAACAATAATAGTGTATATATTTTAGCAAGGCCAACAGTAGGTTATGAAGATAAAATTCCCAAAGAAATATATCAAATGATTAGACATTTAAAAAATTAAACCATTATTTTCACAATTATTTTCTACATCAACGTCATCCATAGAACGTAATGATTCATCTGTTAAAAGATTGTATATGATATTTGTTACACACTATATCACAGTGGTTAATCCTCTATGTGTTTTTTTTTTATCTCTGTCTGCACACATTAGCTGGACTACTTTCAGCTGTGAAGGTTTTCTGTCTACTGCTTATAGGCTTAGGACACATTCTGGATGTAGGGATCGTAATGTTTGTTGCGGAGTCGTTTTACTGTTTTTCTTATTTGTTACTCCGAAAATACAGACCTTATTAAATGTTACTAATACCTACAAGGTACTAGATTAGACTATTGTGTCAGTGGATTAGAGAGAAAAAAGAAATTTAGTTTTTTTTTTTGAGACTGGTTTCGACGTTCCTTATGACGTCTAAACTTTGTCCTTTATAAATCCAGCTTATTTATATGTTCTTGAACCTATTTGCAGGTCCTACCAAAAACTGTAAACTGTAAGTAGATGGTACACTGGGTCGCGTTCTTCTCTCAAATGTGTGAAATTCAGGCGCGCTTAGATATATTTTCAGTACAAACGCACAAATAGAAGTGGGTATAGTGCAATGTCTAAGACAATATCTAGGTATTATATTCAATTTCATATCTAAAAGATGACAATCTGGGTACATGATTAGGATAATTCTATAGCTAAATTAGCTATCTTAATTTACATGTGACGGAATGCAACATGCTCGCTTTTACAAACTAACGTTAAATAGCGCAAGTCGCCAAAAAAACTTGATAAAAACTCGAATGAAAGATATCGATATTTTTCTCGATTGTATTACACGCGGCCTACTTACGTCACTTCTAATGACGTGTCTTGTGTTTGGGTATTCATGACCACCTTTCATGAATACCTCTTTGTTCTCGGCTATCCTAAATTCTTTTCAATTGAATTCAGAAGTGGGTCTTTGAATAAGTCCTTAGTGGTGTGGACTTCGAGAGTGCTACCTTTTTTTATTCTAATACCTAGTCATTGTAATTTTTACCGGTTCTTTTTTTAAATGCTATTTATTGTATCGATATTTACGTTAAGTATATAATAATAATAAAATGCAAGTATTTTTTTAATGTTGGACTGTTGAGTAGCGGCCTTCCTTTAATGCGAGGGGGAAGTATGATTAGTAAATGTTGTTTACTTAATTATAGGATAATCTGTGACTTAAGAATTTGACAAATGATATAAATATTCGTAGGGAAATCTATACATTTTCATCAATTCCACCGTTGTACAACAATACCTACAATATTCTCGTGAACATTTTTAAGAACAATGAAAAAGTTGGTTCATTAATTAGCAACTGCGCGGATCGAGCGCAATGCAAAACGACTTCTTGCAATTGCTTTTATTTTAATGCATTCCATTGCCGACTTCAACCAAAGACCCGCTTTATACCTTCAGACGATAACTTCTAATTAGGCAGGAGAATTCTCTCTATTAACAAGATTCAGGCTTTAATGGTTAAATGGAATTTAATGTACCCAAATAAATCTCGTTTGATTTATGACATGACCGAGCGCTATTTAGTTACATGCCATTTATGCTTTTAAGGCGTTCAAAGTATCCACAAGGTCAAAGAAAAAAATTGACATTATTTCTTCTTACAAATAAAATTATGTACTCCTATACCCTTGACATATATTTTTAAATAAACCCCCAAAGCTTTGCGAATGGAAAAGGGTAGGTGAATTATGTTGACACTTTCCTTATATGATAGCTTTGACTACGGGCACCTATCATGATGCGGGCGCGTTTATATTCAATGATATTCGCGCCTTTCCTGCCTTAATTTACTGAACCTTTAGTGGAAAGCCACTTAGCTTTATATCAACTATTGACAATATTGCTGGCCACATATTATGTCATGTTGTACCAAAAAAAAGTCACGTAATTTTTTGTATTCGTTATTTTTCAATTGTTTTTTTATGTATCTGTGTCCTGGTTATTTACAAATAAAAAAACTTAGTTGTCTGAAAATAATAATACTCAAAGATTACGATAATGATTCTAGACGGCATTTCTGAGTGCATGCGACGACGGCGCGGCGGTACAGTAAAGCGACAAAATATTCCTGTCACATCTGCCACCCTCCCTCGTTACGTGCACAGATTTTTCACAAATAAAAAAATACCTCATACCCATTCGACCCCACTAAAAATGGGTCGTAATCCTGTGATCGGAATCGTCGTAAAATAAAGGCGACAAAAACTGCCAGTTAAAATATTATTCAAAGTTTTATACGAGAATGGATTTTTGATATTTAAAAAGCAACTGCGAACCGATCAACTATACCTTAACTAATAGAAAATAGTACCAGGACACTCGCGTATATATATGTCCGATTAAGGTTTTAATACCAGTTTCAAACTTCGAAAATATCCCTGACCGTAAACTTTAATATATCTCGTGATTAGAATATTTTAAGCGGTATTTAAATTTCCCTCGAGCCATTACATATCAGACAGTTTCATGGCTATCCAGAATGGAATTTGTGACTGTAATAGTGAATAGAAAAAAATAGGTTGATGTTTTATTTTAAGAAAATATCGATGAATGTTCTTATCATAGATATTTTCTTCCGGGTAATCGATGTACTATTCAATCTTGAGCAATTGAACATATTAAAAACCGTTGAAGAAATTGCTGTAGAAGACACTCGTTGTATGGTTGAAAAAGAAAATCTAGGAAATTATTTCACATAAAAAAATCTTAAAAAATAGAACTCATAATTAAAAAAAAATGCAGATGATTTAATGTTATGGTATAACTCCCAAATTAATAATATAATTTTAATCACTTTACAAGGGCACTTTTATTCTCTCCTTTTTCAGAATATAAGCTTTTCAAACGCAATTGTGAACTGGCAAAAGAAACGTACAAATCAAGTATGTTTGGATTTTCGTTATAAATAAATTCAAATACAGTTAGCGTTATCTAAAAGTTTAGTTCAATAATCATGCGCTCCGAAAGAGGTCGGGGTCATATCGCGGCGAGGATTTAGGCAAGAAGCCAACAGATGGCACAATAGTTCCGGTCCAATGTCACACATTATTTAGTGGTACCCAGTATTTATTTACCCTTTCTTTATGCACCCAATATACCGTAGACCTAGATTTGTCTGTCGATGCATTATAATGGAAAATAAACTCGAAGTGGCTAGAAGAAAAAAAACTGTCATCTTATTGAAATAAAACTATTTTTACAGATTTTATCGCGTTTATTTTATGTAATTTGTAAAATAAGTTTTATTTCAATCGGTCGTATTCGCGTAAATATAAGGAATCAATAGTTTTATTTTATTTTTGGCTTGATTTGTTAATATCGATACGTATTCGGCGGAATAACATAATAAGTTAACTCTTTTTATACTAGCTGTACATTTTGTATCCTTATGTAAAGCAGTAATGCGGGTAAACTGTCAAGGGTGCGATACATTAAAACAAATCTCTATACATTAAGCACCGGCTTTCATAAGCAGATGTAGCGCTGGGGCTTCTCCGGCAACGCAGCACTATTCGCTTTGCATGTTCACCAATGGAAAACTGTCGTAGATATTATTCAAGATTCAGTTTAAAAGCTCGTTTTGTGACGTCATCAAGATAGTACCTATATAAGCAGTAGTTACTAAATACTAAATAAATATCAATGTGTAACAAATTCGGTCTTTACTTAGGTAATACTGTGATACAAGTGATTGGTTGATGTGTGAATTGTTATCAGACGTCGAGTCTATCAAATTAAATTACTCAGAATGGACACATACTTATTGCCGTTATATTCAACAACAATAAATAGTATATCAATAACTATTCTATTACGTCACTGAGATAGACGAAGCCTAGCGATTTAAAACCACCTACGAATAACAACACATTACCATATAAAATTACAAGAAAAATATAAATAATGTTAATAACAATTCTATTTTCAGATGACAAAACGTTTACCAAACAAATATAAACCGAATTTAGTAACGTTCAAAGACGAATTTAAATACGGCACTTTTGTTGAATGAGGTGTACCAGTCTTCCGGAGGTATAGGAGACGCTGGATCTGATGGGGGGATTCTAAAGTGTTGTGATGAGTGGTCGGCACCAACTTCGCGTGCCGGAGCTGCGCGTGAGTGGCGCGCCGTCGGAGGAAGATGACCCGCCCACGCCGCTGCCACCTTTCGCGCTTGCTCTACCTAGTGTACCGAGACGCAGACACTCTTGGATATGTGGGTAAGTAAATTAAAAATATATTTAATGAAATTCTTAACACAGACTCATAACGTACGCCTAGACCGGTGGGCCTGAAGATTTCAAATATACCTACTAAATATCACTCTTTAGTGCAATAAGGTGGCTTATTTAGAAATTTGACCCCTGAGTTTTAAAAAGAGATTTATTAAATGTTACGATTGGGCACATAGCTAGTCAATAATAAATGTCGCCAGACGACCAACTGTCATTCAAAACTAAGCAACGCTTGTTTAAAGTATACCGTACAATGCGCTAGGGGCGATCCCAGTATATTATTCACTTGATATTAAACATCCATGACTTGGTTACAAACATACGTGTTCATTCTACAAAGTTTGCCCGTACCGGGACACGAACCCGGGACTCTCTGTACAGAAGCAGGGAAAGATACTCGTATGTGAAATAGACTCAATATCTCTCAAATATCTTTCAAAGTGTGTGAGATTATAATATGTATTTAGGATTTAATATTGTTATATTAGATACTAAATACACCTTATTTACTCTATTCACCACATTTCTATAGTTATTTATTATAGGTAAGGAGCTGGTATCGAATCACTTTAAATTTTCCCTGTCGTTCAGTGGAATATGCCAAACAAGAATCTATTAAAAACATAGGTAACTGCGACGTAAATTAATATAACAACAATATTATACGATCATTCAGATTTTGTTTTGTTCCACTTGTACTGATAACAAAACAATATAGCCGGACAACGCGTTCAACTTGAACGGATATTTTCAGCAGTGAGTGGCCATCTGTAAGACAAACATTGGTTAATATTCATGAGGGTCTCTGCGAGTGTCCCCAGCATTAGCACAACAATGGCGCGGCCACTTGAACGCTCATCCTAGCTAACCTCGACCATTGTACTCCGATCACTGTCTTCGCAGTTTTTGTATTCTATTATACCCTCTCCCGCCTTTCACTGCAAATGTCCTATGAATCATTGTAATATTGTGACCGTCTTTTACCCCAAATTTTCCCAACCTTCATAAGTTTTGGATTTAATTATATTAATTACAGGGGCCCAATTCGGGCACCCAATCACTTCCCCCTTGAAATTAGGATGTTTTATAATTTCAATGGGCTCACTTATCATCCTTCGCCGGAATCGGATTTCTTTTGCGAGGATCTGTGGTTGATCCAATCTGATATTATCGCGGGTGGAATCCTGTACATGTTCACAGAATAATTCAATGGCACGCATTTGAGAAAATGTATCGGAGAATGAGCGTTTTTTTTTATCGTAGTGACATTTCATCACAACACTATAGACGCGGCATTAAAGGGAACCATTAATCTGGCATTTGGCAGCTATAAACGTCGATCTTCACACGCTTTATCGCTTTACGATATCCAAATATTTCCATTGAAAATAAGATGAAATATTAATATAAAATTTCACAGGAACCGACGAAGGGGTGCTATTAATACTATAGAAGTGAAATATTTTTGGGTTTTCAATGATATTTTAAAGAATACAGCACAAGTCAATACGATCAAACGGAAATAGTTCAATCTGGATGTGGGAAATTGGTGTTTGATGGCAATAAGGTGCTGGTTTGATTGCTTTCTGTGCATTCGTATAGGAACGATCAACGGACCGAAAAACAACTTCAGTGCAAATATTCGAGCAAATAAAAAGGAAAGTTAGCAATAGAAACATAATGCTCGGGAATTATATTATAACTTTCTTTATAAAGTTTGATAAAAAAAGACTGCCCTTTATTGTTCAAGTTTCATAATGCTGTTTCGAATTTTGGCACATTATGCGTTATTACATCGAGAACATAAAAATAAATGTTATGTCTGAAACTTGCTTCAATTATGAACATTGTTGTTTTATTTAAAAAAATAGTTCTATTATTGAAATCAAACGTTTATATTATGTTTTTACGTTCCGCTATGTTTTTGCGATGAAATCCAAAAAAATCGTTCTATTTCAATGTTGCACATCTGTTTAAATATTTTTTTGTAAACCAATTGTCCACTAATTCATCGATAGAAATATTCGAAATGACTGAAACAGTTCGATAATAGCCCTGTTGATGACGTCCCGTTTCAATTCAGTGACTTTTGCGAATGTACCTACACATATACAAGAAGCTATTGAAACCGGACGTATACGCTGAACAAGTTATAGTGGTGCAATAAATTTCCGGTGGCTGTCGGTGGCAGCGTTTGGACCCCGCGCCGACACACAAACTCGCACACAATTTCGTTACATTCGTTATTAGTTTGGGGATGCATGCAAATAAACGTGATAAAATCCGTAAAATTAGTTTTATTTCAATGTGTAGTATTCGCGTGAATATAAGGAATCAATAGATGAGCAATTATTGTAAATTTTATTGCAAAATCTACTGGTGGTAGGCTTCGGCCGTGGCTAGTCACCACCCACTGAACAAAGCCATGTCGCCAAGCGGCCTAGCCGTGTTCCGGCATGATGTTCGGTGTTGCCATTCATGGATGGCGGGTCAGATCAGCTGCGCTGCATGTGCCTAGTGAATGTAGCGTCTCGATCTACTGCCGCCTTCCTACCTAGGCAAGTATGCTCCATCGTAGATCTCATCGTCACTTACCATCAGGTGAGATCGAGATCAAATACTTGCCTATAATGTAATAAAAAATAAAAAAAAATAAAAAACCAAATCTGTTTCAATAATCCCACTTATTTCTATCGACTGGATTAGTGGATAGAAATAAACCAAAATGATTGAAACAAAGTTGCATAATAGCCCTTCAGACCGTTACGTTACGTCTCTTTGTGGGACCTTATTTGTACCACGCCGTATCGTTCTACGTTTTAGTTGGGAGCTTTAATAAACTACTTATTTTCTTGATTTGACTAATAGGAGTAGCATACCAATGAAATCAGCAAAATAAGTTATAGTATAAAAATAAAGGTATATTTAATTGAAACCATGAATGTGGTTATCCACTATAATACACACGTGGCACACTATAATCACAGATTCGATAATAAGACTTGTTAAATAGGATGTTTAAAAGCTTTTTAAATTATAAACTATTATTTACTGCCCATAGCTCCGTCATAGTAGTGGAAAATCAGTGCAGGTCCGGAATTTACCCCCTACGTCTACACTCCATATATTTTATATTACATCTTACTGAAACTTTGTAATTTGATGTAAATATAAAGCTCTGTATTGAATAGGTCCAGTTTTACGTAAGTAGGTTTGAATTTCGGCTCGCGTCCAAAACTCCAAACTTGTTGCTGAATAAATTCAATTCCTTACACTCGCCACCGATGATGTTTCCAAGTACGTCCGTAGCATTTAGACAAATCAAGATGAAATATCTCAGTTTGTTAAATATAGTTCCATGTGGTATACCCTGAATACCAACATTTCTAGGGTTCCCTTGCCAAAACAAAAATGGAACTAAGAATATCGTAAATAATATTCTGTTTGTTGTTCGTTATGTATATGTAGTTGATTTGGTGTATCAATTGAATAATGGTGTAGATGTCAATGTTTTTGTAATAAGTGATGTCTAATCCCTCTTAAACTACGAAATTATTATAGAAAATAGATTCAAATTCCTATTAACTTTAGTGAATAAAGTACAAATAAATCGGTATTGTTGTTTTCAATTATTATAACATATTCTTAATAGGTAGGTTATGTAAAACACCAAATCTACTTTACAAACTCCAGAGTAGACCTATAGTGGGTTGGTATATGTACGTGTACAATTCTCAAAGGCTTATTCTATCAGAACTGCCTATCTCCCTTGAGTGAGCCGAGTTTTAATTGAATAAGATCGTTATTCACTGAATTCCATTTTAAATTATGTTAGAAAAATAAAATATACTATTAATACATGTAGAATATTCCGTACCTTCTGAAGTGGAACCAGTACTAAGATTATAGTATATTTCCCATTGACAAGGAATCTTGAAATTTGGCACAAAGAAAAATCTACGACATACCCAAAAAATTTAACAGAATTATTATTCTACAACAAACCTAAAAGAAACATCCACATTAAGTAAGTCGTGTAATATTTGCACTTAATAGTATAGCGGAAGTCCTCATCGCACTTTTTCGCCTTTTTATACAATTTATTTTCTGGCAACCGCAAAAATGGCAATACGGTTTTATCACAATTGAATTTACAAACTACTCTAACACTGTTAGCTGCCAGGGTGCCATTTTAAGTGCATTAAACTAAACGTGTATACACTGTGTTTTATAGCAGGCAAAGCCGGCTCAGCTTATTGAATTGACCTATCCCAGGAAGCCTTAGCACTTGCCTTGTTTAGTCTCACAGGGACGTTTTTTATTTCATTTTCTCCTTATTCTTTGTCTTTTACTTCTCGAGATTGTAGCAAATACCGATATTATTTTTGTTTATGCTAATGGGTATCATATGCTACTCTAAATAAATACTGTCGACCTTAAACAGTTTCTATAGTTATCAAAAAGGTTAGGTTAATATAATAACGGTTTCATAATTCCATAATGATATAAATTAAAAAAAAATAGAATTAGATATAAATTAAAAAAACTAGTAAAGTATTACTTTTTTACACGTGAATATAAAGACTCATACTTAATAGGTATAAATTACGGGGTTCTCTTTATATGTCCTATAAACTCTTTATAGGACATATAAAGAGAACCCCGTAATTTATGCCTGTTATTTGTATCTAAAACTTTTAACGTCCTAATCATTATAAAATTTGCGGAAAATGTATGATATTTTTGAGCATTGACGTACGTGAAGTTTTCCGAAGCGGGTCGCGCGTGCGAACTTCGTTGGGCTGCTACACACACACATAAGTACTTACTCAGCCTTTTAATTCACTTACCTGTAACTCCCTCTTTCAGTCCTGTTTTATGACTTTACGCCTGCCTTGTTAATGCTACAATATATTCAATTGTCTCGCCATATCCCGCCCTTCCGCGCTTCCACTCAGTGTAATGTGTTTACTTATTTTCATTAATGTTATACCGAAAGGTAGGTAGCTATAAAATTTAATTTTAGTTCAGTCAATTATTTGTCGGAAGTTGTAAGAGAAGCTTTTACAGCGGTAAACGGACTGTGTTGGTATAGAAAAGTAGATACTCTTTATTGCTGTCCATGAACATCGGGTAGTAAATTTTACTACCTATTACAAAAATGTGGAAGATGCGGCTGAAATCACAATATTGGTACAGGACTGCTGAGAAGAACAATTACATTGTATTTATTTATTATAATTGTATAATATTAAACTTACAACTTACGTCAAAACACAAATATGCTAAATATAAAAGTAAACGTCATATGACGCAAATTAAACAATGATATAAAATAATTACAACGCACAGACCAAAATAAAATAAATAATAATTTATATTGAAATTAACAATTAAAATTAGGGATTTACAATTATTAAGTAATAAAAGTTAAATATAAATAAGTACCTATATACGCCGCGAACTTGTCCGCTAATTTATCCATTTTAAGTCAACGTTTCTGTATTACATATCTGGACAGTGACCTAAATTTTATATTTATATATATTACTTTGTATTTCTTTTTTATGATTTGCTTTATAATCGTAAAGTCATGTTTTATTCCTAGTGTTTTAAAATTAAAGTAGTCAAAGGGATAACACACACATAAACACACTTATGTTTAGTATCGTATTCTTGGAACAAAATAAATCAATATAAAGTCCTAACGGTTTTTGTACGCTTATACATTTGTTTGTTTGTAAATTTAACACAGTTTTTTTTTATTATTTACCAAGATGCTGGATGCCGTCTACACTTGTTAGAGCTGTTGATAGTCATGAAAAGTACATTACGAAAAAACTACATTTCTTGGCAAATAAATTGTACACGGAATGATACTCTCATTACACTTTATCGGGGCCATGAAATTATTTACGATAAGTAGACAATTTTACAGGACGGCAAGTATAATAAAACTATCGTACGATGTGACAAGGACACCGTGGGAGGTGCGTAAATTACAGGTACACTGTATATTAAATGTGACAATATGAGAATCTTGGAAGACGCGGTTTAGGACACTGCGACATATTTGAAACTCTGCCACGAGTTATTCTGGTCTTCGGTCGCGCGTAAACACCGCCACGTAGACGATATTAGACATTATTATATCTACAATGTTCATACTATTAGACTATAATATTTATACTGGAATTTATAAAATCCACGTGAAGATGTTTAAAATGGAACGCGTTTGAGATCACGGCACGTGATACGTCGAATGCCAGTGACTAAGTACTTAACCAAAGCATCAATCGTATTGGTATAGTTAAAATCTCGACGACCATAATGAGTTCATTATTTGTATTCGCTGCATATTCAATAGTGTAAAAGTAATTAACAACTCCGACAGTTCAACGTCTAATTTGGTTAAACGAGCTAAGTTCCTAGACTTTTAATCGCAACTTTTAAAATTAATCAGTTTGTTAAATTAATAAATGCGAACTGAGTTTGCATAATATAGTCTGTGTTTATAACAAGCTTTTGTCTGCGGCTCTGCCTCTACTGCAGATCTACGTATACTGGTGATAGTGTGATGATATAAACCTTAATAGTTTGGGTATAACCAAAGTAATAACTCCGTTGAAGTTGGTCCAGTTGTTTTGCCGTGATAATCAAACAAACAGATACAAATCATTCATGTTTTTTTATATATTTTTATATCCAAGTTACAGTTCCATATTAGTATAGAACATACCTACCTAATGGTGCCAGTGATTATAAACATTCAAATTCTATTATAATGGGATCTCTTTATTTTCCAACTCAGTGAGGTAGATAGATAGGGAGATACATATTCTGAAATAAATTATTTACGTGATTAAACCAAGCCAAGGTTTGACGAAGTTAAAAATTGGTTTTGAAATCTTTATGAATATAAAGCAAAAACTAAATCTAAACAAGTACATAGAGGATAACAAACGCGACACATGTAACAAAAATTGTGTATAATATATTGTTTGCTACGTACAACAAAATAATAATGTCGACACAAATGAGTACACTTATTAAATAATCAGAGAATTGAATATTAGATACTAACATTATTTTTATAATATGCTTAGTAGTCATTGTACACGTAAAACCAGACAATGAAAATCGAGATCAACTTTGAATAAAGAAAAATATTTTCCGTGGAATTTTAGGTGATTACGGTCCGGTGACTCACATACCTACAACAGACAGTGAGTAATACGCGTCTATATATTTTTTAAGTTATAATAAAGACGAGAGGAACTCAGGTCTGTCATCGGCATCACGACACCGTGGTCCCGGCGCTATATGATATACGCTAGTGAAAACTTGCCGCCAACACTCACGCGCAGTCCACGCCACGCTTCGACCAATATAAACGTCGATCGAAATTAAAACATAACGAGAAAGTATGCGGGGACCTACAGATGTGATCTGAACGTGTGAATTTACGCATTTCGCGGTGGCCCTCGCGGTACCCAGTGCACTTTGTGGACACATGCAACAAGCTGGATCATTTGAAACCGTGTTTTAGACCGTTTGTGATGTTCAGTGGTACAAGAAACGCATTTTGTGTCCGTTTGTTTATGGTAAAGTAGCAAAATAACGCTTATTTATACATACTTAATGCAACTGTGGTGATTACGCGTCGATCATAATGATCATGAGCATCTACCTCGACGTTTACTGAAACATTTGTAAGATATAAACTTATAGCAATAGTTAGGTAAATATGAAATAAAATTGATAAGTTTATTGGGTAGTAGCTGTATAGGTCTTACGACATAATGTTCAGTAGAATCATTTTTCACAAGTAGGTATTCAAATTTTAATTGTATGGCTTAAAATAGTGAAGCTATAAACACAGTGGGTGCATACAGGGAAATCTACCTTTCTTCTATTGTTTTTCGGTAGGTTGGTACTTACCAGACTCCAATACTGGAGGTCAGTATAATAAAACAGCCAGGCAGCACCAATAAACATTTTAAGTACTATAGCTAAAACCACAAAAATATAATCAAATGTCCCATAAAGGAATATGGTAAAATTATATGTTAACCTTTGTAATAACATTTTTTTATCCGTTTTCTTCGGAAAACATGTTACACAAACAATATTTCAATAAAAAGTTTGCCAATAAATAACATTATTTTGTATACCTTAGTAGGCTATTGGTATTTTCCTGGCTGTTTATTGTTAGCTAGTTGTATGTTAAAACTAATACAAAAATCAGCAATATCTTATATTCAATGTAAAAACTTCTACTTAAACTGTTTTTGGGAAAAGTTAAGAGAATGATAGGTTAAGTTATTATTTTGACCTATAAACTATATCCTATTGGCCATTTTAGTAACCCAAGGTTATTATTAATAACTAAGTAAATGGCAACATTGAAACATAAAATCTCAATATTTTAGGAATAACGATAAAAAACTACTCAAACCGGTCTTAATGATGTAAACAGTCCTTTTAATAATATATTTGGTTTTTTTTGTAGACTCAATTAATTATTTATTTATATGGAGAATTTCCTTTCAATAAATATTTTTTTTAATTATCATTTGGTATCGCCTTATAAAAATGAGAATGAGGTAAAAGTATTTTGCTATAACGAAATGTGTTTTATCAAGCTGCAAACATTAACAATCAATCTTATTTCGTTACAGTCATCTATTAAATTTTTCGAATTTCCCACTCTCTTTACAAATAATTTATAAAACTATAAATTTGTTAAAGTTTAAGCTGTCGTTTTTACGCGAACTTAGATTAAGCGACTTAGATTATGAGCGACTTAGATTATGAGCGAATTAATAATTATTTGTTGTGAAACCTTGCATGAGAAATCTTTTTGATAGCAAACTAGTTAGAAATAAGGGAGGTAAATATATACATACTACATGTTTTTTTTTAATCTTTCTCACATCTAAGCTAAATAGTCAACAATGTATTTTTTTTTAAAACGTGACACACAGGCAACTTTAAAAACGTACCTGTAAGTATAGAAATCAGTTTTGTAAAGTACACATACGAATTAATTGGAATCTGTAATATAAATATGTTTATTCTATGTAATCATTGAAACAATGGTTTGTGTATTAAAGTCGAGGTCGTCGTCGTTCCAAAATGGAATAACCCTCTCTAGAGAGCTCCCAAATATGTTTTGGGGCTCACCGTTTCTCATTTTGAGTTCGCGTAATCGTAAACTGTGCAAATTATAATATTAAATAAACAGTTTCAGATATGTTTATCGCGACGTAAGTAATAATGAAATAACTGTTTGTTAGGTACATACCTGGTAATGAGAAGGTAAACATAGAAGTAAATATATGTACTTACCTAATTTCTTGATTATAATAAATATTTTTTGCGTAAATATGTGTACATAAGTACCTATTTTACTGTTAAATCTTTTAAGATTTAGACATGTTGTTGACTACATATAAAATGAGCAAATAAAAAATAATCTAGGTCCAATCACTATTTCCTGGTTTGTGGTAAAAAAATAGTAGGGATATAAAAGTGGATTCATAAATACAGCTCCTCTTAGGTCTTTATTCTGCGTTATTTTGCTACTCCGTAACCAAAGTACTTGTAATGGATATACCATTGATGTAAAGTTACAAAGAAAAGGTACTGAAAATGTAACTATACAAAAATTGAGAACAGTGACATCTAGTTATCACCAACAACAACATTTTAGCCAAAGTCTGCCAAAAAGCCGTCAGAATGTTGCCAATCGCAGAGACCGACGAGAGCGCCACCTCGCAGACCGCGGCAAGTGCTAACCGTCATCGTCGCAATCGCGACCGCGTTGTCACGGCTGAAATGCGAGCGGTGCGCCGCAGGCGGGGTTGGACCGTGGTGGGCTCAGAAACCTGGTGAGTATAAACAAATGCCACTAGATGGCGCGTTTACCAACCTTTATTGACAAGACAACAGCACACGAGTGTTATTGACGGTGGACAAATTTAAAAGTGTACTCGAAATTAATTCGCGATTTGAAAAGAAAAATTGGCTTTGTAACCGGTTTTGTACTGGAAACAGAAAATAATAAACACAAAAACAATATAAGACATTGAGTATGGTACCTAGTCAAGTATTGGGCAAGCCGGAGGACCTTTTAAAAATACAAATTTTAATATTTAAAGCGTGTATTCTCTACAAGTGATCGCTTAAGACTAACTTACATCTAATCTAAACCTATGGCTTGTGGGTAACGGACCACCATGAAGCGGATGTCACTTATCGCTTCGTCTGTCGATTCAGCATCTCAAGTGATCTCGGTACTCAGAAAATAGGGCGCTGACAAGAGCTTTCTGGAGAGTCGGCTGACGTAACTCTTGTGGGTAACGGACCACCATGAAGCGGATGTCACTTATCGCTTCGTCTGTCGATTCAGCATCTCGGTACTCAGAAAATAGGGCGCTGACAAGAGCTTTCTGGAGAGTCGGCTGACGTAACTCCTCCCTCCTTAAGTTCGAAGTTCTCTTTGTTTGGAGAACTTCGAGAGCATGACCATGACATTAATTTTAGGTGATATTTATAGATTAGGTAACAAAGTAATACAACGATCAGAATATAGATTCCAAGAGTCCAAACACTTATACTACGCACTTCGATAATTGCCCTCTCACTTTCACCACTTTCAGTTTCACTAACACCTTTCTTCAGCGCCAATGATAAGAGCCTCAAGTCGTCCAGGTCAACGCCTTCCAGGTTTACAGGAGTTGAGGGTAGAGTATTTGTTGAGAAAAGCGTAGGCAGGTTTACAATCGGTAACTCAGGGTATGTTACATCTTCCATATACATCTGATGCATTTTCAGTATGGTGTCTTGAATTTTTACTTCACAGGAATCATCTAAGGTGAGTATGTAGGTGCCTCTAATTGTATGTCGAAATATTTCGTCGCTGCATGTCCTTGTGAGTAACGCTTCGTCTCTACTATAGAGAATCCATCTATTCGATTGCAGGAACTGGATTCTGATCTTCTCAATGATGATGGGGATTTGCGTGCATGATGTTACGTTATTAGCAAACGTCACCAAATCGGTTATGCAGGAATCGTGGTTGAACTGGAGTATGCCGTCACTAGTGCAGAGGAAGCTGGACTCGTCGACTTCTTGGCATTGGTGTGTGAGCAGCCTGATCTTCGACCCTTTAGCTAGGAGGTACGGGTTTTTTGGCAATATGACGACGGTGGAGTTACGGGATAGTACAGGTATGGGAATCAATTTATAATAGATATAAGTATCCTTCTCAATGAGCGGTATTTCCAAAAGGTAAGTGATTTGACTTTTCTTCAAGTAGGCCTTCAGTGTTATAGCTTGTTCTATCTTAACTAGGTTTTCTAGACTAGGTATAAAAACTAATCTTTCTAATTTATTAATATTTTTAAGTAAATGTAAAAGTTTATTTGACTCTATTATAGATTGGTGTAAAATTCCTAACCTACTGAATGATAAACTGGTTTCTATTTCATTAAGCTGGGTGTAAATTATTTGAAAGTTATGTATAAGTAGATTATATGTGCTTACAAACTGAATTTCTAAATGTTCTAGTTTTCCAAGAGTTTTCGTTATTGTTTCAATTTTCCTATTAAGTCGAACGAGGTTGGCATCTATTATAATTGTGGAATTTGACAAAATTTGTACCATTTCGGTAATCACTGTCAATTTCTTGTGATCAGCGTCTTGATGAGACCTAATATCGTTAATTAATTTATCATATTTGATGGTATCGTCGTTATCGAGATTTCCGGTGATTGCTTTGATAAGTGAGCCTAAAGGATTAATAAGTCCTCGTTTAATTCGAATGGCTGGCATGATTTGGTTAAATTTGTTTATGGTTATGTTTTTAATGTACTTTACTTGACTCCTTAAATCTATAAAATTATCCGTAAAATTCTTATCAAAATTAATCTTAACTAACTTATCTAAATCATATAGTCGTTGAACATTAAACGTCAGTTCGTCTTTTAGAGGCTTAATGTCCAACACCTTTGCAAGTGTCCATCTGTCGTTGCTGATTACTGCAACACCATTTTTCACGAGCAGGACTCCAGGGTTTTTAACTAGTTCTTGCAGTTGAAGGGCCTGCAGTTGGCTCGCCATGGCTACCGCCAGGAGGATGTGGAGGTGCCTGCGAAGGGCGTTTAATGTTTTTTAATGGAACCTTAGTATCGCGATTCTTTACTTGGATGGGAATGACATTTCTAACAATTTCGTCTGAAACTATAGCTTTCTGAAATCGTGGTTTGTCTTTACTACTTCTCTTATTAACCTCTTTCGCAAATATTATATCACCAGTTTTTACTTTAAACTCAGTTTCTCCACCTCTTTTCTCTATTACTTTCTCTTTTTGCTTAATGGCTTGTTCGGATATGTGTTGATATAGAAACTTAGTTCTCTTTGCATGTTCTTTAATTAGTTGCTGCATGTACTGTTTTTCGAATTCTAAACTAAATACATTTTTAGAGTCTGTATGCCCGAGTAAAACTTCGAATGGAGTAAAACCAGTACTTGAGTGTATAGAGTGATTATACGCCATAACAGAGTACGTCATGACAGTGGCGGCGTCAGTGTACTTGTGCTCGTATTTCGCTAGTCTGTAAATTTCTATAAGGGTGGAATGGAACCTTTCTATTAGGCCCATGGAGTTGGGGTTATTTGGGGTTCCAATATGAAGGTCCACTTTATAAAGTGATAGAAGTTCTTTTAAGAGAGCATTATTAAATTCGGAACCAGGGTCTGAACTGATCTTTTGGGGCACGCCATAAAAGGAAAAGAATTTAATAAGGGCTCTTACGACTTCTGGGGTAGATCTATTAGGGATTTCAAAGGCTTGACCAACTTTAGAGAAAGCATCGACAACTGTCAAATAGTAATGTCCTTCGATAGAGAATAGGTCTATGAAAATTTCTTCTAATGGTTTTAGTTGGGTGTGTGTTAGCTGAAGTTTGGGTTTTAATGGTTTTCGATCATATTTCATACGCTTACATGTTTCACACGAATTTATAAAACTGGAAATAGTCTGTTCCATGTTATGCCAAAAATAAGTACGCTTGATGTGAGCTAGGGTCTCTCGGATACCACGGTGGCATGTTTTACCAGTGTGATATTTACTAACAATTTCCTTTTGTTCTAATTCATTTTCTATGAATACAACTCTTTTGGTGCATTCGAAAAATTGTATTGACTCCTTTTTAAATAAATATATTACCATTGATGCGAATTGTTGCCTATGTTCTTTTTTCTCAAAGTAAATGAAATACTTAGTATTGTTTCTTATGTATTCTTTAAGAAATTGTTTAACAAGATCCGTTCGATTCAGGGGTAAATGTACTTCGAGTATCCTCTGTTTTTCTCGAGATAAATTCTTAACAGTTAATCTATCAACGGACCAGGAGTAAACTAGAATCTGGTTGGGTTTTGTATCTATGGCTTCTTGTAAAATTGGAATACCTTTAGACTCTGTATCTTGAGCTGAGTGAACTGTAATAGAAGAATTTTCCGAAGCTGTTAGCGTCGAGCTTGAAGGACACGGAATTGAATATGGGGAACGACATCTAATTGAATCGTCCGAATCCGATATAACTATTTCTTCATCATCTGAGATTAGAGATACGACTCTATCTGGTTGGGCTAGGGTTCTCTTTTGTTCTCTACTTAACTGTTCTAATTCCTTTGTAATCTGTTTTATTTCTCTGTTCCTGTTTTCGTCTGTATCCATATTAACTTGTGTGGAAAGGTTATCGGCATTACCTAATGCGTTCGTTCGGATTCGTGACAGTGCATCTGCGTTGCTGTTAAATTTACCTTGTTTATGCAATATTTCAAAATCGTATTCTGACAAGCGTAGTCGCCAACGTGTTAATCTGCTATTTGTATCTTTTAGGGAATTGAGCCAGGCAAGAGGTTTATGATCTGTTATTATTGTGAATTTTCTACCGTAAAGATAGGGGCGGAAGTGTTTCACGGCCCAAACGATTGCAAGTAGTTCCTTTTCAGTAACACTGTAACGTGTTTCGGCATCATTCAGTGTTCTGCTAGCATATGCCATAGGTTTGTCATTGCCAATCGGTCCTTGTGAAAGAACAGCTCCAAGGGCGAAGTCTGAAGCGTCTGTCGTCAGTATGTAGGGTCTGTCAGGGTCTGGATATTGCAAAATAGGGGCATTAACAAGTAGTTCTTTACATTTTTGAAAGGCTGCTATATATTTTTCGTCATCGGCGGGCATTGAGCGCTTTTGTTTCAGTCGAGCTGTCATTGGTTGGGTAATTTTTGCGAAGTCCTTGATGAACTTGCGATAGTAGCCAATAAGACCTAGGAAGCTTTTTATTTCCGTCGTAGTACGGGGTAAAGGATATTCTAAAATAGCTCTTATTTTATCATTGTTGGGTTTCAGGCCATCACTTGTTATAGTATGTCCTAGATATAGTACCTCCTTTCTAAGGAATTCGGACTTGTCAAGTTGTACTTTCAAGTTGGTCTGTCTGAGTCTGTCGAAAACGGTTCGTAATTTAGCTATGTGCTCCTGCAAACTAGATGAATATATAATTATATCATCTAAGTACACTAAACAGTGTATTCCTTGTAGTCCACGTAGCACACTATCCATGGTTCTCTGAAAAGTCGCTGGTGCCGTCTTAAGCCCGAACGGCATACGAGAAAATTCGTAATGTCCTGAGTTGGTACTGAATGCGGTTTTCTGTCTGTCCTCTTTAGCAACTTCTATTTGATGATAGCCGCTAGCAAGGTCAAGTGTTGTAAAGTAGCAGCTGCGTCCTAATTTGTCAAATAATTCTGTGATATTAGGTAATGGGTATTTGTCATCAATTGTTATTTCGTTCAATTTTCGGTAATCTATAACAAGTCGGTATTTTTTTTCGTTGCTCGCGTCTAATTTCTTAGGCACGAGGTGCACGGGTGCACTCCAGGGAGAGTGTGACTCTTGTACTATATTGTCCTGTAACATTTTATCTACTTGTTTATTAATTTCGTCGTTAATAACTTGGGGTTGTCTATAGGGTCGAATGAAGATAGGGTCTTCGTTTCGCGTTCGGATGTGGTGTTTAACGTCATTGGTAAAAGTCAGGGGTAGTTTGTCACAATAAAATATGTCTTTATATTGTAGGCAAAGCTTTCTAATAGCGTCTCTTTCTTCAGAATTCATGTGATCTAATCGTAACTTGTCGATATTTTCAGTTAACATTTGGTCAATTTCTAAGTCGTTTCGGTCTTCTAATTTATTTAAGTCGCATTTTAAAGTCTCTTGTTTAGTCACTGCAAAAGGTCTTGTAATTGTTAGTGTCATCTCAGTATCTAAAGTATTCTGAATGATTGTAGTCGCGTATCCATCTTCACACTTAACTAGAGCGGTAGGCATTCTCACACCTTCACAAAATAATTTATAGTTTAATATAGCATCTCCGTTTTGTAAGTCAGTCGGTAGTCTTACCCTTTGTTCACAGCGTGGAGTTAATTTAATTTCATTTTTTGGATTATATATAATAGGTAAAACTGATGATTGAGTGTAAAGAATTTCATTTTTCATGTCGATTTTCGCGTCTAATTGTTTCAAGAGGTCACTGCCAATGAGTCCGTCGTAGCAACCGTCTACGTCATAGATGTAAAATTTATGCGTTTCAGTACTATTAAACGTGGGAAATAGTGGTATAACTACTACTTCGTCATGTCGGCTGGAAGCGTGAGTACTTATGACTTCGAATGGTTCATAGTGTTTGAAATTTTGGTAATATTCGTTAGCCTTTTTTGGGCTGATGAACGATCTCGAACTTCCGGTATCTATCATGAATTTAGAGTTAATTTCGGGTATTATAATGTAAGGTAGTTTTAGTCTGTTACAATTAAGTTTTATTATTTCAGTGGTTCGTTGGAGGCACCGATGTGAAAATTTTCAATATTGTGGACAAGTTGGTCTTGGTTGTCAGGGTCAGTGTTAGTTTCGTGAGTTTCAGCGCCGTCAATAGGAATGTTATCATTGTAGTCATAGTAATAGTTTGTATCAGGATCGTACGCACACGTATCTTCGTTATTTTCAGATTCGTTCAGGTTGTATAGTTCGTTCATTTTAAATCCTTGGGGTTTTATTAGAGGGGCTGTGCGCATGCTCACGTCCGTGGATACCTGAGGAGCTAATTTTTGTGGGGGACGGTAGCCGAATTGTTGTTGACCTTGATTGAATTGAGGTCGGTAGCCAAATTGTTGCTGTCCTTGGTTGAACTGAGGTCGATAGCCAAACTGTTGCTGGCCTTGATTGAACTGATGTCGATAGCCAAACTGTTGCTGACCTTGGTTAAACTGGGGTCGATATCCCATTTGAGGTGGGGTTTGATTAAATGACGGTTTGTAACCAAGTTGCTGTTGACCTTGGTTGAGCTGAGGTCGGTAACCAAATTGATGGGGTTGTGAGGCAGGCAAATTCAATTGCTTACCGGCTGGTACACTGAATTTAAAATTTGTCTGTGATTGGTGAGGATTTGAACTGCCTGAGTTATTTTGGGGAATACCAAATTTAAAGTTTTGTGTATTTGGAGTAAAGAAAGGCTTCATTCCAAATTTGTCTATAAAAGGGTTTTGATTCATAACTTGTGTCTTTGATTGTATTGGATTTTGTGATCTGAGCATTTTATTTCTAGAATTGTATTGATACATAAAGTTCACTTCTTCGAGCACTATACTCAAAGCATTTTCCAAAGAAGTTGAGCCTTTAAGGCGTACAATTCGAAGCAGTTCTTCCGGCAGGTTATATAAAAACACATTCATTGACATATTGTCATAAATTATAATTTTACTTCGACGGAGATTTACGTCGGCGATTAGATTGACCTTGGCAATCAATGTGCTTTTAACGTGTTGAATTCTATTGCAGAAATCTAGATAAGACTCGCCATTATTAATTTTTAGTGTTTCCAACTCTATTGCAATACATTCCTCCGAACGAGGATCACCGAAATGTTGTTCAAATGCATGTTTTAATTCAGGCCATGTATCTAAATCCTGTCGTTCGCTGATAAGAGCGGCTGCCCTACCAGTCAACCTTGAAGTTATAATGTGAAAAACGTATAGGTCCTGTTGCGGGTTTCCTTCTACTCTACAACAATTTATTACGTATTCACACTTTCTAATGAATAAGCTAAGCAATTTCTCGTCACCGTCAAATTTGGGGATGACATTCGCGAAATCTCGGGGTACTTGCACTATACTTTCCATTATTATATTTATACAATAACTATCCTATAACTTATGTATATCTACCTACTTATGTATCTCTATATGTATCGTAATTTATAAAATTTAATTCGAATATACTATACTACTTATATTTGTTTACTAATCCTATTTTAAAAGAAACCACAAAACACAATTCGATTTTTGGAAATAGCGTTCGGAATTTCTAGATACGTATAACTAAAATAGTGAATAGGATTGGGTTTTGACTGGAAGTAGCTATTTGGGTCTACTCACAGACTGCCCATGTCCCTCGTTGAGTCTTAGGCGCCGTCCTCCGGATCACGATGATAGCGTGGTGGTAGCACTCACGGTTTTAATGTTCTTGACAAATTTATTTGGTTCGTGGATTCCCGTAAAACGCGTGAAAACGTACGCCGCGGTATACTGATTTTTGAGTTTTTCGCGACGCGGAAATCCTACCGGCTGCGCCAGTCAAGTATTGGGCAAGCCGGAGGACCTTTTAAAAATACAAATTTTAATATTTAAAGCGTGTATTCTCTACAAGTGATCGCTTAAGACTAACTTACATCTAATCTAAACCTATGGCTTGTGGGTAACGGACCACCATGAAGCGGATGTCACTTATCGCTTCGTCTGTCGATTCAGCATCTCAAGTGATCTCGGTACTCAGAAAATAGGGCGCTGACAAGAGCTTTCTGGAGAGTCGGCTGACGTAACTCTTGTGGGTAACGGACCACCATGAAGCGGATGTCACTTATCGCTTCGTCTGTCGATTCAGCATCTCGGTACTCAGAAAATAGGGCGCTGACAAGAGCTTTCTGGAGAGTCGGCTGACGTAACTACCTACTTACCGACTTGCAATACTACAAGGCATCCTTTGAAGAGAGAATAATTACTTCTGGATAAAATCTAAATATCTTTTATAATTTTGTTTATAAATAAAAAATATAAAGCGTAGAGCATGAGATAAGAGGGCTTTTCTAAATTATCAACGTCCTGAGGCAACTTTCAGAGGCGCCGTAATTGCCAATTAGTAGGAATCGGGCGCCATGTTGAGCATCCTACAGCAATTTCATTCTGATAAACGCTACCTGACAAAAAATGTTACTTGTTAGTGACCCTACATTCTGTACCGAGGATCTGGGGAGCGAATACTCTTACATTTTGTGATATGTACCAATGTTTTCTACCTAAGTTTAAGTTAAATAAATATTAGTAGATAACTAATTCCACAACCTTCATGGTTGGCCCCCACAATTATAAGGGCTATTATCGTAAAGCAAAGAACCTAGCTTTGCTGAAAGCGCTTTAGTAGTCAGTACCTTCGCAAACAATTTTTGGATATTGTCTGAATAGTATGAGTAATACGTTTTAACACCAAGAACACTACAACAAAAGTTGTAACAAGACCTAATCGGTTACAAGAATAATATTAAAATAGCACCTGTGCCAGTCTTTCTGTGAATGTCTGTGAAGGCTACTAAACGAATTGATATTATAAATTAAAATTATGAGGAACTTGAAATTTGCATGCTTGCGGGAGCTAAAATAGTTACACGGCAAAGAGGTTCTATAATATCTCATTTTACAAAAAAAAAGTGTTAGTTTTTTGAAGTGACTCTAACCGCCATTATAGAGCTTATAAAAAATATCATCTCGATAACTTAAATTATTAATCGGTGTCGTATAATGATCTCAAACGTGTTTGTACCTTCCCCTAACCTTATTATATGAAAAAAATATTATACCGAAGGTTTCTAACTTTTCTAAAAATAATTCAATAAGCCGGATGACCCTTCACGGAAACATAGCGGCACCTCAAAGGAATAGTCATTTTCTTAAAAGGTTCATTTAATTTTGTCCAATTTCCTTTTAGACATTCCCGTTTTATACAAAAATAGGTAAGTAAGTACGTTCTTAATTAATACATTATTTACATCTTTTTTGTTTAATAAGGCGTAATTGAAATCTTTAGACACGTGTCTTTGAATATTTCTGAATTATGAAAATCTATTAAGCTCTACATAAATTGTTAACTAGTAGCTGTTTATTATGCAAAACTGCTCGCAGACTAATCACGATGTCGTACATAATGTATAGCTTAATCTGTAGAGATTCGTAGGTACTTGCACACAGCTTACCTGCGCACAGCACTATAAGTGGTCTACCTAGGACTTCACTACTCTATTATTAATTGTTTAAGAAATCCACGAATCTTGAAAATATAATATAAATAAAAAATAAGTTAAACCAACATTCCATTGAATGTAATTTCGCTACAACTTGAAAGTATTGCGATAGTGTCATTGTGTAGATCCGTCTTAATTTTTTGTTGCTTTCCTAAGCGAGGTTTTTCATGCCGTTATATGTATTTGCAGTGGCGCTTTCTAGTATTTGTGGGGGAAAGATAAATATTCAATAAGTTAGTCAAATCGGTTCATCCGTTCGCCAATGATGCACTTACCAACGGGCAACTTTTGATTTTATTCATTAGTACAGTACAGTATCAGATAGATCAGATAGGAATCATTCAAGAATAGAATAGAAAGTGTGTTTTAAATGTCCGATCCGATACAATAAAAGCAACAACGGTCAAGTAGTAAAAACAAATCTTACAAAGAAATCAAACAGATTTCTAAGAAGTCTTGCAAAAAATATTCAATTATTTTCAGCAATATTTCCAACTTGAGATGACTTACTGCCGGTTCAGTGACTTCATTCTGTACACACGAAAATTGTTTTTGTAAAGAACAAAAAGATAATACACAGATTTATTTGCGATACGCCAGCGTTTTATATAATACGCGCAGGTCTACCCTGTCGAATGGGATTAAGGCCGCTGCCGTCGTGTTGTTTTTCCAAATATTGACTTATCGATACGTATTTTATTTCAATATTTATCGGTAAATATGTATTACCTACTTGAAATTAAATAATCGGGTACATTTTTACTGCAATAAAATTGTTTTGTATTGCGCTCGTGTTACCTTTATAGTTCCGGAACATGACACTACAAATAAAGCTGGAATCTCTGTAAAGCAATTTCAATCTCTGAAAAGATTCCACTAGTTCCAGTTAGTACACTGCTTTCTGGGCCGAGAGTACCGGGTTCGAATCCTAGTAGGGACAAACATTGTCTGATGAGCTCGAATATTTGTACCCGAGTCATGGATATTTAATATCGATATAAGTATTATATGTATACTTGGGTTCGTCTCCAGTCCATTCTACAGTACCCGTAAAACTAGCGTTGTGTGGGACCGTATAGTTAGTTTTTGCGTAAATTTAAACACACCCATATCTGACACCTATTGTCTCTAGCACGAGAATACTGGCTGGTGAGACGACGGAAAATGACCACAGACATGAGGCAAACGATTCGCATAGACCCGTTGTCATACCTGACGCGTTTCGTCGATTCGTCAGACGTGTTCAGGTGGCGGCCGATAAGTAAGCCCCGGGCGGTTGGCACTCTGCCCTCACGGATATAGCCGAAGACATTGCGTCGTATCGCATACCCGGTGGAGAGAGCTGGCATGTTAATAGACGTGACGGCGATGGATCCAGACTATTATACGTCGATTTTTGAGGAAGTCGTGTGTACCAAAAGGAATACGAATTTAAAATACTGCATTTTATTATCTCACTGTGTATTATAGGTGAAAAAATACAGTCATAATGATATGCATTTTTTTTTCAGTAATTTGGCAGCATTTAAATATTACAAAATTCTATTATTATTGTATTATATTTTAATTGTATTACAGCAAACGCTTGCACGCAATTCCCAAAGGTTTGCTTGATTTTAACATGGCAAGCATTCCTATTTAGTAAAAATGCGTTTATTTAGTAGGTACTATATACGATGATCTCATCTTTATGATAATACAATATGATAATCATGCTGACACCAATCATTTGGCGGTAAATCGAAGCGCAATCGAAATCTCTATGATGATGATGATGATGATCAAAATCTCTATATTAGCACCGTGTCATAAGCTTAAAGCGGACATCTCTATTAAAGAATACGTGCCAATGTTCCGTTTTAAATTATTAATTTGTTAATGTATTTTATAGTGATTTAACTAGGACATAATTGCCTATTAAAAACTATAAATGTCAGTTAACATTTTATTGAGAAAAACAAAGTGTTTCGCTTCTTTAAATATTTCAACTGAAATATTATTTTGAACTACTTACATAGCTTTTAACACTCAAACTACATCACTATTACGCGTGTATGTTTTTGAATGGGTGAACAGTCTTTTTTATTTTTCAGACTTTTTCGCGTCATTGTATAAGTATTTATACTAATTTATAATTTAAAACGTTATGGTTTTGTTTTGTTTTATAGATTAAACACGAACGCAAATTTAGTTTGGGGTCGAGTTACCTTCGTCCGTAGGAGAATTAAATACCCTCGAGATACCCTACACGTGACCCTGGGTGGTGCCAACTAGGTGACAACTCTACTGGTGGTAGGCTTCGGCCGTGGTTAGTCACCACCCACTGAACAAAGCCATGTCGCCAAGCGGCCTAGCCGTGTTCCAGCATGTTGTTCGGTGTTGCCATTCATGGATGGCGGGTCAGATCAGCTGCGCTGCATGTGCCTAGTGAATGTAGCGTCTCGATCTACTGCCGCCTTCCTACCTAGGCAAGTATGCTCCATCGTAGATCTCATCATCACTTACCATCAGGTGAGATCGAGATCAAACACTTGCCTATAATGTAATAAAAAAAAAAAAAAAAAGTAAAACCCATCGTTAATGATATAAATCAGTGACACGAGGTTCGAACCATAAATATGATTCAGTTCTGATAAAGACCAGAAGAGTATTTTTTTCTGATTTACAAATAAATTATTCATTCTGTCTCATAACGACTTCGTTGAAATTAAACGATCTTTATTCAACAGCTTTTCAAGGGGTTTCATTTAGCGACGAGTCTGTCTCAGATAAGCTATATCTATAGTTTGACTTCATCTTACAATAAGCCCTCGGGGAACCAATTTTATTCCAGCTCCCTGGGTTGCTCGAACGTATAATGTTGTGTACGTACTTATAATTTTTCGAAATTATGCTCTTGAACAACGCTAGCAAATATGTTTGTTAAAATAATAATATTGAATACCTAACTGAAAACTTTTGTTATTGCTAACACATCAGCCAAATTTGTAAAACCATACCAACATAAAAAGTTACACAGCTTAGAAAGCTTACCAAACAACTCTATGTAATGTCTCGAACCTATCTTAACTACAAGTAGGTGCTATTATTTTCACTAATAAAGTTGAATGACCTACAACCGAGAGACCTATCCAATAGGAACTCTATGTATCGATTTACAGCGACCTGAGTTACAGTCAAGTATGTTAACCTAGGTATATCACTTTTATCATCATTTCTTATCATGAATAGGTTCCGCTAACTGCAACGAATACTTCAAGTGTTAAACCGTTAATTCTTATGAACAATTTTCTAAACTATTACTGATAAACGAAGTCACCAAGTTTGTTAAAAAAATCTGTAGATATATTAAACTTAATATAACAACAAAATATTATTCGATTGTATCAGAATCAGAATATTTCTTATTCACGTAGACCATTATGTACAGTACTTATGAATCGTCAAAAATTACAAAAATATTGTGCTACTGCTTTACCACCCGTTCGGAATGCCGTTCCTATTGAGAAGAACGGGCAAGAAACTCCATGGTTGCTCTTTTTAAAACTCTTACTACACTACTACTAACTATATCAACTAATTTGCAAACAAACTGTAAGAATAAATACCACCTTCATCTCTTGCAAACTTGTTTACGCTGGGAGCGCGAACCGAAACTTAATAATGTAACTATGAAAGCAGTTATAACTTAGGACCCGCACATTTGCTCTACAATTTATAGAGCGCCTAACTGCACACTTCTCGACAAAGTCTGGTGTGAACACTGCTGCCAACATGACGGTAATGAAAATTGAAATAATTATGCATTTCTGAAAACTGTTTTAATATAAAATTTCAATTTATCGAGTATCTATCTGCTAATCACTAACTGGTGACGAGTGACACAGACCCCTGTATTCACACGGTAAAATAATTTAGTTATGTATGAAATTCGCGCAGTTCTTTGCTGTATAAATGAGGTGTAACTAGGTGATGAGTTGCAGTAAAATATGATCTTGTGGCCACTAAAGCTACGAGTCAGTTAGTAAATATAATTTAGTAAAGTACGCTTAAAATTTATAACGCACGGTGGGTTTATCATAGGTTTTAGCAGATACAGATATATAAGGTATAAACACAAATTGTTTAGATTACTTTAACCGATACGTTAGTAAGTTGTATCACGTTGATGTACAACATAATTGTGTAAATGATTTTGTTTTTTTTTAAACAATGTGAACCTGTAGTGGTTAGCTTTGCGCTCAGTACAATTTGACCTATTATAAATGACGAATAATTTGAGTTATTCCTTCGGGAATCTTTATAATATAACCACTATTAGCCTTGTTAAAATCTTGCACACTATTATAGTTACATGTTATAAAGATAATAAGTTATTAGTTAACTTTTATAACACACCCTTAGACGAAGAAATACTACAGACGGAAAGTCGCGAAACCATATTGAAGCCCAAAAAACAACGTAAAGTTGTAATTCGCGTGTTCACGTGTTTTTTGTACTTTAATATGTTGTTCGCGGCACTCCGTCTATAGTTAATTCGGGCAGCTGTGGAAATATTCATAGATGTTTTCAGAAATCTATTATGCGGTAAAATACCGGGACTCAAAAAAGGTTTTAACGACACCCCTAAAGTTACCTAATATATCAAAAATGAATTCGGTTGTATGTAGATTTATCTACTTTACTTTTACTTTCAGCCTTATCATAAAAAATGCAACTCACGCAAGCCAAAGTTTGCGAAAACTTTCATAGTTTCTTATCGCTCTTTATTATTGTTTTAACACCGCGATATCGCTGATATAATATATTAGTTGTTATCAATGTCTACCGCTTATCACCACTATGAGTAGTTTTACAACGTGTTAACGATAACGTCTAAACAATAACAGAATGGTACACACTACCTGTTTCCCTAAAAAAATGTTTTATTTTGGAACCGATTTCTATGTGAACCTAATGCGACAAAGGTGTTAAATAACAAACATGAAATACTCACCCTCGAGCACTCGCCTCGAGTGCTCACCCTAAAATAATACAGATCCCATTGATATCGATTTGGGTATTACAGTACAATCCGTGGTATACCCCCCACAATGCCAGCGTTGCCGCTTAGTTTGGGACCGTGGTATCGGTTTGTCTGGCGACATTTATTTATGTAAAATTGTGTGTCTCCTTATTGTAGTTTTTAGACTAAGTATTTTGTTAAAACTACAGTAAGTATACACAATTTTTGGAATAATTTATACTTGTGTAAATTATTATTATACAAAACATTATACATTCAAATACTAGATTGAAATCAAACGGTGGAACGAAATTCTAGTAACTATGAGCTAGTTGACACTAAAAGTGCGAACAGAATAAATACGGGTAAAAATATAGATTTTTTATTTAACCTACATAACAAAAGTCAGTCTCCGGCCATGAGAAATTAGCACATATAAAATAAAATAATATTTATGGATGTGAGTATATAAATACCACCAAATCGCAGAGTTTGATATGCATCCTTAACTCAACTCTACTTAGGTACGTACCTTCCATAGATGCGCAAATGGTACAGTTCAGAATCGATAAACCCCAGTATTATTAGTCGGGACTACTTTATCGGTTGTTACAAAAAGGACACTCCGAGAACTGGGAAGTGGAAGCAATTTAGTAAAATGTACGAGAATGGAAGCATTTGTACGGATTATTCCTCATTTTTATTTCACGTTTTAAAAGCTTTCTTATGCGCCCGAGGCGACAATTTTATTATATATTCCATTCGAATTGCAAACACTATTAATATTTAATAACGGTTCAGGTCAAGCACATTGTAGGCGTAATTTGATACCTACAGCTCAGAACTTTTAAATCCTGTAGTAGGTAGGTCTATGTGTTATGTAATATAACAAACAAATCTGCGCCATAGATTTTGTACAAAATCTATCAAGAAGATTGGTCGACGCAACCGGCGACCCAAGGGCTGGTGGGTATTTCTTCGCCCAGTGAGGAGCTTCGGCTATTCAAAGAGGAAATGCGGCCAGCATCTTGGATACACCACTGCATGGGCTATTTTTTTTGCACTTTTCTATTCCCTTTTTAATTTATATTTGGTTTGTATAATAATGTAATTTTATTTATATCTTTAGTTTGTAAATATTTCAGATATTCTTAATAGACAGATCAGATATTATAATTCGATAATAAGTGTTAGGTTTTGAATAAAAAGGTAATTAAGAATTTCAAAAAGAATACATGTTGACTATTAAGAAAAATACATTAATCATGTGGTTTCTCTAATTTGTCCGTGCTCGCGGCGCCGCGGCGGCGCGGGGGGCGCGGTTCAGCAATTAATTTGTTAAAATAATTATCCGTTTGAGAGAACACACTGCGGTAAATCTCAGTTTATCACAAAGTACCCACCCAGAACTCGTTATATACCGTGCTTGTAAATAATATATGATATCTTTGTTAATGTATAGAACGGATAAATATTATTTTTTACTGACTAAAATAGTTATAACCAATACCGTTTTGATGGCATTATTCATAAAGAAGCAAAAGTAGATTTTATTTTATTACCACTAATTTAATAAAGAATCAAATTTTAGAGTTCTGGAGAAAGCTTTCTTGAATTATATTTAGTGAAATAAGAGCATTGTGTACAAGTAACTTCGCTGGACTAAATGTTGATTACTAAATAATTATAAGATTAACACAAAGGAGGGATCGTATATCACACCAGCCGTTTCCATAAATCCTCAATTATTTACCCTAACCTTTGCCCTGATTGTACCGCCCGTTTCGCCCCCATATCTCCATTAATAAATCAATTTTTGTTGCAGGTAAGTACCGGCGGGGTAATGAATCATCAGTATTTCGCGTTCAATTATTTCCTGTGCCGTCACAAGGGCACTTCAGGTAAGCTCACAATTTTCACCGCGCATCATACATCACAATATGTCTATATGCATATGGTTAAATTGGTAAAATAATGCCGCTCGCTCTTTGAAACCGGTGACAGTTATTCTACATATTCCGGACTTTACCTTTGTTTTATTGAGCTATAAAACTTGTTGGAAATACGATTCATTTTTATAAGATTTAGGCGATCTGTTTTTATACTGTCTGTATTATATAATGTTGATATTACATATTATATCGCAAGACCTTAGTAATTGGTAAAAGTCCATTGTACGGTACCCATAATACAAGTTGCTTACTGTGGGACTGTATAGTTTACATGTTTGTCTGGCGATATTATGATTATTATTGGGATAAAAATATAGGTTAAATTTAGTTACCGTGTAAAGAGAGGTCTTTTAGAATTGTTGAATACACGTACCACACCTCACCTAAAATATGAATAATTTATAACATTTAATAAAATAATCACCAGACGGACATAATAGTCGCACTGCGGTTCTGTTTATACCATGTGGTACAGAACCCTACAAATTTACGGTCATTCGCGCGCATATATTGCTTTTACCTGCAAATAATCGACTAATGTCACCTTTTTCGCACATCAAGGGAAAACAGCGCGAGTGCAACTATTCCTTATATGCACAGTCGTTATTTTCCCAAAAATACGACCCATTCGACTATCAACGGCTGGCATGCGTTGTAAATATGTAAGCGTTGAAGCATTTGTAAATGGAATACTCTCAGGACGATGCTATGTGTACTTACCATAAGGTGAGATATCATAATAAAAAATGTAGAGCTCGCAAAATCCTTTCTTATTCCAACGCGTGAATGTAAACCCTTTTAATGAAATTGTTGTGTTCCAAAAAGTATTTGACTATTTGTGGAATCGGTAGAGTTATTTCCTTTGTCCGGCGATAGAGGCAATAAAATTGGGACACATTTATGAGATTGTTTCATGCGCGCACCTGTGTGCTTGTGTTAGCGCAAATTGGCCGTTAAATCTGAAACGATAACTCGCGACAGCCCCCATTGTGGTACCGTTAATTCCTTGGACAACTTTGCATGTATCTATTTATGGAAATGTTCAGCTTTGCGCTATGAATAGTTAAACAATATGCCCTGATCTGAGATTTAGCACTGGTGGTAGGCTTCGGCCGTGGCTAGTCACCACCCACTGAACAAAGCCATGTCGCATCGTAGATCTCATCGTCACTTACCATCAGGTGAGATCGAGATCAAATACTTGCCTATAATGTAATAAAAAAAAAAAATGATTCCATTTCTCAAGCGTATCGAAGTTAAGTAGCTATTCATTAAATAGGTTTTAAAAAACATACCGTTTCATTTTGTGAACTGCACGTCAAGTGCGAGCTAACCTTATACTTTATAGTCTACCGTATTTAGACATTTTGTGTGGAGAATTGAAAAGCGCCTCTAGCGGACGGTATAGAAAACATTCAATTCTCCATACAAAATGTCTAAATACGGTTGACTATAAAGTATACGGTTAGCTTATGAATAATCTCGCACTTGACGTACTGATATCTAGGCCAAACATCTGATTTATATTCTAAAGTTTATGGATAGGTACTCCCAATCTCCTCTTATGCATATATTATTAATACTATTACCATTCGCTTGTCGATCGCTATCTTCGGGATCATTCATTGTTACTATTTCAGTTAATCTGATCTTATCAAGTAGGATTATCCCTCTGAAAACGGCAAACACCATATGTAATCAAGAGGCTGCTATACAAAGACGGTATCTGGCTCGCAAATAGTAAAAGCTCACAAATAAAAACAGCAATAGTTATTAAATAAACATTTATCTTATTCTTATAATAGGTAACTTATATTAGATGACGTAAGAAGTTATAAATTTCACATATTTCTACCACACATACCACACATTTAAAATATATATAAGGCGAACAGAAACTAAAATTAAACTGCATTGTTCAGTTTCAAATCGGTAACGTTAATAAATTATGACTAGAGATGGTGTTTATAACATGCTCAAAATATCATAATTTACAGACAAGTGAGGGAACGTGGAACGCAGAATCTACCGTATGTTTGCAAGTATCTTGATGCTTCCTGTGCATTATCCTACGGTAATCATATATTCTGGAACAAAAAATTGTCGAGAGTGACGTAAATAATAATATATGCAGCGTGATTCATAAAGGGTATACTAGTTTTTGAACCTGAGCTCATTTTGTGCTTTTGTAATTATTATACGAAGCCACAATTTCAATATATCAATATTGTACTTCACATAATGAGTCATAAGTTCAGGCTAAAATTTTAGTATAACCATTCTGAACCACAGTGTATATACCTATACATAAAGTGTAAGTGATACGTGATAACGCGTAGTCTGATGAAAAGCACTGTAGGTAATACCGGTGATGAAATTTCCGAGAGGTCTTGATTATACGAAGATAAAAGCGATGTTAAGAATATGAATACCAAAATGTTGTTAAAAGGTCGTCAAAAAGGTTACATTGTAATAATAAGCGGCAGACAATACGTTGAATATTAAAAATAATGTTAAGCTGTTGTGTTTTGTTTGAATGAGGGTTCCGTCTGTATATAATTGTTTCATATAACTAGACGTTTACAAATTTCTTCCATTTATTAAAAAAAACTACTGCACGGATATTTACAGTAGTAAGTACGTACTTAGCGATTTAAAGTTATATCAAGAATGTCCTTGATTTTAAGGTCTAAGGTTTTTATATTTTAACTATCTCCAATAATATATATTTATGTAGTAAAGTAAGCACTGTAAGGTTTATTTGCCATCCGTACTGTTTTGTTAGTTACAGAATTTGAATACTAAGTAGTTGAAACAACATCTCGGGCTTCCACAAATAAGAAAGACCGAATGCAAAGGACAGATTTTACTCTGAAATGTTTGAGTGTGTTCAGTGTCTTTGAATATACATAGGTATTCTAAGTGTTGTGGCGTAAGGGTGTATATTGCCCGTTTGTAGAAATGTACGTTTCATTAATTGATTACACGTGTAGTCAAGTTGGCGTGAAATACTACTTTACAATAATAACAACTTAGCGATAACCGATGAAAGAGAAACTTAAGAATATACTGAGTCTTATAGTGCTCTCATATCCAAGCTTACATGTTACATACAAAATGAAGATGCCCATAATATACCCTATTTAAGGTGACTAACAACAGAACAAAGAATGCAGAACGCTCTTATGTCAGCTATTAACATACTGTAATTAGGTATAATAGGATAGGGTTTAGTACTTCCTTTTAAAAAGAAAAACTATGGAGTTTCTTGCCAGTCCTAGTACTCCATAGGTACTGTAGTGGTTTACATACATAGAACATATTCTAAATCTGATTTCATCTGTGCGGGTCTTTTGGTATTTAGCAATATAGTAAGCGGAGACGATGCGTTCACACTACGCTAGTTTTTAAGAAAATGGTAGAGCAAGCTGTAATAGATTCATGCTGATTCCACACGTTTTTATTTAGGTAAGTATTTTTGTTAGAAAAGAATACCGGTTATAAATGTTGAACACATTATAACTTCTGCCAAAGCTGTAATTGGTAGGTACCTACTTATTATTTTTATTACTCTCGTGTTTTTATAGCATTGGACGTAAATAACAAAGTTCGTTTTTTTTTTCAATTATACCAAGTAGTACATATATACATAGAGGTAGAATTTGTAATGAACATAGTAGTCTAAACCTTACTTATATTAAGTTAAAACTCATTTTTGTAATCGTCGTCATGGCAGTCTCTTTGTAACGGCTCCAATAAGCTCAAAAGCTTTAACGAAAGACAATAAGGAATCAATGTCGATAATGATTCTTTGGAGTAGATACTTACGGCCAAATTGATGGAAGTTTTAATTAATTTTCAATGCCAAAGTTTTTTTTTTAAGATAAGTGGCTTGTAATGCTATTGTTACTCGGTAAAAAAACGTTCTATAAAAGTTATTTACAATTACGTTTGATAATTCAAAATTGAAAGACTATCGCAACGTAACTGCCACTTTTTTTCAAACATATGTTGCAATTACGATGCCACTGTCATTTCACCGCGAGTCAATTGTTAGCAGACTTGGCACTCAGGGTTTTGTAAAGTCTGGTTATTTTATGGAACTATACCTAAGTGTCAAGAGCCTTAGTTCATAGTGTTTTTGTCAGAATGGAGGATACGGCGGGCTCAGTGAGCTGGGCGCGGGATGCGCGCACGATCCAACGCACATTGGCATATAAGGTTACCATATTTGTGTGAGACTATTCCAGGACAAAGATTGCCAACTTATACCCGGAACCGTGTGGCACTTTTCGATCGATTGTGTATAGTTAGTATTTTTTCAATACTATATATATATTAATAATAAAATTTCAATCCACGGCTGGAATCGAAGCTATTATAAAATACAATTTTTTGTAGCTTATTCTTCGATTATAGTTAAGCGGACTCCTGTTTTCATGTTCATGACGACAACATACGTATGCTGTCAATCATAGAAGGAAGGAGGTAATATGGAAGCAGTTAAGATTGTTCAACCCGATAAAGGAAAAGTACATGTATCCTGTCCGATAGTTAAGAAGCTAGAAGAAAAAAGCAATGTTAGAAATAACCTCCACTTACAGCCACTCTTTTAGAAAAACCTGACGTGTTCATAAACGCGATAAAATAACAATAACATGTATAGAATTTGTGAAGTAAACTGTTGGTTCAGGAATATGAATAAAGCATTGTCACCCTATTAATGCTAGCGGTACCCGATTAGCATAAAATAAATAAATCAATGGCTAAGAATTTCATAAATTTTAAATGTTATGCTCCAATGCCTGTTGGTAGAGATTGGTTAAAAATAAAATAAAGCTAAGTAAGTTTTATACATAATAATAAAAAGCAATTCTAGCATCTTATATAACTTAAGGTCATAGTATCTTCAAGAGTGTCATAGTTCTATTTTTAATTTAAATTGAAAGCCTTACGACTGTACATATACCGGATTTAATTAACCCTCGTGCGCTTTTATTAATTTTATTCTACCGTAATTATAGTCCAACTACCACTTGCAAATAAACCTTTTGAGTTAGGTAAGGGAAGTTTGATAACATAAAGGAAATATCCTTCTGTCGATTGTAAGCGCCTCTGTTCGTTTCTTCGTGTTCCTGTCTAGACTGTTAAAGGCATCAAATCCGAATGAAATCAATGCTTTGATTATAATTGAAACAAAGTAAATTTGTTTGTAACTAAACATCATTAGACTCACCTTTAGTGAATGATTGATTTACTCGGCCCATCAGTCATAACATTTGACACCGTGACAGATAACATACTGGTCAATTAAACATGTTACAACATTATGTGAAATATAAGATACGTATCGCTATCACAGTGTAGCGTGCAATCATAGTGTCGAGCGGTAGCGCGGCCGATAAGCGCAGGGTCTGCCGGCGCTGCCGCTGGGCCGCACCGCACGCGGCAGCCGGCAGTCACAGTCGGTTGGCACGCGCGGCCACACGCGCCTCCGCTGCGGGCACGCCGCCCGCACCCGCACCGCACACCGACGCACACAGGTAAACAAACAGTGACCACAGTGCCACAACCCTCACCCATACAAACACCCCTCCCGCTACCGCATCCATCCACTAATAGTGTAGTGCTCGAATAATGTCAACTTTGATCTATATTTAAGTGCAGATTTGGATTGTTAACAAATATTTTCAGTGCCTTGTTTACGATGATTTATTTTAGTGGTGCTAACGGACAGTGTATGACATAATCGACACCTACCTACAAATGAGCGTATAACTAACTGGTACTTTGGCTGCTAATGAATTAGGGACGATACACGGGGCTCCGAAGAATCGTTAACGTTTAATACTTGATCACTAAACCGCAGTAAATATGGCTAAGAGGGCTAGCAAATGGTTCCAGAAATTTTAAGTAATCGGAATAAAATGGTCGAAAAGCAAAAGAAAACAACACACTATGTAACAGGGTACATGTTGTTGTAATCGTGTAACAAAGGTAAAACGTAAGTTGATTTAGCATTATCACAAGACTAGACAATCCTCTTATCGGTTCGCAGGCCTTGAGATGAGCTTGAATCCTACTTATCAAGATTAATGAGTATCTCTCTCGATAACTGCACATGTTGTGAACAATGATGTATTAACGATGTACTGAGAAGAACCAAGCTGCCTGCCACATTTTGTAAAAGTAATTGAAAATTGCCATTTAAAAAAAAGACGAGTAGTCGTGTGACACTTGTGACGCTTGATTCATGATTTGGAGGAATACTCGGGTGTCCGACAAACGGAAATACGTTCAGATCAAAGATGTCGAATCTCGAGCTGAAATTGCTTTTAACAAAATCAAATGAGTTCTGCCTGTACATCTATCTGAGATATCTTATTACACAAGACATCTCCAGCAATAGATGTCGATCGCACCACTGACAGGGCGCTCCATAGTAATCATAGTATAGATCGGTTTTGTAGATCTCATTTGAATACACCTCGAATTTTTCATTTGCCAATCTAGAATTTATATCAACGGCACATGGTATGTTACACGGTTCCCTGGATCGGTTGACATTTTTAGATATCCTCTATGAACTTGGAAGACTTTAAAATATTAATTGAATAAGCCTAGTAAGTCTATAGTATAGTGGTACCTATGTAACAATCCGAATTGCCTTCATTTTTTTCCGCTAAGCGGGTCAAAGATATCAACTCATAAATTTGAGGCTTATGTTTTTACCTCATAAACTTGCGAGGCCTTCGGTATGGGACAAAATGTCGCCATGGGACTACATTTCATGAATAACTCTTATTATTTTTACAAAAACAGTCCGTATTTACAAAAGGGATTAATCAATTATGTTTTTTACTCGACTCGACAAAATCTGTAATATCTTGTTTTGTGATGGTGGCTATACATCAATAAAAATATAATTGTCAATGATCGTGCAAATCGTCGCCACACAAACTCTCGAATCGAGATGCGCTTTATCCAAACATCGCGTTATTAGACGAAATAATCTCAACTAATTAATTCTTATTTAATGTCGTAAAGTCCGTTTGTTATTATCGACATATTTATAGAGGCTTGACAATAGCTTGAAGGCGTCAAGCTCGTTAAATTGCCTATGGATCAGCTTTACCAAACCCAAATGGCCCTCTTGGTAAACGCTTCGGCCACTGACGTTGATTTATTGGTCGTTAATTCATTATTGTTAGTAATGTTAACATCGTAATGTTTTATTGTACGTAGATGAAGCTCTTGATGCGAGCTAAAATATACTTTTTTTATACATAAAGTGTTCGTTGCGTACTACCGCGTGATTGTTTTGTAGAAAACGAAAAACACAATTATGTTCGTGATATTTAATTATAGTGACAAATGGTCGGTAATTGAAAAGCCTTCTGAACATGGACACTTCAGTCCAATTTATAGCTAGAAATATCATAGAACTAGGTAGAACATGATTCTTGTTAAAAAATGTTAACAACAGAAAATCAATCCGTTTTCACAAAATTTTATCAATGGATTTTATTTGCATGTTTGAATTTATCAAATAAAACATTTTTTTTTAGTTTGTGTGAACTGAACTGAGATTGAAATAAAACTAATTTTAAGAATTTTATCGCGGTTTATTTTTGAACTTAGATATTATATGTACTACATAATGTATTCCAATACCAATTTAGAAGCACGTGATTTGCACATATATTTTGAATATTATTTTATGTAAACTTAATATACCAAACTTTTTCAATGAACGAGTTTATTATAATAATAAAAAGTAAACGTTGAAGACTAAGAAAACCGTACCTACATCACAAACTTAGTTCAAACTTCTTAACAAAACATTGAAACTCTCTACCTAAAAAGACCCAAACTCTTTAACATACATTTTAATGTATGTTTGAGTTTCATTCTTGAAACAAAGTAAGCCTTTAACTGTATTTGTCATCGTAGCTTTCGTATTTAATTAATGCTTACTTCCTACACTGCTGACACCTAAACTTTATACTCTGGACGAGAGTCTCTGGTTTGTAACTAGTCCTGCGTATATACTAGAAGTCTAAATGCTAGTATTTCCCAAAGTCTTGTTCTTGGTCTTGAATTTTCGCTAGACGAAGACCGATACGCAAGAGCCTTGCAGAGTTATTGATACAAAACTGTACGAGTCTCTTGCGTAATAGTCTTGGTCTAGCGAGAATCAAGACCAAGACCAAGGCTTTAGGAAACCCTAGTCCTTAGTAATGTCGCCAAAGTCTGAGTTCTGAGTCTTTACTCAAAAATTAAATTTAGATTAATATGTTCCTATACTGACCTAATGTTTAATGCAAAAATCGGCTCCGATTTCTCAAATTAGTCTAAATCATAATTAGTAAGTAAGCATATATTATATACGCGATAAAATCCGTAAAAAATATTTTATTTCAAAGTATATATTATATTTATTAAAAATAATGACTTAAGACATATTATTAGATAATCCAATCGAGACACGCCACTCTACACTGCCCTTGTAAATGGTTTTTTGTTGCGGTACAATAAATAATTAACTTTACTATTACGATCAAACTTGTTCGGATGTTATCTACAATTTTGTTTTTTGCTTTCGAGTCCAATAATAAAACGTACCCTTGTCAAAAATTAAATCAACTAAATCCACTATAAAGCACTTAAACGAAGTAACATAAATTTGGATACGCTTATGTAAATCTTACACCTTTCCTATTGAATATTTATCTACGAGTAGGTATGTCTTTGCTGACTTTTGCTTGTCAATCGCACCATTTTGCTATATACAGTATAACCTGCCAAGGTATTTATTTAAATAAATCTACGTAGAAACTCAAAACCATATTAATTAGTTACGTTTATAAATGCTATCCGTCTTATGGCTATTAATCAATCTCTTCGTTCTAATTTATTGATAGACGATTGTTATTCGGCTCGAAAAGAATTAGGGAAATGACTCGAATAGACATTGATGTAGTTGTACCTACCAATTTAAATAGATACATTAATATACCTATAGTAGGGGAGCCCACCAGGCTAAATGGGGATTTACTCGAGCGTCGTAGAGACCTATTGGGATGCAAAGCTTAGATGATAAGAAGAAAAAAATGTTATATGATATATACCTTTACATCGGTGGGGGAAGCGGCTATAGATTTTTAAATATGTAAAAAAAAACTGTTGCATGGACATCTTCGAGCGCGTCAGATATTGATAGCATCAATGTCCTACGTATTTTTAATAATGTACGTATGTTAATCTGATCGTTTGCATGATGGGGGTGGTTGTATTTAAGGGTTGAAAATGAAAAAAAAAAAAAATTAATCGAGCGCGTCAGATTTTCTAAGGGAGTGTTAAGTGCACCAAAAAAAAGCTCTCATTCACTAATCTGACGATTTCGATGGGACGCAAACTCGCGGCCATTTTCATAATGTGCAAAAAAAATTCGCCATTTTGAAATACTCAAGCGCGTCAGATTAAGATATATATGGTTCATCTTTATGTTCTAAACGTACTGTCTCATAATCTGACGATTATCTAGAGGGATTTGCCTGATCTGACAAAAAAAAAATAGAAAAACGGTTCACCTTAAAGGCCATCCCTGCAACTTCCCGCTAATTCCATTCCTGGGTGCTTAAAATTGTACTTATGACATTTCTGAGCTCAAAATATAATTTATGTGATATTTTGAGCTCGCTGAGTTCAAAGAAATAATATGTCTATGCATTTGAGCTCTCCCAGCTCGAAAGTCTGATAGAAGTTTCATAGAACACTATTTTTGGAATTTTCAAACCGCAATAACTTTTGAATGGATCAACCAATTTTCACGCGGTTGGCGCAATTCGACGCAGTTTTATCATCCTCATAAGTAATTTTGCAATTTTAATTGATCGAGCCACAAATTTCGGAGTAATCCCGAAAAAACACTTTTTCGGGTTTCTTTCGTTCACGATATCTCTCGAACGAATCAACCGCTTTTGACCAGCTTGGTGGCGATCGACGTGGTTTTTCAAGCTCAAAGGCGGATTCGTTTTTGAAGTTGATCGATAAAGCCGGTTAAAAGTTATTCCAAAAAAAACACTTTCAAGCTCAGGAAATAGCAAAAAAAGCCAAAACGTTGGAAACACGTTGTAAACAGTATGCCACGAACAAGTCTTTATGATCAGCTGTGATGGCGTCATGGCAACAGAAACCAGAGTGGGGACGGAGTGAGAGAGTAATAGATAGAGAAAGAGTGAGAGAGGAATAGAAACGCGGAGAAGGAAATGTAGGCATCACGCAGCTGCACGCATTTAACTTTATCGACGAATTTTTGTTATTTCGGCTTGCGGAAATCGTCAGATTATATATTTTTCATTATTCTTGAATAATTTCCTTCAAAATAAAAAAAAATTTAGCTACGCTCGAGAATGTCCAGATGACGTTTTTTTTTTACAACTTTGTTGCCCTCCCCTTTTTTTACGTCACTCTCAAATTGTCAGATTAGTGGAATATACACTTTTTAGGATGTAATTAACTCACCCTACCTTAATCTGACGCGCTCGAGAATTTCTGATGGTCAATTTTTTTTTACTAATCTGATCCTGTATCCTTCACGGGCGGCCTTATATATGGGCCTCATGTTTTGTGGAGGTACTTAACCGGGTACAAGGTATCCCCCTGTATATTAATCTGCCGCGCTTTAGTAAATCCCGAAATCCCCGCTTGGGCTCCCCTACTACTACGACTGTGTCCCATGGGGTAGGTAGAGACCGAGGATTACCACATGCTACGACTCGCGCATACTGCGTTCGCTTTGTATTCCATACAACTACAATAACGATGTACGCAGCTTCTCTCTCCTTTATCACCAAAATAAAGATCACGCCAATAATACAAGTGGAAGTTGATCGCGATTTCGACACCTTATCATTAAGCTGTTTGAATAAAATAGCTTAAATGAATGTATAGCTATATACCTAGTAATCTTTTATTAATATATCGTGTTGGCATTTTGATGTCCTTGCTTGCTATAAGTCACTTCAAAACGAGAAAAATTACAATAAAAGATACCGTCTCAAGTTCATGATTGTCAAAAGCCAGACTAAAGCACCAAAGTGAGTTAATAAAAGACAAGACGTTTCCAAGCGATTACTTATAATATAAAATATTCAACAATATTTTGCAAATAGATCCGCAACTATCACGTTTCAATAGCATTCTTTTGTCTATTCAAGACACTTGTTTAAAAAGTCGCAATACTATGAATAGAGAAGATCTTTGAAATGACCTTTTCAATGTGATGTCGTCACTCCCGTGCTAATGAATTGGCTTTTGTTGAATAGCAACGTATTTACAACTTATCTATGCAGCTGTTAATAATATGTGTGTTCAGTGTTGCATATTGAGTAATAATTTGCCGTAAATCAAAATCATTTTGATTTGGTGGTTAGTAGTTAGAACCTGCCAACGATTGCAAACATTGGTTCCGCTGACGGGAGCTGGCCAGAAACTCAATAGTTATATTCTCTGAAACATGATTATGCTGTACATTAATTGGAGCTGATTACACAATTCACAATACAAGATAATAATACTCAAGTAGTAAAACAATTAAAAGCAATGTTGATAAATGGAAAATCAGCGTACCAGTCCCTGCAAGCAGCACCCGACTACAAGCATAACTTATGGGGCAGTCATTGGTCGCCTCGACTTTACCGGAGCGAATTAAAGACATAATTTTTATAGAAAACTCAACAAGTTTTTAGCAATTTAACAATGAAATAAACTCAATTCAGTCTACCTTTAAAAAATAATAATTATATTATATACTTACTACAAATCTATCTATACCTATCTATCTTTAACAAACATAATTTACCAAGGACTTGTAGTCATTCCATACAACAAAAAGCAGACATACTTACGAGTATGCAAATATCAACTATTATATTATAGCTCAGCTACGTATAGCTAGTGAGTCGGGGTTCGTAATGATATCTATCATCACGTGTTTTGCTATGGGTATGGAAAAAATAAAGAAAGACTGCCAAATACTGACCAGACGATCAAAACAACCTTGATACGTTTGTAAAAAATAGCTAAAGGAATTGAAATTTACACAGTATGGTGATCTTTAGCTTCAAGTCAAACTAATACTATAAATCGTTTGGCGGCTTGGCCGATTTTTATGATTTTTTGATAGTGAACTATTAAATTATACATTGCAAAAAGGATAGAGCTGACTATTTACTTGTTTTTTTGTATATAGATAGGTACATCAGATAGTAGGTAATTTTATTTTGTAATCAGCCATGTAACAATCGAACACGTAGAACATGTAAGTGTAAAAAAGTTAAAGGTTACCTATATTTTTTTTTTCTGAACCAAATATATATCTTTTCATTTATATAGGAAGAAACTGCATTCAGAATTTATATGTTACAAGTTTTGAGCAAATTAAAACAATAATCGCTTGTTCATAACCGTCTTTTTATACGAAATAATCTCAGTGTTCTAAAAGAAATGCGAAAAATATTAAAATTAAATAAAAACTGAAATTAATCGATAATTTTCTTATTGTGATTAAGACAGTAATTCCGTTCGGTGGAAACTTAGGCCTAGTATGGCATAAATACATTCCAATATAGCACAATTAAATGTCACTAGAACTCAGCAATATATCTGGTATCAACAGCGAAAATAACACCAGCGTGTGTGAACAGGTGTCTATACTAAGAATTGTGCCACCTGTAAAAATCTTGCTACATAGTTGCTACGTTTATGTTCGCTAGTAAAGCTTGCTGTGACTCACCACCGGTGCTCACCACATCAATCGCCAAGCGCACCCCACAGTAAAAGAACGAAAAAAGGAAATTCATGACCATGTGTCGGTACTGATGAGTGACCATGATAAAGTTAAACGTGAATCTAGTTAGTTAAAGAGTTGGCATGCTCATCGCTTCTAAACTTGCTCAAAATGAAGGGTTATTTTTTGCCCCGGGAAATAGAAGGGCTCCCCGGGATAGCCCACAAATAAAGTCTCGCGTATAAAGTCACGGGAACGGCTATCATTACAAGTCCTTACGCTAAGCTATTTCTATGCTACACCTAGGTACAATTAAAAAAAATGCTCTTCCTATAATGTTTATTTTGAACAATATCTCTTAAATTTCAGTGGAATAAAAAAATGCTTCCCGGTTGACATGTATAGTACTCTCTCCTATCTATTTATACTAGCTATCAGTGAACTTGGTACCTCTTCAGAATCTAATGCAAGAGAAAAAAAAATCTTTATTTTTTGTGAATTCTTCCCATGATTTATAATATATAATAATAAAACCAGCCCTTTAAATGTCCCACTGTTGGGTATGGCCACGCCATCAATGCTAGGGAGATAAGGCCATAGTCCACCACGCTGGCCCAGTGCGGGTGGGCGGGTTCGCGGGCGGCGTATAATTAAACTACCTTGTATTCCTGTGGTATGTAGTATAAGCTAACGTAACGGGACTTTGAATTAAAACTATAACGTCTTTTTGAAATTGACGATCTAAGATCAACTTAAAACCGTTTTATGAACTATGTCGCTAAGCGTGGGCTTAGAAAATTTCAACAATCTACTACATCAGTGACTTAACCGTTTTTCGTTTTTTTATATATATATATATTTATTTTTAATTTTGAAAGAATAGCACACAGATAGAACTGAACTGAGTTAAATCAAATTTGATACAGAGGTAGGTTAAATATGGAATAACATATAGGGTAGGTTTGTATATTTTATTACGTACACACTTCGTGACCGCGAGTAAATAAAAGTTATTTATAGGTTTAACCTTTTCCAAAAATCAGTGCCATATACCAAGTGATTCAGAAAGGGTATACTAAGCCTGCTTTCTGGATCAGCATGTTTTATGGTACCACATACAGCAAAATCCTCTAAACCCATCTACTACCATCAACTACCATCCTAATTCAAAAGTAACATCGCTTTATAGAACATATTAATTAATTGCAGTTTGATACATTATTTACTAACGTATGTAAAATCCACTTTACATATGTATACCCGGAAAGTTCAAATACTAACTGTTTCAGCGCACGTGACTGATTTTACAGGATGCCATTAAAATATTCTTATCTATAATTTTGCCACCGATTACGTTCACTCTTTATAATACAAGGTTTAGACATTCCCAGTATTAATAGCCTCACAATTAGTAACTTAGAATTGGATGACAGTTTTACTTAGCGCGACCTTGTGACGTGATACTGATAGTTACTTTCACGTATTGAGCAAGTACGAATAACACAATCACAAATCACAATCATACCTACCAAGAATCGGTCGTCGAGTGCAACCCTCGAATTTATAAAGATTCTAATCCGGCTACAATTGAATTAAAGTACGTCTTTCGGATAAAAATGAAGACCTAATTAGCTCATTTGGTAGTGAACCTGCCTGTTACGCTGAGGCTCCCGGGATCGAATCCTGGCAGTGACAAAATTTGTGTGATAAGCAAGAATGTTTGTACCCGAGTTATGGATGTTTAATATCTATGTAAGTATTATATACTGAGTTCATCCTCAGCCCATAGTATGGTACCCATAATACAATCGTTGTTTAGTGTGGGACCGTATAGTTGGTGTCCACCACGCTGGCCCATTGCAGGACTTCACACTGCTTTAGTAAACAAAATACGAGTATGCGTCTAAAATATGCCATCGCGTTTACACCTCTTTTAAAAATTACGTTATACTGAAAAATACTACACCCTCTTACATTTGCTCCTTATTCAAAATTCTATTTGCAATATGCATAATACGAAAATTCTCTTGGGAAATAATCTAGATAGCGGGAGCAAGTGGGAACAGAAAGGGAATCGGTTGGATGATGGCGTGTTCCTGCCTATATCTGAATCTCGACGACGTAAAAAATAATCAGTGCCTTTTTAACCGACTGCCGAGGGTAACGTGTTTATCAGTGTATGTATGTAAGTTTGTTCCTTCATGGCGCCCTAGATACTAACGCGTGGGCCTATTTTGATTATTATAATAGTTATATAATTCAATATTATCAGTAAATTCAAAATCTAGACCGGGTAATATTTTCCCAAAAATGGGTCCCGACTCTTAAACTGACTACTGGACTTCTTTTCAGTTTTTTTTTTAAGTTCTTACGCAGTCAGGTGTTCTTATTATTTAAAATATTGCTCGCTGAATAAAAACAGAAACGTGTATAATTTCAATAGCCATGTATATACATTATAGTACCTTAAAAAATCTTTATTCAACCTTTGATCCCCCCATTTTAACTCCGTATTGTTCGAATTTCCAAAAATCCCACCTTAGTGTACCTCTACTATACTCAAGGAATACATATTTCAAATATATAAATTAGATCTAACCACTTAGGTTGTGCGTTATTTGCAATTTTATAAAAAAAATATAGTTGTTTACAATTCAGACAATCCACTTAATACTTGCCCAAAATGTTTGTCATATGTAGAGCAAAACTATCTGTTCATTTCTTTTTTATACGATGTGGTGACCAAGATGCGTCCGAACTGTAACACGTAAACTGTTATTATTGTTTTAAAATACCTACAACAGGTGTTCTCAAGCACAATACACTGTCGGTGTAGTATGTGGTATACATATGTATTAACAACTGAAAGCAAACAACGGATGACTCACCCGGTGGATATAGCCAAACTGTTACATGTTACAAGTGATATTATCTCAAAATAAACCGTGAGCTGAATTAGTGCTTTTAAATAATGAAATAACGATCGCGTTAACAGGAGTTGTAAACTATACAATATTCTTAAACTGCGATTTTCAACCCGCGTATAACTATATGTATCTACTAATCTATTACAGTACTTTCATACTGGATGATAACTATTAAAGGGCCGTTCGGAAGGCAGGAATTTTATCACTTTCACGAAAAAAACTGACAATAAAGGAACATTATCTGAAAGACTTTCCTTTTTAAGCTATGCAACCAAACACTTATGTACTTAACAAATATTTGCAGACAATGTAGGTACATTCGACATAACTTTTACAAATATCAGTTATGTCCTACGAATAAAGGTTATATCTGAATGTAACTATCAATGACAAATACCTGTCTCTATAATATTTTCCTTACAGCAAAAGTTACCAGCATAAAATTTAGGTATTTCTAATTTCCGTTTGGGTGCGTGTCTTTTAATATTTTTAACATAATATAAGAACGGTGAAGGAAAACATTGTAAGGAAACCTACATGTCTGAGAGACCCCCTCGAAAGGTGTGTGACGTCGGCTAACCCGCACTGGGCCAGCATGATGGACTATGGCCAAATTCCCCTCGCATTGATAGGTCTCCACCAGTGGGACATTTAAAGGACTGGTATTTTTTATATATATAAGTTAAAGAAATTCACCAATTTCTGTAGTATATTAAGAGAATCGGAGTATTTAGGACCACCGTCCTAAATACTCCGATTCTCTTAATATACTTACATTGATTAAATGGTTTAATAAAACCGCCAGTGCAAAGAAGAGTTCAAATCTTCTCATTTTTGGTACAAATTTAAACTTAATTGATAAGCCCTTAACATTTAACCTTTTCTTGAAGTAGAACTGGTCCAACATAATTTATCCTATCTTGTTGCTTAAATTTTAGATTCATCTTATTAAAACTTAGAATAATTTCCTTTGTTATGAGTTTAATTATAATTGTCCAACTGTATTTATAAATTTTCTGGTTATTCAATTTGAGAGTTATAGGATTTCTCTATCATAGACGAAGGATCGAGTCTCGGATACATATTTGGTTTGACCATAATTTGTTTGGGTTCTGTCGTTCGTATAAATACATCGTATAGGTAAAGAAACATACGCACAATTATTTTTGTATACGAGCTAATTATAAAAGCAATTTGTATTTACATAAAGCCAAATCATTGGCTGCATATTGCCCAAACAATCACAGTAAACAATGACATTGGGAAAGCGAGCCGTTGAACCTTTAATGAACTTGTACAATTCAATCAATGAGTCATTAATTTATGTTATCAAAAGTGTTGGGTTTCGTTTTATTAATGAGTACAAATTGTTGCTTAGCAACAGTATTGGTATATAGTATCTATATAAATCAGTTTTATGAACATAAAGTATACATTATGCGGAGACTGTTTGACTATTGAGCTAAAGTCGCACTTGACACATCTAGAATACGTCTCATACCGTAGTTAGCCATCATTTTATTATTGTTATTACACTTACACATTATTATTCCCAATAAAAGGCGACATTTTTCCAAAAAATATTGGTGATAATGCAATAAGGTTGAACAGATGCTTTCTCCACAAATTGAATTTTACAAGGATCCTTGAAATTGAATGTCAGCAGAAATTGACAATATTTCAATTCGTATTTCTCCTTTTGAATTTTTTTTTCTAGCCACACTTTGTAGAGGAAGTCATAATCAAATAAATTGAAGCTAGTACAAAGATATGAAGCTATATTAACGAAATGTAAAAGTAACATCTATCGCATTTAGCTATTCTACTGCGTATGTTATTATTCAAAAAATACCCATCTCATATTATTTTAATAACAGCCGATATAATTTATCTTAAACTAATTTGAGATTACAGCAAACTATAACGTATTTTTAATGCCCAATAGACGTGCTAACGTTATAAGATTAATGGACTTTCACGTCACAAAAACACGAAGCACCAAAATGATCGATTTAGTTAGGTAATACAGTTTATAAATATATTAGGTATACAGATTTGGCACAGATTTTTTACCAAAAGAAAGTTTCTACAAAGCGTTGCTGGATTATCATCGTTAGTTTCTTTCAATCTAAAGATGTAATTATACGTCGAACGTTTTTGCACAATATCTAATCTGAATCTCAGAAAATATACCAAAGTGGCCAACAAACTACTTGTTTAAAGACCAGCCCAATATATGTTACATAAAGCCACAAGCCAACATCTTTGCGATATATTTCTCTAGTGGTTGGTTGCGGCTCAACACTGGTAAAATTTAGAATGTTTTTAATTTTCCTTTTGGTTAAGCTTTTATAATGGTGGACATATTGTGATTTAGGAGTTAATAAGTAGTATTTGCTTTTTATAGTTTTAAAAATATTTTATATAAATATATTATAGATGTGGTTTATATAAGTAGATGAAAGTAGTCTGGTAAATAGATTACAAATCGCCACTTAGTAGAAATTCCTAGCTTTAGCCGACAGAATAGTTGTAATTAATTCCAGATCTCAATTGCAGCGTTTGCCCAAATATATTTCTGGCTAGAATGCAATTAACTCAATGTTTATTCATTTGCCTGTCTCTGACAACTCTCTCTCTCTCTCTCTCTCTCTCAAGATAGAATTCTACAAATAACGTGATGAAACCATTAGTGCACTAAAATTATATTAAATTAATGCCTTCACTATATAGACTAACAAGCACCTACCTTTCTATAAATTTATATTAAGGTATGTCATTACGTCAAGTTCGTCGTTCCGATTAAAAGATTGTCAACACGGAATCATTTCATAATAGGTGATGTTTTTTAATTACTTACAAGACTTTTCCAGGCCAAAAGTTAAACGAAAATGAGGAAGTATTAACAAATATATTAACGACGTACTTCTTTGAAGCGTCTCCTGGAAGCAAGACATTTTTAAATGAAGCACTTGTCGGATATTTATATAAAAAATTATGTTCGTACCTAGTGGCTCAATAATTGTCAATCCTGCATTTAAATATGTTTAATTTGAAATAAAACGAAACTTTCGGAATGTATCGCGTTAATTTTATGTTTTTACGTTCCCGACGTTTCGGCTGCTTTACAGCAACTATGGTCACGGGGATTCATGGGGAGAGGAAATGTTAATTCGGATAAATAATAACTAACATTTCTAACTATCTCAACTAAGATTTTAACCTTCTATGAAATTCTTCAAACCAATCATTTTCTTTTGCAGTCTATAACATACCTATTAAAAATAAAGGGGAAAAAAGTAAACAATACGATATAAGAAACAGTAGAGTTTATTTCAGGTTAAATGAAGTAATTTATATTTAAAACACGTTTATATCTAAAATATACATGCAATTTGGCTGCATTAGCTTATGCAGCCAAATTGCATGTATATTTTACCAGGCATTAACCTGTTCACCGTATCTATGGCCTGAATACCTGAGCGTACCAGTCGCAGAATACTTAGCATCGTGAGCTGTCTGCGCTAATAATAGTCCTAGGGTGGCTCACAGCTACACTGAGATAGACAAATGGTTTATACCTGCAATTTGACTAGTTAACATTACAAAGCGCATTTAATTGTAATTACAGATGACTACGACACATTTCGTAACCATTGTAATTTAAACCACCCTATTTCCGGGCTATGGTAAGAAGTACACAGGCATCGCGTAAAATCATTATTAACAATTTTCCGGTATCTTTAATCTTTTCTATGGAACCTATGTAGATCCTACTTACATTTGCGTCCACTGAATTAAAGCTCTCTCTTTGAGTTCTATTCAGCTGGAAGATATAAGGTAATTTACATTTTTACCTTTTACAGCCCCTGGGGTGTTCGCGTGAAAAGCAATACACCCATATTCCCTGAAAATAAAAAAAAAACTTATGCACAGCGTTCGGGGTTAAAAATAGATACGTACTCGTAGCAACGCGTAATTAGGGATGCTTAGTTCAAACATTTCCTGAATAGTGCTTAGGGGCATACATAGGGCATGTATTTTGAACCTATAATGTTATTAATTGTAGGTATACACATGCAGATATCCTTATAGCGCTATTTTCGACAGAAAACTAAATCAAATAGATCTGCACTTAGAGAGGTTAACACGTGCCACTCTAATCTTATCTTTAGTTCTACTAATACTTGGTTTATATTTTTTCTACATTTTCATAACCAAGCAACCCTTTCTGAGCTTAACCCTGTCAGTGTCAACGAGATAATGTTCGTTAGCTGTGGACTGATTTATTATTCTTAATTACCATTTTCCTTGGCCTGTTCTTGTTTGCGTTAAGATTTTAAAATAAATTCGTTTTTCAAATTCACGGAGCTTAGTTCACTGTGATAGTAAAAACAACTATATAATGTGTTTTAAAAAAAATATCCTTTAAATTTCATCTATAGGTACCTACATACTGTTGGGCTCTTTTTTTATCAACATGACATGAATGAGTTGTTATAACTGCATAATCAAATCATTAAGGCTACCAACATAACGTTTATGGGGAATCGAAAATTCATTTAATTAACTAATTGTTCTGGAAACGAATCCAATAACATTTTAACATCTGTAATGCATCTATGCATGAACACGTTTTCATCTCAGATATCACCCAACAACAATACAAACATTTATACGATCGGGCGAAATGGCCCCACTGCAGTAGCAATCTGTCCGATGAATCTACTAACGATGTAATTATGTATCGATTCAGATGTAATTTGACCTGTACATAATTTTAATCGAGTGCAATCTGGCTAGGGACCTGCCTGGTTGGCAGAGGTCGCTCTAATCGATATTAAATATATTAATCGATTAGCCAATGAGGAAATGACTCGGATTTAGGTTGGCGCTTCATTATAAAAGGTACAGTTTTAGGTGGGTAGATGCTGATAATTAGGGGTTCACTTAATAGTATGACGTATACGTAGCTATAAAGTCAAAGTCAAAGTCAAAGTCAAATCATTTATTTCGTATAGGCCTACGGGGGCACTTACAAATTGTCATTACATTTTTTCCTTAATACTACAACCGGATCGGAACGCGACCTCAACTGAGAATATCTCGAATAAATCGTTGCAACTGACTGGAAGGTTGTTGTCGATTTATGAACATACTTATTTCCTTGCAAAACATTGTACAATCCATAGTGTAGAAAAGCTCGCGTATGTGTAGAGTTAAAGGCGGCCTGCCATACCCCAAGCCTTTATTTAAATGTAGCCATAATTTATAGCGCACTAACTCCCACTTGGAATTCAAAAGTTATCTTTAGGAGACCACGGAAAACTATAATTTTTCTTTGAACTTACTTTTAAATTTTGTATGATTTTCATTTTATATTAATATAGCTATACCGGCGAACTTTGTACCGCCTTAGAATTAAATTTAAGAGAAAATGAATTTACTTTATTATCATTTTTAGTGCATCCTTCCCAAATATTGATAATTGAAATTCGGGGCGTAGAAAAATTAAAAAAACCAATGATCATATACCTAAATCAGCCCAACCGTTCCTGAGTTATAAACGGTGTAACTAACGCGACATTGTTTTATATATACAGATAAAAAATATCAGTAGTTCCCAACATTAATGTGACACCACGCAAGTGCATAGGTACCTCGACGAATAAATAAAAAAAGTAGAAAATGTAAATCCGTTGATAGAAAGTCTACCCAAAAAAACTGTCAAAACGTTACAAGCACTACTCGTATATTACTCGTATTTTATAGGTACGATCTAAATTTTTTGGTTATTTTCGCATTCATTCTTTATTCGATTTCCTGAAGAGTAGATCCCTTGAGACTGGATCTACGCAGAGTCGCGCCGCCGCCGTGCGATTTTCTCATCGATTTTTTTTTATTCGTTTCAAAAGAACTTTCGAACAGCTCATTTAAAAACATTCTTCTGTTACCTTTTGGTACAACCAACTTTAAGTCTTACTAGGTTATTAATTAAAATCAAAACTAGCTATTGGTACCTACATTCTGTCAAATACATCCAGCTCGCATCCTATATGAGTAATATTCATATAAACAGTTGTGTGTGTGTTTGTTACATCGGTCCCTATTCTATAACTCACATATTTGGGACTCGAAGGTCGAGTTGGCTTATTACAATGCATTACGACTACCTGACCCGGATAAAGGTGCATACTTACCTGAATAGGGATTACCCTATAGCGTTCATTAGAACGCATTGATGAATTTAAAACACACCCATATACAGTGGTGGCATGGCCTAATTTCTTGATAGCAACATTATATAGAATTAAATCCTACTTCGATCCCTCAATTCATATGTAAAACTAGCGAAAAATTATGATCATCAATCAAATTATACTCCAAGATCGTTTACCAATAATATTTCGATATTATGCTGTTCCCTCCCTATCCGTCAGGTCGTTAAGACCGTTAAGACCTAATTAATTGGATAGTAAGTAACCCGAGACCAATATTATTTAAGCTTCTGAATGAATGACATTCAGAAGCCTGTATAATATTAGTCTAAGAGAATACCATAGATTTTAGGGTCATAACAGGTACCGGCATCGTGACGTGCCCTCCGAACTTCATTTTATATTTACTAGTCGAACCACCGAATACTTAAACCCACTCATGCAACAAACAAGTAACAAACATTCAAACAGTGAGTCATAGTTAGAGCGTTGAGTAGCGTTTGAGAATTCGTTCGCTAATCAGTCCAAGTCTGCCACCATCGCACTCAACTCATTGGATAACTTTCGTCTTAGCTAGGGAGGAGTTCAATACCCAACGGCACTACCAAATCTGAGTACTTACCCGCAAGACTTCTTTGACATTAAACTTTTCAACTATTATTGAATATCTTGTAAGTAGATATATGTAGTATATGTTTGATAGATATGACATTGGCACCTGACCTGTACCTACACAAACGCTGCATCAATCAAAATGTCGGCCGTTATCGCTACACAACCTTCGCCCTTGTGATTTGTGGCATGTTAATGTACAATCCGCCCGCCTAGAGATAATCTAATGAAGAACTTAGATTGCGTTTCAGTTTATTTATTCCTGAATCAGTCAGTCGTTCTTTTCAGCCGACTGCACGACGCAAAGCAGTAATGTGTTTATTACATATGCGTTTATAGGTTTTTTAGGTATTCAAATATGTTTGTGGTAGCTGTATATTTATGAATACATTTTTAATATTTACTAGCTTCTGCCCGCGGCTCTTCCCACGGCAACTCGCTGAAACACTCAAGGGTAATGGTAGCTTCTTATTAGTGAAAGGATTTTCAAAATCGGATCAAACACACACACAAACTATCAAACTTTACTGCTTTATAATTTTAGTATAGAATTAAAGATTGGCTATTGGATATATTTTAGGAAAATAGGTTTGGTTTGTTTTAATAATCTTAATTTTTATGACTCAAAAAAATCCATTACTCATTCCGAATGAAGTTCTTATTAAGTTAAGATTTTTTTTAAAGTGATAGCAAAATGTATTCCCAAGATTCACTAAAATTTATACTAATTTTGGTTTTACACATGTCAGGCTCAGGCGTTTCTAAGCAAAATACTTGGCGAAGCTGACATACATCCGGACGAATGCCGAGGCAAATGACGCACAGTTCGGGAACTGTGCGTCACCGTGCCTCATGAAAACAAAGGCAATTAAAATTTCAATACATAATTCGCATTTATACCACTCAAATAACGTACACACCCGGATAGGCATTAATTTGGCCCAGATCTTAGAAAACTTTAGTGAGGTAATTATGACCCGTGGTTACCACTTCTTCTTTCTTTACTAAATTAAGTGCGATTAAATAAAATTGATATGAAAGCGGCCTCACTCACAACTTAGAGAGTTTTTTTGACAATGTCAAGTAACTAATAGCTCTAAAAATTTCAATAAATGAAAATCTAAACAAAACAAAGCTGTGTTATTTACAACATTTATAACTGACGATCGAGTGAGTTTTAATGATATTTTATTTTTTTAATTTGTCTCCGCCTCGATTAGCAGAATAACTATGAAAATATGGAAAAACTCACTAAACAAATAAATAAAAAAAGACGGCTAGTTTAAATCAATTAATGGATGTGACATGAAGATATGAAAATGGCGTCAATCGAGTACCACTTATATGGGCAACAAAGAAAACATTTCTCGAACAACTTGATATAAAAAATAAAAAAGCGACCTCAAACTTTTTTGGTGTATGTTTTCTGTTTTGAAATGCAGTGGACATATTGACAGGTTTCAGAATATTATCATGAGGCTGTAATGTTTTCAATATGGAGAAGACAGTGAACGATAACATCACTTTAAGGCATCCCTAATATAAGATAGGGAGATAATTATGTTAATGTTGAATTCTGAGTTACTAAGAACTGCAAAGAAAATATTTTTTTTCTAAAAACATCATTATATTAAAATTGGTCTGGCATTTTAATACAAAGGTCGCGTGATGTCATCTGATTTTGTACTAGTGAATACAATAATATTTTTACCAATACGTCATGATCACAGGTGAATCAGCAAGTGAAAATGTAGACAGGTAAAACTATTTTGATGCTAGGCTAAGGTAATCAAAGATTATCTCATGCACGCGAGCTTCTTCGCTAATCCAATTATCATGATAATTTCCATTCCGAATCACGTACATCACGCTGACAGCTGATAAGAAACTTTTGATAAGGAACAAATTAGTTCGAATTTCGTTTTCATTTGTTGTGGTATACCTTAAACGTAAGGTATATTGCAGTAGGTATTTAAGTAAAGACAGGAGTGGGCTATCTTCCTAGGACGTTTACTATAGTCCTTGTATCGTGTAAGTACCTGCTTGAATATTGAACTAATACAGCTATTCTACGCACAAAGTTATATTTATAAATTATACCTACCATTTAATTATATTATTTTTGAACCCTTGTTATTGACGAAAAACTAACTAAAAATGTAGCAAACATTCCAAATCTATATATATATATATATATATATATATTTATATAAAACTATATCTTGTTAGTTGCACCATTTATAACTGAAGAACGGATGGATCGATTTTTATGAAGTTTGATTTTTTTAATTTATCTCCGCCCCGAATAGCAATATATTAAAGCATGGAAAATATCACAAAAAATATAATAAAGACAATTCATGTTCTCATACATCTGAGGCGGTACGAAGTTCGCAGGGACTAGTAGTGTTATACAAACATTACCATTAAAAAATACAATCGAATTGAGATCCTCCAATTTTTGAAGTCGGATGAAAACAAGTTTCTACCACATGGTATCTATCCGATGATATCTCACGAACCGAATAGTTATTTTTTCTGTGCGTGCTGTATCAGTTTATTAACACGTCGATCTCGTTCTTTGTTTCAACAAGAGGCCAAAAAAAAACATTCTTATACCAACAGTAATCGTAATGAAATATTCAAGGAGGAAAACAATGGAAAATATGCAAAGATTTTTTACCGCAAAAATGGCAGCTTCTTCGGAAATTATACATTTAAGCCCTTATTATTTTAACTCGGCAATATACTTTTAATTCTCTTGAAAGGAAAAACGATCCTTTGTCATTTATAATAAAGGTTATTATAAAAACGATCGTGGGTATACTTTTGTGTTTGATTTTAAATATGGCCAAAAAATTCTTAGTTATCATTATTACCAGTATTTTAACGCGCTAAAATTACACACAATGAAATGCTGAGCAATTCTTGGCTTATTTTTTATACGTCAAAAATCACATACACCTAGATCATGTTATTTTCTTTCATATGACGTACTTGTATTTCTTTAATAGGCCATAATCAAAAATAAAAGTAACCCCTTTCGACAATGACGGAACGGAAATGGCCTAAACTGGCAAACAGACGAGGGGCGCGGGTCAAATTAGCATTAAAACTGTGTTGTCACCGTTATTAGTTGATCAAAGGAACTGCTTTCACAACATAAAGGTCCTCAACCATTATATTGCTAGCTAGGCACTAAAATTAACCTATTTAACATTATAGGAGCCACATCATACATAATTTCTTGTTATTGCAATATAATACCGCTGAAGATAATAATTTCTAGACTATGGAAGATAGCTACGGTATTTTTAATAGTAAAGCTTGTAGTTTGCCGAAAGTATGTTTCAATTTAAAATTGCGTGCAATTATTGCAAAGAGACATGTAATTATCATCACTATGGCATAGATCAAGCTAGGGCGTCCTGTTATCTATGATAATGTAATTGAAGTACTCTTATAATTCTATCCATACATCTACATATATATATGTATGTTCTAGTATATATTCCGATAGTGTCATACATTTTTTCTACGTTCAAATAAAATATGATGCCAGATCTTTGTATATACTATGCCGTCTTTAGGTTATTTTCTATGGTATAGGTAGAACGTATTCATGATACGAATTATCGCCATCTTGTTTTATTATCCAAGCTTATATTGTATACTGGCATTCAGTGTATTGACGTTAATTTAACCTTAAATTATTTATAATACTTTTATGCAGAAGGAAAAACAACCCAACGTTTTACTGTTCTACCAGACGATAAGGATTAATTATCGAATTACTGTCAACCCCTAGTCTTCCCCTGTGCAAAGACGGAAGTTTGGTTTGCTCAAACAACTCATGGAAAGCAAAAGTTGTTTAACCAACAATACCAATTTAATTTTTGAAGAGTACAAAGCTTTATAGGGATTCCCTAAAATCTTTTACAAAACAAAAGCTTGTGATTTTGTTTGCGTGAACAGTGAATGTACCATCGTTGGTAGCACCTACACACATTCTACGAATACTTGAACTAATTGGCTATTCATAATTTTGGCACACATGTGTTTGACGAATGACATTTTACTATACTCTCTTTTCTATCGTGTCATTTTAGTTGTATGCACACAGTGACAAGTGATACGTGCATAAAGAACTAAAGTCGTTTTTCCTTCTCTTCTACAGTTGGAAGATAGCAACGGTATTTTTTAAACTTGTGCCTGTCGCACTGAACTATCTATCTTGCGTGTTAATAACTTACATACGGATTACCAATTAAAATTATAACTACCGCATACAACTTATAAGAGATTGAAGTTTTATGTCTCTTTAAGTCAACAGAATAAAAATGTATTATGTAAATACTGGCTACGAAGCATATTTAAAAAGGATTAAATGAGAAACTCTAGTATATATTTTGATATATTAACCGACTTCAAAAAGGAGGAGGTTCTCAATTCGGTTGTATTTTTTACTTGAATATAAATCTCATGTCAACAAAACTAACTAAAACATCTATAGATGGAGTGTCGTGAACAACATATTGAAGCAAAAATATGATATTATAAATTTAGTTATCTGTAGTGTTTGTATGTGTTTGTATTTTAGTTACCTATGTGACGTGTTTTGTGATTCTGATCGTGTTGATATTACATTGATAGTTTTTTTTTATACGTGAAAAGCTTAGACTGAGTGTCGCGAACAACATATTTAAGCATACGAAGCCGATTGTTGTAGCACACGCGAGTGACATCTTCATGTAAAACGACTTGGATTTTTGTACTTCGTTATGTTGTTTGCGACACTCTTCATGTATAATCTCATCAAAGCCTAACAATACAAATCCCAAAACATGTAACATAGGTAACTAAAATAAACCATTTCAATAAAGAAAACTATATACGAATTCAAGTAATTGACCCCACAACATGCAAGCTCAGGTTCATACCATTAATAACGATAAAAGCGTTATTTGTCATGAAGAAAATCTCAAGAATGTTAGGCCATTGCTATTACCCAACATCACCTTTGTATTGAGGGCATAAATATCCAGCCGTGGACCTCGTTCGGAATACCTCTCAAGGTTATTACATGACTAAGTGCTTAAACCTCTGTTCTGGCTCGTTAAAGAGTAACGTCAAATATGTAATGGATTCCCCATTTTTTCCTTTAGTTGAAATTGAACAAAGTGGGGTTTGTCACTTTGTTTCTGTTACTTGTGGACTGAAGATTACCCCGGGGAAGCTTTTTAGTTCTCCATTAGATTAAATATACATTGATGGGTGTCACAACTACGTTTCACAAAGCGGTGGACGTGTTTATTGTTTACTTAGAATTCACAGATTGTGTCAGATCCTAATAAAATAGGGGGTAGGCCAATTGCAACTCTCTGGTGGCAGTATAGAAAGTCTAATTAACGTTTAACAGCGCTCGCTTGAGGCAAAAGCTCGCGTTGCCTTGCCTGTGCTCAGATCGTGTCATCTGTCATTTACCTCACTATCAGGCCACGCGCGGTATGGACTCAGTTTAGGCTAGCGAGGCCGTGCGGTTGTTTTGAACACAGGCAAAAACAAATTTCACGGAAATCAAACATATTCCATCTCTAGTTCAATAATTATAAGGTTAAAATTATATATAACATTTCCGTCCAATATCGTTGGTGAAATGGTGAACAGCTTAGATTATCAGTATAATTTTACCATCTTTCTGGGTCGTCAGAATTCGTTTATATGTCATAGCACCATTTTTTTAGTATAAAGTCATACAACAATGAAGTAGCGCGATAAATATGACGTATGCAAGAAATATGCGGTGCTGTGCCGCATCGGCCCTAAAATACTGCGTGAATTATACATCTATTTTTGGCAATACCGTTTTATACTTTCGTTTGAAGCTGTATACGCGTACTTAACGATTAATCTGATTCAGTAGCTGTCACATTCCAGTATAAATATACCACATCAACCGAGTCGCGAAAAGATAAACAAGAAATCTTTAGAACTTAATAAGAAAAGTTGAGAAAGTAATCTTGCAATAAGCTTTTTTAAGCTGTAACGCAATGCGAATAGGGAAGTTGTGCGTTTAAGGATCAAACGTACAACGTATGTATTTACAGCTTCAGATGGGAGGAATCGTTATTATCGCGTTTTTTTTTATAACTGACATCGATTAAAAAGGTATTTTGATAGAAATCGAAGTTCCAGTTTAAGTGATGATCCAGGTTTTTTTTAAATTATAATACAATTTAATGCAGACATAAAAATACAAATGGAAAACCAAAATGTTAAAAACTTTCAAATGTTTATATGCTACATAATATATTCCAAATTCATTATAGTTCGTTGTATAATATATAATTTCCTGCTATTAATAAAATTATGGCAACTCAGTAGACTAAACTTTTTACCCTACTTTAGCTACAAACGAGTTTCACCTCTTCTCCCGAGAGTAATAACATACACGATGTACATTTTAATAAGAGTTTAACTAGGTAATACAAACAATGTAAATATAAACTGATTTATGGTGAAGCCTATACGTATAAAATCCAATGTATTCTGAGATGACCACCGATATTTCGATAAAACTAATAAAGGCTTATTAATGCCACCATTGAAACAAATGACGATCGTGCGTGCGCAAAGGTCAATCACAGGTAACTGAACTAAAATGAAGCAAATAATTTATTTGCAACACCAAACCCAAGCTTCGGCCACAATATTTAACCCTGAAAATATGCTTAACACGCTACATTTCGCCTTGAAATATGATTTTATCGAACCGTGGCGCTATTGAAAATATTATTTGATATCTTATGTGAAGATCTGATTGGGCGAATCAAAGGCGTGATTTACATAAGTACGTTTTGAAAGACTGTGATTTCTTTTTTATAGCTTCGATTATTTGCACGTGAAAATCCAGGTTTGCTGGTACTACATGACAAAATGTAAGAAGCGAGTGATAATGTAGGTATCGCGTGGGTTTTATGTTCTACATGCATCGCATTCAAAATTCATGAAATCCAACTTCATTTTCATGAGCTGCGGACAGGCACGCTCTACAAGAAGGTTTAGCTATTAGAATACATTCTTCGATGCATCAGTAATATTGATGGCAAAATTTGAATGATTGTATTTTTTTTTATTTCATTTGATCGAAATTATTTTATTAACGTTACATGACAGATCTCACCGGCCCCCAGATTACGTATCTTTTCAAGCTTAGCGAAAGAAAAGCGACAGCAATAATCTCGCAATAATTGCTTTCGAATCGCAGATTTGTATGACGTCGAAGCGCTACGTAATACGAATTAGCAATTTTAAAGCAAATATTGCGCTTTCGCTTGGCTATTGCATGTTACGTAATCAGGCGGCGGATTTATCATGAATCATAACACGTTATTCGATTGTTTCGATTCGATCGATATAACGTTACACGATCTTGACCGATCTGTCTATTGTTTGACAAATAGCCTACAATTTGGCACCGTCTATTCAACACCGAAGGTCAACATAATGTTAAGCGAACAAAGGGAGTGAATAGACACGCGCTGTCAGAGGAGCCATACATCCTATCACGATACGCGTGGTTTTTTGGGGTACGCACTGTATAGCTCATAGTCGTATCATAGGTCCGATAAGCAAAATGTTTACAGCTGAGCTGAGAGTGAGGCAGATAAAAGATGATAGAGCTCGGAGAAAGGAGCGCGAGCATTTGCTTCGGACAAGGTGCGTACTGACCAAACTCGAAAAGGAATCTCGCGAGGCTGGTCGATCAGACAGTACACGGCTAATAAGCTAGTCCTCATCATTTCTCTATCTACAGTGCTCCTCTGCCTACTCTTTCAGTAAATACATTGTGATTCAGAGAGTGTGAACCATTCAAACGGTGCTTTTTAGTGCTATTGTAATCATTTTATTATGAGCTCAGAATTTCGATGGCATTTCTTTTTATAGTTTTTTTTATTGATATCTTGATATTCTGTCTTCATATCGTGATTACAAATGCGCTAAAGAAGTGCATATTCAAAGCTCAGTATATCCATTATGAATCATCCTATATACGTAGCTACTAAATAGGTATACCTATTTAGTTTTTTTTTAATCTAACGTCGAGTAATCTACGACTATAAAACCTGTTCTTCTATCTGATCAAACCCACCCTCTAAATTCGCGGCCCCAACACCCCATTGTGTAGGCAAGGTGGGTACAATGGTGGGTTAAAATAGGTGGTAGATAAGCATCGGCGGGGACGGAAGCCACCTTCGCGTGCCTGCATTGTGCCACGGTGCACCGGTCTCTACATTTTCTAGTTAGCTAAAGGCCTCGTACTGAAAGGTCGAGCCATAAATAAATCTACATTACCGGCAACAGCTAACGGCCGTTTTAAAGGCTAAAGGCAAATAAGCTGTACGTATAAAAAAGCACTGAAAACTTTTTTATAATTATGTTAAATCTATATTAATAATAAATAAACCATCTCGCCTGTAATCCCCGAAGGGGTAGATAGAGGCGCACTGCAGTGCTTCCACAATTAATTGATGGTATGTAGACCCAATTTAAAAGGGGTGAGTCTATTGTCAATACACTGGGCTCGCTCCAGGAGGATTTAGTTAGGCCATAGTCTACCATGCTGGCCCAGTGCAGATTGGTGAACTTCACATGACTTTTCGACAGACGAACAGGTTTCCTTATAATGTTTGCCTCACCATACATCAAGTGATCATCATTATTAAAATGAGATTCGCACACAGAGGTGCGAACTGGGGTTTGAACCTCCATACCTTGTTTCCAAGGCAAACGTTCAACCAACTTGGCTATCACTGCTTAACTGTAAACTCTGCCTATATAAAAAAATCATTATATTATAGTTAAATAATTTTATTATAGTTGGAGACGGGAGGATTTCTCTTTTTGTTCTTCATTCTCTAGATCCCCAAATTGTATTAAAAAGCTTTCCTTAAAGTTTTAAAGGTTTTTCCTCCTGACATCCTCACTGTCATTTTCATTTAAAACTGCTTATTATTTTATATCGCTTGCACACACAATGAGCAAAGATTGAACTGATAAACCAGCAACTATTATAAAGAAGCTTTAAAGGTTTATCCTGTTATTCTTGCCTGCTACGTAAATAGCCGCATATAAAGTGCTTATTGCTGGTTATTTCGAACAATTTTTATTTTAGTCATATCGTGTTTGAAACTTGGTAGCGCAGAACTGTTTATACCAAAAATAAGAATATTAAGATAAGATTATATGTCATAACCATTGTAACGCAACACAGCGCTGCTGTCTATTATTAATGTACGCAAATGAATAAGGTATTAATATCTGACATCCAATTATAAGGTTCCTTTCTATTACATCTACGTGTTTGCTAACATAAATTTCAATTGTAATCTGAAAACCCTTTGGTAAATATAATTTCGGCGTACATGATATATTTGTTGAATTTAGAAATTTAATACACTCTCTCTCTATGGTCAGTCCCTCATGTCTGAGGATCGCGATCATCGTTGGATAGTCCACACTTGGATCGGATGATTAGCCTCCATCGGTCTCTGTTCATGGCGCTTCTGACCACCGAGCTGAATTTGGTTGTTACACTTGTTAATACACTAGCACAGATTTAATAGCACATTGTTCTGAAAATAAAGATTTCCGTTGTATTATGTTTGCCAAATGTCAGTCCTTCTACTAAGCACGTATTCGAGTGTCCCTTTTCTTAAGATAACAGTTAATACCAGTACTTGATGACTACCAAACATACCAAAACGCTAGCAAAATGCGAGTAGCACACAGTACACACCGTTAAATAAATATCCGTCATAATGGTAAACGCTGCTTAAAATTGTCCAATTGTACTTAAGTTGGAAGCGAACAGAAGGCAGTGAGGCAGAAAGATGTGGCGTTTAATCGTAAGTTTTTATGGATGCTCTGCACGTACTACCCCTCTATGGCTGCTGGGGATCCCAAGCACCCATAGCGTCAGCACCCCTAACCATAAGCAATAAGTATGTCTACATTTCCAATAAGTAAAGATTACATTTCTACTAAATACATGTATATATATATATATATATATACAAAAATCTAATCTAAAAAATGGTATATCAGTATGCTGCGTCACCACAATAAGGCGAAGTTCTAGTTGTAGCCATATCGAGTCCTAAAATAGATGTCAACCCGTAGTTTTATTCGCTGCCAACAAAGCGTGGACCTAACCATTGTAATCTTTAACTAAGCTTTCAGCGATATATCTCCCTCTATAAATACCCTGATTTTTACACTGAAAGTACCATCAATCTTGAATTTCATAAGTGTTAAATTTAGCGTAATCATAAGTTTCTATATTTTACGACTCTCTATATAGGTTTATGTTTCATAGCTTTGGTTTCCTAGCGCATGAGTAATATAAATTATTTTGAGATTATGAGTTTACGACATAAATCCGTAATGGTTCATTAAGTTTATATATATGACGCTCGAAAATCTCTCTACTCTAAAAAGTGACTAATAAACTTGATGAAATGTGTACTCAGGAACTTTATACTTATACCTATTTAAACCTAAGTACATTTTGCGAAATATGACAGTTGAAGGAAAACAGCTTCCTTGTGGGAAAATTATTGCCTTTGAGTGCTTTGGCTTGGAGTCTAAATGAAGGGTTTCTGTTACTTTTACATACCGCTTTTCCGTTTCCATATCATCCCCGAGTTATAATAGGAACACACTTTTTAATGTACATTCCATTTACGTGAATGGCTAGGTATTAAGCAGATTACAATGGCTTTGTGGTTTGATGTATGGATTTCATATGAATAATGAACAAATACCCTATCTAGACCGACTATAATTAAGTAGGGACCCATATATACCAACTACCTAATATATTGTATAGTAGAGTATTGAACCAACTATTTTGAATACATTCCAAATGATAACCCAATTTGTATCAAAGTACGTGCGGCAGAAATAAAAATAAAGATACGTCGTAGCGTCGACGCGCTTTCCTATATAAACAATGATTTCAACGGAAAACAGGAATGTTTTCATTTACTTCCAGGAATCACGTGGGGGTTTAATTCGTTGGTGCGATGATAGACTTAGTCAGAGGGATCTTTGCCAATCATTATTCATAACGCCGCCTGTTTATCGCCTCCTCGATCTTGGGAGTCATCGTTCGTGATTCTCCGCCGTCTCCTGACGCATACTGCTATTTTAAGCAGATGCCGCCGAAGTAAATTGGCGCAATGAGTCTTTAAGAATGCTTCATGTTGACTTATAAGCGTAATTAATCTTAGCGAGGCGTTTGAAATTAAGATCCAGGAAATATTTGGAACGGCCTATAAACTAGTATATAGTTATTATTAGCTAGAATCGATGTCAGAATGGATTAATAATGATAGTAAATTTGCCAAGACGTATGTATGCTGAGTGTTATTTGGGCCAAGTCTGTGCGGGGCGTTATTTCGGCAAAGTCTGTGTGGCGGCGCTGTAGAGACGTCACAGGTCCCGCGGGTTATGGCATGCGCCCACGCAAAGCTTGAATACACATCAAAGCGGGACGCAGCGCATCACACCGCTCAGTTCACTCGCGAGCTTGCCATAGGAAACAACTCTCGAACAAAACGTACAATTGAAATATTTTTGTGATTTACCTGAATTTTCGGAAAGGAATTCGCTTTGACATTCAACACTTAAGGTATATATTTATTTTTATCGGCCGTTACTAATGTAATGAAATAGCCCCCTTACGATTAAGCCTAAATTTTTCGATCAAAAGCCAAGTTAGTGGAAAACATTTACGGAACGCGGAATTATTGTTTAGATTTTATTCAAGTCCAAAAATAAAAAATACCCTTGAAATTATTATGAGAATAATACGCAAATCAGACAAAAAAACATATTATATTTAACCAATTCGTCCAGAAATTTCGAATTAAAATAGTCTTAAAATGTGGTGCAATAAAAGAAAATATTTGGAACCCCGCCGTGCCCGCTCCAAACTAATATAGGTCAAGACGAAAACTCACACAGGTATTCGCATGTTTTTAATAGACACGAATTCCTATTGTCGTAGCGACAAGGATAGGCTCACGCCTTAATGACTTCAGCAGCATATTAATTAATTAAGATTTTTTCTTTTTATTACATTAGGTACCTTTTAAAGTATTTAAATAATCATTTGGATCGGTTTGATTAATTAAGCATTTTTGAGCAATAAAGATCTGTAATTTGTTTTATATTAATTTTCAAACAAAATAAATTCCAGGAAAATTGGTCAAATGATCCATCAGTGATAACCCTAAACAGACGTGACATTGTTACCGCATTCTCCTGAAAATTACGCTTCGGTATACTGTCATATAGAATTCTACGCTCGCATTTTAAATATTTTTTTCGAAATCTAATCAAAATTCTACATTATTGATGGCCTGAATTAAAATTGTATAGAGAACAAAAGTATAATCGTCTCGTGGAGAGTCATACCCTGAATTCTTCCGCAACGTATGTTTAAATGCGGTCCAAAGATTCATGTCTGGCGCGTAGCCAAACAGCGCTATCAATTTCTATCAAAATGGGCTTTCTAGTTTTACTTATGCACCGTGGTACGAACATTTTATATTCCTGTTGTCTTTCATGCTATCAAAAACAACGTTTTAGCTTGAATCTTATGTAGTTTATGATACCTACTCTATCATTTATGAGGAGGAATTTGAGAAACATCCAAACAACTGCATCTCGGTACGAGGATATTAAAAGTACCAGTAATAACCATTGTTTTTTCCAATAATTTTAGATAAAACAATCAAAATGTCTGAGAACAAGCAACTCGAGGCTGGCCAGCAGCTCATGAAAAAGTCAATGGACCAGCTGATCGAACAGAGACAGACTACAGAGAAAGTATCCATCGAGGCCAGACAGGAATTCCGCGAACATTACCAGGAGAGCTATGAGGAGGAGTTTGAAGAGGAGACCTTTATTGACGAGTTTGGAAATGAAACAACAAACCGAGTCGAGTCAAGCAGCGAGAGCAAAGAACACTCCAAAAGTGCCGATGTCAAAGTGAAGGCCACGGGACTCAACTCGGAACAAGTTAAAGCCCTCACGGACTGCGCCAACCAAGCCGGACAGCTGGCGCTCGACTCGAAAGCGGCTAACTAAACGTAATAAAACAAATTAATACATTAACAGACGCTATTAACGATACGGCAACAACTATTTTTACATGTTTGCGACTTTATTTATATTAACCAAATCGCGAAGCACATGGTGTTAACATTGATCTATCTTTAATTACAGCAATTCTCTACTAATGCTCGAGCTACACGTAATTCCTTCATTCTTTACTTCGTCCTCCCTTAAATCCTTGACCCTAAATACCTACGCCGTATCTAATCACAGTATTTTGAACTTTAACATCGAAATTCATCTAAAAACGTTTTGTTTCAGATCTCTGCCTTATACCGCGCGTGTTGTGGTCTCAAATAGTGATAAAGACTGTGTCCAGTGTTCCTTATTAAGTATTTTATTTTATCTATTTGTATAAGAGAAAAAATATAAATATGCAATAAATTTGTTGAAATGCATAAATTGTGTATTGAATAGTGTTGTGTTTGATTTGATTGAGATAGGGTATTATATAGGGAAAATTACTAAGATGGAGGAGGACGACGACGAAAGAAAGAGCCAGCGTCCGAGCCTCGCGAGCTTCAGCTCGTTGAGCGCGCGCGTGGTCCACTCCTCACTGGAGGAGGGCTACATACGGCAACAGGCATCGTCTGAATCCGCGGACGCTAACACCTCGAGCATTTCTGCAGCCCAATATAGTGATAGAAGTTTCGTTTCAAAAACGAGCACGTTCTCGCGGAGCGGAACTTCGAGCTCTAGCCAAGAAGAATGCGAGGTAGCGCAAACGACAATCACCAGCGGCCAGTACTTGGCCGCCGCTCGAGTCGAGACCGCTCGTTCTATGGAAAGTCTTCGTCCATGTAAAGAATCGTCACCGGCGCGTCCCGCCAGCTCGTGCACTACCGTTCGTACCCACAGGAGCTCGTTTTTGACGGCGAGCGAACGGGATGTGCGGGAGTCGCGTGGCGCACCGGCGCGCCGGGCGCTTTCAGGCGAGGATATGGGATCCTCTGCTGAGAAAAGGCGTGGGTTGTTTGCGAGTACAGAACGGCGTGCTCTGCAGCAACTCAGCCTCCCACCTCCGGAACGCCGGCTGACTATCCTCAGCCCGCACAGTCCTATGGCGATCACGGAACTACAGTGGCCTTCACCCCCGGGCATACGCGGGAGGCGGAAGAAGGGCATGGTGCTACCGAAACTCATACTGCCCCGTAGCGACTCGGATGCCTCGGAGGTATTCTTTGAAAGGTGCTAATCTTTTATTATGCTAGTTCTCTTTTTAAGTATGTGCCAAAATGGTCTCGGATATTCGGTCTCATTTTTATTGTTTAACTACAGCGACAAAATATTACAAACCCTAATGGGAAAAGTCTAGCTTTAAATTGCGATCATTGTTTCAGTTTATGGTATTGAATGTCATGTTCACCAGGACCAAACCAAACATGAAAGTAACGATTCCAAAAATTTAAAACAACATTCTGTTTGCCAAGAAAATACGAGAACATACAACTTTATTCGTACCGATGTGCGTCAAACGCGCTGAAACTCAACAACTCCGGTTGATGTTTATGCTTCTGTTTGAGCGAATATTTTATGCTGAAAGTTAATAACACAATGAATTATTTTTGAGAAGCACGATTCGCAGCGACGTGACTTTGCGTCACATTTTCATCTTGTCTTATAGCAAATTTCTACTCTAAGAAGCTTTTATCAATGATTGATTTACAGTAACAAAATTTGCTCTATTTTATTATGAGTATACTTATATTATATTCAAGTATTTGATAATTAAATGGTTTATTTGCCAGTTTCAAGTGAATATAAAAAATATATCTATCAATGCATAGAAATATATTATTTGCAAAAAATATCTAACATATAACAATGAAACTAACTACAATAATTTTATCCTAACAACGTTTCAACAGTAAAGAATCAAAAGTCACCCAAGAAAGAGGATTACGTTCCTACAGCTATAGTACACGCCAACTATAATCTGGCTACAATAGCCAGTGAATAGAAAACAGTACAATGTAGAGTATTCCGCTTTTGTATGGTCGAATAACACATTATATGTGAACACTTGGATGCGATCCAGGCTGAACATTATATTGGGCCCGTATGATTTAATAACTGCAACCCAAAGTAGTAAGTGCCTTAATAATTTACATCTGGCGAATCGACGTTACGTCTTGCAAATTAATAAATTTATTCGTAAATTCCTGATTTTGTCCAAATCCCACTAATATTATAAATGTGAAAGCTTAGATGGATGGATAGTTGTTTGTTACTCAATCACGCCAGAACGGCTGAAGGGATCTGAATGAAATTTGGCACAGAGATAGATTATAGTCTGGAATTGGAAATAGGCTACTTTTTATCCCGGTAAAATGTATGGTTCCTATGGGATAAAGGACATACTTTTTAATCGCGGGTAACACCGTGGGGCGCAGCTAGTTCTACATATAATATACATAATATTATAAGTAGATTTAGTAATAATATAAGATTTTCTTTTATTGACTTTCTAATAACATTTTAAATCTGGAAGGGAAATGGAAAAAAATACATTCACTGATTCTTCCCTGAAGTTAGTACTTTTTCATGTCCCTGGGTGCATCGTAAAAGCTGAAATCAGGCAAGCCACACCATGACCATAAAACCTTCGTTACGTTTAAGAAAATTAGCATAAAAGCATGACAATCTTGCTGATTGAGCGAAAACAGAAGTCAGAAATTGTATCATACATTGAAATAAAACTATTATTTAGGATTTTATCGCGTTTATATTTTGATTTTACGTTCCCGACGTTCCTCCCGTGACCATGGTTGCAGTAAAGAAGCCGAAACGTCGGGAACGTAAAATCAAAATATAAACGCGATAATATCCTAAAAAATAGTTTTATTTGAATGTGTTGTATCATACATTTGAAGACTTAATTCTACAACATGTTTTATACAGCGCCGAATTATAAAAAGCGACAAAATACTTACTAAAAATCATAAGGAAAATGTATATATATATTGAATTTTGAATAAGTTTATTCTTATTTGTGTTAATGCAGTGGACTATAAAAGTAATTAAATATTATATTCATTTCCATTATAACCTACAAAAAGTCAGAATATGTGGAAATCATAACGACACTTGGCGCTCTTCCTTGCTTTAAATTGCACTGAGCAATCTAGTCTAATGTTTATTTATAATAATTTATGGATAAATTGTCAGCCTAGATTAATTTATAGCCTGCATTGGGCCAGTGTGGTGGACTATGGCCTAATCCCCGTCGCATGGCTGAGAGGGGGGGCTGGTATTTTTTTTATTCATAATTTCTGATCATCACAGGATATAATAGTGTCAAATAAAAGTGGCACGTATGTATATTTATTTAAACTTGACACTGTAGTGCCGCTGACATCAAATAAGAGCGAGTGATTGAACTTTATATAATTTACCATTGGCACATCGCCATTTAATAACTATCTTTCTGAGAACCATTATAATAATGATCTGTCACGCAATACGACTACAGAGAACGCTTGGCAAATTAATTTAGATTTAGATAGAGAAAATAAAAAGTCCGGTAGAGTAGGCAATTTTATCTTGCTCCTATAATTAACTATTGACTAAAACACACAACGAAATCTTTAAATACCTATAAAATTAAACACAGCCTCGAGTAACTGTGATACTTGGAACATCTATTTCTGATAAGTAATGTTTGTACTATTTGTACATATTTACTCAAAGAAAGATGCTACACATTAGACAATTTGATAGGAAGAAGCGTAAGTAAGCTTTATATATTCCATTGAGAATCACCAACGCGAACAATCATGTATTATTCATAGCATAGATAATCTCTTCAAATTATCATAGTATAAGTAGTTATAACATTATACATCAATCGCATATACGTGGCTCACATTACTACTTACAGTGAAAGCCTAACATTGTTTGCACCACAAAGGAGCACATCTCCTGTCATCAGATCAGAACACATACACACGTTTCGATAACCCGATAATTTATCAGAGCTGTAATTGATTATGGTTACGATACATTATTACACAGCCTCGTCTGCTTATCTGGTTTATTGATAACTCGATCAAATTAGGTTGGAAACCACCTGATAAGGTTCGGTCAAAATTAGAGTAGGTAAATTATCTTTTATCATGAATGATGTAGAAGAGTATGAATTACGAATGCATCATAAGTTAAGAGAATAACATACCAGTCAAATTGAGTTATATAGCAAATTAGCTGCGCCCTGCGGTGTTACCGCGATTAAAAAGTATGACCTTTTCCTCTATGTCCTTTTCTGTAAATCATGTCGAACCTTTGCTCCATGAAAAATTAAAACAAATCTATCCCACGGGAAGCATACATTTGACGGGATAAAAAGTAGCCTATGTGCTATTCCAGACAATAATCTATCTCTTTGCCAAATGTGACCCCGCTTTCTGTGCCGAGGGTCCTGGGTTCGAATCCTGGTAGGGACAAACTTTGTGTGATTAGCACGAATATTCGTATCCAAGTCATGGATGTTTAATATCTATATAAGTAATCTATACTGGGTTCGCCCCCAGTCCATTGTACGGTACCCATAATACAAGCGTTGCTTAGTGTGGGACCGTATAGTTGGTGGGCTCGTATGGCGATAAAAAAAAATACTGCCACAGGATGGAGTTTGGTTGTCCCCCCAGGTCACAAATCCCCTATTATTGTCGTCCCAGTTATCACAGTCTTACAACTACACGCGTTGTAACGACCGCCCCCGGCAACATTAACTGAGGCCAGCTTACGTGCTGACCAATCCTTAATCCTCATGGTTGTATGTACCTACCTACGACAGGATCTACTAAGACGCTTTACGAACGTTCGTTTCCCGTTAGAATATTTTATATACCATTTCTTAGAAGCTCGTATACGTAAGTATTAACAATTTATTAGCAATATTTTGATCATAAATAGAATTTATTAGGCATTCTCATGTGGCATTTTTCTAATTGAATGGTCAGAAATGTTTAGAATTCAACTTTACTTACTTAATCACTCATTTATCATGTCTGTAGTACCTCATGTAATATAGAGCTATAACATTTCGAACAAATTGTGTAAGAATATGAAATCGTCTAAACTCTAGAAACAGTTAGTTTTGAAACCGTCTATAGCATTTAATAGCAAAGTAACAAGGTCGCAATTGGTGTTTCTTAATTAATTTTTAGACGCACGCAAATATTGTATCAAAATAATATACCTATCCAAAATTCATGGTTGTTACGTAAATCTAACTAATGAATCTAGTAAACACGGTGGGGTATAACACTACGTCACGAGCACGCCAGCCAATCACTCCTCGCTCGTACATTAGATATCTACAACCACAGCTGTGTGTGGAAGGATTGTCGCATTTAATTAATAATTGCATGCCATAAACACGTGCACTTTAAGAGTTGATCCGACGAAATACTTTGAGGAGTTACTGTGGGTTTTATTATAGCAAATAGAACCTGACATAATATTTAGGAGACGGGATTGGTGGAATAATATTTAAATAGGTATTCTAGTATGTACATAAATTTAAAAAAAAAAATTACATTCAAGCCTCGGAAAGATTCGACAGATTTGCTTTCAACTTTGCGTATATTTGTGTGTAATGACTTTTTGTAGTGCAGAGAAAAACAGTTAGATTTATAAAAAATATGATATGACGCGCTTAGTCGCTTGGCAGGGTTCAATGCCACTGAAACAATATGAATTGCGCAAATTTTATACTGATTTACATAACAGACTGTCACTCTTTTAGGGTTTTTGCAAGCGCTAAAAACACGATTTAAATCTAACTTTGCTATTAGAACATATACACATTAAATAATCACGTAAAGAAGTATTCTGAGAAGAATACTGTGTTTGCCTATCTTTTTCAGTTGAAATATTCAAATAATCTGTAAACATTCTCGTTTAGGGTAAATCTAATCTAAATAAAAAAAACTTTATCTTGTAATTTCCTTGACTTCTAGAACACTTGGCAAATAATATTCCGATAACTGCTTGTCGGCCGTCATATGAAAGCGACTACCTGTTACCTACATGCTTGAACACGACACAAACCAACTAAATTATATTTGTATCAAATACAGCATAAAATCGGCAATACACAATTATTCTATACAGATCGGCAGTACTAGATTATTCAACAAAACCGCTAGCCTGCTTTCATTTACAGCGTAACCTCCGTCCACAAAGGTAATAACGGCGTTAGCATCCCGTAAGCTAGCCATCAGTTACCCGGTAACACCGACCTTTGAGGCTCCCTAATGCACCTCGTATTAATTAGGTCTACTCGCCGTAGGCTTGACCCTCTTTTGTGTTGTTCAAGAGCAAAAACAGTTATTGAACAGACTTTGAGGATGAGATAGCGTTTAAAATATCAATTTAAAAGTTCAGTATTCGTGTGGTGATTCTAAACCGTTACACTATATATCTAATGGAAACGTAGTTTTGAAGGTATTCGATGAGTAAATCGGTATTTTAATACATTCCAAACTCATACTAAATGCCATGATTTTATTAGCATTTCAATTCATGATTCCAAATTCAAACTAAAATATTCTATACAAAACTATATAGTTGACATAGATATAGCGTAAAATCGTAATTACATTTTATTATCTGTATTTTTTTTATATTGAATCACAAATACTTGACCAATATAAAATAACATCAACCAATATGTCTGTCAAAATTTAAAAATAGCAATAGGAGTACCTGATAATGGCACATTACAATAAAGTATAGGAGCGGGACAAGACTGATTGGTACTACATTTCAAAATGAAGCATCGCTTGTGCTACGATAACAACGATCTGAAATTCTATATCTTTTTTATTCTATCCAGACCACTATAAAACTGTAACTGAAGTGCTTGAATTATTCTATGCTGAGCGCACATATTGAAGACACTTTTTCTCACATGTTCCGTTCTTAATCACGGCAAATATATTGAATAAATATTAACAGGGTTTTACCTAATGTATAGCCAATATTATATGGTACTTACAAGATTGATTACTTAGCATAACCACGGGGGTTCGAGCTGCAAAGCGAAATCGGTGGTTACGCAGAACAAGCCGTTGGCAAAAGCTTTTAACCGGACGACATTTATGAACTCTTACTCGAAATTATTGATCTGTGATATTTTTTAGAGCAAAACTATCAAATCTGTCATAGAGAGCGAATTTTTTTTTAAATCGATGTCTTTTATTTTGACTTCATTTAGTGTTTACAAATGCGCTTAAAATACAATTTTTCAGGCTTCTAAATAATCCTGTATAGGTAAGTCTTTAGTTTCTTAAATGACATATCCCCAATTTATAGATACAAACGAGTACTAATCGTGTAATGCTAAGCACCGCATGTGGCGAATTCCACACGACCACACGTACAAGAATTACAGAAAATGAGCTTTCAACCGAAACGTATCCTTCTTAAATTTTATTTGAGAACCGTGCATATTGAAGAACGATAATTAACGTAGGCAAAGGCAAAGATAACCCAACATGAGCCGACACCCGGGACTTGGCTTCTTCAATGTACGAGCGGCGGCGGTATGAATATTTTACGTAGTCCGCTCTGCCTAGCCGCTAGTTCAGGGGTGGCACTGCTTTGAAATTAATAAACAAATGAAGGTAAGCAAGTAACAAATCACATTTATATAGATTTATTACTAGATCATTTCATGGAAGATGTAGTTTGATTACAATTAATTAAAAGTCAATCGTTAGGTAGGTTTTATTACTGATATAATACATTAATGCGGATAGAATCTTTCTATTTTTAATTGCGAAGTAGTATTCTGAACATATTACTAAATGATGTATAATAAGTAAGTATCATATTTATTTCGTATTATTCCACTTAAATATTAAGTTCACTAAAACAAAACAGACGGGTAATTGCTTTAGGTTCATCAAGCTTATTTCAGGTTTCTAGGTACATCACGGTACGTAGGTGTATTGTTACCATATGTGCAGGATTTTGGGGATTAATTCCCGGTGCTGCCGGGCAGCGTAGGTGCATTGTATACTGTGGGATTTAGAGTGAATGATTAGACCCCATAAATTTGTCACCGTTGCGTGGGAGTGTGGTCGTATTTTAGTATTTATGCCCTAGTCAGTAATATGAAACTAAGTTAAAATATGAATGAACGGGAGAATGTAATATTATGGTATTAATTACCGACATTATTAAGTTGTATATACTGAGAAAGTAATTAGTCTTTCTGTAATTACAGAAGACGTCTCAAATAAAGTGTGTTAAAGCCATTAATTATTTTAGGCATTAAGTCTAGCAACATTAGGATGCTTTTGTTTGTCAGAATTACTTGACATGTTATTTGCGATTCGTACATGACTGATGTCCAACGTGTGTTCGCCGATAAGTTAACTGCGACAGAATTAGAATGGGCCTGACTCATGATATAAAGCCGAATAACTATTGGTAGAGATAACCAATCACTTTATCTCTCTCAATAGAAAATCCTACATAATTACGACATGCGGTATATCTACACATGTAAGTATAGCGCAACACTTACCGCCCGCGGCGGGGCGCGGTGTTTAGCTACTTTCAGCTCCCTCATAAGCGTGTTCTAGATTCACGCTGACTTAAAACACCAAATAGATTCCACTTTTTTCTAAGTTTATAAGTGCCTATTATACGCGACGATGTAGGCGATGACGTAATCTATAATAGAAAAATGATTCTAGACTAATAAGCTCAACTTGCAATCTTCTGTTACTCCAAAAAAAATATGAAGGATGAAGGATGAAAAATAATGAAGGATGTCTTTGAATCGGATTGGATTAGGTCGTTATAAATAGTACCATTACATTTATTATTATATAGGTACCTATAGGTATATCATATCGATGTTATTTATTAAAGATATACCCGCAGTGTATATAATGTTTCGTCCATTTGCACAACTATTAAATCTTCTAGTGCCCACTATATATCTAAAATTAACGGCTCAGCCAATATATTTGAATATCATAGTATACTTAGCAAATCAAACAAGCACCAAAATGTTACAATTAACAATAGTTCATCCGACGTAATTGTAAGCCGAAAATAGTAAATAATATAATAACTACAGCGAAACGAACGTGACTCGAATATAGATGGTAATGTTACCCCAGGTTTACGGGTTTGTTGTGCTCAGGGCACAAGTCGTTAGGGCCTGAGCGAGGTCGCTAACGTACGTTAATCTGAACAGCCTCAGCTATCTGCGAGTTCCGTAACGGTTATAGATGTTTGGTTAGTTTTCACCGAGGAATAATACATAGGACAACCAGAGTACCCAAGGGTACGTGATCTTCTACTTTTCTTCAATTCTAGATTATATCGGGGTCGAGTCACCTTCATCCGTAGGAGAATTAAGTACCCTTGAGATACCCTACACGTGACCCTGGGTGGTGCTAACCAGGTGATAACTCTACTGGTGGTAGGCTTCGGCCGTGGCTAGTCACCACCCACTGAACAAAGCCATGTCGCCAAGCGGCCTAGCCGTGTTCCGGCATGATGTTCGGTGTTGCCATTCATGGATGGCGGGTCAGATCAGTTGCGCTGCATGCGCCTAGTGAATGTAGCGTCTCGATCTACTGCCGCCTTCCTACCTAGGCAACTATGCTCCATCGTAGATCTCATCGTCACTTACCATCAGGTGAGATCGATATCAAATACTTGCCTATAATGTAATAAAAAAAAAAAAAAAAATATTATACATAATTGCTTATATATTTTGTCAGCTCGTCCTTATGGAGCCCTACTAATAATGTCAGAAATATTTATCTCATTGTGGTCAAGGCGAGTAAGACTCTATGAAATATCCACGATCTCTTCAATTGGATCTTAACTCTACACCACAATGTCTGTCTGGTGTGAATACTACGAAAGTTCCAATTTTAACGACAGCACGAATAGGGGGACGTCTTTTTTAAACGTTTAGAAAAGCAAACTTTAGTAAAAAAAAATGCAAAAAATTACTAAAACGGAAATCAAATCCATTACTCAGGCTCATTCGTAGCCCAGCCATCCTGAGGATGCCTCGTTTAGTAGTGAAACACGTGTCGAATACTTTTTAGATTCGCTTCGTTTCGCGGAGAATTACACATACATTGGGGTCCCTACACTCATGACAGATATATTCGCGATTGACACCTTAGACGAGTTTGGATTTGTTGGCTTCTTTAATCATCGATCAACTTGTTTAGTTTATAATTGGAAAAGTTGACAAGCCGAGGGTGGTGGGTCCCTCATTTTTTTGACTATAGATTTTCGCTAAGTATCGCCTAGTTATATAAATTAAACAGAGATATCATATAGGTACTAAATGAAGCTGAACAACACATGAGTACATATTCACATTTATTGCTCTATTAAGCCTAAATGAATGTACCATAAATATATTGCCATAAAAATTAAACGGCCCTCCAATTATATTCGTGACACCTACCACGACCCAATTTTAACGATCGGAGAGTGGCCACAGTAAATTACATACCAATAATGATGACAAAAATGATACTTTTACCTAAGTAATATTATGACGCTCTAGGGGGCAAAAGGTTGGTAACAAATAGCCTCAATATTTTCTTCAATCCGAATAAAGTGTCCAATTCGTATATGATGTCATCTTAGCTCGAGTGAGGGTGTTTAGTCAAACGTCAGATTAACTCCGAAAAAACCTTTCATGCTTGAGGATCATATTATATGCCACTATTTTATGAACGTTAAAGGTTTTGTCGCTGTTAAGTATGGACTGATCTTTTCACTCTAAGTACAACATTTCAAGCTTTTTAAAACTTTGAACTATAATCCTGATAAATCTGAGTTAAACAAATCGTAAACTGGGTCGTGTCAGTCGACAATCGTTCATCATAAGCACGCTCTACTGCCACTATTGTGAACCCAAAATTTGTGGGAGATTAAATTATATTAAACTCGGAGCTAAAGTTTTTGTTTGAGACACCCTTAGGGTTGTCAGCACTCCATTACTACGGAAAAGCTCGCAGTATAGAGCAGGCTTTCCCACAGATTTAAATGATATTGATTAATAAAAATCAAATTTTTTTCTATAGACTCATACCAATTATTATTAAGGTTAACATTTTCCTATGATGCAATTTATACCTAAATCGCAATGGTTTTTTTTGTTAATTGTTACATTAACCTATCGGCATTAAAATATTTATAACATATCCTGTATTATTTTTCCTCTTTTAATATGTAAATCTAAACAACCCTAAGGTTCTAGGATGGGTGAGCTCGCCGTAGCAAGAAATACATTTAAGTTTAATCTTCTTACAGCCGACGCCGGCCTTCCCCTCATCCCAAGAAGGTAGATAGAAAATATTAATATGTGAGCGAATCAGCCTTTCCTAGAAGCGTTCATATTATATTAAATTGCTTCGTTTAAAAATTCGTACACTGAAATTTAATTTCAAACTCAATTAAATATTTAAATTCAGAACAATATTCATCACTATTAAATAATACTGAAATATTTTTTCATGTTTACGCTACAAAAAAATCGCCATCTTCAATCATCAATCCGATAGTAAGTTCATAAAACAGAAGGTGTTTTGTAGTTATATCGGCATATTATACAAAACCAAATTCGTGTTAGTTACACCTCAATAACGGGTGGGCCGATTTTTACGATCCTTGATTATTTGAATTTGCCTCCGCTCGCGCTCCGAATAGCAGAATAACTATTAAAACATTGTAAACATTTTAGATTTTCTCATATTTTTTATTCTGAATCGGTACAGACTGCTAGTTATCTATATATATATATATAACAAAGACGTTTTAGTTAAACCATTTGTAACTCAAAAAGGGATGGGCCGATTATTTGTAAGATCATTGATTTTTTTAATTTGTCACCTCGCTGAATAGCATATTAAAACATGGAAAAATTCACTACAAAATAATAATAAAGATAATTCATTTTCTCATATATTTGATTCTGAGTGGATACGAAGTTGGCCAGGATAACTAGTTTTTATGTAATTTGAGTCCGTGCCGAGCAACAATTGAAACTATTGATTATTCCGTTCTGCACTCGCGATAGCATGCAATTCAGTAAATGCATTCTGTTAGGGATTACCGTTGAGTATGCAAATAAGCTTAACAGCGCCGCGGCGCCAAGAGTTTACGGAGCATCATTTCACTTCGTTTTTAATGATTAAAAGTTAACTTTACTGCGTCTATCTAGAGTACATTTTTGCTAAATACGCTAGTAAGTGCGACTATTATATCTAAGAAATATACATATCTGCTTATTTATATTAAATCGCAATAACCATTGTATAAAAAAAATCTTTGGTGTATTCTCTATTAACGAGAATTATTTGTGCAGTCCACTAATATCTTAAATCTTTTATAAATATTTTTACGATAGCTGGGAGTGGTCTTTGTATACGTCACCGCTTATCGATATTACCTTACGATGCACAAATATTTTTGACATCTTATCATTTCCGCGATAATGACGTTTATGATTATGATACAACATCTTGTACAAACGTCTCATCATGATATGGTAATGAAATGTGATGTAAGAGAATTAGTTTAACCGTTTCTGAATCAACTTTAGATATCGTATTCCAATACAGTTTAAAAGCCGAGCTCGCTGAGTTTCATGCTAGATCTTCTCAAATGAAGTCGTGTTCCGAACTTTATAAAGATTTAAGGAAAAAAATATAAAACTGACTATTGCCCCGCGACATCGTCCGTGCAAATAGTAAAATATAACAAATATCGTTTAAACAAATGATTTATGTTTTGAGCATTTTTTACCAATTTTGAGTTCTGTAGCACTATTCAATAGTTTTTCTTTACAAAAACTGTAGGATCCCATTTCGAACCCGTGGAAATTTTGGTTTTGATTAATTCTTATATATAATCTTTTCGCAATGTCAAACCAATCTAGCCACAGAATAATATTTTAAATACAACCTTAGATCCCCATTTTGTACCACTTAGGCGGTCTGAATTTTCCAAAATCCTTTGCGATTTCAGACATCAATGAACACATCCTCCAAATATCAAGTCTCTATGCTCAACGGTTTGGGCTTTGCGTTATCTGTCAGTGAGTCAGGACAATTTATATATATAGATAAATGTCAATAAGAGCCTCTGCAGGCTAGCTATGTAAGACCATTTATCAGAATTGTATAGGCTACTAACATCTCATAGTGGCTAAATGACAAACCGCCAGCTCAACGTGCTCGCCAAAGCATGGGTAAGATGTTATGATTCAATCACCTATCTAAGGCCAATGAGGACAGGCGGCATCTGACTGAGCTGAGCTTTAGCTCGTACCTAAAACCGTGAAATTAAAGTTCCTAGTAGTTTCGGGTATGTTTTAGATATTCAATGATTTTCCCGTACCAAGACATGTTTCTTAGGTCACGAACGTGTGTGCGTGTAAATTAACTGAACATTCATTTGTTTTACTGCTACTATATGGACTGGGCCTTTAAATCTCCAGTACCACCGAGTTGGTAATTGAGCCCTCAAAGAGAAGTCTTTTGAAGCAGTCTTTTGTCCTCTGAGCTATTGTGATATAAAGAGGTAAATTACGTCATTTATTTCAATTTACGGGGCAATTATTTACAGATGTATTCGCTTGAATAATTAAGTGTAACATTCTGTACCTTGAATGTAGGTAGGTAAATACAAATTATAATTTAAGATTCACATCACAGATTTATTTTTTGAGTAAAATTAATATTTTGGAAACATAGGAAACGTTATGCATTATACTTACATACTATACATTATATCCTTACTAATGCGAGGAGTATAGTAAGACGAATTAATTTCGACTACTTTGTAGTTTAGTGTTTTATATAATTATATTTCTTTCATCGTTACTCCTGGAAACATTATACAAAGATACAACAATATAATACATATTTTCATTGAACCATTTACACTAATAAAAATATTCGGTTGTTCGAATACACCAAGCTTTGACGTGTTTAAGACTGAGAGTAAGGGCTCTAGGGGACCGCAACATGAAATTGATGGAGCAAAATCGTTTGTTCAACTTCTAAGTCCCCAAGACGATATATCGCGCTGAAACCTGTTCAATCTCGCTTGTTCGTTCTTGTTTGTTCGATTATTCATACATTTTATCACGGATCAAACAACTAATTATTATAACTCGCTATCTCGGCGAACTTCCTACCTCAGAATCAAATGTATAAGAAAATGCAGTATTTTTACTATTCCTTTTTAGTGATTTTTTCCATGTTTTAATAGTTATTTTGCTATACAGGGCGGTGGCAAATTAAAAATCTGAACTTATAAATATATATATATATATATATATATATATAAGTTCAGATTTTTAATCTGAACTTATAAATATTAAAAATAATATATATATATAAATAATATATACAGATATAATATATACAGATTAATTAATGCCATTCACCTTGTGTTTACAACAAGCTTCGTTAGTACAAATACTTTGTATTAAGTGCAAGTAAAGCTTAGTTTGTTTGTTTCTATTATTATTAAATAAATATCTTGATTAGTAAAAAGAAATAGGATTGGCAAAGAAGTCTGAACATGAACCACTAAAACCTTCTTTTGGTGAATTAAGTGCACTGTAAAGAATTCACGTATTTTTATGAAACTAAAGATATGTTATTTTACGATTTATTTATTATATAATAATCGGAAATATTTGCGAGATGTCGATTGACTTCTTGAAGCTAATGTATTAATAAATCGTTTCCCTTTCTACCTTATAACATTTTTTTTTAAACTCCATTCTTTACTGGCAACTGAATTACACAGTAGCATACAGCGAAAAGAAAATAACGTAAATTTGTTTTAGTGCAGTACGTAGGGCTGGTTCTAAGTAATTGAGAATGTATTTATACGACTAAAGAACAAAAGGTAATTGTTAAGTCTTATTTGTTAAGTTATTGTTAAGTTTAAGACTTAACAATTACCTTTTGTTCTTTAATCCGTATTGTTTGAATGTTTAAGATAATAAGCGCATGTTTATTTTACTATTTATCTGATTCTATCACTATGAAGAGGACAAGTGGATTCTGATTTTACATGAAAGAATAAGAAATGTTGTTCAAAGAATAGAACCATATTAATGAACCAAGAGTAGTGACAAACAAAAAGGATAAAACACGCAAAGAAAAAACTGTGGCTCAGAATGATCAATAAATCTTACAAATCAATTAGCACAGTTCAACATCGAACACTGAATCTTCATTATAAACTGTCAAATTGCTAAATACATACCTAGTCGTTTATTCATACCTCGAGATCGATGAGATAGGAATGGCAGGGAGGCTTAAAAAATCTAGCATCCGACCGTCCCAATTCAATTTATATCAATAAGGCACGGAAGCATCTGTCGATAGACCAAGGGTGCTATTTATTCATCCAATTGGATGACCCTCGAACGGCTTTCATATAAAAATGTGCTCTCGTTCAATTTGCTTAGAATTCGAAGTTTTCATTAGTTTGGTAATATTATGAAATTTATTGATGTCCATACAGTCTTGTCATGGTCCGCGGAAAGCATGCCAACCTGCCAACAAGTGGGGCATTAGAAAAAATTGCTACAATATTCCTGAATAATCTAGTGGATAATAATACACTCGTACATACTGGTAATAATACAATTTAATTATAATGTGTGTTTTGTTTTCTTTCCAGGTATGTTGCGGTCCAAGTAACGACACCATGCAAGTCGACTAGTGGTATACCATTTGGTGTGAACATCATAAGCTCAGATTCAGATACACAGCCAGGTATCCTTATTTATTTTTTTAAACCGACAACATTGAAACATTTTAAAATTCCGTTTTGAGTTGGGGATGACAGCAACAACTTCTTTTAAAGTTTTACGATCGCGTTAATAAATTGAGTGACAAATTTTAAAAACGAAATTATCGATTTCATTTGAATAAACTTTCCAATCTACAAACTTGATCAGCATAAAAAGTGCGATTAAATAGAAGAGTTCGGTAACGGTTTCTATGTGTACTCCATTTCTTTGAAAAATCAAGCGATTAAAAATACCGCAGTAAAAACTTGAAGGCCTGTTCAGGTGGCAACGGTTAACGAATTATATGCAAAATAGGTTGGATAGGGTTACTATCAGCGTGCGCTTTATTCGAACGTGTACCTTAAAGTTCTTGGACATAAAGCTTTTAAACATTTAAGGTGAGTCACGAAGTTACTGCGTTTAGTAATATATTTAGAGAACCTTACCTAGAAACATCTTTATTAAATCAAATCGAGAAAACTATGGTTATTGGATGTAGCTTGAGTGTACCCTTGGTATCTTTTATTTTATACGCTTTACAGGTTAATAAATGGTAACGACCTTATCTCATCCTTAATATTTTTACAAAAATGATACGTCATATTTGCGCACAGTGCGCACAGTTTAACCCTCAAAGGTCAAGATGGTGAGAGAACTACCTAATGTATACTAGTTATGTAACCTTTCCCTCAGCGCACGTTTATGAATTAATATTCCATTATTCCAAAATAGATGCTTTTGAAATGCTGTTATCGTTTGATCTCACTTTGTGGTAATTATAGCCCCAAGATTCAGGTTGTGGACAATACAGAACCCAGTCTGAATTTCTTGAATTTAATTTACTTTTTAATAAATTTAATAACTGTTCCATAAAAAAATATATGTGACTCTTCTATAAGCATACACAATGTCAACTGCATGTAGCGTTTGAATACTGATACTTTACTTCTAAATTATATCCCTATTCCTTAATCGTCGTCGTGTTCCGTAATTCATAGCCTCACTTAACACGAACGTCACGGTGAGTTAATGCGATATATCAATTAAAATTCACGTTTAAGTGTAATGTTCACGGACAGTTTAGTTTTATTAACAGCTACGAAAATATACAGAACGATGACAGATTAAAAAAACACTAGTAAGGCCAACCAGTTTCACTCCTAAAACCATACACTAATCATCTATCATACTATAGAAAAACAATAAGAAACATACTGAATAATAGATTTGCCGACAATATTAAAAAACAATACCGTATAGCCTGCTTCTGAAATTTATCTTCTGTACTTAAACGTCCTAGCTTTATTCATGTTTCCATAGTAACTTTCTAATCATTTATAGTAACAGATACATCACAGGTTATAACTATTATAGTTGGTGCCTATACCTGAAACCGACCTAACACCCCAGAGTCAACAATTTCAACAGGGCATTGTATAATGAACCAATCAATCATTTAGCTATCCTCGCCCTTTGTTCATCAAATTGGTTTGATATTTTATATTACATCCAATTTTGTTCAGAAGTAGATCCATTTACCAAACGGCTTTGTTTGTAGAATGAAATTAAACTTTCTTAATTAATACAAATGCGGCAGCTTAAATGACCAAGCGAAGCATAAGATTCAACATAATTTTGACTAGAAAGGAACATTAAAGTTTCAGATAAAAGATTACTTGTAGGTAGCGGCTATTTGAAACACTTGCTCTACGAAGCCCTCCGGTGATTGGACGAACTTCTCAGAAAATAGCTTTAATATTCAAATTCATTTCATAATAAAAATTTCTTCAATGTTTAATAATTATCCAGAATGTCATCATCTATACTAAATTAAAATGTGGTCGTGGTCAAATCTCTGAGTTTTTGCGACTGCGCTACCATTCAACACAAACTTATTTTTCTTCACCGAATTTGACTCTTGTCTAAACTACAACATTCCACTAGGTTTATGCTTATCGAAATGAGCTTGTAAAGCTACCCGACAGCCATATAATACCGCATGTAAGTGAAGATTTTCGTTCCACAAAGGCGTTTGATACCCCAAAGGTTGTCTCTGATCTAGATAATGGCTCGTTCGTGAGCGGGCGAGCTGTCTTCTATCAGTTTCATCGGCCTTTCACACAATATGGGGACATCCGAACGATTGTATACTTTCTTTGAGGCATTTACTATCAGATAAAGTGTAGGCACAGCATATCCGTGATCAGAATAATAAAAACGGGAAATAAAATTACTTATGAAACAATCACCTTAGTCGCTTCGCGTTTACGATTTTTATGCATTATTTCATAACTTTATTTAGACATATGTATAAGTAAACATTTAAAGTTGTTAAAGAGGTTATAACTATTATTTTAGCTTCATGTATAACGAATAAAGCCGTTATGGAGACAATTTACTATTCAGGTCTGAAATAATATATTTCTTTACCAAATTCGGAAATGTATAAGTATTTGAATATTTTTTAAAGAAACAATATTAATGTGGCCAAAAGAAACCTATCTATAGGACTCAAACAACTCACAACTGTTAAAATTATTATCTGAAGAAAAATTGCGGTTAATTACTTATTATAAAATTAGCCCTTTCAATGTCCGACTATTGGGCGCATTCCCATCAATGTCAGGGGGGGTACGCCATAGTCCTTCACGCTGGCCCAGTGCGAATTTGCAGATTTACTTATTATCAAAAATAAATTCGAAATGTATTATCTATTATTGTAGATAATTTTTATACTGTGCTTGACACCGTAGTCCGTACACAACACATACAATTCCATCTCAAACTATGAAAGCATAGTATGCTTTGGTTAAATAACTAAAATGTAAGCCTTTTAAAATAACAAAACGATTCGCTTCGTAAAATGTAAAGATAAAAGTGATTTTTTTTTTTTTTTTTTTTATTACAAAATAGGCAATTATTTGATCTCGATCTCACCTGATGGTAAGTGATGATGAGATCTACGATGGAGCATACTTGCCTAGGTAGGAAGGCGGCAGTAGATCGAGACGCTACATTCACTAGGCACATGCAGCGCAGCTGATCTGACCCGCCATCCATGAATGGCAACACCGAACATCATGCCGGAACACGGCTAGGCCGCTTGGCGACATGGCTTTGTTCAGTGGGTGGTGACTAGCCACGGCCGAAGCCTACCACCAGTAGAGTTGTCACCTGGTTGGCACCACCCAGGGTCACGTGTAGGGTATCTCGAGGGTATTTAATTCTCCTACGGACGAAGGTGACTCAACCCCAAATTACTTATTACTTATTATTACTTTACCCAACACGTTTGTAGGCCATAATTCATACATTTTTTGGCGGTCTATATTGCACTCCCAGCGGGAGTCATAAATTTTTCAACTAACCCCGTACAAACAAAGCCATTCTTCATAAATGATGTACTTCGCTTTTAATTGTGTTTTAACAATGGAGACGCTCTTTATTTTATCTAGTATTCAAGATAGTCCTACTTGCGGCAGGATCTAGGACAAAATATATAAAAATGCTTAAATGTACTTGGTAAAGGCACAATCTTATTATTACATAAGTAACAATATTAACACCTATCTATTCTCTTCTTTAAATATATTATATCTAAACCCATATTTCTTTAATTTATATTTTTATCAATTATTAAATTAGAAGTAGATGTGCAAAGACCGCCATCTATGCGAAGATAGAGGTACCTTGTGAAACAGCGAATGTTTTCAGCTTCCAGCGGACTTTGCTAAGAGATTTTCCGACGGTTGCGTGGAAAGCATCCAAGTTCTTATTGCCGCGAATAGATGGCGCTGTAGCATTTTCCTCTTAGACTAAGGCTAGACATGAAATTATGTAAGATTTTCCAAAATCGTTTTCAGGTATTCATAGAACCATGAAGCTGTAATAAAACATCTAAAAAATTTTTTTAATAATCATCTCTTATGAGAAAAATCGTTTTTTATAAGATAGTCAATTTCATACGATTATCGTGTAAAATTTCATTTAAGTATCTCCATCATGTTGGTGAGCTATAATTTATTATTTTTCAATCTTAACCCTTTCAACAGTCAGAAATATAATACCGAACTCATTTGTAATTGAATACCTACTTCATGGCAACTTTGCAATCCAACGCCACGTAAGAGTATCGACGTACTGCACATGCCCACGTTCAATAATTTGGAAATATATTATTTTGATATAAAACCCAATACGTGGTTTTTGTTATGTAAACGACTTTACACTTTATCGTCTAGTATTTAAGGTTGTATACTGATGTAAATAACAAAGCTTTACGTTTTACGGGCTTTGGGTTGAAGAGTTTGGGTCGTTGGCCGCGGTGCCCCGCCCACGCTGCTGACGTCACGCTAGTGACGTCAGAAGCCCACCTGCTTCCCCCCGGAACCATCGCTCACCCCCCGGCCGGGGAATATCCGGGGACCAGGCCCCCCGGCGACTTTATTTAATCAGGGTTTTGGTATCAAGTGATCCTTTTGCTAAAATATCTAGTTTCACGTTACATTTTGAAATTTGATTATCTCAGAAACCCAATTGAAAACTTGTATAATAATTTAATAGTGAGAATCAAGTTTATAGGAGATACCGTTGATACACTAGTGAACAATAATATGATTTAATTGTTATACGGCTTATTTTATAAAACCTTACAAACCTACAAACACAGCTTTACAACTTTAAATAAATTTACTCAATCTACTTCACCCGACGCTGAAAACTGCAAACGCCTGACGTAGCTCTATTGTAAGTTAGGTAAGAGTTCAGAAAACACCTTCCCTCCTTTCTAGTTTACTGTTCGTAAGTAAGTCTAGTCGAAGCAATATTTAAGTTGTGTGCAACTTTAAAATGGAGTTTACCTTGGATTACCATAATAATAGCAAGGCGGCGCGCACGCCTGGCTAGGTTAGGGACCGTCGGGAAAGCGAACAAAGGACTTTTTTAGAGAGTCACTGGGTTTTCCCTTTGTCTGTGGCAGATTTGATTTTATTGGGGCCCGGATTATGACATCGTATTCCTTTGTACTTTGTTGCATGGATGTATCAATCAGCGGCTTTTGTGTACTGAAAATTGAACGTGACAATTTTATCACGACTCCGGGCGTATCGATTTATCCATACTGGGTGATACAGAAAGGTTATACTAGCCCTTGAAGCTGCGTTTATTAAGCGCATTTGTAATTTTTATAATATGAAGTCAGAATTTTAATTAAATTAAATCAATTAAAAAAATGGGTTAAAAACATCGCGATTATCATTTTATAGTACATGGAAAATAGACAACATTTTGTATGGTAATAACTTTTATAAGGTCAAAAGTATCCACTTTTTATTTCGAGTAATGCTTTGTAGAGACATGAAAACTAAAGCCAAGCAAGATGCCACGAGACTGAGTAATCATATAATTAATTAGATCTACTGATTTACTGGTTGTATCGTGAAAGCTGAAATAAGAGAAGACAACCGTCAAACATCGATCAGTGCATCTCTGCCTACCTCATCTTGGATTACATGCGAGATGATATGATTTATCGGCAATTTAGATTATGTAGTAGCTTTATATTTTATTCATTCGACACCAAATGGCAAACATTTTTCACTTTTCCTTCCGTCGCTTCAATTGCAAATGAGCGCCTGAAGCCATTTACAGAACTTCCTCATAACGCCTCAAACGAAGAACAGGAAATTCTGAAAATATACAATACAAAAATATTAATAAAAATATGATATTAAGAAGGAGATGAAAATATGACTTTCAATGTTCTGTAACGGTCATAAAGGGTCAACAAACGCACACATTCTCCTCTGCTAGTGCCAGTATATGGTCCATCACCATATACCATCCTGCAATAACGAGTTTGCGTCCGTGGGCTTTGCGAATGTGTGTCACTGTGTCCTTAGTATGCGTTCATAGGAAAATAGATTGTGATTTACTTTATCTCGCCTCACTTAAGAGTTGGCAGAACAATTGTCGACCGAGATTCTTGCTCGGTCTCTAAGTTACAGTACATAGTTTAAAAATATGCTACCTAATACTATTGAAAAATATGGGTGCACCACTGCCTACCTCTGTATTTAGTAAAAGCAAGGGTCGAATTGCCTCATCGGTTTTCTTTCGAAGCGACATAGGAAACTAAAAGACAATACCTACCGAGCTGATAAGTTCAGTTAGTAAAAAAGTACTTTCTTTAGTTTGCCGTACGTCATTACTTCCCAGAACTTGATCCTTATTAACAACATTATGGAATGGTGCAATGATACAAAATTTTGTTTATTTTTCAAAATCAACAAGTTCAATTCCTGGCAAAGGAAATTCATTTTTCAAAAATCTCATGATCCTGTTATAGTTTTAATCAAAATCGATAACGAGAGTCCCTATTGTTGCGGATTTGGTCATCTTAGCACACTTAAAAAATCAGCCTGTATATTAGTACCGTCCCTAGTCCATTTGGGAACATACAGTTGGTGAGTTCATACAGTTTGGACTGCACGGACTAATAAAACCGGTACTTTGGAATTTGTTATTACTGTTCTGATATGATTGTTGCTTTGCCTACATCTACAATAATTGTTATGGCAATCATGTATTGTTGCTTCTTCACACAAAATATTTCATACATTTTTAGCATCGCATTTGCAATATACTCGTTCGCTACGTGACTTCATTACCATTAGGAATTTGAAACTGTGAACTACTATCCCTCTTTACATAGAACAATTTGCGTTTGAACAAAATCTTTTAGTATATGAGCTGATCTAGTGGATAGTTTTGCTCTAGGAAATTTAATTAAATTGCGGTTTTCACACTAATTTACACAATGCAAAGTGGGAAAACTAAAACTCCAGTATATTCTCCGTATTAATAGTGTTAATATATTATAAAAATTTGGAAATCGATACAAAAAAAGATAAGAACATTTAAAATAAAATGCTGGTGTACATTATCTTGAAAGCGGCTTAGTATAAACCCTAAACACATGTATTAGGTCTAACTGAAATTGTGTCGAATATTATCTTTAAGATATTTTATCTTTTCGACCTACCGATTGACTATTGAAAATACCTTTCACTAATATTTGTTAGACCTTGTCGAACAACAATCTGATTGATTGAATTATGTTTAATTATAACAATATTTATTGATAAAGGCCTACACACAATAAATTAATACAAGTGAACGAAACAATGGAAGTTTCGTCAAAATTAATTAAACATCAGGAAGTTTGGAGTAATTCCGTCGGCACGATCAATCTTAGTTTCGCCTCTATTTCGACTAATTAACGCATAGATAAGCATAAACTAATATATAGATAGTGAAAACAATCTGTTTATGAGATCTACTTGTAAATAATATATGCTGTAGTTGGGTATAAAGAAGTAAACCTCACGCGAACATTTGTATACACATAGGAATGCGGCCTACAGCTACGCCGCTACGCCCGTAGCAACACGTAGCGACACGCGTGGTGCTAAGGTGGCGCTACGAGATTGCGTTAATATTAATAGTCAATTTCGCACGCAATTCGCGTGTTTGCCTTGCGGAACGCTAATGTCCTCATTCATTGTTGACAATAATTACTAAACTTGTCCTAGAAATAATTATAAATGAAATCATACATTTTAATAGGTTTGTAGGTAGTAATACTAGCGTTAATAACTTGACAGCTTGATTGGGACCTATTACCATCTCAAGTGGATAAGTAGAGTTACTGTATTTTGCATTCATTTGATTTCAAACTCTACTGTGATATTCATATGCTGTACTTTATTAAACAGATGGCATTGTGTTCGGGTGAGCTTTACTGTACTATAGAAAATACTGTTCAACAATACATGTCTTAACTTGTTATCATAACCAATTCCCACCCAAACATAATATAAGTTTTCAATCAAGTGTATCATCTAGAATAAACTCTCGTGTAGTTACCTACTCATTCGTTTCCGCGAAAATGCAGCTTAAAAATCGATTAAGTCCCAAAGCGAGTTGAGGTCTCGAGGCGGAGGGCTCGTGGAGAGTTTTGGAGTATGCTGGAGGTCGGCGGGGGCGCATGCGCGGGGTGGGGGCACGCTCTGACGTCACTCGTCGCGCCCGGGGCGGCAGTGGCTCGCACCGCGCGATCAGTCACGCGCGACTCCCGCCCTAAATCGTCAAACACGATCACGAGCTTCCGATGTTAATTCTCGATTATAAACAATCGGTAATCGGTTATAAAGTATCGAGTGTATGCGACTGGCGCGCCGGTCGGCCACGTGTGATCACATCTGACAGTTGTACTTTGTGGACGCATCAACTGACGTCTTGTTTATCAGTATTGTATGGTGGATAAGCCTCAGGCATACATACTAAGCTTTAAACTTTGCAAGCAGAGTATCATAAAGACCAAGCTCATAAAATTATGAGCATGATACTTAATAACATAAGCATAGAGATGATATTACTAGCATGTGTTTATTAGGATTTAGGCTTGACGTGGTAGTAGAATATCATATAGGGATTGTGTTGACAAAATGTTTAATGGTTTAAAACAATAAGTACATATTTGTGAACATTAGGTTCATATTTGCTTAGCTTGAATACGATATAATTTCTTAAATGCTTCATACTATACATAGCGAGTGCTATTATTAGTACATTATATACCAACATTTTGCAGATTATTATAAAACTATGAATCATTTAGTTAAGCGTTATTACATATACATTAAGGGTCATCTGTAAGTTGAACTTTTGCGGTTTCCTCAAATCTTTAATTAACTATTGGAACATAGTTTTCAAACATAACATGCTGCCACAAATATTTTGATAAGAGAGGTTACGTTTCAGGCAAAATCGATCTTATAACTCTAGAGTTATGATCTACTTTTTATGATCCAGTTAGTTATGAACACAAAAGGTTCTGATTGAGGGTCAGGGTAGATGGCTATTGAGGCTGTAATAACTTTAAAATATCCTATTCATTATCTAACATTTGTATCGGAATGATTACATTTTATGTAATTTTTGTATTTAAGTATCTCTTTTGGCTTCAACCTTCACCTCAAAAGTTTGACATGACAATAACAGACAAACTTACAAAACGTCAATATAACAGACATACCTCAATTTGTCGGGATCCTAAACTCATTCGGTCGGGATAACATCTGAATTTCCCATATATTCATGCAGCATCAAAGCTCGAATATTTCTTTAGCTATTGTTTATGCAGCTGCAGGAATATTGACATGCTCTTTATAGTACAGATCATCATTTTGTGTCATCAAGACAACAACAAATAATTTCTACTTAATCAACCTTAAAAAATATATATATTAATGAACGTAGAATAACTTTATCTGAAAATCTCTTACTGTAGACCTCTTGTCTTTCATATATTTTAATAAGATCCATTTTAATTAAGCTGATGGTAATGAAATTGATTCAAGAATGATTATTTGAATTGTAAGCATTTCAATTTTTTAATTTAAATGTATATTATTTTATAAGATAGTTCATATACCAAACATTTATAACCGTCTTGGTTGTTCGGCTCGTACTTACATCGCCACTTTGTATAAATTAAACATCTTGTGTACGAGGTTTAGCAGATCGATTTTCGCAAGCTTTTCTAAAACTACTGTATTATTCATGTTTACTCTATATTATTTAAATTAAACCTCTTATACTCTCGCCTGATCAATATTCATCCTATCTACCGTGATCTTTTCTCGATATTTATTCATTATTTTAAATGAAAACAGTTTTTAATTTTATAGTTCATAATTTACATATTGCATTTGCTTCCACTTGAAACTCGTTAAATACTCCAGACAAATGCGGTCATTTAACAACATACGGTAGGTTTATCCGATGGGCAACAAAACTCTTTTATGTCTCTAATAAAACGTGAATATTTTTCTTCTTCTTTAGTACGCGATACGAGTTTCGTTTCATCACACTATCCAATTTCGTTGCTTCCACATTGCCCTTGGGCTTATTACGAGGTTTAAGATTGGCGGCACTGTATATCGTGCGTGCGTAAGCGGAACGAGGAGTCTGTCTTTAGCTAACAAACGCCAAACCACCCCTTGCTGGCGGCCTTGCAATTTATTCACAGAGCGGCAGCCACACAAGTGTGTCCGCAACCATCCTAAATTCTAATTTTACCTCCACGCTATGTACCTGCTCCAAAACGCTTCGGCCATTTTTCTACACGTGAACTCTTCGTGCTATTTTCGTATTAATTAATTTTAATTAAATTCGTGATGTGAATTGATTGCACTGGCGTGTAATTAAGTTTAGCATTATATGAATAGATGCTAATTAGCCGGGTGACGCGACTCCATTTTAGTAATATTCCATCTTCGTCGACTGTTTTTATTAAACGTGGAGTGCACCATCTGCTATTACATTTAAATACAGTAAAATCTTCCAGATTCTGTAGAGGTTTGACAGTAGTTAGTTTTAATCATAGATGGTGCCCTCCAGGTTAAGTCCATCATACATATCCTCTAAAGAACGTCATGAATGATATATCGATGTGGGAATGGAATGTGAAAAATATGCATGAAATGGAAAGTAAGGGAATTCGCGAAAAGAAAGGATGTGTGAAGGAGAGAGAGAGAGATATATGGGAACCAAGGAAAGACGTTGAGAACAGTCCGAAGATTTTTTAAATAATAGGAAAAAAACGATGATCAAAACGAGTGTTAGGATTATCAAACAAGTTTTATTCAAATTCAACAACCAAACACTTTGTATCCTCAGGGAGCAATGTCATAATAATAATTGCATACAAAATAAACACACATAATAAAACTTACCATTGTTATATCAGATTATATTAATTATATAGCTACGTAATACATAGGTGTTTATAATTTGAACTTCTACTTCGTTTTATAAGAGCTTGGGTCTTGTTGGTGGATTACTTTCAATAATCAATTTTTGGTGGTTGATATTGCCTTGCTTTTGTCCTTGTCTTTTGATACAAGACCTAATTACTTTTTCTTTTAACTGGTATATTGTTTAACATAGCCTCGGTATACCTCTAGCGCTCTCTCCTTCTATCTTTCCTTGATTGACAGGTTTCGTTATCTACAATAGGAATCACTTTTTGGTAAGGAAAGAGTGACTCTCTTCCCTTCTAGCTTTTAGCTAGCTTATTGTTTTTTGGCCATTCCCGTAACCATCTCATCTCCTCCAGTATTTTTCTCTCTCATTGTGTAAGTGTCCACTGCTCTGGCGTGTACAATGCTATGCACCAAATTTACGTCTTAATAAAGCTTTTCATTATGTTTCTTGAAATAGAATGTGAATAGATAAATAAATAGGTACTGAAAGCTCAAATATTTTAAGCTTTCAATAAAGTAATGATTGCCAATATTTTATTAATGAAACACACTGGATAGCGTTCCGCGTTCTACTTTCCGCAATCATGTTTGAATTACCAAGTGCTCATGTAAAGATTAAATGGTAATATCGATACATATATTTTATATTACAAGGAATGCAGAACGCGGCACGCAAAAACACTGAACGCGCCCTATCTTTCAAGGCTCTTAATGGTAATTTAAATTAAAAGCTATAATTTCCTAAATAAGCTTTGCCTGAAATAAATCTCAAAGTTTGTTAAAGAAAATTGGATTGCACAAAAGTATCGCAGAGATTTGACGTTTATTCTTTAGATATTTTTTTCTTAAGCCACACCGAGCGACCGCTTCAAATATTATCAATGTATTTATATAACAGAAGCGTTCAAATTTATGATTTAGGGTGAAAACCTTTTCTATCCGACTGTCACATTTTGATACACCGGTAAACGATCTGACAAGGTTGACGTTTCCCTCGTATGACGAAAGGTCTGGGGTACCTCGTGTTACGTTTCAATAATGTTTTGGCTAATATATTATATTGATTGTTGAGGTCTTATTTCGATTTCATATACCTGATTTTACATGTATTTAGGATCAATTTTGTTCTGAAAACAAATTTCCTCAAGAGCTACAAGTACTATAAAGCTACAACCCCTCCTGTGTACTTTATTTTCGGTATTAAGTTACATCTTAAATCAACGCAACTGTCTGTTAGACAGTGGTTCCCCCTATATCTTGAGTCCTTGGTTCTTTAGTTGCGCTAGATTATGATCGATAAGTTTTTTCAGGTACTACTTAAATATGCTTTCAGTTCATACATTTCTGATATTTTGATGTGCTTTTTAAATTAAAATAATTATTGGTAGATTCCTGTCTTCAAACAAATATTTGTATCAAAACTATCCACGTTCTAATGCCAAATTAGATTTAAAATAGTTTTCTTTTATTAAAAAGTAATAATGTACTATTGTACTCTAAACCATACACTTTTTTTAATATTTTTTTATAATCTATATTTACCTATCTTTACAAAATGACTTTAAAGCACTTAGAAAAGAAGATGTAACAAAAAACTTTTCCCTAGTTTCACCGAAGTGTTTATCTTTCCACTGAGTTGCTTTCGTATCACATAAATGAGTCGTCGTTAGAATTAGTTTAATCTCTTTACTGTGACAGTGATACTAAAATAACCTTCATGATTCTTATCATGTGAAAACTTTTATCACTTCAAATCATAATATTTATTTCCGTTATTTATTCTATTGTAAGATTTTCGTAAGACCTTTACTGAGATTTATTTTAAATTTAATTTTAGTCACAAATTACTTATTTTTAGTATGGAAACCCGCTTCGAAAAGCCTAGCCTTATTTTCTTACATAACCTGACATACATGGAATACAACTCTTTTGACACTTTGTCTCACTATTATATTGAATTTATATTGAATACCAACATAGATAACACACCTGTGGCGTATTCATTGTATTTTTGGTCTTTGTTTTAAATTTAAAAGCCATTTTTATTCTCATCAAACCCAGCAAGCACAGCGTTAACACAAGAACTTGCAAGATTACAAGTTATGCTATATTGGGCGGGGCGCTTTCAGCTATATCGCTTTATCTATACCAATATTATAAATGGGAAAGGTTGGATGGATGGATAGATGGATGGATGGATGGATGGATGTTTGTTACTCTTTCACGCACGAACGGCTGAACGGATCTGCATGAAATTTGGCACAGAGATAGATTATAGTCTGGAATAGCACATAGGCTACTTTTTATCCCGGTAAAATGTATGGTTCCCGTGGGATAGATGTTTAAATTTTTCATACTTTTTATCGCGGGTAACACCGCCGGGCGCAGCTAGTCCTTTATAATCATAATAGTCTCCATCTCCATTCATGTAAATTATAATTGGTAACAAAATAAGATGAAGTGATTGTTTATTTATAGTATACTAGCTGTCCCGGCGAACTTCCTACCGCCTCAAAATCAAATGTACGAGAAAATGATGAATGATTTTTTATATTATTTTTTAGTGATTTTTCCTATTCGGGGAAGAGACAAATAAAAAAAATCTACAACCAGGATAATTGGCCAACCCGTTCTTGGGTTGTAAATGGTGTAACTAATGCGACTTTGTTTTATAGTGTAAATAGATTTACCCTGTCCTAAAAGTATTTTATTATATAAGTCTCCTATGATGTTGTTAACGGCAAAAATATTTTTTTCATGCTTTGTAAAATATACATATTTACACTTAACAAGGAGTTATTTATACGAAGCAAGTGAATTATTACTGACCTAAATTCAGTGGGACTATATTTAGCCGCTACACTAAAATGCCATACATTTGTATAATAACTAACAAGGAGATACTATTACTTTACATTTACATACTTTTACATATTGCATATATACCTTATACACAAACCATGCGGATTCGTACAATCAATTTGGGAATTCATAAAACACCATATATTTATAACATTACTAGCCGACTATTCATCGACTACAAAAGGTAGCCAAGAGTAGGTGAATAGTCGGCCCATCTCTAAAAAAAACTATTAGCTACTAACATGATAAACAAAATATTAGAGTACCACTAAGTGATTTTTTTTTAACTTCCCTTATTTTTGTAGCAAAGTAGAAACTTCTTTTATCCATTAACCGGCGGTAAATTGTTTTTAGATTAAGAACTTGGTAGTGTTGTAAGTTAATGGAAATCTGTGGTACGCTGTAACGACGGAGCCGCGCGGCTGGGAGCAAATACACTTGATCTACCCCCTTTCGACTTAGTTAACAGCTTAGCGTTCACTTACTACATTAATTTACGACCGAAGTAATGTGGTCTGTAATAAAAGCACTCATGGAACCTAAACGAAAACCAGAGGCATGCTAGAATACCATTAGTTAATAGGTTTTTTTTATTAAAGCACCACAATAATAAATGATATAAATATAGCTCCATATTGATGTCAATAAAACTAAAAATATTTTTTTCACTGAGAATTAACACGGAAGTTCGTTCGTACCCAACAAATGACTAAAGAAACGTAAACAATGAAAACTTAACCAAAAAATCAAACAACGAATAATAAAACATTTCATTAATATACACAATCTCTGTAGAAGAATATTGTTCAAGAAAACGTGTGTATATAAAACAAAGTGACAGTATGTGGCATCAACGTATGGGCGGGTTAGCGTGAAGCGAGCCCTGGGCGGGGGCGGCTCGCGGCGCGCGCGCTGTGATGCGATGGGCCAGGACTGGTGCTTCCGCCGCAAGAGGAAGCGCAGCAGCAGTCAGGACGACCCGCATCACACCCGGTAACTAGCACCGCCATTTTCAACCTTATTGTAAACTAGAAAATCAGATAACGAAAAAATAAATTTACAACTTTTTTTATTTCCTGTCGAATCGGAATCAGCTCTAATCGAATTTATACCGAACTCTTTGACGTGTGATTGAGAAATCCACCTATATTCAGATAAATGATTGTGTTTTATACTTAAAGTTTCAGACGGCTGTTGTTTTGGTAACAAAATAGGGCCATTTTTGCCAGAGTCGCGTTAAACAGATTTAGCTTCATATTAAATATAAGTAACCCTGATTATAATGATGGCAAAATGCATCACCTACCCCCATTAGCAACGCTGTGGATACTATACTGAAAATATAGATGGAAATATGGACATCTTAGAAGAACTTGAAACGTCAAGTTAAACTATTTTATTTTAATTTCCGTGACTCGTGGGCGTTTATGAACACACAATGGTTAATATCCCCTAATATTATACATTATGTGTTAAATAAACACATTTTTTTGGAAATTTAACAAAATTGTCAACATCACGGTGTAACTTCCCGCCAAAAAGACCAACTATATTGTTGTTTTACGATATGAACTGCATCTTCCGTATAATGATATTTTTACCATGATGGTTTTATTTGCATAATATCAGTATTTTATCATACCATCTCAATCTTGAACAGCCATTCCAACATATAAACAAGGTACCTAGAATACCTACAGATCAAGGTCAAGGATATATTTTTTTAAGGGTAGAAAATTCAGACGCCAATTCTTAAATCACCATGGTCAATACGACGGTTTTATTCATCTGAGCACTCTATTCGAATTTAGTCAATTATTACTTAACACGTTACTATAAAAATATGCAAAGTACTTACTGTACCAGAGATTTGATAGATCATTATCGCAAGATATGTGTGCCTAACAAGCGATCTCCAGCTGGTTGTATGACTACACGCGGTGGTGGCAAGTCGATAATTACATCGTAATGGCCTCGTCGGCGGCAACGCGATTAGCCCGTAACCTCTCCAAGCACAACGACTGAGCACGATGCGACAGTGCAGTGTGATAGGACCATTATCTGAACATTGTCTTCATAAGTATGTTATCGTGATGCGCGCCGTGGGACCGCTTTTGCATCGTTTTTATAATAAATTCTGATCAAGTTTATGTTCTTTCCATTTTACTCTGATAATCAATTTCTAAGACATAATGTCTGCTACGTGCGAAATTATACAGGTGTAATATAGGACCATTAACTGCACATCGTCTTTATGATAATAGATCAAGATAAGCGTCGTTTGAAGTCTCCTTATTGCATCGTATTACAAACAGTCACATTTCGGCTGCAGCTAAAATATTTCCAACAAAATAATTCTAATAGTAGCTAGGGATTGAAACCAGAAGCAGTAGAACAAAGCAGTTTGTATTTAATAACAGAGGCCGTGACGTCACCTGGGGTACCTCACATACAAAACCCACGATATGCCGTGAACATACGAGATAATCGCATCTACATGCAATCCCACAGTAATTATCTCAGGCCACAAGCGTAATAATACGGTGGACAGACACGGCCATTACTGGCCAAGGCGACTGCCATTCTGCCTTCTAACTTGAAACACACACCGGCAATTTTCGTCAATGTGGACTCGTGTTAAAGGGAATTGAAATAATAATGGGTTACATGGATTTGAAATAATGTTGATGTTCAATAATGGATTATGTTAGGCATGTCTATATCTGGCAATTAATTGATATGAAAATCATGACATCTTGTTAAAATTGCCACTAAACCACGGAGAGGCTGGTCTGTCTGTATATTTACTAAGTAACGTATAGACTCATTAAAAATTAAACTAACTTCACCTACAAATGTATGTACATATTCTTTAGCCATATAATTTCTGGAAACCTTTAAAAAAGTACCTATTTAAAAAAAAAAAAAAAAAATAGTTAAATACTCCCTAAATTCTTAGATGGCTAAACCTGCATGGAGGGTGAAGGGTGTCGCCACCGGTCAAGTTCACCCGCCACGTGGGTGACGCGACATACTCATAAAACCAACCATCCACTTCTTTACGTGCTAGTTTGAAGACCGTAATGTAAACAAACAACTAGTTATTTAAAATCTTATAAGTAGATACCTACTTACATTATGATTTCTTATATTTACGTGAATAAGACACATTGAAATAAAACTATTTTTATGGATTCTATCGCGTTTATTTTTTTGTTTTTACGTTCCCGACGTTTTGGCTGCTTTACAGCAACCATGGCCACGGGAGGACTGAGGTGGTTGACGTCCTAGTGTCGTAGTTTGACGGGTTAACAAAAAATAAACGCGATAGAATCCTTAAAAATAGTTTTATTTCAATAGGGATAACATGTTCCTGAAGCAATATTTCAATATACAAATGTTTTAATGATGTAAAATATTTTAACACGGCCAACAGTAGGTTACATTCGTTTGCATTATTTAAAACAAATCAAACGTCATTTACACAATATTTTTTAGGTACATTAACGTGACCCATATAACTTACTGAATGATCCGTTAAAATATTTTACACTATTTTTGTTACACCTTTTATACAGGGTGTCATAGTAACGAAAAGTTTTCGTAAAGGTTAAAGGTACTTAATGCCTATAATAATATTATAGAAATCATTTATGGTTTACAAATATTGTTATTGTAGAGCGCACAATGTATTGTAAGCCACGCGATCACAACACGATGCTCCGTGCGATACCCGACTCGTACGAGTGACGAGCGTATCAAGTTTTAATTTACAGTGCAGTTTTAGGTCTGAATTAGTATTTATGGTTTATTTTATGACTATTGGTGACTTCTATTATGATTTCATGTAAAATCAATTTTAAAATACTGAAAATAAATGTGTATATTCATGAAAAGATCAAAGGGAAATTCCAACTCGGCGGGATCCAGAATTATGAGCTGAATCCATGATATCAGTTTTCGTTACGAGGTCACTTACGCCCTGTATAGAACCGTGTTATGTTTAGGTTTTCATGTCAGAGTTAAATCCCTATTATCTTTATAATTATTTATATAACTAATTTACATCATTGTGATAAAAATAATATCGTTCAACTACGTTTAAGCAGTTTCATCTATGCATTATTGTTAGTTATGTGCCATTGTATAGTGATAAATGCGAGGGATCCGTGAAGGTGATGTTCTTACTCCGTGGAACTACTAGGAGCAATAACTTCTCCGGAAGGAGAAACATTCAACAATAGAGCCTCCCACCTAGATAACAATAAATGAATGTAGCACAATTCTCTCGTCGTTCAAAACGTAATCTTCTAAGCTCGGCAAATGTATTAAACCGAATTCAGCGGTCGTGATTCGTAGCAAGCTTCAGTGAAGACGTTAGGTTTTCGTTTGACCTATAAATGAACGCACTTCGGCGGTTATATCAAAGTGGTTCTTGGGGCCTAGGTATAAGCGCCACTTTCGTAACGACGGACGCAGTGACTTGAGTCATTTTCTTCACGAGAGTTGCGTGCCGGCGTACGCATGCGGCTCGCCCCATCCGACCCCCGGCAAAATGGCGGTGGCAACATGGCCGCCGGGCAGCCGCAGGATGCTCTGTGACGGTGCTCCTGTCCGACACGAGACGGTGACAACCCGCGCTGCACACCTCGACACGCACATCCGCACTCGCACCGCCGCCGCGATCGATTACCGCCTGCAACGACGCGCCGCCGCCGCTGAAACGAAACGCGCGTGCAACAAGTGACATCGGTTCTAAAACTGCACCGGCAAACGGACCACTCATACTATTATTCCCTGGCAGTGATGTAATTGTGGGTCACATAAATATAGAACGTGCCCTTTCGTTGAGTGGCGGCGCGGGTGAGCCAAGCAGTGAGTGACGTCGGCCGCTCACGTTCCCCGCGCCGCGCGACGACAACATTGCCGGCCGCGTCACGCGAACCGATCCTCAGCGCACGATATCAACACGCGCGCTCGCCCTCGCAACTAGGGGCAATCCGTGCTATGATCGAACCTACAATTCGTGATGTTACCTGAATCATTAGATGTCCCATCGAGTCGTGGATAATGCGACAATAAACGCGAACAATTCGCAATTACTAGACTGTAATGTTTAATCACCGCTTGTCTGCACGCGATTCGAACGCAAAGTAGCCAAGTAATACCCATCAATAATGACGATAACACGAGTGCATAGTACGCGCGTGGCTCGCGAAGCCCAGTGTAGTAGGAACCGCGGCGGCGCGTGAACCGCGGGCTGGCGGACACAGCACGTGTGTTGCTATGTTTTTGCTGTCATTCAATGTCAGCGTTTGACTGTTTCGCGTGAGTGTGAGGTTATGCTGTGAACTGGTACCGGGTACCGATGACGTGTGTGAGGGGTGCGGGTCGGGGCAGCGCGCGGCGCGCGGCCCGCTAGCCGCACGATGTTGACATTCGTATTTGCTGTGTGGTCGGCGGCGCGCGCGCTGGGCTGGGCGTGCGAGGCGGCGCCCGCGTCGCCAGAAGTCGAGGAGAACCCGGTGCTGCCGCGGCTGCGCTCGGCACGCGCCTCCAGCGACCTGTCCACATTGAGCGCGACCACCACTAGCTCCAGCCAAACCAGTAGTGGCGACACCAAGAGGTCACAACCTCACACCAAACGACCTTGACACACAACCGTCGTCACATCAAACACAATGAATCGCTACAAACAACGCAAACTAGTTATCGTCAAACGAGGAAATTGAATTATCCGCTTTACCTATTATGGTTCAAATATATAATTACGACGTGTGAACTTCGATGTTTACTATGTAATGAATATAGCCTACTTTGATTAAATCCCGGTAGGCTGGGAAACAATGATTTAACGTTGATAATCAACACAACATTAAATCCATACAATAGGATCATTACCTGCTATTACTATAAGGATACAGCGATGATTATTTTTTTTATCTCCGATGACGCAGGATTGACGTTAAAAACTCCTAGGATTGACGAGGCATGATAAATCGGCATTATCAGTGAATTATTAGCTGGTGTTGTGCAATCCGGTTGTTTATAATTACATTAACCTTTGAATAGACCGACAAATTAATTAAATTACTTCGTAATACGCTCAGTAAGGCACTTATACCGAGCGGGAAGTGCCGTATTTCCTCAGACACTGTTTAATATGAGAATGTTGTTAAGGTACACGGGAAATTAGATTGTGAGCGCAATTGTAAAGAAAGAAGTATAAATTATATTGTCCCGTTTCCCGGTGCTCCTTTTATTCCTTTTATTATGGTAAATTTATACAGTAAATGGTAACAAAAAATGCAATCTTTTGTGGATCGCCAGTCAGGATCATCCGCGGGATAACTTGCAAAAGATACCTATAGATATAGTCACCGATGATCCTGAAATATAAACTGTGTTTGAAATTGTTGTTTTAAATAAGTGACCACACTTTTTGTGGCCACGCTTAAGCCGCAAAGATATCCAAATCGTTGCCTATCAATTATAGCCCAAAAATAAAAAAAACACAATTAAATCACGGTATGATCGTTTTTATTTTCGATTCTTTTCGTTCGAGTATCTAGAACAGAACAATTTAACAGAGAGCTGCGTCAATACGTGACACGCGTACTGAAAAGGTGCAATGGACCAGAATAAAGTGAACATGAAAGAGATTCCTTTATATATCTGACCGGCGACGATTTCATACTGACGCTATTCGATTTATTCGTGACGATTTGTGATCTGTTTAGAATTTTCGTCCTTTCGAACGTATAAAGGTTGTTGGTACGTTATAAATTATGTATAAACATAAACATCAGTCAGTATAAAGTTTCACAATAAAATATAACTTATAATAAGCAGTTATGCTAATATTAAATTTGAATTCAACGTTAATTATTGATTTTATCTCAAGTGGGTTGAGAACCAGGTTTAAAAGAAAAAATAGTTTTATAACACCTATGCTGCTTCAGCACCTATACTGACTTATTTTAACACACTGAAACTCACGCCCAGTGAAATCACTCAATCTCTCATCACTATCACTAGGTATGTCGTTGTGGATTGGTATCACTATATCCCTAAATATAATAAATAAGTACGGTTCTTGATTTTAATAATGATATCCACAAATTACCTCTCTCCAAACAACGACAACTAGCAAGACACTGATATTAACGACACATCAAAGACAAAAAAAAACTAAATAGGGTTACTGACCATAGTATAGATAGTTATACAATACTAATTCACTTTTAAGTCTGTATAAGTAAGCATTCAAGATACATAATATACAAATGGTACAATTGTCGACGACTGTTGTGTGTCAGGCTACATCTCTGAATAATTGTAACGGTTTAACTCCAGCGAATGACATGCAAATGTATGGAATTGGGCATCAGCACTACCATTATCATTTAGAACAACCACGTCGCTATGTTAGACGATTCCCTTTTACGATTAAGTAGGGGTTTCAGAAGAACTGTGTCCAGATATCATGTATTGTATTCACTAATCATTAATATTCTTAATGGTTAGATGTTTGCTGCACGTTTTGGGCCTTTAGTGTTTACAGTAGTAAGGATTCGACATTTTTGTTCATAGTATACGCTTAGCTTAAGCTTGTATGCCTGGTATTAGTATACAAAGACAGATTTTGTTTAACTCTTAATTTTAAAATTGATATTATTCATATTTTATAACAATAGAGTTTTATTTAAAATTAGCTGTGCTAGCGCGAACTTTGCACCGCGCCAGATGCAAATGTATGAGAAAATGAATTATCTTTATTGTTAGTTTTTTATTGATTTTGTCCCATGTTTTAGTAGTAATTCTGCTATTCGGAGCGGAGACAAATTCAAAAAATCAAATCGGTCCACCCGTTGTTCAGTTATTAATGGTATAACTAACACCACTTTTTATATATTTAAGATAGACACCAGTAAGTAGCTACTCTGACAATTCGCACATTGCTTGTACGAAGAGATTACAAGACATATATATATCTTTTTAGTTTTAATATTGTAGTATTGAGTTTTATATATTTGAATATAGTATTTATCTCAAGAGTGAGTAAGAGATTTTAGAATGAGACATCAATTCGTGATGATTATAATTAAACTTAGTGGCACTATCGCAACGAGTGTTTGCCAAATCGCTATTAACATATATTTTGCGCATAAATATGTGTATGATAGGTGCAGCGTAGTACTTATTGCGTATCACATGAATTTAACGCATATATAAGCATAAACAAAATTTGCTTCACCAATACAATCATTATCGACACTTACACGAGTATATTCAGTCTTTAAAAAAGCGACTGAACGCTAATTTAAAAAACGGTTACTAAACCTTATTTTTTATTTTAAAAACTGTTACTAAACTTTATAAAAAGGTTTAGTAACACCTTATTTTTACTTACTTGGGTAATTTTGTAAACAATTTTGGTAGATCTCTTTAATTATATTTTTTCTAAATAGCTGTTCAGAAAGTATAATTACAATTACCCCACACGGAAATAGGTTCAAATGTTAATCAATATGTAAAAAAGTAATTAATTAAATTAAAAAGACGTGGCACGATTGTTTGATAAATTGCCCAAGTAAGAAAAAATAAGGTATACCTCCTTATTATTATTATTATTTTATATTATTCTAATATTACTATTGCTTGATAATTATTTATTCTTTGTTAGGTAGGTTCTTTAAAGACGTTTTACGTTTGGGTTTGTTTTATTATGTATGGGATTCATAGTCTGCATCCCAAAGAACGCGGAACGCATAGGGTTGAGCGGGAACACTGAACGCTGTCAGTTTGGGTTCTTGATCTCGTCATTTAAACAGCACGTGTTCAAGCTCCTGGCATACCAGTACATATGGTGCTTGCGTGTTAGTAATGTCAAATAAACTACCTACAAGTTTTAGTTTGTTGACAGTAGGTCAACATTTTTTTTTTTTTTTTGAACATTGACTTCGTTTTAATGACCTACTCTTGAAGCAGGTGTCTTGTTTCCTTATATACTATCCTAATTTGCAATTAAATCGGAATGTTGATAACAATACCGCACGTTGGCTTCTACACGAACTCTACATTTTCGTATAGCCACGTAATAAATAGTTTTAGAGGCGGATTCGTTTTAACAATCTCTATTTTATTTTAAGTGGGAAAACATAAAATACGGCGTAAATGTTGGTTGGCTTGATAATGAAATTATGCATTATTTTATTATGAAACGAATATTGTTCCGAACTGCCTACGCTTACGGCCCAAAATACTTATAAATCTGGATACAGTGCTAGTATTCCAATATTAAATGTCAAGAGTGATGACAGAAAATGTTCGCACTCCGAATGTAGATTCAGAACATGTACTTACGTAGAGCTACTTTGGCAAACTACCAAACCTATAATACACGCACATTGAAGAAAACTTGGTCAACAATGTGTAATGTATGGGTAACAGTATACGATTACATTAGTTAGCTAACATGCGTCGCATTGAATGCAGTTAGTTGATGTATTGATTAGATTACATTTTTCGAAATGAGATCCTATATATTACATTTGCAGTGTAGACCAAATATCTTCAGAAAAATATGGGTGCACTACAGTGCACCCGTCCTAAACCCTTCGAGAAATACTATTGTGATGGTGTATCTATGTAAAATTATTTAGATTGTGATTGATGTTATTAACTGACAACGAAAACATCTACTTAAAAAAAAAGGAGATTCTCAATTCAGTTGTATTTTTTTCATTCTTTTATTAATAAATGTGCATTACCTTACTGGCTATAAGCATGTCAAATAGGTTTTCATATTTTGAAATACATAGAATGGAGTGCCCCAATGCCAAATACCAAACTTTTCTAATATCACCAAAAATGTTATACTTAGATCATTCTTTCTTATTTACACATTCCAATGAATAATTAAATACACAGTGATGCGAAAGTCTAGAACAAACTAACGAGAGAACAACACCTCTATTAAATATTATGAAACAATTTCGCCCTGGCTGGGCTAGTGATGGTTGTAACGGTCACACGATATGGTCAGGTGGAGCGAAGCGCCGCGGCGATGGAGCGCCCGGGGAGCCACCCGGAGGCCCGTGCGGAGGGCGCCCGTCTCCGCACGGAGACGTACCACCGGCAGGTACACAAGGGAAAACAACCCTTACTTACTAGCGATCATCATAATTTGGACTTTGATTATCGCAATGTTGATTTGTGTCATAATCTTTTACACTCAGATATTTAGCTTTGTGAGAGATCAACAACGAGCAACAGATAATTATTACTGTAATGCCTACATTCAAAAAACGGATTTAAAAAAACCCATGTCAATGTCGCTTCCAAAGAGCTGTCATATTATTTAAATAGCGGACGGTTGGCAGTTTGGTTGTGGAAAGATATCGTGGTACAAACCCCCCGCTCGCCGAAGTATATGTACTACTTCTTATATCAAATTCAAAAGTATTACACGGGATTTCTTTGAAAATTTAATAACTCTACTCCCGCTAAGTTGGGGTATTAAAATAATCATTAATAATGCATTAAGCGCTGGTTAATGTTGAAAAGGATCCATTAGCTTGCTCAGTCATCAGATCTTTAGTAACCTTTTTAAATCAAAACTTAACTTTTTAACTTAGTACATGCAAAGTATATGGTTACGTTAAATCCATAGTAACACATTTAAGGAACATAAATCATAGTAATTATAATTAAATAAATCATAAATAGTGCAGCAATTTTCTGTGCATAGGTTGCGTGCCAGCAAACCGTATAATATAGGCTACGTAGTTGTCTACTTTGTATAAAGAATTGATACTTTTAAATACCGACCGCTAGAGGCGCTGATCGATTTGACATACAAAATGGCAAATACGCAAACTATGTAGTATGCGTTTTGCTTAGGTAAGACAAAATTGCACTCAAATTTCAGCAAATTTCGTAGCACTACCTTACTACGCCAAGCGCTTCTTTAAAACAAGTAGCATTAGTATAGTTATACAGTTTTTAATAATATGTGGAATACAAATTTTATATTTTATTTAAAAAAATATTTAATATTATAACGGTATTTTTTTCAATGTTATAAATATTGATGAATTTATTATTTTCATTAATGATTATTCTATAAACAGGTACCTACCTGTTTATAGTCTACCCGGGACAGACAATCATTTTATATTTACAATTACAATTTTAAATAAACTAAAATATAATATTTACTGTTTAGATGACCATTGCTATTCTCTAAAATCTATGATAGAAATAAAATACAATAATGAAAACAGAGACCTCTTACGGGCATATAAAGCACTACCAAGCTGCGATACGTAAGTGAATCTTCCCGTGCTTCAGTTGTGTACAGTTTTCTCTAGATGTCACTTCCACGCAATGTTTTCGAATTATATTTTCTTATCAAATTTTTAAGTTGTCCTGTGAAAATATAAGTTTTTTAGTCGTAGTCTACCTAGCTATATTTTATGAGTTTCGCAATGTTTTGTATTACTTTGCGAAATAAAAAAAAACAAAATCACGATGATACGGTCGGAACGGAATACCCAAGAGGACTACCTATAATAAATCGATGATTTCATAATTTCATTTTGAATTGCGTTCTTATCCAGTATTAGATAAATACAAGTATAAACATCTCTACGTAACGTATTATCATTGATATCTTCAACGTCAGTAATCCAAGCTATCATTTCTTTAATAATTTTCCGCCAGTGCGGTCGCGGTTCAATGATTGCATTAGCGCAATTTTGTTCGCCTTCCATTAAAGTCAAATAATTTTGGATAGTTTCTCAAATGCCGGTGCGTCTAGGGTAATTTTATTCTTACTTTAATCCTTTTCTCTCATAATGATAAATCAATATCACAGCAGTCTCAATTCTGTGAGACACTCACGAGTTGTGCAATCTTATCCGAGCTTATCTGATGTTCTCACTACGTTAAGAATAGAGTACCTACGATCGTAATTTCTATTAATAAATCAAAAATACTCTCTTTGTACGTTTTATTAATCACGTGACATTGTTTCAGCTTCGATGTGGAGAACGGGGGTGGTGCGGGGGGCGGTGTGGGGGGTGCCCGCTCCCCCCTCGAGGGGGGCTCGCCCTCCACCGCACTCGTCCTGCAGGCCATGCCGCAGCGCCGCGAGTCCTTCCTATACCGGTCAGACTCGGACTTCGAGATGTCACCCAAGTCCATGTCGAGAAATAGTTCGATCGCCAGCGAAAGGTAAGAATTGTCTTTACTTACTTCAAGGGCCGCTTGTAGCTGCGATCCATCTTAATTAGTTTTATTCAAACCCAATTTTTGATGAATTTAAATAAACCTTAAATATATTTAAGACGGATGTTGCAAGCGGCCCTAAAACACGAACTAGTGAATCATAGTATTACCAGCTACCTCTACTAACTAACTAGATATAAGTGCACCCACTCATTTATAGAAAATTGCATACACTATGGTATAACCGATATTGTTTTTTAAAATGGCTTGTAATTCGTTTGTAAATGGATTATAACTTCTAATACATTTAACGGACACTACTTATAAAGGCAAAATATGAAGAAGCATCGGTTAAATTCGCAAAACCAATCACTTCAAAATCCCTAGTACTGAACGATCAACCAAATTTACACGTCACTCATACGGTATTGGTAAGAAATATCTAATTTATATTATTTCTTATGTATCGAAACAAACAATAAGGTGTGAGAGGTGTGAAGTACTACAGATAGAAATATAAACAGAAAACTACTGAATACATAGAAACCAAGTAAACTATGTACCTATACCGAGGCAATTTAGCTAATGGCAATGAATTTTAAACTTTAGTTTTTGATCCGCGTAAACTCAATGATCCTAGAAATTAGATTTTTCCGATCAATCGCTTGCTCAATTTCCCAAAAATCCTACCTAGTTAAGAAGTTATGCATACGTGAATAAACATTAACATGCTAACAACAATACACAGCTAGCTAGAATAGATTGCATTTCAAAACCTCCTTTCTTATTCAGTGTACACGATAGATACGCCTTTACCGTGACTTTCAAAGTTTTCCCTACGAAGCTATACCGAATTTCCCTGTAGGTACCTGCGTAGTGAAATCATTCGTGCCTTACATTGAGTCAACCTGTGCTTGAAATTTTGTGATGTTTATCGATATAAAGCTCTGTACCTATGTATACTAAGAGTTAAATATTTTAACCTATGAGTAAAATAAGTGTTAATGGAGACACTTGTTTCATACACGTTTTTGTAGAAATATCATAAGTCCGAGGACATTTGAGATGATTTTAACCTTAATAGCATGTAATAGGTAATAGTCAATTTCTCTATTTTGGTGATTATTATATATTGTGGTTTGCTAATAAGTATCTTACAATAATTTTGATCTTGCGCTTCAATCTAGATAAGTTGTTTCTACTGCACATTGTAGTGCAGCACAAGTGAGGTCGTAAGGTCGTTGTAAGGTCGAATAAGATTTAGATAACATTTAGTATTAGCCGCACAGTTCTCCTTCACACCCTTAATAAATATAAAATAACCTGTTACATGTTTAAATATTGAGACATCTTGAATATTAGACAGAAATCTAGCAATTAATTTAGTAGTTAATTAACGTATGGCTTTAATTAAATATGAGTATAAAACAAAAGCCCTTGAAGAATTTAATGTTTTTTTTTTAAATACTTATGCAATGGGCCAGTAGGTTGTCCTTATAAAAATTGTTATCTTCGTGTGTCATCACATAAATAGTTTCGTACATACTACAGTTGATCGGAGAATATCAGTGACTTACCAAACACAGCTACGTGACGATAATCAGGTTGTATAGGAATACGATGAAAAAGATACGTATAAATGCTAATTAGAAATACATTGCATTATATCACGTAATATAAACCAAGTAGGTAGGTAGGTATATGGACACATTATTTCAATACAAAGTAGTTATTGAAACAAACACCTTCTGACAGAACACCTAAAGTGGCAATTAATTATATCCCCTATTGAGAAGACGGTTCATAATGGCACAGATAAGACAGGATATTTCCAGTGGTCCACTAACCCACTTAATTCGAGTACCAATTGTTTTGTACTAAACTGTCATCACTGTCAAAAGTAGTTTTATACTAAACGCTTTGTTCATAATTCCGGTTGATAAGACAAACATGATCTTAATTATGTTGTGATAAGTACTTTACCATATCATAGCGTAAAAGACTTACGTAATCATTGTTTTGTAAAGATAAATAAGTACGTATGTATCGTGTTCGATTAGACAGTGTATAAAACTAAGTGTCTATCCAAACTTGGCGCACCACACAGTTTTAGGTCCCATAAATGTGAGTCTCGTTATCAAAGCTCTATGGACACAATTTTGTTAGCACGCACTCACGAAATAATTTGAAAAAACGCGTGAATTATCTCATCTAAACAGGCTCTTAGGATTGTCGACCAAATTTGACGGTAGAACATCACCGAAGCGAGAATGAAGCGGGTTCACATTTTTCAACATTATTACCGAGTAAATTTATAGGCCCACGCACGTAACCCTTTCAACGATATTAAAAACCTTAAAAGATACGTTACCTTGGCAACGATCTCAAAGGGCCGAGAGCTCATTATACCTCCCTATTGGCTTATTTCAACTAGATTGACATGATGGAAGTAATTTTATTGAGAATTTACCGCAACTTAAATTACTTTCTTGAGGAAGTATCTCGTTGTCAGGTAAATAAATATTAATTTCGAACCTAAAGCAGGTAATAGAGTAAGACAAATGAGCAGAGTTTAGATTACAGTTCAAAGAAACACAACATGAAATAATGTTGCCGCAATTTGATACTATGTCATAAAATCACAACTCGTTTATCTGATATTAGACGCGGCTTGTAAATACAACATAACGAACATAGATACATAAAAATATATTATATTTTAACACTTAATTATCACATAGTTTTGTTGAAGCAATCTAAGTACATATTATGTGATATATTCTCCATATTTCATTACTTATATAAGCTGATTAAAAAAAGGAAAAGGTAAGTACTAACCTTTGGACCTGTGTTTGTAATCATTATTTGAAATCAGAATTTCGAGATGTCAATGAAAAATTAACCCATCACAAATTTCATTATGTTGGGTTCATTTCTTAATCTACGTATTGTCATTCCGAATTCAAATAATGATTACAAATTGCGCTAAAAAAGCACACGCTAGACGGTTTGTACACCTTTTCTGAATCACCGTGTATAACATGAGCTTTTAGTTTATTGATAGGGTAGGGTGCACTAAGAGTGATTCCAGTCTGATACACCGAACCTTCAAGTTCAAGCTTTTCATTTAAGCTGACATTCAATTTCTCGTTGGTGTTTAATACAAGGTTTCTCATATACTTTTATACGAGTAATTGTACATAAGCACTGAACAACATTGCGTTAATAGGCTGGCGAAAGAGATTCTCGGAATGTACGATTTTAATCTCCGCTTTAATAACCGATGTTGATCTTTTTGCCACACGCGCAAAGTTAAAATTAATTTCTATTAACATGTGTCAATAGACGTTTATCGGGAAGGGAAATATGAAAACATTTATTTTATAACGGACTTCCTGTCTAAACTAAATAAGTCATTAAATAGGTAGGTATTATAGGTTCTTTCTTAGGAGAATAACGTGTCCTAAATAATATTAATAATGTTATCATTTTTTTTTTCTATTAATAAATGTTGTATTTAACAATTATATTCAAATTGCTACAATTCCTTAATTAACTATCTTATTAACCGTGCGTCATCATAATCAATTGCTTTAATTATTATTCTGATTAATTGATGAGTTTATTAACGTTAATAGAAATATCTACTTATCACATTGCGATACTGTGCAGCCGATCCTCGTCATACAGGTACATTTCAGACAAGATAATGTCTCGTAACACAAAAGTCATGACGCCTTCAGCTCCTTCAAATTGCTTTTTGTACCAATAACGAAATATTTAAGTTACCTCGCCACAAAACAACTCACTATTTGTAACATATTCAATACAAATCCTCATCAAACATCGTCGAAGCGACACAGCTTCAGATGCGGGATCAAAGTAAGCTACATCATTTACTATAAACTGTGTTTGTTGTGTACAACTAACAAGTAGACAGCTTATTCACAACAGCCTACATAGGTGATAGCATGCGTATATGAATGTGACCTCGTGTCGCCTGTTGCTCACGCTGTCACAACACCGCCGACAGCGATGGCGCGCACCACCTGCTGTTGTCACAACAACCTATCATTACACTACTCTGGCACATTTGTGTGGACTGTCAACCTGATCCCCGCATACTTGTAATCGCGACGTAACCCGCTTAGGTGGCATAACAATGTGTCCTCTGATATCTTCGTTCTTTCTTTCTTTTCCATATTTTTTAATTGCTTGCAGATTCAAGGAGTCCGAGGCGGCGCAGCTGGACCGAGCGTACGTATTACTGACGCATTATACCTAGATAGCACTACGTCACAGCCAATGCTTTATTAACTTGTCTCAGTTTCTTCGCTTGTTCCCATTGCCGCTTTCACTGTGTTTTAGAGCTTGTTTGTGTACCTACACTAGTATTAATGTGTGCTGTTATAGGATTCATCGTTTGGGAAATTATTTTATCTTACTAAACGTGTGATGTGTGGCGTTTTGACGGTGACTGAGACAATTTATGAACCTATTTAATTTTGATAAAAAATGGCCTTTATTATAAATATATTTATTTTAAATTAAATCATATTTTTACATTTTATTTCATAACTACAGCGCTTAATATTTGGCATGTTATGGCAAACAATTAAATGAAATTTGAATTCAATTCATATGTAAGCAGAATATTAATTTTGCAAAAACATTTAGAAATTCATGAATAGTGTAGCTAATAAGTAATTTATTCTGCTCTCCCTAAGGCTACCCCTGTAAGTACATATAGATATTAAAATGGATACTATTGAAAAGTGAAAACCCTCAAAATGTATGTATATTTTATAGATATTATTGTATAAAAAGCCGGCCAAGCCGTGATTCGCGAGGCTATCATCTTACACAGCTCCTTTTAGTTTTTGTGTTCTACAATATGTGTTCGTCTGTGACTTTACATATATGAAACAATATTTTATTATGTTGACATCCACAAAAAGTTACCTCATAGCTAATACACTTACTAATCTAGTCACCTTTGATGTTCAATCTACTTGATGAACGCTCAGTGACAATGCCCTAATGAGGCTTAATTGAACATCGTTATAAACAGTTTAACGATCCCGAATCTTCTAAAGCCATCAATCCGATGAATATACACGTTCTAAATACAGTTCACCAGCTCCTCGTGTTACTAGGTATATTGATTCAGTGATGAGCTATGTATGCATAGCACTTTATTCTTATGGAGAATCTGTAATCCTAGTAGGGGCAAACTTTGTGTGATGAGCACGTATGTTTGTACCCGAGTCATTGATGTTTATATTCTATATACCAAAGTAACTATATACCTCCAGTCCATTGTACCGGTACCCATAATACAAGGCTTGCTTGGTTAAGGACCGTACGGTTGGTGTTTTCTTCTAGCGTCGATGCACATAATGATCATCCATGACGAAGCTATAGTAAGATTCCATGCTAGAGTATTTAATTACATTATAATTGCAAAGTCGGCTTACAAATCTTAGATAACAAGCAAACAAAGTAATCGAACAAACTGTCTCGTTTAAAAATCGTGCGGATGATTTATTATCTCTGACACAATTGGCAGCTTTGAGGGATCCCACAGGGATTAAAGAAAATATAACTTTTTTGTGATAGGTAAAGTAATTGGCAGCAGCACGGAGTTTGTAGAGAGATTCTGTGAATGAAATCATTTTTTGTCACATTAAAAAAAAATGAAGCTTCTAAACTTACATGTTTATAGGTATGTACTCTACAAATCCATTTATAAGCAGTTCCATTGAGTCATCAATTTTCCACAAGATTCTAGTTCACAATAGTAAACCCAAGCAGAATATTATTATTAAAAACCAACCATCATTTTCAAATTTCATGACCAGTCATTTTGTTTGGAACTCAAATACCTAAGTACTACCTAAAATGAAAACAATTCCATTTACATAATCTAACACTTGAGGAATCTTCAGTTAACAATTCAATATTATTCACTTGACACAGAAACACTACTCAGCGACGTGCACCTTGGGTTCAATAATCGATACCAACGATACAGCGCAACCTAGCGTAGGTGAGGCGCATGAAGCCTTCCAGCGATCCTGAGTAAACTCACACCTGTCTTATTTCTGTTTTGACAATGCTCTCGAACATTACCTGTCCCACGATTTGCACGTCGATCATCGATTACCGGCGCCCGCCGTCACCAGTTACCATTAGCTCCAAATTTATCCTCGGCTCGTCGGGTGGCGTCGAGCGCTCTCGGCGGCGCGCGGCGGCCGGGCGAGCGAGTGGGACGCCTCTCGCAGCCCGCCGCGCCTCGCACGCCTCCATTGATAGTCCGCGCGGGCTGCCGGCTACACGACACCGTCCATGCCCGGCGACACGCGATGCACCCACTCTTGTTCTGCCGCCAAACCCCTACCGTCACATAAACCCCAACTGACATGTGACAAAACCACGGGTGCCGTTCGGACGCGAAGTGAACTCGGGCAAAACTTATTGTTCTCTACGAAAAAACGCGAATATTTACTCGAGTGTTTGGATCTCGTGGCTAAGCGGTTGGTTAGTGCCGAGGTCGTTCACTGATCTGACCGGCTGGCCCGCTCGTCCACACCGAAGCTGCACGCGATGCCAATGATGAGGCCTAACATTTAAGTAAACTATTAATAGGAAGGACATATTAACTGACTCTGACGATTACTAGGTCTTTGTGGGATTGTAAGCTAAACGCTATAGAACATTGATTTCACTTAAATACAGCAGTCGATAAGGATATCCGAGTGAGATAAAGTTATCTGAACATATGTATGTCGTGTGTTGAAATGCAATATTGAACTAAAACATATTTTATTGACGTTCCACCACGTTACACGAGAATTTTTGATATAATTGTGAGAGTGACATCTCTTCAAATAGCCTGGGCAATAGTATCGGATGGCGTAAGATACAAATGCCAGTGATGACGACTGGACTGCGATAGATCAATTAACATTGTGTACGTGAGGCGCGTAGATTTAATGTGAGTCACTGAAGACAAATAGCCATGCAACGGTCAGGGTCTCAGTCGGAGCGGTTGGGCACCGGGGCCGGAGGTGTGTCGTTCATTGCGAAGAGTTCCGCGTCCGAGCACAGCATGTCGACTGGCGTCTCAGGGAGCAGCAGCGGGGGAACCCTGCCGCGGACCCTTAGCACGAGCGTGCTCCGCATTAAAAATAGATCCTCTTTTTGGGAGAAGTTTTGGGATGAGCGAACCAGGCGCGATGCGTGAGTAACATTTTCCTACGCTACGTCCTTAAAAAGTAACTGTTTAGCATACCGTATAAGAAAATACAATAATAGGTTACTTTAAGATCGTTGTCGGAAAACAACCATGATTGAAGTACTGTCGTCATGATACTGTGCTTCTACATTTATAATACACGTGTTTATTTTCACTATTAAAACAACCAGTTTTGTTCACGTCACGTTTTGAACAGGTTTTTATTGTGTAAGTGTCGCTTGTGTAAGTACTTTATCTAAGGCTAGCTTGGTAGAAATGTCTTAATAATTTTCTCCTGATTGACCTTCAAACTATACACACTAAAACGCTTATAAATAATCTAACACGTTTACAATGAGCTGTAGGTATGTTTCCAAATAATTAAGCGCCCTATAAACTAATGAAGCACTTAATTAAATGAAGCGTAATGCTCGCGTTGATTGCCATGTCTCATCGTGATTAGTAAAACCATTATATTCATTAGCCTGTCAATAAGTCGTAGGAGTGTTATAGTAAGTTGCTATGTTGCTTACCAAAGACACTATTTGATAAGCTACTGAATGATATACCTTATATCTTCTATCGCAGGATATGTCCAATAATGTTAGCCAGACTTGGATGAGTTACCAAATTATAACATATTTGGGTATCGTAAGTATAAATGTCCAGGCCTCTTATCTGAATTTAAACTAGTAGTCCTGCCTGCTGGACTTCTATCCACAGGAGTCCTATTAAGAACGATCGCAAGAGCTAGATCAGAAATCTGAGAAATTCAGACTACTGGTTCAAGTAACCAAAACTAGAGCGGTAACTCTTATTATGAAAATAGCATGTACTTGAAAATCAAAATCGGAATCATTCATATATACTAATTAGTGTTTTGTCTAGTTATGCAATTTTTTTACGTTAATCAAACAAGTTGTGTTTGCAAAGCGGTACATAATAGATTCTATTGTTTCCCTATTATACATCACAATGGAGTGTATGGACATTACCATAGAGTATATTAAGATAATTGAATAGCGTAACATAACGAACGCTGCACACCATAATGCTGCATGATTGCTCACGTATAAGCAACCGTGATACCTAGTGCATAAATTGCGCCTAGTGCGCAAATTTATAAAACATCATATAGTATTGCGTAAAGCACAACTCTTGTACGCAATATATGACGTTTGATAAAATTATAGAACGTCTATAAATTTGGGGTAATAGTTACCGCGGCTTGTAAAGTCAAATGTTACTCTATCGTACAGCTCAACCTATCCCTGTAAAGGTTGTAATAGTGCAGATAACTAGGGTGCAATTTTCACTTTGACGTCAGCGATTGGCATTGCCTTCACTGCTGAATTTGACTGCAATAGTCAGTCAAGTGGACCCTGCTGAGTACTTAGCTATCAACTGATAGTCATTCTTAAAATGTACTTAAATATACCACCGATAATGCTAAAGCTCTATGAGTACAACTCTATGCCTCGTCTTTATGTCGAATCACTTTCATTTAAAGCTAGTACCTGTTTAATTTTATATAACACAATTCCTCCAATTAATAGAACAAAAGAGGAATTCCAATGGCTTTCCTAGAATTAATATCTAAAACTGTTGTTGGTAAAGCTTCATATCAAAAACTAGTTTAACTCGCTGCTTTGCCCACAAGGATTTGAATTTTAACTATGTATTCCATATTTTTGGGCTTTAATTCAAATCCATTCAGCCGTTTTTGTGTCATCCTCAGTCACATAAACTAACTAACAAACAAAATTTGTCATTTATTATATTAGTAGGATTGCACAGTATAGCGAAAGAACGCTTCACTGTGAAACTGTAATTTTGCTGACTCTATACAATAATTTCTATTCAATATATATTAAATCTAGGGATAGTGAAATAACTAAAATGTAGACGTACGAAGGCGTAGGTACTACTTGTAGGTAATATAATTAGCTGATGTAATATCTTACATAATTCAAAATCAATTTAAACTTTCAGTGACATCATTACGGCACGACAGCTCTACATTTCCGTTTTATTTGATTTAACGTCATTGAAACCTGCCCTTTGAAATGTAGTTGAAGGCGCTCGGTTCAAAGGTTGAGTTGGCTTTGGTGAAAATAAACCCAATATTTTCTCAGAACATTTTGTAAGCGCAATTTCCTTCGCGTACATGAAAAATAATACTGCCGATAACACATAGGTAATATTTCTAAATGGACTCGTATGAAAACACGTAGGTGTACGATGCTGGTAAAGATGGAAAAAAGTACTGGTTTATTTCGACGTAAATAATATCTTTGAGATATAATCGATAAGGGCACACGTAGGTGAAGAGAATAATGGGGATTTTTTCGTTCTGACAAACATAAAGAAATACTCGTCTTGGGGATTTGTAAAGAACTAAAATTAATTTTCTGTTAGATGCTATTTACTAAAAAGGTTGGGCTTTGGTTTACTATTCCATATGTTCTCATAAATATAGGTATGTACTTACTTATTTCGCTATATCTATACATACATACAAATGAATAAAATTGGAGTGTCTGTTTGTAATATTAAAATAACCGCTTTTTATTAACTGCATTTGGATGTATACACGGTACATATACCGAAACCACATTTTTTTACAATTTTTGTCTGTCTGTTTGTCCGTCTTTCCGTGTATGTCTGTCTGTCTGTTTGTTCCGGCTAATCTCTGAAATGGCTGGACCGATTTTGACAGGACTTTCACTGGCAGATAGCTGATGAAACAAGGAGTAACTTAGGCTACTGTTATTTTAGACTAGCTGTTACCCACGACTTCGTCCGCTCTTTGTTAAATACCACGTGGACGAAGTCGCAGGTAACAGCTAGTTATGAATAAAGTTGGAATTTAACTTACAGAATATATAATTTATGGAAAATTAAATCTATATACAATAGCAGAAAACAGTAGGTAACTACTTTTCAGAAGAAAAGTACTCGCTAATGTCATTGTTAATGGATTACAACTCTTATGAGTTCCGCTATGTAATACTAGTAGAGTCCTAGGCAATTCAAAATTAGTTTTGCTATCGACACGATAAGAAGCAGATAAAGAATATAAATAAAAACTATAAATGTGTTGCCTAGGTGATTGTGCGTGAGACTTCATTAGAAACGTAGGCTATTCTCTATCTACTATTGGAAACACGCGGCGGCTTATAGCTACTAGTAGTCGCATATATATAGATTTAAAAAGGAATGACATCATATGCATCGAGAAACTCGATGGATAGGCATTAAATATTTTCCTTTAATGTCCCTATATTCCGCCCACTAGTGTGGAAGCTAAAAGAGTTTTTTCTGTTGCCGGGTATGAGCATCCCATATTCGAAGTAGTCTGGCAGACAACACCTTAGACATGGCCGGAAATATTTTCAGCCTTCCTTTAAAAAAACAATAACTGTATGATAATTGTATTTTTACTGTATTAAATCTTCCTTACGATAAACTCACACACACGCAGCATCTATACATGCGCAGTATCTCGCAAATACCGAGAAATTGCGGTATCAAAAATTATTAATACTGAAATTCCGAGATTACAAATAACCGGCGGAATTGGATGCCATATCTGTCACTAGTTTTCCATACAAAACTATAAATGGAATAATATTTCGTTATATCAAGACATCACACTTTAACTTGAGCTTAATTATCCCTTTAATTGATCCACGTACCATGCTCAGCCTTAGGTAACATTTCAGAATTTTAAAGAAATACCTGCTAACTACATAAAGTAAAAAAATAAAGTGGTCTTCTCTGATAACGCACATTAGGGGTCGTGCCCAAGGCTGGGAGGTGGGGCATGTCATGGGAAATAAGCATTGGCCTTCAAACTTGATGTTTCATTTCTGCGTGTAAAAAATAAACTAGCTGATGCAAAATTGCCGCTCAATTTCCCATGGGTGCAAACTGTGTTCTGTTGCAGTATTATCCATTCTGATTGTGTATCTGTGCGAGCTATTGATGAATATATTAGCAATGGTCAATAGTGGTGGTGATCTAGTTCTTATCATATTATTATGTAGGTACGCTACACTAGGATCATCTGATTATCATTTAAATTTTATAACTAAGAACTCAGTGCTGTGTGAAATGGAAAATCCACCAAAAAGAAAAAAAACTTATACAATGAAAAATATTGTGTTCTGAATTTGTTTTTCCATTTTATTTTTAATTTGTGTAAATAAGCATATATATTATAGTGAACAGTTAGTTGACTAAAGTCTCGAACGTCAACGGTGGGAACAAGAATGGTGGCAACCTGCATTGTATGAAAAATAGCACGACGTCTTTTCAAACGGGTGCAAAAAGCGGGATGAGAATCGCTCGCTCACAATACTTTGTTATGCTTTATAACTTATTGAGCGTTATGTGGTGACGCCCAATACGTTTATTCTAGTTGAATAACTATCCAATAAAATTTTAACTTGTGGAACCACTGCACTGATATGAAATAAGGAGCAGAACAATCAATAAAACTTAAGAAGAGTAGGAGAGAAGTGTCAGTTTATTTTTTACTAACAATTATCACAACTTCGTACTCATTAAGTGCATGAGTGTGGTGTGTGTGGTGGTGGGCATTAAGTGCAAGTGCTGGGAAACCTATCCAGATTCCGAAAAAAAAACCATAACTTGATTTGTTACAACCTGACACCACAAAAAGGCGGATGTTCATGGATGGCGGGTCACATCAGTTGCGCTGCATGTGCCTAGTGAATGTAGCGTCTCTATCTACTGCCGCCTTCCTACCTAGGCAAGTATGCTCCACCGTAGATCTCATCGTCACTTACCATCAGGTGAGATCGAGATCAAATACTTGCCTATAATGTAATAAAAAAATAAAAGTTATTATAGGTACAGTTTTTGGCTGTCGTGCGTGAAGCCATCAATTTCCCGGGATGAACAAGAATCTGCGGCAAAGCCCCTCACCCTTTAAAATATAAGTAAAAGATGGCCGTACCTCAACAGAAATATGTTTCCGATATACTTACCTTACAAGAATGATTGGATACGCAGATTTGTTCGTTGATACGTAAAAATAGAATGGGTATCGGTGTATTCCAGCCGTCGATATGCCTTTGCTTTCAGTTTGAACATAGGTTTGAGAACGAACGAATATAAAGATGTATTGGCTACCCACACCCAATGTGAATAATAATAAACGAGTTACCGGGAATCTGAATCGATCAGTCGCCTGCATCGATTGCGACATCGTTGTTCAGGAAATTCTAACGGAATTTGAAACAACTTGAATCCCTTCTTCAGTAAACCAATAGGTATAAGAATTGAAATGTAACTAACTATAATATAAAAGGCATTAAACATCAAGTACGGCACAGCACTATCCATATGCGTGCAAACTCGTGCAAATAAAGCAGAACTATGGGTACACACATTCGTTGGAAATGCCTACCCACATCATTAGTTTTACGGTCAAGCCACATAAGTCTTTTGGCAGAGGCCTTTTGAAGCCAAATCCAACCAAATTTCTCCGATAGCGAAGTGGTTCGGATAAATTGCATATTTTTGAAATGCAGGTTTTACACAAGTTTAATTTCCTGATTATAAAAAAAACCGTGGTAAAGTTATTTGATGTACATCATGAGTCAGTACGTCGTAATAATCCTTTATTACAGACACATACAATTTCACACACCTTTTTCAAAAATAGATTCTATTAGAACGAAAACTTCAGTACATCTCGAAATTTTCATGTCGACTGAAATACTTGCGTAAGTCAAGCAAATTCAACATCCTTGTCTTGATTTCACAAATAATTATGTCAGCTTCAAAACCAGACGTCAATAAGTTTTCTAACTACGGCCACTGTTTGACCGCAACGTATAACCAACTGGGCAAAACTAACAAAGTTCAAATGAGAGTTGTAAAGAGTAAACTTATTCGATTAAAATAAGGGTATTATAATAATGTATACGGGTTGATAAATATCGCGTAACCTACGAGTGTGTAAGCTGCATATAAATTGCTGAATTATGAAGCTCTGAATGATATGGAGGAACTAGTCTTTTTAACGCCATGCAAGGATAAAAAATAAAAGTAGGTTATATTTAAAATTTAAAACTCCCTACACGATAAAAAAGTTTAAAAAGTGTTAAATATTTAATTTAAAAATGCGTCGGGGAACGCTGTTGCTAGCTGAAGACCGCGGATCGTTTGAATTTTTCATCATCCCTGAAATTTTTACTCCATCATAACGCCTGTATTCTTCAAACCGGTATTCACAGAGATGCACGGCACTGCATCTTCAGTTCGAAGATGATATTGTGGTTAATGTATTTCTAGCTAGAATTGCTAGGGGTCTCGCAGGACATAATATACCTACATATACCTAGTATCATCCCGTCTATGGGTTTCGGGTGGAATCAATATTATATTTTTATTTTCTAGTCTATTACGAGGAATGATAATAAATTAACAATTATACCACACGGCTACTTTTGTTTATCTTTAGAAATAGGTATAGATGTATAGATGTAAATCCGAAATCAGAGAAAGAGTACTAGACATACGATGCACCGTTCAATAGGCAACATATTATATACCTACCTATAAACTTAACTGCTTTAAACCAATGTACCAAATAAGACGAAAGTAATAAAAAGCTGACTACTTTTATTGCGAAAGTATAAACCGTCGAAAGTTTTGCTCAAAGATTCTCTTGGGTGTAAGTGATTACTTTAAAATGTACAAAGTTTTTTATAGATAAGGTACCTACCTACTTTATTTTTAAATATTTTTCTTGTCACAAACAAAAAAAACAGTACGAAAGCCAAACAAAATCCATATAAAATACGAAGTACCGAGATGTCGACTTGCTCCCTTTTAGGTTATTATGTTGCTAAAGGATGTATACATCATTTCCTCTTCCGGCGGTCCCGGCTTGAATCATAAAACCAATTTTCTCCCTATAGGCAACCTATTAAGAGGCCTTCAAAATATAACATAAAATTTACAGGAGTTTCTGTAGTGGAGCACGGAATCGGTACATAACAAAGCAATAACATAAGCATACGGAGTAAACATCTTTGTAAAAAGTAAAAATAGCGAAATAATAGAAGGTAAGTTAAACGAACAGGTCAAGTGACGTAGTTCCAGTTCTAATTTGGTGCCTTTTTTATAAATATGTGACAACAGTACTTCTAAATTCAGAGAATAGATCTTCAAGAAAAGGTCAAACAGATCTTCAGCTAAAGTCCAAATATGTATTGTGAATTTAAATAAAACGATCGAAACGATATTTTTTATTAAAACAAAAATATAACCGAATTGAGAAACTCCTCCTTTTTGAATTCGGTTAATAACAATTGTTTATCGCGTTTAAGCTGATACAATTGTTTATCGGTGCTATCTAGTCTATTTTCCGTTCTAGTTTATTGCGCTTGCGTGCCGGCGACCAGGGCATATTGTGTTGTTGTAGCTCTAGTAACGCCGATAATATTTTCACTGTTTTCAGTACGTGTCCTTCGCATTCTTTACGATTTCGACTAAGTTAATTCTAACGTCCTCATGAAATCGAAAAGTCCAATGCGGTCGTATATAAGATATGATAGAGATTTCAGAATCATTTTGTATAATTTATAACCGCAGTGTAGGCCTTACAGACTTTAGGTACTTGAACATAGATGTTTTTTTTTTACTCTTTCCTATTATAAAGACACTATGTCTATTAATACTACCTTAGGAGAATACATGTACCTAATATTTGCCTAAAACGTTATATACTTCTGTAAGTGCTGTAGGATTACATTTATTTATTAGTTTACCACAGTAAGTAATTACTGCCCCTTACGGTTTTCTATAGTCCATCCTTCCTTTAAGGTTTTTCACTATTTTATATTTATGATACACTCTATGCACCCATAATCGCATTAAACCTTTTTTAATAAACTAAAACCTAAAACTGTCATTCTTTCAAAAAAATAACAACGTATTTAACTGACGTATAATTTGGTCGTATTGTACCTATATTGATATTTCACTTTATAAAGAAATTCATGTCCATTTTATTTGATCGCATCTCATGTCGTAAAGAACGTGAGAGGGGAGAAGATTTCAAATTATGCATTAAATTATCCTATAATTATGAGGTAAGTGCTTATATTGATATGCTATATTCTACATAAATTATGTATAGATATAATCAATATATCACCAATATTCAAAATAGATAATTTGTTCATCTTTCTTACCGAAATGATGAAATAAGATTAAATTAGGCCTTACCCACTATTTAGTTGGTATTTTGCCAGTGTCAATTATTTAATAGCGATAACGAAGTCAATAAATACACTTTATAAATAAAAAATGTACGATGACATGAAAGTGGTGTGTCCCCAGAGTAGATTTATATCACAAATTTGTTAATTAATACACATTTCCTTAACAATACCTTTCAATGCAAATGCTTTTGATTATTTACACCACGCGAATTCAATAACTTACGCCTATAAAAATTACATGCTTACGCAGACTAAGTACACAAACACAATTTCATTGAAAATCTCAAGGAAAAATCGTTTAATCCTTCGGATAGGTTCTTCTACATCTATTAATATTATATTACTTGGGTAGCGATTCTCCTTTGCTTGGTAAATACGGTTCGAACTCTTACTGCTGAAAACTCAACAAACAAACAGCTAAGCGTTCTGAAGCTTTTAGCAAACAATATGCTTAATTAATATTACGGAATAGAACTGTCCATTGTGTATAAAAATATTTACGACACGCGTTGTTCGCTCCAAATTTCCATTGAAAAAAGCGCTTTTATTTTTCCGATTTTACGGACTTTTTTTAGAATTAAAAAAAAATCCCAGATCTTTCAGACGTTCTCAAGTAATCAGTTTAGCAACGAACAGCATTTTTTTATAGTTTATAATAAGGACATTTCACATATTTGTTATATTATGATAAATCCTCAGTAAGGTACAGTCCTGCTCAGACTAAAACAACATGCCTACCAATCTAATTATACACCGTTGAGTAAGGCTGAATAAATAAATCTGAAGGGTTTTTAACAGATCCAACCTATTTGCGAAAGCAAACCACGTAACAAGTAATATATTATAGCTCATATACATACATACCGTCGTATACTTTGTTGAATTTATTAGTAACTACATATATACATATAATAAGTATTATTTATTTTTTCCTTTGTCATGCTGGTACTTCAACGTCAGTTCATACAAAATAAATTCTGGCGCTCACTTGTCTAGAATGTTAAGGTACCTGATATGAACCCAAAGACAAGATAGAGATAAATATTTTAGAATCCACCCATAAAGCATAAAAGAACTATCCAACGTGCAGCAGTGCAGTGTGATGGTGTTTGTTTTTTATATTTTTTATCCAACGAATTATATAAACTTTTTTTTACAAATTGTGAATTATTTAGCAATGTCTTATAATCCTAAGTTTTTCTTTAAAAACTGTAATATCAGATGAATTTGCCGTTCGTTTAATAAGACTATTAGGGCTCAAGAAACTTTTTGTTTAAATTTAAATAGTGTTTTAAAAGAACGTCTTTTAAAATGAGGCACGTAAAACAGTTTCACTAATGTCACTGTATGAACACTTTATGCCGCATGATGGCCATTTAGTAAAACCTTTTTGCATAGTGCATAAAGCTTCGAATATATACATAGTCTCTTTATTACTTACATGTGTGATAGTGGATATAGTATAGATATATACAATTTGCCCACAAAAGCTATTTTAAAGGGAAAGGATCGACCTTCAGCGCCCGGCGAAGGGGCGTACAATAATAAAATTGTTTACTTGTCGAATTGTGCATAACTCAATAAACGCCATCGTAATCTCGAAATGAGGTTTTATTAAATTAACCGTCCGTACGTGATTTGGCGCGGGCCCTCGTACACAAATTCGTCCTGAATTAGAATTCCTATCTAAACACGATATAGCTTTACGTATGTCGGTAGGTACTTGTGTTAAATAAAAACAGTTTCGCTACATTTTTAGTCCACGTATTTACACTGATTATATTCAGCGATTTCATTTCATCCACGTTTCCTAAATAATTGTTTTATATTAAATAAACTTAATTATTTTTAGTCGTTGTCGAATTTGGTGAATATTTATAAACTCTTTTTAAATTTAATAATCTTCTTTGTTGTTATCTGAGAGGTAATTGATATTCATGGCAATATATAAAACGATATTTTTTAAAGTTCTGAATTATTTACTCTTTAGGGCCAATTTATTTTAAACCCTGTATCTGCCTGTTAAAGGAAAACAGATTAAAGAAAACAGATTGGCGTGTTAAAGCGTAATGACTAATACCTACTTAATTTAATATTTGTAGTCAGTCAATATTTAGTAGTCAAACACAAATTAATCTCGTCAACTAAATCTTGTCGAAAACTTTCTAAACTGTCTTCTTCAATCTATATAGATTGAAGGCAAAGTCCGTAATAAAGATAAATGGACCAGTTTTGACTAAGAAATAGTTGATCAAGTTTAGTTAAGCGGATAAGTTAGCCAGTTTCGTAAAATTGCGCAACTGTTTCCGATATTTCCAAACTCAATAACCAAACATTTTTATACTACATAAATATGTACATATCTTAGTGGTAAATGGAAACTAACGACTTTAAAAAAAAATACCTACCTAGTTTCTGTGTTTGTAGGACCGGAAATCCTTATTACCTATTTCGTTGTATCATAATAACACAACATTAAATACTACTGTCATTTATTTCCAAAATTAAATAATAATGATAATGGGACATTTAAATGGTGTCACATAAGATGTCGCTAGACATTTTAAACCTCACCCTGAGGCTATTTTAGTCCATGCGTCCTCACATTTATTTTTAACGTTACAATTAGTGCGATACCAATTCACTGTTCTATAAAAAGCTCCCATCTTTAATTGTGTAAGCGTTCCTATGCCCGTTTTATTTATCGAGAACAGTATTTAAAGAAATAATGAAGTGACCATTAAAAAACCTTGAAATAATTGATCTACAAAAACGTTATCTAAAAATAACTAAGAGTTGCTTGAAGAATGTTTTGAACGCTTAATTAAATATCTTGTTAGTCAAACATATACTTTTTGATGCATTTTATGTAGTGTCGGATTAATTAAACCGCCGCATTCAAATGTATAATGTTTGTTATTAAAAAAAAATATTATATATTAAACGCCATGGGACCAATCTCACTTTAAAAACGGTTTTCACCCCCCAATTAACCTTCTTAGGGATCGAATTTCCAAAAAATCCTCCACAGTGCACCTCTAGGGTTCTCAAGGTATATATCCCCCACTGGGTGCTGGCATTGGCTGGCTGGGCTTATTCGTAGCCCGGCCGCCCTGAGGATGCCTCGTATAGTGGCAAAACACGTGTCCAATACCTATTTACTTAGATTCGCTTCGTTTCGCGGAGAATTTTATTTGGAGTCCCGACACTGATGATAGATAGTTTCTCGACAAACAACTTAGAGGACTTCGGTCTAGCCGGCTCCTTAAATTATCGATCAACTTGTTTGGTTTATACTTGGAAAATTTGGCAAGCCGAGCGTCAGTGGTGGTGGTGGGTTCCTCTTCTCCCATTTGTTTATACATCCTCCAGATTTCAATTCTTTAGGTCCACCAGTTTAGGCTGTGCGTTATCTGTCAATCATTCAGTGTTAAGAATGTTATTAAATAGAAGATACGTTCTCGGATCGTACCAACATTGCCAACTCGTCATATTGTTAGATACTTCTCCGTCTAACAAAAATAAACTTACCCTAATGTATGTAAGAAGATGTTAAATATAACCGTCCCGATCGTGCAGAACGAATATCCCGAAGTGCATTGACCCTGCATATTTATCTTCATTCTTTTACGGTAGGTATTCGTTCATTCTTTTTAAAAGGTACCTATTTGCACATAGCTTAGCTTATTATACTCTGTATTTTTACTTTGAAATGTATTTTCCCTACGTGGTATATTCTAGCACATGCTGAAATCTCATGGTGGTATATTTTTAATATACTGTGTTTAACTACAATTTATCTTTGGATTCTTTTAAACCGTCTTTTACATATCCGAGTTAAACCTTTTACTAAAGATATCAATGTGTAGCGTGCGGGCAATACTGGACCACTGGGGCTGAAAATCTATAAACAAATGTAATATACCTATATGATATGCCAATAACAAAATCTGTAGGAAAATAATACTGCCGAGTCTTTCGCAGGATGTTCTTTTCCGAGGATTGCGATCGATGCGGTTGTATTTTGAGGGAAAAAAATACCCTGACAATTTGTGAGTTCCCTGCTCGTACAAAATAAATTATTTTACCTTATTTTAATCCTCCTCATATTTAAGAGGAGCGTGCCCTTGCAAATGAGCTCGTCCTCCAATCCATCCATCCCATCGCTTAATTGTGGGTCCGCTGCAGTGCACCTCAGTGGGCAGGTTCTACAGGCGTGATGGTATATATCCTTTAACTTCACTGTTGTTACGGCCTTAGGTCCAGCGCACTTTGGATATGTTTTCTTATGAACCCTCATAGCACCTACTTCGAAGGTCGGGAAGTGTCGTGTGTAGTAACGCCTAAAAGTATCCAAAGTGCGTTTGGTCTAAAGCAACAGGATACGTAGGTACGGACAAAGATTTACGTATGAGTTTTTACTTTTCTTATCTCAACAATCGACGACATGGTTCCATGGAACATGTTTTTCTATCGCGTATCGTATCGGAGAACCCCATACTTATTTACTCATTTAATTAATAATTGACACATTGGTCCAGAATTGGTCAATAACATGAATCTGTGTTCTTAAAACAATTGACACATACACAATTAGAGGATAATATTTTAATAACAAAAGCCTTAGAAAATCATGCTACTAAAAATATTTACTTACCATGTATATGGGGCTTTATTACCACAATAATAGACATAGAGTAATCCGTGTTGATAAGCAATAATAATGTGGCCTGTGTTTACCCCATGTGAATACCGAATTATGATAACCTGCTTGCTATTCATTCACATTATCGTACACGCTGAAAAAAACGTACCCACGAATATAGTATTTGTGTACATTTGGCTTATTTAGTACAGACTATGAAAGAAGTTATACCTACAACTTTGTTTATCGTGAAACAATAGACGACTCGGGTTTTTTGTGACCTACCCGCGATTAAACCGAAAATGAAATACGCTCCTTTGTTTGAAGTGTACAACAAATTACTCATCATTTGTGAACTTTGACCTTTTGTCGGGTGTTTGTAGCTTTTTACTGATAACAATGAAACAATGTTCTTTTTGTAGGTATAAATTATACTGAAACATTTTTGATTTCGTTTCATCTTATTCCCCTTCAATTAGTGACTATAATTATAAAGTGGTATGGTATTTCTTAAAGCTTTTGTTTCTCTTTTATACCTACCATATATTGTTATCTATCTATGATTTACCATGACCTTATACTTTGAGAAAGTTAAATCGATCCTAATTTATTTAAAAAATATAAAGGTTGCACCAATAGTAATTCATTGTGCCTTAGTGTGTTGCTTATGCTTTATATTGCGCAGCGATTGAATTAGTTCAACAGGATGTGTGTAAACGAGAAAAGTGGGCACTCACTACAATCGTTCGTTAAAGTTAATAGGCAAGACTATAACAGGCGGCTAGAGCGGTTGCGTGAGGGCCACTCGTAAACGTACGGTACGAGGGGCTCCAACACATATATCATAGGCCTTTTCGACCCGTTTCAACTATATAAAGTTTTAATTAATAAAGCAGTACCTACATTAGCATTTTCGAGCGTATAAAAGACGCATTATCTCGTTAAATTGTACCTTTTTCCCATTTAATCCATTATTGTGTTAAAATAAGTTTTTTTGTTATGTTATGTGTAACAAAATACCTGTCATGTTGGAGTATGTAAAGAAAGGAAATAAATCACAAACTTGTGAATAATATCATAATAATGGATTTCGAGATACATACATATCCAGTTTCCTCGTCTTGCCTTTTATATAGCCTTTGTGTTGCTGAAAATGTACCAGCTCCACGTCTTGAGTACATTATTTCGTTCTTTTTATAAGTATACTTTTTAAACAAATTGATACTAATGTATATAATACTTATGTAGTATAGTACCTACTTAATTTCTTCCTACTACTATGTTTTACTATCAATGATTAACTCGGTTTTTATTTTTAATTCCTACGTTTTGTCACACCGATGTTATTATTGTAGAATGACCCAATAAACGTTTTTGTGTAATTCGTTTGATCGTTAAAATTGCATTATGTATGGATGCGTAAATAAGAAAGATAAACAATTTACGCAGTTTGCAGGAAGATATACGTTGTTTACACAATAGATACGTACATGGCGTATTAATATATAAAAGTAAGTGAACAGTACAAAGAATTCTCACGACAATAATATATTCTAATCTCGTGATCGCTACTGGATTCCCATTCATATGCTTTCACGTCAGATAGCGTAGAAACGTCTGTGAATGTGGGATTTATATAGATATATTGTTCAATATATTTGAGTTGCCTTCTTTTGGTGTAAAACGTAGCTCCTGAAGGCATATTCATATTCATCGACTACTACCAAACTACTACCCATCATTTATTTTTATTTTTTTAATAATCACCCATACCACATCCATTGACAAAATATGAGGATTTTAATAATTTATTTTTTGTGTAAATAGAATTGACTTCGCTGATCTAAAATACATAATAATAGACTGTGCCGTGGCCCTGTTGGAACACTGAATATTTTTGGAAAAAAGACCCGCACAGGACATCTTATTTTTGTCTAACCGTCAAAATTGTTATCAGATTTCCATAAACTTGGCATGGTGATAGCTACAAACCCTACACACCCTAAAACTCCAAGCTTTTACACCCCTTGCTAGATAAAAATATAAATAATACATTCCTTCCATTTTCTCAGTATTTCCTTTTAGAATATTAAGATAACATACGGCGCGCGCTTCAAGTAAAGCCCTAACTCTGGTCTAGCATTTAAGCACACACAAATACATATAAAAAAACTATAGCAAGATCTTCTTAGTCTATACCATTTACAAGGCAAAAAGTTTTGTTATTGAAAAAGTGGCTTCACTATGCCAGTGGCAACGTTACGTCTGAACTTCTAAACAAGTCTGCGCCTGTATGTAATAATGATTTGCTAGAACATTAAAACTACTATGAACCACTCGACCAGTTAAAAATGGAATGTTACCTAACTGCATCGGAATCAGACTTCTATCCACCTACTAACTCATTAGTTCTAGTAATGTCGCACGTGACAGCTGGGCACGGGCCCAAACCGGTTGGCCAAATTGGTCGCCGTCCTTGCTTCATGATGCCTCACATGATCCCGTCGGTCGCGATACGTGGTGACGCTCACGTCTACACCGGCCACTTGTCAAATTATTATTGTCGTTATAACGAGGCTATTAATAACATTGTATTTGTGAAGGAATATTTGTACAATGACATGACAATTTATTTAAAAATAGAAATAGATACTCAATGTGGTTTTTATTACGACTCTCCAACATTACTGATTAATGAAGTCAAGTCTAGTAGAGGTGGAAGCCTACTTGATCACAAGACTTTGTTGGACCTTGGATGGGTGATTGAATAAAGTGTCATGTTAAAAAGCTTGGAAATAATATATATAAATAAAAATAATATGCTGTACGTTGGTAAGGACATCACTTGAGAACAGATCGAATGATTCAGCTAATATTTTTTAAATATTCATAATACCTAGTCCGAATTTCTTAGAGAAAGAACAAATTAAAAAGTTGACCGGAAACATGGAAAATTCGGGACAGGCAAGGTCTGTTGGGTCATACTAATATAAATTCAACCTTCACACGAAGTTTTCATTTATATTTTCTCAATAAAACTATAAATTCTGAAACGCATTGATATCTTAGGCTGTATGTGTGTTGTCCAGCTAAGACTTCAATGCAAATCTGTAATAATGTTGGATAAAAATCAATTTTTCTTCTTCAGCGTCCCTATATTTACTACAACGTGCATCGCTTATAAAAATCGAGATCAAATACTTGCCTATACTGCAATAAAAAAAAAAAAAAAAAAAAAAAACAACTAATATGAGCGAGTTGGAATGAAATGTTCTTTAATAACATTGCCCTGTTTTGCTCCAGCATTATGCTCCGCAATGAAAACAAAACCCCGTCCATCGCATCCCCCTAATACGAACGAAAAGTATCTCTTCATACATATTTTACTCTCATGAATAAATATGGAATATTTTTCGTATAAAAGTTACTACCCATAGTTATATTTGAATGCTAAAACATTGAAGCGATTATTGTATTAGATATTCGGAATTGTGAGAGAGATAGCAATCGATTTCTACGATTTTTATTACATTGATGATATTATACAAGGGTAACGTGATTTAACAATTACTTTATTCATTTTGAAGATAAGTATGTCTTAAGATATGATTTCGGAATAACGTAGTCTAAATAGAGTTTTCTCCTGTGGGCGCCCAAACTTATTAATATTGATAACAATTTTATTTTTATAACTAACTACCTGTCCCTGCTAACTTCGTACCGCCTCAGAATGAATCTTAATATATTTTTTGTGAATTTACCCATATTTTAATAGTAATTCTGCTATTCGAGGCACTGTCAAATTAAAAAAATCAGCGATAATATAAAATGACCTACCAGTTCTTGAGTTATAAATGGGGTCACTAATACGACTTTGTTTTATACAGATATATACTATTGTGATGTCAATAATATATTCCAGAGAAACTTAATCTAAACATATCATCCTATCCTTTAAAGGTAATGTAACTAAGAAAGTGATTCATATTATGTATGTTTTAGTCCCATTAAAACTGGAGCTTATCATTAATTATGTTTACACCAATGAATTACTGTTTATGGCCGAGTTCAACCCACATCGCCCGTGTCATAAAATATTACATTAATGCCACCTGTAAAATTTGCGACGCCATGAAATGGGAAAATGTCTGCCAACACAGCGTGAGACGACAATAAGATCCTATTAATATAGCGCAACAGAGATTCTCCGTTAAACAATCAAACAACTTTTTTGTGTTCATTCTTTCGTCATAGGAAATTCGGCTGTAATTATAATTTCCTCATAAAACATACGTAGCAATATCGAGGAAGGTTAATTTAGTAAATAAGATGGACACGCAATAAATAAATAACAATTTATCATATAGTGTGTAGTACGTTATTAGTAAACAGCCTTTTCTTGTGACCTCGTCCTGTTTAGATTTAGTCCAAACCCGACAATTTTCCGAGAAAATGTCATCTTAAATACAACATTGTCTCGCTAGCTTATTCAAATATGTTAGCCGTGAAAATGTTTCGTAGAAACAAATTAAATTATACTCTTGAAATTTCCATGTTTATTTAGACTCTATTTTACACATAAAAACATAATGCGAAATTATAATGCAATTAGAATAGATAATACACAGAGTACTAACTTCTCATAATGTTGTGTGAGCACTTTAATAGATCACGAAAGTGTCTTGCTAACATCTGGCTAGTTTACCGCGACGAGTGATTACTCTCGTGAGTAGGTACATACTGACGTTAGCAGTCAGTTTGTCTATTACACCGTTTACTTTATTCAACTTTTTACCCAAATTAGTCTTCTTTTGTGGGTAGTTTGATAATATATACATATGTAGTTTCGTGTCGTCTTTAGTAATTTAGCTTTCAGTTCAAGTGCGAGATTATTCGTAAGCTAACCTATACTTATATGGAGTAAGCTAACTAATACTTATACTACTATGGAGAATTAAAAGTTTTAAATATCGCTATTCAAGGCGCTATTCAATTCTCCATATAAAATATCTAAATACAGTAGACTATAAAGTATAGGTTGGCTTACGAATAATCTCGCACTTGATGTGTAGTTGGCAATTTTTTCATGGAATGGATTGAAATATACCTTATGGCAAAAATGTTTCAGTCGTCTCCAATTCTTCAAAAACTTATGTAAGCTGAATTATTGATGGAGCACAAGTTTATTTACCTTAATATATTTTTTAACGTCAGTAATGTTTCCCGAAAAGCATGGAAGCACCCGAAGTAATAACGAGATCCTGTAAGCTCGCATAAGTTGTCAGGTTTCTAATACCAATCAAAGTTCGACATAAAGCTTCGGAGCAATATCTACTTAAGTCGACTCTATGCCCACGCAAACTCTATAAATATCGCTAGGGATCCGGGAAAAACGTTCTCCGAAAAAACATGAACAAGTACTTAGCTACCATTTTAGATGAGTATTCTTAAGTGATATATTATTACTAGTATAATATATATTATTATTAATATAGCAGTGATATTCAAGTTGGTAGCACGCTTGCCTTGGCATCGAGGTTCACAGGTTCAAACCCCAACTCGCTTCTCTTGGATTTTTGGGTTTAATTTATGCGAATATAATTTTCGAGCATGCTTATAACTTGCGAGACGGTGAACGAAAACATTTTGAGGAAACTTGCATGTCTAATAGACCCTTGAAAGGCGTGTTAAGTCCGCCAACCTGCGCTGGGGCAGCGTGGACTATGGCCTAATCCCCTTTGTAATGTTGGTGAACCCATACCCAATAGTGGGACATTAAAGGGGCTGGTATTAATATTATTTTTATATTAATATATTACGTACGTAGTCGGGCTTCATATTCAATATTTCGCAGCTTTATAAGAAATTCCTTCGCTTTTATTTTGCAAATAAGTACCTACCTATACTTTCATAGGATTATTTTTAGATGGTAAGAATTTGAGGTACATAAAAGAAGTAGTAATTTACTTAAGTACGTTATTTGAGTAGAAATTATAAACTAAAGTATGTCAAAAAATCATTTTTCTGAAGCAATTTGATTTTCTTTTCTTTTTCAACCTATTTTATAGGTATTATATCAAATGATCTAAAATGGCTTCAAAAGTTTGACATCCTATTTTGTGCCTATTGATGTTCAATTGATGTCCTTATTCCATTACCTCAAGGTTTATCGATAAAGCATTCTCAAATTAATTAATTTAAAGCCAGCAAACCGTTACCTTCAAAGATTATTATTTGTCTCTAAAACTTAGACCGTGATATTAAATTTCCAGCCTCAATACAAAATCCATTTTGTCTGTATAGATTTGTGTAATTGTGTATTCTGCCTAATCTTGTTGTTAATAAGGTATGTTTTTGTCCACAGCCACGGGGAGGACTTGATCGTGACGCCTTTCGCGCAGGTCCTGGCGAGCCTGCGCAGTGTTCGCACCAACTTCTTATGCCTCACTAATGTACCCGCCTCCAAGTAAGTACCATTCTTAAAATAATTCCTATCTTTATTAGGTTTATAAACAACAAAGCCTTTTATATATAGATAACTCCGTTATGTTAAATATAGGAGCTTAAGTTCGATTTACGCTCAAATAGATACGTATACTCGAGCTAATCTCCATATTAGCGGCCATGATTTGACGTTTTTTGTTACGACATAATGATAATTAATATCGCCAGTCGAATACTTACACTAATCATATGGTCTCAAACACGGGTCTCAAACTATCCACGATTTTATTATAGATTCCCATACAATTGCCAAGTAACTATTCCGTCAAACACATAACCTTTGCTAAGACCACTACAAATCACGTAGGTAGTCATCGAATATTCAATATTCTTTATCTAAGAGCGAAAATAAGGAATATATTTCTGTGTATTCAAGAAATCCATTACTTAAGCTTTCAGCAATAAAAAAGCTCTCAGTTAATGCGTGTATTTGCTATAAACTTTACAAAAGGCGTACATATTTGATTTTATTTATTTAGTAAAGTATAATAAAGTTAATTTAATTTAATCAACTATTATTTTTGCAATGAGTGGAGTCAGTACTTTTTATGACGTATTATTTTTAATACTAAGAGATTATTGAAGTCCAAAATAGCCCTCTTATCAGTAGGTATCTTAACTGATAATAACATGAAATATATATTGACGGTACATACATCGACGTCAAATAAAAATAGAAAATATTAGCTACGTTATGGGTTTGAAAACTTGTAATGTTGTGTGTGAAACTTGTAATGTTTGATGAATCAGCATATTCGTATACTTACTATGTAATATAAGGTGTTTCTTTTTTAAATAATGGTAGATACCGAGCTGAAAGTTCATCACACACTACATTGATAAGGTTTAACAAAAAATGTCTAAAATATTTTAACAGATGAATCAGTAAGATATATGGATCGTGTTGATGTATAAAACAATTGTGTAAATGATGTTAGATATTTTTTAACAACGCGAACCAGTTGCGTTTGACCATGCGGTCAGTACAGAATGTAATTTTTATAATGTCTAATAATTTGATTTGTTTCTTTGAGAATGTTACCTTTATAACCTAACAATAATAGAACCTATGGGGAAAGAGGACCCACCACTGACCCTCGGCTTGTCAACTTCTTCAATTATAAACCAACAAGTTTGATCGATAACAAAAGAAGCCAACAACACCCGAACTCCTCTAAGATGTTAATCGAGAAACTATCTATCACGAGTGACGGGACCTCAAATAAAATGCAATTCTCCGCGACACAAAGCGAATCTAAAAAAGTATTCGACACGTGTTTCGTCTCTAAACGAGGCATCCTCAGGACCGCTGGGCTACGAATGAGCCTCATTCGTACCCCAGCGGAGCAGCTCGATCAAACTTGTTTGGTTTATAATTGAAGAAGTTGACAAGCCGAGGGTCAGTGGTGGGTCCTCTTACCCCATAGGTTAACAATGGATTTCCGCCAAGTATCGCCTAGTTCTATCAATTCTAACAATAATAGTGTAAAATAATTTAACAGAATTTATATAATGATCATCAAATCCACTTTATTTATAATTATCGTGGACAACGCGCTATAGAAGGTAGAGTAAATAGTAGATAGAGAACCTGGAACGAGTGTACATGTATATACAAGCTGCAGATAAACATTACCCTCCTGGCGTAGTCCGATAATTTAAGCTCCCCACTCTCTACGGATTTAAGTACCACGTCTGTGTGTGTTCGTGTGCAGAACAGATAACTACTAAACATGTTCGTATAATCGAATGCTTTTGCGCGCCATTTAACGTTCTTTTCATGCAAATTTTCAACCATTTCCTTATTTTTCTGCGATTAAATATGTACGTATGTAGTAAATACATAGTTAATTTTATATATCTTCGAACTATCACAAAGATATTACAGAGTTTTTACGTCTTTTACAAATATATTATGTACAATTATATTAATAAGATTTAATTTAAACATAACTATAGTAATAAATATGACGTAGGGATATCGCATTCCTATCCAATAGCACAATGAAAGCATAAATATATGCTACTATACCTGCTTACATATATTTTTATAACAGTACACGTTCATAAAAAAATATTTAGATAGCCGCCGTTGTATGTCTATAAGAGCTTGCATATCCGTATCTGTTACGTATGCATCGCGACTCCGTCATCATTGATATTTATTATCTTACGTACACGTGAGAAAAACCAAGGTTTCATACCACAGATATGTGAAAAATTTGATACGCTATACGACTCTGCTCAAACACCTTTCACATTGACTCATCGGCGATCTTCAATCATTTCGGTAGCGTAATAATACGTTGTAATAATAAAGGAAACCTAGTAAACTGATAAGCATATCGTTATCGGAGCACTCAATATGTGATTAAAAGCTTTTGATGGGCAGACGTTGATAATTTTACGACGTGGGAAAACGCAGCCGTTACTTAACCTATGTACCTAGTTCGTACTCTTTGGCTAGACTATTGCATAACTATATAATGATAGTATATATTACAAAAACAATATTTAGAAAATAACCTTGAAGATTATAAAATATTTTCATACGTTTAATTAAAATTGCATAACATAACACTTCTAAATATCTTGTGTAATGCCATTATTGATTGATTTTTTGGAGGCTAAAAGTTATATATGTAGTTAATTTTATAATAATACAGGACCCAAACGAGCGCGATGTATTAATTTTACCAAATTTATTAAAATAGACTATATTATGAATAATATCATCAAAACTTAGCCTATTGGCTTTATTAGGATAAAGTAGCTTTAATTGTGTTCTTTGAGAATAGTACGTAAACTAGTATTTACTGCACTATACAATACATTAGAACACCGAGCAGCGATATTCCGACCGAACAATAATCCAATAATCTTGTACAAGTTCTGCACACCACAAGTTTTTCTTATTGGTCACTATCATTGAACGATTTTCTGTACGAAAAGTAAGGAACCATGTGTCTTCTCCGCTTATTATTAGCTCCTATGACGCGAACAGTGACGTCGAGTCTCGTGGTCGATGACAAATTAATCGGTAGCGAAGCACGCGACCGGCCGCCGAACTAGGCGGCTGACGCGCGGCGCGTGGGTTTATGACCACATGCTTACTCGGTGTCTGGTGCACCAATCATGGTATGCTGCCTACTGACGTCACAGTATTGATTAAGTAACACACGCTTTGTTGCCAAGTATCCGCGGCGCCTGTATTAGGAAACTGGCTCACCTAGGAGCAAACGTCGACGTCATATTTGGACGGCGCTGTAGATACTTGCTTATAGAATTACCTAACAGTGCCGGGCGAGCCTATTCCAATTAGGTGCAGCTTAGGTTTTCTTAAAAAATAAAAAATAAACTTTTATATTAATATTGATATGCAAACATTGCATTTGTTCTAATATAACTTATTTGCCATTATGTTTTAATGATATCCTGAGTATGCTAGCGAAATAGGCGTAACAGCCAGTTATAAAATACACCGGAGCGCATGTGCTATGTAATTAAAGGTTACGCTTGCCGTCAGATAGGGGACCCTTAACTTTTACAAATAATAACATTCAATTCATATAAAGCTGGCCGCACATAGTAAAATTAAACAGAATTTCTATTGCCCGGTGAAAAACGATCTTTTTTTTTTTTATTTTTTTTATTACATTATAGGCAAGTATTTGATCTCGATCTCACCTGATGGTAAGTGATGATGAGATCTACGATGGATCATACTTGCCTAGGTAGGTGTGCAGATCGCGATTATAAAAGAAAATAACTGATCTTCACTGCACGCGAGAAAAGGAACATTTTGCCATCACAAACACGCGTTAATAACAAAGGTAAGTAACTGTTATATTACACGTGTCTTTAACCGATATATTAAGCTACATAGTTCAACCTTTAATTAATTGAAACAAGAGGCTTTACAGCGGAATTAACGTTACGATACTCCGAACCTGTTTGATCCTAGTTCTGAAACTACCAAAATATCTGTAGTTGACTTCAATACAAATGTTCGCTTGAAATTTGGTAGATATTCATTGTACTTGTTTGCATCACGATGGGCGAATTAATGAGAGTGCTTTTGGGCTACGCTGAGCTCACGACGGGACGTAATAGAGCGGTCATATACTTACATAGGTACATCCTTGGATACATTATACTAATAAAAGTTGTCTTTCATAAACATTGTAATTACAGTGAATATTCATTTACGCGTTGGGTGTCAGAACCACTCTCGTTATTACTGTAGTAATATTGTGAACAGTCAAAGACACGCAAGTAATGTTTTGATATTTTTTGTCACTGCGGAACTAGTTGTCTTTTGAATAGGTAACCCACAAATATATATATGTATTTGCTATATACCTACACATTCATATCATCGATATCGGGTAGATTTAGTTGCCGTTGCCGAGGGGATACTAAAAATGTATGGAGAAAATCGATTATTCCATCAGTATTTGATGATGTCAAAACTTTTACTAAGTTCCCAGAATAAGAGGAATGGCCAAACACCAACGAATAAATAAATATTACTGGGGTAACTATTTAATTAAAACATTGGTGATATAGCTCTGGTAACAATCGAATATAAATTGTGACGTGACTAGTTATAAGTAAGGATTAACGAGATTAACGAATTAAAACCAGTAGGTGGACAAAAGATTAAAATGATGACGATGTAACGAATTATTAAACGGCTCAAATCTACGCAGTACCTACCACATACTTAAATACAATATGTTTCAGAAACGAATCTAAAAATACTTGCCTCAATATCTTAATCTTTTACAATCTAAGTAGGTGCATTATCGACCTGATGTACTAAATAAACTGGCAAAATGCGTAATACCCTGGTCGCTTTATTCGTAAACAAATCGGTTTCAATTCCCATCTGCGACAGTTGGGCCTCGAGCTAACCTTACTTGTGTCTAACACATGTCTAAAATTAGATTATAAACGACACACAATAACGTACTAATTCTATTTATAGTGTCAAGATTATGATTGTCTGTTTATAATCCTGCGATCACATGTGTGTCAGAGCCTATTAAGTACGTATCGTAAAATTATAAACTAAAAAAAAATAACTATGATCTGTGTCTTTGGCATCGGATTTTGATGTGTTACTAACCAATACAAATTGTTCCGCCATTCATTTTGTTATTTTAAATATCAACATCACAAAATATATGTGAGTGTATAAAAGGTTTTTGTAATATAATAATAATATTACCTCATAAATTGTATTAAGAAGGTCCAGGGTCACTTCTAAATATATGAGAGACCAAGGCCCCGTAACTGCTACATGTTAAATAGATTATGACTTTTTTAAGGTCCGTCTGTTTAACAGTTAACTGTTAATAAAACGTTTAACTATACTTTTATTATTTCGATTTTCTGTTTCTATTTATTTAAGAGAATTTAATATTGCAATTAGGATCTATTCAGATACAGGCGTTTTTCAGTAACCATATCGAAAAGCTGTAACAGCAAGGCTCAGCGCGCTCCGCATTCTGCAAACAGGGGCAAATACCACTCTGGTTTGAATGAGCCTATGCTGCTGACCTCGTTAAATTATCCAATACTGATGGTTTATACAGTAATCTCTGAGAAATCTTTATTTACGGCGTGCACCAAGGAAATGGTTTTATAGAGCTTCCAAGCTCAGATACTCATGATTCATTGGATAGGCCATTTATTGTTTTACATTCACTATCTACAAAAGTAACCTTCATTTATAAACGTGCATACGTCATTGGTGGGTTGTTTTTGATTAATAAACAAACAGTGCTTTAGACTTAATAGTTCTGAAGATTTTGTGATGAGTGAGCTACACGGCGAGTGGTGACATTTATTACCAAGGCCGTAGCCCAAAAATTCATGGGAGGAGGGGGGAGGGGTGAACTCTGGACCAGACACTAATAATCCAAAAAAAATAGTTATAAATATTTGCTGAGGCATTATGGGGGGGGAGTTGAACCCCCTAACCTTCCTGCCTACAGCCTTGAGTCTTACCGAATGCCTTAACGTAAACTCAAATTCGGGGCCTGTTTATTTTTCTGTCTAGATTATTTTATAATAATAAAAAGGTTTATTGTTTAAAAAAGCAGGTACATTATTACAAACTGTAGTACATTATGATAAATTCATAAATGTAAAGTTGCGCGTAGAATTACATCATGTATCGTGCAACGTAAGTACGCTCCACGTAACTAGATGTAGAGTTCGACTACTAAAACTGCGAACAGTGCAAGACGATAAAATATACAATTGTAGTTACATTAAAAATATAGGTCATTGTCAATTCTACTATCAAAACTAGGCGTAGCTCGTGTATTTAATTAACAACTAGGTAAGTATTCGGCCTTAAACTAACTTCAATTTAAGTCACACGGACACCCGATTTGCGAAGATGTCAAATACAATGATGACTTAACTGGGATGTTTAATTAACAGGAATGACAAACTTGATCGGGTTGCCGAGGTAATGGATAGCCCCAATATACACGACTTTGGCTTGCTACGTGCATTTGAATTGTTATGTAAATTTAAATAATTGTACGTCGGGCAACCCGATTTGTTATTTAACATAACATTGTCAAATGTCAGTGTAGTAACGGAGCGCTACTTGTAAATAAGTGTAACGATCTTGACGGATGTCATCGGGACATACCGAATTCAAAAAGTAAAAGTTTGTTGCTAGGATTAATTAAAATAAATAAGTGAAGGAAACTAGAAATAAAATATAACACATAAACCCACTGAAGACAATGCTTATTTTATCTTATATACTAAATAATACTGTCAGTTTTGTTTTTTATTTCATCAATTCTTCAATAAATTTGTCTCGACCGTTTATGAAGTCGTCTTTATCTTGCATATTTTGTATGATGCTTTATGATTGAGAATTGAGAATTAAGTTCGAGTATTCTAAAGAGCATAGCTATATATTTATGCATACCTAATATCTTATTCAGCATTACGTAAATATAAGATGTTTCGAATCTTTCATTACGTATCAGTGTTACGAAAGATACGACGAGCAAAAATATTAGTCTTTACCCCCGACCCGTGCCCACTTGCACAAATCCTTATGGATACGCAAATAGAATTTAATCTCATTAAGGACGAGAGATTTTTCACAAAGTAAACCCGATTATAACAGAGAGGCCCTTACGATTCTGTGATGTTTGTATTCTTAATATTATATAAGCCTTTTAACCTATTTTTTGATAAATGTAGCCTATGTAGGGCGTTCTGCAGTAAGTGGCTGGCACAACTTGGATACAGATAGGTCTGTCAGTGGCGTGGCAGAGGATCGTTCTCTTAGGGGTATATTTGAGACGCCTATTTCTAGCTATGCGTAGCAATTGGTGGATAGTGATCATGATAGGAATAGGAATTAGGTATATTATTAATGTCTGCGTAATCTTACTAAGTATCATAGTATACATTGTAAAGGAGAACCTTTTGGATAAACCTCTTCATGTGGATGTAACAGTGATAGGTTAACCCTAACATAGGCGTTAGTTATTTGGAACCATACGGTTAGAATGTTTTACTGGCGATATTAGTTTATGTTTAAATCTAAATAACTATTCATTTTGTAGAGCCATATTGTGATAAGCTCTACAACATACATGTATGCATGAATACCTCCAACGATAAATAATATATGATATCTACTTAACTAAGTTTCCCAGTAAAGTTCTTCTCAGATACCTTGTAATACATTTAGTGCTAGAATTGTGTCAACAAAATGTAATATTAATCACGTATTGTATCGTTTCAGATCACGGAGGTCTTCAGGGGCAGCCACTGCTGTCACTCCCCAACCCAAGAATTTCAATTCAGGAGGTAAGAATAATATCTGCCTACTGATAAACAATATAATTGCAGTAGCCTTTTATGTCATGTCATACAGATAAATGTTATGCTCTATTGAATATGCCTTGCGCTGGTGCGTCATAGTACAACAATTATGATCAGTAAATTACGGCAATGTGAACAATATTACCCATTATTATTACAGTTGCAATGACCGCGTATATGTGCATCATTAAAAGAGGTACACCATGTTTAACTCGAGAACGGGTGGGCCGATTTTTTTTTTTTTTTTTTTTCTCTGCCCCGAATAGCAGGATAACTATTAAAACATGGGAAATCATCACAAAGAAAAGATAATTTACTCATACATTTGATTTAAGGGCGGTATGAAATTCGCCGGGACAGTTAGTATTATTAAATAAACGTATTATTAAGTATACATTAAATACAAAGATAAAGGGCATAATCTCATATCTATATAAGATATAGGTACATGTTACTAATATGTTAACAAAGGAAGCCCAAGGATTTTGACAAAGGGATGTGTCGACCGTTCTCGGGTGCGGGTATCACACACTGAACTTTAAGGAAACTCATTTACGAGTACCAGCACTATGACGGGAATCACCCTTCAAGTCACCCCATAGTACCACCAAAGGTAAATTACTTATTTCAATAACTTTGAAACTATAACATTCACTTGCACGAGACAAAAGTTTCCTACACGTTTTGTGAATTTCAATTAGATGCTTTAATTAAACCCTAAGCTGTGGGTAGACGATAATATTCTGCACTTAAGTAAATCATTAAAGTTGGGATGTTTGTTCGAAGGTAGCTTAATTAATTCTTGCATTAAATGGTTTTCATATTTGAAACTTCGAACGTACGATTAATAGTAACTGTATACTTAAAATTTTAATTCACAAATATCATGTTATTTGGAGATATCAGTGATGATGTATTGTTATAGCATTGTTAGTAAAGCTAATTATGTTTAAATTATGAGAAAAAATGTATCAAGCAAAACTCTTGAATAATATTTATCTCCTATCGTTATGTTTCTATACATTTTCTACTCTAAGTAGTAAAAACGTGCTACAACCACGAAACGTATACAGTAGACATAATAAACCTAGAGATAGATACTCCAACGTAAGTGCCCCCGTAGGCCTATACGAAATAAATGATTTGACTTTGAATTAAGAATTAATGGAAGGACAGCTGAGGACAATCGAAAATGGTTAGTAAAATTCGTGAAATAGGTATCTTATCAGTAGATACTTACAGTATCTACTACATGACGGGTTCAACTTTTAAATGCGAGTTCAAGAGACACTTACAGACAGACAATATTTCAAGAGACAATAACACTGAGAACTGACGTAACGGGATTATGAAGCTAGACAAAATGTTTTTCAACCTCAAAATGAACTCTAAACGTAAAGGTTTAAAAACAATTTTAAGATAATACACAAAACCGTGACTGAAACATCGTAATGCAGTCGAGGGTAGGTAGCAGTACTGTAAGGAAACTTAACTGTTTTATTTATTGATCGTAAAGCATATCAACTCGATAGCTTGAGAAAGGTAGCAGATGGTGCTTTCTGTGAAGATGGAATAAACTACAGTCGCGAAATCGATACAATGCATAAGTGTGTGTGTGTGTGTGTGTGTGTGTGTGGTGTGTAACATATATATTACATAATAATTGCACCGGTAATACTTATCTTCTTGCTTCATAATTTCATCATTTTAACGACGTGCTTGATCACTATTCTAGTCATACATTAAATACTGTTATATACATATATATACTGTTATATGGATCACGTTAAACTATAGAATAATTGTGTAGATGATGTTTTTTTTTTAATCAATACGAACCAGTAACGTTAGGTCGTGCTTTTAGAACGGGTGTCATTCTTAAAATTTATTTTAATAATTTGATTTATTTCTTTGGGAATGTTATCCAAATAACCTACTGTTGGCCGTGTTAAAATAGTTTACACTATTATTGTTACACCTTGTTCATACAGACATAACCCGGTTATAGTTTTATAATAGTACTAGATGACCCGCTGTATTTCGTATCACCTATCCGAACGACATTAAAACTCTCCCTTCGTCTGACGTTCGACAGACCAACTGACAGTAAGAAAAAATAAAGCACATTAAAGACTTATTTTTCGTCCTCGTATTTTTTCCATATTTTCTCACCGTGTGAACCTTCCCTGGACCACGGCAAACATTTCAAGACCAAAATCAGCTAAATCGGCCCAGCCGTTCTCGAGTTTTAGCGAGACAAACGAACAGCAATTGTTTTTTATTATATAGAAGTTATAGAAATATGTATGAGCTCGTTGATAGAAATAGCATCAGGTGATGTTTCAGCCAATGATGCGTAATCTGGTAACCACATTCTATACCAATGACTTATCTTCGTTCATGAATGCAAACATGCTTGACAGACTACACTCGCTTTGTTTACAATTTTATCACAATGTGATCGATTCTAAATGCGATATAGCAAGATTACGAGTTTCAAGAATCTTTAAATCACAAGGTAAACTGTCGCGTTCCTGATAATCGCAGTAGCGGAAAAATATTTAAATCATGCCTTCACAAGATTTATAGTTATTTATTTATAGTTATAGATGATCTGATCAGTGATTTCGTATACTTTTCTATGTTTACATAAAAGGACTTAGTTCTAACTCAATTTGGGTAAAATTAAGTTAGAATTATATAATTAGAATAACGATCAAAGAAAACATCATGAGGAAACCTGCATGTCTGAGAGAACCCCTCGAAGATGTGTGAAGTCCGCCAACCCGCACTGGGCCAGCGTGGTGGACTATGGCCTAATCCCCCTCGCATTGAGGGGAGGCCCGTGCCCAGCAGTGTGACTTTAAAAAGGGCTGGAATTATTATTATAAGTTAGAATGTCTTTTTCCATGTGATAATGGTATCTCTGATCCGTCTCGATTGAATTTTACGTGAACACTCCTAAAGCCAGGTAGGCAACATAATCCTATGAAAAAATATATCCCTTTACATAACAATTATCTTATTTACAAACGGCATTTTAATCACTTAACAACGTTAAACAACGAACTAAATAATATTAGTTGACGTTATTGAAATAAGAAGTGATACTTAATTGATTCACAAATTAGTAACCTGAAATTCTCATAAAAGTGTACCGTTACGCATCGTCGGTAAAACTTCCCACAGCAAATAAACTTTTACACATTTTCCGGTTGTATTCGTCAACGTGTACTCATTTGAATGGGCTGCGCAATTTAAAATTCTCCGAAACAACCCGCCTCCCACGTGACTTATCAGTAGACAATCACTTATTGTTCTGATAACTGTATATTTAGACGCGTTAGTTTCCTGTTGCCGAAATTCGTCAGATCTGTGCGATTACACGATTAATAAATCTCGCCTGGAAACTTCTTCGTGTAATTTGTGCCTCTGATATAATAAGTGCATATAGGATAGCTGGAGCCAAACCTTTAATAATAAGTTATACCGAACACAGTAATCAAATGAATTGTTTTTAGTGTCATGTCGCAAAACTGAGCATTCAAGGCTTTCTGTCTGTATTTCATTATATTAGGATTCCTTACCACTTTGTTTTATTCGGACTTTCAATATAGCTAACAAGTCTACGCCTATAAAGCCAACGAATACGGTCTATATTTCCTTTCAGGCAATGTTCCCTAAATTACCCCCTGGCCTTGGCTCATACATGTTATGTCTATATAATAAATTTCTCATAACATCTTGTATTTCTGTCTCGTTCTAATCTTGTGTCACATCTCATCTGTTTTTGTTCTTAACTCGAGTTTATATTATATATTTTACTTAAACGGAAGGCTACCATTTTGAAGCAAAAAACCTAATCAACATACTGGGTTGATATAATATTATTTCCCTAATCGTTGACCTTTCCTCATTGTATCGTCAGTGTACGTATAATATAGTAAATCCCAATACCTTTATTCGTCAATTCCTCATTATCACCCGACCGGCACTTGTCACATAAGGATATAAATTTGTGGCGATCTTCGATAAAAACTCAAACAGCAACCTCTACAATCACTTAGTCCTACGACAGCCTTCCAATTTAATTTATGTTCCATCGGAAAATGACTTAGATCGTGACAAAACAATTTTCACTTACTCGATTCAGTCTTAGAGGCAAGTAAACTCAAGTGTTTAAACGACCGTCGGTTCGGTCGAGTACAGTGTTAATTTTGGAAAAATACTGTGCTTATGACATATACAGCAGTATTGTTATGTGAATGTTGTGTATCCCTTAAAGAAATCCACCGCAATGTGACTGAAAAGTGCCTGTGTTCTGTGATATCAAATAGTAATGTTAATAATGTAGGTTTATCTCTTATGTAAGTATACCTACTATAAATTAAAATCCTTATCCAATTGGGTCTGCTCCAGTTTGTGAAAGAAAAGAACTCGCATGTGACACCGCGTAATCCTTGACCCAATTTTTGTATAAACAGATCCCTTTGGAGTTGGAAGTTATATACATACGTAAATATTTGAAACATCAAGCGAGATTAAATACCCTATACCCGCGACTTTGTTTTTTAAATAACTTTCCCTTTTAACCCGGGAACTATATACATTCAAAATGTCAGTATGATCCGTAATTAGTTTGTTCATGTTCAGTCAGATAGACCAAAAAAATGGCGTATTGGGCCTGTGTCTATAATAAAATACATATACTAATTATAAATACAAAAAGGACCCCGTTATAGTATTATTATTTATGTATAAACAGGGTATGTAATAATGCGAAATAATATTAACGCATGAGCGCGAGTATCGAGATAAGAACATAAAAGTAAAAAACAAAAGTAAAAAAACAAAATTCGCAATATTTGTATGTATTTTTTTACGAAGTTAAAATAGTTCTACGCGAAATATTACACTGCACATAAATTCAATTTACTCGCTTCTTTAATTATTTGTATGTGTTCTAAGGATGAAACTTAAAAGTTCAGGCAATAATTCATAGTTCTCAACCCAAAAATTAACATAGTTACTTACACAGTCGTTGGACTGTATGTAATACAGCAATTACAAATTCACAAGCACAATCCCTTTTACCTACTGATTTGATATGTAAGTGTCATCCATCCCTCTCACACCACAAATTTTATAAATAACTATGACAGTGACAACATTTTTTCTCGACGACGTTACGATTACATTGCGAGTTCCTGCTTACCCTACTGCTTCCTTATAATGTACCTTAAATATTATTTAGCTCAGACAGAACCATAAAATTATAAATACGTAATTACCAAATTCATCACGCAAAATAAGATACTCACGATACGATAATACTTAAGCGCTTAGGCTTGTATAAATGACGAAAACGTGTTGTTTTTATCCAATGAGTGACAGATCCTAATGAGCGATGCTGGGTTCCCGGCACGAAATGAATCCGGGACGCGTACTCACTCGCCACGCGCGCGCCGCTTCCAGGGAACCGCCGAAAGTAGGACACTCGGCGTAATGTAATGGGACATTTACATTTAAGTCATGCGACCAATCGGCTGTCGTCATTTTGACGACGGCTTAATCCAGAGAATTGAGCGGATAAAGCTTGGGTAGTTGCGGCTTCTATTCCCGCCTGGGTAAATTTCGGAAATGATCTTTCAGTAGGAACCCAAAACACAAGGATTGCTATGTTTGGGACCTCACATTTAGTGTCCGCATGCAGCTTGTAGCGAATGGAGAAATCACTGATGAAATAGTTTTTAAGTACGCAAGACTTACAGAGTGTAGTGAGTAGTATTTTTGCCACAGGTTAACTAGCATTGCTATCGAATGAGAAATACGTAACTTAACTCTGGTTTAAGAAATAAAGATTAGATTAAGCAGTCCTAATGTCAATTTGAGTTGATTTCGCTGCCCATTATGTTGTATTCTGTTTACGAACAATAGCGCGATTCTCAGCTCAGCTACTAGTTTATGTCGGCCAAACTACAATACAACATCATGTGATAACAAAGCTGATTGTTGTTTGTTTCTATACCGCGATTCCAACTTTAGTCACCTCCTTATCATTGCACTAACTAGCTTTACAACTTGTGCTACGAACTAGTATAAAACATGTTGGTGTACCAGCTTATTTTGAATCGCTAGTGGATCATTTTCCATTTGGATTCCTAAAGGGAGAACTTTAAGTAAAAAAGAAGGGTCAAAGGATTCTTAGCCAATTGAATGATTGTCAATAATTGATCAAGGTGCGCCAGACATGGAAACATACTAATATATCAATCGGAGAGGATTCTTTGTTGCACCCTTATACATAAAATCTGGACAACCTGTGGAGTAATTTCATAAAATGATGATAGATAAAATGTGTGATTTGTATTATAATATAATATTATTCACATTATTATTTTATTGCGAACTATTGACTTGCAAAAAGTATTACAATAAATAACCAGTGGAGCATTATTTCGGTAGCTGTCGGCCCGCAGATGAATTCTTCTGTTGATGAAAAGAGTTCATTTCATGTTAATTTAGTACGCTCTAGATTCCGAGATGGTTGGAGGCCGTAACCGTGATCCATATATCTTTTTGCAATACAAATTCTTCATCACTCACGTTGCCATTTATTCAAAACAACATTAGGTTGCTGTCAGTATTTAATTACTCACCAAGAAAGTGTTCTTGAAACAATGGAAAACAAACTGTAAATGAAACAGAGTTTTCCCTTCCACTAATCGGATCACAAATACTCCATATATTTGTGTTAATGAGTTCACTCGACACAATTTCATGGACATCATTAAAACCTCAAGTATCCTACATTCAGTATGCGGCCTCGCCTTTAGAACCTGGTTGCAGTTAACTCTGTGACATAGCTAGTTTAAATTTATTAGGTTTACAATTTTTACTAAGATATTTTGTAATACACTTTCGAGATACGCCCACGATTTCAGTAAGCTAAATAACACGGCAACTGAGTAATTACACCTTGTAATAAAGCTCCGCTATCTTAAAAATATCTCCGCCCTATTGGGTAAAGAAACCTGCAATAAACTTAATCAGAGGAAAACATAGAAGTTTAGGGAAAATGTTTTCCTCCCTGGCCTTGTTCTTACACAATCCTCGTAGCTCCGGCTGAATATTTTTTTTTCATTTTAAGCGTTGATTCTAAAAAGTGTGTTAACCACTAATATTTCATATAAGTAATTAATTAAATTTATAGTATTAATTAGTAGTGCAGGTTAGCGTAAATGATTCGAATTTGTATAAATAATGCATTAGGTACTCATTAGAATTTTATAACATTGTTGCGAAAAGTCTGCCATGTTTATAAAATTTGAGATGATGACATAACTTAAACCATTCTTGAATAGCGTGGAGTTAATGACATCAAAAATACGATTCTCTATATTCTATTATGAAACTGTATCTGGTCTGTGTCTATCCATTGAAGATGTTGGGGTCGAGTCACCTTCGTCCGTAGGAGAATTAAGTACCCTCGAGATACCCTACACGTGACCCTGGGTGGTGCCAACCAGGTGACAACTCTACTGGTGGTAGGCTTCGGCCGTGGCTAGTCACCACCCACTGAACAAAGCCATGTCGCCAAGCGGCCTAGCCGTGTTCCGGCATGATGTTCGGTGTTGCCATTCATGGATGGCGGGTCAGACCAGTTGCGCTGCATGTGCCTAGTGAATGTAGCGTCTGTTACCTACTGCCGCCTTCCTACCTAGGCAAGTATGCTCCATCGTAAATCTCATCGTCACTTACCATCAGGTGAGATCGAGATCAAATACTTGCCTATAATGTAATAAAAAAAAAAAAAAAATGTAAAAAAAATCGCATTATAGGCTTTTTGTATGTCTCTGAATTCAAAACGGTGTTCTTAAAAAATCTGGTCTGTGTGTGCCCGTTTGTTTGAGCATAACGGAAAACTACTAAACTTATTTCAATGGGGTTTATTATTGGATATCTCAAAACAAAAGGGTACATATCGTTACGTTATGACCATTGGACTTGAGCTGCAAAACAAAACCAATGGATAGGCGGCCTCTGTAAAGAATAGATAACCATTTCCAAACATTATTGTGCCTTGTAGCTATGTACATAATGGGTAAAAATATAAATGTCCAAACTCTTTGAAAAAGACGTAATTACCGTCAAACTTTGTCATTTACTAAATGGAAGTCTATTTAAACCACATGCTCCTATAATCGCTAAACTTTTGAGCATAGCTGTGTGTTAAAAGGTTTTTCGCGGCAGAATGCTATTTATACTATACCCACATAGAAGTGCCTTTACATAATGAATTATAGTCGGGAACCGAGAGAAAACCTTTTATAAAATGCATATTCATTTAGAAAACTTATGTACAGCAGCTGTGTAAAAGAATAAACCAACCCGCACTGGGCCAGCGAGGCGGACTATGGCCTAATCTCCCTCGCATTGAGGGGAGGCCTGTGCCCAACAGTGGGACATTAAAAGGGCTGGCATTATTATTTGAGGTTTTACGTTCCTTGAACGGGTATATAAAAACATAAAAAAATGTTTTATTTCAATGTGTAGTATTTGCGTAGATATAAAAAATGATTAATTAACGTAACCTAGATTTTGCCTAGTTTTTACGACAGACGCCCGTGTCGCCACTATCAATATGTATATTAAAATAGGGTCAAAACCAAGTTGGACCTCACAGTTATCACACTAGATTAATTCGTGACGCAAAGCATCACGACTCGCCGCAGTGATCGCTACAAATAAACATATTTCAGTCAGATACCCGCATCCTTGTACAACTCGTTTTATAATTGTTTTTACATTTTTCATAAGTGATAAACTTTAACCTCCAATCCGCAGAAAGTTTTAATGAATTTACAATAGCAATACAAAACACTTTCTGGTAAAAAAACGCTTAGTAATGGTATTCATGGCACTCCTTCGAGTTTAGATATAGAATAGGGTTAATGTTAGCAAGGATCAGAAAGGCAAGTACAAATTACATCTGATTTTACAGGAAAATTTGCTTGGTTAGTAAGAGAAATCAGATCATATAAAACCACAAATATGTTAGCTATCTGGATTTCGCCATAGCCCTCGCCATTTCCCTCGAGACCTAATTTCTCTAAGTACAGAATTAGAGAACGTTAATGCTCCGGTCAAAGAACCCAGTGTAAACTCTGTTTGACCAGCAATTGGGTTGAAGTGGAAAATGTTTATTTACCACAAAGACCACATTTTGTTTACGTGACAATGCACGCGAAAACAATCAATTTGCCTCGAGCAAAACCACGTGGTACCAAAAATAGGAATTCATGACCAAATAATAGAAGTGATGACGCACAAACCATTCAACGAACCACGCAACGCTTTCCAAATGCCAAATAAACCTGTTTACATTGAAGGGCTTTCAGTTTTATTTGTTAATCCTTTTATGTTAGTACTTACAAGAACAAAGGTGCTGACAACACTTCATACTATTGTATTACTTGTTAAGATTTGGCTAAGCAACTAAACTTTTGATCATAATTTCTTGTTATTCTTCTATTAGATGTGCTATATTTGATGAGTCACAAGTTACAAAAAAGTACTATTATTTGTGTAAGATGTCTTTGTAAAATGGAATTGAACTTTAACATCCAGAATATTAAATAATAATTTGTTTGTTTCAGACGAAGCCTACATGAAGCTAGCTCTAGAAACCGTAGAGGAGCTGGACTGGTGCCTGGACCAGCTCGAGACCATTCAAACACACCGCTCGGTCTCCGACATGGCTTCGCTCAAGGTCAGTTCACATAATTGCCCCTACATTATACGGATTCAGCGTGACATTCTAAAGCTCTGAGAGTAGCATGACATTAAAATGATATTATATGCAAGGATAATGACGTGTACGAGAACAGGTGATTGATCTTTGTACAATATCTATACGTCACTGCTGATAAACAAGAGCGGAGCAATGGTAATGAAACACATATGACTCAACATTGAATTCGTAATGTAATCGCATTTTACGCGTGTTGTATAATTGGTGATAATGAATTTAACGCTCTGTCTCGTAAACGCACATTTCACAAAGGATATTTTGTTCGATATGAAAAGCTCGCGATTTGATTTGGCCTCCAAAATTACTTTATCGCTCTAATTAAAAGTTTGACGTTAGGTTTCGGTAAACAACTGACTTTTGAGTTAGTATGACGTCAATGATAACGCGTGGGAATTACTGAAACTTTGCGCGGAAAATAAAAGCGGCACTTTCAATAAGGATATATATGAATTGGAAATACATAACATTATCCATGTACTTAGTAAAATTCCCCGTTCATTTTACTTAACGATAAATGTATGATCACGTACCACCACCCATGTCTCGTGTTTGTAGTTCTTATTTGCCATTTAACGGAATCGCTGTGGGTATATGATGATTACACAATACATATCATTTGTGACGCCACGCCCCGAGATTTACTGTTTTAGGCTAGGTCTAGTTCATTCCACGCCATAATTTTCTTATTTGTCTCACAATTATATTTTTAATAGACATTTTCAGTCATACTGATCCCTTGATATTTTACACATCTTATTGTCACTTTCTTAACTTATATGTTCCAAGAAATGTACGTTCCCACAACTTCCCTGAGATTTCTTTTAAAATAATACTATTTTTACTTTACTACAGAGAATCGAAGAGGAAAACAGGAACTATTATACTAAGCGATGTATGAGTGATAACTGACAGATCCGTGGAAAAAGAGCTATTGCTTTAACAAATTCGACTGTAGTATGCCTCACCTTTGTTAGGTGCCAACTATTAGGGCACTATCAAAAATACACTTACGATGATTTAGTTATTATTAATTATATCTCTTTTGTTTCTATCTTCATTATTGAGATACAAGGCTCTACATCTATCATCTCTACATCATACATAGGTTTTTTATGGTCGCACAAGAATGTTGTTACTGCAATAGGAAATCACTCGTATCGCGAATGAATCGTGTGTATTACGTGCATCTTAAACGTGATAATAGGAACGTGAGTAATAGCAAGTATACCCAGGCATTATCCTCTTACTCTACACGCAATGGAAACATACTGGCGGAATTACTGGAAGTAGGACTATAAGATTAACACCTTAATGCATAATATGTTATAGCCTATTGTTGAGACTAGTTTAGTCTCGTTAGCGTGTCTTTTAGTAACGTAATGATCATCCATTACTCTCTACATGGTAGATCCTCGTAATGTTCTATGCTCATACCCGCCACTACCCTTAAAAAGGTGTTTTAAACCGAGATAATTATATTCGCTTTAGAATGCGAAATCTCAAAAAAAACAGATTCTAATTAAGTATTTAATACTGAAACATGTCAGTTTTTTTCTTTATATAATTTGCATAATATTTATTGATTTCTTAAATAATATAAAGCATAATATGAAGCCAATATCATCGTTATAAATGAAGTACTTCATGAATCACTTCCCGTTCCCTTTTAAAAATAAATATGGCTTTATTTATTTTTATTTTGTCGATGATATTGCTAACAACAGAGTTTGATGAGACGGTTACTTGGCTCGTGGAATATAATAAAAAAAAACAAAGTAAAATTTTATTTAATTACGTTGTACGGTTAAAATGTCGAAATAAAAACAAAACGGATGAGAAAACAATTAAAGTTAACAAATGTCAATTAACAGCAAAATGTGCAATAGGGATGCTAAAAACCAGTAGAGTGACCGTACAGGGAAATACTAATTATATTCAAGGTGTATTGTATTGGTCTATATATTTTGTACTCCATATTCTTGAGTATAAGATTTCACCTCGAAATAAATTAGTGAATCGACTTGACGTCACTCGTTAACAAGTATGACCTGTGTAATCGTTTCCTAACATGAATGGGAAACCCGTTTTGTATTAGAAACTATATTAATACCTAAGGTATATAAGTATACTTATAATAAGAGTCGAGGAGTGGCCGCGACTTGTACGCGTGGACTTAATGTCTTTTGTTTATCTCGGTAAGACCCATACTCCATCCCATTCCATTTTCAGTACAAGGAAAATCTGACCAGTGTATTTGAAGATACTACCTCGGGTAAGCCCTTGTCTTTTACAGAACAAAGAGTATCCTAACAGTAGACCCGATAAATTACTTAATAGAAAAATAAAATACCATACCAAATGTGTGTCACATTAAACCACATCTTTATATTCTAGTTTCGTAATATACCTACATAATTATACGTATATGTATAGATAATTAACAAGGGTAATCTTTCTTTAAAATAGTTGCGTAATTTTAGATACAACATGTAAATAAGACAGACCCACTTTCGAATTTATTTCATCGTCAATCTAATCAAGATTAGATATCAAATTGGAGTCAAGATTTTTTAGGAATATTCCATATAGATTAGATATGTTAAATAATAAGTGTTGTTGTACTTTGATTAACATAAGTTAAAGTTTATTAACATGTAATTAGGCAAATATATACTGACTGCGACATCGTAGATACATTTAAGACGCCTTCTCGTTCGGGTGGATACACATTAGCGAGTTTCGATCGCAAGTCAGCGCTCAAAGCTTTGACACGGAAAAGTTTTAATGATTTCGAACGTGACGCACCAACTTTGTATCTATCTTTTTCCTGTTAGAACACATTTTCAGAAAGTTCTATCCAATTTACCTTTAAAAATGTTATGCCTTAGGCATTTAGGTATATGTTTTTGAACATAGTAAAAAATCATTTTTGAACTAATTACACATTTGGCAGTTTTTTTTATTGATGCCTTATTTTTGTGATTATATCGATAAGTTAGGTCTTCATTCTGGTGACCAAAAACACTGTATATTCATATGTGTACTAATTATATGTAATAAATGACACATGAAGGCAACTATTCAAATTACGTACGGCACCTAGTCTACTTTAATATACATGTTATATCAAATGTGTGATGCAATATATTTAAACGCATTTTTTTTTATTGTGACTATTAAACACCACCGGTCAAGCTAAACGGTGGGTCTTTGTCAAAGGAGTTCCAATAAGTTCCGGCAGGGACCTGCATTTGACGTCAATATGACGCTCGCATTAATAATATATTTCCATAACTAGGTGCGTTTCAATTTTAAAAACATACGTGTATGAGGCCATCCATGTTGTCGGTCACAGAGCGTATAATAGATTGGCGAAAGCAGACCAAAGACCGAAGAGAGACATACACATTGAAGTAGAATCTCACGTATTTAATCACTAGCTGTTACCCGCGACTTCGCCCGCGTGGTATTTAACAAAAAAGTTTTTTCTAAAATAAAAGTACGTATGAGGCGGCCAATGGAGAAATTAATTGTTTACAACTTACATATTTTTTTGTAACACTAGCCCAATTTCCTCCAATTCTTTGCTATCATTATAAACTTGCTTTATTATATCTTATAACTGACTTTAAGAACTTAGTCATAAACCAATTCTGGTAACCCTATATCTAACAACCAACTGGCACCTTTTAAAATTTTACATGAAAAAAAAGGGTCCAAAATGACATAAGGGGTTACTTCGCCCTGGACTACGTCCTCTACGGGCATGCGTTGTTTGTTACGGCTTACGGCTCAGGCATGCGGGATATGGTATCATTAAAACTGAAGGGCTCAGCTGTATCGAGTGACGCAAATCCCGGCTCGAAAAATACTCGTGCCGTACCTACAGATATAACCGTTATTTCTGTGGCAGATGGTCTATTTGTAGATGCAATAACTACACGCCAGGTGTGGGCACGATATTGATTGGATTTTATTTTTAACCAAGTTCGTTGGGTTGAAAACAAGTGTGGTGCCCGTAAAATACTGATAATAAAGAAATATTTTAATGTCTATTACTGAAAAGCAAAATTATGTCAGCATTTTATCCATTTAACAAACCAAGTCACGTGACATCCTCCATGATCATAATATTATACAGCATTCTGAATTGAGACTAATTTCGAATGGCGTTACGAGGAAGGGTCTGTTCCCCTTGTTCATTTACAGACGTGTGTTCCATGGCTTTTGCTTCACAAAGGAAGTTATCATTTAAGAGATCGTGGTTGATGAACGTCTTTCTAATCTCGACTGCCTGCTCTATAATCCGTGTTTACTGCGCTCTGAACTTGGAAATCAAGAGCAAAATGATATGAAGATTAATATGCTGCTATAGTTTAATCGCCATCATAATCCACGCGAGCTATTGCGGAAGGTTATGCGTATAACCGGCCGCTGGCAACAACAACAGATAATAAAATGTTTTTTCATTGTATCGTGCGCGCGGGCAAAGGTCCATGGACATTGGTTGTAGAGACGTTTCGGTAGTCACGTACGCAGCGAACGGGAGCCGCCCTGCGAGATCATTTATCTCCAATCGAATCTATAAGATAAAACCAAATCTGCATCCATGTAACTAATCCATACATATAATAAGACTAACTTGGTCGTTTACGTATATTAAATATTTTTGAAAAAAATAACATTGACTTTATTTTCAATGTTGAGGCCGAATGCTCTATTTTTGAAACGTTTGACTGCCTATCTATCTGTCTGATCGCGCATGGCGCAACTTTGCCAACGTGCAAGCTTGTAGCCCGAGTCATAATATTACAGTTTTTTTTCGAAGAGTAGTGTTTCCCGAACTATAATCCACGGGTACGAAGTCACGGGCACTGATCACCGTATAATAAGAAAGTGTTGACATTATATCTATAAAAAATATATATAACAAGTGTCTTGAATTGTTATCGGCTAAGCAAACCCTGTATCTCCAAACCCTTGAGAGCTTCAAAAGCTCGAAGTAGAAGCCGTCGTTCTAAGTCACATTAAATCATCAACCAAAAGTTTGAATCCCCACCTAACGTTGTAATTAGAATATACGGCTATTTTTCATTCATGTATGCATTTACGAACGTCGTTAGTTGCATGCCTACGCATGCACCTATGTTCAATAAAGGACTTACATAGGCGGAAGCGAAAACCATAATCGTTTTATCGTGTATATATTCCACGCGGTAATTCAGTAAAAACCTTAACGAACAATACATTTTACTACAAAATGGGAGAACAATGAATTTGCGTCACACGAGCGTTAATTTTCCATGTCTTTTATACTTTGAATATGAAACTTTTCGTTCATCACAACAAAATATCCACATCGGTCACGCTTCTTACGATCACACAATAAACAGAATGAAATTCGCTGAATTGCAAACGCGCGCCCGCCCACACTGATCGAATCGCAAATTTCGGCCGAAGCGTTGATTCCTTGTAAATGCAATATTCTGATTGCACTACTTTTGACATTAAACCAAGGGGCTTTGATCGCTGCATAGTGTAAGTTCATCGGTGAATTGCAGCTATACATACTTTTATACGTACTTATTAAATTCGTCTAAAGTTAAAGAAGTGAAGTTGAAGGTTTGAAGGTGTGAAATGAACGATATGAGCCCCAAATTTCATCACTGAGCTATACTATTACTGATGGTCATAGGCTATGTTTAATCATGCTATGCTCCGACCATTTGGCACAGCAAAAATCTAATCAATTATTAACATACATATTACAGAATACAACCGTGAGTACATTTAAACTTTATTTTTGTATTATATTAGTTACCTACATCTATAATTAGGTATATTAGTTCAGTGTAAAGTTCCCACAGAGCTTGGGAAAATGATTCATATAAATAATGGGCTACGCTTCCTATAAACAAAACTTAACAATTATTCATGAGGGCCTTAATGATGTGAGTTTTAATAAATGATCTATATAGTCAATTATAATAACTCAAAGATTAATTAATTTGCCGTTTACGTATGCGCATAGTATCTCTTTGTTGACATAACACAACTAATCAACACTGATGCACTTGACACAGAACTGATATAAATATTTGTTTGATTGCATTGATTAAGTCAACAGGTAGTGTTGATTTAGTGAATAATAATCATATGCCAGAGTTGTTGTTGCCATATCTAAGTGCATAATAAAGTCGGTTGAAACGTGATTTAGCTACATATAGGCAAATTTAAACCGGGTACTAGCCTACATCTAGGTATTTAACTTTATAGTTAATCTCAGTTCATCAAAACTCTCGGTACTAGCACGTATTTGTGGGTTTCTTACGAGTATATACCTACCATAGAAATTCTTTTAAATGGAAAAGCTTCGAACGATTTTTTTCCGCAATTAAGTTTAGATACGAAAGTGTAGTACAGCGGTTATCGTCCGTAACAGATCGGAGTCTCTAACCGAATATTTTTTTACTACAGTTTAGTAAACATAACAATAACAAAAGACTTACCAATCCATAACGGACTCCCTTCACTATAACTTGTCACATTACAAAAGACGACGGCTGGGCCGCTTTCGATAAATTAATCGATATCGAATTACGATAAATAATTTAAAGCCCTATAGAAAAATGCCCTAGGCTCAGTAAGTCTATGATCTAGCAACACCGGCTACCTACCTATTGACCCGGTTAGTTTGTGACGTCTTTACCGACCTCAGCGTGGCCGCGCCGCGCCGCGCCGCTGGCCGCCCCACCGCCGACGAAGGTTGACATGAGCTTCCCGATACAAATGCAAGCATTTTATTTATATAGAGATGCCTCTTGTTCCACTTTCAAAATGCCAGTTGACTACTTTAGCGCTACGCTATATTAACGTAATTTACTTTGCGTTCAGCTGCTCAATGTGAGGTTTTCAGTAAATAATGCGACTCCGTTTCAGTGGATTACTCTAGTTTAACTGTAAATTAATATTGTTTTATTAAAACGTCCAAAATGTATTGCATAGTCGTATCGGATTGTATTTTAATAACATTAATCAATGTTTTTGTGTGTAACATTGTCATAAAGTTTTTCTGACCATCCATTTATACCTATCTACTTGAGCTGCTCTCTCTACCGATGTTTATGGGCTATAAAAATATAATTAAAGTGAAGTGTAAAAGTTTGTGAAGTTCGCAACCAACTCTGGACAAACGCGAACTAAAACCGGAATCCCACTCGTACCTGTAAGGGGGAATGAGTCCGGTATGGCAATAGGGACCTAACACCATCACACCACTGCCTACCCTTTGGGGATTACCGACGCGATGGTATTTATTTATTATGTTATATACGTTAATTATAATGTTTACTGCACATTTTTTGTACACTGTTTAATCTAGAAGGAAGTCCAAGATAAAGCCTTCCAATATCGTAAACATGATTCCTCTTGAAAATAACAACATTACCTACATACAAATATAGTATGTATTAAAATGTTACATATTTTTATGTCAATTGTCAAATAGGTACATAGAGTCTGTTTATTGAAATAAAATTGTATTAAAGGCCTAACAAAAACGTTTACCTTTTAGGAATACATATTGCAACAAAAAAATACTATACCTATAATCGTGTTAGGCTAGTAACAATAATAAGTAGGTAGCCATAGCTTCAATGAGGAAATATTCAGTTGAACGCCGATAATTAATTATATTACAAAGCCGACGTACTCAAGAGTGACGTATTGACACGTCATTTTGTTCCCAAGAATTTGCACGTAATTACTAGAGCTGTCTACCAGTTGTAAAAATTAATACTCTCCCTGTTACATGTTAAGTATATATAGTACGTATATGTTTATTTAATTCATTGATATTTAAATAAAGAATATTTTAAAACTCTCTCAGGGTTGTAATATCTTTAATTCAATAGGTTAGCGAGTTTAATCTTACAATACGCACAGAGAAAATTAATATTACACAAAATCAGCTAATACAAGAATCAACGTTCGGAAAACAATCATAGATAAAAACAAAAGGTACGCCACTTGATTGGCGGTTCTCCCAAACAACCAATCAGGGTGCCTACATAGCCAACGGCTGAGCGCGAAGCGCTCTCATTGGTCGCTTTTCGAAGAGCGAACTAGTGTGGTAAAGGCGCGCGTTACAATATTTATTTTTTTGGATTCCCTAAAATATAATGTTTTTGTATATTATGTAATAAATTGAAGGACATTACATTTCATTTAGGGTTCCATTTTACTTCAACGTGTAATGTCAATGCATTACAAACGAGATCGGGCCCTATCACTTCTGAGCTGACTCATAAAGTAAACAAAATTATTATATAATCTATTTCTACTCAATGTGTAACCTGCATATTGATCTCAACTCTTTATACATTGACGTCACTTGTTGACTATCTTTGTTCGTGCACACCTTCTATTAAAACCCTTGCAGCGTAGGCGCAAAGATTTAACGTATAGCTTTTTATCGTCATATTTCAAATTTCACAGCCTATTTACGTTAAAACAAGCTTTTAAAAAATATATTTTAGAAAATAAAAAGGTTTGCGAATCTATTGTCTATACCTGTTCCACCTCGTGTTTTCTATAGTTACACCTACATAACTATTAAATTAATTAAATAATAATAATGTTAAGACTCCTACTGTTAAATGCTAATAATCTCATGAGCCGGAAAATAACAAAACGGTTTTATTATGCAATCATAAAATACATTTCGAAATTCGCATTACATGATTGTATAAAAAATACAGTAGGTAAACACTAAAATATTTTTCAAATTTCAAATAAACCGTGAGTATTATTATAATCTGGGTCAGGGTTGTCCAACAACGTAAAAACAACTGTACATACAACTAGATATTATTTCCATCGGAGCAGACCATGCTATATCTTATCATCACGTAATCATTTTTCTATTTGTCTAATTAAATGTATTAATCAGACTGATGTATCAGTTACGATCACCCAACGATACAAACTATATATACCTACACACTTGTTTCGCGATAGTAATCTTTCTATTACACGAGTTAGACATTTAACATGTATTAGGTATTTATGTTTTCGAATAGGAAGTAATGATACCACTTATCTTTATTTATTAAACTTCAATGTCTATGTTGCAACGTGCGATCACATCAATGTTACTACCTACGTGCTAATATGTTACGTCACGGTGAACGTAAACGTCGTAAGCACACTCCACCAATTAAGGTAAATTGCTCCTTCTGATAAGGGGTACACGTAATAATTTTCACTTTGTTTGATTTTGTCCCACTGCTATTGCGACTTCAGCAATAGTTTTATATACGTATATATAATATCTCAAGTACCTAATCCAACGAAATACACTCGTCCATTACGTAATCTCGTGATCTGATTGAGATCCCTAAATGTTGAATGTCCCAACCGCGCAGCTGTCCTCTTCGAGCGAAATAATTTCAAAATTTAGCCGAAGGACTCATTGTAGGTGCTCGTTATTTAACTTTGGCAGAACCTTTTGGCGGCTAAAATGTGTTTTGGTCATTGCTCTATGTACTGGTATATGTACGCGTAATGACTAAAGTAGGTAGAGGGTAACCACAAGACGAGTATTAGATTTCCCAATACGGGTTAGGTATATGTTTTTGTAATCTGATTAAAACCACAGTAGGTAGCTAGGTATGCGCCTCACGCGTGAAATAATTAATATATAAGGTACTTGGGTACGTGATTTATATCACTTTACAATGGATCATACCTACTGGGGTTTCTTTTTAATATCGAAGCCTTATTTGACGTTAGTAAAATGTAATGTAACCATTATTAAATATTTTAACTATTCGGTTTTTTTACAGGAAAGTTAACAGTTTTACAGTTATTCATTAAGTTTATAATAAAATAATTCCTTTATTGGACTGAATTATTAAATAAGTAGTGTCCATTGGTATCGGGTTCACAGATATGAATAAATCTTTCACATTTAAATTGTTTCGGTAGGTAAGTATAGGTATAGGTTTCGGTTACATTTCTTTACAGGTTTCCTACATATTTTTGTAAGAAATAATTTAGTGTATCTGCCTATCAGCACTAAAAATACTATAGTTACACTCAATTTTACCTTCCGTACCAAGCTGCAAGTTAAATAACCCTAATATTTATTTTTGGACAACTTTTATTAACCCCTGATTTATTGTACCCTTCCAGGGGTTGATTTAAAAAGAAAATGGTATCACTCTGGACTTCCTTTATCACACTAAAAAGCAAAGACGGAGATATAGTAACACATTGGAAAAAATACTCGTTTTAGATGTCGGTTAAAATAGTGGATTATGGAACCTTTCTAGAGGTATCCACAATCAAACTAATATGTAACTAATTATCAAATTCGGTTTGTAAATACCAGAGGTTAGGGTAACATACAGACCCTCCCTTTATTTTGAAGTCGGCTAGTAATAAATGTGGAGGCAAACGTGCGCCGGCGGCGCCACGGCGCGCCTGTTTTATGTTACGACGGAAAACATAATAAATTGCTGGATCATTCGCATTTAAAATCCTCGCGAAACATCTTAAAATACTATGTAGGTGAACGGTGATGACGTGCTTTTACTGGAATATACATTTTGTTCTAATTTAATTAGTTGAATTTCCTCGTCACTAATCAGCGGCATAAACTAAAGATTAGACCAAACTAAAGATCATCGTTGCGTCGTTTTCGGGATGCTCCGTCTATATTATGTCTTCGTCTAAAGTTACGCGTTTCACCAATCTGTAGGGTAAGCAGGAACTCCTAATGTAATCGTAGCGTCAGCGAGAAAGCATGCTGTCACTATCATCTATATTTATGAAATGTGCAGTATGAGAGGGATCGATGCCGTTACGTTACCAAAACGGTATGTAAAAAGGATCGTGCTTGAGATACTATACGCAATTGTACAAAAGGTCGTGGGTACCTATTCGTCGCTTGAATTACCTTAATGACGTTTTATTTAAATGAACATTGTATACCTAAAACATTGAGTAACACTATTGTAAGGGTCTTGATAATTAAACCACTATTTTACTGACGTCAACAAGGATAGTTTTGTCCAGCTGTGGGATATAGGGTAGTAAGGGTTTCAGTAATGATTCAGTTTAGGTATTTTGACATATCACGCGAGTCACGCCCACACCACGCCACCACCGACGTCATAATGTAAGTCGTACTGGCAAATACTTAATTATCGACATTATAGTTTAAATAGTGCTGTAAAGGCCTCTAAGAACTGCACGAATTGCTCAAGCTCACAATTGGTAGAGCCGATCGCTATCGGCGACGTGTCAGCCGATGGCATGGCAATAGGCAAGTTGGCTATATAGCATGCCTATTTGCACCCTACCGTTTGCCCCTACCGATCGTGAACCAAATTGTGCCGTTCACAAGGGCCTTTACTTTGCAAAAAAACCGAAATATTGTAATGTGTATGTACTATAAGAAACAAAGTCGTAAATCCAAGATTGAGGTTTACAGATAGTTACAATGATTTATTATTAGGACAATTTTTATTACCTTTCTAGCCATAAAATATTCCAAGTGCTCCTTTTTTTCCACAATAACACGCAATTAAGTATTTGCGAAAAGCAATTAAAATTGGTGTACATCGTCAATTTGTTTAAATTAGAACGAAACGCATTGAATAGTTCGAGAAGCGTTAATAGAGATTAATTACAGTTGTATGTGCTAAAACCGTTCATCTTCGTCTGGATTCTTAAATTGTGAAGGAATTAACGGAAATTGAATTTGGAACTGACAACTTAGCATGGCATACTGAACTGATTTTCTAGAATCTTTTTCTTACATAATCCAGTGAATCATTACGTGCCAGTTTTCAGTCGACACCATACCGATCCCGCACCCATTGACCTGCTGGTCTGTTCTAGTTATCATGTTTATATGAACAAGACGCCAAACATGATTGTTTATTTTATGTGTTTTCTCTTATAAACACATCTAGTTTGTACCAGTTAACATAGTAACTACTTACAAGTGTTTATTATTAGTACCCAAACGGAGTATCTACTGTAAAGAGATATGTCTGTATATATGTAATGTTGCTAGGATCCGGATTGGTCAATTAGACTCGAGCAATTAAAACAATCCATGAAATCAATCAAGTTAGAATCAATACCGCAGGATCCGAGCTGTTTGCTCGACCCGTCGCTAGTTTGACTATTGTTAATTTGGTTGAAGTAACTCGCATTCGAAATAACCCCTCTGTTTAAGTGGTTACATTATTTTATACCTACAATTAATTTATTTATACACGTTCTACGCAATCTGTTTTTTATACTGATCAGGTGATATACTGTTACGATTATAGAAGCGATTGCAGCGTAAATAGATAAATAAAAACTGCTGTTATACGATTACTAACAACAAAGACATTCACGAAAAATTAAATCAATTACATAAAACAGGCTTGTTTTTTATATAGACTAGAAATCGATCAGTCTGCAAAAATATAAACTCAATGTCCCACGACAATGCGACGCATGAATTCAATTCATATTGATTTTGTTTGTTAAAGCAACTACGCCTTGATATTTACAATAAAATGAAAATATTATGAGCCTGCCGAGTTCTGAAAAATAACTTTCTAACCTAATCTAGCTATAGATAAAACGGGCTGAGATTACATTTTACAACAGATAAGAAACGATGTCAAGACCGAATCTAAATTGTGACGCTATTGTTTGATAGATGACGATTAATGAAAATAAAAAAAACAACTTCATTTTAACAGTTGGCAACTAATGCTCTTGTCCTTGTCTTAGTTCCTATCCTGGATAATACATTATCAGGTTGCTAAGCGGGTATTTTTTTAAAGATTATGAATAATTATCGTCGATAGGTTTATCACAATAGTTCTTTGTGTCAACAAGTCATTTTACTGTATCTAACCGTCATTGAATCGTCATACATATTAAAATCAATTAGGCAAAGGCACTTCAATTGCTAAAAGAGCTCGAGTTTTGATTGTATCCGGATAACAGTGACCGCGACTAGAAAAACTGAACTGAAGCCCGTAAAGTTAGTTTCAGTCGAACAAATCCAATATAGGCAGCATGACGTCACAAACGCACCGCTTACTAATTCGTTAGCGGGAACAGCCTTTTCCATTTCACTGTGTCAGAGGAAATGCGAGCTGTCGACTGAATCGAGATTACACGTAAAGCACATTACTGGGAAGGCAGTATTTCTGTACAGCGTACAGTGTGACGATAGTCGTGGCGCTGCAGCCGAGCCCGCGTCGCACCGGCCGCGGAGCAACGCCTCAGTTTGACGATAGCGCTCGTAGATAATAGACGTTCTGACGCGATATCGTGCACAACAAGTTCGAAAACTTGCGATTTTATTATTTTGTTTTGATTTTTTTTGTGTTGTGAAATGCGCGTGTGCGCTGACAGACAAAGCGTTCGGTTCGCACCAGCCCGCTGGCTGAGGAGAAGGGCCGCGACTATGGCCAACTCAATGGATATATTGCACTTGCAGTTCAAGCGGATGCTGAACAAGGAGCTGAGCCACTTCTCGGAGTCCAGCAAGTCCGGCAACCAGATCTCAGAGTACATCTGCTCCACGTTTTTGGGTGAGTGTTTTAATTATTAAATTATTGTAGTGTAACTAAATGTAGAGTCACACTGCGCATGCTGCTATTTATTTTTCAATTAAGTATATTGCATTAAAATTACGTACATAAAACAAATCAAACTAAACTATATAATTAAAAATTAAATGCTGTACGTGAGTAAACGCATAACTTGAGAAGAACTGGATCGATTCGCTATATTTTTGCTAAATATATGTAATAGTCCGAATAAGGTTTTGAGGGAAAATGAAAAAATCTGTCAGTTGGGTCGAGTAAAACTAGCTGTTTTAAATAAATAACAGAAGGAGTGTCGTTGCTGTCAACGTCATCCAAAACCACTTGCTTCTTTGAACTTATTTACATTTACGTAGGATACAAATACATCATCTACGTGAAATATTTTTACAATAAATTAACACCTAGAGATAATAAATCTTTAGACACGCATGCGTGAACCGCGATCAGCATTCTTGCATCCGCGCGCGTCGCGCCGCTGCCACTGCCGCCGCTGCCGCCGCCTACAGAATCGACGCATATTCTCAATAGGCAATATTTCTGTCAAGATGTTACCTACGTCACTCATTACAGACGCCAACCACCCACCGAGGTTACGTTAACGTTGTTTTTTACATAATCAACACTGATCGTGTAGAGCGAACAATAAAAACTGAGATTATATATAGAGAGTGAATGTAAATTCGATTAAAGGCAATGATTTTACATTTTCAATTGTAATTGTAGTATTGTACTTGCTATTTTTTACCATAAAATTAACAAGAAACATAGTAATTAATTCCTATAGTTATATTTTTAAGAAAAAAATATAGTCGTCCACATATATTTTTTAATAGGTAATCAATAATAATAAAAAACCTAATGTCTCTTTTTGGCTACCACATCATGTCCTTTTTATCGATTTCTTATTCTATAGCCAGGGAAGTTTTGGTCTGAAATAAAACAGGGCCTTTGAACTTTTGGAACCGTGCCTAAAGGTCATATACCGTCAGGGAGGCAGAAGATAAATTTCGGACAGCTATTATAAAAGGCTCAATTTGGGCAGCACACCCTCAACTACCAAAGCCTGATTCCACGGTTACCTAGTTTGAGTTTAATGTCAACGCCCTACCCACTTCGTGAGAATATGTAAGCAGCATTTTAAATTATCCAGCTCTAGACGCCCTTTTTGAATATTCATGTCGAAAACGCTAATCTATATTACCTTCGTCTATTCGTACTCAGTATAAATGGCTTAGTGTGCTTGTTCGCTCAATGTGGATTTTTTTTTACAAAAAAAACCTAGTAGTTTAAAAATATCCCTCTGCCAATATGTGAGTAACGTAACTACAGCGTGTACTAACTAATGTCAATAATTGAGGGTTCGAACTCATTCTCTAAACTGTATTGTTTGCTACAACTGTTTTAAAACTATGTCCATGCCATAACCCACGTGTTTGCAACGCCGTTTCATATAACACATCTCGAAAACAGGTAAATAAAACGTTTGTTTACATTAAATTATCCTGAACGTTTTATCTGCGGTGATAAGCACGCGGCCTGATAACCCCTGACGGCGCGCACGCGTAGCGACTCGATGCCAACATCGACGTCGATATCAGATTGATAGTAGGAAGGTATAAATACTTAGACGATCGAACTTTGTACGGGCCGAACGACGGACATGACCCGCTCCGTACCATATCCGTTCGTCTAGAGAAGAGTCTGCGGACAATATCTACAGTACCGACGGTTGGTTCCGAGCGGATAAAATCCGCGGCCCGGCCTGTACCAAGTTCAATCGTTTGTTTATACTCGTACCATGACGAGTAGGACACCATTTAAGGCACTGTTTCTCTGCCAAATAGAGTACATTATCACCAAATAAAGTACTTATTACATATAATATACTTACATATTCGATCAGATCTAGAATGCTTTGCACGCGATTTATTCACACAGACTTAACAAGTTTTAATGAACCGTAAAAGTAATGGTTGGCCTACATAAATAGTTCTTCATGTTGGGTAATTGGCGAAAAATAAACAACTCTATCGGCCATGATACTTATCTGTAACTAAAAACGGGAAACCTTTCCTCATCAATAGAGTACACTTTTATATGAAGTAATAAAGTAACAAATATTCTTCTAGACTAGATAATTAGTCTTAGACATTTTCATTAAAATACGTATTCAAATTATCTACGTAACCCTACATAATCATCCGCTTAGTGACTGTTATGTATGTAAAACTCTATTCCCCTTTGAATACATAGGTAGATACTTCGGCCTTCAGATCTCATGCATATTCAAGGAGAATTTATTTGGACCGTAAATTATTCGGTACAGTCAATGTTTGACTATCTCAACGAACTGTTATTGAGGCAATTGCCGACTGGGATCTCGGCTCTCACCCAACTCGGCGCTCCCATTAATTTGTTTGCCATGTCAAGCGTACGTGACTTATGACTGCTACTGCCAAATTAAGCTACGCGCACACATATACCGCATCGGTTGGATCATTTCAAATGGGCTTTAGAATTGTTTGTAAAGTTAATCATACAAGTGTGTTCACTGATCCGCAAGGACGGACCGCACGCATCGGCCTAGCAGTAATGTAGACGATCCATGTCGATAACGACATATAGAATGCCGATCCCGTGGACGAAACAGCGCGGTCCGCCCCGTTTGTATTCGCTGTATGTCCTAGTTACTTTTAAACGATGAGGACTTTTAGGCACTTACCTAAATACGACTAAATCAGTCTGTATAGTTACGCATCAATGAATTAGATAATGATCTGGTTATTATCTAATAAATGGTACCATAATAAATGGAACGAGATAAACATTTCGATACACTTTGGTTTGTCGCATACGTCACGTTCAATTTATCTGCAGGTCAGCTTTTGATCTGCAACTTCACCTCTGAAAGTTACATGATGCGTGATGATTTACTGTATATTTTAAGCGAAACATAACCTAACCGATCCATTACTGAAAATCCCCTTAAAATTGGTGAAGTAGTTTTTCCGTGATGCTCGAACGACAGACAGTAATTATTCTCAAAGACACTTGTTTTGTCCAAATACCCCACTGCACCATTTAATATCTGCAGCAACCGGAAGCTCAGTTCCCTCATTATACAAACTATATACCTAGGTAAGTTTCAAGGCGCATCTGTATTTTATCCAATTCTAACTGCGCCCCGCGGTGTTACCCGCGATTAAAAAGTATGTCTAACCTACGGGAACCATACATTTTACCGGGATAAAAACCTATGTGCTATTCCAGACTATAATATATCTCTGTGCCAAATTTCATCCAGATCCGTTCAGCCGTTCTGGCGTGATTGAGTAACAAACATCCATCCATCCAAACTTTCACATTTATAATATTAGTGGGATAAATATCTTGGAATAATATTGTTCGAATGACTTAAATTTTATCATAAGCCCAAAGCTTGTACTCGAAGCCGCCAAAACAAACATTGATTTCTATAACTGAGTCATTTTATAAAATTTTCATCTAATTACCGCGCAGTTATTTATCGGCGTTGATTAGATACACCGCCGCATATGTAGTGCTATAAGCAAAGTATATAGATAAGAGCTTGATCAGCTTAATGTAACTGATTATGTTTTGAACACGGTATAATCGCAATAAAACTGCCATTATAAGTGTATTGGTGTTAAAACGCCACCAAGATTCTTGAATGACCCATGCGATAAACGTTGTGTTGTTGTTTAAAAAAATAACATAATGTAGGTAGTATTCCTAGAATCGAGTGGAGAAAAACATCTATATTTATCTTATTGTTACACTAGATTCCAAACAAACTGTTTTACTGCCAAATAATAAATATATTTTAAGTTAATTTTAATTGAATGTTACGTTGCGTTCAATCTAAATTTTATACCATCTATATTAGTAGGTCCACTTGTTGATCTAAAACTGCGTAGAAGAGATCTCGAGTCGTCAACACATTATCATCCGCGTTCCCAGAAGTCCCGATGTATATATTAGATGCCAATGTTCGTTAACAATTTACATAATGTATTTCTATCGAACTATTCCAAGTCTCAGAGAGGCAGCAAACAATCAAAAAACGATGGTGCTATTAATCAGAAATAAGTTTAAGATATTCTATAACTATGTAACATTATACTTGTACCTTAATTAGTGTACCGAGCTCCAAGATATAGACATTGTCTAGTTTGGAGCTCACCAATACTTTATTGTCGGTTTTACTTGGTAATAAACTATTCTTATTCTTAATGCATCATTCTAGTTACAATGATATATGAACCTTCATTTCAATACAAATAAAAACTATTTTCAAAAGTATAATATAAATGAACATAAAGCGATACATGATTGATTAGATACCTGTGGATAGCTCATAACAGAATGCGTACGTCCTATACTGACCCAGAATCGTATTAATCATACGTATTAATGAACACTTCACATTTTCACCCAATTTTATAGCATCGATACCCAAAAACACCATTCTGGTAAAGCATCAAGCCAATAAAACCGGTACCTATCCAATCGGTAAATCAGTTCAACTATATTTGGCGAGCTTTTAGGGTTTATTATAATGGCACAGTATATTTGGGTCATCGACTCAACACCATAAACATGTTTATGATTATTCCCCTAGATTTAATATTGACTGTTCCTAATACACTAGAGGAACATTGCATTACTCACACTGAACTCCGGACGTTCCCATCGTATACCAGAAATGTAAGTGTTATTTTTATTCATTTCAGACAAACAACAAGAACTCGACTTACCATCTTTACAAGTTGATGAGAGTACCGAGCGCACTAAGAAGAAGGAGAAGCCGCGTCATGCTGGGCCAGCAACTACCATGTCACAAGTAAGCTTATGCATTTATTAGCACCACTGAATTGTATATGGTTAAAACCTGAGTAAATAAATAACACCTAATCATAATTCCATTTGCAGATTACTGGCGTTAAAAGGACACTGACGCACACAAACAGCTTCACGGGAGAACGCGTACCAAGATACGGAGTAGACACACCTCACGAGGAAGAACTAGGCAAAATTCTCGGAGAGCTTGACAGATGGGGAGTCGACATATTCTGCATCGGCGACCTATCCTGCGGTAGGCCTCTCACTGCCGTTGCCTTCGCCGCATTCAATTCAAGGGAACTACTTACTACGCTGCAGATACCGGCGCGCACTTTTCTCGCCTTCGCCGTGACCCTCGAGGAGCACTACATACGAGACAACCCGTTCCACAACTCGTTGCATGCCGCTGACGTCACGCAGTCTACGCACGTACTTCTCAACACGCCTGCGCTCGACGCGGTGTTCACTCCCATAGAAGTGTGCGCGGCGCTGTTCGCCGCCAGCATACATGACGTTGACCACCCCGGCCTCACCAATCAGTTCCTTGTCAACTCTGGCTCTGAACTCGCTTTGATGTACAACGACGAGTCGGTGCTGGAGAACCACCATCTCGCCGTAGCGTTCAAACTACTACAGAACGAAGGGTGCGATATTTTTGTCAATCTTCATAAGAAACAGCGACAGACGCTACGGAAAATGGTCATAGACATGGTGCTCTCGACGGACATGTCGAAACACATGAGTCTACTGGCCGACCTCAAGACTATGGTGGAGACGAAGAAGGTGGCCGGCAGCGGTGTGCTATTATTAGACAATTACACGGACAGAATTCAAGTATTAGAGAATCTCGTACATTGTGCCGATTTGAGCAATCCCACCAAACCTTTAACCCTTTATAAGCGGTGGGTAGGATTACTCATGGAAGAGTTCTTCCAGCAAGGAGACCGCGAGAGAGAGCAGGGAATGGATATAAGTGCGATGTGTGACAGGCATAACGCGACCATAGAGAAGACTCAGGTCGGTTTTATCGATTACATTGTTCACCCGTTATGGGAGACGTGGGCGGACCTTGTACATCCCGACGCCCAGGATATACTAGATACGCTAGAGGAGAACCGGGACTACTATCAGAGCATGATTCCGCCGTCGCCACCACCGGTGCCTATCCAGGGGCATTCAGCCCAAGATGACGATCGCCCTGAACAAATACGCTTTCAAGTAAGTAGAGTTATACTCTTTTCCTTTTCTTGTGTTAACTCAATCTAAACGAATTAATTATACAACAATTTCGATGATCATCTGGAGCAACACGTTGTCTATATTTCTTACTCCTCAACTCCTTCAGACACTAATTAAATCACGTCCGTTCACAACAACGTGTAGTTCATCACCTAACGAGTTGTTTTTTTGCCCTCAGGTAACACTAGAGGAAGGGGAGGGCTCAGAAGAATGCGAGGGAGAGGGCGACGGTGGGATGTGACGGAAACTACTGGGAATCTGCAAGAAACTCAGCGAAAAGATGCAAGTGTGGTGGAAGCTCTGGCAGTAGGGCGGCGCCGGCCGGCCGGCGCGGCGTGCGGCGGGCGCGGGTCGCGGGCCGCGTGTACCTACGGCCCAGCGCCCTTGTTGGATAGTAATACTTGTTGACGCTTACCGTCGAAATGGAACGATCCACGGCTGTATCGTATCGTCACATTTCGAGCATAATTATTTTTATGTGATTATTATTACGCAGTGTTGTTTAGAAGATACATAACGACTAAATAATTATGTCCCTCCAATGATTGTAACGTTCGATTGTCTAGTATTGTTACTACTCTGTTTCGTTTTGTCTAACCAAAGATATATGCAATGTGTTTTCGTTCACAGAGACGTTCGATAATCCCTGTAAGTAGTTAGTATTCGGTTCTAATGAGTCGTGTAAGTAGTTATAGACGTCGACGCCGCATATACCGGCTCGACTAAATAAGGACATTGAAAACGCTTATTAATTGGTATGAAAGGGTAATTTATATTGTCATATCATCCACGTCTCATATTTAATACGGGTTTGCGATAATGATGTTATTCACCAAAATATATTAACATACTAGGTATCCTAAATATAAAATCTATTTTAAGGTAAATTTTAAAAATTGCCTTTCGGAGTTGTTGTTGTGTCTTTTTCTGAATATTTAATATTCGGCCAGCCTCATATTGTGCTGGCGGCCATTATTCGCACTCGACACAGCGAAAACCTGACAAAAGCGTCTATTGAACTGTACGGAACACCTAATTGCTGTCAGTCAGTTACAGCGGTGGTACCTAATACCGCACGAGGCGTTAGCGAGGCAATACTTACAATGGTCGAATACCTACTTACTTAAGATCTCTGCGTGTATGGTCGGGGGTCAAAAAGACACTTTACCATTTACCATGTTCATCCTATTAGAAAGCTTTACTTGATTTTGTAAACCTGATTGCACCTCATTACTTATGAAGGATCGCTGGCGATCCATTTACTTTTCTCTTTAGAGTAATGTATTATTTTTTATAAATTTACGTATTTCATTCTAGTTCTCTTTTACCCATATATAAATGGAAAGAAAATAGTCAAAAGTCTTAAAAGTTTTCGTGTACGCAACTAACTACTTGAAGTGTTTGAATTTAAAATGTTAAGTACCTACTAACAAATGAGTGGTTTGTGGTTAAGTTTTATTTTAAAATGAGTTAAAAACAATTTGCTGATTAAAGTCGGCGGCAGGCCGGCTCGTGCAATAAGTATTAATACCTTCGAGATAGGTACTCTTCGCACTATCATTGTTTTTATTACATTTATGTTTAATGCCATTATCCCTTCGTGATTACGATGTATCTAGACTACAGCTAACTATCAGAGCCACTGTGCAGATCTGAGTTCGGCTGAAATCAAAAGTATCTAAATTTATTATGCGATATATTAACAAAAAACAATTGCAATGAACAACGTTATCTTATAAATCTTTTTTTTTTTCTTATTTAATATTGACCTGTCAGCTACGTACAATCTTTTTCGTATGAAGATAATAGATTTGCGTACACAATATGCGTAGGTATTCAGAACTCATATAATTTTCTTTATTTGGGTACCTACATTTACATTTTTACAAGGAAGGTGTAATACTTAAATGAACCTGTATTATTTTTGCATTTCACAATCCATTGTTATATTTTAGTAAACTTTTTTTTACGAGCTGGTCTCTGTTCTTCATGTACTCAAAAGATATTTTCTTTGAAACGGATTAAATGATTTAGTTCCATCTCATTTTACTTGTTTTGTATTTCTGTCATTATACTTAAATGTTGCCTAGTATTATTATTGAATATATTTTCTAAGTCAGCAGTTCTGTCACTCACCAGCATCAAGAAGAAAGGTCCAATGTACGTTATTTTCGTAGATAATATAAGATTTCGTCGGCGATCAAATACTACGAGTGCATCGCCTGTCTTCAAGGTGTCTGATATTCAAATTGCATTCTTATGTACCTCCACTAGAATGCGGTACCTACATATGCATACACACCAACTACATTAAACAATTGGATACGCTTAACTACTTGTGTGTTATAAAATAGAAAAATTACGCTTAGAATCATTTATTTTCTAATTAAAACATACGTATTTGTAACTAATCGTGTTGAATATGATATTCATACTGCAGTAGATCTGTGTATAACGTACCTACATACCCAATCTTGCTAATTCACATGATGTGGACACACATGTACATACCCACCTTGTACCTTTAGCAATATAATCGTTACTTTTATATGACTGTACAATAAATATATAACAGCAGAATGTATAGGTAATAACTAGATAATAATGTACTCGTTGTTCTGAATCTTGAATTTCACTGGATTTATCAAACTACCTACATTGCATGGTATATTATTATACAGAGCACCATAACATGCCAGATACGCTGAGACATCATAATGTCGCTATGCTTGTGATTTTACTGCCAAAGAAAGTTTGAAATAAAATTCAACAAGATATTAAATGTATTTTAATCTGCTTGGCGCATCTTGCATGTCATCGTTCAATATTGATTTCTAGGAATATTATTTTCGCCAAAGGTTTTCAGTGTTGTGTAGGTATATGTTTTGTCACTATGGAGAAGTATCGCTAAGATTGGATAATACCTAGTTAAATATTATTACCAAGGTTAAAAGTGTGCAATGCTGGTCATTTGCATTACTTATTATTTATGTTTAAAATTTAAAAAAAAATAGCTTGTAATAGTCTTAATGAATATTTGAGTTGAATTAAAGAATATTAATGTATTTAGAATAAAAAGATATGGGAGAAAACTCTGTAATGTTTTATTATTACACAAATAGACATTATTACCTTTTCGAAGTTTATTGGATTTTATATTTTTGGTTCTACAATGCCTACTTTCAAATAAATTAATATTGCCACAGGCGAACAGGAATCATAATTACCCTAATAAATTAAGCAACGCTTTTGATATTGATAGTTAGGTAATGTAGGTACAACGGACTGGAGAAGATACCTTATAAACATACAACTAACTAATCTACGACTACTCGACTACGACTAATCACGACTAATCTAGTAATAACAATGTCGATAAAGATGACGATGGCAATCTATCCCCTATATTAATTGAAAATAACGAGACATCTTGGAAGAACTGGCAAATAAATGTTAGCCCTCAGACGAAGGTTTTTCACTAATGGCCTTTTTCAATTCAGTCAGCCAATTTCAAACAAATTCAATTCAATTCAGTGACGAAGGTAATAAGTACCATGCACAGTGTACAGTGAACCACAGTTACTACTTACTTACATGTATCTTCAATTCACATTTATGAACACACAATGGTTAATAACTCACTAATATTATACATTAGTGATCAAAGAAACATGGTCCTCTATCTACGAAGAACAAAGAAACACATGTATTTTTTAAATATAGGTAACAAAATTGAACACTCAACTTTCCAATTTCCCGCTAAAAAGTCCCATCCCTACATGCCTTCATACGATGCCAACATTGTGTGAGCTACCAGTAAATTAGCGATGTAGGTATATCTTTTGTTATTTTGATCATCTTGTTCTTATTGTTTAAATCAAATGTGTAGATTGTGATTATAAAATAGGTTTTTCGTTTTACTTAGCCGTATGAAAAAGTAAGCAAACTGAATGGGTAAGCATAAATCAAATTCAAAACCCCAATGAAAACCTAATCATAGGCTTAAGGGGGAAGCTCAGGGTCAGAGCGCGAAATTCAAAATTTCAATGGTTTTTATTTTTTTACGAAAAATTTGGACCTCCTTACGATGTAATTTAGTGTTTTGCGATATTAGCATTCTGCATTGGATGTCTCGATGTATTAAGTAAGTTACCAGATTGGGCATTTTATTCGCAATTCTGGGTACAAAATTTGCTCTTGGAGAAATGAAATACTTGGAGAAAAACTGGGAGAAATATAAATCATGGAGATTTTTTTTGTCTCAACCGTAGGCTGTAACTGAAAACATTTATACTTATGTATTTGAGTGCATTGAAAGAACGCAATTGTTTCGGTATGAAAATTAGAACAGTATTTCAAAGAAAAAAGCTAATAATATCGAATTATCCTTTAGGTTAATGAACTGATATTATAAACTTTTTCCTTTGGGTAAAATCTAAGAAAATTATATCATTTTGGAGAAAAATAATTTCAAATTTGGGTAGAAATCAAAAATCACATCTGGCAACCCTGCTCCAGTGTCAGTCAGTCAGTTAGCCGCCTGTCAGTCACTCATTCACTCAGCTCGCTCATTCTTATCTTGCTTGCTTGGTTGGATTGGATTATAGAATAGAGGTTAAAAACCGCATAGTCTCATGGATGTTGGATACTCAGTGCCCACATTTGTTGTAATTTATTTATTTTGAATCAAGAGTAATCGTTGAAATGGCTGCCGTAAAAAGCGTTGAAGACTTAGCCAAGGATGAGGCTGTAGAAAACGGCGAGGATGAGGAAGTAGACGCCGTTGATGAAGGTGAAACAAAAGATCCCGCTAAGAAGAAGAAGAAGAAAAAGAAGAAGAAGAAGACAGGTAAGACTGTGATTATGAAAAACTACAATAAGACTAAAATTGGCACATTCGAACATGTACCCAAAGTCTATTTTTAAACGTACAAGACCGACTAAACGAGGCGCCCACACTCATGATAATATTGTACGCCATTTATTTGTACATAATGTAATTAATTTATGTATGTACAAAAGCATTTACAATTCATGTCGATACAAAATATCGCTCTTTTCTAAATTGTCGTAAGCATTATACATTGTTTTCTTTATATCGAGATTTTATATTACTTCAGGGCAATACAATCAAAAATACCCTTGGTCAACTATATTCCTATACCTAACTAGCTCGAACATAATGTAGTTCTATCGTACTTTGTTCGCTCTATCATACTTCTCTTTCAAAAAAATGCATTTACCTATTAAACAATTGTTTATAATCTTAGCTGAAAATGAGGTGACCGCTGAAGGTGAAACTGGTGTGATCAATGATGCATCAGATAAAGTGCAGTCTTTAGCTGTAGAAGATGGCGCTGGGGAAGCTGATGAGAAAAAGAAGAAAAAAAAGAAAAACAAAAGCAAATCAGGCAAAGGCCCTGCTAATGAGCAGACCAATCCACCAACCATACCAATTGCTCAGCTGTACCCTGATGGTTTGTAATATAATAACATCTTTCTAAGATCAATTACTATTGAAGTATGAATATGTATATTTTGATATGTGATGAAATTAGCAATTCAGGAAGCTCTTTTATATACACTTAAGGGAGCTTAATGTTTTTCAAATAAGAATTTTATTACATTTTCTAATATGAATACAATCATATTCAGCATGTACTCTCAAGGATTTTTTTGCTGTGTTAATTTTTTTTTTTTTATTACATTATAGGCAAGTATTTGATCTCGATCTCATCTGATGGTAAGTGACGATGAGATCTACGATGGAGCATACTTGCCTAGGTAGGAAGGCGGCAGTAGATCGAGACGCTACATTCACTAGGCACATGCAGCGCAACTGATCTGACCCGCCATCCATGAATGGCAACACCGAACATCATGCCGGAACACGGCTAGGCCGCTTGGCGACATGGCTTTGTTCAGTGGGTGGTGACTAGCCACGGCCGAAGCCTACCACCAGTAGAGTTGTCACCTGGTTGGCACCACCCAGGGTCACGTGTAGGGTATCTCGAGGGTACTTAATTCTCCTACGGACGAAGGTGACTCGACCCCAAAACAGTGTGTGGTCACAGATGTGAGCCATAGCACTTGAGTTAAAAATTGTTGTGCAAAAATGACCTTATGTGTCTTGGCATAGCATTTTCCCACAAACACAGCACCTACCTACAAACAAACTATTCCTGAAAAATCATGTAGATTCTTGTTTCTGAAACAATGTAAATAAAAAACAATTTCAAGTGAATATCAAGCTTTAATGTTTTATATGTACATCAACATGGCTCTAAATTACAGGTAACTTCCCTGAGGGCCAGATTTTGGAACATGGTCCTGCAGAGGGTATTGATGAGAGGACTGCTAAGGAACGCTTCTCGAGTGAAGAGAAGAGAGCTCTCGATAGACTGCAACAAGACATCTATCAGGAAATAAGACATGCAGCAGAGGCACATAGACAAGTCAGTATTAATACGGCATTTGTTCTCATTATTTTGTTGCAATAAGGAAAAGACACCAATATATTTATGTATGGCAGTAATGAGAAACAAGTCTAACAATTTCTTATTTTTGGCAATCTAAAGCAACATATTCAAATTCCTATACAAGACATTTAATTTTTGTTGATTGACATTCAGCTGCAAAGTTCAACCACCACTGCCAGTGTTTAGGAAAAAACTAGTTTCTTTTTAGAGTATCAGAGTCAGTACCACTGATGATTTAAAATGATAATGATGAAATTAAGTATCCTATCAGTCAAGTGGTGCATTACTGAAAAATTACCAGGTATCTTATGAGAATGTTGAGCAAAAGTTGTCAAGAAATGTACTGTAATTGAGCATTCAGATAAGACTATTTTCAGGAAGCAAAACATACAATTTCATATATTTTTGATTTCAGACGCGTAAGCATATGCGCGATTGGATAAAGCCAGGCATGACCATGATCCAAATATGCGAGGAGCTGGAGTCGACCGCGCGCCGCCTCATCGGCGAAGACGGGCTGAAGGCGGGGCTCGCCTTCCCCACTGGGTGCAGCCGCAACCACTGCGCCGCGCACTACACACCCAACACCGGTTTGTCTATACTGTGTTTATTATTATGATTTGCATTTATAATTAGGCATGTCCACTGGATTTGTCGATAAATAGCTAATCAACATATTCTTCATTTTATTTACCTACAGAAATACTAATATCACTAGATGGTAAGGTCAACATTTCGCCCGTATTCAGAATATAATTACTTAGATATTCATATCCATGACTGGGGTATAAAATTTGTGCCCATCGATCAAAGTCTGTCCGTACTGAGAATCGAAACAGGGAGCAAAGGCAATAAACCTGCCCACACTTTATACCTAAATACACCTGGCGATACGCAGGTGCACTGCTCGAACCTCTGCGTTTGGACATTACAAGCATGGCTATCTATTTTTGTAATTACATTTGATTCAATGCTTCTTCCGATAGGTGACACAACTGTCCTGGAATACGATGACGTAGTGAAGATAGACTTCGGCACGCACATCAACGGACGCATCATCGATTGCGCGTTCACACTGCACTTCAACCCGCGCTATGACCCGCTGGTGAAGGGCGTGCAAGAAGCCACGGAGGCGGGCATCAAGGCTTCTGGAGTTGACGCCCGGCTGTGCGATGTTGGGTCTGCCGTCCAAGAAGTGAGTATGGATTTTATTAGACACTAGCTTCTGCCCGCAGCTACTTCAATGAAACTTGGAAGCACTCAGGGATAATGAATGAGAGAATTTTCAGATTACACCCTACATTGCACATACAAACTTTACCTGCTTATAATCTATCTATCTATCTATATATGAAACAAAGTTTTGTTAGTTACTTCATTTGTAAATCAAAACAGGTGGGCAGTTTTTTATACTAGATTTTTTTTATTTGTCTCAGCTCAGAATAACAGAATAACTTTTAAAACATGGGAAAAAATCCTATGAACGCATGTATTTCTTTTTAAAAAAAAGGAGTATCCATAAGTTTCTGGCTAGAAACTTATGGATACTAAGTGAGTTCTAAGTGGAGAATTGCCGGCTGGCAATTCTCATAGAACCAACATTCTGAACTGGTTTTTTAGATATTGAAATAAGTACTTTTTTTGGCCTTCATGAATAAAAAGCTGACCCCCAGAATCAGAAACGATTAAGTACAGTACTTATGAACCCAGGTAAAGCTAGTGTCATTAGTATGTATTGGTGGACTAAAGCGTATACTAGCGTAGATTTTAATTTAGATGCTTGGATGGAAATGCACTCAACTTTAAAATTATTTTTATAGGTAATGGAGTCGCATGAAGTGGAACTTGATGGCCAAGTGTATCAAGTAAAACCCATTCGCAATCTGAATGGACATTCTATTGGACCATACAGTAAGCATGCACAAAAATCTCAATTCATTGTTGTATAAGTTTAATATCTTCCATCTGCTGCTTGAAGATGGGCTTAATATTGAAACTTAGGGTTACAGCAGTAATTAGTTGCTGATGTCATCTGACACAGCACATGTTGAGATGGGATCCAATTATAATCGCACACAGCCTGCGTTATCCCTTTAACTTAAGAGGGAGAAAACTGTGTATAGTACATAGCGCCTCATTGTTTTATTGAATTGTTCTTATTTCTATCCTTCTTGTATGATAGTGAGCTGGGGGGACAGACTGATATAAAGAATGTATATTTAACCCTGATATTGTATTCCAAGTACATACATAATAGTATATGTATGCATAGTATATATTGCAATTGCTTTTTTAGGGATCCACGCGGGTAAAACAGTTCCTATTGTGAAGGGGGGTGAAACCACCCGGATGGAGGAGAATGAGTTCTATGCTATAGAGACCTTCGGCTCCACCGGCCGCGGCCAGGTGCACGACGACATGGATTGCTCGCACTACATGAAAAACTTCGATCAACAATATGTGCCGTTAAGGTAACCATACTTTGTCACATGTTTATTTATTTATACAAAAGCTCTATCTTCGTTGGTAAGCTGTGGTCTTTTGACCTTTTCGCACTGCTGTTGTGCCCCTAGCGCCCGGCTCATAAATCACCAAGATTACTGCAATCTATGTAGCACTCATAATAATTCATAGGTGAGAATGAGATAAAATCGTACTCACATTTTTTCTTAGCAAATCCATGCACAGAAATATATTCATGTGCGTGTATCTAAAGCTAGTATCAGATATATGATACATAAATGTACCAGGATATTTAAATCGGATAAATACTACCGATTGTAAGGCAAATAATTTTTGCACATTAGTGAAATTCTGTTCAGTAGTTTACGGGGCCTTATTTGAATAGCTGTAGTAGTTAGTCTGATAACTTTTTATTTAATTTCAGACTCCAATCATCGAAACAATTATTGAATGTGATCAATAAAAACTTTGGTACGCTCGCGTTCTGTAAGCGGTGGTTGGAGCGCGCGGGCGCGTCCCGCTACGCCATGGCGCTGAAGGACTTGTGCGACAAGGGCGTGGTGGACGCCTATCCGCCGCTGTGCGACATCAAGGGCTGCTACACCGCCCAGTTCGAGCACACCATTCTGCTCAGACCCACGTGCAAGGAGGTCATATCCCGCGGTGACGACTACTAGCGACATAAATGTAGCTCATGTAGTTGTCGCATCTCAAATGTAGCATCGGTAAAACACGATCAATTCCGAACTGAGTTTCAAAGACTATGAATATTTTTAATACTGTATGTAGACTTAGTAAGGTGTAAAAATCATTTTAAAACAATGCAAATTCGCGCCGCTGTCTTATGAAACTGAGCAGGGGATTTACCGAGTCAATGCTTCGGTGTCGCAAGCGATTACTTTTACATGTTCTATGTCGATGTAACTTCTGAGTTTTGTCTTGTACGATAGTACGACTACTTTATTTAAATTAAGTTAAAGTCATAAGACAGATTTATGTCTTATCAGTTTTAACAGATCGATGTTATTTTGTTTAGGTTTGTTGATGATTTTCGTTATACTAAATGAAATCATGAGCAAATTAATGCTGTCAGATAGTTTGTAAAGAAGGATTTGTAATTTAATAGGTGAGATATCGTTTGTGCATTATATTTCTCATCAGGAGTGACGAGATGTTAACATTATTGTTTCTTTACTAATCCTATGTTAAAACACATTTTTTTTTTCTATTCATAGCGATTGTGTCCATATCAACATTATTTGAAAATAAAGTTCTACTTATATTGAATTAATAATTTAATTTTTCCCAGCTTTCCGCAGAATAGGGTTTCTTATTTATCTAAAGATTTACGCGAGTAAATAAAAAAATAACGACTTTCAATAATTTATTTTTTAGGAAACTGCTAATGTATTACTATCGCAAATATAAACGATTACATTCATAATTTTTATATTAGTGTGTATTATGTAATATCGATACAAAATCTTTCGCCAATAGCGCCTTTATAAAAATGTATAAAATTGAATGACAACTCAATATCCGCTAGCATTTACCAATCAGTTTATTCCCATCTAATAGGTATCTAACGTTTTCTACCACTTTCAATTACAAAGCAAATGGCGTCCTGCTGTATGTTCCTAAAAGGCTAAAAAATCAACATTCAGTCTTTCTAATCTGTCTAAATGTAATTTCAAATGCCTTATAATACCCATTTGAAAGGCCTCGTAATCGTGTACGAAATAAGTATAGGTACGTGCCAACAAGTAATACTTACATAATCTTAAGTGCATAAATGTTATTGCTTTATGTTTGGTTAATTGAACTTAAATATAGATACTGAGTAAATATGAGCAACACTACATCTATACCATAATTTAAACTGGACTATGTCAATGAAGATATACAGGGTCTAACATGTGATGGGTCAGTGGGAGCTTCGAAACTATAAGATATTAAAAAATATGTTCTAAGGAACCATGACGTCGATTGGAAAGATAGGTTACTGCAGTAATAGACAAAAAAAACATATAAAAATCGGGAGACAAGCTCCATTATTTTGAATAGTAAACCATCGTTAGTACCTTTAAAACTATTAAACCTTGTCTCAAATTAAAGGAAAATCAATAATTACCCAAACAAGTTAATATAAGAAAAAAATATATTTTGAACATTTCGGTGAAATAAATAAAATAATATTAAATATGAAATTTCCTTCTCATATAAATTTTTACTCTTTACTATCTACACATATTGCAATAAAATAACAATGTTTTTGTCTTCAAAATCACCGGGGTCGATTCCCGATAACGTCTTTTTTTTAAATCTAAAATGCAGTTATTATCTCTCAAACCGCCGACATGATTCCTTAAAACATATTTTTCTATTACGAATAGTTTCGGAGCTTCCCATACTCGCCCATCTCGATTTTAGAGTTATATGTATGAATATATATTGGTATTCTTGTCTATGTCTGCAGTTCGAGCATCACGGCAAAACTACTGGACCATTTTTTACAGGGTTTGCACTATTGGACAGCATATCATTACGCTATGATCATTGGGGAGAGCTGAAGAGCAAAATACATGGTCAAACGGGCGCAGCCGCGGGCAAAACCTTATAATATAATAGATCTTTAACAAAGACTGAATAGATTAAAATTAAACTAAGCACGGTGTTACTGATAATGAATAATCGCGGGGTAAGCAGTCAGCAAAATGATAGCCCATGCTAAACGAGTCACTAACAAAGCCAGTAGCAAAATAAATTGAAAACAAATTTACGAGGTTAAATGGTAAACGCGCGTTATTATAATCAATATAAATTTTAACTACATATTCAGGTATTTATAGTTTCATGTAAATTATAGCATTTACTGGCGAAAAAGCTTTTACGAACTAATAATCTACCTAACTATTCGAATGTCTCCAATCGAATAAAACCATGAATTAAGTGCATTTAGTTATTAATTATAATTATTACACTATAAAGAACTCACTAATTATATTATTTTGTCAAAGCACTACATTAACGAATCTCAGTTCATCTCGATGTTTTAACTATGTACGTAAGTAGCACCTAATATTACATATTTATTATATGCTATAATTTATATGAATACATAGGTACATATAATAATTTCAATCAATAGTATTTTAAAGATAAATTTAGTTTAACATTGTAATTTATCTATATCAAATAAGACAAGTCACGTAATAATACATAAATAATTAAATATTCAGACATTCCATGAACCAGCCTTTGGAATTCGCTATGAGTAAGGTTCATTTATATACGCTCCGATTGGTCTCACAATGATATTCAAAACCCAAAATGTATATAATATTACCTTATACCAAATTGGTAAAGTATCACAGAAATTAACCATACCTAGCTAAACATATGATGTCTCCAAAACACACGAACATTACTAAACATCAAGATTTGGTCAATGTATACTAAAATACTAATCGGTGCTACCGAGAGGGGAATAACAAACGAATTGCCGTCGATACTTCGTAACACTCGAAGTACACCTATGTATGTGCAATATGAGGCCAATTAAAATCAATCACAAATTAGGCCTTGAAGACTTTAATTTTGATTATTGACACAAATTATTTACATATTTTTATAAAATTAAACACTGGAAATGGTACATCCATTACTGAACCTAGAAAAGCACTGTCTACGAAAGAAAACATATTGATAATGACTTTTTACGAGGTCATGTTAATTTGACTACATGTTTCAACACATTATGTCCAATGTGATTCACCAGCGGCGCATCATACGTTACCGTTGACATTGCAATATAGGAAGACTAGAAAATTCATACATAAAATAAGTATTTTACTCATGTTTTAAAAATAATATTATTAGAAAAATAACGAGAATCATTTAATACAGAATGTTTACTTGTTTAATTATTTACTTCGTGTAAATCCACAGCGTCGCCATTGGTGGTGACCGCCGCTGTGAATGGCCAATCGTAGATTGCCTGCAGAGGAACGTGGAGAAACTCCACTAGATGTCGGTAATTGGGCTCTGAAAATTATACAATTCCATCAATAAAATGTATAAAACTAAATTACTAATCGTTTGCATGGGCTTATCTTAGAATTCTCACACCATGTTTACTCCAGTTATTATTGATAAAGGCAATTAAACTTTATTTATTCAAGTGTTCTTTTTGGACTACATGAATAAAAAAAAAACGATTTTACCAGTGTTTCCGATCTAACGTTCAAGGGTTGAAATATTCAATGTTTGCATCGTTTGGTATGAATTCCACTGTTTTATACACTCACCATTTTCTGGATTAATATATCCTTTACGAATCAAAAAGTCTATTAAAACTGGGGCACTTGTTGTCTTGAACTGAGTCGTCAGGGCTCTTTGCACGCATTCCTCAGCTGTCAGCAATTCGAAAGTCTCAACTTCTCCATCAGCATTTTGCGGCACGAAGTCCAACGGCAATTCAAGATCATACACATACTCAGTGTTAGGGAACAAGCCCTTCTCACTTTCGAAATAAAAACTGAAAACATGTAAGTAAAATAAATTACAAATGTTTTTTCAATGTATGCTAATGTATCCAGTTTAGCCTGGTTCAATATTTCCTCAACAATTTTAATAGATGTTGAGGTCACAGAGCATACATGTTTTTTACCTAACGCAACCAGCAGGAATCAGTTTTTTTGCTAGTTCACCTTCAACGGATGCCTCTTCAGCTGCCTCCTTTATAGTTGTCTCAAGGACACCATAGCCAACCGCCAGGCCTCCACTAACAAAGCAATCCCACTTCCCTTTAAAAAATAAACAAATGAGTAATTGATTGACAAGTGAAATATTAACTTTGCTTAAAAGTTCATAAACAGATATTTCCATCTAAATCATTACAAGTTTTTCTTAACATAAATACCAGATAGTAATGAGTTGAACACCAAATAGACAATACACTTGGATATCTATTACATATTATAAATAATACAAAATCAAGAATGATTATAACCAAGTATGAATGGCATATTCAACTAATTTTAATTATAAACTACTACTACTTATTTTGTATAACTATTCGTCTAATGATTAGGCAGAAGACATCCAATGCTCAACCAGTGAGTTTACATCTTGCATCCACCAGCTTTCTATAATATTTAGGTCATTGGTTCATCTATCACAACCACAACTCATATTTTAAAGCAGGCATTCTACCAACTTGGCTATCACACTACTGCTTATCAAAATATAGCTAACATAAAATATTATAGAACTCACCTGGCCAAGTTTGTTTTGTGAAGCTTCTCTGCTGTAACCAAATGCAAAGCCCCTTTGTGGGGTCATTCACATAGCCAGTTACACTGATGCCATAGTTCCGGATGCCAAACAGGCACATCGCACTCCTGTCCATCTCCAAAAGGCTATCGGGACATAGTGGTGTGGTGACTCCAAAACACTATAATTTAATACAACTTTATTAGATTGAACAAAGATAATAAAAATAGACATAATATCCTGATTAAAACAAAGACAAAATAAAAAATATGGAATACAATGATTCTTTAGGAAATAATTGTTCTGATAAATCATTTAATACAACCTAACCTAATATTACTTTCTTACAAAACTATATTTTAATAGCTGTCTTGCCAAACTTTGTACTCAGAATCAAATGTAAGAGAAAATGAATAAACTTTATTTTTTTTTTGTCACTTGTTTTAAATTAATTCTGCTATTCTAGGTGGAGTCAAATTCAATAAATCAAAGATCATAAATATCACCTACCCATTCTTGAGATATAAATGGTATAACTTACATAACTTAATTTTATGTATACGTCAATATTGGTTATGTGTAAAATACCTCATCCCTCCATCCTTTTAGAGCACATATCTCATTCTCTTTTCGTAGGCTTTGCAACACATCTGCCATTCTTGTAGTCCTCTCCTTGTAATCTCGGAACGCTGGATTCAACTCTACATACTTCCCAGTGATTCTAAACACCTGAAACCAGTAAATAATTATAATTAAATACTTTAATAGGCCACTTTTAGCCACAAGTGAGCTGAGGCTTGTGGCTAAAACATGTCCACAGAATGTGAGAGATTTGGTTAAGTACTCTCAGATATAGATTTATAACCACAGCCTGCACTGTTCTAAAAGTTAATAATTGAAGTGCATAATCTTCTCAATGTTGAACTATAAGATCACAAACTAACCTCAGGAAACCTGTTCAGGTATTTCATGACATCAGGTCGAATCAAACCTACTTGGTAGCCGGCTACAATAAATGGTTTACATATTCCTTGATGCAGACCTAAAACAATGCCAAACATTTATGCAAACAAAACAAAATTGCTTCACACAATGTAAGTACGTAGGCACGTTTGGTACTATATATTTTGTTTTCATTGCGATGCAAAATTAAAAGTACGAAATGCCCAATTTGTGAATCAATGAATAGCGCTATTTCATTCCAATGCTCTATAATTATACTTACGACATACCTGATAGATAAAAACAGTTGAATTTTCTGGCTAATTTGAGTAAATCGGAAATGTTGTTCTGCGTGGAAGAACTCATATCTTTCATAATATTATTCCATACGGGGTTTATTCAACTATTTGAAACGAAATATGGCTAAAACTATAAGATAATGCTTTGAAAAATGAAACACTAAATATTGCTCTTGAATGAGAAGAAAAAAATGCCTACTACGATATTCTTTCCTGTCCTTGATTAACAAATTCCACAAAATGTCTGACTGATTGACTGCCGAGTGACCACAGAAAAAATAATATTGGTTAGTTCACCGAAGATTATTATTTTATACTGGCATACTAGTAACATTTCGCCAAAAAATATTGTTTCCCAAAGCGTAGAGAAAATAACGACTCGCTATAAAATGTTAATAAAACTAGTCAATTATGTGTTAATTGTCGATCGCAAAGAAAGAATGAACTAGTTTTTTAATATATCAAAATTACGGACGATAAATGATAAATTCATTGGCAGAATGATAAAAAAATACGATTTTAGAACCAATTTAAATAACCGGACCATGTGGAAAGCACTATGAAGATTTGTTGGCTGGCAACTCATTGTTGGTTGGTATCAGTCTCTTATTGGTCTGTGGCCTGTTGTGTGGTATCAGAAGTTCTCTTATTAGTCTGTGGGTATCAGTCAGTAGAAAAAATAGGGAAAGGGCATTGATCGAATTGTAACCTTGTCGAGTTACTTGAGAAATTGTAGTATTAATTGGTAAAATAAAATAAAAAAATAACTATCACTTTCATAATATGTATTATTAATTAGTTTCTGTACACAAAATATTATTGTTAGAAAAAAAAAATGTTTGTAACTAACCTATAAAAAGCTTACGTAAGTCAAGAAGGAAAATGGGTAACAGAGTTTCAGCTGAGGCTGGTGTTGTGCCAAGCGTTGGAAACGCAAATCCTCCTCCAGAATGCCCAATGCACAAGAAAGATGACCAGAAAACAGAAGAAGTGAAACCTTCCGAATGCCCTGTGAAACATGGCAATGACATCAACCCTTATAATATGGTAATAACTTCTATAAACAAATAATAGATAATCTTATATTGAAAAATATTAGTTGTATGAAAACCTAGATCTTTGTTATAAATATATTAGATAGTGAAATATCCCTAAAGAGACACAGCAATGGCCTATCTATGCAGCATTATGCTGACCCAGACATGATCCATCCTGCTCATGCAATGACAGTATGCATTCTGAATGACAATACTATGATTATGTTAAAAGTAAGTATTGGCTTAGGTAACAGCAATTAATTTTAGGTGTCAAAGGGCTTTAAAGTATGTTAAGGAGGCTGGGTGAGGTTGTCATTTTTAAATACACTAACTTTTCATTAACACTATTTGCAGTGTTCTACATTACTTTACATAATACATTTATTGTTATAGATGCCACCAGCAAATCAACAGCCTGCACCGGACCAGCCTTTCCTCCTCCCAACTAACCGGCAAGTGTCTTCCATCCCCCGTGCTATGCCCGATGGCTCCACAGAATTCTGGGTGTATCCAAGCCAACAAATGTTCTGGAATGCTATGTTACGCAAAGGTTGGCGTTGGAAGGATGAAGCTATCAAAGAGAAAGATATGGATGATATAATTAAAATACATAATGCAAACAATGAACAGGTATGCCTTTTATGGAAGACCATTTGTCAATGATATTCCAAATAACAATATCAACACCAAATACCAAAATATGTGGTCTTTGAAAAATCACCATATTTAGCTTCAATTGCTTGTCATCATACATTTCCTGTCTCATACTCTAGCCCTTAAAATGGGCTCTATGATCATGCTGTAATGTATAACTGGGTATTAGTTGAAGCTAGGTAAAGTGAATTTTGAAGCTGTATAGAACATAAGAAGATATGGAGTACTGATCAATATGAAATCAAATCTTATATAAAAGGCATGTGACACTTATTTTAAAGGTTTATAGTACAGTACACTTAGCAAATAAATTATATTGATAAGTGAAATATGGTTAGACTATCATTAGTATGCTAAAGCAATATTAATATTATATTTAGCTAATTAGTTAGCTAATGGAGCAATTTTGGGACAATTATTTTTGAAAATAAACCCAATTGTACATAGCTCCATAAAATTTAATTATTCTCCTAAAAGTTCTAAAAAAACACTTAAATTTATGTGTTGCATTTATATAGTATATAGTCTTAATTATTTATCTTTTTATTCACAGCAAGCTCATGCAGTCAATTTTTTTTGTTGTTTGTGTTTAATTTATCTATTGTTTCCAATCAAAAGTTTTTTAATCTTCATATGTTTTCCAGGCTTGGCAAGAGGTACTGAAATGGGAAGCACTGCATGCTAAAGAGTGTGGCCACCCGAGGCTCAAGAGTTTTGGAGGCAAAGCTACAGACTACAGTCCAAGGGCGCGTATGCGTTCATTGCTCGGGTATGATATGACTAACATTTTTATGAGATGATTTTATATCATTAAATGCATTATTGGTTATTGTGGCATAGTGGTTAAAAGCTGCCTGTTGATTGTGAGATACTGGCTCCAATCCTGAGGTTGTGCAGCATTATCCATATATTTCACACTGTCAGTATTGTACAGGATTCTAATAACCCATGATCTATATCAATGCATATTGACAGAGTCCAAAGAGTAACAAACCTACTGGTGGATCTGGATTGATAGTGTCAACTGTGTCATCTGGTGCCGTATGGTATTTACAATATGTGATGTGTAATTTCCAGATATGAGCTGCCATTTGACCGACATGACTGGATTGTTGATAGATGTGGAAAAGACGTCCGCTATGTTATTGATTACTACGACGGCGGGAATGTGGACAATCACTTCCAGTTCGCCGTACTGGATGTCAGGCCTGCCCTTGACTCATTTGAAAATGTATGGGACCGGATGAAAGTTGTGTACATGAGATACCGTTACGAACTCCTTGGTAGCAACGAAAATACAAAATTGACTAATTCATAAAAAAATAAAGTTTCACTACATTTATGATGTTGATGAATAATTATTATTGTTAATGCCTAAATTAAGTATTTATTGTGTGGGGTTCTTCCGTCGACATGAGTTAGTCACTGTGGAAACTCTTTGTGATTGAATTATTTTATTTATTTTTCACAAAAGTAGTACCTTCCTGGTTTTGTTTTGAAATTAGTTCATCTCTATGTTGAATAGATATGTAATGAGGAAATTATGGATATGTAAAATTAGGCTAAAGGATGTTAATTAATAGTATATAGGATTATTGTTCACTTATATCCAAAGCAAATAAATTTGTAGATTAGAAATGTATGTTTCAACCAAACATATTTGTGTTTAGACTGAAATAGCCAAAATTTCAGTCTAAACAGTCCTATGAAAAGAATTCTCACACATGGTTTGTAGTGTTAAATGCTTGTTTGAAGATATTGTATAACAAGGGAAACATTAAAACACATATAACAGACATAGACGTATTTTACTTAATTATACAAAATATGGATTCAGTTACCATTTTATCAATTTTGCTTCTGACTGCACAAACTATCGATTTCGAACTCAGCTCAAAATGCAATGCAGTATTTTTTTTACCATTATCTTTCGAGTCTTGATTATATTCATGTCTTCATAATCATTCAATAAATGAAATACATACTAGAACTGCCACATCCCAACACACTCCCGTATATTATAAGTACCACCTCAATCCAGGCTTGTATCTTGGTCAATATTGCTACGCAAATAAGCACATACACATGTGCTTCAGGTATACTTTTTTTTTACTCTTTTGTCATAATTAAAACCACTACAGTGATTTTTAACCTTATTTCTATGGTAATTTAATCGCATTTGCACTCTTAAACTTAATTGTCCAAATTCACAATTTGATTGTTTGAAGACATTCCCATGCATTCAGTTTTGAAAATCTCCACTTGTTGTTCAATGTGAGTTCGTAGGGTTTCGAAGTTGTTATATGGATATGCAGGCAGCACCTTGGACTTAGGCTTCCCTTTGCTGCAGTGGTATACTGACCGTATAGTTAGGACTGGAGGCTTTTCTGGGAACCTCAACCCTGAATAAAATAAGAAATTGCTGTTTTGAATACCATTACACTATAAGTACATAGCTGTCATACTTCTAAATTTACAGAAGTTTACAATGACATTACTATTTATTTTTCACAAATGCTTTACATACCATTGTAAATTTCTGTAAACATGGGAGGGGAAATATTTTATTTCATATAATACCCTCACACCTGTAATGCTCAAAGGGATAGGCAGGGGTGATAAATATTTGTTCCCAACATAATAATAGGGTCTCCTATGTCTGAGAGAAAGCCGTGTGAAGTCCGCCCGCACTGAGCCAGCGTGGTGGACTATGGTCTAATCCCCTCGTATTGAGGGGAGGCCCGTGCCCAACAGTGGGACATTAAAATGGCTGGCATTATATTATTATTCATGTAATAGGAGATGAGCCTATTGTTATTATACTGGGAACATTTGTACTCAATATGAGCAGTATTAAGGCCATAGTCTAGCACACTAGGCCAGTGTGGTTTCGTGAACTTCACAAGACTATCGAAAGACATGCAGGTTTCCCAATGTTTGTTTAACACGTTTACCCGGGAAAACACGCCCTGCGTATATTTGGAAAGCTTACGCGCACTGTTTTACACGCTAGGCGTGTGCGATAATTTTTCCCATACAGCAGTGCGGGAAAACATATCCTATGTAAAACTGCCGCGTCGTCAATGCGGCCGACTTGCCAGGCGTGCGCCTGCGACGCGCCACGTATAATGCTACCACACATGAAATTGCGGTCTTTGCGGCTATGGTGTTAATTATTAAGGTACTATCAACTAACCAATGTCAATTTGCAGTATCCAATGGAAGTCATTCATTTCAAACAGGAATGCTGCATTATTTGCATCATGCTCAAGCACAGCACCTTCGTACTTGACAATCAACTGTGCTAGCAAGTCCCTCTTTAGTTTTTCATTGTTCAACAAATCTTGGATCTGTGGAGAGAAAAATAAATTACCCTCCTAAAAATGAGGAAAATGCATATTTTTTATTTTTTTATGTATATGTAGTGATCTTCAACTATGAATTTATTATTATTCTTTTTCTAGTAGAAAATAAAATGTCTTGTCTTGAAACTTATGAGACTGTTTACACTGCTATTAACTGATGAGAGTTTCATAATAAGTACTTTTAATATGTTTTGCCCACAGCTCCTCCCGCATAGCCATTGTTTGAGCTCTGCTGCTGAATGTTCAGTGTAATTATTCTCCCCTATTACATAGGCTGTACTATAAGCTAATCAATCACATATACAAGAAGTCAAAAACATGTGTTCTGGTATCGGAGATATCTAAATAGCCTATTGCACATTTTTCAAATATCTTCAATGTACAGAAATAACTGAGTTACAGTTTTAAAATACTGTACATCATACCTTATTATTTAACATTTCGGTTACCATTGGAACATTAACACACCTGACTGATGCATCCTAAAAATAACAAATTGAAACAATTTAATCTGCACTTTCATGTAGCTGTTTACCTTTTTTTTTTAATTTGTATAAATGTAGGTACTTACAGAGGCAATGTTATGATTCCTAGTGATTTACTGAGGAGTGGTGATAAAATTAATTCGGCATTAGTTGAGTTGGGGTATCTCACAAGAAGTAAAGCATTGTCAATGCCAGGATTTGAATCTGGTCTGAAAAAAAATAATTTTTTTTAATGTAAAACTAGATATTTCTCAATCTACCCATAATGTATCCATAACATAATTGACAGTTAGCCCCTACAAATTCTGCAAAAGATTTTATGTTTAGGGACTATCAGCACATTGTAGAACAGACCATAGGGTTAAAAAATATATAATTACTTTTATAACTACCTATTGATAACAGTTTGTTTCCAAAGATATCCCTATTCTTGTTTTATTATTGTGTTTTGGTGTGCTTACCCATCATTATATAATTCTGGTAGTTTTGAAGTATCAACATTAAGTCTGATGAGAAATTCAACAACATGACTTCCAACCCAAACTTCAACATCATTCTCAGATGTTAGTGCATCACCCAAGAGAGCACTGTACTCAAAGTATGCCCGAGAACTTTCATCTTCATTTAACTTTTTAACCTGTCAAGTAAAAAATATGGATATGATATGAAAAGCTAGATAGAATATATATAAATAAAATTATTTAAAAATATTATAACAGGATTGCATGTTTTATATTGGTTTAGGGATATATCACAATATTATACTTTAATGATTTCATTTCCTTTGCTCTCACATACAAAGACAAACTTTTTGAGACAACCTCTGGAGTCCATGTAGTTTTCATCCTACACTGACAAGTAGAAAAGGACAACCTGGTTTCTGAGTTTTTTGCTCAGCTTGTTCCTTGTAAAACAGTACACAATTCAGTTTAAGTAGTATGATCAAGAACGAACGAACTTACCTGATAAAGTTTGAATAAGTTGATCAATTCTAAAATTACGTTACTAAGGGCTTTTGGATCACTTTCATTCCATTTTGAAAGACTTGGCACTTTTTCATCTAAAAAGTTTTCATCCACACTCATAAGAAAACTATCATCATCAAATCTGAAGTCAGGTGCGAACCATGGTGAAGAAGTGTCGAATAGAACTTCCCATTTCAACTTCTTCGAGCAGTAAGGTAATACTAGACGGAATTGGGATTCTCCACCTTCCGAATTACCTGATATTCGCTCAAAGTCAACTTTGTGTTTGCACAAACCTGCAGGTAATTTATGTTATTTTTTAGAAATTATATAAAATCATCAGAAACATGTAAAAGTATTTTTTTCATACCCAGTTTTAAATCTTGATATACGTTCTGTAGGTAAGGGCGAAAAACAGGAGCTAGATCACTTAAGACGCCAGAACCTTCTGAAGTCATTTTTAAACCCTCGGAAACAGTAGTTAATTAATAATAATTAATTTAGACACAAAGAAAATGATCTACAAAACATTAACCGAAGATCTCATACTTATTTTGATCATATAAATAAATCAAACATAAAAATAATGTTGCCACACATTTACATTCAGATACGCAGCAGTGGGTGGACACTTCCATACATTGAGTATGTCCAATTATTCTTGAACTATGATGTGTTTGGATAACGTACTCGACGGGGTTCATTTTATTTTGGTTCACATAGACCTGGGTGGCCAACATTAGAAAGTCAACGGAAAAATCATACATTTGTATTATAATGCTGGTACGTCGTGCAAAATGACAAGCAAGATGGCGTCAATAGAACCTCAATAACAAAGTTATTCCGGCCGATTTCGGATCTGTTTGCGTATTTCTTTTGTTATTTTACAGCTGTTACTAATTTGTGTTTGGATTCTCCGTTACTATCGTCGAGTTGAGACCTTCACCTCAGATTTAGCGTGAACATTCTGCCTATTAGTGATTCTGCTGTGTGCTTGTGGTAAACGAGTTATTTTCGAGACAGAGACTCTATTTTGCTGATGAATATGGCCAGCAAATCTTTCCAAAAGTGTGTAATATGAGTTTCATTTATGATATTTAAGCTAATAATGCTGTTAGAATATTGCCAGTGCTTGCTGCTGCCCGCGTCTACTTTTATTTAACATATAAATAAAATTGGAGTGTCTGTTTGTAATATTAAAATAACCGCTTTTTACTAATTGCATTGGGATGTATACACGTTACCTATACCGAAACAACATTTTTTATAATTTTTGTCTGTCTGTCTGTCTGTCTGTCCGTCTGTCTGTCTGTCTGTTTGTTCCGGCTAATCTCTGAAATGGCTGGACCAATTTTGACGGGACTTTCACTGGCAGATAGCTGATGTAACAAGGAGTAACTTAGGCTACTTTTATTTTAGAAAAAAAAAAAAATAGGATCTCACGAAAAACAATTAAAACCAATGTTGCAGCGCAGCGCCTGATTAAGTTTGATAGCAACAACTTGCAATGCGTCCCGCGGGCTGAGAATGGGCGAGCAGGCTGTTGTCAACGGTTCTCTTTGTTAAATACCACGCGGACGAAATCGCGGGCAACAGCTATATGGCGTCGAGGCTGCCAGAATATTGCCGGAGGTGCGAGCCGGAGTTTTTTTGTTTACAAACAGACACATTGGAGTGTCTGTTTGTAATATTAAAATAACCGCTTTTTACTAAGTGCATTTGGATGTATACACGTTACCTATACCGAAACAACATTTTTTACAACTTTTGTCTGTCTGTCTGTCCGTCTGTCTGTCTGTCTGTCTGTCTGTCTGTCTGTCTGTCTGTCTGTCTGTCTGTTTGTTCCGGGTAATCTCTGAAATGGCTGGACCGATTTTGACGGGAATTTCACTGGCAGATAGCTGATGTAACAAGGAGTAACATAGGCTACTTTTATTTTAGAAAAAAAAAAATGGATCTCTCGAAAAAAAATTAAAACCAATGTTGCAGCGCTGCGCCTGATTAAAGTTTCATAGCAACAATCTGCAATGCGTCCCGCGGGATCAGAACGCGAGCAGGCTGTTGCCAACGGCTGAGTCTTTGTTAAATACCACGCGGACAAAGTCGTGGGCGTAGCTAGCAGCATAAAACGTAGTGATTATATACTCTTTGATACGCAGTTAACGCAGTGTTGCCAGATCGTGGGTGATGAATTATCCTAAACATACTGAAAAAAATAGTGTATTTATCGAATTTACATTTCACAAAATGATCGTATATCTCAGGGCTCTGATAAGTTGTTCAGCGAGCCGTAGTAATTCAAGGGGTACCCCCATTTGTCAAAATTTCCAAAAAAATCTACTATTCTACTTTCCCTTCGATTGACGAGCTTAAGGTGGAAGCGATCAGTCGCATTCCCATACAAATTTCAACATGGTAATACTCGATACACATACAGTTTTTTAGTTGTACAAGCATTGTTATCAATTCTCTATAAATTAAAGAGCTCGCAGAATGAAATATCAGGCAAAATCTTATAGTAATAACATCATAAAACGATATTAAATTTTAGGCTTGTGTGCGTGAATAAAAGCGCCTCTGTCCAAATTAACCCGTAACTAATAAAGCATCCGATTCTTTGTCTTTCAGTATTTACGGCGACAGATGGCAGCAGGAGTTTTTACTTATAATACATAAAGACATAACATTATAATATACAGAGAGATATAAATTTTCTATAAATAAGTATAAAGATTCATAATAAAAAATTAAAATTAAAAAATACATATAAATTTCGTTCGTCCATCGAACCTACGAACAATCGCATGTACCTACGTTTTTCACTTGAGCCACTTGGGGTGTGTTATTATCTGTGTGTGCAGATCGTCATGTATCCCTATTTCCTGTAATCCAAGTTTTTAGGATTTGTCTGCACCCAAAACATATTTTTTCGGGTTATTATAATAAAATAACCTACATACCTACATAAGGCATGTATTTATTTTTTTAAATAATCAATGAATGAATGAATATGTCATGTTTCAATTGGTTGTAAATATCATTGAAACCTATCAAAATATTCGTCGTCTTGACTAGTGGTCTACGTAGCCTAATGTTCTATATATATATATATATATATATATATATATATATTGCTATTTGAAATATATATATATATATATCAGTAGCACACCCGGCAGTGCCTAAAAAAATGTTTGATAAATTGATCAATAAATCGACAAAGACTCGCGCGACATATTTCGTAACACGACATCATCTAGCTATGGCCTTGGATATGCCATCTAGTATATATATATATATATATATATATACTAGATGCGCCCGGCGGTGTTACCCGCGATAAAAAGTATGAAAAATTAAAACATCTATCCCACGGGAACCATACATTTTACCGGGATAAATAGTAGCCTATGTGTTATTCCAGACTGTAATCTATCTCTGTGCCAAATTTCATCCAGATCCGTTCAGCCGTTCGGGCGTGAAAGAGTAACAAACATCCATCCATCTATTCATCCATCCATCCATCCAAACTTTCACATTTATAATATTAGTATAGATATACATACATATATATATATATATATATATATATATATATATATATATATCAGTAGGACAGCCAGCTGTGGCTAGAAAAAATGTTAGAATACATCGACAGCGACTCGCGCGACATATTTCGTAACATCGGTTTTTAGTAATTATTCAATATTGAATCAATCTGAGAAAATCTACATAGCGACCTATATGTGTACCTATCTCTTCTTCTTACTTACTGACTAGCTATAGGAAGGTACCAACCAGCAAGGCATGTATGTATATATATATATACATACATATATATCCAACCAACTAACCTAACACGATTGGCGATACAAGAAAGCAAGCCCCGGCACCTAGTATGAACGGGTTTTTCGAAATTATAGGGAAGCCTAATGAATGGGATACCCCTTGAACGTTTGAACAAATCAAGTGCGACATAGCTCGTAATTGAATAAATCTAAGAAAACATACCTATGTGCACCTATTTCTCTTCTTTTTACTTACCGATTTATTATAGAGTAGCTATAAATTGGTACCAACTAGAAACCTACTTAGTTTTAGATATATTGATATTACTTTTTTTTTCGTTTCTGAACGCAAAACCTTATACCTCGGATACGAGTACTCGTCTACATAATAAATAGGTGCCTAGGCCGAAAATAACTGGTTTTGATGCACATACATTCTGTACTTAGATATTATGTATGTGCTTACCTACTGTTATATTTTTTTAAATTATTCTCCTTGGATTCTGTTAATCTGAGGTATAGATATTTAATAAATATAAAAGTCGGTAAGCACTTACCAAGTTCTTAGAATGTATAGGATAGTGTTACTTATTTTGTTCTGGGTGTCTACGAAGTTAATTTATTATATCTTGACCAAATTGGCAGCATGTCTATGGTATGCTGATGCCAAATTCCAGAATTATAAAAAAAAATGGACTCACTACTCTGCTGCGACCGATTTCATGTTGTGTTTGTGATTATGTATGTAAAAACTTACTTCAAAATTCAAATAATAATTGTGTGGGATTTGCGATTAGTTTTGTTTTAATTTGTGTTTTGTTTGCTATTTGAATTGTAATGGAGATACTGATGGAATGTGACGCTGGTGAAAGTCGGGACAACTTGGTAACAAATACCTTAGAGCATAACTCGTATTGTAAAGTGGCTACACAACACAAGTTCAATTTCATGATTATCACTTGCTTGTGCTTCGGACAACACAGCCCGATCTCTCTGATTGTACCGGATTGCCATCCCATCGTATTATGAGAGTGAAGAACATCAGCGCATCTAGTGGAATCTATTATATTAGTATAGATTCCAAAGTTGTACAGCAGTGACAGCCTCGTTGGCAGAACGCTCGCCTTGGAACGAGGTGTTCAGGTTCAAACCCTGGCTCCCATCACTGAGATTTCCGGATTTTCATGTGCGATTCTTATTTTCCATAAAAAATATCACTTGCTGTACGATGAAGGCAAACTTTGTGAGGAAACCTGCATGTCTGTCAAAAGTCGTGTGAAGTTCACTAAACTGCACTGGGCCTACGGCCTATATGCCCCTCATATAGAGGAGGCGTGTGCCCGATATAATGGCGATGGGCTCACCCTCTATTACATTGGTACCAAAATACCATCGGTGAAATGTGGGTGCATTGCAGTGTGACGGTGTATGTTGGCCCGTCTCTGGAACGATGATTGAATGATTGAATCTATACATGTCACAGCAGCATTTACCTTATAATAAGTATGGATACAGTAATAATTATTATTGGACTAAACAATTATTTTTTTCTTTTTAGCGGAGGAATGAAGCACAGGAGGTTGCAAGAATCAAGATGACTGTAAATTGTATAGAATCGATTCTATATCATAATATTAGTATTTAAAATAATGTTATATTTACCTAATTTTAGAATACCAACAACAAACAACATTGTTTCAAAGAAATTTGGAAATGTAGCTGTATCCCTTATTAGGTATAGAACTACATTGCCAAATTTCTTATTCCCTTGTAAATTATAATAAATATTGTTCTTGTTGTTGATCTGGTATATTGTAAAGCGTAATACTTTTACAGTTATCATGCAAACCTTGCTATATTTATAAGATCTATACAATAAACATTATATTTACGAACATGAAAGTATACATTTTTCTTTTCTATCTTTTATTTCTGAAACTTTTAATATTGCAAAGCTCGCAAAAGTATTTCTATTATTTTACAACCGATAAATAAGTTTTTTTATGATCGCTCTACCTGGTGGCATAAAAAGACAACTTTTAGTATGCGAGACTTTTAACAAGTGCTGCGCTCTAGCGGCACAAAAAAGACGTGTATTTGTCTATGTGTGAGTGCCTATTTATACAAGGATTTTAGAAGCTATGGTATCTCATCCATTATAAATGATTTCAGGTTAATGTTTTTTTGGATATTTCAATGCAATGTCGTAGTAGTGCTCGCAATTTGCAACATCAAGTCTCATAGATGCTCGATGTTCGTGTAACTAGTTGCAGAAAAACAGGACCATCTATCGAAAATGTGCGGCAACCGACCCTGAGCATTCACCTTAATAAACGTAACTTTCCCTTTTGAAGGGTTTCTCGCGGATTTCTTGGGTTTACAAGACATCATTTATTTTTTGAAATCGAGCCATAAACAAGGCTCAAATAAAAGAAGTGTGTGATATATGCACTGACGTCCATGATACAAGTACGCTAGACTAATGATACCCTTTAAAATGACAGCTATCTATTGTACCTATTCGAAGCGCCCCCAACGTGGGGGAAAGGAACTAAATCTGACGTAAAATGCAAATGGCCGTTGTTTTGTTTACATTGTCTCCGTGTTCATAAAGTGATTTTGAAGGTTTAATGCGATTAAACTTGTTTGTTGTGTCGTATTAATATAGTTAATACATAAATAAGTGGTGTTAGTTAAAGGTAAACCATGAAAGAGTGCGTGTTATGCAAAACTCTTTACCAGAAGGGAAGTGGGGTTACATTCCACAAGTAAGTGAATTTACGGCTAATATTCAAGAAATTAAAACTTCTATTGATATTATAGGCACTTAAAAATATGTTACTAATCTTATTTATACGTGATTACAACGCATTTGTCTTTGTATTATAGGTTTTTTATAAACAATAAAATTCAATAGTGCTGTAAAAGTTCCTTGTCGATAAAATTTATCGATATTTTTTCTATCAATATCTTAAATAGATAGAACGTTCAAGAACGTAAAAATCGCCGAAGACAGATTTGTATTATCAAATACATATTATTTTAAAACAATGTTTACTAATTCACAGGTTTCCGACTGACAATAGAAGACTAGAATTATGGCTCAAAAACATTGAAAAGCCTAGTTGGCGTCCGAAAAAATATGATTACATCTGTTCAAAACACTTCTCTAATGACTTTTATTAAACATAACTCATGTACTACTTTGATGATTTTTATTTTCTATTAATACCTTACCTACTCCATTGCTTCCCAAACAATATTACATTACCTCATTTCTAATTAAAAAACAATCCCTATTTAAGTAGGATCTAGCTAGTCACACACCACCCTTTAGTCCGGTTTCGGCTTATCCTAAGATTACCTACCCTACCCATGAGCGATTCGGCTAATCATTATCATTATTTGCTTCATCTTAGTATTAACCACTCGACCATTTTGGACATTAGCCATTGTTAAAGGAATGGATCATGATTATTTTCATTTTATAGCATGGGTAAGTTTAAGCATAAACATTTTTATCGCTGTATCATATCACTGTCCCATCTCTATTATTAGTTCCATTTCCCCTCACTGCCGCTATCAGCGCCAAAATGGCGAAAATCAAATAGGCACACGATAACCGGGCTTATGATTAGTCCAGCGATGTATACCATAGAGGTCAGTGAATATATGGTAAATCCTTTTGAAGGAGGTTTATCTGATTTTGCATTTAGCTTAGCCGAATCCAAATTTACTATGTATTATACGAATGCCCTTTCAATAGGTAAGCAGTGAATGGGGAACACAGCATTTAGTCGTTTAAAAACCATCTATACGCTTTACTTTATGTAATTTTTACCCAGTAATCGCAAATACAATACCCAATGTGGTTACCCTGACTAATAATTAGGATGCACTGGTCGAGAAATGTCTTCCGATTTAGGATGTCCTGACGTTTCAAAATCACACCCATACATAGATAAGATCACACCGCAAGTTAGGATCGAAGGCGTAGGGGCTGCTAAAGGGAGAATTATTTATATAATCAATACTGGTTAACTTCTAGAACACACGATCAGACTGACCACCCGTCCAGATATAATTAACTGTGCATGTCTTTTTATACTTATCTGTTTTAATTGGTTGGATAGTTAATCTCTTCATCTGGTCACAGAAAAAAATCACATGGAATCCGTGTGTAGGACTCTTTGGACTTATGTAAATACTGATATTCACTAATGCAAGGCATACCTCCAGACAAACAGACTAAATAAAACGATTAAAATATTTCACTAACTAATATAATAATGATCAACACACTAGGTTTTCATTATTAAAAATAAATCTACTTCTTCTTCATGTACTTCAAATATTTTTTGGCACTGAAATTGTCTTCAATATCATCTGTGACTTTAACCCTCTTCTTTGGTTTCCTCTTTTCTATTCTCATTTTTCTTTCTTCATCAGAAATTTGTGATAGATCTAGCGGCAACTAAAACAAATTAAATTATGTTCATACAAAAGGATTTTCATGATTATTATAATATATTATCAAATATGTTATTCCCGGGTCCAGAGTACTTCTAACCTATGTCTGTAATCTATGCAGTGAAACAAATATTCAACTTACAAACTAGTCACTGTCTCATGTTATATTATTATATAGGAGTCTTAGTTGTTATATTGTACAAAAAAATACACAAGCACCTCGCTGTATGATGCTTGTCCCTTCATTGTACATATTGTGCAGCAATTAGACTAGTCAAAGGTCAACTTTTAAGTTGTATTTCTCATATCTATACATATACACACAAAAAACTGTATAAGGGACATGAGTAATCCTACTGGTTTCAGCTAATTCTGAATAAAACAATACAAACTTTTATGATTTTCCTGGGTTCATGATATCTAATATTTATGGAAGCCCCATCTGCCAGGACAACTGTTGTAGGATACATTCTCGCATAAACTTCTCTGTGTATTTTAGTGATGCTGGCTACATTATTATTTAAAGATCTGATGAAGAAATGATTAACAGCTAGCCTAGATACATTCAGGAGACATTTTAGGTTCATGTTTGTTGGTATTTACTATTCGGATTTCGGAGAAGTAATCGTGCATATAAACCAGAGAATCTAATAAATCACTAACTGCACCAAATAGACAAATAATTAACATTTACGTACGAATATAAAACTTTATGTAATCACAGACCAATAAGAGGACATTACTAATTTTTTTTTGTCGCTGGCTCTGTAATTCTGTCAATGTCAAGTGAGGCGAATACACGGTATATTATTGAAGCTTGACTATTTTTTATCTTATTTTATCGCATTTCATTTCGTAATGAAATATGAAGTGATATTCGGGAATAAAATATTTTGAATGAATAACACTTGACAGAAATCACCGCGGAACAATGGTTGCTAAGCAACATGTTTAGTTTTAATGTTTAATGATTTGTAAACATTTTGTTATCCTAAAATATATGTTTTAAGGGTTTGTTCCTTATTATTTCCAATATTTCTTATATGTCTCCACTACACATTCACAAATAATGGTTCGGGTCGTGCATAGATAAATAGAAAATATTGCTAGCGTCGCAATGCTTGTCTAACTAGTCTGTGGGCGCCACAGAGTACCTTGTATATACTAGTTGGCCGGTTCGCATTGTTCGCAAAGAGCAGTGTTACCAACCCTACTGTTTTAACAGTAGATTTGCTGTTTTCACCTTGATGCCCCTGTTTTCTGTTTCATTCCAAATTTTTACTGTTTTTTAATTAGCGTTCAGCCTATTACACTATGCAAATATTTTTTAATAACCACTATATGTAATAAAACGCAATGACACTAGAAGGCAGTATCTATCTACTCTTTTCGGGATTCAAGGGGTTCCCCACATGGTGTGAATTGGTGAAGAAACCTTTGTGCCTACCACATAGCAGCGCCACCGTGGAATGATTATTTTCAGCTATAAATATTATGAAAACCAAATTACGCAACAGAATATCGACTACATCTATTAAAGGAGCATTGCACACTAAATCCGAAATAACCGATTGCACCTCATTTTAAGCCACAAAAAGGCAAATGATAAATTTAACAAAAATATGTACGATTTTAAAAAGGAAAATGTGTCTGAAAATACTGAAGATGAGGCAATTGAGGATAAAAGTGCATAATAATCTTACTTTGATTTTTGTTTTTTATTATGTTGTGATCGATATTATAATATAATAATGTATGTGAGTCCTGGTAACTAATAAAAGTAGGTGATTGTTTTAATTATATAAGGAAAGTATTAAATCTGCCTTTTTTTTACTATACCTACTGTTTTCTCCTGTTTTTTTATTGGTGAGCTGCTGTTTTTTAGTTTCTTGGGGTTGGCAACACTGGCAAAGAGTAAACCGGTTAGACTTAGCCGCTTCCTATCGGCTTTCGCGTTTGTTTTTGGTTTGTTTGCGTGCGATCAAAGAGTAGTCGTGCGATTTGCTTGTAAATGTGCATATAGAGCAATATTTATTTCTCCTGTATTTTCTATTTTGATACATGTATAATGAAATGAAGCAATAATATTTTTTTAAATTGAAGTATTGGTGTTAATCGAATAGCATCAAAATGGGTTGTACACAAAGTGAAATCGCTCCCCAAAATGAAACTCCAAAAAAGGGTTGTACCGACGTTTTATGGCTCATTATATACGTTATTTTTTGGGTATTAATGGTATGTTTTTATTAGTACTAAACTAAGTTTACCGATAGCTTAGCTTTTAATTCATGAATATGCAATAATACTGCTCTATTATATGAAACATATGAACAACAAAGTTCGTACCTATCTACTTAAGTAACTCAGTTTCTTGTTTATTATTTAGATAATAGTTGCTGCAATATCGTTTGTGTATGGGAACCCATTAAGAGTCATAAATGGCTTCGATTCCTTCGGAAACACATGCGGTGTTAAACATAATCAAAAGTTGATAAACAATCCACTGGCTGGCATCAGTACCGTTGACAAGAAGTATTTATTTTTCTTGGACGTCAAGGAGTTGCAGAAATCTCTTAAAATATGTGTGAAGGAGTGCCCCAATAAGAATATGGAAACATTGGCTGATATTAAGAAGTTTTACTGGGAGACTGGATCCAGTCTGTGCAGATATGATATAAATTTGAATCACACTGCAGCAGTGAAAGAGTTGCATCATTACATAGGCCCATGTCCCACTTTGCCGGTGCATGATTCGTTTCCACTACTAAACAGATGCTTCCCAAAGTCTGCACATGACCTGGCAACAAATGTCTTCAAAAACTTCTATGACTTGTTAAACAGTTGGGACACAATTGAGCAGATGTTGTCTGATCTCTATTCATCATGGAAGGAGATGTTAATATGTGTTATTGTTGCATTTTGTAAGTATGAATATTAAATACATGTTCAGTTTATATTTTGTAATGAAAATAACAATATTAGGGTGACTTCTGGCTATCAGTCTGTCTAAAAGCTAATAAATTTGTTTCTGCAATAAGTGCTATATGCATAAATTAATCTGGAGCTGCATCTGTAAACCAAGCTTGCATAGAACATGGAAGAATAACATTAGAGTTATTGACTAATGGCATTTATTGCATAATAATAATTATAAAATTTGTGTTTTATGTTACGAACAGTAAAACTATTTTCAAATTAACTAAACATTTCAAAAGTACAGGCATTTTAAGTATTCAATCACAAAAAATACACACACTGAGCAATTAGCACTAGTTCAGATGATAAAAATGTTTATTGTGTGGGAAGCAGCTTAATAAAGACACTGACTCATAGTGTTTGGTGGTGATGTCACCTTCTAGTGTTAGTTACTAAAGTAGGGCACACACACATATGTATATGCTTTGAAAATACCTTTGCAGCAACACTTAATTTTACCCAACTGCATGAATTTGAGATCCAATATTTTTATTTTTTTAGGCACAATACAGCAAATATTCAGTACATGAGTAAGCCCATTTCCGTTTTATTATGATGACCTTGTTTGATATTAATAGCATTGTATTGTACTAGTTCATAGTTTATACATCAGCATATTTTTTAAATTACCGTTATGTACAGTAGACCACTAGTGTATTAATTCCATTTAAATGTTGTATGAATCTGTACAAATATTTTCTATCCTATGATAGCTCGCTCCTGGACTAGTTAGACTACTGATGAATCTATATATATAAATCAATGTCGTGTTAGTCTCCATTTATAACCAATGACAGGCTATCCTATTCTTATGATCTTAGATTTTTTCCTCACCGAATAACTATTAAAATATGGGAAAAAATCACATTTGATTCTGAGCCGGTACGAAGTTCGCTTGGACAGCTAGTATATTACAATAAATTTATCAACAAATCCATGTAGGTCCTTATTTATATTCAGTATGACACTGCAACCTTGGGTGAATGCACCAAGCACGTGTATATATGCAGCATCGAGTGTGACTTTTTTTATTTGAACTCCATCAATATACAGTATAATCATATATCAGCTACATTGTTTTTGACAATATTTACTATCATGCAATTGTAATTCCACAGTATGTTCGCTGATTATGGTGTCCATATTGCATCTGGTGGCCACTCTAGTGTCATGGATATTCATGATTCTGGTGTCAATTGTCAGCATAACCGGAACTGCACTGCTATGGTACACTTACCACGAATTGAAAACGAAACAGCGCAGTTTTGCGGACACCACTTATTTCGCTGTGAGTCAAATAGCATTATAGTAGTTGTCAAATATCATATTATATGTACATATAATCAAAAATTTCGCGCCATCGTATATTTCGCACTCTTCTCATTTAGAATGCATTTAGTCAAAATAAGTCAAGCTGTATTAGAAAAAATAAACTATGCATACGTATGTTGAAGTAATGCAGAGATAGTGAGGAGATCGAGCAAGCGCGACCTGTAAAAAATGCGTGGGGCCTGTAATAACTACTAAGTTTTTTCATTGGACGACAGGTGGTACCTACCATATCACTCTTACTGGTTAGATTTTTTTGTGTACAGGCCCAAAGTGCGAAAGGAGTTCTCAAAGCGCTAAGCCCATAGCATTGCGTTTTCTTGCTACGTGGCTAAACGGGCACACTTTATCCTGACATTCAGTTCAGCAATAGCCATGGAAAAAATATTCACCATACGCAAGTGTATTCATTTCAACCAATGGTTGCTTCCATTGTTTTTTTTTTATCGACCAATAATTTAGTAAATTACTTATGATGATGATGGTCGATGTGTACGCCTAATAACGAGGGTAATTAAATTTCAGGAGGCCCTAAAGAACGAGAAGGCGTTTTTATGGTATTCTATTATCGCCACAATTATTACCGTAAGTAGCTATTTAGTAATTGGCTGTAAAAGTTTGCTGTATCTTGAGTTGGATGAAGTACGCAATAATCGTTAACAAGCTAGTGCACGTACGGTCAAACGATCAAATGCGAAACCAAGGATCTTACTTGTTGCCAAATGAGAGTATTGTTTGGTGTTACAATATTGCGGTTCACGCCGCATGGTAACGAAATTATTTAAAACATTTTTGTGTGAATATTAAAATAACGCGACCTACTAACAAAATTACGCTGGTTTGGCCTCGCAGTTATTCCTATTTAAGGCGTGTCCTCTTAATTGGCAAAACGTACACGCGATGTACATTAATTGCGCGGTAAAAATACTGTTTAATCCACGAAGAGATCGCGCGTTTTTTTTGTTGTTTGATCGCGAGTACGTAAGTGCGATCAATACGATAGGATCACCGTTTGTTCGTGCGAGCGATGGCTAATTAGGACGCTGTCGCCTAATTAAATGTTTTCGTTATGTTGCATTTTTTTCTATGAAGCCTTTATATAAAGCAGCCCTCAAAGTTATGTTGCTAGAATATGATGGCCTGATTAGCGCAGTTGGTAGTGACTCTGCTTTCTGCGCCGAGGGTCCCGGGTTCGAATCCTGGTAGGTACATGTTTTGTGTGATGAGCACGAATGTTTGTACCCGAGTCATAGATGTTTAATATGTATATAAGTATTATATACTGAGTTCGCCCTCAGTCCATTGTACGGTACCCATAACACAAGCGTTGCTTAATGTGGGACCGTATAGTTGGTGTGTTCGTATGGCGACAAATGGGCGTTGTTTAGTTTTATAACATCGTTAACTTTAAGTTATACTTAACTACATTTTCAGGTGATCATACTGCTGCTTGTGTTCGTGATGCGTTCCCGCGTCTCGTTCTTGGCAGCACTGTTCAGGGAGACCGCTCACTGCCTGGGATCCATCCCTGCGCTGTTCCTACAGCCTATAATAACATTTATATTCCTCGTCTTGTTCCTGATATTTTGGTCGGCAGTTGTGGTAAGACTTTTTACACTTTGCCCGTTGAGTTCATAGATAATAAAGTCTTTTTTTTAATGTACAACGCTTCTATGCCATTGTAAAAGTCTTGTCAATTACCCTATGAATTTCACGATGAGTTCGAACATACAAGTAATTTCATCACTCGCCGTAAAATTGGAGTTGACATACACATAGGGAAACTGGATTTTCAAAAAAAATTATCGACATGGCCGGCATCACTATATGCGGACGGCGCACTATCTCAATGATCCGAAGGACAAATCTTATCAGCATTCTACAGTAGTCCTACTTTTCAGGTGTGCTTAGCGACGGCAAACTATCCGGGCATTCCATATAAAACAAACTTCTTCATCAACGGGTCAGCCGAACTGCCCGACCAAATCGGCACAGCTGCCATTCAAGCTCAAAATATAAATTCCAGTGCCAGTTTAAAAAGTGAGTTTAAAAATTGTACGCGAATGTACTTATTTGCTTGACCGTCTTTTAATTTCCTATTACTTATTGTTTTGTTATAGCTTACCCTCTGGAGGACATAAAGTTTGACCCAATGTGGGTCAAGAGCATGTGGTGGATATGTCTCATATGCTTGATATGGGGAAGCGAGTTTATTCTCGGATGTCAACAAATGACTATAGCTGGCGCGGTCTCACATTGGTATTTCAGGTATCCAAGAATTTTATTATATGAATTCGGCATGCGCAGAGCCGTCATATTTGCTTATTTTATTGGATGTGAACTATACTATTCCACTCAAGTTTAATTTACCACCGAAGGAATCAACATCTTTTCCAGTCTTTATTATGATTTTGTTGGATAAAACTTTGTGTGATGAGCAGTGCTCATACGCGAGTCGTAGTGCGAGTCATAGATGTTTAATATCTATACAAGTATGAAATACTGGGTTCGCCCCCAGTCCATTGTACGGTACCCATAATAGAAGCGTTGCTTAGTGTGGGACCATATAGTTGGTGTTTTCATCTGGCGATATTTATTATTTATTTATAATAATTACTTCATTTCAGAGGCCCGAACGCGCACCCGTCACCAGTACTATACTCCATTGGGAAATTGTTAAAATACCACTTGGGTTCAGTCGCCAAAGGGTCGTTCCTGATCACATTGTTCAAAATACCACGGCTCATCCTCATGTATTTACACGCTAAGTGAGTGCTAATTATACTCTCTCCCCTTAATGCAAGAGGGATTCAGGCCATTGTCCACCCAACTTGCCCAGAGGACTTCATACGGCTTTGAAATACTGACTAGGCTCACTAGTAAGACGTATTCCATATTCCTTCACAGTTGCAAGTAAAGTCGGCCAAGAAATTTCTTCGTCACTTAATGACCTCGGATATCGCTTGCATAGCATAGGTTAGCAAGGTCTATTTTCGTAATTTTTTTATTACCTATTAATTTGATCTCAGATCATTCCAAATCTCAGCCTTAGTGTTTTTTTTACTAAAGAGAAGTTATTGTCGATACTGGTTAATCCAATGTCATGCCCGAGTTTACCTATTATAATTTAAGTAATATTTCTATTTAATAATTTAAGACTATCAGCCAGAGCAGAAAAAGGTTCCGATTGCGCTAAATGCGGCCTCAAGTGTGGTATTTGCTGCTTCTACTGTCTCGAGAAGTTCATACGTTATTTGAACCACAACGCCTACACTATTATTACTATTGAGAGATGTCACTTCTGCAAGGCGGCTGCTAAGGTAAGTGGTGTTTTTCCTTATAAAATAAATTGAGGTATAAACTATCCTATCCTTCAAGTCGGATAAAACTGCACACAGTGTGCAAAATGTTATTAAAATCGGTTTAGTAGTTTAGGAGACCATAGCGGACAAACACCGTGACACGTAATATATTAAGATTAACACCGCTCATTGGTCGATGATGGCTGATGACGTAGTCTTGGGCGAATCGCGTGACCTAGTCGCAAGAGAATACCCGGTGTGACATATTATTGTATCATTAAGTTTACATATATTTTTTCACGCAGGCATTCAGTACGATAGTGAACAACGCGCTGCAGGTAGCAACCATCAACAGCGTGGGCGACTTCATACTGTTCCTGGGCAAGTGCATCGTGACGGCGGCCACGGGCATCGTGGGCCTGCTGCTGCTCAAGCGCAACACCGACTTGCACTTCTTCGCCGTGCCCACGCTCGTCATCTGCATTTACTCGTTCTTCATAGCACACTGCATACTATCCCTCTATGAGGTTTGTTTGTTTATACTTATATAGTTACTAGCTGACCCGGCAGACGTTGTTTTGCCATATACATTATTTCTAGGAAATATTTTTATAGTTAAATATTTGCGATTCTAAATTGAGATATAAACTATCCTATCTTTCAAGTTGGATAAAACTGCACACAGTGTGCAAAATTTTATTTAAATCGGTTTAGTAGTCCATACCTTGACACGTAATATATATATTAAGATATTACTGGGCCAGCAAACCTGGCGAACTCCGTTTCGCCACCAGATGAATGAATTTTCTTTGCTATAAACCTCACAGAGCCCGAGACCTTTCCAACGAATGTAAAACCGTGGAAATCGGTTCGTGCGTTCTGGAGTTATAGCGTCAGGAAGGAAAACCCGACTTATTTTTATATAGTAGATTACTGGGCCAGGTCAGATAAATTCACCAACTATAAAGTGCAAGTTTAAGCAAGGCTTGTAATATAGTTTACGTACAATGAACTGGGCGCGATTACAGTATATAATGATTCCCTATACAGAGCGATTTAGTAAGGATATACTGCTATTTGAACCTGCGCTTCTTTAACGCACTAAAACGTCTATGACTCTGGTACAAATATTTATGCTGTTTGCTACCAAGGGAGCGTTCAAGTATTACGTAACGTATTTGGGGGCGGGGGGTCTTCTGAAACGTTACGAGGCGTTACATGGGCGGGAGGGGGGTTTGAACTACGCGTTACGTAACATTGTTTTAACCCATCAGATCGGTCGCGTAGAGACGTTACGTAATATTTAAACGCTCCCCAAGAATCGAACCCAGTATCCTCATAAAAAGCAGGGTCACTACCAATAATTGTGGTAATCTGGTATAGAAAGTTCGATCAATTTGTTATTTGATGATGTCAAAGCTAATACCCAGCCCCTGACCCGTACATTTTGTTTGCAGATGGTAGTTGATTCCCTGTTTCTGTGTGTGTGCGAGGACCGTAACATGAACGGCGCCGATGGTAGGTGGAAGAAGTCCCGGCTAGCTGAGCTCGGCGGCCACAAGCGAGAGGAGGAAGACGGCCCCGAACTACAAGATCTGCAACACAAGTACTGAACATTGAAACCTGGATCACGCTTGACTAACTGCGCATGTGTGCTGTCTGAATCTCTTTACAGCTTGCTTATTTACTAACAGTACCTGCGCCTACATTCGCGTGGATTTAATTTTTTTTAATATGCCCGGGATGAAAAACATATTGTTTACATTAACCCCGTATTTATGATACCACCGTGATATGTTTCAGTTTTAGTAAAACCCGCCCAGAAAATTTTCAGGCAGTTTTTTAGAGTATTACGGGTAAACCCTACCGTTTTCCGGGACAACATAAAAGAAGTATCATATGTCATGACCCATTGCCATGTTGCATTAAATCCGTCCAGTGTTTTTCCCATGGTGCCCGTACGGTCAGTAAGGCTATTATATAATCTAAAAACGGCGGATTAGGCCTCAGTATCGAAAATAATGGCTAACAGGAATTATTTTTTTCCCCAATGTTATTCAGTGTACAGATATCAGAGTCTTATTTATTATATATATTTTAATATCTAGCTATGTAATTATAATTTGCTTACGATTTCTTGACTTAAGTATAACAGTCGGGAAAAAATATCCTAATTTTACAGATTTTATCGCCTTTATTTTATTTTATACATGTATATAAACGCGATAAAATTTGTTTTATTTCAATGTGTAGTATTCGCGTAAATATGAGAAATCAATATGCTAATGGTTTATTAATATTTTTAATGCCTCTTTTTGCATGGCGGTGGAGCTGGAACACTAATAAATATTTTTCTAGCATTATCCTTATCATTTGGTATGCCTCGGACGTGGCTTGTTGATGTGTCTTGTATTTCTATATTATAGCAAAAAATATACTAATCTAACTAGTAAGTTATATATTTATTAACTTTTACACCATCACGCTTGTAACCCCCTAAGAGGTACGCAGAGAAGCACATACAGTGCTCATATTTCGCCGACGATATTAGGTCTCAATTTAATAGATAGCGGGTCTGTTGTCATTAAACCGAACACACTCCCTTTTCGAAAGTCTTCATCCAAATGCCACTCACCTTAGTGGCATTTGGATGAAGATTTTCGAAAGACGTGCAAGTTTCCATACAATATTTGCCTTAACCATACAACAAGTGATAATCTATAAATCCCAGATGTGCAAGCTGGGGTTGGACCTTACATACCTTGTTTCCAAATTAATTGTAGTATTTCGATTAGCGACTAAGCATCATTGCATAGCACAGTATAATAACGACTACCTACTTGCTAAAATATATTTATTTTTACAGGTGAACGAATGAATATTTACTCCTCTACAACATTTTTATTTTATTTTATTGCGTTTTTAACGATCTTTTTAAGATAAGTATTATTTAAGAATCTACCTGCATATTAGTTGTACATTACATACTTGCACGCTAAAATAAATCTGATGTTTTATCTTTCTAAAAAATACTGAACCAGGCAGTGTTCTTAGTGCAAGTTATCCTATTTATACTCATTTTGATATTTTATACATATTATTGATGTTTTGTGGATGTTTACACACATTTTATAAGTGTACACAAGTACATGGATGTTATTTGTAACAAAATCTTGTGGTTGCAGTGTGTTTCATATCGCACGCTTAATAATAGACTGACCGATTAGGGTTTAAGCCCAAAGTGAGATAAGCACACAGATAGATTTATTCCAACGTTATCTATCTACCAATCTCAGATTTTTTACGATAATATCTTATTCCTAGACTGAGTTACGAATATGTTGTCTTTTTTACTTATACAAATTTTGACAAAACTTTTAACATGAAAGTGACATAAATCATAATGCGTCTGAGATTGCGACAGTCAACTCGCGGTGCTTTTATATTATAGTGACCCATTCATGTGTCTGAACTTAAAAATCAATACTACATAAAAAGAATATGTTATTATTTTATCAAGTATAGACTTATAACATAAAAGAGAAAGGGTTTTAGTGAAATGTTTAATAAAATACAGACATATAACAAAAAGTGTCATCACTAGTACAGCAATATATCATTGATTTTATTAATAAACAGACGTATCTCAGGGACAACATTTTAAAAGCTATAAATAATTATAAATAATAATAAAATTTCTTCAAAATTACATTTTAGTATCAATAATTACATAATCAAGTATTCTTACAATACATCATTTATTATTATTACTTTATTTTCATTGAGATATAAGTAATAATGTCAGACAAGTTGTAAATGACAAAACGTTTTTGCGATTTCCCAACAAACAGCTTTTTTGAGTTAGGTCAGTCTATTAGTAAGCGTGCGATATGAGTAGTTCCCCTCAAATTCGTTCTAGTTTTAATCCTCGTGTAACAAATTGATTAAAACTTTCTAGGAATTCGGAAGTTACTCGTTAAAATGTTAGTTATTCTTATTAGTAACCATGTCTCAAATGTAATAGTGTTTAAAATGTTTGGAAATATTGTTTGTCGTAACAAAAAGCACCAACCTAAAGCTTATAATTTAATTTGTAGATTGATTACAGAATTATTTTAAATAACAATGATTTTTGGCGTTAAAATATTTTTTTCGTTAAACAAATCTTGTATCTTCCACACACTAGTGGCGGAGGACCGTGATGTGTAGAAATCATTGGGGGAGGCCTATGTCCATCAGTGTCTTTCGGCTGATAGATAGATAGAAATCTTGTAAGCAATGTCAGTTTGACAAGGCTCAATCCTGACTTTCTTGCTATCACTGGAGCACAACGTACCTACAGTATTTAGTTGGGGGCTAATAAGTACAATTTTTTATATGTTTTTTCTTATTAATTATTACTATTTTTTTAAAATTAATTTATTTTAAATGTGTTTACTAAATAAGTTGACAGCACAGAATGTTAAGTGCACTGAATTTGTGCATTCCGCAAGTTTTAGCTGTGGTCAATTATTTGACCATGACATTGTTTAGGGTGTAGCTTAGGTTTAAAAAGCCAGGTATGTATCACTAAGATACTTATAAGAATTTAAGTGTATTAGATATATATTTCATTAATATACATCAATATACCTACTTTAATATATTTTTATGTAAGATTATTATTTTAATGAATTCATAACCGTCCTTATTGTTAAATACAATGCCACTATGGGTGTGTAATATATGAGCCAATCAAAATCCTAGTATATTTCCAAATCTTATTTTATTTGTTATGAATCTCATAAAATGAATTATGTCGTACGAAAATTAAGGGCCTGCTCAACAATGTGCTGATACGATACGAGACTTGTGGATTTACCAATACCACAACTTTGACTGATGGCCCATACAAATTGTCTCCCATATGTTTTTAAGTTGTTGATATTATTTGCTCGTTTTTAAATTCATAATACCTTGATTTAGCTCTTCCAAGCAGTAATAGAGATCATTATTGAATAAAAATCACTTGTGTGAAAAGTAAACTTTATTGAATACATTTTTTAAGATTTACCAGGTTTTTTCTTTTTGAATTGTTTCCTCTTTTTGATTTGATCAGAAATCGCCTTGCTCTTGGCTTTGAGCTGTTTACGACGTATAGTTTTTTCTGGTTTGCCTTTTGTTTTTAGTTTCATACTGAATACAGGTTTTGTATTTTCATTGTCACTTTCTTCATCTTTTACTTCAGTTTCCTCTGCAAAAAAAGTTACTTCAATCAACAATTTTTATTACCTACCTAATTGTTTAGAATTATCCAACAGCCCTTGTGGAGGCTGGGCACCATTTTGTACTTGTTCCAATTAAGCTAGGTTTACATTTTTAAAATGCACTGAACAATGAACTTAGGTAAACTAAAAATAATATTAATATGGCTGGCTGATTATGGCAGGTGTCCACAACCCCACTGTTGGACCCATATCCCCACAAAAGTCTTCCAAAGATCTGGGTATAGCCCATGTGGCGAGAGACATATTAGTATTAGTGTAATCCTAAAACAACTAGGGTTGCTTATCATAGCAGATTTAACCTGTTTGGCTTACTTAATCATCCTGTTGAATCAAAATAATTGAAGGCTGCAAATTCAATTACCATAAAGTGGGCATATTTGCCAAGATATTCGTTCAGTCAATAAAATATAAAAAAATACATACTAATAGTAAGTGTTTTAATTACCTTTGACAATGACTTCTTGTGCCTTCACCATAGGGTCACCTTTGAAGAAGTCTGCTCCCTCTATGTCTGGATACCCAGTCTCTGGCTTGGTGGCTTCATACACAGCTTTCTTTTCAATCCTCCTCTCATACTTGTCACCAGCTTTCTTGGACATTGCCTGTCTTAGTTTGGCTGGACTTACATATTTTCGGTTTTCCCATAATGTTGCCCCACCAAATGAGCCAGAAAATATTTTGACCTAAAAATAAATATTATTAAAAATTGGTACTGAATATAATAGGTAGTTTGATCAAATTAGGTCATGGATTAAAGTAAATTACTTGTTTATTAAATACTTACAGGATTCAACACAAATCTTGGTCCAATTTCAGCCAAAGCACCATCTTCAGAAAGAATTTGGTAATTTCTGAACCAAATTCTGTTGTCGAGTATCATAAAAGTGTACACATGATCAAAGAATGGCTGGCTTTTTGGATGGTGCTTGGGAACACCAAATATTTGTGTGAGCAGTTCCTTGAGCAGGCTGTAGTGAGGATCCTTGGTGAACTGTGGGTCAAATGAAAGAAGTGGTCTTGATCCTTTCAGACAGTTGCCAGTCATTTTTAACTCACCCATTGTGTAAACTGTTAAGAAAAGAAAACACAGAGTCACGATTGGAACAGCATATTGTTTTTTAAATATCTTCAATTTCAGACAACTTAGTTGCATTTATATGATGGTATGGATAAATAGGCAGAAAATGTCACTGGTTCGGCAAATTGGTTGTTTCATCGACAAAAGACAAAAAATTTAATTGATACATATCGATTTGTATGTATGTAGTTGTATATGTACGAGTTGTACTGGTTGTTATTTATTACTCACTATTCTCAATTAGGAATTTGACACTTGGTCCGTTCGGAATATTGGCCATCCATAGGTACAGGTCTCTCATTTTCCTGCCTTCAAAGAGTATACACTTGTTGCAATTCTTCATTTCACTGATCTCATTCACCACATAAAGGTTCTTGCTTCGCTCCATCTTGGACTCTGTTTTGTGGTGCGGCATCAGTTTCTTTATATCCTCCATCAAATGACGGTGACGGTGGTTTATACCACGAGCAGCAAACACTAAAACTCTTTGTCTGTTGATCCATTTTACCTACAAGTATAATAATGATATAGGTATATATTTTTTTTATATAAATATTTAAAGATCTGCATTTTAATACTTAGTATAAGCCTGTATTTTGTTATAACCTTTTGCAAGTGTTTACCTGTTTTGGAGCTGGATCATCAGACATCCGAACTGGTGGCAAAGTAACATTCTCTTCCACTTGTTTAGTCTGCTGTGGAGCTACCACATTTTTCTTAGATTTTTTAACCTTCAATTTTACCATTTTCAATATAAATCACCGACCAACCACGTGTAAAACTTTTGAAAACGACGCCTCTGCGTCAATTAAAGAGCATGAAGCTGCCTGTCAAAATTATGTGACATGTGGTGCGATCATGTTTTTTTTTTGTTTGTTAAATTCGCTCCTTCGAGCAGGCTAAAGTCATTATGACCATACCGCCTCGTCTTACGTAGTTTGGTGCGGTCTTGTCTTTCACTGTCGTAGTGATGTGAAAATATGTATAGAGTACTATGCGGAGACAAAGATAAAACCTATGTCACGGATTTCTTCGCACCGAGTCACTCTCTCCCTTCCGTAGTTCAAACGAGGAAAAGAAACAAAATTGCTTTATCTCACATTTTGTAGGGGTTTATAGATATTCATCAGGTTCAGGGCTGGCCCTACCATAGAGCGATTGGAGCGAGCGCTTCAGGCACCAAGTCCCAGGGGCGCCTTAGTGGTTCAATTCATAAAAGACCTGTAAAGTGCCTGCCAAAAGTATGACGACTTTAAAGATTGTATATGCCTACCTAAATAAATAATTTAGATACTATTACATAAACAAGTACTCACTGCAGGCAAGCGTGAGCTGACAACCCAGGCAACTTGAAATGATTATGCAATAAATTTTATTACATCTACTCGTTTAACTGCTCACCCACCCAGAACTTTTCGATTATATTGCGTGTCAAACCATTTACTTTTCATTGAAAATATAAACAGCTTTAGCAAATAATTTCTTTTTACAATGCACGCAGTGTATGAACATTCATTCTACACCTATTTCAGTAGTTTTATGTTATCGTATGTAGTTACGTAGAGTGGCTACATTTACGATATCTATCAAGAGATGTCAGTGTTTATTTTTATTTCGTGTAAGCCGGTTGTTTCTACGCGATTATCGAATAAGCATAACTACGTTGTTTAAATAATTAATTCATAATTATACCTATTACTATCATGATAAGACCATTTAAATCCATTGTGAAACTATTTAGCAGTAGTAATGTTATAGAACAAGTTCGCTATGCGTCGCAAGCTCTTCCCCAACTATCTTCGGTAAGATTTAAATAGCGTCAGCTACCTAATACATTAAATACCTATTTATCTAAGTATATCAGTTATATATGTTTATGCTGATTCACTATTATCAAACATGGAACGTGATGCAGGTATTAACTATCCACTTCTCGATGTTATCTGCCAATCTGTGATGGTGAGGTAGTGTTGATGAGGTAGAGTTTTATGTAAGCCGAATGTTGCGGGTTCGATTCCCGCCCGTAATCAATAAAACGTACTCATCGTCATAGTCGCGTTGCGTTGCGTGAACACCTACGCAACGCGACTATGACGATAGGGTCATTATAGGAATCCTAATTTAGGATCTTTAATATTTTTTTAAGCGTAATCTGATTTCCGATTAATAATTAAGTCAAACAAAACAATAACTAGTGTATCTATATTTTCATATTCTAAGATCGGTTAACTACCTTCAACTAAAGTTAGAACAATAGCATAATTTTTTATTCGTGATCGTGTCCGATGTTTTGCAGGATAAGTATAATTTAAAGAGGAAGGATTTCGGCGTGATACAGTCATCCGATGTGAGCTTCTTCAAGTCGATATTGGGTGACGGACGGGTATTGACGGAAGAGAGCGACGTTCTGCCGTACAACATAGACTGGATCAAGAATTGTAGAGGTAGGTACTACTTTTACCTACTGCGACCTCGATAGGTACCTCAATATTAGAACGATCGTAATAATAGTTATAGCATAGGTACCTAAATAGTCAAAATAATTTCTTGGGCCTCGAAGGGTCGACCGCCACCCCCGTCATCAAAGGACCGAGGGCGCCTCCGGCGATCTTGCTCCTGCTTGAGTACAAGGGTGCCCTCAGCCGCGTGCACCCCCGACTAGAAACAGCCCTGCTAATTGTACAAGCATTAACCCGACATACTGATGATTGTAGTCTTTGAATACCAATCCAGCTAAGATATCAACTCAACATTACGTGGATACCATAAAGACTTATGAACTTTTTAACGTTTTCAGGTCAATCGAAAGTAGTTTTGAAACCAAAGACTACTTATGAAGTGTCTAAGATCTTGAGTTACTGCAACAGCAGGCAACTTGAAATGATTATGCAATAAATTTTATTACATCTACTCGTTTAACTGCTCACCCACCCAGAACTTTTCGATTATATTGCGTGTCAAACCATTTACTTTTCATTGAAAATATAAACAGCTTTAGCAAATAATTTCTTTTTACAATGCACGCAGTGTATGAACATTCATTCTACACCTATTTCAGTAGTTTTATGTTATCGTATGTAGTTACGTAGAGTGGCTACATTTACGATATCTATCAAGAGATGTCAGTGTTTATTTTTATTTCGTGTAAGCCGGTTGTTTCTACGCGATTATCGAATAAGCATAACTACGTTGTTTAAATAATTAATTCATAATTATACCTATTACTATCATGATAAGACCATTTAAATCCATTGTGAAACTATTTAGCAGTAGTAATGTTATAGAACAAGTTCGCTATGCGTCGCAAGCTCTTCCCCAACTATCTTCGGTAAGATTTAAATAGCGTCAGCTACCTAATACATTAAATACCTATTTATCTAAGTATATCAGTTATATATGTTTATGCTGATTCACTATTATCAAACATGGAACGTGATGCAGGTATTAACTATCCACTTCTCGATGTTATCTGCCAATCTGTGATGGTGAGGTAGTGTTGATGAGGTAGAGTTTTATGTAAGCCGAATGTTGCGGGTTCGATTCCCGCCCGTAATCAATAAAACGTACTCATCGTCATAGTCGCGTTGCGTTGCGTGAACACCTACGCAACGCGACTATGACGATAGGGTCATTATAGGAATCCTAATTTAGGATCTTTAATATTTTTTTAAGCGTAATCTGATTTCCGATTAATAATTAAGTCAAACAAAACAATAACTAGTGTATCTATATTTTCATATTCTAAGATCGGTTAACTACCTTCAACTAAAGTTAGAACAATAGCATAATTTTTTATTCGTGATCGTGTCCGATGTTTTGCAGGATAAGTATAATTTAAAGAGGAAGGATTTCGGCGTGATACAGTCATCCGATGTGAGCTTCTTCAAGTCGATATTGGGTGACGGACGGGTATTGACGGAAGAGAGCGACGTTCTGCCGTACAACATAGACTGGATCAAGAATTGTAGAGGTAGGTACTACTTTTACCTACTGCGACCTCGATAGGTACCTCAATATTAGAACGATCGTAATAATAGTTATAGCATAGGTACCTAAATAGTCAAAATAATTTCTTGGGCCTCGAAGGGTCGACCGCCACCCCCGTCATCAAAGGACCGAGGGCGCCTCCGGCGATCTTGCTCCTGCTTGAGTACAAGGGTGCCCTCAGCCGCGTGCACCCCCGACTAGAAACAGCCCTGCTAATTGTACAAGCATTAACCCGACATACTGATGATTGTAGTCTTTGAATACCAATCCAGCTAAGATATCAACTCAACATTACGTGGATACCATAAAGACTTATGAACTTTTTAACGTTTTCAGGTCAATCGAAAGTAGTTTTGAAACCAAAGACTACTTATGAAGTGTCTAAGATCTTGAGTTACTGCAACAGCAGGCGGTTGGCGGTGTGTCCGCAAGGCGGGAACACGGGCCTCGTCGGAGGTTCCGTGCCGGTGTTCGACGAGATCGTCCTCAACTTCGCGCTGATGAACAATGTCATCCATCTCGACGATTTATCAGGTTACGATAAAAAAAAATACACTATCACACCTGTCATCTCCGAATTGCTAGGCAAAGGTGCGGTGCACCCCTTAAAGTAATTTTCGTATGCCAATAGTTAGCTCTAGCGTATCTGTAGCTCTGTACCATGAGTACCTATTACGTGGTTATGAAACATATTTTATGGGTAATTGTACAGCGTCTTAATCAGTCATCCGAGGATCGACCAATGTTCCATAAAAATATTTTACGCAGACGCTAACGCGTATATCAACTGGCGGTGAGGGGGGGTACATTCTAATACAAAGTAAACTTAATTTAAACTTAATTGGGTACCTGTTTTATTACACGCAGGTGCACTTATTTGTGAAGCTGGATGTATACTAGAGAATCTGGACAACTATGTTCGCGAGCGCAACCTGATCATGCCACTGGACCTTGGCGCTAAAGGCACGTGCCAGATCGGCGGCAACGCCAGCACGAACGCCGGCGGACTGAGACTGCTGCGGTATGGCAACCTGCACGGGTCTGTGCTAGGGATTGAGGCTGTGAGTTTAATTAGAACAAACCAGGTTCTAGACGGTATAACTAACCATGCAAGAGAGTAAAAGAGCGATATGAAAGCAAGAGTTACTTGCCATCGGGCTTTGATCCGGCGGATATAGAAGTTTTCTTTTATTCCTATACTTAAGTTTTATTGCCGCAAACACTGGTTACTTTGCATTCTACTTAGATGAACAGTCATTGTTAGCCATTCCGGCGAGGTGCAATGGATATTTTTGACTAACTAACTCCCCATTGGGTGCAAATATCTTCAGTGATTTCAGTTCCACAGCTTTTGGAATTTATAACTCGATGTTTGTCGTGTTATTTACATCTTAGATTATACTTACGTCTGCATTTTAGCCTTTTACGTCGGTACTTACAATACTTTTAACCTCCCAAGTAATGTTTTTAAGGTAAAAGCGGACGGCACAATAATAGATTGCTTAAAGGCAATGAAGAAGGACAACACAGGATACCACTTGAAGCATCTATTCATAGGATCCGAGGGAACGCTGGGAGTCGTCACTAAAGTAGCTATACAATGCCCGGTGCTACCCAAAGCTGTTAATTTGGGCTTCTTCGGTAAGATAAATTAATTACTAATTTATATTACCTACTTAAAGGGATCCGACAAAGGTCCATTAACCACCGTTCAAACGTGAATGCTAAGGAATTTAAACCATTTCATAACTCAACTATTTTTAGGTGTGAAAAATTTCGAAAACGTTCTCCAATTATACAAAAGCGCTAAGTCAGCTCTCGGGGAGATTTTGTCAGCTTTTGAAATGGCGGATTTTATCGCTATAAATTCTACTGCACAAAATCTTAAGCTGCCGTAAGTATGCCTTTTTATATTAACCAGTACTATCACCTTGGGGGTATAAACCAGAGAATGAATCTTATGGGAACAGGTTGCTATCGAAATCTGCGACGTATTTACCCTTGGTAAGAGCGTAGAGACTCGCGATAAGAGTACAATGTCAGAGGCAATATACGAATGGAAATACTACGTGCCACGACTTCCTATGGCCCTTGCTCTGTATCGTTCAAGCGTTTTCTTTGAAGTGGACAGGGTATTGATCTAATGAAAATAGTAGATCAATAGGGCAGGGAGTAAATTCTCTAATGGATAATTCTCTAATCCAACGACTATTTCATGCATCTGCTTTGTGTGCGTTGCTGTTTTGTTTGTGGGTGGTTGATTCCTATTCATAGCTGAGACATCTAAGAAATCAAATTACGATGAGTAGTGTACATATAATTACACGTCTATGTCTTATTCTCAACAGAAACCCAATATCGGATTACCCATTCTACGTGCTGGTTGAAACACATGGCAGCGATGAGGCCCACGATAGTGAGAAGTTGACAAGGTTCCTGACCAAGGAGATGGAGAGTGGACTTATCATTGATGGAACAGTCACTTCTGAACCAACAAAGATGCAGGTAGCTATAGCCACACCCATAAACCCCAGAGTTGTCGTCATAAAAACGATCTAAGTATCTACATACGGTTACGCCCAAATTCGTAACAAGATTCCCCTTGCAACAGCATTTTAAAAAATGCTTTATAATTCAAATTGTAAAAGACGGTAATATAGCGATATGGTTGTTTTTGTAGGTAAATTAATGAATTTTGCCATGCGTTGATATGTCTTCAATCTGTCCTCAGGGTTGGCATTGTGAATTGTTTTATGTATTACCTAAGTACCTAGATAATGCAATCAAATTAATTCATAGCAAACCAGACATTTTACATACTATGTATATCTCCCTATCCCTATAGGTACTCACTTATATGATATCCATGAACTCGTTATTTACTTGCAATGATATATTGATTATGAGTTTCTGCTTGAAAATGTACGACGAACCAAATGGAATTAGCAGTTCGAAACTGTAGTAGGTAGGTATGTATGGCTCCTAATTTAGCTATACTTCTGTAACAACTCCTCGTTTGTTTTTCTTAGCTAATAGTATACGTCTCTAATAATTGATTATTTCTAATTTACTTGTAATGTCAGGCGATATGGAATCTCCGCGAGAGCATAGCGGGCGCAGGTCTCGGCGTCGGTTATGTGTTCAAGTACGATGTGTCGCTGCCGCTCCAGAACTACTACGATCTAGTGCCGGTGCTGAAGAACAGACTAGGCGATAAGGCGATAGTCGTCTGCGGCTATGGACATGTCGGTCAGTACGGAACTCGACTGCTACTTTCGTGTTGGATAAGCGGATGACGCACTTATTATGTAGCTCACATAATAACAACACCTCCATCTACCCTCCGACAGGGATACTCCCGTTTAGTCCATCTTGTGGGATAAGCAGGAACTCCTTATGTAATCTTATCGTCATGGAGAGTACATGCTCTCACTGACAGATCGTGACATGAGGGTCATCGTCCGGTATCCTTCCATAAATGCACGTGCATTCGGCGGCACAGTTAACATAGGGTGCCAGAAAGGGTTTACGTTCGAACCTGCGCTTATTTGGGCATTTGTAATAATTATGTGAAGTCGGAATTTCGATACCCTTACCTTGCCCTTTCTTTATCATACTGTATACGTTCGTGCAATCTGCCATACATTTCATCAATCATTCATGCCACTTTGCACTTACTCATTGAACGTATTCATCAGCAATAACATCCACTTATATACGTGACAAAACGTTTACGCATTTTGTTTGAAAGAAAAATGCTTAGCTTGTATTTCGGCGGTTCTTCTTTCTTTACGAAATGAAATAAAATGGATATGAATGGCCTCACCCACAACTTAGATTCCTATCATGTTAAATGTCCTACAGGTGATGGCAACATCCACATCAATGTCACTGTACCAGAATACAACAAAGAGGTGTCATCTCTCCTCGAGCCCTTCGTCTTCGAGGAAGTGCACAAGCTGAACGGCTCAATCAGCGCCGAGCATGGCATCGGTTTCAGGAAGCCCAAGTACATTCATTACAGCAAGGACGAGTCGGCGCTGCAGATGATGAAAGAACTTAAGCAGTTGTTCGACCCAAATGGCATTCTTAACCCGTACAAAGTGTTGCCCGATTCGCAATCGTGCTAGAATGCACGATAAAATACTTACCTACATTATCAGAGTTATTTACACAAGCAGACAAAAAATTGAAGTTATTTTTTTTAATTTTACCTCTATTATTGTACCTAATGCCAAATGTTAATTTTTTTCTTTAATTTTAGTGTTTAAAAAAAAAGATATCGATATGTATCTAAAAAAAGATGTCTGCATAATTTAATGGCAACAAATTGTACTTATGTAAGTAGGTACCTACATTTGTAAATAGATTTTTATTAGTAAACGATATCGATGTTAAATAAATATTTAATTTGTAAATATAATGATATCTCGCATTTGATAATGCCAATTAAGACTTCTGATAATGGTAAATAAATGAGAATAGCAGGCAAAACAATGTTACGCAATAGGTAAACTACACTGATAACTGAAACATGTTTAAAAAAACATATTTTTAATAAAATAAAACAACATTATATTTAAATGACTTTTATTAAAATATCCATTTATTCTTATAACATTCATAATATCACTGCAACAAAAATACAATGGAATATTATAAACATTCTCCTAATTGCTTCAAATAAATAAATACAGTATTTCAGAAATATATTGGAAAAGGATTTCATTTCAATAAATATGAACGGCTCACGTAGCTTAGTTTAGCAGGTAGCGTATTATTGCTTTACGAATCTTTATAAGCGCATTACGTTTAAGAACACGAGAAAGTCTAACCAATCGGCAATTAGGTCATTGGCCGCAATCCATTTTACAGAAAGCCAAATACTACGCGACTCATTTGCTACGCAAATATCATCACATGACATACATACACCACAAATTTAACGGATTTGAAGAAAAAATACCATTCAGAAAAGAATTCGAGTGGAATATCGACTGGGCTTAGGAACTGCAACTGGATGGAAGGATCTATACGCAGTAGAACAACTTGGCCGGCAAGTTTGACTGCTCGCACTTCATTAACCACTTCAACATGAGTTTGCTATAAAGATTAGTCACTGACGTAATAACACATATTATATCGGTTGTAGTGAGACGTAAAATTATATAATTATGCAAAACTCTACAAGATTTGTGCCAGAGAAATGGATGCTGTTTGTCTGAACTGACTGACTGACACTTTGACAATCAATAATAATCATTTAAATAAATTCAACAGTGAAATGAATGAACAATTATCATATAAGTAAATAAAAACGTCAGCCTTCTAATTTATGCTATATTATGCAATATTTTCTCCAGTTGGCATTGTTTACAATGGAATGGATTCATGCAAGCCTTATTTTTTTGCACACAGAAGGCGCATTTTTATTTAAGTTTATTTCAACATTTTCTGTCATTTATAACGAAATGTGAAAAAACCTCAACATTAATGCAATGCTGTATTATATCATGAAATAGATAAAATAAATGGAGAAATTATGAGATCACTAAATATTACATTTTTTTCAAATAGACAAAATGTAAACAAGAAAACATGGCTCTAAATTATGGCCTTCGAATTTAGTGGTGGGAGCAAGTACACTTAAATTTACAACAGCTTATTGTAATTATCATTAACCACTAAGAAACATTAAGTAAAATTCATAAGTTACCTAAACTTGTTTACATTTAGTCCATATATTTTTATAAACTGACATGTTTATGTATATCTAACTTCTTAAATAAATTGAAGAATTAAAAACTTGTCAGAATTGTTGATAAAAACATTGCATTTTATTTATATGTTTACGCACCCCCGGAACAACAGACCAAAATATTAAAAACATAATTTGCTAAAACATAATTACGGGGACTATACTATTTATTTGGGGACGTACATAAAAAGCATATCAAATCTAAAAATTAATAGCCCTTCTCGTCCAGATAGGTACTATCGGGGACATTAATGCATTAATCACTTTTATAATCACCTTTGTATGGCAATACTTAGTTCTAGGGCAACAGTTTGCCACGACTGGGGACCTGAACCTTTCAATCAGAATTTAACCTTTCAAATGTCCTCGGTAGTACCTGACTTAGTATGATGGAGTACCTACATGTAAACTTATTAATCGTTCTGCATTGCGGTGTCTCTAAGTGGGGCATATGGAATACTGTTAGTAGGAAGGATACGGTCGCGAATATACTCCCGCTCGGCGACGCTGTCGGCTCTTTAACATCAATTAATAAAAGCCTCTAGGAACGGCCCAACTTGGTATCAAATCTGTAGGACCGATTTGACAAATTGGCATGTTAAGAGGCAAGTTGGGTAGTCATTTACATGGCAATTGGTGGGAACAGGAACCCTACAAATCGGCCCTTTAAATTGGGTGGCCAATTAGGCCGTTCGACGACTTTTAGTCAGAGCAACTAGATTGTGCAAGATACACGTTACACATACGTCAAACACATGCTTGAAAACATTCTCAGGGTGACTGACTACAAGGTTGTTTTCGCTCCCCATATATATTTTTTATAGTTTTTTATTTTTGTATTTTTTTGTAGTTTTCCACCATTGTCCTAGTTACATTAGACGACGTTTGGTCTGTGGCCCGCGAGGGTGGGGGCGCGCGCGCGACGCGGCTATCGCTTGATCTGGTTGGACATCTTGAGGAACTCCAGGAAGCCGGCCTGCATCTCGGCGTCCATGCCCGTGTCCCACGCCTCGTTCTCCAGCTCCTCGCTATTATACATAATAACATCTACTTACAACACATGCAATAACAAGTATTAACGGTCGCGTCGAAGTGTATTGTCATGTCGACATTTCACATGGCCCATTTGTACAAACATTCTCGATTTATGGTTCCAACATTATAAACCTATCTGCATTCATATTAAGGCTTAATTTTTTTTGGCAATAGACAATAATATTTGTGCAAATTGACGCATTGACATCTAAAGTTTAATTCGCATCTAGACCTTTGGGTATTATAATGTAATTTGAATAGAATATCATTTCAATTTTAATTTAGTAATTTCGATTTAAATTTAAGAAATAAAGATTCAAAATGGTAAAATTGAAACGAAAACGATTGAATCATTCTTGATTATAAATAAATGGGACCAACAACAACTTTGTGGTAATAATAATATCGCCAGGCGAACACACCGGCTATACGGTGCCACATTAAGCAACACTTTTACTATGGGTACTGTACAAAGGACTGGGAACGAACCGAGTATTAATACTTATATAGATATTAAGCATCCATGAATGGCTACAAACATTAGTGCTCATCATATAAGCTTGTCACCCGGGACCCTCGGCAGAGACAGCAGGGTCACTACCAACAGCACTAATCAAGTCGTCCAAAAGTCACATTTTAAAACAATATATCATAATCGGACGATCCAATATAAAATTATATGTGTTGAATTAAGAACCTCCTTGTTGTATGATCGGCCAGTAATTGGCAGCAGGCCCGACCCTGCAAGCGATTCTGTCGACCACTCGTGTGCCAGGCATGATGGTGGTGCTAGTGCAGGCGGGTACTCACAGTATGTCCTCCTCGAGCGCGGCGTTCTTGCCGGAGGGCAGGTTGCTCTGCAGGAAGGCGCGCTCCTCGGCGGTCAGCACGTTCCCGTCCGCCAGGTACCCGCCGTCGCTCGGCCCGCCCTCTGCGTATCGGTACATCAATGACGTCACATTATACTTTAACTCTACAAAAGTGTATATCTTACAAAACGACTAAATGATTTATTAACCAGCCGTACTGGAGAACGCGAAACGCTCCGACAATGCACCGTCATTTTTTTAAGCCTTATTACAATTAGCATGTGTTGAAGACTTCATATATTAGCCGATAAAATTAATCACATGATTTATGATTAATTATAAGCATGAAACAAAGCCTGTGTTAATGTATTTTCAAACAAAACAAATTGAATGACGAATGCTAAATCTATTTTAGTATTTTAATTACATGATCAAGATAAATATATTGTGTTATGAGGCATGATAATTATTACTTTTGGCGGATTTGTTATATTTAGGAAGACCCTGTAAAATTTGAGAGAAATGCATTTTTGTGGTACTAACAAATCCCACTAATATTATAAATGTAAAAGTTTGGATGGATGGATGTTTGTGACTCAATCACGCCATAACGGCTGAACGGGTCTGGATGAAATTTGGCATAGATATTGATTATAGTCTAGAATAGCACATAGGCTAAAATGTATGGTTCCCGTTGGATAGATTTGTTTTAAGTTTTCATAGAGTACCAATAAATTCATTTTCTCACACATTTGATTCTGAGGAGGTACGAACTTCGGCGGAATAGCTAGATACCTATAATTTAGAACAGGCTTGTATTGTAATAGTACTCCACGTAACAAGTATCGGAATGTGTGAATACAACAGGGTTTGTATTGTAATAGTATTCCAATGTATGTGTAGTCACCGTATGTGTATCGGCGGCGCGCGTCGGCGGGCGCGGGTGCGGGCGCGGGCGCGGGCGCGGGCGCGGGCGCGGGGTCGGCGAGCCCCCAGCGCTTGGCGCGCAGCGCCAGCACCGCGCTCACGCTCGGCAGCTGCGCGCGCCCCTTCAGCCGCTCGAACGCGAGGTGCATGCCCGACGGACAGTCCGCGTCCAGCGCTATCCCGGACAGCTGCACACCGAGATTACCCTTGAGCCTATGGGCTACTATACTCACGACACGACAGAATACCTTTTTATGTATACAAATATATAAAATTGGGAGTGTCTGTTTGTAATATTAAAATAATCGCTTTTTACTAAGTGCATTTGGTTGTATACACGGTACATATACCAAAACAACATTTTTTAACATTTTTGCATATCTGTGTGTCTGTTTGTTCCGGCTAATCTCTGAAATGGCTGGACCGATTTTGACGGGACTTTCAATGGCAGATAGCTGATGTAACAATGATGTAGCTTAGGTTACTTTTATTTTAGAAAAGAAAACCCCCAAAAACTTAATATCACAAAGACTGCCGGTCGCGTGGGCTCAGAACGCGCGAACGGGCTATTGCTGACGGTTTTCTTTGTTAAATACCACGCGGACGAAGTCGCGGGTAACAGCTATTTTTATTTATATAATCGAGACAACTAAGGGCCATAAATATGGATACCTTAAAACTAACATACATATAAAATAATACACCTATACACTTACTACAGTTCACGGCAATGGTGGATGGATTTTAAAATCGGGTACCTATAAAAATTGGATAATAGCACTCACTTTGAGCAGTTGGCAGACAGCTTTGATGTTGACTTCCTTTTCGGTGTCTAGGAGATGGAGCAGAACCTTGCACAGGCTGTCACCGAGGGACTTGATTCTTCCTCCCTAACAAAAATAACAATATCTTGCTATTTAACAAACTTCTTAACAATGGCTGACTGACAGACAATGCATAGCTTTAGCCAGTAGACCTAGAGTTTTGAAAATTGGAGGATATATTATTGAATAGAAACTAGAATTGCTCTATGAGACTTTTGGAAATTCAATCCATAAGGGGGTCAAAGATGGTCAGAAGATGCACATGGCTATAGCATTTTAGAATGTATCCCAGTGAACATTATAAAAAAAAACAATCAATTTCAATTATCGATTATATGATTCACTGTTATGCAGTCAGTTTTTTATTTTAAGAATCGTTTTATTTATATTAGTATCCAGCAGACCTTAACATTGGAGAAAATTTTACGTAACACAAACATTTTTTGTATTTTGTTTACAATAAAAAAATAAAATAAAAAGGGAATAACATTAATAGCGGTGTAGCGGAGGTTCTATGTCCGCGAAAAGTAGCTGGCCGCTTCACGGCCGGTTTCTATTTATGTCAGCATGACGTTTGTGGTTGGAGTTCTTTTGTTTTATTGTTTTATTTTCTGTTCATGAAAATGCTGAATGTTGAGGAAGATTATATATTTTTCCAGCAAGACAAAGTTATTATTATTTGTTAGCACTATCTTCGCATCCCTATATATACAGTAGAAGTAGACCCATGCTATTTCTACACTGGTGACCCCGACGTGATTTGAACACGCAACCTTCTGATCTGGAGTCAGATTTGTGTGTTTTCCCCAGATTGGCTATCAAGCGGCGCTGTAACAAAAGCAAGTATGAGCTGTTTGCTGCGAATGCATCCGTTATAGCCACGTACGGAGATGTCCAGCTGGAGTTAAACCTGGGACTCCGACGCGCCTTCACCTGGAATTTTGTCATTGCGGATGTTACTAAGCCGATCATTGGGGTAGATTTTCTAAGGCATTATAGTCTTCTGGTGGACTGTCGCAACCATCGTTTGGTAGATGGGCTTACCCACCTGGCCATAGAGGTGTCAAGCAAGAAGCCGGATGAGTCAATTTCTTCTGTGAAGGCGGTAATGGGTCATAGCCGGTTCCATGAGTTGCTGAAGGAGTATCCGGAGGTTACAAGGCCGGCTGGTAAATGGGATATACCAAAGCACAGTACGGTTCACTATATCAGAACAACTCCAGGACCGCCAGTCACCGCGCGTCCAAGGCGTTTAGCGCCTGATCGTTTGGAGATAGCAAAAAAGGAGTTCGAGAGTATGTTGCAAAGTGGAACAGCTCGACGGTCTGACAGTGCCTGGTCTTCGCCACTTCATTTAGTCCCTAAGAAAGGGGACGGATGGCGGCCTTGCGGCGACTATAGAGCCCTGAATGCTAGAACTATTCCGGATGAGTACCCTGTTAGGCATATACAAGACTTTGCTTACAAGCTCGATGGTACTACAATATATTCCAAAATAGATTTGGTAAAAGCATATAATCAGATTCCTGTTTTTCCTGAGGATATCTCTAAGACTGCAATAACGACTCCGTTCGGATTATTCGAGTTTCCGCATATGGGTTTTGGGCTTAGAAATGCTGCTCAAACTTTCCAGCGATTTATTGATGAGGTACTGAGAGGGCTAGACTTTTGTTTCGGATTTTTGGATGACATTCTGGTATTCTCCGAGTCACCAGAGCTTCACCTGCAGCATCTCCACCTGCTGTTTCAGCGAATCCGCGAATACGGGATTCTCGTCAATTCGGCGAAGTGCAAGTTTGGAAAGAGTGAGACAACCTTTCTAGGACATCAGGTGTCATCGAGTGGAATTAGTCCGATGAAGGAAAAAGTAGAAGCAGTAGCTCAGTATCCAGTACCAAAGACGGTGAAAGAGCTTCGTCGATTTTTAGGTATGCTCAATTTTTACCGGCGGTTTGTTCCCGGTGCTGCGCAATTGCAAGCTCCGCTAAGCCATCTACTTTCTGGGGCTGGCATGAAAGGATCGCGTCCGGTACATCTTTCACCGGAAGAAATTGTAGCTTTTCAGCAATGTAAAGAAGGGCTTGCTAATGCCACATTGCTGGCGCACCCAGATATGAAGTCCCATTTAGCTATTTATACCGATGCGTCTGATAAAGGAGTGGGAGCAGTTCTGCAACAATTAAAGGATGGGTTATGGAAACCATTAGGTTTTTTTTCCCACAAGCTTAATCCTGCGCAGGCGAAATATAGCCCATATGATCGGGAGCTATTAGCGATCTATGAGGCTATTAAGTACTTTCGATACATGGTTGAGGCGAGAAAATTCACTGTGTATACCGACCATAAGCCATTAAGCTATGCTTTTTCTCATCCGCACAAGGTTTGCTCGCCGAGACAATATCGGTATCTCGATTTTATAGCGCAATTCACAACGGATGTCAAGTTTGTTTCGGGGAAGGACAACGTTGTGGCGGACTCTATGTCTCGTGTGGAAGAGGTCGCAGCAGCCATTGACTACCAGTTGCTCGCGGCAGCCCAGGTTGTTGATACCGAGTTGAAGAATTTGCTGCAAGGTATTACCTCTCTGAAATTGGAAAAGATCAGGATGACAGGTGGTGATCTAGAAGTATATTGTGACGTTTCGACCCGGCGACCGAGGCCTTTTGTTACAGAGGCGTTCCGCAGGCCGGTATTTGAAAGTTTGCATAGTTTGAGCCACCCTGGAGCTGCGGCATCGGTTCGGTTAGTTTCCGAGCGATTTGTGTGGCCGGGTGTGCGCAGAGATTGCCGTCGATGGGCGCGAGAATGTTTAAGCTGTCAGCGTAGCAAGGTTCATCGTCATACGGTTGCGCCGTTTTCAACATTCAATGTTCCTGAAGGAAGATTTCAGAATCTGCATATTGATCTTATTGGCCCGATGCCGTGTTCAAATGGCTATAGATACTGCCTTACCGCGATCGATCGCTTTACTCGATGGCCTGAAGCGTACCCGCTTGTCGATATAACCGCAGAGGCATGTGCAATGGCGCTCGTGTCGGGCTGGATCGCAAGATTTGGATGTCCGGTTAATATAACCACAGATCGGGGCAAACAATTTGAATCACAACTGTTTAAGTCAGTTGCTAAGTTAACGGGTATGAAGCATCATTCAACTACAGCTTATCACCCTGCCGCTAACGGTCTCGTTGAAAGGTTTCACAGGCAACTTAAAGCAGCGATCATGTGCCATGAGCATTCCAATTGGGCAGAGGTTTTGCCAATGGTTCTGTTGGGCATACGCACCGCCTGGAAAGACGACTTGCAATCATCTGCGGCAGAGTTAGTGTATGGCGAGCAGCTGCGTATACCCGGAGAGTTTTTCAATCCTGGAGTGGGGGATCCTAACTCCGGAGACGTAACGGACTTCGCTGCAAGATTACGCAGTCATATTTCAAAGCTGTCACCGCAACCGACAAGGTGGCATACCTCTAAAACTTTTTATGTTCCCAGGGATCTCAGCGAAGCCTCGCATGTATTTCTCCGCAAGGGGCATGTGCTGAGAGCGCTAGAGGCCCCGTATTCTGGGCCGTACAAGGTCGTACGCCGCTCCGAGAAGACGTATGACGTAGAAGTATCAGGCAAGATCATCACGGTTTCTGTTGATCGGCTCAAGCCTGCTTTTGTCGCCCTGGAGGTTGATAATCCTGGGCCGCCTACAACGCGGGCTGCTGTCGGGCCTGTTTCACCACCTGCAGCGCGGACTGCTGTCACGCCTGTTTCGCCACCGGTAACGACGAGAAGTGGACGTCGGGTCAGGTTTCCGGACTTCTACCGACCGTAGTACCGGTCTCAGCAGGGGGGTGGTGTAGCGGAGGTTCTATGTCCGCGAAAAGTAGCTGGCCGCTTCACGGCCGGTTTCTATTTATGTCAGCATGACGTTTGTGGTTGGAGTTCTTTTGTTTTATTGTTTTATTTTCTGTTCATGAAAATGCTGAATGTTGAGGAAGATTATATATTTTTCCAGCAAGACAAAGTTATTATTATTTGTTAGCACTATCTTCGCATCCCTATATATACAGTAGAAGTAGACCCATGCTATTTCTACAGCACAATGGAAACAAATTTGGGCAGCTTCCAGCCTTTGCTTGCATCTCTGAGATTTTATATTCTATAGTTTGTGTGTACCTCTGTGTGGTGTAATGATAAATGGACATGTTTTTTATTTGTATTGTTATTTGAAAACCCAATTGGAACAGTGATCTTGCTTTCTGTATGATAGGCTCCCAAGGTTCGAACCCCAGCAGGGGTAAACTTTATGTAATGAGTATGTTTGATCCCGAGTGGATAGATGGATGTTCCATATAGACATAGCTGCTTGTATAAGTAATTATATACTGGAATTGCTTCCAGTTTATTGTGTGATACCTATAATGCAAGCTTGCCTTTTGAGGCCATACAGTTGGTGTTTTTCAGATGATATTTATTTATTTAAATATTTACCTGGTTATCCTCCAGTTGGGTGTAAATCTCAGCAAGGAACATAGCAAATCCACGCATATTCTCCTCAGAGGTCTCGAGCCCACTGATGACTTTATTCTCTTCAGCCGAACATCGCTCCAGCAGGCAAGCTCGGAATGTGGACTCCTCAGTTGGAGCCACAGAGTCGTACATGGAACACAGCCGCGCCCCATTGTAGCGGAAGTTGGACTCACCTATTGACTGGAGTCAAAACCATTTTTATTTTGTGAACAGTCATAATTTATAGCCAACAGAATTGGGACTTTTTGACGCCAAAACTATTTCTACAAATTATGGCTAAATTTGATACATCTGAAATATATGTCTTTAACTAAAATGAAGTTGTTCTATACTATGGTTCCATAAGGGGACTATCCAGTTCACTCCATCAATATAGAGTATGTGGATGTGACATAACACCATAGGAATCAAGATTTGGATTACAGAATTATGTTCCAAAGGCTCATGGTTCTTGTGATATCATCAGAATTGCCATGATACAGATGTGTGTGATACATTTTTCATACAATTCATCATTACGTTCATAGAAGATATATATTTTTATACTATTAATGTATCAATAACATGGAATTGTGAATGTACTTACGTATGTACTTACGAAATATTTTAATAAGTAAACATATAAAAAAACAATCTGAAATTCTTTATTTACCTGATTAACAATAGCATCCACCAGCGGCCTAGTGAAGTTGACATCATGTAAGGTTGAAGCAAATGCATCAACCAACGGCCCGCACAAGGTATCAAACTTACCAGGGTCAAAGGTTATCTCATACATCACTGTTATCAAGTTGCCCAAGTTCTCCTGTGCCAAACATAAGCAACTTATTAATAATTAAAACAATTAATTTAATCAATAACAAAAAAACTATAATTATTATAAACATGTACCCTTAAGTCCATGCTTTCAGCTTCCTCCAGAGAATAAGACATTATGTCCAAGCTGTAAGGATCTTGGTTTTGAGCTTGACGAAGCCGGTCTTGAACCGAGGACCGGTGGACCCTGTATGGTGTAGGATCCGGATTATATGTTGGCACTGCATGTGGAGTGTAGTTAGGTGGATACCATTCCTTAGCATCAGCCGACAGTTTTGATTTAGAAGCTTCGACTGTAAAAAAAATATTACATGAGCCTCACCTGGTTCTTCTTCTTCTTTCTTTTTGAAGAGATGGTATTTGGCCTCACCCACAATATACACAATAACATATTGTCTCAGTCAAACTATACCAAGCTTTTTTTTATGGATGCAGTTAATAGGCTGTGGATCCCCAGACCATTGTACGGTTTATAATAATGATGAGTATGCAGGTACATGACCCACTAAGATTATTGCATCTTAAATCAATCACTTCAGACCTCGGACGGCCGCGCCTGTCAATACCACAGCGATGAGCGACGTCATTAGAAATGAAAATCCTCACGTACTTTCACCTGAAGTATTATAATTACGACGAACAACGCAACTAGGTGGCGAAGTATGGCGACGTCACAGCGCACAAGTTTCGATGCGTGAAAGTGTAGAATAAATCAAATCGAACAATATACTTACTACCCTTTGACTCATCGGTAACAGTAACCGTTTTCGGCCTACGGAGCTCCCGTGGTTGGTTATCCGGTTGCTGCCAACCGCGGCCCCTGCCTCTTGGACCACCAATCTCACCGTTATTCATTTCAACACTATGTTATACGATGACAACAGTATATTGAGTTTTCTGTGACAATATTCCATAAATCAAGACAGAGATGATTTTCAATTCTTACGCTATATAATAGCTCGACAAATTCGACACGTAAACAAAGAAAAAATATTCTTCGCAACGTAACTAATTTCACGGCACAACCTCCATGTTAGTTACTTGAGCGAAGGAGATAGAATGATCTTTTTTACTATATTGGCTCCCTCGTAAAGCAGAGGCATTCGATCATGATGCCGATTTTAGAGATTTTATATTTTTTTTATTTTGGTATTAATAGTTTTAACCTGCCTGGTAAAGGCGTTAGGTAGATACATGAATAACTATTCGTTTCTACGAATTAGATGTAATTTGTTAACGTATATTCCGCCAGGTCTTTGTATTATTCCTTCGTTTTTCGTGCAACCATCGATTTTGCTCTGCAGCTTGATCCCCAAAGGTCATACAATGATGAAATCTAAGTTTGTTTATAGTATGAATATAAAATTTTAATTACACTAAGTCGAATTTATGTATTCAATTCGTAGTTATGAGTTTGTTCTTCAAATATTTATTAATTTAGATATAATATTCCATGATAATAGCATGGGTGGGTTAATACAATATTTAATAAAACACAAGTTAGACAAAATCTGGTTTATATAATCAAAACAAGCATATCTTTGATATAATCATGATTATCACTACTTTTTAACTACTAACCTACACATAAGATCATAATTTACAAACCTATACATTATAACTCACTATTTCTATTTTAGCATACAATTGTTCAATCTATTTTCTACTAAAATTGTCTACCTTTAGGTACATAAACAAGGAGTTTGTAACTCTGTAACCCATACATAGTGAAATTAATCAAGTTTAAAGTAGCCAAGTTTGTTTTGTTGGTATCATCCACCTAATAAAATAATTTTATATAAGTTTGTCATTCTTTGACAAGCAATTATTGACTCTGTTGGCATCTCTAATAAGTTACATTAACATTTTGTTTGTGCAGGTGTGTGACCTCTCATAATGGGGCTAATTTTGTTTTTATTGCACATGCTACAGTCAGTTTTAGCAAAACATTAATCTATGGTTACAGTTGAAAGGTATACAGTTTATTGCTGATAGGGTTCATATCAAGAGTGGATTTTCTTATATAGATACTTTCTGTTGTATTGATTTTATATACTAAATGATTCACCACACCCACATGTGCCTTTGATGTTGGGATTATTGAACACAAACTCTGCGGAAAGCTTGTCTTCAACAAAATCCATTTCAGTTCCTGAAAAAGAAACATTTGATAAGTTTTTACATAATACATTGTAATGATATATTTTTATATATAGTATAGATATAGTCTATATTGATAATAACAATATTTACCTAATAATGTTAACTGTGCTTTTTTGTCTATAATTATAGTGATACCATCCTGTTTAACTTCTTCATCTAATTTATCTTTAGTTTTTGCATAGTCCAGGGTATACGACAAACCATTACATCCTCTTTGCCGGACACCAACTTTCAACCCTATAAAACCTTTAGCTTCATCTTTACACATAATTTCTTTCACTTTGTTGACTGCCGTAGGGGTTAAGACCAGTGCAGCCCTTGAAGGTAATACTCTTTTTTTCACGGCTCTTACAGTTGCACTTGCGATAGTTTTTGTCGCCATCTGAAAATTTACAAGGCGTAATACATTTGGCACTGTATACTTGCCTTGGGCGAATCTATGTCGTCACGAAAAGAGGTAATGAAATCATGTTTTTACGTATGCACTATTAGATAATAAGTAAATAAAGAGCCTGTATTGGTTTACACACATTTTTATGTTTTTATGTTTCATTGAAAAAAATAAATTATTTCATAACACGGTGACTTTAGCTCGTTGCCAACAAATAGTATATTAAACCTGTGATTGTCAAAAACCAAAAACAAAAACTATGCATGTCAGTCAATAGCAGTGTTGCCAACCCCAAGAAATTGAAAAACAGCAACTCACCAATAAAAAAACAGGAGAAAACAGTAGATAAAGTAAAAATAGCCAGATTTCATACTTTCCTCATATAATTAAAACAATTACCCACTTTTATTAGTTACCAGGACTCACATGCATTGTTATATTATAATATTGATCTCAAAATAATAAAAAACAAAAATCAAAGTAAAATTATTTTCCACTTTCATCCGCAATTGCTATTTTCAGACTCATTTTATTTTTTTAAATCATACATATTTTTGTTAAATTTCTTCATTTGCCTTTCTGTGGCTTAAAATGAGTAGCACTCGGTTATTTCGGATTTAGTGTTCAATCAATTCTGTTGCGTAATTTGGTTTTCATAATATTTATAGCTGAAAATAATCTTTCTACGGTGGCGCTGGTATGTGGTAGGCACAAAAGTTTCTTCACCAATTCACACAATGTGGGAAATGTTTGAGACCTGTCTCCATTTTTAAATTTGTGTACATGTTTCCAGTAGATACTAACAACTAGCGTCAATGCGTTTTATTACATAGTGGTTATCACAAAATATTTGCATAGAGTAATAGGTGGCCCTGAACGCTGATTGAAAAACAGTAAAAATTAGGAATGAAACAGAAAACAGGGGCATCAATGTGAAAACAGCAAATCTACTGTTAAAACAGTAGGGTTGGTAACACTGGTCAATAGGCTTGTCAATAAGTGATGTCAAAATTTGACAATATAAATCGGCTAAGTGGTTGTCAGGACTCGCACCAATATAGTGCAAAGACGGGCATAGCAAATAGCTGCAAACGCCACTAATAAAGAAGTAGTACAGTTCCGTAACCATGTCAACAACTAAAACTTATCGTAAAGCAACTACCTAGGTTAACCAAATTCATGAATTATAAGAAACTTATTTTTCATTTCGTGAATTTCTGTCTCAAAGCCGGACACATAGTAAAGGACTCTACTTTCTTTTTTATATTTTTCGGTTTAGTCAACGTAGTGATTAATTTCTCTGTGAGTTTAGTTATGATCTTTAGTCCTAATTAAATATCATAAAATAAAGTTTCCAATAAATAAATCGCATTTGGTAAATTAATTAGAAACTGAAAACTTTATGAAATGATAGACATACACAGTATATTATAAAATACAAAAAAAACATACTTCCATTTATTATTGTTTTTATATATTAAACTCCAACACTTAATTTTTTTTCTCCAAATAACCGTAAATGTCATAAAACCGATAATTTATTCTGAAACACACAACACTAAAAGACACGTCTCTTCTCTTCCTTCATTCATTCATGGCACTTGTGTAGCGTGTAATGATTTTTTTAAAATAAATGTTCCCAATGTATTAAAACATAAAAGATGGGTGGTCAAAAATTTGAATACGATGAAAGTGGATCTACATTCTTTTACTTTGTTCTATCTTTCCTCGCATTAATTCTCGTACCTGCTACATTTTACTACTGGCCGAGAAAACGAAAAGAAGGTAATTCCCTCGTCTACTCATGTTTTACTTGTATTTGTATGTGTTCTGTGAATTAGTTACATATTTTTATATTGTTTTTATATATATTAACCATAATTACTTAAATGTATTATTTAGTAGCACTAGCTACGTAGAATAATTTAATTACCGTTACATGTATCATAAACCGATTCGTCATTTACGTTCTAGTTAAACTCCGGTTAAATCTAAGTAACAAGAAGAAATCCGTAGTAATCACAACGTTTTTTTTAGATCCTGCGAAACGGGCCGAACTATGTCAATGCCCAAATTGTGTAAATAAACAAATCATAATAGAACAATCAGAACCTTACAAGGGTGTTAAAAATTTCTTTATAAAGTTAGCAATAATATCAGGATGGGTACTACTTGGGTTCTTGGCATATAAAGTATCACAATTTGACTATGAAATGTCTAATTTTGACCCCTATGAAATATTGGGCTTGCCCCCGGGTGCCACTCAGGGAGAAATCAAGAAATCATACCGCAAACAATCACTTATATTGCATCCTGATAAGGAAACTGGAGATGAGAAAGCCTTCATGCGGCTTACAAAAGCATATCAAGTAAGACTTTTAGATTGATTGATATTACAACAATAATTTATAACATACACATAAAATTTATAACTTGTTAGTTTATCAAATATGCATTTTAATTATTAATTAGCATTACCTGTAGCTTACCCCCCATAGACTTTCCATAGTCTTCGATTTATGTCATGAACTTACTTCTTTATCTACTTTTGATAATATATGTCACATGATTACTATAGGTATATTAAAGTAATTCCACTTATTTCAGGCTCTAACAGATGATGAGGCCAGACGTAACTGGGAAAAGTATGGCAACCCAGATGGTCCCGGTGCAATGAGCTTTGGTATTGCTCTGCCGAGTTGGATAGTGGAAAAAGAAAACAGTGTTTGGGTGCTTGGCCTATATGCTTTAGTATTTATGGTTGCCCTGCCTACTGCTGTAAGTGAACTTATTTACCCAACAATTTAAACTTATAATGAGGCTACGAGTTATCCGAATACCTATTATGATATGCAAGTATGTCATACACATTCAGGTGAATCAATTTAAATGTGTCCAACGTGTATGGATTTTTTAATCAAGAATGTTGTTTATACTGCTGCACTAAGTCAGAGGTTACGCAGTTTATCACCATCTGGACTAATTCTGTGTGAAAAATAGTGTTACTTCCACTATCCACAGTTTATTTTACGGTATCTATTACAAGCGATGCTTAGTTTTTGTTCTTGTCATACAGTTGATGTGTTTGTCTGAGTGAATGAAAAAGTGCCATCAACTAAAGTTTCAAAATTGATATTAGTGAATCATAGAACATAATTAATAATGTAATTGCCACCACTGATGGGCATCATGACATACTAACCAATTGACAACATGATTAGCTCAGTTAGCAGTGACCCTGCCTTCTGTGCCGAAGGTCCCAGATTCGAATCTTGGTAGGAACAAACTGTGATAAGCATGAATGTTCATAGTCTTGAGTCACAGATGTTTAATATATATTTAAGTATTATTGCATTGCTTAGTGTGGGACCATATAGTTGGTGTGTTAATATTCTTATTATTATTCTGAATGGTTTGTTTCAGGTTGGTACCTGGTGGTACCGTTCCATCCGCTTCTCAGGGGAACAAGTATTATTAGACACAACACAAATGTATTTTTATTTCTGTCACAAAACACCGTCCATGCCACTGAAAAGAGCTCTCATGATCTTGGCTGCTTCCTGTGAATTTGACAGGAGACATAATTCAGAAATTATTGAGAGGATAACAGACAATGAGGAAGTTCCGATGGTATGTTGCACATTCAATTTAATTAAAATAATTATTTAATTACCTATGCAACTTCAAATATAGGATGTAGGTGCTTTAAATATTTACGCATAACAATGGTAAATATCTTACCACTTACTATGATGATACTGATATTAATATCACTGTGTACAATAACAGTCCAGTAGTTTTTCATTGCTGCTTGAACAAAGAGACAAACATGCATGCATTGTAAAGTATGTATCTCCTTACCTTATCCCTAACCAAGCGAGTACGTCCATCTAATTCATTGGCCGTATCCAAACCAACCGCGCAGCCTTGCGTAGCTGCTGGTGCATGATAGCGTTCGTGCGAAGCAAAAGCTCGTGCTATGTGGCGTTAGCCCTGTCATTTGCGAGCTATGAGCGATACGCGTGACATGTGCCTGAGCTAATCTTGCGAGACACGTCTATCTACAAATACATTTATTTTAAGATTAGCATGTTTTCTTTTATTCGTGGGGAATTGAACCTACTTTGATTAGGTATGATAAGTTTTTTTTTTTTTAATCTATTGTGTTTTGTTAGTTACTGTCATCATAATTAGAGTCAATAATGAAAAACTGAAATCGCCTTTCTCACCTGAGCTATCCCTAACATTTTGGTAAACCGATCGTCTCCCATTTCTCAAAGCTTAGCTAGAACCCTACTCTTTACCATATTTTTTTTATATGGATGAATTATTTAAAATATTAAGGAGAAAATGAGAGACGGAACAACTTAACCTACCTAATCAAAGTAAGTTCAACTCGTCACAGTATGTACAATTGATCGGCAGTTGTTACGCGAGCTACCGAACTTAGGCGAGAAGAACAAGGAGCAGCCCCTGTGCCGGCCGTACAGCATCAAGGCGCGCGCGCTGCTGCACGCGCACCTGGCGCGCATGCGCCTGCCGCTCGACACGCTGGAGTGCGACCGCCGGTACGTCGTGTCCCGCTGCCCGGACCTCATCGTGGAGATGGTCAACTGTGTCAATCAACTGATCGCACTGGCTTATGCTAGGAGAAGTACGTATAATTTGTTCATTAATTGAGTATGGAATTTATGGGTGATTTTTTTTTTATCACCAGACAAAGTCATCAGCTATTTGTATCCAAACTTCCCAGCCAACAATAAACTTGACAGGAATGTATTACTTGATTCACATTTCTTGACAGGAACAACGCATTTAATTCCCATTTCTTGACAGGAATATCTTGTTTAATTGACAATTTCTTGACAGGAATATCTTGTTAAATTCACGTTTCTTGACAGGCACATGTTGTTTAATTCACATTTGACTGGAATATCTAACTTAATTAACATTCTATTCCAGTTCCCCGCTTACCAACCATCGAAACAATTGAAAACTGTATGAAACTCTCGCCAATGATAGTGCAAGGTCTTTGGGAGTACAAGTCACCTCTACTCCAATTGCCGTACATAACGGAGGACCATCTGAAATACTTCACGAACCGGAAGAAGCACATCAAGTCTCTGCTCCAGTTGGCTCAGCTGCCCGGCGACGAGAGGCGGCAGTTGCTTAGGTTCTTGAACGATAAACAGTACGATGACGTCATGAAGGTGTTGAGCAACATGCCCTTCATACATTTCCAAGTGAACACTGAAGGTGAGTTCAACATAAACATTTCAAAGGCGTGAAGTCCGCCAACCTGCACTGGGCCAGTATGGTGGACTATGACCTAATCTCCCTCACATTGAGGGGAGTCCCGTGCTGTGTATATTATTTATTATTATTATTACTGAAAATGAGAATCACACTTGAAATTGGCAAATCCTAGAGGTGGGAGTCGGTGTTTGAAATACCACACCTTCATTCCAAAGCGAGTGTTGATCTTCTTCGATGTTATACTGTGATATTATTTTCAGTGATCGACGACGAGAACTCGACAGTAGTGACAGCAGGTGCGATAGTCACCGTGACCGTGTTCCTGCGACGCACCAACATGAGGGAGCTGTTCGGGGACACCACCGTCAAAGAGAAGGAGATCATAAAGTGAGCCGCTGACATTAGTGGACGTTTAATAAAAAAATAATATTATACAAAAAAGGGATAGATAAATTTACAGGCTGTTTAACAAGTCTAAGTGCGTCTTCAGATTATGCGTGAAATGCAGTACTTGCAAAATGGCGGTTTCGAAAAAAAGGCGAAGATGATATCAAAGTTAGCTCTGTTAGTGTTGAAAATGTACAAAATAACAAATTATTATTTTGGATAAAAACAGAATTTCGAAAATATTATTTAAAAAATTTGCCTAGGCTCGAATTGAACCCGCAACCACCTAGTGCAGTAAGCCGTGCGGCTTACACTTGAGCCACTAGACCAAACTGCTGTAATTGTTCTTTGTTAGCTTTATAAGATCGACAATATGGCCATCAAATAGGTAGTCCATGACGGATACACGATAATGAATCCTCGGTGTTTTATTTTCAACATGGCATATAAGGACTGTTTTTATGTTACTGACCATTCCCAATCTTTAAAGCCCCATGTTACTGACCATTCCCAATCTTTAAAGTCCAGCATTGCTTGCCTAGTGTTAAACCGATTATAGAATTAATACTACCCGTTCGTATGACAGGGAGGACGAAGATGGCGCCGGCGAGAACGGCGAGAAGCCTGACAATGACAAGAACGAGAAAAATGACAAGAAAGAGACGTTCAAGCGGCCCGTTTGGATGAAACAAAGCAAGAAACAGCCGAGCAAGAAGACGAAGAAACCTGCGGCCGGCAAGCCGCAGGCCAAGCCCGCGCCGCCCGCGCCCGCCACCCCGCCGCCGCCCGCCAGCGACACCAAAAAGATTAAGGAGCCAAAAAAGAAAGATGAAGACGGTAAGAAATTTTATACAGCTAATGTCAATACTCAGAAAAAAAAGTAACTCTGCGATAGAAACTTAAGGCAAAGCATGCCAACAACTTGGACGAGATTGTTCTATAAAACTGTTGAAAACCTTGTCAATTATATCCAATAGATATTACAGATAAAGACGCACTTCCCAGAACATAACCTTGGCGGCCCCCTTGTTAAATGGACTGATAAATTTACAGAGTGATTCAGAAAGGGTATACTAACCCTTGAACCAGCGTTACTTAGCGCATTCGTAATTATTTTGTGAATTCAGAATTTCGATATCGAAATTTAAAAAAAAATGCTCTCAAAATATAACAATTATCGTTTTGTTGGGAACAATTTTTTTATTAAATCGACATATTATCTAAATTCTGACTTCACATAATTACAAATGCGGCAAAGAAGACGGGTTCAAAGTTAAGTATACCCTTTCTGAGTCACCGTATTCTACCGCTACATAAATAATGACGGAAAAAAAAATTGCGGTCTTGACTGTGTCGATATTAATATCCCTTACGATTTTTTATTTTCAGAAAAAATATCTACAATTGCGACCCTGTTACAGTTTTATTAATTATAGAAGATAGTATAAATGTGTTTGTTTGTCGTAGGCGAGGATTCCGACATGGGCAGTTCGGACGAGTCGGGGTCCCACAGCTCCGCGTCGGAGGACGAGTCGCGCGACAAGTCGTCGGCGGCGGAGGACGACGACGACCAGTGGGAGAAGTTCCAGAAGAGGTTGCAGAAGCGGGAGCGGCTGGAGGGGCGGTCCAAGAGCTCGCATCCCGTGCACTGTCCGAACTTCCCACAGGTGCGTTCACTTCAATTATAGCTCTACGACAATTGACCTCAGAACAATTTTTCGTCGGAATTCGCAATGAGAGTTGTCTGCTCTAAGAACCCACGTATGCATCGCAGCGAGAGCAAATTCAACAGAGCACGGCTACATTATAAATACAGCTAAATTTTTTACTAATATCGTAATGCCTCTGGCTACTAATGCTACTTAGTGATTCGTGTATAATATCCAGCGACGGAGTAAGCGCTTCAGCGTCTATATTGAAGTGCTTAATTAGAAGATTGTTATTTATATGAAAATCATAATTATAAAAGCTGTTCTACCATAATCATGAATTTATTTTTACAATCTATTCTAATGCGAATATCACATCTTTAGTAATCGTATTTTCACACTTTTGAAATTTTATAGGTCTATCAGATTCTTAGCTCACATGTATACCGATATCTAGGTCTATAACTATCATTGCTAAGGGCACGGGCAGACTGGTAACGCGTTGTGTGTGGTGCAGGAGAAGCAGGAGTACTGGTGGTGCTACATCTGCGACCGCAAGTCGCACACGCTGCTGACGGCGCCGGCGCACGTGACGGCGCTGGTGGACGCGCACGAGCTGCAGCTGCGCTTCACCGCGCCGCGCTGGCCCGGCCTCTACACCCTCGCCTGCTGCCTGCGATCCGGTCAGTCACGCACACACACACACACACACACACACGCACACATGACACACACACGTACACATGCCACACGCACACATGACACACACATGCCACACACACACACACTCTCTCTCTCACACACACACACACACACATGACACTCTCTCACACTCTCACACACACACACATACCTTTTTTATTTTTAATAAATGACCGGGCTGTCTTTTGACCATTGCAGCAGGCGTTCGATTTTCGGAAAACAAATATATTTATCGGTAGTATCGGTTCGGTTATCGATTGGTGATCTTTTAGGAACTAGGGGGCTCCAAGGATCGGCGATATTACAACAGGCGTTAAATATTTAAAAGTTAGGGTATTTTATTAGAGCATACATTCAATATGGACGAAATTCAGAGTGCTCGAGTTACACATTATAGTTAACAAACGCGAGACGACCTCTAAAAGACTGGATATGTGTAAGAATATTAAAATGGAAGAGCTTCATTATGACAAATTTGCTGGCGTTTCAACAGATAAATAACGCCAATAAGTCATTTGAGTATCACGTAACATTAGCTTAATACCATTATTAACACCTAAAATTCACTCCTATTTTATACATAAAATTAACATAAAAGAGAAAAGGTGGAATTATTGCATAATGCATTCATTCGTAAAACAAAACCTGAATGCTAAATCACCAATAAAAAACTTGAAACGAACTAGCCTTATTATGTATCATGGTGGTGAAGAAAATCAGTTTTGTTTTAAACCAACTTCAAAAAGGATGAGGTTCTCAATTAGGTTGTATTTTTTTTATATTTTTTTATGTTTGTTACCTCAGATCTCCGTCATTTATGAACCGATTTGGAAAATTATTTTTTTATATGAAAGGATATGCAGATTGGTACCATTTTCTATATCAACGTGTAACTTTAAATCCTCCGTGTAATAGAAATGTGTTACAGTATCCGGCCGTAAATATTGCACATCGGTTATGGAAAAAGTTTCGGCTTTGTAGAGCGTCGTCTCTTTCGCTCTTGACTCTAGCCGATAGTCTCTTTCTAAAGCTTAACGTGCAATATTTTCGGCCGGGTGCTGTACTTTAAATTTATAAAAAAAAAGTATCTCAATTTACAAGTGCACTACGAATCATTTTTCTATGTGCTATGTAAATTATTGTGTATTGTAGATGATTCAAAACTATCTATAAATTTGGGGAGTATTTTATCTAAATACATTGTTTCACAGGAGACTGCGCGTGCGCTTGAACGAGCGTTAGAAAGGTGTTAGTAGTAGACAGTAGGAAGCGTATATAATTTGTTGAACGTACTTACTTTCGCGGCCTGATTAGCGACGTGGTAGTAACTCTGCTTTCTGCGCCGAGGGTCCCGGGTTCGAATCCTGGTAGGGACACAGGCTTTGTGTGATGAGCACGAATGTTTGTACCCGAGTCATGGATGTTTATATATATTACATTATATACTGAGTTCGCCTTCAGTCCATTGTACGGTACCCATAACACAAGCGTTGCTTAAAGTGGGACCGTATAGTTGGTGTGTTCGTATGACGATATTTATTTTACTTATTGATATATGTTTGTGCAGACTCGTACATCGGCATGGACCAGCAGCAAGACATGAAGCTGGACGTGAAGGAGGCGGCCGCGGTGCCCGCGGAGCACCCGCAGTGGGACCTCAGCGACTCCGACACCGACAACAATGATCAGGTAGGACATTCATACACCATACACCTTCTTCTTCATTTTTTTTCGTTGACAATCGGCTACAAAATAGAGTCACATTTTGCTAGTGTCGAGTAACATTTTTAAGTATAATACCCCTAATGATAACAATGATGATTAATCCCCTACATTTATTAGTAAAGCTTTAGATATACTGATTTTTTACCCTAAATCTTGGGAGCACTTGAAAAGTCGTAATATACTATAATATTTTTATTCCTTCGCTTATTCACGTTTATGAACCCACAATGATTAATATCCCACTACTTAATTATTTATCAACAATTACACTAGTTATTTATTTATATATATATTCTTAAAGTAAGGTTTCTTAAAATGTAGTTCTTCACTCTTGTAGCATCACGCATCCAAAGGGTAGGCGGAGGCGTATTGTAGTGTATTTATCTGTCACCGATGATAGTCTCTTTGGTCCAAATGTAATTAGGGACGAGCCTATTGCCATTATACCGGGCCTCTCCCTCTCAACGCGAGGGGCATTCGAGCGAAAGTCCTCCATCCTGACCCAGTGCGGGTTGGCGAGCTGCACACAGCCTTTTAGAGGCGTGCAGATTTTCTCACAATCTGATATTATGTATTAGAAAAAAAAAAGATTTAAGGTGGAAGCTCAGGGTCAGGGCGCGAAATTCAAAATCCAATGGTTTTTATTTTTTTACGAAAAATTTGGACATCTTTACGATGTAATTTAGTGGTTTGCGATATTAGCATTCTGCATAGGATGTTTCGATGTATTAAGTTTGCTTAAAAAAATACCTAAAGCGATACAACACCATGAAGTTAGTAAAAGTAGCAGTTTTTACAAATTTTTCGTGAAAAAATAAAAACCATTGACATTTTGAATTTCGCGCTCTGACCCTGAGCTTCCCCCTTAAACATGAAATTTGAATGTCTAGGAATTTTCTAGCCATTGTTTTGATACACACACACCAACTTGGATATCGCTGCAATGAACAAAGTTAAAAACAGCTTACAACGAATTCTGGGTATACTACAGTGCACCTCCGCCTACTGCTATAGCCTTTATTATTTGTGCTAAATAAAGAACAAAGGATGAATGTTGTTTATTCACTAGGTATGTCGTATTGTTAGCCACTCGCTCCTTGTCCTAGGTAAATAATAACAATACCTATCTATTTGATATTCCACTTTTATTCATAACCTTCGCCAACGATGCAGGTGACCTATATAAGTTTTGTAAATAAATAATACGTACGATTTTATTTTAGTATTTTGTAGTCAGGATTCCGATATGACGATTTAAAAAAAAAATCCTAAAATCAAAAAGCTGATAGGTATTTTTTTCATATTTACATGATAAGACATCAACATTATGACTTCACATAACGATTACAATGTAATTAAGAAGTGGAGGTTGAATGGCTAGTATACCCTTTCTGTATCATTCTCTATGACAATAGATATATATATTATAACGTCCCTCCCATCAATTGTCAAGTGCGAGTGTTTCTCGTGCGGTGATGATATTCTTCTGGCTAGGGCCGGATAGTGAACGGTTAAATCAAATACATTAGAATGTACCTAACAAGTAGGTAATGGAATATGTATGTTAGTTTAGTGTAATACTTTGTCCTTGTTACACGGAGAGATCTAAATATGTGGAAAATCCAGTTTTTAGTTAGGAAACCCCAATGTCCGCGGCGACGGAAATAAAATAGTTGAATTACTGGCCAGCAAGATGTTTTTTTTTGTAAACTATAATATACAATAAAATAAATGTTGATTGAAGCTTATAAATAACAAATATCGCCAGAAAAAACAACGAACTGTATGTTACAAACTAAATAACCTCACTAACGTAGAATGGTCTGGGCGCGATACCAGAAACACTTAGACAAGGGCCAATTATGGAAAGATATTTCAAATATTTTACCGAAACGGAAATCGAATCCCCAGTCACTTTGTGCAGTAAGTGGAGAGATGAACGCTCAAGCTACTGTACCAGGCGGTCGTAATATTGATAGGTATGTATGTACTTATTATAATTTCAATTTTTTTTTTCACAGGGCGGCAACGAAAGTGAGTTTACAACAGACGACGAGGTAGAAGAAGAGTAATCTTAAATTAACTAAGTTATTTTTATAGAGTTTATTAAATGAGGTGTTCGCGGAAAGATTGTCGTATGGTCTGACGGCGAGTGAATATAATGTTTTATATCCAAACGTGTTTATTTCATTTTACACTCTCGTCTTTCCCCTAATCGTATAGGAACATCTAGTTGCCATAACATTTGCATAGTCCACGGAGACGCGACCGACTGAGAGGATCTTATACAGTGTTGCACGTAGCGCAATGTGTCAAGCTACACAAAGGGATGTTAGCGTAGCTGGTTTGCGAGGGTATCGTCCTCGGAGGCTGCGCGGGCGCGTCGCGAGACGGCGGCGGAGGGGGGCGAGCGCGGCAGGGGGAGGGGGAGGGCGCGCGCGCTGGCCGCCGCCGCCGCGAGCCGCATTCGCGCGCCACCGCCCGCCACAGCCCCACGACCGAACGACCACAGCCCGCGACCGGTGTCGTATTACCGCTCTAAATATAACCCGCGAGCGCGATCGCCAATTTAGAAACGGTCGCGCGGCGTGTTTTGAACCAGTGATTGACAGTGCTAAGTGAAGAATACTACCCCGATCGACGAGCTATCGGCCTCCGACGTGAGTATCCCAGAGATGTGGATCGGACGGGCGATCCGATCCGCATATACCTATTATATTACCGCATCGCGGTTTTAAAATAAACAGCTGTTCTCGGAATCGATAGCACCGGTTCCGCGCTAAATCGGGAGGATGGTTGCAGAGGTTTTTAGAAATCCGAGATGAAGGCGGTTATTGACGGACGGCAGAATATGTTGCTCGTCGCGAATGTCATTGCTAATACTCGGACAAGGGGATGTTTACCTCGATTCTTGCTATTTATAAAAACTACGCGAAGTATTAAGTTCAAGGAGTTACCTAGACTACTGCTGTCGTATAACATTAATCAGGATTCACAGCGCCGCTTTGACCGCAGACCGACGTTAGCTATTAAGTTTAAGCAGGACTAAGAATTTTGAGATGGGTTTTAACATCTTTGACAGTACATGTTATTCTAATCAGATTCCAATAAGTTTGACAGTAGTTTTTATTATCATTCAATCTTGTTTTTATGTAATCGTGATTCAAACAATTTCAATAATATCAGTCCAACAATACCTATTAATTGAGCCATTTATCTGTCAATCTGCAACAATTAACTATTCATACAAATCTGCCTTAACTCTGTCGAGTGTTGTTATAGCCACACCCACGTCCACATACCGATCTTTTACATTCGAAATGTAGACCCAAACTAAAGTATGTACTTGTGTTGGAACCTGGTCAATTGCATAAGCGCCAATTGTTGCCCGGGTGTCGCGGCCAGTGAGCCAGTTCTGCTGTTTGCGAATGTCGATAAAAACCTATCTCGTTGGCAACTGCCACATAACTAATTGCCAATTATACAGGGGAGACGAAGCGGGAAACATGAACACCCTTTCGCTACAGATGAGGGAACCTCATGACTTGTAAAGACAAGGCAATTTTATTTCATGGGCAGATTAATTAACCGCATCGTTTGTAGAACGTGATATGTTTTCCGGTATGAGAACAATGTATTAAGAATGGTAGAATGCGATACTTGTTTGTATTCCTAGTACCTACTTTGCACGAGTAGGTATGTATGGAATCAAGATCCATGTAAATCACCAACCGGGATAGAGGTATTCTTGTCAAGGTTCATATAAGATCCTCCTACACCTCTTTCTTTCGTCGTAAATTGTTTGTTCTATAGTTTTTTAAAAGGTACTTATGAAAAGCAGGTTGTTCAAATAGATTATTCTCAAAGTAAAATAAATATGGATAAACATCCTCTTTGCTAAACTGGCAAATAAATATTGGTATATTTATAAAGCAGCAAAATATTATGGTAACGCGGGTAAAGCGCTGGCTTGCTCTTAGTACGCAAGCTATGAAAACATGTAGCTACCTAACTAGTTAGAATTCAAAAGTAATGTGTATTCTAGAGTCTAGACCAGGCAATGAAACTGTTTTATGTTCGTAGGTGATTATATTATATTGCTGCATCGTTTCTTAAACTGATAGCTTACAAGTAGCACGCAAATACCTAATTAATTTAAACAACAAATTCCTATAATGTGACTAATATGCAACTGAAGACTAGCATTGCCAATTATCTATCTATCTAGTATTTCGATACGGCAGAATTATTTGAATAAGGCACAACAAATTTGATTCATGCAAAAGCCTGGAATGTTAAATCTTTATTCGTACTGGTAGCATGGTTTCTAGTAGCATCGACACTGCAGACTCCATGGTAGTGCGACCGGGCATGGCCTGCAGTCACGGTGGGTGATACCCCGGCACATTGGGCAGGGCGTGCGCGATGGATCGGACCGCGGACAGATAGCAGGCCGGTTAGACGAGTCCCGCAGCCAGAGTGCAACGGCCCAAACCGAAGGGAATTTTAAAACGATAGGTACTTGCAAGCCCTTTGATTTTATAATGCAAAGCCTCGCAGCTTTTACTTTTGAATATTATCTTTAAGTATTCTATAAGTAACTAGTTAATAATAAACAAAGTCTTTGTTTATTTGTTTTGGCACGCGGCACGCGTTATCATAAAATTATGACGGTATTAATACAATGATAAGTGATGAGAATATTAGAGATAAGTCCGACCTATCTCCGTTTTAATTATTATAAGTACATAATTCAAATATAGTTATGAATATACGTAGGAACCTTAACTCAATCTAAACAGAAAACTTGCAATTTAATTAATATAGGTAAGGTACCCATAATTATGATAAGTGGTGATCTGACTCGGTTATTTGTGATAAGACAGATACCTACTTGGGTATTTTAATATGATTTTAATTAAAATATGATTTATAGATCCGCTTGAAATCGAATTGCATTAAATACCCATTATAATTAATAAGTAACTATTTTTTTAGGTCTAGTTGGTATCTAATCAAATTCATTTAAGGTCAAAATGGAATAAATAAAATATTTTTCCTTTAAAATGAGAGCCGGCAAGTCATAGTACCTACCTAACCGGTAACCCACGATATTATTGTCATGAGTCACGCCGTAATTAGGTAAATTATTAACAATACTCACGTGTAACTTAAATAAACCTATAAACAAACTATTATCCTGTTTAAGCAAGCGGGCGGGTACCAAGTTCGTCATCCATTTGTTCGGTTGCCAGTTCAACTTGACCAACTTTACGAACAAAACCATTACCAACTAATTTATCTAAGCAGTGAGTAATTAATTCGAAGGAAAAACTCGTTTGAATTTCATTTCAACAAGGTCGAAGAACATTTTGCAGGCAGAAAATAAGAAGACCTCAGTTGTGTTTGCTCACAGCTAAAGTTTTCACATAGGTACGGTGGCGTGCTATACATAAAAAAACTAATAACAAGGTATCGATCTATTTTTTTTTATTTAGACGCAGTCGTAACGAGGCATTACGTAGGAAATTTGTCAGTCTGTACGTGTATCTTGCGGTAACCACTGGATAGATTTTAATACACTTAACATGGTGCTTGATAGCTTGTATCAGAAGGACCCTGGGGTCAGGAGGAAATAGGATAGGTAACATTCCTATGGGAATCTCAAAAAAAAAAGTCGCGGATACAGCTATACATAATAAATTCTTTAATCTATGACAAAGGCTAACGCTGTTTTTCCCATACACACTCGTTATTTTTAAGTTTCTGCATAAAAATATAGATTGATTTGTTATGGTTTACTTTAACCTTTAGTTTAAAGATATATAAGTGGAGTTACTACCCATTTCTAATTGATGTTGATTGTTTGTCAACAAATTCAATGTTTCTTTTGTGTCTTCCTCACATGACTCATCACCTTCTGTTTACGTTTTTCTATTTCAATTTACATGCAGTCGTTAACTTCGCTTATCGATACTGCACGCTCGCTTCTGTTTAGGCTGTGTGCTCAAACTTTAATATATCACACAGTTGCACTGCACTACCTAATGGGTCGTGTACCTACACACATTCTTTGTACAAACGGCTTGTGTTTATCAGAGTGTTGTTTGTTCTGACCAAAAGGAAGTGATCCGCCGTTCTTCTCTTATCTGTAACATTGAAAGGCCTTGTGAATTGTGAACCTTTCTTTCATTTGATCTGTGTTAGCTACTTGATTGTGGATATATTTTGTGCGAGTCACTAGGCAATCGCAGTAAAGTATACTTATTTTACTTACAAAATATATGGTGTTGGTCATTCAACGGTAGCATTGCTAATATTTACCGATATTCTTATGTACATATTTTTATCTCAAATTCCTTGCATCGATGTTTCTTTTTCGTATTTTTGTTTAATCCTCTCGGGGCCTTTATAAACGATGAATCATAAGGGTCGCCTGTCTGGGTACGGTTTATATTACTCATAGTCGATCGCGCATTTCTTCTACATCACTGTTTGTTCTGATGCACTTTGCTCACACCTTGTTTGCATATGAGGGTGGGTATTTGCATTTTTTATTATTAGGTATTTCACATGATTATATTGAATTCTGAGGAACCTCTTATTCTTCGTGGAGTGAAAAAATAAATACAAACATTTACCTACATTAATTAATGGAACTTCTTTTTATCTTTTATGTATACTTATCCCCAGTTCTTATTTTATTTGGAAATTCGTGTGTGGGCATGCCATTCTATCACATTATAAAATTTGATGAGACTTTCACTACAGATAATAGTTATGAGAATATCTTATATATTTAGCGATCGTCGTTATATGCTAATTTTGACCGCAATAAAAAGTGTTGTCAAAGTTATTAAGTTGTGAATCTAAATTCAATATCGAAAATTCTTGCTTGTTCGTTTTGCATATGAGCAAATTTATATTGGCGTGTATAATGCCAGAATGATTCAATTATGATAATGATTTGCTAATACCACATTGTGTCTGGGGTTGTCTGGATTAAGTGTCATTCATAAACATGACAATCTGGCACCGGGATCAGTCGTGCACATCCGCTAACACATATTATTGGTAGGTCGGCAACTCATTTATGTTTCTTGGCTACGTTATATGTATCGCTTGGTGCATAACGATAATTTTATTGAGCTAAGTATACGTATATAAGGTGTAACAAAAATAGTGTAAAACATTTAAACAGATTAATGAGTTTGTTATATGGATCACGTTGAAGTATAAATTAATTGTGTAAATGATGTTTGTTCTTTTTAAACAAGGCGACCCAGTAGCGTGGTCATGCGTTCAGTACAGGGTGTAATGTTTTAAATGTCTAATAATTAATTTATTTCTTTGGGAACGTTATAACCATAACATATTTTACACTATTATTGTTAAACCTTATATTTAATTTTAGTATTATTCACGTGTTTCGTAAGAACGGTGACGTCATAATCGGACCATATATGAATATGTAATTTCTGAGAATGACCGCAAACAAAATCGTACGAACGCCAGGGATACGTAACACATGACACATGAGACAGCATGGCTGCTTATCTGTAAATAAATAAGTTCAGTAACAATCAACAACTAAGCTAGGTAGTTTTCGGAAACTTTTTTTTCTAATGGCTGTTTCCATTGAGGAGAATAGTTTTGGGTCCCTACTCCATTGGCTACAGGAAAGTTAACTTGACATAGGTACCTAAAACGCATATATAAAGTGAAACAATAATATGTTGTGTGTGTAATGTATACCGGCTGTGTGTATTGTTTGCAAGTTTTGGGGATTCCAGGTTTTGTTCACAAACGTTTGAATTTAAAAGGAGCAAATGCAAGGAAGTGATATCGTGACTTCCACGTATTTTTTATCCAAGCCATACAATAAACAAGATTAGTTCTCAATGCACAATAGTCATAAACAAATTATAAGTAGGTACTTACCTACACTTACTTATCTACACTAGGTATGTGGAATTTCTGACAATCAATAACAATAAAGATAATTCATTTTCTCACACTTTTGATTTTGCGGCCGGTACGACGTTCGTCGCGACAGCTAGTAATGAATATTATTTACCGCGTCGAAAATATTTAAGGCCAATTCCAAATTTGATTTATGTAAGTATATAATCTTTATCACTGGGGGGCATAGACTAATTATTTATACCTCGTCCCCGACCTAGATGTCTATTACCCTAAATTTTATTTCATGGTTGCTGTGCCATCTAATTCAGTGATATTCCCGGTTAGTGATAGAGGATAATATTGGTGGTTTGCCAAATTTCTCTAACGTGACACGTAATATAACGTCACGACCAATCTTTAGTTTTACGATAGGTATGTTTTCAATGACACTAGAATTTCTGTAGCGAGCAGCGCGCTGTGTGTAAGGTATTTTAAGCACAATAACATTGAACTTGCTCTTCGCATCAATGAATGTTATTTTTGTATGAAAACATAGTGCTGACGTTTAGACATCATAGATTTGCAATTTCGGAGGAGATCAAAGCCTTATTAACCTTGAAGCGACCTTTTCAACCTCGCTACAAGGAACACAGATAGCGCTGATGATTCTCCATACAGTTCTGAATCATATTATGAGAGTTTTCGAAACAAGTAAAGTATGTACAAGGCCCCGCCATCCTGAAGATCTTCCCTTTCCCTCTAAAACTTACATACATAATTGAAAAAAAAAAACTACCAACTTAAAATTATTTTTTTACTCCTGGGATTATCTTCATGGTTTTCAATTTTAAAATGTATACTTTACCTTGGGTGCGAATGCCGGTAAGGTCAAACTTTGTGCTATAGGCACGAATGTTTCTGTCCAAATCATGGATATTTAATATATTTCTGAAACTCATAAGTGTACTGTGATCGCCCCCGGTGTACCCATAATACACAATAGGTACAGCTGGTATGTAGGTACGTCTGACGATATTACTTATTATTAATCGTTGTTATGCTAGTAGATGTCCGTTGTTGAAGTAAATAATCCCGTTTTAAATCGTGGATCAGTGAGTTTTGCACACATCCCTTGCTTCTCGCCCACTGATTCTCAGTCAACCGTGAGCCAGCCAAGTTTAATTTTAGGATGTTTTATTTGGTCTTGGAATCCATTATCTATACGCTAAGTAAGTATACATAGCTATTTAACATTGTGATTTCTCAAACCCTCATAAAAGGCATCGATTTTTTGGCCTTCTTTTGACCACAGACTAATAAAGATGATGAGAATATGACATTGATATAAGATTTACTCTGGTAACATGTGGAATTTACAGGCCTTTTCTACATTGGAATGCTGCACTTACCTACTTATAATTATGTGCTACCCACCAGTGTGTTTTAAAGTAGGTGCCTAAGTAGACAACTATATGTTTGACCAACGGCTAGCCATTACATAAATGATATGAGCAACAACATCTGCTCGACTAATCGAAGGATATCAAATAATGATATTTAGCCTGTGGATAATGTGACGGTTGTTTGTGAGTGTTATCAGGCGACGGACGCGATGGCTACCCGCCAAGTCTTTCGCAACCGCGCTATATTTACACACCAAGGTTCCTACATTGCAGTTTGGGGGTTATTGACATCAATACAGAGTTATACAACGCGTTATCTAATATTTAGCTGTAATTTAACGTGTAAAGTCCTGGAGTGGCAGTCGCTGAGGGCGGTCGCAGTGCTATTGCCAAGTTTACGCCGACACACGGCCGACACTGCGCTCAGAAATAACACCGAGGCTAACTAAATATAAATGCAAAATGAAAAATGTTTTAAAAACACGCCACCAAAGCACATATCTATGTGGGTATGGTAGAATGCTTCAAGCGCTCGCCGCCCGTATCGATAATATTGGCGGAGTGGGTTGACGACCGTAACACGAGAGCCTGTCGATATTTGCACAGTGCCTTCCCAAAACGCAAAAGTTGTGTTAACAAGATAACAAATAAAAATGTTTCAAGTTAATTTACAGTTAACCAACGGTGCATAAAAATAACGAATGCTTATCATAAAAGTAGTAGGTCTATGTTTGGAATAAAGGATGTAGGTTTTAAGTACGAGATAAACATCGACGATTGAAGGTATTAAGTATGATATAAACGATCGTTTCCTTTAATCGCTAGAAAAACATGCAAAATTCGTTCTTATCATTTAGACAAAAATCGCACTCGCTCGCCAGCTCATGACGCTCTGATCGCTCCATGAAGTATGGCGCTCTGCTCGTTCCCCATTAACTTATGTAAGTACGTATATAGTCTTGACATTAATTCCACCTCGATATCGACTAGTATTGAAATCAATGTGGCACAATGTTCGTGTTCGGTACCAATGATATTCAATAAATTCGGTAGGTACCCATCTCAGAACGGGCGGCTGAATCTGATTTACCCCTGACGCGGAAATTCAAAATAGTTTGATACCTACGTGTCGCTGAAGATGAAAAAGCAAAAGCCTAGATATATAAATTCAAGATATATTGTTTATTAGAAGTTACTCCCTCGCCGTCATTTCCAAGGATTACCTATAACGCAAAAATACTTTCGTCAATAGGAATTCTGATCACGATTCACTCAGACTTTATTCCCAACCACCAACGACTGTCGCTTTCCTTTTCTCAACTTTGTATTCTGTAGAGAAAATCATTAGTTAACCAACATTATGGATTCGCCGTGCAATGCGCAACGTGAATGCGAGGGCTTTATGACAAAATAGTAATAAAAATAGGTCCTTGGAGGTTAGTAATTGAATAAAATGTGCAACATCATTCATGTGCGGGAGTAGCGCTGTGCGAATGGTTCACCGGCGCCACGTCGTCGCCGTCAGCTGGTTTGAATACTTCAGCAGACGCCAACGGTTGCGACACCTCGACCGGACTCTGCTCTGGCATGCAATATGCGTTTGTCTCATACGCAATCGAATGTAACGAGCACTGTATCGATACAACAACATCGAAACATTTTATCGATTACGTTATTTCGCGCTGTTATCAAGTATCGATCGACTTTTGAAGCATCATCGACAGCGCGACCTCACAAGGCCGCAGCTGAATCAACACTGCTAAACACACGAAGTATGTAATTACAACACGAAATGACATCACTACTGTATCCTAAATATTTCACCTTTAAGATAAGTAAATAGTTTAATAAATACTAATTATATTATACGAGCCTAGAATATGACTGACTAAAGACCATGGTTCAAACTAACGGTAGATTTTATACTCTAATTATGCTGTGGAATGAGACTCCCACGCATCCCGCATTAGTTCCCGCTATCCTACTTGCGCAGGTGTGTGAACACATTATTGACATTTCATTATCTCGCTAAATTATTCATCGAGTCGAATATGGCTACTGAAATGTACTTTTAAATTACAAGTTGCAAGTAGGTAATATTTTTGTTATTATATTGGGGTAACAGTTTTGTGAATTGTGTGCCAAATTGGTATTGCAAAGATACACGATAAACATTATCAACTTCGTTGTTGACTGTACCAACAACACCTCGTGCATTTGGAGCTTCTATGAAACATTTTTAAAACACACTGAAACTCGTGCGAAATTGCAAATATTCACGTGTTAATTGATTTGCCATTTAGACATGTACTTATGTAATTATGGTTGTTTGTATGCGGACAAATAGATATTAATATAACAGAATTACCGGTTTTAAATTTCGCGAGGTCTTCAATAAATTGAAGAAGTGGTTCCGTTGATTCGGCGAGCGAAATGATTTATACACCGTCAGATAGCCTGCTTTCTAAGTTTTTACCAATTATAATATTAAAAAAATATTGATTTGTAGGTATCAAATTATATTCTGTATTTCAATTTAACGAATGCATACTTATTAAAATGAAGAATTTACTGAATACATAAATCCGTATTATGTTCGGTGAGATGGTACCATCTCATAAAAGAATCCATTTCACCTAAATACCACGGTAATCGCCTTTGTGACCGACAGCGACGCGGTGTTTGGTGCTTACTCACCGGTGACGTCATCGATTAACGCATGACTAACAATACGATGAAAAAATCAAATGTGTAAAGTATCCTCGTCAGTCTCTATATGTTTGTGTATAAATATCTGTGATTTAATATTGATATGCTATCAAGAAACTGTATAAGTCACCATTCATCCTCAACTCAATCAGTTAACTCAACCAATCGCTTATTCTAAGATACAATATTAAAATGACAGCAAAATATCGTTTTATTTTAAATTTCAGTTTAAACCCTAATTTATTACACAGTTTGACATCGACGTGCCATTATCTACATAATGACTATTAGTTAAACGCAATGGAAAATAATAAAATATGTGTTAACAGGCCGGCGGCATGTCTGTCTACATTAAGTTTATGTAGAACACGTTCTGTTGTTGATTGATCGGCACATTGATTAGTGAACAAATGCCATCTTATTACAATTATCTTTAACGCATGAGCTTTGTACACTAATTAGATACGTACACTAATTAACCGTTGTGGGGTAACCAGTAATTTATGTGAATATGAATTTCCTTTGACAATTTACGAAATAAATATCCCCTATATCGGGTATGATAAATAAAAATCGAATGTAAAAAACACATTAACCCAGTTATAGTCGTGAAGAAGCTATAGTAATTATCACACCCAGCATTCTTGAGATAAGGCAGTCCCATGTAAACTTGAGTCAATCATGAACAAAGGCTGTAAGATGACATTGGGGCCGGAGTGCCAACAATGACTCCAAGATGCAAGATTATTGCAGGAAAATCAATAGAAAACAACTCATTTGAAATTATAATGAAGCGCATCGATATTTATATTTTTAACTTTACAATATTCAACACAATAGTAGGACATCATCTTTCTAGTACTGTGAGCTGAATAAGTTATTAGTTACTCTGCGTATATAATAATACGATGAGGTAACGATTAATTAAATATTGTTTATGGAATAATACTGTAAATATGACTGAATGTTTAAAATAACTAAGTACTTATACTAATTGCGTAAATGTATCAAGAGTTCCAAGTTACAACCTAATAAATAATTCCTATTAATTATGACGTTGTTTCAAAGTTAAACGGTACATTGTTCACGTTAATTGCACACTGCATTTTAAAATCATTGTAATAGCATTTAATTTTTTGTCTACAATTATACTTACGTCACTAGACAATAAAGTGCTTGTTTTCATATCGCAATAATGTACGTATCTAAGTCACGATTCTGCTATAATTATAGCCACTGGTAATTAAGTGTCATTCGAAATAAGTTAACAACAGTAACATATTAGCTTAAAAACGAAATCCATTATCGGTACTCACATACCTCTACGTAGGAACCCACAGTAAGAAGTTCGATAATTGAAAACGATGTATTGCAACGGCTGTTGTGAAATGTGCGAGTGAATGAGCACTCATTAGCAACGGACGACTTGTTCAGTTCGTTAGTTATCTCTTTTTATTGTGAATTGACGGAGACGCAAAGTGTCAGCTGAAGAGTGTCACGCGCGACCCCTTGATTGGCGCCGATGCAAGGCGAGGCTGGGGAATGTCAGAGTATACACAATCTAAAATAAACAAGCCATAAAAATTCAGTTGCATTTAGCATCAATGACTTTATTTTCGATAGACTTGGCACATTCTTATATTATGCCCGTCAGTTTTTTAATACTTTTTCAATCCTAAAAACAATAACATTACGGCGTAAAATGCGTGTTTAAAGTCTGTTAAACGTGACTAACGATTTGATCCAGCAATGCCGTAGCTTCCTCGTACCTAACCGCAGCCGCGAGGCGGTCGAATCATAAAACTGCTAGTTTAAGAATAGACCTGCAACTATAATTAAAGCCTTGTGCTAATATAAATCTCGGAAAACACCTCACCTACATTACCACAAATTGCAAGTTAATTGAGATAGTCTGTGAAACAAGAGGGCAAGGGCTAATTAGGTATAAGTATGTAGTGAGAGAGATTGGTGTCATACCGTGTGTGTATAATTCTATTTAATAACGATGTGGACCTGTGAACTTGTTATCGCATTCACACATCTAATTACGTTTAACTTTAACTAACCTACCATCTACTAATGGCATACTATTTTATCGTCATCAATTGTGAAAAGCTTTCGTCGTGAACGCATTATGAAATTAAGATACTATCGGTAAATTCTTAATCAAATTTAAAATACCTATCGCTGAGTGAAATCTAAGACCCCCAAAAATCGATAAATGATTGTTTATTCCTTGTATAAATAAACGAGTTTCGCTCACAGCCTCCTTTCACTGATACCTTACGGATCGCACTTAGATCTTGATTGAAGATAAAATAGATCGCAAGATGTCTGCATACTTACAGAGTGCGGCCATCAATGAGGCAGCCCACGAGAGAAAATAAATCTTCAATTGGGTCGATCAAATGCCAGGCTAATGGTACCGAATATTACTTAATCGTTATTTTTATAACCACTTTCCAATGTCTATCGGTTGAGAATGATGATGACTTTACCTGGGTCATGTGCGATCTTAAATAGTTTCGACCGTTTGCCAAGAAAACAATATTGAGGAATAATTTAGTGTTAATTTGTGTCGGTTCATTGCGATTAAGTAGGAACATAATATCAATATAATTTTAATAATAATAGCAGCCTCTTTAATGTCCCATTATTGGGCACGGACCTCCCATCAATGCGAGGGGGAAGATTTTAATAAAGTATGAATATTGAATAAATTTGTTTTTAAATTTTCGAAATATGGACGTAGACAGGATTTGCTTCAAGTTGGGGCAAAGGCAATTAAACTTGAAGTACAAAACAAAAGTCTGTAGGAAGATGCCTCTGACAATAGGACTAACTATGGATATTCCTTTGACTGGAGGTATTCTTTTGAATTGAATGGTCATGTATGTTTTCGCACGAGACCATCCTTGACTGAAACCAGTGATAATTAAATTCGAAAAAGAACCCAGAAGTGCGGGTCGAGGCCCTTTGTTCTCAAGGCGAGCCGACATCGAGTAAACATTAACGGCCTGGCAATTACAAGTAACCAATATCGGTAGGAAGGTAGTTGGCGCATGACAGCAAGCAATTAAGCTCTTTGACGAATTTCGAGTCTTCTTAAAATTACAACTTAAGTGGTGAAATCAATGCACTAATCATAGGTACCACAAGCTTCCAGCGACTCGTGCGCAATATCGTTGGCTTATTCCTGCACAGAGCACAGACAATAGAGTTCTAATTTAGACCACGAAACATGTGATATTGTTGACATTAAAGTTCATATTCAGATGATTGGATAATATTGTTAATAAATGGTTCTTTTGTATTGTTGACAGATGGCACAGTTGATAACTGTGCAGTTGAATAAATCCGAGCAGCAGCCGCTGGGCTTCCGTCTGCAGGGCGGGAAAGACTTCGGCACACCTCTCGTCGTCCAAAAGGTCAGTAATTGAGACATGTCGCATTCGTATCCAGTTTTTATTCGAATGGCTTTATGGACCAAAATGAGATATTGTTTTACCAAATGATTCATTAAAATGAATGTAGGAAAGGCAGGACGAACATGAAATCTTTTACTTATCAAGGTATTATAAAACTGCAACTGGGCTGTGCCTTTAAATTGAAAATATTAAAAAAAAATTTAATATAGGCGTAATTTGGACGTCACTAAATCCAAAACGAAGTGTTAGAATTCTTGCCAGTGTGTCTGTTTGTTTAAGAAAAACTGCAAAACTCTACGACCTATTTTAACGGGGTTTTCGTTGGATAGTTTATGGTTTGACATATATAATAGGGTGGTATCATCACGATTGGGTCATTGGGGGTTGAGCAACTGAGCGAAATTGATGATTGCGCGCGTTGAGCCGCAGGAATAAGCTACTAGTACATATAGCTACTTACACGTAGATAGTGATCAAGATTAATAGCACTCACATATAGGTATAATATTAAATAACGTACAATGTCGATGCAATTGCAATAATGTCTAGTTACGACGCCATTTGCAGTTCGTTTGAACTAAAACTCAGACGTTTCGTTCGAAAACATATTCGAATACAACGAACGACGCGATAATATCACTGATCTCGTTTTAATGCAACAATAAGAGATATAAACCAAGTCCACAAACAAGTAGAGATATATGCTGTGGTCCGCCCACGCGCGGTGTCGGCTGCCTGGCACCGGGACGATAACCGACCACTATATTTTTTTTTTTTTCTACACGTGCAGTCTTTTAAATGTAATGTAAGGTGCTTATTATAAACAATTTGAATAGTTTCAATTAACTACCTGCGTATATGGAGCAATGTAAAATGTCATCTAGATACTATTTAGGTAAATGTGAGGCATATAATAATCTATTTTTGGCATAATAATATCTAAGTAATCTCACAGAGCCACATAAAAAAAATAAGCTTTATTATTACTTCAGATTATTTTACCCTTATCAAATACTTTTTAGTAATGATTCGTCAATCTCGAAAATAGCGATACGTTTTAGCGGTTGTCAAACAATACGCGTTGGAATCGATTGAACTAAATTTGTCCCCCTCATTGTAGAATCCACCATTTTGAAATTAAGTTCAGGCCAAGTCTAACGAATTTTATTACCAGCTTTAAAAATGACTAGCTGGACCTGAGTAAGCCAGGAGGCGACGATACGGTGCTTCCATCAGAACTGTCCGTCATTCATTGGCCACTCATCGTTTTCTCGCAAGTGGTAACATGAACAACATGATGCCCACTGCTAGTTGGATTATTCCACAACCGAAACAAATAATGTTAATAAAAGATAAATTGTAAATATAAATACAATTAATACACCGTTGATAGTTGAGGTTATAATAGTAATTGCTGTTAGCAAATCCGGAGCATAGACTAGAATAACCAAACTGATGATCAAAGCTTTATTCAAAACATTGATATATTAGTGTAATTTACTAATGAAAACATCGCTCTAACCGCGTTTCGCTGTCCTATATCAGCTTCCTGTTGTATTTCTGCATTAGATTCTAAACTATTTTTAAGCGATTGCGGAATACTAAACCCAAATATCAGTCTGTCTGTATAGCAGAGCCCTCCTCGAATCGTCCTACTGACATTGTAGCTTTAATTAATAACGTTCTTTCAATAATACCAACATTTCATCCGGGTTTTAGAGATTCCAATAAATAAACTTGTTTATGTGTATGTAGCTAGGCTAGTAGAGCTACTTATGTATGTATCAGTTAAAGATACGCGGGTTGGTGCACGATTAGTTTATCCAAAGGAGCTTTTACTAACTCATTAACTGTTTACTGACCTCATTGAATATTCGGTTCGGTTATCTACGAAAATAAAACCATAATACCCACACTTCAACTAGACTGTCCATTAATTTGTTGAAAGACAGAGATCCTATAGCTGTATATAGTATAATAATTCTATAACCAATACCTTTTTATAATAATATCCATCGGCTACTTTTTCTCAGGGTAGTATAATATAGATTGACGATAGATACGATCGTCGTCCAAATTAAAAGAGTCGAAGTGCGATTTGTAGTTACAATACACACCGAACAATAGCGTTGTAAGAGAACGGCATGATTTGACTATTAGATTAAAGAATCGAGATAAAAATTAGCCTAGCTAGCCTACATGGGAATAAGTATAAAAAGTTAATGAACCCGTAGATACACATGCTGTTCCGAATATAATCTGCGGCCGCGTGAAATAGGATATAACAATAATTATTATAAATAAGTATTATAATTTGTATTTGCTGTGTTCCGTTCCGAATTGTAAATGCAAAAACTTAGATGTGTATTTTATTGAACTTTTATTGCTAGGTATGTAATTTGAGCGAAATATTTCCCTTATAAAAAAATTCTAACTCCATGAAACCGAAGGCATGGCGATGTTCGACGAAGCTCGAAATATTTAGCAGTACCTAGTACCTAGTCTAAACAGGGTGTTTTAAATCTCACACATACTAGCGATGTGTACTTACATGGTAATGCAATTATCAGTTAAAAACAAATAGTTGGATGTTAAAAGACATGGAGATTTCTATTTGAGACATACGGAACACTCGTAACTATTTGCACTTGACTTTTTTGCTAGCTCCATCATAACCGATCGCTCGTGTACGTATCGAGTGTGACGTTTAGCAATGTCAATAACAGATAGCACACGAAGGCAGATATTTGGCCTCCCCGGTAGATACGAACGGTACTTTTTCTAGTATGCTGATGGGTTACTTATGATGTTAGTGATTGTGTTCGACTAAATAGATGTCAAGCGAATCATGTACGTCAGTTTATTGAACTTGCATACTATATTGTCAATATTTAATGACTGTAAATTAAATCCTGTTATGATAATAGGCCATGCGAGTCGGTTTATGTTATTCTGTTGATGAATGTTTTCTAGTGAAGGAGGCCGACCCGGATATTAAGAAGCATGAGTTTTTGTTTATGGCGTTACTTTTGTAATTGTTAAGCTCAAATGTTTCCAACGCGAATCGTTTTATAGCTTGTATTTCTGTAACCGATTTTAGTGAAGCTCTAAAGATCACAGTTAAAGAAATAAATACGGTACGTATTTAGGATATATAACAATTTCAATTTGGTAAGCAACCATTCTCACTTACTTATAATAAAACTGTGATAATGTTCGTATATCGTATATAATCGCATCTAAATTATTTCACGATCCCAGAAGTCTGTCGATCCATAATGTTTACGACTTTTTATAACTATAACAATTGTTATGCTTCCAAACGATAAATGGTTTTTAGTTGCCATGTTATCATTACATATTTTATTTACGTGCTTTTCAAAAATAATACTTGACCTCCATTCTTTGAGCCGGTCGTGAACATTCATGTAGGTGCGTTATTTATTTTCGCGTAAGTACCTACCCATTATGTTTACGGTCGAATACAAAGAAAGATAATTATACGGCAATACGGGTGTCCCATATCGACCGGCGCGTAGGTACATAAAAATAATTTAAACCCGTGAAATAAGCCTTTCAGCCCGTTGTTAATGTTTCGCACTGAGCGTTGAATGGCTTCAAAGGGTGCATGATTATCCTCTATTCGGGACAGGTTTTAACTTAAACCGCATTCCTGGCAGCACTGCGTCACCTCCTTTTTTGTTGTTTCCTCACCTTGTTAAGTCTGCGTAATCAAATATTATTTTCGCTAAAGTTACAGAACAGTACGTGCCCCAAATATAGATCAAACAAAAGCTCGTTAAACGTGTTGTCTTAAATGTAGATATACCCTAATTAGGTATCTTTCCATGCATACAATAGAAATGTCTCAGTTTAATGTTTAATCGTCCGTAAGCGGTCAGCACTATTTTTGGGATTCCAATCCGGACTTTTTGCTTTGTTTATATAATAATATTGTATTTAATATATGTAGATATGATGTCTACAACCATGTAGGTACCAGTTTCACTCTTATTAACCGGAATCGCAAAGAGGTTGCCAGGCATTGGCTGTTGCATAAGTATACGGATTCTGTCATTTATATGGAACACAATCTGAGTCACGTACCGGCAGGGATTTGTTTTGAAATTAGAACGCCCCGTGCAGCGACTGCGACGCCTTCTGCGGATTATCGCTATTTGTCTATTCCAATTACATATCTACCACGACGTTAAATTGTATTTAACCATTGATCGGCGGTAGGTACAAGAAACTAAAATATAATTAATCACCTAATAAAAAATCGTTGTAGCGATGTACATGTACAAAATGCTGAATGCACTTTTGCAAATAGCGATACAAGAAGAAAAATATGGTTTAATTATCTTTCTTAATAGTGGGAACTGTACGATAATTAAGTGTAACTAAAGAGTAGATTCTTCGATGTCCTTAGCCATGCAAGTCGTAGTCTTGAGTGGTCGCACATCGAGGGAAGAATAGGCAGACAATAAAGAAAACATAATGCGGCACGGCCTCGCACGGTCAGGGCGGCAGCGGAGCTGCATTTAATTTCTTGTTCTTGTAGTTCTGGCACCGTATATGGAAAGCGCGCGTGCGCACCGGTGAGGACACACTACACTGTCCATAATGCTCGCGGGATATAAAAGCTTTGAGACCATGTGTTCATACATGTGTTGTATATATGACGTAGACGCAAAACAATATAAATAGGTACTTATAGAATTAGATATTACCAATAGGAAGTGAATGTAGATGATGGAGTACAGGAGTAATAATACGGGTTTGGTTGAAATGAATATTAAATAAAGAGATATTAGTTTTTCAAAATTAAATCCCTTATACGGAATATAAGAATCTATAATTAATTACATTTTCCCATGACCGCAGCGGGGCGACCCTTTTAACCCTTCGATATTTTGCACATTTCTTTTTTTTTAACCTAACTTAAAAGAGTATTGCTGCGTATTCAAGTTAGTTAGTCATACTTTACCGGTAGTGTAGTTAAACCGGAAGGAAACTGCCGCTACCGATATATTGGCGACAGGGGGAGTGAAGGGGGGTAAGTTCTTGAAAATGTCTGCCACAGACACAATCACAGGTAGTCCTCGTCGGGGTTTCCATATAGGCGATTGTGATACGCATTTGTAGGTTGACGCGTTCGCGACAGTAAATATATTTTTTATGTGCAATAAAGCAATAAACTTACTGACTTCATAGACTTCTGGCTGGAAAGAATAAGTAAGTTTTTTTATAAGCAATCCGGCGTTTATTTTGTGTATCCGAAGAACATTGCGATGTAAAACGGGTATAGATGGCACTGGCAAAAGTGGCTCTATTTTGTAGCCGGTTGCCATTAAAATAAAAAAAAAAACAGAGGGGTATAGATATACCTATCTAATTAGGTCCTTACCTACTAAGATATTTTATTTATTACTAAAGATTGCGTTTATTTTCGTAACATGTACCTACTCGCTTTTAGTTTTAATGTTTGTTTATTTTAGGCTGCACCTTGAGTTAGATGCTGGGTAATTGTAGAGCTCGTAAATTCTGTGTAACACCTTGCTGTACCTATGAATCAGTAAGGTTTTTACTATTACAAAACGGTTTTCGTCACCACTACACCACTAGGTATCGCGTGTTAGATGGTGAATGACGCAGCGGTTTATTTAAAAATGCTACAACAAGACATAATGTTCTAGACTGTGATTAACCGACGTAGGTGGCTTTTAGGGCTCCGTATCCAAAGTGTAAAAAAAAATGGATCCCTATTTTTGTATGGTTATAAATACTTATGACTCAATATTTACTAATAGGTACATATATATACGCCGATGCTATTTTCTAATTTATAGATATAAAATTGATGTTCAAACACATAATATAATTTTTGACGAAAGTTTGGTCTAGTAGTGTAAGCGTAATTTAAGGTTCTCTGCTCGTTCACCGGGAGGTAACGGGTTCGATTGTCGCATGGGCAAATTTCGGATAATTATTATATCGTTATTTGCCCTCTTCTGAGTGTTACTGGGCTCGCCCCGTCCATGCACGGCACTCACAACAAAATACAAGTGTTGCGAAGTTTGGGACCATACCATTGGTTGTTCGTCTGCCGATATCTATTTATTGATAGTTCCGTAGTCTTTAGTCTCATCGACAACAATTGGCAAAAGTATGAGTTGGTACCTACTAACTCCAACTACATATATTGACGCGGATGTCCAATAATAACTTTAATATATTGGTATACTTACGTACATTGTCATAGAGAGACGTTTGACTAAAGATTTTCAAACATGCTGCCAATAAATCTTGCCACGAAGGCCAGACATACAAATAATAGACTTCTCAAGTCAATGCCCGCGGTTTTTCACTGTTAATCATCACTCCAAATCACTAGGTGTTAACGTGTAACAAGAAAAATAATCGATTATTAGAGATATATTGGGCAATTTCAAGTACGTACCTAATTAGAGAGGACAATCGTAAAATATGGCTTTAAAATTTTGGGAATAACTTTTTAAACATCCATATATTATTGCATCTATAATATATGGATCGTATCATAGGTATTTAAAAATAAAACGTGACAACTTGGCATTCAAACACACAGCTGTTTTGTTGAAAAGATATTATTTTAAAATTCCTCCATTTATAATATTATGTTTGTTTATGACCACTAGCCGTTCTTGCCACTAGCACTGTTAATGACGTCCATTTTTAAATTTGCACGCAAAATAAATAAGTTGGCATTTAAACACGAGGCGATCCAGGCGAGCTGCGCGCGCGCTGATCTCATGTTGACGTCACCGCAGCTTCCTTCCGCACCCCGCTCCTACCCCGCATTCCATTTAAATTATACCTTATTGACTTGAGTATGTCACTACATGTATGGACGGTCCTCAGAACATCCCATAGGACATACAGACGCAAACTTGTTGTTCTGCTATTGCTCTGAATTAAGTTGTTTGACTTTTCGAACAAAGCGTTTGGAAACTGCGGGGTAACGTTTAAGGTTGAAATGACAGCATCAACGGGACTGAAGAAGCCTTGCCTCCACCACGTACCTATTCTGATTAAAAACAAAGTATTGACGCACTGGATGATACCTCCTATTGACGCAAGACCATGGATAGACGGATAGACTTTCTTCGGATTCATTTGTTTTCATGCCCGTAAAAATAACAGCACAAGCGCTTTTTCAGGGTTTTTCAACACTTTCCTGGTATAACATGGGCGGTTCTGTCAATGTTGTGTAAGCCACATTAGAAGTTTATTACCATCAAAGTGCAAAGAGCAACGTGTAATGAATAAGCATATGATATTCCGATTTTTCTCCGGGCCTCGTTAACAAAGCCCTTAGACATATACCGCGTGTTTCGCTTTACAAAAAGAACAACATCTTCCACAGTATGATCGTTGTTTGTATCGGACTGAAATATTTTGTGTACCTATGTGTTTCAGTTGAATGTATTGTGTCGTGTTGTCGCCAGGTGAACGGCGGCAGCGCGGCGGAGCGCGCCGGGCTCCAGGCGGGCGATGCGCTGATCCGCGTCAACAACACCGAGGTGTACACGCTGCGGCACCAGGAGGCGCAGGACGCCATCCGCGCTGCGGGAGTCAACCTTGAACTCATCGTACAACGGTATGTGTTGGTACCCCCTAAATAGAAATCGAGAAGCGCAGGTTCGAAGATTAGTATATACAGATACCCTTTCTGATTCGTCTTTTATAAGACCTTGTACCTTCGTTTGTGAGCATGCAACTGTGCACTTAAACCTAGGCTCCCTATTATGTACTTATAGCACGTGTACGTCAATAAACGCAAAACTAAATTTAGCTTGTCCAGAATCGGGAGGAGAACATGAAACTAACACAATGGAGTATAGGCATTATATATGAGAAAACTACAAAGTCTAACATATTTATAGTTAGAAGATCGGGGTAGGGAGGTACTACTGCATTCAGGTTTTGACCATGAATCCAGTTTATTAAGTAGCTAGAGCTATACCACATCCAAGGTTTTATACACTTTGATTACCTTTATGCAAAGCATAGTACGTGCTGTAACCAATTTGGAAAACTGATTAACCAATTTGAAACCTGCGTAATAAAACTTCAACTGACGCAAAGGTACATGGTTAGTTATACGAAGAGATTAAGCCACTATACTTATTATAAAGTTAGTAGCGCAGCTGGCAGTAGATCATTTCGATAAACGAGGTTGGTCTGGGTGAGAAGGGTTAAAGATTTGACCTCTACCCAGTCCGCGGCTAGAGGAGCACGTTAAAATTGTCCGTGTCTTTTACCGTTTCAAAAAGACCTTACGTTTAAAACTAAGCAGCCCTAAAATTCGAGTTGCATTTGAGTACTCGGCTGTCAACTCCATAAAGCTCACTTGGGAGTGGTGATATGACATTTATAAACCGAACTTATAAGTGTGAAAAGAATTATGAAGATTATGAATTCAATTACCTATATTGATTTCTAATATTTACGCTAATATTAAAAATTGAGATTTTTTTTTTCGGATTTTATCGAGTCAGTCAGTTGATCCTCCCGTGACCATGGTTGCCTCAATGCAGTCGAAACGTTGAAAAAAAAGATTGTTTTACTTCAATTACCTCTGTTAATAATGAACTGGCCTCAATGCTTCCGAACGAGATTAGAAGGCGTTGACAAGTAATTACTATTATGTCAAGTTACGAACAGCGATTTTGCAAGTTGATGGGTGTCAATGCAAGTTTCTTGAACGCAACACTAGGCATTCTGTTTCCGACGAAGCTGATGCCTAGTAAACCAGATTCTTTTTAGATGTATGGAACGATAATTTACAAAGTTTTTAAACCAAATATCACAGATTAAGTAACACGTACAATACAGAAATACGTACATACGTATTTCTGTATTTATATATTTAGTTGATGCCACCAACCGCGCTTCATGACAACTATTTCAACTGCTAGCACTAACGGTTTGTATTTATACTCCTGCAGTGGCGGTGGAACTTGGCGTCCATCTGTGACTCCTACCGGCAGCCTCCCAAGGCCCGGCTCGCGGCCACTGGGCGGCGCCCCGGCCCTGGTCACCAACACCTCGCTGAAGGCCACGGCTCAACCATCGCGCGCCTTTGGCTCCGGACACAATAACGTTGCCAAGCCTTTTGGATATGTGAGTAACATTTTTATGCCACCTTGAGGTGGAGCTGACCAGTTTGAAACCCAATTTTAATGTCAGCAGAGATGTTAATTATATGTTAAAATGGTTGAACTTTATGCGTTCAAGTAGCCGTTAAAGTATTTAATTGACGTTAATGCCGTGCCTAACAAATAAGTTGAACAAAAATGGCGGCTTTGCGCATTATGGCTATATATGAATTTGGCACTTTACCCAAGAAAACACAATTTTAATAACTTAAGTGTAAAGGGATGTTGGATTGAACTTCCAAAGAAACATTACCATGATGATAATTTAATGATGTAAGTAATTACTATAAATGAATCAAAACAAATTGGTAATTATGAAGAAAAAATCTTATCTATCCCCTATGGTTAATCAATACGAGGCGAAATCCAAATAATAAACTTTGATTCATCGGTATCGATTGCAGATGAACGGCAATGATTCAGTGAAAAGCGTGGTCAACAAACAGTACAACACCCCGGTCAACATGTACAGCGACAAGACGATAGCGGAGACCCTCTCGGCGCAGACCGAGGTCCTGGCGGGAGGCGTGCTCGGGTAAGCCAACTTGAGTCCAGAGACAGTTGAATGTTTTAGAAATAAGTCATAGTCACATAGTCTCTCTCCAGAAACGATAATATCCTGCAGTGAAAAAATAACCTTGCTAACGGCCCTACATTTAAATTTGTAAACTATCCGAGTAGGTATAGATAGATATAGCGTTAGATAAAAGTGAACTTCGTGAAATCTTATTGATAAGATATTTTGATTGGCAGAGTGAACTTTAAGAAAAATGAGAAGACCTACGATGCAGAGAAAAGCGCCGTTTTCAAGGTTCTACAGGAGGAACAGAACGACCCCGAGCCAGGTAAAGAGAACAATACACGGTTGATTCACAATAAGGAAAAAATATATCTGGTACCTATAATAATAACATACCGACTACATAGGTAGGTATTGAAATTCATTTAGGTGTACTTAATAATTACAGACGGTTGAAGAATATTAGCGTTAATACCTAATACCTCTATAAAGATATGTTGAACAAAAAAAGGTCATGTAAATTTAATGTTGATTAAATTACAATGATATAAGAAGACAAAATTTCGTTGGAAGGTTGAGAACAAAATTAATAAAATATTGAATTGGCATAGTAGAAGTGGGCCCGGGCTCGGCGCCCACCGCCGCCCCGCCGCCGCCGCCGGTGAGCGGGCTCCGACACGTGCAGGCGCCCGTCACGAGGCCCGACGCGCCCGTCAACAACACCGGCGGCTTGCCTGTCGGTCAGAACATTTGCGAGGAGTGCGAACGGCTCATCACGTAAGTCGGACGACACGCGCGGGCCGACACGGTGGCAAATGTTTCGGGCCGAATTCCTTCCACTTCCGACACGTCCGTTTAGGTCGATTTAGCCGCGGTTTTCAAATTAGGTTTCCCATTTCGGGCGTCCATCGATCGTAACCGACGACGTAGGGATCGACGGCGAGTGCTCCGTCCTCGAACTTCGAGCGCAGGTAATAACCCTATGTTGCGGGCCAGCAGAGCCTTCTCACTTTTACTCGCGAGCGAGCGTGGCGCGAGCGGGCACGCCGTGCAGTCTACACCGCACGCACCGGTCGCGGTCGCGCACGCCGCGGGTGAGCGCGTCGCCGATGCCGCGGGCGAGCGCGTCGCCGGCGCCGCGCGCGTGCGCGGGCACGCAGACGCCGGCGCCGGCGGAGGCGCTGGCGCCCGAGCCGGCGCACCGCCGCAGCCTGCCGCTGGGCTGCCACGAGGTGCTGCCCGACGGGCGCGTGGCGCTCGGCGCGCCCGCCGCGCCGCAGCCGCCCCCGCCCCGCGCCCCGCTGCCCGTCGTCAACGACACGCCCTATTGCTCCGACTGTAATCGCTACATTATGTAAGCGACGCCCCACGGAATGCCTTGACGTGTTTGCGACCGTGTCGACCTGTGCACTAGACTACTGTGTAGAATTAAAACGTTTCGGTGTCCCTCGTGTTGCGACTCCTCCCTCCTCTGTTTATGTAAATTATCCTATGGATGCGGCGTCGCGGGGAGCCGCGACACGTTAGTTAGTACACATATCGTGGTTTGGGAGGCATTCCTCATTTCATCCGTTTCGTTCACGATATTTGTACTAAGTCGCTGAAGATCATCTCTCATTCATTAATCGTATCCATCTTTACTTTCATACTTCTAGTAGTTAGGCGGAATGAAATAATGTGTAACGGCGCAGCTGTATATCTTCATCACTCAGCATGACTTCATATAGCTATTCATACTTAATATACATATATTTAGATGAGCACCATTGTAATTGTTGCGTGGCAGAATTGGTGGACGAGCACGAGTAATTAGGTGAGCATGTTTGTAGCGAGTAACAGATGTTGATGATGTTTAAAAAGTAAGTTCAAATGCATAATGTAAATATTTCAATGACGAAAAAAATAAGGCCAGCTCTTATAATTTGAGATTATTATACATTTCACGTCTATAATGTCATTAACGACACTCCCACTGTCTGTGATCTGCGTCTGACGGAGTGCTTGTATGTCATAGCGGTGTGTTCGTGCGTATCAAGGACAAGAATCTGCACGTGGAATGCTTCAAGTGCTCGACGTGCGGCACTTCACTCAAAAATCAGGGATACTACAACCTGAACGGAAAGCTTTACTGCGACATCCACGCTAAGCTGATCGCGCGCCAGAACCCGCCCGCGGCCAACCTCGACCCCGTCACCGTGCCACCGTGAGTTCATCTACACATTATATTTGCCAGCTCATTACTGAGCCCGCCACACACTCCCACCACTGCTACTCCTGTAAGCCAAGACCTACAGTGGTGTCCAATGATGACACCGAAGTTTGACCCTCGCGCGAGTCCCGGGATAAAGTTAATTGTCTTGGACCCGCACGAATTTAATCAAAAGATTCTACTGTCATCGTGCGGGCTGCCAAGGAATGGAACACGCTACCGGCGTCTTTGTTCCCCGTTGACTACAATCTGGGTGTTTTCAAGTCGAGAGTGAACAGGTACCTTCTAGGCAAGTATGCTACATCGTAGATCTCATCGTCACTTACCATCAGGTGAGATCGAGATCAAATACTTGCCAAAATAGGAGGAGTTGGAAGAAAATTATCCACTATTCCCAAATTTATATATATAAGTTTTAATCAATTTACAATGGCATTAAAAAGGATTTTCAGAAGCTTTGTAGTAGATATCATTGTGAATTGACGAAACAATTCAATAATAATGGGGTATGTGTATATAACATTGTTCCTGGTGTTAGCCTATTTCTCTTTATTGACCAATTAAACTGGTTAACCTGAATCGCGGTTCTGTGGCAATAAGTGAAATGGTGCAAATAACAAATGACGACGTACTTTTGCTGAATATAGTGCACACGTTCTTCATAAGACGTATCTTGTCCCTGATTATATATTCCAAACAATATTTTTCTGATTTGTACAGTGGTGCTCGTATCCCTACCAACACATACTCTACTCCGCTGCCGCCGCTGGCTACCAACAACTATACAAATGGCTCTTCTTCAATGTTTAGCGTAAGTATTCTAGAATAGTAATTAGATTTTTTTTTCTAACTGTTTCCCATGAAAAAGCTGTAGTGTATTGATACAATTACGATTGCGTAAGCTAGTGAAAATTGAATTGCAAAAAGCACTAGCACAATTTTTGCGCTTAGCATTTCAGTGTGAAGCAACTAGCCGTTTTAAACCATAACTAAGCTATATGCATGCATTACAAAGGTACGGTATGTACTGCAAAAAAAGTTTAGATCAGACTCTTAGGCTCCAGCACCTGGGGACTCAAGTCTACTAATAAAAATTGATTGAATTGTCAATTTGGGGGACATTAACGCAATCTAAGGCCGACTGGGAAGGATGGAGCTATACAATTTTCCTGTTTGGTTTTTTAAATAGTTTCATACTATTCTGTTAGGCATCAAATAGTTATCTTTAGGGCCTATATTTGATGGTTTTTGTGATATTTCGGTACAGCCGTCAAGCAACTTGTCGGGGCCGAAGCCTTTCGGCTCGTCCATCGGATCGGCGTACTCGCCATCCCTGTCTCCGCGCTCCGCGCCGCTGTCGCCGGCGCGGCCCGTGGCGGCCCCCGCCGCCGCGCCCGCGCCCGCGCCCCTCATCGCTCCACCTGCGCCGGCGCCCTTCGCAGCCGCACCCTTCGCGCCCAGTAAGAGAGTTACTTTTGCAATATAAATTACTTAGCATACCTTAAACACTACGTTTAACACTGTCACCGTGGTAGTGTAGGGACACAAAAACAATTAAGCGAGGGGAATTCCGCTCCATTGATGTTACATTTCTTTAGTAATATATTTGGGTGGATAAAATGTAATTTCGCGCGCAGTTTTTAGCTTTTTTTCTTATTCCTTATCTTGATATTGAAATAATGATAAGTAGGTAAGTACATATTGCTTCGAATTTTATTTATATGCATACAACATATATGTATACCGGTGACAGGTTTAGATGTAAAAATAAGATATTTAATTAAGTATAAGTACTTACTTACTTATGATTTTTAGATATTTATATTTTACTACGGTAGAGGATTATTTTTATTTATATACTTACTATTACTACTTATTTAATAAAATAATGTCTAGTCAATCGATTTGTTGCAAATAATAAGTAACTCTAAAATAGTGTTGATTTTTATAACTACATATCTATTTACTTGAAATCCTGGCGCCATTTTCTCAAATATTCTATCATACACGTAGGTATTTATGTAACATTTGCAATAAGATTCCAATCAAATGGTTCATTACGGTAGATATTTTATACTAATAAACAAAAAAATACTAATAATTTCATGGGTAATAAAATATAGTCTCCATTAAATAACAAACATATTTCCAAAATGAATGTTCACTAGGTGGAAACCATTGTGTTTCATTGTGTTCTGGTGCACTCATCAAATTATTCGATTCTTGCAATGAACAAATTTAGAGTGGCTATAGGATTATAATATTGAACATTATAAGATAATTATTTATTTTCGACAGAGGCCCCAGTTTCCCTTTTTAAAGGTAATTTATAAATAGGCACAATTCAGCTTCATATAGCTATTTATTATATCGATGTACATAATTTACGCTACGCGGGCAGCCGATGTCTATGTCAATACTCAAATAACTACTGCCCTGGCACTGTCGATAATGCGTCACATAATAAAATAATAGTACCTAATTATTCTATTTTAACATTCTATCGCTTCTTTAGTTTGGATTTAATGATTTAGCTTACTTCTATTTACTTAAGTGGCTTCTTCAAATTTACTAATATTTACTTTCATCTATTTTTTTCCCCTTCCACTTAAACCATTTAACACTGTAACTCACTAACAGCACAAAATGTAAAAAGTATTGTGTGGCCCCCACCTCCAATTCCTTCTGATGAGGAATCGCCAAATTATGATACGAACCAGAACATGGCAAGCTCCACCAGCAACCAACAACCGACGCCGGGAATGGTCAACCAAATTTGCTCCAACTTGGACTCCAACATTGCTAACATTCAGCAACAGACTGTGGAACAATCGGCAAACTCCTCAAAACAAAGAGAAGAACTTAAATCAAGCGTCTCTTATGCTTCTGAGGCCATATCTTCTGTCTCTGCGACATCTAAATCGGAATCTATCGCCCAAAGCAACCAATCGCAACTATTGCAAAAAACGCAATGTCGTTCTGTACAGTCATCTTTACAGTCATTTTCTCAAGAATCCTCCGAAAGCCAAAGTTTTACAATTTATCAGACTCAAGACAATCCCTTTGAGCAAAGGCAATTAGACAATCCTATTGATACTAACGCGAACATTAAGAGGTTCCAAAAAGTTGAATCTAGTCAAGCTATGCAGTGCAATTCATCCACGGAAATACAATCATCAAATATGACAACTCAAAAGGATAACTCACTCAAAGTTAACCAAAGTGTCAATAATGACGCAGAAAACAAAGAGCAACGATCGACTAAAAATATTGAAGATAATTCTCGTTATACGAAAAACATAGAACAAAATGAGACTCCACTCGTTCAGGAAACTGAAATTTTCGACCAAACGGCAAGAAAAGTTATGCAAGAACAAAGCGTAACTTCTGAAATGATGTGTGCGATTAGTGAAGAAACGAGGAATAATAACAATCGAACCCCAAACCCAAAAACCGAGTTTGCAAAAACGGATTTACTTTACGCCAATACCAATCCTAGTTCTGTCCAAAGTGGTACGGCTTCTATGGTTGACGCGCTAACTACTGCACCAGATCGCCCTTATTCACCTTTACCACTTCCACCACAGCCATTAACTATGATTGGTCAGATGGTTTCAGAAGATAGATCGGTTCAAAATCACGAAGAACATAAATCACAAATACAAAACAGTTCAGAAATAAAAAATATAAACCAGCAATTACCCGCACAGCCCGTTTTAATGTATACACAAGAACCAAAACGTGGTATAACACCTGTACCACCCGTCAAAACGTATAATCCACCTGAAAAGATGAATCATCCTGTACCGATGCCTGAAGAAACCAAACCATATATTCCACCCGATTTTAAAATAGTAGTAGAAACGAAAGTACCACGTGATTCGAATTCCTCACCACTAATTGACGCTTTAACCACAGCGCCTAACAGACCATTTACACCGATTATGTCTTACAAGGAACCAATAAATCGGGGATCTCTTAGAGATGCATTGACTATTGCTCCAGATAGACCTTACAGTCCGTTTTATTTAAACAATGTCAATCAACCCATTCAGTACATGGCAAATACTACACAGAATTCACAAGTATATGAGACAAGTACATCTGATATTGTTAAACCGATTGCTACACAGACATCAACACAAATCACAAATAAAATGCACTCCGAAATGTCAACTATACAAAACTCATGCAAATTACAATCATCTTCTGAAATATCTGCGTTTAAACCCGTCGCCAAACAAGTATTTCCACAACCACAGCCAGAGGAATATTGCAAACTAACAAATTTCCCTCCTTTAAGCAAAGATCTGAAATCTGAGTTCACAAAATCTATAAGCACAAACCAAGAAACTACTCTATCAGAATCGATGACAAAGCGTTCTACATTTTCGACAAATTTATCAAGTCAGGAATATTCATCCGTTAAAAGTGCGCAAAACTATTTCGAGCACTTGGACAAAAAGGAATCTTACTCTTCAACTGCAGTTAGATCAAAATCTGGACTTCATAGACCTGATAGTATTCCGCCATATCAAAGAAATTTCGAACAATTACCTTCGCAGAGAGGTATTACTCCGGAGCTTTATAACGCCCCAGCTATGTTACAGAGACCTGTTACACCAGCAACTGGTCCTCCAAACAAAACCAAAGAAAATTCTTTAGAACCAAATCCTACGTATATGGCTCGGAATCCTAGTTATGCCGCACCTCAGATATCAACTCCTAAAATTCCAAATATTAAAACACCGGTTCCACAGCAGCAACAATTTTATAAAGATACCCCGATCACTATGACTTTCCAACCTGTATCTGACGAATACATTCTGAGAACTTCACCAATACGTAGTCGACCAACTACACCAAGTTTAATTAATAAGCCGGCACCAGTAATACCTCATTATCAGATGAATTTGGTTACTGTCGAACATATGGCACCAGAAAGCCATTTTTATGAACCCTCCAGTCGAGAACCTAGTCGGTCGCCTACACCCAAACCAAGATCCCATTCACCAGCTCAGGGGCCTCCTCCTAACCCGTTGAAAGCTCAAGCACCACGTATTAAAGAAACTGCTCCTCCGCGCTATCCTTCCGATTCGGTTGTTAACCAAGATGCTCCGACTTTCTACCAGGAACGCGAAAGTGCACAGCAAAGCGCAGCACAACTACATAACACCACTGGTGTACATAACTGGGGACAAAATCATGCTCCAGTTATTAGTGAGCAGACGCATTCAAGTAGTGGTTTCAAAAGTGAAAACTATACTCAGGGTGATATGAAATTTAAAGAAGACTCTATGATTCTTGAAAACTATGGACAAAAACAAATGCAATCGCAGAATGTTGTTGAACAAGGCAACACTACAGTACATACGACGAGAAAAACATTTGAAGAATTTGAGAGAACGCAATCTGCTAAAGTAATAGAAATCAGAAAAGGAGGTTCATCGTTTTCTGGGGCGTATGATCAAATGGACTCTAATATTCGACCTTCTAATATTAATGCTAAACAAGTTTTTCCGCCTCCAGTCATGAGTTTGCCATCTGCCCAACAGACTTCATTTCTTAACCTTACTAATGAAAATATTGCGACCGCCAGTAGAACAGTAGAAAATTATGAACCAAAGCCTTCGATTTCTGGTGCTAACCTAGGTCCAGTGTGTGATCCTACCCCATCGACAGGTCCGAGTGTAGGAGGTGCCGCTCGCGGTAAAACTTTCGGTGTATCATCCGCACCAAAACGAGGAAGGGGTGTTTTGAATAAACCTGCGATGCCCGGTTCCCGTGTGCCACTATGCGCTTCCTGTAATGGAAATATTAGGTGATTGAAACGAAAAAGAGTGTTGTTAGCGTTTTGCGTGTTGCATGAAAATAATAATAACAAAAAACGAAGAGTGGTTATTTTACGGTTTGATGTGTTTTAGAATCTTAACATATTGGTGTGAATTAACTTATTTATATGTATAAACGTATACATAGATACTAACTTATGTAGGCAAATAAACTTACTGCTTATGTGTTTGTATATGTGTGTTTTTGATTTTCCTAACAGCTAACGAACCGTCAGCAACATGCAGCCCACAAAAAACGGAATTCAAAAGTCCGGCCGAAGAAAGGCTCATAAGAAAAATGGCCAAAATGGCTTTGAACGGGTACGAAATCGGGATACAAAGAAAAATAAAGCCTGCAGACCTCATTCAGTCTATGGCTGACAAAATTCAAGACACTGTAGTGACTAAACATCCTCTTAATTCTGACACTGTATCTTCAGAAGAAAACAGCCGTGATAATACCATTAGACGACCTACACACAAAAATATTGAACGAAGTTACAAGACACCTGATAGTATTCAAAGTATCGGTGACAAAATTAAAGATACTATTAAAAACAACCATCCATCAAATATTACTTTCAATAATATAAATCCACTAGTTCCGCCACCTTTACCAAGTACCCCAATTCCGACATTTAATGTTCACAACACACCAATCGGTCATCCGATAAATGTAAATACTGAAAAAAAGAAACATGACGCCATTCCGAAAAACTTAATCTCTAACTACAACTCAGATGATCGATTCGTAAGTAACACTGAAAAATCTCAAAATGGCAATGGTTACTCAAGCAGCGAAGATTCACAAAAAGATAAAGTTGATTACATTAATACTAGTACACTCAGAAAGACTGGATTAGACAAATGCTCTTTTCTCAATAGCATGAAAACAAATGGGACAAACACAAGTCACGATATTAAAACTGAATTCAACTTTGACAACTCTTATTCTAATACATTAAATAAGAGAAAAATATTCGAAAAATCGGACGTTGGAAAATTTAATACTTTAGCAAGTGGATTTAAATTACCCGACAAAGCCAATAATGCATACGAAAACAATACTTGGAACAAAAGTAACAATTTTGAAAACTCTTCAGCTTCTGAAAGTATAAAGAATAGCGCAACGTTTCAGGACGATGAACTATCTAAAAATAGTCTGCCTAATAATCTTTATGATAACTCCCTTTACGTTTACAAATCATTGAGTAACCATGATGCCAGTTTAAATTCTCTGGAGCAACGAAACGGCGCTGATAACACAAAAGTGTACGCTGATGAAACAAAAATTATGTCGGAAAACAAGGAAAAACAGGAAGATTCAGAAGAAGAAGTAGTTGTCAGACGCAGGCAAAAGAAAACTATCAGAAATGATGATGGCAGGAGAGACTCCCATATCATTGCGCGGCCTTTGAGCACAATGACGTCAGTAGACGTCGCTGATGGACAATATCCCGTATGCCACAAATGTGACAAAGCTATAACAAGGTAATGCCACTTTTTATGTAACTACAGATTAGTTTCACAAGTAAGTTGAACACGAAGTATGTGTTAAATACAGAGCACGAGTGTTGTTTGTTTTTTTTAACATAATTAACAATTATTTTTTAAATTATTATTAATAAACTGCCAAAATGCTAAAGATATCTTGTTTTAAACAGGGGACCATTCATAACGGCCCTGGGTCGCATCTGGTGTCCTGAGCACTTCATTTGCGTCAACGCAACATGCAGGCGCCCGCTTCAGGACATTGGTTTCGTAGAAGAAAACGGCCAACTCTACTGCGAGTATTGTTTCGAACAGTACATTGCACCTGCTTGCGACAAGTGCCATGCCAAAATTAAGGGCGTAAGTACTACTAAAGCTAATAGGTTGTATTTTTCAACAGTAATTTCTCTCGTCTCCTATATCATGTGATTTTCATAACAACTTTATTTTTACAGGATTGCTTAAACGCCATTGGCAAGCACTACCACCCAGAATGCTTCAACTGCGTATACTGTGGAAAACTGTTCGGAAACAACCCGTTCTTCTTAGAAGATGGTCTGCCTTATTGTGAAGCAGGTAACGATTAGTACCTAAGATAAATCAATTTCATCTATCCAATGTTAAGGTTCCAGATAGTCTCCATAATTATGACGTAGTACCTCGTCAAAACGAATGTCTAAATGGTGTTTGACATTTTCTAAAGAAAGCAAACCGGTATCTTTGATCGTAGACGCATATGGTATCTACATATTATTTATAAATATCTAATTAAATTTGGTAAGTATTTTTTTGGATTTATTTTATAATCGGCCAACAGAACACTTAAAATTACTACTTTTGTTACACCGTTATACTACTAGCAATGCCTGCGACTTCGTGCGCGTGGACTTTAGATTTTTGTCTATCCCCGAGGAACCTTTCAAGTGCCGGGATAAAAAGAATACACATACTATATGTCGATACAGGATAAAATCCTTATTACCAGGCTCTTTAAAACCCATCCGGTAAATAACCCTAGAAGCGCGAACTAACAAATCCAAATCTGTGGATTCGGTCTCTTTGACAATAATGTCCATTACATTATTTTATTGAGAAAATATTTAATTTACGGACACGATCAAGATACAGTCGTAGCTATAGATGATTAGAATTGAGATCGTATTATTAATCAGTATATGAAATAACTCAGCGGATATTTATTTATTTAGATTGAATTTTGACCTAGGGAATGAAACAAGAGGTAGACAGAAATCTCACATTTTTCAGATTGGAATGAGCTGTTCACAACAAAATGTTTCGCTTGCGGCTTCCCCGTGGAGGCGGGCGACAGGTGGGTCGAGGCGCTCAACAATAACTACCACAGTCAGTGCTTCAACTGCACGGTGCGTATGATGAGACTCCTACTAAAATACACAGTACATATACACACAACAACATTATATAGCCACCCCCTATGTGCTAGGCAGATATTGGACTGCACAAACTTTCAGTCAAGATTTTATTGTTGAACTATTTATTTCTTGACTACTTTTCGATTTAACATATTCCTATAGAGCAATTTTTTATATATTTTTTTTAAATCATTATTTATTATTTAAGAAGGCATAGTCACAAAGTGATTATGACACTCTCATGATTAAATACAATAAATTTAAATTCTATTACCAAAAACAACCTTAGCTAAGCTATACAACATCCGCGCTTCCTCGTACAAGGGGAAAGCGAGAATGCTGTTCAACATAAACGAACATAAAACAGTCAAAACCTATTAAAACCAGCTACGTACGATCAGAGAGCAGTTTCGTGATTCCAAGATTTAATTCAAAATTATTCGTTTAACTACATGATATAAAGCACTTTTATTACCAATATAAAGTTAACAAATCGTTAGATGCACTAGCTTAGACCCTTGTTTGCGTCCCCCTCATAATGAACGCGTAATGCAATACATTATTTGACCAACTATTCAGTAACAAATACATGCAATTTGGGAATCTATGTTATTTAAGATATTCATTTGCATTGCATCTAAGTATGTTGTTGTAAATAAAAGTGTACCTACCTATCCACCTAAATAACAAACATCTCATAGCAAAAGAGTAAAATAGTATCAGGGTTTCATAATAAGTCGTGAATAATAATTAATTTAAATATTATACAAAATTTGATATCAGTGGATTTAATTCACCTACCCACATCTTAATACAAAGCTCGTCATACGCCACACTGTGCTCCTACCCTCCCAATAACAATATTTTGTGTGTGCATTCATTAAAAGTATAATATCATAAATGTATATAGTAATTTTACGATAATGTATTATACCTACTGTTATATTGTCAACTTCCCGAAGTTCGGGAAGTCTATCATAGCGTGTTTCAATAGATGTCCGTGACCTGATATAAACTGCTTGTAGAAAAGCTTTCTGTTTCAGTAAAGGTTTGAGTAGTTTTTGGCTATTTTATGTATCTTATCATTACCTAATAATATTTGGTTCTTAAATAATATTATTATTACGATGTGCTGTCATGTTTGTTTGTAGATAATTAATTACGTCTGGTTTTTTGAGAGGCTAATCAATTTGAGAATTTTTGAACATTAATATAAAGATATTAAGAAATTGCAAGGGAAATACTATTCAGAATGATACCAATCAAATAAATATTAATACTATGTTGATAATTGTACACTTAGTTACATCATTATTACTTGCACTGTTTACAGGTGTGCAAAAAGAATCTCGAGGGACAGAGTTTCTTCGCTAAGGGAGGTAGACCTTTCTGCAAGACTCACGCCCGCTAGAAGTCCTCAACAAATAATATATAATTCCGACACTGTTTACTCGACTACTACTTTCCGTCCTGTCTCTCCTTCTCCCATAACACCGCCTGCAAATACTCCCTCTCCACACAGAACAAGAAAGTTGGAAACGCCCCTCCACTTTGATGGAGGATTGTTTTCCGACATAAGAAGTACAGATGGAAAATTACTAAGCAAGGTCACTGTAGATCGCGTGCAAAGATCGACTACGCACGATGTCACCGATTCGCCCAATGTTATAGCCGATGAAAATAATTACGTCAACGATATTATTAAGACGGAGACAATCACGAATGAAGATGTGATCACTGTAAAATTCACTCCAGTTCCACAGGAGCTTGAAGCCCCTGGTTTGCTAACACCATCACAAATAAAACAAGGTCAACAGAAGAACGCTTTTGACTATATTGATACTATTAAAACGGAGACGACCATGAAGGATGATTTCATCACCTTAAATGTCATCCCGGTACCAGCCGAACTTGGTTTACCTAGAATACTAACGCCGTCACCTGGAAAATCAGTTCAACGTAACAGTCCTGTTGAATATATTAAGGATAATTTCGAAGACTTACAAAGCTATAAAATTGTAAGTTCACTGTGTAAGGAAAAAATATTTGATATTGATAATGTAGATTCAGTATCGAAGGTAAAAGGCGAAAACGCAGATAGTCTGAATTCTTTGGAGGTAGATAACAGAGGCCATAGTCCACTGGCGAACCTTCTCATCTCAAAGCAGTTAACTAAAATAGATAGTTATCTGCAAGAGAGCCTAGAGATTTGTTCAGGCGTCAAAGACCGATTGACTCCAATAAAATTGAATCATGAGGGAGAGACAGAAATTGAAGAATCCATAAAGGAAAAACATACTAACATGGAATCACACCAGTTTGAAGCCAGTCTGCAAACAACAAACATTCATAACGACGAAAAAATACATGCTCATGACAAGGTAACAACTAAAATAGAAGCAGTGAAGAGCGCACCTTCATATAGTGAAGATATCAAAAGAAGCAAGTCTAAAATAAACAGTGTCAGTGAGAGACATCCTGGAGTACTAAGTGTTATTTATAATATGCCAATACACTATCACGCAGCGATTCTATGTTTCTTATTAATTGTATACAACCTTGTATATCAATATATTAAACAAAATTGTCATAGCAATAATAAAATATAAACTGGATAACATTTATTGGATTTTTTGCATATTAAACTAGTCATGGAGTTCAGAGACATTTTGTTTCTAGATTTCGATCAATTTGAATTGTGTTATGTTTATTAAGTTGTAAATAGTCACAGTAACATATCCTTCTTTTGTCTTTTGTGTATCAATATATTTATTAATCAATAATATCTTATAATTAACAATTCGGTGCTTTTCACTACTACAAAATTTGCTAGCAGTATTGTGATATTTCACGTTTTAAATAAGGCTTTGTAAACAGCTTCCGGAATGTTGCAGTGAACTGTTACTAACATTAACAGTAGTCCTTAATATGTTGAAGTCAACAAAGCATTAAAGTTCGGGAATATATACTACCTGTGTAATACTTAGATGTTAATTTAATGTGGAAATCATTGGTGCACCAACAAAATACAATATTTAGAGTTAAATGATGTATGCGTAACGTAATGACTAATTTTAAAGAAGTAATGCCATCATTATGCATTAGAATGTTTACTTCCTAATTTTATTTCGCTATATTATGGTTAAAAAGTTTCAAAATTGTTCTATACTGATGATAATCTTATTTTTAAGAACTATTTATTTAGACTTACTTTATTGCAATTAGCATAACACATATAAACATTATGTGGGCTTAAATAAAGTATTTTATTTTATGATGTTGTCTCATTTTTATATTTATAACCCCAGAAACTACCATCCCTAAAATAGGGGTAAGTTTTACCAGGTTTTCTTTAGTACTAACTAAACCATTCATTAATTATCCTACATGCATGCATACATAATATATTTCTACAAGATACCAGACATCTAGACAACTAGATATTCAAGTAGTTTACATAAGTACTTCATCTAAGGTTATATACTAGAAAGGGTTGTGTTATAAGTTTGAAGCATTTCTCAGTCTATCTGCGACATCATAGCTTCCGAAATTAATACGATTCGATTCCAATTTCAATAAAAAAAAAATTCAACGACGTACTAATTAGTCTATTGGTAGTAGGTAAGTAAGTACATTTAGAATCGAGATAATTAGGTATTGCATAATAATCGTAACTTTACACCCTACTTACCCCGCATAGTAAAGTATGCACAACTTGAAGGTGGTAAGGTATGATCGTATGGATGTAGATCTAGATATAAATTAACGAATCAATGCGAATGCGGAAATTATGCTGAAGTAGGTTAATGGAACTGTGTGTGTTCCAAAAATTCCGTTAAGAGTAAACTGGGAAATATAAAACCAAAGAAAAGATGGATACTGAATGAGGTTGAGGGGTTGAGGTACCGATGACGCTAAGGGTATGCGCAACAGCGTCTGTGCCCGCCCACACGCCGGGAGAATGACCAACGTGGGATTTGGGTGTACGACATAACCCATATACATGAGGATTTCCCCTGGTAAACAAATGGCGTACATATGACAAAACACAAGGACAAGATATATTGCACCAATCCTAGATATTGGGAAATGGCGAGAAGGATGATGATGATAGCATTACTATAGTACAGGCCAGTTTTGGCCTTGTATAGATTCTACTCTTCTGCAGAAGAGTTAAAAACTACTGATTATCTCATATGTAAATCTATGACAGAAATACAGATTGATTTTAATGATGTAGGTTCAATATTCATGGTAAATAGGTGGGGGCAAAATGAAAACTGAACAGCCATCATCTAGCAAATAATTGTATTTATTAATTTAAAATCACTACCATAGGTGCCAATAAAGTGTACAAACTAATATGTTTAATATTATAATCACAATGTTGGTAGAGTAGTAAAAACTATTCCTATGTAATAAATACTTACATTCCAAGATATTATTATAAGTACTTACCTATCAATATTATTATATATAACAACTATAAATAAGTATATTAGGAAATAAATATACAGTGAATATAGGGTATGAACACTTAAAAACAAATACATTTGTACCTGTACCTAGATACATTGTGAAACGTCAACTGCTTTCAATTTGTTCTTCAAAATCAATTTCTTCTATTGCAGGGACATCACCAAACATTACTTGTTTAAGCCTGAAATTAAGGTTAATATTGAAAAGTACATGTACTATGTGTTTAAAAAGAAAAAAATAACACAAAAATCTAATATATTTCTGAACATTGAATCATAATTAATTCAGAAATCTCACACACACAGCTTAGTTATAAATATGATAAAGCATGCTTAATCCATACTAATATTGTAAATATAGAATTTTAGCTGGTACTGTACCATTTCCATTCCAGTCCTAATCCTATAAAAGTAAAAGTTAGGAATCCATGCCATAGTGCGGTTATCCCAGGCACAGGTTGTCTCTTGTGACCAAAATTTTTGAATGACCTGTTATGGCTCAGTTTCGTGGCTGTCCTTAATATTCGAAACATGATAAAAAACACAGATTTTTATAGTAAGTACGATCCCGTTGGTTGTTAAAACAAATATGCAGTGTTGCCAACCCTACCAAACTCAAAAGCAGCAAATTACCAATAAAAAAGCAGTAAAATGGTTATTTCCTACGAAGTTATGGTCATTCTTGCGTATTATACCTAAAGTTTACTTTTTTTGGAAGGAGTTTTTTAAAAATTGACAATTAAGTGATTCGTTCGACATTCATATATTTACTTAATTATTTCCAGGAAGAAAGATAACAACCAGTTAATACAATGTCGTATGTACTCACTATGTAATGAAGCTAAAAGCTAAAAAAACGTATAAATATGAACCAAAACAGAAAACAGGGATGTTATTGTAAAAAAAAGTGCATCTGCGGTTATAACTGTAGGGCTGGCAACACTGCAAGCATGTCTGTTAATTTATTTCTTTTCTAATATGGCGTCACCATAATTAGGTATTTAGCAATTAATAAGTAGTTATAATTATAAAGCTTTTAGAAAACTGAGTTAATTCTATGAAATGCACTAAAACCCAATGGTGTAACGCTCGCTTTGCTGACACGGGAACGCTATCGCATACTTCAGATAACCTCGACGCGACTGCGGCCTTGCGGCCTCCTCACAAGCCTGACAACCAGGTGCTGTGTTGGCACACCATACACAGCACCGCTCCGCTGAGTGGAACGACGGACTTCCTCGAGTCCGCCGCCCGGGCGCAACGCCAGCCACCTTCTTCTTCTTTCTTTACGAAATGAAATGCGATGAAGTAAAATGGATATGAATATGGCCTCACCCGCAACTTAGCGGGTATTTTGCCAGTGTCAAGTAATTAATAGCAATATTAAATTCAATAAATACACATTATAAATAAAATAATGGATGTGACATGAAGAAATGAAAATGGCGTGTCCGCCAGCCACCTGCCACACCAGCTGGTGGCTAGCCAGTCACCCAAGTGACAGCGACGGTCACGCCGCTGTCACTCGATCGGCCTCTTCACCCAAAGGTTGGAGGGTGTCCGCCAGTGGGTGGACACTTCCATACATTGAGTATGTCCAATTATTCTTGGACTATGATGTGTTTGGAGAACGTACTCGACGGGGTTAATTTTATTTTGGTTCACATAGACCTGGGTGGCCAACATTAGAAAGTCAACGGAAAAAATCATACATTTGTATTATAATGCTGGTACGTCGTGCAAAATGACAAGCAAGATGGCGTCAATAGAACCTCAATAACAAAGTTATACCGGCTGATTTCGGATCTGTTTGCGTATTTCTTTTGTTATTTTACAGCTGTTACTAAATTGTGTTTGGATTCTCGGTTACTATCGTCGAGTTGAGACCTTCTCCTGAGATTTAGCGTGAAGATTCCGCCTATTAGTGATTCTGCTGAGTGCTTGTGGTAAACGAGTTATTTTCGAGACAGAGACTATTTTGCTGATGAACATGGCCAGCAAATCTTTCCAAAAGTGTGTGATATGAGTTTCAATTATGATATTCAAGCTAATAGTGCTGTTAGATATTTTTTTCAGTATGATATTTTGATGTGAATATAATGACAAGAAACAACTTTATGTAAACATGGGATGATAACATAATGTTTGAAATAAAGCTATAAAACTAATGTCATATGCCTTTTATTTACACCTAGAATATTCTAAATATAGTCATTCTAAAGCCCGCTATTCAAGCATTGTCTATCGATATCGGCATTTTAATTTGAACGTAAGTACAACCCTACATATCGATAATATTTAGCACATCTCTAACTGTCAGTGACTTTTGTACGGAAATGTTGGCAGTCTTTCCTATTATTACAATGTTGGTACTACTATTCTGCGTGACTTTGAGCTACAGATAATGTTCTAAGTGCCGTCTCTTAAAACGTAGTGATTATATACTCTTTGGTGTCCGCCGCGTTCGAGCACTACACCCATCCGGAGCCTCCCTTCCTTTCCTCACGCCCCATACGAGGCAGACCGTCTGCCCTGTACCTGTTTATAATATTAGTATAGATTAATGCATTCTCGGGTGATGTGTGCATACTTTTACGTCATAAATACTTTAGGATCACAGATTAGTATGTTTAGGATGGAGCAAAATTTCGGCAGCCTCAGCTAAAAGTTCAAGTACACAGGGAACACACTACACCTAAAATTGCCGTGACGAATTGACAAGGAGCTTAGTATTAAGGTGTGCTTCATAATACCTAATACCTTGGTGCAAATGTGCTACGGCAACGGCACGTTTGGGCTTGCACATGGTTGTATTGTAGACGAAATAAAAGCTGCCAACAACCGATTAAATTCGGACAGAAAACGCAACCCATTATGCGTAATCAATACGAACGAAAATGATATAGGTTGCATCACGTAAAATGACCAAAAATGGCGTATCTGCGCAAGCCTATTTGTTATGATTAGGCATGTGCAGAATTACCATCTTTGATCGTTTTACGTGATGCGACTTATAAATACGTAGACGTGCGACATAAAATCGAATCCAAAGCGCGCTTTTCCTCAAAACTGTGGAGCAACTCTAATCTGTGGTATAAATGTGACAAATAAAACGAAAAAAATATATGTAGTTCCAACTTTATATTAAAAGGCGGGCTTAATCAACTAAAAAAGATGTCCTACAATAACACAATGCTGTATCATTTTATCTTAACATACATAGTAATAATAATAATTAAATGAATGAAGTCTTAAAAATATAATTAAATTTAGTGGGTATGTCTATGTATTATCCTATTTACATAATAAAGTACAGACGTACCTACTAACTTAAAAGTACAAAAGGTATAGTACAAGTTTTGACGATTACGGCAACATTATTCGATATCAAAAGCCGTGCCTTTCCGCTTTGGGCGCTGCTGTTAATAAGTATGGAAAGCATAATAAAATCGAATACGGTTTTTAATAATATTATAGCAAAACTTGTACTAAGCCCACTGATTTATTTACACGACACATTTAATAAAATAAGAGTATTTATGTTATCAAGCGTAATTAGGTTTGCTCATGTGCGTGCTCCGCATGCGGAACTGCTAAGGCTTAGCACAACGATTCGATTGGCATAGCAGCTAAGCCAATCCAATCGTTTCTCTTAGCTTACTAGACTACGAGTACATGGTCGCAAGACATGAAAATATTCGAGTATAATTATATACTACGACGTATCATACCAAGTATGAGCAGTAGACACGCACTAGAACCTGATACGCAAGACAAAACAAACACCCTCAATAGCTTTATATCGCTACCCAAGAGGCAAAAAATACCGTATAACATAAAAAAATAAACTCATACGCAATCCACGAACATTACCGTAGTACAATTATCATATTTTTTATTCGCTGTATTTTATTAACTATAATACAAAATACTTGTGCATTTTTGTATTATATACCTCTAGAATTACATAAGGTTTTATGCTTTGTAGTGTCATTGTAAAGAAAGGAAAACATAAATGGGGGGGTATAAGTTTAAAATAGTAAATGCTTTACTAAATATATAAGAAATGTGTTTTACATTTTCATACACGTGAAATACGACATCGGGCTTTACAAATCGTTAATAAACAAACACCTATAGTAATAGAATAGTACCTACACTACATTATCTGTCCAACGCAAATTAAATTATGGCAATAATAAAGATGTAGGTCTTGAAAGAAAAAAGAACCAAAAAAAAAGGCAGTCATGTCAAAATTGTAAGTTTAATTTTATAATACATAATTAATATTAAGCGTCGCATTGCATTGGACAAATTTGAAATTGAAATATACTATAGAAATCCTTCTATTTGTTTCAAAAATATGCAGGTACTTAGTACATATCTCGGGGAGGAGACGCTAAGAATCAACCTATTGTCACCATTTATTTTTAATCCAAAATTACCTCACTTAACTGATATTTTTTAATCTTCGAATTTAATGGAGTGTACCCCGGTATCGATCGCACCGCCACGATACGAGCCTCGCTTCTTTTTCGTCTTCTCATGCTTGAACGACTTACCACGCGTATGCTTCAAGTCATGATTGGCACGCTCACCCCAAGAACCACGAGCACCACTCTATAAACAAAAAATGTGTTAGACGACACATACATTATCAAGTGATTTAGTATTTTTATGCTTTGGTCTAGTGCCGACGAACTAGGAAATTAGTTATTATTAAATTACATTATAAGAAAAAACTCATTCACTAGTAGTTTTTAATTATAAATACAAGTTACAACCTGCAAATTTAAATTTAAATAAAAATTTATCAATATCTTAATGCTCACCTATGAAATTAGTCAAATACAATTTTCTTATTTTGAGAATTATCTCCTCCATCGAAGCTCTTTCTATCATTGAAACCTCCTTTGTTGAACCCTCCCCTGTCACCCCCCCAGGAGTGTCTGTCTCCGCGGTCTCCTCCTCTGCCCCTGCGGTCCCCGCGGCCTCCTCGATCGCCTCCGCGACCTCGGTCGAACCCGCCACGGCCGCCCCTATCGAACCCACCGCGGCCGCCCCTGTCGAACCCACCGCGGCCGCCCCTGTCGAAGCCACCGCGACCACCTCGGCCACCGCGCCCACCCCTATCGTTGAAGCCGCCGCGTCCCCCACGACCTCCCCTATCTCCGAAGCCACCTCGACCTCTGAAACCGCCTCTTCCTCTATCGTTGAAGCCTCGTCCGCGGTTAAACCCGCCCCGGCCGTTCCACCCTCCAGATTTGTCACCCTCGCCTTCGGCCTCTTCGGCCTCCTCGCCGTCCTCGTTCTCGCCCTCCTGATAGATAGATAAGCGCTACTTTAGGGACGCCAAGACAACCCTATGTGACCAACGAGTCCGAAAGTAAATGCCCAAAATTAATCGTAAGCCATGGGGCTCAAGAGCCGCGAAAATTAACCACTCTATGGTGATACATGGAGTTGCCTTGGCTTCTCAAAGTTTGGGGCATTTACCTTAGCATCGAAAGAGTTGTCCTTAAGTCTAGGATCCACTTCTACGGATTGTTCGGCCACTCGACGGAACGGAGTCGGCTTTTCCAGTCCGATATCTTTTTCTTTAGGTGTAGAAACAGTGTTTGTACCCTAAAATTCATTACATAATAAATCTATCTATAGTTGTACTGTTAAAAACAATATCCATTTTAAATAATAATTTAATCCCTTTAATATATTTACTCTTGATATTAACAAATTAGAGACATGAGGACATGATTGTACCAATGCATCCAAATTTGTATATCAGAGTTGTAAATGATGTTACAGAATATACCTACATATATCTGCTGTCCCTATGGCCATTATAGTTTTTTTTTATTTGGCAAACATTATGGGTTTATGATTTATGTTTTCCCTCTATGCCCCATTGTTGGACACAGGCTAACCCTAGACATAAAGTGGATTTAGGTTGCAGTTGTTATAAAATACATACAGTTTACAAATAAATTATACCTTCACAAAATTACTGTATGGTTTTTTTGCTGGCCCACCAGCATCTCCACCAGAAGCTTTCCTTTTCTTCCCAGGCTGGAACCCACTATCATCCTCCTAAAAATTTTAAGACATTGATGAGGTTAGATGTATAATAATTTGGCAAGTATTGGACAACCATCCAAACATAGAAAGCATAAGGATATTCACCTGTTCCTCACTCTTATCTTTTTTATTTATTTTTGCAGGAGGGCTATCATCATCATCATCACTGTCATCAGATGATTCTGCTTTCTTAGCGGCAGGTTTAGCTTTAGCTGCAACAGGTGTCTTTTGAGCAGGCACAGGACTTTCATCATCACTGTCATCGCTTTCATCTGAAGAGTCCTTTTTAACTGGCTTGGCTGGAGCAACTTTTTTTTTGACTGGAGTGGCTGAAGGTTTCGGTTTTTCGTCTTCACTACTGTCATCACTGTCTTCAGAAGATTCTTTTTTAGCAGCTGTCTTGGTGGCTGGTTTAGCTGGAGCAGGCTGAGGTTTCTGTAATGCCTTCTGAGGTACTTTTTGGTCGTCATCACTGCTGTCATCTGAAGAGTCTTGTTTTTTAGCTACAGATTTCGGGACTTGTTTTCCAGGAGTTACCTTCGGTGTCTGTTTTGGTTTAGGTTTCTCATCGTCACTGCTATCATCATCAGATGAAGAGTCCTTTTTCTTAGCAGGTGTGGCTTTAACAGGCTTGGCAGGAGTGGCTTGAGGCTTTGATACTTTGTTCTGTGGTTTCGTATTTTCATCACTGTCATCAGAGTCATCAGATGATGATTGGTTTTTCTTTGCTTGTGCGGCTTTAGCAGGAGTTACCTGTGGTTTTGGAACTGCCTTGACTGGTGCCTTGGGTTTCTCATCATCACTATCATCTGATGATGATTCTTGTTTCTTAGCTGGGGTTGCTTTAAGTACAGGCTTCCCTTGAGGTTTTTGTTGTGGTTTGGGTTTCTCATCCGCACTGCTGTCACTATCGTCTGATGACTCTGCTTTCTTAGCAGGTGTTGGCTTAGAAAGAGCCAGAGCTTTAGGGGCAGGTTTCTTTGTTGTTTCTTCATCACTGCTGTCATCAGATGATTCTTGTTTCTTTACAACTTTAGGAGTTGTACTAGCTGCTTGTGGTTTTACTGGTTGTTTTTTAGGCTGTGATGTAGCATTGTCCTCACTGCTGTCACTATCATCAGAAGATTCTGCCTTTTTAGCTGGTGCTTTGGCAGGCGTTTTAACTGATGCCGGCTTTGGTTTAGCCTAAAAATTTATAAATGTTAACATGGTTTTGTGTGAGGTAGGTTAACTATATTTATAATAAAAAATCAGAGGTAGTGACGAATAATGAGGTTACAATCACAATGCTTCATTTAATAAGGTTCTCATCATTAAAACATCAATTATAATGGAACATTAGTAAAAAAAAAATCTTACCTGTGGTTTTTCATCTTCTGAGCTATCTGAATCACTAGACTCTTTCTTCTTTGCATTAGGTAGCTTGCCATTTTGAGCTATGACCTTCTTGGGTGGTTCATCATCACTAGAGTCACTGGAACTGCAGAATAGAAAACACATTAAGTTTATAAACATAAAGTAATGTGATAATGTCTGTATTACAAAAACAGATGAAATTAACCTTTTCGCCTTTTGTGCAGGTTTCTTCTGTTTCTTATATGCAGCAAGTATATCACTTAGTGTTGGTAAACCTTTAGCTCGTGGAACCTGCAATAAAATTCGTAAATTCATCGAAATATGTACATAACCTTCAATTTTTAGCTTAGATACAGGATTTGGTGTCGTACCTATTAACCAAATAGGTAATAAGTCGAGATTATTGCCAACGTCCAATATTAATAACATAGCAAATCTAAGATCAGAGACGCGAAGGTGATTTTATTTTTAAAACCCGTCGACATGTTACACTAAGACGGGTATTTAATTCAGAGGATTTAAAGGGCAGATACAGGATAGGCGATATTAGGTAGTTACTAAAATAATAAGCACAAGTACCTAGTGCTAATTCATTAGAATGGTAGAAGAAAATTTCCGCATTGATAAAAAAACCACGAGGGAAGTACTTTACACAAAATGTCGACACCATTTTTTCTTAATAAAGCCATTTATATTTTAAACTGCAAATGTAATCAGCATCACTACGTAGATAGTAGTAGTGGGTTATTTCTACGATGTTATGAAAATAATAATTTGAACACGTGTGGTGCCCGGCCACCATGCGGTTTTTGGTTAACGTGGTACTCACCGCTTTGGTCTTCTTTAAAAAATCTTGGGCAATAGACTTATCAATACTTTGAAGAAACTGATGAACCAAGGAAACTATCTCGGTCTGATGTTCCGGACGAACGCTCATTTTCACTTTTTACTACTTAATTATTATAAATTAAAGAAATACTCGGCACGGCACGACAACGCTACACGCTGCGCCGCTTGTCAGTTAAGGGGGGATGCTCAGGGTCAGGGCGCGAAATTGAAAATGTCAAAATATAATAACGTTCGTTCATTTCGTTTCTTTCTTTATAATAAAAAAAAACAACCAAAGACAAATGGAGGAGTTTTTGGAATCAGACAAACACCTCAATTGAAAAGACTTCTTGGCGGGAAGTTGAACAGCTTCATTTTATTTTTTGAAAACTGTGTTTCTTTGATATATAATGCGAGATTTTAGTGGGATAATAAACCACTGCGTTTTCATAATTGTGCACGAGTGAAGTAAATTAAATATAAAACAGTACAGCTTGACTTTTTGACTTCTCCCAAGATTTCTGGTAAATTTTGAGTAAAGTATCCACAGCTTAACTGATAGAGGCAGGGCATTCATATACCATCATCAACGTCATTAACATCATTATTATATTAGGGGTACATTTATTCAAAATAACGAAGAAACATTTTACTAAAGGTGGAAGCTCAGGGTCAGGGCGCGAAATTCAAAATGTCAATGGTTTTTTTTTTTCTTTACGAAATGAAATGCGATGAAATAAAATATTTTTTTTTACGAAAAATTTGGACATCTGAACACTGACAAAAATGACACTATTTGTATTGTAGCCGATTACCAACATAAAAATTTAAAAGAAGATCCCTAAAAATTTTGAATTGTAACGTACCTATGCCAAACCATGCCCACCTATATTCAAATATATGTCAAATTTATTTAAATTTGGTCTATTTGCAGTCGTTTAAAAAAGTCCTAAATAAATTTGGACCTAATAAAAAGTCCAATCCGTCCGATTTCTACCTTAACTTTGGGAAGCCTGAAATCTAAGAGCAAGCAAGATTCCCATAGCCACCCGGAATTAATCCATGAATCAGTCCAAACAAACAGGGTTCCTAGACCAGATTTTAAATTTATGACTTGTTCGGTGATTGTGAAAGCACACCTGTTAACGCTAAAAGAGCCAAAAAAATTGATTTTCATAACGCGTACAAGAAATAGCCGAGCAGAAAGAGTTTCTAAGAAATAATATTATTGTAAACGAAGTGAATAACATACACACAGAAATCAATAATCTTAAAAAGCTTATCGATACATGTCCGACTTTTACCCTAGAGGCAAATGAAATGTCACTTGATGTCACAATATAAGGGGGAAGCGCAAGGTCAGGGCGCGAAATTCAAAATGTCAATGGTTTTCATTTTTTTACGAAAAATTTGGACATCTTTACGATGTTATTTATTTTTTTGCGATATTAGCATTCTGCATTGGATGTCTCGATGTATTAAGTTTGCTTAAAAAATACCTAAAGTTAGTAAAAGTAGCGGTTTGTAAATAAAAACCATTGACATATTGAATTTCGCGCCCTGGGCCCCAAGTCTGCTAACACAATCGATTCATAATCGAACAGCAACCGCATAGTAACTGTCACTTTTGACACATATTGTATGGGATATCTGTCAAAAGTGACAGTTACTATGCGGTTGCTGTTCGATTCTGAATCGATTGTGTTAGCAGACTCGGGGCCCAGACATTGCGCTGGAAAAGTCGCTGTAGCAACACGCGAAGAATCTAATGACGTCATCGTTCAGTTTTTCTGGAATTGCACTACATACATTGGGATCCACACCTTCCGATCCTTTCCCATCGGAAACTAATTATTAGATGAAATTGGGCGAATTGTAAAACGGTCGTCCTAATTTAGGATGATTGCTTTATACTACTACCATCCCGTCATTTGACCGATTCGGCACTGATAGCTGTGCGAGATTTCATAAGACTTCATACTAAAAAATTATACATTCGTTACGTTCGACTTTTTCGGCACGTTCGGTGAGGCTGGGTTGCCAGGTATAATTTTCTATTTCTCATTTCACAGGCGAACCCGATGGGAGCAGGCACACGAGGAGGTTGTCTGACCGCGCCATCCCATTCGGTTACAGCCTACGGATAGAGTCTGAAACTAAAAAAAAAATATTTTATATATTTTTGATTTCTCCAAATTTTCGCCAAGAGCCAAATTTTTACCCAGAGTTGCGTAAAACTACCCAATCTGGGAACCCTGCCGTGAGGACAGGAGTGCGTCGCTCGCCTTATGAAAATTCGATTCGTTGAGTTCATCGGTGCGGCACGCAATGGTGTGCGTTCACCATTCATGGGTGACTGGAGTCCTTCACACTATCAATTAGTATCTGCGATGGACGCGAAGCACGGCAGTGTTGAAATCATGTCATAATCATGTAACAAATAATTTTGGATAAAAATAAAATAACTCTACTGTCGCAAACCTAGCGACGCTTGTATTATGGGCCCCGTAAAAGGGGGTCACCAAATTTCTTGGTTCTTAGTATTTAAAAATAGATTGTTAGATGTGTAATTTTAAAAAAATTGTTGGTAGTAGTTCTCAAGATATAATTAGGTAATAAGTAGATATGAAGAAACAGAATATTCGGTTCGCTATTTACTAGGTATCACAAACAATAGGATTATGGAGTAATTCTAGTATTGAATGAATGAAAATGTGAACGGCACCATTGAATGAAAGTCAGCGCTCATGTAAGCTTGTGAATTTTGTTTCTCAAAACTCAAAATATTCTCTTCATAATCGTTTATTAATATATAGGAATAGTGCTGTTTATTCCAATATATTGTGGGATTAAAAGTCATTAAATTCTATATATATTTACTGAATAAAGAATTGAAATAATCACAGTATTGTAAAGCGACATGTTTATAATAGAATAGATTTTAGATGTGACATGTAGATTATATGCTTTTTTTGTCGATGTCCAGTGCGGTGATAGTGATGAAAATTGATAGATGTAGGCTCGTGTGAGCGGCAAACTTTGTAAACAAACACAATGCCAGTTCAGCAAATAAATGTGAAGAATTCGTCTGATATCGAAAGTTGGGAATGGGGTGGTGGATGTGGCAGAGAAGTGATACGGACGGGGTCTGGCAGCAGCCGCACGTCGTGCAGCAACTCTAGCGGGGATATCTGCCGCATATGCCACTGTGAGAGTGAACCCCACAACCCCCTGCTTGCGCCTTGTTATTGTTCAGGTACACAATAACAGTACAATGTACTTTTGTAGTATATTTTAGTTCCAGGTGTAAGTTACACAGCTGTTCTCTGTTTACATAATATGTTAACACACTCATTAAAACTCCAAATTTTAGTAGTTACAATATTTTATGGGGTTGTGTTAGGAAAGGATTTTGACAAATTTAAGATTGAGTCTAGGCATGCTTAAATACACCCCTATATAGATTATCTTTGTCATAATCATAAATACAACTGTGTTGAAATTATATATTAGTTATATTGTATCCTTTTTTAATTTATTTATGAAATTTGATTATTGAGAAGATTAGTTTAAGCTTTCTATGTTATATATATATTGTAAAGGTTGTAGAGATTTTCATACATAAATGTTTGTTGTTATAAATTAATTCATTTTAATAATAGGTATAACTAAATCATGTAGGGATTCTGAAGCCCAGATTGTTCAATTAATCAAATGGCTTAATTTTGTCTTTGTAAATAAAACTTATGAGCAAATATTTTAAGGCCTTGTAGCCAGTACTCATCATATAAATAAAATTGCTATGAACATCAAGAATGTACATTTTTATACAATGTTCATTTACTAATGTAGTTGGGTAGTCACATTGAGAAATTATTCAAGGTGAAATAAGTTTCTTCCTCTAATATTTACTTAGTTGGTAACATAATGGTTACACATAGTATCTGAGTAAACTGAGGTAAATACAATGTTGACAGAGCCTCTTATTGCCATAATCTTGCAACATTTTAGAGTTTGTTTTGCATAACAATGATGTCACATATAGAACAATATAAAAAGCCAATGAAATAAATGGGTAGGTACCTATATAAATTCTGCTAAGTTACAATATTGATATGTCTGACCCTTATACATAAATATATTAGTTTGAAAGCTGAGGTTGAAAGCCAAGGTTTTGGTATGTTAGGGGACATTATAATATCATATACAGTCACTATATATAGGTAATATAAATAGTGATGAAACTGTAGAATCATAATATTATCATATCAAGGTGATGTGCTAGATCTATGGTATAGGCATATATTGACAATATAATATCATCTTAAGACGAAGAAAATTTGGTTATTCAAAATTCATGTTAGATTTTTGAATTCTTATAATTCAACTAAAAATACATATTAAAACCACTTTCTTTGAATTTCACAAATAAAATACTAATGATGAGCTTTGGTTCGAAATAATGTTATAGCTATCAGCTATAAAAAACTTGTGTTGCCTATTTAAAATGGTTTCTCAATGAACTATTGCATAATGAAGCTGTTTATAGCTTTACCACACTACAAGTTTAATGACTTGTTACAGGTAGCCTGAAGTTTGTCCATCAAAGTTGTCTGCAGCAATGGTTGACAGCTTCGGAGACAAGATCCTGTGAACTATGCAAGTTCAATTTTATTATGCACACAAAAATAAAACCGTTTAATGAGGTAAGTAATCACATTCAGTTATTTAATTAATTAATGTGGTTGAACAATATTCAATACAACTAACTTCATGCTTTATACAAGATCAATCTACAGAAAGGACCCTATGAGCACAGAAGAGCAATCAGCGTCCTGGGTTATGCATTACACATTCGTTTTACTGCCTGGGTTTCATAGTACTCATGCAAATAGCAGACGGCTAGCTTACATTTACAATGAACGTGGAACCCAGAACGCTCCTATGTGTTTGGCCTCAGGCGAAAGCGATCGTAAATGGTGCGTTTTTAATTTCTTACGAAAAATATTAATGTCGATGAGATTGTGTAACTATGTTTATCGCGCCAACAGCTTATTGCATTGAACTAATTCATGTATATACTTTAAAATTAAATTAACCTGAAATTTTAAATTTGTAAAAATAGCTAAAAATAAATTAAGTTAATTTTAAAGGGATTTTAATTGAAAAAATAATTGGTCGCGCACCATTTTTGCACCATTTTTTCGTAAGAAATGAGATTCGGCCATGACCGATCGCTACGCTTATGTAATACTCCCAGCAGGTTTATTTTATTTAAATAACTTGTTTATTACGATTACCATAATTATGTCGCCTCGTTGATAGACAGTCGCTTGCGAGGGCACGGCAAGTTCGATCCCGGCTTATTCAATGACACTCTTAATGTTTGTAAACAATAATGGCAGTAGCATGCAATTTCAGGCCTGAAAGTCCTGAAATGCCACCACGCCATCCATGGTTTTCAAAAATAGAAAGATTCACTGAAATAAGATTATACATGAGAAAATTCCTTCAGACTATCGCTATAAGTACCTTACATAATAAATTTAAAAAATAGAGGAATTCCGGAGCCGGAGTAAAAAACCTCGGTCGTCTTGTTCTCTTATTGGTCTGTGATCGTCGCTAGGTGATTGCTTCCCGAGTTTTTTTTTATAACGAGGTCGTTATCTATGCCTATATGTTGGATGTTGACCAGGCTGTTTTCAATTGCTTTTAATTTAGTATAAGTATACATATAAAGTTGGTAATAGCAACGCGAAAGAATTGGAACAAAGAGGTGTTGTTGCAATAGTTAGCCTAAGGTATTGGAGTTCCAATTTTCATGTAATGTGTTGGTCCCGTTTTCAGTGGCGGCTGCTCGAGATGTCGGGCGTGGAGCGGCGGAGGCTGTGCTGCGCCGTGCTGTTCCACTGCGTGGCGGCGCTCTGCGTCATGTGGTCACTGTTTGTACTCATCGAGCGGGCCGTCGAGGAGGTCAACCGAGGCATGATCGGTGGGTACCTATCAATACATAGTATAAAAGCAAGTTCAGCGCCCGTCTATCTCCCTGTGTAACTGCATTTATCTCGAGCAACATTAAACGTATTTGAATGCTGTTTTTAATGTTATGATCGAAGGTTCCTAAGGAAGGTTTTTTTTATATTAGAATTGTCGTATCGGTCGGTCGGTGTTAGTGAATTAAGTCAGCCAACGCAATGGATATTTTGGCGTGCGCTGCGTAACCTATTGCTATGTGAAAATTATGTTTTATAGTATGACAAGATTATTTCTCTGAAGACCCCACCATGCATCACAGCGCGAGCTAATTAAAAAGGGGTAGCATAATGGATTGAGCGCCGAATGAAATAATTGTTATTTATAAGAAAACTATAATATCAATAAAAAACTAATTTACACAATTCGATAATAACCCAAACCGATTATAAAAAAACTCTTGATATTGTATTATGTGCTAAATAAGCGCAGGTCCAAATGGATGCGTCGTCGTCGTAGCAAGAGTAGCTATTTATTTAAATTTCCGCCAGTACATGTTTTCTCTTAAGTTTTCCGTGCCTATAATCCCCTTCTGCTGGGTGAAGACCTTTTATTTCCATCTCTAAAGTCTAGTATAATTGTTTAAAAAGTACAACAGGCGTTTTATCGATCATTGCAATGTTTCAGCGTGGCCTTTTTGGACGAAATTAGTAGTGGTGGCCGTGGGTTTCACGGGTGGCGCCGTGTTTATGTACATACAATGCCGCCAGTATCTGCACCTTTGCAACCGCTGGCGAGCGCACAACAGGTAACCTATACATATATCACTAGACAACACCCAGTTATGTGTCATTGAATAAGGAAAATACAGAAATTACCATAATCTATGTTTTCCTTATTTTATCACCGCCAGATTATTATACATGGGCCTATTTTTGTTTAGCTAATCAAAAAATACTTTTGACCAAGCTTAGCAATTTACAATTATACAACACACCGACTGATAAAAGCACTCAAGATTCGTGAGGAATTGTAAGTTTCACGAAAAAAAAAATTATAAAATTTGACTGCTGCATCAAAACGTGTGTCGCACGCGAATGTTATATTTAGTCCCTTTCCACGCTGCAAGACTACGTGAAGAACTGTGTCGCAGCAAGCATTGTTTATACAGACATAATTTTCTTCAGAATACTTCTAATACAAAACGCACCGGAGAAGATTCCTATCGGGAGCGGTTCTCCTCCTATTCGGGTCAAGAGGCGGGAGCGTAGCGCGCGAGGCCAGATCATCGCCAACATCGAGCCGCGCCCGCCGCCCGCCGCCTACCACGAGGAGGACGAGAGCGGGGGCTTCGAGACGTACCGAGGCAACCCGCATCGGAGACTCTCGGCCGTGGCCGATGACAGGCTTCGGGTAGAGCCGCAGGAAGATACGAGAAGGTTCTCTGATACGAGGCTCGTACATCCTGTAAGCGCCGCTGTGGAGGAGGCTATTGCACAAGTCGGTCCCGAGGTAAGTGCTTGTTGAATCATCTCAATAGGTGGCGTCTGCTGATGTGACAATTCGACAACAGCTTTGGTAGACTGTCTGACGTCCTTTTATCTTTAGGACACAGGTGCCTTATATACAATACGTTCTAATGATGGACGTTAGATTTGTTTTTTTTTTTACTTTCATTGCGTAACGTATCAAGTTTTTCTTATAGCTCGCCAATTATGGTGCCGTACATTGAATCTCTAAAACTTTAAACATCCATGACTCGGATACATATATGTTTATCATAAAAAGTTGCCCCTTACCGGGATTGGAACCCGGGATCCTCGATACAGAAAGCAGGGTCACAACTCACTTGCAATGGAGTCATCAATCATGGAACCGTCACAGCGTCGTGTGATTCGATCGAGTAAATCAATAGCCACCGCGGTCCCTTAGGGCGGCGTGTACCACATCACCGTGGACCCGCTGGAGGCGGACATTCGGTCGCTGCTGGCGCTGGAGGCGCGGCGGGCGGCGCGCGCGGCGCGCTCGCTGCCCAACCTGCGCGCCAGCCGCGAGAGCCTGCTGCCGCCCGCGCGCTCGGCGCCGCCCGCCCCCGCCCCCGCCCCTGCCCCCGCCCCCGCCGCCCCCGCCCCAGCCCCCTCCTCCTGAGGCCGCGCCGAGCCCGCGCTGCTGCTGTACCCGGACGACACCGTCTACTAGCGCCGAACCCCCGCGGGTCCCCACACTATCTTCGTCGAACCGGACTCGCCCGCGGCCACCTTCTCCGCACGGTGATGCGAATCCTTGGGACACCGCCTCCGTTGAAGGGCTTTATCCGCTAGAACAGATAGACGTATCGTAGACTGCGTAGTGGCCGGTCGATACTTCAACGTGGTTTTTTCACCCTTCAGTGCGAGACGTGAGCTTCGGACTGCGATCGATGTCGATTCCACGATTGACACGTGTTGATGACCACATGAAGTATATTTAAAAAATATTAATCAATTCTGAGTCGCTCCGTTGCGAGGTTCGAGGTAGGCCCCGTCGATTATACGATGTATAGACATGTTTTGTGTAAATAGTAATTATCATAATAAGATAGCCAGGTTTCGCTCGTACGAGGTCCCCATCAACTACCTGTCAGTCAATCAATGCATCAGGCATCTCGTGAGTGTGTCGGCGTGTATATAATAAACTATTGGAATTATTCATCGTGTCTAGTTTTCTGGTTTACTACGTAATATAACGATATATGATAGTAGAGCTTGCGGTACGTAACAAATAAGTAATAATATACTGCCAGATGTAAATCCGTGATAGTAATCGAAATGTCTACTTCTGAACTATTACGTGTTTTATGTTTTTATCGTGAACATAACCTAACTGTTAACGAGATATACAGGTTGATTCAGAAAGGGCCTTTACCTTTTAACCTGCGCTTCTTTAGCGCATTTGTGAATTTTGATACGTCGTTTGATTTTAATTAATTTTATTCCCAACAAAGTGATTGTAATTTTTTGCGAACTTTAAATTTACTTAACATAAAGTCTGATTTCAAATAGTGATAACAATGCGCTTAAGAAGAACAGGTTCAAAAGTTATTATACCCGTTCTGAATCACGCTGTAGATGTTTTATTCAACATAATAGAGATATGCTCAGTACCTTTTTTTAATGTCTTACTTAATCCATTACTTACTTATATTTTGCGTCTGTTATTAACGTGTTACGGTTTTCCTTATAAGTGTTGATACTGACATTTTATGTTATTTCGTTAATCTCTAATCAATACGTTCTTTCCTAATCAATACCAATGAAGTATACTTACTAACTGTGTAATCTCCTCTTCATTAATTTAGGTTTTTATCGGCATATCGGCCTTCTTATTTACATCACCTTATTTAAATCTATTCTATCGCAAATGTATGTATTGTAAGGAAATCGCGTGTTATATTTTGTATTATATAATAGCATGTTTTGCCTCAAACATCGCGCTTCCCGCCGACTTCACAAATAACCCTGATATTGAACTTCAACCGCGACTACAGTTCAATGTCACATGGAGATAAGTAGTTGTTTTTGTTTTCCTGACCGGTAAAGATCTGCGTACTTTGACGTTGCATCGCTAAACGTCGGCGCACCGCTTAATCCCTTTTAATGTTTGCGTGCTACTTGCATGCCAAGCTGATAATAAAAACTACACATGACTGCGCATGACATTAAGTGATAGTTGCTAATAGATTACTCTGGTCAAATACACTATGTTCGTGTCTTACCCGACTACGCAAGGAGGTAGCAACCTAAGGTTGATTTCACAATAGGTGTTTGTTGAGCACGGGGCAGACGCCGCGTACACGCAAACCATACGCCGCCGTATGAAACGCCTATATGCTGTCATAATGTTGTTTAAAAGCCGTGCGAACGCTATATAATTACGAAACAATCATTAACAAAATGGATTCTGACGAGTCCACAGATCTTCGCACAGGTCGTCTCTACGATAAAAGCATAGCGTGTAGGTGAAGTTGCGTCTTTTGTGATAGTTTTGCTTTGAACGGCACAGATTTAACAAATAGAATGCGCCTACAGCAAACATCTGTACCTGTATTTTATCTGCCAATTCTTGAGGGACGGCGGTAAAAAATCAAAGTGATTCAAAATGGTTGCAATCGAGAGTGATCCAGTTTTTTAAACAGCTGATGGGTAGATTGGGCAATATTTTTGGCAGAGAGGTACTCCTTTCGATGCCACGTCTCCAGGTTTATTGGTCTGAGAGTGAGCCTTATCGTCGGGTAGGAAGTAAAGTCCCACATAGTACTTGAGAGCGTAAGTTTGTTACGTTATATGTTCGTCGCGTTAGTTTTATCGGCGGGATGTGACAGATTACAATATTTTTTAGTTTGCTTTTAGCGTAGTCGGGATTTTATACTATCTTTATATTTTAATTTAAAACAATAGTGTATTATTAAAATGTGGTTCAAACTTAATAGCTATCGTATAAAGTTTAGTAGCTATCGAATCTCAACTTTACAAAGATTTTGTCATAAGTAGCTCTCTTAGAAAACAAATATGTATTATTATAAAACAGTTACTGTGCTGTGTCTGTCCAAGGAAGATATTAGAAAAAATATCATAGATCGAATCAAGTCTTTAACATTTTTTATTTGTGTGTATTTTTGTTCGAGCATCACGAAAAAACACCTAGATTTCCATAGAGTTTTCACCATTGCATAGCATTTATAAAGAAGGTAAATATCACCACGCTATAAGATATGGGGATTCAGCGGCAGAGCAAATCAATGGCAGTGCGATCCGAGCCGCGGGAAATAGCTTGTATACAAATACGTTCAGCCCTTCATGACTGGCAACTAACATAATTTTAATAAAGCCATAAACAATATGTACACGCAGTTGTGACTAAAAACTGGTTTACGTTTCCACGGGGAAGTATGCATGTAGTCATTACGTATAGTACCTACCTACCACACCTTTACACCGCACCTTAAGGATGATGGTAGATTACAGCCGGTATTTGATTTAAGAATTTGAAGTTAAGCATCGCAGCGACGATCTAAACGTGAATAACTAAATTGACAAAAAACTGTTGAAAAAAGACCGATGCTTATCTTAAAATTCTCAAGTCAATAACAGATTTAGCTATTCCATTTAGTGATTTTAGTAGTCCGCCTAGTTTCCGCCGATATGTGAAGATGTTACTGATAATTATGATGAGTTAATTTATCATTCGTTCAACGGTCACGTGTATCTATGTTCTCCGGTATGTTAAGATAACATTTGTTAACGTTACTGTGAAATTGTCCTGTCTTGTTATAATTGTTTAAAACTTAATTACTAGTGCAATATTAACGTCATATCTGCGCGTTGGTCAAATGAGGCTTGATATAGAGAAGCATTTTTAGAAATGCTTAAATAAACATGTTTTAAGTAACTAGTTCAAGCGTTCATAGTGTATTTAGGTACATTTTGACAGTGTTTTATTGAGAGAGACCCCTCTATTTGTACAAAGTTTTCGTCCATTTACAATCGCATTAAAATATACTTAAATTGATTATAACTTCTATAAAGAGGTTACAGGTGGCTTTCCATCTGACGTAGATCAAATTGATTTCGTAGTTGGATTATAACATACATTTCGTTGAATGAACTTCTTACCGATGGACTAGTTACGAAATATTTGGTTTTGTTCGGCTCATCGGCAACGGGTTTTTGCTCTGACAATTCACTTGAAAAATGATGGTACGATATACGTTGTTATTTAAGTAAAAAGTTTCATACACAAGTCATGGTAATTTGAACATCAAATTATTGAACACGAATCAATCAGCTTCGACAATATCATTTGCAGTATCGAAGTTGGTACATGCCTGCTTTTAGATTAAGTACTTGAGTAACTCTTACAATTTGGTTTTTAAGCACGCTCTCATGATCTCCATATTTCTGCATATACCTACCGAAATGACTTATTCCATATCGTCAAAGCTTGCAAAGAGTTTAGTTAATGTAGTTCGATATTTTATTAAATTCTGTCAACAATTCTTTATTGTAGTGAAACGTTATATACTTTAGTCTTTCTTTTATTACTTTAAAATAATTCTTTATTATACTCTTAAAGCATCTCACATATGTTTAGTATATTCCAAATATTTCCTTAATTCTATACTAATGTTTCTTAACAAAAAATGCGTTCTCAAAAACTACCTACTTTCTTTCGTACTTACGTATACAATTATTTTAAAACAACCTTAAAACTTTAACTAATTCTCTATTGAAATATAATTATCATGATGACTAAATTAATTTAAGGTACTTAGATAGTTTTTAAAATTAAATAGTTCGGACTTTGGTGCTAAATAAAAAAAGAATATCAGTCCAAAATTAGGTAACGAATATTTTTAGTAGGCCGGAATTAGCCGTCGATTCTGGTATGATTAAACATAAATACTTGCTGTGCTTCGTATTTTTTCAGTTTGACTTCAACATTTCTCTCTTTTGCCATACATGGTTAGCAAGCATGACATTTTATCCCTTATTAACTCTCAAATAACATATAAAGTAGCTAGCTCGTGAGCTGAACGATTTGAACTAGCGGCATATGAATGTGCCATACAAAGCCAATACTACCACGATATCAAATTGTAAAGTAAGAGTTTGTATCACGTTTAATTAATAAATATTATAATCTTCCATATAATTAGTATCAACATTTTCGAAATTATAGTTGTACACTACCTACCTAATACATTCTCGTGCCACATTTGATGAGTTCCAACACGTTTTTGTATACTCACTCATTCATCTGAATGTTGTAATATTATTATTATATATGGATAATAATGCTAACTGATAATACCGGTCAGTCCTGTGTATCTATAATTTAAAATTAAGTAAGGTATATTAGGGTGCTTGGAGATGTGTTGTAATGTTGCATGCATTTTATTAACTTAATTTCGTGTACTTACATTGTGTTAATATAACAAAAGTAATTTTGAAGTCTAATATTTAGATACTAAAGCCTCTTATTCACCAATGAATAATGAATGATTGAACAATGTTTTAATGTGTAGCCACTGTGAGAGCTGAGAGGCCAATCCGGCAGCCAGTTCTAGGGAAATGGGCCAGGCCTGAGAACTGGTCAGGTAAGTCGAGTCAGTTTTAACGAGGTTCCATCTAGAAAGTTAGTACTCATTATTTTATTTTGCCAATTAATATAACAAATAACTTCAAATGTTGAAGCTTTAAGCCAGGATTGATTTGGAGCAAATTCTGAACAAATTCTTAAAATCGTGTTTCGTATCGTTTCCGACGAAGACGACGTATTAAACGAAACGTATGGAGGTATAGGAAATATGTCATTTGCGACGATGGCTCATGATCGCCGCTTGGTGTTCGCTGTCGTCACACTACTCGCAAGGTCTTTACATAAAAATTTGACTGTTTACTAGGTCTACCACATATAAGGCTCCGTTCACATTAAAAGCACGGGCGCGGACGCGTGCATCGTTCATCACGAACTTGTTCGGGATGTTTAATACTAAAGACGTGACTGATTTGTTACGCTCGCGCATTGATTGTGAGGGAGCGCTTTATTTTCCGCTAAAATATGTATGGAGATTTCATAGGTCACGTGATCTAATTATAGGCAGCTTTTTTATTCGTAAGTGTCTACGGGCACATGCCGATTACCACCAGCGTAGATATCTTGTACAGTGATAGTTTTTTGGTGAATAGGGGGCTTAAACTTAGGGTGGAGTGCAGCAGCTATGTTAAAATGTTACTCATGTCAAATCTACAAATTCTGTCAGTTTATAGATTTGACTGTAGTTAAAATTAATCGGCCAAGGTGCATTCCACCAGTTTTTCTTGTAAATAGTCTCAAATGATAAATGTACCATATCGAATGCTTGTAACATGGATCCATCTCCACGAGTCTCAAGTGCTATGAATGTCTATTCCAAAGAATTTGTTTCAAAATTGAAATAATGTGTGTAGTGCCTTATTTGGTTAACGGATTTGTATTATGTTTAACTGATTGGAACATCGACCAGGCATGGAAACTTATTATTTATGATTATAAAATAATATCACAATGACGAAGTTTTGTTGTAAGTCTGCGAGTGCTGTAACGACGATGTATGTCCACGCGTGTATTTAATGTGAATTTATGTTTATAACTTGTTAAGCACATTTTAATATTCTAGACGTAATTACTTTCCATGCACGAGACGTCACCCATCTGTATAATATTGTGATTGTGATATTTAAGTTATTAGTGTATTTTGTTTGCTCAAAATTATTATTTTCTATTTTCGATCTGTGTACTTATGGTTCATGAAATTTGTAAGACTGTATTTTATTTTGTTGTGTAACATCGTTAGTAAACCTCGGGTTATGAATATAGTTATTTTTAAATGATTTTGTTTATTTTTAGGAACAAATAAAACCAATAGTTTATTAAATAAAAATAAATAATTTATTTAAAGGTTGATCGAATTTGATACTCGTAGGTGCGACCGGAGCTCGGGTCGCCGTGACTAGACTGTACACTCAACATTTCTCATATGAATCATAAACAATAATAATTTCTGTACAAACAGAAAATCAACACTTAGCGATAAACGTTACATGTCTACTTAATATAAATTATATCACTAATACTCGAGTATTAGAACGATTAAATCCACCGAAAAAATAATATTACACACTGCCGGGAGCATATTACAATAGCTTCCTAAAATTAATTTTGTTAGTCTTATTCGTTGCTAGCCCAACAAATGATAACGTCTAATGTGGCGCCTGCGGCTAACCGCCGTAAACCATTCTAAATATCAGTCCGTGGCATGAGTTACGACAAAATCCGTTTACAACGCACGAGGTCCGTGCGTGAGACTGACTGGAGGGTGTTGGTGTACTGGTACTGATGGTTGTTTGAAAGCTCTGCCGTAACCTAGGAACTAGAGGGCGCATGCACGCCGCGCACTAAAACTCAGTGTCGCCGAGCACGTTGTACATGAGGCGCTTGAACGAGTTCGATTGTTGGATGTGCTCTTCGTGTAGCGAATTCACCTGCAAATATTATATCGGATTAATAGGGCTGTTTTGAATCACTATCGGAACCGGAATCGGAAACATTCCGGTACAAATTTCCTCAATGTTCTATATTTATATATAAAAGTCTATAATAATAATTCTTAACACGACTGACTGACGGGCAACGCAAGGTCAAACCTGATTTGAAATTTGGGGCATTCCTTGAGTACTATAGAGCTGCATTAAGGGGCGTATTTTTTAAGATTTGACCCCCCCCCTCTTAGGGGATTAAATGGGTCCAGGTATGTATGAAGAAACATTTTTTTTTTAATTTACAACCGGGCACTTGGCTAATAAAGAAATAAATTCTTCGTAAATGCACACCATTCTCCCGCGATCGAAAGCATGGAACTGTCATCCGACCGTTATTTAAAATAGCTGACTGGTCGTCGGAGCCACATCAACATCGGAATGCTTTCGGATCCGATTCCGATAGCCATCTCTAATAATTGCCTGGATATCACTAACGAATCTGAGGGGTTGCAGAAGTCGAACGGCTGTCGACAGAAATTTGCGGCGTTCCTTACAATGTAGAAGATTGGATGTGAGGCTTACAAATACTTGCGTAAGTATAGTAAGCGGGATAAAAATGTTCCAATAGTGGGCGGTAAGCGACACGTCGGGTGTTCTCAAATTAGATGGGAGTGCTAATTTGGGCAGGACATCTTGGCAAAGACCTCGACTTTGGAGAATATTTAGAGGACAGCATTCGATTAGTAATACATTTGTAAATATATTGATGATTACTAAAAAAAAAAGCGAGACATAAATAATAATATCAATCCACACTTACGAAGGTCGTTTGTTTTCCTGTCGGCTTCTCCTGTGGCTGCTTAACTGGCTTAGGAGTTGGCGCCGGCTTCTGCAATTGAGATCACTTTTGTAATAAAATATCTACAGCCACAGTTATTAGCAACGTTCAACGTTGGACTACGCCCATATATTAGTTTTTTCCATCAATACTGATAGTTAATTAGGCATATGTTGACAATAATACGACTTCTATAAAAAATGGATAAAGCTCGGTTTACATTTGAGCCGATCACCAGAAAGAGTGAAATTATAATGCTAAAAAATGGAACTGTATACTCTGAGCTGTGAACATGTCAGCAGTTCAAACGAAAACCGTATACCTATATGGTTGTAAAGTCTGTTTGTACGCCCTAGCGTGTGGACGTACCTTGTTGGTGGGCGCGGTGAACAGCTTGGTGTGCACGGGCGCGGCGGGCTCGCGCGGCGCGGCGGCGAGGCCGTCCTCGTGCAGCGCGCGGTACGTGTCGGACTGCGCGGGGTCGTAGGGCACGGCGCCGGCGGCGGGCGCGTGGCTGCGGTGCGAGCGGGCGGGCGCGGGCGCGGGCCGGGGCGTTAGGTTTTAGTCGGTTAGCGGGCGCAACGAAATAATAGAGAGAAAACACATTAGACTCGACCCGCAGGGAACGTTAGGGGGACGCGGAAGCGGTTAGTCGACGTGGACAGGTTTAGTGTTTATGTTTCAGGAAGGACAGGTCGATAAAAATACTAACATTAATTATGTAGAACGAGTTCTCTATCTTAATTTATAAGTACGATTACATAGATAGGTAGAGTATAAATTACTTAATAGCTACGCGTGTAATAGTAGTCGCCACTGAGTGCTTTGAACGCGATGTGTTCGCGTGGTCGTGGGCGGGGCCCGTGCGGAGTGGCCGCCGGCGTGTCGACGCGACGTCGTCACCATGCTTGACGGATAGAACTGAGCGTGGAGTGAAATAGACGAAGTTCAAAAGAATCGATAGGTAGCAAAATAAAAATAAAGAAAGCATTAATGCATCATGAGGATGGGCGTCGACTTGTTTTTGCGGCGTTTTTAGTAAAAAACTTGCCTCTTGACAACGTGCGGCCGCCCGTAATGGCCGTTAGCGCTAAGTGAGCAGAGAAATACTCCATTATTAAGCGTAATATAACAATTATACTATTACTCCGATGTATTACTCTTTCCAGTCAATGCCTAGGTAGTCTGAACATCCATAAAAAATAATTTTGGAATAAACAGAATTCGGAAAAAAAAATGTAAGAACTACAATTTTCCTACCGAAATTGCGAAAAGCAAGGGAATATATGTAACTCTTTGATCATCACAAGGAACTCATAGTTGGTATTTACAGAAAAAAAAAATTTAAAACATAATATAACATAACGTCGGGTGTGTGTTATGTAACATAGGTCTGGCATTCGTCCATGTTGTTCAAAATCATTGCCAAGATATTCGCGCCGAGATGACTGACGCTACATTTACTTGACATTAGGTAATTTGTAAGTGTTTGAGGAATCTAAGAATTTCATAACTAAACATGTGAAGTTGTATTGCATTGAAGTCCTAGATACTCACGGCAGTGGCGAGGTCTGTTGCCTGATCGAGTTTGCGATGTTTTGTTCCGAATACAGATTGATGGGGGAGTTAAACTGCTTGTGCACCAGCTGAAAAAACAATAATTAAATAACGAATGCACTCTTCGAAGAATCGAAATGAGAACATGGAGAGAGCAGCTACATAATTACATATTCTTGTTAACAACACCAATTCTATGACGGTTAAACGACAAAATTGTAATAATTCCAATCACATTTTTTTAGCTTGCGAAGCAGACCAAGACTAAACAAAAAATATTATAACGAAAAAAAACATAGACAGTTTTACTAAAATTGATGTATGTATTGTTAATGGTTTATATGGAAGCCATAAAACAATTTTGAAAGTCAGCAAAATTTAAACATCTGCCGTAAATAATGTTTGAATTGTTTAACTTTGGTCTACATTAATCACGTCTTCATCGATATTATAGGTAGTTACTCTCTTTATTAACATTCTTATGATAGGAAGTAAAACTCTTTAGACCATAAAGCTCAAACAAGATGGCGTATAGACACAATGGATGTATGAGAGTGATAGCATTTTGGAAGAGTTAAATAGCCTAGCGCCAATGTACAAAGGAATCAAAGGAATACAGTCTTCTTATGCAATAAAGAAAGAAGAAAATAGGAAAAAATATGGTCTTCCAATATGCTATCAGTTAAGAAGACGATCGGCTTCGTAAAAGAAGTTTGTCGAGTCCATGCGTGAAGCTGAATAGCCGTGTTTGGACCGGCCGCGCGGGACGAGTGCCCTAGCCAGCCTATTGAGGCTGCGCGGTCGGTCTGGCTACGGCTAATGATTGTACTGTCACACAACTCGCTTAGACCACCTTGTTCGCGTCTTCGCCGACCACTCGCTGCAACACCGACTCGGCCACCTGAGTTTCCACCAAAAATACTATTTTGTACTTTACATTCCGTGCATCCAATCAGAGTTAATTGCCCTTTGAGACGAAATTGAAAAATAAGAAGGAATGATCTCAAAAACTAGTCAACAGTAAAACAAGTAGTTAAAATAAAACTAAATATCTAACTGAACAAATAAATAGTTTAAAATTTTATAAAACAACTTTAGATCTATCCTTCTCATTTTGTTTGCGCTGTCAGTATTGTGCCTACTTTTAAATCTGAACTCTATATAGGTAAGTGTCTTTAGGAAAGGTGTGTGAGTTTATTGTAATTATAAAGTAAAGTGTGGGCGTGTGTGGTGTCATTTGCGTGCATGTGTAGTGGTGTGCAGTTTAGGTAGCTAATGTAGAAGAGAGAAAATAAATATCTACAAAGACATGCCTATCACAATAATGCAATATGTACATTATCAGGTATTTTGCAACTATAAATCATTCATCATTAAATTATACTAACAGCCAGTGACATCTAGAAACCGTGCTTAAGAAACAGGCGTATAAACTTGCAACTTGGCGGGAACGCTACCGAGTTCCTCAAATTTACTCGAGGACAAAATAACAACCGACCTATTTCTATCAAACATCCTCAGACTAATTTATACCAATGAGCAATAAATATAGGTTTATAAATTATATCTAAAATAAGTATATAGCATGATGTTAATATCAATAGCTATGTCTCGTATAAAAATAATCGTTCGTACCGTCAGGCTTCACGCAAGTGGAATTCCATTTATCATGTCGTAAATATTTCCACGGCGCTTATAAAAACGAGGATTATAGTTCAGATAGAATATGTATTGAATGTTGATGTAACGGATCTAAAACGAGATGTGGACTTTTGTAACATTTCTAAGCTCAATCTGAATGTCGAAAGGTTACTTCCCTATGGATTTATCTTTGTTTGAATTTGTCTATGATAAATCAAGAGACACGGGTCCAGTGGTTAAACATACGTTATAAAATCTAAATCATGGCCCTGATGACTAACAGATGGTCACCAACTGAACATGACTTAACTTATAATTTATGGCCGTATTTTGATTGTCATAATTTATGAGAGTAATATTTCCAGTTCTGTCAAAATAAATTATTACATATCTTTTACTCCAAAATTAACACCTAAGTATGTCGTCTGTTGGCCACTAAATAATATACTAAACTAAAGTGACTAACATATTACTATCTTTCTCATAGTGTAAAACTATGAAAATTCCGATGGACTGGACATTTACCTCCACATTTGTACAATGGTATTACAAAACCCTTTTCCCAAGAAAAGTGTCTTGTATATGGAGGGAAACTTGATCAGTTTATTCGCGACTAGTTTGTGTAGAATCTTTAATGATATAGTAAAAGTATCAACGTTACCTTCTGCCTCATGAGTGTGTCGCGATAGTCGTGCGTGGGCGGCGCGCGCATGGCGGGGTTGGGGTGGTGGCGCAGGTAGCTCTCCGTGGGGCCCGGCTCGCGCCGCACCTTGGCGCCCGGCAGCACCAGCGGCGTCGTGCGGTACGGCTGGAAACGACACCGCAAGCTTAGTATATTTACTTCTCTGCAGCTGAAAGCTCATTAGTACTTAAGTGGAAAAGTCAAATCGCGTTAATCGCTATAAAGTTGCCTTCTTGGGGCCGCCAGATTTAGCGTGACATTCTTGGCTACAAACTTTTTTTATATTGCCTCTATAAATTGGGAGTTGGGACCATTATCGGCTTTATTTAGTGCCTACTCCTTCGGGATTAATGCGCGATGCGGAGCTTTGATATAAATGTTCCTTTGCTACTTCTCTCTCAAAATTCACGAGGTTCAAATCAATGTACTAAATGGCAAGTCTAGTATATCAGAAAACTTCGATAATCCACACGACTCGCCAGAAATAGCGTTTATAGTAAAACACATGAACCAGTCGAACTACGTTTCGTTGATTCATTTTCAGCTTCTAGTATCTATGTTAGTTTATACAGCAACATACGCTTTGACTACAACAGAGTGACCTTTAAGAAGGTCGCAGACGACCCAATTAAAATACCGTCCAAAGTCTTCCTTCAAACATAAATCGCTGCGAGGTTGACATTGTCAAGCCTCATTTCAGCCTAAAATCTGTTTGATACGTGAAGATTAGTGTGTGCTGGCCGAGATTGCGTCGCGTCTAATTATAATCACGAGGCTATTCCATGTGGGTTATGATTATGACTTCAGACACAATTTATATTTATACAGTTGTATAATATATGGGTCGTGGCTGTTCTTAACTCAACATTCTAAAGAATCCATGTAATTACGCATGTTTGATTTTAATGACATCGTGCAAGGATTCGTTCGAATGTCGAAAATGTGCCAGCCAGTGTACGAACAGCGATTTCCGTTTATTTGCGTCGGTGTTTACAAGAGCCGCAGCTTTCGACACTGACGCAATGGTCTATGTTAGTCAATCTTATAATACGTTCGTTTCGACCGGCACGTTGTTAACGGTTGCAGCGTGAGCCATTCATATTGATGCAGATAGTTTGTTATATGCGGCTCATTCATATTATTATAAGACTCGGGATTATATTAATATAGCTGCCTTTACAATCCCGCCTTGCGCTGTTTGAAGAGAGAACATTAATTCATTATGTGTAATAACTCAATGTAGCGTGCGTCATAATAATCGGCAAAGATACATATTTAGGTCTGAAAAATACTTTCCTGGAATAAGCATTGTGGTATTGCACATCTGACCATTGATTACTTATTGACTAACATCCACCTTTCATTCACAGCATGAAATAATCTTTAAAATTTTGCATTAGAAGACGTTCACGTTACAAATTCGTGCTGAAAGGTTCAAGTGGGTGTAAAAGTTATAGCGTCGTGACATTGATGCGAAAATAGCTTAGTTACAGCTGTTGGCGATTTAATATCAAAACGAGGTCTCATGATAAATAACTAACGAAAAAAAAACTGTCAATATGTTTTGTCTATCTGCATTCTTGGAGTCAGCAGTGGGGTCTGCTACTAGATCTTCCTAATAACAAATTCAAATAATTAAACTCTGTATTTACTCGTTAATCTATCCATAAAAGATCACCAAGTATGGCAAAAATAGTTTACAGATTTCAAAATATGTGGTCAATATTGTTTAAACTTGTTTTTAAATCCAAATCAATAAAAAATCTATTTCTAACTTGGACCAGTGCTATCACTTTTATTTTATACCCTGGTATTCTTAGTCAGCAATGCAATAAATTTATAAACATATAACTGTTGGAGGAGAATATTCAAATAATAAATTAATGATGGATATAAATATTGTCATATTCTGAATGGTATTTACAAATTAATAGGTTTCGGAAAAACAAGACCAATTTTTTTTTTATCGTTCATAATGGCATGTTCGGGTATACGATTAAATTAAAAAGTCAACCCTCCATTGCTTGTAGCTTTGATTGATTACCTCATGGTGTGATAAAATTACTTACGATTTTTGCTGGAAAGCTACATCGCGCTTAAAGTTCTTGAGCGGTTATTACATCACATATTTTGTAACACTACGCGCGTCCCAAGTGCTCCAAATTTAGATTGCGCTAACCTCCCAAGGGACGATCAAGTCGATGGATCACATAGTATTGAAACAATATCCATTATGGGGGGGGGGGGACACATTCCATATTTGTATGGGTTATGTAGGTGGTTGTATTAGGGTGGTTTTAGTTTAACATGTAACTCGAACGCACCCAATTGGTGACGACCTCCTCCTCAGGATGCATGGAATCCTGGTAGCCGTTGGGGAAGAAATTAGGGTTGACCGCCATTGTGGGTAGCACTTTTATCCGCGGACGTGTGCCGTGCAGCGTGTGATCGCGAACTGCCGCTCCAGCCGTCCTCTCCCGAGTAAACAACGCGATTCCAATGCATTCTATTTTGGAAATATGGCGGGAAAATAGGCGTCGGCGTGGGCGCAAACCTCCCGCGCCGCCGCAGAGCCTTGCGCCACTTAAAATATACCTAATTTATAGGTTTTTCTCAGTTTTTTTCTTCTATAAAATTACAAAAATGTTGATGCTACTTTTAACGTTTGTTTATAAATTTCAACATTTGGATTTCGAATCATGTAGTAGGTACCTACTCAAAATAATTAATTCATCAATATTCATATTCCTTGCTTCTACGTCGGTAAATAAGTAAAAATCTAAAAGGTTACTCATATGCATTGCAAATTGTTAAAGAATTACGAGCACAGCAATCTATTATTGCGGTTCGTGATTCAGAAAACGGATTTAGCCAGCCTCGGGAACGTTCTAAAACTTCGATGAATTATCGCTACATTCCAGATTCTTTGCTTCAGTGTAGTATGGAGCCTATATCTGTGCTGTCCGAATAGTTCTAATTAATAACTTAACATCATTAGACGCTGGAGATTTGGCGGGTCTCCAAGATACGTCATGGGTTTATGTAGGCATAACACAGTTAACCTATTTGTCAAAAATCAAGGATGAATGTAAAATTAACATAAGCACTTGGGAACCAAAATTTAGAATAAAATGATCTGGACTATATTATTACGCGCATAATATATAAATCAGGGAATACCGTCTAAAGTTTTAAAAGATAATTTACTCGCCAAGGCACAAGTATCAAAAGACAAAGCTATGGTTAAAACGAATTCTTTCGTCAAAGTTTACGTCACTACATTGTTGGGTGTTACAGTGAAAAAACTTTGCCTACTATTTGGCAATTTACCAAATTATGAATGATGACGTATGGCCTTAGTGCGTACATAATACGAGTAATAATAACTAAAATCTCACTTTCTGAGCCATTCACGCCAGTGTTGCCCCTAAAAATACCCTCATATTCTTATATGACGGCCTTTTTAGGGGGTCCACCTTAAGAGTGGCGAGTCGCCGCCTGACTATAGTAATTAAATAAAAGCTGACTATAGCAGGTGTCCGCAACCCTTCCAATATTCCCATCCCATATCCATCCAAACCTCAATCCATAATCCCAGTTATCTTTCCATATTCCTGTAATAGTTCTTCCGCCTGCCGAGGTCTATTCGCTGTTTATGCTATAATTTTCAGCAGTTGACCTCAGCAGGCTAACATAACATTTAAATTCTCAAAAATGCCTCTACATGTTGGACCCATGTCCCCGCGCAAGCCTTCCAAAGATCCGGGTATAGCCCGGGTGGACAGAGACAAAAATCTCACGCTTTTTTAAAATGGTGAATGTACCCTAAACAACGTCGCCCCTTCATGCCTACTATTAAATAATGTGAACTCCACGGTATTTAAAGCTTAGAAGTAATTATTTCAGACTGAAGCTAGTTATTTTGTGAAATAATTATAAACGATAACGTCCAGTGGAGGTATTTCTCTAATAAGTAGTATGTATATAGATAAAAAAGGATAAAGTAATCTTTATTTTTACGTAGCAATCCACTAACCGCGCGACAGCGGCTCGCGAGACAAGAGACGGGCAACGGAGATGACTATCGTTCGGCGACACCGACATCTGCCGGAATGCTACCTTCAGATTTTAACCCCGGTATTTATTTGTGACACCGGGTTTATGTATAACACAGTCGGAACATGGTACACTGGAGACCAGCCCCTAAATAAAACTGGATGGATAATAAACTAGAAGAACATCAAGTTCCACTGACCTGACTCTGAATGGACTCATCGACGGTGTCATCGGTGCGCGTAGAAGTCGGGGAGAGCAGCAGTGTTCTATACTCGCCCTCGTTCTGCACGGGCAGCGTGTAGTGCGGCTGCGGCGAGTAGTGCGGCTGCGGCGTGTAGTGCGGCTGCGGCGTGTAGTGCGGCTGCGGCGTGCTACGCGGCAGGGACTCAGGGCCGCGCCACGCCGATGCCGGCCGTGGGCTCGGCGTCCTACGACAAGTATCAATTGTATTGAAGTTCCTATTCGTATTAAATGAGGTTTATAAAACTCTCTCAAATTTAAAGAAAGTTTTATTAACAAGGCCTTTATTCTCTTTTCTTATGAAAATTGTCTTGTTAAATAAAGATAAATTAATTATGTAATCTTTTTAATGATGTCTCTACCAGAAGTTAGTTTAGTACGGAATAGATCACGGATTTTAGAATTCAGTCTAATAATTTTATTTTAGTTTAAATACACATGCACAGCTTTAGGGTTGCAACTATTGAAGAACTTTTACTGTGTTACATTGAATTTGTTTTTTTTTTCTAAAATACATATTATATTCTCAGACGAACGCACCAACTGTACGGTTAAAAACTAAGTATCGCATGTATTATGGGTACCGTAAAATAGATTGGGGGAAATCTCAGTATTAAGATACCTTTATTTTACCATCCGTGACGGGTACAAACGTTTGTGCTCATCACACAGCCCTTATCGGAGTTCAAACCCAAAACCCTCGGTATAGGAAGCAGGATCCACTACCAACTGTGCCAATATGGACGCAATCGCAGTAGTGAAGAAAATTAAAAGTTAGTAATCTAAATAACAATTCTTTTAATAGAGTCAATGAGAGTCTGACGACCTTTGGCTCGATTTCCCAGCAATTTCGTGGGCGACTACAGTATATATATATTGGATATTGTTCTTATTGCCCAGCGAAGTCGCTTGGCAATAATAAATGTATAATCCCATACATGAGTAAGGTAGATCTGATATTTTCTGAACCTTTACCTTTTGTTATAACAAAGCAAGAAAGGCTATTATACCTATTCATGGCTTAAAATAGCCTCAACCACCCAATGGCAGGTATTTTGCTAGTGTAAAGTAATCAGTCATTCATGAAAATACAAATTGGGAGATCCTATGCAGGCCTAATTCGGAGTGGTGGTTAGTGGATTAGTGTGTTTAATATTTTGTATAGGTCTGTCTCTCCCTCATATCGGCCATGTCGTTTGTAGGCTAATCTACGTAATAGGTCCTGGCGTCATAGTTTGAAATGGGGTAGCCTCATATTCAATTGTTGCTTGTGGTCCGATCTACGCAGAAAGTGCTCATTAAATCCATAACCAAGCGTACCATTGCAAGACCTCAAGATACTGTGAGCACTTTCTGCGTAGATCGGACCACAAGCAACAATTGAATATGAGGGTACCCCGTTTCAAACCATGACACCAGGACGTCAACCACCTCGGTCCTCCCGTGACCATGGTTGCTGTAAAGCAGCCGAAACGTCGGGAACGTTAAGAACAAAATAAACGCGATAAAATCCGTAAAATTAGTTTTATTTAAAAGTATAGAACTACTTAGGATTGAAATAATGATATGTGAGATGAATACCTGTATGGAACTGAAGCGGCATTTAGTACAGGCGAGTGCGGCGCGAGCGCGCCCGCGCCCCGCGGCCCCTCGCGGTCCACGTCCCTACACATGATGAACATGACATGTATGCCCTCATGGGGAATATGAACAAACAATTAAACAGAATCACATATTGATAGACATCACAATGCAAGACGAACACTCCTGGACTATGATTTTTTTATTTCCATAACCATCTATATCATGGCCATCTTCCCCGGACTTACCCTAAATATATTTTTTAAACAATGTCAAGTCTAGAAGTGTTAACCGCATGAACATACGAGAGGTAGATGCAGTGCAACTAACATTTAAGTAGGTACTAAAAATACACATTAAGGTCCGTTTTTAGATCACATCTAATGTGGTGGAAACCATAAAATTATAGGTAGACTTACATTATATTTCATGCTCAATAGTACGTCATTGAATAATGGTATCTGGAAAACATTTATTCCAATAGTCTAATGCTTGAAGTGCAAATAAAATAACCAGGTACCGAAATCTCTTGCAATAAGTACAACATCAATAAATACATCAATAAATTTAATCCATGCTCAGAATATTAAAGACAACAGACGGATGGAAGACGTAATATTTTTATCAAAATGCAATTTGATACTGAATTTATGGGAATATTGCATTATATTATATATATGACATAGCTCTAGGATTTTATATGAGATCATTGACAAATTACGTGACCTATGATCAGAATTGGAATCATATGTTTAAATTACATTATCTTATAAATAGGACATCATGAATTTATGATAATGTTATATAACTCCATAAATGAAATATTTTATGAATAGGTATATTCAGTCAAAAGCTCGTTCATATTTTAAATCCCCTCAATGAGACTGTACGAGAAAACGATTAGTCTCCATCGTATTTCTGAAGCCCCTATTCAATTTATTCAAGAATAACTATTACAAATTCAGTATCAAGATTATAAATACTAGCAGGCCAAGGGTAACGCAGATGACACCTAGTGCAAGTCTTACTCAGCGAACTCATGATAGAAGGTGGGCGTGGGCACGCGCCCCACAAAGCTGCCCGGGGTGCGCGGGACCGTGTACAGGTGAGGGCTCGACCCGCCCCTGCGGTCACACTTGCTTTATTACATACCGTTCGCACTAACACTATAGACCTTTATCCTGATACAGTTAGACAAAATCAGGGGTGTGCTATAGATACATATTTTATGACTGTATCACGGTCGTGTACATAGCTTTTTTATTGTTAGACGTTGGTATTATCTTAACAAAAGGTGAATACGTATTTTTTTATAAAGTTTGGTTGTCTGTATATAAGTGGATCCGCGAAAAAAATTACAGATGTTGCTCCAGATGATGTTGATCCAGAACCTTTATGAACCCCTTAATTCTGGGAGATGGATGATGATGGATTGAAAAAAAAAGCGAACGTCGCAGGCACAGCTAATATTTTAATCTAGTCTTAAAACCGCACTCGAAGGATCATGTAGCATCGGGATCATGATCATTAAGGCAACGTTAAAGATTTTTGATTGCGATTTCCCAAAAAAAAAAAGATTTTTGAGTTGAGCCCCTATCGTTCTGAGGGTGCGATATATGATTTGACATTAAAAGAGTCATTTTCGGTCATGAAATCAATCAAGAAGTAAATATTATCGCCGTAATTTGTACCTTTTAGTACGCTGACGCTGTCTCCAAAACTCCTGCGCCTTCAAATTTCTTCATTATGATTTAAGCTGAATGCTAGCAAATAATAAATGATGTACTTGATCCTATGAACTAATTCGTGCAGTATTGTGCAGTTCATTACGCAACTTTATGTTCTATGAATTTATTATTTGAAGTTTCCATCGTAAGTTCGAGTAGGGAATCAAGATTGTTAAATATAGTTTACAAGGATACATATACGGCTTTTACCTCTGTACCACGAGTTTTATCTGCTTCGGCGCATTCTTGAACAGATTCTGTGCGTCTTCGTGTCGAAGATCACGGGCGTCGTAGTCGTCGATTTTTGCGATGATATCACCGCGGATCAAATCCTTGCCGGCAGGAGTTCCCGGGGTCACCTAGAATATAGGATGTTTTGTTAATAATTTATAAATACATTTGCACGACTATATTGCCCAATGGGGTAGGCAGTGCAGAGAAATAGGTGCACAACAGTGCACGCTGTGTTTTCTGTGTTTCACGCACATTTCTACCATGTCATTAAGTCCCAATATTATAGAGGGAAATCCTCTTGCCAGTATATCGGACACCCTCATCAATACGACGGGTATTTGGGCCATAGTCAACTAGGCCGGCCAATTGCGGGTTGATGAACTTTATACATCTTCGTTAGTTGATGTCAATAAATTTACTATATCCAAAACTTATCATTAATGTGAAAAATAATAAAAAGATCTATCTTTAGTAAGCTTTATTTGAGACGTTACAGTATACCTACTTATGTAAAAATGTGCTAAAAACCATGAAACACATTTGGTTTTAGCTTTTGGTAATAATTTAGGCGTTCATTGCAACACCAATTTCAAAGGAAACTAATACCTCAATTTCAGCGCGTCAATATTATTTCTAACTGAACATATGGTACTGTTTGAAGTTCAATAAGACCATCTTCAAAGGTATGTTTTATTTCATCCGCGCTACTTGTACTTAGCTAACTGTTTACGAACGAAAAGCTATCTAAAATATCGCACGTGTTATAGCATAAATTCTTGGTGTCCGAGACGAGACACACGCTGAAGGTTGGCGGGCCGTGACATTCTGAAGTTTGAACCAAGCGTTCAATCGGCTCGGTCACCTTCAAGGGTGTATGTGTATCGTCAACAAAATATTTTCCCTCACCTCGTTTGCTTTGCCAAATGCAACGCACGTAATCAGCTTTAACGGAAAACAATTTAGGATAACAAGACGAAACGGTAGTATTTTTTTAGATAGGTTTTTTATAGAGACCAAAAGTGCCTCACTAATGTGATTTGTTTATAAGAGAGGTAAGAAAGAAGGGTGTAATAACGTTTGTAGATTACTAGGACGACCTTGCGGCTGGGGTATAGGAGTCGAGGGTGCGGGACGTATGCAGCGGGTTTGGCCGGTGGCCAAGCTAAATGCGTCCGCCGACGTCGCCGCGCCAACCTGACATTTTTTATTGAAAACAACCGACGGATCAGATGGAGGCCGCGTCGCATCGATGGCTCGACCTGCGCAAATCCATCACACACTTCCTCGAGTCAATGGCGAGGACACACGACTAAATATACTCTTATCCATCACCGCAGGTTGTAGCTAAGATTTTGTGGCGACGACGATTCTGGCTTCGCTCTGTTTGATGATTGTTTAAAAGTTACAGCTGGCGCACCGCCATCCGCGTTACATTCATGCGCAAGCCATTCGTATGCGCTTACGGGAGCACTATGCAGAATCCTATATAAAATGTAGTCTTAGTTATCATACTACTGGTTCAAGCACCAGCTCCAAGAATTATTCCTGCGTTCTATTGAGCTTGTAATTCAGGAATAGGCAAAAGTCTACGTTGTATTTCTATAAACAGGTGATAGTAATATCTAGGTAATAAAAAAATCTGGTTTAGCGCGAGCCAATCACATTATTTATTAGTTTCGTCTGGAACTAACAATTAAATTAAATAAATTAAACTCAGTTTAAACGGTTATATCCAATTAACTGAACGAATAAATTTAAAAGTAGCAAGAAAAGTCATTCTATACACTATAGGCGTTCAGAGCAAAATGGATCATCAAAGGTAGACGCACCGACACTCTCGACTTCGAATGTGCTGTACAGAGGAACCCTTCCATTACTAGAGATAAAAATAATCCTCTACGGTGACCTGGGCTATACGCTATCAACATGCCAAATTTTATCAAAATTCATCAGGCTGATTTCCTGTGATGCGCGAACAGACAGATAGACAAAAAATCCAAAAAATACTACAGTATCGGCTCCTGTATTAAAATTAATTTCCCCACGATTTGTTTTCAATATTCAATGTACAGACACGAACAAGTTACAGACCTATTATTTGTTTAGATTAAATGGTTACAAGACCGTTGAAAGCCTGTAAATCAACAGGTGCTGGGAGCTGTTGCCAAAAGTATGTCGTGAGTTATGAATTAGCTAATTACTCGGTTGTTTAAATATTAAAAAACAACAGAATACGATTTATCCTTTGATAAAATCTATTGGAAATGTATGCTATGATGAGTTAACTATCACAGCTATAGTATTTTAATAGCAACATATAAAAAAATGGGCTCAAGGCTGCGTTTGCGATCGAGGGATTTATGGCAGCCAAGGTCAAAAGAGAAATAAGCGCTAAGTGCAATATTCAATCAAAAATCTGAAGGAAACCAGATGGGAGGCATCAAATATAATGTGTGGGAAGACAGCGAGTAAATTAGATAAAATAATGTGATAACGTAATTCAAATTCGTAAAGAGTCTACCACAATTTGAAGGTTTCTGAAATTGCACCAGTTAGAACCTGAAGATAAGATTTTATTTGAAACGTGCTGACATTTTGTTTTTATTCAAAGACCAATTTATAGGGGAAGTAAGTACTAATCTTTGTAACGATCTAAGAGATTCAGGCGGAAGTCACCAAACGTACGACTTCCTCTCAGTCGAAGTGATATGGTCAATACGGTTGCGTCAACAGAAACATATATTTTGTGTGCGTCTTTTGCGAATGTCTATCGGCCTTTGAGAGCGTAGGTATACCTGTGAACGCTCTCAAATGCCGATTGATGGATGTATTACGTGTTTAACTCGCCTTCTCAAAGGATTTTAGAATTAATTTAGTTACATAAACCAGCGCTTATCAGCATCCATTCTGAATGCTAATTAAAAAGGAAAGTAACTGCATTCGGTTCTTAGAATTTTCCACCTACACCGGTATAATAAAATCTACATTGTAGGAGTCTAATTAGCTCGCGAAAATTTCATCACGACACGTATCCTTCAACTACATGTTCTTTTATTTTAATTCAAGATTGGTAAGTACACGGTCTTTTTCCATAACTTTTTAAATTCAAAAAATGAGCAAAAGCGGTCCAAAGTGATCCTCAGAATTAATCTCAATAAGGTGTTATCCATTTATCACTTGATGGTTTTTTTTGAGATATATGACTAGTAAAGTGTACTTTCCAGAGATTATATCCGGCTTTTTTATAAATAAACTAAAATGTACGCCCCCGCTCCGGGCTACAATGCATCTGACTCATGAGTACCCGAAAAATATTACACTTACGTCTCTCATATAAAATTCAGAACAGATGCGACTGGAATATTCCATTGGGCTTTGCGAATTAGTGTTTACTAAGAGGTTGCAAATTCTTCATTACTAAGAAAACCGATTTGAAAAAAATTATGGCATCATTACATATAGGCACAAGATTTGGGTTGCAATTTTGAAGTCTCATCAAAAAGTTGCACAAATCAGTTCTGAACTGTAAAACGAGTTCAAAGTTTGAAATAGAATGTAAAGTTTGCTATACACTTATACAGATAATTCGTAAGTAACCATTGAATACTTAAACGAAACTGAAATTTTGAAGGCCGCTAAATTATAAAGCACCATTTAAAAGCACAAAGTAACGCGATCTCAAAGAGCTTAGTAGGTACCTACATTCTTTTCAGGTTAGTGTACAAAAAATCTAATATTTCTAAGTTAAACACTCAGACAAAATAGATGATCTTTTCACAGTATCTAAGTGTAAACATACACCAAGGTATATCGAAAAAACTTGCATGATTATCTATAGCATACACTGCATTATGTTTGTAGATGTTATAAACATTATGCAGACGTTGGATCTGGTTTTTGTTACATATTGCCTCATATAAAACCCACTGTAAGAGTTTTGTACTATTGTATAGATGTAAAAGTTTTTGAATTCACGAAAAATCCGAGAATGTATTATTGGAGGTATGGATTGCAAAATATATAATATATATTTTGATATTTGTATGTTGATGTGTGATGGCCTTCACAGTTTGTTTATATTTTAGTTTTGAAAAGGTTATACATATATGTATATTTAAATAAATTAAAAACGTATTAAGTATATTATATAGGTACATTAAGATATTGAGGTCAAGTCGCATCTTCGTTCGGCAGCTGTCGAACGACTGGTGACCGATACATCCCAGAATATATCGGTTATAAAGAGAGTTCGTCGACGGTCTAGATATATTTTAATGATGTTCTAGTTAAACTCTACATTCGTTTTCCCAATGTTTAAAAACGACTCAGCAGATACTTTAAAATACAAAAATAACCAAAGTGTTATACACTGTGCCGGAAAACCCGGGAATATCTATCTCTGATAACGCTACGTATATTTTCGTATCCCGTATTGCTTAAAGTATTCGAAATTAAAAGTATGAAAATCCGCCAGCTACCTTTAGCGCAATTAAAATAAACAAATCCTCTAAAAGTGTTACTAGAAGGCACAGATGTTCGATGTCATCCTACAGCGTCGTATTTACAAACAGAGCGGTTCAACTCCAGCACCGGGCATGTTTACACCGGCGTCGTCAGCGTGAGCTAGTGGTTCCGAATAAACAGCGAGGTATACCCTGGTGACGATGAGCGGGGTGGCGAGGTCCGCGCCGCCCACGAGCCTCAGGCCCCAGTTGACCTCGCGGCTCTCTCGGCGGAGGGTCACCACAAAGGTGTGCAGCCGGCCCATGGCGGGCTTAGGTAAGGATGCAGCGCGAGCGCGTAATACGCGGGGTCCGAGCGCGTCGGCAACACGGGACGTAGTGCGCGCTAATTTAGCATCACCGCAAACCCGCACGCCCCCTGCCCCACTTGCATGTAGCCCTGTCCCCGCGATCGACCTAATTCGATTTACGGAAACTTTGATATGTATTGGCAAACGATACGATAAATCAATGAAAAGTATCAACAACAGATTACCAACCACGCAGACCTTTGTATCGCTTGGATGCCTAAAGTCTTCTGTGTTGTTTATGGACTACGACACATAAAGACTACCTAGCACTTTTAAAATATATCAAAAAGTTATGTCCTTTTCGGGATTCTATATCTCGTTGAAAGTTCGGGGATGTGGTTGATGATTTCGAAGTTTTGGCATCTTTCGACCATGTTTATTTACTTCATAAATCATACAGCTTCAAACATGACCTACATTAATACCAGTTGTCGTTGTTTCGAAAAGGTTATAAATTGGATGCTGAACGGAGGTGGATACCGTCTGAACAATTTGAATGTTTGCTGTACCTACGCACAGTTTCTGTATAAAAAAATAACTCGTAGAACTTGATCATTATTAGGGACATTATCAGATGGTGCAAAAAAAAAAAGATACAGAATGTATCTTTTTTTTTCAAAATCAACGCGTTCATTTCTACACTAGGGAAATGTTTTTTTTTCAAAAATCATATGGTGCAGTGAGTTTTCATTAAAATCGTCCTCGGAGTCCTTTACGCATTTTCGATATTCCCTATAGTATCGGGAAAAAATCAGCCTGTATTTTTGGCATTGTGTAACGTTATTGGTATATATTTAGTTATTGATCAGAGCTAGTACTGGTGTAAACGCTTGAGGCATTGGCCGCCTGAATCTAAATTAGTTTGGCTGTTTGATGTGTCATTACAAAATGTAATGCATTCAAAATACATTTGATTAACAGCTTGTGCGACACACGAGGGCTCGAAGATAAGATCAGTCTGCCAACGCGTATAGTGGGAATATATTACCCGACAAGTTAGATATCAATTAATGGTGAGGCACTATTAACGCCTCTTCCATCCCGAACAAATGACGAGTAAATCTGTGAACGGCGAACATTTATTGGAGAACGGATTGTTAAAAAAATTAAATTGGCAAGTTTCTCAAGCCCGTCAATCCTCGACAAGTCTGTCAATTGGCATAAAATAATTAATAATTTACTATTTTCCGCGACAGTTGTCGCTTTTTACCGCATTGACAATCTTGGCAGACGCATAACTTTTTTTTTAAACAATCGATTTCTTATACTGCTTGATTCTTTACATATATGAATTTACCAACGATTATATTTCTTAAAATCGATCCAATAGAAATGATTACACGCAATGTGACCATTCAAAATTTGAAACACGTACCTAATATAATAATATTAAATAGCTTACTTTTCTTCGCTGTCCAAAATCTCTGGGCTCGTTTTCAGGATCGGTGCGCTGATGGGGAACGCGCCAAAATGGTGGCCTCTCATACATCGGCATCGTCGTTCGAATATTTCTCGATTTCTCCCAGGGAACTATATATATTACAAAAACAGTTTTATTTACACCTTATTATATGCACATGCCGCATAGGTCCTGCATGTATGATAATACAATAACTGAAACTAAAATCATGAGTGTCTGGCATATTTTTGATGTAATAAATCACCTGTTCCATGAACAAGGACAAGAATAATAGGTGAAAAAAGTCCCGCGATAGACGCCACGTGGTCCCCGTGGTGGGGAGGAAGTATAACAATATGAGGGCTACTCACCAGAGGGCGCGCCGCGTGGTAACTAGCTCAGCGTCGCTCGGCCAGTGCCGTTTTCTATTATCTCGAATTATTCCCGAACATCAAACTATATTCTATTTTTCGCGTCGCGTCGGAGACTGCGGCGGGCGTCTGTTCGTCGGATCTTGCTTGGAGTGATTTACAAGCAATCGCTGTACTGTATCTGGGCAGATACAGTGATCTCCTGCGGCCAGTGCGATTCCCGGACTACGCGAAGCCGGTTCATTGCTCCCATTTTTTTATTTGTATGTCTCGTATAACATGACGTTTCTAGAGGAGTCGGGACTTGGAATGAGTGTATTTACGAACGTTGAACTTTTCGTAATAATATAAAAGTAAAAATATGATAAAAATATTGGAAAACATTTTATTTTATAAATTCGTAACAATTCATCATAGCCTTCAAAATAAACGTTAAAGAACTAAATATATAATAACTTACAACACTTCAAATAACATACCTAGGTAAAAAAAAAATTGTCTATGTGACAAATAACGAAAAAAACCAGTACGAATTTTCTTAAAGCAAATTTAAAAAAGAATATTACTTTAATAATTTCTAGTAATGCTTATTATTATTATGTAAGATAAACAACATTCCCTTGTTAGTGCTAGTAGCTTATTATTAAGACAGATAGATGTTATAATAGTATATTGACGCTTATGTGTGCAATGAATATGTATATCTGATTATTAGTCATGACGGTGCTAAATATTATTATAATCGTGAGATTACTATAATAAGATCTATCAAGAAAAGTTCAATAAATCTGTTGTATATACATTTAATCAATACCAATAATAATGGTTGTATTTTTTTTTTACAAAAATACGAGCTATTCAGATACGTGATCTATCTGAATATATTTTAGAAATGCATCAACATAGAAGCGTTTGATTATAACTAACATACACAATTATTAAATAAAAAATACTTTAATTTTGGCTTAAATACAGTCCGACATACTAAAAAATAATGACCAGAAAACGTAACTACATATACATACATCATTATAATAGTTTACAAACAAGATAAATATAACGAGAGTTTGTGTGGGCGAAAATGGCAAGACTTTATAGGACGTTTGATCAAAGGAGCATTCACCCGAACTAAATGCAGAATAAAAAATACACAGATTAATTGCATTCTTAGAATTTACATGAATGTTCAAAATAATCTTAAATTGATAACGTTAAAAATGTTAACATTAATCTGTGTTCCTATTATCGTTAGCCTAATTTAAATTGATTATGTTTTTAGAGAGCGCGATTACTGTTTGTGTACAACTTAAATGGCTGTTACAGCTTTTTTATGATATAACAGTACAATACTATATTAACATAATGTATGTAATTCGTGTATAATAATTAAAATATCGCTAGACGAACACACAGACTAAACGATCCCACACTAAGCAACGCTTGTATTATGAGTACCGTACAATAGAATGAAGGCGAAATCAATTTATAATTCTCATAAAGATATTAAACTTCCATGACTTGGGTACAAACATCACACAAAGTTTGTCCCTACCGGGATTAGAACCTGGGACCCTCAGCACAGAATGCTAGGTCACTTCCCACTGAGCTAATCAGGGTATATACTATACATTCAGACATGTAGCGCACAATCTAATACATTTTACACAATGGTTTATCCAGATAATAATCTTCGGCTAAATCCAAATAAAATACTGGCACAAAAAAATTAAATAATTACAAAAATTTAAGCCACTGAAATGATGCAGCCAGATTCGAAATTTAAATTTATTTTTAATTTAAAAATCTAATATGGCCGGCTTTGTGTCCCTGGCGCATTTGATTAGCGAGTACATGAGTTTAACAAAACCTGTGTCCTTCGGCTTCTCGAGGCCTCGGAGTAGTCTGTTCTTCATCACCGCCACGAATTCTCGGTTACTGAGTTGGCCGTCCACTGTGAAATATTTTAAAATTTTAGGGACCTAGTACGAACTCATTGTCTTACTATAAAATAGAAGTTTTAATCAATTTACAATTGCAAGGATTTTTTTCGTTATAAAGTGCTTTGAAATGCCATTGTTGAAGAAAACAAGCTATAGATTTTGACAACCATACGACGTTTGGTCGGCTATCTCGTTTATGTGCCATGAAGTGTTAGGGTGTTTCTGAGGTCAGCCGTCAACATTGTGGGGGCTCAACTTACACTACGTGATTAGGCTTGTGGTTTTTATTCTAGAACGTTTCTGCCCCAACGGCCATTGGTTCTCCGAGCTGTGTTCCCACCAATGCCACATAGAAACTAAGATTTTTAGGATTAAGCCCCGGGGGCGGCCGGCCTTTTGAAAACTTCAAGGGTGCTCATGATTATTTAATGAATCGTCTACTGTAACTAGGAAAACGCACACCGACCAAAAAATCCAACGTAATGTTGAAAACTGCATGAACATGAATGCACTGCATGAATTGGTCCAGAAAACTCAATTTAAAAGCGAAGGTGCAGACAGGAGAGGATAGAAATATTTCGCATTTTATAAAAAAAAGCCATTGAAGAGAAAAAATAACAAAATTAGTATGTCCTCATTACCTATTCTTTCCAGAGCTGCTAGCCTAGCTTTCAGTCAAATTAATAAGCTTCCAATTCTATAACATACCTAGCCAAGCCCAACCCTAGCTTTGATTCGAATTTATCAATTTCCGATTCTGCCACGTACCTAGCGTACATAGCACATATAATATCCATCGTGATCAACACAACCACTTCCTTCGAACAACAATGGTAAAGTGAAAATTCTACAACACACAAATTTGCGGCTGACTCAGTCAGCCGGTAACAGTTTGGCTACTGGGGCCACAGCCTTAATAGTTGTGTGCGACTCACTGTTCTCGTCGAAGATGGTGAAGACTACGTTGATGACGTGCGGGTCGAGGTCGACGTGCGCGACGGTGCGCGCCACGTGGCGCAGCGTGGGCTGGTCGATGGACGCGCCCGCGATGTGGTAGAACGTCAGCGCCGTGTCCACGTCGTTGATGTTGTTCAGGAAGTGGAAGAACTTCAGGTAGTCGTCCTTCGTTATGCCCACGCCGTGGATGCGGAAACTGTTGACCAACCATAGCTTCAAGCACCGTCTTTTTGCGTAGCTTTTTTTTTTTCGCTAATGGCCTTTTTTGCGTAGCGTTACGGTAACCGAAGCGTCTTCTGTCCCGCTCACACAGGTTTTGTAAATGTGAATGACAGTGACGGCATGCTTTCTCGACGATGTTACGATTACATTCAAAGTTCCAGGACTAAAGTTTACGATTTCACGTCATCGAGAAAGCATGCTGTGTGTCGATTCCATGCAGCATTATCGAAGTTGCATTAAATTAGAGATAAATGTGTCAAATACATTTTCATATTCCCACGCCAAACTTATCGCTCATTGACACTAATTTAAGAGTTTTTTTTAATGGTATTCATTAAAATGTGGAGGTCAGTTGTGGGTGAGAATTAAGACATGGTGCACATAGTCTATTGCACCTCTTCTCCCATTAATATCTTCAATGTAAAGTCTAAAAAGAGCATACACATACAACCTGGTTTGTAACCAAGGACATTTCATAATAATCTAAATATAGATATGATAATGTTTAACTTTAACTGATACATATCCACTCGTGGTTGACACGGTTTAAACCATTTGCCGATATCGCGCTCTCAAACGCACTTATAGAGCTTACCGGGGAGGCGTAGTGATGTATCATACTTCTATCGATATCACTAGTTATAATAAAAAAAAAAATCAAGCTCGCTTACGCTTTCTTAACCCGCTTGAGCATACGCGCCTTCTTCTTGGCTGGGTAGCCGGCGTAGGCCAATAGCAGCTCAGCGAAGTCTGCCTCGGTGATGCGGCCATTTTCGTCTACAAATACAACAATGTTTGTTGAATGTTAAATACCTTACCAAACATTCTTTTTTTGAGTCTACTACTTCGGAATATAGGCCTGTTTTATTCTAGACATCTAAGCAAGTAGAGCCACGGGAGAAGCTAGTATAATCTTTACATATAGGTAATAAGAATATAAAGACATCGTGCCTGTGCATTGAGTAATTAATCTTATCATGGTGATAGCTTATAAACCCGGTTCCAGATCAATAATGCTTTTATACCGGTAAATGGATGCGTTGCCACGGGATAAGTAGATCAAAAACTATACCTCATAATCAACAAGACGGATTTTTATGAATCCTGGAAAGGAGATACCTATAACAAGGTCAAATAAAGACGACGCGTACATAGTCACAAGCACTTATACAGATAAACAAATATGTTTAAAACATAATTAACCTGGTTGCTTCCTCTGGAACTCAAGGGATAATATTTCCCTTTGCAGTTGTTGTTGGAAATCCAGGAACTTTTCAATTGTTAGTTTCTCGTTTAGCTTCGAGCCGAAGAAGTATGTCGTCAGCGCCGAGTTAATGCCCTGTAAGTAATTAAACAGTATTATTTCCATACAACATTACCAACTAGTGTTGAATCAATGGGATGGTGTAGTCCAAGAAGTATCTATATATCTTATGTTATATCATATCTTATGTTAGATACATTTGGAGCTTCCACTCTTCACCAAGAAGAAACGCATTCAAAACAGGTTGTGTGTGAGCCTATATCGCCACAAACTTGTAGTTCCAATAACGAGATGGTCAGTGGTGTTGAATTATCGATCACAACTGATGGTATAGCCATCGCCTCGTGTAAATATCGGCAATCAACTGAATCAAGGTACCTAGTCTGGAAGCCGACCCCAATACATAAATAGGTATAGGAGATAGGTTAGGAGGTAAAGATTGACCTTGAAAGTGTTGCCAGTGTTGGCGTGGTCGCGGTGGCGGGAGCCGATGCTGCTCTGCTGGCGGATGAGCGCGGCCACCTTCTCGAACTCCTCGCAGTCCACGTCGCCGTCGCCATTCAAATCAAACATGCGAAACGCGATCTCGAAGTGCCGACGGGACGCTAGAAATCATTATTTCAATTGGTACAAGGCAATACCCGTTCCATACATATCACAGCGGTGGTTCTAGTGGAATCGTTCAAAATTACTGGTACATTTATGAAATTCGAGGACTCGATGTTCTGCCTATCTCTACGGGGAATATAGGCGTGATGGATTTTTCTTTGACATACTAATTATACCAAGATACTCAGAATTTAAAAGTTAAATATCCCTATTACAATAATGTTACGTTTAGTAAAGGTGAAATACATCACGTCTGTAAATTTCATGTAGAGTTGCTCTGAAGTATTTTATAAACAAAGCATACTATTTTAGTTCCATATTGTGACGGGATGTTTCAGTGCCGAGATGAATCTGGGGCGAGTGAGAACAGAAAATCATTAAAAGCGCTCATGCCCCGTGTAGTTCCCCACCCCATCGGATGCTGCGTGGATGCCCGCCGCCCACCTATATACGCGTATACACTCACTACACATCTAAACCATGTTCAAGTGATATTATCGATACAAAATAATCAAATATAAAACGTTCTATTTATCCCGTAAGGCCTTCATTTTCACTACCACATATGACGCGGCATGTTATTCCCAGTGAAACGATTCCGAACGCGATTGAAGACGAAAGCTTTCTATTATTTGAGATGTGGTGCCAAAACCGCTACGTTCCTTTTCTGGGCGACTCTTTACATGGTCGTCATGAAAATGACCATATTCAAGAGCAGTGTAAACACCCCGGTGAAGGATTGGTCCATTGTACCTGACAATTACACGAAGTGGCTGGTAATAAGCAATAAATTATGTGCTGACTTGAAATTTTGTGAATATGTTTTGATATTATGTTGTGGCCTTTGTTTTGGGTTTAGAACTATCTAGTTATGTGGTTTGAAGAGGTTATTTTTATAGAAATCATTTAATTATTTTTGCAGTTGCAAGGGCCCGTGATAGGCGAGGATGAGCCCGATTCAAACAATTTTGACTGGCCAGAACCAGACAACGCCACGATATACGAACTGGAGATGCGAGCAGCCAGAATGAGGGATGTGTGTCGCAAGCAATTGCTGTATTCTCAGCCAATTAATAGCAAAGAGTTCTTTGTGGATCATGCTCATAATCTCGTGTGGTGCAATATTTTTAAAGCCGCTAGTTCTTCGTGGCTGTATAATTTTAATGTTTTAGGTAAGACCTAGCAATTCATAAAAGAACAACGTTATTGGTCTCATACTTATTTCGGACTTGCTTCAGTTATTTAATTCGCAAACTTCTATTTTCAGGAGGCTACGACAAAAAGTTTTTGATGCGAACCAGACAAACTCCTCTAATGCTTGCTAGGAAAAAGTTTCCTCGCCCTAGTGAGGAAGAACTAAGAGATGCAGTCAACACGCCAGGAGTGATTTCACTCCTTGTAGTAAGAGAACCATTTGTACGGCTGCTGTCGGCTTATCGCGACAAATTGGAGAAGATCACCCCGCCTTTTTATAGAAAATTGGCAAGATCAATAGTGTCAGTATACAGGGAGAAGGCGACCAAAATCTTTGGGCCAATCAAAAGTTACGGACCTACCTTCTACGAGTTCGTTGCTTATTTGATTAACAAATATAACGCTAAAGACAATTCATTCGCTTTCGACGAACATTGGGCGCCATACTATAGATTCTGTTCCCCATGTGCAGTTAATTTCAGTGTTATATCGAAAGTGGAAACGTTGGCAAGAGATTCGGCGTATGTGATACATCAGTTGGGACTAGGTCATGTACTAGATAGAAAAATCCGGGATCGTAGGACGAGACTTCGAACCGTAATGAATAAGAGTCGGGACGGGAAGAACACGACAGCTTTACTCGAATATTATTTCAGTCAACTAGACGAAAATATGCTTAATGGTTTGTTACAAATATACGGTCTAGATTTCGAAATGTTCGGATATAATGCGACTGTTTATAAACGTTATATTAGAAAATAAAGAGTTTATTGAATTTTCTTTATTTTATTTTATTTAAAACTCATAATATTTAAGAGCTATTAGAGGCATGGTCAGATAATATATGGTAAGAGTTAGATAGGTACTTACTTGATAGTACAGTGAGAAGAAAGATGTAGTCACTGAATGTGATGAGCCCCGAAGAGCCCAGTTTGTAAAATATCGAGTCCTCGTCCAAATCGAGGTTGAGCCTTTGACTGATGCTCTGTGTAAAAAAGAACAATATAAAACAATTGTAAAATAACGATACGGGATAAGCTGGACGTCTCTAGGCACCCAATAACGAAACTAATAACAAAAAGTGTAAACTAATAGCAACGATTCATTGATAATGAAATCCTATTTTGAAATGCAGGACTAAATAAAAAATATGGTTTAAAAGGATGCTATACAAAATACTTAATTGTACGTCAAAGCTAAGACCTAGAGGGTACAAAAATGAAAAAAATAGAGTGAAATATATGCATGCTATAAAAAGAGCCAGGAATTCATTTTTTCTATGGGATCTACACCCCTTAAACTGTTAGCAGATTAAAAGATATACATAAAAGAGTGAAATATCCTAGAGACTAGTGTGGTGAACTAATCTAAATAAGGCACGAAGTTGCCAATGGCAATGGCAATAATATTGAATGAAAGGGTAAACAATCAACCAAAATAAAAAAAAATGAATATTCGAGAGCAGTATGTAGAGACAAAGAAAGAGGAGAGAGACAGTACCTCATCGGTGTTCTGAAAAGACAAGAAAGTGATGTGAGTGGCTAAGAAGATAGTGCAGAATGTGCCAGTGTCCAATTACAATTTAGGTTGCTATAAAGCGATAGGTACAAATTCTAAAACAATATCTATGTTCAGGTAATATGTCCTATATAATGAAAACATGAAAATATTTTTATGGAAAATATTACGTGAAATACTTTTTGCAAATTCTCTTTATTCTTCTTGAAGATAATCTGCTCCCTCTATAATATAAAGTAGAGAAATCTTATTATAAAGTGCATCATATTTTCATATTGTACTGTCATAGTTGTACAAATTTAGTGTCAGCAAGTTCATAGATCAGTGTATGTACATGATACATATAAGAAAACCCATAAACCTATTTTGATAGCAAGTGAAGGTAGTAAAAGTCATATATTGAATATTAGGCACAAATGAGAATTAGTTGCAGCCTTGAGACAAATATAGATATATTTTAGACACCTTACCTTTGGGTCATATCTTCTATACTGGTCTAATCCCAATCCTGTCAACAGGGAGAATTATTTTTAAACTATGAATACTGAAATTATTTAGAACATAACTATACCCTGCAACTGCACCCGGGAGGGATTAGGTAATTTCGAATATAAATCACTATTGCCTTCCTTATAATGCATTGTCTTGTAAATTTTCATCAAGATCAGTTCAGCCACTTCATCATGAAAGCATAACAGACAAATTATTTTTTGCACTTATAACATTAGTGTTAATAAAATAGTGGAAAAATTTAATTAAAAATAGTTTAGTCATCATATGAGTCTTAGTAAAGTCATTCTAAGGGGAAAATGGTAACTTAAGGTTGCAAAATATTGTTTAAAGGCAGTTTTACCATCAGGTTGCTTGACACCAGGTGTCATGGACCGCAGAAAATCATCAGGAGTCATGAATATCTCATGTTGGTCATGATGCTGGGCTTGCAAGGTGGCAAAGTACCGAAATACTTTGTCTGGTGTGGAATATTGACGCATGCGGTTTTCATATTCTATGATCTAATCCAGCAGCATCCAGGAGAGGAAATAGTTTATATGACACTATGTTTAACATTATTTTAATGATGTGTATACATACTGTTATTTTTTTACCCTACATATTGATAAAATAAATAAATAAAATTACTGTATTAAAATCATGCATTGAAATTACTTGATGATGTAAACCAATCAAATAAATAACATATTTCCAATAAATAAAATATGGTTAGTAATGTGAAACTAATTAAAATAAAACTAAAATAAAACAAACATATACCATCAGGCTGTTTCATGCCAGGGGTGATTGCTCGTAAAAAGTCATCAGGGGTCATATATATTTCTGTGTTTTCACCAAACGTTAATTTCACAGTTGCAAAGTACCTGAATATTTTATCAGGTGTAGAGTAAGACCTCATACGATTCTCATATTCAATTATCTGTAGCACAGGACAAAAAATTAACGAAATCATAATGAAAAATATCTGTGTAATGTTAATATAAATCTCTACATTTATTATTTACTAACACATACCTTTCTGTCCCTAAATCCTATCTTTTCCTTTCTAAACCTTTTCCTCTTAGTGTCAGCTTCGCTGTCTGAATCTGTTTCTGTTATTTCTTCAGCAGCATTTAAAGAGGGTAACAGTGGATATTGAAACCTATAAATTATCTGAGAGTTATTATTGTGTTCAGAATCTAATAAGTACCTGGTGACTATAGAACTGAAAACACAAATTATGACAATCTATAACTTACCAAAACTTATACGACGTATAGGCGGCTGCACCAAATAACAACGAGAAACATAAATATTTGTATGAATATTTTCGCGTATTGTCGTAGTCATAATTTCTCTCATTACTGTAGTTTCGATGAAAATTGTATGTTTGATTTGGGGCTAGTAAAAGTCTTTTAGTAGTTGTGCTTATCCACGCTTTTCTCAATACTACTATTTGTGTGGGAATTTTAAAGAAATGAGACGAAGCATTATACATTTTGATAATACAATAATAGAAAAAAAAACATTTAATTTTAGAGACAGGCTAGCTCTCGAGGAAAACAGGAATATTTTCTTTTTAAAATTTGTCGTACAGTTGTGGGTAGTAGTCCTTTTAGCCCAAGTAGGTACATTGACATTTGACATCATATAATCATATTATTATTGTATAATTACACTACCTTACTTTGATTTTATTTTTATTTCAATAAATTATATACAATAGTTATGTACATGGAAAAACAAAAAACTAAAAAATACTTAGTACTAGGACATTGAAAAATAAACATTACTGTCAGACCTTGTGCTGATTTACATGGCCCGGAATCCGGTAATCCTATGAACGGGTTTTGATTGAGTATTTGAATGGTTTAACTGCTGTCAGATTTGACTTATGGTTACCCATTTACTCGCCTTTCTTACTGGAGGAATTAAACTTACTCATTTACTTTGCTTACCTTTTGAAAGGGCTTTCCTATAAAACGAGGTAAGTTTGGATGCAGCTAAGTTAAACCCAAAACAAGATAAATGCTATTCAAAGTGGTTTACTATATAATACACACTTATGTCCTTCATCGACATAGATCGTCAGGAAAATCTTAGGAAGGGGTATAAGGAAACGTTACGTTACTAAATATTAGCCTTAGTTAAATTGGCAGATTTTAGATAGGATTATATTTTGCTGTAGAGTTTTTAGGTCCGTTTTTTACACATCATAGATCAATGAAATACATAAAAGAAAGTAAACAAAATTGCTAAATTCACGGTACAACCACACCAAAACGTCTTGGTAATATTTTACTAATATACTCCAACTGAGAGCCTTCAAAAAGTCAGTACCCCAAGCTATTAAACCAAATTATAAAAAAATCGAGTCAGCTAGAGATGCGAAATGTGTTATTTTTGAGATTGACATTCTGGTTCCAGGTAATATAAATAAAATAACTATTCCAGGTCACTGTTACTTTACCAGTACGGTTTTAAACCTTTTGCATCACCTACGATACGAGCGCATAGTAAGTTGATAATGATGGCTTCACACTTATCATTATTTAGGTAACTGATGTTACCGTTATAAAACAAGTACCACGGCAATTGAAGTGAGTGACTGTGGAACATTAGTTCCACCCCAATAGATATTAAGGTTTTGAAGATAGCAGTGATTTTTAAACAGTATTGGTTCTTTTCCCATCTCTATTGCAAACTTTGCATTACGAATGCTGTCTGTGAGCGCGAGCGCGACAGCGAATTAGCGGAAAGCATGAATTTTCTTTAAATTTCGTATCAACATTCACTGCGCTTGTGCCAGAGATTACACATTCGAATAGTGTCAAAGGTAAATATCGTTCAAAAGATAAAATAAACGTAAATAATTATCAGTATGGTGTTTCAATAGGAAAATATATATTTGCTTTATAACGTCTGCGTTGTATTGTACGTAACCTAGAACAAATTGGTACCTTGCTAGGAGGGAGTGAGTTATATAACCTTGAATCACGGGACTACAGTATTGATCAGTAAGTTATTTTAGCTGTAAAACACATAAGGTAGGCAAAAGATTTCTTTAGACTGCTTCACGCAAATTCGCGAAGTGTGACGCAATGGGTTAGAAAAAGTATGGTGTATTCATTGGGTAGGTACATGCCATTTTTCATTCGGCAAGGATACATTTGGTGATTCTGGACACGAAGCTTGTATAACACAAGTAGAGTACCAAATTATCATCAAAACACATGTGACTATTGGTTCTATATGATTAGAAAGTAACCTTTTAGATTCCATGACCAGCTTGGATTATTACCGCCTTTCTAATTTCTTAAAAAAAAAATACTTAGTGCAATACTGAAATTTTGAATAAAAGGACTTTACATCTCCATACCATAGTTTAAATATTACCAATATTGTGTCAAATCAATTGTATTTATTCAATATAGGTCTAGGTTTATTTAATAGGGTGAAGGGCCATGGTAGTGCAATGATAATACACATGTTTTATGTAATACCAGTTGAAATTTTAACACCTTTATTTCCTCCTTCGACTTTATTGTACCATGTTTAGATTTTATTTATTTCTGAGCATGATAAGTCTGTCACAAACATGTTTTTATTTCAAAATAAGTTGTTATTATTCACTGCAATTATGTATGTAGATAGATAGCATTGAAATGACCTTAAATTGTATGGACCTTAAGTTTATTGACATCATGCATACATTTCCTATAGCCTTGAACTATTTGATTGTATCTATTAATAAATTTTGATCACTCTTAGCATAGATGCAACTATACAACACTTTGAATGGTTGCCAAAATTTCTGTAGATAATAAAACTATGTATTAATAATCATCAAAACAATGTCTAATAGCAACACAAAGTTTAGTACCTACTTAGTATTTCTTAATTGAACATAGAAGAATACATGGAAGAGTACACAGATAATTTTATATGAACACATAATCTTGCTGTAATCATGCAACTGTTCATGACATTGTAAGAATATGAATAGTTTTTATTACCCAGTAACATCAACAATAATAAAGTATTGGTGAGCTCCACACTAGACAATGTTTGTATCTTGGAGCTGCAGTTAGATTACAAGGTCCTACATTCAAAATTACATGTGCTAACTGGATCACGCTGATAGAAGAGTTTATAGTATTTGATTAACTTACCATATTCATTTCCTTCCATAATTTAAAATGTGAAAAGTTTTTTAAATTGTGTAATTTTTTAATGTTAATTATTAAATTTTAGCTTGGTGGTAGCTAAGACAATAGGTATATTGAGATTGTTTTCTTGTTGACAGATCTGACACACCATAATTAGGGGCTGGGCACACATTGACATCAATCATGCATCGTGCGAGAGTAGTTTTCCAAGTTTCAAATAAAAGTGGCAACACTGAGAGGTTCGCATCATGGCTTCTCAACAAACCACAGGTGAGTTTTCTTTCGGTGATCTTTATTATACAATAACTTTTATATTTATGTTTTACTCCATTTAAAATTACATTACAACCTGGGAAACCTTGGGGCAACTGGAGTAATCAGTCAACCATCTTCCCACAAACAAACCAAACCCCTGGGTATTGATTTGTGGAAAGCACCTATAGTAGAGTAAGAAGAAAACCAATCTTTTTATATTAAAAAAAATGCCATTTTAAACTTTATATGAATTCGTCGTGGAAATCTAAGTGGCTACCTACATACCCAGCCATCCACTGTCCGAGTCCTGATAAGGACGAAATAAGCTTTATGCAAGTATTTCCAAATGTTAATCAATAAAATATTAATAAGTAGGTAGGGTCTTATCGTAACTACTACTACAAGTATATGCTAGTTTGGAGTACGTATTTAGTTCAAGGGCTTTAGGCCACGATGACGACGTGACGGCAAACTTATTATACTAGTGGACAACAATGAGACCGGCCCATTTTAAATATCGCTTATTCAATATGCCTACTAGGAGCTCCTAACATAATCGTATCCGCATCGAGAATGCATGTCAACTTAGACGAAGATATTTCTTCGTCTGAGGCTCTCACTGTAATATTTTATTTATGAAAGTGGTGTTGTGAGCGGAACGATACAGGCTAACGTTGACTGGCGTAAGAGTTTATGTATGGACCACAGGCACCATAGAATATTTAGGTATATTTGCTCAACTTAGTAGGTATTAGGTATTGTCTGTGATTGTTGTGCTAGGAGTAAAATGAATTATACTTAAAATAGATTACTATGCTTCATATAGATAAAATTACACGCCGTACGGGTCGTATGAGTGACATAGTTGTGTGCAACATTGTCGAGTGCTGCACGCTTAGTCTGGCGTCAGTCTGGTTAACTGGTGTCAGACATTCACTAAGATTCATGGACTTAAACTCCAGACATAGATACTAGAATTCGACTGGCTAGGAAGCCACCTTAGAAAAAATTAATGCTTGACAGAATAGGTATTATTTTGTTTTAAACTTTAGAATTAATGTTGAAGTGTTTGCTTATTGATAAAATATCTATAGGAATTGTAGTGCTGCTCTAGTGACGGCTGGATCAATTGCATCCCTATCTATGTATATTTTATTTATATAATAAGATTATGATTTAGTTGTGTCCGGACCACGTTAATATTTTGGAAAACAACAACAACGTTGGCGACCTTATTTTTATACAGAGACCAAATCGGGTATTGTTGCAATGTTTGTCCATCAATTTGGGGATTACGGGAAATATACCACACGGATTATGGAGAAACTTGGAAACTCTCAAACTCATAAGAATATTAACATCAAGGAATAATGCCGTTCCGGAAAATAGATTCTTCGGGATAGCTGAAAAAACTCCATGCGTACGAAATCGCGGTGACTTCTTATATTAATGTTATACTCTATTTATTGCTTCTTGGAGTTGACACTGATTTACTTAAATCTCTTGGACAAATCACAGTTCATTAACGTGCCCTCATTGTTCGTACGACCTTCACGTTCATGACACGAGTATCGCTCGGAACGTAAACCTGTTATAATATCCATTGTCAGTGAGTAGTTACTTACTGTAATTAAGAATTTCACAAATAAAAAGTTGGTTTCCTCATTTTTTTTCAGGTGGTATATACCGTTTCTTTAAAATAATAATGTCCATAAGGAAATATTTTTTATCAGAATGAATGTAGTGATATCAGATTGACGGCAGTGTACAAAATAGCGAAACTAGATGAAAAATCCTAACAACGAAATTATTGTATCGCCTAAATCTACTACTGCCTTAGCTACCCGTATTTTTTCCTCAGTCATGCCATTTGTTTGATTGATAATAGACATTGTTATCATCCTATTATCTGGCTCAAGGTAGATTATAGCCACTCAAGTTGAAGGTTTCATCCAAATCAAATACCCCGAAAGGATGGTAAGGTATGGTAGTTAAACATTTACAGATCATTAAACTAATAGATAACTAGATATTAAACTTGTGATTGAAGATAGCTAAAGGCATCTTGGCAAAGATTAACGATTAATTGGATCATATTTGATATGGAGGGGATATGGATATAGTTAATACACAAATGACTACAACCTAACTCGTCATAAAAGCAGGCCCACACAATATTGCGACATTTAAACCAAATAAAACAGAAAGTTCAACAAACATAGTGGAATCACTTCTCTCTCGTTTGTCCTGGTTTTGTTATCTGCTGCAGTAACGAGACAGGCGAGCCCCTATATTGAGCCGATAAACTCTGCTCCGCATTGTTATCAGACGGTTAAAGTTCTTGTTAAAATCAGACAAACATTTTATAAATGTTTTGTTTAAAAATAAGTATGCGACATCGTGTGTCACTCCCGCGCTACGATAAGCATTTTTGTGCGAAAATAATACAAGTCATAATCATAACAAGGCAAATTTTATCTCATGTTATTGTTTTAATCAATACAAAAACATAAAATACAAGATAGGACCATGGCCATTATTATTAATTTCTACCTTTATGGTGAGGAGCTATACTATCTGATAACAGGAATTCCGAATGTGACATACCACCCATTAAGTATTTACCATGGCTTGGATATATAATGTGTAATTAACGTAACGTAAAACCTGAAATATTTGATCGGAATCGAAAGTAGAATCTGTATAATTTTTTTACATGGGAGTCAATTTTGTGCAGAAATTTAAGCATTATTATTACTCAATCAGAATTTCTTAGTTAAAATCTTTGTTGGTTTTTTTCAATAACACCTTGTATATAGTCTGCTAATAAAGCGGACGAAGCCGTGGAGTGAACAATATGGACTTATTAAGGGGCATGTAACTATATTATTATCGACGCCATTATTCTTAAGTATTCAGCCTAGATATCGTTCAAAGACAATTGGATATTCGCCAGACTGAATGTTGTTTTTGGCGTTGCCAGAAATAAAATTTATTTTCATGTTCGGAAATACAGCGGTTGTACGTACAAGTTTGACGTCATTTACGTGAATCCATTGAATTTGTTCTTGATTCAGTAGGCCTATGGTTATTTTTTAGAAATATATCAAGGTCAAGGCTGAGTAGCTCCTAGTCTAGTTGGGTGTACCACCTAATAGGTCCGCACGGGTATCGGTCGGACCAGGTATGGGATGCGTTTGATAGGTGACCGAATTACCACACCTGACCTCCTCCGTTTGTCATTCTAACATCTTTGACGATCGTTGCGGGCAGTCGGAACCCTGAAAAATTCTGACAGCCGGTCTTACCCGTAGTTACTAGTTGTGTCTCGAAGCTTATCGAACACAATAAACAAGATATAGAAAACATTTGGTATAGGCCAGGAAATAATAGGTAATGACTATTTTGTGACCTCGCTGTTTACCCCTGACTGTCCAATCAAAATGTGTTTTATACTTTTTTAATTTTATATGATTATTCAATAATTTTTCTGTTTACGCCCATGCAGACTGCCGCTGTGACAGTAAACGCCCAAAGGCTGAAGAGTACAACAGCGGCCGAACCTTTTCTCAATGGCTCCAGTTCGGCGTACGTTGAGACTATGTACAACTCATGGCTCACGGACCCCAACTCTGTGCATGCGGTAAGTCACAAAACAAAATATTGTCCATACTTTATTGTTGAAAAAACCTACTCAATTGTGGGTTTCGTACTATCATGGTATTTTAAAATTATGCTAGTGATAAGGTGAATGTTATAGTTATTTTGTTTTGTTTACTCTCAAAGTTTTTTTCAGTAGGTACCCATCTCAATAACCGAAAACGGTAAATAGTCCACATAAAGAGCTTTAAAAGAACTATTGCGCTTGCAAGTTAATATTTTTTAAGAAAAAAATCTAGTAAAGTATCTAGAACGCGAAAGATCATATCAGGGACAATAGGCAGTTCTACCTTAAGGTCATTTTAGCATGGCAATGGCTCTAGGGCAACATTTTGCTGCGGCCCCGTACCACCCAAACTTTTTTTAAGTGGTCAGTAAAGTTTGATAGTACTGAAAAAGTAAACTGCAATGAAGATTTTGTTGCTGTATGACTAATCTGTGGTTTCATTAACTAATCACAAATAAACATGGTTATCGTATTTCATGCGAAACGTCATCCATTAGCGCAGTGTCACGATTTGATAGCAATGAAGGGTAAACCTCCGAATTTATAGACGTTCTGTAACTTTATCAAATGACGATATGACGTCTGATTAAGTTATAGAACGTCTATAAATTCAGGGGTTTCAGGGGGGTTCACTATGTAAGTATGTTTTTAAGCTTAAATTTGACAAAAATTACGTATATTAGGTTTTAAGAGGAACAATAAAATATGTTTTTTTGACGTTTGATAAGTACTGCTAAATTAATCGCCAATATAAAGTTGACTACAGACTGGAGGACAAGCGGTGTTCGCATGCCACTCCGTCGATAACATATGTTAACAAATATGTACTCACAATTACGGATCAGTAAATTGATTCGTTGTTTCGTCTAGACGGGGACTAGACAGTGAATTTCTTGATATTATCTACTTGTTTATTACAATAATTAATAGATTTAACTAGTAAGATGAATTGCCCAGATTTTTTTACTTTATTTTTTATATAATTAATTCCAAATTCTTAATATCTCGGGTTTGAAAATTTTCGTGAAATGATAAGGTAGACCATTTGAATTTTTTTATTCTAAAATTATTTCAATAACAGTGTAAAGAAATAAATAAAAAAAATAAGGTCGAAGTTTTCTCAGAAGTCAAGATTGGTAATCCTCCTCGTAAAAATAATCAATTCGTTATAACGAATTACATCCCATCAATGTAAGCGAGTTATTTATTTATTCGTTTCAATAAACGTTAAGTCAAGGCAATCAAAGAAATAGTTTGCGTAATATTGAGTAAAAGAGGTAATCACGACACGACAGTTCGTGTGATGCCAATTTGCGGGCGAGGCCTAACTCGCTCCAGTCGAATGTGAAATAATCTGGTTCGGTATGAGTGTATCCAGTGCAGGATCATAAATTGTGACGTTCGAGCCGCCTACATGAGCAATTTGTGAATCAGGCACTCGAATGTTCGTGTGGTAGTTGGATTTCCTCTTTTCGACACAAATGTCAGGCGTATTAAGCAAAGTTGGAAAAAACTGCTTCTCTAGACATGTTTGCGAGGACATTCTTATCATGCACAAGATGTGTTAACTCCCATACATGATATGAGATGCGATTTCCTCATTTACAATTTTTCCTGTTGCAATACGAATACTATTTTGGGACAGGGCTCCTTTACAAATAAAGATGAAAATAAATCCTCAATTACAAATAAACCACCATGTAGCGCAGGAATACTATCTGAAAGCCTAGCCTATAATCCTAGCCTAGCCTATAATCTTAGATACATGGCAGCCCTGACAGGAAGCGATTCTATATCATTATTTAAGGTTGTTCCCATACGATGATAATATTATATAATACCTTATAGTAGAGGAAGTTATCATAGAGCTTAGTGATGATGATCAGTATTATTGCTACATGCGTATAGATTTGCTAGAAATCAAGTTATTTGATATTGATTGATCACGCATTATCATGTCTTTTATCTTTGTATAATCAGTGGGCAGGTACTGTTTTTGTCGATAAGAAATGGCGTATTTATCAAGTTTATCAGCTCTAGACATTGGGCGTATAAAATGATATTTCAAGTGCTCACCGTACACAAACTTGCCGGGTTTACGGAAGATATGGAAAATGCGAGTCTAAGGCGACCAATTTTCATGGGTTCGGTGAAAGCAGCAAATAAATTCTAGCTTTAACGTAGATGGCCAAGAAATTAGCAATATAGCCTACTTTAAAAAGAGTTTGAAATCTTTTGCAATTTACAAGATGTTTAAACCTCGGCGGTACAGATAGATTATAATCCCTTCAATAACGAATGCGTCAAAGATTCATTGACGTCACATAAAATCATGTTTTCTTCCAACACGTCAGTCAATATTTGGCCAAAGAGCCACAATGTAGTGAGTAGTGACGTGATAACGATTAAATTGTTACTAACTTGACGCTGTTATCGCTTCCACTTAATTTCGTTACTCATTTTTTTTATCTTAATATGGAAAATAAATATTGTTTGTGACGTCTACGCGATAGTATTCGTGCATAAAAATTGGAAAACCGCAAATTTAAGCGAATAAGTATAGTTATAATAAATATTGTACTTTCACAACATAATAATCTGGTTATAATGTTACAAATGGTCAGTTTTGTAAATGATCGTCTTGTATACAGATAGCTAAAGACCTATTATCATGTAAAGTCCTTAAACTATAGCAGTTCATGAACCGAGAAAGTACGTAACGTGCAACTAATCGATACTCGGGTCATAGGAATTTACTACTTGCCGGACTGCAATATGCGTTCATTATATTATTGTATTGCTTTCAACCGTTTGAGCTCTGGCTGGGTATTATATTCTAATACTAGCTGTTGCCCGCGACTTCGTCCGCGTGGTATATAACAAAGACTCAGCCGTTGGCAACAGCCTGCTCGCGTTCTGATCCCGCGGGACGCATTGCAGATTGATGCTATCAAACTTTAATCAGGCGCAGCGCTGCAACATTGGTTTTTTTTTTTCGTGAGATCCTATTTTTTTTTCTAAAATAAAAGTAGCCTAAGTTACTCCTTGTTACATCAGCTATCTGCCAGTGAAAGTCCCGTCAAAATCGGTCCAGCCATTTCAGAGATTAGGAAACTTTCAGGAACAAACAGACAGACAGACAGACAGACAGACAGACAGACAAAAATTGTAAAAAATGTTGTTTCGGTATAGGTAACGTGTATACATCCAAATGCACTTAGTAAAAAGCGGTTATTTTAATATTACAAACAGACACTCCAATTTTATTTATATGTATAGATACATAAACAAACATATTCTTGATCGTGTCCGTACATTGAATATGAAAAAATAAATTATGTACTCCTCAAGGTAACTAAGAAGATTTGGATTGGCATAATGAAAAAAAAAAAGGAATATGGGTTTTGCATTTTTATTTTTCCAAGTTTTGTTATATAAAATATTTTTTCGTCAATAATTTTTCGCACTTCCATAATAATTGTGATTGTGATCTACGAAATCGTCATGGTTAATAACATCTTTTATTGCGTCGCTCTTGAAATTTCCCACTGATACGTCAAGTATGATTAATCTGGTAGGCATTTTTAGTTTACTTGCTATTCCCGTGACGTCGTACGCGTGGACTTAACGTTTATGAATATCCTAGAGGAACCCACGGTATATGCGATTATTATGCAGAATTTCATATAACTCGCGTACTGTATTATTTTTCAGTATTAGGCATTTTTAACCAAACAATATTTTTACAATTATATAACAATTCTAATATTGTTAAAGTCGTGGGATGCTTTCTTCCGCAATGCGACAAATGGCGCCCAGCCGGGCGCGGCGTACACATCGCCGCCGAACCTCGCGCCCTTCTCCAAGAACGAGGTGCCGCTCACATCCCTCGTGCCCGCCGGCATGCCTTCCATTTCTGCAGGTTTGATAATAACATGATTAATAACGACACACACAACATTAATAATTAACGACCTAATTAGCACAGTAATAGTGAACCTGCTTTCGGAACTAAGGGTCCTAAGTCCGAATCCTGGTAAGGGCAAACTTTGTGTGACGAGCACGAATGTTTGTACCCGAGTCATTGATGTTGATTCTAATCTATGTAAGTATTTTATACTTGGAGCACCCCCAGTCCATTGTATGGTAGGTACCAATAATACAAGCGTATTATATTTAAAAAAAAGTTAAATTACTTCTACAGCAGTGTTACACAGATGCATAAATTATTATGGAAATGTCTTGCGGTTGTAAACATGTTTGATTCTTTTTACTTATTTTAAGAATAATTTTATTTCTGTTCACGATGAAGGTGAACGGTTTTATGGTACCTACACGGAAACTGGAAACTTTTATGAGTTTTTATCCCAAGATAAAATTTGGCTCATATTACGCTTGTATTATCTGTGTTAGTATGGTGTACCTACATACATATTGTTTTCACAGGTTCCCCTATCAACGAGAAGATAATAGACGATCATCTCGCAGTCCAGGCCATCATCAGAAGTTATCAGGTGAAAAATGCTCCTTATAATACTGCTAAGTTAATGATTGTTTGCAAAATTGTACCCCCACACAGTGACCTGTTGCCTTTTGTTTTCCCAGCCCAGCGCATTTGGGAATACAATTTTAAATAAGCCCTGTATCATTCACGAATATCTAGGTTGTTCTGTTTAAAATCACATTAGCATTTACACTTGCTTCGAATATAATTAAGCTTTGTAGCTTTCCAGCGATAAAATTATACGTCGGCTAACATTTGTCTTTGTAGATGCGTATAATGTTCTATGACGTACGTATGTGCATTTTATAGCACCTATTGGATTAGGTACTTTTTAAATGTATTTATTTATTATTTATGTAGGTAATAGATTAGGTGTTAAGAGGGGAAAACTGTCATTGTAACTGCATGTGAAGAATTGGCATAGCGGTTCCAAGACTTTATAAACGCGTTCAAATCTTACCACACGACGTAGCGACGATGTTGAACCGTTGAACTATAAACCGTATTTGGTGGTATGCGAAGATCATTTTGAACTGCATTTGTTGCGTGGAAGCAAATCGTCATATATTAGTCGCTAGGTGGTGTTTGTAATTTGGGCTAAAATGTGATGTGGTGGCGGGTGCGTGACAGGCTCGCGGGCACCTGGCGGCCGACGTGGACCCGCTCGGCATCACGACGGCCAACCTGCCCGAACTAGGCATGCGCGCGCCGCGCTCGGAGCTCATCATGAGGAAATATTTCAAATTCGGTACGCAGGAGTCGAAATGTCGTCGATATGAAACAAATCACTATCGTATATCGTATCGTTATTTATTTCAACATTGCATTGCGTGCCACTGATTGTTGTGTTTCGTTACCAGCGAATTATAACACACATACATATATCATAAATAATATTGCTTTTGTGAGATTCGAGGCCGAGAAAGGACCAGGTCTGAAGAAACATAGCTTTACATTATACACATTCAAATAGTTTTTTTTTACGAAATGCATCATTGTTTCTCACTAGTGGTTGTTTTGAATTGAGAGTTCTCTGATGTAGATAACACCTTTTATTTCACTGCTTGCGTACAAAGTGTTGACGTATAGAAATAAATGTTCTCCAACAAATGCATGTGTGTGATAATAATCGCTGTCGACTGAATATCAAAGATTATTTTTTGCAGTAGTTTTTAATTTCAGTTTTTTCGCAGGCATTAATTCTAACATTTTAGAACTATATTTTAACATCTTTTATAATTTACATTTTATCGAGACATCATTAATAAAAAAACATCTATCAAAAGATAAACTCATAAGTTTGCTTACTAACCGCGATGCGGACCGACCTAAAATTGCTAGTCTCAAAACAAATACTAAAATGCGAAGTTGTACGCATAGAAATTTTAAATTACACTCCTGCTATCCATTTACATTGGGTACTTATTATATTTCTCTAGTAACTAAGAAATAAAAAGAAAAATGCACGTTTATGGGCGTTTAGGGTTAACATTTCTTCTTTTATTTGCTGTAACTGTGTAACACTCAATTAATCACACTCCTCGATCTTGTGATTTTCTACCATGTATTTAAAAAATAAAATAATGTACACATACTTATATATACTTATATAAAAATACGGAACGCAATGAATATTTAATATAGCTTTATATGGGATATATATTTGGGGAATTCCGCATTTTTTGGGCTATTTTTTTTGTTACGTTGATTGTTTTCATTGGACGTAGTCTCGGGGTCACCTCGTGGCGCAGCTAGACCCGCTGGGGATCGCTACCGGAGACCCGATATCGAGCGGCGAATGGCACGGCGGTTTGCGAGCATTCGCTAACGAGGCGGTCATTAGAGAACACGTCAGATTCGGTATGGACGATCGAGAATACACACTTTGCATTTGGATGAGGACGATGTTAACTTGTTCTTAACAGGAACGCTGCATTAAAAAAACTTTGGCCAACTAAAAAAAAAAGCTTAACAATAAATCTAGTATTCCCAGTTCACATCCTATGCAAGTTCAATTTGTAATTCACACTCTTCAAAAGTTCAGTACGTGGGTTAGTTTTGGTATCACTGTCTGCACCAGCTACCCTAAGGGTCTTTCGAATTCACGAGTATTTTCGCACTGTATCGTTGTAGTTAGTTATGCTTTCCTTGGTGCTTGTTCAGTAGAAGTTTTAACCAGTATCTTGGAATCTATGAAACAATGGTGTATGGTTCTTCTTTATTCAGGGATTATTATGAGATTAACTCGTATTCTATTTTTTGTACGTATACACACAAAGAAAATAAACACTTATAAAAACTAGGTTGATACGATGATTGAATTACATTTAAGTACAATTGAGACTAGCTTTTTGAAATTATCGGTCGTTCATTTACCCCATTGTATTTTTCTCATTATTGTTTGTACATAGGAATTTATGAATGTATTAATTTAGGTCTGGGTTTGAAAGTTGCTTAACAATCATATTCCTTTACTAGAACAGTTTTGATTTGATGAACAATATTTGGAACCTAATTAGGAATCAATGAACATGTAGTAGTAGTAAGATAATTTGTAGCTAACCAACTAGTAGGTTGTAATTATAACGTCATTGTTAAATTAGTATCAAGTGTTTACCGTAAACGGACACAAAATAATAATGTAAATAGGTACATATTTTATCTTATTTTTTAAAATATAAGATTTAAAAAAATTAGCAAAAGCTAAAACACTTTATTCGCGGTACATGGGAAGTCCCAGCATTCTTATTTATGGTGATATAAAAAATTCTAATATCTGTGCACGGTGTTGTTAATCTTATGTTATTATGTTTCAATTAACATAGTTTACTTGATTGTTGGTGACAAATAATCTAGGAATGCTGTATGACTTTTTGTTAATATAATGGTGTATTTATATCAAGTATACTAATAGAAGTATGAAAGTCCCAACTCATGTTAATAACGACCCAGTTGCCCAAATGATATGAACTGAGTTTATGAAAAATTTGTTTATGCCAAAACTTGCTTTGAGAACACTGCTCGCTTTGCTGCGAACACGCTTTGTTCCACAATAGCACAATATTTACAGTTTTCTAACAATCTATCATTTGAGCATTATACATTGTATTAACAACTATATTCTACCCTAAGACCTTTGCAAGAAAAGGTGACCTGACTTATCTTCCATGCAGAAAACTAGCTTTTGAGTTGCCATATAATATTTCAATAGAAAATTGACATAATATTTTCCGCTTCTTCTATAATTTACATATAATTTGAGAAATCTAACGTGCGAATCTTCAGTTGCGCTATAACATGCTAAACGAGTGCATTGTACACTAAAAAACAGATTCGAGGACATCATATAGCAAATCTCGACCCGTTGGAAATAGCAAACTACGATTTGGCCGGTAAAAACCCGCGGGAGGTGATTCACAACAGCTACAGGTTTGGTAAGGAGAACCTGATATAGACAGCACCCTGGCCGCTCGTTGTTGTCGTGTAGTTATGGCGGCAAGGCATTTCGGGCCCTCAACACTCCATCTGCAACACTAACAAAGCTCACTAACATTACAACTAACCTTTTAACACCAGTATCCGATTTTAAAAACTGATTTTGTGACAATCTGTATCAAGATTATCATTATATAATGTTGCAGTCGGATGTTCGGACATATTTATGAACAGAGTATTAACTACACATGAGAGTACGTCACAGTCACCTTATGTTTTAATTTGCGTTTTATTTTGTTTGACAATGTTATCTGTTCGTAAATTATTTTGGACGCTGGAAGCCATAACTACGGTCTAAAACTGGACGTAAAGCACCTGTCCCCCAGGCCCGCACGCTGTATTGCTCATCTATTAGTATTTGTGTTTTTACAAACTGCATGACGATTCACGATATGTATTATATCCATTGCATTTTTTTATTTACTTTGCACTTTTTCTGCATGTCTGTAAATGCATGGACATGATGTTCATAGTAGTTGTATAAATTGGGAACCGGAATAAGTAACATTTTATATATGTACGTATTATATATCCTCTTGACCGTGTATATATTTTAAGAAACACAATAGTTATACGCTGGCATTGAGGGATCAGTCGAACGCTACCTATGTTAATATAGTCTACCTCATTTTCGGTATTGGACTGTCGCCAAGAGTTCCTGTGTACATTAAAAACCGTTTAAAATATACCTACCATTCAGTTCAAGTTCATTTTCGATTATAAAATTCACTTTACTTTCATATGCACGGAAACTTTTATAAGGTGAATTAAAAGTGAATGCATTATTATCAATATTACTGTTCCCTGAGTTCATCATTTCTGTTTTGGTATCAAATAAGTATGTCGGAGTTATATTCACAATGCGTAACGTATATATAATTCAGCGCTAGTAAAGGGATATGATAATTCTGTTCGCTTCTGTATGTGCTTCTCGAGGGGTAATGAAGTCTTGCTGTAGTACTGCGATGTAAGGTGACGTGAGGTTTTGAGAGTATTTTTTTATAGCTCGAACATTCCTACTCTCATGAGCATATATTTCTAGATGAAGCTGACATGGACAGAGTTTTCAAGTTGCCATCGACTACGTTTATCGGTGAAAAGGAGAAAGCGTTGCCGCTAAGGTAAATAAATAACATTTTGATTTCTATTACGTACAGCTGCATGATAACGTTTTGAGCATTCTTGGAACTTTTCCAATGACGATATAATGTAAATGTCGCAGCGAGCAGATAACAAACGTTGTCCTAGATAAAAAAAAACTCTTAATTTAATATCATTTTCATTGCTTAAAAAATCTGTATTGGAACTTGAGTTCATTGATTTGCGTAAACTGTAATGTTTTGGTGTTATACAAGATAACAGCTGCAGCTCGAATATGCGGATTTAACTTATCTATAAATACATATAATTAGAATGTCACTATGTCTGTATATTGATTATTATAAAAAACAATATTGTAGGGGACGTTATTTTGGATGCACAGTCCGAATCCAGCATTTTGTTCGTGCATCGTGGGAAGAGTACTGGACGGATTTTGATCAATTTTGGCATCGTCACCCCAGGTTAACATCTAGGATATTTTTATCCCCGGAATTGGAAGGGTTCCCCGGCCAAAGGCAGATAACTAAAATTCAAGCGTATGACGCTTGTATCTTATCAACCGCACTGACCTTCACCTTGTATTTTTAATGAGGTCATAGCCTTCAAAACCGTTACTTGTTTTTTATCGGCTACCTGAGGATTGGGTTTGCTCATTAGATCGTTATTTCCTCAGTCGAGAAAGAAAACGTTTCCAATATGTAAAAAAGGATTTTAAAGGAAATAAATTTGAAGGATAATTGATTTTAACAATCTAAATTTAGATAACCTTCATGAAATTAATGACTGCATCCTTACGGATTAGCACGTTTAATTTAATCTTACCCATATTTTCTTGTTTTTTTTATTAGACATTATTAACATCATCTCCCCTGTAATCCCTAAAGGAGTAGGTAGAAGTGTACCGTTGTGCATTAGCCAATGGTAATTGGTCCCAATGTACGGCGAGCCTATTGTCATTATACCGATTACACCCCCTCAATGCGAGAGAGATTTAGGCCATAGTCCACCACACTGTTCCAGTACGGGTTGGTGTAATTTACACGATTTTTTAATGAAAATGGTATCCTTGCTATGTTTTCCTTCACCATAGAGCAAGTGATAAATGAAAATTATATGCGATAAAGGACCATGTTTTCGAACCTAGTGTCGCCGAACTTAGCTACTACTGCTTGTTAACACTTTCACGGACTGGACAAATCAACTAGACCCCAAATTATCCAATCCACCATCCATCAATCCAAGTTGCTGAAGAGTTTTAAAATATTTGATTTTCTTTTATAGGGAGATTCTAACCCGACTTGAGCAAGCGTACTGCAACAACATTGGCATAGAGTTCATGTTTATCAACTCGTTGGAGCAATGCAACTGGATCCGACAGCGCATGGAGCCGCCCAACGTCACTAAAATGAGCAACGACCAGAAGCGACTGATCCTCGCCCGTCTGACCAGATCCGCTGGGTAAGTGATTTTATAACCAACTCTCAGGCAATATTTAGTACCCTGTGCGGTAAGCTGGGACTCACTCATATTTATGAAATCTGTTGTGTGAGCGAGACTGAAAGCGCTTACGTGACCGAACCTCTATGTTTTATTGCGCTTGAGCAACTGTTCATCTTCGAAATCGATAACCGTAGCACGGATAGTAGTAAACAATTTATTAGAAGTCAGTAGAATATTTGGATAGGTACTCGACTTGTGAAATTAATTTAAGGCATAAAATTATGCATTCCGTCGTCAGTACAATGTTAGATAATTGAAACGTCGGAATGGTTCCACATGTTTTACAAAACACCTATGGAGTTTCTATAGTAGCCATGTCTATTTATGTATAGTAAGATTGTGGTCGTATTTATTGTGTTAGCACAGAACATTTGCATTTAAATGACTAAAGATACCTACTCCAAAGAAAACATTCATTTAGTTTTTAAATATATCTCGATTTTCCTTGACGCTCCCATGACTTAAACAATACTGTGGATACTTTTATGATTATATTTTTGTTGAAGCTTTGCTTATTATTTGTAAGCCAAGTAAGAATAACTTGACTTGGATGTCTATCGTCTTATTATGAGAAGCATTTATTTTATTGGGGTCGGTTCAATATAAGTACATGGAATTACTAATTTTACTGGTGGTAGGCTTCGGCCGTGGCTAGTCACCACCCACTGAACAAAGCCATGTCGCCAAGCGGCCTAGCCGTGTTCCGGCATGATGTTCGGTGTTGCCATTCATGGATGGCGGGTCGGATCAGCTGCGCTGCATGTGCCTAGTGAATGTAGCGTCTCGATCTACTGCCGCCTTCCTACCTAGGCAAGTATGCTCCATCGTAGATCTCATCGTCACTTACCATCAGTTGAGATCGAGATCAAATACTTGCCTATAATGTAATAAAAAAAAAAAAAAAAATTATGTTTGTGTTCTTATTTTAATGATATACATTGACGTTGGCTGTACTTTACACAGATTTGAAAACTTCCTCGCCAAGAAATGGTCATCTGAGAAACGTTTCGGCTTGGAGGGCTGCGAGATTCTAATTCCCGCAATGAAGCAGGTCATCGATGTGTCTACCAAACTTGGCGTCGAGTCCATCATTATGGGCATGCCTCACAGAGGTAGGTTATATACAACTTTGCTACAGTGTCGGCATGTTGCGCTACCATGAGCTTAAACTTTGGTGTAGTTTGCGTCTACGTTAAACATTAGTACGGCAAATAATTTCGTAGGCTAAACCCTCATGAGAGAACTACAGTAAGATATAAATCTCTCTTCTAATCTTCTACCTACATTTTTACATAGGTTGCGTCATGTGTTATGGTCTATGTTAAAATAATCATTAGTTCATAATTAATTAACCATTAATAATTATTTCCAAGTTTATTGCGCCGATAACCTCTAAGAATCAAAGCGCATTGCCACATAATTATGTTTACCTATCACGATGATATTGACATACAAAGATCGAGTACGGGACTCGGCCGAAAAAATCATCCGATTGCAATATCCTTACTAATTAAATATTTGCGATAGCTTATATGTTTGTTTCGTTCGCTAATTTAAAATTTTTGGCAGGTCGTCTTAATGTGTTGGCCAATGTTTGCCGCAAGCCTCTGCACCAGCTGTTCACTCAGTTCGCTGGACTTGAAGCTGAAGACGATGTGAGTTGATTTTATAATACGAATACTATAATATAAACGATAAAAGCAGTAAAAAGTTAAGGATTATATAATGTAACTATTGTTACAGTCATATGATTTAAAAAGCTGTAGGTCCCAGTTGTGTCCCCATTTAAAAGTTGTTACTATTAGAAGGTAGCTAGGTCCCACAGGGTATTGCTTAAGCATAAATAAAAGAACCATTTTACATTGAGCTTATTCACCTGACTCTGAATTATTTAAATCTAATAAATGTTGGTATGTTTACCTACCTTTGAACGTCGTGTTATAATCATTTTCTACAATAATATATTCTAGGGCTCCGGTGACGTCAAATACCACTTGGGCACATACATCGAACGTCTGAACCGCGTCACGAACAAGAACATTCGTTTGGCTGTGTGCGCGAACCCCTCCCACTTGGAGGCCGTGGATCCCGTCGTGCAGGGCAAGACTAGGGCTGAACAGTTCTACAGGGGTGACAACGAGGGCAAGAAGGTATGTACTGTATATTCTTAGGATAAACTACACGTCGCCACCCCTTCAAGAAACCAACGTATGGACGTGTAACGGGCACGGTTTAAAGCCACCTACGGTAATGACGATTGGTCGCTTGACAAGGTGCCTCATCTCTAATCGACATGTTGTCAGATCTGATCTTGGTATTAAGCTTACAAATTTGCTTGTGGTGCTAAGTGCACGGATTTGGTCTTGGCAATAGCCAACAGATTTGCTCTTTGTATTAAGCCGTCGATTATCCGTTGCGATCATATTGTTTGAGCGCTTTATCTTACGATTCATAGGATTATAATGCACTCGATTCTCTTACTCTGTTCCTATGCATCGTATCTTTAAAATTAGTATTGTAATTTTTTATGCAATTTTAAAAATATTTCCAGACAGTTTTATCATGATTTGTATGGTTATCTAATCTCCATAAAACTGTGTAATTCCGCTTTTTTGAGACTTCTAGATTAGGATTCATCTGATAAGATTATCGAGTTTGGGTACGACATTTACATAAAATATGCGCTTGAGATGAAAATTGTCATTAAATGATTGGGTACAAAATACCAAGTATTTAGTATAAAATGGCCGCTCTTATCCCCGCCAGTATGGAAATCACGCTTACACCTCTACGTGTCCAGACCCACAAGTTCGCTAACACAGTTGACTTTGAATGGAATGATGATGGCATCGTAGTTGTCACTTAAGACTGTATTAATATGGTAAAGCTCACAAAATTAGAGTTATTGTTTTATTGTCATTCCATTATTAGTTATCCATCATTATTATTAGTTTGGTGTTACCAGATATGGGTCCAGAAGTATTTTGCAATAGTAATTAATTGTAACGCGATCATTCGATGGAGCACCTTTTTTGTCGTCGAATATCCTTTATGCCGAGTACCATCTAAAACAGTATATCCGCTAAAACCCACGGTGTTCCATCGTCCACCTTTGTTAGGGCGCCACGGGATCGCAATGATTTGCACCGCGCCTTCTATGGAGTACATGGGTCTGTTTATGGTTGATGCTTTTTCTAAACACTGACTTGGTTAGTATAAATGTTTATTATCATCAGGTGATGTCGATCCTCCTGCACGGTGACGCGGCGTTCGCCGGCCAGGGCGTTGTTTTCGAGACTATGCACTTGTCGGATCTGCCGGCCTACACCACGCATGGCACGATACACATCGTCGCGAACAACCAGATCGGATTCACAACCGACCCCAGGCACTCGAGGTCCTCTGCTTATTGTACAGGTTTGTGGATTTTTCACTTCATGAAATTATATTAAAAAAAATGTTAACATAAACAATAAACCTGACTGCAAAAACACTTCACTGAAAAGACTCACTCGGCTCTTGAATTTTGTTTTAGCAATGTTGAATGAGTGGGAGTCATTAGGGATGGCCTATGGCCAGTAGTGGTAGTCTTTCGGCTGATGGTTGGATGCTTGGAATGCACCATGCACTATGATATGGTTACTACCTACTTCAATGTTATGAGTTCTTGCAGGCGAGAAAATCCAAAAGCCAACATATATTTCGTGTTGGTATTTTAAGTGGAAATCTATTTGAATTATACAGAAAATATGTTTCTTACATATTTTTTATTTGTCCAGTGTGCAAATATCATATAATAATATAGTTTGTGTTGTTCGTACTTCATATAAATGTATCAAAAGGTTGTTTGAATGAGATTGCAGCTAGCGATAAGAACGCTCAGTGAAGACTGTAATTATATATTACTGCAATTAGTGTGCAGTAAAGAGTTATATCTCTACGTCTATGTATCTATCTATTGTAATGAACAGTTTAGTCAAGTTTTTATTTTTTAATACGTGGTATTAAACATTCGTCCCCAACAGACGTGGCGCGCGTGGTGAACGCGCCCATCTTCCACGTGAACGGCGACAACCCGGAGGCGGTGATGCACGTGTGCAACGTGGCGGCCGAGTGGCGCGCCACCTTCCACAAGGACGTGGTCATCGACATCGTCAGCTACCGCCGCAACGGCCACAACGAGGTCGACGAGCCCATGTTCACGCAGCCGCTCATGTACCAGAAGATTAGGAAGACTAAGCCAAGTAAATATTACTATTCAATCCACATCGTACGGTCGCGAACATTAATATGGGACCCATTTTCAAAATAGGTTCCATGACTCTTATAGAGCATTAAGGTCGTGTATAAGTATATTATCATATCTGAGAGCAGTTGCCCTTAGTAACTTCAGCCAAAATTTTTAAGGTATATGATTGCTTAATGATATTGAACTTTAAATGGATACCAAATTTGAATGGAAGATATCATATTGCGCTGGTCCCAGATAATGTGAAAAATGGTGTGGAGGATGATGTTGCGATAAAAAAAAACTAATCTTGTACATTCTAAATGCAGCTTTGGATAAATACGCCGACCAACTGATCTCGGAAGGCGTCGTCACCGCTGAGGAAGTGAAGGACGTCAGGGATAAGTACGAGAAGATCTGCGAGGACGCCTACAACCAGGCCAAGCAGGAGACGCACATCAAGTACAAGGACTGGCTCGACTCGCCCTGGTCCGGATTCTTCGAGGGCAAAGACCCACTCAAGGTCAGGAATAAAATATTTGTAACAACCGCATGTTATAAAAATAATCATAGTTTGATTATTGATTCATAATTATAACGCACATGCAAACCGAATTTCCAGACGTTTTCACCCTCACACCTTATTTTCCAAAGCGAGCATTCGCCGATGTTGATTTCTTTGAACATAAATATACCTATCTATAATTTATATTTTAAAAGTTCCCTCTCATATAATTGGCGTGCCAAACAGGGGTCCGTGATTTGCACCAGGCATTGTATTGTAAATAAAAAAAATATGAACATACAGCATTCTTTATGTCGATGTCTGGCATCAAGCAGATGTGCCAGGTTATGTGCCCCTTCGTTTCCCAAAGCCTTCCATCAACTTGGCTACTAAAGATTGTTCATTATTCCAGATGTCCGCAACCGGAGTAGTGGAAGAAACCCTTATTCACATCGGCCGTCGCTTCTCGTCGCCGCCGCCCAACGCGGCCGAATTCGAGATCCACAAGGGTCTGCTCCGCATCCTCAAGTCCCGCATGGAGATGGTCGACAACCGCACCGTGGACTGGGCCTTGGCCGAGGCCATGGCTTTCGGATCGCTGCTGAAGGAAGGCATCCACGTCCGTCTGTCCGGAGAGGACGTGGAGAGAGGCACTTTCTCACACAGGTGAGGGCTTTCTTTGAACACTTATTTTAATGTTTTTATAAAGAAGTGCTTGCGCTTGTAATTATACTATAAAGTTGCAATAACAATAAGTTCATTAAAAATTGCTCCCCACAAAGTGGCAATGTGATTTTGTCGCTGAATTATAACGGGATCATAGATCTCATTAATCAGCGGCAGCGTTTGTGACCAACGAGATACTCACCTTCTACATTCCGAGTACATGTCTGTTTGCATCATTTTCAGTGATCCGTAGTGATGTTTATGATACAAATGACTGTTATTTGTCCGCAGGCATCACGTACTTCACCACCAGAAGGTGGACAAGGCGACATACTGCCCACTGGCCCACCTCTACCCCGACCAGGCCCCGTACACTGTGTGCAACAGCTCACTGTCTGAATACGGTACGTTCTTGTTTACATTGTTCACCCCAACTTAATGCAAAAAGGGGTGTAAATTTCACTGAGAAACGGTGAATAGGCTCATAAACGGATGAACTTATTATGCTGTTTAATTTTTTTGATGCTGATACACTTGAGATGGCTCTTTTTTAGCCATATTTGATGGAAATCCGTTCAACGGTTCCAAGACATGATCGCATACCTAATGTAGTATTCAAAGAATTTGTTTCACAACTGTTGTTCGATAGAATAATATCGCCAGACGAACGCACCAGCTGCTCGGTTCGAAACGTTAAGCAACGCCTGTATGGGGACGATGCTTATATAATCACTTCTATAGATATGAGATGTGCATGAATCGTGTGCAAAAATTCGTATAAACTTTGCCCCTACCAGGATTCGAACACGACGGGACGCTCAGTACAAAAAGGCAGGATTACCACCAACCGTGTTGCTCCGGTTTCACTAATAAAAATGACCTGGCAACTATTTGTTCGTTTTATTGATGAGTGTGTATCGTTGCAGGCGTGCTCGGGTTCGAGGTCGGGTACTCGGTGACGAACCCGAACGCGCTGGTGCTGTGGGAGGCGCAGTTCGGCGACTTCAACAACGTGGCGCAGTGCATCATCGACCAGTTCATCTCCAGCGGGCAGGCCAAGTGGGTGCGCCAGTCCGGCATCGTGCTGCTGCAGCCGCACGGCATGGAGGGCATGGTGGGCACAAACATTTATGAAATAACTAAACTGGTCATGTGCCCGATCGTAAATTAAAAAAAAAAACACTAACTTTGACATGACCCCTTTCAGAGTTGAATTTCCAGAAATCCCTCTTTAGCGCTTCTCTAGGGTAATCAAGGAATATATTGCCCAAATTTCAAATCACTAGTTCACCGGTTTAGTTTGGGCGTCGTCTGTCAGTGAGTGTTGAGAATTTAATTTAATAGATGAGTGAAGCGGGGATGAGACGTAGATAGCGGGGTTTATAAATATATGCATGGTTTATACAGTTGAGTTGGCAAAATGTGCAATGTTTGAATGGATATTTTTTACATTTTGGGCTATGTTTCATAGGGAAACCTGTTCGGCTGGATGAGGACTATATTTTTTTTAATAATTTTTACATTCTGTATATGCTGTGACTACTATCGGGCTGGCGTCTATTACATTCTGCGTATCTGACGAATAATATTTAGCTGCTTCTATTTCTTAAATATATCTAGCTGTGTATCGTCTTTGAAAATAGACTCCTGATGTGTATACCTGCTAATGGAGATAAGGTATTTATAATGGTAAAGAGTGTTGTTAAGCATCGTGTACACTGCAGGGTCCCGAGCACTCGTCGGCGCGGCTGGAGCGGTTCCTGCAGATGAGCTCTGACGACCCCGACTACATGCCGCCCGAGAGCCACGACTATGAAGGTTAGTCCAATAAAACAAATGCATAAATTTATCGATCGCACGATTAGATCATCATATAATCAATTAGTTGCCAAACGATAATGATCATTATGATGATGGCTTTAAATAAATTGTTTCTGCTTTTAAACTCAATTTTAGCATCTATCGTATTACAGCTCTCTTTACTGTCACGAAAATATATTTTCCGATATTTGCCCAGGCGGGATCCACACTCGCGAACAACAGTTGCAGTGGCTCAAGCGGATTACGCTCAAACCAGTAGACTAAGCTATCATTTAAAGTTCCACGGAGGCCCAGAGTGTCAAATCTTATTGTGTCAAGTCTCACGGTGTTAAATTCCACTGTGTCAAGTTTCACTATGTCAAATCTCACTGTGTCTCCTGTCCGCCAGTTCGCCAGCTGCACGACTGCAACTGGATCGTGGCGAACTGCTCGACGCCGGCGTCGTACTTCCACATCCTGCGGCGACAGATCGCGCTGCCGTTCCGCAAGCCGCTCATCCTCATGACACCCAAGTCGCTGCTGCGGCATCCTGAGGCCAAGTCTTCCTTCGACGACATGAACGAGAACACCGTCTTCAGAAGGTTAGTTATTAACTGTTGAGAGAATCTAGCGTGGTTGACTATGACCTATTTCCACCTCGTATTTTAATATGAGTGGTGTGTGCCACAGGTGATTGAGTAACATCTTGGATATCAAATTACCTACAAAAATGCATATAAGAGATCCGAGTAAAGAGCCATCTCTGCCTTTTATGATAGAGCCCTATTAATTTTAATTTCATTCTTTGTTTAGGGTAATTCCAGAGGAAGGCCCTGCCGCTGAGAACCCTCAAAATGTTCGAAAACTCGCGTTCTGCTCGGGCCGCGTGTACTACGATCTGCTGAAGGAGCGTCGCGACAGAGGACTCGAGAAGGACATCGCTATTGCCAGGTGAATAACATGTAATATAAGCAGATGTAAAAGTAATCAACTGTACCTAATGATGGTTTGACATCGGGATAACCTAGAAAAGTTTTGAATTTGGTTTCAAGGTAGCATACATATAAAAGCAAACAATATTGTTGGGTAAACTACCTTCGTTATTTTCGCGTTCAAGCTACCCATAGAGAAGGCAGAAACTTCGAATCTAAGTCAAAGTCAAAGTCAAAGTCAAATCATTTATTTCGTATAGGCCTACAGGGGCACTGACAAATTGTCATTACATTTTGTAGTCTAATTTCATTGGTGATGCTATCACTGTCATCCTTATTTATGGTATATGTGGTGTGCGTGGAAGAACACGTTTACGTGGATTTGTAATGGTGATGATCGTTTGCTCCCACAGACTGGAGCAGATATCCCCGTTCCCGTACGACGCGATCAAGGCGGAGGTGGCGAAGTACCCGAACGCGCAGCTCGTGTGGAGCCAGGAGGAGCACAAGAACATGGGCTCGTGGAGCTACGTGGAGCCGCGCTTCCGCACGCTGCTGCAGGCGCAGAAGCATATCGGGTAACACACCCACCGCATTACGACTACCACATATACACACTGATTTAGAAAGTGTATACTACTATTTCAGCTTGCGCTTCTTTAGTGCATTTGTAAGGCTTAAAAAAACACTTGTTCCCGACATTTTTTTTGTGAGAGTTTGTTTTAATCGACCTGTCGATATTCTGTATACGTTATGTTTAATGTATATCCTTTCTGAATCACGCTGTATAGATTAGGTTTTTTAATAATGTCTAATTTGATGCATTTTGCATAAAGTAGTAGCAAATAGATCGGCGCGTGATTCGACTTACCTCTTCCGGGCTTCGGAGGGCACGTAAAGCTGACGCTCCCGTTTGTCGTTCAAACGTATTTGAGAGTCGTTATGGGCATTCAGAAAACTGACAAATAGTCTTACCTTTAATTACCGGTAATTACTAGTTGGATCTTCGAGGGCAATCGTTCCGTGTGAATATCGGTAAAATTGCCAAATCCGGGTAGGCAGATGCTGACCCTAATACATTTAAGAAATGGGAAAATGTCTATGAATTACGATAATTTCGTCCATTTCTTAATCTACTTAGGCGAGCTTTCAATTTGATTGCATTTTTTAAGCATATTGAAAATAGTTTTTTCTTAAAAATTTATTTGACGGTACATTCAAAAATCTAAAAGGATTATATTTACAAAAAAAATACAAGTAGAATACGATGTATTACTCATTTGTAATGTTAATTTATTGAATGAGTTCTGGGCCGAGACAATTTGCAACTTGAGTTTCTGCTCGCATTGACCTTTTTGCATGCAAGGATTTTTCCAAATTTGCATGTCCTCAATATCCGGCAATGTCAATACGTTATTCTTGGCTCAGTCAATTTGCAACTTGAGTTTCAATTAGTATCATGGTTACTTGGCATTGATCATTCGGCTTGTATATTCTTTGCATGACATCTAACATTATTTCCGCTTAACATTCTCAATTTGCGTCCAAAACAAAATGCAGTGTACTTACAAACACGCCATAACAACTGGCAATTGGTTGCAGGGCAAAGTCCCAATCTAAAGGGGGTAGTTGGTTTAGCCAACTTTTCGGGCGGGACGAGGCGCCCGCGCACACTGTCGATACGGACACCGACACTGTGCCGCGCACCATTAGGTGAGACCGACGCTGGTGGCGCCCCCTGCAACACCCAGACCCATAGACTTCGCTTTGCTATGTCACACCTTTTGTTTACCTTCTATTCCTTATTTTGATAGCATGGGGAATACCTACCTTTTTAACTCTTATAATATACATTCACTATCTCATAATATTAATTATATTAAACGATTCCCGGGCAGTTTTGACGTATTTTCAATGTACATATAATAATAATGTAACTTGGTTGTGGCCGTACATTTAATATTTTGGACGTTATTTCCAATATATAGGCTGGATCTTGCATTTTTGTCTGTCTCCTATGTGCGTGCATCTGATTTGATTGTTGTCCGTCCCATTATGATAAAACCTTGGTGGTAGCCTATAGCTCGGTTCAAAATTTAAGCGATTTTTTCCTGCGTTCCCGCCGGATAGCCGAACATTCCTCGAAATTGACGGATGTGGATATTGAGAATTGTGAAACTTGGCATACCGGCTTAATGTATACAATCCGTTTTATTCGATACTGGAATGGTTTCTTGATATAAAAAATCCACGCATCCCCATGTACTACATGTTATGATTATGGTTATCCATTACTGTTGCTATTTAACTAGATATGCAAAATAATTATTTGCACACTGAAACTCAAGCTGCAATGTCTGTGTTACTAAGCTTTATGTGATTTTGTACGTATTCAGCTGGAGCTGTGGTGCAGAATGATCTGATGCGCCTTGTCATTACAGCTACAACGGCCGAGTGACCGCCGCTTCTCCCGCCACCGGCTCCAAGGCCGCTCATTACAAGGAGTTAAAGAATCTTCTCGACGAGTTCTGCGTACTATAAACGAGAACATGGCCGAACACGCAGCGCCAACCATGAATGACAAACTCACTCGCTTGTCACGAGACACGACCCGCCTATAGTTGTATAGGATCATGAGATTGTCGTTTGTGCGTGCTATGCATCAATGCCATTCATGGTTAGAGATCGACAAACAGATTATATTATTGTACGAATTGCGATTGTTGTATCTACAACACGAATGCCATACAAACACATGTAATAGAATCTTATAATTTACGTATAACATTATCTCGAAACGAAATTTATCTTTGACTATCTTTTACAATTATTATTTTTTTATGTCGATCGATAATATATTTTTCTTGAATTTTTATAGTTATATTTTGTCATTACTGTCAGTATTTTTGCTTCTCTTCAAAATCAGATAGATTAGTTAGATAAATTATTTATTAGTAGCATAATACGTGACTTGTAGACTCGACGTTATTTATTTTTATTGTTAAAGCAATATAGTATTACGTAGCCTCCACTGTTTACGTTGCGTTACGTTACCGTTACGGTACGTATTAATTATTTCAGTGTAAAGTTATGTGGACCGGCGTCGATTCGTCGGTGGTATTGATTTTAGTGTACATAAAAACATCGTACATTTTATTTTTGTATTTCGATATGTTTTCCGTCGTTAGCGGGTTTGAAGTTAATACGTTCCTTTGACTAGTCGGAGATGAGCATAAAGTTGTTCGTGGTACAATATTGAATGCTTAATCGCACGTAGTGAACACATTAAATCTAAACGGCGCAGCGACATTCGAACTGTTTTAGTCGTATCATTTTTGTATCATACTGATTTTCGTCGAATTATCAGCAAAACGTATCGCTTGTAAGCGCCGCTGTTACCAAAACGAAAACTATGAATGACTCGTTTAACGATATTGTACATGAGATATTATTAGTTAGAAATAAATGTGTAACTGAGGCACCGGTTCTGAAGTAATTGCACTACGTAAACGCGTAGCTAGTAGCGTCTCTTGAGGTCGTTTTGTGTTGCTAACTTCCGGCCCCCGTGCATAGGTTTAGTTCGCGCAGTTACCGCCGTTCTGAACGGCACTTTGTAAGGATTAACACCAACTTCCTCCGCTTTGTATAAACAACGCATAAATTTAATGGATCTTTAAAATTGTATGTTACCTAATCGTTACGTAGGGCATAGAGCATATATCACTTAATTGTTTCAGTCGTACCATAGATACGTATAACACTAAGTTTTATTCAAAATCTTAGTTCTGTGTGGCAGTGTGTTGTATTTTGACGCCACTTGTCTTTGTAACACTATTCGCATGTGTATAGGATGCACTGTTTTGTTGTTAATTAAACAATTATGATGTCCACATATTTTTGAGGCTCAGGGCGGCAGGTGAATAGCGTGTACAGTTGAATGATCGGTATGACTGGGAGGCACAACCTGAGCCAATTTATTGCTATGTGTTTGTTAGTTTCAACTTATTAATTTACAAATAAATATACATATTATTAATTTAGATCGTTGTTTAATTTGATGGAGAATTCACCCTAATTAAGACAGTTATTTAGGTGAACTGAGCAATATTTAAATTTGAATTTACAACTCGTAATGAAAAGCGCAATAGATCACAGTGCCCTTGACGGCTCGCGGCTGACGCGACTCGCCGCACTCTTGGAGCACTTTCAAGATTCTTATCTCGGTAGTCTCATTTCAGTTCACAAAGCGGTCTCGGCTCCCTATTTATAAACCGCTTGGCTAGCGTCGTGCGCGCGGACCACACGAAAAGGTGCGAAGATTAAAGATCGTATCAGTTACAAGTGCGTTCTGCATGTCACGCGACGGACGCCCTCAAAGACGCGCGCTCGTGCGAATAAACGTAACATAATGCAAACATAGCGTATTTTTTTTAAGATGCGGGTCGCAATGATACTTGGATACGCGTCGTGGAGAATATGACCAGGTTAATTATATATTCGGTAAAATCCTGTATCCCCAATCCGTGTCTTATCGTACGTGTGTACGTGTTTTCGGTATGTAGGTACCTCAAAGCTGTAGTGCAATAATCAACGAGCTCTTATTCGTAGGAAATAGTATAGTTTTCAATTATTTTTGCTACGTCTGTAAGCTATAACTTATAAAATAGATAACTAATAATTTTGTATTGACACAATCTAACTGATATATTATCACGTCTTGGTATCATTTGGCCACGCCTATTTAAAAATCTGAATATACAGCATATCTAACAAATAAAGAACAGATCTTAGAAAATAATTCCTACATGTGCAACATGTCTGCCTTGAAACCGCTTACAGTAATACGTATTTTATTTTAAACCGGGCTCTCTACCGAACGGTTGCACCAAACGTTTTCTCCGCAAAGAATATCTTTTGTACACTAAAATGTCATCCGTATAGACTACAATCCGCACAAGTATCAAGCACTTTGTCGTTCCTGCCGGGGCTCAGTCTTTTGTTTTCTAAAACCTCCCACAGCTCCTTTAATACTTTGTAATGGTGGGACAAATTCTGTGTGTCTTGTTCGCAAACTGCGGTGCCTACGATGAGTGGGTTGGGATGAGCTCTCTGCAACTAAGCCACGTTTATATGACATGCAAAAATAATGTAAATGTGAAAAGTATGTTGTAGATAGAAAATGTTGAGAGTTTGATCATTACTGGGTAAATATCTGCGTTGTATGAAGAGCGAAAGGTAAGTTAGTATAAAGCAGTATACTTATTACACCTTTGAAATTATGTTAGAAAGTACTTACCTCTTCTTATATATGCCTTATTTTTCCTTACTTTACAGATTTAGTAAACAATCTTCAATCAATCTCTTTAATTATAATTTTTAAATACCTGTTTAGAAAATATAATTACTAGGTACCTACCTAGTACTCTACACGAAAATAGGTAAATGAATCTTTATTAACATGTAAAATTGTAATTAAAACATATTTTAATAATTTTTAATGACACATTAAATTAAAAAAGACGTGCCTAGATTGTTGACTAAATTCGTAAAGTAAATAAAAATAAGGTTTAAAGATTGCTGCAGTCAAATTCAGTGTTTACTTTGTTAATTAATAATCTACAATCTTTTAGCAACACTTCGATCTACAAGACTCAACCCTATATACAAGGTCCAAACATATATAACCTGTTGATTATTAAAGTGTCTTTGTAATAAAAGCTGATAATAGATCGTGGGCCCCCTCATTCTTGAGTTGAAAGACCTGAGAAGACTTAAACTAGGTACAGACAGTACCTATTTATCCCATTCATTCTTTGTGTTAGCCAACACAAAAAGTGTAGAGGCAACGTTATCTACGTGTCTCGCGTGCGTGCGTGTTCCTTGAATACCTACTTACCGATAACATCTTTAATCTACACTCGATCTTCACGCTGTTGAAAAATGTTGCTAAGAAAATGCTTTTGAAAACCAAATATCTTAGCAACTTTCAAGGCCTCAAATAAACTGAGACTTGTCTTAATAACTCGTAACTGAGTCTCATAGAGACATTTAAATATTTACCCATCTAATTATTTACATAAGAAGTAGGTAAGTACATACTCAAACATTACTAGACAAATATTAATAAAGTTAGATACGTATTTATTTACTCTTGTGATGGAATATTTTCTATTCTATTTATCTAAGTGAAAGCCATTTTATGTTATCTATTTTTATTTCTACCAACCCACGGTTGAAATCACAATAGTAGGTAACCCTACATCGTACGTGGTCACAGCTGTATAAAAAACCGCGTAGTACGTGAAGACCGCCTTTGTAGGCGCATTGAGGCATACAGATTAATCGCTTTTATGTGGAAAGTGTGGTACAAATAATGCAAAGCACTTTAGTTAGTGAAGGTACAAGCGTGAGGCTTACAATAGTAGACTTGCTTCACAAAATATTCATCTACTTCGGGATAAGGTACCCTATTATTCTCTTCAATCTTTTTCAAAAAATCTGTTTGATTTATAATGTAAGTACTTATGATCGGAAGTACAGGCGCGGATACAGGATATTTCAGGAGTATTAGAAATACAGGACTTCGTTTAGAGCGTGGGGCAATTTTTTGTGAGTTTTAGCACTTTCACAAATTTTGATATTGGTAAAGTGCTTAGGTTATGAGTCAGGGTGAGGGAGGGGGGTTACAATTGCATCCACAGCCTCCCCCCTTCCCTGTATTCATACCTGACCAGATCTCATAGGGATGTTAATACAGTGTCCATTTTATAATGACACTGTAATTATATTTGCAATACAATAAAATACAATTCAACGGTAAACTGTGTTCAATAAAGAGCTATATATCAACAATATAAAGTAGTTTGTTGTCAAGTACCATCATAGCTAGCTTGCTCGTCGCCCCTCGCTATTTGGTTCACATATATTTATGCTCCCATCTGGTTGTATGGCCGAAACAAAAACAGCAATCACTATAGGGCTCCGAAGAAAGTTGTAATGGGCTCGGTGATACACTCACCTATCAGCCAGTGCTTCTTGCAAACTACTTTCGCTGAGCTATCCAAGTTACGGCCGACATTCTTCGCTCGCAGCCAGAGTTTCCGTTTATAAAATCATGCTGGCTTAACAGCTTTGTGCTAGTTAAAATGTCGGAAGTTTGCGTGCCGATGCCAGCTTCAGAGCTCGCTCGTTAAGACACATTTGATAATGACTTGTTCGATGTAAGAACCGATGGGAGATTAGGTCCTTGGATTAAAATATTAAGAATTGGTTTGAACGGTTTAATTAAAGTAAGTATCAGTTGGAATCTGATTACAAAATTCCGTTGATAACACAGAAACGATTACTACGTTTTTTGTAGCAAATATCTCGTTAATTTATGTATTTACTTTGCCATTTTATCTGACTACCTTACCCAATGAGTTCACTGTAGAGACTATAGCAATCAAGTGTATCCTTAAACGTTAATCCGAATACGAAATCCATTATAATAATGTTTACTTAATCATTGCCATTACGTGTCGCCTCCGAAATCACAAATTCACTAGAAACGATTCGTAATGGAGACGCCGGGCAATCTATTTAAGGAGCCAGTGAATAATTTATTTTAATTAACTACCCCAGACAGTTCTATTTTTCGCTTCAATCTTATTTTGCGGGTTTCAGTTCAACTGCGACATTCATTCAAAAAGTTTGAAATCGAATTAAATTCGCCCCTTTAACTAAACTCAATTTTCTTTCACGACTTCATTAGGCGAAGCCATTCCGGTAAGCCTCAGTAATGACCTCAAAGGACGTTAAATCAAGATCGAAAGGGGAAGATATAAAGTGACTGAAATTTAATACTTTTATCAAATCGCTCTATAGACGCGACCTTTGTAGTGGTCTTGTCTTTTTTAGGAACACAAACTTTGATCTGATCATAAGGACGTCTCAAGGCGTCTTGAGACGTCCTCATGATCGCTATACCATGGTGGCCATAAAGACGTCAAAATAGTGTGGACATAACGTCACGCTATGTAATTAAAGTGAGCATATTTTTTTTATATTTTTTATATTTAAAAAATAAAATCTTGTATGCATATTCAAGTTATTTTATAGGAATTTATTTTAAGAATTATGATTTTTATCTGAGTCATGCTCGTAATAATTTTGGTAGTTTATACTTTATTCGTATTGATAAAGGTAACACCAGCCACTTACAATATATAGTATTCTCAGTACATCAATATAGAGTAGGTACCTCTACAAACTAAATGAGGCATCGTTACCCACGCCTACCTATTACCCGTCTCGGAAAACCTTTCAAAGTAATTAATTAACGTGAAAATCAGAATAAAATCTATTCAGTAGTTTCTGAGAGTAGACCGAAAAAGATGATACCAAGCATACACGCGGTCAACGACTACTAATATGTACTATAATAATGGGATGACATGAAATCCCGACCACCTGCACAAATAACGATACATTTTCAATATATTATGCTCTACGTGCACTTCATGTGGGTGTACATCGTACGCTTACCGTTGATAAGGCTTTTGCACAGTCGAATCTACCGATCAACGGAAAGAGACAATATAAGAAAAAAAAAACTGACAGTTTATTTCTTATAGAATTCTTTTTCCGTTAGGCGGCTTATCCATAACGTTACGCCCACTTTAAGTTCACTACGCGACTCACTAGAGGAAGAGAAAGATCATGACAGAGCTAACCATACGGCGGAAATAAAATTTGCTCAAAACAAATAAATATAGACAAGGCTCTTCAAACGAAATAGTCTTGTAGCCGAAAATGGGTGGGAGGCAACAATAGTGATACTAATAGTAAAACAACTGATTATTCATTCGTTCTGCTGGTGCGATCCAACATTTACTTTCAATTGGCGGAGATCCGGATTCAGGAGTCCGTTTTAACCGAAACGAAATACCGCGCGAAGGTTTCCAAATAGGTACGTAGGAGAAAGAATGGAGGGAAAAAGTTTACTTCATTAAAGCCGACGCGTAACCGTGAAACCTTCAATTTGGGAATTATCCTAAAACGACTGATGAATTATTCAAAACTTGAATTATCGACGAGGATCCCCAAGATACCTACTATATCTCCAAAGGGAATTATTTATGGAAATTCGACTGACTGATTACAGATAGGGATCCAGCTCAGTAGACTGTTTCTAGTAATAAAACAAGCAAAAATATCGAATAAAAATAAAGAAACACGTATTTACGAATATAACTGATTTCATTAATGTTGTCGATGTCAGTGGAGGATATAGTCTGGCCTAGGTACCTATAGGTCTATGGGCAAGAGAATGCTGAAGTGCCTTATACTATTGGTAATGAATCCATTTATCTGTAAACTTGTCAGAGGGATTTAGTTCGAACTTCGTGTGTCTTTAGTGACCCTCACGTGGTTAGTTTAACAAGATAAGGAATTCGTGCTCATTTTATTTCTTTTTGCCACAACTTGTGCGTCCTTGGCCATGGTATTTGTGGCTAATAGCAGCGCGGCAGCCATAAGAACTAATATTAATGATATTTTCGTCCCCGAAATTTCATGTAGCCATGTCGTTTATTTTATATAGTATGCCATGATTTTAGATTTTATCTAATATTATTAATAAATATAATGACAGTGAATTTATTTTGATCGTTTAGACACAAAGTTTTAATTCTATTCCATTTCAATAAGTCACTTTTTGTCCAAAGTGATCTGCGGCCACAATATCAATTATTATGTTAGGTTGGTACTAGGTAGTAAGATGAATGCTCCAGTCAAGTGCTAAAAACATCCCACCCTTAGGCGTCCGTGGTAGCTTCAAAGCCTTGAATTTATTCTTGCATATTTAGCCACCTGCTCGACGCGGCCTAGCCTATAGATACTTAGATAATAATGGTTTTATTCAGTAACCGTAAATCATGAAAGTTTGTAACATTGCGACTTGCGACACCGCCGCGTCGTAGCCAGAAGGCGAACTCCCGCGGAAACGTATTGATAAAAGTCCTATTGATGCAAAGTTTTTATCTTTATCTTTCTTTAACATCTTATTATGATCGTTTGTGTCTGGAAACTGGGGACCCGAAATCGAACCTAAGTTTTCGTAAAGAGCTGTCAATGAAAGCCTACGGTGGGTATTTCTATCCCTTCAAAGTTTAATCTTAGATATTCTTTTAACTTAGACTTAGTATTGTGTTGATGGACGTATTCGGAGAAATGCGGGGATAAAGAATTGCGAGAAATACGGGGGTGGTAACTGAAAAGCGTTCTTAGAATTAGAGCCTTTACAAATTAGTAACCTTCGATCTTCAATGAGACCTTTTTGTTTTTTAATCTACCATTGCGTGCCCACAGCTGAGCATGGTTTGAGCACGGCAGCTAAGTCAGGATATACCGTATCCACGAGGATACGTTGAATGTTACACATTAAACGTAACCTTTCATCATATGACCCTTTAGGTGACCATCCATTGCCCAAATTAACTTTTTAAAATTAAGATCTACGAGAATTCTGTCTTACTGATTTTTGGACGAGACTATTTGGCCTAGGAGTATGTGTATTCCACCATATAAAATTATTATTTAAAGAAGTATTCATATAAGGCTCTACCTATATAGGTGGAGCCTTATATGAATACTACCTATGAACCGTTTTTTTGTTGTGTCCATATGTACATAACAAAAAAACGGTTAGTACTAAAACTGAACCAACACGGAAACATAAAAACATCTGATACCCAAGCACCCGAACCATTACAACAATTCCGTCGAATTAGTTGAATAAAACAAAATAAAAACAAGCATCAAAGCATTTCGTCCCCCTCACGCGTGTCACATCATAACGAGCTCTGGAACAAAGGTGCTCCCTTTGAGCCGCGACATTATAACAGTGATTCTAACTCCTTTGTTGCTAAACTATAGGGATAAATGTCACCGGCATGCCTCCAGCCTGGGGCGGTCGGAGCCGGATCATGTAATGGTGCTAATGGAGGTTTACAAGAGCAAAGAGTTTAATTTTGGCCGAAATTGTACCTCTGATAACATTATGATATGTCGCTAACCTGACGCTCCAATTACTTGATTTACGGTATTTATCTACTTGACTACAAGATGGGTAGGTTAGCGAGGAATTGAAATAGAGACACATTTCGAATTACGTTGGTAATCTTATTTATTAACGACCCTTCCAATTCCTTACATTGCGTGCGACTATCTATCTCTGTCACTCCTACTCACGCTGTAACTACGCAAACGATCGTCATAAATTGTCATTACCAATAGTCTGCACCTAATCCTTATTAACGTAAGCTGCAGCTTATCGCTCCAAAGTAAACCTTTAAGACGTGTGCGAACGGTCTTATACCGTACGTATTTTTAAGCTGCCTGCTAGCCCCTTTGAACCAACAGCGCACCCAGTACTTCATAGATGGTAACGAAGGACCAAAAGAAGCTTGGAAGCACTCAGCTGTAATGACTGCTCTACATAACAACTTTCAAGACGAACCTGACACGAGTGAGCTTCCCTTGTGCAGGACCAGTTTGGAGACCAGTTTGGTCGTCATCATACATCCTTCGCTCGCTTATATAGCTACCCGTATATTGGCACAGTTTTCATAGATACCGGTCATTTTGACAGCAACATCAATTTAAGGAATATGCTGTACAACAAGACCGCAGTCCTCATATTGTTAATGTACAAGCTCACACTGGCTGCTTCGCCACGAAACAGGTGGCCGACCTTGCAAGCCGTATATAATGTGCTATGCGCTTTTGCAATGGACACATTTTACTCTCTTTATCGCCTGATATAGTCCGACAGTCCTTTGTTCTCGTTGCCGGTCTTGAAAATTTAAAAGCGCGCCTTGCTGTAAATTCGCAAAGATACCAAACTGTAAATAAGTTGGTTATTTTGTCTCTACATAAACAATACATGGTGTTAACACGTGTCTATTATTCAAACATACTCGAACATCGAATTAAATAATCATGTATGCGAAGAATTTAAGACGAGGGAAGGGGGTTTGTCGCCTTGGTCTGTCTGCCAGTCTTCGGCATCGTAGCTACAGAATAGATAAATATTTTAACTTCAAGGTTAATTTTATAGTGTTTTTGTTTGATAACTGGGAATGACGAAAAAGTAACTGTTTCTGTAGTAGAGCTTTCAAGCTGTACACAGATATCAGAACTATTTGAGCGAGGTTATCTTTATAATAATATACTAGCTATGTGTCCGATCCCAAATCATAAAGTCTCTTCATACCAACTTTGACCCTTCATTTGACTCTATAGGGGTTAAATTCCCAAAAATCTCCCCTTAGTGCAGCTACTCAAGGAACATCCTCAAGATTTCACATTTCTGGGTTGATAGGTTTAGGCTGTGCGTTGTCTGTCAGTAAGTCGGTGTTAATATATTAAAATCGGTTTTCGCGTCCACAAAGTGCATTACAAATCCCGCTTTATATCGTAAAGAGGGTTTCAAATTGCAACGACACAGGTGTCCTATAGACAGGGTGGGGTGCATAAGATAATGTAGTATGTTTCTATGTGATTGTGTATCGATTTTATAGCTGGTATTTTTGGCGAATAGTAACATGTAAGGAAGGACCTCTTTATACGGGTGTTCTTATCATCAAAAATAATTAAATATAAAATCAATTTTAACGGTGACAAGGACCGATTTTTTTAAAATTTTCTATATTCAAAAATGTTTTTTTTTTATGTTGTTTTACGTGTTTTTGTAACTTTGTAGGTCACTATTAGTTCGAGAGTATAAAAGGAAGGCCACAATTAATCACATAGTGGAAGTCAGTAATATGAAATAATATTACATCAATAAACATCTCATTTGTAACACAAAAAAATCATCGATACAATTATATGTAAAATACATTATGATGTAGTTAGAGCTATGTTCACACAAATATACGACGGTCCCTGTGGCGCAGAGGATAGCGCGTTGGACTTCTAATCCAAAGGTCGTGGGTTCGATCCCCACCAGGGATGAAAACTTTTTGTTGTGTCGCATATTTGAAATTATTTACATGGACTTATCAACCACTCGTAATCTGTGGAAGCCATTCGACTAGGCACCTACGTTCTGTTGTTGTGGTAAACTGGTTTTAAGTTGATGATGATGTGGTGCAGAAAGTTGGTGCTACGAACGTAATAGCCCTCGAGTTCAACTCCTGGTATCAGCCGTTATGAGAATACTATGGATCACATCTATGTACCTATAACAATGTATTGCTCAAAAATGTAAAAGATCTATTTTAAAAAAAAGAGCAACCATGGAGTTTCTTGCCCGTTCTTCTCCATAGGAACGGCATTCCGAACGGGTGGTAAAGCAGTAGCATAATATTTTTGTAACTTGACGATTCATAAGTACTGTACAATAATGGTCTACGTGAATAAAAAATATTCTGATTCTGATTCTATGATAACATATTTAATAACGAGCCGGTACTAAAGGATCCGTGATATAAGGGTCCTTACTGTGACTAATGGTTCTATTAATGTTTAGTGTAATATATGTTTAAGTTCTTGCCTCATAATAGTCGTCTACTATTGCAACTTTTATGGCTAGCATGAAATTTTAATGCAACCCGTGTTTAGCAATTTCAAAGTTCTTTTGTTCTATACTCGTTGGTACAAGATTATGCTTAGTACAAAGTAACAGCCTGTAAATGAAATGAGTAATCTTTTTCTATATATTGGACGTAGAGTTCTCTTGTCCAAATTTGATGTTAAATTTACAGTGTAAAAGCAAATTTCTAAATCTATATCTGTTAGATGCGGGAATTAGGTGCACATAATACGTTCAATGTTAAATTACATAAGCGACAAATTAAGGTTCAGATGATAATATAAAAAAAAACGGAGTCTCCATCTTAGGTGTTGAGCTGGTGTTAAGTTGAAGTTACCTATAGCAATATCATATCAATACTCCAACACAATTAGTTAAGCACAAATACCCCCCAACTCTAGTAGTAAAGTGGGGTATACTCAACTAAAAAAAAATTGGGAAATAAAGAAAAAGTTTCACCAGTCCTCCATGTTCAAATTCTCGTAAAGAACCATAAAAATATGTTTATTCATCGATTGTCAACATGTTAGCTATTTGACGTCGAATAAGCGACGTATTAACCCTTTCAATGACATCGCATATTTATTAAACAGTCTAGGGGTGCATGAGGCCGGAAGACTGCAGTGCAGCCGAGGCCTCGAGGATTTATGGCCTGGCCCGGCCCGGGGACACAGAGTGATCGCGTCGACTGTCCCGATTCCTAATAAATAACTGCAGCCAACATTCGCAGCGTGGCAAGTGACACTCGGCTAGTTTTTCTGTAGCCATAATAAATACACCAACATTTAATTAAACTATACGGGAATAGAATTCTTCTTCTCTTATCCTCAAATTTATAGAAAGTTATTTTAGATTATTAAGCTATTTCGAACGCACTTTTTCCTCTGAAAAGTTCGTTATACTGCCATTATAATACAAATGCCTTTAAATTTGGGGTTACCTAAGTATTTTTCACATTTACTTTGACATGACCGAATTATAATTATTTGTAAGATTGTTTGAAGCTTTATGATTGTGATGTAAGTAGTTGGAGTGAAAAATATTTTACTTCTTGCATGTATAATATAATAATAACAAAATTATCTCTTTTTAAATGTCCCACTGTTGGGCACGGACCTCCCCCCAATGTGAGGGCGATTAGGCCATAGGCCACCACCCTGGCCCAGTGCGAGATGGCGGACTTTACACGTCTTTTGAAAGCATCTCTCAGCTTTGCATGTAGGTATGTAGTGATTTCTTGGGGTGCTTATAATTTAGTAAGTATATTTTTTTATCTTGCCATCATGTCATATATAAGGTGTAACATTAATTGTGTAAAATATTTTAACAGGGCCAACAGTACGTTATAAACATAACATTACCAAAGAAATAAATCAAATTATTAGACACTAGCTGTTGCCCGCGACTTCATCCGCGTGGTATTTAACAACGTCTCAACCGTTGGCAACAGCCTGCTCGCGTTCTGATCCCGCGGGACGCATTGCAGATTGTTGCTATCAAACTTTAAGCAGGCGCAGCGCTGCAACATTGGTTTTATTTTTTTTTCGAGAGATCCAATTTTTTTTTCTAAAATAAAAGTAGCCTAAGTTACTCCTTGTTACATCAGCTATCTGCTAGTGAAATTCCCGTCAAAATCGGTCCAGCCATTTCAGAGATTACCCGGAACAAACAGACAGACAGACAGACAGACAGACTGACGGACAGACAGACAGACGGACGGACAGACAGACAGACAGACAGACAGACAGACAAAAATTGTAAAAAATGTTGTTTCGGTATAGGTAACGTGTATACATCCAAATGCACTTAGTAAAAAGCGGTTATTTTAATATTACAAACAGACACTCCAATTTTATTTATATGTATAGATTTAATAAATGTCGACCTGTACTGAGCGCATCACAAAACGCTACTGGTTGGCTTGTTTAAAATATATTAAACATTATATACACACTTATTTTATACACCAACGAGATCCATATAACATGTACCATGTATTTTAAAGCTAGTATAACCACGTTGTAATATTTTGTCGCTCAGCAAACCCAAGGCCACATCACCTTGGTGTTAACGTTTCGGGGTAAAACAAACATATCAGCGAACGTGTAAAGCAAACACAAACAAGATAATCGCGTCCGAAGTTTCCAATTGCAAGTTTAAGTGGAGAGACGAGTCGGCAGGACAATTTAATCTTGTCGGCTTCACGGTCCCTCGGACCGAGTAGTTTTAAACGGTTAGTTTTTTTTGCACCATCTATCTTGCGCTTGGGTAATTCCTTTTTAAACTTTTAAGTACATAACGCACGGTTAATTAGTACCTATCATAAGTAAAGTCTACTAAATCTTCGAAGGAGTATGTCGAGGTGCTTCTTCCATATTTGGCTCAATGTAATAATTTGCGAGCTTATTTATATTACTTGTACTAGGCACACTCCTCCCTCAATGTGTATGGTATTCGTACGACAGTCAACCACGCCCCGACCCAGTGATAATAGCAGCGATCGGGATGAGTACGTGCTGACTGAGCGAGCTGAGGCAGCTGCTCGGTCAGTCAGTAGAAGGCTATTCGGGTGTTGCTGTTTTTGTTTTAACCCCGCGCGACACCAACCGAGCTAAAGTTTATGACGCTGAAGGGTCGTTACTCCAACAAGCTATCATCGCAGTTACCGACAAGTAACGTTATTAACTGCTGAAGTTTCTTTCGGCGGCCGTCAACAGCTTAATTACAAATTACGCAACTCGTAAACAGTGTTTCGGTTGTGATTTACACATTCTGCACGGTTTAGGGTCGACACTTCTTGTTATGAAACATACGGGCTTAATAAATAAATCTTGCCGAATAAATGACAGACGGCAGTGCTCGAGCAAGGCAACGTAAGCGTTTTTCTCAGGCGAGGCACGCCCTGACGAGCGAGGCAGAGCACCCACCGAGGCTACGCCATCGGTCAGAAGGCTAGTGTTATATCATTATTAAAGATAGTATATCTTCCACAAGAGCGCCTTGCTATTTCAAAATGTGTCAAGTAGCTTTAACACTGGGGTAATAATATAAAAAATACCTACGATTCGTACCAACTTAATTCATTTTTATACCTCCTTTGCACTACATCTCGGATATACGTTACATCGGCAGATTAGAGCAGGAGTAGGTCGCACCCCTATCGCAACGGAGCGTAAAGAAAAAGAATCCAACAGGAATCTGTATTAAGTTAGTGCGGGGCGCTTAGCTCGGAATTAAATTTATATTGGAACTATCCACTAAAGTGGCCGCCCGTTTAACTAGTTTTATGTTTTAAGCAAGTGGATCCAAATTGATTTTGCGCGCTATGAAGATTAAATTAGTAGATTCTTTTATTTAAAATATAAGTTAGAGTTTCTGAAGTTTGCGTCGAGTTTAAACCAGGTGGGTTAATCCAATTTGTTTAAAGGAAAAGGATCTTTTTACACTAAATACTGTCTTCTAGTGTTGCTCAAAGTTGGTTTTTATTACATACACAACCTAATAATAGTCAGAACGATATTCTTTCGTCACTTAGTTACGTCTGCGTCTAACATTTTTATTAATAATCTATACTAGGTATGCTATACGTATGATAAAAATATAACTGATCGCTGCTTGTACATGGAAGATATGTGAGAAAAACTATTATTGGGGGCCTTTATCAACGCAATAGAACTTAAAAGAACAGCTAGTGTTAAATATAACAGAACCTTATAAAAGTCTAATATTGTCTGTAACTGCGTGGGTTTATAAGATCGTCTGGTTCTTGCGAAAATCCATGACCAAGCAAGACTACTGACTGCCTACTGCCCTGTTAATAAGTGTGGTAAATATACCGAGGGCCCTGGGATGAAATTTATAAACTTCTTTGACTTATATCATTATTATTTAATTCAATACTCAGAACACTTTTCAAAACGGGCGATGTCGAGGAGACGCCACAGAGAAGAGAGCGAAAACCATAGAGAACATTACGGATTGATAATTGTCCAAAGTGATCCACAATCTGAGTTATGGGTTTCTTTAGGCTTAATCGGTACCGATAAAAGGTACCTAAGTAGCGTAAAACGTGACTCATCTATTCCAGAATAGGTAAGTCACTCTTCACGATATTTGCGTACCTACGCAGATGACTACTCCTTATTACCTTGAGGTAGTACACTAAGGATAGGTTGACTGTACACATCTCAAGGTCATTTTAAGGCCAAATAAATATAACATCTAGGCTGTAAAATAAATAGCCGTGTTAAACAGGCAAGGTGGTTGCCTCAGGTGCACCAGTGCCACCAGGGGGCGTCGTGAGGGACCCTGATTAATTAGACCCTACACACAAAACCCTTTGAATTATTCCCCGCGCATATGAACGCAGCAAAGCTCCTTAACGTCGTGACCTTAAGATTCTCCCTAGACTTTGGTTTACGGCGTAATTAATTAGTGAGTTATGATGTTATGAAATTATATGCCTAAAGCAGTAGCGTTGTAAGTAAACTATATACCTACTCTCCAATTGTTTTTAGCATAATTAGTATATTTATTCTTTATTCCCATATGTCTTAAGAAAGACAAGATTCACAAAAACGCATTGCACGGTTCTTAGGTTTATATATATATGTATCTTACCGTATAATGCTATTAGATAATGTATGGGTACAATGCGTAATTCATGTTGCGAACGTTTGACAGCGTTCAGAGGAGCAGGTTCTAAATAATTTTCGAAAGATTGGAATAACATTTGGTCATTTTTTTACCAACTTGTGAATTGTTTATTACTTGATTTGCGATTAAAATTTAATTAATAATACATTATAAAGCGCAGCTCGGCTGAGCTTTCAGCCGTAGTACCCACAAAGTCTACAAGTTGCAGTTGAGTCTACTCACAAAGAGAGCGGTCGCTTTGTGCTCAAGTGCAAGGGTTTCTTGTATGTTTCGCCGTTAACCATTTTAGAAATGTTATTATCAATATTACATAGGTAACACAAAGGCAAGGTGATCACTTCAAATGTATTTAGCTAGCTACCCACTTAACTCTAACGAAGCGGAACGAAAAAATCTTGTCAACTACAATTGAAAAGCAATGAAACCATTGGCATCGTAATAAAAACGTTAGTTCATTACCGACTGTAGCTCCGCTCTCAATCCGACTCGTTACCAAGCCACGAGCCTTATGAATAATGGACAAGGAATAATGTAACTCCGCGAAATACCTACTTGCATGTTTTAAACGTTGAGAATTTCACCTTTTGATAGCGCGCCCGAGTGGAGATCGATTTGAATATGTTAGGATCAGTGGTCTATTTGCATTTTACTGTTACGAGTGTGAGGAGTCGATTGGTTATATTGAGTGATGGAAAGTAGGTTGTTAAATACTGTAACATGATATAGGTGCAGAGGTATTTGACTTTGCAGTTTCTGGAACTCCATCATCACTTATTAACAGACCTCTACATGTTTGGTTGGCGGTTTAGGTCGTATGTTTTTGCTAGCAATAAGTTAAATTTTATGATAAGTATGTATAAGTATTATACTTGAATGTCTTAGAAAAATGAGAAATCTAGATTAAAAATGTTATTCTGGGTAATGGCCGTCTTTAATGTTATTGGAGGTTGTGGGCTCTAAGGTAAATGATTATTTGATTTTTGGAAATAAATATATTTATCGGTAGGTGATCTGGCTGAAACTAGGGAGCCCCATAAATAGTGGGGCACTGGACACTTAATGTGAGTGGCAAATCGAAGAGAGGGACTTGGTGACCTATCTTGTTATTCTGTACTAACTCATAGTGCTAGCGCGGTGTTAACATCATGACCGGTATAAATCCACGCTATCAGAGATTCAAGTTTATTTACGTTATAACAAGGCCGTTCTCACCTTGTCTTGAGAGGAGGCTTATGCACTGGGCCATTTACATATCTATATACGATATCGCGGACGTCCTTAGGGTCGGGTCTCACTCTGCAGGTCACAAGTCGTTTGTTTCAATAAGGCGAGCTTACCTGACTTGCGACCCTTTCCCTAGTGACGGCCGCATGAATTATGACTTTATTTATATTAATTAAAGAGTGGAAATTCATTAGCTTTGGGAAGATTTCATTGATGGCGGGTCAGATCAGTTGCGCTGCATGTGCCTAGTGAATGTAGCGTCTCGATCTACTGCCGCCTTCCTACCTAGGCAAGTATGCTCCATCGTAGATCTTATCGTCACTTACCATCAGGTGAGATCGAGATCAAATACTTGCCTATAATGTAATAAAAAAAAAAAAAAAAAAAGATCTAGATATCTTAATGTCAGGTAAAACTTGGTTTGGAAGCGAATATCTCATGTTATATTGTATTGCCATTTTTTGCGACTATGTTGGGTTGTATATAACGTATATTATAAGTATAAGCGAAGCAAATGAATTTATAAGAAAATTTCGTTGCACGCGGCAGTCCAAACAAAATTTATTTCTTCATCTTTCTTTACGAAATGAAATAATACCATAAACTGAGGAGGAACACAGCTGAACCAAATAAAACCGATTCCATATTTAAAAAAAGTTGAAAAGTTGTTATAAAAAAATATGCCGTCGCCATATAAGTTATTTTGCCAGTGTCAAGTATAACGTAAAGACATAGAATGCTACGGACAACATACTGATGTGGAGATCCTGAGAGAGTTCGCCGCATAAAGTATTATGTCCGCCGATACTTCGAACGAGGTCAAACTGTTGTTTTTAAAGCAATTTTGCGCTCGAACTCTAGCCTATAAAGGTTGTACAAACACTGAACCAATAATAGATTTAATGAAAGGGGAATCGAGGGTCCTTCAGGTTTGCGCTACTAAATTTACGACCACCTTTCTACCATTTAATTGGGAGTTCGTGTTGCAATAAAAACGACTTGATGACCCAAAGATTAAAGTGGGCATTCCTTAAAATAAAATTGAACAGTCTGGAGGACTCACGTTTACAAATGATGCTTTTACTTGTAACTGGATGTGAAGATCGGTTCAGACATGTCTGATTAAAAGTAAAACGGAGTACTAATACTACCTGGGGTCAGTTGAGGTGACATTGACCTTTGTTGGACACCTTCTTGTAATTGGTATTTAACTTTGTGACAGGTCTACTGGCTCTACTTGAATTTGGAAAGGAGAATGCGAGTACTTTTATCAATATTGTTTCGACAAAATCATACTTACCAACTATTTTGAATTGTTATTTGATTTGCATCAAACGCGGTATGAAGAAAACTAAAAAAATATAAACCTGTAAACCTGCGGGCTTATACCCCCCCCACCCCCCAATTTATAGAAATGTGCTTTTTATCGTCAATCTATACTTCTATACTAATATTATACATGTATGGGGATGCAAATGGTGGTACGGTGATGTGTTGAAGTAATGTAGTCCAAATACGTATCGGGTAGATAGTTTATTTTCACAGCACAGAATCACAGCACACAATAATATAAACAATCCATAGAAGCGAAGGAGTGTAACGAAGATATTAAGCTCACGTAATACAGTTTTTGTAATATAATTCACAACAACAATAACGTTAATACGATCTCGTAGAATTAATCGTGGGGTAGGCAGACGACACAAGTTTCGCGTGCGAGGTATATCGCTCGTCTCATACGCGCATTGTGGGTACAATCATATTAGTTGTGCGTGTATCCACTGCACAACATGGTGACGTAAATATTAAATATTTCATAGTTTTAATAATATTATTTTTTATTGTAAATATATTGTGAATAGTTATAGTTGTTAGTAGTGTAAGTAATTTAGTTATTATAATGTAAATAAATAAAAATAAGTTAAATGTAATTTTAATATGCTGTAATTTTCTATGTTATTATAAATTGTGTGAATGAGTAGGCCACATCACTCCCCTCCAGAGACCGTCACTACGGGCGATAAAAATCAGGAAAACGAACTACGCGGCCTGAACGCGTTTTTCTGACGTCCTTCTGGGCCTCAGAATTAGGACTGGAACCTGTTGTGTTGTTGAAAGAGGGAGTAGGAATGGGATTAGGAAATGGTGAAGAAGTGGGGTTGGCAGATGGGTCGGACAGTATATAGGCCGGTTTGAGGCGGTCTATGGATACAGTGACACTTTTCCCTTTGACCAAGATTTTAAATGATTTGTCACTACGCTCAAGCACTTCGTAGGGTCCAGAGTAAGGTGGTTGAAGGGCACCACGCAATGCATCGTCCCTAATGAAAACGTGACTAGACGAGGTCAACTCCTTGTAAATAAAGATTTTGTCTTTATTGTGACGTGCAGCTGGTGAAGGTTGGAGCTTGGAGGTTAATTGGCGAAGGCGAGTGGTGAATTCCGACATATCGGTGGATTGGGGTGTCGCAGCCTGGAAGAATTCGCCAGGTAAACGCAATGGCTCTCCGTAAACCAATTCAGCCGAAGAAGATTGAAGGTCTTCTTTGAAAGAACTCCTAATACCTAACAGCACTAAAGGTATTGTGTCCACCCAGTTAGTATCAGCGTGGCACATTATTGCTGCTTTTAACTGCCTGTGGAATCGTTCCACTAGCCCGTTACAAGCTGGGTGATACGCGGTTGTTCTGCGATGTTTGAATCCTATCACTTTTCCTAGGTATTGGAAAAGTGAAGATTCAAACTGTCGACCGCGATCGGTGACAATATCTGTTGGACATCCAAATCTGGATATCCACGATATTAATGCCTTCCCAACTGTTTCGGCTGTCATGTCGATCATAGGAGTCACTTCCGGCCAGCGAGTGAAACGATCCACAGCGGTAAAACAGTATCGGTAGCCCTGAGAGATAGGAAGTGGGCCTATTATATCTATATGGATAAAGTGGAAACGGGCGCGAGGTAGATCGAATGTGCCTAACGGTGACGACACATGACGATGTACCTTGGCGCGTTGGCATGCCAAACATTGACGAGACCACCCTCGACAGTCCTTGCGCACTCCAGGCCAAACGAATCGCATTGCAATTAGTTTAGCAGTGGCGTTGGCACCTGGGTGGCTGAGACTATGTAGGCTGTCGAAGAGTTGTTTCCTCAATGGTTTGGTGACAAAGGGTCTTGGAGAGGAGGTGCTGACGTCACAATAAAGCTCTGTTTGTGAGTTAGGGATTATTAACTTCTCGAGACGGAGTGAAGATTCTTCTCTCAGAAGTTGTGCCAACTCTTGATCAGTCGCTTGAGATGAAGCCAGCACGTCTAAGTCGATTGGCATCTGCAATTCCTCGACACGTGACAATGGGTCAGCTACAACATTGTCTTTGCCCGAAATGTGTCTAATGTCGGTGGTGAATTGGGAGATGTAATCGAGGTGACGAAACTGTCGAGGCGAACAGGTAGCTTTCCTCTCACTGAAAGCATAACTGAGCGGCTTATGGTCGGTAAAAATGACGAAGTGTCTTGCTTCCAGCATATGGCGAAAGTATTTTATGCTTTCATATATGGCTAACAGTTCGCGGTCGTATGGTGAATACTTTTGTTGAGAGGGGCTCAACTTCCGCGAGAAGAATGCCAGGGGCTCCCATATATCGTCTCTTAATTGCTGTAAGACTGCACCCATAGCCAGATCGGACGCGTCTGTCACTAGAGAGAGATCGGCTCGGCAATCTGGGTGTGATAGCAGTGCAGCCTTAGCGAGGCTTTCTTTGCACTTGTTGAAGGCTAGAAGTGTGTCACCGGATAAGTTTACAGGGTGAGAAGACTTGACACTACCAGTTAACAAGGCATTTAAAGGGGCCTGAATTGTAGCAGAATGGGGTAGGAACCGTCTGTAAAAATTAATCATCCCTAAAAATCTACGAAGCTGCTTGACCGTAGTGGGGACAGGGAAGTCGCTTATGGCCTTGACCTTGGCTTCCAAAGGTTTGGTACCGGATGCGGATATCCTGTAACCCAAGAAAGTTACTTCAGACGCTCCGAAGACGCATTTCGAGGTGTTGATCAGGACACCATAGTCCTTCATGCGGCTGAAGAGCTGCTGAAGGTGGTTTTCATGCTCGGCCTCATCCCTGGAGAATACTAAGAAGTCATCAAGGTAAGAGTAACAGAACTCGAGGCCTCGCGTCATCTCGTCAACAAACCTTTGAAACGTTTGGCCTGCATTCCTCAAACCAAAGGTCATGTAGGGGAACTCGTACAGGCCAAAGGGCGTAGTAATCGCTGTTTTAGGTATATCCGCCTCAAAAACAGGGATCTGGTTATAGGCCTTCATTAAATCTATGGTGGAGAAGACTGTACAACCGGAAATAGAGTGGGCGAAGTCGTGGATATGCTTAATTGGATAACGGTCTGGAATAGTCCGTGCGTTAAGCAAGCGATAATCGCCGCAGGGGCGCCAGCCGTTATCCTTCTTAGGTGCTAGGTGTAAAGGAGAAGCCCAGGGGCCTTCAGAAGGACGCGCCGTGCCACTGCTAAGCATGAGGTCAAATTCCTGTTTAGCGATTTTGAGTTTGTCGGGGGCAAGTCTGCGGGGAGTGCATGAGATAGGAGGTCCTGGTGTGGTTCTAATGTGGTGTACTGTGTTGTGCTTTGGAACCACGTGTGTGCCTGAGGGGCGTGTTATGTCAGGATACTTATTTAAGATGGCATGGAAACGTGTGTCGCCTGTTGAGACCTTAACAGAAAAAATATTGGCTGAAGCAAGAGAAGCATTGGCTGAAAGCGTTGTGGTGTTGTCTATTAGGCGTTGATTTCTGCAATCTACTATTAAATTATAAAAGCTAAGGAAATCAACGCCTATAATTGGCTTTGTTACATTTGCCACAGTAAAACGCCAAACAAAATTACGCCTAAGGCCTAGATTTAAGTTAAGTTCTATGGTGCCGAAGGTATCTATAATGCTTCCATTGGCAGCGCTAAGCTGAAAATCTGTCTTTGCTCGGCGGTCCCGAAGTGCAGAACGAGGGTAGACGCACAGGTCACTGCCGGTGTCCACCAGGAACTGCGTGTTGGAACTGCGGTCAGTGACAAAAAGGCGACCAGTAGTGGCTAGGCAATCGGTCGTCGCCATCAGCGAGTGCCCGCGGAGTTTCCCGCCTTCGTGAAGTCGCAGGGCTTGATGCACTTGCTTGCGTTGGTACCAAACTTATTATGGTACCAGCATACTGGGTATTTTTGGTAGCTGGAGTTCGAGCGACTTCTCGGTCGCGATGAAGAGCGGTAGCGTTCTCGTTGTCTCGAGCGACCGGTGCTACATGTTGAACAGCACGGTGCACGGGTATGTTGCTCCAGCTTAAGAGTCAACTGTTGCACCATCCTCTTCAGTTCCGCGATCTCCTGGGATGGATGGGAACTAGTGGCGATTTGGGATGATGTAGCAGCTACAGCACGCGGTGTTGTCAGCTCCTGGATCCGGTCAGCCAAGTCAGCCAGCTGCTCCAGTGAGTGTGTTGGCTGGGATGCCAGCACAGTTTGGATGTCGTGAGGCAAGCGGTTGCTCCATATCGTCCTTAAAAAATCCTCTGGAACGGATGGTCCTGCCAGGTCTTGAAGATGCCTGAGGAACTGTGACGGTTTCCTATCTCCAAGTTCCTCATGTGTGAGTAACCGCTTGACCTTCTCCTCGTGCGAGGCAGAGAGGCGTTTGATGAGCACAGATTTAATTTTCTCGTACCTGTTTTTGGCCGGAGGATTGGCTATAACGTCCTTCACGGTTTTCGAGTACTGAATCCCCAAGTTGCTGAGCACCTGCCTGTACTTGACTGAGTCTTCGGTGACGTCATGGTACTCAAACTGACTCTCCAGCAATGTGAACCAAAGTTCCGGGTCTTCGGGTGAAAATTCCGGAACTTTTATTTTAATTCGCCGTGAAATAATTTCCCGTGCAGTGGAAACGCGCACTGCTTTTTTTGGCCGGGTGGTAACACGGCTGTCGCCGCCTCGAGAGCCTACGGTTGCAACTGAGTCATCGCTACTGTTATCGGTGTTCTCACTCATTTCTTCGTCCTGATCCTCGTGTCCTCAAAGGGGTCACCAGTTATGGGGATGCAAATGGTGGTACGGTGATGTGTTGAAGTAATGTAGTCCAAATACGTATCGGGTAGATAGTTTATTTTCACAGCACAGAATCACAGCACACAATAATATAAACAATCCATAGAAGCGAAGGAGTGTAACGAAGATATTAAGCTCACGTAATACAGTTTTTGTAATATAATTCACAACAACAATAACGTTAATACGATCTCGTAGAATTAATCGTGGGGTAGGCAGACGACACAAGTTTCGCGTGCGAGGTATATCGCTCGTCTCATACGCGCATTGTGGGTACAATCATATTAGTTGTGCGTGTATCCACTGCACAACATGGTGACGTAAATATTAAATATTTCATAGTTTTAATAATATTATTTTTTATTGTAAATATATTGTGAATAGTTATAGTTGTTAGTAGTGTAAGTAATTTAGTTATTATAATGTAAATAAATAAAAATAAGTTAAATGTAATTTTAATATGCTGTAATTTTCTATGTTATTATAAATTGTGTGAATGAGTAGGCCACATCACTCCCCTCCAGAGACCGTCACTACGGGCGATAAAAATCAGGAAAACGAACTACGCGGCCTGAACGCGTTTTTCTGACGTCCTTCTGGGCCTCAGAATTAGGACTGGAACCTGTTGTGTTGTTGAAAGAGGGAGTAGGAATGGGATTAGGAAATGGTGAAGAAGTGGGGTTGGCAGATGGGTCGGACAGTATATAGGCCGGTTTGAGGCGGTCTATGGATACAGTGACACTTTTCCCTTTGACCAAGATTTTAAATGATTTGTCACTACGCTCAAGCACTTCGTAGGGTCCAGAGTAAGGTGGTTGAAGGGCACCACGCAATGCATCGTCCCTAATGAAAACGTGACTAGACGAGGTCAACTCCTTGTAAATAAAGATTTTGTCTTTATTGTGACGTGCAGCTGGTGAAGGTTGGAGCTTGGAGGTTAATTGGCGAAGGCGAGTGGTGAATTCCGACATATCGGTGGATTGGGGTGTCGCAGCCTGGAAGAATTCGCCAGGTAAACGCAATGGCTCTCCGTAAACCAATTCAGCCGAAGAAGATTGAAGGTCTTCTTTGAAAGAACTCCTAATACCTAACAGCACTAAAGGTATTGTGTCCACCCAGTTAGTATCAGCGTGGCACATTATTGCTGCTTTTAACTGCCTGTGGAATCGTTCCACTAGCCCGTTACAAGCTGGGTGATACGCGGTTGTTCTGCGATGTTTGAATCCTATCACTTTTCCTAGGTATTGGAAAAGTGAAGATTCAAACTGTCGACCGCGATCGGTGACAATATCTGTTGGACATCCAAATCTGGATATCCACGATATTAATGCCTTCCCAACTGTTTCGGCTGTCATGTCGATCATAGGAGTCACTTCCGGCCAGCGAGTGAAACGATCCACAGCGGTAAAACAGTATCGGTAGCCCTGAGAGATAGGAAGTGGGCCTATTATATCTATATGGATAAAGTGGAAACGGGCGCGAGGTAGATCGAATGTGCCTAACGGTGACGACACATGACGATGTACCTTGGCGCGTTGGCATGCCAAACATTGACGAGACCACCCTCGACAGTCCTTGCGCACTCCAGGCCAAACGAATCGCATTGCAATTAGTTTAGCAGTGGCGTTGGCACCTGGGTGGCTGAGACTATGTAGGCTGTCGAAGAGTTGTTTCCTCAATGGTTTGGTGACAAAGGGTCTTGGAGAGGAGGTGCTGACGTCACAATAAAGCTCTGTTTGTGAGTTAGGGATTATTAACTTCTCGAGACGGAGTGAAGATTCTTCTCTCAGAAGTTGTGCCAACTCTTGATCAGTCGCTTGAGATGAAGCCAGCACGTCTAAGTCGATTGGCATCTGCAATTCCTCGACACGTGACAATGGGTCAGCTACAACATTGTCTTTGCCCGAAATGTGTCTAATGTCGGTGGTGAATTGGGAGATGTAATCGAGGTGACGAAACTGTCGAGGCGAACAGGTAGCTTTCCTCTCACTGAAAGCATAACTGAGCGGCTTATGGTCGGTAAAAATGACGAAGTGTCTTGCTTCCAGCATATGGCGAAAGTATTTTATGCTTTCATATATGGCTAACAGTTCGCGGTCGTATGGTGAATACTTTTGTTGAGAGGGGCTCAACTTCCGCGAGAAGAATGCCAGGGGCTCCCATATATCGTCTCTTAATTGCTGTAAGACTGCACCCATAGCCAGATCGGACGCGTCTGTCACTAGAGAGAGATCGGCTCGGCAATCTGGGTGTGATAGCAGTGCAGCCTTAGCGAGGCTTTCTTTGCACTTGTTGAAGGCTAGAAGTGTGTCACCGGATAAGTTTACAGGGTGAGAAGACTTGACACTACCAGTTAACAAGGCATTTAAAGGGGCCTGAATTGTAGCAGAATGGGGTAGGAACCGTCTGTAAAAATTAATCATCCCTAAAAATCTACGAAGCTGCTTGACCGTAGTGGGGACAGGGAAGTCGCTTATGGCCTTGACCTTGGCTTCCAAAGGTTTGGTACCGGATGCGGATATCCTGTAACCCAAGAAAGTTACTTCAGACGCTCCGAAGACGCATTTCGAGGTGTTGATCAGGACACCATAGTCCTTCATGCGGCTGAAGAGCTGCTGAAGGTGGTTTTCATGCTCGGCCTCATCCCTGGAGAATACTAAGAAGTCATCAAGGTAAGAGTAACAGAACTCGAGGCCTCGCGTCATCTCGTCAACAAACCTTTGAAACGTTTGGCCTGCATTCCTCAAACCAAAGGTCATGTAGGGGAACTCGTACAGGCCAAAGGGCGTAGTAATCGCTGTTTTAGGTATATCCGCCTCAAAAACAGGGATCTGGTTATAGGCCTTCATTAAATCTATGGTGGAGAAGACTGTACAACCGGAAATAGAGTGGGCGAAGTCGTGGATATGCTTAATTGGATAACGGTCTGGAATAGTCCGTGCGTTAAGCAAGCGATAATCGCCGCAGGGGCGCCAGCCGTTATCCTTCTTAGGTGCTAGGTGTAAAGGAGAAGCCCAGGGGCCTTCAGAAGGACGCGCCGTGCCACTGCTAAGCATGAGGTCAAATTCCTGTTTAGCGATTTTGAGTTTGTCGGGGGCAAGTCTGCGGGGAGTGCATGAGATAGGAGGTCCTGGTGTGGTTCTAATGTGGTGTACTGTGTTGTGCTTTGGAACCACGTGTGTGCCTGAGGGGCGTGTTATGTCAGGATACTTATTTAAGATGGCATGGAAACGTGTGTCGCCTGTTGAGACCTTAACAGAAAAAATATTGGCTGAAGCAAGAGAAGCATTGGCTGAAAGCGTTGTGGTGTTGTCTATTAGGCGTTGATTTCTGCAATCTACTATTAAATTATAAAAGCTAAGGAAATCAACGCCTATAATTGGCTTTGTTACATTTGCCACAGTAAAACGCCAAACAAAATTACGCCTAAGGCCTAGATTTAAGTTAAGTTCTATGGTGCCGAAGGTATCTATAATGCTTCCATTGGCAGCGCTAAGCTGAAAATCTGTCTTTGCTCGGCGGTCCCGAAGTGCAGAACGAGGGTAGACGCACAGGTCACTGCCGGTGTCCACCAGGAACTGCGTGTTGGAACTGCGGTCAGTGACAAAAAGGCGACCAGTAGTGGCTAGGCAATCGGTCGTCGCCATCAGCGAGTGCCCGCGGAGTTTCCCGCCTTCGTGAAGTCGCAGGGCTTGATGCACTTGCTTGCGTTGGTACCAAACTTATTATGGTACCAGCATACTGGGTATTTTTGGTAGCTGGAGTTCGAGCGACTTCTCGGTCGCGATGAAGAGCGGTAGCGTTCTCGTTGTCTCGAGCGACCGGTGCTACATGTTGAACAGCACGGTGCACGGGTATGTTGCTCCAGCTTAAGAGTCAACTGTTGCACCATCCTCTTCAGTTCCGCGATCTCCTGGGATGGATGGGAACTAGTGGCGATTTGGGATGATGTAGCAGCTACAGCACGCGGTGTTGTCAGCTCCTGGATCCGGTCAGCCAAGTCAGCCAGCTGCTCCAGTGAGTGTGTTGGCTGGGATGCCAGCACAGTTTGGATGTCGTGAGGCAAGCGGTTGCTCCATATCGTCCTTAAAAAATCCTCTGGAACGGATGGTCCTGCCAGGTCTTGAAGATGCCTGAGGAACTGTGACGGTTTCCTATCTCCAAGTTCCTCATGTGTGAGTAACCGCTTGACCTTCTCCTCGTGCGAGGCAGAGAGGCGTTTGATGAGCACAGATTTAATTTTCTCGTACCTGTTTTTGGCCGGAGGATTGGCTATAACGTCCTTCACGGTTTTCGAGTACTGAATCCCCAAGTTGCTGAGCACCTGCCTGTACTTGACTGAGTCTTCGGTGACGTCATGGTACTCAAACTGACTCTCCAGCAATGTGAACCAAAGTTCCGGGTCTTCGGGTGAAAATTCCGGAACTTTTATTTTAATTCGCCGTGAAATAATTTCCCGTGCAGTGGAAACGCGCACTGCTTTTTTTGGCCGGGTGGTAACACGGCTGTCGCCGCCTCGAGAGCCTACGGTTGCAACTGAGTCATCGCTACTGTTATCGGTGTTCTCACTCATTTCTTCGTCCTGATCCTCGTGTCCTCAAAGGGGTCACCAGTTATGGGGATGCAAATGGTGGTACGGTGATGTGTTGAAGTAATGTAGTCCAAATACGTATCGGGTAGATAGTTTATTTTCACAGCACAGAATCACAGCACACAATAATATAAACAATCCATAGAAGCGAAGGAGTGTAACGAAGATATTAAGCTCACGTAATACAGTTTTTGTAATATAATTCACAACAACAATAACGTTAATACGATCTCGTAGAATTAATCGTGGGGTAGGCAGACGACACAAGTTTCGCGTGCGAGGTATATCGCTCGTCTCATACGCGCATTGTGGGTACAATCATATTAGTTGTGCGTGTATCCACTGCACAACATGGTGACGTAAATATTAAATATTTCATAGTTTTAATAATATTATTTTTTATTGTAAATATATTGTGAATAGTTATAGTTGTTAGTAGTGTAAGTAATTTAGTTATTATAATGTAAATAAATAAAAATAAGTTAAATGTAATTTTAATATGCTGTAATTTTCTATGTTATTATAAATTGTGTGAATGAGTAGGCCACACATGTGAAAGTTTGGATGGATGGATGTTTGTTACTCAATCACGCCAGAACGACTGAACGGATCTGGATGAAATTTGGCACATGGATAGATTATAGTCTGGAATAGCACATAGGCTACTTTTTATCCCGGTAAAATGTATGGTTCCCGTGGGATAGATTTGTTTAAATTTTTCATAGCGCAAAGAATCGATATGATTTTTTGCGCGGGTAATACCGCAGGGTGCAACTAGTTTTTAATAAAACTTCTATAGACTTCGGAGTTTGTGTTTCAAAGTATTTCCTGCACTTCTGCCTAAGTATAGCGAGGCAACTACGAGTGGCACTAATTTTTTCCATTTAAAGAAATGAAATGAACATTCACCACAAAGAGCCGGATAATAAAATAAAGGTTCTTTCCTCCTCTCGTAAATCTTTCTAACCAACGAATAGAATAGGGAACGCAAATGGTACAATCTTTAACTTTCGGACAGTTTAATAAGATAATAAAAATATTACCAGGAAAAAAGAATTAATATCACCACACTTTTGTGGTTTGTTTTGCCGGGCTGAATTTTGTTATCATGGAAAAACAAACTTGCTTATCTTAAAAACTTTTGAACTTTTTATAGGTTTAAATTAATGTACGGTAATGCGTGTGGATTTTGAGGGAGTTTATCTTTAAAAATTACTTCTACAGCGATAACGACAAGGAAGTTGCAGGTAGCTTCTACCTTAAAGGCTAGAAGGTATGAGCATTTGCCGTTAGTAAAACCCCATTGGATTTCCGAATTTTGTTAGCTAACACTCACATTAGAGTATACTTTTCATTCACATTGCTTATTTTGTCTCAGCCTGGTATATATTGGGATAAATCAAATTACTTTTTGGTGGTTGATATTGTACTTAATTAGGTGTTAGTGGATAACTTTTAAGATGGATTTTTTTTATATTATTACTTATTAAACGTATATGGTTAAGTCAATGTTGTAAATCTATACATATCAATTACGCAAGTATTATACCAACGTAAATTATGATAATATTTAAAAGAAAATAATCTCAGTACTTACTTGGTTGCACGGCATAAAACGGTAATCCCCGCTATGATTGGCGCTTAAATTTTCACAGCTCTCGCGTGTTGTCAGGGTCACCTAATTTATAGCTGGAAATATAACTACCTTCCTAATAATATGTATAATAAACACTTATATAAAATAATGAGTATGTAAACTCATGGGGCAGTCAAAGCATTTTTCAACATCTTAAATACTTTTTAGGTATAGTTGTCAGGTCTGAAGTAGCCAATCTGGGACCAATGTTCCTAGTTGAAAAATGTTTTTAGTCTGTATCCTCTGAGCATTCCAAAAAGGTGCTACTAGTGCATTAGCAGTAGTCCTTTGCAATTCTTAGGGAACATTTGTTTTTTATTAGGTTTTTTTGTTTCTCTGTTGGGAGCTTCAAATCGCAAGAGTATAACATTTTTCTCATGTTATTTGATGATGTATAATTTGAGGCCTGGATTGACATTACCCGCGATTTGATATGGAGCTAGAACATTAGTTTGCTACCCTAGAAACGTTTGATCGACAGGATCGCTATTTGCACCTGATAACGGAATAGCGACTCAGTGGTCAATGGTAAGATAAAATGGTTCTGCGTTTAACAGCAGTGATAGCAACCCTGCATTGGTTTGCGGGCTGGCGCACCGCGATACGTCAGGTTAATCGGATTCTTTATTCATGAGACAGCTGCATCGCTATGCCGAATTACGCTTCGAATTAACACTAGTATAATAAGCCCATAAATTATGAATTTTATTTGGCGGACTTTATCAGTGAGTAATTACTGATACACCTAACGTTGGTATATGCTAGATCATTTGTATTGCATAGATCGTATGGTTCTCATGACTTCAGTTCACTTGTTTTGAGATTAAAAGTTCTACAACTGAATGTATTTTTTCTTTACGAAAAGGGTTTTTAGAATATAGAATAAACAAGAAATCCGAATGTGAAACAAATTTAAATAAGTCAGCAAGATTTTCTTCTAGACAATAGTTAGGTATAGCTTTCAGAATCATCATGACGTAGCAATAAAGTTCACCTGCAGAGAAGATCCAAAGATAACAAATTAGAATTCCAGATACATTTTTACTTTTTATATTTTGTTTAATTATATACATTATAATTTTGTGCTTGCTCTGGACTATGCAATGCGTGATCCAACCGGCCAAGAAAATTCTGTATTGTTTTTAAAAAAATGACAAACAATACTGAATTATTCGGTACTAAGTGAAGCTAATATCACAAGTTACTAGTCGCGATTATATCGGACTTATGGTTTGCAGACTGAACGCATAAATAAAGTCATTTATCTGCACACACGTATACATAATGTAGTCCCGAGGACGGCGAGCAGGCGCGTCCCGATTTACTTCAATTTGGGCGCATGTCGTGTGGCAATGCTGCGGCTACTGAAAATTTAATGCTTCGGGCCTCTCGTTACTCTGTGTCAATGTTCAGCACCCACTATAGGTACCTATAGTGCTATAGAATATGTATATTGCTAGCTAGATCTTTTCAGGGGAATGTTGCATTATCTATGGAGCGAATAGTCGATGCCTTTGTGTGGTTTTACTGAAGCCATGTTCGTGACTGCTTGGCGTGAGCCGCAATGTTTGGTAGTACAAAATTAAATGCGAAAATATTGATCAAATTACATTTCATTTCTAACTTATATACCTACTTTCAAATACTATGTGATTGTAAGGAACGATGTTAAGTTAAGTTATTGGCTTGCGTTCACGTTGAGTATACGTTTAAGAATTTTAAAGGGTTTTTAAATCCTTGACTGGACGAAGCCATGAATAGGGATATTTACAACTATTGTCATGTTGCTAGTTGAATATCAAAATATCCCCTCATTATAAAGTAGCATTATCCGTGTCCAGGGTAGGTATCATTAATATGTGGGCAAACAAGCTACATAAAGTAGGTATACAAAATGCCTATTTCGTGTTCGGGCGGGGCACAGGTGCTGCCCTATAAATCTCTCATGCCCACTATTAGCCGAAGGAATCTTTTAATTAATTAGCACGTAGGCACTAGCCTTTTATTCCGAACGGTAAGTGGTAATATTCACTAATAATGTAATGAATAAGCTAATAATAAGGTAGGGAATAACTAGCGTCTATTATATACTTTTACCCCCGAATTTATAGACGTTTTATAACTTTATCAAACGTCATATAGTACTGCGCACAAGATTTGCGTTGCACAGTACTATATGACGTTTTATAAAGTTATAAATTGTTATAAATTTATTTAGGGGTAAGTTATCAGTAATTAGGTAGATTTCAGATCTGGGATTTCACTTACATATAGTAACTAAATTGGTGATTCGATACATGAAGGTACTATACTATAAATATGCTCTCGTTGACCTATTGAACTATTTTACAACATAATTGTTACGCCATCGGCAATCGAATTTACAAAAAAAACTTTACAAATAATTTTGTTAATACAGCGAAGGAATGCAGCCAGCATTCTTGCCACCATTCCACGCGGAAAAGGTCTTTTTGGTACATAGTTTGTTTCCTTTTTTCCTATTTACTTTAAAATTAATTGTAAATACTTCAATTTAAATTATAATATAATTTAACATAAGTAATGTTCAATGTATCTATCTTAATCAATGTCCGAATATATCGTTGGTGTGCTTGATAATCTCAGAGCCAGACGTTATGAATGTTCAGTTTGGCGAGCTCCAAAAAACAACGAACCGAGTTGATAGCTTTCAAACAGCAATTCCGATGTACGGGATAAACCTATTTTGTCCAACAAGCCTGTGTAAGTGAATGCTCATCGATGTTTCCAACTACTTTTTTTTATTTGTGTCTTCGAGGATGCTATATATTTTTGCTGTAGTCACATTCATTCAGCCGAGCCGGCTAGCTATGTGTGAACTAGTATGAGCATGTATTAACATTGAAAAAGCTATATTATTATGTCCGTACATACCGATTTAATATTGCATGGAGGTAACAATTCCAATGCTAGTTAAATTTACTTACATAACTTTACATAGTTAAGATACTAAAAACCTTCTATATTAAACAAATGGAGGAAGAGGAACTCACCACTAACCTTCGGCTTGTCAACTATCCCAATTATAAAAGTTGGCCGAGGGTCAGCGCTGGGTTCCTCTTCCCCCAATTATTTAACAATCGATTTCTGCCAAATATCGCCTAGTTCTATTAATTATACCTTCTATATTGTTTAAAAAAATTGATGGTAGCTCGAGATAATTAATGTCTGAAAAGTAGAAAAACTTAAGTTGCTTCATAATTACTTACCGCGCTTCTGGTGAGGATACGTCAGACGGGCGCATGCTTCGCGCAACAGCCTCAGTTTTATTTCAAGCGACCAATTTTGACGACCTGATTATTGCAGTTGATTATTGTAGTGATACTGCTCTCTGCGCCGAGGGCCATGGGTTCGATTCCCGATAGTGGCAAACTTTGTGCGATCAGCACGTAAGTTTGTACCCGAGTCATGGATGTTTAGTATCCATATACGTATTATATACTGAGTTCACCCTCAGTCCATTGTACGGTATCCATAATGTAAGCGTTGCCTCGTGTGGGACCGTGTAGTTGGTGTGTTCGTCAGGGGATAATAATAATAAATAATACCAGCCCTTTTAATGTCCCACTGTTGGGCACTGGCCTCCCCTGAATTCGAGGGGGATTAGGCCATTGTCCATCAGGCTGGCTCAATGCGGGTTGGCGGTCTTCACACGTCTTTCGAGGATTTCTCTCAGACATGAAGGTTTCCTCACGATGTTTTCCTTCGCCATTTAGCGAGTGATAATCATGGTTGAAAATGAGATTCGCATATGAAATCCAGTGATAGGAGAGGTGCGAACCGGGGATTGAACCTGCGATCCTCGTTACTGAGGCAAGCACTCTCGTCAGGGGATATTATTTTTATTTTAAGCAATCAGTTTACACGCAGTTGACATAAAAAGTCAGGCTGGCGATAGCATTGTGCGGATATTCGATCAGAATTTGAATGTCTACTAATACAGGAATAGAACTCGTCTATATTCTTAGCACCGCAACCGCGTACAAATATTCGGCTGAATCGGCAAAGTTTGTTTCATAGAGTCAGCGCGACTGCAGTTATTGCTGTCTGTGCATTCGCTTTACGTTGTTATAACTTTGCTAAAACCATTTTGCTATTCGTCGTCGGATCCGTGCGAATTGCGGACGTGGATTTATTTGAAGTACCTTCATCCACGTGGATAGAGTTAGAATTGATAGTCCATTATCTTGTCTGTTTATTCAGCTATTATTTTGCTATCACCCCTATTGCCATCGTATCAATAATAAAATATGTGTCTGTGTGTGACACAGTGTGTGAGTGTGACACACACACACACACACACACAATGCAGGTATATATAGTGTTATTTGCTATGTAAGTCGAAAGGAACAAATGAGTTATGGAAAGGACTACACTCATCCTATGGCCACATATGAGTTTACGTTACCGTTAATCTTAATGCCAATATACGCATTAAAAGTTCCCACGATTGGCTACATTAATGAACTCCCTGCTCTTATTGCTTAACCCTCAAATTTATAGAAAATTATAATGGCATTATAACCAACTTTTCAGATTAAAAACTGCGTTATGATAGCTTTATAAACCATTATAACATGCTATACATTTAAAGGTTAATATCTAATGTCATTAGTAATGACGCTAGTAAATTAATGTATTAACTGTTGGGTACATTTGCTTAGTGACATTATTAAAGCACCCACTAGTGCACTGAGCCACATATGTGGCCGTAGTATTTTAGAATTAGTGAACATTGTTATTGTTGCCAGAAATTTGATAAAATCCCTTTGAACGTGTCAACACGTTTTCAATCCCAAACAATTAAATATGTGTATATAGTTTAATTGATCGTTATCTATTGACTGTTTTGTACAAATAAATAAATATTATGAATGAACGATACGAAAATTGGAACATGAGTAATAAGATTTATCAATACTCGTAATTTAATTCATGTTTTGATACGCTTACAAATTAACATTCGAATCACTGTGGTCTCTTTAATCTCGTACTTTTTCATACAGCTATTGGGTTAGAAGCAACTGTCAATTACGAGCTATCTGCAGTATATTAAGTAATCTACTTTATCAAATATAATAAGATGCAGTAGATGTGTTTACCACGATGAGTTTACAGATTTACGGAATCCCACACACCGCATTGTTTCATTGGACGCTCACTTGCCGACCGGCTAATTGATTCTCTTTCAAACAGCGAACAAGGAAACGCTATTAAGGTGTACGCGCTAGTTCAGGGCACAAAGTTCAAAAATTCAATGGTATATTTTTAGTTGGGACATCTTTACCATGACGTAATTGATTGGTTTGCGCCATTTGAATTGTGCATTAGACGCCTTGTTGTACTGAGTCTGCTTAAAAATACCTAAAGTGATACAATATTCCAAAATTAGTGATCGTCAGTCGTCGTCGGTCGTCGGTCCTGCGCCTGATATCTCTGCGGTCGTGTGGCAGTGCCGTCCCATCGGACTATGAGAGTGCACCTGTTGCGCACACACTTATGCACTATAATATCTTCTGATGGCTCGTCTCCGTTCAGATTAGCTGCCTTGACCAAAATTTTCGTCAGGAGGACTGTTAAAGATAGGTACTATATCCAAGAAAAATATTTAACGAATCGCCAGATATCATAAAATTCTATCTAGATTCGATCAAGATTAAGTAACGAAGAACGTATGTCAGGCTAGGATTTGCTTCTAATAAGAAAGCAACAAATATATATTACTGTTTATTAAATGTGTTAGTAACACATGTGAAATCTGGAGCAATGCAATTTCGTCCAACAAAAAAGCTCCGTCACGTCGTGCACAACACACCCGCGAACCCCATTCATCAGTTTGAAAAGGGCGCGTAGAGTATTCATTTAACTTTATAAGACGGTAAATCATGACATGGCTCAATATAAACAATAGGTACGGCCATAAAGATAACAAGGGTGGAAGGTGGCCCACATTAGTCTTCCCGAGGTGTAACGTTTGTTCGTCTGACAGCCTTCATTATGGCACAAAAGCCTTGTCTATCAGGTAGTTTCCGCGCGTTCGCGGTTCCTTAACAAATTGGCGGAGTAATGTGGGAAGCGCTCGGACAATGGTGGCGCCTCAGCCGGCGGAACTGGGAACGCTACTACTATTACTCTACCAGCCAGAGTGGGGCAGCTCTATTAAACTTTACTTGTGAACAGCGAAATGTAATTTGTTTTGGAGCGTACAGAAAACGATATAAGACGTTTGAATGCATGTCAGTAAATGGTTACCTTCAATTGATTTGTTCGGAATATAACGTCTCCTGTATATTCAAATTATTTATATTTGTGCGCCGATGGGGTTATGTTTGTATAATACTTACATAATTACAAAATAATTAAAAACATAAGTGGTTGAAAATATTTTATTACTTTCATAAACGTGTGGTTGATTATAACCAAGTCCTTATAAATATTAATTAACAAACCTGAAAAGCAAAAAAAGACAGATTAATACAGCATATAGGCACTTACATTTATTAAAATAATTAAGGTATTTTTTTTAATATTTTTTTGTAAACCAGAAATTTTATTTGTAGGTAAGATGAATGGGAAATATTCATTTTACATCTAGAAATGTTAAGTAGACCACATGCACCGTAATTCATGTACCAGATGCCGATACAATTATATATAAGTAGTAAGTTATCATGCACGCATGCATAGCGGCTGCCTTATTATGAGTTAGTCGATTAAAATGTTACAAATGTAAATGTTGAAAATATAATAAAAAGGTTATAGTGGTTATACAATAATATTACTTTGATTTCGGATAACTACCTAATATTTAGAGAATTTCCTTCACCAAAATTTCACTACTCGAACTTTGCAACGCTACAAATCCTTTCTACTTTTATTGCATTCGCGGACGTATCTCTTTGGCTTCGCTCTTTTCTTCGAACCAAAATATATTTTTCTTTCATTTCACTTACTGCAGATACGTCTTCGTTTATAGAAGACCTTCACAAAGACTTGTAGCATTCGCAATCATATTGGAGATATCCTCAACCTCATGCTTTATTTATATATATATAAGCGAAACATACTACTATATTCTCAATGAATTATGTCGTGAATATTCCAGTGAATGTATTGATTTTTGTGTTTAGTTGTTCTGTTTTACATCGTATCACGAAAACGAACGGACGGTCGGCTACAAATTCAGCGGTTGATCTAAACGAGGCCCTTACATCGATGCTAACATCTGAAATGTTTATTTTTTATTAATCAACAAGAAGTTTGAAACAAAGACTACCGATTAGCCTACTGCACATATTTTTTTTAAATACCTTATGTTTTCAGGCACTGCTGAGTTTAATAGTATTTCATAATATTTTTATAGGAATAATTAATGTCCCAGTTTGTTCAAACTTTAAATGCAATGGAAGTATAGTTAATGTGTGGACAAAAGATGAATAGTGAGGATGTCACCTTATAATGATTCCTACATTCAGTGGCTGAATGACTTGAAAGTTTCCTCGTGTCATATAAACATTAAAAAAATATATCCATGTGATAATGATAGATGAAATGAAGTAACCGATGATAAAAGGTATTATTTTCGTTTGCAATGCGGTGTTAGTTTGAAGAGATATAGAAGACGAGGTGATTGCAAGCAGTACGGTGCCCGCAAAATAGGTTTGGATCTGTGAAATTCATGAGACAGAAATAGTTTCAGGGCTTTGAAGTGTGATGCGGAACGGCTTTGCGGCTAACTTCAACAGACGCAAACTTATTTTTGGGGGAACGTACCTATTCCTAATGACAATTGGATTAACAATGACAACACTAGTGATTTCTAAACGTAGTTACTCATTGAGAAAGAAAAGCGAAGTCAGAGTCTAAGCAACAGTAAGCCAACCCAATAGAGCTGAAACAAGATTATGCACATCACCCGCAGTAGGTACCTAAGATTGGAAGACTCCGCTAAATATAGCATTATCCTCCTCCTTTAAGATGAACACGAAGGGATGGTCCGCCTTGAAAGTGTGTGTCTCTGATATCATAGCGCTTAGTAAAGTGATACCGAAATCTGGAATCGTGAGAAAAAGTCTTAGTGTAATTGCGTTTATGGTGATGATTTTGTAGATTGCCTAAAATATGTAGTAGGTACTTAGGAGTGTACGTGATTTAATGTATTTATATGTAGTATTTATATCTATGAACTATTTATTTCTCAATAACAATAAGTCTTTTATATACATAGATAGTATTCACTGGTTTATAAGAGTAACAATTGAGGCAGTGTGCGGCGGGCCAAGTCCCATAAGATAGTATTCCGTGATATTAAAACGAATATTTTAGTATATTACGCCATAGCTAAGGTACCTAATTCTGACTATCCGTTCGTCGAAATGACAGAGACTAAATTGACCATATTACTTGGTGGATACAACTACAATACAGAGTTATAGATAACGTTGGTGGGTAAAACAAGTGGGTAAATCATAAACAATAAAATAAAAATATGAATGAAATTTGACTTTCAAATAATGTGATATATAGCATTCACGCAATCTCTCATAGACCTGCCGATATATTTCTATCTCAAACCGCTCGTGAACACCGAAGCAGTTTGATATCATTTTGTGTGTGTGTACCAAACTTATAGAAATATTTCATCTAGTTACAAAGTCATTTAGTATTGTAAATTGATTGAATCTGCTATACATTTTGGGGCTACATTTTATCAGGTATATGCGAGCACCACAGTGTAAATAAGTATAGATATTGTGCTTCATCTGAAACATGCTTTTACAATATTTATGCCCAGCGTAGATAAACCTATCACCATGCTGCAATAATTAAGATTAATTTGTGTACTTATTGCATTATCACCTAACCCAAGCGCGTCTCTTTTATATAGTAAAGTGATTCGGTTAGTGAGGCCTGATGTTTATTTGAGTTATTTCTTGAAATACCCCAAGGGCCTCCGACTTCATTTTACATAGTCATGTTACTGCGTGTCATTACATCGCAATATTACATTTTTTTGTTAATAATTTAAATGACCTTGAAAATCCTGTCCGTCTCTTGCCGTGCAAGGCAGGGTTATACATATCAAAGCAAGTAGGATATTGTAAGTATACCGATTTAGTAATCGCAAGTAGGTATTCAAAATCTATGAAATTCGATTAAAATTTGAATACGGTGGCCAATGGTCTTTAGTTATAAGCACTTAGCCTCCTTCCTTCCGAATTTCCTAGATTAAGAACTTCCATGAGCCAATATCTTCTCTGGTATCTGGTTGCGAAATATAGTTACCAACGTGAATGTAAGTATATTTATTAGTAGTTTTACTTTTAATTCGACGGTTCCATCACTGTTCCACTGAACAGCTGTATGTCCCCATATTTGACTTGGAAGTAGAATGGATGATCAGCGAATAAATATGGTATCATTTTAGCTATTTTGTCATATATCTCATACTCTGAAAATTTAAGATATTGAAAATTAACTAACATCTAAGTTATTACCTATAGGTACCTAAAATTAAATCTAGAGTCAGGATTTATTTAAAGTTAGCTATAATGTGGGATTTTACTGAACTAAATATAAAGTGAATAGCTGATGATACTAGTAAGATTGTAATATTATATATTAAATACATTATAAAGTCTCGAGGAAGCAAAGGTCATGAAAATAAACATAAATATTCAAATATATAAGTAAACATTCCGATTGAAGCTAGCCAGCAAATGATCCCCAAAAACATATCTCTGGGTAATAAGAGTTACTTGTTCAAAATCATTGATAAGAGGGCTGGATGAAGAGTCCGCTAAACAGAGTTGTGTTGTTGAGCCTCAACTCATAGTAGAATGGTCTGTTGGCCTCGAAGCGCTTAGGGTTAAGGGTCGCGGATTCAAGACGAATAATAAATTCTGAAAAATTTTGAGAATCGTTTAACGTCAAAGTTGTGATGAACTTAATTTAGTTACGAAGTAAATTCTAGAATATAAAGATATGATATATAACTTGAAGCGAAAAGAACTTTTATCCAAACTCAGTTATTAAAATTTTACTTGGAGTATTTGTCAGGAATGATTTATCTTTATATACTTAGCATACGTGGCGATGGATATGTAGTATTAAAACAGTATGAGTATCATAATAAATGCAGTTGCACACTTTTTCAGTATTGGTAGAGTACCTGCCTATCTAAACTAATATCTAAAGTACCTCCTGTAGGTATATCCTTAGTAAATAATCCGACATTAACATGAAAAATGTGATGAATCGATTGGTATAAATGTATACGATATCGTACCGTAGCTTGGTTAATATTTAGCACTATTCAAGTAGCAAACTATTCACTTGTATTGTGTGTACCATCTAAACACATCTACCAATATAGGTATAATTCATTATTTTTGGTAAATATTACAATCATTTGTTTTATATTTTAGTAGTATCTTATATATACAACTAAACAGCGTCATGTCGCCGTGTTTTAGTAGGTAATAGAAAGGCCTTTCGCATTGAACCAAAAAGTTTTAAATTCTAGGTACTCTACCGCAACGCAAAGAGAGAATGTATTTTGGAAGATAAATATAAAAGTAATACTAATAGCATTTTTATCGAACATTGATTTTTAATATATATTTTTTTAAATAGTTTCAAAGAAATCATGTAACAAAATAGCAGTTGCAGCAGTTTCTGTATCAAGAAGCTTCGGATTTGACTTTGGCGCCGATAATGTATCTATCAGGTCTCATGTTTTAGAAACGCTGTATTTCGCTATTTGCCCATCATTATTAGGCTACTGCATGTCAAGTTCGCAACCGTATACTTTATATTCAACCGTATTTAGACATTTTGTATGGAGAATTGAAAAGTACTCATAGCGGACAGTATTTAAAACTTTCAATTCTCCATACAAAATGTCTAAATAGGGTAGACTGTAAAGTATACGGTTAGTTTACGATTAATCTCGCACTTGACGTACTGATGTTCACTGCTGGACTGTGACAGCACCTTCACGCCTGTCATTAGCCAAATCGTATATGTCGTCTTATTTAAATATATTAAACATAGGAAATTTCAACTCACGATTAGCGGCAGCTGCCTCAGCGCCTTCCTCGTTGACTTCAATGAATGCCTTTTGAATGGCTTCACTTATGTACAAATCGTTTTGACCTTTCAACAAATTGTTCAGTCGAGCCTCATGAGGTGTAAACAACCTTGTGCATCCCATCTAAAATAAATTCACATGTGTATTACAATCCCTCAACATGAAATAGTTCTTAAAGTTCAGTTTTAAGTTTACCGTACAAACAGCTCATTAATAAAATATTATGCATACCTACTCAGTGACCAAACCTTTTGAGTATGCGATAATTATAAAATAAGTAATAAAATCGGTGGATACCTTTATAAGGATGTCTTTAAGGTTTGTGGTGGTTTCAATCTTGAACCTTGGCAGAGCCACATCTACTTCTAAAGTGTACATACTTTCCACAGCCTTTGCTAGGACCGACCGATCGTTCAGTTTCTCAATCAAAGAATTAATACCATCCACTTCATTCGGTAGTACGATCAAAAGCGATGATTTCTCTCCTTCATGTGCCATTTCCAGAAGCTAAAATGGAATGAATATGAACATAGTACATTGAGGATATCATATTTATATGAGATAATAAATATATACCATTTCCTAACAAACGCCGACCTTTTCATAGACCCAAACAATCAACAAAAGATAAATAAAATTATATTTATGCCAACTTGAACTGAATACTGAGACCGTATTTCTATAATTAAAAATATGAGAATATATTCTTCACTCAGTATGAAGCTCGATTGATAAAGCTGATCTTACCTTAGCGTTCAATTCCTTGCTCTCACCATATTTAAAGTCATTCGATAAATACATCATAGGCACTTTGACTGTCTTATCCTTCGCCACGTAGAAGTCGCTTTCCTTAGTAGCTGTCTTGTCAAACGGGATCTTCCATTTTCCCTTGAATATCATGTTCAAATTAATTACTTAAACTAAATAACTAGTTTTTAAAATAGTATGTTCGGTTTCAATAATTTCAAGTACCTTGAAGTAGATTGCGTTGACTAGCACCGCGGCGGTATCAGCGCCCAAAGAATCAGGACTTACTAAGTCTTTGATACGACTGTTTGTGTTATCTTCAACCTGAAAAATGAATAGACCGTTAGTGCGTAACTATCGAGTATAACAAGGATTTAGAATAATACAGCTGTGATATATTGCAAGAACAATAACATTTTTGTAGTAAATTCAACCAATATGAAAAAAAACCTATTTCAATAAAATTAGCCTGTGCTTGGCTTGCCGATGCATACCCCTCACCACAGACCTACTTACGTTACTTATTTGAAAAATCAGGTACGTTTATAAGAGCTATAAGGAAACGACGAATGGTCATATATAGTTAAAATACGAATAAAGCAGTCTTTGCAGCTATAATCTTGTATATATAAAACAAAGTCGTGTCAGATTACACCATTTATAAACAAAGAACGAGTCGGTTTTTATGATCTTTGATTTTTTGCATTTGTCTTGGTCCCGAGTTTCAGAAAAACTATTAAAACATATTAGTATTATAACAATAAAAATAATTGATTTTCATATATATTTGATTCCGTAAGATGACAACTAGTGTGATATAAACCAGGGATCTACTTAGTCTGTAACATATGCTCTGAAAAATCTATATTTATAATCCCATAATGCGTGCTTAATACATGTGTGGTCTATAGTATAATATAAAATTACCCATTTGTTGATTTCTCCAGCAGTTTCGGTATTCTTCTCGAAGTCAACATTCTTAACGTCAGACCCAAAGGTGTCCCTGGACACAGCAGCGAACTGTTCATTCAGTTCCGCACCAGTTTTCACGTAAATTCTGCTTACTAATTGCAGGTCCACTTCTGACACTGCCCGCAATCTTTTGTTTACGTCGGTAAATACTTCTCTGGTCTGCGGGCGATAAAAAAGTGGTTTATATTTTGTCGGCTTATTTTCGCCAGAATCATAGCGATGGAGTCATTATTGTCGATCGTGAGATTTTTGATTCAATCATCAGATACCTTCTCCTTGTTACATAGATTTATTTTTTTCTGAATATCTATAACAACTTATCGCGCAGCAGGGATTAGCACATACCGAATACGGCAGCCTAATAGATATATGCATTATTTGATCCTAACATTCAATTCACGCGAAAGCGTACGGCAAATGATAGATGACAGTGCTCGGGCGAGGTACCTAACGCGAGCGTTTGCCTACGGTGAGACAAGTACTGACTAAGCAACTAGAGGTAGCCTCCAGGATCGTTACATTTTGCATGTCACGTTAACTTACCACATTGTCATTGGGAAACCCAAGGATCCTCAGTGTTTGATCATGGGTCTCGCCAACCGACGCCAGCGCTAGCTGGGCAAGAGGCGACAGCACTGAGAAGGCGGAGATCACCACGCTCTTTGTTGGTTCACTCTTCGCTACTTCCTGTAAATAGACAAAAGGAAAATAGTACATACTTTAATTGCACTAGTAATTGTTGAAATCTCAGAAGACTGATCGCTGTGTACTACACATACTTTATTTATTTAAACAATCAACGGATATTGGCTAATCGACCGTGTTGTCTTGTCTCATAGCAGCAGGCCTAGCACAGCCAGCTATGACGAGATAAGTTGTGAGACGTATATTTTAATCTCGCTTTCTCCTATCAATTAAGAAAGAGAGAGAGAGAGCGACTACGTGCTAAAGGTCGCACATTATATAGTATCTTGGGTCGCGTGGTTGTCCTGCTGTACCTTTAACTCTTTAATAGTAACACGCTAGCAAATTTTACATTTGTTAGTTTTTGGAATAGGTATCTATTCCAAAAATATTACCACCCGTACCTATTCAGTGTGGATAATTCTTCTTATATTTTTTATGCCAAAACTTTTTCGATTTAATGCTCAGAATCTGTTTCCAATTATTAATTATAGGTACGTATCCTAGGTTTTCGGCGCGGTCGTGTGGTCAATTAGCTTGCGATTGAGGAAATAATATAGTCGACCTGTTGCGTCTTTGCATTATACCGATCTCTTGTTTTTCCTACTTATATTTTTTTTATGCAAGGTCATAATTATTGATCATAAGATCAATATCTAATTAAAGGTATTGTGTTCACGATGGCTTACGGAATCTTCCATCTATACATATAAATAAAATTGGAGTGTCTGTTTGTAATATTAAAATAACCGCTTTTTACTAAGTGCATTTGGATGTATACACGTCACCTATACCGAAACAACATTTTTTACAATTTTTGTCTGTCTGTCTGTCCGTCTGTCTGTCTGTCTGTCTGTCTGTCTGTCTGTCTGTCTGTCTGTTTGTTCCGGGTAATCTCTGAAATGGCTGGACCGATTTTGACGGGAATTTCACTGGCAGATAGCTGATGTAACAAGGAGTAACATAGGCTACATTTATTTTAGAAAAAAAAAATTGGATCTCTCGAAAAAAAATTAAAACCAATGTTGCAGCGCTGCGCCTGATTAAAGTTTGATAGCAACAATCTGCAATGCGTCCCGCGGGATCAGAACGCGAGCAGGCTATTGCCAACGGCTGAGTCTTTGTTAAATACCACGCGGACGAAGTCGCGGGCAACAGCTAGTATACTATATAATCACATAAACATTGCAATATATGTATGTATACTATATGTATACCTATGTATTGATGACTTTATCATAAATTAATATAAGTGACATACTAACATTTTAAGTCGTGTCATCTATATCTATTGGGTTGTAAATGTAGTCTTATAGAAATACAGGTTGATTCAGGAAGGGTATACAAGCCTTGAACCAACACTTGTTTAGCACATTTGTATTCATTAGAAATCAGAAATTGCATATGACAAATGAAAAAAAAGGTACGCCAAAAATCACAAATGTCGTTGTGTTGGGTACGAAATGTATAATTTAATAACGACATTTTCGAAATTCTGACTTCACACAGAGTTTACAAAAACACTAAAGAAGCCCAGCTTACTCGATATTATGACAACAGCGTAAGCGAGATACATGCATACATATTTGCGTCAGAGTGAGTGAGATGTACCTTCTACTAAGTATATTTTTCCTTGCCCAGCATATACGTTTATATGCCTACCATATATGACAGAAGGAAATATTTGTGGCAAACAAATTTGGTTTTGGCGAATAGTTTATTTATTTATACCTAGTGTGAGTGGTTTTGACCTTGTTAACTTTAAGAAGTGCTGTAGATATTATTAAGATAAGGTACTTATGTTATTAATCTTGTATTTCAAATATATGTTGTTGTTGTTTCTTTTGGATATAGCCTCATATCTAGCCTATAAGAAACGTTGTTCTAATAACAGGAACAGGAAAAAATAGTCCTCAAAGGTATATAATTATTAGTTACCTACTGAGTGCCCAGCCCGTTATTTTAATACTCATATTTTTTATGGCAGATTAACTTTTTGCTAGCGATATGTACTTAGGCACGTGCGTGTATTAAAGTTATAAGGTGATAAGGTATAGTTATAGGTACTTACAGAGAACATTCTGGTGGAAAACTGGTCATTGCTGTCATGCAGGATTCTTTCTAAGTCGGAACCAGCCATAACTGAAGCCGCAAGGGCGACGACTGGAACAGAATAAAATCATTCGATTTAGTTACACATTACGACAGTAATCCATGGAAAAAGGGACATTTCAAACAGTAAAACAGCTTTGAACATTCATCTTTTGCAGTAATCATTCAGTAGCTAACATGCTGTCGTTTCAAAAAATATTATGGGTACCGTACAATGAGCTGGGGCAAACCCAGTATATAATACTTATATAGATATCAAACATCCATGACTCAGGTACAAACATTCGTGCTCATCGCACAAAGTGTGTCCCTACCAGAATTCGATCCCGGGAACCTCAGGGCCGTAATCAGGCCGTCAAATTTATATCATCAATCAAGGTTATTTATTTCTAACATAAAAATGTCGAAGAGGGTATTCTTTTTGAATTGTTATAGTTCAGAGAGTATTTAATACCTGCAATAGGTATGATGCGCGCGACTTCTTTCATGTAATATCAGAACTAACGGGTTAGACTGGTCTCAATCGTTTCTCAATAAGATTTAAACATAAATACACTACGCATTCACGATCTTGTCGCATGATTTATTGAGACGAGTCTGCGAGAACTCGTTATGGCAACTTTTTGTGCGCACACTCGAGACGAATAATGTACATTGTACATTAACACTTGTCGGGTCAAATACATTGCTTGGACAGTTCAAAGAACACCTTTTAGTGTAGACTTTATTTATTTAGGTACAGAATTCACTTGTCTCTTGTCGGTAATTTAAAGGTTAAGGATACGAGCTGTTAGACAGATGGTATTTATCGTATATTAGACGTATTTGTATAATTTGTATCGGGTATCGAGTCGATACTATCGACTATCCAGGTTGAGAGTAATCCCAATAAAATTCAAGACCGAGCCAACATCGAAAGATCACATCCAAAATTAGCATAGCACAATTCTTATTCCGCGTTATTGAACCGATTTTCTTATCAATACGATCTTAAATGTCATACATAATCTTATTAACACCGAGAAACATTGGCCGGCGAATACAGGTACGTTGAATATTAAATATAAACAATGACTGTGAGGAAAAACCGGACGAGTATTTAATGTTCCTGTTAACGTTATGTCAGGGAATCCCACTTGGCTCGACTTGTAAACATTTAGTTCCAAATGACGTCACTGTATAGCACCTATTAAAAATTAAGCAAGTATTAATTAAAAGTCTAGTCCTTCCCATACCTGACCCTAGCTTTTCGATTCTTGCACGTCACAAAATTCAATATAATTTAATTAGTTTAATTAACTGTAGATAGGTATATGGGTTTTTTTTGTTTACGTAAGTTTATTATGTGCAGGTAAGTAGGTCCAAAAGATGTAACAATAACGTAAAATATTTGAACAGGGCTAACAGTAGGTTATAACGATAACATTCCCAAATAAATACAATTATCAGACATTTAAAAAAAGCTACCCTGTACTGAGGGCATTGCCAAACGCTGCTGGTTTGCCTTGTTTGAAAAAAATCTGACATAATTTAGACAATTTTTGTATACGTTAACGGGATCCATGTAACTCACTGATTCATTGGTTAAAATAGTTTATCCACCTATTTTTGTATTATATTTGTCAATTTCTTTAATATGTTGTAGATTATGTATCATAAACAGTTATGACGTAATTACTAATTGCTTAAAAACTGTTTATCATACCCAAATATGTTAAATGCTACCGTCGCTACACAGATTATAAAAGGTTAACCAGCAAAGGTTAGCGTATTTTAACATTCATTACCAGGTATATTTAAGTATATTTAAGTATGGGTCTTTACTTATTACAAATTTTAAAACAATACTATTGTTAAAGTCCATTTGTGATACATTTCAATAAAACTAATTTTACGGATTTTATCGCGTTAAAACCCGTAAAATGTGCAGTATTCGCGTAAATATAAGAAATCAATCCATTTGTGATCATTTATACATAGTAACCACTCCCCTGGAATTACCCCCTGGAACTATTCAGGGGTTAATTGTGATGTAATGTTTATCGCCTAACTTATGAACTATTAACGAAAAATAGTGTTTATGAGAACAAATTAAATTAAACTTACTGCATATAAAGAGCTTCATGTTCTCGCAGTCACTCCGACGGACGCTCAGTCGAAACTAACCGGTTATGGAAACGTGTTGGACTTATAAATGAAGCCGATTCGTTGACCGCAGGCGCAATTTCAATGCTAGTGCCATCTGTTTGAATGTAAACAATAATATCGGGTAATTCACAAAGCACACCGCTTCTATGAATTCGTGTTCCGAATGCTTCCTGTGGGGAATTGTACCTACTTAAATTGGAAATAGTTTTTTATTTTTTAAATATATTTATATACATATATATGCCTGATTAGCGCAGTTGGTAGTGACCCTGCTTTCTGTTACGAGGGTCCCGAGTTCTAAGCCTGGTAGGGACACACTGTGTGCGATACGCACGAATGTTTGTACCCAAGTCATGGATGTATAATATCTATATAAGATATACATACTCGGTTCGGCCCCAGTCCATTGTACGGCACCCGTACTACAAGCGCCGTAATACAAGCGTTGCTTGGTGTGGGACCGCATAGTTGTAATATAGTTTTTTTTTGTTATTTTTAGTTAAGTGTTAATTGGAGTATTTGGATTGATAAACTAAAATCATTGTTCTCTTCGTTCATCTCCCCCATCTTCACCAAACGAAGCCATTCTAAGCATTTCCAGTTATAATAAGAGTGTAGTAGTATTCTGTGATAGTGTATATCTATAAAACTAGCATAACAATTCTTATCGCGATTTAACGGATATTGAGGAAAATAATTGAATTTTGCTGTCGATGTCATAGCTATTAAAGCGCGATAATCGAAACATATTTATTGGTCACGTTATATTAAAATAGAATTTGGTTAAACATTCACTTGCGAATTCATAAAAGATACAATGTCATCACAACTTTACAATGTGTTTTGTACAAGAAAATTGTTTCAATAGTTACTTAGTGCATTGTAACTTTCTATGAATTCGGTCACAAATATTTAATTGGACGGTCAAAAACATTAAATAAGTTACGTCTAGTATCAGCATTTGATTAATTTATATGTTAGTTATATTAATTTATATGTTCCATTAGCATTCTTATCAATCTCGCGTAGCACACATAAGTGCTGATCGTATTAAGCATTAATTAACATACACATTAGGAGGTAATTGTGATATTTGGTTTAGTCATCAAGAGGTCTAATATATATTTTTTTACATTTGTGGTCTTATATTTATTTATTACCAGGTGTGCTAGCAAACTTCTTACCGACTCTGATGTTTGAGAAAATCTAAAAAAATCACATGTTTTAATACCGAGACAAATTGAACAGATCAAAGATCATAAAAATCGGCCCACCCTTTCTTGAGTTATAAATGGTGTAATTAACGTGACTTTGTTTTATATATAACTTTGTAACAAAACTGATACCACGGATTAATATGCTGATCGGAACCCAACACAATTCGCGTATACTACAAAATCGACTTTATTTTTTGGGCTTTTGCTTATCTATATTATTTCTTGTACTAAGCACCTACATTAAAAGCTACAAAAACCTTTGGACGGTTTTTTTCTATCACGTAGGAATGGAGGTAGAATTTGCCCGTTAGTCGGTAAGGTTCTATATGAATGGCGACCATGAGCCGGAAAACGAGTCGTCACTTGACAAGTCGAGACAAGTGGTTAATGGTAGACCCAAGTATCTTATACTATACTATGGCATAAAGCAGGGTATACATATTTTATAATGGCCATTTGATTAGAACTCTTTTTCTTTAACTTTAACTTACAAATATCATTAGAAAACATTTTAACAAGAAAAGGATTTTGCAATTTCACCGTAAATGGAAAACCTTTCTATTAATTTTGGGGTAGTACTATAACTAACCCTCGCCTAATCAGGGCCATTGACTTGTATTCAGTTAAAGTTGATATCGCGATGATCGCTTGTTTGCGAAATGGTCAAAGTTCCGAAGTTTACCAGACTGTGGCGAATGAATCACAATGTTCTGGGCTATTAAAGAGATAATACGAGTACCTACTGTAGAAAGTTGCAATCTCAGTAGTTTAATACAGTTTAATAGCAGATCGTGTGTTTATTTCTGACGGTAATTGACGCTTGCTTTGAACTCCACTATCAAGTTTTTCTATCTCTAAAGAGAATTATTGAACTTCAAAGAGATTGTTATTTCTAGCACAATTGTTAACCTACCTGTTTATAATTGTTAATTTTGTTATGATATTTTTGTAGGGTAATTAAAGGAAACATTTTGACGACCCGATTGATACAGACGGTATCAAGCCACACAGCTTGCTGTAGGGTGACCAAGAACTCCTAATGTAATCGTAAAGTAAACGAGAAAGCATGCTGTCACTGTCATACTTTTTATGAATACTGTAGTGTGAGAGGGATAGATTACGTTACGTTACCAAAAGGTATGTAAAAAGGAATTTGCTTGAGGTAATGTACCAAGGTTTTAAATTTCGTCGGGGAAACTTTATAATGAATTATATCTACATTGAGTTCGTCTCCAGTCCATTTTAATGGTACACATATAGATGCGATGCTTAGTGTAGGTCCACACAGTTGGTGTTTTCATCCGGCGTTGTTTTATAAAGGACAGCTAAAATGAAAGTACCTACCAACAAATAAAATTTAAAAGTATTGTTAACTAACGATCAGGTGGCAAAGTATATAAGGCTGCTGAGCCTGAGAGTCCTACCGATATGTTAATGATAATAAAATCTGAAGAACACACCATCTATACGGTCCCACATTAAGCAGCGCTAGTATTATGGGTATCATACAATGGACTGAGGGCGAACTTAGTATGTAACACTTATATAGATATTAAACAACCATAACTCGGGTACAATCATTCATGCTGGTCCCTAACAGGATCCGAAACTGAGACGCTCGGCGCAGAAAGCAGGATCACTACCAACTGCGCTAATCAGATAATCAGGTTGTGTTGTTCAATAAGTGAGATTCTTCTTCTACTCTAATATTTCTTGAAGTAGGCCAAGAGGCACATTACCTTTGAAATAACAACAATAGCTGTCAATAAAGTTTAGTATACAATGACTGACACTTCAGTTCACTTTGTAATATATTTTTATCTGTGACAGAGTACGTAAGTACAATACAATTGCTTTTTGTGCATCTTATTTATGTACCAATAGCTCATTGTCTACCATACATGGGTCATGTAAGAGATTTAGGTACCGTATGATGACGATCTAACTTTAACAATCTGCAAGAACTATTTGAGATATAACAATATAAAATATGAATTAGGTAGATAGTGTTTCTGACAGTGTTACTAGAAATATTTATAAAAGGAGTTATATATTCATAAGCCCAACTAAATGTTACCCCGGCTACTATTACGGTCTAGTTGGCTGCTATCTATAATACATTAAAAATAAATAAAGATTATTTATAAAAGACAATTAAGCCAGCGGTGCTCAATCTATTAAAAAGGCAATTTTTTAAAATTAAAATCGCTCATTTGTTCTCAAAATTGTTTAGTGTTTAGTTTGAGTATTGGGTGGTAGGATTCATAATGTAGGTAGGAATAACCTTTTTGTTCATTGTTGTTTTTTTCCTTAACGGTTGAAGTGAATAATTTCTGATTTTCATTTTTTTTTTTAAATTACATTATAGGCAAGTATTTGATCTCGATCTCACCTGATGGTAAGTGATGATGAGATCTACGATGGAGCATACTTGCCTGGGTAGGAAGGCGGGAGTAGATCGAGACGCTACATTCACTAGGCACATGCAGCGCAGCTGATCTGACCCGCCATCCATGAATGGCAACACCGAACATCATGTCGGAACACGGCTAGGCCGCTTGGCGACATGGCTTTGTTCAGTGGGTGGTGACTAACCACGGCCGAAGCGTACCACCAGTAGAATGGTATCCTTGGCCTTGTACTTATAGTCCCTGACAGACTTATAGCCACTGCCGAGCCCTTATGGGCATTGGCCATAAGCGTTATATAAAAGTAGTTCTAGCGTGTAGGTTTTCCTTAATATGTGTATCGATATTCTCCCTCAAGAAACTGACAGAAAAACCAGTACAAAAACTAGCTTCTACCAACAACTCCTCTGTTAGATACTCAACGAATTAAAGCAGGTATGTAGATTAAAATTACTGTTATTATTTTATAATCTACTAGCTGCGCCCGGCGGTGTTACCCGCGATAAAAAGTATGAAAAATTAAAACATCTATCTCACGGGAACCATACATTTTATCGAGATAAAAAGTAGCCTATGTGCTATTCCAGACTATAATCTATCTCTGTGCCAAATTTCATTCAGATCCGTTCAACCGTTCGGGCGTGAAAGAGTAACAAACATCCATCCATCCATCCATCCATCCATCCAAACTTTCACATTTATAATATTAGTATTGATTTATAATATTAGTATTGATGATAAGAGTGTAACATTAATGTGTATGTGTATGAAATGAATAAATAAATGTGCGATGTGTGTTGGTGTGTGAACAAATGTGTATGTATTTGTATGTGTCTATTACGTTGAAACCCAAATATCACGGGCAGAAATGAAGGTGCATTGCAGTGCAATATGTATGAAATGTAACTGTCGTTTTTCGTTGAGCTCCTTCCCGAGCCCGCCGAGCCCCCCCCCATCTTCGTGTCACGGTGAGATGATGCCAACATATCGGAATAGCCACGCTATTTCCTTATAATTTATAGGTTTTCCAGACGTTTGTTTACAATCATCAAACAACTTCTTAGTATTTTATGACGTAAATGAAATGTATGTTTTTGAGGAAACTATACACAGAAATGACGAAGTAGGCACATACATTTTTATATTTAGTTTTATGTTTATCAGCACATTATGAAAAAGACCCCAAGTGACGCCCACGGCGACTTCTTGCACCGAGTCAGTGGCGCAATATTTTCGCGCGCATCTGCAAGTACATGTCTCTCTACTTTTCACCACCTGTAGTTATTGAAAGGAATTCATTATACACAATAAAAAAAAACAAAATCTCCTCGGGCTGCCATGACGGTTTGGAGCGGAATAAAAGCGAGATTGCCTGCACGCATGTTTACGCATTGCCAACTCCTGATGGGATGTTAACAAGAAATCGTAAAAACAACAGATGTAAAGTGCTTACTGAGGTCTAAAATTGGAAACGCGTTCGTCAGAGTCCGGAAATTGTTGGTTCGGCGGGTGCGGCTGGCGGGACACGTGAGCTCATTACCCTGTCACATGGTAGCCTCCGATTTCTGTGCTGGCTGTCTCGACACGCCGATACAACGGCTCGTGTTTGTACAACCGTAATGGGGACGCGTGAAAGACGAGCTTTGAATTAGAGTAGTTACTTGGATTGGCTTTAGGTGGGTATAAGGTAGTTTTCACTTTCTTTCCACATACTGTTGTACACAGTATAATTCCAGCCCTTTTTATTGTCCCACTGGGCACAGGCCTCCCCTCGATGCGAGGGTGATTAGGCCATAGTCCACCACGCTGGCCCAGTGCGGGTTGGCGGACTTCACACATCTTTCGAGGAGTTCTCTCAGATATGCAGGTTTCCTTGCGATGTTTTCCTTCACCGTTTAGCAAGTGATAATCATGGTTGAAAATGAGATTTGCACATGAAATGCCAGAGGTGCGAGCCGGGGTTTGAAGCTGTAATCCTCGTTACCGAGGCAAGCGTTCTACCAACAACGCTGTCAATGCTATATATGTTCACAGTAAACGGTAATAAAGGCCAGACCTTCGATAAATATACCTACAGCGCCCTGTACCCTGGGATGGTCGGGGCCGCAACGCGCTTGCATGAGTTCAAGTAACGCAGTAAAAAGATAAGCGCATAGTTACGTTATAATATTTTTTAAAACGTATAAAATGCAGCGGGGTGCTAGCTGAGGTGAACTTTATTGCTGGGGAGCAAGAGTCGCGTTTCATTTAAATGTCTTTGCGGAGTGAAATATTTATTCGTAAGATTTATAGGATAGTCTGTGCAAATACATACTATTGGTTTTACGATAGTTTACTTACAGCATAAGAACACTTAAAACAATCAAAGACCATAAAATTGGCCCAACCGTTCTTGACTTATAAATGGTGTAACAAACACGACTTTGTTGAATATATATAGATTAATTCTTATTGTAAACATGACTACACTAATCGTTTCAAAAAGAAATCTATAATTCATACCTGCTATCATGCGACCGCATACGCTAAGGTCATGACATCAGATTGGAAGATTTTATTATTCATAAAAATCACTTCAAACATGAATAAATCGATGCCTAGTTACAACGCCCACCAGTGATCATCGTACACGTAGCACAAGTAGCTACAGCTACGTTCATTTAAGATGAATAGATCGACTTTAGATTATAACAGTCAATGATGATGATAGGCGCTGCCGAACAGAAAATCGAAAAGTTAATTCGTTTCGATTCAAATTCGAGTTTGAAACTCCATCGAATTCTAATTAAGTGGCCAGTTGCAAACTTGGGAGCGAGTTAATGGCGCCTTCTCTGATTTAAATTAAGAAGAAATTCCTTTTCTGTCAATTCCGGTTGATCATTACGGCGACGGTGTTTTTGAATGTTTTTCGAGTGTATGTATGTACGAGTATGTTAGTCTATTTCTAATTCGACTGCAAAAACACTTCATTGAAAAGAGTTAAACAAGTTCAAGAATTGCAGTACAAACAAAATTAAGTATAAAATATGTCTACTGTAAAAAAATAAATTGATATTTACTTGAAGACCACCACCGAACATATTTTGGTTAGTCGTTTGCTTCCAATTTTCGAGGTTATTTTTCTGTTTTCAGTGAAGTGTTTTTGCAGTCGGGTTTTTTGTTTCAATTTAATAATGTGAATTTTAAATGGAGTAGTCTTAAAATTCCTTAAATATGTCGTCAACGCTGAAACTGAAATTTACCGAATGTTTTAATTTCACTGTTTCATATTAAACTATAGCGGACACTAACTGCAATAAAAAAAAATGATTATTGCTACACATGATGCCAAATTTGTAGACCGTTCTAGTATGATTGCAGTAAAGTAACAAAGTAATTTTACAGCAGAAAATGTTTTGCAAATTCAGTGTAAATTTACTGAAGCTTTTTATAAGCTGTTGGTATATTCGTTAATATCTTGGTGTGAACATTTAATTTTGGTTTGCAATCTATACTAGAAATAGAGTAAGGCACATATTTAATCATCTTCTTCTGTTTTGTTGAACTTATTAAATAATTACGTTCGTTACAAAGTAAGCTTTACTGTGTATTCCACTTGGTACAGGGAAAGATAATAAAAAATAACTAAAAATGAGGTGTAAGACAAGTACTAAGTACCAATATGCAATTCATTTCAATGGAATAAGCTGAACATAAACCTGGACCGCTTTTAGAAGATAAACTGCAATAATCTAGGGGATATAAAACAGGACCATTATTTTTTCATAATTGTTTCTTCACTCGCTTCTTTAGCACCGATTTTATCGTTTAACAATGTAATTTATTCTTCAACTACTTACGTTTAACTTTTATTAAAACGTAAACCGAAAACCTTTGGATCTTTTAAGAATAAACCATATTTTATATTTTCAAGATATGTTTTAAAATGTTATATAAGTTGATAACAATTTTAAACATATCTTGCAAATGCATGAAATACATGTGTTATCAGTGTGTGTGCTCTCATCACAACCACCTTATAGATTAAACAAGATACATCTTTAATTAACATTGCGGATTAAAATGACTAGGAGTTTGAAGTTTCAATAGCCTGATAGTTACAGGGACGTTCTCGTTACCGGGTGATTCCGGGTTCAAACCTCACACTAGCCATTAAACTATTGACGTGTGCCCACTCCTAGCTCAAGCTTAAGCTTAGTTAGAAGGGCTATCGTGAGTACTCGACCTAGATTTGTTTTTAGCATATTACCATACTATAAAATAGTAATCTTCAAAAATATTGCATAGTAATTATTTTTTTTGGAATTTTCCATCCACGTTAGTTGAACAACAGAATTATCTCCTACCCTAAGATCTGATATAAAATATGGGTTTCAACCCTCCGTTTAATAACGTGAAGACTATCGAATACCTATTAATTAATAAGACACAGGTATATAATAACGAAGGTTCTCGGACCAAGATCAAAGTTGGTACGTTCCTATAAAAGACTAATTGAAAGGGATGTCGGTTGCAATCTGATCTCGGGGAAGGAAAATAGTATAACAGGATCTAAGAAAATGTTTAATTAAAGCGAAGAATCCAAACATTAGCCGAGAGAATCGAGCGAAGGATTATATAATAGACGCGGATGACATTGAATTCCGACACGTCGATTGAAAACATTTCCATGCTATCTTCTTGGACTTAATAAAATTCTTGACACCGACTAACAAACATTCAAGGAACAGCTTAAACCGTTGAACCTAGGGATTTAAAATTTGGGGATATATTCCATGAGTAGTAGAGGTGCACTAAGTAGGAAATTCAACCACTAAAGGGATCCAAGTTTTTACGAAGAAACATTGAAATAAAACTATTTTTAGGATTTTATCGCGTTTATTTTATGTTTTTACGTTCCCGACGGTTCAGTTGCTTTACAGCAACCAAGGTCATGGGAGGACTGAGGTGTTAGACCTACGGCAACGTAAAAGCATAAAATAACGCGATAAAATCACTGAAATTAGTTTTATGTTCAATGTGTAGTATTCGGATAAATACAGATTTGGTTAGTATAGCTATTTCATTTAAAATGCATTATAAGAAGTAGGTACCTATTTTAGTGACCGTCTCGTACGTAGCAGGGTTAAGGTGATCCTATATTTTAATACAATAATATAAATTCATCGATTATTAACCCCAGTATCAACTTAATTAACAGAGTTCGAAATTTAATTAATCCTTTTGTTGTATTAATTAGATAAGCCATTACGAAGAAGTTTCCGGATTGCCCCTTTGGCAGTGGCGCAGCTATCGGAGGGTAACGACCCTTTCGACTTTCAAACAGATTATGAAATTTCAGTTTGGTTTCGAATGTTTGTTTGATATACAATAATTGAATAAGGTTGTTTTTACTGTAAAGTTTTTAATGGCCATCCATTCGATGCATATTGTGGGAATACGCAATATTAACACAGAGTACTGTATTTTTTTAATTTAGTTGCGGACGTATTCATGTGCGCATATACACTCACATGCGAAAAAGCTTTTAAATGGCTCCATATTTCGCCGATGACATACCCTATCCACTTTATAATCCATTTATATCTTCAATACCTACTGCGCATGTATCACTAAAAATACCGAGAATTTATTTTGATTTTCTGTCTGCTAAAGTGAAAAGGAAGATTCTGCTGGGCAACATCATAACAACTTTTTCTATGGGACCTATTTTAAGGAAACAAATTTGACAACCAACCTGATAACATCACTATAATAAAATTTGTTCGATGATGAGTACCAACGCGAAGTTAAAAATAAATAAACATACAAGAAAAAATATTGATTTGTTAGCTGACCTCACTTATATCATCCTCTCTCTTATATTGTTGCTGTGCCCAGTCGGGTCCGCAACTGAATTATAAATATTTTAGTTGGTATATATTTTCACCCATTCGTGAAATATGATTGCTGAAACGCATTATAAATGAATATGAATATATTTTCGTAGTCATTAGAAATTTCTCCAGAGTAAAGTAAGCCGAGCGGTCTCGACCAGGGTTCGTCAAAATAATATACCATTTCCTCCCCACATTTCACCAGCAAGCAAGTCCACAATCTAAAACAGTGCAATATGCATGCGTCTCGGTCGCAATTAATCTATCAATGTGTATGTTAAGGGGAAACAAGTAATAAGAAATCGCCAAATATACATAGAGTTTTCAAAAGTTTTGAGTTTTTTTTTGTTCAAGAATCCTTTTACTATATGAAATACATTTGATTAAACTTTAGCTCGCCACGCCAGTTTTAAAAATGTTAAAAATATACCTACTATTTTCGACTTATAAAATAAATTGTATTCACAAGAGTCCAACAGAGAGTCCTCCGTACATGAGATATAGTTGAATCTTATACTTACCTAAAGAATCCTTAAGATCTCTTTAGCAAACCATTATTGTTTATGTTTTTGCATTAAATAATATGAAATCTATACTAATATTATAAATGTGAAAGTTTGGATGGATGGATGGATAGATGGATGGATGTTTGTTACTCTTTCACGCCCGAACGGCTGAACGGATCTGGATGAAATTTGGCATAGAGATAGATTATAGTCTGGAATAGCACATAGGCTACTTTTTATCCCGATAAAATGTATGGTTCCCGTGGGATAGATGTTTTAATTTTTCATACTTTTTATCGCGGGTAACCAAGCCGGCCGCAGCTAGTAGACCATCAAAATATGTGTGCATAAAGCGTTATCGCGTGCACCCTGCGAGAAGCACCCGCGAATTGTAAGTCTTTCAATCGTTTGCCCCTTAAGTACGGACTGTGAACAGTTCTGTCGCGGCCATCAGTCGGGGACACTCAGTTGGGCAAACCCGTCGGGCAATAATATGGGGCCGTCACTTGCATGTGCCGGCTCGTGGCGACGGGAGGCATAGAATAGATAACACGTAGAAGTGGAGTTAGGTAGAATAACACGCGAGCCTCAGTGAGGGAAGAGTGTCAAAAACAGCACTAGACATTTTAAAATAAAAAGCTATCACGGTGTCTTTATCAAATTTCTAACCTCGTTTCTACGAAGTATGTGTAAGACTTACAAAAGTCGAATAAGGTAGGTTTTTGACTGCATTTATTTCAGTTGTATGCTGTGTATCACATAGGTGATTTTGTAAGTAGCTTTCCAACATTAATATTATACTTTTGTGAAATAAATCCATATCTATGTAGTTTTCTTTCCATCCATTCGTTGGCTAGCGTTCAAAAAAAGCCTCCTTCAGTGACATCTACATACTAAAGTCCTACTACTTACATTCACCGGTTTTCTGCAACGAACACGATATCATCGCTTTACGTTAAGGGGGTTTAAGGCAACATTCTACTACGTCTTCCAGCATGTGGTTCCTATTTTAAAACCTTTCTGCCCCAACGGCCATCGTTGCCGCGAGATATATCCAAACATTTTCTTTGAGTAATTAAAAGTAAGCAAATATTATGTAGTAACAATTATAATAGTAGGTAGCAACTAACTGAAGAGCTTGTCAATTTCATAATCTTTGATCGAATAAATGTTGGTGTCTGCGAGAGGCATGTGACACGACGTTGATATATAGGTTATTTGCAGTTTATCACGACTTGTGACTATCCTACTAATTGAGTGTAAACGTGATGATTTAAATCGGAGAATACACAAGATATAAATGATTGTAGGCTTGGAAACAAACCCTGACCATTGATATTATATATATATATACCATACACTATTCAATTGATTAAAACCACCAAGTACATATCTTAAACCATATAAATTTGAAAATATGAGATTTTTTTAAACATTTAACCACTCTCAAACCTTCAGGTATACATAGCAACTCACGTTGTATACAAGCAGGGGCGCGAATGGAAAGCGGCGCCCACTCCACCCCGAATAAGCTTATAAAATGTTGGAATATGAAAATTTCCCCTACTCCACAAATAAAAGAGCTAAGAGTTCATAAGCGATTATATCATAACGGTTGAAAAATGACTCCTGAAATCCGACCACTCCACGTCGTGCCTCCACTCAAGATGAATTGTTAAAAATTGACGTCAAGATTACGGATGATTTTCATTGTTATGACTTAATCGCGGGTGTTGAAAAAGGCTACCAAGGACAACTATGTCATGCTGATTTTAATGTGCACCTAAATATTCAATAAACAATGTCTTTAAGCGTCAATCAATATATACTTGAGAACTGTACGGTGTAGGTACCTATATAGTAGTAGAACGTAGATTCCCGGCACCAAAATAGTGGCCACGGCGGCGCTAGGAGTGTAACTTCTTAGTAGTCTAATTCTGAATGCGTCAATAGATTCGTTCGATAATATTCCAACTACTTAAGCCGTCAAGAAATTTCTTACTTCAATATTGTCGAATTTTGCCCAAATGCACCCGATATGTAGTCTGTTCCATTATTTGACACAGCGTCAGTTAATGATGTCTATATTCTTGGTTCGTTATTATCTATCTAACGTTCCACTCCACCACCACTGTAAATATTTATTTAATTTTATAGAAACAGTTATTTTAAGATACCTCTATGGTCTGCAAATTTACTAGCATTAAGTTTGTCTTCCCGATGTAGTAATTGTACTTCAGAAATTATAAAAGTCATTATAGATACTACAACGGACAGAAGAAACGGAGTGTAAACAGATTTGGAGAAGAGAATTACTAGTACAGACACAAGTAAATTACTCGTTGCGCTAATAGGTACCCGAAATTACAGGCTTCGCGCAAGTTTCCCTGATCAAGTTGCATGCGGGCGAGGTAACCTAACTAGGTAGTTCTTGTTGTTCACTTAATGTGTCCAAGGAAGCCTTTGTTTAACTGATGCAGCTACTTTATATAGGAAATTCAATTTAACTTGTTACATAGTTGTTAAACTACGAGAATCTATTTGAATATCAGGCTTTAAGAAAGTAAATTTCAAACTAGTTAATTTAGACCTAATTGATGACTTCAATTGTTGCAGTGAGCACCGTTTTAGAGATAACAAATGAGATTTAGGTCCTCTAGGATATTTACGCTCCCTTAAAGTGTAATTTGAAGGATTTTATCGCGTTTGTTTGCTTTTTACGTTTTGAACATTTCAAACTTCTTAGATTATTTTTATAAGATCAATGAAGCAACTAAAAAATAACAATATTTGAGGATTAAATGTTTCAGCTTAGGGTTTAACTCAAACCAGAGTGTATTCCTTCATATAAAAGTGCCGTCTGAGATTTTCTTTATGTTTCTTTAATATTTTTGCTTCATTACCAATAACATATAGTTTGCATCCTAAACTATAATACTTACCCCAATGTTTTCATTAAGCTTGATATAAGTTTATAAAAGAACTTGACAATCACTTCATAGATGCTTCATAAAGCTGACCTAGATACCTATTTCGCATATAACAAGAACAATATATAGGTAGCTATTGTCTTGATAATAGGTATATTATCAATGATCAAGTGCAGTATTCCGGATGATTAAAGTTATGACGTCCAGTGCGGTATGCCGGCATTCTCTACGCCATTAGCGCGGCCACAAATCATCAATAGATTGGATACATTTGTCATAGGGTAATGGAGCAGTGTACTCCATGTCGCTAATAGCTGCTATACAACTATTATGCAGTTAATGTTAATACAATAGGTTGTAATTGTGAGGCGTAGTTATATACTATGGACTACTGAGTCTCATTAAATAAAACGTTTTGCGAATCAAGACGAGATGTAGGTAGGTTAGTTTTTAGCATTTTTATTAGCATAAAAGTTTAGAATAGTAGCTGGGACTTCTAGAATGAGGATAATAGGCAATCAATAAATCATTAATGAAATACACGTGCGAGATAAGCAAGTGTACGTATTTTTATTTTATTGTAAAGCCATACAAGTATTCACGTATAAAAGTTGGTACATTTATAAGGAGTAAGCCGTTTACTTAGTTTGATAAGCTGGATTAGTCTGATAATTACATCACAGTCTGCTTGCTTGGGTTTATAGGTTACTCGCAAAGATCTGGTTTACTAAACTAGCTATTTTACCAGCCGTGCTTTGTTGAAAAAAAATAGTAATATTAAAATGAATCTTACGAATCATTCTTGAGATCTGAGAGATTGTTTTTTTTTCTGGAGTATGCCATGTGTGGCCTTCATTTAAATAAATTCAATATAAAATAACAATACTATTCGCCTTTTTAATGTCCCACTGTTGAGCACGGGCCTCCCCTCAATGCGAGTGGGTTTAGGCCATAGACCGGGTAGTGGTCTATGGCCTGGCTCAGCGCGAACAGACGGACTTAACACGCCTTTTAAGTAGTTCTCTCAGACATGCAGGTTACCTCACGACGTTTTCCTTCACCGCTTGGCAAGTGATAATCATAGACGAAAATGAGATTCACGAGTGAAATCCAGAAATCCCAGAGTTGCGAGCGACTCTCGTTATTGAGACAAGTGTTGTGCCAACTTGGCTATCATAGCGTAAAATAAATACAAACTTTAATTTTATTTTGAACTGGCACAATTACTCCCTATAGATAATAAAATAACAGTTTTATTTGCGATATTTTTTATTATTTTTATTACGATCCAATAACTTTACAATACGACGTTACTTCATTACACATCTATACGTTTTTCATTTGACGCCGGAGTAACGAGTATCGATAAAGTACAATTTTCTAAGTAAAATCATGATTTGCCGAAAATGTAATTGGCAAATATAATAATGGATCTAATTAGGGCAGTACAAAGGCAATATTATTAATGAGAAATTATTTCTTAGCGCGCGTCCTGTATCCTTCGTCAGAATTAATATACGTTGCTCACAGTAATCAATGTCCTAACCAAAATAATGTCCACGTTTGTAGAAACATTTCGTCCATTAAAACATACTTACTAATATTTAGAAAAGGTATACTAATTATTACTAGATATTTATTTATTTATAAACTGTGGTATTACCCGCGCAAAAAATCATGTCGATCCTTTGCGCTATGAAAAATTAAAACAAATCTATGCCACGGGAACCATACATTTTACCGGGACAAAAAGTAGCCTATAGCACATAGGCTACTTTTTGTTCCAGACTATAATCTATCTCTGGGCCAAATTTCATCCAAATCCGTTCAGCCGTTACGGCGTGATTTAGTTACAAACATCCATCCATCCAAACTTTCACATTTATAAGATTAGTAAAGTAATTAATAAAATAGTAAAAAAGTAAGTATTAGTATAGATTTGGTCGTAAATTGGCTCGTAAAGTACATATTGTTTGTTAGATAAAAATGTTAGGTCGGCTATCTAGTTACACACCAGTGATTGCATTTCCCGTCTGGTGCTGGAGTAATTCTAGATCCTTGCAGGGAATGAACGCTTGGAACGACGGTGACTGTTGTGTTCGCAGAGAGGTCTTCAATGCTATCGTGTTATGAAAATAATGTTGGAAATATTCTTTAGTGGGACGTTTTCTTGCGTTGAATATTTGTATTACTCGTGGTTATTGTTATATATATAATACTGTTATTGAAATAATGATACGTGCATTATAAAATAACCTATTTATAAAATATATAATAATATGTAGCGAGGAAATGCGGCCAGCATCTTGGGCACGCTACCGCATGGGCCAAATTAAGAAGCTTTTCTATACTCTATTTAATTTATATTAGTTTGTAAATATTTAAGGTATTTTCTTTGTAATTATTGTATATAATATGCATGGTTTCGGAGATTAGTAGGTACCGACATTCTTCAAGGATTATTAAAAAGTACTTACCACACGACACCAATGCACAAAGGTGTACTAATTCCCTGTAAGGGATCTAATAAAGTATTTTCAAGTTGTCGCCGTACGCCGCACTTGCACTTTGCGGAGTCTGGCATTAATGCATTAATAATGACTAACAAGAGTCCCTCTTTGTCCTCGTCCATTAGAAGTACGTCATTCCACCATTACCGAGAGATGAATGACCCGCCATTCAAACACTAATGCACTGTTAATTTTTTTCTCAAATCGCCGCGAGAGTGCGCTGCGTAGTATCAATCTGTTAGCGTTTTTGTTTTTAATTTTATACGGGAAGCGTATTTGGTTAGTGTTGTGTAATCACGTATTTTCTGAGAATATTGTTGTACTGTTTACCACAAATACAAGAGTTGGATAGAATTAAGTAGCATTCAGTTTTGTAAATATATTTGGTAAGCTCATCCGGGTGGAACTCAAGAGATCTGGAAACTCCTTGATAACCCAGCGGTAAAGGAGTAGGAATTATATTATTTACCTTCGTTAAAATAGCATTTGTAATTGAATAACATAAAATACAAGACGAATATCTCAGACGGAATCTTAAGCCGACTCCTTCTGTTGTTATTATTTTTAATACAGCCTTAAAATTATTAAAGAATACGACAAAGAAACGGAACCCGCTCTCATCGTTCAAGATTTGTAAATATGCAAAGTGTTCAAGCGAAACTAATTTGTTTTCCTCGGGATGAAATTAAAAAGTATGACAAGAGCTACAAATTGCTTCGCCCTCAATTTGCTCGTGTCCAGAGTTCAGCGTTTTTTTTTTTTTTTATAAAAGCTAATTTATTTGGAAAACCGCAGCGTATTATGCTTTATGAATTCCGTTATTGCGATTTTACTATGATTCTTTTGCGGAACAATGAACGTTTTTTTTCTTTTGACTGATTATATTCACAAACATGAGTGACTTTCGGTTAGACGCAAGTGGTGTTCACTTGATAGCTGGCTGTTGACTCGCCATTTGATCATGTCCGCCTCGAGACCATATTTGTAATATTATTAAATATTATACACACACACAATGTTTGTTGTGGACTTTATTTGTTGTTATTTTCTTGTTACCCTACTGTCAAACTTTTACTAAACGAAATAGTTTTATTGAAATGAGAACTACTCAGGAACTTTTTATGGCTTGGTAAAAGTCGATGGCCTGTAACATATTTTGCTTAAAAAAAAATGTGATAACATGAAATATTTACAGGAAAGGTCAAACATAGTTCATTCACTAAACTGTATGTGGTTATAATGTCCGGATAAATTTTTAATGTGTTCCTATTGTGGTTTCAATATTGCAACGCTGGCCTTGCCCTGGTAACATGAGTGTGGCATTTCACTCACCCTCGATCAAAATTTTAAAATGTAGGTACCTTTTAGTACGAATGAATAATACTTAGGAATCGAACACAGGTAACAGGTGCGTCCTGGATTTTCATTGCATTGAAACTTTATAAGCCTGCAATGAAAACCAGGACGTACCTGTTTCATATATATAGGTATATATGGCAGCTAAATGGAAATTAACAAATGAAACACTTTACTAGTTTAACGATTTACTATTAAGTTTATTAGTTCGCTGTTACTTCTAAAAAATTCGTACAATGTGAATCACAAAGTGAATAAATAAAAACAAAAAGCTAGTCGCGTTTTTAGATATTTATTCGTCCCCTTACACTCTGTTGCAATAAATCTGTGCCGCGTTGAATATAGTTTGCATTATTATGCAAAGGCGAGTATAAGGACTGTGACGCGAGCGCGGAACCCTGTGACAGATGCTTTTAAGAACAAGACCCTTTTTATTTGGGATTTTTATTGATTGCGTATTTGTTAAATCAAGAAGCAAGTATAAAGGTTGTTGTCTTTCTTTGTGTATCGGCTTCGTTGACAATTTTTGGTCAAAGGTACCTACTACTCATACAATTTAGATTTTTTTCGTGCATATATGTGTACAAAGCATATTAAACCATCCATCCTGGATTCGGCCTTCGTATCAAGTTAGCTAGCAATATTTAGAGCATTCTTTGAGGAAAGGCATCCTAATTAGCTAGTCCCTGTAACCTCCCCAAATAAAGCGGGAAAGTTACAATTGCAGCTCGGACTAATAATACACTATGTCCCTTGCACTCTATGTAAAGTAGACAAAATTCGTATTCCCTGTTTTCTCCTCCAAAACTCAACCAATTTAATATTTTTTTGAATAATTGATTTATAAAGAACATCGCCTATGCCTGTATTATTTTCTTATTTTATTTTATTTTTATATAATTTATATATTGCTAAACTATGTTATAACTGGACAATTTATTTAATTTCTTTAATTTCTAGTTCTCATAATAAATAACTTATGGAAAAAATCCAAGCAAAGGAACATGGCAGTAGTAGATATATATATAGTACTAGTATAGAGGAATAGTAATAGATGAATACGTGTGTGTGTATTAGCTAAAAGTTAATTTAATGCTTAGAAAATAGGGGCCAATATTCAGACACTAACTGTGTACCACGTGATTAACCCATTTATATTCTACACCTAAACGCAATAAAATAGCAGGTTATATTTAACGTTTTGCTCGCGCTAATACAACGTAAAGCCAACCTAACAGTTATTAGGCGGCACGCGATCAAACGATTAGTCCCTTATTAAATAAATGCTTATGCCCGATCGATAGTCGATCAATGGCAAAATGATTGATGTTCAAGAGTCACGTGAGTTTTTTATTAATAGAAATGTTGATAAAGTATTCGGTGTTATAATGTTTATCCGCGCTCTGAAAACAAAGAACGCGATTTGATAAGTTATTGATTGATGACTAAGATAAAAAATAAAGTCGCTAGACGCACACACCGACTGTGCACGACTTGGGTGCAAATGTTCATTCTCATCACTCATAGTTTGCCCCTACCTGGATTCAAACCCAGGACCCTAGGTACCGAGCGTAGTCTGTCAATAGGGTCAAGTGTGTCTTGGATTTAATAAAATTGAGCTATAATTTACAAGTTCTTATTACGCTGGCATATATTTGTGAACAGCACAGACTCCTTATTTATGTGCCGTAAAAGCCTGATTGATTACACGGAAGCGTAGATTTGTGCGCAAATGGTATAATATATCACTCAAATGCAATTCCAAAAATGGATCCCCGTACCATGTATGTGATATAGGAAAAATATTACGCCCCATGACAAAGGGGGTGCTGCCAAATGGCTACACAATTCATTGTCGCGGAATGTAAACTTCTTGCGTTTATTAGTATCAGGTGTTTTTTTTAATTATATTTGGAGTACTACCAACGGCCGACTGGTGTCACCCGTTTCACATGTTTAGGAAGTCTATATATCGCCTTTTCAAAGTCAAATAAGTTATTTCGTATAAACCTACGAGAGCATCTAAAAATTTAAATTTACATTTTTTTTCTTATCTCTACAATGGATCGGAACGCAACCTAAACTGAGAAGATACGCCGAGAAACTCAGCTCGTTTTTTTTACATTTTTTCAACAGCCATGTTATTTTAAAAGACTGTGTGTTATCATGCGAGGCGCACACACACGCTACACCTTGACATCATAAATCTTATTGATTTCTTATATTTACGCGAATACTACACATTGAAATAAAACTAATTTTACTTAAAATTAGTTTTATTTCAATCATAAATCTTAATTAATCTTTTAGCGATCAGTCCCAGGCTGCTTTATCATCCAAATAATTCAAGATTCCGCAATAACCCTTATGATATAATTTATTTTTCACGATTGTTTTTAACTTACTAATGGGCAAATCTCGGAAGGCTTTAGACTATATAGGAATCCAATTTGCAAAATTTGTAAGACTTTATTTATTTGTTTTATACTAAATAAACCTGCTCGAACCCATTTATCTAATCCAATGGAATACGAATCAAAACCTTATTTCATAGATCCGTAGAAGTAAAATCTACAGATGAAATCACAAATGTTCATATTTGATCATAAATATCAAATTGGTATCGTTTCATCAAGCGAGGTTTCATACAGAATTGAATTCAATAATGATTTGTTATTACAAATGTCATGGTAAGCCGCCCAGAGCTATCTACTTAGCAATTGCGTAGGAAGACTAAAAGGGGAATTCAAATAAAGGTTATTTACATTACAGTGGGAATGAGTATTCATCCATTTCCTTTGATAAACCAAATGAGGAAAACTCAAACGTGAAATTTTTGACGTTGTTTGTTTGAATCAGCATAAAAAATGTATTTAGAGGTCTCTAAGAAAAAAGGGGAACTTTGCTTCGCCGAATAGGAAGAGTAAGAACAATAAAAGTAAATTGAACTTGGATAGAATTTTCGCTTCGCGAGTTTTAGTGGCCGATTTAGCGTAACGAGTTTTTACCGCCTTTACAACTTTGCGAGTTTTCACGGCAAAGTTCAGTGGGTGGTACGGCTTTTGTACCGACTCGGACGATTGCAGCCTGTCCAAGTTTCCTTCCCGCTATCCGCCGATGTGTGAAACTTGCTTATGCCTGCGTCTAGTTAGTTATTTTATATTTAGCTGAGATTTGATCGTCGACTTCGTGCAAATTGTGTAGTTTATATTTAGGATTGGATTGAGATGTTTATAAGACGGAAAAGATATCGAGCTTATGATATTTTTTTCAGAATTAAATAGGCAAAGGAAAATAGAATCCAACATTTTATTCCTTTGGTACATTTGAATAAGCAATTACTTACCTAACATAAGATTTTATTGTAGCTTATGGGCAAACAAAAAAAAATCTAGTGAAATAGGTAAGGATGTCGTCATTGGTTATTTCTTATGCAAGGTTGCAAACTTAGTATTTGGTGCGTGTGTTTGTATTGAAGCTAGCGAAGGATTCGCGCGAGAATAATACTGTCATTTTAATTTCCTACGTTTTTGCACGATTGTGAACACACAATGGTCAATATCCCAGTCATACTAAGCATTATTTATTACAGAAAAGAAGAAGAAATTAAAACAAAATTGGCAACTTCACTATTGAACTTCCCAACGAACTACGTTTCTGAACGTTTACTATATTTTTTTAATAGAAAGAAAATAATACACCCGGTACCCCACTTTCACAGATTAACTAATAGTTCTTATGCATTGGTTCATCAAGTTCAAACCTCGAAAACCTTTTCCACTCATAGGGATAACATGAACTTTGGCAAGCAAATTTTGAACAATAAAGACCTCCTACCGTCAGTGAGATAAAAACAATAGTATTTAAAATGTCTAGAGTATACCTACACTTTAACTGGGATAATAAAGTCCAGATGCGTGTACACCAAAAATGTGTTTAATTCCTCCTCTAAAATGATAACAACGGAATTAAATTTGAGTGAATGAGGCTCTAAAATAATATATTCTAAGCACACGGACGGACTTGCCTGTCGAGTACGTTAGCCGAATATCTTTAGCAGAGCACAGTACGATGTTCGGGTCCCTAATGTTTTATTCCCTGTAATCTCCACGAGTGTCTTCTAAATATTCACTTTAAAATGATAATAAATTACCAAATGTCATATGTAATTGGTTAATGGGATAGAAATGACTTAGGTGATTGGTGGATAGCTAAAACGTTTTCGCTGAAGTAAAGTTTATACGATACGATTAGTGATTCAATTTTTAGGATTACTGTGAATGGGCTTGCATAAATTTGTTGTTAATTAACATTTACAAATTAGTAAAACGTAACATGGCTATTGCGTGCGAATCCAATTCGCTAACATCACTGCCGAGTGCACACATACCGCAAACTGCGTCGGGGCCTCTGCATGCAAGCATACATTACACGATGATTATTATATAACATTAAATCTCTGCACAAATTAGATAAATAATAATAATAACACAGGAATTTAGCCAAACAGAAACGTCTTCTGTACCGGTACCGTAAAATGACTGTCATAATTTTATAAAACAATTCATATAGATGCTCTATTGCAAAAAAGTGTTTACTTCTTCTAAGACTGAGACATTTACGCCAAGTAGCCAAATACGGCGAAACACTATTTGTTTTTTTTTTAATTTGCCTTTAAAAATATATAAAATGCACAATTAAGATAAGGCAGAAGGTTAGTATATGGTCTCCGACCTGAGCTGTATGTTTCATTACCCATTGTTATGTTTTTAATTAATCTTTGTCTAGATTCATTTTAAAAAAGTGGCTAAGCCTAAGCACAGATGTCATAGAAGTTCTTTTTTAAGGTTTTCTATTAGGTCTGTGTGAGGCAAACATATACAATTGTTCAAATTTCACGTTCAGTTTTTATGATTGTTTCATATCTTCGCAATCGAAGTGAAAAGCAGAGTGTACAATTAATTTATATAATACGCTATTTATCCTTAACTTAAATATCTCGGATAAAATCATTCATTTTATGCACTTGTTGTACAATCTACTATTATAACTAACGATCGGTACAGTCTCATAAGTAAAAATATTTATGTAGTACAGTCATACAGATATTGCATGCAATTATACGAGTATCTCGATGCGGCCGCGGCGGCGCTACCGGCTGAGGGCGGCTGCATACTTCGATAATTAAGGGCTGAATGGATAGATATAATGTTTTCCGATGATATGAAAATATACATTTCTTTACCAATATGTGGTTGCCATTACGCCTATAATATCGTTTCGAATAATTATTTGGTTTAAGATTTTTTTTTCAGTGGTCGTAATAGTAATTAAACTACCTATATTAATACTATACCTACCGAAATCATGCAACTATAATATGCCTAGAAACAAGGAGCTTAAAGCTAAGTAAGACATTTTGAATTTCGCGCCCTGACCCTGAGCTTCCACCTTAAATTAAGATCATTTTGTCAGTAGTCATGAACCGTGGAACCTACATCAATATACCTACCAATTAGGTAGGTATGCCGGTGGTATATCAGGTCAATAGTGAGGATAGTAATGCAAACTTTAGGTATATCAATGTCTCGAGGTTGCATTAATTGACGCAACCTTCAGGTGCCTAGGAATTTAATACACACAAAGATACTCATTACTTTACTGACCTTTTTTTTAAAGTCATAAATAATTATTCAAAAACCTAAACAAAAGATATAAAAATGGTCCTGAGTCCCGTGCCTATGTCATGAGGAGGCCAGATACTTATTATTAACAAATAGGTTTATTATGTGAGAAACTTCTTATAGCTCTGGCAAGGAATACCAAACCTTATCTACAAGTGGGTAAGTGTCTATTGCTCTACATACATGGAACTAATTATTAAAAATAATCCGGCTATCTCGCGAAGCTAAATGCTTGAAACTGTTTCCTCAGTACAATTTATTTGAATAGACTTATTCGAGCATGCCCATAGTATGCTTTACAACAACTTTAGGTTTAGTGAGAAGTACACACATCATCTCTTGTATATTTAATTTAGTTTTAAAATTTCCAATGTAATCTGTAAATACTTTTATACCTTGAATCTTGAATGGGGAATAGAAATATAAATAAGGAGGTATTAAATGCATTTCCGTCTGGTTGCAACGGCTGCGGTGCCGTCTGTACCAGACCGCAGGCTTCGATAATTGGGGGCGCAACACGGATATTGCTTTTTGATGCTACGAAATAACAAATGGAGTATTAACCGCTACATCGGAAACAAGCCTTTTGGGTCATTGTGATTTGATTACTAAAACCAATTTAGTGGGAAAGAAAAGGTAAGGTGCTGGTCATGTTCTTGTTAATTTATTTGGATGATGTGGAGGCAATTTTGTGTATATAATTTTATTTTTATTTTATTTTTCAATGTACTCTTAATAAGTATTTATTTTATGTTCTTCTTATTATTACGACAACTTAGACAAGACAGGTGAAGTGAAGTAAGCGAGTAGTTACTTGTCTTTGCCACACACAGTGACAACGTTCATTTTATTATGCGGCATTAGTGTGACCGACTGCAGTCAATATATTATGCGGGTGTAAATCTAACAATTTTCGAGCCATTTACTATGCCGAGAATTTTAAAGGTCATTTTGGAATGGCAATATAATACCTCTCGTGTAGTTTCTAATAGTACTAAAAGTCACACACGCCTTATAATCAGACGCCATTATAATCAGACGACAGACCGCCACAGACGAATCAGACGCCTTATAATCAGACACGCCTTAAAATAAAATTATGTAAGCAGTGATAGCCAAGTTGGTAGAACGCTTGCCTCGGTAACGAGGATTGCAGGTTCAAACCCCGGCTCGCACCTCTGGGATTTTTCATGTGCGAATCTCATTTTCAACCAAGATTATCACTTGCTAAACGGTGAAGGAAAACATCGTGAGGAAACCTGCATGTCTGAGAGAACCCCTCGAAAGATGTGTGAAGTCTGCCAACCCGCACTGGGCCAGCGTGGTGGACTATGGCCTAAACCCCCCTCGCATTGAGGGGAGGTCCGTGCCCAGCAGTGGGACATAAAAAAGGGCTGGAATTATTATTATAATCAGACAACTCATTTATCACCACCTCACGTTATTCGGCATTACACGAAAATGAATGACCACAACGTTTGAAACCTTCTTTTAACACAAAACACGTGTGGGCATTATGTAGATCCCAGCGGCCAAAAGACAAACACATCGGGTATGGTATTATGACGTAAAACTTTTATTAGTAATCCTATTAGCCGCACACCAATCAGAAGGCTTTATTTTATCCGGCTGTTGTAAAGCATCCAATTGGCATGCTCGAATAAGTCTATCCAATGAAAATGTAGTGAGGAAACGGTTTCATACATTTAGCTTAGAGAGATAGCCGGATTATTAAAAAAAAAATGTATTTTTAATAATTAGCTCCTTGTATGTAGAGCAATAGGTACCTATCTACTTATAGGTAAGGGTTAGTATTCATTGCCAGAGCTATAAGAAGTTTCTAACTTAATAATCCTAGTTCCAGTCTATATCTGAAACAAAGAACAGTAAACGAGAGGGATACATTTTATTTTTGGATCATCGCTTGGTTAGCTCAGCATCCATCCTTTCAGTCCAATATTAGTGGGATTGCCACGATAGTTTTTGTGTAAATAGTGAAACTTTACGTAACTTATTTGTGCACTGAGATAGCTGTTCAGCATGGAATGGGGTCACGCCAGAGCGATTGTGTTTCACCGATAGCGCCCTGACCCCACTGACCCCACTCCGAATGTAATTCAAGTCGATGCGCTTAATTTAATGCCGTGGTTTTATTTTGCATATTTTCTTTTTAAATGTATTTTTTTCAATAGTGTTTATCATTTGCTACTGGCAATGATCTGCTTTTAAGGTTTAAATTACAAGTAATTGATGTGGATAACATTATAAATAAATTATATAAGATCCAACAATAACAGCAGCTATAATGTGACATTCAAAAATAATAATAGGTACCATACATGAGTATGTTATTAAAATTTTTGGATTGTTTCAGTGTATGACAATCGCATCACGAGATTATAAATGCACAAAAAAACGTCATCTACATAAACGTAGATGACGCGTATGTAAAAGTATTATTTCTTATTCATTTTTCGTTTTACGTATAAACTCCTAGTTAACCAAACTAAGTTGCTAATAAAATTGAAGATAATTCCGTAACGAGGGTTCCTTACTTTGTTACTGAGTTATTTCCCATTACAACAAACTAATAGCTAGTAGGACCCACAGGGCGGGCGGCGCGGCGGCGCACAAGGCTTATTAAGATTCATTGCGAGCGCCGCCAAGTTTCCGTGTTAACCTGGCTTGGCTAGTGTTATTAATTATGGATATCATAGCTGCATTGTGCTCCTGTTCGATAATTAGGATATTAAATTAGAGTTATTTTATTAATAAAGTTATTAGTAGTTAGGCAGCCTGGGCTGCAGCAGTGTGTGCTGCAGGATGTTTTCAAAATCTTCTGAAATACGAGATATTATAGAGTTTTTGTCGATTATTGATTTCTTATATTTACGCGAATACTACACATTGAAATAAAACTATTTTTTGTCGATTGTTATTTTTTTTGTACATGGAGATAATATAGCTTTTATTGGTTATTTTATCAGGAATAATGAATGTGTCGTATATTTGATTTAAAAAAAATCCTTTTATATTTTTAACAGGTTATTTATGTTAAAGTCACGATAAAATACTTACCATATAAAGCATCTATTTGTAACTTTATTGGAGTTTACGATACGAATTCAAATACAAAATTATGCAAACAATCGCATTTTATGTATATTTTTTTCAAATTTTTATTGAGATAAGACTACAAATAAAGCCTCGAATATACAAAGCCCTTTTGTGTTTCGTGATTTAGTTCTCTAAACAAATTGTGTAAAAATAAATTGTTCAGAACAAAAATAAAGTGGAATATCATTCGGGTTGGTATCTCTGCGAGCCGGTTCGACAGTCGTATTTCACTTCGGCTGTGTATTGCACAACTACGATAAAAGGCTCAAAAGTGTGACTCTACAATATTTGCACATCTTTATATAACACGGCCTGTAAACTAGCGCTCTCTTATCACTTATTGCATTGCCAATATTGAGAGATTTATTAAGTGGGAAAATAAAATAAAATCTGCTTTACTCATTATTAATATTATACCATTGTTGTATACCAGGAAAACAAAAATAAGAGGATACTAATAGGCATTTGATTCTATCAATTTGTAGACGAAAATCCCTTTAGCGTCAGCATTGCCTGAAACAGAGTACACACAAAAACATTTTCATAACGTTTTGTTTATTTCATTATCAATTGATTTGTGTTCCAAGAAACAGTTTTAACGTCCCTCTGTCTACAAGTAAACGACGAAAAACCTTGGGAAGTAGACGAGAATTTGTGAAGCTTAATTATCAGTCGTTGTTCAAACGACCACGCTGTCTGCAGGCCCTTTGAGCAGATATCTGTTTTAATAACGATAGATTTGTTTTGCGCGCCTAGTTTTGTTTGTATTTCACGAGCAAGTAATCAATTAAGTTTATATTCACGTCGCGTTTGCGAACAATCCGGCTGAACGTCGTATTTCCCACAGACTAATCGCCAGGCAAGACCATTGTGGGGAGGGCTTATTTTATTTTTATTCCATTTCGTTCCTCGCTCATTAATTGCTTTGGCTCCTTTTTAATACCGTTTGCTTTTACACTTTTTATTTTATATTAGACACCTTGTAAATGTGAATGAAAAGTTCTTTGTGTAATAATTTGTTTCTTTTTTACTGCTTAAAATTAAACTTCGTGTTCTATGTAGAAAGATTAACATGTATAATTGAAATAAGGTTTTTATTTTACTGCCAAGCCTTACCTTTCAAACTTGTATTAGCATTTAGTCTACTCTGATTTCGCTGAATGCTTGCTGAATTTACAAGGCGCCGTTTGCCGTCGGAAATGCAACTTATAGCACCACCGAAAACCAAGGCTAAGACCGGTCTAGAGCCGATAATAAAATCCAAACATCTACTAGGTAGAAATTCCGAAGAATTGAATTACAATATCCATACAGTTGGTTAGAGAGAGATAGGGGATCGCAGAGTGGTATTTCAGAGCACATCTCGTTAGCCGTCCAATTAGTGTTCGGATCGGCAGTTGAATATTTTATACATCCACATTGCATTACTGATACGTTTTTATTTGTTGTTTATTTTACGTTCGATCACATGACAAATTGCGCTTTCCTTTTTAAAGTGGCATTCCTTTGTTTCAATTAATTTTGATGCAATGGTTGTACCTATCATGCATATGATTGGTATCATGGCATTTATATTGCTGCAGCTTGTTATTGTTGCTAATTGCGGTAATATCATTTAAACTTGTTGAATGTTTGATAGAAGCAATAGTTGACTATCCTATTCTCTCCATCTCAAGAATATGGTATCCGATCACAGTGGCTAACTATGTCTTGTTCATATTAATTGGATCTCTTAGGTTTCCCATACACATTTTGATTGATAAAGTATAAAATTATATAATAATCTATCATATAATCCAATCCTATCAACACTGCCATGCAAAACAGTTATAGTGAAATCCGCAACTCAACCCGGAAGGGTAGAATACAAATGGCAATTCAATGGGATTGCATACATTCACTAATTGATTGATAATCCTTCAGAAAAGCTGATTGGTCAAAGGGACCGCTCGGAGATCCCGTATCTCCGTACCCGCTTATTATACCGAACAATGGGGATGTAATGCCGACTCTAATCATTTCACAAACCCTTTGAAGCTCTACAATTATCAAGTTAAAGTTACGACTATTAATTCTAGTAACAATGTTTAACATTGCGAAGTTATTAGATGGATACGCTTACTATATTCTATAGACGAAGGGGAAATAGAAAATGATTGACTTGTTTGTCTATTGATTGCAATTGCGTTCTGCCGATCATGAGGTCTTGGGTTTGATGGTTTGATTTTCGGGTCTTGGAAAATGCGATTCTCTTTTAAGAAATTGTAAGCTATAACTTGTTTTTTAGTTAGATATAAACTATTTCTAGTAACCCTAAGATACTCTGTGCGCTATGTGGAATAGTTTCAATATCATTCTCGTAGGTGCGATTCAAATTGGTGTAGTCCACGGAATGTTAATGTATCCTTGTTCTCAATATAATGATTCTTAAATATCCACTATATTTTATACCACAGGAAACCCAGTCACAGTCCCATGAGTTATTTGAACGCACGAATTCAGAGGACATCATTACGAGTTTAACCAAAATGCTCTGAAGTACATGAAATGGTTGCGGCAGGAACTGTTTACATACACATTTATGGTAACATCAGCGACCGAAGGCGGTCGTGACAGATAATTAGCCGGTCCTTCGGCGCGCAACGTTGGTTGCAGATTGCACTGTGCCCCATACATCAAGTTCAAATAGACTATACTACTGAATTGTATAGTAATAATAATTCCAGCCCTTTTTTAATGTCCCACTGCTGGGCACGGGCCTCCCCTCAATGTGAGGGGAGATTAGGCTATAGTCCACCACGCTGGCCCAGTGCGGGTTGGCAGACTTCACACATCTTTTGAGGGGTTCTCTCAGACATGCAGGTTTCCTCACGATGTTTTCCTTCACCGTTTAGCAAGTGATAATCATGATTGAAAATGAGATTCACACATGAAATCCTAGAAGTGCGAGCCGGGGTTTGAACATGCAATCCTCGTTACCGAGGCAAGCGTTCTACCAACTTGGCTATCACTGCTATATGCTGAATTGTATAATACGAGTGTTCTTTGGGTCATATCGTGATTTGTTCTTCACCATTCTCCTACACAGTACCTAATGGATAAATCAAAAGATTCACTTGATATGACGACCTGATTGGAAAATTTGGTAGCGACACTGCTTTCTATACCGACAGTCCTGGGTTTGAATCCTAGTAACATATTTACTCACCCATCCAAAGTCCGACCCAGCGTTCGGCAGCCTATCGGGCGCTTTGAATAGGAAAATGTGAATGTATTCAGAAGTTTGAACGAGGTCGTTATTTGAAATTCAGTTGCATATGTAAACAATGTTAAACAGGAAAAGTTAGAAACTATGTACTTGCGGTGAGCAGTGGGGATTGATTGAGTATTTTTTTAAATAATTTATTCTCAGTTGGTTCCGTATTAGGTAAATAGAAAAACATATACGCTGACTACTTTAAAGGTCACTATAAGAAATATACGTGTATTTTAATTTTATTTCGACAATTGTGTTTATGATTACTATTAGTTAGCACTAACAGTAAGACTCCCATTTACATAATTAACGGCCTTAGACATCTTTGCCGCACGTCTCTCATTTTGTTTGAATTGAAATAAACCTTACCGATCTCTAAAAATGCTAGTGTTGCGTTGGTTGATGGCACATTCAGAAGTTGGGAACTAGAACAACGAGCCGTTGGTATAAAGTGGCGTGTTTTTATTTATAACTAGCTGTTGCCCGCGACTTCGTCCGCGTGGTATTTAACAAAGACAACCGTTGACAACAGCCTGCTCGACCGCATTGCAGGTTGTTGCTATCAAAGTTAATCAGGCGCTGCGCTGCAACATTGGTTTTAATTTTTTTTCGTGAGATCCTATGTTTTTTTCTAAAATAAAAGTAGCCTAAGTTACTCCTTGTTACATCAGCTATCTGCCAGTGAAAGTCCCGTCAAAATCGGTCCAGCCATTTCAGAGATTAGCCGGAACAAACAGACAGACAGACAGACACACAAAAATTTAAAAAAATGTTGTTTCGGTATAGGTAACGTTTATACATCCAAATGCACTTAGTAAAAAGCGGTTATTTTAATATTACATACAGACACTCCAATTTTATTTATATGTATAGATGATGTAGGTAGCGAACCGTGCGCACCCGCCGCTGCGACTTTTCCGCGCCGCGCCGCCTGCCCATACAGTACTGTACCTACTGCACTGTATTTTCTATTGTCATCAGAAATCATATTATTGGAGGTAATTATTACAGTTGGTGAATGAATTGCGGTGCGGTGAACTTTCTACTCCGTGAACTGTTCACGATTAACTTTTCATTGGTAAACGGTTCATTTTGCGATTACTACACAAAACATGTGCCAAAAGAAAGAGAAAATAAAATTGAAATATACGAACAGCAGCTACCAAGATGGAAACAAAACTATATATAATAGTTTTCATGTTTACTCGCTCGGAAAGGCGGCAATTATTGTTCAAAATCTGCTCGCAAAAGTCCATTATATTTCCATGAGTGGAAAAGGTTGTCAAATTTCGAATGTGATGAACTAATGCATACAAAATATTAGATAATCTGTGGTGTACCGGGTGGATAACATTTTTTTTTGTTTCTATAAAAGAACATAATGAACCGTTCAGAAACGTGGTTCCGTGGGAAGTTGAACAATGAGGTTGTCAGATTTGTTTTATTCAAAAAAAAGTCCTTCATTGATTAATAATGTTTGTAATATTAGTGGGATATCGACAAAATAGATAATATAGCTTGCAGGGTAGGCTTCATGCTATGAATAATGAAACACATATTAATTATAACATTTTTCCTCGCCGTAGTGAGATGAACAGTTGAGTGTTTCGCACGGCTTGTCTCGTGCCTTTGATTCCTACACTACGCTCAGGATATATTTTTTGTAAACCACTCGCATCGCTCGTAGTTAAATCTTAGATTCTTTTGCTAGCACGGTATTCAATATAAGCTTTCGCGCAAAAAAACAGCTTTTCAACCTTGCATAACAAATAACTATTAAACTAAAGCAATACAAGCATTATAGTAAACATTAATTAAAAATTTAATAAGATTTTGCGGCGAGCGTATTTCAGAACAAAGGAGACCATCTTACAATGTGATGGAATAAGTCAAATAATAATTCCGAAGTGAAATGTGGTTCGCGCCTTTGTTTTAATAAAATTTAATTAAGCGTAATTACGTTTCATCTTTTATGTCTTCCAGACGAATAATCCGACGTTGATTGACCTCGAGTCGAAATACCGAAAATGGGAGAAAACCTTTTACTTAATGAATAGTAATAGGTATTTGGTTACATGCAGACGGTGGAGGTTGAAAGGTTGGGTGTCGTAAACAATAAAGCGAAAACCAACGTTTGATTGAGATCTGCTATGCTAAAGGTGATGGGAGGACCACTTTTGCAGCCCACAGTCGGTCGATTGTAGGAGCCTTTTGTAATTCAGAGTGTTCCCATCTCTCAGTTATTTGAATTTAATAAGTTTGTATACACTATATATTCATTTATAAAATATCTTCTAAACTGGTCGACAGCCGGCGGCGACCCAAGAGCGAGGAATTTCCTCTTTCAGGGAGTAACATTAGCTATTCCAAGAAGAAATGCGACCACATGGACAATTTTTTACAGACTTTGAATCAGAATTAGAATCCTTTTTATTCATTTAAACCTTTAAGTACAGTATCTCATAAATTGTCAAAATAATTACAAGTCTGTAAATATAATACAGGTTTTCGTTGTGTAAATAAATATACTCGTATTTATATTTTGAACAACTGTTTAGCTCCAAACTTCGTATAAAGGTTAGTTAAGCATGGGTGCTCAACTACAGGTGTAACTTAATCTTTAACCACTCAAAATATAGTGAATTATTATTCTAGAACCTTATATACATGCTTATCTTGAGTCACAAATGACTGCACGATTAATCTAGTAACATGCGATGTGTCAGTGCGCTTCATTGTTAGCAGGTGGCGTAGGTGATTAATTGTCCGACAAAATCACCCAACATTAATAAACAATTAATTCGCGACCAAGAGGGCCATTTTATTTATCAATCTTGTAACTGCAATGTCATGTATGATACATATTTTTAAATCATTATAATGAAATGATTCGAATACCGTGCCTACGTGAGATATTGATATGAAATATTAAGCTAGAATTAGGTAATGGAACCAATAATTTGAAAACAAAAATATACAAGAAATATACATACCATACCTACTTACGATACACATAGAAAGAAAAAAAAATCATTTTATCAAAGTACAAGCAGCTCTTACCTGGCGATAATTTAAAAAGTAGGTTCACTCTCGCATAGCGTTTTTCAAGGACCGTGTTCATTAATTACGTGGCGTATTTTTGTCCCTGTCCATTAGAGATACGTCGCGTCGCCATTTACCTGAGATTAATGACGTAGCAGCGAAACCTAACGCTATTTTAAAATTTCACCCTTCGAGCTAACTGGACGGGTGCGCTGGTTAGCGCGCCGACGTCTATCGATCAGAACCTTCTTATTTTATTATTTTTAATTTAAACTAAGTGCAGTTTTAAAGTATCTAGTATAAAGTGATATCAACAAGATTTTTGAACGTTGATGGTCACTTGACTACAAATAATTCTGAATTAGCAGAGCAAGTGCTTAATCGGTAAATGAAATGTCGCAATTAAGTTATCTATATTAATGAGAACAATGTACCTGCTTTTAAAACACGTTTAATTACTCCACTGAATTGCACTGCGCTAGCGTAGTGGAATATTGTCTGATTTTGATTAAGAACGCATTGGAGAGATGGGCAAAGGTTTCGTAACAAGCACGTATACCATTCTATATTTTTTATCTGTGGGTACACAAAGCAAAGACACTATGAACATACGTTCTTAACCTTCGCAAATTTTATTCTTATATTTTTATAAAGCCAGTCCTACATAATATGGCTATTGTTTGTTAGCGTGCCAGTATTTCTAGCTCTTGGACCTATTAGCTTTTCCGTTTTATAATCATTAATTCCACGTATGTCACTAAAGCTAGACCGATTTTGCCAACAAATGCCTTTTATTTATAGCATTTTAGGCGATTGAATTTTCCGATAATTATACCGTAAAGTTCACACAGACAGAAATACGATTGTTTATAGCGGGTTTGCGCAGATATGCGAGAGAGATTAAGCTGTTTATTAGGTTTAGCATGATGAGGACATTCCATCGGCACGGATTGAATTTCACCGGCAATTTTTATTTTACTTTCTTTCAGAACATTTTAATTTATTTAGATTTAATTGTTATGAATGTCCTGTTTTAACGTACATAGATCCTTTTTTATGTTTAGGTTTAGAGAATAATTACTTCAGCCCTATTTTTAAAATATTCAAATTAAATTACATCGTTGAATTTATCTGATAATGTAGTTGCCTTATTAAAACTGTTTTTCAAAGAGACGAAAAATCGCAATAAAAAGTGTTATTATACAATTTTTTATGAAAAACTAATTGAAATATCAGAGAGCTTATCGTCTTATTCTTTAATCAAAATCGCATATGTATCAGAACAGATTTATCACAGCGCTGTATTCGCGCTTCCAACGATGCGAGTTAGTTAATTTATAAAATAGAACAGCACCGGGTACAGTCAACCGGAAAATATTCCACAGTCAAATGTAAAGTTGGACCGGGGTGAGTGTATATCGGGCGAATAGTACCGCACTGAGCCGCCTGTACTATATACAACCAGTCGTAAAAGTGCGACCGGACAGATCCAGTTATAAAGAACGCTTTCAATTGCAAATGGGTCGGGGGTCCACCGAGACGGCGGATTTATGACCCTGGATGGCAAACGAGCACGTTATTTGGACTCCGATGGAGAAAAAAATAGGTATAAAGGAACCGGCCATCCATTTTTCATAGTTTTATTTATGTTAGTCCGTTTGCGGTGTTACGATTCTATAAAATGTTGAGGACTTTTTTATGTGGATAGGCACTTTGGGACACTGTTAATTTTTAATTTAGGTCTCGCAAATTGAATATAGACAGAGGCTAGCGTGATAACGAATGAAGTAAAGGATCCTAGTAAACGTATTTAAAACAAAAATGTAGTCTTTGTTTGTAGTCGTAATACTTAGTTCGTTGTAGAGTCTTGATCCAATTAAAAGAGCAATTTATTATTCATTGGAATAATTGAATAGGAAATGTAAAATAAACAAGCAACGAAATGCTATGATGCTCTAGCTAGAGTAACGGGATGTATAAAATATTCAATTGTCGATTGGACAGCTAACGAGATATGTACTAGAGAACCACTCTACGATTCACCGTTTCTTTTTATGGATGCTTTTTATTGAGTACTAGCTTTGAACTGATGCTTTGTCTGTATGGATTTTGCAAATCTACTGCATTTTTAACGATAACTGTATCCTACGCTAAAACTATCATGCTGTCTATCTTCTAATTGCACAGAAATCTAAAATATTAAATTATATATATATAATTGTAGATTTTGCTACATCTCTAGAATCCTTTATTAGATCGTGATCCGAAGTTATCTACAAATGAATTTTCCAAAATTAGTTCTATTGTATTTATCTATCAACTTCATAAATGCGAAAAGCATGTGCAGCTAATAGCGACTAAAACTAATTAAATACAACATTCAATATATTTCCAAAACCTATTGATTAACGAAGTGAGGGCTAAAATTACGTTGCACTAAAATAACAGGGTTCCTGGTGATAAATATATCTGTGGATTGATGATGCAATTAACAGGGATCAATTGGTGACAGGGGACACGATGAACGATATAGGGAGCCTGGTTATCTTATGTGGTAGAGCCACGGAATTGCCTTGCACATCTTCTCAAGTCCCTATGGAATAAAAAAAAATGCAAGCAAGATACGTATACTCTTAAAATAAGATATTAGAAACTGTCGATGTTTTATATGTACTTTTAAATGGGCTGAACAGCTTGTCTAAAGTTATGGCTGAGCTTTGCTACGAGTTATGGTTAGGAGTTATACTACGAGCTACGGCTGACCAGCGGTACGAGCTACGACTCCCATAGGCGTACATTTTTTAACACAAAAAAATACTACTACTTTGAAATCTCATTGGGCAACTATAACAGATATTATAGTTGTACCCTATAGCTATTCGTATGACACCCAAGCCTTCAAATAAAATATTAGATAGCCAATGATATGAAGGGCTGAATGGACACACGGACCGACGAATTATCTCGGCTAATTTATAACCTTATAAAAGGTCATGTCTATCGTTCTTTTGTCCTATGTTAAATAATATTGTACAAATATAAGGACGACTAGGTAAATAAGTCTGGAAAACAAAATCTGTGTATGATAAGAATTTAATAAATGTTATAAACGTATTCCTACTAGTTTCACTAACACGTAATAAGCTTTGTTATAACTATGTAGTTACTTGTAGTTATTAAGTAGTAGTTGTCATATTAGACTGTCTCTGTCTGCGTTTTATGCACCTTTGTCGTTACTGAAAGCTAAAATGAATGTAAAAATAACGTTGAAAAGGTTGTCTAAATAACATTAGAAAAAAAAACAAAAAAAAAAGAAGCTATTATTTTGAATAAAATTTTAGGATGCTTCGCCGCGTAGGTATGTGATATATTCCACAGTGGCTTCAAGTTTCCTTGAGTTAAATTTAGTAACTATGTTTTGCCTAATGTCCTCCACAAACAAACTTTTATACACTCCTACTTATATGTTCCTGAGAGATTAAAAGTTTTCTTTAAATAACAAGATACATTTGTTTCATGGCTCTTGCATTAACACGCTCCTAATTAGATATAGTAATATGTAATCTGTAATCTTTCCATCGCAAAGGAACTTTGTGTGATGCACCTTGTTGTAAGACATTTTATTCAATCTTTTAGATATCAGAATTAATATTTTTTCCAAAAAATACATTGAAATTAATTAAGAGTTAGTAAATGTTGTTACTAGTGCTAAGCACGACGGTTAATTGAAAACACTCAAAAGACCCCAAATGCGCAAAGAATCAACCCACATACTCACGACCCCGTTAACATTCTGATACATAACACGAAATTGTGCTTCAACTACAATAGATAAACAATACAGGCTGGACGCGACGCCATCAATCTTCAATGTGGGCAATTAATTACATACCCTAATCACCGCAATAATAATCGCCGGCCTTAATGATTTCCTCCACAAATAATAATTCAGAATTATTGTGATCCACGTTCGCAGACTGATTTGTTGTAGTTATAAATATCCATCTACGTGCGCCGCGCTGACCGTACACAAAGCTATACTTTATGATTGATGGTACCATTAACCGTGTGGCCTGATGTATTTAGGCACAAAATGTACGCAATAAATTTAAATATTTCATACAAAATTAAGGGGAACACAATTTTTTGGAGTATATAGATACGCGCACGCACTAGATTGCCGTCGAACAGAAGGGAGGGGGAAATAAAACGAAGTCAATTCTGAAATAAGTGGAACACATCTTTCTCTCCCGAGGGATCTATCGGAGTAGCGACAGGGGACTTGGCGGCGGATCCCGTTCAGTCAAGTTTATTGGCAGAATTTCAATGCTTTGTCGTCTGCAATGTAATGGCAATCTATAACCGAACGATACGCGCGATTTGCTACGAATTTTCTAACGGGAGAGAATGAGATCAACATTTCAATAGCTTTCTAATCAACGCTTCCGGGAGCTGTGAAATCGATTGTTGATTTGTTTGTAGGATTTTTTCACTTCACCACATTAAGAAGCGTTTCTTAGACATTATCACACACTTGATTACATCGACCTAAAATGGAGTTATACAGGTGTAACTTTGAGATGGGTTAGTATGGGGACCTCTATAAAAGGTAGAAAAATCGAGTCAAATCGTCGAATTATAAAATCGAATTACTATGTATAATATAGTCGGAAGATTTTTTCAGACCCGTATTTTACGATAACTTAACTTTGTAGTTACGACATAAGTATATTATAAAGTTGTTTTTTAATGTTTGAGCTCTATGCTATCAATGTTTACAGCTATATTTATATTACTTCAATCGATATTTGTTTGTTATTTATCTACTTATAAGTCGATGGATAACAAACATTATTTCATTTTGTACTCTACGCGCGTTTTTATAGATTGCTTGATACTTCCCGAAACAAAAACATTGCCTACTTATTATGTCATAGGATGAGAAACGTTGAGTTATATGGGATCAATCTTTAACTGCGGGGAGCCAAAGTGAGGTCAATTTATAAATGAACGCGCAGCATCAGTCACCCGGACGTGGTCCCGGGCGCGGACCTTTGATATATTGCCTCAGTTTCACCTCCTTGACGTTTTTTTACAAAACGCCATTCTCAATAATGGATAGTAGCGGATTCAAAGTAATTTGATGGAAGCCTAAAAGTTCGCCAATGATTGGCTTTTAATGGTTTTCAATTTAACTTTCCAGATGCGATGCGAAGTTTGATAACTCAATTTTAAATAAGTATCGGCCGACAATAAAGTGCTTTGAAGCTAACGTACTAATTACAAACTATTTGTGTTTGAAACACCTACAGTGCCTACAGCTCTAATAAAATTAGGTGGATATTAGTAATACCTAGTTACTAATTTGCTAGTTAAGTAGCCAATAGCAATTATGAACTTATTGACATACGTAGACCAATTTGTATGCAAGCACATCCGACAATATGTTTCAATTTATCCAAAGATACCTTAGCTTATGGCTTATATATTATACATTTTCAAAGCAAACGTTGTCTAAAAAAAAAGAACCTTACACCAAAAAAAAAACATAGTCCCATTTACACACACACACACACATACCAAACTACTGAAAAGGGCCTCTACTATTGCGATCTGTACTTTAGGAATAGTCATCGTGCCTCTTACGGAAGATTAAAAAAATAAATACCACTTTCACAGCCGACTAACTGCGGCTCCTTATCGAATAAGCTGAAGTAAAGAGCACAACGATGTACTGGAGTCACGCGAACCGACGATTAAAACACTTTTTACTCTTAAACACAGTCTCAGTAATTATTTGCTCACTGTGTTTCAAGCATGTGAAATTTCAATGTAGAAAGGGAACAAGTTTTAACATAAATATGTATCCTTAAATGCAGCGATATCCAAGTTGGTAGAACGCTTGCCTCGGTAACGAGGATCGCAAGTTCAATCCCCGGTTTGCAACTATGGCATTTTTGAATTTCATGTGCGAATTCTATTTTCAACCATAATTATCATTACATATCAAAAAAAAAAATTGTTTCTCGATCTTTTCAGATAATTAAAATGTTATGTTTACGCAATAATTACTCATTGAAATGAAATTATCACGGTTATTAGTTTTTTGTGTAGATCAGGCAAATGGCAATAATAATATTAATTTATTAATTAGGACGCTCTGCGATGTATTCGAAAAATTTATGTACAAACATTATGTATTTTTTTATCTATGTGTGCGTGTGTGATAGTGTTTAGTCTTTCCTCTATAGTTAGTGTAACCTATAAAACTAGTGCTATACTCAGTGTCTAGTGTCACGATTTCGGTATCTTATCAGCGACCCGTGCCAGCATTACATGGCACAATCTGGTAAGTAGATTACCACGAATGTTTACTAACTTTAATTGTTAAAATTAGTTACGAGACTATTGTTCCAAAATTAAAAAGTTTCCTTCGAGAGCGATTATTTTCGGAACAAGTTCGCCACGGGCTTGTTATTTATAAGAGTTGGGTAATTGCTTGTCCATTTTTAAATTTTAATTTAAACTTTTACAAATGATTTAATAGCATAATATTATTTATGTTCGTATTTGGATTCGGCTTCTGTCAATTATCTAAAATATGCTCTTCTTTATCGCCAGACGAACATACCAACTATACGGTCATAATACAAGTAGGGGTAGTGGGTACCGTATAATGGATTGAAGGTGAACTCAGTATATAACACTTATATAGATATTAAACATTCATGACTCGGGTACAAACATTCGTGCTAATCACACAAAGTTGGTCCCTACCAGGATTAGTTCTGGGGAACCGCAGCACAGAAAGCAGGGTCACTACCCACTGAGCTAAACAGGTCGTCAATTTTAACCAGTTAATTTATAATAATAGATCATGTCTGTTATGGCCCAAAAATGTGACTGCCTGTACTCTATACCATATAGTCACAATACTATGACATATAACGCTCGTTTCATAACAAGCCAGCCATCGAAAGCAACACACAGCAACACACCATAATGCAATATATTACAATCCCTCGGCCGACTTCACTCAAAGGCGAGCCGAACAACAAAAAGGTTTGCGTTCGACATATAGGCCGTACACGAAGTTTCCGTTCCGTGAAACACATTTGTAGAAGTTGGCCATTCGTGAAGGTCGTTACGAGGAAGGAAATTACTAAATAAATTCGATTGACTCCGCCACTCCAGGCGACCTATTGGCGGTTGATCGACGCTTCGCGTGCCGCCTTGTGGCAATCTTTCAGAATAGCCAGCCAGCTTTTTTATTTAATAAGTAGAGCTGCCACGCGGCTGTAAATGGCTCGTGTTTGTGAATATAATTGACCTACATTAGTGACCGATATTAATTTATTGATTGGTCTAGGCTGATCCCTCCCCTATATTAGATGGACAGTATCTTCATAATTTATAGGTATCCTAAATAAGATAGGTCAGTGTGTTTCCAAATATATACAAAATACGTATAACTTTTCATGGTCCAATAATAAAAAGCGGCTGTTGAATAGGTACTGTATACTTATAAAACCACAGATGTTTTGATATTACTTTCAGGATCTCACATAAGGGTTTTTTGCATTCACACGATGAAGGGAGTCGAAGTCTAAAAACACACATCTCTATAGCACAAACTTTGTAGCGGACTTAAAAAGAGGTTAAGCAAAGAAAACTTTATTAAAACTCGGTCGGAGTCTTTTGAGCCACTTTGTATTTTATTCAGTGTTATTTTTTCTACCTCGACTTGAATCTCAATTACCGTATAATAAAAAATGTGTCGCGTAAACTCAATTAGCTGTACTCGCCGGGTTACTGCATAAAATACCTATAAGGCTTGAGCAAATTAATGAGAGATTGTATAATTTATAGGGAATTCCATTAGACTGCTTGATCTAGCTTATATAATTTTATTCTTACACTAGCTTTTGCTTCGCGACTTTGTCCGCGTAAAAGGTAAAACATAATAAATATACTTCGTTAAAATTAATTTGAGTTTAAAGCTATATTTAAGACCGTTCAAATGAACCCAAACTCGATGGGTCTACCTGATTTCTTCATCTTATTTCAATGACCATCTTCTGGCTTCATCATCACACCCTTACAAATATGTGTGAGCAAAGTACTCGTCACAGATCTAATGGACCCAAACTCGGAGTCGATAACTTTTCCATTGGCATCACGAAAAATGTTAATATCAATGTAAACTAATTAAATTTAATTAAACATTCTCACTAAGAGCGTTTGCAAGGAACTTTTGCATGCGTAGTGCTGCCTATCGCCCATTGAGAACTGCATATAGCGATTAGCGACTGATCGCGTTCGCAGCCCTTGTCATGTTAAGTACCTATTAACGCCGACACTGACACTTGCCACTATAATGTCGATAGTAAGCGACATAGAAACTAGACCAAAGAGATGTACATCTCCGTGTCGCGACATACACTTCGAGTTTCTAGAGTCGTAACGTGAGTTGGACGCGCTTCAACTGGTCTTGAAAAAGTCATCACACCATCATCATACAGATTGCCAAGACGAATTAAAACGACACGAAAACAATTTCGGTCTAAAACGACTGCCGTTACATTAAAAGATTAATCTTTCGATCGAATTTTCAATTATAACTAAGTCTGCCAACAAAAAATGAGGAGAGCCTTTTTAAAATGCAAAAATACTCGTTGAAAAGATGAGACGGTGATGAAGCGATACCTACATTCAGTTAGCTGGGCGGTAATTATGTTGAAGAGGGTAGACCATTTTGCCGGGAAATTAAACGAAAACACTCCGCCCCGCCACTCGCTTCCGGTACGGCTGGTACCGAGAATAAGTATGTCATGTTATGTTAAAATCAGTAGTATTTCAATAAATCATCAATAGCATAGTGGTTTAAGAAGCCGTCCTCGTAGCCGAGAGGTTACGGATTGGATCTCCCTTAGCAATTAAATTATAAACGTGATTCCATTCATAGAGCTAAGCTTTAGATGAGTTGGAGGCGGTAACGGGTCGACTATGTGTTTATAAACATGAATAACTTTAACATAAAAGTTCTAGCAAAAGCTTTAAAAGCCTTTGGTATAGATTGACTAGTATACCGTTGGTACACATTCCTAGTTACACAAAAAATGCAACTTAACACGCTTCGAAAGTTACAAATGAGAGTTTCAATAGAGCTTCGCTTGAAAGCCCTTCCGAGCTCCTGTGTCACACTTTAGTACCGGGATTACGTACCATTGCTCCCGTTTCAAATGAACAAATCGTACGTTTTGTCGGATTTTAAGTTTATCCGCCCTATAAGCTGTGTATATACCGCAACAACTGCAAACATAGCAACTAAAGACCGGAATAGTTTTGGCGGTCGCTAGAAACAACACGAATGTTCTTTGCATTAGGGTATTTATTCATTTAATCTTTAGTAGATTATAGATAGATACTTATACCTGTTGCGTTCAAAGACGGCTACATTTTAGTGCAATTGGGCGGGTCACTTAAGTTGAATAAGCTATGAGAGGTGACCAAAAAAGAAGCGAATGGGACTCGCAACACAACCATTATCGCCGAAGAAGACGCATACTATATATTTATTTATACATACATCTCGAATTATTGGGACGGCTAAGCAAATCTTTAAGCATTCATTTTGTATCACCTACTAACCTTTATATTATAAACACGCCAATTGTATGAGCCCAAAGTAAACGCTTTTATTTATACAATGTACGGGGACGATTCCAGGAGGTGACACTTAGCCAGTTATAATTACATAGACTATTTCGAGACTCAGTTTTTTATACAAAGTTATTAATTCCTCTACATGAGACGCCTTTTAGAACGCGGCCCCGTCTCGCATCGCCGGATCTTGCATAGAGCTTAATAAATTCCACTGACAGTCGACAATTTGAAAATTATGCTAACTACCCAGCGGTTTCTTCCTAATCCCATTTCAATGTTAAATAAAATATCTTACAGCTCAACCAAATTAACTGCCCCTTTATTATTATTTATTATGTTTCGGAGGGTACGAAACATAACTTAATGAAATTGAGAAATAATTATTTCATACTTAATAAATCCTGATGTTATTAAATTTTGATTAAAATGGTTCAGTTATGATAGCAGACACGTTGAGCCGAATTTAGGGTTTCGGTAACAAGTAACGGTGCTTAATTAAAATAGCGAGCAAAATTAAAAAGTCCGTTGACTTTTCATAGCTCCGACAATGTTCCGTTGGCAATGTTAAGTGGAAATTGTTAAGGAATATTAACAAACTGATCTTCGTGAAAATTTATAAGTAAAATTAATTTGAGTCCGAGTTTGGAATTGGTTTTGTTGGTTTTACGGTATATACTAATTGTAGAACAAGGATATGACGTCGGAATTTTGGGTGAAAATTAATTGAATGCGGACGTCGGCGACGATCAATTAAAATTATTATTGATATGTGTTTTTTAACTAATCACAATAATGCTTTACTTAAGTACATAACATGCCTTGAAGGGACGAAAAAATGCATTCCCAATACTTGTAATATTGTATGATAAACACCTTTCAAGGAGCAAAGCGGATCACTTTAAGTAAGTTGAAGGATATAATTATGAGCTAGTACTTAGATAATTGGTAGCCAAAATATACGTTTGCCGATCCATCTATTATTCAAATATGCTTTGGGTACAATAAAATGTCTAAGTGGATACCAATTGATATAACTCAAGTCTCAGAGTATACCAGCCTTGGGCAGAATAAGGATTTAAAATTTAATAAACGGATCAAGTTAAATGGTTCTGTCGGTGTCTGTAAGACAATAAAGAAAAGAAGAAAACGGTATTAAGTCGGATAGACTTCTGATTAAACTGTTGAAGAAAATAAAAAGAGATGTAAAAAGTGATTTATATTTGTTCAGTTGCACGAACGAGAGGATAAGTTCAAATGATTTACGCGTTTGTTTAGCCCGGTGAAGTTTTTAAAAGTGTTTTTTTATCTTAAACTTCAAACCTTATTTTGTCGTTATAATGAAATCTTGAATACGTGATACATTCTTAATCTATCTACTTACTCATTTGTGATTAGTGAGTGTGGTATGAGTTCATAATATTAGAAAACTCAACATTCATAGGTTAAAGAATGAACAAAATATTTCTTGTTCTATAAAATAATTTCGTAGCTCATTCTGATAATATTATTTTTAATAAAAGCGATGCTGCACGCAGCATTCCGCCTTTAACATTGTAATTAGAAAAAATATAGAGCAGATTTTAATTAAAACCGAGTTTACATTTCAACAAACACTTTAAGGTAGACAGAAGGCTTTAGTAGACATGAATCAGGTGTTTCATTATAATATAACGTTGAGTGAATTGGCACAAGAAGTAAGCTGATAGCGATGAGTTGTATATAAGCCTAAATGAACAGGCTTTAAAACTCTATATAATCTCTAATTTATTAACTGTAGTTATATTGTACTGTAATGTAACTACAGTTAGTAAATTGTTGTAATTGTGGTATACTCTTGTAAGACATTTACACATACTATGTTTGTGATGACATGTTACTGTATATATGTGTTGTAAATATAGTAAACATTTCAGATTCTCCCTTCAAATTCTCTAAAGTCTCGTAGTACTCGAACGAAAAGAAAGAAAGAGAAGTCTATCTCAAACTGGTTTGTGCTGTGACAGAAACGTTAATCGAAGGCTTGCATTATTTTTTTGACTTAAACAACCCTCAAGTGTTGTAGTAACTAAATAAACTGAGTCAAGACGCTCATCCGGCAATGAATTCACACCATCTTATTCACCGCAAGATGTGTTTACGCTACACCCTTTTCTCTTACGGCTTAAGCACCACAAAAACTGGGGCCGGGCGTTATAAATTAAAAGAAGACCATTGGAAGCCCGCCCACCACTTTATGAACCGGTCCAGCTCGTTTAAAAACTTCATTATACCATAACGGAGGGGTACCTTCGTACCACTGAACATTCCGGTACTCCTTGTTTTGGCGTTTTTCAGAATAGGTGAAGTCAATTATTCACTTATATAGAAATGTTTATGTATTCTGTGGACAGAAATTATGTTTCTGTTATATGTTACGCTTATTTTTTGGTACACAATAGTGAACATAATTCAGCGAGGCTATGTGAAAAGCTAATTATTTTTAAGTATGCTATGTCATAATTTGAAATAATTTAGTAAAAGTAATGGAAAGTATACAAAGAAAACTAGTTATTTTATGATATGACGAGTCGAGACATTGACTTTAACCAATCGGTACGTGTTATTTATACATATAAATATGTAATACACTTTCATATCACATCAAAAGAAACGTTCGCCGTCCAATTTACATCCTCATGATCGCTCCTATCGGGAGATTTAATATTGAACTAGAACTCGCGACAAACGGGGGAACAATTCCGACCCAAAAAAAACTTCTTAGTGGAGTCCCAAACGAAACGCTGAATACAAAATTTGTTATTATTCATATGAACATAAAAGGGAATTTGATATTCGCCAAACGTCTGCGGGGTCCCACTCATCGTTATTTGTTTTAGATTACTTTGGGCTCGGGAAAGTTAGGCACTAAGGACAAAGAACACATGGATTTATTAGAGCTTACATACAATATCAACTTACGCAGCGACCCTGAAAAATAATATCACTAAGTAGTTGAGTTTTTCGATTCAAATTTATTGCTGTGGATCAGATTTTATCTTAACTGAGATGTTAAGTTGTAAAGCATTGGTAAAGTACACATTTAACAAGCTACCATTATTTTTTATCAATCAAGGTCGACTAACATTTATTGAAGGGATGCCACACATTTATATACTGCTTACAATAATAATAATAATACCAGCCTTTTAATGTCGCACGGTTGGGCACGGGCCTCACCTCAACGCGAGGGGGATTAGGCCATAGTCCACCACGCTGGCCTAGTGTGGGTTGGCGGACTTCACACTTCTTTCGAGGGATTCTCTCAGACATGCGGGTTTCCTCGCGATGTTTTCCTTCACCATTTAGTAAGTGATAATCTCGGTTGAAAATGATATTCGCACATAAAATCCGAAATTTCAGAGGTGCGAGCTGGGGTTTGAACCTGCGATCCTCGTTACCGGACAAGCGTTCTACCAACTTGGCTATCTCTGCTTAGTAAAATTATTAATTATATATATATATATATATATATATATATATATATATATATATATATATATATATATATATATATATATATATATATATATATATATATATATATATATAATTTTATTTAATAATATATTATATATATTTAAATACATTGTCTTCCACCTGTCTATTTGCGTAAAGAGCGCATAATGATATAAAGAGAATGTCTCCGTAGTTTGTTTGAATATTTCATAGGTCGCGGAGGAGCTTCGCGGTGATTACCCTAACGGGCCACTGAAAGCGATTGCCTGAAAAATATGTTAATGACGTCACATTTTGCGTTAGAACACTTTTAATAAACGTCATTTTTTTATTGTTCTATGAAGCGCAGCAAATGTCACACGTGGGAAAATTAAAAAAAATAAATATTAAGAACCAACGAAATCTGGCTTTTAAGAAAAGTAATAGGTATGTGTAGTAGAACTAAGGTTAATATGGATTGTTTTCCACGGTGCGGTGTTCTAATTGTCCAAATTCTATTCTCAAAAAAAAATTATGTCGTATAATAATATAATGAAAAAAATATATAATTCATATAAGCTGCTGCCAATTGAACCTATATCATACGCGAAAATATATTTCTTCCCGGAAGATTAGAGCACATATTAAAAAAATTCGCCATATAACCTCGATGTCTTAGAAAACTTAATTAGTTTGAAAAAAACCTTACAAAACAATGATATTAGTACCTAAGCACTGTATCGTCGAAATGTGAAACACAAATAACAAACCATTCTCACCCTTCTGCCACATAAGCCCAAAGATTATTTCCGATTGGCTGCCTAATCCCGGCAAGCGGGTGTGTCGGACCATGGCCGTAGCCTTTTTAAATATATAACAACATCCTGAGGCTTCGGAAGCCCTCGTAAAATCCATGTAAAGATTGTTGCGCACAAACTACCCCCGCAATGAAATATTTACACTGAATTCCCAATGCCTGATATTCGAGAAACAAACGTAAAAACATCCTGGACGATTTGATACTGGATTTGTATGGTTGCATTTGACTTTAGATTCATTAGCCTCTAATCGTTCGTGCTAAGTTTTTTACAAGAATATTAATATGTAATTATAGGTATGCCATTTCGTACTTGTTGTAAAATGTAAGCCCATTCGCGAATTGTGCAAACCATAGTTTGATTTTGGTTTAAACCACTAACTATTATAATAATATTATATATAGGTTATCATATTATATTTAATCAAATATGTGAAAAAAATAACATTCGATTTCATTACTCACAAACCGTTAATTATAGTGGGTGGAACAGAACAACGGCCATTGTCAGACGATGTTAATAGATAATTATTTCAGGATACAGTTTCATATAGTTAATAAAACTGCTTGACAATTAGTCTACATAAAGTTCAACTTTGTCATTAACTACGATTAAGTTTAACGAGCTATACGTGGAAAATGATTAATTGTGTTAGGGCGGCATAATATTAAAACATATAACGTATTTGATTGGGTTTTCTATAAGCATAATTACAGCCCATAATTAGTGCCGAAGTCCCAAACATAGCGTAAGTTTGTATCTTGGTAACCTGAGATTATAACATTTTAGTAACATACCTGTACAAATATCGCTATATGAACACATGGAATGAACGATCTCCAATCTATTGTATTATGGGTTTTAAACTATTGATTGAGTGCAATCCATGCTTATATAATGCTGTACTAATGAGCCCAACTGGTAGTGTTAATCGAAATTATGCTTACGTATAAAAAATGTAACTTTAATTTTAGTAATAGTTTAGATAAGTAAGTACAGCGAAACGTTGATACACATGCTTTTATATTATCTACAACAAACATTGAGTTAACCGGTAGGATACAATCTTAGCTTTATATATTTGCCTCGACAATGTTCGTAGAAAACTCGACTTTCGTGTCCTGAAAATAATATGAAATAGAATACAAAAAGCTTTTACTTTTATTTATTTGTTCACACATCAACAGCTAGATTCGTAAAGAAACTGGCTGAAAGTATACATTTCTGTATAAAAGTATAAAATACACTTCGAAAATACCCAATTTTTGCTGACCTCATAAATATAGTTTGAGGGGTTGATTATGGAAATTTGAATTTCGAACCTTATTAATGTATTAAATGACTAGGAGAGTACCAAATGCATTATTCAAATGTATTTATAAATAGACAAATTTAATTTCAACCGTAAAGTGAAGATGCGTCTTCGTAAGGGCGTCTCTTTAAATAAGTTGCATAGTAATATTTTTAAAGATACAAGCAACATACGCCTCTTGCTCATAACTTTAGCTTGAGAGGGAAATAAATTGGTATCAATTTTAAAAAATAACGCGGTAGGTATACGTGGCTTCATTCCTTTAAGCATCTGACTACCATACTGACTGCTACCTATTGCAACAGGGACTATAACAGATACATAGAGTTTTCAAAGTACTGATAAAATTGGAGTTAGTAACGCATGTTTGAATTTTAGAACGAAATTGTAGGCAATGGCATATAGACTGATTGCAATCCAATTATGCAACTATGTTGTGCTAACTAGTAGTGAGTATTGCGTTTTCAATTTTGAATGTAATTCGCTATTATACTTAGACGTACTAAGTATTTTTTTCGACTATAATATACACGTGTAAATTTATTACTATAATAATATTGTGCTTATCAGTGCGTCTCTACCGTAATTGTAGGCCCACTATGTACCTATTGTTCCCTTTTTTCGGATCTTGAAAGAAATTGTATGAACATAACGGCTAACGAGGAGAAAGAACCTATTTTCTCATGAAAGCTACCTGTATCAAGTTTGGAAATATTGTGCCTAGTTAGGTAGTTAACGCAAAATTCTTTTTATAATGGTATTATAAAAATAGGCATATTTCCAGTACTTCTGTAATGAAAATAATGTGTGCAATAGGTTAGAGCCGCGTCTAACCCATTACACACACTATGGATAGGAACGTAGTCAGGTACCGTGCTAGGTTTGGCCTTTTATCAGTTCCAGCCCATACCTCTCAACTGCTCCACGATCCACATAAATAATACAATCAAGTAATGAATATTTACTGTTGACGATGTCAATCAATTTAATATGGTAACTAACTCCACAAAGCCGTTATTGTACTTCACAAAGACATATGAGAACAATTGAATTAATAATTCAAATTATCGATACCTCAAAGTTTTGCGCTCAGCCGTGCAAGCTAACACTTGCACACAACCTAGCCAACTTGCACACATGCTTGCGTAATGAAACCATTGAATAATAATCGGCTTTGCCCACATGGTATTGGCCTCCAGGGTGGTGGGAATTATGCGACAAATGTGCCAACTGGTAAAGCGTTTTACGACCGAAATGACGCGCTGAATCGGATTTGGATCACGTCGTCGAAGCGAAGACAGTCTGACGTGTTGTCGTCGACTTGCATAAATTTGCAAGATTAAGCAGGGCTCGAAACACCGGCTCTCGCCTTGGATGCGGTCTGTAGCTATTTACATAAATGTATTCCCTTTCTGCTGGGGAACCTCTAGCCGCGAATATTTACGCTGCTACCTTCACTGATTTGTTAAGTAACGTAAGATGCGTGTACAACTACGGCAGTCATGTTAGGCCTCTACGAAATTCCTAATAAAATATTAAAAAAAAAAAATGTTTTTTTCTTATATTTACGTGAATACTACTATTATACATTGGAATAAAACTAATCCGGTCCTCCCGTGACCATGGTTGCTGTAAAGCAGCCGAAACGTCGAGAACGTAAAATAATATAATATAAACGTGATAAAATCCTTAAATCCGTAGATTTAATAAAAAAAAACTACTTGATTTTGCGGATTTTGCACTATTATTACATTGTGAAAATATATTTAAGGTCAGATTTGTGTAATAGGTAGCCGGCCTTCTGCTTTTTGTGATATAAACCTACCGGTCTCTCATTTTAGTAGACAGGTAACTGTACATAAGAGGAAGGCTAATGTACGCTTAATTATTAACGCTCCTTGCTCGAGAACTTTTATCTTTTAGTAGGTAGGTAATATAGGGTGCATTAACGCTTTCCAGGCTACGTAGCAAAATCACAGGTGACGGAATTCGCAGTGTCTCTTTGTTCTAAGCAAGTATAGTTTTACACACGTGAATCCAGTTCGTGATGTTATATTAGTATACAAGATTTTTTTATATTTACAAAATATTTCAATGAACTACGGCTATTTGCGCTAGCCAGTATGAAAATTACAAGTTTATTTATTTACCTTTTTGGGACAAACTCTTCCTTCAAACAACAACAAAAGAAATCAAAACAACTTGAAAGCATGATCGGATGATTGAATATTTAAAACAAAAACTTGATCATATTAATAGATCAGTAATCTCAGAAATATAAACAGACTTCAGGAAACGTTGTAGACGTTTACAAATTTCGATACTTAATTTTCAGATGGTGGACACTTTTGTAAATATGAATCGACTCACGAAATCCCCCTTATCGGACTGTGTCTGCGAGCGACACGGCTTTTAATACGTGATCCGAATGCTTCCCAATTATGGGAGCTTAAGGAGTGACGCCTTCCCAAAGGTGGTGGTGCGAGTGAAAAGAAACTAACGATACCGCCTAAACCTGTTTTGCAGTTTATTATTGCTTCTTTGTAACCAGTCCCAGAAATGTTAAATATGTACCTACTATAATCGTTAAGTGAAGTCAGAATTTCAAAATGTGGATTAAAAAAAAACAAAAAAAATGGCAATTGTGATCATTTAAATAATTTTTTAAAATTGTATAATCGAAAATTCCAATTTGCATAATGATTAGAAATGCGGTTAAGAAGCGCAAGTTCATGACTTAGTATACTCTTTCTGAGTCACCTGTACCTACATACATAAAGTTTAACGTCACGTTATCAAAGCAAAATTCCACTCTACCATACAGTATTTGTCACAATATTTATTCCCTTTGAAAACTAAAGTGATGATTATATACATAGAAGATTGTAACTATGTTCAAAATTTGATCTCATGTACTCCTAATCCTTTTGCTATAGATCATTATGCAAGTATGTCTGCAGCTGTGAGAATCGATCGATCGTATTAGCTCCTAAGGAAAATTATAAATATAGAAAACGACTGGAAAAGAGAGTTAAGAAATGGATAATATTGAGAAGGACCAAGCACATATTATACTGCAGTCTAGAAGCTAGAATTAAATGGAGTAGTTACAATTTGATAGGAACTGAAGATGAAGAAGATTAAAATTGTAATACATTTCATCTATCTTGAACTAAAATAAGAAACTTGACTCTGATAGAAGCAATAGGTGTTAGACACATAATCATTTCATCTTCTAGTATAGGGAGAAGATCTTTGTAGGTGTAACATGAGAAGCTCCTTTCACTTGTCTTAATATAGAGCAACTTCTACTTTATACGCCATGAAGCTAATTATCTTATCTCATTTATGTATCTTATTCTTGGCCTTCCTTTTCCACGTTTTTTTGTTAATTTGATGATGTCATTTTGCATTAGACTTGTTATCATCATTTTTGTTCTAATACGTATTTTTTCATTTATATTCGTTCTTGTATTGTCTGTCGCATACATCACTATTGACCTGTCCAATTACTACTACACTGACTACATCCATCTTTTCATCTTCTGAGCTATGATTGTCAATTTGTCTTCATATACCTACTATAACACCTTTATCATTACCCTTAATTATAAATTTACCATGTCTTTAACACTCTTCAATACACCCTCATAAGTGACTCTTACTATTCAACTGATATTTTTCATCTATAGGAGTTGAAATAATCAAAGCTTTCAATTGCGCCAAATGCTGGTATAAAGTATGAAAATGTATTCAGTTCGCTCGAGTTACAATTGGTGACAGCTACGTTAGCGATGTGATCGGAGCAATTTATCAGCAATATTCATATCTCGATACGCCAATAGACGTTCCAGTCACAAGGTTTATTTTGGATCCTTGAATGAATGAATTTTGATGTTTTGATATTTTATTAGATGCGTTTTGTACCCGACTGAGTAAGAAGCAGGGTAATATATTTAACTATGGGCTCTGAGCTTTCATAAGTAAATGATGTATTCACTCGAATTCTATTATGATTTTAATAGTTCTGTCCTTCTGAGGCAGGATAAGGGAGTTGATTAGGTCTGTTAAGGCAATAAACCATAAAGTTTGCTTGAAGTCTATTGAAAAGTTATGGGGTAATCTATAGTATTGGTAATACTTATCTATATATATTGTTACCATGAAAATAGATTACAGTGGTCTACGAACATGACTTAAATTATTAGCTGAAAAAAAAATCTGGGCCACACGTAGGAAATTCCAAAAAGTTTATCTATGAAGTCTTACATGTCAACACATAATACACATTTGATATATTTCCGAGTCGTATAGCAAGTCTTCGATTTCGAGATCCCGCACGCCACCAGAAATAATAACTAGAGAACGCAGCGTTCAGCAGCATACTGAAACTATTACCTGACCGGAATGCTGCAATGTACTTTGAAACTGCAAGATTTATTGTTATCTTGTTCAAAAGACGACGTGGATTTTATGTTTTGTATTTTTTGCTTTGAAAACGAAATGTACTATGGTAATTGAAATAAAACTATTTTTTAAGGATTTTATCGCGTTTATTTTCCGTTTTTACGTTCCCGACGTTTCGGCTGCTTTACAGCAACCGAAACGTCGGGAACGTAAAAACGGAAAATAAACGCGATAAAATCCTTAAAAAAATAGTTTTATTTCAATGTGTAGTATTCGCGTAAATATAAGAAATCAATATGTACTATGGTAAAATGAAATAAATGAGAAAAGCTGAAATATTTTTACAGTAAGTACTCATTGATGATAATTTCAACTGAAAAGGTACACACGCGTACCTACCAAAGGTTTCTAATTCCTTCATGAATAGAAACTACATAAAACCGTGTTTTGATGTAAAATGCTATGTTACTTATATAATCTGAAATGTTACCCGGGACGCGCTTAATTAGACTAAATTATTAGGTAATTAATGAGGCTAAACACAAGCCTTAACGAAATTGTAGATACATTTTCAGACGAAAGTATTTTGAGTATGTTAATATTAACTTGATTAATGTAAATTGTATCGAATATAGAGATAAACGAATCTATTCTATAACAAATCTTATTTGATATAATGGCGACCTGATGGCAGTGGCCCTGCTTTCTATGCCAAGGGTTCGAATCCTGGTAGGGAGAAGCTTTGTGTGATGATGAGATGATTGTAGAATGTTTGTACCCGAGTCATGGATGTTTAATATCTATATAGGTATCATATTATACTGAGTTCACCCTCAGTCCATTGTACGGCGATATTATATATGTTTTTTTTTATACTGTATTAAACGATCAAAATAATAAATTGCACAATTTTTATTATAGCTGCTATGTATCTGGCGGTTTACCAAGTAATGGTCATCATGAATATGCTTCCACAGCGGCACGTTGCGAGGTTTCCGCGGCATTAGACATAATTCACACATTGACAAGCCGGCGGCATTGCTTCTTATGGCAGTTATAAGTTATTATTGTAAGGTGGTATTACTACCTTTTACCTGCGGCTTCCCCCGCGTGGATTTCGAGACCAAAGTCTAGTCAATATACAAATGAAGCTTTCAATCCTTGTTTAAACTCAGTGATTTAACAAGGATTTAACCTAACTTTGTACCTATTGATATACCCGTGAACGTAATTTCTGTTGTATTAATTCTTTGCGAATATTTTTTCTATTGTATGAAATGTATGTTATTGAGATAAAATGGCATCGTTTTAATTTATTAAGAGATTGAAATTCAGGTCAAAGAGTAAGACCCGAAATATTTTCAGAATTGGCAACTGTTTCAATATGACGACGACACATTCTTTGGGGACCTTCTACCTATTAAAATCCAGCATTACGTTTCAAATATTGCGAATTCCGTACCCAATTCATAGTTCTGCAAATACTTTATTACTATTCTAGCTGATAACTATTTGGCGGGATTGCGTAGTTAGGTACATTCTATGTAGAACCGTTGAGTAGAGTTCCCCAAACTAGCGGTATACATTTGGATCCTTGCTATTTATAATAATAACCATTATAAGTAAATATAAAATGATTTAAAAGCCATTCTTATGCCAACGAGATGTTGTGCTGTATCTTGGGATCAATCATGCGTACTTAATTTTATGTAGAGTTCAGAACTGCAAAATGTTAAATATAAATCTTTTCTATGGTAGAAAAACAAAGCAGAAATAAATATTCTATTAAACCAGTCAGGGACATATCTCAAAAATAAAATAATATTACGAGTTCATAATAAATTTTGTTGCCAGAGAGGCATACATAAAAGGTCCTACTTAAGCTCGTGTGACACATGTATAGAAAAAGATATAGAAGTGTGTACACGGCTTTAGACAAGAAGCGTAGTGCACGTCTCGCATTGGTCCGACAGTCACAGGAGAGGTTTTCAAATAATACTTATAAAACCTTTTAATACTGCACTTCCCTAGGAGTGGCAGGTGCAACGGATTTATCTCTGGGAAGATTTCGATATGAATTATATTTAGCTGTCAGACGGACTTATCTCCTTCTGAATTATTTACTCCGTCTATTTTCTGTTTATTTCAATGCTACTACGAAAATACCTTAGTACCTATACATTCTGTCAAATAGGTATTGGGAATTTAGAAAAACATATTTTTGCATAGCTAAAATTCATGGAAAATTTTTGGCGCGAACTGTCAAAAAGTTATTTGAGATCTTTCAGATTTGCTATACGTCCTAGAGTGTTTTTTGTGTCACCCACAACATTTCTTGTGTCAAATCATTAAATACGTTATAGAAGCCCTACGAAGAGTTGTTAAATTATCAAAAAAAGAGCATATGAGTGGGACAAGGAATTCAAAAAAGGTTTAGAAGTAGTTGAAGACCTGCCTCATCAACATCTTCGAATGAAAGCAGCATCAATAAGGTAATGCATCATCAACATGGTAATGACAAATCGGCGATCCAAATCGAATCAATTATCAAATGTAACAATGTAGCAATGTTAATCAAATGCGATTGTAACTACATACTGCTATGTTACTTATTGGGACATTGCAGCTATCGTTGTCACGTGTTCCATACATTGCACATTTGTTGCATACCGTGTTGAGCGGTGTGTGGCCCAACATAATACGTCACGTTCATTCCGTGTTACCGCTAAGGTCTGCACATGGCAAGGAAGCCCGTAATATACACATAACCGTTTGGAATATTCTTGTACTGGATGTGACTTTAAAGTTTAAAATACTATTTTCAGTCTGACACCTTATCCAAGCGTTAGTAGCAATAAAGTCCAGGCTCTTCAACAACTACGAGTAAACCTTATTCCCACTATACCCAAATTGTCCTCAGCGGTAATAAGCTTCTCAGTGATACACGGAGATTATTCTGATCACTCAACATAATACGTACTAAACTGCACTGATAATAAGTAGGGTGTGTACTTACGTCATAGTAAAGTTTCCCCAGCCTTATCACCTCGCTGTATATCCACGTAGAGTCAGTAGAGAAAGGCTAGTCGTCGCTGGCACGTGCCACCCGGCTGGATGTTTATTGCATTGAGATTGCGGCATTACTTGGCCCAGTTATAATAAGTGTGAATGCAAGAGTCTGCAGATTTAAGTGAGTTAAGACAGAGAATTAGTTGGCGAACTTCAGTGTATATGATTTTAATTCAATATTGCCGTTTGTGCATGACGGAGGGGTTCATAGATTTGATGAACAGGCAGCCCTCTGGTAGTCCATATAACAATCGCATTTGTGTGCGTACGTGTAAGAGATCTTATATTGGCAGGGAACGTAGTTTTTTTTTTCGCAGCAATTATGTTTTCTGTGGTCATAGGTACCAGTTTATTTATTCTTTATAAAGGTAGTGATGATAGTTCTCTAATTACTTTCTTTTACAGCACGTCGCAATTCTGAGTTTAGCATGTCAAGTGCGAGCTAACTTTATAGTCTACCGTATTTAGACATATTGTATGGAGAATTGAAAAGCGCCTCTAGCGGACGGTATTTCAAATCTTTTAATTCTCCATACAAAATGTCTAAAAACGGTAGATTATAAAGTTTACGGTTAGATTACGAATTATATCGCAATTGAGCTACAGCTAGAAGACCGAAGTAAATTATAGTAATGCCGTCATTTGCCAATGTAGTCAAGTATTGGGCAAGCCGGAGGACCTTTTAAAAATACAAATTTTAATATTTAAAGCGTGTATTCTCTACAAGTGATCGCTTAAGACTAACTTACATCTAATCTAAACCTATGGCTTGTGGGTAACGGACCACCATGAAGCGGATGTCACTTATCGCTTCGTCTGTCGATTCAGCATCTCAAGTGATCTCGGTACTCAGAAAATAGGGCGCTGACAAGAGCTTTCTGGAGAGTCGGCTGACGTAACTCTTGTGGGTAACGGACCACCATGAAGCGGATGTCACTTATCGCTTCGTCTGTCGATTCAGCATCTCAAGTGATCTCGGTACTCAGAAAATAGGGCGCTGACAAGAGCTTTCTGGAGAGTCGGCTGACGTAACTCCTCCCTCCTTAAGTTCGAAGTTCTCTTTGTTTGGAGAACTTCGAGAGCATGACCATGACATTAATTTTAGGTGATATTTATAGATTAGGTAACAAAGTAATACAAAGATCAGAATATAGATTCCAAGAGTCCAAACACTTATACTACGCACTTCGATAATTGCCCTCTCACTTTCACCACTTTCAGTTTCACTAACACCTTTCTTCAGCGCCAATGATAAGAGCCTCAAGTCGTCCAGGTCAACGCCTTCCAGGTTTACAGGAGTTGAGGGTAGAGTATTTGTTGAGAAAAGCGTAGGCAGGTTTACAATCGGTAACTCAGGGTATGTTACATCTTCCATATACATCTGATGCATTTTCAGTATGGTGTCTTGAATTTTTACTTCACAGGAATCATCTAAGGTGAGTATGTAGGTACCTCTAATTGTATGTCGAAATATTTCGTCGCTGCATGTCCTTGTGAGTAACGCTTCGTCTCTACTATAGAGAATCCATCTATTCGATTGCAGGAACTGGATTCTGATCTTCTCAATGATGATGGGGATTTGCGTGCATGATGTTACGTTATTAGCAAACGTCATCAAATCGGTTATGCAGGAATCGTGGTTGAACTGGAGTATGCCGTCACTAGTGCAGAGGAAGCTGGACTCGTCGACTTCTTGGCATTGGTGTGTGAGCAGCCTGATCTTCGACCCTTTAGCTAGGAGGTACGGGTTTTTTGGCAATATGACGACGGTGGAGTTACGGGATAGTACAGGTATGGGAATCAATTTATAATAGATATAAGTATCTTTCTCAATGAGCGGTATTTCCAAAAGGTAAGTGATTTGACTTTTCTTCAAGTAGGCCTTCAGTGTTATAGCTTGTTCTATCTTAACTAGGTTTTCTAGACTAGGTATAAAAACTAATCTTTCTAATTTATTAATATTTTTAAGTAAATGTAAAAGTTTATTTGACTCTATTATAGATTGGTGTAAAATTCCTAACCTACTGAATGATAAACTAGTTTCTATTTCATTAAGCTGGGTGTAAATTACTTGAAAGTTATGTATAAGTAGATTATATGTGCTTACAAACTGAATTTCTAAATGTTCTAGTTTTCCAAGAGTTTTCGTTATTGTTTCAATTTTCCTATTAAGTCGAACGAGGTTGGCATCTATTATAATTGTGGAATTTGACAAAATTTGTACCATTTCGGTAATCACTGTCAATTTCTTGTGATCAGCGTCTTGATGAGACCTAATATCGTTAATTAATTTATCATATTTGATGGCATCGTCGTTATCGAGATTTCCGGTGATTGCTTTGATAAGTGAGCCTAAAGGATTAATAAGTCCTCGTTTAATTCGAATGGCTGGCATGATTTGGTTAAATTTGTTTATGGTTATGTTTTTAATGTACTTTACTTGACTCCTTAAATCTATAAAATTATCCGTAAAATTCTTATCAAAATTAATCTTAACTAACTTATCTAAATCATATAGTCGTTGAACATTAAACGTCAGTTCGTCTTTTAGAGGCTTAATGTCCAACACCTTTGCAAGTGTCCATCTGTCGTTGCTGATTACTGCAACACCATTTTTCACGAGCAGGACTCCAGGGTTTTTAACTAGTTCTTGCAGTTGAAGGGCCTGCAGTTGGCTCGCCATGGCTACCGCCAGGAGGATGTGGAGGTGCCTGCGAAGGGCGTTTAATGTTTTTTAATGGAACCTTAGTATCGCGATTCTTTACTTGGATGGGAATGACATTTCTAACAATTTCGTCTGAAACTATAGCTTTCTGAAATCGTGGTTTGTCTTTACTACTTCTCTTATTAACCTCTTTCGCAAATATTATATCACCAGTTTTTACTTTAAACTCAGTTTCTCCACCTCTTTTCTCTATTACTTTCTCTTTTTGCTTAATGGCTTGTTCGGATATGTGTTGATATAGAAACTTAGTTCTCTTTGCATGTTCTTTAATTAGTTGCTGCATGTACTGTTTTTCGAATTCTAAACTAAATACATTTTTAGAGTCTGTATGCCCGAGTAAAACTTCGAATGGAGTAAAACCAGTACTTGAGTGTATAGAGTGATTATACGCCATAACAGAGTACGTCATGACAGTGGCGGCGTCAGTGTACTTGTGCTCGTATTTCGCTAGTCTGTAAATTTCTATAAGGGTGGAATGGAACCTTTCTATTAGGCCCATGGAGTTGGGGTTATTTGGGGTTCCAATATGAAGGTCCACTTTATAAAGTGATAGAAGTTCTTTTAAGAGAGCATTATTAAATTCGGAACCAGGGTCTGAACTGATTTTCTGGGGCACGCCATAAAAGGAAAAGAATTTAATAAGGGCTCTTACGACTTCTGGGGTAGATCTATTAGGGATTTCAAAGGCTTGACCAACTTTAGAGAAAGCATCGACAACTGTCAAATAGTAATGTCCTTCGATAGAGAATAGGTCTATGAAAATTTCTTCTAATGGTTTTAGTTGGGTGTGTGTTAGCTGAAGTTTGGGTTTTAATGGTTTTCGATCATATTTCATACGCTTACATGTTTCACACGAATTTATAAAACTGGAAATAGTTTGTTCCATGTTATGCCAAAAATAAGTACGCTTGATGTGAGCTAGGGTCTCTCGGATACCACGGTGGCATGTTTTACCAGTGTGATATTTACTAACAATTTCCTTTTGTTCTAATTCATTTTCTATGAATACAACTCTTTTGGTGCATTCGAAAAATTGTATTGACTCCTTTTTAAATAAATATATTACCATTGATGCGAATTGTTGCCTATGTTCTTTTTCCTCAGAATTCATGTGATCTAATCGTAACTTGTCGATATTTTCAGTTAACATTTGGTCAATTTCTAAGTCGTTTCGGTCTTCTAATTTATTTAAGTCGCATTTTAAAGTCTCTTGTTTAGTCACTGCAAAAGGTCTTGTAATTGTTAGTGTCATCTCAGTATCTAAAGTATTCTGAATGATTGTAGTCGCGTATCCATCTTCACACTTAACTAGAGCGGTAGGCATTCTCACACCTTCACAAAATAATTTATAGTTTAATATAGCATCTCCGTTTTGTAAGTCAGTCGGTAGTCTTACCCTTTGTTCACAGCGTGGAGTTAATTTAATTTCATTTTTTGGATTATATATAATAGGTAAAACTGATGATTGAGTGTAAAGAATTTCATTTTTCATGTCGATTTTCGCGTCTAATTGTTTCAAGAGGTCACTGCCAATGAGTCCGTCGTAGCAACCGTCTACGTCATAGATGTAAAATTTATGCGTTTCAGTACTATTAAACGTGGGAAATAGTGGTATAACTACTACTTCGTCATGTCGGCTGGAAGCGTGAGTACTTATGACTTCGAATGGTTCATAGTGTTTGAAATTTTGGTAATATTCGTTAGCCTTTTTTGGGCTGATGAACGATCTCGAACTTCCGGTATCTATCATGAATTTAGAGTTAATTTCGGGTATTATAATGTAAGGTAGTTTTAGTCTGTTACAATTAAGTTTTATTATTTCAGTGGTTCGTTGGAGGCACCGATGTGAAAATTTTCAATATTGTGGACAAGTTGGTCTTGGTTGTCAGGGTCAGTGTTAGTTTCGTGAGTTTCAGCGCCGTCAATAGGAATGTTATCATTGTAGTCATAGTAATAGTTTGTATCAGGATCGTACGCACACGTATCTTCGTTATTTTCAGATTCGTTCAGGTTGTATAGTTCGTTCATTTTAAATCCTTGGGGTTTTATTAGAGGGGCTGTGCGCATGCTCACGTCCGTGGATACCTGAGGAGCTAATTTTTGTGGGGGACGGTAGCCGAATTGTTGTTGACCTTGATTGAATTGAGGTCGGTAGCCAAATTGTTGCTGTCCTTGGTTGAACTGAGGTCGATAGCCAAACTGTTGCTGGCCTTGATTGAACTGATGTCGATAGCCAAACTGTTGCTGACCTTGGTTAAACTGGGGTCGATATCCCATTTGAGGTGGGGCTTGATTAAATGACGGTTTGTAACCAAGTTGCTGTTGACCTTGGTTGAGCTGAGGTCGGTAACCAAATTGATGGGGTTGTGAGGCAGGCAAATTCAATTGCTTACCGGCTGGTACACTGAATTTAAAATTTGTCTGTGATTGGTGAGGATTTGAACTGCCTGAGTTATTTTGGGGAATACCAAATTTAAAGTTTTGTGTATTTGGAGTAAAGAAAGGCTTCATTCCAAATTTGTCTATAAAAGGGTTTTGATTCATAACTTGTGTCTTTGATTGTATTGGATTTTGTGATCTGAGCATTTTATTTCTAGAATTGTATTGATACATAAAGTTCACTTCTTCGAGCACTATACTCAAAGCATTTTCCAAAGAAGTTGAGCCTTTAAGGCGTACAATTCGAAGCAGTTCTTCCGGCAGGTTATATAAAAACACATTCATTGACATATTGTCATAAATTATAATTTTACTTCGACGGAGATTTACGTCGGCGATTAGATTGACCTTGGCAATCAATGTGCTTTTAACGTGTTGAATTCTATTGCAGAAATCTAGATAAGACTCGCCATTATTAATTTTTAGTGTTTCCAACTCTATTGCAATACATTCCTCCGAACGAGGATCACCGAAATGTTGTTCAAATGCATGTTTTAATTCAGGCCATGTATCTAAATCCTGTCGTTCGCTGATAAGAGCGGCTGCCCTACCAGTCAACCTTGAAGTTATAATGTGAAAAACGTATAGGTCCTGTTGCGGGTTTCCTTCTACTCTACAACAATTTATTACGTATTCACACTTTCTAATGAATAAGCTAAGCAATTTCTCGTCACCGTCAAATTTGGGGATGACATTCGCGAAATCTCGGGGTACTTGCACTATACTTTCCATTATTATATTTATACAATAACTATCCTATAACTTATGTATATCTACCTACTTATGTATCTCTATATGTATCGTAATTTATAAAATTTAATTCGAATATACTATATTACTTATATTTGTTTACTAATCCTATTTTAAAAGAAACCACAAAACACAATTCGATTTTTGGAAATAGCGTTCGGAATTTCTAGATACGTATAACTAAAATAGTGAATAGGATTGGGTTTTGACTGGAAGTAGCTATTTGGGTCTACTCACAGACTGCCCATGTCCCTCGTTGAGTCTTAGGCGCCGTCCTCCGGATCACGATGATAGCGTGGTGGTAGCACTCACGGTTTTAATGTTCTTGACAAATTTATTTGGTTCGTGGATTCCCGTAAAACGCGTGAAAACGTACGCCGCGGTATACTGATTTTTGAGTTTTTCGCGACGCGGAAATCCTACCGGCTGCGCCAGTCAAGTATTGGGCAAGCCGGAGGACCTTTTAAAAATACAAATTTTAATATTTAAAGCGTGTATTCTCTACAAGTGATCGCTTAAGACTAACTTACATCTAATCTAAACCTATGGCTTGTGGGTAACGGACCACCATGAAGCGGATGTCACTTATCGCTTCGTCTGTCGATTCAGCATCTCAAGTGATCTCGGTACTCAGAAAATAGGGCGCTGACAAGAGCTTTCTGGAGAGTCGGCTGACGTAACTCTTGTGGGTAACGGACCACCATGAAGCGGATGTCACTTATCGCTTCGTCTGTCGATTCAGCATCTCAAGTGATCTCGGTACTCAGAAAATAGGGCGCTGACAAGAGCTTTCTGGAGAGTCGGCTGACGTAACTATGTATCTATGACTTTGTGCCTACGACGATTCCAAAATTTCTTCTTAATAGAACTGAATTTAGATTAAAATATTCGGTGAATGTATACACAACAACATAAATTCTTAGAAAACTCTCATAATAATTCAAAATAAATAAAACCATGAGGAAGCGATGAAGCAAATTAACGAAACATCAATGAAGCAAGTAAAATACGTATCGAACCCCGAACAAATCATGCGATGAATTCCGATAGACAGTACTGAAAAATGTCAACGTAGGTAATACTAGTCGAGTCCGAGAGGAATTTGTATCCGCACCTACTAATTCTCGTTGCGAAATCCTAGCGACAATTCGCTTGATTTTCTCTTACAAGTTGCCGAACGTTTCATTCCACTCCCCTTCTTTGCACAACAAAGGAAGCTGGGGTTTTTGTGTGCGGCTCAAGTCGCGACACAGGGCTGGTTTTAATCCAGGATGTCGCATTTACGTGATGCTTGTGTCAATATATATGTTTAAATGTACGTGGCCTCATATTATGGATAGGTAAGCGTGTGTTTGAGAATCCTAATATTACAATTCTCGTAATGAGGGTAGCCTAACGACTTGTGTTTATATTTTGTTACCAATTGTAACGATTGCTTGTCGTAATTGGGAGTAGTAGCATAATTATAGAACACTGTGAAATTATAATTGCTTTATAATTACGGTTTCATTAAATTCAATAATCATGTAATATTGATACGTACATACCTACCTAAAGTTTAAACGAACGAGCGGAATAAGTTACTTTACCCCCAATAAGTTTTTGCATCAAAAATACTACAATCTAGATGACATTACCATTTAAACCTTACTGCAGGCAGTGCACTATAATATACATAATAGAACAATCCACCTATTTCACTTCCGCTTGCATGGTAATTATCATGTCTCTCGCAACGCATGAGTTAAATTCAAGTATGATAAATAATCCGGATGTAATCGTACCGTCACGTCATTATTATTTGCTATGTTTTTAATAGTCCTATTTAAAAATATCTCAACAGATTCTACTCTTGATTCTGAACAAACTTATTTTGGCCACACGCCCTATAATACGAGTATGTATACGATTCTATTGTCTATTAAAGAATTATACAAATAAAATAATAAAGTAGTCTCATCATACATGGCCATTATCCCGTTATATTGGTATACAGCACTGAAATGCACATTACTGATGAAAGCGGTACGGTCCTGACAGCTCGGCTGGTGCACTCTGTCGCGGTCCAAATTGTGCGATGCGGTGCCGCGCATGTACACTGCGGCTAACGTGAGATTGCATCTTTGTAGTGTAGATGAAGTGTAGACGTATGATTCGTGCTCATTGCTGTTGAATAGTTTCGGGAACGTATAAACGTTGCTGATGAAGTACCTAAAAGGATAAAGGAATAATTACCGACGCTAATTTTTTTTCTGCAACTGCAAATTTAATTGCTAATTTTTTTGAACTAACACGAAAGGGGTATCATTATTTTGTAAACCAGTTGATCCATACTGTTTATACAATAACAAAAAACATTAACATAATCCTCTATAGGCATAAACCAATATTTTAATTATACCTGCTATATAACAGGCACTCAAGGGCACATAATCGCGTCTTATGTGACCAGAACTTTAGGGCGGGGCGGTGAGCGCGCGGACGGGCGGGCGTTCAAACATATTAGTCTGAATTTCTCTCACGTACCACGCGACCGTTTCAGACAATGTCCGATATCTGTCTACACTATGCATTTATTCTAAATGGCAACTAGATTATGTCAGTTTCTTGTTTGAGAGATGGCAATATTGTTAGATAATTAGTGTGCGGGCTTATTTAAGAATGGTTTTGGTCTTAGTTAATAATGGCATAATTTAGCCAACATGGATGAAAGTTAAGCATGTTAAGTACTGACGTGCATTACGTAACCTTACATTTTAGAAATTACTCGCTTCTTGCTACTTATAGACTTCATTATATATATTTAATTAGCATCAATGCAGGGATTTTTCTAAATGTGTGTAGCTATTTAATAAAATTAAAAAAATACAACCGAATTGAGAACCTCCTCCTTTTTGAAGACAGTTAAAAATAAACTTTGGATGGAATTTTGTTTTTTTTTTGACAATATATTTGAATGAGTTCGGATTAAAAATACATACTAACATCATTGTACTAGGTACAACATTCTTTATGTACAGTGTGATTTTTAACTTGTTACATATAAATTTATAGAAAATTATTATCTATTTACAATGGCTTACAAAACACTTCTTCTGGTACCTTCGCAAAGCGATTGTGAATGGGTAAAAAGATATTAAAATTGGGCGCATGAAATTGTATCTAACGATAAAACCCTTGTTTCACAGCGCGGATCCCAATATTAAATTAAATAATTATTAGCGCAGCAATTAAATACAGGCGCATAATTAATTCTAAACTTATTTTTGTACGTTAACAATACAAAGAAGGTATTACTTGCAAGAAAGTATTGATAGGATAACCCTCTAATTATATTTCCTTTGACTATTGATGTACTTACTACTTCAATTGATTGTATGTACACGGTATGTAACCCCAACGCTTGAGTCAATTTATCGACATCAAACAACAATAAAAAGTAACTTTCTATTTACTCAGAACTCAGTTTTGATCCTTTCTATACGTGATCTAATCAAGAAAGGTTCCCTGAATGTAGTTAATTAGTCAAATAGAAAGTTTGTGAGCTCTGCTCCGGTGAGTGCTCGCCAAATTGTTTGTTTGCAAACATTGTAAATTTCAAGTCAATTGTTGAATTAATCTACTGTTACCGTTATTTTAATTGCAAAGATATTTTCTTAGGGAAACATAATTTCGATTAATTTTCGACTGCTGAGCCAAAGCGTTATTGTAAACGTTGAAATTATTTTGTTGAAATGTTTTTCTTACGGGCGTTTCTATTATTTCCTTGTATTGTGCAAATTCGACTATATTATCTATGAAGGAATGGAAATAAAGTAAGAATGGAAGAAGTAATGAGACGCATATAATTAACACAGTGATGAGATTAGTGATGATGATGAAGATGGATACAGAGTGAGATGAAGGAACAAGTATAGATTGACGGATTTCATTTAGACTTATATGAATGAGGTCGCAGTAAAAGTTAATATGACAGAAAAGCGGTGTAAATAGACTCGTCGTCGCCAGATTTGGGAAAACTTGCATGGATAAGGTATAGCACTTTTAATTGTGAAAGTCGACAAGTTTCTTTTCCTTACACAACTCAATCTAAATATAAATGTTTACATTGAACGTGTTTATAGCTTTGCCGAGCAGTGAGATACGATAAAGAAGAAGGTAAAAAGGTGGTGTAGAAAGGTGTCTAGTGGAAAAGGTTCTAAATATTTTGGAAATTCGTATTATATTCATGGGTATATGTATCTCTAGTGTACTCGAAATAATACTAGTATAATTGGCTTAGTGCTTAATGGTTTTAAATACTGAATTAATTATTATACTCGCAACCTCAAGCCCGCTTTAGTTTCAGATTCGTAAAAATATTTTCCTTCAGATTCTATGTAATTTGCAATCCTTATATATTTTTAAAGACGCCGTCCAACATTTTCTTATCACTGTTTTCATCTGATATGCAAAGTACATAATATGATGAGAACATTTCTATTCATTGCATCTTCTTTTCATTAGTGCGTTATTGTTATAATGCGGTTATAAAAAAAATTGAGCCTCTCTCAGTAACGACATCACCGTAACTTTTACGATAATATTTATCCCGTACTTCTTTTCTACCGTCACAAACAATTACCGACCTTATTAATATCCACTCAGAAACTGACGGCTTCCTGTAAGCTAACAAGGAGATTTCATACTTAATGCGTACTGTCACGATGCTATCTCTCGTATAACCTATGTTTATCTGCGGCTTTGAGTGCGGACCCCAGGGTGCTATGAATAAATGAAGAAAGCAAAAGTGTGTTTGGCGCGTTCCTCTTTGAAATCCTTTGAGGTGTGCTGCTCTTAAACGACTCTATTTAAATACACAATTAACTAGGACCATATTTTTGTATGAATATTAAAGGTTGGCTACGTTGTGATGTGGCTGAGTATTTGAATGTGTTCGTGTTGTATGGACTCTGCTGGTGCTTTTTATATTGTTATTTAAGTTATGTGTCTGGCTACAAAAGCAGAGATACCTAAAGCTATTCTAGCTTTGTGTAAAATACGAGTTGATTTCAAAATATAGCTTTTATCTATAATTAATTTTATAATGACTACCCGGGCAGTACTTGCTCGCGAAAAAAATGCTATAAGAGCAATTCTCCCCAGAGTATCCTAACGTTCTATTAAGAAGACTGATTGATGTTTTGATGGACTTTCATGGTAGGTATTGTCGGGTCATTACTACTTGTACACATTTATGGTCATTTACGCATGACAAAACTTAACTCCAGGGCTACGGTTTCCTATGGCCGGTACCTGTACTGTTGATGCAAAAAGAAACTCTAGTGCAGTAAGTCCAAGTCCAACTATTGAACACAGTAAAATATAGGTAACCAAACTGTCGTTTTGATTTTCGCTCACTCATCAGTACTTTGATCAATTTTCATCCATCGTTACTTAATCGTAATCGTCGAAGTCAGCAACTATTCGATGATAGTTAACATACTGTAGGTGAGAATTTAGGTCAAATGTAAAACGAATTGCCGCGCCGGCATTCTGTCAGACCGCTGACGGGGTTGAAAGCGCTCTAATGAACTGATGTTACATTCAAAGGGAGAGTTTTTCAACTAAGCTTTAAATATACGAACGATTAATAAAGTACCGTGCCACGGAATTGTTGAATGCAGTTACTTTTTTCAAGCGTATATGGTGTTTTGGAAAACGCGTTGAATGCTGATTGGGGGTGTTTTCGACTGTGGCGTCTATTGCTTGCTAAGTGTTGACTAATGCTATTCTTATTCCATTAGAAAACAAATGCAATAAGAGTTTAGTCAAAATCATAATGTTCACCTATGATGGTAGCTTGGTATAGTGGTTCAGTGTAGTTCGTTTGGATCATAACATCGGGTGGTTGTGTGTTGGATTCCCAGGTGGCCATATTATACACATGATTTTTACGTGATATCGCAATAGGTGTGTTTCTCTGGTGACATTTGATCATTTATCAGTCACGTCACGATCCGTATTATAGGATCGTGATGTCTGAAAGTATTAGCAGCAATTTGGACCTTTTGACGTTAATAAAACCCCATACAAATCTTAATAACATTGTGTAGTCATGGTAAAATTGAGTTAAGGGCTTAAAAGTGCATTAAATTTCACAGGTGCAAACTGGAGCCTGAACCCTAGTTCCCAGGGTGAGCGTTCTACACGTTCCAATATCTATATAAAAATAGTGTGTGGTTATAATTATAACCAGCGTGTTTCAGTGGCAAACGGCTGAAAAGCCAACGAGCCAAACAGTGGTCACCGCTTGAATCCTCGCTAATGACGCAAAACTTCGCTCGCGACAGTTAAATATAGTGCGAATTTATTTATGATCTGTTTTTATGCGCTAATGGAAATATTTAATGCGATATTAATGGGTGATAATATTTATGTATTTGTCCATTTTAATGTATCTCTGTTTGCCATGAGGATCGTCTGAAAATAAATTTCAGTTTGAGCATCGTGACGTTTTCGTATCTTATACCATAGAAAAACCAAAATGCATTTACTTAAAACTGGAAGCCCAAATCAATTTAATATAAATAAATATTATCTACCCCCTCTTAGGATTACAGGTGTGAATGACTTTTATCACTTACAAATAAAATGAAAAAAAAAAGGTTTCAAAACAATTCCACGTGCAATGTAGGTTTTATTAATCAATTCGTACGAATACGTTGCCCCAAACAAAATTCATTATGTAAGTTTATTTTTTAATATCTCTTGACTATTATAACCAACAAACGATATTTATTGTACGATTCGGTACCACATGGGTCCAAACGCAGGCCTTTTAGTGTATCAGCGTTGCTAAAAATACTGGTTACTGGCACTAAAGCACTTTGCATATCCTAATTTGACCCATACGAATAGCTTGTTATACAATCCGAAATGAAGTTAACCGTTGAACGGCAATACGCCCGTTGTAATAATCAGCATTACCACAGCCGGTCCCTCGGACCCAGCCGCGGCTGGATACTGCCGGTCTATTGGATTATATTCCACCGATGACTATGCTTATCATGGAGTCTGTTGCAATATTCATGTGGCTATAGAGTTCAATTTTGGATGAGTAATTTTAAGGTATGTTTACGGGTCAGAGACTATATCCTACTTGCAAATACCTATCTACTATTCCTTTCCGAATGAAATTATATGCATACGTCTTAAAAAGTTAGGTATATCATGATTTTTATTTTACAAACACCACAGATATATTAGAGGAGATATGTTATGAAAGCGGTGGGCTTGCGCTCACCTTTAGCCAAAATTACGCTAGCATAGAGTTTTCGCCGTCAGTCGACTGCAACTGCACGTAGGTATCGGAGCTCTAACTTTTTTTTTTAAATGCCGTGTTATGTGCAAAAATACTAGCAGCAAAATGAACTACGCGAAAGATGGAATCTCATTTCACCAGCCAGTATTAAGTATTTTATTTATTCGTCTTTAAAATCATTAAAAACAACAAATCAAAAAATATTTAATGCCTTTATTATGTTATTTTAGTATTCATGTAGCACAACGACTTTTTTATTTTTGTACAAAATACATGGCTCTTTAAGTACCACCTATGTTCGCTACTGAGTGAATGTACGAGGCAATGGATAGATCGTCTAACGATACTTTGAATAAACTGGTGCGTCGCGTGGTACGGCCGCTGTGTGCGGCGACGACGCAGCACGCACCGAATTATTGGCACGCGTGTGTGTGTGAGACTTCGTATTGGTTGGTTTTATGTAATTGCATGTGTTTTGTGGCGAGTGGTGGGAACCAAGCGGAGACAGCGAGTTCCCATACATTTTGAACCGCACGGCATATCTCTCGTGATCTGTGACAAACACTGACGTCAACATCTCATCGGATTCGACCCTCGTCGTCTATTAATTTAAGCAAAAACATATTTAAATAATATGTACCTACGCAAAAAAAAGTCTAAAACCGTTCGAATCAGTTTATTATTTTATATTTTATTCATGCAATGCAGTGTTTACTAGAGTCGCTTTCTTCGACAGTCAGAGTTGAACCAATCCAATGATCATGAGAATTGTTTCTATATTAATCGTAGATATAGAACTACTGTAGCCCGTAGCCGATACCAATACTTACCCAACCGTTGTTTTATTTCAAACTCACCCCACTAAATAACCCATTAAGAGCGTAGTTTTTGTCAACACACGTTGTACGTTTGATTAAAGTAATAAATCGGCATGGTTGCCGGTTATCTGGCTACTGGGCCGGAATAAAGGGGCGACAGAAGCCGGGATTTCCTCATAAATTGCCCCTCAGACCCACTCCTTTATTTAACATCTCAAGTGTAAGAGAAGGCTAATTATGCTGTTGTGGGGACGGCCGAGGGGCGACAATTACCTCAGGTAATTTTTGAAATTTTAAAAGTCGTCCTTTCCAGGTTCCGGCTATTGATGTTTGAATAAATTAGGGTAGATTTTATACGGTTTATATTTAGAAGTTGGATTTATATATTTTTTTTTAACTGTTAAATTATTCGTAGTGTGTGGTGTAGTCATTTAATTAATGCTACCCTCATGCATAATCAGTCCTAGCATGTCATAGAGATGGCTCTACCACAAATTCTCAACACAATAGATTTTTAGCAGCACTACACTATCCAAGCAGTCGTGCGTCACCTAAACAAAGGTGTCAAGTGTGTTATCTGGTCGTGGCCCGAGAATTAACGGCGGCGCAGGCCTCCTCGGTTGCAATAAATAACGACTCAAGTTGATCCTACTCACCAGATAAATCAAATGTAAAGGACGGAATGGGAATTCGATGATGCCCCTGTTTATTTCGATTTGGCGAAGACCTCTCGGCCGATCCGGATTTGTGGGTTTTCAACGTGAGTAACGTTATTGAAGTTCATTGCTGCGTGACGTTTGTACTCTCGTGTGAAAAGTGTTGGAGTGCCGACGGCTTTATCGGTGTATAGCGTTGACGGCAAACGACTTTATCGTGAAACGATCTGTGGAAATACCTATTGTTTCAAAAGTTGTCTAGAAAATGTTTTACCCTAGAACGGATAGGGCTTTTAAGATTTAAGATGTGAAACCTTGAGCAAACATTTTTGTAATTTCTACCATTTAAATGTTGGTGTGTAGTTCAGTCTGGATCAATACTTGCTTCACAACCAAAACTTTGTTTAACATATCTTTAGGCGTTGACCATTTTAGACATTTATGCTTATATTCTACGGCGTTGCATGATAGGTTACCCAAACAATTTGCTGTATTTTATGAAATTCGAGGGTTACAAAAATCTGAAATCATTCAAAGCGTCCCAAAACTAACTTTCTTGGCGGTCGGACGGCACAGCTCGTCTAAATTAATAACCCCCAACTCGGTAACAAAAACATTTTTCCCCAATAAAGTCCCCCATGTTTTCCGCAGTTAGTAACTCGGCCCACATTATTTACAATAGAGCCGAGGATGACGACATCCCCGCCGCTGGGAATTAAGCAATAACAGAACTAGAGAATAAACACCGAAAGATAAGTACGCAATACACTGGGCCACATATTCCGGGGCACTACTAAAAGTTTTCACATAAATCAGTGGGCTAACTTTATTCAAACGACTCTCTGGCGACATTCGTTCGGATCCACGTCAAGTAAAACTTTGTGCGGAGTAGCTTCTTCGCAAAAGTGCCGGGAGTTACTCGGGTCCTCTTCGAGCAGTTGGTTTGTTTCATGAACTCGGCATGTAACGGGTATCGAATATATTGAATAGTGTTTAGTGACAACTGTTGCACTCGGAAGTAAAAATATCTTCAATTTCTTTTGCGTTTGATAGTCTACAACCAATAACACTCTAGATAGTGCTCTAGAATTATTTATTGATATAACATCTGTATTTTTAAAATTGCAAAGTGTTTTTTTTCTATATTTTAAACTAGTTCACGATCATAATTACCCCGGTACGTTAGTTAGAGTAGCTATAAGTTTTCCATCGGCTCCGCACTTAGCTGGTTCATTAAAATTCATTTAGTAGTCGGCGAGTTACGGGTGAAGCCGAGAAGCGATCGCGGCTCCATAATCCCGCGCGCTGCAGCCGCTGGGAACTGGCGCACGTGTTCAATTAAATTTTATCTGCACACACTGTCGGATTCATGCTGCAAAGTACAGGTCCTGATACTCGTCATAGTCCACATATTGGATGCTACATTTCCGCCATAGGTATAGGCCTCGTTTAAAAAAAAAAGATTTTACCATGAAGTATACAATTACATTTTTGGAGATTATTCATGGAAAAAAAATACCTATATACGATAAAAAAGACAATTTAAAAATTAGCTTCATAATACAGCGAGGAAATGCAGCCAGCATTCTTGCCACCATTCCACGCGGACAAGGTATTTTTGATACATAGTTTGTTTTTTTTTTTACATTCTTTTTCCTATTTACTTTAACTTTAATGGTAAATATTTATATTTGTACTCAAAATAGACACAACGTTACAATAAAGAAATATTTTGTAAAACATTGAACCACAAAAAAAAATACTAATCCATTTCCGTTTGCGCGAAATGTTTGCACAAAATATCAAATAACCAAGAATATTTCACTTAATTGGAGCATCCACGACTTCGGCGGATTAATAAGTTGGTCGGGGAGTGGCAGTTTTTATTTACCAAAAGCGTAATCAGATTTTGCAAATACGTTGGTAAGTCGAAGCCGGCGCAGCCCCCGCCGGGTCACAAACAGGACTTTAATAAAAGTTAATTTATTCAATAAAATCTTCAGAGGCGGCTCCGCGACCGTATCGCGTATAAAATTGGAGATCGTTTTACTTAGACGCCGTCTATGTTCGAATAGACGAAAATTAAAAGTACCTACATGAATATGTTTTTATCAATAGTCGCTCATCATATCATATCTTTCTTAATAGATGAATAATTCTTTGGTAAGCTTACACTGTGCATCTTTGATTATCTTAAAAATCTTAGCCTTTATGTTATTAAACTTCTTAATAATTAAATAGCAGTGATAGCTAAGTTGATAGAAGCCTGCCTTGGTAATGAGGATCGCAGGTTAAAACCCCGACTCGCACCTATGGGATTTCGCGATAACATGTGCGAATCTCATTTTCAACCATGATTATCACATGCTAAACGGTGAAGGAAAATATCTCGAGAAACCCTGCATGTGCAAGTCTGCCAACCCGCACTGGGCCAGCGTGGTGGACTATGGCCAAATCCCCCTCGGATTGAGGGGAGGCCCGTGTCGAACAATGGGGCACTAAAAGGGCTGGTATTAGTATTATATCTCTCTCCACACGGGCTGTACCCGAATCTTTGGAAGGTTTGCGAGGGATTTCATGGTTTCAGGGGGGGAACATGGGTTCAACACGTAGAGGCCCTTATTATATTATTGTTAATTAAACCCCAAATTGTTTTTACGTCTTGTTGCATGGACTTAAGATTTACCAACACTGTTTCAGCATATTCAGATAAGTATCGTTCTCATAACGATGCGGTATGCATTCAAAATTACTTGGAGCACGGTCATGTATCTATTGTAGTGGGTAGGTGTTTGCTACGGATAGAGATTATCTTTGAACTCGATATACAGGCCTCGGGTATTGTTCGGACTGCACTAACAATTCTCAAAAGCAGATATTTAGTATCAGCCAAATATCTATAGGTCGAGCTAAGGTACGGTCGGCCTCCGCCGGGGCGTCACGGTAGTGTGCTCGTAGAGCGATCCCGTGGCGCCCCACAAAAGGCAGAGAGGGCGGCGCTGGGTTTTAGTGGGTAGTCTGGACTTCTTCCAGGAGCCCCACATAACCGTCCTTGCTCCCCCGGGCTTAGGCGGTATGCGTAAATGCATTTCCCAGCGGAAACAAAAAAAAGGTACGGTCGGCCTTAGTGCAAACCGATATGTTAACAGTCTTACTGTTCTATTTGTAATATCCACCTGTGGATATTTAAAGATTATTTATTAAAAAACAAATAGAAATATTTAGTTAGTATAATAGTGTAATAAAGCTGTGTATGGTAAGTGTCTCGTAATAGAGTATTATTATTCTCTTTATACTGTTTATCGTACCATCACAATTAGGTCACATCACTACAGGAAGTACACCCAGTGGGCCGCGGTAGTTCACGACAATCTTGACGTGAGCTGGGGCTTTGCACCTACCGATATCTTGGGGATTAATACTGTCGAGCGATAATTACCTGTATTATGGGTGTAACAATTAACAGGTACGTTGGTGGGACTTGGCTGGGATTAAAGATAAATATTTTGTTAATTATTCTTAGATTGTAGGTAGTAAAGGTTCTTGTTTACTATACTATATTTGAGACTCAAACTTGAACTACCGTTGAAATATTTTTTTATTCTGATTTATTCGCGTTTATTTTGTTTTTACGTTCCCGACGTATCGCCTGCTTAACAGAAGCCATGGTCACGGGAGGGAGGGTCGAACTAGCGGTTGTAGGTGTGTTCAGGTACGGTGAAAGTATTTCCACTCACACTTTTAATACTCAAAACTGATGGTGAGAAATCGATTGCATTCAAATAAATTAATATATATATTAATCTTATTCTTATCGGAGGAAATGTTACTTCAACTATCTTAAAAATGTTTTAGTCCTAAGATTTTAAGAGAATATAAGTATATTAGTTTTGTTGAGATCAAGATGAAGTGATACATAATTCAAAATACATATGACATAGGATAAATAATATACCACATTGGTACATTGCTAAATAATATACCACAAACAACGGGTATTTATAATAGTCTAAATTAATTCTATCAAATAATTTAATTAAAGCCATTTTAAAGCGAGATTAATCCTTAGAATATTATTATAGAACTAGGCTAAAATGCCAAAACCGGCTCACGTCAGGGCGGTCGCATTCTAAGCAGCTTCGCCACAGCGCAGCGGGGTGCATTTTCATAGAGATGAGCACGTTTACCTAACTATCGATAATTTTGACCAACTATATTTTATGCTCGGAAAAAGAACACTAGAGTTATTCATAATCTAATTCTCATCCAACCTAAGCTCAATTAACTCTAGGTACCTACATAAAATCTAACATTAATTCATATCAACAGTACGCACCAATCTAGTTTAACTAAGATAAACTCGAGTAAAAACTTACTTTTTACTCGAATATACTTACACTACAAAAAACGGATATTCGTCAATGTCTTTCATTCTTTCTTTGTGCCATTTTCGATATAAACATTCGCATTGAATCGTTTCAAAGTTTTGATACTCTTTTTTCAAATGCCATCGATTTCAAAGAGCAATCCCTACTCAGTATCAAATAGCAAAATACACGACATGAGCATGTAGACGTAATTTCCCTAACAATTTCGACTGCATAGCACCACGGGCAGCGCAGAGTGGGGATATTATGTCTATGGTACTTATCAACTTGCTGAAACAATGCACGCCTCAACGCCGCCCGCTCTCAGAACGTACTCACAGAGTACCTACTCGGAGGTTAAGCGTAGAGTTAAAATACCCTCTACCTGAGACACATTTTTCCTCGTTAGACGTTAAACAAAGAAAGTTGGTACTCATTATTTTTGCAAATATATACAATGAATACTGAATGTGTAGCTTTATGGAATGTAACAAAAAAAAAGTATGTTCAGAGTATTTTATGTCTACTGATAAACGATAAAAGTGTATAATAAATGAACGTATTACGCGCCGTATCACGCCAAAACGAAAGTGACCCTAGTAACATCTAGACTAAAACCAATTACGTTGAGTTCGTTTCAGCAATTTCCGTTCATTTCCGCGCGGAAATCAAAATATTAATTATCAGTACTAAAGATTTACACAATTATAATTTTAACAATATGGTTTCAGAAGCTTGTATTTAGATACTTTACACATTTTTTTTTTGTCTGATTATTATTCAGTCATATTCCTTCATAATCTGTATAATATAGCCCAATTGTCGGGGTACAGGTTTGTATAACCTGTACCCGACTAACGAGATGTCGTTAACGTTTAAATCTGCGTTTACCGCAAAACCTACAATTTGAAATACTTTTCTTTGCTGAGTAAGTACTCGCTTCACAACATCTGCATGCCAAGCAATTTTCGACCGTCAAAATATGGGTTTCTCTCTTATACTTTCTTTTGAACACTTTTAAATTGTAACTTTACAAATAAATCAGTAGGCATTGCAGTGGGATCTCTCGCGGCCGCACGAATTCTGTTATCTTAAAACTGGAGAAAGTTTTGGTGACTTATTTAAAATACCCATGCGTTATAAAACTAACTTTATATTAGAATATATCATATCATGCTGGTGAATAGCTCCATTGATTTTAATTTTTTTCTGCACATTTCAAATAATGTTTGTTTTATGAAAAATAGCTACTTACCCTGTTTTTCATAAAAAAGATAAAGAACCTCTGGAACATTTGATTATATTTGTATTTAGGCTTTATTATGACTTTTTAAAACTTTTCCTATTTGGGTACACAGAAAACTGAGGGGAATAACTAACCCGTTATGTAAACAAAGCGTTTGGAAAATTCGAGTACTATTAGAAAAATGGTGCTTCATTCATGGTATCTATTATGAGCTAGTGCGTTGCGTTGTGTAACAAATATATAAACACAATATTTAGAATGAGAAAAGAAACGGAAACTGACATTAAAATTACATGTTTATAAAAATAAGTAATACGAGTAACTAACGAAGCCTCGTAAAATTTTTAAAAGTACTTGTACTCCTTATAAATAAAAATACTCATGTATTTAGGACCTAATTATTTGTATAGTGACGAGTTCTATCGTATTCAAACGCAATCAGTAGAAGATAATTATCACGAACATTACGTTAAGTCACATCGTCCTCACATCATGTTTTCCATCACAACATCACGTATTTAGTGTTAATAAGCAGGTTGACGTTACACGCGAGGAATTACCATTGTGATATTGTAGGTAGTGTCACAATCAAAGAGCAGCCGGCAATTACTGGCGCATTACACGGCGGGAATCCATTCCGGAGTTCACCCCTCGGCGCGAATACGGTAATCTGTTTGTCGTGTGGACGTAGCTCGAGACTCGAAATGCACGCACGCGACTCATTAGCTACTGGCTCAATGAAAAATTATACAGAGGTTTAAGATTAAAAAGAAAGGTTTAATTTTGTGAAATACATGTCGGACCCTTCAAGGGAGTTTCTATTTGTCAAATATGTACAAAATAAGCGACCGGGTCGACATCCTTACTTATAAACAGTATTTTTTTTAATTACTTTTCATGGTATGATGAAAATGAATGAAAAAAACGACTGTTTTAATGTTATATATATAAAAAAAAATATAATTACAGTTATAAATACCCATAAATTACTTTGTGCCATTGAAGCGTCATCCAGTGCCGGTCAGCATACCCCGCCATGCATGGCGATGTATGTGTGGATTTGGTGATAGTACACGCGAGATGGCATTTTCACGGATTTTTGGTGCAGTCAATTAATATAACGTCTTATCTATTATTCCAAAAAAGAATAGATATAAGAAAACATTGTTGTATTTTGGAAGCACATAAAAAGCTCAATATGAGTTAAAAAACGAAATCGATTGACGTGGTATTAGCAATATATTCGTTCATAAACAAAACGCTGATATAAGCTGCATATTCCGAAAGCAGAACTAGTTTTGTTGAAATGGTGTGAACACAAGCTATTACTAGTGACCACTGGTCATCACACGTCGGCTCGTATGGCAGACGATCTCGACCTTTTGTTGTCGAATGTACACGTTCGGTCAACGCCGGGCAGTTATGCTCAACTTAATTTCCTTTGACTGAGACTCGTCTTCGGCAGCTGCGTCGATATTGATGCTACCTACACATTCCGAATTCCGCATTCCTCTAATTCCAATTCGTTCGAAGTGTTTTGAGAATCTCATCACGTTAAAAGGTCTTTCTATATAATTATTGCTTCGCCTGTGAAAAAAATCTCATTCATTGTGTAGTGAAATTTAAAATTCGTTGAAGGCGCCTTATTTTTGTTCATGATTGGTTGGACATTTTTCGCTCACTTTTTTCTCCCAACAGGACTTTTTTATTGATGTAGACCTTCACAAAATTTCTGTTTGTATCTGTTCACCATTCCTAATAAATCTTTTGCTGCAACATGGCTGCGGTTTTGGCCTCGCCCGTTGGGAAATTTAAACGCTGTGAAGAACCCGTTGCCCAGTGTTTTGTTTGAAAATACGCCAAAATAGTGCAAGTTAAGTTTAATCTTGACCTATATAGGAAACAGAGTAATTTTATTGTTATATAAACTACGAGTATATGTGTCTCATAGTAATATATAACGGAGTATCCATCCACCACTCATGACTTATAATGATGTGAGAATAATTACTGATGAAATGAGTAGATCAAACTGATAGGTACATAATCGCCAAACACCTAGACGCTACTAAAATTTAAGCTCCTTAATTCAAACTTGTCATACAAAAAACGCATGATACCGGCGACTCAAAACGTCCCGTACGATTTTAACAATTGAGTAGTATTTCAGTACTCGGGCTTTTGTAGATAATTTCTATGCCATAAATTATCTGAGCTATAGGATATAAATTCCTACTGACAATTTACAAGTATACTTGAAGTAGACTTGAATTAAATAAGGTACGGTCTAATTCAATTCCTGTCACATTGAAATAAATCCATTAATACGGCTAAGAAACCAAATCTTTTGAAGACAGATGATGTAGATTGGGATTCAAAGGATCCAAAAACACTATCATTTTACAGCTTAAAGAGCCAATAGATCTTTAGATACAAGTCGGTGGTCGCCTCCCGCCCGCTGGGAAATTCTGCCCGCCCTCAAAGCGCCCGCCGCCCTCAAAGCGACACAGCCGCGCTGGTTTGTTGTTTAAAAATAATCTACTTTAAAGTAGCCCAGTTTAAGTTATACCTATTGATTTATCCAAAAGTGTTTGATGGCCTGTATCCTAATATGGTAAAGAAAAATTGAGGCTAATTATTAGTCCGTCTGAGAAAATGAAAAGGACACATCAATCTTATTTTTTTAACTTAGTATAGTGATAAAATCTACAGCTGAGATTTTTAAGCATTTACTATGATCATGATATGAAAGGGTTCTAATCGAATAGTTAAACGAAAGTTTACGTTGACGAGCGTCCCAGGCAGATAAAGTTTTTTTTTCAAAATTAAAACAGTATAGCTATTCTAAACTATATTAAAACATATAACCTCCATAAAAGCTAATCTCAAAAACATTATTCAAACCAAAATCTCCCTTCTCACATTGTCATTTAAGTAATTAATACATTTTCATATAACAAATTGTTTTCACTTCCTTCGCCCACTAAAGGCACATACATAAATCGCGGCCTTAATCATTCGGCTATGTTCTGAGCCCCTGTAGTTAGTGCGGCCTCTAATTCCCTGTACACGGGAAAATTTATGACGATTTGACCATGCAGGGATTTCAGAGAATTCTATTAACAATATTAATATTACAAAATTTGGTTTACAATTTTATAATTCCATTAGAAGATTTTAGTAAATAAAACCATTTTTTTTCTATCATCGAAACCCAAGGAGGTGTCACATCCAACTCAGATACTTATTTGCGTCACGATCTAGAACGGATACAAAATATTGATAAAAAATATTTATCTTTCAATATTTTTTTACCGTTTTGATAACTGGTATAACGGTGTTACTCGCAAGCTCATTTTGAAGATGTCTTAAGTTTTTTTTTATATTGAGACAAAGTTCATACTTCAATTAAATAGCTGGCATACTAAAGGAGACTTGTTCCTTTAGTGGAAAACAACGATACCCGTTGCTAATTTTCGCAATAACGCTTCTGTAAATAGCTATTAATAGAAATATAAGCTTGACGTTATTAATCAGGAGGCAAAAGGTCAGATGTAATTTAATATTGTATCCTTTCTCTGCGCGCCGGAGTTATTATCGGCTTTTTGTCGAGCCACTACGAAATCTCCCATTATATCCACTTATTGCTGGCAAATTAATTAAGGATATGGTGTGAATATAACATATATCACTTCTGGTTAATTAAAGGCATCTGTTGGTTTGTTTACTGGTTTGTTTGCGTAGGCAGGATTTAGGAAGATTCATTAAAATTTGTGAAACATACTTAATGTTCTTGCTAAAATTTGGGCTAAAAAAAACAATATACGTGCAATTAACGTATATTTGGTAGGCTCTTGTTAATATATGATCACTAATATACTGTTACGGCCTAGTAGATACGCCTATTTTTCTAGTTGCTTTTTCGTTTTTCAGGATTAGTTTAAGTACATTGCAACATTTGTGCTGATTACACAAAGCTTGCCCCTATCAGAGTGAACCTTCGGTAAGGGAATCAAGGTCACCACTAACTGCCAGTGGGGTCGTCAGTCAAACTAATAGCAATAAATAGACCCATACAATAATTTGTTGCAACGCGTTACCGATAAAATCATTCACTCATTATGTTAATAGGTCGTTATCTGCTATTGCGGTTGCTAAATATTGCGTTGATAGAAACGTGCACATGATTCTGAAGTAATTGCAATAAGTTCTGATTTATATAAATATGAGATCATCACTGGTCTTTCAAAAGACGTGTTAAGTTCTTTAACCCTCACTTTACACAGCGAGATGGATTATCTGTTGAATTCCACTCCCATTGAGAAGGAGAGTGACCAGTTTAACAGCAAAAGGGTTACCCCTATTTTATTAAAGACGTGCACACACTGTAATGCATCTCTGGTCACACATACGGAGATTACAGGCATGGTAGTATAACAGATTTTTACTGCAATTAAGTAAGGGATCGTTAAATGTATGATTCTAATTTCCAGTTGCATGCTATCTCAGTTTGAGAATAAAGGTAACAAAGAACTAATTTAAGTAGCTAATCTAACTATAGTTAATCAACTTTTTTGTTCTATCTTATGTCCCACAGCTGGGCAAAGTCCAAAGTCAAAGGTGACACATTAGAATAATATATACTATGCTACTTTTGCGGGAGGTTTATCGAGAAAAAACATTTACATTATTATCAAATACTGTTAGAAGCAATACATATCGCTAGACACACCCATAACTTGTGTTACTATAGCCGTACTGTAAGCTTAGCGAATTTATCAGATTGAATAATTTTGTGAGAAAATGTTGGATATTATAACAAACATGTTGTATAATCCTCGGCTTGAATGACAGAGCACTGATATCGCAAGTTGTTTGAATTCGCGAATCAACAGAGTAATATATGTCGAAGTAATGTTCAGCCGTTGTTTGTACAGACATTTTAGCTGTACCATATAGGCCTGTATACGCTGGTGAGATAGTCAGAGGTATACACTTGTAGCACCGAGTACAGGTCAGGTACTTTGTAATAACTAGACATATTTCCAGAAGTTTTGGGCTGTTAACTTCTTACGAAACGGTGCATCATAAAACTGCCTATTTAGGAATCCAAGTTTTGTAAACGCCCAGGATGCTTCCTGAAAGTTCAAAGCTTACATGAACACATAGCTAGCAGACACCAGACCTTAATTATTGGCAGGCAGCAAAATATTAGGTACTCGTATACATAATTGCGTATATTTAAACAAGCATACTGCCCACACGCAAACAAATAAATAACTAGGTATGTTCTTTAATTAAAATAAAACTTATTTTATGGTTTTTATCGCGTTTATTTTCTGTTTTTACGTTCTCGACGGTCGGGCTGCTTTACAGCAACCATGGTCACGGGAGGACTGACCATGAGAACGTAATAACAGAAAAGAAGCGCGATAAAATCCTTAAAATAAGTTTTATTTCAATGTGTAGTATTCGCGTAAATCATCGCGTAATCAATATGTTCTTTATTGCTGTTTTTTAAAGCATAGCATTAATAAGCGATTTCAGGTTCTCTACTATAATAGCTACTTGTAATATATTACAAAAAGTGCACCAACTTTGCAAGTGCGGGTTCTATAAGACGTTTAAACGATGCAAGTCGTAAGGAGCTTCAGCGTAAACGTGTAGTGATATAAAACCGAGCCCCTGAGACGCTTTGCAGTGGTGATTTCACTTACTATCACACTATTTCTATCGTTGACAACGGGTTGTAAACGCGACAGCAAAAATAATGTGTATATTATGTTCGCAATCATTTAATAAATAATCTCTTTAACGTAGCGTCTACGCGATACGAGAAAATAGACCTTATTGTGTGATTTATGTATGTTCGTGAGCTTGGATAGTAATAACTTGCAATGATACGCAATCTAGCTAATTTATTGCATATCTGAGAGGACCTAACGTTGTTTTTATTGATAACTTAGATGTATATAAGTGATGGTTACCATTTGTGGTAGCGCTTGACGTAAGTTACATTCAGTCTGTTTTCGTTTTTATATCCCGAGATGAACACACCAATTAGTAGTAAGTAAAGCTTGTATTATAGGTACCATCCGTATCGGGTACCGTATCCACGACTCGGGTAAAATATTCGTGCTCATCACACAAAGTTTGTCCCAACCAGGATTCGAACCCGGGACCCTTGGCGAAGGCAGGATCACTACAAACTGAACTCACAAGTTGTATTGTATGTGATCTTTAATTGTAGAAATCCAGTTGCTACCTGAAATATAAGTATGAGAGTATTGAAAAGTAATTAAGCCATTAACTAAAAACGAAACGCAATACCTTTTAAAAATATTTCAAGAAATATGTAGGTACCCCTTATAATACAATATATCCACTCGTGGCTTGATTAATGATCCAGATTCTGACATAAAACGGTACAAAAGTGATAAATGTTCACAATAATTGTTCCACCAACTAATACATAACCGTGGTCGACCCTCACAACGTCCTTGAGAACACCCTTAACCCTTTACGTTGAACTTTATGCTTGACTGTTGCTGCTAGATTGTAATGATTCATGTTGCTCTTTTCTATTAATTATTACAATTAAAATTATAGCAGTGATAGCCAAGGCGGTAAACCGCTTGCCTCGGTAACGAGGATCGCACGTTCAAACCCCGGCTCGCACCTTGGGATTTCAGGATTTTATATGCGAATCTAATTTTTAACCACGATTACCACTTGCCAAACGGTGAAGGAAAATATCGTGAGGAAACCTGCATGTCTGAGAGAACCCCTCGAAATATGTGTAAAGCCTGCCAACCCGCTCTGGGCGAGCGTGATGGACTATGGCCTAATCCCCCTTGCATTGAAGGGAGGCCCGTGCCCAGCAGTGGGACATTAAAAAGGGCTGGTATTATTATTAATTAAAATTAGTTCTTGGTTTCCATCAATAAGTGTTATAATGTTTAATTGAAAATATCTTGCCGCTGCTTTTCAAGAAGCATTTAACACAAATAACGGCAATACGGTCCAAGACATATGGACACATTAATAGCATGGAATATTCTTAATACACTCGCAATGCATCTATGAAGTGATCAAATAAGAGACAACATTAATTCGTCATTAAACTTCAAAGACCGTGATGAAATTGGTCCAAATTAAATCATGTGGATAATTGCTAACTAGCTCTGTAAATTACCATCAAATTATAGTTCCCTTTTGAATATCGTAGCCACGCCAGCTGCTCCAAATAACCGTGTCAATATTTATCATAGATCGCGACCAATATTGCGAAGTTCGACGTCGAATCTTATTCGTCACAAGACGCTAGTGATGTCTGGTGTTCGCGCTCGTTAGCGCTCCCCACCCACGAACTCTATAAGTAATCCTATTTCATTGGTAGTTCCGACAAATTTGCGGTCCGTTGAGTCTATCCCGTACGCCTGGCAATGGGCTACCATGCTTCCAACCGACGATGGATTATCAGCTATCTCCCTCACACTTATCACGGCAAAGGGAGATGTAGCGCGGTGATTAAAGAGGTCGTTTTCCGTTACGATATGTGTAACTTCTGGAAACCGTCCAGCGCAAACATGCTTTTGTTAATCTGCTTATGTCTGTACCTACCGCGGTATTGGATCGAAAAGGTTTGATACACCCAAAACAGATTTGGGACTAAGTGTGATTCGCGTAAATTGAATGAAGAGTGGAGGTGTTTTATTCATGAGGGGTTCGTTCGTGTGCCGTGTTCCAGAAATCACTAATCTCATTCGGAATCACTGTTTTGAATTATTTTACGTTTAAATCGACGCGCAGTTCGCGGTGCCGGGGATTGTGGCGCGTATTCAAATAATCTAGCATAAGCGGTGTATTTTTAATATGAAATTTTAAGCATCAATTATTGAAGTGCTTAGTGCTTATATATCTCAGTAATCTAAGTTTGTTTTCTCCCGCTTTTTCCCATTGAGTCAGGATCAACGTGATTCTGCAATATCAACGTAGTGGCGAAGACACGATGGAGATTACTTGATCGATAATACTTCTAACTTATTCATTTTTGTTGATAAAGGCCAGTTAGTGTGAAAAATCCAAGACATTCTAGGAAGCGGGGATAAAAATAAACTTGACATATCTTGCTATAAAGCTTGTCATATCATAAATAAGTTCAAGTAAGTTTTATTACTTAGATGTCAAGTAATAATAGCAACAAAGCAAAGCCCGTTCTTAAATTAGGCCAAACATGACGTAACTTCCGACAGTAGTCGGCCGCGGCCTCTAAAGTATCACTGTTGGTCTTAACTTAAATTGAGTCTAAGTTTGAATCTCCCCAAAATATCTGCGGCATTCAGTAGATAATATAACTAAGCACTCAATAAGGCAGGTGGAAATTGAAGGATTATCTAAATGGCGCGTGAAACTCGTGGATTAACTAGCTCACACGAGTGAATTAGAATAGATATCATTGTAAACTGAAAGCAGCTTTCCCGACTGCGGAAGGATTATGATTTTATCAAATGTGTGTACGGGTGTACCTTGTGATTTATTTTATTTCGCTATTCAATCAATATTATTTAACTACTAAAATGAAGTTACAAATTTATTATATTTACAATATGTAAATAAGATTAATGTTAAAAATGTAGTAGAACCAGTATTACTAAATCTTAAGTCCGATGCCCTACGAAAATAAAGGCATTTCCATAATCTAATCAGTACCTACGTAGCTACGATACATTGCGTAGTAACGTAGCAAAATCGTAGCATATTTGTAGCTAGCTTACTACGGAAGAAGCTGCTTTATTTTTCTGGAAGCCTGGTTCAAAAGAATATTATATTGCGCATTGGTTTATTAATGTATTGAGATGTTAGTATAAAAAATCTGCTCAAATATAATACTTTTCGTTACTTTTCTTCAAAGTATAATCAGAAAAAAAACCTGTCTTATAAAAATAATCAGTGATGCTCTAATCGGAGTCTCGCGTGACCGAATGCTGACGCTTCAATTAACAAAATGGATAATCCCGAGCGCGACAAGGCGACAAACTTATATTCCGTGATTAATTAACGCATAACATCGCTAATGGCTGGGGATCGTCCGAATTGGACGATAACTGATTTCGGATTTTATTACTGTTTGATAACTTTTTTTTGGATTTGGTCAATGTTTTATTTGATTGACTGACAGTGATTTTTATTTATGTTATAAGGGATACAGGTTTATAGGTACTATGTTATCAAAAAATAAATTATGCCCTGAATTTGATTCAACGCTGCTCTTAAATTTATACAGAAATATAGTTTTTATTATAGAAATACTTCAATACCTAATCTATAATAATCTTGATCTATTGATTTAAAAGGTGCGGCAATACCGCCTTAAAATAATTCACGTTTTATGAAGTAAGCTGAACTGCATATTTAAAACTGAAAGGGAAAATTTAAATTAATTGCGAATGGCATCAATATTCCATTATCCGTTCGTAACGATGGCATGCCGACAAAGAGATTTTATTGAATAAATTACCTTTCATTAAAATATGTTTAAAGAAAATATTCGGTGTGAAATCAAAACGGGAAATCGCTGGGAGAGGGAATAATTATATATGTATATATAAAAGGAAAATGTGGACGTATTTTAAACCATAGTTTTTTATAATGACACCACATTTAGATTAATTGTACGATTGTGTGTAATAGGAAAACTAATAACTGGCGCTAAATGTCGGATAAGTTACGTGAATTCATTTTAAGAACGATCAAAATTTATGAGCATACAGACATTTTTATACCATTCTGTCAGCTTCCAACATCCCCTGTCTCACCAAACTACACTAAATCACACGTTATTTTGCAATATCGTCATCGTATGCAGACGGCGCGTGATCGCAATGCAAACAGCGCTCGCCGCGAGACATGTTTCGTCACTTTAGCTGAAAAGGCGGAACGAGGGAGCGAGCGCCAACAAATCTTCCAGATAACCTGAACCATTCGTGTATGTATATGAAAATGGATTGGTTACATTGAACATGTCCATTGCGGTTGAAATGCAATGTTGACGTCATCGACAGTGACGAGATGCGTTTTGAATGAATTGGAATACTTCAAATGTCCCAATAATATATCGGAATATTTTGTATGGACGTCTTTTTATTTTTAAATATATGTTATAGGTATGAAAGGAGACAAAAAGTGCTGGTTAGTTCAATTAAATAACCCCCAAATTTATGGACGGTTATAATGGATTATATTGGCGTTATAATGGATTTATTCCTAATACGAGTATATGGTTTAGAACTTCAAAATTCATATTGTTAGATAAAATACCAAAACAATTAAGTTTGTATTTATATAAGTTTTTTTTTTCTTTAACGGCATAATGTTTTTAAGAAATGCAGTATTATTCGCCATTCAAATTCTCAAACAAATTTTAAGCAAAAGAGTTTCTATGTAAAATTTACTCACGTCTTTACTATGCAAACGCATATGAAAACCTAATTACAGTAGTTTTACTCGAAGAAGGTAGAAATCTATTATGAGTTCGCAAACTTATTACGCACCGCACAATGCGGGCTACAGTGTTTACGTAAGCGAATAGGATAATAACAATTTTCTTTGCTCGTGAAGTTTACAATTCGGCAACTAACTTAGTTTACGTTCTATTATTATTGTTGGATTTGACAATACGTGTAACTTTTTTCTTTATTTATACTTGAATCTACTTCAACAGAGTTTGTAAGTAAAAAAGTTAAATATCCATATCTGTATCCTTTTTTTTTCTTTTATAATATCCACATTATTTCTTCTGAATTTTTTTTAAGTTCGCAAAATAGAGCCTTTTTTGCCTGTATCGAGTAATTCTTAATAAAACAAAATTGAAAACTTCTCGGTTCAACTTCCCGCCAAAAAGTCCCACATTATTTTTATCCCAAGTTTGTGCAGCTTTTATTTAGCTGGAGCATTATTTTTTAGTTTTTTTTACTTAGGTCATAGTATTTGTTTTTTTCCATATTATTATATAATAAGTTTTCCAACAAAATAAAATATTATTTGCACAAACATTCATTATTCCTTTCATGCAATTAGTATTCTTGAGGCATGTAGCACTACTTGGTAGTGAAATTAGCTGTTAGTGTTTGGTATTCAAAGTTAGAAGACGCAGACGATTGGTTGGCTACATTGCTACAGAGATTAATTTACATTCACCACCAAAACGGATCGTGAGGCTATTCCGTCTGCATCCCGCCCATTTCCCGAATGTACCGAGCGCGTACAGTCTACATGAAATACAAAAATATATACTATAAATACAGATCCTCCTTTAAATTTATAGAGCCTTGATATTATTCTGGACCTAGTGTTTCTAAACTGTCATATTGATAGATTTTTTTTAGGTATAAAGGAAACTAATTCGTGATTAAATTAATAATGTGACTGTAGGTAGATTAATTTATTTTTAATTATGACACAATATTTATGTTGGTGACTCGAATTTAATAAAATCTAGCTCTTGAAGTTGGTAGGGTTAAACTTCTAATGAATAGTAAATACCACAGATTATGAATGAATACGTAGTAAATTCATCCTTTGGATTATTACACTAATATATTCACGCTATTATTTATTGTTTAGTGATTTTATTAATTAATAAAAGTTGGAAGATCGTTAACAGAATACATCTGAATGTTACATTGCAAATACAAATGTAACTGTATTAAATTACGTCTCAATATTTGATCAATTTTAAAATGAATATGTTTTCCAACGCCATTTCCCTTTCTGTTAAAGTTCCATAGCTTCATGTTGTATATGGGGCACGCTTCACTTCATATGTAGGTTCGTGTGAATTGGAAACGGATTTAGCTTTAGAATTAATAGACATTATGTAGTTTTATTAAAACATGTTCAGAATAGTGTGTGTGGGACCCATAGCCCTATTGCTATAGACACATGCTACGTAGATAAGTTGAATGGAGTTTTAATAGTATCTTACAGACTCATATTATTCAAGGTATAAAAATATATCCTTCATTAAATTTTAAACAATAACACAGTTCCGTTGAGTTGGAAATACGAAGCAACCCTGTTTTTATAATGCATCCGCAATCCAGCAAGGGATAGAAATATTTCAACTGAAAAATGTCCAGAGCATGAGTCTCGTGAGAAGCGTCTTCAGAAATAACCGACTGCACTGCTTTAAAAGTGCACTTACAATGATTGTATTATATTTTCTATTTCTTATTTGTGTGATAAAAACTCCGGATGTCAAGAAAAATGCACTTGCCCCAAATAATTTTAAATAATATGGACCTAGTATGATATTATTTTTAAACTACTCGTACAAGTAGCATGTTACGAGTTCTTATAAAAAATATGTGAATCGCTAGTTGCTTTCATCATTAAAAAAGGATACAAGGAACTTGTTGGTCATTAAAAATAAAGTATTGATAAAATAAAGTATACAGATGTTATTAAAAGAATATAACTTTAAAGCACAATAATAAGCGGTCTTATCACATTTTTGTTAGGAATCCAATATTTGGTAGAAACCAATAAAAAGATAATGTTCTCATGTTTTGTCAGGCGTATTTTGGTTTGAATCACTGTGCTACATAAACGTAAGCTCCAGCTTACATGGTAGCTTATCGTTACTTGCGGGTAATTACGACGATTCAGCGCTCAGATTGCCAAATGTAGCGCTTGATCGCTTTGATTTTACGTCGCTCGCTGAATGAATTTCAGTTAAACTTGATGAGCAAATGATGCGGCGAGGGAATGGTTGGCAGTTTGCGAGTTAAGCGATTGAAAGCGCTAATTAGTAACGTGACTACGGGAGTTTTCATCGTACTTTGTGCAGGTTTTCGCAACTGTGTATCTGTTCACTTAAACGATGCAGTAGTGTTTTTCGTTCCTTTTAAAAGAACTCCAATTGAAAGCCCAAAACACTTAGATGGTTAACGAACTTTTTTAGAAATACCCATATGTATTTTGTTTAGTAGTATCATCTCTTTGTTTGAACTAATGCTAATATGAGATTTGGCCACTTTGTATGTCTTACACCTGACAAATGGCACCGTTCGCAACTCCAATTGCTATCACTCAAGAATCGGTGTTTGTATCACAGGATCACGACAATATTGCGATATGATTATTTTAATACTTGTGATAATAATGATAGTGTTATATAACCTCCAAGCAAAAAGGAGTACTCCACTCCAGCTTCAAGTTTGCTCAACTTGTTTTTTACTTACAACAATCTTATTGCGGTAGTTTGTTAGATCTATGTAATTATATACCTGTTCATGAAGTTTTATACCGAACAATGCTTGAGTGATTTCGTGCGCAAAAGTATAACAAGAATTTGTTCTGTTTGCCTGAGTTGCGATTTGTCCGCAATAAAGTATATGTTGCTTTTATTTTTCTTCAATGCACCCCTTTATTTACTGACTGTGAATTAGCTATTTAAATATACGACTTACGAGTGCTAGATCCAATTTAAATTCAAATCTATATACATACCATACCATGCCATACCATGTATACGAAATTCCTATAAAAATATATTGTCAGCCATAATTACATTTAATGCAGACATCACTCACTGTGTAATATGATATTCTCGTTGTTGTGTTAATTTAACAGAAACAGTAGGTCTACTCGCTGCGATAAATTAAATTCCACGTTTAACTTGTCAGTGGCAGACGTCAAACATATTTTCTGAAAGCCGCGAGCTAAGAATCTTGCTTAAAACCTTGCTGAGTGAGCAGGCACACAATAATGCAACTCCGGAATTGAGGCAAGAAAACTATTTTCTTGTGCCAATCGTGCCAGCCAGCTTTGTGTACGCGAACAACAAATTGTATCAGAATCACTTCCTACTCACATAACATGTATGGCAAGATATAGATGGAATAGAAAAAAAAAACCGATTTAATCATATGTTTCCGATTTGAACGCTTTATAACAAATACAATAAAGTTTATAGTTATAACAAATAGACCGTAAGCGTACACTATGCTGCGTATGTAATTAACCTAGAATTTGCAATAGAATGTGACGCACGCCACCGTAACGGATCGGTGTGCTTTTACAATGCTAAAATTGATTTGTGAATAGTTAAGCTGGAATTATGTGACGTGCGAGCCGATGTGCAGGCTTTTGGGTTGAGTGGTCAACTGGACGAATTTGAAACGTAACTGTATTGATTTTAAATTGTTATTGCATTGCTCAATAATTGATAAAATTAGGCGATACTTGGCCGAAATCCATTGTTAAACAAATGGTGGAAGAGGAACGGACCACTGACTTTCGGCTTGTCAACTTTTCCAATTATAAACCAAATAAGTTGATCGATAATTAAAGAAGCCAGCAACACTGAACTCCTCTAAGATGTTAGTCGAGTAACTGTCAGTCACGAGTGTCGGGACTCCATTAAGATGCAATTCTTCGCGAATCTAAAAAAGTGTTGCTCAACACAATTTGCTTCAGTAAAGATGTGACTATTGAAAAACGTTCGTGTCTTCCTTTATTCTGACAACTGTTCACGTACCCTGCTACCCCTGAAAATGACCTGCACAGGTAATTAAAAGTAGAAGCTGTAAAAGTATACAAAGATAGTTGTAATAACACCGAACATTTTAGAGCTTATTAAGATTGGAGATTATAAGAGGTAATTTCACAATAGTAAAAGGACTCTCTACAATTATCATTTTAATGGATCTGTCAATAGCATAGTTAGTAATTTACTGGAGTTTATGTTGCACCACTTTAACAAAATTGTATACATTCTTTGTAATTTAAATAAATAAATAAAAAAAAATAAAAAAAAAGTAGTTGAGTTGTTTTAAGAGTAAATGTATATATACGTTCCTATACAAGGAATCGGTGTTCAATCTCAACTACATTGAAACACACAAAAGGAAGGTCGAATAGTGCTATATTTTCACACAGTAAAAGGAAAAGAAAAGATTAATCAGATGAACTGCAAACATCCTCAGATTGGATGCGGTGTGTGGAGATAACAAAATGTTCCCGAAAAATCTACTTTGTAACTTGTTACATGTACTTACCTTTTCTTTTATACTATAACAAACCACAATAGTAGGTATATTCTTATAAAACCGTAAAGGGCTTTCTTCTAATAATGTATGCGCAGTGAACCCGTCTCCCGAACTTCAAAGCAGTTCATTTGAACTTGTCACAACCCTATGTTTGCACAAGAAAACCCAATTAGAGTGGTTTTATGTAAGTTTATTATGAGTTCACCAACTTGAATATGATGAACCACAAAATGCGCTTTCGCGTGCTCCCTTTAAAGTACAAATTTGTACTTTATAGTTTGTGAGGTCCTGTGTTAGCTTAGTATTGATTGCAATTTATTAGGTATTAGTTTAACAACGGTGTATGACCGGTAATTTTATAACAGTGCAAGCTGTATAATATTCTTAAAGTTAAAAAAAATTAGTTTAACAACACTCACACTCTTTGTAGAGGTCTAATCTTGGTGATGTTTATTGATCTAATCTCTTTGAATCTAAAAAAAAAATATTATTGATAGTGACGTATAAAAAAAAATCTAAAAGTTAATGGTTTAGACGTATGAAACGTGAACTCTTAATCTTAAGACCGATGAGAAAACAACATATTGTAAAAAAAACTAAATCGCCTTGTTTCTATGATATTTAATGATGAGTAATGACACATTTTCGATTTCGATATACGCGCGAGCACTTTCTCCGTCGCTGTTAATTTCTCACTAAATCGATGATATGTCATTCACATACCTACATAACAGCACTTGAGCGAGGTAGGCAAATGGACTAGGTACGTAGTGGACTCGGACGATTCGGACTCGGCCATTCTAGGAGACGGAGTTCGATTGTCTGAGATTAATTTGCATTCACGACCAAAACGGATCGTTTGGTACTTGATAAACGTATATACATAGGTATGTTTTCTGCATAGTGCGTGCACTCAAAATGGATGCTGGCTGTTATTGTGAGTAAGTTTATTCATTATCATTAACCATAGTTTCTCTTTCTTTTGTCTAAGTAAATTACTTATGGTAGGCGAGATTTGAACAGCAAATTCTCGTGTTGGTAAATTGATGTAAAAAATAAAATAATTTCACGAAATAAACGTTCGATATTATCAAAATGCAAACAGCGAACGATCCGAGTGATATTTTTTCTAGCGCGCTGACGTCATCCGTAGCTATACGCTGTGTAAATTGGAAACAAATCAAATATGCATCGTTCGACGAACCGTGAGATGGAAAACTGGCATTAACGATATATCCGAATATCAGATCTATTCCAAACCCGCTAGCAGACAGAATTGACAAGTTATGCCACGTCTGCAGTGAAAATTTCAGCTTGTTGCGTCATATTTTCTATGTTCACTGAGGTAATGTTCTCTTTGTTCATACCTGCATTATAGAACTTGTTATGTATTTACCCAAATGAATCATATACCTATCTCTTTCATCTATAGTGCGGTTTACTAATGTATATTGTACGAAATGAAGACAAAATCTTCTTTATGCAGTTACATGCAGAACATAATTGCTTTGCTTTGTTTATTGTTGCGTAAAGCGTTTCAGCAAAATGTAAGAGCTATTCTCTAAAATGATTCAAATTGGCCTTCAGTGGTAAACGTCAAATGCATTCCCTTGAATACAGAGCAGCCATTCTAGGGATACCTTAAATGCCTGAAATTATTTATGCTAACGTTTTATTTTTACAGGGAATTTCACCTGAAGAAATATTTTACTCAAATTATCACCTTTTTTATACAGTTGCTTCAAGGCAGCTCTTCTGCAACTCTTTAATTAATATTTTACTAGCTGTCCCGGCAAACTTTGTACCGCCTCAGATGTATGAGAAAATCTAAAACAAATCAAAACTGAACGGAAACTGAATTGAGAACCTCCATCATTTTGAAGTCGGTAAAAAAATATTAAACCATTTAAAATCAACTTTAATTCTTCAGGAATATGTCCTCAAACGTTACCAAGGAGCGGGGCTGATTGATGATAAGCTCTTTATAGCTTAAACGAAACTTTGATGCGGCTCTTCTACCCTATGACCTAGTTTATACGATATCCATTGGTGTAGTAATTTAGAACAGTGCTTCAAACGTGTAGTAACCGATTGGTCAACACTGATTAATGAACAAATTTTAGTTAAGCCTGTGTTCCGGCAAATGATGCGGCCGGCAAACTGAGGCTCTCGGTTGAGTGGTCGTATGCGCTAATTTGCAACGCGACAACACTTTTCATGGTATACATTTTGGTTTTGACAACCAAAGTGATGCGAGGATTATGTCAGTACTTTGTGGAGTGAATGAATTTACAAAGTAGGATTTTAAGGCATGGTGTAATTTAATTATAGTTGGAACATAATAAGTGCGTTAATGATGCGAGGACTTTTCTTTAAATTACACTTCTCAAAATATAGTATTGGCTTAAATCTAATAGTTCCAGTCTGGTGTAGATCAGTCCGCTGGTGGTAATGGATTCCCTGTGGATCCGGTGTTTATTTTTATTTGTTTGCGTTCTGCTCCGCTTTCGAGGGGATCCGAAAACAATTAAATATTTAAATTATATATTATTACATTATGATCTCGTAATCTTGTCTCTCTGGATCTGTCTTGCTTGTGAGATTTACTTTGATACCAAATATCTCGTGCGAGTTAAATATCTTCTATTGAAAAGTAAAGTGTGCATGAAGTTGTACAGCAATAAATCCTTTTTTTTTTTTTTTTTTTGTTGACGGGGGGGAAATCTTCTATAGATACCCGGCCTCTGTGTGGGAGAGGGCCGGGTTATGTGGGATTCTTACCCACTAAAACCCCCCCGGTGGCCGCCTTCGACACATGTTGGAGGGGCTCCGGGATCTCCAAACGGAACGCACCGGTGCCCCTCTTGTGCCTCGCCCCCTTATGGGGGCCCGTCTCGGGGAGCAGATGTTTGCTCCCCCTGCGCCCTCGCTGCGCACGGCGGCGGGGAGCCACGCCCGCCGCCGTCCTCCTCAGGAGTCGTCATCGTCACCGGACGTCCGGGGCCCACACCCCAGTCGTCCTCGACCCCGAGGGTAGCCCGTTATTTAAGGCCCTGGGCATCAGGGCCGGCAGCAATAAATCCTGTGCTAACCAATGTTGCATTGCAAACCAAGAGACAACTATCTGTAATTCAACGACGGACCGTACCAAGGTAATCCTCAGCTAATGACATCACGTATTATTAAGAGCATACCGTATCCGTGGAACAGTAAAACAAATTGCCCGGATTACTCGAGGCAGGCTGGCAATAAAAACTTTAATGTCATAAAGCTTTTGATAAAAAGAAATGTTCACATAAACCGCCAAACGACTGTCGGGGAATCTCAGTTGTTATTTCTTCGTGGTTTGGTATACTTTAATATATTTCAAAAACATATGAACGATGGAAGAAGTTCAACCCATATTCTTCAGCACTAAACTCCCTCTGATCACATATGACCGCTAGTATCGACCGCTACGCTCATTGCGATAAATTTTGAAAATGATTTTTCTAATGTCCTGTCTATGTTTCACTAGCCGCCAGACTGTGGTACCCATAGTCAAAGTCAAAGTCAAAGTCAAATCATTTATTTCGTATAGGCCTACGGGGGCACTTACAAATTGTCATTACATTTTTTTTTCTTAAGTCTACAACCGGATCGGAACGCGACCTCAACTGAGAAGATCCGGCAAGAAACTCAGCGGGCTTGTCTTTTTTTTTTAAATTCTAAATTTTACAAAAAAAATATATAAAAGTAAGCTCCAGTGTGTTGCCATGCGAGGCGCACATACGCTACACTTTAACATTATATATATTGATATTTAAGCGATCAGTCCTTACAAATACAAGCCTTGACAAATTATTACTCTATATCTCTATGCTCTATATGCGAAGAGAGAAATCGATTTCGTTAATAGAAAACTGAAGTTTGGCCGAGTAAGCCTAGATTATCGGCGGCTTTGTCCCGTAGAGCAAGTTAATGTCGCTAAAGACCCGACTTCCGAAAACGTTTCGTAGTCAGTTAAGATGCTTGGGAGCGAAGTGGGAAGTAAGAAGTTGCTTTTACCTTTCAGCTTGGAAAGTAATATTTGTTTACTTTTTTCGATATCGAAAAGTAGCTTAGCGGCGTCTATACCTACGTCGGAGTAATATAAAATGTTACTGACCTGACTTACAAATGTGAAGTCTTTAAAATCGGAATAAATAATCATTTAAAAGCGACTTAATAACGAGTCTATTTTTTCTGATTGGAGGTCTGTCTCGAAGTAGGTCGGCAATTAACTGCTATGAACGTATTTATTTCTCAATAAGGCTTCGATAGGCAAATAAACTTTAGTTAGCGTTGCCTACAAAGTTGGCGACAAATGCTAAATACATTTAAGATCATATTCCTTCACAATGTTTTCCTTTTTATAGTTATATCCAGCAATATGCCTGATAGTAAATTAATAAAAAGGGTTACGTTGTTCCAAATTTGATTTGCCCCTCCCCCCACCATAGCCTTAGTGCACTTCTAGTATACTCAAGAAATATATCATCAAAACTTTGAATCCCTAGGTCCACCTATTTTAAGAAATTTATTATATAGAACATAACCTGAAAATCGAAATATACCTGCACTCCTCCAAATGTATAATCCAATGTACATCTCTTTCTTCTCGAGTCTCAGATACAAAGATGTGAATGCACCAAAAACAACTTACAATAGAACGAAACGGAACATTTTCGTATCACCATAAAAGCTGCAAAGTTTCCGTCCATCTGTTGTCAAATTTAGTGCAATAGGTCGAGTGTGTCCAATTTCAGCGCGCATACACGCCATTAAGTATTTATAAATCTGTTAGTTAGTGTACCCGGGCATAGCTTAAACGAGATAGCGCAGTTTATTGGCGAGAAAGCACTAAGTAGCTAGCACTAGTACACTTAAAAATACAGCTAAAAATAGTAGTCCTTTTTTAGTAACTATGTACCTTAGTTAAAATACTTGTTAAATCTTGTGCTTCCACCACATTTTTCGTAGACATAAAAACAGGCGGACATTATTTTGTCTATTCTAATTGCTAATTGGGTATGTTTTTGCTTTTAGTTTGCTTTTTGTTGTTAAAGGTTTTGCTTCACAGCACGAAAAAAGCAAATATTCAAGTAAGATGGAAGGCTATTGTGGCGTAAAATGTTTTTGTCATCAAAAACAGCTTGGAAGCTATTGGTCTGTCTACTAGCACATATCTTCTGGCAGTAGTAGATAAATAATAATAATATCGCCAGACATACACATAACCTGTATGATCCCAAACAAAGCAACGCTGGTATTGTGGGTACAATTTTCTGGTGGCGATCCCAGAATATCATTACTTAGATTCATATCAAAAGCACATGATTCAAGATCAAACATTCGTGGTCATCACACAAAGTTTGCCGCTATACAAGGACTCGAACCTGGGACCCTCGGTACAGAAAGCAGGATCACTACAAGTCATCAGCTTTCTGTGCCAATCAGGTCATCAGCTTTTGGGCCTTTTGTGCTTATATCAAAATAAAATTGGATTCCAAGGTATTACTTGAACAGGTACACCAAAGTTCCTGTCTACGCAGATCCTAGAAGAGATCGGATGCCACTGTGTTTTGAATTCATTTCCGGCCATTTGAGGATACGGAAATAGAACGGAATAGCGCCGGATGCGCTCACTGCGGAGGTATTGTGACCACTTGGAAATGGATTGCTGAAATGATTAGGCTAGGATATATCGATCTAGAATTATCTGGTTGACTGTTATCTACGAAGCTAGATCTAATAATGTGCATCACGAAGAAGATTGAATTAAAACTGAAAAATAACATATAAAATAGAAGAATAATTTATGGTGATGTCCACTTTGTGCTTTGATAAATATCATGTGGTTTTACTTACTGAAGCTGATTTTAAAGTTTTCTTTTAAGTAGCAAAGGTGGCAAAATATTTGAATTTATAATTAGTGCATAGGGCTTATCAGCACAGTATAAGATAGGTCCTTAATACCTTGACTTTGAAATTATATTGTCAAAAGGGCTTTGAATCACGTTTGAATTTAATGCCTAATAATTTCGGTTTTGTCATGCGACCAGAACTCTGGTGCTAAATTAATTATTTTATTTCTGCTATAATCCCTTGTTTATGCTTTCAGTTAAGAGTTTTTGAGGCTCAAAGTTGGACGATAAATTTCTACAAACAGCTGGTGATATTATTCATGACGTTTGTTAAGTTTGTTTTAACGGCCTCACCTTTTATAATTAGTTGATTAAGAATTCTCTTATTGTTGAAAACGGCTGACAAAAGAGCTGCACTTTTAAAAAGTAGACGCATTTCGCCAACTTTTTTGCAGAATAAAATGTTAACGAGTGAGTTATAGTCCGCTTAATGAAGTCTAGGCACTGCGACTTTGAATTAAACGGACAGTGCACTAAAATTGAGTCCATTATTCAGTAAACGAAGATATAAATGCGCAGATAAAAGTTCTAAACGATAGAAAGAGTACAAAATATATAAAGGACATTTGTCTAGCTGTTTGGTGCGATATGTAGATGTCCTTTTTTGACGCGAATAAAATACAGTGTGTTCTCTCGAGGGGGGTTCGTTACTAGATGGTTTTACGAGGCGACTACATCCTGGGTACAACGAAGATTTCCCGGAGGTAACGCATATTTTATACGCTTTGTAATTTAAGTGGCTGCTCCTTTATTATGACGTCTATGTGGATACGTCAAATCTCATGTGGATATGCCATTTTATTAGGAATGATTCTTTGTGCAAGATTTATTTAGATATTGAATGTGACCTAGCTTATAGTTTAATTTATACGAGGAAGTTTATAGTCATTTAACGTAGAAGTGGGATTTTCAATATTTTTACCATAATAAATGTCGGCAACTGCGTAACATTTTCATTGTTGTATTTTTGGGTCGTTGGAACTGAATTGGTTCGATTTGTATTTCTTTATTATGAATAGTTAAGGAAAAATAAAAATCCCAATTACATTATGTTTATATTGATCGTTTTTTATTGTTTATGCACATAGTTCGGTCCGATAGACGCCTTTATTTTTTCCTGCTAAGCACGCACCCTTGCCGTGTCTCTGACATAGAGTAATGGACCACCCCTCGCCAAATGGAAATCCCGGATTATGATAAATCACAAACTTTTGAAATTTGCCTCCTGCTCTACTGATTTATTTGCGAAGTGTACACAAAACGATATGCGTTGTTTTTTCGTACGAATGTCATTTACACTGAAATATATGAAAGTTCGGAGAGTTTATGATCCGGAGTGAACAGTTAGACAAAAATATTACGGGAGACATTTCTTTTTTGCGTAGGCAAAAATATTATTCTCGACTCTCGGCTTCGCTAAGTTGAAATATTATCTTTTCACCTTTTATGTTACGTTCGAACCTACTTTTTTATTCACCTCTCTACCTACGTCAGTTCAATTTTATAAGCTGCTTGTGAACTAAATTATGCATATATTTTGATCTTTACGAAGAGTAAATTGAGTTTAGTGAATGATATCAGCCGGTAAGTTCGACTTTTTTAAGATATTAAAAATTCTAGCACTCAAGTAGGTAGCTAGTTTACAAAAATATGGTGATATAATGAGCTTTGAAAGCTTCGGAGCTTCGTAAAAAAACTTTGAAAATTTAAATGAGAACTTAAATTAAACTGGCATAAAGCCATGGCTCCATGTGATTTTTTGTCGTTATTAAGTATTCTAAGACAGTCCTCACTGCAGCGCGCGCAGCTTACAGCGATGCGCCTTTGAGCAATATATTAAGGAATGTGCCCACAACAAACAACCTGACCCTACCGGGCACTCTGCTCGCAGTGCTGTACGCATATGACACGAATGGTCACAGTGAGCAGACTTCTACTCACTGTAGGCTCTAGGCCTCTCTACATATGCAGTGAGTTCTTTGTACCGCATACCTCCACAAGGAGATGCTTATACTTACACACTTCGATTCTTTGGAAACATTACAAATGGTTCCTTAAATAATCTCTATAGCTACCTATATCAACCAAGATAACCAAATAGAGTATCGGTCGATAATAGTCGCAAATTGGTCACGGACCGCCATTAACAAACGGAAGATCGATTCTCTTCGATGGGATCCGAACTAGCATAATTGGAATTTAGATCGAGTTCTCGTACAAGGAATTGGGCACATGATATGCTTTTCTAATTGATAGATACGGTTGGTTCACACATTATCAACTAATCTAAGCTATATTGTCATTCCTCTCATGGTGTTAATATATGAAAAGGATAGCAATCTTATTAAGTATCGTCATCAGACATAGTTTTTAGAAAATACAACTAATATCAATGTTTAAGGAAACCCTATTCGAAGAATTCTTTACCATTTATTTAATAGTTTGAGCTGGAACGTTAACGAATGTTACCCAAGAATATCAAATCAGAACAACGATCATGGTCCGCTTGCGAAGGGCAGGATTTCACAATAGTCATGGTGATTCTGAACATGTTGTGGTTCCGGAACCACAGTTCAGTGGATCGCAATTATTGTATTGAGCACGCAATCTAGTACGTACTCTATATACATAATGATTTAGAAAGGATATACCTACTACACCTTTAAACTACGTTTCTTATTTTTTTTTAAACCCACATAATCATTACAAATGCGCTAAAGAAGCGCAGGTTCAAAGGTTAGTGTACCTTTTCTGAATCCCCCTGTATATCAATAGACTGGGTAGCTTTTTTGCATTCCTAGTTGCACCATTGTAAACCATTTAAAGACTAGAATTCAAAAAGGGGCGCAATAATTATAATTAAATGAAAAACTTATACTACCCACATTTTTGTTTATTTATCAAGTAGCACTATTTCCACATTAACATTTTATTGGCTGGCGTGTCTGTGTTCTATCTTCGCTAATAAGGGCTGGTGCTAACGAAAACAAATGTCTCGGGGAGGTGTTGATTTTTTATATTATTGTAACACGCGAATGTCTTCGATTTATTATTATTAACGTTATAACGTTGGTACTCTTATCAGAGAGCTAAACAAATATTCAGGTAGTTACCTTAATTAATGAAGTACCTATTATACTACACAACAATGTACCGCCGTCTAGAACATTATTTTAATTCGACCAGTGTGTTAAAAGTTATGTTAGAACTAGCCGTCTTAATTGCATTTTGTGCATCACTCATAAAGTTGGTAGCCACATGCAGTTTATTTTTAATGAAATTCATGAAATGATAAAACGGAACTACGCTCTTGGGTAATATTCCTTGTACGTGGAGTCGTGGGAATAAAAATACGGTGAACCACTACAGGTATCTAAAGGTATTCGTGCTTATTTTCATTTATAACATGATTAAGAAAATATGACTAAGCACCGTATAATACACGAGTCTTGGGCTAATCTCAGACCTTATATTCTAACGTTCGAGATTTCTATGTAACTTATTAAAAGTTCACGTTTCTGTTCTTTTCTCGTTAATATTACCCAACTAAACCAAACCCAAAGTCCAGGATCGAAACCGGAACCTCTCGCTGATGAGGGCGGGCCCTTTAACCATTAGGCTGTTAACTTATTTAGATATTAAGTGATGTTGTTTATGCATTTTTTGTGTTGATAAATTACTGTGCTACATAATATATTTTTTGCGAATAAAAAAATATCCATAAATCATATCAGTTCGAAAAAAATATGTAATTAAAAAACATTCCGCGAAACCATACCACATTCCATCCACGCATTATGAATGTAACAAATTAGATACGCACCAAAAAAAAGACCGCCCAAAAAGTCGTAAATGAAGTGTGTTACGAGTCCCAAGTGTGTACATAACACACGACAGGCATCCTTAATTAAAAATCCGAATTCACGTGTAAGGAAAAAACAAACAAGCTAGGAGAGTCCCGGTAGCAAACAGTCGTAAATCTGGTCCGCGACGGTAATGGGTTTTCTTATGTCAACAAATCGTATTACAATAGACGTTTACCTATCGAGCAACGTATTACCTAGCAAGATGTTAAACATCGATTATAGTCGCACAAAAAAGTCGTGGTGATCAATGTCGCAATAGGTATAATCTATACTATCTATACTAATATTACAAATGTGAAAGTTTGGATGGATGGATGGATGGATGTTTGTTACTCTTTCACGCCCGAACGGCTGAACGGATCTGGATGAAATTTGGCACAGAGATAGATTATAGTCTGGAATAGCACATAGGCTACTTTTTATCCCGGTAAAATGTATGATTCCCGTGGGATAGATGTTTTAATTTTTCATACTTTTTATCGCGGGTAACACCGCCGGGCGCAGCTAGTGTTATATATAATACTAGCCCCTTTTTAATGTCCCACTGCTGGGCACGGGCCTCCCCTCAATTCGAGGGGGATAGGGATAATGTTAACCCTCTAGATAACTGGTACCTTTCCAATGCTCTCTTCATCTTAGTTTTTTTCCAATTCTGTTTTGTGTATTTAATTTTGTATTTGGTTATAAAGAAGCCAATTAACTTATTATAATATGCATTGTGATTCAGAAAGGATATACTCTATATAATAGGAATATACCTGGGCTTCTTTAGCGCGTATATAAACACAATTTGAAGTGAGAATATCGTATACATGTTGATTTTTTAAAATAATTTATATACCTAACAAAATGACAATTACGACTTGCCGAATTTTGTTTATTTATATATCGAAATTCTGACTTTATAAAACGATAACAAATGCGTTAAAGAAGCCGAGGTTCCAAAATCTTCATGTATTTTATAGTTTAGTTAGTTTAATAAATTATAGGTATAAATATACCTACTAATATTAACACACATAATATTATAATGATAGCTCAAAATCACGTGGCAAACGCCTATGTATTACACCTAGGTAATTTAATTATGAAAGCCTTGAATAACATTTCGCGAAATACTAACTTCATTTGTTTGTATACTTGCATTATGATAATTATGTTCACACCCGTGTTCCTCATTATTTATGTGTGGCTGTCATGATTCCAAATGATAAAAAACCGCGACATAATATTTATACACGAACACGGTCTATTGCGTTAAAAGCTTTTAATATCAACTCTACGTAAGCCGACTTAGAATAACAAAAGCTATATTACACGATAAATTATAAAAGGCATATGAAAAAATCGTCCTAGATATTAATTACATACCCTACATAATTAAGCAGTGATAGCCAAGTTGGTAGAACGCTTGCCTCAGTAACGAGGATTGCAGGGTCGAACCCCGGCTCGCACCTCTGGGATTTTTCATGTGCGAATCTCATTTTCAACCATGATTATCACTTGCTAAACGGTGAAGGAAAACATCGTGAGAAAACCTGCATGTCTGAGAGAACCCCTCGAAAGATGTGTGAAGTCCGCCAATTCGCACTGGGCCAGCGTGGTGGACTATGACCTAATCCCCCTCGCATTGAGGGGAGGCCCGTGCCCAGCAGTGGGACATTAAAGGGCTGGAACTAACTAACTAACTACATAAATTAAAAAACCCAACACATCAGCATTGCCATTCAACGTGGCAATGCTGCCAGCGTTCTGGGCACCCTGCCGGCCAATGGTGGTGGTGGTTTGAAAGCTGAGTGCATATCGAAAAATTTAAAAAAATAAAAATGTTGCCAACGCATTATTAAGTACCAAACGCTTGAAGAATTTACAGAGAGAAGTACATTCGCGGGATATTTAAATGCTTAAATAGTGTGCCTGATTGTGCAATGGTGGTAGAATTCATGTTCTAAGTTAGAAACGATGGAGTGAACGTACTATTGAATAAATTACCCTAGTAAGTAGTCAACATTATATTTTATTTTTCATTAAAATCACTTTGAGTGTGTTTTTTTAATTTTGCGTTACTATTAGATTTTTTCGGCATGTGCGCAATAAAATGAATAAATGTATTTTTTTTATCGACAGACGAACACACCAACTTTACGCTATTCGCCCTCAGTTCATTCTACAGTACCTATAATGCAAGCGTTGCTTAGTGTGTCCCACACTAAGCACATACATGTACTGAGTTCGAACTCAGTATATAATTCTTATTTAGATATTAAACATCTATGACTCGGGTATAAACATTCGTGCTCAACACACAAAAATAGTTCCTTACCAAGATTCGAACCTGGGACTTTGGGCGCAAAGAGCATGGTCATCACCAACTGCGCTACAATTCTTATGAATTGATGATTGCGACAACTATTGCTGTTTAGTGCGCGGCCACTCTGTCGTTTCAATTAGCTGTTTTATCTTTGGCATAGCAAAAACTAATCCAAATATTTTTAATACTTCCCTCCGACCTGTTTGTGCTATTTCCCATTTTAAAAAAAATTACAATTTAAGTTATGTATTTTGTTATTTTATCACAAATATGAAATCTTATGTGAATTTTAGGAAGCAAATTAAATGTTACACAGCTTTACCTTGTTATTTAACAATTTAAAGTTATTTCCATCATTTTAGGTTTTCATGTGTATTACGCCATTTAAAGAACTTGTTTTAACTTCACCGTAAAAGTTTATACGGCAGCTTCAGTTACAATGGACAACAGTAGTTTGTGACTGTTTGGTCAGAACAGCTTAAACTTTTTAGTTTATTTTAGTTTTTTAACTCGGCAGCATCAGTTTCATCTCCCATTTTGTTGATAAAGTAATAAGCGTACGTAGATAATTACTATAATTTTAATTGTTAAACCATTAAAGGTTCAAATCCACTCGGAATGTTTTAAAACTATCAAATCATATGTGTACGTAGGTATTTTAATACCCGATCCATTTTGATAATACCCAACCCTTTGTATCTGCGATCAGCGTTTTCAATTATTGAAAACGCACTAATCCGTTAAAGAGATTAGTGTTGTAATAAATACTCGTAGATAAATTAATATACAAATGGTTGGATTTATCATTCGGATTGTATTCTGTGCAGGTAAAATACTTAAAAAAAAAACAGAGTTTTGCTTTTAAATTTAAAAGTATCCATAATCATCTATCTATACTTATACTTATTACTTATAATATTATATTACTTATTATTAATATTATAAATGTGAAAATTTGGATGGATGGATGGATAGATGGATGGATGGATGTTTGTTACTCTTTCACGCCAGAACGGCTGAACGGATCTGGACGAAATTTGGCACAGAGATAGATTATTGTCTGGAATAGCACATATGCTACTTTTTATCCCGGTAAAATGTATGGTTCCCGTGGAATATATTTGTTTAAATTTTTCATAGAATACCAATAAATTCATTTTCTCATACATTTCATTCTGAGGCGGTACGAAGTTCGCCAGGACAGCTAGTAATATATTATTTTGATTACATACCTACAACGTAAACCACTTGTACAAAAATAGAAATCAAAATGTAAATAGAAAACTCACTTACTAGGTACTTAATAAGAAGTGTAAAAAATTTACATATGCGGTAGTGTACCCAAGATGTTGGCTGTATTTCCTCGCTTAACAACCAAAGCCATTGGCTGAGCGAGAAAATGCCCGACTCTCTAGGCGCCTGTTGTATATCCTAATTATAATACCTAATATTTATTATCCCGTTGTTTTTTAATAGGTAAAGCTTTCTATATTAAAATAAATTGAAGTAAAGTGACCGTACTCTTAACTATTATAAAGTCTAGGTTGCGTCTATAAAGTGTACCAAAAACAAACTGCAAAACATGGGAAAACAACAGCCTCGCGTTCGGGGCTTCAGCAAAATGGCCCTTGCGTCTGTCGGCCGCGAGTGCCACTCCACAAGTTGCTCCACGCACCCGTACTGTTGGGACACTTTTAAGGACTTTGTACTCGAGTTATTATTTCAAGAAGGCTTCTTGGAAGTTTGAATATTTGTCTTCCTTATTACTTAGTTTTTGAAACTAGCCATTTCAATTGGCTAGCTCTAAAGGCTATATAATGTCCCTCGGATAAACGGCCGTTATGAACGTAGAAGACGACTGTTTAAGCTTATATGTATATTGTTTAATAATACTAGCCCTTTTAATTTCCCACTGTTGGACACGGGCCTCTCCTCAATTCGAGGGGGATTAAGCCATAGTCCACCACGCTGGCCCAGTGCTGGTTGGCGGACTTCACACGTCTTTCGAGGGGTTATACACGGGGGTAGCACGTAATAATCATGGTAGAAAATGAGATTCGTACATGAAATCCAGAAATTCCAGAGGTTCGAGCCGTGGTTTGAACCTGCGATCCTCGTTACCTAGGCAAACGATCTTACCAACTTGGCCATTACTGCTAAATATTGTTTAATAATCTACTGTGTATTTTTATTTTATATCTGTACTTAAATATACACCGTTTTACATTGGCATATAGAATAAATATTTATTTGTCACGTCATCGTTCCCTTGATTATAAGTTGGGTTGGTTCTTTGAACTTTGAATCGCGGCATATAACTATCGGTACATTGAAGTCTTTTGATATACACCAGAACGACAAAGGAATTTTCATGTGACGGCATTCGCGATAGCAAAGTTGGATATTAAAAGAGCAAAAAATCATTAGGTATGCGAGACTCATTGTTTCAGATACGGGCTCAAACGTATCGTGGAATTTAATTTATCTGTTTGTTATTGTGGAAATATCTATATGACAGCCAGTTTTATTTTACCTACAAAAGTAGGTACCTATTTTATTTTTCATTAAAAAATATACTAACCTGTCTATAGAATTCGATGCTTTGAATGGAAGATATTATTTCATACATTATGATGAGCATATTATCATGTTTTATTTTTAGACGATAAAATTATAGAAAAAATCCCATGCTTTTATTATAAAAAAATCTGATCTGGAAAAGTTATGTTTTATTTTCCTACATTCGTGCACGTTTATGAACACAATGGTTAATATTACACCAAAATTACACATTATATTTCGAAGTAACACATTTTTCACAAAATAAAACAAAATTGGTAACCATTCTCTTCCACCTTCAAAAAGTCCTCAATATTTATTTATGTTATGTTACTTGTTCTAACCTCCTGGTGTTATTGTGAAATAGCACCTATGATATGTACAATAGGAGTCTCCTAAAGCCATCCATCCATTCGGGAGCTTTCACGTACAATCGTAACACAGCCGTGATGTGCCTCCTTTAAACAAAATGTATTGTCAACAGGGCTATATTTCACAGACGGAGTTGACCGAGGCTCACTGATCCCTAAGGACTCGCGATACATGTTACGCGTAGGCCCAGAAGTAAACTAGACAAAACACTACTAAATTATTTAGTTTACAAACTTGCTATCTAGTATTCTATTTGTGTATGTGTTGATGTAGCTGTGATTGTGATTGTGTAATGTAGTATATTGACACTTGGTAGTATGTGTGTATTTTGATTATGTTTAGGGGTTAAGGAAATACGAGCTGCTTTGTGTTAATACGACGTAACCCCTTGTTTAGTTTATAATTTTTGTATAGATGTAAAATTCTGGGCGGAATGACCCACGTGAAAAGAGACTACAAAGACTACAGAGTATTGAGCACAGTACCTGCCCACCTGCAGCAATTACAAATATTATTATTAAATCATTATTTCTGCAAGTCTCTATAAGTTTGTAAAAACGTATCTTTCTCTACTAATGCTAATAATGTTATAGAAAATCTCCACTAATTTGCGCTAAACCCTTCTTCACATCATATTATTCCTGTATAATACAAGAACTAATGACACTCTACATTAACTTAATACGACACAATAAACTCGTTAAATATCCACTGTACATTAACACAATACAACAAAAAGTAATTTGCTACGCAAATTCTCACCCGCGCCGCTCCGAACTTTCACCTTATTATCAGGAACTCATCGTTTTCTTGCGAGCAAAATACACGTAACGATAAATTAAACCCTATTCTCCGGTGTACGGTATGCAAATTCGTCTTCACGTGACACCTGGTGCGGCAATAAATTATTTAGATATCGCCCGAGATTGCATAGTAGCCTCTGTTTATTATTTAACAGTTAGAAAAACTGTCCCGACGAACACTCGGACGTTCGCTAGCAGTAATTTATTTGATGCGAATAGACAATATTTACCGTCGGTGTGTCACAGCTGCTGTGTGAGGCTTCAAGTGATTGTTAAGGGATGCTATTGCCAGGATACTTTTAAGGAATAGAATATATAGGTATAGGTACTAGTATTGTTCATGTGTCTTCATCTTAGTACTGTTAGTAGGCATCGATCGATTGTGTATAGGTATAAATAGCCCGGAGATTCAAGGGTATCTAGTACATATATAGCAGGTTTAATGTTAAGGTGTTTGATTATTATGAAGTGATACTACATTGTTGATGGTGTGTGCAGGTACGCGATCCCTGCATTTATTAAGATTCGTTTATAATGTGCAGAGAAATAACAACTTAAATTTAAATGAAGTTTACTTGGAAAAACTACCTTTTTACCTACATTATGAACACCTGATCGTTTCATGCATAATGTAGGTTGATCAATTCCGTCGAGCTTTTATAAACTATACACTTTTGAAATATTATGATTTTATAGAACAGAATCGAAACTTGTTCAAAGAAAATGTTAACCAATTTTAAAGTTAAAGCGAACGGAGTTCCTCGACACTTTCCCTAGTTCGTGAGCTTGTATCGTAATGTAAAGTTCAAAATAATTGCTGAGGAGAAAAAGACCAAGTTCATTCTATCAAGAACACACCGCCCGGGGCTCAGATCGGAAAGCAAATAAAATCACTGGTTGAGGCGAGTAAATTTTCCGTTACCGGAATTCTTTTTTTCCGTCTTGGACACGATATTGTGGGATCCCAGTGGAAAAGTAATTACATTATGTAGTGCGCTTGTGTAAATACGACTATTTACTACTGCAAGTTGTTTTGAGTCTAGCGTACGGGTGTGCGCAGACCATGTTATCAATACAGGATTATTCAGGAACGGTATACTAAGCTTGTTACTTCATCTTTTAGCATATTTGTAAACACTATGTGATGTCAGAATTTTGATATGTCCATTAAAAAAAATGTTTCAAAAAAATTATGATTGTAATTTTATATCATCGTGTATACTTATTCAATTAATTTGATTATTTGCATTACGTTATTAAGTCATGAATTTACGATTTTGGGAACCCTCTTTAACTGTGGCCAGTGTGTACAGTCAACAACAACAATACAAAATCATTATTTTATATATGAAATGATAGCTCATAATCGCAATACGCAGTCATTAGGAATGAATTTACTATTCACCTCACTTAAATTTACGATATTTCACTTCATGTTATGGTAACTATTTGTATGATTTTTTTATTTATTTTACGAGTATTTGGACGTAGGAATTAATTGAAAAGCTAATTAACTAACGAGATTATGAATAGCAACAGGGAGCCAATTTTAGTCTGTTACTCAAATGTTTCTTAACAGACAATTAAAATAGGTAACAATGATACGCTTCGAGAAGTCATCACAGGAACTCACGTTTCGCATATAGGTATTGCAAGTGTTTAGGATGGTAAAGTACACATTATTATTATAATATGCAAATTATCACATATGCATGTACATGCACATGTCACTGTATAGCCAAGCGCTGAATATAACGAGACTCAGCGTAGAGGGAACATATCCCGCAAACCGATGACGATGACTTGACTTCACAAGACAGTCCCAGTTTATACTGAAACCTATTAACTCAGTCACCACATTTCAATGAACAGAACTCTACTACCAATTTTCGAAACACTATCTAAAATAAAACGCAGTAGACATGAACATGTGTAGCCGGCCCAGCGTATAAAGGCGCTATTAAGATAGTAGCAACCCTGGGCGTCTTGCTCGGGTTTATTGCATTTCTGTTTGCTCTGAAGGCAATAGAGCCCGCCCGCCCTGTAATTCAACCAACTAGGCGCATCCGATTGTTATTACCTAGCCAGCAGACGATGCCTCTTGGGCAAAAGAATGATTGATGTACATTTGTTTATGGAAGTAAGAAACGTTGTTGGGTGTAACGACTGTGTTTTGTGAAGATGGATGGATGTTTATTTGAATTATTATATTGGTGTGAAAAATGTTATGTGTTAAATGTGACCAAGATAATTTTGTCTAGCCTGTTAACCGAACCGTTGTCAAGATATCCCTTTGGTATATAGAATAATGTATGTATGTACTCACACATAGGTCGCAGTTGGAGGGTGTATGTCAAGCGGTCATTGTACTTCTGTAAGCTTGTATTCTTTTTCTATATTGACTTGGCTAAATTTGACTAATATAATGTAATTGCCATAAGTATGCTGGTTTGTTATATGTGAACCGAAGAATTAAACAAATAATTGTAAAGGGGTAAAAGAAACTCTAGCCTCTACTATAAATATCATAGAAGCTTTATTTTACAAATTTACAACGATATAAACTTAATTCTCAGTTTTAATCTTTTAACTAAGAAAATCTAGTTGCACGGAACTTGAACTAAAGTAGCGGGCATATTTCAATGCGGCAATAAAATACATCTTCACGCTCATGGCTCTAATAAAAAGGAAGATTTGTTTCAATGTTGCCTTGCATTTTATTTTAGAAAATACTTGTTACAGAACGAATAAGCTTACTCGTATTTACATAATGTTGACCTTGTTTAAACGCAGTCAAAGAGTTTTGTATTAAGAGCGAGCTTATGTTTGATCCGTTTTAAATAGGTCTTTCAGGGTAAGTTGGGAATGTAAAAATGCGAAGCTATCATTTGAATGTGTGCTATAAGCGTTTTAGTATTTGTATAAATGTTAATTGGGTTTGTAATTAGCTTGTCTTTTTGATCGTAATTTATGAAATAACGTGGTGCTCTTTTCGGATGAACTTATATCTACTATTTCAAGAGTTAATATTAAAAACATTAGGTATCTTTCTGCACAACTAACTTCTGCTGACTGTTTGAAAGTTACCAACTATAACAACAGACAAATAGAGGTTAGACATAAAAACAACAGGTAACAAATTTATTTTCTAAAAAACTTAAACGGTTTCGTTTTATTTGAAAACTACATGAAAAATCGCATGGCGCCGTAAATTAAAAAAAAATGCAGCTTAGCGCTTGCACATTTTATGATTCTTAAACATCGCATGTGACTGTAGAATTAAAAACAACTACATACACCCACAAATACTTCTTTGTGAACTTCCCCGCAATTGCTACGGACATTTTTCCTTCATTTATTCATAAGCAAAAGCGGACTGGAGCTGCTTGAAAAATACGTGACTGCTTGACGCTAAATAATGTATGAAGTACGCTAGGAACGCGAACGCGGCCTAGGCATGACGGTTGAGCCTGCACCATACGCCTATTCAGGCAAATTGGTTTACGTACCACTATGCCTCGCATGTTGGGATTTGAATTAAGTGACTCTCATTTACTTAGTTACTTTATTGAGCGTGAGAAGTTCTGACAGCTTAGCTTTAGCACAAAGAACCGGTTGAATTAAGATTCCAATGGAATAATAACTTTAATTCGTTGTTACCTTTCCTGAAGATTTTCATTTACCAACAAAGTAAACGACGGAGATAGTCGCACCGTATAAGGGTTCCATTGTCACCATTTTGGTTTGGAGCCCTTAAAAGTATAATATAACATCGATACATAAAATATGAACTACGTACTAGAATAGGCGGTTGAAATAATCACTGAACTGCGTTCCACTGAACTGTGGTTCCGGAACCACAACTTGATCAGAATCACATTGACATTTAGGGAGTACCACACCTCTACCGCACATCACAAGCGGTACTCGCTGTTCAGATTTGCTACTGTAGAAAAACATACATTTCGGTAGTTATATATTTTGTCAATATTTAAAGGAACTATGAAACATCAGTCCCTGACAGTCGGACAAAAGTTTGTAAATAGGTAAAGCCCAATAAATTCATTGCGTCTCAAGGAAATATATTCCTAGATATTTCACTTGAAACTCTCGTATCTCAGTCTTAATCCTGGTTGTAATCAGTGTTCCGTGTCGCGTCTTCCTCGCGTGTCGCATTCGACGCCGGACGTGATAGCCCTAACGGTTAGTTCACCTGTTATTGAGATAAATTCGTGGGTACGATAACGACGATTGAGTTTATCGAGGTTAACTTTACTTCTACTTTACTTACCTAACTAAGTACGAGGGCCCTTAGTTCCTTGAGCATTTTTTACAGTTGTTTGTTCTTTCACATTACTATTTCTAGCCTCCTAGTTACAATAAAAAGCCTGTCAAATTAATGTTACCTTGTTATATGAACAGTAACCGTCAATTTGTAAGTCGCGGAGCTTTTGCATCTGTATACCAAATTAATTAGGTGTTTTGAATGAAATTAATTAATAAATACATGTGTAAACGTGGATAATTGACACATGTAATTGATTAAATCAAATACCTGCGCGAATATTTATTTCAAAATTACTACGTAATCCCTCGTTCGCCTTGCTACAATTTAAGTAATTATCTTCAATTCACGGCATTGCTGTTTGTGTGGGCCTGTTTTAGCGTCCACCTCGTCCGACTGTCTTGTGCGACCGGCATCCAATCTAGCTGCTTTTCTGACGTCATCTTTTTGGCGTATTTGGGTCTTCCTTGCGTGTTTCTTCCCCCATGACATCTTCTCCGCTCCAGAAATAATTTGCACTCAGAGCCCTGCGTTCGGGCATCAAATTTTTACATACCAGATCAGCCGTAAATATAACATATCGACTTTGCAACTTTGTACAGCGTCGTCTGTGTTATACTCACTCTTGCTGATATAGTCTAGTTCTGAAGCCGACATCCCAAATCCCACTTACTATAAAACTAATTTCGTTTTTGTAAAATTATCTAACTTGTTAATTACCGGCCAATTAGGAAACACGTTGGCCCAACTAAACGTTGTAACATTTGAGATGACTTTTATTATGTTAACGAAGTTACCTTAATGAGCGTCCTTACAAGGGAAAGCTTTTTAACGGACCCAGTTATTTCCACTTCTTCGTAATCTTGACTGATGGTGTCTCCTTTAAGCGTATTAATCCACCTAAACGTATCGTCTAAGGAGTGGGGAGGGGTGGCGAAAATTAGCGAAAATCCTCAGGAAGTGTATGAAATATTAAGCCTATTAATTACAGGAGATCACAAAAGAGTCGCACAGTAAGCAATGTCGGGGCGCGAGGACTGGGCTTAGATATCTTAATGATCATGTGATCCGTGTTCGCTGGGGATTTGGGTAGAAGAGACAATTAACTAGGCGTTTTAGCGCTTGTGTTCGCTTATATGACGATTTTTTATGTCGTGACTTCGAAGAAATGAAATATTTCAACATAAACGATAGTCTCAAATATAACTAAGAGGCATTTACAAGTCACAGTCTCTGAGAAGACTCTGAGACGGTGATGTGGAACATGATTACTTAAAAAAGTATTCAATCCTTGCCAAATTTTTTGTGGTCGTACATTTAAAAAGTGAATTTAATTCCTTAAAACATCCTTATTCTTAAATGCTTTCCAACTTTGTGGACCCTATAAAACGCCCAATAAATATCTTTCTTGCATACATTCTAAGCTACTAAGGCGCACTCTAATTCCCACACTATTAACAATGTCACCTTACGGGATCATGCATCATCTTCTTCAATTAAAGTAGCAGCAGGAGTCGCTTGCAATAGTGGATTATGAATTGTCATAGATTATTTTATACGTTAAAACATTTTGTTAAGTTTTCCTGAATGTATCGTATTTGCCTATTTAATGACATATCTTTAAATATGAGAAAATTATTGCTCAACAGCTATATATACGTAGCTTCAACACAACAAAGCAAATTGCTTAGTGTTATTGATTTTATAATTAAGGTTAGCAAATTTAACTATATGCTTTATATTTAGTGCTACTTATAAAAGTAAGGCTTAGCAACTTTATGCCTAGGGAAAGTAATGAAAAGGTCACTGTAAGTTCTGACGTCATTTAATAGTTTGATAAACTGTCACGATAGCCATAACACTTGTCGCGTTTTTTCTTTTTATAAAGTTTTTATTATATAAAATAAATTAAATAATAAAATTTTAACACGAAAATCAACGGAATAAGTTATTGTATATGTATGTTATAATTAGACAATTTATAGCAATTTCAAACAATTCAAAATCTGTTAAAAACCTTTATCTATTAACAATATGACGTTAAATAATATTATTGAATTTTCATTTCACAATGCAAATAATAATAGAAACGTTATAGTCGAATCATTAAATGAAAATACAAACTGGAATAACATTTTCTATGTGTTATTACGTTCCAACCCGATGAATATGTATAGTACACATGCATGGATGAAAAACGAACAAAAGCCTGCTGCGATGCAGTACTGTGACGTGATTACTGGCTAATGACGTCACAACACTGTGAGCACTTGCTACGGCGCATCTGTTGATGTTTTTAATGAGAACATGTGAATATGCTTTATGACAATCCGATGGTGATGCAATGGTGGAATAAGAAAAAAAAACTGAATAAAAAAATAAACGAGACTATTCCACGTTTTCTTTACCAAATCAAACATTATTAAGATATTATTTGTGTATAACTCTTTACCTACGCACAATCTTTTTTACTTATTGTTTCGGTAACGTAACATCTTCCATCCCTCTCACATCACAGACTTCATAAATAAGTATAACAGTGACGGCATGTTCTCTCGATGACGTTACGATTAAATTACAAGTTCCTGCTAACCCCTACTGTTTTCAAAATGTTATTCCATGACCAATTGAACTATCAACTCTTAGTTTGTTTTCCTTTTCCAAAATAACAAATGTAAACGATAGAATGATAAAGTTCATTCCGATTTACGCCACTCAATCTATTTCCGCTATTATTCAGAATTTGGCTGGGGTGTTCCCGGAATATTCTTTACAAACTTTAGTAATACGAGATAATATCGGTAAGCACTCCTCTTAATGGAGAATTTGTTCATAGATCGAAAATTACAATAGATCTATAAATAAGATATTATACATTTTCCTGGATGAACTTCGGTGTTTGGTTTTGAACCTCAGTACAGGAAACGAAATATTGAGCAACAAAACCTACCTAATGTTGTAAATTTAATTAAATAAACAAAATATATTCAACAACTCAAAAACAACAACCTCACATTCTGTTTTCCTAACAGCAGTCATACCTATACGGCTTTCATATCCGCTTACAAATACATACATAATCATGCTTTACAGCCCAACCACGCAATGAAAAGCGACTTCGTCGTATTAAATGAAGTGGACGGTAATGAAGAGGCAGGGCTGGTATTTTTATGTTTGTAATCTAGAAAACGAGGTGTCAGAGGCACCTGAGGTATGAGTCGGCGGACATCGCGTGTCCGGCCGTGCGTGACCATTGCCCATTGATCACTGGTCTTAAGAAATGCGACACGAAGGACATTTTTTTATACACGAACCCGCCTTGAAATTAGCCAGCGGAGGTAGGTTCTCATGAGCGGCTGTTATGTTTATATCTTCAGCCTATTACATTATAGCCAGCATCTTGGAGCTCCATGCAAGGATCGCGTTATACAAATTTTAATATTTCACGTGACATAACGTCTGTTCACGAGCAAGTGAAGGCGTGAACACGTATGATCACGACTGAAGCATCGTACCAACTTTTACTGCGCGCACCTACGATCTGTGTCTACAATGTATGTGGCGCTGTGAGCTGAAATTGATCACTTGTGAAATAAAAACTTCTTTAAGATATTCTATGGCATACGTTGAATACTTTGTTGGGTACAACTGTTTGGGCTTCCATTATACTTCAAGAAACTACACTGCTTGACACAGTGGAGATCACACGTAATGTATACCTCCGTGCAGATTGGAATTTGAAAACTATCCAAATGATCCGATACTATTAAGAATGCTTTAGGTGGCTGTTTCTACAAAGTAAAACACAGCACATTTGTTCGTATAATTTGAAAAGATTTACTTAACATTTGCGTTTCTTAGAAATGTAGTCATGTATTGACAACCTTAGCCTGTAGTAACACTCTGTAAAAAAATATACCAATTCAGACATAAAGGTAAAACACCTTGAATATTGATATGTTTCACAGTTTCGCTTTATCAAATACCGTTCCAGTGAAATTGAAATGCCATAAAAGATATTACGCGGAATTTTATTAGGATTTAGAGAAGATTTTAAATAAATCTGTCTCATTTCTTATTCAAGAGTAGATTGAAGGTTTCAATTTTGGAGAAATGTTGCTACACGAGGTCCGAATTGAATTCATTGGTTTCTTAGTTATGAAATAAACGTATTTTACGCATTTTAAATAATTGTAAACTTATGTAACTTAACGTAACTTGGTTAGGTTTGTTTCCTAATAAGATCAAATATGTGTAAAAAATCTCGTACGAGTAATTCCTACTCTATCTACTACTAGTTAGGGTTGGAGGTTTCAGTAACTAGCCTGTTTAAGCCATATTTATAATGACAGCCAGTTTTTATGTAAAACTGTACCAGTAGCTGAACTGGATTGCATTTGTTTACATTTGTCCAGTTGACTTGTTTTCACGGGTGATTGGCGTGACGTGTTTATTTGGACCTAGCGATACTGGCTAGAGTCGTGCATGTTAGATAGTAAACTCCTCTGTGTACAGAAAAGCAAAGCTGTCACTTGCTTGTCAGTATCTCTACGACATGTCCGTGTGTATTCTTTCTAATTAAATCCATTTCTATCTTTTCTACATCGTTTACTTTGCTGCCCATAACCCATCAGGTTATGGGCCCAGGGCGTAGTTCCCTGTAGTTATGTAAATATATTTCCAAACCTTTCTCGTGAAATTAAATAATAAATTTTCGATCGGGTGATTTTTGGAAAAGATGGCAGCAAACACATTGATTCAATGTAACGACAAATTACGAGGTATCGACAATTATTCAACATGGAAGTTCATGATGAAAATGATTTTAATACACGATGACCTCTGGGATTGCATTGAAGGTGATAGCAAAGAAGAAAAAGTCTGTCCGAAAAAGTCACAGAAGGCTTTAGCGAAGATCTCTCTGTCTGTGCAACCAGGTGCATTTCCATACATTAGAAATGCGAAGGACGCGCAAGAAGCGTGGGTGAATTTAAGTAGAGCCTACGAAGACAGAGGACTGTGCCGCAGACTAGGATTGTTAAGATTACTATTCAGTACGAAACTGAATGAGCACAGCAGCATGGAAAGTTATCTCACCAAATTGTCAGATTTGTCACAACAATTGCAGGACATTGGCTCACCCCTGGAAGACGATTTCTTAGCGGTTGTTATGTTGAGCGGATTGCAACCCGACTATGATCCTCTCGTGATGGCCCTCGAGAATTCGAACGTCAAGCTGTCCAGCGATCTTGTAAAAAGTAAATTATTGCAAGAGTACGAACGTCGTGACAAGAAGACTGACGATACAATGGCTTTGTCAACCACTACGAAACCATTAAGATGTTTTCGATGTAAGAAAACTGGACATTTTATGATATTCCCCACAACAGAACGGCGTGGCGGAAAGGGCGAACAGGACTATTGTGGAGAAAACAAGGTGTTTGTTACGAGATGCAGGATTGGAGAACAAATTCTGGGCGGAAGCTGTGAATACTGCCGTTTACTTGAAGAACAGGACACCAACTAAGGCTGTAGTTGGAAAAGTTCCTGAGGAGAAGTGGACCAATCAAAAGGTGAACGTAAACCATTTACGTATTTTTGGTTGTTTAGCGTATGCAGTTGTTTTAAAGAATCGAAACAAACTAGATTCAAAATCAAAACAATATATATTCGTTGGATATTGTGACGATACGAAAGGCTACAGGCTTGTGGATCCTACTGATTCGTATAAATGTGTCAGGGCTCGTGATGTGGTTTTCTTGGAAAAGAGTTTCTACAAGAATAGGTCACATGATGATAATCAGGACTTGGTATTTATACAGCCTGATGGACCGTCTGAGCTATCTACTGTAAGTCCAGAGTTGTCTGATGACCGAGGGCAAAGGATGAGTACAAATACAGTACATGACTCAGATAGTGACGACACTTTTGAATCAAATAGCTGTGCGGATCCAACATATATTCCAGGTGATACGAGCTTGGACGATACAACATCATACATGTCAGACTGTGAAGATCCAGAGATGGATGCGCAGTCTGTGCTGCTGGTGAAGAAATTATGCAGCGATGGTGATGAGCCAGAAAGCGTACAGGAAGCCATGGATTGTTCAGAAGCAGTTGAGTGGAGAAAAGCTATGTCAGATGAGTACAAATCTTTCATTGATAATAAATGTTGGACACTTACTGAGAGACCAAAAGACCAAAAACCTATAAAGTGCAGATGGGTATTCAAAAAGAAAAGAGGTCTGGACGGTGAACTCTTGAGATATAAAGCTCGCCTCGTGGCAAAGGGTTATACTCAGAAGTATGGTGTAGATTACGAAGAAACATTTTCCCCAGTGGTAAGATACTCTACTATTAGAATGTTACTGGCTATAGCTGCGGAGTACGATATGGATATCGATCAACTCGATGTGAAAACTGCGTTCTTGAATGGCGATCTAAAAGAAAAGGTCTATATGGAGCAGCCTGATGGTTACAAAATGAAAGGTAAAGAACAAATGGTTTATAAATTAAATAAAGCCATTTATGGCCTGAAACAAGCATCCAAGATGTGGTATGATAAAATAAATGAAGTTTTGTTGAAGAAAATGAATTTTAGAAAAACTTCGTCAGAACCCTGCGTGTATTTTAAAAGAATACTAGGTGAATTGTTGATCATTGCTTTATACGTTGATGATATTCTATTGTTTTCAAGTACTAATTCGGTCTTAAAGAAGAAAATAAAGAGCGATTTGATGAAGGAATTTGAAATGAGAGACTTGGGTCCTGTTAACCACATTTTAGGTATGAGAGTTAAGAAGAGTGATAATAAAATAACTCTTGATCAATCTGGTTATATAATGAAAGTGCTAGAGAAATTTCAGATGACAGATTGTAAGTCCGCCAAGACACCAATGGAAAAGGGTCTAAAACTTTCGCATGAAAAAGGAAAGGAAGAGAAGTATAGTTATAGAAATTTGATTGGATGTCTAATGTATATCGCAGTATGCAGCAGACCGGATATTGCTCACGCTGTGAGTGTGCTGAGCCAATTTAACGAAACTTACTCAGAAGTTCATTGGAAAGCGGCAAAACGGATACTAAGGTATTTAAAAGGAACGTCCAATTTTTCATTGACATTTGAAAAAGGAGGACTGGACAGTGTCACCGCCTACGTTGACGCTGACTGGGCTAACGACAATATTGACCGGAAGTCATACACAGGTTTTATTTTTAAACTTGGAAAGTCTTTAGTAGCCTGGGAGAGTAGAAAACAAAAGACAGTTGCTCTTTCAAGCACAGAGGCGGAGTATATGTCGATGTCAGATGCTTGCAAGGAAGCTTATTTTGTTCGCAACTTTCTGTATGAATTGTTAGAGAAAGATTGTAAAGTTTTAATGTACAACGATAACCAATCTGCTCAGAAGTTAACTATCAATTCAATGTTCCACAGCAGAACTAAGCACATTGATGTGAGGCATCATTTCATTAGAGAGGCAATAAAGCGAAATGTTATTGATGTCAAGTATTTGTCAACAGATTTGATGATAGCAGATATTTTGACTAAACCTCTGACAAAAGAAAAACATGAACAGTTTGTTAAAGGTTTATGTTTGTCTAATTTATAATAAGGTTATTAGACATAGGTAGTTAGAGTTGTCATATGCTATGACGGTTTAGTTATGTTTGTTTTTAAGAATGTTGATATGTTGTTGTTTTTTAGTTTGCTGTGAGTATAAGTTGTATGCCTTATGTTTTGAACTATGTCGGAGTAGTTTAAGGGGGAGTGTTAGATAGTAAACTCCTCTGTGTACAGAAAAGCAAAGCTGTCACTTGCTTGTCAGTATCTCTACGACATGTCCGTGTGTATTCTTTCTAATTAAATCCATTTCTATCTTTTCTACATCGTTTACTTTGCTGCCCATAACCCATCAGTGCAGCTGTTCAACTACTCATATTAGGAGTCATGTTTTACAATGGTCAAACAATATGAATTACTAAACAAACTTAAATATTTAGCAAAAAGGGTTTATTGCATCTCGTTTTATTTTATTGCCACTTAAACACGGAATTTATGCGATTTGAAGTTGACTGGAATAGGCGAGACCTAAGGAATTGGAATTGTCCGAGCGAGCGAGCGAGCATTTGCTCGCCTACCACCGGCTGTTCAAACTCACGTTAGCGAATTTTTCAGGCATGGTAACATAGATAAAATACTAGGCATCTCTTGAGGAAATTGCTGGCATCACTTTAGGGAGTACGGATCTTGGCGTGAAGTACCTTTGCCATGCCTTAATGGTACTCTAGCTAAGTTACTATGGGTCAGAACAAACACGAATCGGGTCCCAAACAACTGAAAACAGTTACGTGGCAGGTTCAAAAAAAGATAGCGGAATGAGCTGAAATCCCGGGAGAAAGGAATACTAGCCTTTGCCCTGCAGTGGGACAACTCTGGAAAAATGAAATGAAATTAGTATGCTGATACAATATCACGAGTAAAACTACTAATTTATTAATTCCTAAGAACTAAGTTTTCTGTATACTACTAGTGTCGTTGCAATAAAGAAGTGTCTGTTCCGTAAAGGAAGATGTAACAGTACCGTACACATAGTTATCTCGTCGGCCGTCCGGTACGTACTTGGATCCCCGATAATATTCACTTCTTTGTGGCGACACCAGCTGCGACGAATTACGGTCTTTGTGTAGGGTATCAAGCTTGCGTGAGTACAATGGGACATTTTTTGCGGAAAATGTAATGCAATTCGGTGCGGCCAGTAGAAACTCCTAATGTAATCGTAACTTCATCGAGAACGTATACTCCATGCATAACGCATGTGGTCTACAAATTGAGTTGTGACAACTCAGATATATTTCTCTCTTATATGTTACAACCATGAGAAGGTAATACAGAAAACTAAGAAGAAGAAATAGTATATTGTTTTAGTTGCATCCCTATTTCGATAATGTTCACTTAAAGTCGGTACACTTATTTATGGCTTACATTTTAAAGGGGTTATTTATAGTATGGAGATAAAATAAAAATCTGAGGAAAAACAAATGAATAGGAACCCTACGTTTGCACACCCCTGCTGGGTTCCCATTGTATTTCGAGCACTGAGCAAATATCTTTTTAGAATATGCAAAAATCGTTTTCTGTGCCTAAGCATTGGCGGTGTAAATGAATGTTTATTCAGTTTTTTTGAATCAGTGGATATGTGTGGAGAGATTTTAAATCTAATTTTTCTGTATTCTTTTGCTGTTATTCTATTTAGTTTAGGTGAATTGTTCGATAATTATGTTACACTAGCTGCGCCCGGCGGTGTTACCCGCGATAAATAATGAAAAATTAAAACATCTATCCCACGGGAACCATACATTTTACCGGGATAAAAAGTAGCCTATGTGCTATTCCAGACTATAATTTATCTCTGTGCCAAATTTCATCCAGATCCGTTCAGCCGTTCGGGCGTGAAAGAGTAACAAACATCCATCCATCCATCCATCCATCCAAACTTTCTCATTTATAATATTAGTATAGAAGTACAGATTATGAAAGATCGTTCAACTTATCATTAAATATCTGCGATACCTGTGTGATTGCAGATGATTTTTTTTCAAATACAATGTCGAGTCAATAGCGTTATCGGAATTGAAGCCCGGTGTTTAAATTCGTGAAACAAAATCGACATTTTCCGTTTTGTCACAAGAGGTGTTAATTTATTAATACAGAATGTATATCATTAAAACACTAACTTCGTACAATTAATAAACTATCCTTATACTGTTATTACGTAGTAAGTAGTATTTTTTACAATTACATAGGTATACGAACGTGACAGTTATACTTAATTAAAATCACAAGCCTAGCAATTTGGTTGAATACTTGATCACCTACTTCCTATTGAATGACTCGCCCTCGCACTAGATACTGCCAGAATCTAGGTTAAGTATCTAGTTTAAACTTATCTTTCGGCACTATTGCGTGACACAATACTAGTACATAGTAATCAGACAATCAGGCCGTTGGAACAGCGACGGTCAGCCATCAAGCGACTAAACTACTCGCCTATCAGCTTTTACACCCCGTCGGTTCGCTCGCGTCGATTTGAATAAAGCACGAATAAAAAGTGTAGTGTAAGGACACCCTAATCGGCTCCCGATTTTATCAAGAGTTCGTGCCAAGCGTGTAGGCACTTTTTACGCACCAACAGACCAGAAGTAAGGCAAGGATGAATAAAATAAAATCAGCGATAAAACACTGTGTGTTCTGCTCACACTCCACTCCACTTCATATGTGGAAAATGAATCTAGTGTGTGTAGTGTAGGGCGTGTTTTGAAATGATGGAGTATAATATGGTATCGCAAGATATAAGTACATATTATTGAGTACGCCGCATGGAGCTCGGTATACGAAGAAAGGAAGTGAAACTAACTTATCGACCGCGCTTTCCGCTGAAGTATGTCATCGTGAACGTTACTTAATATACACATACTACAAAAAGTTTGAGGCCGCTTCGTAATAAAATTTCCGGGGTACTTGAAATGTAAAATAAATAGTAATCTAAACTTTTTTTGTGGTGTGTAGCTTCATGTATACAATTAATTACGCTAATAAATAGGGTGTCACATCAAGATGGGTTAGTATATGTTCTAAGGAACCATGTCGTAATGTTTGGAGATAAGAAAAACTGCATTCGTAGTTTTAGAAAACTCATATATGAATTGAGACTCGAATCCGGTCATTTTAAATAAGATAAACCATCTTGAAATAAAACTAATCTTACGGATTTTATCGCTTTTATTATTTGATGTTTACGTTCCCGACGTTTCGGCTGCTTTACAGAAACCTTGGTCACGGAAGGACTGAGGTGATTGACGTCCTAGTGTCATAGTTTGGACCCCCCTACCCTCATTTTTAGTTGTTGCTTGCGGTCTGGGAACGTAAAAACAAATAATATACACGACAAATCCGTAAGTTTAGTTTTATTAGTATTCGTGTAAATACTCGTATAAGAAATTAATATTATATAAGAAAAACCATCGTTATTACATAGCGATGTTGATTGAGTAAGTAGTCAGGAGTAAATGCGTTGCTATGAAACCTCTTTTGATTACAAGAAATATTATTGAGGAAATGATTACGACGAAGTTGTAAATGATTACTCATGTTGTGAAATTAGAATTAAAAGCATGTCATATGTACCATGTCTGTCTCACCTGCAAAATAATAAATGTTCCAAACTTTTGTGTTTTATATTATACACTGTACATATATAATAAACTGAACAAACCAAGATTATATAAATATTGCTTACTCTAGTGAATGAATAGGGCCTACATGTAACCAGCCTACAGGCTTGTCTAAATTATTAGTGACTTTTCTTACCCAGGTTTCTGGATTTGATTGCCGGTAGAGGCAAACCTATGGCAGTGATAGCCAAGTTGGTAGAACGCTTGCATCGGTAACGAGGATTGCAGGTTCAAACCCCGGCTCGCACCTCTGGGATTTTTCATATGCGAATCTCATATTCAACCATGAGTATCACTTGCTAAACGGTGAAGGAAAACATCGTGAGGAAACCTGCATGTCTGAGAGAACCCCTCGAAAGATGTTTGAAGTCCGCCAACCCGCACTAGGCCAGCGTGGTGGACTATACCTAATCCCCCTCGCATTGAGGGGAGGCCCGTGCCCAGCAGTGGGACATTAAAAAGGGCTGGTATTATATATATAAATAATATTATATATATATATAACCGTTAGATGAGCACGAACGATTGAACCAGAGTCATGAATGTTTAATATCTTAAAAATAATTGTATACTTACTGGGATAACTCCCATTCTACATTACAAATTACGTTCATATTACGTTTCGCATAATACAACCGTTGCATAGTTTGGGACCGTACAGTCGGTGTGTTTATATAGCAGTATGTTTTTTTTAAATCGATTGAAGCCGGTACAATAATAATTTTGATCTTAAGTAAGTGTTTTTAGACTGAGAAAAATTATAAATACAACCCAAAGGATTACGTTATTTTGACATCTCTCCAATAAGCTTCAGTGTATATATAAATGGTTCAAGAAGAAGGTATAAGAGCGATGTCTAGCTTTAGAGAGTAGATGTGAGCGGCATGCTGCAAGTTGCACCGGGTAGTCCGGTTCCGTGTCAGGCCGAATTGTCGGCCTTATGTCTCACTTTGTAAGGTCCACTTCACATGAACTTTTAAGCTTCTAATATGACACGACGCTCAATATAGATTCACCTAGTCTGTACGAGTATAGCACCCAAGGAAAGGTTAAACAATTTCCCAAGCAACTTTCTCATAATATGTTTGACGAACTTCTTATTTTTCCAAAGAAAGTTTCTATCAGTTTTACGTAGTCTTAGTACAAAATGGATTTCCACTGTCACATCGTACATTATTTGATGAGCAGAATTTATTTGATGAGAGACAGTGACGTTTTCATTAAAGTGTTGTCTTGTGTACAGTTGACAGGGAATCATAAGCCATTGTTGTATTAATTTCAGACGTTAAAAGGATGAAAGGCGGGTCCCGGGGCCGGGTGACTGACTCGTTAAAACTTTAATAAGGAGACGAAATGACAAATATTTAACGACTTAATGTCAGTGTTCTATGAATTTTGAAAACAGGTTATTTAAGTCAAATATTATAATGTATTAAGCTTTATATATACTATTAGTGGTTTGAGTTTAGATACAAACGTTATTAGTGAAGATAATTAATAATGTATGATACAACTACTAGCAGGTCTGTTAGCTGGAGCTCATTAAACTATGCTAGTCAAATAGCAAGGATGGTTATCGAACCCTGACCCTGTCAGTTACCAGGGTGGCCTCTCTAACCACCTGGCTCCAGACGCTTTTTGAAAGCATCAACCCATGCATTCAAATGTTGTGTTATATATTGATTCTTGTATACCTGTTACTGATACTTTTAACGGAACATCCAACATTAATAGTTAAAATTAGAAATAAAAACTCTAAGTTGCAAACCATAAAATATGTTTTTGTCAACCACTGCCCGAGATCGCCATCGATGTGCGCCCGTATTTGAGAAGAACATCGATTCTCGACCATAATAAACTAGAGTAGGTACTCGTAGACAAGTGTAGTGGGCAACTGACAAAAGAGTCTCGGAGATATGAGCTTAGGCGATTTGTTCGTGATGGCCAAGATAAAGACGTGCTTCAGGGCTACAGAATAGGGATTTTACTCCTTCAACATAATACATCGATTGCAATGTCTAGTAGTTGCCTGTAGGAAACTTAGAAGTATAGGAGCTGGTTTATTTTTGTTTTGAAATAAGTGAATCGGGATCCATAATATACATGTTGTATTTGTGTATAACGACATCCGACGACCCTGTCTTCTGCGCCGAGGCTCCCGGTTCGAATCCTTTTTTTTTTTTTTATACATTATAGGCAAGTATTTGATCTCGATCTCACCTGATGGTAAGTGACGATGAGATCTGCGATGATCCTGGTAGGGATAAAGTTTGTGTGATTTGCATGAATGTTTGTATCCTAGTCATGGATGTTTAATATTTATATAAGGATTATAATGTATACGGGGTACGCCCCAAGTCAATTGTACGGTAGCGATAATATAAGCGTATAGTTTGTTTGTTTGTTTGCGTAGCGATGTTATTATTATTATATTTCTTCAAGGCATATTTGACCTCCATAGGAATGGTTTCTAATATGTTGGTTTTATATCAGAATTGCTTCAATAATATTGTATACTAGCTGTTGCCCGCGACTTCGTCCGCGTGGTATTTAACAAAGACAACCGTTGACAACAGCCTGCTCGCCCATTCTGAGCCCGCGGGACGCATTGCAGGTTGTTGCTATCAAACTTAATCAGGCGCTGCGCTGCAACCTTGGTATTAATTTTCTTTCGTGAGATCCTATTTTTTTTCTAAAATACAAATAGCCTAAGTTACTCCTTGTTACATCAGCTATCTGCCAGTGAAAGTCCCGTCAAAATCGGTCCAGCCATTTCAGAGATTAGCCGGAACAAACAGACAGACAGACAGACAGACAGACAGACGGACAGACAGACAGACAAAAATTTTAAAAAATGTTGTTTCGGTATAGGTAACGTGTATACATCCAAATGCACTTAGTAAAAAGCGGTGATTTTATTATTACAAACAGACACTCCAATTTTATTTATATGTATAGATGGCACAACGACCACTATGGCTGTGGATATATGTACGGTGGTTGGTAATATTTCTTTATAAAAGGTCATGACTTTGACTGTTTGCAAATTAACTGAGTATTTAGTATTTAACTTAAAGGTTGGTAAGTACTAAGTAAGTTATTAGTATAGTATAGTATATAAGGTATTATTATTATACATTTGAAAGTATGGATGGATGGATGGATGTTTGTTACTCAATCACGCCAGAACGGCTGAACGGATCTGGACGAAATTTGGCACAGAGATAGATTATAGTCTGGAATAGCATATAGCCTATACTTCTTATGCCGATAAAATGTATGGTTCCCGTGGAATAGACTTGTTTTGATTTTTCATAGAGCAAAGGATCGACATAATTGTTTGCATAGGTAGTGTTAGTTTAGGGGTCAAAAAATGACAGGCTATTTTTTATCCTGAAAAAATGAACGGATCCCATGGGACAGCATACAGGAACCGGTCATTTGCAAAAGGACATAGAGTAAAAAGTTATACTTTTTAATCGCGGGTAACACCGCGGGGCGCAGTTAGTAGCAAATATAATCTATACATATAAATAAAATTGGAGTGTCTGTTTGTAATATTAAAATAACCGCTTTTTACTAAGTGCATTTGGATGTATACACGTTACCTATACCGAAACAACATTTTTTACAATTTTTGTCTGTCTGTCTGTCTGTCTGTCCGTCGGTCTGTCTGTCTGTCTGTCTGTCTGTCTGTCTGTCTGTTTGTTCCGGGTAATCTCTGAAATGGCTGGACCGATTTTGACGGGAATTTCACTGGCAGATAGCTGATGTAACAAGGAGTAACATAGGCTACTTTTATTTTAGAAAAATAAAATTGGATCTCTCGAAAAAAAATTAAAACCAATGTTGCAGCGCTGCGCCTGATTAAAGTTTGATAGCAACAATCTGCAATGCGCCCCGCGGGATCAAAACGCGAGCAGGCTGTTGCCAACGGCTGAGTCTTTGTTAAATACCACGCGGACGAAGTCGCGGGCAACAGCTAGTGTAATATATTTTTATTCGCGTAAATATAAGGAATCAATATATTTTAACAGGTTAGCACACAGATCGCGTGTATGTACACAATAATTGTGTAAATGATTTTTTTTATGAAGGCAAACCAGTAGCTGTTCAACGTGGTCTTAGTACGTGATGTAATTTAAAAAAAATCTAGTACTTATATTTATATCTTTGGGAATGTTGTCTTTATAACCTAATGACCCCGGCGGTGTTACCCGCGATAAAAAGTATGAAAAATTAAAACATCTATCCCACGGGAACCATACATTTTACCGGGATAAAAACTAGCCCTTGGGCTATTCCAGACTATAATCTATCTCTGTGCCAAATTTCATCCAGATCCGTTCAGCTGTTCGGGTGTGAAAGAGTAACAAACATCCAGCCATCTATCCATCTATCCATCCATCCAAACTTTCACATTTATAATAATAGTATAGATTAAAGTTACACTTTATATTATTATTTGGCCATTTGTGTCCCTAATGAGCTAAGGCCGTACAACCAAAGATATTAAAGGAACAACAATTCTTCACAATACAATCTCCGGGGAATCATAAATTAATTTTGCCCAAAATAATATCAGCAAAAGAATCAAATTAACAAAGCTTTCATTTCGTCCCTCCATTGTAGGCACTGTGTAGGTATTAGTAGAAATACCCTTGTGTATTGGATTTGTGCCTTTTCATAGTCTGTGCTACGTAAAAGTTATTAATTATGCATATTGGTTAAAAAATGTCGGTGAATTTTTTGTTTCTTTCCTTAAAATATTCCCCAACAAGTAGGTATTTTACCAGTGTTAATTAAGTATAATTGGTTCAAACAAATCTAAGACAATTTTTATATGAATCAGGTCTAATAAAAGGAATAGAATCCGCTAAACGCTGATCGATACTTTACTAATAAAATTGCCGTTTTTTTCTGAGAAATTGAAAAGTGCATTTTCTTCCCAATATTTCATTGTATGTTTTAAAAAGTATGTAATTAATTCCTTAAATAAAAATAGGTATAGTAAAGTTATTATGTCTGTATGTTATTATGTTAATCTGTATAAATCATTTCGTGTATTTCTGTGGACTAATTAGTAGAAACAGTTTTACAAACAAATAAGGATACTGTTACAAATATGTTTCAACTAGCTGCGCCCCGCGGTGTTACCCGCGATTAAAAAGTATGTCCATTTTACCGGGATTAAAAGTAGCGTATATGCTATTCCAGACTATAATCTATATCTTTGAAAAATTTCATCTAGATCAGTTCAGACGTTCTGGCGTGATTGAGTTACAAACATCCATCCATCCAAACTTTCACATTTATAATATTAGTGCCATTATCAACTAATTTAGTCGATAAAAATACACGATAAGTTGGAAACAGAATTACATAATAGGGCCGCTGATACCAACTGTAAATAAATAAAAAAACCAGTATTAACAAATTGTTATTTATTTCAACAAAATCATGCAAGAAAAGTACTAATTACAGTTCACAATTACAACAAAAGCATTCATGACACTAGATCGATATGTACAACGGTATATACTTAGAAATTATGGTTATGTAACAAAATTTGCGTTAAATCATTCTAAGAATATCATAAATCGTACATAATAAACATATACTACATTATCAGCGAATAATATCCCTTGAAAACATACCCTTATTCCACGAAGATAGACTTAGTTACAAATTAAGTAGCAGATAGTACCTACATGTATTGTAAATATTAAATTAAAAGTTCATTTTAAACCTTATAATTGCTTCTATATTTTCAACATTTCCAGTAGGTACACATTACACGTTTTCAAGTCTTTTACAATAATCTTACAAAACAGATCTCGACTATTTATTACTTTATTTACACCAGTAGATAATATTATCTAAGAAGGCGATTCTAAACTTTTATTTACAATATAACTTTAAATTTTAAAGATCGTTTAACCAAACAGAAGTCAAAATACATTAGCATTTGCTGCAAAAATATAAATTTTGTACCTAACAATTCACTTTGGAGAAAAATATGAACCGAATTTTCCACTATCACTGAGATATGTATCGTAGACTTAAACGACTATAAAACATTATAAATATTCACTAGCTACCTTGTATATTACAAGTTAGTAAATAATAAAAATGATTTATCCAACTATTATACATTAAAATTATTGCGTTATGTCTAAAAAGTTAAAGGAATGTTATAACTACTTGAAAGAAATAACCGGGGCCGTGCCAACGTCTAAATCACGTTTTGCTAATAAAAGGGCTGAAACAATTTATCACGTTTCTGATTGCATTACAGATCTGAAGAAGAGAGTGAAGGAAAGTGTTAACAGCATTACATTAAGCGCAGACGCCTCGCTCGAACTCCTCACTGGAACAAACAAGGCTTGTTATTTCAGTTGAACGATGAGACCCCAGGGGTACTAGTAAAAAGTTGGATGTAACAATAACACAGCCACGTTTATTTGGGACCGCAGTTTTATAATGTACAATTTGCTATAACAATTGGTTTCTATTGATAGTCCAAGAATATGTAGCGACCGGCATCACTTTAAAAAGGTCTCATTTTAAATTTCATAGATCGTTATAGGTATCTATTAATAATAAGTAGGCCTTATCCAGTCCTGACTATAGTATTGTTGTACCCTTATATAGTTGGTACCTAGTCGTTAAAAAAAGAAAACTATCAACGATAACAGCCTACCCTTCAATAAATAGCGATTCTCGATAACAATATCGAGTAACATCGAAACGATAACATATTAACCGTAACGTCGTCGACCGATCGATTTCAAGATATAACTCCAAGAACGGTATTGTTATAGCCAATAGGTGTTGTGTTATGGTGAAATAGTAAATGGAAGTATAGGATTGTAAATACTGTAAATCTACTTTTATCTTCTAATGTTGGCCTGATTAGCGCAGTTGGTAGTGACCCTGCTTTCTGTGCCGAGGGTCCCGGTTACGAATCCTGGCAGGGACAAACTTTGTGTGATGAGCACGAATGTTTGTACCCAAGTCGTGGATGTTTAGTTCTATATAAGTAATATACTGGATTCGCCCCCAGTCTATGGTACGGTATAATACAAGCGCTGCTTAGTGTGGGACCGTATCTTTGATGTGTTTCAAAATAAGTTGATATTTTAAATGTTTATAAATATTTAAAATGTCATCATTCCACCTAGATAGGTATATTAACCAGATAAAATATTTTACACTATCTTTATCCTTGGGATGAAATATTTAGTATTTTTATACCATCATTGTTTGATCTATGATAATACTATATCAAACTTAATAAAACAACTTTCATCCGCCTTTCTGTGTACTGATTTAAAAGCACTCTTTTGTGTAAACTATACAAGAGCCGTATAAAGGTATTCCACTTGCATATATTTATTATTATTCTTACTATTGTACTCCTTTTCTTCAATATTCATATTCAGGGACCGATCGGCACAATACAATTTTACATAAGTAGGCAATGTCTGAAAGATAATAGTGTAAGATATTGCGACCGACGTCGGTTATAACATTGTTATGAAGCATAGCGGGCAGACGGTATTAAATTGTTATAAAGCCCATTATTTGCGATTGTAGCTATCGGATTTGGGGCTCTATATTGTGTTTATCTTGTGCCATTGGTTTTATGTATTTTTGATGGTTGAAGAAATAGGAAAATCATTTCGGATTACCTACATGTTCAAACTGTTTTGGGAAACTAACTCCGTCAGTGGTGGGGTCTGAAATATCCTCGTTGGGAAATTATGTAATTAAAAACAATTACATGTTGGAAGAATTAATTATGTAAGGTTTAACAAAACGAGTGTAAAATATTTTAACAGATGAATCAGTAAGTAATATGGGTCACGATGATGTATAAAATAATTGTGAAAACTTTTTTTTTTAAAAGGCGAACAAGTAGTGTCCGGGCGCGCGCTCAGTATAGGGTGTTGTATTTTAAATGTCTACTAACTTGATTTATTTCTTTGGGAATATTATCTTTATAACCTATTAAACTTGTTAAAATATTTTACACTATTATTGTTACACCTAATATAATCCTCTTGTTCGTTTGCTAATAAATCTCAAATTTATACCACAAGTTTATCTCCAGCAATCACCATTTTCGTCCTAATTAAATGGATATCTGCGTGGGTGTTCATTTGCTTGTCCAATTACTACACGAGGCGGACCATAGCACACTGTTCATTAGTAATGCACAAATAAAGCAATGGGAGATGCAACTACACTAAATTGCTAGTTACAAGAGCGTGGTAAGTACTGCACTCAAGAAAATTGCACGCTTATATCTTGATGACGGCATAAATATTTATTCTCAGAAGATGGTAGAGATGTATTAAAAAAAAATGCGTATGTGCAGTAAAACCTACTGTATGACAAGATAAATGGGTCAAATGTGTAATGCCCTTAGTGCATGAAGTGTATTGGCGATAAATGTTCATAAGCATACTTAACATTGTAAAAAAACAAATACAGTCGTATGCATGTATGTTATCTTTAGTATGTTTATAACATAACCGTTACGTATGTTGTTTTAATTTCGATTCGTACAATTAAATTTGAATATAAACCACTATAATCACCTAATCGACTAATGTGACAAGAGTACTTAACTACGTGAATAAATGATGTGAGAGATACCGCCTTTTAGTCACTTACTGGGAATGTTAACTTCATATGTAGACGTGGAAACTTAGCCTTACTTTTTGCGTGATCGACCTATATTTGGGCCGATAAAATATTTGGTGAAAATGTTACGAAAGAGAAAATCGATTAATCTAGGCAGGCGATGGAAGTAAGGATTAGGAGACAAGAAACCACTAAAACTAGAATTAAAATGGCTGATTCAATATTGTAAAGGCTAAGCATAAGAAATGAGAAGTAGACTAATATTACATTCATAATCCACTTGGCTATACATTGTGGTAGCCATGGTTGAGGATGCATCAAACTTAAAATACCAATGTATAGAAAGTTGAGCGAGGAAACACCTGAAATACTAAAATAGAGAGCCGTTGGATGGTAATCCTTCGTTTCCAAAAAAAAAAAAAATATTTTATTTCTCACTTTGATCTTCAAAGGTTTCGTACGTAAGGTTTCTTTATAACACTTTCGAAGAGACATGGGTCCAACATTGAGCGGCCCTTTGTAAGAGTTTTGGTGTTAAATAAAGTACCTGCTGCGGGGTCAACTGCTGTAAATAATAAAATAGGAAATTTAAAAATATATACAAAACGAATCAGAGCAGCCCCCCGCCGAATCACAACCTTACAACAAGTCCTGTATCGATACGGCTATTAAGTAAAACTTGCATTAGGAAATGTACTACGTAAACACAGCGAGTGGTCGAATCGAACCATTCGGTTGCGTAGTCGTATCGAATCTTTGATTCGTGAAAAAAGGTTCTGAAAGATCGTCATTAAAACGAGAATATTTCTAATCGAACCGATTTGGGTATTTCTCGAAACATTCTGAATCGCCGCGCAGGTCGTGATCTATTTTAAATGTATAAAAAGAAAAGTAAATACAACGGTTTCAAACATCATAGTACCTGTTAATTAACTTTGACAAATGATGACTAGCCCCTCAAGACCAAACTGAGGGCCGATCTTGAAATGGTTGTCCTAAAGACGACTTCAAACACATCTTATTTCCCCCATCTTACGAGTTAATTTGAAGCAAACTAAACTTAAGACATAAAGGAGCCCTATGTCCCACAGCTGGGCACGGGCCTCCCCTTGGGCCATCATGCCTTACGATCACTGATTAGGTTCTCTTAGACATGCACGTTTCCTCACGATGTGTTCCATAACCCTTAAAGGGGTAATCATCAAAATTACAATATGTTATTAAATAAAAATCCTTACCAAGTAACATTGCCTCCTTACTATCAGCGAGCTGGCTGTTCCCAACGACAGCTTCGCTGCCTTCCCTCCATGCGGGTGCTACCCGCGCGGTGCACCGCACCTGCATCGTCTTCCCGACGGGCACGCGAAGCCCTAGCGCTGCCGAGAGCAGCCCGTGCGCGTGTTGCGTTGGCGCATACTCCACCAGGAGATCCGGATCAGTGACCTGAATGAAAATGGTCACATTAATACGTAATAATAATAATTAATACCCTACGCAAAGTTCGCTAGCCCCCGTAATCTATATCCCTTTGTAATTCCTTCAAGTTATAATTTAAGCATGTTGAGAAAGGACGTAGGAGCTAGGAGCTATATATATATATATATATAATAACTTTAGAGTATCTTTAAAAAAAACAACATCACTAGGTCAATAAGGCAGTAAACAGAGCTCTGAAAATAATAGTATTAAAATAATATTAAAGGTATTTCCTCAAATGATACATTAACCTATAAGTATATACTCGTAGACGACAATTACCATTTATCCAACAAAAACAAAATTAAAACAATGTTATTATCCAAAGTACGGATACACATTAATTTATTTAATGGTGACATTTTTATGACTGTACTTATAGTTAAAAATAACTGAAATACCTTTAAATCTGTATAAAAACATATTTCTTATTAACCCCCAGTTAGCTCTTATAGCTGCAGTAGTATAAAATAAGGATTTCGTTGTAAAATACTCAGCGTACACTAGAGACTTTAATTTCTTTTGTAGTTAGGTTCTGTTTTAATATGAAATTGCTATACCGGCGAACCTGAATGTATGAAAGAATGAATCACCTTTTAATTATTTTTCTTTGTGATATTTTGCCATGTTTTATCGTTAATCTGCTATTCGGGGCGGAAACAAATTAAAAAAATCAAAGATCATACAAATCGGCCCACCCTTTCTTGAGTGGTGTAACTAACACGACATTGTTTTATGTATATAGATATATATCTCGAATCGCATTTCAAATTGATTTAGTACTTATAGTACCTAACATTAAACGAAAAATAAATCTTCAAGTAGGTACCGTAGCTACAAGTTTTCCTTACCTGTGATCAACCAATTATTTCAAGTATTCACTCTTTCCTCCAAATAATCAAAGGCAACTCAAATGTGAGGGCTGTTTAACTCGCTTTAAGTATATCATACGTTTTGTATATTATTTAAGTAGATACTTAAAGATTAACTACTACTTACAGAATACCTTTTTGCAACCCACATGAAAATTGTTTCATTACAAACGCGAATATTGTTTCGTTAAGTACAACTTAAGTTATTTGAGCATTACCTTTTCGCCATCAATATCCCAGCTGAGCACCGCCGCGGGGTACGACCGGCCCGAGGTACAGTTCAGGAATAGGGTATCCCCCCTGCGGTTCTCTTGTTCGTTGCCTGTTATTTTTGGTCCCTCGCGTGGTAGGTCTGGGTAGAACAAATACAGGTATGTTTTTAATAAGTAATCAGTATGTTCAACTTAATGCACGGTTTATTCTTAATACCTAATACTAATCAAACTAAATCGATGTAGAAACCATCAAAATTGAGTTTCATAAATTATTTGGTGTTTTTTGGAACTAAAAGGCCTGTTACACAATATGCTGATAAAGTTAATCTGTCAAATACCTATTGATTTCTTATAGGTATTTACGTCAATAGTACACATTGAAATAAAACTTAGTTTACAGATTTATCGCGTTTATTTTATGCTTTTACGTTACCGACGTTTCAGCTGCTTTACAGCAACTATGGTCACGGGAGGACTGAAAGTACACGGAAGTACTACCTAATTAAATTTCTTTATTAGGGTCACCAAAATCAAAATGAATCAAAAACGAAATGATGGATAAATTGTACCGTCTCAATAATACCTATGTGACGTTGAGTGACAAAAACAGACAACGGAAATTCTATATTACTGAAACTGCGGGCTACGCTATGTTACTGAAACTCCAAATTGAAATAATGGTTTTCTTTTTGTCACATATGTTTGCTGTCAAAGGGAGCAAATACATATTAGATTTTTTTCCCCAATTTTAAACTCCCTAAACGAGCGTAAATGGATCTAAAATTGAAGAAGATCGGATGCGTAGGTGTTGTACTTAGTACCTCCTTTAATAATGAGAGCTATTATGGGCGCTACTCAATTCCTACTCAAATATTTTAATCCTACTTAACAGCAGGCACCCGTCACTTATCGATAGTTTTTAAAACAATGCAAAAGAATTTTTTTTTTCCGCTCTGATAATAGGTATGTGGTCATAGGCAATATATATGTAATCATATTATATAGACACATATGTATAAATTATACTACTATATAGATATGATGTCCAAGATCTATGTCATAGGTCTATGATACATTATACCCCATAAGGAACGTATCATAATGCTCGCCTTAATTATTTTAACATGTTGACCAGTAGGTCATACTGATCATCTGATACTTACAAATAACTTCCATTCTGCCATCATCAGCCGCGGACGCGAAACTCGGTGCTTCAGCCGACACTTCGCACCTGTACAAGCCGCTTGATTTGAGCGTCACCTGATGCAATATAACTCTTCTGTCATCTGATTTTGGTAACTGCGTGAAGAAATATACATTTAAATATTTGTAAACCCGATGCCACAATTTACTGTGACGTGATTATTCATTATTAGTCGTTATTAACAACAATGGGCTTTAATATAATATTCTATTCACGGAAAGTAAAAACAAAACATGTAAATATGTTTTTTAATTCAAAGACTCAATCACGAAACCGTTTCAATATTGATTCCAATCAATTTTTGCGATATCTAAAAATAAACTCCAATTTTCATCAAACATTTTCAAGAAGTCGTACAAATATGTCATTCAAAGAATGACCTTATTTTGCCGGACTCGAAAAATAACTTCGTTGTATCTCCTTCTAGATTTTTTAAATTACTCACTCGATCCGTTTCACTGGCTTTCACAACTTTACTATTTATTAAGCCTTCTACTAGGCACACGACAGATTTATTGTCTAGCTGTTTGCGGGATTACAAACTCTTGGAATCTCGGGGATTAAGTTTTAGTACTGTTCTCTTCCAAGGCCGCGAATATGGAGGTTTTTATTGTGATAATCGATATTGTAGGTACTTAAGGTTGATATTACTTATTACCGTTTATCTATACATAGTGAGGTAGTACTCTATGATATACTGCCTAGAACTCGCCTTATTGGCGTTGTACAAAAATATTTTGTAATCCCGTCTCATTATTCCATCCTTGTTCATATTCATAATAAGATTCCTTTATGTTCTCTATAAATAATGTATTTATAGACATTTATTTTAAGCATGGTTCCAATTACAAAAATGTAGCCAACGCATAACGAGCAACAATAAAAATGACGATACCAAAAATACTTCTGTCAATAAAGAAAATTGAATCTTTAGTCAATCCTACTGACGGTGTAATTTCGTTGAGCACGTTTCCACTAGCTTAGACGATAGTACTCCTCAATGGTCTCGTATGGATTGTATGGCTTCGACTCATTGCTATCTCCGATCTTTTGTCAGTGTTCGTCCGCGTACGCTTTTGTGCTCTTCGGAGATAGCTGTTCTACAATAAGATTCCAAGAAAACCTTTCAAATTATTCGATAATTTGCTGCAGAAATCTGTACTATATGAATCATGCCTGACATTTAACCGATCAATATTGTTTTAAAGACTAGTTGTGTACGATACACAAATAACAATAATAATATCGCCAGACGAACGCACCAACTATACGGTCCTACACTAAGTAGCGCTTGTATTCTGGGTACCATACAATGGACTGAGCGCGAACTCAGTATAAAATACTTATATAGATATTAAACATCCATGACTCGGATACCAACATTCATGGTCATCACACAAAGCTTGTACCTGCCAGGATTGAACCCGGGACCCTCCGCGCAGAAAGCAGGGTCACTACCAACTGGGCTAATCAGGTCCTCAAAATATTAATAATAATATTCTAATAGCCCCTCTAAGTTAGTGGGCTCACGTCAATAGTTTAAAGGCCAGGATAGAGAACGAACTTGGAACCTGTCTGATATATAGGCAGCCTGTTTAACCACTAAGCTATGGACGCTTATTCGTAATGTTGTTGTATATTTTATCATTGCTCGTAAATCATTTACATAAACGATAATAAATAATGTATATTGAGTGGAAAGAAACGTCCTTTTGATTTAATAACGCTGATACGCAACGTAGAAATTTCCGTTTTTTTTTATACATTATAGGCAAGTATTTGATCTCGATCTCACCTGATGGTAAGTGACGATGAGATCAACGATGGAGGATACTTGCCTAGGTAGGAAGTAGAATAATTGTACATGTGTAATATTTGTTTATATTAAGTAACATTGATGTAATGAAGAAATCTATTATTTTACTAGAAGTATATATTATTCCTACTTATGTTTGTATTATTCATAAATATCGCCTGGTATCGATGTCATAGCATCTCAAAAATAAATGGGTGTGTTTGTTCAGTAGAATCATCCCCAATATTTTTTGCGAAGAAAGAGGCAGACATACCCACCTTAAATTTATTTATATTAGAAAATATCAAATTAGGCGTGTTTTGGTTGGCTTCCAATTACAAAGGGAATCTCAGAGATGAATTGGCGCTGCGCAGACAATGCGGGTAACCGCACGTACATAAGGCGGTATCGGTAGCGCGAGTCAGTTTTCAAATGGAAACTTTGTAAGCACTTACTTCGATAGTGTTTTGTTTATTTTCTTTTCGGAAACACTAGTAGGTAGGCAGTAGTGCATTGCAGTGCACCTATAGACCTCACTTATGGTAAGGGGGGGGGGGGGGGCTTTATCAAACGTCATATAGTACTGCGCACAAGAGTTTTGCATAGTTCAGTACTATATGACGTTAGATAAAGTTGTATACGTAACGTCTATAAACTCAGGGGTTTTCGTTTGATAGTTAAGTTAGGATTTTGTGTATAGATCGTATATGAACGAGACCACTGCTCAGGGCCCCAAGTCTGCTAACACAATCGATTCATAATCGAACAGAAACCGTATAGTAACTGTCACTTTTGACAGATATCCTATGCAATATCCGTCAAAAGTGACAGTTACTATGCGGTTGCTGTTCGATTATGAAACGATTGTGTTAGCAGACTTGGGGCCCAGTTTGGCTGACTTCGATAATATAGTACGTAAATTAATTTATGTAAAATATCTTAATCTAAATGAATAAATAATAATTCAAGGCTTCAGACGGGCTATTATTACCCAGATAGAAGACATTTATATCTACTTACGTCAACTTTGATCCCCTCCAACTTGTATGCGTGCTTGGGCGGGTCATATTTGGGCATGTAGCGGTAGAACTCCTCGTTATCTCTGTACCATTTGACAGAATACAGGGTGTCTTCGCCCAGCTCATAGTCGCATTCCAACTGCGCCGGCTGCCCGCGCACTCGGTACGTGGGGACCGACACTCGTACTATTTTCAGTAGTAGGGATTCTGTAACAAAAAAAAACAACATTATATAATCAAGAATCGTACATAAAATGAAAGTGATAGCCAAGTTGGTAGAACGCTTGCCTCGGTAAGGAGGATCGAGGTTCAAACCCCGGCTCGCACCTCTGGGATTTCATTTCATGTGCGAATCTCATTTTCACACGATTATCACTCGCTAAACGGTGAAGGAAAACATCGTGAGGAAACCTGCATATCTGAGAGAGCCCCTCGAAAGATGTATGAAGCCCGCCAACCCGCACTGGGCCATCGTGGTGGATTATGGCCTAATCCCCCTTGCATTGAGGGGAGGCCCGTGCCCAGCAGTGGGACATTAAAAAGGGCTGGTATTATTATTATTATTAATGATCAATAGTCACCTTGCCAAATTACAATCTATCAATATGCCAAGTTTCATCAAAATTCTTTGAGGAACTCTCCCGTTGTGCGCAAATAGACAGATTCGACCTCAGGCCTACAATAACTTTTCCCAAAAATATTCAAGTTACAGTCTAATTGTGTGTATATATTAAAACAGCCCCTGACCGCCACTTGACCGACCAAATAATTCATAAATAACGACTAATTTCGCTTAAATATAGGCACACTATGACTCGCGTGAGACAAATAGCCCACCGTGCTTTACGCATTCTGAAATAAAAGCATTGTCGTAGGTGTATAAATCAAAATAATTAGGTAACTATTAACCTTCGTGTCGAGGTCTTTCAATATGTCAGATAGACTTGGTGTGGTAATTTAATAATGATTCTTAAATTCATTGCAGAAGATTTGTTAGTATGCTATTCTTATCTAGTGTTTACCATGGTTGGACAGGACTAATATACGATTCCTTACGATTCCTTTTCGTGCAGCATGGTTTTTATCTTCATTCTTAAATCGTGACATTTTGGGAGAATTTTGCCGATTCATAAGTACTGCACTTAATAGTATTCAATAATAAAAAATATTCTGGTTCTAATTCTGTACCACATGTTAGTTGGAATGAGCTAACCACCAGCGATATGTGGGTTTCTTCTAACGAGTTAGGATTAGTGTGTCAAATCCGTTTATTAAACGTGCGGCCAAGACGACTATAAAAAACACTAGTTCCTTTCCAAATATTCTTAGTTGCAATCGTGTTAGGATTCAGTAGTATGGGAAAGAGAAAATGTAAAATGACAATTTGTAGGTGGCCCACGGGGGGTAGGCCGTGATATTAAATAAGTGATTCAACTTTGTATTTTGCTTTGAGACAAGTATTGGAAACAGCACGTCGGGTAAAGATCCTACTACAATTACTTATGATGAGACCATAAATCGAAGTTAACGTTACCGTTTAATTTCTTCTTCAGCTCTCATGAGATGTGTACATTGCAAGCCCACTTATAACTATTTCAAGTGTCAGTCTTTACTTCTTTACACCCTTCATAAAATACTTATGCTAAAAAAGGTACCTAGATAACGTAGCTAAGGCTCGTAAAATATTATTTAAGAATCAAAACGTGGCCCTGTCAGCAAAACTAATCGCTATCTGAGTAAATCTAGCGAAGATTAATGATCAGATCATCTTCCACAATTAAGATTTATAAGCAAGTCCTGTGAGAATCATCTATACCAAAGCCTGTACGGGATAATGTTTAAGGGTAGAACGCGTTTTTAAGAAAAAAGAAAACAAACATCATGATACATTTAAAAAAAAAAATCGCCAGGCGAACACACCAACTGTATGGCCACAAACTTCGTAAAGCTTGTAATATCGGTACCGCACCATGGACAGGAGGCGACCCCAGTAACACCCAGACCAGGGCAAATTACGAATAGATCGTTTCCGAAATTTTCCCAGGCGGGAATCGAATCCGCCAATTACCCGGTGCAGTGATCCGACCGACCTTCGCTCAAACCAATAGACCAAGATGTAATTTATGACACACATGACTTGCTCGGTTACTTTTTTAAATAATGTACAATATTTTTGCTAGACATAATCTGTAAGACCGTAATCCAGTAAGGCCCAATTTAAAATAATTAATGTAAAAATAACGTCGTAGGCTCTACAAAACTTTCAAGAAGACAGCATTGTCTTCTTGAAAGTTTTGTAGAGCATTATGGCATCATAATTATTTAAACAAAACGTAACAAAGTTTTTTAAGTAGGTTACTACATAGATAGATTTTCAGAACTCTGTTTCTAGACTTAGCGGATTTGGTGTAGTTAGTAATTAAATCGACGGTCAAAAAAATACGATATTCCTATCTAGATATCACCTGAATCATACCAAAATTATTGAAATTCAGAAAGATAACTTTTAGGAGGTTTACTTCTCAAATTATCTTTCCTTACTTAAACAATGCTGTTGTCGTTACCAGGGGCTAAGAAGAATACTAGTCTTACGGATATCGGAAATTTCTAACTTTAAAAAAGTACTGCATGACTGATAGCCCGAAGTGGTACTGCGGTAAGCAAGGGTATCCAGCTACTTACCCATGTACATACATTTCCCTGATACATACATAATAATACGTACCTAACAGAGCCCAAACTTATTGGCACACTTCTCTACCATGGAATAAGTTTTGATTAGCCTGGAAATTTATGTAGATAAGGATTCGAACGCGTGGGTCATTTGTTTGAATTTCGAGAATTCATGCATACCCTGTTCGTGTAATATATATTCCTGCCAAGCCACACTAATGATGCAACCATAGTTTAGTTTGTCCGATGTACCTATATATTCATCTCGCTCAGAGGCCGCAGCCGTAACACACAGTGGATCTACAAATTTAGGCTTATTGTCATTACATACCTACAGTCGGCTGCTAATTAGGATTGATGGACAGTATTCTGTGTATTACTAGGTTGTAATATTAACTATCCAGCAAATATCACGGGGATCCAGCCTTAGGCAGACACGGGCTGATTAGACAAATACCAGTTGTTTGCGTTTCCGAGCTCTGGTGTACATGACTACCGCGGTATCTGCTATTCTGTGAATTTTATTTGAATGAAAATTGAGACGTAATACATAGTGGGTTTATTATTATGTAGTACGTATTAATTTTTGTTTCTCTAGTTAGCAGGATTTGCTACTATTACGCCTATAATTCCCTAATAAGCAGACAGAGATGCACGATACCGCACCACATTTGTCGATAGTATTTTTCGTCCTAGTTTAGTCCACCATAGTGGCTTAGTGCGGGTTAGCGAACTTCATGATTTTCTTTAATATACATACGTAATTTCGTGTTCATTAATTATATAAGGTGTAACAGTAGTAGTGTAAAGTATTTTAACAGGAGCAACAGTAAATTATAAAGTAATATTCCCAAGGAATTATCAAATAAATAGACATTCCAAAAATGACACCCTGTACTTAGCTCATGGCCAAACATTACTGGTTGACCTTGTTTAAAAAAAAACTAAAAGATTATTTTCACAATTATTTGATACATCAACGTGATCCATATACTGATTCATCTGTTAAAATATTTTACACTATTTTTGTTACACCTTCTATATTTAACATAGAATATTATAATAATTTAGTATTTGGGACTATCGTTTACCGAGCTTACCAGTATTTCCAATGAAATTTCCACATGCCTAAAAAAACACCGGTACAAATGAAACGTAATATTCTAACACAAACAAATTTCTTCCGAATGGTAAAATAAATGTGTAGGTTGTGGGCCTGATCGAAATTCACATAAGTAATGACATCCACATATGTAAGTATATATCCTTTAGATCAGGAATACAATTAAGTTGTCCCTTACTGTATTATACTATAAAAATAAACGCTTATTCCCTTCTTTCATAAGTACGGTAGGATCTTAGATCAATTTCAATGAACTTTTGAATATAATAATATTATCTAACTGAGATCTAACTGCGTTCATTGTGTCGTCACAAACAACAAAATTAGAAATAAATTAACTTTACCCAGGATATTTGGCTAGGCTAGCATTTTTTTTATATCGTATTCATTTTTTTCCTGAAATGTGATTACAAATTTTAACAAACGAAGTTTGGCGTCCTTTTTAACGATTTAGTGCAGTATTTTTCGCACATAAATATTTGAAACTTTCAAAAAAAATTATATTCATTCTATTGGTTGTGGCATAGGGGCCACCTGCTGTCATTTGTCTTTTATTTTAATCATAAGAAATAATCACAGTCGATAGTATCATAGATAACAATTACTACAACAGAACAAAGTCGAAAGTTGTCTTTTCCACAGTTTTTATAATTATGTACGCAACGCAATTTAAGAATTAATAAACGCGATCGAACGGTATAAATTATTTACATTGTCTGGCGGCTGAAGAAGTGATTGTGACACGCTAGGGTCGCGCTGTCGCTGTAACTTACTTAGTAAACTTTCTCAACTTACTCACGACTCTTTGATTTATAGATTACCTATCGTCTAGGGTTGATTGCTTATAATTTAGTTTCAGTTTATTAAGTTTTTAAAAGTATTTTTTATTTGGTTAGAATATTAAATTGAGTAGATGTAAAATAAATGCAATTAGTGTGTCTATAGTTTAGCAAACTATAGTAATAATTTACTCGTATGTAGTAAAGATAATGAAAGAAGCATTCTAAGCATTAGATTACTTTATTTAGACATGATTCTGAACGCATGCGTGTGACTAATGTTTAAATGTGTTGGCTTCGTAACGATAGTTGTACTTTTAAACTTTCGTTTTTAAACTTATTTGATGTCTCTACTAATTGCAATAAAAGTGTTTACAAGCTTTCAAAGAAAAACGCCTTCAACCTTACAACTATTTTTTTTTATTTGCAGATATAATAAATACTTAATTTAGTTGCTTAAGTTTCTTTTAGTTGCTTAAGTATTCATGTAGAAATTTTAAAAACTGAACAAAAAAAAAATTAATTTCAAGACCAAATCACAGTCCCAGAGCATTAATAAAATATTATAATTCTGCTACAAGACGAAAGAAATATTCGTCTTGCAAATACATCCATCTCGCTTTATTTCCCTTGAGGTGCTCAAACTGGACTTTACAACAATCATTCGGGAGTAACAGTAGCGAACCTTGTTAAACCTTAACTAACTTGTACTGTTTAATCTTTGAAACTCCCGCCTTCGAGTTAGTGATACCAAGACGTCACGAAGGGAACTTTATTGTTTAAAGTCGGTTAATTAGAGGGAGGTGTGCAAGTAGTCCTAGTTTTATTTAATTTTGTTGTTGTTGAGTGTTGGGTAGATATTGCAATCTATAGTAAATTTGTATAAACTACCTTAAATACTATAGGTATTTCTTTTTTTTGTTTTTGTTTCATCTCCGTTTACGGAGTAGGTAGCAGGTGCCCTTCTGTGCACCCATATTTCGCTATTGCATTATTCAAGGCATACATATAGGTTATAAAATGGTACCAACAATAGTGGATATCCATTACGTCAGGTGCGAGATTATATGTGAGCTTATTAGACTTATAGTATGGAGAATTTAAAGTTTTAAATATTGTCCGCTAATGGTGCTGCTAAATTCTCCATACAAAATGTCTAGATACGTAGACTATAAAGTATACGGTTAGCTTACGAATAATCTCGCACTTGACGTACTGAAGCCTATTTTAGTGGCTATTTGTGAAAGAGGCTGCTCTAGTTAGTGATAGATGGAGATATATTTATCTGCTTTGCTAACAAGTGTGTTACCCTTAAATTGGGAGATGATGAAGAATATAACATTATTATTATCATAATGATGTTATGTTGGACTGAATAAAGGGATCTAAGATTGAAAGAGCATCCACAAGTAATCACAAAAAAACAAAAACAGTCACAAGTGTATGGTTTTATTAGAGACCGGTTATCGTCCGAGTACTCAAGCATAAATCAAATACATAAGGCCGGCTTAACAATTTTCATCGTCGTCGTTTCTTTGTATTGTTTCTGTGGCGCGATATAGTTAAGCTCCTCGTAAACATGAGTTGCAATTGCTAGACTTTTAAAATGTATCTGCATAAATTGTCAGCATAGCTTTAGTCCTAATCAGAAAAAATGGCAAAATAGGGCGAAGATTTTTTGTAATATATATATTGCGGCAAATCATCCACGGATGGAGATCTCAAGATGTAGATTCAGATTGCTTTTTGCTCGCCTTTTTATCATTCGTTATCCTCCATCGAAAAAAGTTAAGGCAATCATTTTTTATCTTCATTCAAGTTAATCATTTATATGTAAAGCACCTACCTCTCTTCGTTTTTATTAAGTACTAATTTAAACATTATTAGCTACTTAACTGCTCATGCTTAAGATCTATTTTTGTAAATTTAACATCGCCGAAAGCATATGGCAGTTAAAATTAAGCTAACACTATACCGCGTATACGCAATAGATGTCTCGAAACCACAACGTCTACATAAATACATTTAAAGCCACAAGCACGTTGTCCGATTCTCCAAATATATAAAAATCCGTATCTTCATCAAGTGGGATTAAGCCTAGTCTAGAGCTTATATGTCTAAATGCATGTAGCACTGCTTATGAGGTCACCGGAGTTTGCTACATCTATAACCCTTGATAAGTTCCCAGCCAATAGAAAAGTAGTTTGGAAGTAGGGCGAAATAAATTGAATATCGATTATGGTTGGGGCTCTAAAGATTTCCATAAAAAAATTAAAAAAGAGATACAGTGTTGTATTTTTAAGGCTCAATTTGCTTTTAGCGACCAAAGCCATAGTATGAATAAATCTAAAGGGTCTCTAGATAAACGATACAGGGGACGATTTCTTTGAAGAAATTTGGGCCTCAATTATTTCGCTTTGGTTTCGCGAAAGATAAAATAAATGTTTCATTTGTTAGTAGCAGAAAGTTATTACTAATGGAATGCTTTCTTCGGCGTGGAGAAGCTGACAGGTTCGATATACTCTTCAGCAAAAACTATTTTATTATTATCTAGATTTCTCTTATTCACGCATTATTGTGTGAACATTGGCATTTGAAATGTCTTGTGGGATTCCGGGAAATATATTCATTTGCATTCCAAAGTCCTAACGGCATGTTCAAAAATCCATATAAATTATTATTAATAAATATAAATACCTATTATTTCCAAAGCAGGTACTTTTTTTTCTGTATGGTATATTTAATATTTTTTCTATTATTACGCTGTACAGATTATACAGTGCGTTGATTTTTAAATATTATTTTATAATTAACTCTATTATTAAGTGCATCCACGTCGCAATAATTTATTCCTTCCATCCAAAGTTTGCTTGGTAGATATTGCTATAAGTGTTAAGGCCACTCATTGTGACACTCTCTGTGTAAGTTAAGTGTCTATAATTTTTTAACAATAAAAAGTTATCTATCAATCTATTATATTATCTAAATATATTTTTCCTTTTATAAAACTTAAGTAGACATTATATTCATCGGTCTTCTAATATTTACCTGGCTAGATTGCATATTCATGAATAAAATGTTAATACAATTTCAGCTGAAATTGAATATTATAATTTAATAGGTAGTAAGATATATTAATATTTCTGAAGACAAGCCTTTAGGTGCATAATAATTCAAAGTGTTACATATTCACTATAAAATGTAACAAAACTATTACCTTTTATAAGTAATGTGAGTACTGCCAATATGACATACATCCTCATTAAGTTTTCAAACAAACAGTTCCATCACATATCACACAGCGCTTCGGCTTTCCATATATTATCGTCAGCACTTCAGTCACACGCGGGTTTAATTAACATCTCAATCGGGGAGTTCAGTCGAGTTATAATGAAGCTCACGTAATATATTTAGGAGGAGCGCTCGGTGCAGTGGTCCGTCCACGGCAACGGTTGACACAGAACTGCTGAAGTTCCCGCTTCGCTCGCTTGGCGTTCGCAAGCACTCGTCCCGCGCCCATCTAGGGTCGACGGTTACAATTTTCGTGACCTTATGGGGCAAGTCGATAATCGCTTTTACTAATAAATATGACTAATAGATTTAGTAAGTCGAGAACATGTCATTACAGGCTTTAGTGGTGGCGAAAGGTACCAATTTTGTGTATGCGTGCTGTCCCGTATAAATCTTGTAGAGTGCAAAGGTGGTTGTTACGAAGTTGTTATCTGTTTGAGTAGTCTGGAGTTGTTAAGTGGAATAATGATACAACACACCTTGTAATGTCCTTTGTTTCAATCAAAGGTAAACAAATAACTGAGCTGGTTGTTTAAAGACCCGATACCGCAAAGGGAAAAGGTGTATCTGTAGTCTTAGATATTCTGTTTCCATTTCAAATTGTTTATGCTGGAGCATGCAGTTGTAAATTTTCAAATATATAGAGCTGAATGTCCCGATACTGTTTATTTATACAATTAATAATACGAAAGGTGGTTTTGGCCTCTGCCACCAGTTACTGGATCTTAGGACTACATCTGGTTCCGAATATTGTTATGTTTTCCTTCATACTCTTCCCACTATGTAGATTAAACATTTCCTACAAAATAATTTACAACGGGTTAGAAACACATTATAATTTGTTAGTTTTTAGTATTATTTTATAATAACTACTTAGTAATTAGTACTCTCAATGTTGATTTTCTAATTAACGAGAGTGAGTTAATAAAAAATAATTACATAGTTTTCCTAATTTTTTTGTGTTCAAATAGCTGATATCAGTTCATATAAATATTTAAATAAATACTTTTCTTATCAGTAAAACATATTGTTGTATTCATAATAATCTCGAGCTTATTATGAAGCTAAAACGTGCCTTCATTTCACACAATGGCTTATATCATATTGACGTCACATCTTCTTGTTAAAGTAAAATATCATTAGCCCCTATTTCCTTCATAAGAAGTGCGACATTTTTTCCCCGCTATCGGATGGGTCGTAACACTTTATCGTTATTGTACGATGCCATATTCGAGAATGGAGTGGCATCATAAAATCATAAACACCTTCAGTGTTCGCGTTATCCCCAACAAATTCTTTGGGGGTTGCTTCCAATGGCCGATTATGAATTCACTGTTCAATACGTGATCCGTTTGTTAAAATGATTTTTGTGTTATTAACCAGCTGGTCTTGATCAGATATTGCTCACGGCTTTTTTTACTTGCTTATAATGAGTAAGTAGTAGCGTTTCTGAAAAGCTGAACCTGAAAATAAGGGTTGCAGGTTTAAATCTCGCGATCCTCTGGATTTCATGTACCAATCTTATTTGCTCAGATCATAATTGTTTATATTAGTTACACAACGTGAGGGTAGTAATAACATATAGTTGCTGTTGTACAAGTTATTTAAAAATGCGGCAGTTTTCAACAGACCATCCGTGTGTTTATTACAATAATCAGTTCTCAATAGAAGTTCGACGTTCGCCAACTCACACTTGTAAAGTTTGATGGTTGCAAACATGAATTTATGACCCCAAGATAGTATAGTTATATAAAAAGGCAATACAATTATAACTGTAATCCTTTAACGCATAGGTAGAGAATATTCTTACCTGAACGGATATTTCTCGACACTTTTGCTCCGTTTCCAACCAAAAATAAACATAAAGTAATACGAATTTCTAATGTTTGGACAGTAAATTTAGCTAGAAAGTGATTCTGATCTGCAAACAAACGTGAGACATATCATACGTTTCCACAGAAATGGTTAACCACAGTTTACTATGAGGCTAAACTCACAATTAGAATTCTCAGCAGCTAATCAAACATAATGAAGCGAAGCTACGTTTCGCGCGTGTATATTTAGGACAGAAACTCACTAGGATATAAGTATTACAAATTATGTGTTCAATAACTAGCGTACAAAACATGTAAGTTGCCTCGCGAGGCTGGCCTAGCTCGCTCAGTCAGTACATTATGGGACAAACCGACGATGGGAGGCAAACACTGCCATATTATGTCGCTTACGTCGTTATCAGCCCGACTGTGTGAACTTTTCCAACCAACTGCGTAAACTAATTTATCAGACAGTCATGCGGTTGCGCAGTCATTAAAACACAGCTAGTTCATCAATATATTGAATAACAAATAAACGATAAGATTGTACAATATTTGTCGAACAAACGTAGACAGTTCATCTTATCACCCCACATTTGACAGACTACAGTAATTTTGTTCATACGAAATTGTTGCAATGCAGTGTCCCGTAATGGGGCAAGGGGCACGTCGCTTCTTTGGGTATTACCGGGTGACAACCGAGCGCAGGCGGCGTTCTCCCAACGCTTTATCACTTAATTTGAATCGTGTCCTGAATTTAGAACACAGCCTGTCCTTAGAAATTCGAAAATTGTTAATCTGTTCTGTCTGGATATTCCAATTCCAATCTGACTCGCAATAAACCGGCTCTCAAATGAATTTAATAGTCAACCCCTCCCCTAGTCGTCAGATTAAATAAATTCCCAATGAGTTGTTATCTGATAAATTCTAAATAAAAAATATATTTTCTATTTGACTAACGAATTTATCATCGTCGACTCGTAATCTTATTAAAATTCCCATGAAAAATGAAAGTCAAATGCAAATGTGGTTCTCTATCAAGTTTTTATTATTCAATCATCAAAATGAGCTCTAAAACTAAATTATATGAGGTCAAATTGCGGCTTATGAGTTATTTCATATACTTACCTACAAATTTTAATAAGGCGGATTTTGCGTAGGTACCTTTTTAATTTTGGATTCTAGTCATAGTAGTGCAGATATTTTTGTTACAGTATTCGTTGTACTTTTAAGCGAAAATTGTGAATATTATTTAGGTACCTGTTAATAGAAAAATAAAGTTACTTAAGTAATAAGTATATGATTTTCAATTACCTTCAACTGACTTAATCCGCAGGCCTATTTCTATTTGCAAACACATTGCGTCCGCACCTCAGTTTTTATGAAGCACCTTATTACGTGAACCGTATTTCAAAACGCATGAAAATTCATGTACTTATTTAAAACACAAGTGGAAAATGAAATACTCATAAAGGCAGTGTAAAAACGGGCGCGCGTACGTTTCGCCTTTGAAAATGATATTCGCGAAAGTGAGCGTGCCATATGTTTAGTGGTAATGTGGGTGATATGACAACATTCACCTCCCACTAAATCAAACATGCATAAATCCAAGCCGCTCCCTTTACGCTATTATGTCAACCGAAGCGATTTATGATCGTATCTAAGAGATTTCTACAAGGGAGAATATCGCAAGGTAAATAGTATTGAGAGTACCGAAAATATCTGGGTGTGCGTTGTTACCCTCGCGAGCGAGCGCAATTGCTGGCTTTCAATTTTTTTCGACATTTCATTCCGAGTTATTTGATCATCTTTATCATTTGAGTACTTAGACATATTCATTGCGTATGAGGCATGTTTATTGACGGAGAGCGGGATGAGCTCGACGATTTCTTTTTTAAGCTGAATTATAAGCTCTAGAGACACCAAATTGATTCTATTAGCCCACTTATATAGGCTTTGTTAGAATATTACATTACAGTTATTGAGTATTTATTGTTGCTCAGTTTAATTTACCTTGCGTATACCGTACAATTGAGTAGTTAGAGAATCTCTAGGCAATCGGATTATTGTGTTGTCCTCGTTGGCTAGTGTCCGACTAGATAGGAAACCGGACAGGATATATGCAGTCTCAAGTGTATAAGAGGCACTTATAAAGCGTATGAAGAGAACTCTCCGGTGTTATAGGCGATAATACAATATACACAGTGACTGTTTTACTATCTAACAACAGAGACACCTTGAAATTTAGGCAATGTTCAAAATGTGTCAATTGAACTGCAAATATTTGTGATTTCTTCGGTTCTTGATACTTGGACTATTTTTAAAAGTTTATTATTTATTTATTTTACATTGTTTTCTTACCGATGAATAGTAAATATGGGATATTGTAACTGGTTCGTTCTTGTAACACGATAAAATTCTAACCGTGTACAAGAAATGGAAAATATATGTGATTAAGCGGGTCTTTTAAAATTATATTTATCTACTATGTATTTTAATTCCTTGTACTTTTTGAGTTTTAACGCATGTCGTATTCACCAGACATTCAAAACGCAATTAACATTAGTTCTGCCGATGTATCTTGATCTCTGTCAATTCTGTTGTAGTTTTCGTGGGTGTACCTAATAAATAAATTAATGTGATCTACAGAACCTTATTACTAATCATAACATTCGTATCATCGATAATAAATCAATGAGTCAAGTTACTACTGGCTAAGTAACTCAATTACGAAAAAGAAATTGGTAATATACATACTTCTCAAATAATAATTCTAAAAAAAACCTACAAACCCCAGCGCACAATCAACACTGTATTTTTATAAGCCATCGCGATAACGCTAAACCTGCACTGCAACAGATGAGTTTTCTCACAGAATAGCACAACTGTTGGTGACTCTACTACTAGATATTGCGGTAAGTACCTATTGCAATGTTCGCAGATAAGCGAAGAAATACGTTAATTAAGTCTGAATATACGTATCTTCACTCTCGAAAATTACATTTTTCTTCTTAAAAATTTAAAACAAACCATATTACCATGGGCACTCATTAATTATGATGACAAACGAGTTATATACAACGCAATGGTTAATAAAACAAGGTGTTTCGCCCTCTGAACGCACCTGCGGCGTCCCCGGTGGTAATGTAATTAATGTTCAGCTTTTTTTATCAACATATGCCTTCGAAAATGAGTTTTTCCCGGTCAATGTAGCTTATTACACTTTACAGATTTGGGAAATATACACCATATAATTAAAGCATTCAAACAGTGTATTTTCCAGTAATTTTTACCATAATTGTGTTAAGCTATTAGTCTAAACTTTATCTAGAAATACTGTCTGTCCTCCGAGACCGAAATAGTGAAGCTATAACACAAAGTTCATTAAAGATAATTTTAGATTTTTTTCTAAATATCAATAACAACCATAGAATTTTAAGTGACAACCGGGGCGTAGTTTAAGAGCTTCTAAGATTAGCGGGAGTGATGTACTCGGACGTGACGTAAAACATTTGTTGAAATATGTGGTACATTGAATATCCTCTTGATACTATTCTTGTCTGTTTTCAAACTACCGGCACACGGCGTAGCTAGTATCCAAATGAAATAAAACCCTGCGTACATTATAATAAATGCAATGCTCTCCTATATTTCCATACAGGAAATACAATTACGTATCTCAACCTAGTTGCAAACATAAAGCGTATGATGAGCGTTAGGTCTGTAGTGTTGGTGGGAACATCTAATGTAATCATGGCGTCATCGAGAAAACATGCTGTCACTGCCATACTTATTTATGAAATCTGTGGCGTGAGAGGGATGGGATACGTTACATTACCGATACGGTATGTAAAAAGGATTACGCATGAGGTACGGATCTTATTTGATCTGTTGAATATTTGTTACGATATTTAAAAATAAATATTTACGATCAAAACTGCGTAAAACTTTTTCGTCATATTTAATTTTGAAACTTATTAAATTTTGTTGTGTACATAACATACGAATTGTTTAAAACAGATTTTCTGATTCGCCAAACAGAGGCCTAAGACAATGATTTTGGGTCTATATTACCCTTTCTAGATAGCGAAGGCGCACGAAGTATCAGGATGACATAAGGCTTAGAGGTCGGTAATGCATCTTCAATACCTGGATGGGTTCAACAAAGGTCTATTGCAGCATGTACACGGTACTATTGTTTATGTCTACGGGGCTTAAGCCGCACTGGTTGTTAGTTAGCCCGAGGCTGCTAGATCTCCACGTATGTCACGTATAGTAAACACATTGGCAAATATTATCCGATGTACCTCAATTGAATGGCATTACGCTTATTTTTAGGAACCTTCTACACCTGAAAATTTGCTAAGTATAGGTGTCTATTTAGATAAGTTGTTACAAACGAAATTAAACCGAATGTAAATAGACATATTATTACCAAACAATTATTTTTGTGTCATGTCAACCTCAATTGATAGGGCTACAACAATCTGTTTGTAAAAGTTTTCTACGACGAATGGCTACAATATTTTTTTAAACGAATCAGCGTCTACACCTCAGAATGATAAATCTACTTTTAATATTAAATTGTAAAATGAATATTGCGAAATTGCCGTTATTAAATTTCATACACCTCGTAACTTGAATGGAGTTTATAAAGACTCCATATGCCATATGTATCTACGTTACCCTTTCATTTTTTCTGAATTAAGTATGTTCCCAACTAAATTATCGCAAGTGATTTCATATTCAACAGTGGGTATTGAGGCATATTTTAGCTGGGCGTGATTTATTTCACGATATTACGCACCCAGGGTTGGCTTGAATGGCATTACGTTGACAGCTTATGAGGTCCTTTATTTATATTTGATTTATGTAGTGCGCAGAGATATGGCCCGCTCTGCGTTCTCGGCCAGTGAAATAACGTTCGCTATTAAAGCTGGAAAAAAACGGCGTTAGTCGGATATTTAGGTGGATGTTACGAGGATGTGAACACAATAATTGATTTAAAATTTTCTCATTAAGGAATTCAAAAAACTACAAATTTCTATATGTCTTGTATTTTTCAGTTTAATAAGCTTATCTATGTAGTCACGCTTACCAAGTAATATAATAGCTGTTTTCTTTTTAAAGGGTCAATAAAAAGTCAATGGAAATTTGATGGCTCGTAATTTTTACGCTTAAATATGTATGGTCGAGTGTATTATATAAATTCACTTGAGCATTTGTAAAAACAAATCGCGTTCGGTGTTTGGCAATGTCATGCAAATTTTGTGAGAGCCGCAGAATCCGTTGTACAAAACAGCCATTGTTATAAAAAATAATTGGGGTCACGTTGTCGTTATAGTCCTCTCAAGCTATTATTCTGTGTTGTTAGAGAATATAATGCAGAATTCTGGCAATTTGCTGCTCTTCGATCCAATCGATCTAATTGTCCGTCAATTCAATAAGAGTATTAGGTATTTGATAAGTCTTCTTAATAACCCTTTTAATGTTATTGTTGTAATTGTATGAGGCTATTGTTTCGATGCTTCGACCTAATTAATTTTACTGAAAACATAGTTCTTGTCTCTTATTAAAATGCCAATAAACGGAGCTGAGTACCACAAATGTAACATTCGAAGTTATAAAATCTGGAATACTTTAAAAGTACTAGCAAGTCGAGTCAGAAGGTTTCGATTAGTATCCGAATCGATTCGATTAGATATTTGCTCGATTCGCCGACGATCTTTCAGAGCCATTACTCATGACCGAATCGAAGATTCGATATGGCTACGCAACTGCATGGTTTATTATACAACATTATAATGATAGTTCATTCACATTCTTTACCGAATTAGTGTTGCTTTATTAGAAGTTCAGTCCAAATATATTTTGGGTCTCATAAAGTATACCATAATAGATCGAAAATTATGTTTGGGCAATATTCTCTCGGGAGTCCTTTTTATGTAAACGACTTTCGTAAATTTAAAGACGCCTTTGTTCCGAAATTTATTTGGCACATAATGTTACACATTTGTTCTAATTACTGTTGGCCTCTAGAGATTTGGATCCAACCTCAGAGTCCTGGAAAGGCTTTTATTATAATCAATACAAAATATCAAACTGAGTATGTACCTACATTATTGTTCTCTAACACAAATTCATTGGTCCCGCGGGCTGGGGTTCAACGAAGCGACGCAAACCAGATTATTATTTACCACTTTCGACCGCATTTTATTACTACCCACAAAAGGGTAAAATAATAAAAAAGAAGTGTTCGCTTTGTGGGTTAAACAATAGAATGATATTTATGATCTTTACTTCTAAATATTTCATCAAAAACGTGCATTATCGACGTTGTGCGCGCTCGTCCAAGATTAAAATAAAACGCACATAATTAGTTTGAGCGGACTGTATTTAGGTAAAAACAAATAAGCTAATTTACATATGTGCGAACGTGCGCAGGGTTGAATTGTGACTGACAACCATGGGGTTGCCATTAATGAAATTATACAAAAAAAAAAAATAAGTATATGATTGTGTGAACAAACATAGTGATATTAATCAGGAGCTTAGAATTATTTTAACCAAATATTTTAAGAACATGTCCTGTGGGTTATGATAAATGTGTCATAACGTTTTGGTAGCGCGTGAGTGTAGGTTCGGGTGGCCCTGGGCGGGCTTCATGTCTCATCACGGTTTTACGAACAATGGGTTTGTAATGTCAAATTTCCTTTGTGATGTAGCCCCTTTACATGCGTGGCAAATGATTCGGGGGTTATAGATGTTAAGTTATCATTGACAATACACATACCCCACTGGATAACCATGTTTACTTTGTATACGTACTTTACGGGTTTTTTTTTTTTTAAATTACGAACAAATTAAATTTGGATCGACTTTTATAATCGTTTTCTTTACGTACTCGTTTTGATGTATTTTTAACAATTTCACGTAGTATGTGGGCATTTGAAAACATAAAAATCTTGATAAAAGAGCAATTACTTGAAAATCCACTAAAACTTCACAAAAGCCATTCACTGAAGAACTTTATACTACGCGTTGAAGGCAAATCTTTTGTCGAAAAGGTAAAAATCCCGTTTGAAATAACCCGTAAAACGACCTCCGTCATAAACGCCCGCCCAACCGGATATTTGCTGATCCTTAAGTTCCCTATTCCTTAGTGGGTACAGAATGATGTTTGGTCATCGAGAGTAATAAAATATGTAACTCATATATCAATAGAAATAATGTTTATTTTTATTTAACTCAAGCATTGCGATTGACTTCTTAATTTTCCGACAGTAATTTGAGCTAGTATCGCATTAGGGGAGTTATACCTACCTACTGCCATGCGGATCATGCATACTGAATATCCAGGTTTGCGGATTGACGGGGTGCAACCGCGACCTTCTGCGTGATAAGAAATGTTTATATTTAACGATTACAGTTCTTTTCATATTATTTGGAAAGATACGTAACTAGGCCCGTATTAAGGTATTACCGCTCAGAAATTCCAAAACATCGGAATGATCTCATCGCCTTTTAAACTGCACATAAAAATGAAATTAAACATTTACCCCCTAATATATAAACGTTTTATAATTTTATCAAACGTCATATAGTACAGTGCAAATCAAAACTCTTGTGCGCAGTACTATACGACGATTGATAATGTTATAACACGTTTATAAATTTGGGAGTAAATCTACACAGACACAACGCGAAAAGGTACAAACAAATGACGAATCAATCGAAATAATAGTTGAGTGTGGATAAAAAAACTTACTGGTTTAAAAAAAACTCGTATTACTATTTCCTACGTCGTCCGTATAAAGACTCGAGGGTGAATGCGTACTTACTTGACTGGAATTTAAAAGCTTTTATATAGCATTTTTATTCGCCAGTCTCTAATTACAGCGGCGAAGGCGTCGCATAACGCCACCTTAGTCATTACAGATGCCGTGAGCAGTGCCATAAAGCTAGGAAATTCTTTATGGAAAATCATCTACCTGTGGCGGTATACGTTGGATGTATGTAGCATGTGAATACCGATCTAATTAGTATACAGAGCGCGATGGATGCGGTAAATAGCTTAAAAAACGCAAGTAGATTATTGTCAGGGTGCTATAGCTTGTAGTGTTTCTACAAGAGGGGCCTTGCTGCCGCTACAAATATTTTGCATTTGACACACTGTAACTAAGAACAGTGTTGTTTTTAAAACCATTTAATGTTTTAAAGATTCATGTGTTCACTTTGCGGAAGGTTTTAACACAGAATCAAGAACCTTGAAAAAGTCAAACACATACATTGGATGAGCACTATTGTACAAATAATTCGAAAATATATTAAAGTAAGTATAATCAATTGATGTGATATTTGTAACAAATAGGTAGCATTTGCTTTGATTGAAACAATAGTAAGACGATTATCTGCTTTCAGACTAAACATTGAATTTGTTTTCATCCTTCTATCGAAACCGATCCTAAAGTAATTTAAACCTTGCCAGTGCTTAAACTGAGATGTATACAAATATTAACTTATTACATACTTTAATAAGTATAGTCGCAAAACTAATCTTACGTAGTACTAATAAAAATATGAGAGGTTTTAGACTAATTAATTAAACGACACTCATCGCGTCGCCACCTGAAAATTTCCGTATTTTCATGAAAATAACCGTCACTTCGTTCCAAGGGTAGTCAGTTTTTTTTAATGTCCCTTAAAAATGTAACAAGTTTATCTGCGAGGTTTAATTGCATAACCGATGTTTTATTTTTTCGACGACGAACGCGTAGAACGCAGTTTTTCCGTTACAGCTTTGCCGCTCTGGAAATTTATTTTCCAAAAGTAATTTTAATTATTTATACGTGTTCGTAGATAAGCACTTTAGTAACGGGACCATGCGAGATTCGAATGTATTTACATAATTAGAATCCGAAATAAAAATAAAAAGGCAGACAGTTGGTAAACACGCGTACATACTTAATTTGCTAGAGCAGTTCTTTTTATTGAACTATTTTATGAATAATTAATAATAATATAATGTAACCGCAGGGCAGCTTGTGGCGAGCTGTTGGTGAGTAGTGACACAACGGATCCGAATGCGCCAGAGAGTCGGTCAGGGCCCCCACCTCGGCGTGTCTTCATCGGCTTAGTGGAGACCGACGAAGCCCCGCAGGACTCTCAGCTCTGTTTTGCCTTAGTTGGTTGTCCAGAGATGGGTCGTTAGAGGTATTTACTCCAGGGGTGGAAGTCACGAGTAACCATGGGAGAAAGCGTAGCACACCTCTCTACACCCGTGAGCCGCTTACGTCAGTGTTGCCCCTTATCGTCTTATATGGCGGCCTTTTTAGGGGGCCTACCTTAAGAGCGACGAGTCACCACCTGCTAAAAGTAATTAGATTAAAGCTAATTATGGCAGGTGTCCGAAACCCTTCCAATATCCATCCAAACTTCAAACCATAGTCCCAATTATCTTTCCATATTTCTGCAATAGTTCTTCCACCTGCTGAGGTCACTTCTCTGTTTAGGCTATGATTTTAGTAGTTGACCCCAGCAGGTGGCTAACATAATAGTAAAATTCTCAAAAAGGGCCTCTACGTGTTGGAACATGTTCCCTCGCAAGCCTTCCAAAGATCCGAGTACATCCCGTGTGGAGAGAAATATAATGTATTGAGTTTTTATATTTACGCGAATACTACACATTGAAATAACACTTAGGATAGGGAACGTAACAACATAAAATAAACGCGATGAAATCCGTAACATTAGTCTTATTTCAATAATTATTTCAGGTATACCTATAATGTCCGCCCTGAATCAGGGTATATTCTTTAGCTAGGTATAAAATAAGATTTCAACTTAAGATGATATGGAGAGTTCGTTTCCAAGAATGTAAGATTATATTGAAAGATAACATCTTATCAAAGAATTTTCTTCAACATAAATCTCTTTTGAAATATGACAAGCCAGAACTGGAACATATAAAAGCAGGTACATTAATATCATATTACCGCTTTTAACAACTTATCGAGGGATACGTTGTTAAGAAGGACTAGGTACCTTCCTTATAAAAAAATATTTAAAACAATTCGAATATCTTCAATGCTAACATTACGTTTTCGTTACATTTTCAGAATTAAAATTATAAGATGAATTGATAATGACTTTCCCCTTTAAAAATCAACCGGGCGTAACTTGACCCAGAGGGTGGGCGCGGTAGTCCTTTGGGCCAAAGGCTACCAGAAAACCCCGTTTTTTTGTGACAGGTATTTTTTGCAAAATATATTCTTAAATTGCGTATTTTGAGAGCAATTTCCATTGTTTTAGAAAAGAAATACCAATTACAGCTTTCACTTCCAAATCAACAACGACATATTCCAGTGATCAACACTTATTTAAGTAATAACACTAGTACAATTAGTACTAGTAAAATAAATTATTATTTGAACGTACATACCACAGTCTGTGCTAACTCCAAAGCCCAAGGAACACATTATTTCACAAACCTGACTAATCGTGTCCGGCCCCTAGTTCGCTTGTGAAATATGCCTACATATTTCCTAAATATTTTGAGCTCCTCGTTAGATTCAAATGTGCGGTGGCGTTTGGAGTGTAGAGTGAATTCATTATCGTGGTCGGGCAGTCGTTAGCGGTTTACAGCCCTGTTCACAAACTCTTTGAAATAATGCTCCCCTGGTACCTTGACACGTTTCAGCAAACGTACACGAATGCCGTGAGAGATATTTTAAACATTATTATAATTCCTTTGAGGGTGAAGATTGGTACTTTGAGTCGCTATAATGAAACAGGCCATTACTGGTCGGCGGCTCATGTTAAAATCTGAATGCTTTATTAATATTACATCGATCAACTTTGATTGATTCTGAGGCCAATCAAAAAATGTCGTTCCCTTTTAGCAATATTTAAAGGTTCGTTTGAGGGCAATTATCTTAAATTCTTCGAGCGTTCTAATGTTTAACATAATTTGACTATTCTTTGGACGGCCATTTAGTCAATGGCGAAGTTATAATTATCTACGTTATTAATTTTTGTTCTGGGGTCAGATTTCGGTGTTAAGCTTGTATTTAAAAGGTCAGCGAGCAAGTAATCAGCTTAACGTGGCTGGCTTTGTGGCGGCTAAAATATCACGTAAATCTTTTTTTTTTGTGGATAATTTAGTTAACGGTGCGGAAAGATGTTCATAAATAATAATTGGTCGTATTTTAGTCTTAGTCTTAGCGAACTAAGTCTCATACTCTCATAAGCCCGGTCTGGGTTTGACCTGAAAGAGGATGATTATTATTTATTAAATTACCTAATGACTCCGTTCATTAAGTTTCAAGCATAAGGTAGTTTTATCTTAGTTTTTAGAATACCTAACGAGCTAAAATCCATACATAACTTTTCACCACGCACTTCTTTCATTTACCACTTACACGTAGTCAATTTTGGCGACCTGATTATCGTAGTTGGTAGTGACCCTGCTTTCTGCGCCGAGGGACCCGGGTTCGAATCATGGTAGTGATATATTTGTGTGATGAGCAGTACCGGTGTGAAGTTGGCGGCCAAAAGTTGGCGGCGCATTATTACCCGACTAAATTAAAATGCTCACAAAAATTAATGAAAAATCTGTACAGAATGGCATGTAACGCGGAAAATAATGAAAACTAGGAAATTTTCAGTAAATATTCTATGTGGAAATAAAAAAAAATCAATAAATTTTCGTTATTTTTCCAATAAAGTAAGACCATTGTGTTTATCACATTTTGACTTAGATAACACCCAAGGACGGCATGGGAGTACATGTTTGATAGCTCAAAAGGTAGATCTAGATACAGGCATCCCGCCACCAAAAGCCTAGAGTGGTACTCCGCTCGGTTTAAGTTTTATGAGTCCAGACATAACTGGCGGCCGAAATTTTTTCGGCAGATTTTGACTTAGATAACATCCAAGGACGGCATGGGAGTACATGTTTGATAGCTTAAAAGGTAGATCTAGATACAGGCATCCCGCCACATAAAGCCCAGAGTGATACTCCGCTTGGTTTAGATTTTATGAGTCCAGATATAACTGACGGACGTATTTTTTGGCAGATTTTGACTTAGATAACACCCAAGGACGGCATGGGAGTACATGTTTGATAGCTTAAAAGTTAGATCTAGATACAGGCATCCCGCCACCAAAAGCCTAGAGTGGTACTCCGCTCGGTTTAGGTTTTATGAGTCCAGACATAACTGGCGGCCGAAATTTTTTCGGCAGATTTTGACTTAGATAACATCCAAGGACGGCATGGGAGTACATGTTTGATAGCTTAAAAGGTAGATCTAGATACAGGCATCCCGCCACATAAAGCCCAGAGTGATACTCCGCTTGGTTTAGATTTTATGAGTCCAGATATAACTGACGGACGTATTTTTTGGCAGATTTTGACTTAGATAACACCCAAGGACGGCATGGGAGTACATGTTTGATAGCTTAAAAGTTAGATCTAGATACAGGCATCCCGCCACCAAAAGCCTAGAGTGGTACTCCGCTCGGTTTAGGTTTTATGAGTCCAGACATAACTGGCGGCCGAAATTTTTTCGGCAGATTTTGACTTAGATAACATCCAAGAACGGCATGGGAGTACATGTTTGAAAGCTTAAAAGGTAGATCTAGATACAGGCATCCCGCCACCAAAAGCCTAGAGTGGTACTCCGCTCGGTTTAGGTTTTACGAGTCCAGATATAACTGAAGGACGTATTTTTTGGCAGATTTTGACTGAGATAACACCCAAGGACGGACTGGGAGTACATGTTTGAAAGCTCAAAAGGTAGATCTAGATACAGGCATCCCGCCACCAAAAGCCTAGAGTGGTACTCCGCTCGGTTTAGGTTTTATGAGTCCAGACATAACTGGCGGCCGAAATTTTTTCGGCAGATTTTGACTTAGATAACATCCAAGAACGGCATGGGAGTACATGTTTGATAGCTTAAAAGGTAGATCTAGATACAGGCAATCCGCCACCAAAAGCCTAGAGTGGTACTCCGCTCGGTTTAGGTTTTACGAGTCCAGATATAACTGAAGGACGTATTTTTTGGCAGATTTTGACTGAGATAACAACCAAGGACGGCATGGGAGTACATGTTTGATAGCTTAAAAGGTAGATCTAGATACAGGCATCCCGCCACATAAAGCCCAGAGTGATACTCCGCTTGGTTCTGATTTTATGAGTCCAGATATAACTGACGGACGTATTTTTTGGCAGATTTTGACTTAGATAACACCCAAGGACGGCATGGGAGTACATGTTTGATAGCTCAAAAGGTAGATCTAGATACAGGCATCCCGCCACCAAAAGCCTAGAGTGGTACTCCGCTCGGTTTAGGTTTTATGAGTCCAGATATAACTGACGGACGTATTTTTTGGCAGATTTTGACTGAGATAACACCCAAGGACGGCATGGGAGTACATGTTTGATAGCTCAAAAGGTAGATCTAGATACAGACATCCCGCCACCAAAAGCCTAGAGTGGTACTCCGCTCGGTTTAAGTTTTATGAGTCCAGACATAACTGGCGGCCGAAATTTTTTCGGCAGATTTTGACTTAGATAACATCCAAGAACGGCATGGGAGTACATGTTTGATAGCTTAAAAGGTAGATCTAGATACAGGCATCTCGCCACCAAAAGCCTAGAGTGGTACTCCGCTCGGTTTAGGTTTTATGAGTCCAGATATAACTGACGGACGTATTTTTTGGCAGATTTTGACTTAGATAACACCCAAGGATGGCATGGGAGTACATGTTTGATAGCTCAAAAGGTAGGTCTAGATACAGGCATCCCGCCACATAAAGCCTAGAGTTGTACTCCACTCCGTTTAGGTTTTATGAGTCCAGACATAACTGACGGCCAAAATTTTTTCGGCAGATTTTGACCACTCTAGGCTTTATGTGGCGGCATGCCTGTATCTAGACCTTCCTTTTGAGCTATCAAACATGTACTCCCATGCCGTCCTTGGGTGTTATCTAAGTCAAAATCTGCAAAAAAAATTTCGCCCGCTAGTTATGTCTGGACTCATAAAACCTAAACCGAGCGCAGTACCACTCTAGGCTTTTGGTGGCGGGATGCCTGTATCTAGACCTACCTTTTGAGCTATCAAACATGTACTCCCATGCCGTCCTTGGGTGTTATTTAAGTCAAAATCTGCCAAAAAATACGTCCGTCAGTTATATCTGGACTCATAAAAGCTAAACCAGGTGAGGTACCACTCTAGGCTTTATGTGGCGGGATGCCTGTATCTAGATCTACCTTTTAAGCTATCAAACATGTACTCCCATGCCGTCATTGGGTGTTATCTAAGTCAAAATCTGCCGAAAAAATTTCGGCCGCCAGTTATATCTGGACTCATAAAAGCTAAACCAGGTGAGGTACCACTCTAGGCTTTATGTGGCGGGATGCCTGTATCTAGATCTACCTTTTAAGCTATCAAACATGTACTCCCATGCCGTCCTTGGGTGTTATCTAAGTCAAAATCTGCCGAAAAAATTTCGGCCGCCAGTTATGTCTGGACTCATAAAACCTAAACCGAGCGGAGTACCACTCTAGGCTTTTGGTGGCGGGATGCCTGTATCTAGACCTACCTTTTGAGCTATCAAACATGTACTCCCATGCCGTCCTTGGGTGTTATTTAAGTCAAAATCTGCCAAAAAATACGTCCGTCAGTTATATCTGGACTCATAAAAGCTAAACCAGGCGAGGTACCACTCTAGGCTTTATGTGGCGGGATGCCTGTATCTAGATCTACCTTTTAAGCTATCAAACATGTACTCCCATGCCGTCCTTGGGTGTTATCTAAGTCAAAATCTGCCGAAAAAATTTCGGCCGCCAGTTATGTCTGGACTCATAAAACCTAAACCGAGCGGAGTACCACTCTAGGCTTTTGGTGGCGGGATGCCTGTATCTAGACCTACCTTTTGAGCTATCAAACATGTACTCCCATGCCGTCCTTGGGTGTTATTTAAGTCAAAATCTGCCAAAAAATACGTCCGTCAGTTATATCTGGACTCATAAAAGCTAAACCAGGTGAGGTACCACTCTAGACTTTATGTGGCGGGATGCCTGTATCTAGATCTACCTTTTAAGCTATCAAACATGTACTCCCATGCCGTCCTTGGGTGTTATCTAAGTCAAAATCTGCCGAAAAAATTTCGGCCGCCAGTTATGTCTGGACTCATAAAACCTAAACCGAGCGGAGTACCACTCTAGGCTTTTGGTGGCGGGATGCCTGTATCTAGATCTACCTTTTAAGCTATCAAACATGTACTCCCATGCCGTCCTTGGGTGTTATCTAAGTCAAAATCTGCCGAAAAAATTTCGGCCGCCAGTTATGTCTGGACTCATAAAACCTAAACCGAGCGGAGTACCACTCTAGGCTTTATGTGGCGGGATGCCTGTAACTAGACCTACCTTTTAAGCTATCAAACATGTACTCCCATGCCGTCCTTGGGTGTTATTGTGTTATTTAAGTCAAAATCTGCCAAAAAATACGTCCGTCAGTTATATCTGGACTCATAAAATCTAAACCAAGCGGAGTATCATTCTAGGCTTTATGTGGCGGGATGCCTGTATCTCGATCTACCTTTTAAGCTATCAAACATGTACTCCCATGCCGTCCTTGGGTGTTATCGAAGACAAAATCTGCCGAAAAAATTTCGGCCGCTAGTTATGTCTGGACTCATAAAACCTAAACCGAGCGCAGTACCACTCTAGGCTTTTGGTGGCGGGATGCCTGTATCTAGACCTACCTTTAGAGGCTATCAAACATGTACTCCCATGCCGTCCTTGGGTGTTATCTAAGTCAAAATCTGCCGAAAAAATTTCGGCCGCCAGTTATGTCTGGACTCATAAAACCTAAACCGAGCGGAGTACCACTCTAGGCTTTTGGTGGCGGGATGCCTGTATCTAGACCTACCTTTTGAGCTATCAAACATGTACTCCCATGCCGTCCTTGGGTGTTATTTAAGTCAAAATCTGCCAAAAAATACGTCCGTCAGTTATATCTGGACTCATAAAAGCTAAACCAGGCGAGGTACCACTCTAGGCTTTATGTGGCGGGATGCCTGTATCTAGATCTACCTTTTAAGCTATCAAACATGTACTCCCATGCCGTCCTTGGGTGTTATCTAAGTCAAAATCTGCCAAAAAATACGTCCGTCAGTTATATCTGGACTCATAAAATCTAAACCAAGTGGAGTACCACTCTGGGCTTTATGTGGCGGGATGCCTGTATCTAGATCTATCTTTTGAGCTATCAAACATGTACTCCCATGCCGTCCTTGGGTGTTATCTAAGTCAAAATCTGCCAAAAAATACGTCCGTCAGTTATATCTGGACTCATAAAATCTAAACCAAGTGGAGTACCACTCTGGGCTTTATGTGGCGGGATGCCTGTATCTAGATCTACCTTTTAAGCTATCAAACATGTACTCCCATGCCGTCCTTGGATGTTATCTAAGTCAAAATCTGCCGAAAAATACGTCCGTCAGTTATATCTGGACTCATAAAATCTAAACCAAGCGGAGTATCACTCTGGGCTTTATGTGGCGGGATGCCTGTATCTAGATCTACCTTTTAAGCTATCAAACATGTACTCCCATGCCGTCCTTGGATGTTATCTAAGTCAAAATCTGCCGAAAAAATTTCGGCCGCCAGTTATGTCTGGACTCATAAAACCTAAACCGAGCGGAGTACCACTCTAGGCTTTTGGTGGCGGGATGCCTGTATCTAGATCTACCTTTTGAGCTATCAAACATGTACTCCCATGCCGTCCTTGGGTGTTATCTAAGTCAAAATGTGATAAACACAATGGTCTTACTTTATTGGAAAAATAACGAAAATTTATTGATTTTTTTTTATTTCCACATAGAATATGTACTGAAAATTTCCTAGTTTTCATTATTTTCCGCGTTACATGCCATTCTGTACAGATTTTTCATTAATTTTTGTGAGCATTTTAATTTAGTCGGGTAATAATGCGCCGCCAACTTTTGGCCGCCAACTTCACACCGGTATGAGCAGTAATATCTGTATCCGATTATATACTTTGTTCACCCTCAGTCCATTGTACGGTACCCATAATACAAGCGTTGCTTATTGTGGGACCGTATAGTTAGTGTGTTCGTCTGGCGAAATTATTTTATTTTATTTAGGAAAAAAAATATTTCGGTATGGATCATGCTTCAGTATTTATTTCACCATCAAATGTAATTGTAGGTACCGGCTTACTTTCCAGTCTGAATTTTTTACAAATTTCCTCCAACATTACGATTTGTCACAAAGTAGATATGAATTAGGAACAATCTCGAGGAGAGCGGTATAACGAAATTTCCGCTTCATACAAAATATTTTTTCCTCATACTCCCTCTAACGAGGCTTCTTTCTCAAATACTTATCTAAAGTTTTTTCCTTCCGAATCGTGATGGCCATGCTACTAAACCGAGCCAATGTAATAAATTGCTGATGCGTCATATATCCTTGTTATTGGTCGTTGTTAGGTCACTGCTCGCGTTGATGATAATCTGTGAGCAATGAAATAGTTTACGTTTAAAACAAAACTTACGTTAAAGGTTATCCTATAAATAAATGGGTGGACAATAATCTTGTTTTACAAAAAGATATGGTGTAGGGACGCTTCTTTCTAGTGACGCAAAATGCAAAACAAAAAAAAATTCATCATCATAAATTAAATAAAATGTTAATAAAAAAGATGAAGTTGTATATGATAATTGACCATAGTTGAGAGAGTGCAATCATATTTATATACAACATAAGGATATTAATAAAACGTCCTAAATAAAATTATATATTATAGGCTAATGTTACATAATACAGAAGCTATGTAAATTACATTCAAATCAAGATTCGAGTTGCGTGGTTATATTTTATACAATACAAAGTAATAATCGCTATCACACAAATGTTATGATAACGCTTGGGAGCCATAAATTCAAAGATATGCCGTGAAAACTTACCTTAAATAACGTTCTTGACACAATATTGAAAACGCGATCCGTTGACCAATTATTAACTTGCCCTAACTGCGCCCACTCCACCATAATAGGTAATAGGGCTGAATAAAAAATGAAGTGATTAAAGAAAAAACCTACACCCTAAAACAGTGTTCATAGTTGACAGCTTTTAACCGTTCGCAACTCTATCCAGGTAGGTCGGGCCACCCCTGCATTAAAGCTACGACGAAAGCCTAAGAACTCGAACAATAAAAAGGAAACGCCCCGCAACGTGCGTGACCGCCGGCTCAATGCAAATTATACTTCCATCCATCCATTTCATACAATAAAACCAAATGAGGCCTTTTAACGCAACATGAGAAATCGATAAAAAATACACGTCTGAGCCTTTGCTCGACTGCGCTCGTGTTCTGAAGTAATACATTTTGTATTTTTTATGCACGACTGCGGAAGGGTTAAGTTTTGTAGCCATCGGTATACAATGTGTGGTTAGACTTTATAAGGTCTTGAATAATAATGGTAGACTCACACAAAAAGAAAGTAAAATTTATGGCAATGTTGCCATATACCAGGAAATATAACTTAAATAGGTAAATGTGAACCCAGCACCGATATAATATGAAGTCACTTATATTATTCATTATAACCGACGAAATTACGAGTTTATAATCTTATTTCGCAAATGGAGTATTAATACTCCATAGAACTCAGGAGAACTTTGCATGGCAAAGTTGTCGTGCCAGAGCTTCACAGAGCACTGTATCCAATGTTCACAACAATTTTCTACCGTAGCAGAAAATACACGTTATATGCTTTTCCCTTTTGTCGGACCGTGTCGCGAGCACAATCGCCTTCTTCGTACCTTCGCCGCACTCGACACTCTCCTGAAAACTTACCCAGAATGTGGCTTGTTTGTTAACAAATGGAATATGATGATGTTAGTGTACGTCTTGAGTACTGCGAAATGTCAGTGCATAATTGAGTCTTAAATAAGGGTAAGCAACTAATAAATAACATGCTGTTATTCGTATATATGACATTTTGTAAAAGGTTTCAGTTGCAAATTAGTGAGTAAAATTGATGTTTGACAGCGTAATAAAACCTGCGTGTATTGAGTCTGAATTTAATGCGTGTATTGAGTGTGAATTTAATGCGTGTATTGATAGTAAATTTAATGCGTGTATTGAGTGTAAATTTAATGCGTGTATTGAGTGTGAATTTAATGCGTGTATTGATAGTAAATTTAATGCGTGTATTGAGTGTAAATTTAATGCGTGTATTGAGTGTGAATTTAATGCGTGTATTGATAGTAAATTTAATGCGTGTATTGAGTGTAAATGTAATGCGTGTATTGAGTGTGAATTTAATGCGTGTATTGATAGTAAATTTAATGCGTGTATTGAATGTAAATTTAATGCGTGTATTGAGTGTAAATTTAATGCGTGAATTGATAGTAAATTTAATGCGTGTATTGAGTGTAAATTTAATGCGTGAATTGATAGTAAATTTAATGCGTGTATTGAGTGTAAATTTAATTCGTGTATTGAGTGTAAATTTAATGCGTGTATTGAATGTATATTTAATGCGGGTATTAAATTAACGATTTTAATTTAAGGGACATTCATATTCAGTGTTTTTATTTTCCATTTCTCGGTGCAGTTATCCCAGCTGAAGTGAAAAAATAATGTTCTTCCAATTACAATACTGTCATCAACCATGCCTTGGATATACAAAAAAATGTTCTCAAGATTTTTTACACGATATTATATAGACATATAAAATAATGTTAAAACCGAATATAATTATTACTTATGCTATATCGTAGGTACCGCCATTAAACACAAATGTGTCTACGAAAACAACCCCTTAATAGTAAGCGAAAGGCAAAACTGAGGCCCATTCTCACAAAATAGTCGTTGGGCCTACATCTGGAGCGGTCCGAAAATACATCCATGGGTAATAAAGGGCTGTCCCTCGAGTGCGCCCTGACCACAGCCCGATCATAACCCAATTACAAGCCAACCATAATTTATGAACCCCTTAGTGCACCAACACTGATATTTTTTTTCCATACCTTTTCATTATATGTATGTTATGTTTCATGTATGTATATTACTCCTGTAAGCCAGGATCTACAGTGGTGTCCCATGATGACACCGAGGTTTAACCCTCGGCGAGTGTCGGGATAAAGTTAATTGTCTTGGAACCCGTAAGAATTTAATCGAAAGATAAAAATAGAAGGAGTTGGAAGATAATTATCCATTTCCCGTCATTACAAAGCGGGAGACAAAAAAGATCTGGTAGATACATTTCCACAGAAGTAAAACTCTTACAGCTGGACCAAGTCCGGGTGTGTGGCACCACGGAGAGTTTAAATACTAGTTGGTCCTAATACTTGTGAGCTGATTAAACTTGATTCCAGTAATAGGTATGGCAAAAAAAATCCAAGCTTATGTGAACACAATAGCTAAGAGCCCCCGCGCACTAGGCAGCTGGCTGCGCAGCCAGGCTGCGGCAGCCAGAATATTTGCGCAGCCAGTTATAGCAGCCAATCGACGACTATTCGAGATCCTAGTAAATTTTTTTTAAAGTTCGGAACCCAAAATTCGTCTGGCTGCTACAACTAGTGCGCGGAGACTGACGGCAGCCACATACATTTGCCTATAGCCAGCCCACGTAGCCAGCTGGCTGCCGTGCAAACGGGCGCGTTGTATTGGCTGCCGCAGCCGGGAATTCGTGGCTGCTTAGTGCACGGGCTCCCATACAACGTCATATGATTTACTGGCTGCCGCAGCCTGGCTGCCGCAGCCAGGCTGCCTAGTGCACGAGGTGTCTAATAGTGTCATTTTTGATCCGAGAAAGCAGTTATCGCAAAGTTGTCATAAACAGCCAAGCTGAGAACGACGCAAATGACAGATGACAGCTCTTGGGCGAGTCAGCGAGAGCATTTGCAATCGATTCCCACACGGGCCATTAAACTATTGACGTGAGCCCATTTCTAATATGAGTTTTAGCCAAGTTGGGCTAAGAAAGATTTTCTTTTGTTTTTAAAACGATATTTTTAATAAAAAAAACCTGCTCTGTAATGGATACCACCAATGTGTTAAATCTAGCTGTTAAAACTTTATCCTCTAGGGCATAGAAAGTTTAAACCCATTTGCTAAGCCACTATTAAGCGTTTTTTTCTGAATATATTTGTTATGCAGTTGTAATATGCAAAATTCAAGATTAAAACATAAATGAATTAATTAATTATTTGATACAGATTTCATACATTACATATTGTTTCCATTGTATGATTGGGTAGTTTTCACTTATTTTAGATATTTTTACTTGAGAAATTGATGAATAAAATTGAACAAAATTGGTAATAAATAATTACCCATTTTGTAAATAATTTTCATAAATAAACTTGTCGCTATAATAAATAAGGCTGATTAAGGCCCTAATGTGGCCAATTAATGTGATCTGTGCCGAAAGGCATTCGACTCAGCATGAGCTGAAGGAAACCTCGAGCTCTCCTAAGCTGGTGATTTGCAGTCAAAACCTACTGCAGAATCTTCTCCATCCAATCATATTTAAAGGTAAGTCTAAAAAAATCCTATCTTTAAAAACTTCGTCGTGTGCTATAAAACAATTCGTTTTCGTTGAGGTGATGTAGGCGGGTTAAATTAAATTCTCCACTAGAAAATACAACGCAGCAAAATTAATGCATCGTATACAGACAAGACGGCACACAAAACAACATCAGAGTGTGAAACACTGGCGTAATTGTAATTACCAAGTGTGAAGGTAAATGCTTTTACTCGTTGCCTTAAAAGCACTGTTTAAGTAGAGAGCTAACAGTTCAGAAACTACATACAAGCTTGCGAACTTGCATGTTTCTTATTAAGTACGGTGAGATGGATTTTGGTGCGTGTGTCGCGTTTCAGGAGTACTCAGCCAACTTCTGAGTAGAAGTATATTATGGTCATGTTAAGATAAGTGTTTATGGGATTACCATTTGTAATGTAAAAAAAACTTGTGATATCAAGGGTGATGAGAACAGGGTTCTATTCATGTGTCAAGCAGTGCTTTTAAGAAAATCCAACATGCACATTATAAATTAAACCTTAAAAAAAACTGCTATGTCTACTTATATATCTGTACCCAGCAAGCTCTCTATCGACGATCAATCATACGTTATAGGTAGGTACCTAAGTTATCCGTAAGTAATGTTCTCTGACACTCACATAGTTTAGTAGTTATGCCTGAGACATTATATTTTATCACACACTTTGAGATGAGTTTGCGTAAAACTTGTGCGTATGGTGCTCTTTAGATAGTATTTTTTATATACCTAGTCATCGATGTCTTAAAGAAGATATAGATAGGTTTCTTGCGCTCGTAAATGGTACTACAAAACTGGGCTGCGAAGCGCACCTGCTGCACAGTCTAATTAGTCTAGCTTTACCGAAACGACGCAGCGCAACATTGATCTGTCTTACTTTTTCATTTGCTAAGTGTCATGTCATTTCATTTATGCTGTTATTGTATCGTTTAGAATGTGCAACCAAAGTATGTTACATTATAACATAGGTACAAGTGTGTGCGTCAGCTGGGACATTAATGACAACGTTTGAGTACTAGAATCACATATCTACGTGATTGTTTATCAATGTATCTGCTTATGACCTTATGTATGTAAACGAACACTTTCAAAATGATTACTAAAGTTGCATAGATATATTAAACTGGTAATTAAATAAATATCGCCATACGAACACACCAACTATACGGTCCCACATTAAGCAACGCTTGTGTTATGGGCACCGTACAATGGACTGAAGGCTAACTCAGTATATAATACTTTGTATACATATTAAACATCGACGACTCGGGTACAAACATTCGTGCTCATCACAGAAAGCTTGTCCCTACCAGGATTCGAACCCGGGTCCCTTGGCGCAGTAAGCAGAGTCACTACCACTGCGCTAATCTGGCCGTCAACTGAATGAAATTGTACAGTCATGCTGAAATCTATACTAATATTATAAGTGTGAAAGTTTGGATGGATGGATGGATAGATGGATGGATGTTTGTTACTCTTTCACGCTCGAACGGCTGAACGGATCTGGATGAAATTTGGCACAGAGATAGATTATAGTCTGGAATAGCACATAGGCTACTTTTTATCCCGGTAAAATGTAAGGTTCCCGTGGGATAGATGTTTTAATTTTTCATACTTTTTATCGCAGGTAACACCGCCGGGCGCAGCTAGTTGATTTATATATTCTCACACAAAATATTCCAAGTAGCAAAAAAAAACACCATATCTATTGGACACATAAACTGACAGTCCGTTTTCTCCCGCAACGAGTGCGTCGTCCGCAAACCGTAACTTTTAGTGGTATTCATGAGTAGGCACAGTTACCCCTCGTAATAAAATCTAGATTATCAGTAAATAAGGTCTGCGCATAAATAAAGTTGATCCCCCGCAAATCAGACGGTCGGAATGTTCTGAGATGTAACAAAAAGGGTTGAATAGACATGATCGGGTAGTGTTATGTGGTTTTTTTATAGGTGGCTTTACTTAAGTACGTTTGAAAGGTACAAATTCTTAGTGACAAGAGCATGTTACTTATATGTAGCTGTTGCTTTGAGTACAATTTTTTTTTTTTTTTTTTTTATTACTTTATAGGCAAGTATTTGATCTCGATCTCACCTGATGGTAAGTGACGATGAGATCTACGATGGAGCATACTTGCCTAGGTAGGAAGGCGGCAGTAGATAGAGACGCTACATTCACTAGGCAAATGCAGCGCAACTGATCTGACCCGCCATCCATGAATGGCAGCACCGAACATCATGCCGGAACACGGCTAGGCCGCTTGGCGACATGGCTTTGTTCAGTGGGTGGTGACTAGCCACGGCCGAAGCCTACCACCAGTAGAGTTGTCACCTGGTTGGCACCACCCAGGGTCACGTGTAGGGTATCTCGAGGGTACTTAATTCACCTACGGACGAAGGTGACTCGACCCCAAACAATGCTGATCTCGAACGCCGTTTATGAGTCTGGCTTGTTTAATAGAAAGGATGCATTTTTCAAGTGGATATTGGAAATATGGAAAAATGCTTAAACGACCGTCAAGACCAATTTTGACAACAAGTAAAATTAATACACTTTTGAAAAAATAATTAACCCAGCTAGGAATTGAACCTTTTGATTTTGAAAAATTAATCAAAATACCTACCGTATTATTACACTGGCTGAGAATATCGGTATTAAGAAATAAGTGCTGTGTAGTACTAACATACGACAGAAAAAAAGTATTATTTAAAAACAAACACCTGTGTACCTACGCTTAATCCCAGATATTACTGTTTCAAGAATAACGAACATAGTGAATGTCTACAGACATAATTATTACATGTAGTGAAAGTAATATAATACGTGCGTCGACCCAAGATCGGGCAATACTTGAAGGGGATCGACTACAATATGTGATCAAGTTTTTGACGTTGCAATCTACCGTTAATTTCCCCGGAGGTTCACCTGCCCGCACAATAAAGAAACTATTTTATTGTTACACATATTGTAGGTGCCCTATTTCTAAAGTATTTCGATGTTATGAACTTATAAACGTACAAAAGTCTATTGTGGGGGGCGTTAGTTGGCTACTTACGATGTAAGACAACGTTAACGTAGCTATAATAAAAGAAAAATACTGACATAAAGATATAGCAACGAGTAAGTTTCTTACTATTATGCTAAGGGTATTATAAACTTGGGCTAAAGGATACACTTAATTCCTGTAATAAAATTATAGAAGTCATTTATGTCGAAAGTCATGGGTTACATATGATGTAATTTTTGAACGCGCAATGTATCGTACATCGCGATCACTACACAACGTTCTGCGATATAACCGACTCGTGCGTGTGGCGGGCGCGCTCGATCATATCCAGTTTTAAGTTACATTAAATTTTAGGTCTAAATTAGTCATGATAGTTTTTTAAATAAAGTCACTTTGATATGGGCTTATTTTGTGATTTCATAGTTAAATCAATTTATTCAAAATAAAAAAATGCGTATAATTCATGAAACGATCGATGGAAAATTCAAACTCTGGGGGATGGAATCACGAGTTTAATCCATGGAATTAGTTTTCATTACAAAGCCAATCTGTATTATTTAGTACTTATTTCAGACTAGTTCGTCGAACTCTTGCTTCGGAAACGATTTGTACTGGTTCAAATCCCAACTTGCACGTCTAGGATATTCATATTTCATTTGCGAATCTCATCCTTAATAATTATTTATTATCACTTGTTTGTACAGCAAGGTTTTCAATAACGCTTACCACACAAACTTATTAGACATTCATAATTGTTAAATAGACATCCTAATGTTTTTAAGGATATAAATAGATTTAATAAGCTATATATGATGTAGATTGTTTTAAGGTAAATGAAAGTAAAGCCGGTATTACACAAACACATTTCCCGTTTCCCAATAAACAACATAACATTCATTCAGAGCGTTATCTGAGGTATCGTATGAAATAAACATTAGGCGTTGGGCACTCCGGAAAAGTTCCAAAGTCCTTATTGCGTGCTTACGTTTCCCCGAGCCCTAATGGGCAAGCGCGATTTTGCTGACAAATAAATATGTACCGCCCTTCCAGACAAGAGTGATCGTAATAATTGTGTGGCCCTAAGATGTCTTGATGCTAAAAAGACCTAGGTATATTGGTGTGAAAACTTTGTCAAATAAAAAAAAGCAGAGCTCTTGCATTGCAGCAGTAGAATCATAATTTTCCGGAAGTGGTTGTATGAGTCCATACATGCAACATGTTATTGGGTAGGCTCTATTTATAACGGTAAGCATTATCAGATTAAGCTATAATATCAAATGAAATACTAATTGGACTAGCATTATTGATAAAAAAATATTTTTAATATAAATTTTTTTGTTAGGTAAATTTATAAAATGACTCAATTTCATTAAATCGTGTTTACTTTTAAAATTCTAATTTCTTTTATTGGATTAGTGGCACACGTCCACGAAAGTAATTTATAATCGCGATTCTTCACTGAAAACGAGCAATCATTGTTTCAATATTTAGTATTCGATTTTCCAGTGATCGATGTCCATCATAGAATGCGTCATTATGTTATATGTACGGAAGTACGAAAACGCTATTGCTATGGCCCCACCAGCGTGTTTTACTGGCATGCAACACGATAAAGCACCAGTTAACATAAAAGGAACAGGAATTTTCTTGAATAATAAAAAGAAACGCCTTAAGCCGTGCGTGACCAGGGGCTCGTGGAAATCATATTTTATGTTTGTTTCACAAAATTTAAACACGGCAGCTAACCTTTTGAATCATTTTATTTCCTGATCTGTAAGAAAAAAAGTTGTTTTATTTTTCTTAAAAGGATTTCGATGCAGACGACTAAATAAATATTTTTTTATCCTTTAAAATATCTCAGCTTCTAGATTTAAGAAGTAGGATACTCGGAATCGTTCGTAGCTGCACTTGGAAAAACATCTGCCTAATAAAATATCGTAAATTAGATGTGACTTTTAAATCTTACACTATGAACTCTACATGAACCAACGCTAAAGCTGAAACCTCCACTATTTAACACAGTTAACTTTGTGTAAAAGTGATTTAATAGTACAAATACCCGGTATTTACTACAATATTCCTACCGACCTGCGATCTATATATATTGGCCGCTAATTTCCCATGGGTGCACCCACGTGTCCGCAAACAAGACCAACTCCTTAAATTGATCATGAACTTATGGGTAATAGTAACACGTAAGTTTCATATAGAATTCCAAGTTCTCTGACATTGCACACGTCTTATAGGATTCACTACGTTAAACCACACGTTGAAAGGAGTTCTGAAACTACTTGTACATGAACATGTACAAGTACTTTCAGAACGGACTCGGTGTAACGTGGCTAAAGTTATCAGTGTACATTTTCGAACTAGTACTGCATCGTTCTATTGCTAGTTCGGAAGTAATCAGCGAGATAGGAAGCAAAACAGTTTCCAACTTACTTTAAAACCCTTTCAGTCGTTTGTACTACAATATTATTGCCATCTGCAACTATTTGTTTCGCCTGGCTATAGATATAGATATATACTTGCTCCAATTAAATACCACTCAAATGGTGTCAAATTTCAGTTCATTAGAACTGCAGTAAGTATATTTAAAAACAATCCTCTTCATGGTTTCCTTATTATGGAAAACCCAGATTCTGATTTTAAATTAAATATGTCTCATGTAAAAGGTATTCTACAATCAGGTCGACACTATAAAGGTTGAGCATCATAAAAACTATCACTGTTAAGTACCTACACCAATTTCGAATGATCACATTCACAGTGTAATGCTTCGAGTGCCATTTATTACGCATTCAAAACACTCTCCCATCAACATAAACAAAGCTTGCGCGAAACGCGAGGGCGGTCCAGTTACGGAAAACAGATTTCTGACTCAATGAATCGCGAACGTTAACAGTGGAACATTGGTGGAATTACGAGACGACCGGCCAGCTGTAAAAGGAGAAGTTATAATATTAGTTGTATTTTATCCCAACTAAATTTATTATGGACTAGCTGCGCCCGGCGGTGTAACCCGCGATCAAAAGTATGAAACATTAAAACATCTATCCCACGGGAACCATACATTTTACCGGGATAAAAATTAGTAGCCTATGTGCTATTCCAGACTATAATCTAACTCTGTGCCAAATTTCATCCAGATCCGTTCAGCCGTTCGGGCGTGAAAGAGTAACAAACATCCATCCATCCATCCATCCAAACTTTCACATTTATAATATTAGTATAGATGAATGAAGACGGTCCCGAGGAATATTTTAGCGTCTTTTGACTTTGTAGATTATTTAGCACGTGTCGACCTTTAATATAAATCACGGCGCTGTTTTATGTCTTTCTAATCAAATTTTTTTAAGTATGATTTTCATTTATACCATATTTAGTGTCGTACAATAAAACTGATAAAGCTGCAAATATGTCTAGACTACTTACAAAATGGAATACACAAAAAAAACAATTCCATTTAAATACTTATCTAAGTAGAAAAAAACCAATAATGTCTTAAAACATTTCCACATAAAACATTAGATATAAAGAAAGCCTTGCCATCTTAAAGACGATAAATTAACAAGCTGAAAATTATTGCCCGCCCAGTTTTCCTTGTTTATTTTCACTTCAGCCATGGCATGAGATGAACAAATGGTATTATCGTAAAATCTTGTAAATAATTGTACGTGTTACGTCACCGTGGAGGGGACTAGCTTACGCTGTGTCCCCATTAAACAACCCTTTTTGGGGCATTATGAGGTCAAAAATTGCTTGCTGATTACAGATTTTTCGTATTGTGGCATAAAATTGAGGTAACTTTGTTGACAGTGAGGTAATTGAACGAGGTGTATGTTTTTTGCGATGCATGATAATTATTATAGCAGCATTATTTTTTGCTTTTATTTTGTTTTATTTCTACTTTCTAGGTTAATCGTTTTACTCCGCCTCCTGAAGTGGTTTGCTTACTGCTTGGCATTGTGATACACCCGACCTAGGTTTTCTTTGAAGCTTTGTCGCCATTTCTAATGGACTGCAGCCCAGGGAAGTGCGTCAATAGGTTTCGTGTCCAGTTGTTCGGACATCTGATCCGGATTCACAACCTTACGAGAAGTCTTGTATAGACCGATTCAGTTATTAATTGGAACTTGCATTATGAAATAAACACAGTGAGTGGTCGAATCAAACCATTCGGTTGCGAAGTCGTATCGAATTTTCGATTCGGTCATGAGTATAGGCATTGATCTGAAATCGTCTTCAAAACGACGACAATTCTATTCGAATCGATTTGCTTGTCGACTGTCTGATAAATTTTTTTCTAAGTTTTCAACGGGTTTCCTAGCTACGTGTTCAAAGTACTTCAGAACTATCTGGAGACATATGGTAGATAGCGTCTCGGCTACTTCTAGTTGATCAAGGTTCAACATGATTGTGTGGAATACCGTCCAAGGTATGCGCAACATACACCACTAGCACCACACATTTTAAATGACTTTATGCGTCGTCTATCCGCCGCTCGGCGCCATACAAAAAGATTGGGAAAAGAAATAATAACAATTAAAATTAATCTTAATTTATTATTTAGATAATAACTACTCAGTTCAACATTCTTATTTTAAGATACAAACTATATAGTGTTGCTGTGCGTGCAATAAAGAAATGCGCACATGTGTAATTACAAATTTATCTGTCCAATACCCATTTCACCTACACGTCACGTATTCTTGATTCGAATAATTGACGTGTCCTTTTTAAAGCAAAAAAAAGCGATACCCACTGATTTTTATACCCTAAAATGTCCATCGGAGTATAGATTTAAAATGGGTTTGAGCACAAAAGGTGATTTTACAAGATAAATGGATTAAGGGGTCGCATCGCAACGGCCCTGTCATGATTGTATTAATCAAAATAGCAGGGCCACCCGTGGTAATGTACATTTTGTGTTAACTGTCAACATTTCTATATACTATATACGATATAGGTCACACGATATTCTTAGTACAGAATGGGACGTGGATACCGTTGTATTAAAATTAAAAAAAAACAAAAATGTTTCTTATATAACGCGTTAATGGCTATCAGCCGTCTTACGGTGTTAAAGAATTACATCTCTTACATGTTTAGTTAGAGTGTAAATAGGTAATGAAATATCGAACCAAACTGGGATTCTACAATTGCCTGTTTATACAAAACAAAGAGTGATACAAATATTGTAAAAAAGACAAGCTCGCTGAGTTTCTTGCCGGATCTTCTCAGTTGTGGTTGTGTTTCAAGCCGGTTGAAGAGTTAAGAAATAATAATAATGACAGTTTGTAAGTGTAGGCCTATACGAAATAAATGATTCGACTGTAACTTTGACTATTGAGGAAATTTTACAAGAAAAATAGCTTTATTTGCTACTGCCGAGTGGGTATTTTTTAATTATTTCAATGGAAACCAAATTTTATTTTGGTACCTTATAAGTAGCACTGGCAAAATGTATGTTAGACAGCTTTGTGGACATGCAAGCGTGATGGCATATTTCACTTCTATAATCTGTAGCACGCTCATTAAAAACAAATTAAAAGACAAATTATTCACGTAAATCATCCCGTTAATTTAGAAGCTGCATCGTTACATCCGTACACAGCAACGAAACCTCCTAACCCTTCCTGTTTCACCGTGAACGGATCATAACCATTCACCCTTCCCCTGATATATGCGCATATCAAAGTAACACCCGTTATAAATCTGAATTTGAGTGAAAAATTAAAAGTTTCTCACTCAAACTGAGTATTTATGAAACAGCTCGAGCCGGTTACTACTTTACGAGGTCATTATGTGGACCATTAAATGTATGATTACAGGTCCTGTTTTGGGCAGGGCATTTGTATAAGCACATCAACTTTTGCTTAACGACCTGGGTCCAAAGTATTTTAATTCATTACGCCCGCCTTCGTGAACTTTAAATCGCGCCGCTGGGTTTTATTACTTCATAAAGTGCGGCTCGGTGGGTGTTTTACTTGCAGCAACCTTATTGTTAAGCTGTTCCAATTGACCACACTGTTTAATGTCGTAATTATGATTTGTTTCATTATATATAGTACCATAGTGTGTAGGCCAATGCAACCGCAATATGTAGGATTTTCTTTTAATGTTTATTGACGAAGAAAATTGTATCCAGAGAGGACGGGAATAGTAGATAAATAATTGGTTACCCTTCTAATACGCGCGTTTGGTACTTCTCTCTGTCTTACGTTTCAAAGCTGTCAGCTTCGTTACATGAGTAAAAATACATTCTTGATGTGTATAACACAGAATAGTGTTCCCTAGTCTTAGTGGGCATTTTCGCGACCAAGATAAAAATGTAAGTCTCGCAGAGTTTTGAAGCTAATACTCTGATATTCTTAGACGATGGGCAACAATCAAGACTTTGGGTACTACACTGACATGGAATGAAGTTTTTTTGCCTCTTAGTATGGTCAAAATGGGGACTGTTCCTCTTGGCTACGCTGATTTGATGCAGTTACTAAATATCCAAAGAACGAGATTTTCAACCGGATTTGGGTTTGGTGATGTTCAAATTCACTATACAGCAAAGCATAATTATTAATTAAATAAACTCGAAATTCTGAAATTAAATCCGAAAACCCAGAGCAATCACTGAACTTAGATAACTCCTATTTTTGCAATCGCAAATATGCAGGTAATTAATTACAGTCAAGATTATAGGCCAAGATACATCAGCTCTGTTTGCGAACTCTACAAACAAAAGACTGCGTCATTTATATTAAATTGAAGTTGTTAAAGGAGAGGCAAAGTTTAGAACACCCTTTGAACCCAACATGTAGAGACAGAAACAACGGCATTTCTCCCTCATTAATTATGCAATGTTTTTATTCAATTAGTCGTGTGGTCTACCCTAATTACGCTCCATAGCAGCAGTGGGACGTAGAGACAAGCCAAGCTCGGCGCAAATGGAGCAATAAAGTGGAAAAAAAACAGAGAAAAAAAACATTCTCGTCTCTTTGAGAACAATACAATGTGTACAATGTGTTATGCCCGTGTACCGCCATTTGTCTTTTCTGTCTAATCTTTCATGATGACGATGTTGTTTTGCGATTCCTATTTCCATTTTGCAATAATGGGTCGAGAGCTTTCCATTTCGGAAATTGCGTAATTTTATAGAGCTTAAAAAATAAAGCATTTAACGATGGGTATGTCCTATTCCACCAACTATTAAATCATAATTAACCCTTTTAGTGTTGCACTGCTGGAGTGTCAACGCAATATGAGAAGAATTTAGGGCATAGTTCACCACCCTGGCCAGTGCAGATAAGCTGACTTTACACATCTTTGATAGGAATAGATACACTTTTACGGTAGAGTTAACATGGCTATAATTGCATGTACTGTCTTTTTTATTGTTCTACAAGTTTTAATTACGTAGCATCACTAAAAGTCCCCTGATCTCATTTGTATTTTGATCAGTTGAATACTATGTTAAACTTAAGAAAACTCCGCAAAACCAAGGATAAAGTTCAAAGAAGTTTCTGCAAATGTTACGGAAAAAATAAACGCAATCGTCGACGTGGGGCCCGGTTATAATAAAAGCAAACATAACAATGAACAATCTGAGAGTACATTGCCATGTATTATGGCCGCTAAAGGCCACATGAAGCCTGAACAACGCCAGAAACTGGCATCAAATGCTTGTCTTACTGTTGCGCTAGAAAATTTGAAACTTTTGCCCTATTGCTTGATACTTAATGGTTATAGCGTAATGATAATAAGATTTGACTATCCACTGCTAGTTACTCTAGTAAACCTGATGGAAAATAGTTCAGTAGTTTTTCCGTGATGCTCAAACATACACACGCAACACACGCATAGACAGGAATTCTAATAAACAATTTCTTTGAATTCAGAGACGTACAAAAAGCGTATTCCCACCCTTATAACTACTAATTCTGTGCCTGTAGCACAAACTCCTAACGAAATCGTATCGTCATAGAGAAATGATGCTGTCACGGTAATGTGGTGTGAACGGGATAGAATACGATTACGTAAACTCCGCTCGGTACCTTTACGCCAAAGTGTATTTGTTATCCCGCCATCTGTCGGTCGCCTTAATACAAATTGTACTAGATTTTTCCTACATTCAGGGTAGTATTTAATCTAGGGAACTACAGCGTACAACGGTTTATCTCTAATCTAGTGTACTTCCTTATATCTTATTGCGTCGGATTAAGGCTTCCATGCCGTGAGTTCCAGCTCCTTCTGCTCAAAGATATTGACTACATATTTTTCTTTAAGACCCTGGTAAATAAGGCTTTATTAGCTGCAGTGATTTACTGGGAATGTTGCTCGAGCTTAGAGATGATCAGCGACGACTCACTTTTTCCGATTAATCAAGCTTAGTAAAGCAAAAACTAGGGTGAAATGTTTTCAAAGATACTAGATTAGCCCATACAGTATTAGTAGTAAAAGTATTATTAGTAGCATTCGTTTTATTAAGTATTAAACAGATCAGATAGAACACATCGGGATCAAACAATTTCCACCAATAATACAGCTTCTTTTCTTAGGTACCCACTTATAAAATTATGCTTAGTGGTTGCTATGCTCATGAAAATAATCAAAGTCTGACTTAATTTTATGCGTCACACGTAGATCAAACTGTTTTCGGTAACTATATAAGAAATTAGATTACATCTCTAAATTTATCAATAGCCACGGCCTTGCGAGTCTGGAGCTTTGCATAGCTCAGGCAAAAGCTCGCGCTGAACTGCCTGAGCGCTATTATAAATGTCACAAAACATGCTGTCAGTCGTACTAACTAAAATATAAATAACTTCACGTAAAACGAATTGCTTAGGATATCGAAACATACGCTGCTGCTCTCTGCACTTTTGTGAGGCAGTTACGCGAGGTAACTCGTTCAGACTATTCAATACCAAATGCTTATTACTTCTCCAGATGAATATCCACTTCATAAATACAAACATTTATCAGAGCACGTACGCGGGTCAGTCATGGTTGTACAATTAAAAAAGAAAACACAGGCACAGTGCACCCTGTGAAGATGTGGAGAGTCACTTGACTACTAGATCGTGTTCTATCTCGTTTCCCCGCACTACGGTCATGGCATCCTGGCACTACAGAATGTCGACAGTCCAATGGGCCAATTAGCTTATTAATGCATTCTATGGGTATTCACCTGATTGAATGTGGTTATTTATTAGTTAAAGCTGTTAATATAAAAATGTAAATTATTTGTAAAGATGCTGCCATTGTTGGTGCGCATGAACACGATGGATTTAATTTAGTTTTATATAAATATTTTAGAACTCATACGTAGAGACTGCAGACTTTTTCTAACGATGTTACTTATTAAAAGTTTTATGTTGGTATCTCTAGACAAGATAACATACAAGGTCTGATAACTTAAGTAGAAGAATGTAGCAAAAAAAAATGTTATAAGTTGTCGTTTTCCGTAATAACAAACTATAATAACATTAAACAAAAATATTATTTTCAGGTTTTTAAAATTATATTTGTACACCAATATGTTAGACTGTTTTTTGTCTGTCCCGTGGGAATGTGATCTGCTTCCTGGGAATGTGTTCCTGTGACCCGGGCTATAAACTATCATTATACCAAGATTAATATAAATCTGTCAGGTAGATTTCCCGTGATGAAAAGACGGACAGACACAAAAAATCTAAAAATAGCGGATTCTTTCTATGTATAAAAAATTATGTCCCTAAATATTTTTTTTTATTAATATTTAATACACTGACACAAATAACATTTAATCTAATTATATGTAGGTATAAACAACCTTATTGAAAGAACCTTTATGAAGCGTGTGATCATTACATATCATAAAGCAAAGGCCTTCTAGTTGAAACATTATATTTGTCCCCAAATCCTACCAGTGTAAAAAATAAAAGCACTTTCTAAAACTCAAGACATATAAGTCAGGATACAATCTGGCACGTGATCAGGATAACGCCATCCGGAAACTGCCACTGATTTGATCTGGAACGAAAGGCTAGAAATGTGATCCCGTAAAAAATCTCAACACGAAAAAGGCACAAAATAAAATAGTCGCAAAAATATCCAGTTCATATAATACCAATGCTGGTTCTTTGAAATAGTAGCTTTGACTTTTATCTAGTTCGTACAATCGCCATCGGCTTTCATCTTTCTTTTATGAAGTGTAACGTTCAGTTTTGTCTATAGATATTTGAGATGGTGCAAAATGTTCCCGAGTCACCGTTACTAATGAAAATTGCAGCCATTCGTATCGGGGGTAAAGTGCAAACGTTACCAAATGAGTCGGAACGAGCAAGACAAGGTGCCGACAATTCAACTGTGAATGCTCCTCTGACTCGACGTAATTCGTTCTCTCGGCGCAATCAGATTTAGGTCACAGATATCTACCTACTAGTGTTATTAGATAAAATTAATGCCTTTCAAGTATTCGGACTTCCTTTGTGCTGGCAATTTACGTTCGTGAATATCCCGGATCGCTTGGAAATCTGAATATTTTGCAGAAATTATTAGCGAATAAAAATGAGGAGGGTTTTTTAATCGCTTACTCAATAGCGTACGAACACTGTGTTATGATGTAGTACTACCTGATATATTGCTGGCAACTTAGTCTGATGTAATTGTATTATATAGTAACTAGAACTAACAAAAAGCTTTTACAACAATGATTACACTGTCAGCTGAACTTTAAAGAATCGTTCTTTATTCCTCAGTTAGTACATACGAGATTAACGAGTTGGTCTTACCGATAACGTTTATATGGAGTGATTCAGAAAGGGTATACTACCTTTGTACCTGTGCTTCTTTAGCGCTTTTCAATCATTATGTGAAGCTAGAATTTCAATATATAATTTAAAAAAAACAGCTAGGCTCTCTATTCAGTGGTGATTTTAATGGCAGCGATTTTTTTATTAAATAATTGTACTTCATATAATGATTAGAAATGCGCTATAGAAGCAGAGATTCAAAGTTCAGTATAGGGTGCATCACATATATATATATATATACAATTAATGGACAACTTGAGTTTTGTTTTTTATTAATTTTAAATTATGTACGTAAATACTATTGTATGATTTTTGTATATTCTTTATATCTCCAGAACCTACCCTTACCCTCCTTAAAAATTTACACAAAATAAATATAAATGGTCTAAACTCCATATTTTTTGAACCACCTCCATCAACTTATGTCTGTAAAACATGAATAACTAAGTTACACACATTGCAGCATATGAATGTAGATACTCGTAATAATATTCCAGGTAAGACCAAATTAGGCCCATACAAACATAGTTTACTGGCTTCGTGTTACAGATAACCCGCTTAGTTAACAGAACCGGCGTCTGGATTACACCTATTTGATATTATGTAAATGTATCGCTCAATCTGAATGTCATTCCGCAGATGCTTGCGGAACACGTCACAAACTTCCTAATATGTTAACGATATCATATCTACATACATGAATAATAATTATTGTAGCTTCTTGATAATGTTTAAATGTAAGACGGAATAGTCGTTTTTATTTTTTAATAGGCAATATATAATTGACACTATTGAATGTTTTTCTGTAACTAAACTGACTGTTAAAAGTGCCAATTATGACGCTATTGCAATTAAATTAGGAGACCATTGTGTTTGCAGATGTGTGACTGCAATGTGCGCTTGTACGTTTTCGCCCAGAATCCGCTAGAGGGCAATATTTTCCAGATAAGCAAGACGTGTGGAGCAGTGCACTTGGGCAAATAAGCGATGAATTCCAGATAGTATGGGATGTATCACATAAATAGCTCGATAATGTAAGTTACGATAGGAACGTGGAAAAATAAATATTTGTGTTGCTGAGATTGTACCTACTTGGGTGAGAAAAATAAACATAAGAAATAATATCCCATACTACGACTGGCAAAGTTTTTATACCGACTGATAACCAATACGAGACGCCTCTAACGTTATGACCCATGATCGTTGGAGCTGTCTAATATGGGGATAACCATAACAAAGGCACTTGGCGTTAACACAACTAATAACAGCCATGGCATTACCAATCGACTTGCCAAATGTGATTGCTGTCTATCAGAGACCATATATATTATATACCTATTGCTGTTTCTGTTAGAGAAAAAATAATAATCAGAATATGTGTCTAAAATATCTCGGTTATTATATACAATCTTCTGAAATGGTTGTATCCATCCACAATACATTTGAGAGTTGATCACTCATACAAATTCTGTCAAAAAAGTTGTGGATAGGTTTTCTTGGCACGTTGTAAAAAATACCCCTAATCTTACAAACAAAAGCTGTCGATCAGAATCAGAATCAGGACGTCAAGTGCCAGATTATTTGTAAGGTAATCGTGTACTTTATGGTCTACGTATTTAGACATATTGTATGTAGTGTAGGAAGTTTTAAATACTGTCCACTAGAGGCGTTGTTCGATTTGCCATACAATGTGTCTAAATACGTTAACTATAAACTATACAGTTAGCTTAAGAATAATCACACACTTGACGTATGGGGATTTTTTTTATTCATTTAAACTATTAAGTATAGTACTTATGAATCATCAAAATTGTTACAAAATGCTATGCTACAACTTTACCATCCCTTCGGAATGCCCGTTCTTATGGAGAAGAATAGGTATTTAATTGCATTTTTGCCCTTTTTAATAATATTTTTTTAAATTTTGAGCAGTACATTGTTATGGATATGTGAAAACAACGTAGGCACGGCTAGGCAGGCTTAAGCAGCTAGTCAAAAAAGTACTAACTTTAAGTATAGAATTATAAGCTCACAATTACAAATAACGTTTATAAATAAAGATAAGACGGAAGAGGAGAAAAACAAAATATAAATAGTCTATAAACAAATCATTCGCGACTGCAATTTCATTTCCGCCCAATAAATGTCCATTACACGTAAAATCCGGCCCATAAATGGTTATCAACGGGATCTCAGCGTATATTTATAACATCTCCTTGCACGGCCCCGATGTGACTAGATATTGCCTACTAGGAAACTACAGAACGCAATATAAGCTCATAATAAGAAGGAACGAGGTAACAGAGATTATTCCCTGCCCCAAACGTACCGCAATGCGCAACACCCGTAAATTCTACTAAAGTATCAAATATAAATTCAATAGGAAACCTTCAAATGGATCTCCAGCAAATAGCTATATTTTTGCTGACTCAAATTATTGGATGAAACTCATAAATATTATACCATAATAAAAATGGTTAAACATTCTACCCTTTTATTATGTTATATTGTTAAGATTTTTTAAAATAAATTATTATTTATAATATTAAATTCTAAAGGACTTTTTCTCAGATAACTACATTAATTGGCCTCATATATCAGGCTTTTTGCAATCGAATATATATTGTGGCGTTAAATGGGAGAGTTGTCCCCATAATATAAGCGTTGTTTAGTGTGGGTCCGTTGGTGTACTCGTCCGGCGATATTATTATTAAAATATTTCAATTTTAAGGAACCTTTGAGTCGAATTTATTTTATTCAAGGTCAAATTTTATCGACTCTATTTGACACTCTACCTTAGTAGAGAAGAGTGTCAAATTTACTGTCCGATTTAATACAGCAGAATGCATTCCAAATCCCATTTCAGTAGATTCTAGATCTGAAAGCTACCATTTTTGACGGCAAAATGAAACCCGTTTTCTGTCCGCCGTATACCGTATAGCTATTCATTGGAAATCCTATAAATCTTTTTACGAATATCCCTGAATATACGGAATATCCCAGAATATACGAAACACCGACGAATCTTGTTTGTTTTTCATATAATACAGAATTATTAATATATTTATGTATGTGGATACATAAACTATGTTTATTTTTTAATCAGCCTATTTAACTTAGTGATCGTGTATACCATCGACTAAATTGCTCGGTTACCTCCATAGACATAATACAGACAAGACGCACGACACACAGAAAATATGTACATATTTTTGTGCACTTGTTCAGAATAATAAAATAAATAAATCCAAAACTTACAATAATGCACTTACATTATATAATATTATAATATATATATATATATATATATATAATATAATATTATATATATATATATATATATATATATATATATATATATACATTCTACTCCTACTAAAAGAATATCTTTATATTAATTAAGTAATCTAAATATAAGTTTTCTTTAAAAAAGGAATATTACTCGCTATATGTAACTAAGTTAAAAACATGTGTAATTTCAATTGGACACAGCAGAATCGAGAAAAGCTTTAATAGTTATTGGTACAAAGATCTTGGCTCGGAAACGGAGACTAAACAGACCTAAATGTCTCGTTGGCACTGTTAAGAGGATTCCGAATGTGCGATTCCAGCCGACAGTCCCCTGTTAGTGGATAATTGTATCTGTAGGCAGATCTCTACAGTACTTTTAGAATGTACCAGTGCATCTATTTGTCGGGATAAAAAATACCTATATTTTAAACCGGGTAGGAAAACATGCCATGTTTTATCAAAATTCGTTCGATATATTTCCCGTGACGGGTGAACAGACAGGCAGATAGACAAAAAGATATAACATGTCAGATTCCCTAATCCGATAATAAATATCTATAACTATTACCATCGCATGTCTCCACAAGAGTAGGCAGAGGTGCTTGCATATAGTATTTAATCCTTAACATCAAAAGATTTTTTTTTCAAATATAAATTATATTTATAATTCGAATAAGTACAATTCATCTCTTTGTAGAGTAGGCGTAGTGTGAAAATGCTCACAGAAAATGATCACATTTTTAACATCTAAACACTATAAAGCACGTTCCAACAAGAGCATTCACCAAACACGATGTCACAAACAGCAATAAACAAAACGTGGACACAGCGGGCCGCGTACAAAGCTAAATGTGTGCGCCAGCTTTGCGGCAATGGCCTGCGCGCCTCTGCACCGACACTGATTCCTTCTACTTGTTTACTCGCGCTGAGCAAATCGTTTTATGTGCCCTTATACACTTTCCTTTCAGATCGTGGAGTTGTTTTTTGTTTGGCAATTCTTTTGCCAATTATTGAACCCACTAATGACATCACATTTCCCTATTTATCATCGCTTACTTGGTCCACCTATAATAATAATAATATCGCCAGAAGAACATACTAACTATACGGTCCCGACTAAACAACGCTTGTATTATTGATACTGTACAATGGACTTTAGATATTAAATATCTATGACTCGGGTACATAGTTTGTCTCTACCAGCATTCGAAAATGAGACCCTAAGCGTTGAAGGCAGGGCCACTACCAACTGAGCTAATGAGGTAATCAATGCTAGGTTTTTTTTTCCTTTTTTTTCTTTACTTTGTCTATGGAAATACAAAACACAAATACAGTAGTTGTTTCTCAGTGAACAACGAACATAAATTTACCTACGTCAGGTAACATAAAGATATCACTCACGCACCATTACCCTCAATGTAAGACGATATTTATACATAAAGGAACGATGGAGAAGACTATAATTGTGTACGCGTGTAATGAGAATACACTTTTGTTACTTTCGTCTTTCATGGTCTACATTGTATAGTGATGATATAACTTTTGTAACATGTTTTGAATTGAACCAAGCGTTAATTGTATAAATTAGGAACATTACAACTTGGCTGTAACTTCTCTTTTGTTTTGGTTTGTTTTGAAAAATGTGCAGATCAAATCCACACCCAGGATCGTACCCACTCGGATTTTCAGATTTATGTATCACTTGTTGTAGAATGAAAGCGAACATCGTTAAGAAACCAGCACGTTACCCGAAAGGCGTCAAAAGCTCACCAACTCATGCCTAAATTCTCGCATTGACTGGCAGTGTGCCCGGAATCATAGCAAAAGGCTGGCCTCCTATTACATTGTAACCAGCTACAAAGTGGATACTGCAGGATACCTCTGCCTTCGCTTCGGCCCTATCCGGGATAGCAAGCGTGATCGTTTCGCGTGTCAATGTTGAGTGTAAAAGCATTTTTGTAGAATCCACGTTAACTTGAACCGTATTCTATTACAAAATGTTGTCAACACATTTCTTCGTAAAAAATATTGTATGCTCCTCTGAAACGTGCGACTAATATTATCTGTATTATGCATAGTACGACATACATATAGGCAGGGCGACAAGTGACGTCACGCATAAACCATTGACGCGACGTGGATATATGGTATGTCAGACCCCATGAACCCCTCTACCGTTGGAGTATTCCTGCTTTTGCCATCAAAGAAGCTATGTTTTGGAAATGTTTTGCATTGAATTAAGTAACGTTCTAATTAATATAAATTACTCTTATACTCTACGCCTCAAACCACCAAAACACTTTGTTAAACTGTTTTTGGCTATAATAGTACAATAAATTAGCTTGAATATTGACGTTACAATAAATAATATCCAGTGGATCCCACGATAATCCCTTTACGAATAGCGAAGCAACCAATAATTTACGCTAACATTCAATGTACCCTGAAAAAAAATAGTGTTAGATACGTGTCAGTTGTTCAGAAAATGGCTTGTCGCGGCGTGATGTGATTGATATGCCGCCCACAGTCTGCCCGCGCTCCGACGATTTATCTTGTGATATTTTTACAACCGCGATGATGCACTCGCACGTGAGAATAACCCCTGAATGTGGCTGTCATTCCCGTGGCGGTATGTAGGGATGTAATTCTTGTCAGTATAGCTATTATAGTATTAAGTTATTTGTAACGTAAGTTCAAAAGCTTGATGTGAATAAAATGCATTTATAATTAAAACGTTTTTTTTATTTTGCGAAGATGCTTTTGACTTATTGTCTTTATATTGCCGCTGTCGCTTGCCGCGATAAGACTTGTTGGTTGGCTTAAGATTTATGGCAAGGAAACTTTAGTTCTATTTTGTCGCAATTCCTCGATGATGTTCTGCGGTAAAAATAAGACCACGTAATTTATAACGAGTAACTGAACCGCATGGCACTCAATGCATGGCAGGAGTGAGCAAATATACGAATAAATTTTGAGAGTCAGAAGCAGTGGCGGTGAGACAGTTCCCCTTAGGTCTTCTAACTCGATTAAACTTAACATATTTATTATTCGAAATAGGTACGAAAAGAATACTATATTTAAGTAAATTCAAATAAAAAAATGACAGGTTTAAAGTCGGACATCTTGTAGATTACGGATACAGTAATGTTGAAGTAGGCTTTAGTTAAAGTTTTGATCTTTATTTCCAATATATTATTACATCATCTTGATGTCTTATAATACAATGTTACTATGTAAAACAATGATAAATGTCGTTATCAGCAACCTCAATAAGGATATTTGGTCTAATATTTCTGAAGTAGTCGTGGCTTCCATTCTATACAATGACTTGTTGTGTGACTTGGTGTGTGTGTGTGTGAAAAAAAATAACCTGTTGCATATGCAATAGGTTATTTTTCACACCAACAAACTCATAACTACCTCCCATAATTCCTTCCAACAAATACAAGGACATTACGAACAGCGAAGCTTATCTACTGGTAGAAAAATAGTGCAGATATCATTGTACCTTCGTGCAAATAGGATTTTAAACCAGCACAACAATATTTTAAGGCGCGGAAACCAGTCGCAAGTGGAAACACACAAACATAAAGTGTCCCCTTACAAACATTCCAAGAATCTCATTTAAAGTTCAGCATACTCCAAAAGTCACAGTCAAGTGTATTATGTGCACGTTCACATACTAACTTTTGGTCTTCGCATGACGCTAACAGCTTTAGTGCTTAGCATTATGGCTTTAGTATGGTGGCATTATACTGTGTTAGCTCGGGTGCATTAGGTTTAATTGTTTTTGGTGTCAAGTTTCCATTGAAGGTGGAATGGAAGTAGTGAAATATAAATTATTTTGTGACGACGGTTAAGTGGCCGCTAGTAGTTTTATATACTTAGAGGTAGTCTTTTAATGTCCCACTGTTGGGCACGGGCCTCCCCTAAATGCGAGAAGAATTAAGCCATAGTCCACCACGCTGGCCCAGCGCGGGTTGGCGGACTGCACACGTCTTTCGAGGGGTTCTCTCAGACATGCAGGTGTCCTCGCGATGTTTTCCTTCACCGTTTAGCAAATGGCAAAATCATGGTTGAAAATGAGATTCGCACATGAAATCCAGAAATCCCAGGGGTGCGAGCCGGGATTTGAACTTGGCTGTCACTGCTATTTGGCTACGTGTGATATTGCTAACTGTCTGGAGTTAGTAATATTACACGTAAATTATAGATAACTAGCAAACCTGGCGAACTCCGTTTCGCCACCAGATGAATGAATTTTCTTTGCTATAAACCTCACGGAGCCCGAGACCATTCCAACGAATGCAAAACCGTGGAAATCGGTTCGTGCGTTCTGGAGTTATAGCGTCAGGAAGGAAAACCCGACTTATTTTTATATAGTAGACTTATTTTTATATAGTAGATATATACTGATGTGTGCTCTTATGTAAATGTAAACAACCTTTGCGTCTCCCACAAAACGAGTCTAGACATTCTTCTATGTTAATAGTACCTGTAAACACGGCAAGGTTAATTAATAACATTTTAAGTAAAACCTGTTTTAGCTAAGAGACAACAAGAAAATGTTATTACATTTTCATTTATGATTTATGTCTTTGGCTGAAAAAATAAACATAATGGAAATATATTTTGTTTAAGTGTTTATAAAAATAAATCTACATAATTATTTGGTAAGTAATGTTATAGAATAGAATTACTATACAGAAATATTTAATATGGCAAATAATAAAAATAAAATTATTACTATGTAACTTATAGGAGACTGCGTTCTCTACTTAGGTAATTAAGTTTTTTTTGCTTGAAAGTCACATTAACAAAGCGTAGCAAACCGTAGCAAACCGTAGCGCTAGATCAGAGATTGCCGATACGAAAATGACTGCAATGTACCCATCCAGGTAGTATTGTCTCCCGTAGTACATTCTTAGTATCTTCTTATTTTCCCGCTTGGTCGATCTAGTCAGTTTAGAAATAAGTACCTGCACGTCAAGCACAATCATTTTTCGTACCGTTTCGGTAACGTAACGACTTCCATCCCTCTCACACCATAGATTTCATAAAAAAGTATGACAGTGATAGCAAGTTCCTGATTACCCTTCTGATGGTAATTGATACCACTGAGTTTTTCATAACATATTAATAGTATCTATATCCACAGTTAAACACTTACCCTAAAATTTCCTATAGTAATGCGAAAAGCAAAACTCTTATGCGCAGTATTATATGACGTTTGATAAAGTTATAAAACGTCTAGAAATTTGGGGGTTAATTGATAACGAATGATATAATGTTGGTGTACTCAATAATAAGTTAATTGCCCGAAAGGCGATTAAACTGGTCTAGTCACGATAACAAATACGACTGGCGTGAGTGGACATTGTTAAGGACCTAATCAATATAATAACAATTAACCTAAAGTTGGTGGTCATGAAAATAGAATCAAGGGCCTCGCCCGAGTCCGTCTAATATAAAAACAAGTTTTATTGACCTGAAAATAAAATAAGTATTATAATTTGCCACGAACAAATATTCTGTGAAAAACATTAGGTACTTATAAAAACTAATAAAGCTCTTAGATTCGTGTAACATATGGACAATGTTAATTCGTGGACAAATTTCGACAAAAGAAGGATTATAGGTACTTCACAATAAAAATAATGTATAATTATACCATAAACACAGGTGAATCCGAGTATACAGCCTAGTCTTTTAGCTTTCGTGACTATTAAAAGACGAAATTAATTTGAGGCAAGTCATATTTAGGAAACAATGAATTATTTTCTATTTGTTTGTGTACGTGTTTAAAGTCAAATTATTTCACATTTATTGTCCTTGCGTGGATTAGGTTGTTAGTTAGGTCATAATAAAAAACAACTAAACTTGTATTAAGTTATTTTTTTCTTTTTTTAACTAAGCTTATCGTATTTGGTATGGAAAATAAAAATACCCAAGGGTCTGGTGAGATCGATCGCGCCATGTTTCATAAAGATCAAATTTCAAAAACTAAGTCAAAGTCAAATATATTATTTCGTATAGACCTACCTACAAATTGTTATTTACATGTTTTTTTTCATAACTCTACAACCGGATCGGAACTCGACCTCAACTGAAAAGATCCAGCGAGAAAATCAGCGGGCTTATCTTTTTCTCTTTTTTTTTTTAATGTCACACATACTCATGTATCTATGACATAAAATGTTAACCTAACATTTTCAGGTGAATAGTGGTAAGCCACGTAATGTCTCTAAAGGAATCCATAACGTTATTTTCCACTTGTTACGTGTTGGCTGGGTGGTCTAACCTAATAACGTGCAAACACTGTCACGTGGGCCGTTAACGCGAATTTATGTCCTTAACTTGGAGACAGTGATGACAACATAGTGAACTGGCCCGCATAATGTTTGTGTTATTTGTCTATTGTCGCATTTTTTTTTAATTTTCATACGTTGCAAGTTTTTATTATTGATTTATGTTCCGATTGTTATCAAAATTATATATACTGTAGCCTATAACAAAGTGGGTCAGTATAAATATAATCATAACTGGTGAATGATAACTAATATATAGGGTATAAGTGGTTTCGTAACGAAAACTGATACCATGGACTAAAATCATGATTCCGGAGTTGGAATTTTTCATCGATCTTTTCATGCATTATATTGCTTTTTATAGTATTTTTTAATTTATTCTAGCAAGAAATTTAATAGAGATCTATGTCATCGCCATATTAAATAAAGAAACCATAATTACTAGTTAAGACCTAAATCTGTAATGTAAATTAAAACTCGATACGCTCGAGCGTGCTTGTCACTTGCGCGAGTCGGGTATCGCGCGGAGCTTTGTGTTATGATCGCGTGGTTTACAATACATTGCGCGCTCAAAAATTACAAAATTTTTAACACATAACATTCAACATAAGTGATTATTTTAACTGTATTAAAGGCATTAAGTGTAACCTATATCCAAAAGTTTCATCATCATGCTCCTTACACTCTGTATTTCCTCTTTGATGTAAATGCATTTAAACGTTATTCTTAGTATCCATTCCTCCAGCAAGACGATGAAAATCTTATTACAAAACTTGTTTCATTTTAAAGTTATCTCTTTATTACCTTCGTGATGAAGGCAGTGAACAAAGTCCTAAATATTATTAAACATCAAATGAATTATTTAGCACTTCCAAATTATCTTTAGCCGAACCAGAATATCGTGGACAAAAGACGGTATAAGCGAGCGAGGTAGCTTAAAATAATAAAGGCACTTCGAATTTTGTGTTAAGCTATTCTCTCGGTGCCAAATGTTTCCAAGTCGACTTACGAGTTAAATTACCAGGATTCGTCTTAATTCTTGAGCTATCACGGCTGTCATGACGTGCACAAGCCAGGTGCTTCTGAGTTAATTTTGCAGTTAGTTTTGTTCATAATCTTTTGTTGGCGAGTAATTTACTCGCTAAGATCCACTCATGAAAATAACTTAATTATTTATTGCTTTTTACTTTCTCGTAAAGACGCAAGTACTGTTAAAGTTTAATAAGGCATATAAGAGGTTTATTGTTCAGACAACGGAAACAATAAATTATCTGTATTATTTTAATACCGTGTACATTTTTGCGAGTCTCTTTATAGCTAGTTTATCGCACTGTGAAACTGTTTGCAACTGTTTAAAGCCACTTCATGTCACCGCTGACGAGTTAATAGTTGAAATTATGGTGATTACACCAGGGACTCCCATGGTGCCCGGCTACCTCGAGCGATTTCGCGAATCATAATAATTGTTTTGATATTCAAACTAAGATTTTACAGAACATAAAACTTGGAAGGGGCAATAAAAGAATTTTACATCGTAAAAAGCGAAGGGCAAGTACCATCATTAATACAAACTTTGTATTTTCACGATTTGTACGCCTTGCTTTGTTGTATTGTAATTTTTACGGTCGGGGATGCCCGCGCTCGCGTGGTTACGCTGCGTAATCGTATTTTATATCAACAATGGCCCTTATCTGTAAAAACGTATTTGAAATTCATGGTTTTGCGTCGTTGAAAAATTGTCTAGAGTATTTTTATGTTTAAAGCTCTTACCGTGATCATAAAAAGTCAGGCTCGCCTTTCAGACGCACGAAAGTTGAGGTTTTAGTAATTTATGATGACCTTTCGGTTCATTGTTATGGTCAGTAAGTACTTTTGTAGGTGATTCGGTAGGTCGTTGAGATATAAGCGAGGTATTAATGAGCCAGGGCGAACCTGCAAGCGTTTTCTCACTTGCGCCTTTTACGATATTGGTTTGGAGTGAAATATCGGCATCCTTAACTTATTTATCTATGGCTGCCAGCCCTCAGACGTGCGTGCAATGCAAATTTCTTCAAATACTCCTTGAATGTTAAGTGGGATAAATTAAAGGGCGCTCATGTTGATCACTCGTTATTCAATAAATTTGTAAATTGTTTCTTACGTTACCTACGTGAGAATCAATTATTGCCTGCTCGTCCCGACTTTGCAAATAAAAATGGAACGGATTACCGTATCTAACGAACGACATATAAAATGAAGAAAAATAATAATTTGGTAATTTAATTTAGGTAGGCACTAATTATAAAGTTTCACTTCCAGCTAAACAGATTTTACATCAAATTAAATCATGTAATTCTTTTAAATAAAGTTAAATGGTGCTTTATGTTTTAAGCGAAATACCTCGTAGAGCTTTTGTTAACTAGAAGTTAGCTAATTGCTTAAGTAATAAACATTGTTTGCAGGATTTATTCAGGTTTCCACTCGGTAAGGAAATAATGAGTTAATGTTCTTTTGTTACTCTTGCTCGTTGTTTTCGTGATTATATGTTTTAATATGTACATTAACAATTAAAACTTAAAAGCAGACTAACTTTATGTCATTATATATACTTATACAGTATGATTCAGAAAGGGTATACAAACCTTTAAGCCCGCACTTCTTCAGTCAGAACTTCCATATATCAATTTTAAAAAAACCTAACAAATTAACAATTATGAATGTGAGCAAATAAAAAAAAACAATCGAAGTAGACTTCATGAAATTTTGAAATGAAATGATTACAAATGCACTAAAGAAATGCAGGTACAATTATAAGTGTACACTTTTTAGATCATTCCGTATATTTACCTAAAAAGTTACATTATTTTGGGGTCGCGTTTTTTGATACATATTTTTTGCTACATTTGAACTAGGTATATTAAATGAATTAATTAAGCCAATGTGCTTAAAACTCAGCACAGGAGTGTTATACATTTTAGTGGTTGAGTCACGCGCAGCGCCTAATACGTATTTATGTATTCACAAGAATTTACTGGTGGGCCACTTCAGGGCGTGAGCTTTCGTGTGGGTAGCTCTAAGCAAAGTATTAAAGTTATAAGTATTACAATAGAACTAATAGCCCTTTGAAGATTTTTTGGGCTGCGTTGGTTTTAATTAGATTCTATTTTTTGCTTTTGATATAACTTTATAAAAAGCCACTGTATTAACTTTTTAAAACGTGTTGTATTTATAATATAACCTTTGATAATTCATAATAAGGTTTGAAAGTGACAATTCATTCCATCCTTTATTTATATTACTCGTAAATCATATTTTGCAAAATCTTCTTAACAGACCTATTTGTACCCGAGTTTGGAAATCCAAAAGGAAAGGTTATGATTATTTTTATTGTATAGTACTTACTTACCACAAAGAGCTTAAATATTCTCCAGTAGTTGCACTTCCAGATGAATTTTGCAGCGTAAGATATAAGCGTAGTTTCGAAGCTTTTACGGGTATTATTTATTCAAGTAAGAATACAGGCGGCTCAAACAGCCACCGAGAATATCTTTAATCTTTAGATAAATTCAAGGGAGCTTGACTATACCATACACTTTTCACTATTAGACTCGATGTTAGTGGTTCCGTAACGAAAACTGATACCATGGACTCAAGTCATGGTTCTGCATCCCCCCTAATGCAGAGTTGCAATTTTCCGACATTTTTTTTTAGAATGTCAGGATTTTTTTTCTATTCTTTTTAATTGATTTTAGCATAACATCATAATATTAGTCTATCACATGGTGATTATAAATAAAAAAACATAATTACTAATTTACCTAGACCTAGAACTGTAATGTAAATTAAAACTCTATATGCTAAAGCGCGCTTGTCACTCGCACGCGTTGGGTATCGCGCGGAACGTTGTGTTGTGATCAAATTTTTACGATACATTACGCGCTCATAAATTCGAAAATTTGTAATCCGTGACTTTTGACATACATTAATTAAATAATTTTAGTATAGGGATTAAGTGACCCAAACTTTGCAAAGCTACTATGTTCGAATCTCAAATAATCCTTCATATTATTTTGTTCTGAAAGATACAATGATGTTTCGAAGAATACCCACTATAGCCCGGGGCTTGAATTAAAGATAATAATTTCCTGAGCTGCACTTAGCTTAGCATTCAACTATCTAGGAGATATAAAATGCACAAGTATGTGCGCAAGCACTAGAGCACTTTCTCTTAGCTCACTCTTATAGTCCAATGGGGCGGCAATCCGACACGACTGGAGAAAAATAAGGCGCAGAACTGAGTGGCTTTTCGTGCTCTTTGAGGCAGGAGCATGTGATGATCATGCAATTCAGAAACCCTAGAGTACAAGCCGGGGTTTGAACCTGCGATCCTTGTTTCCAACGCGAGCGTTCTACCAACTTGACCATCATCGCTTAATATTGTTATATAACTACCCAATAAAACCTCTACATTATCCTATTTATAATATTGCAATGTGTCTGTTAAATAAAAAATGGATAATATTGTCTCGGAGAGGCACAATTTATTTAGTGAGCTGGTAGCCCACCCATTGAATTAACTAATAAAGTTTTCCAAGTAGACGATCACCAAGAAATAATAACTAAGTTGCCAGCTCTCGCTGTTCTCGTAACACATTTCAAGTTATCCAATTCGTGAGGCCCTTACACAATTATGCCACAACTCAGCGAATCGATTCAGCATGAACTCATTCCAAAGTTGTTGAGCAATATCAAAGGTCAAGGAAGTTTGCATGCGGGTCCGGACCCGGGGATGATTCGGACGTGAAGTCCCAAAACTCCCCAAAGTTTCCTTCTAAAGCCGCAAAATTGTTTCAAGAAAATAAAAGTTATTGAAACATATTATAACTGTGTTGACGGAATGGGTGACTGGTTTTTATGGTGACCCAATCAGAAGTTGTGTAGTATTATCAGGAATTGAATAAAACATGTACAACATAATTTAGCAGCATTTGATTACTAAATATTTGTGGTGACACGCCAGTACGTCAGTGCGTTACTAGCGCTGCTACAGACAGTATACTTGTACCTATGACTTGAAGAATAATAATAGTATACTATATATAGGCTTAAAGGAACGTTTTTTATTGAGATTGACCCCGGGGACGTTAACCAAAACGTGTGCCCCCTACAATTCTATACTTTGAACATTTTAGACGGGAAAACCGCATACGAGACAGGCGGGAAGCCTAACACCGCAAACATGCATTACCTATTATGTAAACGGTCTATTGTATTAATTAATTCTGACGCTTTAACGTCCGCAGAACAACTGGGAGCGATGCTGTTATTGGTTAATTTTCATATTTCATAAAGTCTTAAATACATTGAAGATATTTTTTCTAGCCTATTCCATTTATTTTTAAAACACATTACGTTCGTACGTTCTCCCAGAGTATAGATTATTTCACTCTTAGAACTGACTACCAAGCTATGTAACGGTTGCTATCTCCCTTCCGAGGGCCAACTAATCGAATTACCGGTAATTCAAAAATGTCTGCCAAATTGTTCAGCCTCATTAACTAACAAGTGCTTAATATATGAGCTTACGTGACTACTCCCATGTAGATGATATTATTAATCTCGCATCAGAACGCGTCGATCAAGCGTATTACGAGTACAAACTATACTAAGTACTGCGACCTTCTTTTCAAATTACATACGGTAAGTAAGGAATCGTTTAAAAACTAAACATGTTACAAGAAACGATCCAATTTAAACGAAGTAACATGCTCCTTAACTTCTTATTCGTAGTTTAAATTCCGCAGTCGGCGCTCACGTACGTTTTAATGTTTCTACTTCCTAAGATTTATTGGACAAGAGTATTTATGAACGTCCTAAGCCAGCTTAAACACTTTCCGCGGCTCATTCTGATGCAATTTTATGCAAGTTAGTGTAATTTGCGGAATGACACTTAATCTTGTTTTTAAGTCAAGTGTACTACTTTACCGTTGAATTTCATCTGCATGTAGTGAAAAAAGTTTATTGTATTACCCCCGTATCAGTTTCAATTTTATTTGGTGAATTGTATAAATGGCTGCCTTTTTGAGAAGCCTGAAAAGATTATTATACAGTATGTGTAAATTATATTAACTTTGTGCAATTGGCCGTGTTGATTGCATTTTCTCCGTTACTGATTGTATAAACAAGCAATAAAGTGTTTTATTGTTTCACTTTCAGTCGCCTGTAAAAATATTGCCCACGGCAACACAATGGATATTATTTCCACAGAGTGGGCCGGACACAGTTTGGTTCAAATGTTATATTTTTTTGTTCTTTTTTCACATGAGTTACCTCCAGTGAATGAATTTGAGGCATCAATATACACAGAGTGAACAATTTCATTGATTTTTGCCCGCAATAAAAGCGTTATATATAGCACAGTTTTGCACATGTTGTAGACATTTTGTTTTTCGAGTCGATATTGAGAATTATATCATAGTGTACGGTGTAATGCTATAGGGTCTTTGATGTTAGGGTAGTTCTTATTTCTTTACGAAATGAAATGGATATGAATATGGCCTCACAACTTAGTGAATGTTTTCTCATAGTCAAGTATTTAATCTATCTATCTATCTATCAGCAGGTTTGTTTGTACGGTATCTATAATAGAAGCGTTGTTTAGTTTCAAGCATACAGTTAGTGTGTTCGTCTGGCGGTATTATTACCCTACCTATTTTTATTATTCTTTGTATTATATATAATAAAATCGTGTTAATAAAATTTTCTTTAATCCGTATTATTATTTGTCTTATTGTAAGAACAGAGAATAAAATAACAATGAATATTAAAATAGAATTACAAAGTATTCATCGAGGCTAAATCTAAACGAGCTATTACTAACAAAACTACTTTCCATTCAACACTGAAAAAACATATCTGTCTTACTTCTTGAATGAACACAGTTTACGCGAAACTAAATAATAGTCCCTGTTTTATCAAGGCACTACAATGGATTCTTCGCGCATTGTGTTTAATTTGATCCCGCAATGTAGATGTGGACCACAGGAGCAGCGGTGATTGTGGCAGAAGGAAACACGATGACGTCATTAATCTTTGCGTAATGGCGGCCGAATGCGGCCTGCGCTCGTCACGGCACATTTGCGAAAGCGTTGTTACCTCTGCTTACGCCGTTACCCGCAAACATGGACAATTGCGGGATAGTTAGTTCCTTATGTTAATTACTATTCTAATTCCCTGCAGTAGTTGCACGAGATAAACACGTTATGGAATGACTACATTGTATATACCTATACAGAATTATTCAGAGGGTAGGCATACTAAGTCTTGAATTTGCGCCTCTTCGCATTTGTAATTATTATATGAAGACTGATATCCTATAAACGAGAATACGGCCATTTGAAAAAAAAGTGATCACTAAAAATCATAATTGTCATAGTCAAACTAAAAATATATATTATATTATAAAATTAAATCATTAAAATGAAACTGCTATAAAAAGCGCTCTGCAAATCCCAACCACTATTTATTCCAAACTCTAATACTCGTATAGGACTACGAGGGCACTCAGAAATTTTCATTTAATTATTTTTTTATATCTTCAACTGAACCGAAACGCGACCTCTGACTAGTAGTAACGGCAATCCTTACTATGACATTGGAAAAACATGAGACACGTCGAAAGATAAGTGACTCTCTGGGTAAATAATTAGGTATACAATGCAATGATCGTCATTGTATTGAACGCATAAATGGTGGCGCGATAACTTTAACAAAAGTTAAGTGAACTGGAAAATTCTCTTTACAGTTTTTTCATGGTTGTTTGAAAAGTTACAAAATGTCTTTTATTTTAGTTTTACCCTTCACGATTTGTGTTTAAAACTTTGATCAGCTTTCAATTAATATTTTTAATGAAATTCTCTCAGGATTCTCAGAACGACTACTATTAATTCTTATGTATTGAACCGTGAAATAATATCGGCCGCTGTCCGAGCGCATTACTCGTTACGTGCGTGCCAAGACATGATAGCATGTTACGAATAGTGCCCTCTTGAAGCACGCCTACATTGTGCTCTTAATGAGCGAAATATGTGCTGCCACAGATCGTATAGTGATCGTATCCATCCATGCGCGCGCAAATAACAAAGAAGAAGATAGTTTGAAAGAAGTATTATATGTATATTTAATCATCAGACAAGGGAATAATATCTCAGTTTCTGATTACTTTAATTAAATAGAAATATGATGAATGTGTACCCAAAGGCTCGCCAAAGCGAATTAGACTAAAAGAACTTGAACAACAATCGCCTCGTGGGAGAGCTGACGTCAATTCGTACGAAAGCTAAAATAAGTAGGAGTATTTTTTTTGCTTGTCGTATGGTTCCGTTCAAAACAAATTAGTGCTAGTTATTGATGAGTTCGTAATGTAAATAAGGTTACATATGTGTATCAAGATATAAGTACCTAACATGCGCAGGTTTAGTATGTTATATAGACTAAACAAACACAAATGAATTTGGTTGGTTTCACAGATTTATGAGGAATACGTAAAACATGTTGTTACTGAATTTTCTATATAATATATGTTTGGTATCAAATAATATGTCAAACCCTATTACTAAGTAGAGACTACAATTTGTTAAATTAAGCGGGCACATCGATAAGTGCAGTATTTATGTCAATCATCACTTGAACAATAGGTTGTGACCCATAAAAACAGCGCCGTAGGTGCTAAAATACGTAGCAACAGTGTCATAATACTTATACCAGCTGGCACAGAGACAATTCCCACACGCCAGGGATTGAAGTACACGAGCAAATAATGGAATCATCCTATTCCTAACGCAAATAGAGGGAACAATAATCCGACGAACTCCGAAAAACTCTACTTTTCTGAGTAAATTATTTGAATACACCAAGGGCAGCGTACACATCATCTCGGATGATTGATAAGCTGCGCACACGCGAGATTCTGCTTTATATTCTATTTGTCTTGGGAACTTTGCTAACAAGTCTCACCTGCCACGAAAGCAAGGCCGCTAGATGTGGCTTGACGGTTGACATGGCCATTATTTATCATTCCCACCCTCTATTTGAATGTCCTTTGTAGTATTTTGCTTTCAGCTTACAGGATGTAAATAATTTATTGTTAAGATCCCAACGGATTTTATTGAAATAAGAGATGTCATGGAATTGTTTATATTTTCCAACTTTTTATACTTACCCCAATATAATTATGACCCATGACTAACAAAATGTACCTAAAATTAGTAGTTACAATGTTAGTGAAACTTTATTTTATATGGATGCTTAACAAATCATCTTAGCCAGTATTGATCCAGATCAATTTACGAAGTGTATGTATAATGTATGACCAGCTGGTCTGACCAACTCAAAGAAACACCAACGTCCCGCTTCTACGCCGCGGTGAGGATGGCCACAGACCGGAGCCGATGGAGACAGTTCGTTCGATCCAAAGAACTGCCGTGATGATCACGATCTTCAGTCATGAGGGAACGACCGAAGAGAGATGTATAATGTATACTTATGAATATGTAAGTAAGAGGGTATTGTACGTAGAGGTATAAGGTAGGTAAGTTAAGTTAGTTAAGATGTATAATATTAAGTTAGGTAGGACGTATAGCTTCTAAGTTAAATCATACTAGGTAGGTAAGTGGGAGGGGTATTTCAGGGCGGAGCGTTACAATCTACAGTAATTCTATGAAAAACTCATTAAATAACATAAGTCACATGAAAGACGTCTCGTGCTATTAGTTATATAAATGTATTTTATTTTTCAAATAAGACTATGAGACAATCTAAACAAAGACGAGGTAAAGAAGCTTTAAAGAACATCATTATAAATATTATTATTTAAATGTCTTCAGAAATCTCTGGGCTCGTCTATCTTTAGTATAAATACCTAAGTTCACCTGTTATAGATCTAAAGTAAGCGAGCTACTGTTATTTAAAACATTTAAAATAATGTCTTTGTTTTTTTTGCTTTATAGACGTTTCCATTGAGTTTTTCTTTTTCATATCCATGTACGAAAACCTTCAGATTCACACTGTATTTATCTAGGAACTATTACTTTTCTTTTGTTTTACTCTTACTATCACATAAAACAGTAATATAGTTTACTTTAGATAATGTCTCAAAACGTATAATATATAGACAACTTATGAGCTCTTTTGTGCCAACCACATCTCTAGCATACTCAAAGGCACGTTATTATAAAGAGCTAACTCTTTAGTACGAAAATGTCAGTTAGAGTTTTCAGGAAAACTAGGAAACCAGTCCACCTCCGTTTAATATCCGTTGTGTACTTATTACAAATTTGTTACTATTTCACACAATGAACTGATATGCCTACTACTTATTTTCTTTCTATATAATTCTCTGAAATTACGAAGACTATTAATATCTTTTCCCCAGGACCTGCCGAAGGAAATTTCTGGCCGTCTTCGTTGGGTATTGCTGTAGATCCTGGAATACAATAGGAGATTCCTGGCTGAGGGTCTCATAAAAATAATTACTGGTAGATTTTTTTTAGACTCGACTTATTATATTCTGACTTCATATAATGATTACAAATAAAACGCGGGTTCAAAGGTAACATTTCTGGATCACTCTGTCTACCCTGCAGATCGCAAACTTAGGGAAGAGTCAGAGGAGAGTACTCGTATTATTGGAACCATCAAGTCCTTAGCATCAATGCTCATTATAATTCACACACAATTCGTCCGTAATACATCTCGCGATGAAGTTCCACTGCGTTTGCATATAGCATTGTATTAGACGGAGTTATAAAGTTTGATAGCTTCGCCTGTTCTGTGTGCAGCTCGCGCTGGTTCAACTTGGACGTGGAGACGCAATCTCGGGAACATGCAGACGTGTGCCCGTGGATTTCATCTAGCGGCCTCTGGAATTAGCTTTGTTTTGTTATGTTACCCACTGGGGTTGTATGTGCAAGCTGTTTATCACTATGCTTTGCGTCATTCTGAAAATAAATGGATTAAACAGGATAGGTCTTTGGAATCAGAGACTGTTTAATGAAAACTTCTAATTTTGATCCGGAATTTAGATTTTATAATTTTATCATCTTAATATATATAAATTACGTGTCACAGACTCAACTACTAAACCGATTTAAATAAAATTTTGCATACTGTGTGCAGTTTTATACAACTTGAAAGATAGGATAGTTTATATCTCAATTTATAATCGCAAATATTTAACTATAAAAATATTTCCTAGAAATAATGTATACGGCAAAACAACGTTTGCTGGGTCAGTTAGTATAATATATGTTTTTATAAGTTTATTTGAAGGAATTCTGAATTTTAATGAGTTTAGACTCGGGATCGTTAGATAGCTAGTTAGGTGCAAACTTAATAACAAAATAATTTACAGGAGCCCCTGAATGATAACCACGCATATATTCCGTGCCGTTTCATCGATAGCGTTGCATTCGAGATTGGATTGAAGTGGGCTGGTTGCCAGCGCATACAATATCTATACCTACATTATACATATAAAATGAAAACTGTATGTCTGTGATGGCAATTGTTTTTATATGTTAATCTTGTAATATAAATTCAATAATATACTACAAGCCCTTTTTAATGTCCCACTGGTGGGCACGGGTCTCCTATCAATGCGAGGGGAGTCGGCCTTAGTCCACCACGCTGGCCCAGTGCGGGTTGGGATCTCACACGTCATTTGAGACATTCTATCAAACATACATACCCTTGTTCGGTTAGAGATTAAAACTCACTGGCAAAATTTAGGCATCGATAAAGTAATATGCGTGAATAGATTCGAAAAAAAAGGTTTTTTTCGTAATCAAACCTATGACTTGTGCTTATGATTTTATTGTATATGCGGGTAAATCAACGAGCAACAGCTAGTCGCGAATAAATCGGAAGCGGCGCTCTGACCATGATATATGCCGGTACAAATTGGATTTATTCCCCGCTTTCCCCTCCCATTGGTACTGAACAGAAACTGTTATTGCACGTATGAACGATGAGGTGTCGCGAATAAAATATTCGGTTCTGAATTCTTCACGCATTCTATCGCGACTTCGACACACGTAGGTAATACATTTTATTAGTTAAAGATTGTTCTTATATAATTATCGTCATTAAAACCTAAACCAATATTTTATATTTTTTTGTAACCTCTTTGTAGTTAGGTAGTCACTACGTTAATTGTACCTAAGTAGTCATTGACCAGTAGTACAACTGCACTTCAATCCCAATTACCATCAAGTCTGTATTCTCTGAAGCAGTACGCTGAAATTTGAAATTTTTTTAACATTACATTGGTCCTTAATCTATACTTACTTTAATATTATAAATGTAAAAGTTTGGATGGATGGATGGATGGATGGATGTTTGTTACTCTTTCACGCCAGAACGGCTGAATGGATCTGGATGAAATTTGGCACAGACATAGACTATAGTATGGAATAGCACATAGGCTACTTTTTATCCCGGTAAAATGTATGGTTCCCGTGGGATAGATTTGTATAAATTAATTTTCTCATACATTTGATTCTGAGGCGGTACGTAGTTCGCCGGGACAGCTAGTTTATTCATAAAATAAGACTTAATTTGAATCGAAGAACCAGATAAAACTTACCCTTGAATACAAAACGTTGTATGTTTCAAACGTTAAGACCTCATATTAACATACCTACGTTAAAAAAACACAAGTATGTATATTCACGATGTGCTATGTAAATGAAGCCAAGTTAAATAAACCTTCACTCAAATAGCAATTCTTATAGGTAGGTACTACTAAATGCAAATGTCTACCATTACGTCTACAAAAGAAAACGTTAAAGACCCTGTTCATAAACTTTTTTACGAGTGCCTAGGTAAACAAATCTAGATGGTTTCTAGATGTCTATCATTATTGCCTAAGTACGAATGAATCTGTAATGATACTGTCTCCAGTAAAGCAATACACGGTGAATTGTAGGTATACAGTGCTCTGCATGCAAATGCCATTCGTTAGATTTATATCCCAATGCAAAACGACTCATTCCTATTTGGCTTTGCGTTTTATTTGAATATTACCGTAATACCCATTTTTGTTGTTTTTCCATTGTTGATCGCATTATATCGAACGAATCTGAACTTTATCACTGGTATGTTAAGCTTTATCTCTGCTGCGAACAAATCCCCGCATCGGTGTATTGTCTTTTGGGACATATATTTCAATAACTCTGCTGAGGTATTGCGTATAAATCGTTCTTTTAGACATTTGACAATAATTTACGGTGATAATTTGCATTCCAACGATATAGGCACCATTACCGTATCTGTTGAAAATTATATATTTTTACGGCACCTCATTTGTTTCGAGTTAATATGTAGGTACTTACATTAATAGTTTGATTACATTTGATGAGGAATCGTGAATAATTTTGTTCGCTCTATATCGGTCGGTACTCACTAATTTGAAGGTGAAACCTCTCTGACCGATGTTGAATAATTGATGGTGGTAACGCACGAAAAATGGCACTTTTTAACCCATTTCGGAATTAACCCACTTCTGTCGTATATACATAGATGGTAGATTTGACGCGACGCCGGTGACGCACATTCCATTAGCAAGGTGCTACCGTTGGTTATATTTTATAAAAAGAATGTGCACATTGACGTTTTGTAGTTATGGTGTGATATTTTTGGCAACCCTTATAGAGAACCGACCTTTTTTGTAAGGATGACGAACAACCATGTGTTAAATACTATTGAGCGGGGCAACAGCTTGAAGAACTGATGGTCGTTGGGGCAGGGAGGAATAGTGAACATGAGGCTGAAAACGTAGCTTAGGTCGGCCTCTTCACAATATGGACCTACGCAATTGCACTACTTATTTGTCTCTTATCACATTTGGAATTCATAGGTATAACTACGGATTCCCATATAGATAATCACCTAAATAGTTAATGTACCCTCACATAATACATCTACATTTGACTATTTTTTATGATGCGCATACGCTCATGCTTAGGAGTAGCAGCGATCTTTGGTTGTCAGTACTAATCTCAATGTCAATAAATATTATAGCTCGTTCTACGATAAAGACAAACATCATATTAATAAGCTTATTTGCTTATTATATTAGTTGTATTACTGTTTGTAAGTTTATTGTATTGGTTTAGTTATCATTAGTTCAATCTATGAATTTTAATATCGCACGCTTACTAATAGACTGACCTAACTCAAAAAAGCTGTTTGTTGGGAAATCGCAAAAACGTTTTGTCATTTACAACTTGTCTGACATTATTACTTATATCTCAATGAAAATAGCGTAATAATAATAAATGATGTATTGTAAGAATACTTGATTATGTAATTATTGATACTAAAATGTAATTTTGAAGAAATTTTATTATTATTTATAATTATTTATAGCTTTTAAAATGTTGTCCCTGAGATACGTCTGTTTATTAATAAAATCAATGATATATTGCTGTACTAGTGATGACACTTTTTGTTATATGTCTGTATTTTATTAAACATTTCACTAAAACCCTTTCTCTTTTATGTTATAAGTCTATACTTGATAAAATAATAACATATTATTTTTATGTAGTATTGATTTTTAAGTTCAGAAACATGAATGGGTCACTATAATATAAAAGCACCGCGAGTTGACTGTCGCAATCTCAGACGCATTATGATTTATGTCACTTTCATGTTAAAAGTTTTGTCAAAATTTGTATAAGTAAAAAAGACAACATATTCGTAACTCAGTCTAGGAATAAGATATCGTAAAAATTCTGAGATTGGTAGATAGATAATGTTGGAATAAATCTATCTGTGTGCTTATCTCACTTTGGGCTTAAACCCTAATCGGTCAGTCTATTATTAAGCGTGCGATATGTGTAATTATCTTACCTTTTCTAAGCTAACCTATGGGGAAAGAGGACCCACCACTGACCCTCGGCTTGTCAACCTCTTCGATTATAAACCAAACAAGTTTGATCGATAATAAAAGAAGCCAAATTATTATCATCGATCAAACTTGTTTGGTTTATAATCGAAGAGGTTGACAAGCCGAGGGTCAGTAGTGGGTCCTCTTTCCCCATAGGTTAACAATGGATTTCCGCCAAGTATCGCCTAGTTCTATCAATTTTTCTAAGCTGTTAATTTTATCACTACCCTTTCCGGAACTAGATCTAATTTTAATAAAAATAAAAACCTGATTGAGTATGCAAAGATTAATTAATTTCTATGGATTGAGTGAGGAATTCAATGAATGGAAATAATTATAGGATGAGACGTCATCGGATGAAAACGGAACAAACCTTTCTTTCACTGGCCATCGAACTGCTTAATTCTGCTGAGAGGAAGTGGCTCGGTGTAATGGCAATACGCTCGCCAGCTTTTCGTTATATTTATTTAATGATTACAGACTTAATTAAAAAATATATATTTACATTCACACTCCAAAAAATATTTATAACGCAACCATTGTGCGTGTCGATAGTTGATTTTGAAATATATTTAATCCCTGTGTTATACTAGCTCACCTGATTACCATATCACGTCTCGACGGTCGGTTTCCTGAATACCTACAAGTTATCAGTTTAATGAACCACGAACAGTTCAGGTAATGAACTAATTAATCGTTGACGACTAAGTGGCTGGCAAAGGCATCCGACTCGGTTGGTACTTGCAGTATTGAATGGGTAACTGAGTTTGATCGATATAAAGGGAAGTAGGTCATATTGGGAAATAATGCAGATGTATGTTAACTTAACTAGGTATCTACGAGGTAGCCTCTATCTGTAAGGCAATCAGGAACTTGTAATAAAATCGTAACGTCTTCAAGAAAACATGCTGTCACTGTTATACTAATTTATGAAATCTGTAGTGTGAGAGAGATAGAAGACGTTATGTTACCGAAACAGTATGTAAAGAAGAATGTGCTTGAGGTATTGTTATTTAAAGATACTTAATAAGAAGTATCCACTTTACGAATTTTATCGCATTTATTTGTTTTAATTGAAATGTTTACGTAGTAGTATATTTTTAGACCAGGGAATACTATGTTCGCGTATATATTAAAAAAAACTATTATAAGTACACCAACTTATTTATTTCACACTAGTAAAGTGTCCTGTATTCGAATCCTGGAAGGGACAAACTTGTGTAATTAGCAGGAATGTTTGTAGCCAAATCATGGATGTTTAATATCTATATAAGTATTATATACTGAGATCGCCCGCAGCCCATTGTATGGGACCCATAATATAAGCGTTACTTAGTGTGGGACCGTAGACCAACCGAAATATTATTATTATTTAGTTCATATTTAGGTCATTTTGAAACGTATTTATACTTAAGCAGTACTCCTTCTAAAATTTGGAGAGGTACTGATAAAGAGATGTGTACGTACGTTTGGAAGATAAGTAATCAGAAATGGTTAACTTATATTACAACCACCAGAATAAACTAAGTAATACAACTCACTAAACAAGCAAGAAATAGTCTAATAGGCATGTAAATTATACACGAAACTATTCTAATTTCTTATCTGAACCCTAGATAATTAGAGTGGATTTTACGTTGTTACGTTGAAAACCGTCACATGCGTACAGAAATATTTTACTTACGTATTTTATGACGTCACTATCGCGACTAGTGTGACAAGTAACCCATGTCACGTCACAATCCTCTTAAGTAGTGTTACTAAGAGCGTTGCTGGGCCTTGCGGCGGTATTGCTAGGTACTGAAGAGCTATCTAGCTGTATACGAGTATCTATCGTAGAACAAAATGTTGCTTTATGTTCAGAATTGAGTTACTATGAGCTATCAGCTCACAGAGAACAGTTTTAGAGATTCTTTCAAAAACTATATTTCGACGAGTTTTTAGCGGGTACGTACCTAAGCTAATAAGTATTTTTAGTCTTTCTTTTTTATGCTTTTGAGGTCTGGATTCATGTGGTTTCATCTATTTAGAATCGCAGCCATTTTTAAACAGTTTATATGACGTTTTCATATGCAGTGAATAAATAAGGAACTTAAATAAATCTTGCGGTTTCAGTCCAGTGTGCTTCGTACTAAATACATGTAGGTTCAAACCACAATTATTATTATTCCTTAATATACTTAAATGGTTATTTTATAAATTCCAGTTTTCAAATATAGCAAGCGTTCTGTAGATGTATATGCAATTGTTATAATAAGCAAATATATACATCTTTCTCATAATAAGAATGGATGACGATGATTTCCTGAATTCCATTCTTTGTACCTAATTGCCATCCTACATGTGAAAATATAACAAAATCAGTACCAAAATTTAAAAAACACCGTCCAATAGTATTTAAAAAAAAATACTCGTGTTGAACACGATATCAATTAAATGTTATCATAGTATCATTAGAGCGAATAAGTAGCTATATTTTTTTTTATTTTTTTTTTTATTACATTATAGGCAAGTATTTGATCTCGATCTCACCTGATGGTAAGTGACGATGAGATCTACGATGGAGCATACTTGCCTAGGTAGGAAGGCGGCAGTAGAGCGAGACGCTACATTCGCTAGGCACATGCAGCGCAACTGATCTGACCCGCCATCCATGAATGGCAACACCGAACATCATGCCGGAACACGGCTAGGCCGCTTGGCGACATGGCTTTGTTCAGTGGGTGGCGACTAGCCACGGCCGAAGCCTACCACCAGTAGAGTTGTCACCTGGTTGGCACCACCCAGGGTCACGTGTAGGGTATCTCGAGGGTACTTAATTCTCCTACGGACAAAGGTGACTCGACCCCAAATATTTTAAACAGATTTTTTTATGTGCCTAAAATAATTTGCGTCTACGATAAAAACAATTGTTTATATTTTCAGTGACACATTGTATGTACCTAGTAATATAGTTGCGAGCACGTTGCAGCCTAAGTACCTATCAAACTGGTGGAACAAAGCGGCGTATGTCTTGTATTATGCAAACGAGCATCATGTAAGGCGTGGATTTATGGAGCAAGTTCGCTGGAAATCGCGGAGCCTCCGCCACCCGAGGGAGCAACGAGCTCGCTACTGCTCCTTGTATTCATACTTAGCTACAGAAAGATGGGAAGCGATTGCCTCCTGTATTTTTTATTGTGGTATTACTATAGGTATCTACAATTATTATTAGATTTTGACGGAAAAGGGAAAATTTTCCAGCCAGGCGGGTGGTGTGCCTGGCAAGGCGGCCGCTATGCCCCAACGGTTTTTGTCTAGATGTTGTATATATGTTACATGCTCCGAAAACTCTCATAGCGCGTCGCAGGATTGTATGGCGAATTGTCAATTGTTCTAAACGTCATCTGCAGCGCCATCTGTGTAGCTTGAGGCGCGGTTGAAGAGGTCGCTACAAGATAAATGCCGTTCTCTTCTTTGCCTTATTCAACCATTCTGTAGGTTTCCTTTAGCGTTTACTTCTTTTGAAAGTCTGGGATTTGTATCCAGTTCGATGCAGCTGATTTCTTGACGTTATATTTCAAGCGCATTTTAGGTCGCGGGCGTTTCTTTTTCACACACTGCTTTAACACAACAGGCACAACAGGCAGTGATAGCCAAGTTGGTAGAACGCTTGCCTCGGTAACGAGGATTGCAGGTTCAAACCCCGGCTCGCACCTCTGGGATTTTTCAAGTGCAAATCTCATTTTCAACCATGATTATCACTTGCTAAACGGTGAAGGAAAACATCGTGAGGAAACCTGCATGTCTGAGAGAACCCCTCGAAAGATGTGTGAAGTCCGCCAATCCGCACTGGGCCAGCGTGGTGGACTATGGCCTAATCCCCCCTCGCATTGAGGGGAGGCCCGTGCCCAGCAGTGAGACATTAAAAAAAGGGCTGGAATTATTACTGCTTTAACACACACACGCACACACACACACAGAAACAGTGTTAGAACACTGCTTTAAGATAATATAACCAACGCATTTCCACTTGCGACTGCACTTCTACATCATACGAAAAGAAAACCCAATACAAAAGAGAGTAGGTTGTATGTCTTCTTAAATGATCCCCTCATAATTATTTTATCCTTTCTCAGTGGGATATAAAAAGGGCTAACTATTATCTCTTATTATTTTATATCGGCAATAAAACGTGGATGTAAAAATTAATCATTCAATGAATTTCTAAAAATAGTTTCATTTCAAATTACTCTTTACCAAACCTGAACGAGTGTATTAATAAAGGACTGCCATTGACTTTTTTTTGGTTAACAAACTTATTAAACATAGACTGACATTACGGAGGTTGTCTGTAGGTTGTCTCGAAACGAATTGTGATTTATCCACGTGTAAGTAAAAGTTTTTATTAAGTTTTAAACACGTGCTCTTATGACTCTATCACTAATTAAATTGATGGGTGAATTTTACCTAATTTTGAAAATGTTATCCCTCAAAACAATAGCCACCTTTACAGGTAGGTACTCTGTTCACAGTCTGGATCGGCTTTCGCACGAACGAGAGCGCGCATTGAAGAAACGCGAACATCTCTGGTAGATAATTAACAATAAGAAAACCGTATAGAAACAGATTCGCGAAGAATCACTATGTTCTAGACTGTGGTTCCGGAACCACAACTTTAGAATCACATTGAGATATGCGAAATCGCGCACCCCGCGACACCGCGAGCGGTACATAATCGTTATCAAATTGTCCATGCTAAACTAACATACCTACATATCTTGATAGGCGTATGTATATTTATTTATGTGTCATATGGGGCTCTTAACATAAAAATCGTGAAAGTAAAACTCATTGCTTTTACAATAAGTACGCAGATTTGTAACGTTTCCATTTCTCTGTTTAAAAATGTATAGGCCGCGATAACGTAGCGTCTTCCTTGCGAAAATAGCGCAATACATTTCGGAGATATCCGTGCGATATGGATCGCTACTTTTTACTGAATAATGCTGCACTACATTTAGTGTAGACCTTAGAAAATCAATGGAAAAGTAGATTTTGGACTTATTACCTGAAAACAATGTATTTTTTTAAATCTCGTGTTTAATGTGTCGTGCTTTTAATGTTTGATGCTTGCACAATAAAAGTATAAAGTATAGGAAAAATAGAGTAACCTTAACACAAACAAAGGATATAGTAGGTAGGTATTATATAATTATAATATCTCCGAACACCTCTCCTTAAATAAATTATTGAAAAATAAGATACATTACACAATATTTTAACTAACACAAGTCAGTTATAAGTTAAGGCATTCATTTATTTTGCGATAAAAACGGTTGAGCACGTGTTGAAACTTCTGATATTCTATTACTTAAATAATTATTTCGTTTTTAATAAGATGACTTACAGACGGCCGGCGTAATTTATAAAGGTTGAATCATAATAACTTATACAAATAACAATATAACGTGGGGATTATGTAAATTATTATTATCAGTATAAATAAATGTGGGAAGCCCAGGTTAATTGTTAATGACAATAGTGGATGCACTGCAGCACCTCTACGTACATTATATTGCATTACAGACGTACCTAATGGTGTTTTTTTTTAATTTATTATATACTGGAACCCATACATTCATTCGATATTAATATTTACTCAATTAAATAATATTATCGTAAATAAAACACTATTACATCGTAATAAGACTGTAAATTGGACGACTAATCGTGTGAAAACATTATTTGTTCGGATACGAATCCGTACATTGCATACATTGGTAAAAATAATCTTACGAGATAATAAATACGACAGTATCTTCTTCTTTTTTTTTCTTTACGAAATGAGATGCGATGAAATAAAATGGATATGAAAATGGCCTCACCCACAACTTAGCGGTAATTTTGCCAATGTCAAGTAATTAATAGCAATAAAACATTCAAGAAATACACATTATAAATAAAATAATAGATGTGACACGATGATATGAAAATGGCGTGTCTGACAGTATCTTATTATTTCACGAAAAACGTTTGACAATTTATAATTGATTTAGTCATATTTTATATAAGGTACTAAAACATAAATAAGGGCTAGCACGCAGGTCAAGACAAAACCTTTGTCAAGGATTATGTCGCATCGAGTCGCTCACTCGCTTCCGTAATTCATACAACGAAAAGAAACAAAATCAGTTTATCTCAAATTTTGTCTTGTCGCTACTAGTGCAGGTTTGGTTACCTTCGGTACGAAATGGGATATGTTAAGTTAGGTTCATAAATCAATCAGCAGAACGATTTGGGGCATTGATTTACGATTTGGAGGCTTAATTAGGTTAGTAATCAGAGTACCCTGGCTAATAAGTTTAGGTCAGGTTAGAACTTAAACCAAACGAATTCTGTCAAGTCCACGCGGTAGGCCAGAACTGAATTTTCTTAACATCAATTGGTGAGTGCGGCGAATATTATTTTGAAAACAACTCTTCATTCTACCACTTTGCGTATTAATTTGTGAATAGTATTTTTTAAAGTCATAATTTATGTACCGACATTTTGTAAAATGAAGAATTTGTCAAACGAATTGATTAGTGAAATAATAATGATTTAATTTATATTTTAACATTTACAAAATAAAAATTTGCTAATTGTGTATTCGTCAAATGATATTTTATTATGAGTTATGTTTGTGGATACGATGTTTGTCAACTGAATAGTTTTGAAACGTTGTTTTGTATAATGATCTTTTATCAAACGTTTTTTTATGAAACGATAGACAACCGGTTTTTGATACTAAGGCCCATTTTACCATATCTACCCGAATTTCTTATAATATTAATTTTATTTTAGACAAATTCAGAACGTCTCTCTGCCAAGCTAAGAGGATTGCGACATGACAAGGGTACTTGTCACACTAGAAGCGATAGTAACGTCATAAACGCAACACATTTCTCACAACAAAGAGAGATTAGCTTAGCCTAGATTTTGTGTATGCTAATTTAAATGTGTAAAATTAATAATATGGGTAGGTACCTCAATTACGAGGCCGGTCCCCGACCAGGTGGTCTGACCAACTCAAAGAAACACCAACGTCCCGCTTCTACGCCGCGGTGAGGATGGCCACAGACCGGAGCCGATGGAGACAGTTCGTCCGATCCAAAGAACTGCCGTGATGATCACGATCCTCAGTCATGAGGGAACGACCGGAGAGAGAGACCTCAATTACTTTTCCCTTTGGGTGTATGTCACTATAAGATCCTTGGACGCCATCATACTTATGTTTTCATTTTTGTGAAAAATATACAATCCTACTAATTATGGTTACTTATATAAAATGTCACATCTGTGCTACACTCTCATCGTCGAAATTCGATTCGTATGCATCATTCTAATTAGCTCGATATTTTTTTATTAATTATTGGTGTTTTCGCTCAACAATTCATCCACCGGATTGGTCTTCAGCTGCGTCAGTCATTCTGCTAATTAACAATTAATTTGTCACAGATTTTCTCGTGACAACAGTGCCATCACTCAAGTATTTTGTATACAACTGTTTAAAAGTTCCCGCACAAAAAGCTAATTGAATCTTATCCGAAATGTCGGGTTGTGGAACAAGGAAAAACTTGGACGAGCCTCGCTACTTTTATTATTGCTAAAGTTTCACTTGACAGCCTCTACGAGAACAGGCGAACAATTACGCTCTGACGTTTATGTATTTGTCTTCAAAGGGAGTGACAGGAATATGCCTTGTTCTTATTTGTAGAGATTCGTTTATATTATTGATAGCTCGTTGTGCCTGTGACATTGTTTATGCGATTTTTTTTATTTGTTAATTTTGTTAGAACCTATACTCATTTTCGCCATAGCCAGTATGCTCGGATCTCAGCTATCGTCATTATGCCAGACACCATTATAATCATTTTGTAGTTATACTGCACTAACTTAAAAATAATTGGAGTAGATTGAATGGAAAACTCAGTAAAATAAACATAGATAAGGTACCGTAGTTTTTAAAAATGCATATTTAATTATATATTAACTTTGTAGACACACTACAATACGATGGACGATGAACGATTAACGATGATAAAGGTAGGTTTGAAATTATTATGTACCAACAGTAAAATAATTTTCGAGATAGCTTTTAAAATAACCAAAATATATTCGTATTGAGTTTCTGGTCAGAAAAGACAATGACGTCACCACCATAAATCAGCGCACTTACTTTTACACAACTTTAATATTTCAAGTCAATAATATAATAAAAAAAAGGATTTCAGTATGTAAAAATAAATTTTGAATACAAGAAATATTCTAAACTCATTTATTTGTGAACCACCTTATTATATTTTTTCACTGACTGTACTATAATTACGTATCACACGTATCTAATGTTTGTATTCCATATGTAATGTATGGAGTACTGACACTGACACACTGAATATTGTGCTATGATATTACGAGCGTGAGTATGCAGATAAGTAGCTATATCTACATTTATATTAAACAGATGTTAACCTTGTAAACATCAGTAGTGACTCCGACCGGTTACGAAATATACGCATTCGTTCGTCTGCTTCTCGTTCTGAATACGGATTTGTGGTAAATAAATAATTTATTTTGTTACCATCTTGATAAATAGTTTTGGGAAAGAATGTGTAAACATTCTTTCGTGAGAGCCTATTTACATCTCGTATTAAAAGTAGAGTCTAGTGCTTTAACGTAGCCTTTTGATAGCTTACTTTATATTATTAATCATTTTAGATGCCGGTAAAATTATACAAAATGGACATAAGTCCGCCGGCCCGCGCGGCTGTGATGGGCTGTCACATATTCAATGTAGACACCAATATGGTGGAAGTTAACCTACTGAACAAGGAGCACCTGGATCCGGAATTTAAAAAGGTATTATCTTAAATTTAAAATATAATAACATCAATTTTAACCAACTATTTTGATTGGCTATACACAGTGGTTAAAGCTACCTTGATATTTTTATATGCGCGCAAACATATAGCACTCTCTTGTCTAAAAATATCTAGGTGTAATGGAACGTAGACTTCCAGACAGTGAAGCATCTATCACCCTTACGATAACTATTCATCCGAATCGCTTATTTTGATCACCCATATTTTGATAATAAATATTCAAGATAATTTGCTATACTTGGCACCCACAATTTAATTACTAACTGATAAATACAAATTCTCATTTCCAGATTAATCCTTTACATACGGTCCCAACACTTGAAGATGGCGATCTGGTATTACACGACAGGTGAGTGATGTTTTATTAATTTCTAAACACAGACTTGATAAAAAGTAACGTTGTCACTAGCAAAGTGAAGCCATTGTTTCAGTGCATTGTAATGGTAAATGTTACTACATACAAAACTTTTTGCTTAGTAAATGGTGCGGCATTCCGGCATGGACTAAGAAGTTCTGGATACAGTTTTCTTATATGTGTATATGCTAGGCCCGAGATTTTCTAGCCTTCACTTTTACCACGTCTGAATATTTTAACACGTCTGTGAACGTGGATAACGTTTACTATTTTGTTTTAGCCACGCCATACTCATATATTTAGCTGAAGTATACGGCAAAGATGATTCGTGGTATCCAAAAGATGTGAAGAAAAGAGCGCTTGTCAACCAGAAGCTTTTCTTCGACACTTCCATTCTGTTTCCGAGGTTACGGAATATAACGGTATGAAAATTCGATTAGCAGATATTTTCTTTTAGTTTCTTGACCTTTATGGAGTAACTTAATAACTTAATATTACTCTTGTATCGAAATTAAGCTGCATTGCCTCAAATTGAGATCAAGTGTGTCTCAGTAGTCCCGCCTCCAATTGATTGCGACTAAATACCAAAGGGTAAAACGTGGGTGCACAGCATGGCACTTCTGTCCATCGTTTCTGGAATACTGGTGTGATCATGATATTTCAATATTTTTCAGTACTCAGTCGTTATGGGAGGAGAAACAACACTCCAACTGAAACTGTTAGCCGAAATAGAAGAATCCTACGGATTTATGGAAACCTTCCTCTGCAAGACGAAGTATATAGCTGGAGACAACATCACGATTGCTGATGTGTCTGTCATTAGCAACGTATCGTTTATGATTCGTATCGTGCCGCTTGACAAACAAATGTGAGTATTATTTCCTTGCCAAATATGAAACAGGACTTTTTGGCGGGAAACTGAAAAGTCATGACGTCAGTTGTGTTTTAATTTCTTAAACTATTGTTCCTTCGAGTTATAGTGAGTGATATAAGTGGAATATTAACCATTATAGGTTCGGTAAAGTGCACAAGTGTAGGTAATTGAAACAGAGTGACGAAACGTGGCTTTTCAGTTTCTCACAAAAATCCATTTAAAATCTTTCGGTAAAGTATCCATCACTTTACTGATTGAGCGATGGGGGGTATTTTACTTGAGCCTAGGCTTTGGGCCTGAGCATATGCTCAAAAACAGAAAAAAAATATATTACTTGACACTGGCAAAATACCTATGGTGATGCCAAATAAAAAAATAAAAAAAAAATGAAACAGAGAACAAAAACAATTGCATGCTGCTATGCAATTGTTTTTTTTCTTCGATTAGATACTCGGGAACTCCGTATACTGTTAGCAATGTATGTGCGAATTATTCTATTTACAATGGCTTTAAGAAGAACTTTATAACAACAAAATGCTACGTTATGTATATGCCATTTGTAAATTTATTAAAAAATCTATAAATTTGGGGTTGAGCTCATGAGTACCAACTCTCGTGCACGGATAGATTGATAGGTGTTGTATTATACTATACCAACATAAATATTTTTAAACGTACAGCATATTTTGTCTCATATTGGTTTTGCGTTTTTAATACTTCAACCCCGTATAGCACTGGTCACAAATTATTTTTTTCAGTTATCCAAAAACAACAGCATGGGTGGAGGAAATGGAGTCACAATCTTATTGTCAAAAGTTCAATGCTCCCGGATCAGTGGCACTTGTAACATTATTGAAGGAGCGCTTAGAAGAGAATAAGAAATCAAAATAAAAAGAAATGTGCGAATCTCAATATTTTTGTGTATACTCCGTGTTTACAAAATAACTGTCACAATATAATTGTTTTAAAAGTTTTATTAGTATCTATATTATCTATATTTAAATATATAAAATTGGAGTGTCTGTTTGTAATATTAAAATAACCGCTTTTTACTAAGCTATTTGGATGTATACACAGTATACATACCAAAACATATTTTTTGTCTGTCTGTTCGTTACGGCTAATCTCTGAAATGCCTGGACCGATTTTGACGAGACATTCACTGGCTGATGTAACAAGGAGTAACTTAGGCTACTTTTATTTTAGAAAACCTTTTTTTGGTAAATACCACGCGGATGATGCCGCGGGTAACAGCTAGTAATATATATAATAGCTGCGTATTGACTGAACCTTGGAACAAACCTCTTTATACATTAGCACACATACATTACATTATATGATGCATTACATTTCTGATTAGCGCAGTGGTAGTGACTCTGCTTTCTGCGCCAAGGGTCCCGGGTTCGAATCCTGGTAGGGATATAATATTTGTGTGATGAGCACGAATGTTTGTACCCGAGTCATGGATGTTTAATATGTATATAAGTATTATATACTGAGTTCGCCCTCAGTCCATTGTACGGTACCCATAACACAAGCGTTAAGCTTAAAGTGGGACCGTATAGTTGGTGTGTTCGTATGGCGATTTATTTATTACTAGCCCTATTATTTACTACTTTATTACGATTTATTTATTTATTGTTGCCCGCGACTTCGTCCGCGTGGTATTTAACAACGTCTCAACCGTTGGCAACAGCCTGCTCGCGTTCTGATCCCGCGGGACGCATTGCAGATTGTTGCTATCAAACTTTAAGCAGGCGCAGCGCTGCAACATTGGTTTTAATTTTTTTTCGAGAGATCCAATTTTTTTTTCTAAAATAAAAGTAGCCTAAGTTACTCCTTGTTACATCAGCTATCTGCCAGTGAAATTCCCGTCAAAATCGGTCCAGCCATTTCAGAGATTACCCGGAACAAACAGACAGACAGACAGACAGACGGACAGATAGACAGACAGACGGACAGACAGACAGACAGACAGACAAAAATTGTAAAAAATTTTGTTTCGGTATAGGTAACGTGTATACATCCAAATGCACTTAGTAAAAAGCGGTTATTTTAATATTACAAACAGACACTCCAATTTTATTTATATGTATATATTTATTATACATGGGATAGCCAAAATATTGAAAGCCGTATACCAAAATCCACTAGGTGGATTTTAATGAAATGTTTGACGTTGATAGCTTTTATACCGGTACGTCAGGTGCGAGATTATTCGTAAGCTAACCGTATACTTCATAATCTACGGTATTTAGAAATTATGTATGGAGAATTGAAAGTTTTAAATACCGTTCGCTAGAGGCGCTTTTCAATGCTCCATACAAAATGCCTGAATACGGTAGACTATAAAGTATACAGTTAGCTTGACGTGCTGGTCAATATAAATATAAGCCTATTTTTATTCTGGGAATTGGAAGGGTTCCTCCAGTATATTCAAACAGCAGAACCCATGTGTACGAGGCTGCAGACGCAGGCATAGCAATGTAAATTGATCCTACATTATCGAAAGTAAAAGAGTTGTGTCATTAAATCCAACTGGATTGCAATACAAACGCCGTTATGAGAGTAGGATAACATTATTTTGGTATAAAAGAGGGGTGGCGGGGGGACTGACAGGTCCGCAGATGTTAGCTGACAACGGTCGTCCACTGTGACACAGTAATCTATTACTTCGGAACACTTAGCCGACCCCGTTGTTACCCGCTAAGTTGGACAACTATATATCGCATAGTAGAAAACTATGGCCATCGGCTACTTCGTTCGAGTAAAAAAGCCGTTGGCCGCGCACTCCTAGCACATATGTGACAGATTAAGGGAAAAGACAGCGCCGTTGTTGCTACCCTCCGTGGGTATCAGTCTGTCGGAAGTTTATCCAAATAAATATATTTTGTGTAAGTAATACCTACTTGAATTATTTGCTCGTTTATCAATTGTTGATACGCAAATTTTGTTTTGATAGTTTTATTTAATATGATGAAACTATCAAACAATTACAATGCTATGTAGGGGTGTCCACTTCGAAAAAACATCGATGTTTTTTTCGATGCGATATATCGGAAGTGTGCATCGATGTCTTCCGATGTATCGGTTAGAAACATCGATGTTTTCTGAAAATCGAGTACTTTTTCTAACATTACATCACAAACCCTCACCTAGTCAACTTCTGACATACCATGCAAACGTCAATTTATAATTACATAAATACTACTCCTACACTGTCACTTTTGAAAGATTTGACAGATCGATTGTGGTAGCAGACTTGGGGCCCAGTACTGTCCATGTCTGCAAATTTATCGCGTGTGTTCAAGGACGCTGAATGTTCAAGAAATCTATATAACTAAGGAAATAAAACTGTTTATTAAAAAAAAAGTATAACCTATGTATGAGAACAATATTGATTATAGTATGACAGTACAAATGAATTAAATTCATCCTCAACATTAAACACTATTTCCAGTGTTCTTCTGATAAACTTTACAAGAACAAAAGTTTATTTAAACGCTTTCCCTTGAGTCGATTTCTTTGTTGGTTTACTTGGTTTTTGTGTAAAGCTCACTGAGACAGCAAAAGTAGCAGTAGAATTCAGTGTGTTGTTTTTTATTTTTTTTTAGTTTGGCATCACCGTAGTTATTTTGCCATTGTAAAGTAATATAAATTATTTCAGTTTTCGAGCATATGAGCAGGCCCAAAGGCTATATCAAGTAAAATACCCCCCCCCCATCCCTCACTCAGTAAAGTGATGGATACTTTACTGAAAGATTTTTTATGGTTTCTTTGTGACAAACTGAAAAGCCAAGTTTCGTCACTCTGTTTCAATTACCTACACTCGTGCGCCTTACTGAACCCATAATAGTTAATATTCCACTTATATCACTCACTATTACTCGCAGGAACTCTAGTTTTAGAAATTAAATCATAACTGACGCCATGACTTTTCAGTTTCCCGCTAAAAAGGCCGGGTTATGTTTTTATTTTATTATCTATCGCGGTGAAGCCAACATCAATTTCTAAATTTGGCGTAAATAGTTGGCAGTCCAACCAGAGCGTTCAAATATTACATACACACATAGAAATAAGATTCCGGACCCCCTGCGTTCATATAAGTTTAAACAAAACATGTTTCATATAAAAAAAAGTAAAATAAACATATTTTAAAACAAATAGAAATAAAGAAAAAGTTTTTTGGTACCTAATGATTTAGAAATCAAACTGAGTTTTTATGAAATTAACTGGTTACCATTGATTCGATGTTTTATGAAAATACATCGATACATCGAGTATATCGATAACCTTTCAAAACATCGGCCGCGCTATTAGCTAAGAATTTGCGATAGCAGAAAATCGCGCGGTGATGGCTCCATCGACGCGCGATGAATCGCTTCGTGTCAAAAAAAATCGTATTACGTATGAGATCGCTTACTTATGGCTCACCGATGGCTCCATGCACTTTTCGCGGCGACATTAGCGCCAAAAACGATTAAGTAGCGATAACAGGAACTAACTTAATGTCAAACAGAACATCTGTTAGACATCAAATCGTCGTATGCAAATAGAAAAACACATTGAAATCTTACAATATTACCGTGTCGTCTGTTTTGTGATAGTTTCAAGTAGCCGACCTACGATTCTGTCGGGTTCAGTGTTGTATTTGGATCCCAGCAGTCATACATTATTTATAAATACAAAGGAATAAGGTTAGGTTATAATGTGATCAACTCAGTGAATTATTTCTATGAAGACAAATAGTGCTTCGTACGACCAACTAGAACATCTCTTGGTGGCCATTAATTGGCTTGCAAAGCATCCCGCTTTAGCCAAAGGCGGCGTGATGATGTGATGGAACTCACGTGAAAGCAGACCAGCAGGCTGCTAGATAGGGAACCTTAGTTAGTTTATCCGTGTATGTGTATTATTAAAGATATTTAACAAGTAATTTGCTTTTATTATCTTACGGTATATCTCCTATTTCCATAGTAGTTTCACAATGTTTGAAATAAATTAATAAGATAGGTACATAATTATAATCGCGCCAAGACCATTGATGGTCTACCTGCAGAACAAATTCGATGGTTGCGCAGGCTGAGCTAGTTTTATCAGTTTTTCTGTATTTCAGGACAAAAAGAAAAGTTTCATAAACACTTACTTTAGATTATTTTCTATTAATGTATATATCCCAGTACAGTAAGTAACCTTTTGATAACTACTTGAAACACACTAAAATACATTTGAGTAAAGGATATGCATAATAGAATATTGTTACATGGGTTTTTTTAAAAGAACAGAAATGCAAGCACAGTATGTATAATTTATACATAAGTGAGACAAGTATTCCTTGTCTTGGTATAAATTGAAGATTGTTTGGATTTGGTCGCGCACAATACATGCAAACCGTCTGTTAAGCTTATAAAATACACGAAATTAATTATTGTTATGGAATAAAATAATAAACGTTTGAAATAGTTAGTAAGCGACTAGAGCGATAGGTAAGCCATCGATCAACATCACCTAAAAGGTTATTGCAATTTTGACAGCTCAAACTGCTCTTCGATGGTTATCGCTTTGCTATTAAAATCATACGTAATACGAAATATTAAGATGACAATACAGAAAAATGCACATTTTAGTTCGTCGATTGTTCCAAAGAGGCAGCACTGTCATCTTTCTGCTATGGCTTGGCTATCGCTGATACGTAATACAATTTAGCCATTCTAAAGCGAATATGGCAAAATTTTCGCCATCGCTAGCTTTCTGCAAGATACGTAATCGCACCGCCGATCGATTCGATGTATCGCATTGTAAACATCGAGTGTTTCCGATGCATCGATGTATATCGAATAGCCCTAATGCTATGCAACTAAAGTGCTATTCTTACTTTAGTCTAATTTTAATAGATATTAAAAAACCGCTCAGATAGCGACAACGCCCCACTCTTCCCCGAAAGGAAGCGAACGATCATCGAGGGCTGATGGTAGTCTACCATCGCCCGCCTCACGCTCAGGGCGCCGCGCCACATCTCATCAACGCGGCTTTCGGGGACTCACATAGTGTGAAAGTCTCGGGAAGAGCTTACTATAGAAATGATCCTATGAAGTAAGGTCTTAACTCAAGCTTGCCAATTGAATCGTGTCATGAAATTGAGGGGAGTACTTAACACCGCGGTTTAAAAATCCTTGTTTGTGGTACAGCGACATCTAGTTTAGAATTGGTTAAACTTTGCGTTGGTCACCCATCTCGTTATCATTGTCTGTTAACAGATAAATATGATTTAATAATAAATAACATAATTAGATAGTGCTACTTTTATGAATTAACATAAGACATAAAACCCTTAAATGTGTGTGAAGTAAGCAAAACCCTGACAAACTGGCTGACTAATATTTTTATTCAGAATTCAAATGTAAACATTACTTACGTATTGATTTCAGTAAATATGTAGTCCGCCAGGGAAAGTTTTCCGATCTCCATATAAGTTATTGGCGTTTCCGCCCTGTACCCTTGTTATTTCCGCTTTTATGAGAAAATTTATTCTTACTCAGTTTTTGTACCTTGAACATAGACACGTAAGTACTAAACTATAAAATGGATCCCATATTCACGTATAATTGTTTTATACATATTATTTAAAATCAAAGCGGTCACTGCGGCATTTTATTTTGAAATTAGAACAGCAAGAATGTCGCCTTTGGATCTTGGTAGCGTCTCATCCATTAGATTCCGCCTTCTCAGACGCAGAGCTGATAAGATAAAGCTTTAGCGTTTCATCTGTACAGCGGTAGAGAACTAAATGTATAGATTTTCCTTGCCTTCTACTCTAGTAGTTCGGGTTCTTAAATTATCTTAAGCTCGTAAAAAATAATATATCTATAGAAACACACATTCCGTTTGTATGCCCCATGAGAATGAATTCGATCGCTATCCATTGTTTCCCCATAATGGATATTTTATGCAACATTGTGCGAAACGCTTCCGTCTCCGATGTCTGTACCTCGACATGTTAACTGTTATGTTCTCAATAAAAGCTCATAATAATGACGATAACGTTACGCTTTGCGTAAAAGTCTCACAGCTTAGTGATTATAAAACAACCTGTTACTGCTCAAAATATATTCTTGTGACAGGTCTGTACTTCATGTGTGAGATTATTCCTAAGGCAACCGTATACTTTATAGTCTACACTATAAAGTTAGCTTATGAATAATCTCACACTTGACTTGCAGGGTGCGAAATGCAACATTTCGACGGTCTGAGTTTTTTTTTGTTCGAAAATTAAAACATTTTAATATGTTTGCCATGAGAAAGAAATATGTCAATATACTATTTATATTTATTATTCCCACTATACTTAAGAAGATCTTACGAAGTTTATTAAAAAACAACATACTCTTCACTAGTTCTCAAGAACAAAAATCCAAAATATACAAAAATAAATTTAATCACAGGTTAAACTTGCGACGATTAATGTAACACGCACACAAAGGCATCCTATATTGGAAATAAAACATTGATCTATACATTGTTTTAGCATCATCTGGAAGTGCCTTAGATCACACATCTAGCCACAGTATGTAAGTTTACATTCCGCTATCAGTAAATGAAACAAGATAACGACATTCATACCGTACTTTTATGCTTCAATAACTACAACGAAGATTCGATTAGCACAGTTGGTAACCCAGCATTCTGTACCGAGTTCGGATCTCCGTAGGGGCAAATATTGTGTGATGACCACGAATGTTTGTACCCGAGTCAGGGATGCTTAATATATATATATATATATATAATATATATATAATATCTGTTTGTACAAGTATTATATATGGGGATCGCTCCCTCTCCATTGTACGGTAACCATAATACAAGCGTTGCTTTGGAACCGTACAGTACAGTTTGTGTGTTCGTCTGGCGATATTTATTTATTTATTCTACCGACAGTACCCAACGCTCAACCGTTCCACTTATTTCCACTAGCGGTCGAACCACCGAACCGCAAGCTTCATTTTGTGATGTCGTTGTATCGTCGAACATAAAGCAATACGTTCAATGCTTTGGTTTTTATAGGCTCTAGTCTTCTCTATTGTTGGATACAAATGGTAACAATTATGTACTTTTACAAAGATTTATGTTTTACAATGTCAATAGCATTATGATGTTCTATTGACATATGCAACATTCAAACCAATCTTCCATCAATATTCTACAAATCGTAAGAAAATTACTCAATAAAGTTCTATTTAATAACAAAATTGGCTATTTGTATTTGTGACGTCACATAGTTTATCATCGTCTTCCATTGCGTGCACTGTGGCATCCGCGCGCCAAACACTGCGTAGCGCTCTCCGCTATGGATGACGATGTGTGTTGACTGTTACACGCTAGATTAAACTTTCAGCGCTTCGTTTTTAATTTTTTTATTTGGAATTCGGTAAATAAATGTTCATCCAGAATGTTTAAATCGTTGTTTTCTGTTAAAAAGAGTGGCCACGGAGCGTATAATACGAGGCAAATGGTACCATCGCGCTGCAGGCACCGATTCTCAAAAATCAATTACTTACGTAGCTGGCACTTATTGAACGGGGTGCGACAAAGACGCATGTTACTCCACGCACTCTTTGTTGATTAAATGCCTAATCTTGTCTATCCATATTGCATAGAGTTCATTATTGTACCTACTCTAAGCTTATACGAGTATTGGTAAAGCTCAAATAGCAACCTAAAATATATTAGACTGTCATTATTTTAGACTCTGATTTTTTTCAAGAGATACATTTGTATCGTCTTATTAAATCTGAAGATGAGAGCAGAATAAAATTAGTTTATATTATTAACTAAAATCTATTCTGTATAAATATGGATAAGTTTAAGTTAGAGTACATTATTAGCGTTCTATGTTCCTTATCATTATCATAATGAACGAACATTTTATGCTGCATTTTCATTTTTCTCCCATTCGAAATTCTTGAAGGCGCTTACACTAATATAAGAATTGCATGAAGATACCAGGCAGTAGAGTATTTAAATAAATTAACCATTGTTCCTGAAACGGGCTCGTGCATGGCTCTCATGTTAATAGTCACTTATTAAAGTGCCTTCATTTATGCACATTTAACTCTTATAGTAAGTACCTACGCTAGATCATAATAATTAAATCTTATCATGACAATAGCAACAAAAAAACCTTTTTTTTGTATTTGTAGATTAAAAGAGGCTGCAGTCATAAATCGTTGTAATAAAAAAACTAAATACATACTTAATTAGTTTTAAACATTGGTTTAAAATTTAAAGTATGACATGGCATGTACTTAAGTGACAAGTAAGTAGCGTTCAACTGAATTTAATACAGTTAACATTGTTTTTTTTTTTATACAATTACAAGTATACATTTAAAAAATGGCAACGATGGCAGGGCCGCGTATGGGTGACAATGCAACGCATGGCGCCTAAACACAATCAACACACACATTTACACCGCATACATACACGAAGAACCGATCAGAAAATCCATATTCCAAACTACTTACTTTTAATCATAGCTCACAAAAATTAAGTTATTTCCCTCCGTCCAATATCGTAGGTAATAATATAGTGTTTTATAAGGATTATAAATGTCGTTAAATTACAGTGCCGGAGCGAAGTCATATTGCCCCAACAGCTATTCATCAAACGTGCGCGCCACTATCGATCATGCCAGCGCTGTTAATGCACCGACAAATTAATGATTCCTTCAAAACACTGCCCTTGTATTACCCTAATGATATTCCCCTATCGCGGTGAATTATCACTTATACGACTCCACGAGTACCAGCCACGCGATTTTATTGTGCAGCAAATTAGTTTTGTATAGGTATCGTTTAACGTTTGTGCGAAAGTGGAAAGTCATAAAATGCAATTAGTTTTATAATAGCAGAGCCCGTGACTTCGTTTGCGGGGATTTTATGTTTTTGGTCGCGGGGTAACTAACTATTTATCAGGTATAACAGATGTCCTCAATATTTTGGATATAGGTATGCCAAGGATAATTTAAATATGCGTTATAAATTTTAAGATATAGTTATGTCCCGGGATAAAAAGTATTCTATACCGGTTTTATAAGCTAAGACTGTGCCAAGTATCTTGAAAATCCATGAGTTAAGTAGATTCCTTGTTATAAGTGATACCTATACAAAAAATCAAACAATGTCAAACTCAGCCTCTGTAATAAAAATAATGTCTTTTAATGTTCTATGCACAGACACGACCGTGTTAAAGTGTCATTATAACGTAAAGATAAGGAAATATATTCTGGTTCTGTGAGTTTTTTAAGTGCATCAACCTCAAAAACCCAGTCGGCAAAAAAATACTTACTTACAGTTCAAGTAAATAAACTAGTTTCAAACCGATACACGGACGTTAACTAGATAAGTGCTTACCCATTTCTTTAGAAATAAGAATTAAGAGTGTGTTTAATTCAAAGCTAAAATGGAACTCGTACTATACTCGAACAGCATTATCAATTATTATTAAGTAACTCAGCATGTGTGTCAGACTGTCAGTCTGTTTATTACCTCTCCACGACTAAACAGCTAAACCATCTTGAAGAAATTTGACCAGAAATCATGAGGCAGTACAGGCTTTTATTTTGAAGAGTATATTTTTCTATTGGTCTTGGAGAATGCCTACTTTAAAAATTCGTGACCTAGGGTCCTAGGGTCTAGCGATTTAAGCAGAAAGTGGTCACAGGAAATTAATCAGATCGTAGAGGCAATTCATCGAGATTGGATTCGTTTAATTTGTATTGAAAAGTACTAAAGTAACACAGTTGCCAGTTATTGATTTCTTGTATTTATGCGAATACTACACATTGAAATAAAACTTATTTCAACGATCGGAACGACCGAACGGAACGTAAAAACATAAAATAAACGGGATAAAATCTAAAAAAAAAAGTTTTAATAAGGTACCAGTGTCAACTGTTGACAACTACATTTAATATATTTTACTTTTCTATGGCGATAAAGTCGCAGTCAAAAACCAGTGTAAAATTATTTGAAATAAAAAACGCCAGTGGTCAACAACTTACTTTCGAATTAAACACAATAGAAAAAACAACTCAAAACTTTCTTGATTTATATTTTCATTTCCGTCTGTTCATGATGGAAAAATTATGTTGTACAGTAGTTGGAGGCATGTGCCCAACGAACGCCCCCTCAATTCATTCAGCCCTTATCTGATTAAAGCACGCGCTTTTTGAATCAACCGCGTGGTCCCTAAGCTTTTTTCCTCATGTTTTATTATACTGACTAATCAACAATTAGCAACGCACATGAATAATTATGAATATCATATGGTGGGTGGTGGTGGGCGGTGTAGTTGGTAGAACGCTCGCTTTGCAAACAAAGTGTGCAGGTAACAACCCCGGCTGGCACCTTTTAGATTTCCGAATTTTCATGTGCGAATCTCAGCTCATTTTCTATAAAAAATATACTGTACGGTGTATATATGCTGTACGGTGAAGGAAAACATCGTGAGGAAAACTTATATACCTCAGTCAAAAGTCATCTGAAGCTCACCAAACGTTAGTGGGCCTGCGTGGTGGACTACGGCCTAAATGCTCATATTGAGGAGGAAATTTTCCGGTATTATTGCAATATGCTCGTCCCCTATTATATTGCATTGGGACCAAAATACTATCAGCGAAATGTGGTTGCATTACAGTGCACCTCTGCTTAACTCTTCGGGGATCTATCCCCATTATCTTATTAAATTTATTCCAATACTCGTGAAAACGTTCTGAATCATCATTTAAGTGGACAAATAGTAAGATATTAAAGTTTACGAATAGCTTACGAATAAACTCGTCCGCTTAAAAGAAGATGTTTTAACCCGAAAGTACATTCGCAACTGGGTATTTGTGGGAACACGAACATTTATCTTTGAAGTTTCCTAATAATGAGCTGTAGCTAAATGGTTGTGTCAAAACTTTACCACTTTGTTTTGGGTAATACCTTCTATGAAAAGTAATCATTTACCCCTACTGACGTTTAAAAAGTTGTATTTTTTTGAGAAACAAACCACATATCGGCGAAGCGGATTGCAGTCCATTGTCTAAGGTTACTCTCAAACTTGTAACATTGCAAGCGCAATGCCCTCCTGTGGTGAATCCAAATACGTTTGTGGTTACATCAGACGTGAGGACTGACACTCGTGAATGCATAGCTACTAATGTAGTACCCTTAATAAACATAAACATTTTTAAATACCATGCCAAAACTACACGCTTAAACCCTAGGTCGATATTATGTATATATTTTGACCACTCAAATAGCGATCAAGTGACCATAAGATTTCTTATATTTACTCTACCACTATAAACGATCTTGTAAGATATATGAAGAGATTACAACTACTTGATCGGTATTTGTTTGACGCTGTCTAAACATGTGCTAAACTCCTGGTACTATGAAGTTTTTTTTTTTCTTCTCATTAAAAGATAAAACCCTTAACGGTGTAGCTGATAAATCTTTTTACACTTCCTTCTAAGGTAATATTTTTCACCCAAGCCTAACTGACTGACCGTAATATTCCATACGTAATACCAAACTATGTAAGATTACTAAACTTTTTTAAGATTATTGATGCTCTGCCAACCTGGAGGATGTTGAACCACGTCCAAGATTATGCAATTCTACCGTAAGACTGATCAATAAAATCGTGCATCAAAACCTTGGTCTCAGTCATGGTCGAATGATTTGGTGTAATAAACCTTTAAACGGAAAACCAGGCATATCGCCAGACGCAATTAATTGCCAAATAGATCCATTAAAAGTAATATTTAATTTAGAATCGCTATCCCACGTCTATTACAATAAAGAGTCTTTGTGTTACTTACTAAAATACAATTTCGCTTGAAACGAACGAATATTAAAGCCATTGTCGCTTTAAGTCTATTTGGCTCATTTGTTTCTAATTGCATTAATAGGTATGCATAATTAATACAAAGGAAATAGGTACGTTTCGCATGCCCGCACAACCAGCAGGCGTATTAGAATTAAGGGGAATCGTATCCTAAAAGTAAAACTAGACATGCACTAAAACGAGCTGATGATAATCCCTTTGTATCCTTGTTATAACAAATTAACGATACATTTCACAGAGTAAAAGCAGGTTCTCAAGTTTCAAAGAAATTAATATGTTAATTATTTAACAGGAACAACGTTAAGTGGAAACGAGATTACATAAACGAACGCTTATAAAAGGGTTTATGAAATTTTCACCATCCTTGATAACCATTAAAAGGAGTACCTTACTCTCATGTTAACGTTCCTGCCGTGGATGGAGCGACGGTTGAACGATTTTGAGAAACTCTGAAGGCCTTGTAATAATAAACAATTAATATTTTTACCTGAGTGAATTGGAAACAGAAGTACGGTTCTACTGTGGCTATAGGCCTTATATTACCGCTATGCGACTTCTAGGTTTACTCAAACTGACAGAGACCTTAGAAGATGAACTGGAAATATTTTATGCCAGTGAATCAGCTTATGGTCATCCAAAGAGGAAATGCTGCCAGCCTTCTAGGTACCCTGCCCTGTGACGGCCCTAGTGCCATTCAGTAGACAATTTGTTTCCAGTTGCTATTTCTTATTATTTCGTATTTCAAATAATTTGTAAATTTTTTTTAGTTGATAAGTAAATATTATATAAAAATAATAAAACGGAAAGTAAAATACCTACCAGAAAGTAAGTACTTCGCTTGAGTCATAAATATTTGAGTAACGTTTGAGTATTCCGACGTATTTTTAACCGACTTCAAAATGGAGGAGGTTCTCAATTCAGTTGTATTTTTTTATTTTAATTAAGTTAAATGTGGTGTAGAATATAAAATAACCTCAACCATCAAAATTACGGTCTAAATTTTTAAAAAAACGAATAGATAAAATGTAAATTTCCGTGTAACGTAGCCATTACAAATTTAACGTACCTACGTACGTACATTTAATCAATTAAGAGTAAAAAAAATATAAGCTATCATGAATAGAACTTTTGTAAAGAAGGTTCCGTACCTATTTCAATAAACACATTCAAAATAAGTAACGTATCAAAATCTCTCAGCAGATAGTTTTAATAATATCAATCTACGGTAGAAAGGTATTAAGGTATTAAGTTTTGAAACAATATACATGCGATGTACACGATGTACATACTTAATAAAATATTTTTGAAATATAAAAAATATTATGAAAAAAAAAACATTACTTTAATGAACCCGCATTAAAAATATGTACATCAAATCCAAAGACAGGATACGCTTTTAACATACAATACCTAACACATATGAGGTAATAGTATTTACCCTACTGTTTAATCGGGAGTCAAAAAATACAACGGTACCCAAAAAAGTGTTAAAAAAAAAGATAGTTTAGCGCTGTATGTATAAATAGGTCTGTAGCATAAACTTACATTTATTTCTAGGCATCGATAGGTTATAGTAATAATGTGGAAGTCACTAATTCTAATTTCCTTATTCGGTAGTGTCTTTATAGTAGTGTCAGCAGGTGAGAACTTAAATTAATTATTATATACTTAAGGCGATGATTTATAAGAGTCCTTATTCTTTACCTGAAGGCCTGATTAGCGCAGTTGGTGCCCTGCTTTCTGTGCCGAGGTTCCCGGTTTCGAATCCCCGTAGGGAAATATCTTTGTGCGATAAACACGAATATTTGTATTTCTAGTCATTGATGTTTAATATCTATATAAAATTATATACCTAGCTCGCTCTCAGTTCATTGTACGGTACCCATAAGACAAGCGTTGCTTAGTGTGGGACCGTATAGTGGTATGTTCATCTGGCGATATTTATTTATTAATTTAATTAAAATATATCTCCAATCAAAAATCAAATAAAATTGAAAGAATAGTTTTTATTCCATTTTGTTTTGTCACAGCTGTACGTCAAGTTCGAGATTATTTGTAAGATAACTATATAGTTTATAGTTGCACGTATTCAGACACATTTTATGGTAAATTGTACAGCGCCTTTTAGCGATCAGTATTTAAATCTTAAAATTATCCATAGTATGTGTCCAAATACGTAAACTATACTGTTAGCTTACGAATAATTTCGCATTTGACGTACGGATAATGCTATTGGTGCTAACATATATTTAAATGAAATGGGTTTTACCCGAGATATAACAATGTTCCTCTGCATTATATTCAGGTAACAGCGAGGTGAAGAGTAATGAAAATTGGAGTACTTCTTCTTGGAGTTTAGGTAAGTTCTAATGTTGCTTAGTTTTAAATATACCAGGTTACTCTAAATGGCGCTGCGCTGGCATACTTCTCAGGGGTACTCTAACAACGATGAATAAAATAATTTAATCGACACTGACAAAATGGCAATATTGTATATCCGATTGCCAACTTCAAAAATGAATACGAAGAACTATATATGTAGAGAATTTTACAGAAACGTCTACTCCCAAGAACACGCAAAATACTACAGTCAGCACTACAGAAAAATCTCACAGTGCTGAACATCAAGGTAAGTTAATAATAAATAATAATGATACCAGCCTTTTTAATGTCCCACTGTTGGACACGGGCTTTCCATCAATGCTAGGGGGATAAGGCCATAGTTCACCACGCTTGCCTAGCGGGCTGGTGGATTATACACGTTTTTCGATGGCTCTCTCAGAAGGGCTGGTTTCCTCACGATGTTTTCCTTTAATGCATAGCAAAAAAATTATAATTGTAAACATTACAATCATTGTATTTACTGCACATTTGCATTTATATAATATAAATAAAAAATAATAATAGGTAGTCATTACAAAAACATCAGGAATAATATAATTATCAGTTAAAACAATTACAGATAAATCTACAGAAATAAGTTCAAATGAATCTACGGAATCTATAGAAAATTCTTCGGAATATTCTACAGAAAAACCTAAAGGCAAGGCTACTGAAAAATCAACAATAAAGCCTACTTGGAATGAGCCTACGGAAAAGACCACAAAAAAGTATACGGATGCGGAAAATGTTACTAGAAATACCACATATAAACCTATGAAGGAAAAGAAACCTACGAAAAATATTATGAAAAAATGTAGACACAAGATCGCGGAATATCCTACAGGACAATCAACTAAGAGACCTAACAGTGCTGAACATCGAAGTGAGTTAATAGAATTGCAGTAATTATCCATTTAGAAATCGTATACGAATAGTTGAATTTACGCTTTTTGAGCGAATTCGTAATAATAATCTGAAATTACAATTCCGATATGTGAAAGAAAAAAAATTGCTCATATAAAATCACAATTGTTATTTTGCTGGGTACAAAAATTATTTTTATACCATTTAAAATATGGCTGATGAATTCCATTTCAACCTTTATGGATTTATTTTATGAAACACATGGTACCAAATATTGTTTTATCTAATACAGCAAATTATTGTTGATGCTAAAAACTAAGATTCACTATAACATGTCCGATTAACATGTCGTTTATTATCTGTATGTCTGTCACACTAGTCATTTACTACACACAGTTTATACACAAACTAAAACTTTTTAGAATGTGCGGAGAATGAAAAATTCGAGCCATGCCCCAACAAAGTTCGCGATCCTCAAACGTGTGAACACCTTGGCTTCCCTTATGAAGATTATGACGATGATAACGAGGAAGATAATTGCTCTGGACAAGGAGCTTGCATTTGTGAAGAAGAATATGTGAGAAACAGACATGGCGTTTGCATGCCAGCTGAGAATTGTCGTAAGTAAAGTATATGTAGTTGTTTTTTAGTTATCACATTTTTTTGGAAATTACAATGTCGTTAGTACTTTAGCAGAAAATGAAAGATCTTCCAGCTAGGCGGGTGGTGTGCCTGACGGGGTGGCCGCTATGCCCCGACGGTTAATGTCGGGATCTTGTATATTCGTACGTGCCCCGAAAACTCTCATAGCGCGTTTCAGAATTGTATTAAGAATTGTGAATTGTTCTGAATGCGTCTGCAGCGCCATCAGTGTAGCTAGTCGCGTGGTTGAAGAGGTCGCTACAGTATATTAAGTCAGCCTATTCAACTTATTTTAGCATTTTATGTATGAGGTCCAAAAACTGTACACTGGGGTCGAGTCACCTTCGTCCGTAGGAGAATTAAGTACCCTCGAGATACCCTACACGTGACCCTGGGTGGTGCCAACCAGGTGACAACTCTACTGGTGGTAGGTTTCGGCCGTGGCTAGTCACCACCCACTGAACAAAGCCATGTCGCCAAGCGGCCTAGCCGTGTTCCGGCATGATGTTCAGTGTTGCCATTCATGGATGGCGGGTCAGATCAGTTGCGCTGCATGTGCCTAGTGAATGTAGCGTCTCTTATCTACTGCCGCCTTCCTACCTAGGCAAGTATGCTCCATCGTAGATCTCATCGTCACTTACCATCAGGTGAGATCGAGATCAAATACTTGCCTATAATGTAATAAAAAATAATAAAAAAAAACACATAATCATCTCGATTTCAAGTTTTTTTTTATATTTAGCTTAATATCCTGTGTATTTGTAGCTTCATGTGGTGGTGACAAGAATGCTACATTAGGTTGTGGCATGAACTGCGGTAGACGTTGTTCCGACTACATGGAAGAGACGTTATGCTTTGAAGTATGTTTGGTAAACCGGTGTGAGTGCAAAGATAATTATGTATTGGATGACTTTACTGGAAAATGCGTTCTTCCAAAAGACTGTAGTAAGTTATTTTATCTCTATTTTATATATTGGATGTTTAAGGCTCCCAAAAACGAAGCCAGACATTTTCTTTTCAATTAGGCACTTGACTATTTTATGCAATTCTCAGGATAAGCAAAACTGAATTCTATTTTTAAATAGTCGGTTATAAACCATGTGTTAGTGTACAGATAATGCCATGCTCTCAGCCGTCAACGATTGCAACCGTTACGATAAAAAGTAGTATTCATAATTAAACGGGTAAAGATTAGCTTTCCAGCCGATAGCTTATACGATTAAGCATAAGAACTTTATTTAAAAAAAATTAAGTCACAACGTACATTCCATCTAGATAAGGCAGCAATAGTTTCCAAATACCACTGGCAATCGGTCTTGGAATGCACAATTTGGCCCGTACTAAAACAGTATTGGTACTACAATCATTCTAAGCAGCTGTCTTATGTGATAATTAAACCTTCAGAGGTAATGAATTTGAATTGTAATGGATTATTTATTATTTTTCTGTTAAATATTTTCAGGTCGTAAATACACATCCCATAACATTAAAAAATCTTGTTCTGATTGTAAGAATGAAGAAGTTCAGAAAAAACATAATTGTTGCAAAAGTTTAAGAAACAACTATGATTCTAGTGAAGAAGGTGATAACTCAGTTGGTGATGATGATGATAACAACAAAAAATGTAGTAATAAAGATAATAGTGAGTAATGTTGTTTTATGATAATGTGTATAAATTATGATGACTTGCTAGCAAGAGTATATGTAAATGTTCTCTTAGCGTCTTTATAATATGGCGTTTGTTTATTTAATGTTTACTTATTAGCAAAGGTGATTACTTATTTCGGTCATACATCGTGTATAATCAAATTATGATTTTTCGACTACAAAATCGTCCATCAATTGTATTCATTTTATTTTTTACTAGCTTCTTCCTGCGGCTCCGCTTGTGGTACCTCAATCAAATTTAGCACTCAGGGATATGCATCACAATTTCAGTGAAAGAATTCCAAACTTTACCACCGAAAGTATAGATTTTTTTATAACTTTTAAATCGTCTATTTTTTCAATAACAGCTGGTATGTCCACAACAACCCAAAAAACAACGTCATCATCAAAATGCTTTGAAGAAGCATTGAGATTTTTCATACCAGCAAACATCGCTTTTGGTGGAAAACTACTCAAAGTTTGTATTACTTGCATTATTTATTTTTAATTAATTTTAATATTTTCAATATTGAAATAAAACTATTTTTAAGGATTTAATCGCGTTTATTTTTCGATAAAATCCTTAAAAAATAGTTTTATTTCAATGTGTAGTATTCGCGTAAATATAAGAAATTTTCAATATTGTTTTTATAACTTAAGTTTTCGACGGGATATAGCCAGATTAGACCAGAAACTACCAATAATTTATATCCCTTTCTTTATATTGACTGAATTAATCTCTCAATATTATTATATTAATTTTAAGCTGTGCATTAAAATCACTACCTAGACGTGCTGTTCTCAATTAAAATCTCTGAAAGATAATGTAATTCCAATTAAATGACTCTAGTCACTTTAATGAATCGACATACCTACATCAAAATTATTTCAGGAATTAATGCGCTTGCACCCTACGAAGAACGTGATGTTTTCAAATGCAGCGATATTGTATGTGCTGGCACAAGTGGCTGTACCTGCGAATGGAGACGCTTACACACAAATACTGACAGCATTGAATTTTAATAACGTGGAACTAGTAAGTACCTGACTAGAGCAGAACAATTTATCACAACTGATAACATATATAACAGTGATGACATATGGTGCCGAGACGTGGTCGCTGACTATGGGCTGCATAAGAAGGCTCAAGGTCGCTCAACGTGCAATGGAGAGAGCTATGCTCGGGGTTTCGCTACGCGATAGAATCGTAAATGAAGAGATCCGTAGACGAACTGGAGTAACCGACATAGCTTAAAGAATTTCCAAGTTGAAGTGGCAGTGGGCAGGGCACATAGCTCGCAGAACCGATGGCCGTTGGGGCAGAAAGGTTCTAGAATGGCAACTACGAATCGGAAGACGAAGTGTAGGACGGCCCCACAAGGTGGACTGATGACATCACACGCGTCGCAGGAAGCCGGTGAATGCGAGTGGCGGAGGACCGTGATGTGTGGAAGTCGTTGGGGGAGGCCTATGTCCAGCAGTGGACGTCTATCGGCTGATAGATAGATAACATATTCCAAAATGGCAACCTCAATATAATAATGCTATTTATAGAACTAAACACGACTGCAACGAAGATATAATAAAAAAAAACGAGTTAATTCAGTGAGGTTGGGTTTCAAGCCATAGCCTACCAACACACACACGTTTCAAGTCCGGGCATTACATGTCTTTTGAGCACTGGCTAAGTTTTCTCAAACTTACGGATTTCCTCACGATGTTTTCTTCTCCGCTTAATAAATGATTACCATTGTTGAAAATCGCATTCGCACATAGATAAAACCCAAAACTTCCAGAGCTTAGAGCTGGGGTTCGAACCTACTGCTGCTGTTTTCCAAGGCAAGCGTTCTAAAGATTTGTCATTGTCATATAATTTCTTGTTATTGTTGGGTCATTGGATGAATGGATGTTTGTTTTTCAATCACGCTAGAACGGCTGAACGGATCTGGATGAAATTTGGCACAGAGATAGATTATAGTCTGGAATAGCACAAATACTACTTTTTATCTCGGTTAAATATTGACTGAGATGATGACGTCATGATTTTTTGCATAGGTAGTGGTAGTTTAGGGGTCAGAAAATGACAAGGACATACTTTTTAATCGTGGGTAACACCGCGGGGCGCAGCTAGTTATATTATATGTTGGTAGTGAAAACAATTGAAAAATTATTTACTGTTGCAGATTAAATGTTTTTACAAACGAATAATACCCATCGCACTGAATATACCAAATGTGGAATACGAGCTGATAGGCAAAATATATTCCGATAATGTGTGCCCTCTCACCCGAGACTTCAGGGCACAAACAAAAAATATATTTACTTTCGAACCAAAGAATCTAGATTTCCAGAATCCTAAATCAGCAAACATCATTAACGAAGAGGTAAATGATAAATTTAGTACTAATGAGCTGAGGAGGACACAACACTAATTAACTAAAAGTGGCTGGGCTTAATTTAATAATACATACACCATTATAACTAGAACCAAGAACTTGAACTAATTTCACTGGATTCCCAACCGTTGGACACCTAGCCGTGCTACTTAGTGTAACTACAGAAAAAAAAAATTGTGAGCCCATATTTTGACGGCAGTTATTTTGGGCATTTTGTTTCTTCAATGTAAAAGAGCAGTTGAAGGTAATTAAGGAGATAATAAAAACCCCGTCTTTATTCTTTATGCAATTGCTCAGTATTCACCAAAACAGTCGCATTTTAATATGTTAATAACAAATAAACACCATTACGCTTGTAATCCCCCAAGAAGTAGACGCATGCACTGCAGACTGCAGCGCATTCACATTTTCCAAATGCTAGTATTTGGTCCCAAATTCCAATGTAATAAAGGGCCTGCCTATGTCCATTATACCGGCCACTTTCAACGACTTCTACCGGTAAGTCACACGTTTATTGAATAACGTGTAGATTTATTTATAAAATGAACATCAACTCAAACAATTATCACTTGCTGTGAGCAAGTGATGATTTATTGATATTAAATGATTTTTATAAACGGCCAAATTAAACAGCGGTGGCTGGGAGTCCACTCCAATATAATAAGAGGAAATAATATATATGTATATGTAATAAATTATGGTGTTACTAATATTTTTATTCTAAAGATTGCAGAGCAAACCAATAATCGTATTGTAGATTTTATAAAGCCAAGATTTTTATCAAAATTAAAAGGCTTAGTGATGGTCACCGCAGAATATTTTGAGGCAAGTATATATTTAAGTATTCATTGTATGGACAATTCGTTTGTCAGTCTCGGGCAAAGAGGAATGGAATTTTCAGGAATGACATAACCGGCTGATGAAAATATAGCACAGTGCCTGTGATCTATGAAGTTCATAGATCACAGGCACTGTGCTATATTTTCATCAGCCGACATAATCATATCGACTTTAAAGATATGCTTATCCAGATGTATGGCATCAGTAAAAAACTATATGAATATAACTATATAAACTGAAAAAACACAAATCCTAAAATTCCAAAAAAATATTTTTTGGACATACCTACTAAAATAGACAATGCTATTTTTGAATTATTTTCCAAATTATTATTATTGCAATACATGTGGCATCTTTATCTCCTTTTGTAAACACCATGAACCAAATTCCCAAGGTAATAGCTGGGATAGACTGACGCACGATAATGGTGCATGCCTTAAGGAACCCTACAACATTCTTACCACTTTCATCTTCATCAGAATATACCTAACACGTAAAACATTTTCAGGGCCGATGGCAAAAGCAGTTTGATCCACTACAAACACAACAAAGGGACTTTTACGCAGCAAGTAAAACCATTAAATTAAACACCATGTATCAAAAAAACAAATTTTTATATACAGAAAGTTCCACACTCGATGCAAAGGTAAAATGTGAATCATTTGAAATATTTAATCCAACTGTAGAGATAGCTAAAATAATAAGTAATAGTAATGGCTACTTCTTAATAATTTTCCAAGCAAGATAAAAACAAACCTTTAACTAGTATTACTATTTATTTATTTTCAGTCACGTGAGTACTTATACTATTACGGCGTTTTTTGTTTTTTTTTTCAGATAGTAAAAATGGAATACACAGGCAAGGAATTCACTCTAGCAATTATATTACCAAATCGGAATCAAGGCTTAAGAGATCTAGTGAACAAAATTGTCCAACCTGATTCAATTATATCTGCATTAGACAGTTTGAAAATGGAGACTGTTGAAGTTTACCTGCCCATTTTTAATTTGACCGTAGCCAATAGGTTGCGCGAACCTCTAGGAGCAGTAAGTAGAGAGCTAACAGTTTATTGCGACATAATACCATAAGGCTTATTTTTTTTATTTTGCCGTTTTAAATAGACGACTTGAGTACTTAAAAACGTATATACCAACACAGATCGTGTCCGATTTTAACTTAAATTATTCATGCCTACATACAGTTCATCTGGCCATACACCCCCATCATGTCACTCGAGTAAGTCAGGGTTTATAGAGATGTTCCATAAAGATGCTGAGGTTTGACCTTCGGCGAAGCCTAGAGTAAAGATAATTATCTTAAAAATAGGAGTGTTAACTCTTCATAGAAATATAGCCTACCTACTACCACTAGTTACTCGACTTTAGCTAGCGTTGTCTTTAAGTTGACGGTGTCTCTTAGTAATTCTTTATTCAGGAACGGCATGAGCTACGGAATACCACAGTGTATCCGTTTCAGAGGCAAACCCTAAACGCTACTTCTACGGCGAACTGATCGTGTGTAAGTAATGATTTGCAATTGTTTTTTGTACAGGCTAACATAACTAAAATATTCCAAAATCAAACAGCTGGATTAGAAGACATTACTCGGTGCAATGGAACATACGTCAGTGATATACTGCAAAAATCTACTTTACAAATTGACGAGTTTGGAGCAGGCAACGGCAAAATTACTGGTATGATTTTGTATCTATAAGATTCAGGGCTGATTTCACAATGTTAACTCTAACCAAAATTAATTTGACAGAAAAAAATAGGAATTTGATGGGCCATCTGAGAAATAAGTTCTGGATAGCGTTTATCAGCACATTTTGAAACAGGTTCTTAGCAAATCTGCACAAGAGAAAATAACATTTTTGTTGCACATTATTATCAATAGAGAGGCTGAGCCCGCCAACTTTTATGATTCTTTCCTAAATGCTAATCAACAATTAGGATTCTTATAATCCTGAAAAGAGTTAAAAAACTGCGTCCAAAAATTGTTCCTGTAACATACATTTTTGCCCTCGAAAATGAAATACAGATCCCGGGATATTCAAAATGAAATACAGATCCCGGGATATTCAAAATGTTAAGACTAAATTAAAAAAATATACGAAGAAAAATATTTTCTTTACGAATTACCACTATAAAATACCCACAATAAATAAAACAAAGCCGTGTTAGTTGCACAATTTATAACTCAAGAACGGATGGCCGATTTTTATGATCTTTGATTTTGTCTTCGCCCCGAAAAGCAGATTAACTGTGTGTTTTTTTTTCAATATCCTAATATATTGAAAAAAATAATGATAATAAAGATAATTAATTATCTCATACATTTGATTGTGAGATGACAGCTAGTATATTATATACCTATATACCTGTTCAAACACAAGTGGTATAAAATGTTTACTTCACCTTTTCAGATTTCGATTCGGAAGAGTCGTCTCCTCAAGAGGACAACCGAAGGTCGTACACCTTTCGAGCTGACCATCCATTCCTCTTTGCCCTTATTTATCAGAAAATATTTGTATACATTGGGGCATACATACATGATGTATAAAAACAAAATGAAAAATATGATTAAATAGACCATTGTTAAAATATTTTTATTAATGTCATTCTTTATTGTTACAATCCATCACTCTTTAAATTTGTTTCTGCTCACACTGTATATTAATATTTTAAGTTTTTAATTTTCCTCATTAAATGATATAAAAATAAATCGCATTTTTTTTACTAAAATACAACATATTTATTCATCGTTGTACATGAAATTTTGTAAATTATTTCCCAATACTCCCGTGACCATGGTTGCTATAACGTAGCCGAAACGTCGATAACGTAAGAACGTATAATAAACGCGATAAATACCGTAAGCTTAGTTTTATTTCAATGTGTAGTATTCGCGTAAATATAAGAAATCAATATATTATTTAATTTTTAAATTCCGATGTTTTTTTTGTCTTTTCTTTTCCTACATTTTGCTGCGCTTGATGCGCATCGTTTTTACTTCACGTTTTCTGCGATCGGCGCGTGCGGCGCGGAAGCCACAGACATTTTACTTACACTCATTCTTTTTATGGTATTATGCTACGTTGTAGCATTACAATTCTTCCTTTTATCTGTCATTATCTCTATCTTAATTACCTGTTTTAATTAAATGCAATCATGTATGCAAACACGTGTGAATAACGGTAACCGTAACCAATAAAAATTATCAATTTTGAACGTTTAATTACTTAACATTCATTAAGAATGTCAAGTTATTGATAACAGCGCCAGGTGTGTCAATACGGGCAAATAACAAATATTTAACATTAGTCAAAGAAAACTTTGTTTTAGAGGTTATTGATATTGCCATGAATATATTAAAAAAATATAGGTACCTATATAACATTCGGACAACGATCTTATCTATATATATACAAAACAATGTGATGTTGGTCACACCATTTATAACTCATGAGCCGGTGGGGCGAGTTTTATGATGGTTGATTTTTTTATTTGTCTCTGCTCCGAATAGCAGAATAACTATTAAAATAATTATAATAATAAAATGTCTGCTACATATGACTCTAGCTAAGAATGTTTAATTAATACCTGTGTCCGCTTTAATTTTTTTTTTATATTGTTTTCTTAAGTATCAATGATTCATAGTATATATTTATTACGTTTATTGTCTATGGTATAATCCTTCGGTACATGGGCGCTTATGTAAAATCGATTCACATAAGATTTCCTGATCATTATAAATAGCATCATCTAGTATTTTGAGCATGATTCATGAAAAACATAAAGGACCCTAGATGGAGACAACACTATCAGTTTCCCAAAATTTACAATATGTCCATACCATAAACATAATCGGTTTTTATATGGTTATTGTTAAGACGTAAGAATTGTTATTTATGTTTAATTTGTATGCCAACAATAGATGTCGCTGACATGTTTTTCAACAAGGTATTGCCAGGTTTTTTTATTTTTAAGGCTACACTATACTTTCCTCAATAATTATATCCTCGTCCTGTACCAGGTGTTTTCTTTGGCTGATGCCATAAATACCTGGTTAGACTGTGGGATCTATTTTGTAGCTAGTTCAGTTATGGTTCATGTTTGTGCCATAGCGTTGTTTTCTCTATGCTTTGTGCATGAACAGCATAGTGACGTAGATTGAGAATAGAGCTCTTAGCGAGACAAGGACGGATGGCAATGCTCGGCTCGTACATTCACCGTATCCTCTCATCCACGCCGTCTCGCAATTGTCTATTGATAAATATTGACAAAGACTGTTCAGTGTGTATTTATTGAATGTGTTATTGAGAAGACGTAAGGGACGCGCCATTTTCATATCATCATGTCACATCCATTATTTTATTTATAATGTGTATTTATTAATGTGTTATTGCTATTAATTACATGACATTCGCAAAATACCCACTAATTTGTGGGTGAGGCCACATTCATATTATTTCATCGCATTTAATTTCGTAAAGAAATATGAAAAAGAACTGGTGTCCTATAACTGGGCTTCGTCCAATTATAAGTCTGTGGTAGTCAGACGCTTTATACTTCTTATTTAAAACTCCCGCTATGCAATATAGGGAAGTGGATGATTTTCATTTCAACATCTATTTCTTTTGTTGTGTTCTGTTTGTTTTGTTAGCTTCGTTGCGGATTTCGACTCGCCGACTCGCCGAGCTTCAAGCATCAACTTCTTTGCTACCTAGTCGCTAATGTGGATCCTGGCTCAAAAAAAAAACAGCTGTGGAAGTGCGTCATGGGCCAATTCCCAAAAAATTATGACCGCTCAATTGATGCAATTTGAGGCGTCATAAATATGATTATTGCTACCATGTGTTTTTCTATGTTGAATAGACTCAAACTACAATGTGGTGACATATGAGTAAATAAACAACAACTTGGAATCAATAAAAGGCAAACATTCAATGATAGAATACGTTAACCTGACGCCTGCTATCGTATCGTGATGGCAATTAGTAATGTATTCGCGTTAAAATGGTTAAACATTAAACAAAAAGGTTGTTAATAAATATCAAAACCAACCGAAATTAAACCTTATGTCCAAAACGTGAGTCATTAAATAATGATAATACAGGTTTTCCATGATTGAGAACAATAACTTGTTTATCATGTCAGACATACAACGACAACGCGCTGCTTTGTTCGTTAATGTTTGAAGTCCTCACAAATGAAAACATTGGCAACATACCGGCACCGGCAATAAAAGGCCATTGAATAAATAAAATCGTGTTAATAAATTTAATAGTCAGTCCATGAGGCTGGTAAGATGATGATCTCCTGACTATTCAATTTATTTACACGTTTTAGCCATAGAACTCATCTCGACGATTTAATCATTTTCACTATAGTGATTCCGGTCTGATAAATAAAACTGATCGAACCCCTGCCAAATTGTTAGCAACGCCAGACGAACACACCAACTGTACGGTCCCAAACTAAGACGCACTTGTGTTATGGGTACCGTACTATAGATTAGGGACGATCTCAGAATATCATACTTATTCTACTTATATACATATTAAACACACATGTCTCGGGTCACACATTCGTGCTCATCACAAAAGGTTTGGCCCTACCAGGTCTCGAACCCATCCACAGTACAGAAAGCAGGGTCACTGTGCTCGTCAAGGTCGTCAGCAACTAACTACCAGTTAATTCTTGGTCCAACGTAGTTATAACTGATATACTTACTAGCACATCTTCTATATTGAAACAGGTGCACGATCGAAGTCGTATAAAAAAGTATAAAAGCGGTAAATAGCCTTGATAAACATTCTATATAGGTATCATTCTTGTTGTGGTCATGTGTAAGGCACTGTGGGTGTTAGCCGTTCTGGCTAGCACGTTATTTGTGAAGATCTCGGCAGGTAGGTGCCCACTTAATTGTCTTATATCAACTTTTTTATAATCAAGCAATGTGCTTAGGTATATAGAAAATGTATATTAACATAACAAATGTTTTGTCGCTCAATTCTTCTCACTCACCCAATACGACAGAGATCATTTTTAATTTCTCTCAAAATACAAACGAAAATATACCTTAAGTACGACAACGACAATTTAAGAAATTTAAAGGAAACAATTAAGAGAACTCTATATTAATTTCTTACTGTTATACATTAATTAATGTATTTTTATACTGTACTACACTGAGCAATAGTTTCTTAAAAAATAATACAAAATTCTTGGCTTCCATGCAATTGCTCATAGATAATGACATCACCAGGTTTTATACGAAGTCCGTCTTCAATGTCACTATAAAACCAGTTCGTGGTTGTATAGTATCAACACTGTTGGATTTAACTTATTTAAAAAGATATACATTAGTATTTCCATGAGTGTATACATCATTTAACGTAAATTCGACGATGCTAAAGCAGTCGCCAACTTTGCACACGTATATAAAATATAAAATCATTATAATAGATAAGTGCAGACTTTGAAGTATATAACAAAATAAATCACTTTTAATTCACACAGGAACTTCAGTTTCCACTTCCTCGATCAGCAGTAGTCATAGCTCAAAAGTGTATTCAAGAAGATCCAGTACCACTCACACTCATTCCCACGGAATAGCATGTATGTATTTTTTATTTTAATAACCTCTACTTAAACTATAGTTCGATTTGGTTTTAAAATTAATGTAATAACATTTGTGAAAAGGTTATGAGAAGTATGTAAATTGAAATATTTTTCTCTGCAACTTGAATAAACAACTTCGGGTCAAAGCTGTAGGAATATATTATCGTGTGTGCTGTGGTGCGCACAGGGTAAGACTGCATATAAATTAAGGTACTGCAGCCTTTATAATATCATGGAATTGATTTAAGTGCATTAAATCTATTTGTTTTTTAAATCATTGAGACCAAACCACCGATGAAATGTGAGCCTGTGAGGATTTTTAAGAAAATTGTAGATATAATTGCTGTGGCTTCTGTCAAGTTACGAACAGTTTGAAAGCAATTTATATTACCTAATTGATCTAACAGAACTTTTCTCGTTTTTTTTAGGTTCAAAGAAATGCCCAAAGCCTAATGAAGTCTTGGACCCCTGTCTAAGCCCATGTCCACCAAGAATTTGTGGGGTTAATATAGCAGCTATTTCATGCGCAGCGCCTGCTAAGTGTGAACCTGGCTGTCGATGTGCTGATGGCTACCTAAGAAATGATAAAGATATTTGCATTCCTGAAAATGAATGTCGTAAGTTTTTTTTTTTATAGTATAACATTCTAATCAAAAGTTTTGTCAAAAATACGGTCACTTAAATATTTTTGAATTATTTCTAATATTAGTATCATATTTTGCTACAAACACTGTCATATGAGAAAACTTCTATAGTGCATTTTGTGGGAAATCATTAAGAAGGAAAATAGTAATAAAATATACCTATAATTCGAATATCAATTATAAGGAAATGTCAGACCCATAGATTGTTAATCGAACTTACGACCGGTTTCAATCTGAATTTTAATAAAAGTTATACCAACATCTTTCTCGTTAAAGCAAAGTGTCCTAAACCAAATGAGGAATACGACGCATGCCCTGCACTTTGTCCACCTCGAGAATGTGGGGTCAATATTGCTTTGATTCTATGTATTGTTCCACCAAAACCTGGTGATCCCGAATGTGAGCCTGGGTGTCGGTGCTCTGATGGCTATCTCAGAAATAGCACGGGCATCTGCATCCCCGAAGATGAATGTCGTACGTACAGTTACTGTTAATATATACAATTAAACTAAATATTGCCAGGCAAACATCCTAACGGCTTGGTCCCAAACAAAGGCATTAGTGAATTAAAGATACCATGCAATTGACTGGGAGCGATTTAATTAACACTCAGAGCAGGGCAAATTAAACATAATTTCCATTTTTTTAAATTTCGAACGAAATATACATAAATAAAAAATCGAATGATGTAAAAAAATGCAATCCAATGATGGTAATTCCGTTAGTATTGTAGCTAAGCTTAACCTCGTCATGTGTATCGCTGTCCTTCTCATAGCCGTAATGTGTGAACAAGATATAACTATGTTTTTGTCAATCGTAATTAAACTGGAAGCAACGAGTGATGGCACTGATGAAAGCATACAATTATATTTTTTTTTCAATTTGATCAATCATAAGTAACTAAACATAACGGTGGGTACATACTTGTTGAATGGTATTTCATTGTAAAAGGTGACGAATTTGTAGGTTTCGGAGAGAATATCAAAGAATCATAGAGCCATCACAAGAGCCATCATTAGTTGCCGCCTGATTAATAACATGATTTCAATACGATACCTTTATTTATTACTTTTATTGTGCAGCAAAATGTACACAACCAAACGAAGTGTACGACGAATGCCCCGCCCCATGTCCTCCACGCAGGTGTGATGTAGATGAAAGTCTCATAAGATGTGCGGCCCCACCAAAGCCTGGCGACCCCAATTGCGAGCCTGGCTGCAGATGCGCTAACGGCTATTTCAGGAACAACAACGGCATCTGCGTTACTAGGGATCAGTGCCGTAAGTACCTACTTCATGACACTCAATTCCATCCAATACTCATAATTCAAATTCGTTTCATTGCACCCTTCGGCAATATTAGAAATGTATCATTTCGGTTTTTAAACAGCCCTAAATTGTGGATACCATGAAGAGTATGCAGAATGTCCACAAGCCGTCTGTAGACCAAAGGATTGTTCCGATGTGGGCTTTCCTGTACCCTGCCCAGATCTGAGCAGTTATGGGTGTCCTGAGTATCCAGCTTGCATTTGCGAAGAAGGATACGCTAGAAATACAGATGGTATTTGTATACCTTGGAATGAATGCCGTAAGTTTTCTGAGATAGAAATTATTATCAATAACTATTTATTTAACATGCTAAACTCATAAATGCAAGTCTCACTACTTTTATCATACCGAGTCGCTGTTTTTTTTTTTTTTCAAAACTATTATCTGTACGTAAGGAATTTTAGGCAAAAAAAAGTTAATTTTATTTATTTCAGCCTTCCAAATTCTCTATATTGACACAATAATTTCCAGCATCCTGTGCTGGGGATACCAATGCTGTATCAGCAACATGCGGAGTTAACTGTAACAGACATTGCTCTGAAGTAAACAAACCGCTAGCAAATTGCACTGAGGAGTGTTACTATAATTCTTGTTACTGTAGAGACGGCTTTTATTATGATGATAATGCTGAAGAATGTGTTCTCCCGGAAGACTGTAGTAAGTACGCTAATTTCCTTTTCGAAATCCCGCAACTGCATTAAAGGTAGCTCCGTAAAATGAAGCTTAGGTTTTAAATGCCAGCAATAGTAAAGCAAAAGTTGCGATGAGACTTATTAGACTGAAAACGTATTTTATTTAGGCAGTTAGTATTATTTTTCTCTCAAATAATTTATTTTATTTAAGAGAAACTAAGTACCCTCTATTAAGATTAAAAAATACTTAAGCTCTATTCTTAAAACCTTGGTTAGTCCTCGGCCCACAGCGGTAGATACTCTCGGATACTCATGGTTTCGGATACTCACGGCAGGCAAACCGTGAGTAACTAACTCACAGATTGCCTGGCGATATTTATTTTTTATCAAGACAAAATTTTATTTTCTGTATACAGCTGTTTTGATTTCTTCCCAACACTAGTGTTGAGCAGAAATCAAAATATAATCTAGATCAATGGCTGTTTTACTGGCCAGAATTAATTTGGCCAATTATTTTTTTCAGCTCCGGATTGTCAAGAGAACGAAGTCTACTCTGATTGCACTAACGGTGGTTGCAGGGCTAAGAACTGTTTTCAATTAGGACAACCAATACCTTGCATCAAAATTAACCCTGCATATTGTGTTAAAGGCTGTATTTGTGAAGAAGGGTTTTTGAGAGCTGACAATGGTAAATGTGTACCGGAAGATCAGTGCTACAGTAAGTAATAAGACATATTTAAATAATGTATTTTAAGGATGCTACAATAAAGCCGCGTATCGTGTGTAAGAGCCTGCCGCATGCGCTAGATAGCAACCTGTGAGTTTGTCGCGCGAGGCATTTATGCCAAGTCCTGCGTGATAGCTTGACGAGCGTCAAAAAACCGAACGAGATCGGCTCGCTTTGACGGCAACATTTGATTTAGCTCACGCGGCAACTAACCCGTGGCCGCCATGCGCCATGCCCCATTCTAAAAGCTAATTATAATAACGCACACACTCCTTAACTAAAAACAAACTACCACGAGCACACAATTTTCAGGAGGATTCCTAAATTTTACTAAATGATTTCTAGGAATTATCGGTAATAATGCTACGTATCTAGCATTAACGACTTAATACAGTCTTAACATAAATGTATATATATATTTTCTGGCAGAATGTAACCATCCACACGAGTTTTGGGATTCCTGTGCTCCAAACTGCCCACCACAAACCTGCGAGAGTATAGGGAAGACATACTTTTGTCCTGCACAATCGCAACACTGTAAAGGCGCCTGTAGATGTGAAAAAGGCTATTATAGGAATAAGATTGGCGAATGTATAACTGAAAAGGATTGTTGTAAGTATGGCAGTAAGGACTACTGCCGTAAAGGCAAATCTTAATAATCTCAGTTATGTATAAATAACATTACACCTTTTTAAATGTCGCACTGTTGGGCAAAAACCTCCCCTCAATGCGACAGCGATTAGGCTATAGTCCACCACGCTGGACCAGTGCGGGTTTCAGACTTTGCAAGTCGTTCCAGAGATATTATCTCAGACATGCGGGTTTCCTCACGATGTTTCCCTTCACCATTTAGCGAGTGATAATCAAGGCGGAATCTGATTCTCGTTACTGAAGCAAACGTTCATCAACTTGACTATCATGGCTCACCTACTTGGCTAACACGCTATCACTGCTTTTATGTATTGACTTTTATTATTCATTGTCTTCCATTATGTAGTGAAATGCCAAGGACCTCACGAATACTTCTCTTGCGGCGGTGCATGTGACAATGTCTGCGCAACATTGCACCAACAGAACCAGACCAACTGCCCCATCAAGAATATAGTATGCAACCCTATGTGCTACTGCGAGAAAGGTTACGCAAGAGATAATAACAACATTTGCGTGCCTATCAACAAATGTCCAAGTAAGAAGAATACGACGCATTTGGTCACGGAATTGCAATAATCTAGATTGAAGAACATAAATACTTACCCACAAATTTATATAGTATATTCATATAGTACTGCGCACAAGAGTTTTGCTTTGCGCAGCGCTATATGACGTTTGATAAACTTACGTAGTAACGTCTATAAATTCGGGGGTTAGTTTAGTATTTTGATCCATAGAATTGGGTCTCGTCCGTGATTATGGCTATCTCGTGACCAAACAGGTGCATTGTTCTCGTATTTTCCTACAATTAATTGAATTTAAAACAATGTAATACAACAGAAAATACTCATTTTTATTCTACGTAAAATTAATAAAATCCTTTACCACAGAACCAGTATGCAAAGAGAATGAAGTTTACGATTCATGTGCTAACGGAGGATGTTCTAAGAGGAACTGCTCACAAATAGATGAACCAAAAAAATGTATAGATCCTATAAAATGTTTGGGAGGCTGCGTTTGCCAAGAAGGATACTTGCGAGATAGCTACGGAGTTTGTGTCCCAGAATACCAATGTCCACGTAAGTAATTTTGATCAAAACTCTAACAGGCCCTGTTCAGATTAGACACTAATATAACTACCTACTTTGAACACTCCTTATACTGATAAGAGTTTGCATACTAAACATACGCTGAATTATTTTGCATTAAAAGTTACCTTTTTAAACTTAACTTACTATTATGTAACTCTAAAGAAAACTTTCTTATCATATTAGTATTTGTACAGAAAAATGTTATGGAGCAAATGAATATTACGTAGCCTGCCCTCCTAGCTGTCCGCCACAAACTTGTGAGAGTATTGGCAAGATATACCACTGTCCGTTGATTAAAACTGACGTTGAAGACTGCAAGGGAGCTTGTCGATGCAAGTCAGGTTTTTACAGAAACAAGATTGGAGACTGTATTTCGGAGAAAAATTGTTGTAAGTACCTACTGCGTGTTGAATATTATTTTGATATTAAAAAAAAAATAAGTTACATTTTTGTACGTCATTAGTAGTCTTTACCTTAAGAGTGACAATAGGTTAACTTCTATTGCAACTGGTTTTTTATTTGGGTACTTTGTTTTCTAGTGAAATGTCAGGGTCCACACGAATTCTTCTCATGCGGAGGAGCATGCGACAATGTGTGTGCCACACTGAATAAACAGAATCAAACCAATTGTCCAATTATTAATATCCAATGTAACGAAAAGTGTTATTGCGAGGATGGCTACGCAAGAGATGATAAGAACATTTGTATACCAATAGAACAGTGTCCAGGTATTCACCTATTTTGGAGTCATACTATTTAGGTGTTCTTTAGCAATATTCACTTTTTCTTCTAATTTAAGGGTTAGACCCTTGTCGGTGTAGCTGATGAAGCTAATATTCACTATAATATAAAATCTAATTCGCAGCGCCATGCAAAAAGCCCCATGAAATTTACGACCCATGCCCCAACAATTGTCCAATACCGAAATGTGAGAGTATAGACAGCACCCTTACTTGCCCATTGCTACCTGATGATGTTGTACAAAAATGTAATGGCACTTGTGTGTGCAAAAATGGGTATTATAGGAATAAAATCGGAGAATGTCACACTGAGAGTGACTGCCGTAAGTTCCAACATACTTTAATAGTTCTTCTGTAACTTTCCTCTGCAAGGAATTATTAGAATTTCATTCGTCCTATGCTTAAATGTGTATTGTATTTCCAAGCCGTGTCGAGGTTGCATTATATAAAATGAGCAATGATGGCGGTTCTGCGCAAGCCGGATTCATACAATCAGGCATGCGCAGAGCCTCTGTCTTTAATGCGATCTCATTTTATTTGATGCCATCTGACCTTTTTTTCTTTTAAGTTAACTCTATCAAACGGTATTTCTTGCTAAATTCTCTTGATTGACCTTAAAATCATACTTTAAAGGTTAATCATGGTATTAAAGTTAACAACAGTTTTAATGTATTTAATATCTTTTCTAGGTAAATGCGAGGGACCAAACGAGTACTTCTCATGTAGGGGTGCTTGCGACAATGTGTGTTCTACACTGAGCAAACAAAACCAGACAAAATGTCCTATCATAAACATAAAATGCAACCCTATGTGCTATTGTGACAAAGATTATGCTCGCGATAGTAATGGAATATGCATACCTATTAATCAGTGTGGAGGTAAGATAGGATTTAAAATTAATTCACAACATTTTATAGTTTTTTTAAAATACAGTAAAAATATGAACAAGTAAGCGAACAATTATACAGTCGAATCTTGTATCGAATCATTCATTCATATCATTTCATGAAGTCTACATTACTTGCTTATGTATTTAAGAAATACTTCTTCTGCAATCGATCATTTGCTTGGCTAATCCCTACCTAAATTAACAAAGACACTGTAATTATTTATTTCTTCCCTTTTTTATTTTCTAAATACTTTCTATACTACATAAAATCTTGGGAAGTAAAGAATTCTTATCTCCATGCATAATCCTAACCATTCATAAACAGTGTCATGCAAGGGAGATCCAAATGCAGTAAAAGGCTGTGGTAACCACTGTGGTAGAAGTTGCTCTGACTACAACAGCGGACCCCATGTCTGCCCTTTATTTTGCCTTGTAAACGGATGCGACTGCAAACAAAACTATGTATTCGATAGCAATATAGGAAAATGCGTACTACCTAAGGACTGCAGTAAGTGTGACCAAACTAAACTTAATAATTCCATTGATTTAGCAATGCATATTAGGAAAATTGAGTTAGGTAGGTACCTAAAAGACACAATCATTTCATTTTATGCTGGTTTGGCATTAACTTTTCTTACTCACTTCCAAAAACTTCTGAGTTCACTTAAATTTTGCTGTGAATTAACTAACATAATGCACAACTCCAAACTTTGGACATAATTAATATAATATCCTGAACATGTTAGGCTGACTAATTTAAGAATTAACAAGTGCGCTGTATACTAATTCTACAAAGAACTACAGTTTGGCCGCTGAGAGAATGCGTTTCAAACATTAATAAAATATAGCTCGCGTAAAAAGTGTCTTGTAAGTCATAATAATATAATTGTAACCGATAAAAATACTACAATATCATCACCGTACGAAAGAAATGCGATAAAACACGACCTGCCCGGAACGCATCCTTTCGGCGGCTTCATAATATGAGTATTTGTCGAAAACTGAGCTTGGAATAGAAGCGATCTTTTCATCATGATCCCTTCATGTTTAAGCACTTTCTTTGCTTTATATTGTATTTATTTTTTCTTTGTTACAAAGACTTGTGACAGCTACAAATAATTTTATTGGCTTTTATACAACTGTAACTCTTATAACTAAACTAATATTATCTTTCAGCTCCAGTCTGTGAACCGAATGAAGTTTATGATTCGTGCGTCAACGGTGGATGTCGACATAGAAGTTGTTCAGATATAGGAGGGCCAATACTTTGCATCGATCCTATTAAGTGTGAAGGAGGATGTATATGCAAGGATGAGTATCTGCGCGCTGAAAATGGAACTTGTATACCGATAAAACAATGCCCAAGTTAGTTGCAAAATATTTAAAAATACAGTAAATAAATAAACGCAGAAAATTAATCTGACCTCATATTTCCTTGTTACAGAGCCAGAGTGTAAAAAAAATGAAGTACTCGATTCGTGCGCTAATGGTGGATGTAAAAGGAGAAAGTGTTCTGAATTAGCATATCCCCTTATTTGTAGGGATCCTTATGATTGCATTGAAGACTGCGTTTGCGTTGATGGGTATTTGAGAAATGAATATGGCGTTTGTGTTCCTGAAAATCAATGTCCTCGTAAGTTATATTATATAAATTGATTTCATTTTCTATGGAGTGTACACCGTTTATGAAAAAAATGTTTATAAATAAAACGATTTACCCAAACCTCGTAGAACGATTATATTAGTTTACAATGGCATGTAATACCAAACGATGCTTTGTAGTTAATATGAATTTAGGGGTTTATCTCTGACTATATATATGAAGCAGTGATAGCCAAGTTGGTAGAACGGTTGCTACCGAGGCAACCGTGGAACAAGGATCGCAGATTCAAACTCCGGGTCGCACCTCTAAGATTTCTATCCTAGAGAATCGTGGGACACCTGCAATCTGCATATCTGAAAGAACCCCTTAAAAACGTGTGAAGTATGCCAACCCGCATTAGGCCAGCGGAGTCCTAATTCACCTTGTATTGATGGGAGGGCCGAGCCCACCAGTTGTATATTAAAAGGGATGCTATTATTTTAAGTATATATCTACAATCGATGCTTTATTTTGCAACAATACCTCATGATGCTATTCACTTCGTACACATATAATAAGGCCAAACCACTGTACGATAATGTTTGTTTTCACAGGCCAGTGCAAAAATCGACATGAAGTCTACAACTCATGTCCGTCGGACTGCCCGCCACAGACCTGCGAAAGTCTCGACAGAGCGTATATCTGTCCGATATTACAGGATTGTGAATGCAATTGTCCCGCTGACGAGCCGAATTGCGAGTGTGACTGTTGCAAGGGCGACTGTGTGTGCGAGAATGGGTATTATAGGAATTTGGCTGGGGAGTGCATATCAGAGGAAGATTGTTGTAAGTATACAATTAAATTACAATTTTCTCGATATAAGCAGTGATAGCCAAGTTGTTAGAACGCTTGCCTCAGTAACGAGGATTGCAGGCTCAAACCCCGGCTCGCACCTCTGGGATTTCATGTGCGAATCTCATTTTCAACCATGATTATCGTTTGCTAAACGGTGAAGGAAAACATCGTGAGGAAACCTGCATGTCTGAGAGAACCCCTCGAAAGATGTGTGAAGTCCGCCAACCCGCACTGGGCCAGCGTGGTGGACTATGGCCTAATCCCCCTCGAATTGCGGGGAGGCCGTGCCCGGCAGTGGGACATTAAAAAAGGGCTGGAATTATTATAATTATTATTTTCTTGATATAAAGTTTTCAGGAGCATAAATAATAATCGATTCAAACTTCAATTGACTTCAACAAAAAAAAATTTCTACGGTGTCGAAGAGTTTTTCAAACATAAAGAATAATGTAATATATTTATAAGGATAAGATTAGAATTCTTATACTTATAGCTTTAGGAATAGTTTTGAGTTTTGATTATATCTCAACTAGGGTGAATATGCCAGTTTATAATAATTGACCACTAAGTGGTCGTGAACCGCATATTCATCTTATTTTATTCAATATTCGCATGCCTACTGCAGGCGAGATATGCTGTACAATTAATTTATTTAACATCTTTATGTAAACCAAACCAGATCTCTAACGAATAAATACATTTCAAACAGTTCAAATTTCATTAGAGTCGAATCAATTCAATGGTTTTACCGTAATATGTGGGATACATTTTTGTTTAATTTTAGTAAAATGCGAAGGACATTACGAGTACTACTCATGCCGCGCTCCTTGTGATAATGTATGCGAAACGCTGAACGTACAGAACCAAACATCGTGTCCATTGGATAGTATTGAATGCAAATGCTTCTGTGCAGATAATTATGCAAGAGACAAATACGGCAATTGCATATTGATTGATGACTGTCCCGGTGAGTTTGATGAATCACAAAATTATCAGTTACAAATGAGAGTTTTATAAACGGTTCATTGAAATGGGTTCCACTTTACTCGTCCCGCTATCTTAGTATCGTCTGCTAATAGGCGAAGGCAACAATATGACTACGAGAACCTAAACACTTTCAGAATAATGTGTAAAGTCGCCCTTACTAGGCTAGTGAAATGGTCTTATTAATCCTCTTAAGCTTACAAAATATAATTTTTATGTTATACTAGCTGCGCCCGGCGGTGTTACCCGCGATAAAAAGTATGGAAAATTAAAACATCTATCCCACGGGAACCATACATTTTACCGGTATAAAAAGTAGCCTATGTGCTATTCCAGACCATAATCTATCTATGTGCCAAATTTCATACAGATCCGTTCAGCTGTTCGGGCGTGAAAGAGTAACAAACATCCATCCATCCATCCATCCAAACTTTCACATTTATAATATTAAGTAATCTATGTGCCAAATTTCATACAGATCCGTTCAGCTGTTCGGGCGTGAAAGAGTAACAAACATCCATCCATCCATCCATCCAAACTTTCACATTTATAATATTAGTATAGATTTAAGAACCTAATTGTTGATCAAATGAAAGTTACGAAACAAACCTGGGCTCGCTTTGTGAATCCTTATACTGTTCAGAGCTAGGCTTTCCAATAGACTGTCCTAGAAACGATAGCATCTAGTGTGGACAAATTTAAGACTACATTTGCAAAGTAACGTATGTGAGAATAATAATGGCATTTGCATAACCCAGACGAATTGCCGTTAGTCTTTTGTTTTATTTTATTTCCAAGAGCATTAGAGTCTACTTTTGGGTAAATGTTCAAACTGTTCACCTTCTGAGCGTGGTTTTATTATTTGGTCACATTTTAATTTGGAGACCAGAACAATTGCCCTGCGCCTCTTCCTAACTTATTCAGATTAGATTTTAGTTTACATTTATTTACTCCTGATACTCTGTACTGAAAATAGTTTTTTTTTTGTCTGGAGACTAGTATTGTGTCCATAGTATTTATTTTTTTTAATTTTCGTCTAGTTTCATGCGGAGGAGATCCAAACGCGGTGTCTGGCTGCGGCAACAAATGTGGCAAGAGTTGTTCCGATTATCAGGACAACGTGGTCTGTCCGTTATATTGTCTTACTAATGGTTGCGACTGTAAAGATGGCTACATATACGACGAAGCATCAAAAAAATGCGTCCATCCTGAAGAATGCCGTAAGTGCCTAAATTAATACTCAAACATATGCTGCAAATGTAACCATACGATTAGTTTTTTTCTAATTCTGCCCTAACTCAGATAGACTCATGAAAAATGTTACGTTGCTAGGATTTATTTATATCACATTCACAACTAATTTCTTATTGTCATCAATCTTTATTGATATCCTTGTATTGATATTTAGTAATGTATGTACTTTATTGATGTTTTTCTATTAATCATTACATCCGTTTCGTGACGTCAAGGTTTCTATGAAAGACCAGTTCTAGTTATTTTGCAACCAGAGCTATATTTGAATACCTATTAGTGTTTAGTACTTTTACAGGTATTTTTTTTATGATTAGATAAACATTTAAAACTTGTAACTGACTCATTTTTATCAGGAAAAAGTCAACGATCGTAACTATAGGTATTTATTACAACAAAATGCTTTATAACGACCACTAAACATTTTAGGTGATCGTGCAAAATAAAATATGAAATTATTATTGATAACCTAATAAATAAATTTACTACACAAAAATCATGCAGTTTAAAATTTTAATTGCAGCTGTTGAGCTCACGGCGTACCAACAAATTTACATAAAATAGGGGAATACGTGGAAATATAAACATTTAGGTACTGAACACTTGACAAAATGGTTATAACATCGATATGCTTCGTGATTGTTTTAATTACGTTTGGTGAATCATGTTCAGGTTATTTTATTTTTTTAATACTTTAATATGCTTGGAGTCTTTATTGGCCATACAGGTCTAATAAGAAGATAAGCAATCACCGCGATAAATCTTAAATGGGCTTTAGTTTGAAAAATATACTTTATGCAAAAACTATTCCATTTTTCAAATTAAAATAAAAAGATTTTAAAGTGGCTTCGCAATGCAATTATCTTCTAAATCATACTACGTTATGCTAATGTAAACTTATAAAAATAATTAAGTGTTTACCTTAAGTTATATTGCCGATATTATTTATCGAGAACATTTATTATAGTGATTAATTATTGGTATTTTGTTAGGTGCCCAGCACTAGTAGCGCAGCGGGCTGTGACAAGACAAAATGTGAGATAAATCGATTTTGCCTCTTTCCCTCGTATGAATTACGGAAGGGAGAGAACGACTCGGTGTGACATAATCCTTGAGATAGGTTTTGTCTTAACATGCGTGCTAACCCACCTGGTGTATTTTTTTTTATTTGGTACTGGGCCCGCCACACGCTCCCACCACTGCTACTCCTGTAAGCCAGGATCTACAGTGGTGTCCAATGATGATACCGAGGATTGACCCTCGGCGAGTCCCGGGATAAAGTTAATTGTCTTGGAATCCGCTCGATTTTAATCGAAAGATAAAAATAGGAGGAGTTGGAAGAAAATTATCCACCTGGCGTATGTTAATAGTTTCATTAATCCTTTTGATTCTAGCATCAAAAAGCACAACTCCACCGCCGTCTACAGTAAACAGCACTGAAGCACTAGCCAGACTGAACGAAGGAAGTATCGCTCTAACTGGAGAGTTCCTTTATGTAAGTATGAATGATCACAATTTTAGCTACGAAAAAATGGTAACGGCTTAACTAACTATAATGAAGGTGTTATTTTCGGTCATTTGCTGAACCACCAGAGCCAACCTAAACCAGGTTATAATGCGAAAAAAAACAAAGTTTTCTTAAGCGGTAAGAGAATCCGCAAACCCCAGTCGGACCACGGACCCCGGTTGACTGGACCAAGCTTTCGTCAAATTAGATTTCAGTACTAGTTGTACTGTCTGTACTATTTGTGACCTAATTTACTAGCTACTGTTGCCCATTCTTATTTTATATGTTTGTTCATCAGCAACTACTCACGAGCAAGCCTAATAGCAACATTGTAGCATCAGCAACATCGGTACAAATACTATTAGCCCAACTGGCATATTTCGCTACCGGACTGGTATCAGAACAGCTGTTAAGAGTTCTTAATCTGCGCAGCAAAGATGAGGTTAGTTCAAGTTAATTTTATTAGTGTCAAAACCAAAATATTCATTTTGGTATATTATATTTAATGTCTTGAATTTAGTAATATTTTGAGTGTGTATTTACTTTGCAGATCACGAGCGTTTTCCCAGATGTTATAGCAGACTATGAAAACCAAACACAAGTGATATTCGAAATAGCAAATAAATTTTATTCTAACATAAACTATCCACTCAGCGAGGAATTTAAGCAATTCTCCTTGGATATCTTCCATGCTGGAGGAGAGAACGTTGACTTCAGTAAATCTGTTGAAGTTTCTGATATAATTAACGCTTGGGTATGTTTATGATTCAAAAATGATTAAATAATATATATAATATTTCAAATATACTGTATATTTTTAATAAGCATGATATAATTAACGCTTGGGTATGTTTATGATTCAGAAATGCACTCGTGAATTAATACGATTCCAGTAACCGTCCGCGTACTGATAAAGTTGGTTTTATTTAGTAAACGATATAGATGTCTTCAAATCGTATTCGTCTGAACTTATATAATTTCTGGTTTTTTTTCAGGTAGCTCAGCGTACACATGACAAAATTAAGGACCTCGTTTCCCCCGACATGTTCGACGGAGACACACGCTTAGTCTTATGCAATGCCATATATTTCTTAGTAAGAAAACAAATACTTCTTTGAAATTAATTACAAACAGTCTAGCACAGTCAATAGTGACCCAGCTTTCTATACTGAGGATCCGGGTTCGAATTCCGTACGGGTAAAAATTGTGTGATGAGCAAGAATTATTTGAACCCGAAAATTTGTATCTGTAATGATCGCTTAATATCTATATAAGTAATTATGTTCTGTGATCGCCCAGTCCATTGTACGGTATCCACAATACAAGTGTTACTTAGTATGGGACATTACATTGTGCGTATTCGTCTGACAATATATTAATTGATGATTTTTGTTTTAGGGAAATTGGCTGTATCAATTCAATCCAAATAATACAGAAACAAAAGACTTCTACACAGACAATACTAACACCATCCAGCTACCATTGATGTACCAAGAGAGAAGTTTTAACTATTATGAAGACGATGGCTTGAATATACAGGTAGGTAATTTGTGGAATCTTAATAAACCAAGAGTTGAACCTTTTAGGATGGTTTACTATCGAATAGCTATGGAGCTATGGATCTTCTCACCAGACTTATAAGTACTTTTGTTTACATATTTTCAAAACATCTACAAATTACACACAATCATACTGAACATGTAATTATAAAAAAAAATCAATATCAAATTATAATAATTTATGTATCCATTTATTATAATTATACTTAACCGTTTTGTATGACATACATAAAAATACTTAAATATTTAATGCTCTTGTAATAAGTGTGATTGCATTTCAGAGATATTTATTTTATATCTCAGAAATTATTAATATATTTTTTAATGAAAATATTTATTAAACAGATACACCACCGTATTGACTAATTTATTTCGGTGGAACAATGAAGAATTTTAAGTAAACCTTATCATAAATTAAAATGCTAAAATTATATTTTAATTAATTAATTATATTACATTTTCAGGCTCTAGAAATGCCATACAAAAACGACAACTTTACATTCCTGGTAATACTACCAAGAGCTAAAGGATATGACGCAGTCAAAACTGTCGCTGACAAACTGAGAGACCCGAAAGCGTTTACTGCGATCCTTGACAATATGAGTTACCAAAAAGTTCAAGTTTATTTACCTCGTATGTTAATATCTACCAGCATTGATGTAGCTGAGATACTTAAAAAGGTAAGTATCATTTCAAATTATAGATCACTGTCCCTCATAAATATCACATTTGTTGATCCACTGTAATTCCATCTTATCAAATATTGTTCTCAGTCTTTGATACGTGGATATTTTTTACAGGACAACGTTACTGAAATGTTCAGTCCAGACTCTAACGGATTCAGTGGTATATTAAAAAAACCTGAACCTATCTATGTATCAGCTGCTGTACAGAAAGCTTTCATATCAGTAGATGAGACTGGCACAGAAGCAGCGGCAGCTACTGGTTTGTATAAATAACTTCTAAAATCATTGATATAATTGTCGAATTACCTTGCTCAACGTCAGTATACCCATGCGGATTCCCACGCCATCGAAGATCCACCATTATGAGTCTGAGATCCAAGATGGGACCTGCTCCTCGATTCACAACCTTACGACAAGGCTCATATCGACCAATTCGATTACTACTGGCAACTTTCATCAGAAAATGTAGTCTGTAAATCTAAAAATTCAATAAGTTGAACCGTTCGGTTGCGTTGATGTAACAAATTAAAAATTTGGTTATTAGGAATGGGTCTGAAAGATACTGTAAATTTCTAATTGAATAGATTCCGTTAGAAATTGAATAGTTGTTGTTGTTGAACTATGGCGTTCATCAAACGACATGTTTTATTACAATTGTAGAGTTGGTGACTTTCTAGTTTAACAACTAGTAATTTCGATTAGAACATTGTTATAAAGTTTTTTTTCTACTTCCACATTAGGTTACTTAGTGGCTATTTGATATTATTAAGTACCTCCTAAGATTAATTATTTCTAGAAGATTGGTCGACGCAACCGGCGACCCAAGGGCTGGGTATTTCCTCGCTCAGCGAGTAGCTTTGGCTATTCAGCGAGGAAATGCGGCCAGCATCTTGGGCACGCTACCGCATGGGCCAAATGTTTTACACTTTTTGTAGCTTTTCTATACTCCTTTTAATTTATATTGGTTTGTAAATATTTAAGTTATTCTCAAATAACCTCAACAAAACTATTTTTCCAGCAATTACTGTAACGAGTCTCAGTTTACCGTCAATCCCACCACCGGTTTACGTGTTCAACGCTAACCATCCATATTTATATTTCATTAAACAACAAAAAACATTAGTATTCTGTGGAGCCTTTCTACGTTGAGGTGAATTTACAAATCACGGTTACAGACACAGATTTGAATAAGTTACTCTAAAAGATAATAATTAGCTACATAAAAACTATAAAAACATTTTAAAGAAATCTATAAAGGGGTTGTTAAGTGACCTACTAGAATATGTTTTAATCATTATGTCTTATTTTACCTCATCACCTCATCATACTTTAAGTAGGTACTTAAAAAAGGACAAACCTAGTCTCGTGCTTTCTCGACTAATTCACACATACATTTTATTAATAGCATGTCTTATTCATATGAATAGGTAATTAGCCTTATTGGGCTCTATCCTGGTAATATTTAGGTTTAGAATGTATACTTTTCAGTACCGGTATCAATATTTCTTTCATGCACGACACAACTACCGCTTTCTGTACCAAGGGTCCCGATTCCGAATTCCAGTATGGGCATATTTAATGTGATAAGCACGAATGTTTGTACCCGAGTCATAGGTATTTAATATATAAGTAATTATATAATGGGGTCTTTTCTGTCCTTTGTACCCATAAAACATTCCATCAAAGTATTTTTATTACATAATTTGCTAAATTAAGAGGGTGAAGTTGAAATCAGTGTTGACGTAAACGATTTTTACTTCATAACAACTCTTATAGTATTCCCTGCTAGTTATCTATTTGTTTGATATTATAGAAGCTTATATATAAAAATGCATTCACAACAGTAGTGCCTACCAATTGAAATCAAAAATATTCCAAAGTAAACTTAGGATACTATTTAAAATGAATTAAAGAAGTACATTTTCCTTCAATACACACATTGCATCAGTTAATTCCAGTGGTTAATAAATAAGTGAACTCCATTTTAAATTTACGATAAAAAACCAAATAGCCACTTCTTGTCAATGAAAATATTATATATATACATATTATATTTTCCAGCTATAGTTGGAGCTACAGCAACCTCCATTCAATATCCTCCTCCTGTTATCTACGTGTTTGAGGCAAATCGTCCCTATTTGATATATCTTTTGGTGCACAAAGTCCCAATGTTCTGTGGTGCATTCTTAGGGACAGCATAAGGTGAAACCTGAATCTAATAGAAGCCGGAGTACGCTTTTAGTTACTTTATTATCTTTAATAATGACCGTTCTAATGTGGTGTTATGTTTTGGTGAAATACACGTAAACGCACAAACGCATAAACACACAAAACTAAACCAACTATACAAAACATTCACTCGCAATTTTAGGAGAATACAAAGCACCTTATTATAAGCATGAAGTATAGGAATCCCTGGAAACATATAACTAAAACAAATTTAAACTAGAACTCCTGACCCATGAAAAAAGCAATAGGTAATATGTAATCCAAATAAATACATGCCCTTAGTAAATAAAATAGATCCCAAAAGAATATCCCCGAGATAAATGATTAACAAAATAGTGAAGAAATGTACACAACATTTAATTTGTTCATGTAACTTTCATTTCCAGCAATTATATTCGGCGTTACAGCAAGCATGCCTTCTGAAATCTACGAATTTAATGCGGATCACCCTTTCTTTTTCTATCTTTTACATCACAAAATACCCGTATTTTGTGGAGGCTTTTTAGGGAACCAATAAGGTGAAGCTTATAAAATAAACAATTTATAAATAATATCGTTGTTTGGAGGTGAAGGCAATTCACATTTACACATACCTAGCAATCGATAATAGACAACCATCTCTACAGATGTGTGTTTATCTACAATCAAGAGAAGCTAGACAGGTTCTCTTGTCTTGCCGTGCTTTTGGAGTAATCCTTTTCCTTATTCTTTAAGATTTATTTTCTTCGTTATTAAAAACTATAGATGTATCGGACTTATAGTTGTCAATGAACATTTCAGCGTTTGTTGGACGCGCTGGTAGACTGCCATTACCACCTGCCCCTGCTTTTCTTGTTTATGCTGATCACCCATTTTTATATTATGTGTTGTTTGAAGACTCTCCAATGTTTTGTGGTGCTTTCGCAGGAGCACGTTGAGGTGATTTAGTTCGATTTAAAACGCACTTTTTGTGTTTCCTTTGTCTCATTCACCGATCATGTATTTGTAACTTTATGTCGTGTGTTTGCAATCAGCACTCTTTCATTATATTGGCTATATTTAAATACGTGTACGGGACTCCTAAAAAGTAGAATTGGTCTAAATTCTATGGTTGAACACATTTAAATACGTGTAAAGTACTCCTTAAAAGTAGAATCGGTCCAAATTCTATTGTTCAAAACATACTTACATCTAACCAATAACAAAGATTTAAATATTAAAACCAAGAATAAATTTACAGACGTTATTTCACTTGATTTTCAAAACGCTCTGAAATTATTTCAGCAATTGTTTTGGCTAAGGCCAGTGGCATTACCTCGTAAAACATATGTTTTCAAAGCAAATCGTCCATATCTCTTCTACATACTACTTAAGGAAATAACAATATTTTCTGGAGCCTTTTTGGGACACTAAGGTGATTTAATTTGAAGTTGTTTTTCAATCAGCTAGCACACTTTTGTCACGTAACCCCTTCCGATTCTGTGCTATCATATTATGTTCTTCCCAATTAGTTTGGTTGTATTTTTTATTTATTTATTAGTATTGCGCACTCTGGTTCCCTATACTTTGTAACATTTTACATATATTTCAATCCTGTACTAACATGGTCCAGCAATAGCTAGTTTTTGCTGTAATCATTGCATCGTGATTGTTTTTAATGAAAGTATGTAGGTATAATTTGTATCTAATAATTGCATACCTATAGGTATACTAATTTAAAATCTTTTCTTTTCCTAATAATGTCGGGAATTTTTGATCTCTACAGTAAGATAATTTCCATACATCGAAATAGAAAGGCAAACACGGCAAATTCTACTACAGAATTTCTGCTAGATTTTTTTTGTACAATTTACTGTCGTCAATATAACGATACATTTCCTCTTTGATCACTTATTTCTCTCACTGTGTATAGGATGTACAAATATGACACATAATTTGAGAAGCTGTTCTTTAACATAAACATCTTTTCAGCAATAATTGTGACAAGTAGATCTGCTGTCATTGAACCTTCTAAAATATACATCTTCATGGCAAATCGACCTTACGTATTCTGTCTTCTATTAAAGAGGATACCAATATTCTGTGGAGTATTTGTAGGCGCAAAATGAGGTGAATATTTAAAAAGAAACATCGAGTATGCGTATAAATTAACTAAATCTTGGTAGAATATTTAATTGGATAAATATTTTTGGGGTTATATTTGGATCATTGGAATTTGGTATTTTTGGAACATTTATGAGTTATGAAAATTTTAATTGTTATAGATATATTTTTATACCCAAATATTATAGTAGTAAGGTTAATACTTAAGTATATATATTTCGATCTGATATTACTAACCATTCCTCTACACCATCTATTTCACTCCATTTTCCATGAAATACAGTATTTACTTACCAACAAGTGCACCAAACACACATTTCTACGTCATGACATCATCATATTTTCACCTGAATGAGATCATTATTGTTTTTTTTGTTTTGTCAAAACTTAATACGGGATTATGGATTTTGTCTTGTGTGTGTAACTTATTTAAAACTGTTGTTGCTTTATTAATTTAAAAAAAAAAACAAGTTTATTTATCACTCTGTTATTTTTTCAGGTTGCCTGATAAGTATATTTAACTATTACTTTGGAAATAAATTTCGGCCTATTTTCAAAATAAATTTGTTTTATTGAACTAACCTATGCTATATTTACCCAAATATCAGCGAGCTATGTGCAAAAATATGATATCTAAAATTCTTCATACTCCCTGTGCAGTGAGATGAGTGGCAATGCTCAAACCACTGGACCAAACTGTTTGAGATGTCACTATCGCTACCGAAAAGAATACAGTACGTCAAGTGCAAGCTAACTGTATACTTTATAGTCTACCGTATTTAGTAATTTTGTATGGGGAATTGAAAAGCGCCTCTAGCGGATGGTATTCTAAACTTTCAATTCTCCATATAAAATGTCTAAATACGGTAGACTATAAAGTATACGGTTAGCTTACGAATAATCTCGTACTTGACGTTTCTGTAAAACGGAGGGTTAGCATACCCGCGTTTTGTAAAACGGAGTTTTGACCCTCAGCCGAATTGTAATAGGTCACCCCAATTATCATTCACAGGTTCGGACATGCGTGAGCGAGCGAAGCAAGCTCGGGAATTCGGGGTACCACGACTAGGCTGGTTTAGGTTCGAAGCGGGTTTCTGAGCGAGCCGTTTTATTAAACGTATTGATTTGGACATTTCGCCTAAGCGTTAACCAGGCGTATTACAGAACGATGGTACATTGTAAAGCGTCTAGCCGTTTTGTAAAAAAGTGCTGCTTTGAGGCTATTAAAGACATTAGTTATTATTGCTTGTCATAATGCGGCGACAGTTCGCTTAGAGAAACATCATGCAAACTACCTAGAGTAACAACTAAGATACTATCCAGCTCGTCTCAGTAGTACCCTCGATCCAAACTGGATACTGACTATGCATAAGTGCTATTTTGATATACATAAATGAAAACACTAGGATTTTTTGTTTTCCATGATTCTTAATCGCAAGAATAGCTACCTAAAGCTTGAGTTCAAACTCTGATCTAGTTTCGATAGCAAGAAAAGTAAGGAGGTGGTTTTTCACTCGTGCCTCACGATGTTCAAGAACAAAGTAACATCATTCTTTTCTGACTACTATGTAGTTAATCCTACAAATCTAGTAGGTTATTATAATATCATTTCTCATGACCATGATTATGCTAGTTGTAAGCGAAATGAAACTGCATTAAATGCTCTAGCGCATAAAAGTGTTTACTTCTACTAAAACAAAGTCATCAGTACATTAACCTAACCACAATAAGGCTCCATACATATATGCATCGAAGTACTTGTTATTGTATTACATTTACTACATCCAAAATGTAGGTTCATAGTCCATAATCTTAAAGAAATCACGTATTTCTATAATATAGAATTAACCAAATTCCCGAGGCATCCTCTTAAGTTAATTGACTTTCTGTGTTCTCTATAGCCAAATAATAATTAAAAACCAAGAATTACTAACAAAATATAAAATGCACATATGACTAGGAAGTAGGTTTATATTTGGCGGGTAAGCAGACGTCATAGAAGTTTTTTTTTAGTTTTCTATAGTTTCAGTGTTGGCTACGATGCAAAATTGTTCAAATTTTACTTTAAATTTTCATCACCGTTTCATTTATTAAGTGACAGCAGAGTGTATAACTCGTTTATACAATCAGCAATTTAATCCTTGTCTTCAACATATTCGCTCTCAGGCAGATAAAAGCCTCGTATCAAATGACCTACATTATGCAATTGTTGTACAATCTTCTATTTTTGTCATAATTCATATAGATAATAAATCGGTTTTCTATTGTTTTATATATAATGTTCCGACAAATTATCATGTTACAAAAGACGTTACAGAACTATTCAGTGAAAAAATAGAATAAATTTGTATTATTATTTGAAAAATACTTAATTACCGTTATTTTTTTATATAAAAGGATACTTAATAAATTATTTCGCACAATTGTGTTTCAAATACATTTGGAAATTCTATTTGAAAATTCTCAATTCTGCTGTTGGCTTAATGTGATAGGCATGTATTGAAACAAGTGTACAAAGTTGTAAAGGATGGTATAAAAGACGTACCTACATAGCGTTGACAAACATTCTACATTATCGTGGCCATGTCGGGGAAGTTCTTGTTTATTATAGCCGTTATGGCTAGCGCGTTTATCGTGAAGATATCGGCAGGTAGGTAAATAGATCCAATTATATTATAAATTGGTCGAATTATTTGGTATAATCAGGCAATCTATTTGTTGGGCGGAGAAATCTAAATAATATCACAAGCTCTTGTTCAATCGTTCGTTGTTCGTAAATGGTTTCTAGTTTCTACGGTTAGTTGCGCCATCTGCCGACGCAGCCCGGTACTACTTGCAATTTGCCGATATTAACGGTACCCAGCTGCGACAGCAAGAAATGCCATTTGTCATCCACAGATGGCACTGTTGTAAACATATATAATTAATTTTCTGACTTTAGTCGTTACAAATGGAAGGAGGGAAAATACCTATATAGTATAGAGCAAATATAACACCTGTGCCCGCAACCCCGCGTTGAATTTTAGCTATCATTTTAAGAAGACATTACTTCTTTTATTAATATCTAATCTAATATTTCAGCCGATAGACGTCTACTGCTGGACATAGGCCTCCCCCAATGACTTCCACGCATCGCGGTCCTCTGCCACTCGCATCCACCGGCTCCCTGCGACGCGTGTGATATCATCGGTATCATACCGTATCATATTCTGGCGTCGTAACTTCGTGTATGACGGAGTCAAATAGTCTCTGAATGATTTTAAGAACTGGTGTTCCACCCGCCCTCATAAGCTCTGTTGTGATTCCGTGATCAACTGGTGCCTTGTTGTTTTTGAGCTGTTTGAGAGCCATCCTAATCTCCTTAAGCCTGACATCTGGGATATCTTCGGTATAGGATCGGGTAAGTTTAGCCCTTTGGTCTTCGGCTAATCTGTCAACAGGGGCTTGTGCTGACGTGTATAACTGTCCATAGAACTTTTCGACCTCTCTCAAAATATCTGGCTTGGATGAAACATTGTTGCCACAGTCGGTCTTCAGCCTGGTTAGCTTTCGCTGCCCCTTCGCTATAGCCTCTTTAATACTTTTCATATTATATCGGAGGATGTCGCGGGTCAGGGATTTGGAGGTCCATCTGTTGAGCTACCGATATTCCGACAAATTTGCTGAAGACTGCAACCCCATTTCGTTCTTGGATGAGTTTGAGAGTTTGGTCCGAGAGTTTTTTGGTTCTATCTGTACGTCGGGGTAGAAATAACTTTGACCCTACCGTATGGACAGTTTCCACGAACCTGTCATTGACATCGTTCACAGTTTCGCATATTTCTAGGCCTTCGAAGCGGTTTTGTAGCTCGAGCTGGAATATTTCGGGGTTTTGGATATATGCTGATGTAGGGCGGAGCGTAGACTTCATCAGCCGACTTATTTCCAGTTTGAATGAACGAGTTGCATTTAGTTCACACCCAACAAGTATATATAAATAATAGTGATATTCTGTTTTCTTGATTAGGTTACGCCTGGAGTTTTAATTGGCCATACAGGTCTAATAAGAAGCTAAGAAATTACCGAGTTAAATCGTAAATGGACTTTAGTTTGACACAAATACTTTATCCAAAAATTATTCCATATTTCAAATTAAAATAAGATTTTATATCTTCTAAAAAATACTACGTGATGCTAATGTAAACATGAAAAAATATATTCAGTGTTTACTTGAAGTTATATTGCCGATATTATACTATCGAGAATATTTATTACAGTGATTAATTGTTATGTACTTATACACGTATTTTTTTAGGTGCCCAGCACTAGTAGCGCAGCGGGCTGTGACAAGAAAAAATGTGAGATAAATCGATTTTGCTTCTTTTCCTCGTATGAATTACGGATGGGAGAGAACGACTCGGTGTGACATAATCCTTGAGATAGGTTTTGTCTTAACATGCGTGCTAGCCCACCTGGTGTTTTTATTATTTGGGACAAAGCCCGCCACACACTCCCACCACTGCTACTCCTGTCAGCCAGGATCTATTGTGGTGTCCAATGATGACACCGATGTTTGACCCTCGGCGAGTCACGGGCTAAAGTTAATTATCTTCGAACCTGCTCGAATTTAATCGAAAGATAAAAATAGGAGGAGTCTGAAGAAAATTATCCACCTGGCGTATGTTAATAGTTTCATTAATCCTTTTGATTCTAGCACCAAAAAGCACAACTCCGCCGCCGTCTACAGTAAACAGCACTGAAGCACTAGCCAGACTGAACGAAGGAAGTATCGCACTAACTGGAGAGTTCCTTTATGTAAGTATGCATGATCACAGTTTTAGCTACGAAAAAATGGGAACGGCTGAACTAACTATAATGAACGTGTTATTCTCGGTAATTTGCTGAACCACCAGAGCCAACCTACACCTTATAGTGCGAAAAATATCAAAGTTTTCATAAGCGGTAAGAGAATCCGCAAACCCCTGTTGCAGTCGGACGAGGCTTACTCTAAAACCACTGGACCAAGCTTTCATCAAATTTTATTTCAGTACTAGTTATTTTGTGACCTAATTATATGTTTGTTTATCAGCAATTACTCACGAGCAAGCCTAATAGCAACATTGTAGCATCAGCAACATCAGTACAAATACTATTAGCCCAACTGGCATATTTCGCAACAGGACTGGTATCAGAACAGCTGTTAAGAATTCTTAATCTGCGCAGCAACGATGAGGTAAGTTCATATAAATTTTACTCTCTAATGTGTCAAGTTTCAAAACCAAAATATTAATTTTGCTTTATTATATTCAATGTCTTGAATTTAGTAATATTTTGAGTGTGTCTTTACTTTGCAGATCACGAGCGTTTTCCCAGATATTATAGCGGACTATGAAAACCAAATACAAGTGATATTAGATGTAGAAAATATATATATTACGAACATAATATCTCCAATCGGCGAGAAATTTAAGCGATTCTCCTCGGATATCTTCCACGCTGGTGGAGGGAACGTTAACTTCACTGAATCTGTAGAAGCTTCTGACATAATTAGCACTTGGGTATGTTTATGATTTAGACATAATTAAATAATTAATTTTATATATTTTTTATTATTTAACATATATTATATATTATTTAATAGGCAAATATAATTACCGCTTGGGTATGTTTATGATTCTTAAATGGGCTTTTTAATTATTTTAATACGGTTCAATTAACCGTCCGCGTACTGATAAAATTGGTTTTATTTAGTAAACGATATAGATGTATTCAAATCGTATTCGTTTGAACTTACATCATTTCTTTTTTTTTTTCAGGTAGCTCAGCAAACAGATGACAAAATTAAGGACCTCGTATCCCCCGACATGTTCGACGGAGACACTCGCTTGGTCTTATGCAATGCCATATATTTCTTAGTAAGAAAACAAATACTTCTTAGAAATTAACTACAAACAGACTGGCACAGTCGGTAATGACCCAGCTTTCTATACTGAGGATCCGGGTTCCAATTCCGTACGGGTCAAAATTGTGTGATGAGCAGGAATTATTTGAAAATATGTATCTGTAATGACCGTTTAATATATATATATAAGTAGTAATTATATACTGTGATCGCCCAGTCTATTGTACGGTATCCACAATACAAGTGTTACTTAGTATAGGACCCCACATTTGGTGCATTCGCCTGGCGATAATTTAATTTATTATGAAAATAATTTGCAACAAAAGTGATGTTTTTTTTAGGGCAATTGGCAGTACCAATTCAATCCAAATAAAACAGAAACAAAAGACTTCTACACAGACAATACTAACACCATCCAGCTACCATTGATGTACCAAAAGAGAAATTTTAACTATTATGAAGACGATGGCTTGAATATACAGGTAGGTAACTTGTGGAATCTTAATAAACCAAGGAGTTGAACCTTTTAAGATGGTTCACTATCGAATATGGATATTCTCACCAGTCTTATAAGTACTTTTGTTACATATTTTCAAAAGATCTACAAATTACACACAACCATACTGAACTTGTAATTATAAAAAAAAAACAAATTATAATAATTTATGTATCCCTTTATTATAATTGTACCCAACCGTTTTGTATGACATACATAAAAAATACTTAAATATTTTTTTATGGTCTTGTAATAAGTGTGATTGCATTCCAAAGATATTTATTTTATATCTCAGAAATTATTAATATTTTTTTTCAATAAACATATTTATTAATGAGATACACCATCATATTGACTAATGTAGTTCGATAGAAAAATGAAGAATTTTATGTAAACCAACATGTATTGTTATCATGAATTAGAATGCTAAAATTATATTTTAATTAATTAATTGTATTACATTTTCAGGCTCTAGAAATGCCATACAAAAACGACAACTTTACATTCCTGGTAATACTACCAAGAGCTAAAGGATATGACGCAGTCAAAACTGTCGCCGACAAACTGAGAGACCCGAAAGCGTTTACTGCGATCCTTGACAATATGAGTTACAAAAAAGTTCAAGTTTATTTACCTCGTATGTTAATATCTACCAGCAATGCTGTAGCTGAGATACTTAAAAAGGTACATGAGTATCATTTCAAATTATAGATCACTGTCCCTCATATACGAGTATATCACATTTGTTGATCCACTGTAATTCCGTCTTATCAAATATTGTTTTCCGTCTTTGTATTGAAGCATTGTTAATGTTTTTTTTCTAGGACAACGGTACTGAAATGTTCAACCCAGACTCTGACGGATTCAGTGGTATATTAAAAAAACCTGAACCTATCTATGTATCAGCTGCTGCACAGAAAGCTTTCATATTAGTAGATGAGACTGGCACAGAAGAAGCGGCAGCTACTGGTTTGTATAAATAACTTCTAAAGTCATTGATATAATTGTCAAATTACCTTGCTCAACGTCAGTATTCCCATGCGGATTCCCACGCCATCGAAGATCCGCCATTATGAGTCTGAGATCCAAGGTGAGACCTGCTCCCCGATTCACAACCTTACGACAAGGCTCGTATAGACCAATTCGATTACTACTGGGAACTTTCATTAGAAAATGTAGTCTTTAAATCTTAAAATTCAACAAGTTGAACCGTTCGGTTGCGTTGATATAACAAATAAAAAATTTGGTTATTAGGAATGGGTCTGAAAGATACTGTAAATTTCTAATCGAATTGAATAGTAGTTGAATAGTAGTTGTTGTTGAACTAAGGCGTTCATCAAACAGCAAGTTTTATTACATTGTAGAGTTGGTGACTTTCTAGGTTAACAACCAATAATTTCGATTGGAACATCGTTATAAAGTCTTTTTTGACTTTCATATTAGGTTACTTAGTGGCTATTTGATATCGTTAAGTACCTCATAAGATTAATTATTTCTAGAAGATTGGTTGACGCAACCGGCGACCCAAGGGCTGGGTATTTCCTCGCTCAGCAAGTAGCTTTGGTTATTCAGCGAGGAAATGCGGCCAGCATCTTGGGCACGCTACCGCATGGTCCAAATGTTTTACACTTTTTGTAGCTTTTCTATACTCCTTTTAATTTAGATTGGTTTGTAAATATTTAAGTTATTCTCAAATAACCTCAACAAAACTATTTTTCCAGCAATTACTGTAACGAGTCTCAGTTTACCGTCAAACCCCCCACCGGTGTACGTGTTCAACGGTAACCATCCATATTTATATTTCATTAAACAACAAAAAACATTAGTATTCTGTGGAGCCTTTCTACGTTGAGGTGAATTTACAAACCACAGATACAGACACAGATTTGAATAAGTTACTCTAAAAGATGATAATTAGCTGCATTCAAAACTATAAAAAAATATTGAAATGAAACTAATTTTAAGGATTTTATCGCGATTTTATCGCGTAGATCGGACCACAAGTAACGATTAAATATGAGGGAGGGTACATAAACTCAAACTATGACACCAGGACGTCAACCACCTCAGTCCTCCCGTGTCCATGGTTACTGTAAAGCAGTCGAAACGTCGGGAACGTAAAATCGAAATAAAATCGCGATAAAATCCTTAAAATTAGTTTCTTTTCAATGTGTAATTTTATATGTGTAACTTTATATATTAATACACTTACAACAGTAGTGCCTACCAATTGAGATCAAAAATATTCCAAAGTAAACTTAGGATACTACTTAAAACGGATTAAATAAGTACATATTCCTTGAGTACATACATTGCATCAATTAATTTAGTGGTTACATCAATAAGTGAGCTGCATTTTAAATTTACGAAAAAAACAAAATGCCCACTTCTTGCAAATGAAAATATTATATATATACATATTATATTTTCCAGCTATAGTCGGAGCTACAGCAACCTCCATTCAATATCCTCCTCCTGTAATCTACGTGTTTGAGGCAAATCGTCCCTATTTGATGTACCTTTTGGTGCACAAAGTCCCAATGTTCTGTGGTGCATTCTTAGGGACAGCATAAGGTAAAACCTGAATCTAATAGAAGTCGGAGTACGCTTTTAGTTAATTTATTATCTTTAATAATGACTGTTCTAATGTGGTGTTATATTTTGGTGAAATACATATAAACGCACAAACGCATAAACACACACAACTAAACCAACTATACAAAACATTCACTCGCAATTTTAGGAGAATACAAAGCACCTTATTATAAGCATGAAGTATCGGAATCCATGGAAACATATAACTAAAACAAATTTAAACTAAAACTCCTGACCCATGAAAAAAGCAATATTTAATCCGAATAAATACATTTACTTAGTAAATAAAATAGATCCCAAAAGAATATACCCAAGGTAAATGATTAACAAAATAATGAAGAAATGTACACAAGATTTAATTTGTTCATGTAATTTTCATTTCCAGAAATTATATTCGGCGTTACAGCAAGCATGCCTTCTCAAATCTACAAATTTAATGCGGATCACCCTTTCTTTTTCTATCTTTTACATCACAAAATACCCGTATTTTGTGGAGGATTTTTAGGGAACCAATAAGGTGAAAAAAAATAAACAAGTTATAAATAATATTGTTGTTTGGAGGTGAAGGCAATTCACATTTACACATACCTAGCAAACGATAATGGACAACCAACTCTACAGATGCGTGTTTATCTACATTCAAGAGAAGCTAGGCAGGCTAAGAATAAATTAACTAATAGGTTATCTTGTCTTGTCGTGCTTTTGGAGTGATCCTTTTCCTCTGTCTATAAGATTAAGTTTCCTTCGTTATTGAAAACTATAGATGTATCGGACTTATAGTTATAGTTGTCAATGAAAATTTCAGCGTTTGTTGGACGCGCTGGTAGACTGCCATTACCACCTGCTCCTGCTTTTCTTGTTTATGCTGATCACCCATTTTTATATTATGTGTTGTTTGAAGACACTCCATTGTTTTGTGGTGCTTTCGTAAGGTGATTTACGCTAAGGTCACGTTAAGGTGATTTAGTTCGATTTAAAACGCACTTTTTGTGTTTCCTTTGTCTCATTCACCGATCATGTATCTGTAACTTTATGTCGTGTGTTTGCAATCAGCACTCTTTCATTATATTGGCTATATTTAAATACGTGTAAAGTACTCCTTAAAAGTAGAATCGGTCCAAATTCTATTGTTCAAAACATACTTACATCTAACCAATAACAACGATTTAAATATTAAAACCAAGAATAAATTTACAGACAATAGGATATCATACGTTATTTCACTTGATTTTCAAAACGCTCTGAAATTATTTCAGCAATTGTTTTGGCTAAGGCCAGTGCTATGGCATTACCTCGTAAAACATATGTTTTCAAAGCAAATCGTCCATATCTCTCCTACATACTACTCAAGAAAATAACAATATTTTCTGGAGCCTTTTTGGGACACTAAGGTGATTTAATTTGAAGTTCTTTATTTAATTTGAAGTTCTTTCAATCACCTAGCACACATTTATCACACAACCCCTTCCGATGCTGTGCTATCATAGTATTTTCTTCCCAATTAGTTTGGTTGTATTTTTTATTTATTTAATAGTATTGCGCACTCTGGTTCCCTACCCTTTGTAACCTTTAACTTCTTTAATGTATTTCAATCCTGTACTAACATGGTCCAGCAATAGCTAGTTTTTGCTGTAATCATTGCATCGTGATTGTTTATAATGAAAGTAGGTATAATATGTATCTAATAACTAGGTACTAATTTAAATAAATCATATTTTTTTTTCTTAATAATATCGGGAATTCTTGATCTCAACAGCAATATCATTTCCATATATCCAAATAGAAAGGCAACCACGGCAAATTCTACTACAGAATTTCTGCAAGTTTTTTTTTAGTACAATTTACCGTCATCCATGTAACGAAAAATTTCCTCTTTGATCGCTTATTTCTCTCACTTTGTAGGTATGTACAAATACGACACATAATTTGAAAAGCTGTTTTTTTAATATAAACATCTTTTCAGCTATAATTGTGAAAACTAGATCTGCTGTCATTAAACCTTCTGAAATATACATTTTCATGGCAAATCGACCTTACGTATTCTGTCTTCTATTAAAGAAGATAACAATATTCTGTGGAGTATTTGTAGGCGCAAAATGAGGTGAATGTTTAAAAAGGAACATCGAGTATGCGTATAAATTAACTAAATCTTGGTAGAATATTATTGGATAAATATTTTTGGGGTTATATTTGGATCATTGGAATTTGGTATTTTTGGAATATTTATGAGTTATGTAAAATTTTAAATCTTATAGATATATTTTTATACCCATATAGTATAGTAGTATGATTACTATTTAAGTATATATATTTCGATCGGATATTACTAACCATTCCTCTGCACCATCTATTTCACTCCATTTTTTATAAAATTCAGTATTTACTTACCAACATAAAGTGCACCAAACACACATTTCTACGTCATGACATCATCATATTTCCACCTGAATGAGATACTTATTGTCTTTTTTGTTTTGTCAAAACTTAATACGGGCTTATGGATTTTGTGTTGTGTGTGTAACTTATTTAAAAATGATGTTGCTTTATTTATTTTTTATTAGAAAAACTAGTTTATTTATCACTCTATGTTATTTTTTCAGGTTGCCTGATAAGTATATTTAACTATTACTTTGGAAATAAATTTCGGCCTATTTTCAAAATAAATTTGTTTTATTGAACCAACCTATGCTATATTTGCCCAAATATCAGCGAACTACCTATGTGCAAAAATATGATTTCTAAATTCATGAGTGAGTCAATCAGATGAGTGGCAATGCTCAAACCACTCTACCAAGCTGTTTAAGATGTCGCTCTCGCTACCAAAAAGAATACAGCACATCAAGTGCGAGCTAACTGCATACTTTATGGTCTACCGTATTTAGACATTTTGTATGGAGAATTTAAAAACGCCTCTAGCGGATGGTATTTAAAACTTTAAATGCTCTATAAAAAATGTCTAAATACGTTAGACTTTAAAGTATACGGTTAGCTTACGAATAATCTCGCACTTGACGTACAGAAGAAACACAATTTAAAATATAGAGATTTATAGATGACATTAATATATTAAAACACATCATACTAATTATGCAGTTCGTATGTTTAATATATACACTCATATTAATAGGTGTGTGTGTATAAATGCCAAAAACTATGGTCTATAATGATACCGCGGGAAGATCTCTTGCGGGACTAGTTTTCAATTAACAGGTATTATTGGGAAACCCCCTCCGGGATGAGAATATCGACAGGCCGGGATCAAATGAAATTACGAGTTAGATCTCACTTATCCAGACCAAATCCTAGATTATCTTCCGAAGAAATTGTTGTTATGTCCGCCATTATGGCTGAAATAGGGATGAAGATATTAATTGAAATTCAGTTGTTATTTAACCGATTGATTAAGCATAACTTTTATAAAGTAACTTTTATAAATATTTTTTTATAAAGAAAACGAATCTCATAATTTCTAATAATTGAATACGATAATATTTATTAAATATTGTTCGCGCCTGAACGACGAACAGTGCCGACGGGCGACGACTCCCGAGCCCCCACGCATCGCCTTCGGTCGCCCGCGGAAGAGCCACCCGCCAACGGTGTCGCCCGCGGAAGAGTCGTCCGCCAACAATCGCCCGCAACGGTCGTCCGTAACGCCCACGCTTCCATACAAACCCATATAAAATATATAGTAAAAAAGAAAGGAAGTTTGTTTTACTTATGCTCAGACAAATATTCAAATAATGATATGTTTATTTTGGATTAAAGAGATAGATCTAATTTTATTTTATAATAGTTGTCCCCGCGAACTTGGTGCTGCCTCAGAAATTATAATTCTCATACGTTGAATTATAATTTCTTTTATTTCCTAATATTTTCCCAAGTTTTAATAGTTATTCTGCTATTCGGAGCGGAGACATATTACAAAAAAAAAATAGTTTATATTAATCGACCTACGACTTCTCGAGTTAGAAAAGGTGTAATACAACTTTGTTTCATATATATAGAGATTAATTTCCCGTTCCAATGTAATCCTCTTTAAATTCTTCAGTCTAATTTAAATTGTAAATTAGATGAATACTTTGATGAATGATTTTACCGTATCGTATTTCGGCATCGAATAGGAGCTTAAATCGGCATAAAATTAATTCATAAGTAAAATAAAATGAACGAATTAAGGCGTCGAATGACAATATCAATTATATAGAAAACAAATGGCTATACTCTTACAGAAGAGTGCAATATACAATAACAGAATGAAGCAATACAATCTGCATGGATAAATATCATCGATGTTTCAATTAATTACTGTTTAGCGGAAAAGGGAAGATCTTCCAGCCAGGCGGGTGGTATGCCTGGCGGGGCGGCCGCTATGCCCCGACGGTTAATGTTGGGATCTTGTATATATGCTACTTGCTCCGAGAACTCTAATAGCGCGATTCAGGATTGTGACGTCACTTGTCTATTGTTCTGATTGCGTCTGTAGTGCCATCTGCGTAGCTTTTTATGGTGCAGTTGAAGTGGTCGCTACAGTACTCCCCCCCAAGACCGGAGGTTGATATCTTTGAGTGGCAGCGTCTTGTGTGCAAGGGCCAGGAAGCTAGCTCGAAGGTCTGCAGTGAGTCGAGACCGAGCTGTGCGCGTCGCAGAACCAGGAGCGCGGTGAGTCGGCTGTGATGGTCCTGAGCGACGACTTGGCTTGCTGTGGGACGGGCTGCTTGTTGTTGGATGTCGATGTTGATGTCTTGGTATGGAGTAGTGATGACTTTGGATGCTTGAGTCTTCACAGAAGGATGTTGTTCATTGTCAGGGGTCACCAATTTAGCGGAAAAGGGAAGATCTTCCAGCCAGGCGGGTGGTATGCCTGGCGGGGCGGCCGCTATGCCCCGACGGTTAATGTCGGGATCTTGTATATATGCTACTTGCTCCGAGAACTCTAATAGCGCGATTCAGGATTGTGACGTCACTTGTCTATTGTTCTGATTGCGTCTGTAGTGCCATCTGCGTAGCTTTTTATGGTGCAGTTGAAGTGGTCGCTACAACTGCAATAGTGTTAGTACTCATGCAGCCTTGTATCCAGTTTTTCAGGCCCATTAAATATATAGTTATTTATTGCAAATCAGACTCGCTCGTTAATACATCACAAACGCACGATCCTCAGCTTCCCATAAACTCGTACATTGATGATTAAATTACGCAGTTGCCTACAAATTTCTATGTTCGGTCTGCAACGGGCGGGGAACCCTGTCCGTTACACTGGAATTTGTAATTAAGAAACAACATCTCGGAACAAAATCTGTTTACGAAGTCGGCCGAAGTATTTTATCTTGTTCACAGCGGTTTTGTGTAAACATCCCACACGGGATACGGTGGAGTTAAGTGGTTCGCATTCTAGCGGTTTGTTATGCGTCAATGATTCCTTGTTGAATGGAAAATGTTGCTATAAGTTGGGATATATGCTATTTTAATCAAACGACTGCTCTGTATTTTGTTTGTTTTTACCAAGGTTCAATCATGATAAGACTCTGATAACTCTGAAAGATTACCTCTTTATACACAAAAAGCAGGTAATAACTAATTTAACGGCAAGTAATTACCAATTCAGATGAAAGCAAATTTCGGTGCAGAGTATCAAAGAATTTGCCATAAAGGAATCCATTTCCTTTGGCGTCACGAGCAAAACATTGAGGATCATTTGAACAGGTATGGATTGAAGTAAGACCAGTAAATTAGCGTTGGATAACATCGAAGTTCTTTACAAATTTATCTCAACTTTACAGATTGTAGACCGCTGGGTTGCCGGCAAATTGATCTTATCGGGGCTACCCGATGTTCATAGTTAGTGGTTCATAGTTCATTGTGAAATTCGCAAGCGGCGCTAAACTCTGCCGGTCAACTAATTTGTCGGACCAATCTTTACCTTCATAGCTATGTACGTTTATACAGTTTAGTTTGAAAAGTTTTTCAGCGTACCGCAAGATAAACTTGGGGTAATTTAAGTTGGAATAGATATTATTTCTAGGTTAGTTAAATTCATCTGATATGGTTACTGATGGGTGTGTAGGTAAGTAGGATCTTTTGAGATAAGTTTTTGAATGATCAAACACTGGTTTATGCCTCTCTATAATTTATTTTCCCCATCATTTTTGTCTATTATATGCAAAAAAAAACATCCATCTATTACTTGAAAGATGTCCACTACTAGGCCCAAGCCTCGTCAAATGAAAGCTATCAAACTATATCTCAATAATTCAAAATGCTCTTAGTGGATTGTAGCTTGGCCTTAGAATCTTACAATCTTCTCTGAAAATGAACGCTCTCCTGGAGATAACCACAAAAATAAAGTTCACCCAATTGAGTTGCTGGTATACTGCTTGATCTATCTAAAGCCACAACCTTGTAACTAGTATACCGTACAAAGAGAGGTACATAGTAATACTCATAATGAGATTATAGCTTAACGCAAACTATGAAACACTACCGAAGGATGCTCTACCTAATACTACTACATCAAAGCGGTAGTAAACGGATTCCTTGGTTAGTATCGCTTTATTAGTCCGGCATCTCTCGTTCGGGATTATCGAAGCAAAAGTACCTAATGGTTCGGCACAGTTGATCGAACTAACGCATTAAAGATTGAAATTCCAAATGGCCCAAGTTCGAATAAGGATGTGCGAAAATGTGCAGATAAGCAACTTTATAGTAACATCACTATGCAGTCGGTGGCATTCTGCACACCCAATTAACTATAAAATAGCACTTACTCGTACCTACGTAGAAATAAATAAGAATATATGAGTGCATACATTTCTTATTACCTCTTGAGCGCAGTAAATAAATTAACAATACAAGACCCGTAGAACTATTTTATAATATGCTGATAGACTCGATCTACAACTTATTCGACAGAATTTGTATGAAACATCTGCCAAATATGTTGCAAATAATGTTTATCAGCGAATTGGGATACAGGCCCTTGAAAATTAAAAATGCAGAGTCAATAACTTGACACACATAAGTTCACTAAATTAAATTAATCCATGGTAGATCGCTTTGGAGTTATGTTAACAGTAAATAACAACCCGAGCTTCAAACAACACATTAGTAACAAACGGTAAACCGCGGTGATTTGAAACTAATTTACGAGTACCTATGTTTATTGTGTAAAATAGTGGAATGGCTTTTAGAGTCGGATTCGCAGTAAATGTTTTCTATTGAACTCCGACAACTTGTGGTACATACGACTGTTGTAACTTTATTATATGCATATTTTATAAACTTATTAAAATGAAATACTTGAATTAAAGTAATTGTGATATTTATTTCAGACTTCGATCATAGATAATGATGCTGTCACATAGAGCATAGACCAACTCTCCTAAGAGTTGGGACACATACACACTAGTGATGTCAAACATCGAACAATGACAGTAAAAATACGATACGTAGTGTCAAATTCCAACCTAACCGAATGGAATGAAATTTTGTATGAAAATACCTAAATGAGAATGATATAAAAATGAAAGCCGTTCGTAGAAATTATAATGTTAGTTTTACAGTAGTAGGTACTCGATTACTTATACCATAAAACATATTAAGAATTCTAGACTTTTTCATTTATACCTGGATCCGTAAAAAGCATCCACTCTCTTTTGATTACCATAAAAATACGAAAGCATCTCATGAATTCCTTTGAAAAATAAATTAACATTACTCAGTAGCAATAACCGCTTCTTTCAGTGTGGGTTTCCTCTTCGTTTTTGAGCGAATAAAAATGTTTGCCAATCAAAATATAGTTTTAAATGCATGTACTATTGCTAAGCTGATTTTTTAATTATTTATATCACAAATATAATGTTTATTTTATAAATTTCAAACTGATTTACTGCTGAAGTAAAATGAACGTAGATGAAACTATACAAGTAATTGTGATAGGAAGCTGATTAAGTTCTTTCAGACATGTTTGCACTCATATTTGATGCCACTAAAGAATATGTTACTAGTTATTAACAATATACCTACTGTTGCTTGACATTTTGGAGCAACGTTACTTATACAGGATGTCATAATATGCGTTCACTCAGCGTCTTGATCAACGTGACCTGTTTTTTTTTTTTTATACATTATAGGCAAGTAATGAAGTGTTGTAATGAAGGATACCATTTTCTTTATAGACGAAAATATTTTGAGATATAAAGTATCATTACCATCCGATCATATTGTAAAGATTGTAATATTTCCATCCTCTTTCTCAATGGTTCATTTCAGTAAGGGTAACTAGGAATGAAGGATGCGGTTCTTACACTGGTTAGTATATTTTCTATTCTTAAAATTACTCTATAATTAACTACAGGCAAAAAGATAAATTAGGTAAGCGGATTTCTGGATTTATTCAATTGTTTTTTTTTAGTCTCAGGTTTTTATATCAGCATAGATTTTTAAACATAAACCTATATAGAAAAATCCTCCCTTTACTCCAAACAACTAGCCTACAAACTACAAATGAAAATATTTGCTCGTAAAATCCATTAACGAACTTAGTCTGAATTTTCCAAACAGTTTACTTGGCTGTTTCACGAAAGGTCCTAAGCTACTTGTGTCAAAGCGAGTGCCTCTATGAATAGAAGTTTTCGGCAGCTGAAAATTGCAACTGAATATTTTAAAACGCGAGATAACATCAACAAAAGCTATAACTACGAGAAGAGAGGTGAAAAACGATAGTCGTGATGTGATAAAGGTTTTCATTTGTATTTAAAATATAAATATGCTATGATGAATATGTTAATAAACAATCATTAATATTGAAATACAACAAATTTAACGGACTTTATCGCGTTTATTTTATGTCTTTACGTTCCCAACGTTTCGGTTGCTTTTCTAGCAGCCATGGTCACGGGAGGGCTCAATTATCGATAAAAATAGCGATAAGATCCGTTATATTAGTTTTATTTCAATGTGTAGTGTTCGCGTAAATATAATAAATCATTTATACACAACAAACCCAACCGTTCTTACTGGATCACCCAATAGGAGTCCATGTAGTCAAAATAGATCGAGTATTAAGAATTATATACAAGCAGGTTGATTTTCGTATCTATAGTAGACCTTTTTGTTCGACTATTTACACCACAATTAAAATATTGATAGAAATAATAGAGCAAACACATACCAGTCTAAAGTGTACAACAAGCTGAACAAGTTGAAATTGAGCCAGACATAACCGCAGCTGATTCAACGATCGCCCAAAGTCACGTACCCTTAGTATAATAACTGGAAATTCTGTGGGACTAGGTTATACATAGTGTCAAGATTTTCACGGATTCCTCCCGATTCCTAAACCATAATTCTCGCGTAATTTAAAAATATATAAATAGTATATCTAGGAGTAACGTTCAGTTCCCTGTCGCTATTTTAAAATCGGTGCAAGTACAACTATAAATAAGTACTTGAACATCTACAAATTACTCTGTACTTCTACAAATTGCTTATTAATATTCGCTGTATGTAGATAATGCAAATACTATGCATGCACCGACGCATAGGAAACAATCTGAATTAGGACACCCACTTTATTATATTCAATTATACTTATAAGATAAGTAAGAAACGAATTATCAACATTTTACGAGTAGTTATTTTTTCTATCTAATTCGGTACTTGAATTGACACATTCAGTGCCGACCACCACTAGCAGCACAGTCCGCTGTGACAAGACAAAATTTGAAATAAAACGATTTTGTCTCTTTCCCATGTATGAATTACGGAAGGGAGAGAACGACTAGGTGCGACATATTGCGTGTCACAAGTTTTTTCTTGGCCGTGGTTCGTGCTACCTCTGCTGAATATAAAAAAAATACAACGGAATTGAGAACCTCCTCCTTTTTGAAGTAGGTTAAAAAAGAGGAAAAAGTACTCTGCGGTGTCAACCAGATATAAGACCTCGGGCTTAATCGGTATCGTTTATAATTAGTGTGAAAGAGGATAATTACAAAATTCAATTCTTCGTTTCTTCGTCCGCATGAACTTGACAGTCATCGTTTATCGTTAGCGCGGAAGAGGATAATTATTAAATGCAATTCTTCGTTTCCTCGTGCACGTGGACTTTATTTTTTTTCCATTTCACGGGAACCCATAAATTCCCCGATATAAAAGTATTATATATGTTGACCCGGTCTATAAGTTAACTTTGTGCCAAGATTCATTGAAATCCTTACAATAAATAGTACTACGATATTTTGAAAAAAAAAACACCCAGTGTACAGACACGTCAAGTACCAGTCTTATAATAATGTTCAGATAAGCAAATAAATTCTGGTTATAACGTACCGTATAAACGAGTTTAAGCCGATATAGAAACGTTAACAAGATAAGGATATTACTTACCCTTTAGATAAAATTAAGAATAAAGATGTTTTATTTTAAAGTTAACATAAAAACTTGGAGAGACATCACCAATAAAATTTTAAATGCAATACAGAGTCTGTGTGTCGATTATAGTGTGGATCAATCGAGTTTGGATTCATTTATTTGGTACTGAAGTGTTATTTGATCACAAATAGTTTCCAGGGTCTGATGATGAAGCCGGGAAGTGATCATTGAAATTCCCCTTCATTGTTATAAAGCTTAGAACCATATACGCGTTTACTTGTTCAGTTTTACACTAGGGCGAAGCCAAAATAATTATTTTTTGAATTCTTATTTGAGTGTATTTTTGTTCAAGCATCACAAAAAAAACTATGAAACTAATGTTAACGGGATTTTCTTTCACTACGGCACAGAGCTACCAAATAGTTGAGAACCTTGTTGGCTAAAAGGTAGGGTATATTATTATCACGCTATACTAGCCATTGGTTTCGAGCTGCAGAACGAAATCGATGGTTGCGCGGGCGGAGCCGCGAGCAAAACCTAGTCTTCATTATTGAAACAAGTGTTGAATGTCGACGATGGTATAAAAGACGCACCTGCATAGCATTGATAAACATTGCAGATTGGACAATATTGTGGCCATGTCGGGGAAGCTACTGTTGGTTTTGGCCGTTATGGCTAGCACATGTTTCGTGAAGATATCGGCAGGTTAGTACATACCATAGTATATCAAACCATACCAACCATACTGCTATGGTATACTATACCATAGCAGTTAGGTTTGTACCTAATGACATAATCATTCTCTTATTTGGGTGCAAATGGGAGGAGGGTAAATTATAATATACAGCATATTAATATCTTTCTACATAATTTAGATATCTAATTTGATCTAACACTAGCTTTTTAATTTAAAAAAAAAACATATTCAATTATTATAACAGTCTTTGCCAAACAAGTTTATGCAGCAAATCGTTCATAGAATTAAATCAAGATTGTATGTGCCCCCGTAGGCCTATACAAAATAAATGATTTGACTTTGACTTTGAATCAAGTCGGTTTCACCTCAACTTTGTCCTTATTTCTATTTTAGAGACTTGTGAGAGCCCAAACGAAGTTTTCGCATGCGGATCAGCGTGTGACGTCACTTGTGCTACATTAGGTAAACCGTGCCCAATAGTTAACATCCAATGTAACAATATGTGTTATTGCAAGGAAGGCTATGCAAGAGATGCTAAGAACGTTTGCATACCTATAAAAACATGTCCAGGTATGTACCTACCGAACTTTGTTACTAAATACTTTATATAATATTTCTTCTCATAGCAAAACAGTGTATCATAGCATATAAATGTTACTACGGTAACATTCTGAGCTTCTCTATAAATTAGTTACCTGTTCTTATTGATTATTCAATTTGAGTTCATTGGTGTGTTGCAGTTAAGCGTTTAGCTATTTAATAGGTAGAAGTTCGTTGAACGCCTATTTACACAATAACTCTATCATTCAATGTTTGAGAGTATACATGAGGTTTATATATCGTAGAGATAATAATGAAAACATTTTTTTTCAGCAAAGTCCTAGCAATAAACCGTATATAAGGTACACACACAGGGCAGCTGAAAAAACGTTTATTGGGCAAAATGAAACCTATGATTAACCAACGAGCAGGTGGCGAAGATTCTAAGGGGTGGGCTTCTGAGCCTGAGGATTCCGCCCATCTGTTGTTACGTTTTATTTATATAGACAGGACATATTTTTTGAAGCATATAGTAGGTACATTACCTTTGAAATAACAACTGACAATCAAATATGTGTACTCCGTATATTTCACAATTTAACCTAGTAACACGAGATTGAGCTACCAATAATGCAATAGCAATCTTTATGCTAATTGATCGCATAAACGTCAATACATATGCCTTACTTACCATAAACAATAAATAAAGTTGACTAAAATCTATGATATTCAGAAAAAAATAGGTATAAACTCTGGATTTGGAATGGAAAACAGGAGCACACCGCACACTTCGGGGATTCGCCATTTTCATCTTTGATCATCCATTTTTTATTTATAATATGTACTTATTGAATTTGATATAGCTATTAAATAGTTGACACTGGCAAAATACCCACTAATTTGTGGCCATTTTTAATTTAGTCCATTGCATTTCATTTCGTAAAGAAAGAAGCATACTTCGGTTTTATTGTAAAAAACCCAAATATTAGATACCCCGAAACCCCACTACATCAGCAATACAATGCAGGCGGCGACAGGAGAGCAGTCATTCAGTATACGTGAACGTTTATTGCAATGGATTCAAAATATCATCAGCGAAATGTGGATGCACTGCAGTGCACCTCTGTCTACTACTTCGTAGAATACAGGGCCCCAAGTCTGCTAACACAATCGATTCATAATCGAACAGCAACCGTTCAATTATGAATCAATTGTGTTAGCAGACTTGGGGCTCAGGAAACATGTTGGATATGTACCTACCTATCATACCTCGTCGAGGCACATCGTGTCACAACGTGATGCTTTATTAAAAAATAACGTAAACAAAGCTGGTTTCCTGACCTCAATTACACTATACGTAAATATTCGAATAGCTACTCGTACGGTACGGCTGATGAATGAACGTTTGAAATATAAATAAAACATGATTAAAAGTCGACTCCTTTCAGATTAGTTTGCTATTGACAAGGTTTTGTATTCGGCCATACACACCTATTTGAAACATTCACCTGTATACCGAATCAATGTATTAAGATACTCTTTCCCGGGAAATGAAAGGATTCCTTCGGGATATACAAAAATCTAGGACCACACGTACGAAGTCACGGACACAGCTATCTGGTATATACTGGGAATGCAATGGCCTCCCGAGTAGGGGCAAGAAACAAAAGTCCACGCGTACAAAGTCGCGGGCACATGTACCTATCAGCTAGCTATCAGTCTATAGTGTACAAGTTAAATTATACAAGCTGTATAAGATAAAATTAAGCCAGACGTAGCCGCAGCTGATCCAACGATCGGCCGGCGATATCTTCACCGGACCGAAGTCACGTACTCTTTGTATAATAATTGGAAAATTTGTGGGACTAGGTTTTACATTATGTCAAGACTGTTATGGATTCGTCCCGATTCTTGAAGAAAAACTGATATGTAATATATTAAAAAATATAAATTAAACGGTTCTCTAGACAACGATCCCAGTCGCCGTTTTGCAAATTGGAGTAAGTAAATAAATACCTACATGAACTCGGGAGCTACATACTACATTTTACTAGTTTGCTACTTATGAATATTCCATGTATGACTACTCACCTATTTACCAATTCGAATCCATTACTACTTGCATTACAAAAGACAGCAAAACAGACACAGCTCCACAAAAAACGCTTTTAACTCTAGCAGTGTTTTAGTCTTTTCCCTCATTCCAAAATTCCGAAACCGTCCTGCCCTGCCACCTAAGTGGGACCATCTAAATTGGTAGGTAAAAGCAGGATAATAAACGGCTCAGATACAGCGCACTGAGAGGATTTATGAAACCACACTTGATATTAAAGTTGGGCGCCCGATCTGCCGAATGGAAAGTCAAAATTATAATAAAACTAATATCGAAGTTGGAGCACGGGTTTAGTAAATTTAAGTGTGCTACGTACGTTGTTAGCATGAATGATCGTTTAATTGCTAGAAATATAGAAGTTATATTTCCATCGGCAATGCTGTTGATCCATTGGCATCGGTAACGTTTACTTAACATGCCCGACGCAAAGAGAACAAAGTGACATCTTTCTTTTCTGACTATTATGGTAGTAATCCTACGAATTTATTTTCATTTCTCATGCTGGTAAAGACCCTGTTTATGCTGGGTGTAAGCGAAATAAAACTGCATTAAATGCTCTACTTCATAAAGGTGTTTACTTCTACTAAGACTAAGCCATCGGTCGATGAACCTAACCACAATAAAGCTCCATACATATACGCATCGAAGCACTTGTTATTTTATTACATTTAATACATCCATAAATTTGGTTCATAGTCCATAAACTTAAAGAAATACGTGGCATAGAAAATTGGTCAAATTCCCGAGGCATCCTCTATAGTTAATTGCCTATCTGTGTTCTCTATAGCCAAATAATAATTAAAAACCAGGAATTAATAACAAAAATATAAAATGCACATATCATTAGGCAGTGGGTCTTCGACCCGAGCCCAATGATTCAAGTAAAAAAAATTACAAATATGTTTCATATAAGCATTGACGTCATAGACGTTTTTTAAGTTTTCTATAAGTTCAATGTTGGCTACGATACAAAATTGTGCAAACTTTACTTAATTTTTTTATCACTGTTGCATTTACTCGCAATTGAAGTGAAAAGACTCGTTCATAAAATCAGCAATTTTATCATTGTCTTCATTATCTTCGCTCTCAGGCAGATAAACGACTCATATCAAATGCAATCTTCTATTTAGGTCATAATTAATATGGATAATAAATCGGTTTTCTATTGTTTTATAAATAATATTCGCCAAATTATCATTTTACATAAGACGTTTCATGAACTATTCAGTGAAAAATCATTATTAATTTGTGTGATTATTTGAAAAATACTCAATTACCGTTCTTTTTTATATAAACGGATACCTAATAAACCATTTCGCGTTATAGTATAAAAGACGTACCTACATAGCGTTGACAAACATTTTACATTATCGTGGTCATGTCGGGAAAGTTCTTGTTTATTATAGCCGTTATGGCTAGCACGTTTATCGTGAAGATATCGGCAGGTAGGTAAATATACCTAATTATATAATTAATTTTCTGATTTTGTTCGTTACAAATGGAAGTAGAGAAAATACCTATATAGAATAAAGCAGATATAACATCTGTACCCGCAACCCCGCGCCGAATTTTAACTATCATTTTATGATGACATTACTTGCTGATATATGCGAAAAAACATATTCTGCAATTCACTCGCTAAGCAAGGACATTATTATTATTGTCTTACGAGTTTATTTTTTCCAAAATCCTTTGTACACACGTCATCCCACGCAGTATGGAATTCTCATCCCCGTGCATTATGCTTACCATTCTTCAACAGATTCATGCAATGGGGGTCCAAATGCGGTACCAGGCTGTAGCAACTACTGCGGTAAAAGTTGCTCTGACTACAACAAATCCGTTCTATGTCCTAAACTTTGCATTAAAAACGGATGCGACTGTAAAAAAAATTATGTATACGATTACAATATTCACAAATGCGTACTACTTGAGAACTGCAGTAAGAGTGACTTAAGACTATATTATACTAAACTTGCTTAGTACAGTAGAAGTAGTTAATCTTATTCCAAATATATATTTTCTATAGATAGTTAATATAGACCAATAATTCTTCCATTAATTATCTTAGTGCTTATTGTATAATATGAGACATAATAGGCCTTAATAAATATAACAAAGATCCAGCTATCTCAACTCATAGATTTCTAACTGAATCTTTCAACTGTGCAATGCAAATCCTTCAATAAGAACAACAAAGCAAATGATCCCTGTTCACCTATTTTCCCACAAAACAGTTTATCATAATCCATGAATGAAATTCAGTTTTTGTAAGCGCTTCCCTAGTCAATTAATTTTCTGTTCATGTTCAATTTGAGTTCATTGATTAGTTACACTTAAGCATTTAGATATATGGTTAAGCTACTCCCTATATAACAAAAAGGGGGCAAATTAGCTGAACGCCTTATTTTGAAGGGTAGACATGAGGTTTATTGCAGAGAGCATAACGGAAACTTTTTTTTTTCAGCAGCCTGGCGCGAGGTAACAATTTGTTTTTCTAGCTTAAAACCTAGCTACCATCGTATAAATAAGATAATAAACTTGTAAACATATTTAGTTTTCATTGGTCCATTATTTTATTTCATAAAACAATCTGTTTGAACTTTTTAGCAGGAAGTTGAACCGTGAAGTTGTCAATTTTGTTTTATTTTCCAAAAAAATGTATGTTTTGGGTAAATAATGTGTAATATAAGTGGAATATTAACCATTGTGTAAACATGAACGTGCACGAATGAAGGAAATTTAAATAAATAGTACGAGTATGACTTTGCTTATAAATTCTACCAAGATGTTCCGTAAATTGTCAGTAAAGTATCCTCAGCTTCACTGAGTCGAGTTTATTACATCATCATCATTATCTTCATCAACAATATTATAATCATCAGGGGTACTTATATATCAATAACAATTATCAAGAACTACTCGATACTGGAAAAATGGCACTATTTTGAAGCCAATTGCCAACCTAAAAAAAAGAAGAGAATATAAATATAGTAGAGTATATAAATACTTGTAAAGATATTAAACATCCATGGCTCGGATACAAACATTCATGCTCATCACACAAAGTAAGTCCCTACCACAATTTCAGCCCAGGACCGTCGGCACAGAAAGCGGATGCGGTTATAACTGCAACAGACATGATCAAATTATCACCAAACACCCGGGATTTGTACTAGAATAGCATGCCAACCAAATGGTAGCGAATGCGAAAGCTGTTATTTTTACAATAATAACACCAAGAAATGCGTGCTGCCGGGAGATTGCAGTTAATATTCTAAAAAAAATTGCATATTGAATTTGTAAATCCATTCTACTGAATGGCTTATTTTCATAAGCATAATATAATGACTGCTTATTAGTCGTATCAAACTTTACTCTAAAGCAAATTTATAACAAACTGATAAACTTTCTATCTGATGGTGACCTCGTCGTTTTATACCGTCCACGGTACTTACTGGTATGTCCCATGCAAATACAACAGTTCAACATTAATTATTACTGTTTGAACATATTTGAAGACATTTTGCTAACAATACGTATCCAACTGGACACTGCCTATACACATATCCTGTTACTTTACACTTGTATATCTTGAACTACCTACTGATTATTGGATTTAATTTTATAACAGAACCCTAACCTCCCGAAAAGTAAAATAGACTAACCACTGTGATTTTTTAATACAGTATGGCGTTGTAAGATCTTGTGCTTTTCACGATATTGATATGTATAGTTTTGTGTTAAACAAATAATAGGTATTCTTATTCAATTCGTTTTATTCCGTAACTGCTCAATTACAAGACTTATATAACTACCTACTTATGAAGGTAATGAGTATATCTAGAATTCGTTTTCAGTGCAATAATTTATATGCTACCAAGGTAATCAAATATGTCGTGTCTAAAAATTAAAAACTCAGTTTATTATCCTCTAGCTTTACACGTGTACATGTTCGACCAATAAAATACTTGAGTACTTACCTATATATGAAGTTGTTTTATTGATAAAACGTGATTGATAAGAAATTTATGATTTAATGAAAATAAACCGCTGGGTCTTAAGGCGCACCTTTTCACCGTCCACCGCGCCACCCATGAAATACTTATCATTGAGGAGTTTCGAAAACCATTTTTAGTCTTCTTCGTCAGTTCCACTAAAACAAATGATACCTTCCGATTGCAATAGCTTGATTTGTTGATGACATACCAAAATCGCTGTATGTATGCATAGAATTTGAGGAGTTCTCTCATTTCTCATGGATCTCCCATCATTAGAACAAAATTTTGAATCCATCCTGTAAGTATATCCTTTCAAACAAAAGCAATATTTTCCACATCGATTCATAAATGACAGTATACCGATAATAAACATTAAAAAAAAATAACCGAATTGAGAACCTCCATATTTTTTTGAAGTCGGTTAAAGTAGTATAATATACTTTAATATATTAATTGGAATGTTATACCGTTGGTCACGTTTATGCATTAAACCATCTGCATGAACGTAAGTGTTAATGTTAATGACAATATAAGTCATAATTAAGGCTATAAAATTACCACGTTAAACGCTAGGCTACATTAATGTAGTTCTGCCAAAGGCTCTTAATGTTAACACATTAATTTACTAACGTCATTACTAATGACGTAAGTAAATTAATGTGTTAAACGTGACATTAGTAAATTAATTAGTGCACTAAGCCACAGGTGTGACTGAGATACTTGCCAGCTCATCTCAGTATTACCCTCGGTCCAAACTGGATTCTGACTATGCATAAATGCCATTTTGATATACATAAATGAAAACACTAGGATTTTTTTTTGTTTTTGATCATTCCTAGTCGAAAGAATAGCTAGCTACCGAAAGCTTGAGTTCTAACTCTGATCCAGTTTCGATAGGAACAAGAGTAAGGAGGTGGTCATTCACTCGTCCTCGTCACTTCTTAGACTAAGCCATCAGTCCATGAACCTAACCACAATAAAGCGCCTCACATATACGCATCGAAAAGCTTGTTATTCTATACATTTACCTTAAGTCTTTCTGTCAGTCTTTCTGTGTTCTCTTTAGCCAAAAAAAATTTAAAAAAGCCAGGAATTACTAACAAAAATATAAATGCACAAACGACTAGGCAGTAGGTCTCCGACCCGAGCCCCATATTTCATATAGAAAGATGTAAAAAATATTCGGCGGTAATTTTTTTACCGTCATAGAAGTTTTTTTTAACCGACTACAAACAGGTGAAGGTTTTCAATTCGGTTGTATATTTTAGCTCAGATCTCCGTCATTTATGAACCGATTTGGAAAATTATTTTTTATTTGAAAGGATATGCTTACAGATTGGACCAAATTTAAAAAATAAAATGTTTTTCTCTGATTTTTTAAGACTGTTTCATTCCCTCGCAACCGAAGTGACAAGCAGAGTGTATAACTTGTTCATAAAATCAGGAATATCAATTCTTAACTTCAATATCTATGCTCTCGGGCAGATAAACGTCTCATATTAAATGACAGTTATACACTTGTTATTGTTATAATTCATATAGATATATCGGTTTACTATTGTTTTAAAAATAATGTTCCGACAAATTTACATGTTACAAAAGACGTTTCAAAAACGATTCAGTTGACAAACATTATATTCCACAAACATAATAATTTTGTATCTATAATTTTTAATTGGAATTGGATATATTTTTATATAAGATTATTTGAATAATACTCAATTACCGTTTTTTTAAAATAAAAGGATAACATTTGCTCATTTGAAATTGCAAACTGCCGTTGGTTTAATGTCTGACAGGCATGTTATATCCTATGTATGGAAACAAGTGCAAAAAGTCGTAAACGATGGTATAAAAGACGCACCTACAGAGCGTTGATAAACATTCAAGCTTGGACACTATCATGGTTATGTTGGGAAAGCTCTTGTTAATTTTAGCTGTCATGGCTAGCACGTTTATTGTGAAAATATCAGCAGGTATACCTAATTACGTAATTAATTTTCATTAATTTTTATTTTCATTTTGTTCGTTATAATGGAAGAAAGGAAAATACCTATACAGAATATACCGAGGGATGGCAAGTATATATATATGTATGGGTATACAACCCCGCGGTATATTCGATATGCTGTATTCTATATAAGTAGTTTCCTTCCTTTCATATATATATATATCTACATAGAACACGTCTGTACCTGCAACCTAGCGTTGAATTTTTAGCATCATTTAAAGAAGTCTCCATAACTTGCTGATGAATTTGCGAAAAATATATACTGCAATTCACACGGACATTATCAATATTGTCTTCTAAGTTTAGTTTATTTTTTTACTTAAAAATCCTTTGTATCGTACACGTTATCCCACGTAGAAAAGAATTGTCATCCCGTGCATAATCCTAACCACTCTTAAACAGATTTATGCCATGGGGATCCAAAGGCGGTAGGACGCTGTAGTCCCAAGTGCATTAAACTTTGCCGTCCCTTCAACGAACCCGGTATATGTCCTGGGTATTGCCGTATAAACGAATGCGACTGTATTCGAAAATAAGTATAAGATAACAATATTGGCAAATGCGTACTACCTAAGGACTGCAGTAAGTGTGACTAAGTTATTATAGCTGTATATTTGTATAGTTAGTTAATATAGATATATAATAGTAACATTAATTGACTAAGTACTTATTATACAATATGAGACATAAAAAGCTCAAAGAAATATAGCAAAGATCCAGTTATCTCATCTCATAAATTATCAATTGAATCTTTCAACTGTGCAATGTAAATCATTGACCTTCAATTAGAACATCAAAGCAAATGATCCCTGTTCACCTCTATGCCCACAATTAATGTGTAAAAGCAAGAATTGGAATGAATTAATAATATGTTAGTATATATTTCTTGTCATCTGAAAAGAGGTAACTGGCCTCTTTTCAGATGAAAGCTGAAAGATGAAACCTTAATTTTTACAAGAAATCTCATGTTAACGCTTACGTTAACACGAGATTTATTGTATAGATCATAATTGAAACTTTTGTTTACAGCACCCTAATGCAGTGAAATTACTTCCCTTGCTATAAACCTAGCTACCAACGTATAAATAAGGTAATAAACGCATTAGCATGTCTATAATGAGTTTTCTTTGTCGCATTATTTTATTTGATAACATAATCTGTTTTATTTAAAAAATAAAAACACTTTAAGATTCTGTTTCTTTAGACGAGGATATACTCAACCATCAGGGAAGGGTGAACCCACAGAGGGGCACTAGATTTCAAATTTAAGATACGTTCATGATACTTCTCTACTCACAACATCTAAAGATAGAAGTACCTTCTCCAACTTCTACAATCGTGTGAGATCGTTGCAGCTAAATGCTCTAGTGGTAGAAATGTTACTGGGTATAACGCCTCGAATAATCACGTGAGAAAGCGCGGCACACCTGTCTACACCCCTGAACACTCACACCAGTGTTGCTCTTAGTTGTGTTTAACGTAGGCCCTGATTGAAATACGTTATGAGCCGCGCGTCATCACCAGCCAATAAGATCGTTGGTAAACACTGATTATTGCAGGTGTTCGAAACCTACCCAATAGGCGAAATTAATGTGTCCACATCTTCACAATAGTTCCTGCACCTGTTGAGGTTCGCTGTCCATCAATTGCGGCAGTTGACCCCAAAAGGACTTTTATAACATTAAAATTCATAACATCAAAGGACCTCTACTTGTTGGACCCTTGTCCTCACGCAAGCCTTCCAATATTCCGGGTATAGATAATAATAATTTCACTAGAAGAACACACGAACTTTACGGTCCCACACTAAGCAAAGCCTGTATTATTGGTATCGTAGAATGGACCGTGTTGAACCCAGTATATAAATACTTGTAAAGATATTAAACATCCATGGCTCGGATACAAACATTCATGCTCATCACACAAAGTTAGTCCCTACCAGGATTTCAGTCCAGAACCGTCGGCACAGAAAGTGGATGCGGTTATAACTGCAACAAACATTGTTCAAATTATAATAATTAATGTCCTACGTATGAAAGCAAGTGTACAAAGTCGATAACGATGGTATAAAAGACGCACCTACAGAGCGTTGATAAACATTCCGTATTGGACATTATCGTGGTTATGTTGGGAAAGCTTTTTTAAGCACCACCCAGGGTCACGTGTAGGGTATCTCGAGGGTACTTAATTCTCCTACGGACGAAGGTGACTCGACCCCAAAAGCTCTTGTTTATTTTAGCCGTTATGGCTAGCACGTTTATTGTGAATATATCGGCAGGTAGGTACATATATACCTAATTACACAACTATTTTTCTGTTGTTGGCCGTTACAGTGGAAGGAGGGAAAATACCTATATATATAGAATACAGTAAATATAACATCTGTACGCGCACCCGCGCTGAATTTTCATTATCATTTCATGAAGTCTACATTACTTGCTGATGAATATGCGGAAACATATTTGCAATTCACTTGCTAAGCAACAAATTTTAAAAGTACATTATCAGTATTGCCTTCAAAGTTTAGTTTTTTAACTCAAAATTCCTTTTTATCGTATACGTTATCCCATGTAGAAAAGAATTCTCATCCCCGTGCATAATCCTAAACATTCTTAAACAGTTTCATGCCATGAGGATCTAATGGCGGTAGAACCCTGTAGTAGCGACTGCATTAAACTTTGCAGTCCCATCAGCAAACCCGGTCTATGTCCTGACATTTGCCATAAAAACGGATGCCACATAAATAAGTATTCAAAAATAAGTATAATATAACAATATTTGCAAATGCGAACTACCTAAGGACTGTACCTCAAGTGCGAGATTCATAGTTAACTTTCCGGTAGTTAACTATATAGTCCGACGTGAATACGTCTGAACTGACAGTATACCCAAAACGTTCGCGTCTAAATACCAATCGTATTCTATTGGTAAACCAAAAGTTTGCTCGATGAGTGAAACCACAATTAGGCCCGTTATGTTGGCTTTTACGTTTTCTGATTACGTTTGGGTATCACAATACGACTAAATGAGACAAGATACATATATTTTGTTTTATGTCCTTATCGTTGTGACTGGTTTTTCGGACCAACAATACAAGTTGAAAGGACAAACAAAAAATCGGTCACACGCGATCCGCGCGATGCATGTCTAGATAAGACTAAGAATTCTCATCCGATATTATTTCCTTTTCAACCACATGAGTAACACAGAGAAAGGTAAGTTAGCCAGGCTAAAAGTGTTGAATGACTTGATTTTATTTTCGTTGATATTTTTTATATTGGTGTGAGCTTATTTAATGGTTATAAGGTATCTATATTTCAATTTTCTTTATTAGTACGATGGATGCTAAAAAGGTTTGAAGCTCATAATAACAGATAAGACAGAGGAGGTGGCATAGGCTACCTACTTCGATCTACCTCACACTAGCGCATAAAATCGTAGACAGAGAACTGTCAAGGCTTGAATATGTCAAGATTGTATTTCTAGGAACAATATCATTTTATAGAAAATAGTTTGGGACATTCAGGATGAGCCAAAACCGACAAGAGTTGTTCGCTCACAAAACACTTAAAAGAAAATGGTAGCCACGTTCGTAGCGAAAATAGGTCCCATTGTGACGATTGAACAAGGGGTTCGTAGGACAATAATTAATGCAGAGCGGTAGTATACCACAGTCTGTTTACCACAAACTATCATCGAGTTTCGGAAAACCAACCCATAGAAGTGCATCATCCTGCACCAGGACAACGCAAGCCCGTACATCAACGGTTCCGGTGTATAGTGAAGAAGCAGTCGAATATTTTTTATCGGCAATTTGGAGTACCATACTTCGGCGTGGAACAAATATTATAACGACTGGTTTGAGCGTATGGAAAAGTGCATGAAATACCGTGGGGAATACTTTTTAAACAATAAAATGTATATAACGTTCTAGTTGTTTATTCTTTTCTCAAACGACAAAACTTAATAGGCATGCCACGTTTACTAGCTATATTATAAGGTACTATCCAGGGATGTTCTTGATATCTTCTCTCCATGGTGATGCTTATAATTAATATAGAAGGATAAATCCTTAATCTTTAATTGAAATATTCTAAACATTACACATGATAATTCACAGAAACACAAGTATTGGAAAATAAAAATACATCACTAAATGTTCCAACAAGAAACCAAACTAAGAAATAATCAGTATTACAGGTAGCCACTTTTCCTCTTCCAGCTAATTCTGGGTTCTATTCTTTTTCGCTGTTTCCAATCGGTTCCACAATAATTTTTCGCTGAGGTCCGTAAAGGATTAAAACTCTGCACAGAAGTGTTTGTCTCGCTTATCTTGATTATGAGCACTAGCCAGCATCCTCTAGCCAAGAAAATTACGCATTGGGTACGTTATTATGTAATTTAAACATGATTTAATATCAATATTGTTTTCACAATGACTTTCCACGTTTCACAGTTTACTTCAAAATTCCATTGACAGATTGATTGTAGTGAACACGTCTTAACTGTTAGTTTACTGTTAGTATACCTAAACCGTGCGAGTGTAAGCTCCCATACTATACAAAAGTATGCTCGATTGACTGAAACGTAAGTTATGGCCGTTATGTTGGCTTTTACGTTTTCTGTAAAACCATAAATCCACCACATAATCTAGAGGAATAATATTTCTTGTATAGCTATTTCGTTTTCAACCATATGAGTAACAGAGATCAAGCCAAGTCGGTTGTCAAATGACTGACAATTTTTATTCTGGTTAAAACAATATTCATATTTCAATTTGCCATCATTGTTTATAAATTGATGGAAGCCATTCAGTTTTGAAAGTAAAGAACACGAGCAAGAACTAACAAGCGGACTTATTATTTGCTAGCCTAAGTATTTCTGAAATGAAATCAAATGTCCCACAATTTGAGTTCTTGGTAAAATGTATACTACGGTAAGTAAAAGCTAAAAGCCGTAAAATGCGTGGTTGCATTCGTCAAGTCCCAGTTCTAGGTATACCGGTACTGCACCGGTGCCTATCTGCAGGCGGTCAGTGGGGCCATCGGCACCAGTCGGGCCGCGACAGTTGATTATCCAGATACTTTATTTTATGTACAGGTAGTAAGGTAAAAGCATCAGTAGGTGACCACTTAAGGAGACAGAATATTCTTTTTAAATGTTTGACTTTAATTATCATAAGAATTCAGTAAGTTTCTTTTTTTGGAAACCCTGTGAAAAGTGTTTTAACATATGAACAAGCATTTCACCACGTACAATGGTCGAATAAAATTAAAAAAAAATAAAAATGTTCCAATATTAGAAATTTAGTAGTTGACCATCTAAAAACTAGAAGATGACCATATTTTGCATCAGTAGGTGACCACTCAGATGCTACAATTTTAATTGGGTTATTTGTTAAATAAGAAGCAAAATAAGATGAAAAGAAAACGTTTTATTTGAAATATAATAATAACTTTTATAATTTAAATAAAAACAAGGTTCTAAAAGATCCGACAGATGGTTATAAAACAAAAGGACACGGTCAAACACAAAGCGTAAACGTCAAACTTTTTGCCAAAGGGATTATGGTCCTGAATGTTTATGTGTTATGGGCATTAAACTTCAAAAATTATATCAAGGAATGTATCTCTGGAACATCAAATACATTTCTCGTAGAACTGGTCTTCTTGGGAGCCTCTATATGAGCAACTACTGCATCCCAGGGATAGTCGAGCACATCTTTATGTTCGGGCCATTTTCACAAACGACCATTTGATTTCATAGATGAGATTGTTGCTGTTTTTTTCGTAGCTTTAAGTACTTTTCCAGGATAAAAGTTATTGTCGTACTTAAATATGACAAATTCTCCATCTACTTTTTGCGGGGGTTTTAAACCCACAATTGGTGATTCTCTTTCAATCTCATTTTCTGACTCAATCACACTTTCTCCTGAAGAGACCACAGCATCCGAGTCTGAACTGGAGGAAGAGAATCGCAGGTTTTTTTTACCCGCTTTATTTTGGTTGATTCTAATTTTGTGAGAGTCTTGATTCTCTTTAATGACTCTTTTTCTTCTTTCTTTCTAAGCTTTTCAGCAGCCTTTTCTACTTTTATTCGTTCAAGATCTTCTTTTTGCTTTAATTTCTTCTGTAGATATTCCTGATAACTTTTTCTGAAACAATAGTGGGTATTCTTTCCTTGGGACGTGATTTAGGCGTTTCTTTTTTAATATGAGGCTTGTAAAAGAAATGTTTTCTAAAGGGACTGGGAACATTATCCGGTACAGCGTCAGAAATAGTGCTAATAACACTATCGATACCGGAATTCAATGATGACCATATGCCATATTCAATATGACCATAGCCATAAATTCGTACCATAAAGTTAGTCAACTACTAAAAAAAATCAATCTCAAAATCAATCAAAAGTTGACCACCATGGTCAATTACTAGAAAATCACAGTCAAACGGGATCAGTAGTGGACCACCCCCACATCTCAATTTTGTCAACAAATCTTCAAATTTTAATTACCCTGTCATTTAAATAAACCATAAACGAATAAGAAACGAAAAACACTTACCGTCAACAAGGTGACAAAGTTCCTAGTATTTAGCTTCAAACTTTTTCAATCCTTACGAATATTGTAACAAAAAACGAATTTATTGATTTTATGGTCCGACACTCAACAAACAACTGGCAGTCATTTTCTATATTTGACAGATATGGATGCGCAATTTTCGCGCTTAGTTGCCCAGATGGCAGCACTAACTACTTATTAACGAATGAGTTTTAAAAATTGCCGCGAATTCTTATTATAACGGTTTATGTGCATTAGCGGTCAACTACAGGTACATGGTCAACTACTAGTGACTTTACCTTACCCATATTTCTCTTTAACGTAAATAATACTCATGCGTAAATCTCAATTCTGAAATCTAAAAAAAAATGTGAGGAAACCTGCATGTCATGGGCCAGCGTGGTGGAATATAAGCTGAATTAACCTCATATTAACGAGAAGTGTGTGTAGTGTACTATCGATAAAATTGGGTGCACTTCAATGAACTGCACCTCTGCCTACTACTTAGGAGATTCCAGGCGTGATGGTGTTTCTCTCTTTACCTAATAGCTTAAGTAATCAAATATTGTATTTTCAGGAGGATGGAAGAACTGTAGATTCAAACTGTCAGGACAATAATCCTGCCACCATTCCAATTCAAAAATCCACTATAATTTTCATTGTTGGCTGAATAGAAATCGAACCCACCGCCACCCGGTGCAATGAGTTGAGCGGCCTGCGCTCAAACCACTAAATAAAGATGCCTTAAACATTTCACATTGTGTTTTATTTTCATTGACCTAATGTGATAATGGATATGTGGAGTGTGTGTATATAAAAGGTAGTTTAAAAGTAGCGCCTAAAGCAGAGAAAGTAAAAAGCAGGAGGCTAGTTTGGTCACGTTATCAAAGGAGACGAGAAGCATTTTGAGCGCCTAAAAGGGCTATTAGTATGAATATGCATAGATAGAGTGAGAGGAAGACCCACGAAGTGGTAGAAGTTTGTATAAAAAGTGATATGAAGGAGATTAATGTATGAAAAAGACATACTGCGGCGATCCCAAATAATGGGAAAAGGTGAGGCAGATGATGATGATTTTACTGATTTCTAATATATATTTACCTAATTTAGATTGAGTTTAATTGCAAACAAGAGCCTTAGTATGAGGTTATGCCGTTTTTTGACGTAGAGAAATCCTTATGGATACCCGCAAGCTCCGCGGGAGACGAGCGGGTTATGTCGGACTGCTACCGACTTAAACCCCACGGTATACCATCGTCTACCTTTGTTGGGGCGCTGTGGGATAGCACTAGCATGCACTGCGACATCCAACGAGGTTATGCCCTATCTCCACCCTTGATATAGTGTGAACATTCGATAGTAGTGATGGCCATCTTGGTAGAGTACTCGCTTTGGAGACAAGTTGCGCAGATTCAAACGCGGCTCCCGCTAGGACTTTCAGATTTTTACGTGCGCATCACGTTTTCAATCATGAATCATTGGCTGTACCGACGGTAAAGCAAACATCGTAAGGAAACTTGCACGTTCCTCAAAATTTATGTGAAATTTACCAAATGGCCCTGGGTCAGCGTGGTGGACTATAGCCTGAGGAATGTGCCCGGTATAATGACAAAAGGCTCGCCCCCTATTTCATTGGGACCAAATACCATTGGCGAAATGTGGGTGTACAGGAGTGCACCTCTGCCTACCCCTTCGGAGATTGCAGGCGTGATGGTGTATTAGTAGGTAACAACCAACTATTTTATCCGACAATCTATTCAGAGAAATGGCTGTGTTGCGTAGGTGTTAATTAAACATGATATATCAATAACTTAATACATTTTTTTCGTTAACTTTTTGTCGTTTCACGGTTTCACCAACAAAATCATAAGTGACGACGCGAACTATAAAAGTGAACGTTTCCGTACGATACGTATCGTAAAATCTTTCAAATTTATGACTCGCACTCGTGCAATTCGTACGTCTAAAAGTATTCGGTTAACTTATGAAAAATCTCCCAAAATGTCTATGCGTACTATAAAAGTAGGTTTAGGTTTCTCTATGGTACGAAATTATACCTAAGTAAACTTGTGACTCACACTCGCGCATGTCGTACAAAATCGTTAACTTTCAAAGTTTCCGTGAGCAAACGATCGAATGTTTACTACATATAGTAATGAAAAAAACTCACACTCGGCACAAATGTTTTAGATATCGCCCGCTAGGGGCGTTTTTTAAGTCTCTATACAAAATGTCCAAATACGGTAGTTTGTAAACTATAAAGTTAGCTAACGAAAAATCTCACACTTGAGGTACTGCAGTAAGTGTGTCTTAGTTATTATAGATTTATATTTTTAAAGATAGTTAATATAAATTTATAATATTTACATTAATTGACTAAGTACTTATTATATAATATGAGACATAACAGGCTTAAATAAATATAGCAAAGATCCAGTTATCTCAACTCATCGATTTCTAACTGAATCTTTCAACTGCGCAATATAAATCCCTGACCTTCAATACGAACAACAAAGCAAATGATCCCTGTTCACCTATTTGCTTACAATAAATGTGTAAAAGCAAGAATTGGAATTAATAAATAATATGTTAGTATATTTCTTGTCATAGTAAAACGATGTATGAATGCAATTTAGTTTTTATAAGTGATTCACTGATTAATTTGTTTGCTGTTCATGATCAATTTGAGTTCATTGATAAGTTATAATTAAACGTTTAATTATATCTATGGTTTAACAACTCCCTAGTAACTGAAAAGGGGCCAATTAGCTGAACGCTTTAAGCGTAAACGTGAGGTTTATTGTATAGAGCATAATGAAAACTTTTATTTACAGCATCTTGACGGGGCGTTATATTTTTTTGCCTAGCTATAAACCTAGCTACCAACGTATAAATATGGTAATAAACGTATAAGCATGTCTATATTTAGTTTTCTTTGTTGCATAACAGAATCAGATTCTACAACCCGGCTGCAACATATATAAAAGAAGTTGATAATACAGCGCCGTTCATAATCAAGTAGATACACTTTAGTACACCTCCGCTTTATAATATTTGTTATAGTATAATTATATAACAGTTGGAAATTCTAGATACTCCATCCTACCAGCAGCAGCAATACGTCCGCTGCTGGTCATAGGCATTCTGGTTACTAATCGATCAAAATGTATTCCAAACCGACCATGGAATTTCAGCTTACAGTTTAGCCATGGTACTGTGTAGTGTAAACTAACTGGCATCTGTGACATGGCTGATTTAAAGCTATTAATGCTAGTTTTGTTCATAAAAACCCGGCGGCGATAGCGCGCTTAGAGGGAGATAATGTAAACATTTTTTTTAATCTACATAAATAAAAACTCTAGGATTTTTGTTTTGCATAATTCCTCAATTGAGGTAAATGTAAGCGTTTCTGTGTTCTTTTGGGTCAAATAAACATTAAAAACCAGACGTCAATGACGAGGAAGTTGGTCTCCGATCCAAGCCCAATGCTTCATATCGAAAGATTTAAAAAATATTTCGCGGGTAAGCATAGCCGTTGTAGAAGCTTTTTTTAAGTTTTCTAGGTCAAGGTCTGTGTTTTTCTAATTTAATTTTTTTTTCAAATTTTACTTAATTTTTATCACCGTTTCTTTTCCTCGCAAACGAAGTGAAAAGCAGACTGTATTACTCGTTCATAAAATCAACAATTTTATCTTTGACTTCAATATCTACGCACTCGAGCAGGAATTGGATATATTTTTATATAAAATGATGTGAAAAATACACAACTACCGTTTTTTTAATACAAGGATACCGAATAGATCATATCGCACAATAGTGTGCACATTTGCTTTTTTGAAAATTGCAAACTGCATTTGGTTTAATGTCTGATAAGCATGTTATATCCTACGTATGGAAACGAGTGTACAAAGTCGTAAACGATGGTATAAAAGACACACACACAGAGCGTTGATAAACATTCAAGATTGGACATTATCATGGTTATGTTGGGGAAGATCTTGGTAATTTTAGCCGTTATGGCTACCAATGTAAGCACGTTTATTGTGAAACTATTGGCAGGTAGGTATATATATACGTAATTACATAATAATTTTATGATATTAGTCGTTACAATGGGAAGAAGGAAAATACCTATAAAGAATATACCGTGGTATATTCTATATGTATTCTATATATAAAAGACACACACACAGAGCGTTGATAAACATTCAAGATTGGACATTATCATGGTTATGTTGGGGAAGATCTTGGTAATTTTAGCCGTTATGGCTACCAACGTAAGCACGTTTATTGTGAAACTATTGGCAGGTAGGTATATATACCTAATTACATAATAATTTTATGATATTAGTCGTTACACTGGGAAGAAGGAAAATACCTATAAAGAATATATCGTGGTATATTCTATATGTATTCCATATAGGTCTTTTCCTTCCTCCCATATATATACGCATATACAACACATCTGTACCCGCAACCCCGCGTTGAATTTTTGGTATCATTTAATGAAGTCTTCATAACTTGCTGATGAATATGCGAAAAATATATACTGCAATTCACTGGCTAAGCAGTTTTCATTACTAACCTTGCTAATTTAACACGGACATTATCAATATTGTTTTCTAAGTTTAGTTTATTTTTTTACTCAAAAATCCTTTGTATCGTACACGTCATCCCACGTAGAAAAGAATTGTCATCCCCGTGCATAATCCTAACCACTCAACAGATTCATGCCATGGAGATCCAAAGGCGGTAGAACGCTGTAGGAGCCAGCCCCGTCATTTTTTTTGCTGTCCCTTCGGCAATGTCGCTCTATGTGTTGACATGCCGTAAAAACGGATGAGACTATATTAAAAAATAAGTATAAGATAACAATATTGGCAAATGCGTACTACCTAAGGACTGCAGTAAGTGTGACTAAGTTATTATAGCTGTATATTTTTATAGAAAGGCAATATAGATTAATAATAGTAACATTAATTGACAAAGTACTTATTGTACAATATGAGACATAAAAGGCTCATAGAAATATAGCAAAGATCCAGTTATCTCAACTCATAAATTTTCAATTAAAGCTTTCAACTGTGCAATGTAAATCATTGACCTTCAATACAAACAACAAAGCAAATGATCCCTGTTCACCTCTATGCCCACAATAAATGTGTAAAAGCAAGAATTGGAATTAATAAATAATATGTTAGTATATATTTCTTGTCATCTGAAAAGAGGCCAGTTAGCTGAAAGATTAATTTTTACAAGAAATCTCATGTTAACGCTTACGTTAACATGAGATTGATTGTATAGATCATAATGGAAACTTTTGTGTACAGCACCCTAATGCAGTGAAACAATTTATTTCCCTTGCTATAAACCTAGCTACCAACGTATAAATAAGGTAATAAACGCATTAGCATGTCTATATTGAGTTTTCTTTGTTGCATTATTTTATTTGATGACATAATCTGTTTTATTTTAAAAATAGAAAAAACTGTAAGATCCTGTTTCTTTAGACGAGGACATACTCAACCATGAGGGAACCCACAGAACCCACAGAGGGGCAGGTGATTTCAAATTTAAGATACGTTGATGGTACTACTCTTCTCACAACATCTAAAGATAGAAGCACCTCCTCCAACTTCTAGAACCGTGTGAGGTCGTTGCAGCTATATGATCTAGTGGTAGAAATGTTACAGGGCATAACCTCGAGTAACCACGAGAGAAAGCGCGGCACACCAGTCAATACCCCTGAACACTAACACTAGTTTTGCTCTTAGTCGTGTGTATTACAGAAATTTTAGAGCCCACATAATGAGCCGCGCGTCATCACCGGCCAATAATTATAGTCCACAATTTCGCAATAGTTCCTGCACCTGTTGAGGTTCGCTGTCCATCAATTGCAGAATTTGACTTTAACAGGTCTTTTATAACATTAAAGTTCATAACATCAAAGGACCTCTACGTGTAGGACCCATGTCCCCACACAAGCCTTCCAAAGATCCGGGTATAGATAATAATAATTTAGTAACTGCTCAATTACAAGACTTACGAAGGTAATAAGTATATCTAGAATTAGTTTTCAGTGCTTTGTTTTATTAGGTACCAAGGTAATAAAATATGTCGTGTTTTAAAAATAAAAAACTCAGTTTATTATCCTCTAGCTTTACATGTGTACATGCTCGACCAATAAAATACTTAAGTACTTACCTATATATGAAGTTGTTTTATTGATAAAACGTGATTGATTAGTATTTATGATTTAATGAAAATAAACCGCTGAGTCTTAAGGCGCACCTTTTCACCCTACACCGCGCCACCCCTGAAATACTTATCATTGAGGAGTTTCGGAAACCATTTGTGGTCTTCTTCGTCAGTTCCACTTAAACAAATGATACTTTCCGAATGCAAATATGTATGCCTTTAGTATTTGAGGAGTTCTCTCATTTCTCATGGATCCCATCATCAGAACTAAATTTTGAATCTATCCTGTATGTATATCCCTTCATACAAAAAAAAAATTACCACATCGATCCATAAATGACAGAGTTCCGAGGTAACAAACATAAAAAAATATAAACGAATTGAGATCCTCCTTATTTTTTTGAAGTCGGTTAAAAATAGTATAATATACTGTGTTCTTCGAACCTTCGCCCAGCCAGTGGATTTATCGCCGTCCATGATGATTGTGTCAAATTCGTAGTGATGTCCAGTTAGTTTTAGTATGTGCCGGTTACGATATTAGGGATGCGCCTTAACAATCTCCCCCCTTTCGAAGCCTTCAGGATTTCGAGAAGAGCCTGGCAGCAGACAGAGTTTATTAGTAGCCCGTCGGATGACGCCTCTTGCCGTTGAGACATCTGCCACCCGTGCGACACCATCAGCTCCAGGGTAGAGGTGTTGTATGCGCCCCATGCGCCATTTGAGAGGAGGCATATTGGGTTCTTTTAGGATAACCACGTCACCCTCCTGTAGTCCGGTATTGTTGACTCGCCATTTGACTCTTTGCTGCAGCTCAGATAAATAATCATTTCGCCAGCGGTCCCAAAAGTGCTGTCGCACCTTCTCTAGGTATTTGTATCTGTAGAGTATATTGGGATTAACTTCAATCAGTCTCGGTGACGGAAGCGACGTAAGTGGTCTGCCGATCAAGAAATGCCCTGGACTCAAAGGTTCATAATCGTTGGGATCGGTCGAAAGTGGAGTTATGGGCCTTGAATTAAGGATCGCCTCAATTTGGGCGAACAGAGTCGACAACTCCTCAAACGTCAGATGCTTATTGCCTAGAATCCTAACCATATGGAATTTAGCGGACTTTACGGCCGCCTCCCACAGTCCACCAAAGTGGGGAGAGTAAGCGGGTGAGAACGAAAACTTTATCCCTTCACCTGCTGCCATCGACTCGACGTCTTCTTTGCATGACTTAATAAAATTACGTAGTTCGTTATATGCGCCTACAAAATTGGTACCATTATCACAGAAAATTTGACTTGGTTTCCCTCTACGTGCGATAAAACGTCTCAAACATAAAATAAAGTTATCAGTGGTTAGATCACTAGCGACTTCCAGGTGCACTGCCTTCGAAGCGAAGCAGACAAATAGACAGAGGTAACACTTAGAAATCTTGCAACCGCGACCCTTACGATCTGTGATTTGGAACGGCCCGGCGAAGTCGACTCCACTTACGTAAAATGGGTGAGTAGGAGTGACCCTTGGTGCAGGTAAGCTGCCCATTATCGGATTTATACTTTCAGCTTTTAAAATGCGGCATGTTTTGCAATTGTTAACTGTACTTTTAGCCATTATTTTGCCTCTGAGAGGCCAAAACCTATCACGCATGCTGTTAACTAGCAGCTGCGGCCCTCCATGCATTAATTTAATATGCTCATGTCGAAACATTAATTTTGTTAAGTTGTGATTTGATGCTAATAAGATGGGGTGCCGTTTGGAGTATGTTACAGGGGCACTTTGGATACGACCGCCAACACGTAGCAGCCCGCCATCATCAAGGAATGGACTCAATGACAGAATATTGGATTTTAATGGTAAGTCTTTTTTATTTTGTAATAATTGTAATTCCTTTGCAAAACATTCATTTTGTTGAAGTTTTATTAAATAGTTAAGTGAAGTTTCAAGTTCTTCCACAGTTAAGGGACCACTACGTTTAGTTGTTTTGTTTTTTAAATTAAAAATAAATCTTAGAGTATATGCCATAGTTCTTTGTAGGGTGGTAAATTTCGAAAATCTTTCGAAGTTTATTACCGGTAATTGCACGTTTGTAGTTGTAGATGATGCTGAATTAGTTAAGTTTGTAGTTGTAGTTGTAGTGCATGTAGTAAGTGTAGATATTTTAGATTTTGTAGATGTAGTTAGAGAATTAGGATAAGCTTTCATTTCAGGTTTCAAAACAGGGATACAAATGTTGTCAGGCCAATGAGAAGAGTCGCTTAACAGAAAAGTGGGGCCTAGCCACCACAAATTGGCCGTGACTAATTCCTGAGGTTCAATGCCTCGTGAAGCTATGTCTGCTGGATTTTGAGATCCAGGAACGTGTCTCCATGTACCAGAAGATGTTAGTTCTTGTATTTCACTGACTCTATTAGCAACGAATGTTTTGAAGTCTCGTGAAGGAGAGGAAAGCCAGCTTAGAACTACTGACGAATCAGTCCAATGTAATTTCCTATTTATACTAAATCGCAAAGATTTCTCGACTTTCGAAGATAAACGTGCGGATAAAAGAGCTCCACAAAGCTCCAGACGTGGAATGCTAGTAGCCCTTAAAGGTGCGACTTTAGTTTTAGCGCATAAAAGCTTTACAAGAACGTTGCCTGCACTATCTTGAGTGCGCAGGTAAATACAAGCAGCGTAAGCCTCCTGCGAAGCGTCTGAAAAGGAATGGAGTTCTATTTCGATATGATCATTAACGACAACGCAACGAGGAATCTGAAGAGCTGACAGGGCGCTTAAACTTGACACAAATGTTTGCCATTGCTTCTTGAGCTCGGGGTCTATTTCGTCGTCCCAATCTAATTTTGTTAGCCATAACCTTTGAAGAATGAGTTTGGGAATAATGGTACATGGACTTAGTAAGCCAAGAGGATCAAATAACTTAGCAGAATTAGATAATATCGTTCTCTTGGTAACATTTTCATCAATTTTAATTTGAACTGGAAACTGGAAGACGTCCATCTTAGGATGCCATTTAAGGCCCAGTGCACTTGATTGAGCAGTTAGGTCCATGTCTTTGGGAATTTGTGTGCTTATATTATCATCAAAAACTGATGGAGCATTTGTTCGAAATTTGCGAAGTGGAAAACCGGCTGAAGCAAGAACCTCAGTAACAGAGTTAATTATGTGACGTAGCTCAGACTCGGTTTGAGCTCCCGATAACAAATCATCAATATAAAAATCATTTTTTATTAGATTAGCTATTTGAGCATCTGAGCAATCCTTCGAAAGTTGTAATAAACCACCTGGTGCTCAGATAAGGAGCAGAAGCAGTGCCATAAGTAACTGTATTTAATTGAAATACCCTTATCGGCTGTGAGTTATCATCACGCCATAATATTAATTGCAGATGGCGCTGATCGTCTTTAACTAGTATTTGTCGATACATTTTCTCGACGTCTGCCGAAACAACAAATCTATGTTGTCGAAATCTCAACATGATGGATATTAAGTCGTCCTGTACCACAGGTCCCACATGCTGAATGTCATTAAATGACTTACCCGATGAAGTTTTGGCAGAAGCGTCGAAAACTACTCTCAACTTTGTCGTTTCACTATTTTCTCTAATGACGGCGTGATGAGGCAAGTAGCAACCGATAATTGGCCTTTCGATTTCACTTAGATGCTCTAACTGCTTATACTCGTTAATAAAGTTGCGATAGTCTTCATAGATTTTAGGTTTTGTTTGTAATTTCTTCTCTATTTGTAATAGTCTTTTCATTGCGATATTATAAGAGTCACCCAGTACATGGGGTGATTCGCATAGAGGAATTTGTACGCAGAATTTACCATTTTCTTCGCGATGTGTGGTTTCATTGAATAACTTTTCACAATAATTGTCTTCCGCTGATATAACATTGCGAGTTGGTAACTCTTCGAGTTCCCAAAATTTTGCCAATTGTTGTTTGATATCCTGACTAAAGTGACATCTTATATTTGAGTTGTTAGAACTCCCCCCCATGGGGCCAGCTACTATCCATCCCAAACGTGTATCTTGCAATATGGGGTTATTAGGACCTAGTTTCAAACGGTTTGGTTTAATGAGCTCCCAGAAGATATCAGCACCCAAAAGCAAGTCAATTTCGGACGGATAGTAAAACCGTGGATCCGCTAAAACGATGTCACTTGGGAAACATAACTCATGAAACTGGAGTTCCGCATGAGGTAGCTTGTCCGTTATTAATGGAAGAATGTAGCATTTTACAGGAATACCAAATGAATTGTGAAGAGATTTGATATGTAAATTGCAATTTTCAGTTATATTAATTGTTGCATTATTAAGACCCGACACTGTTTGATAAGTATTTTTTTGTTTATGGCAACCAATCCTCTTCTGTGCTGCTGCACTAATGAAAGATGATTGGCTACCACTGTCGAGTAGTGCTCTCAAGATGTAGGTTGTGTCATTGTTTGTCACTTCAACTAGAGCCGTTGACAGAAGAGCCCGGGTTGAGGAGACAGCAGACATAGTAATAGATGATGCAATTTGATTAGAAGGTTCTGTGTAAGCCGCTGTAGTAGTTGCATGAAAAGATGTAGTGGCTCCCACATTACCATGTTGTTGACATTGTTGTTTATTTTGTTTAGCTAGTTGCATTTGTAAATTTTCATTGTGTATAGTTTGCTTAGATTGTTGTAGTTGGGCTTGTACACCCTGTATAGACTGTTGGCTGGGTACACCCTGTATAGATTGAGCATGTACACCCTGTATATTTTGTTGAGCATGTACACCCTGTATATTTTGTTGTGCAGGTCCATGTTGTATATATTTTTGTGATGAAATTTGTGTTGACATTTTGTATAATAATGTATTATGTTTTCTTTTGCAGATTCTACAACCGCTCAACCTGCACTGATATGGCTGATGACCACCGCGAAAACAATTGCCACATAGTTTCAATTGATACACTTTTTGTATACGTTCTTCGACAGACATAGATTTAAATGTAGAACAATCATATAATCTATGATTTTGGTTGCACACAAGACATTGAGCACTCATAGGAGAATCAGCAGATGCCGCAATAAACGATTTAGATTTTTGTGAATTATAACGTGTTTCATTTTTGTCTGATCTTCCTGAGTGTAATGTTTCTAAAACGGTTGCCCTATTCCGCAAGAAAGTATAAAAATCTTCCAAAGTAAGTGTGTCAGTTTTACATCTATGTTCATCCCAATTTTTTGCTGTTGCAGTGTCCAACTTGGCCGATGCCATATAAATAATGAGGGAGTCCCAATTTTTTGTAGGTTCCCCTAATGCATTGAGTGCACTTAAATTTTAGTAATTGTATCAATTAAAAACCGCAGTCCTTTGTCTGATTCCCTAGGCAGTGACTCTATAGAAAATAAGCATTTAAGATGCTGATTTATTAGCAGACGCTTGTTGTTAAAACGTTCACAGAGAAGAGACCAAGCAGTCTGGTAGTTGTCAGCTGAGACACTAATGGAATTGACTATGGTGCTGGCAGAGCCCTCTAGTGAGGACTTTAAATAATGGAATTTACTGATATTATCAATTGTTTCATTCTTATGAATAAGAGATATATATGTATCCCTAAACTCAACCCACTTGTTGAAATCTCCATCAAAGGAAAGTAGTTTCAGCGGTGGCAACTTAATATTAGTCAAACCGCCACTGACACTTTGTGAAATAGATGCAACTTTTGAGCTGTCTAGGAATGTTGACCATGATTCAATTAACTGCTGAGCTTGAGCAATAAGACTATAAAATCTATTTTCAATTTCTTGACGTTCATTTAACTGTTTATCAGAATCATGGTCCAATTCTTCAATCTTAACTTGAACATTCTCAAAACTATAAAAAAGTTCTTGCAATTTTGCCAACCTTAATGTTAATTCGTTTACTTGAAGTTTGGTACATTTATTTATATCAATTAGTTGCATTGGCTCCAAATAGTTTCCAAACAATGTTAGTCTTGACTTAATAGAGCCTCTTTGTTTAACCAATTCTTTTAAATCACTCATTTTGTAGGCGCAAACAATAAACCACAAGTGATAACTTATTAATCGATAAATTTGCATAGAAATAAGTCATGAAAGGAAGGCACCTCAATACTCGAATTCTGTGGCACAGTGACACCAATCCGTGGTGCGCGATGTCCCAGGCTCCCGCGCAGCACAGCGCCCAACACTGTGTGACACAGATAGCTAGCAGGAACACGCTTTGAATCGCAGCAAACAAAGTTATCACTCGCTTACCCGTAGGTGGCTGGAAATATAATTAAATGAGTAAATTGTTTAATGATATTGATTTTACGGTTTGATTTGAGTAATTTAGTTGGCTAAATATTATTACTTCGTGATTTTAAAGAAATTATTTGCCGGATGACACTAGGTAGGTATGCTTATAGGTTAATAACCTTAATAGGTAAAGTTTGTTTTATTTGCTTTAAAAACAATAAAAGTGGGAGAATGGGCACCTATATTTTAGTTGTTGGGGATTCATGTAAATAGTAGGTAGATAGGAACTCTTAAATTTAGGCAAATAGGCACTGAATGTTTTATAGAAATATTGTCGTCACTGCTCACTGAAACTTTAGCGAGGTGGAAAAGGATAATGAAATATATGGAATGGGCCACTTCCTTCGGTAATTAGCTTCTCACAATCACTGATTATCCGTCTGGCTAGCGGGGATGGCTTCGTATTCAGTCTTTATCACGTCGGGGTCACCATAATGTTCTTCGAACCTTCGCCCAGCCAGTGGATTTATCGCCGTCCATGATGATTGTGTCAAATTCGTAGTGATGTCCAGTTAGTTTTAGTATGTGCCGGTTACGATATTAGGGATGCGCCTTAACATACTGTAATATATTAATTGGAACGTCATACCGTTTCACGTTTACGTTCGGTCACGGTCACGGTCACGTTTATGCATTAAACCATCTTCATGAACGTAAGTGTTAATGTTAATGACAATATAAGTAATAATTAAGGCATTAAAATTACCTTCTTTCTTAATGTTAACACATTAATTTACTAACGTCATTACTAATGACGTTAGTAAATTAATGTGTTAAACGTGACATTAGTAAATTAAGTAGTGCACTAAGCCACAGGTGTGACTGAGATACTTGCCAGCTCGTCTCAGTATTACCCTCGATCCAAACTGGATTCTGACTATGCATAAATGCTATTTTCATATACATAAATGAAACACTAGGATTTCTTTGGAAAACACTAGGAGGTTTTTGATCCTAATCCTTGATTCCTAGTCGAAAGAATAGCTAGCTACCTAAAGCTTAAGTTCTAACTCTGATGCAGTTTCGATGGCAACATGATTGAGGAGGTGGTCACTCGTCCTCGTCACTTCTAAGACTAAGCCATCAGTCCATGAACCTAACCACAATAAAGCTCCTCACATATACGCATCGATAAGCTGGTTATTCTATACATTTACCTTAAGTTAATTGTCTTTCTGTGTTCTCTTTAGCCAAAAAAAAATTAAAAACCAGAAATTACTAACAAAAATATAAATGCACATATGACTAGGCAGTAGGTCTCCGACCCGAGCCCCATATTTCATATAGAAAGATATAAAAAATATTCGGCGGTAATTTTTTAACCGTCATAGAAGTTTTTTTTAACCGACTACAAACAGGTGAAGGTTTTCAATTCGGTTGTATATTTTAGCTCAGATCTCCGTCATTTATGAACCGATTTGGAAAATTATTTTTTTATTTGAAAGGATATGCTTACAGATTGGACAAATTTAAAAAAAAAAACATTGTTTTGATGATGGGATCCATGAGGAATTGAGAGGTCTCCTGAAAATTTATAGGCATACCTATAGTGATTTTGATATATCCATCAATAAATAAAGCATTTGTATTAGGAAAGTATAAATTGCTGAAATGGAAGTGATGACGAAGATCACAAATGGCCACCGGAACTTCTCAATGATATGTATTGCACGGGTGGCGCCAAGATAATCTCTATTATGATAGATAAGGGACTATGAGGAAGCAAATCTAAAGAAATTGTTGTGATGAATATGGTACCATCGAGCTGATCTGATGATAAACCAAGGAGGAACCGGATTTCTGTAATAGAATAATGTATCCTAGCCGTGTTTAGGTTTATTGGAATTGTTATGAGATGCATTCTGGCTATAAAAAAACTATTTAATGGATGATCCGATTTGGATTTATATTATTTGGATTATTCTTTTTTTATAGCATAAGGTATACCTTTTTAAGATTCAGCGGGATTGATTCAGTAGTTTTATCTTGAGTTTTTTGAATCTTTGTATATCTTGTGATGATCTTATAATTGGTGTACCTATTATCAAGTAAAAAGATCAATAAAAATCTTTTTAGTGACAAAAAATATTAAATAAATCCACTAAAAAGAGAAAAATAATAAATACTTTTTAACAAAACAAAAACCGTCTTTAAAAAAACTAAAACACCGGCACCGACTTCACATTTGATAAATATTTGATTTGGTTAGACAAGGTAGATTTCAAGATAAGATTATTTTTTGCTTTTTAGTTTTTTTAAAGACGGTTTTTTTTGTTAAATCTTTTTTTAAGATTGAAATAAGGTCTGTGTTGGCTACGATACAAAATTCTTAAAATTTTACTGATTTTTTATGACTGTTTCATTCCCTCGCAACCGAAGTGAAAAGCAGAGTGTAGGTATAACTTGTTCATAAAATCAAGAATATTATTCTTAACTTCAATATCTATGCTCTCGGGCAGATAAACGTCTCATATTAAATGACCCACAGTTATACACATGTTATTGTTATAATTTATATAGATAATAAATCGGTTTTTTATTGTTTTGTAAATAATGTTTCGACAAATTATCATGTTACAAAAGACGTTTCAAAAAGGATTCAGTTGACAAACATTATATTCCACAAACATATAGGATATATTTTTATATAAGGTTATTTGATAATACTAAATAGAGATGTGTAAATCCTGAGTGATTGGAAAAAAAGATTTACTTTTTTCAATAATACATCATGCATCACTAAATCAGATGTTTTTGGAATACATCTTTAAATCACTTTAGATAAGATTTAAATTGATTTAATTGAGACCATTACGATGTGGAGTGAGAAGATTATAGGCCGGTATTATGATTCAGAAAGAGATAGAAAAGGATGTGTAAGTTCGCGCGTGCTACTCGGTACGACGCGTCGCCGGATAATGTAGAATGCAGAGAAAACTAGTCTTTCTGCGCCTTATAATTAAGTGCAATGTATTTTTTTTTATAGGAAATCGAGTGGTGGTTTGTTATGTTTTAGTTTTGATTGAATGTTTCGAATGTTTCGATGCTTTTAACTTCGCTTGCGAAATTATTTTGAATAAAAGTTTAATGATTTGACTTTTGGAAATAGTTATTATGTGTGTAACTACGAGTAGATTATCGAGTGTAAATAGTGAATTAAACCAAAAACTATAAATGTTTAATTTTGTAAATATTTAAAATCTTTAATAAATGTAAATAATTAGGTAGTGATTAAGTGTGTTGGTACAAAAATAAGTTCTTATACCTCATTAGTAATAAGTAGGTATTTAATAAAAATGCCCCCTCACAGAAAAAGAAGTGCTGTATGGTCACATTTTACGGAAACCGAGGCAAAGAAAGCAAAGTGTCTGTACTGTTCACAAATATTAGCATTACCGAGCGGAAATGTTTGCAACTTAAATAGACACATGAAAAGTAAGCATTCTACCGTGCCTATAGCTGTGGAAAGACAACAAAGTGCTTTGAATCCGACTCCATTGGACCATCAAGCTAACATTGTCGAGTTAAATACACCTGTGTCTAGCACATCACCACCGCGGGAAGCGCCGTTGGCAGCACAGGTGCCAGGGGCTCAGTTGCCTCATTTTCAAACCATGAAAGACTTCGTTCAAAGTACAAAGCCTATTCCTACACGGCGCGCTGAAATGATAGACGAACAACTGATCGTTATGATTGCCCGTGAGTACCACCCATTGAAACTAGTTGAAGATCCCGAGTTTCGAAAATTTGTAAATATGTTATGCCCGGGATATTCGTTGCCAACTAGAAAAACATTAAGTGAGAGTTTGCTGCCTAAACTCTATGAAAAAACATTACATACTGCTAAAACTAAGTTAGATGGGGCTCTTGCAGTATGTTTAGCTACTGATGGCTGGACTTCAATAAACAATGACAGCTATATAGCAGTTACGGCGCATTTTCTATTGGAATCTAAAAATGCAGTAAACCCCTTGAAGATGGAGTCAATTTTATTAGGTTGCATTGAGTACAACGAGCGTCACACTGCCGTATATTATGCACATTTTTGAAAGACCTATGTATCAAATGGAAAATAAATAATAAAATAACGGCCATTGCTTCTGATAACGCAGCAAACATAACTGCAGCTTTACGAGAGGGCGGCTGGCGACAGATATGTTGTTTTGCACATAGTATTAATTTATGTGTACAAGCGGCGATTGCGCACATCTTGCCCACAGTTACGAAAGTAAAGGCTATTGTGGAATATTTTAAAAGAAGTCCTCACGCGCAAAAGAAGTTAACCGACATGCAAAAACAGCTGGGATTGAGCCTCAAACTAAAACAGGATGTATCCACTCGGTGGAATTCAACATATGACATGATTTCTCGTATTCTTACGGTTAAAGATGCAGTGATTGCTACATTGGCTTTGTTGCGAAACGACATGGCGCTTGATGCCACTGATTGGTCAATTATAGAATGCGCCGTGCCTATCTTAAAGACATTTTCGGATATCACGCATGAAATAAGCTCTGAAAAACACGTGACACTTTCCAAAGTAATACCTCTTTGTAAACTAATGGCGATGAATACACGAACCCGATTAAGAGAGCCTATCGAAATAGCAGCTATTCAAAAATTATTGCAACAACTCGACCAAGAACTGGAGAAGAGATTTTCTTATATAGAATCGAATGTTTTGTTCACAGAGGCAGTGATACTCGACCCTCGTTTTAAAAAAAAATCTTTTAGAAATGAAATCTGTTTCGACAGGGCATTACACGGATTAAAACAAAAAGTTGGTAAATCGAATACTCAACCGGAGCCTGACCAATTGCCAACAATACAAGAAGCATCAACATCAACGTCAAATTCCATATGGGATGATTTCGATAGGGAGGTCGCCCAATTGACGCCAGCAAACACTACTGCTGCTGGCATTATAGAAGTGGACAAATACATGAACGAACCCATTTTGCCACGGACAAAGGACCCTTTCTTGTGGTGGTACGAAAGAAGACATGTGTACCCGCTTCTGTACACATATATTTTTAAACGGCTCCACGTCGTCGCCACTTCTGTGCCATGTGAGAGAGTATTCTCCAAAGCTGGTTATACACTAAATGAAAAAAGGACAAGACTTCAGTCCAAAAAACTATCTGAACTGCTGTTCATTTGTAGTAATTATTGATAAGAAAAAAATGTAAATATAAAATGTAAATATGTCTATTCAAATCATGTAAATACTCTGATTTTTAAATACGCCAACCTAGTGCTTTGTATGTTTGTTTAGTTAATTATGAAAGCTAGGTTGACAGTCCTAAGCCTGATAAGTATGAAGGGAAATCAGAAGTATATGTATCTTTTTCTCCCTCCGAATCTCTTCTCATCATCAATCATTTACGATGTGTCGTATGAATGACCTGTGTGTCGGAATTAAAAGATTTAAAGATTTAAAAGAGTGATTTAAATCTTTTGAGTGAAAAGATTTATAAATCTGTTATCAGCCAAAAGATGTAGTTTGCGCATCTCTAATACTAAATGACATTTTTTTTTTATATAAAATAATAACATTCGCTCATTTGAAATGGCAAACTGCCGTTGGTTTAATGTCTGACAGGCATGTTATATCCTACGTATGGAAACATGTGTAGAAAGTCGTAAACGATGGTATAAAAGACGCACCTACAGAGCGTTGATAAACATTCAAGCTTGGACACTATCATGGTTATGTTGGGAAAGCTCTTGTTAATTTTAGCCGTCATGGCTAGCACGTTTATTGTGAAAATATCAGCAGGTATACCTAATTACGTAATTAATTTTCATTAATTTTTATTTTTCATTTTGGTCGTTATAATGGAAGAAAGGAAAATACCTATACAGAATATACCGAGGGATGGCAAGTATATATATATGTATACCCGCAACCCCGCGGTATATTCGATATGCTGTATTCTATATAAGTAGTTTCCTTCCTTTCATATATATATCTACTATATAAAAATAAGTCGGGTTTTCCTTCCTGACGCTATAACTCCAGAACGCACGAACCGATTTCCACGGTTTTGCATTCGTTGGAAAGGTCTCGGGCTCCGTGAGGTTTATAGCAAAGAAAATTCAGGAAAAACCAAACGAAATGTTACATAAAACGAAGCCATCTGGTGGCGAAACGGAGTTCGCTGGGTTTGCTAGTATATATATATATCTACATAGAACACGTCTGTACCTGCAACCTCGCGTTGAATTTTTAGCATCATTTAAAGAAGTCTCCATAACTTGCTGATGAATTTGCGAAAAATATATACTGCAATTCACACGGACATTATCAATATTGTCTTCTAAGTTTAGTTTATTTTTTTACTTAAAAATCCTTTGTATCGTACACGTTATCCCACGTAGAAAAGAATTGTCATCCCCGTGCATAATCCTAACCACTCTTAAACAGATTTATGCCATGGGGATCCAAAGGCGGTAGGACGCTGTAGTCCCAAGTGCATTAAACTTTGCCGTCCCTTCAACGAACCCGGTATATGTCCTGGGTATTGCCGTATAAACGAATGCGACTGTATTCGAAAATAAGTATAAGATAACAATATTGGCAAATGCGTACTACCTAAGGACTGCAGTAAGTGTGACTAAGATATTATAGCTGTATATTTGTATAGTTAGTTAATATAGATATATAATAGTAACATTAATTGACTAAGTACTTATTGTACAATATGAGACATAAAAGGCTCAAAGAAATATAGCAAAGATCCAGTTATCTCATCTCATAAATTTTCAATTGAATCTTTCAACTGTGCAATGTAAATCATTGACCTTCAATAAGAACATCAAAGCAAATGATCCCTGTTCACCTCTATGCCCACAATTAATGTGTAAAAGCAAGAATTGGAATGAATAAATAATATGTTAGTATATATTTCTTGTCATCTGAAAAGAGGTAACTGGCCTCTTTTCAGATGAAAGCTGAAAGATGAAACCTTAATTTTTACAAGAAATCTCATGTTAACGCTTACGTTAACACGAGATTTATTGTATAGATCATAATTGAAACTTTTGTTTACAGCACCCTAATGCAGTGAAATTACTTCCCTTGCTATAAACCTAGCTACCAACGTATAAATAAGGTAATAAACGCATTAGCATGTCTATAATGAGTTTTGCCATGTGAGAGAGTATTCTCCAAAGCTGGTTATACACTAAATGAAAAAAGGACAAGACTTCAGTCCAAAAAACTATCTGAACTGCTGTTCATTTGTAGTAATTATTGATAAGAAAAAAATGTAAATATAAAATGTAAATATGTCTATTCAAATCATGTAAATACTCTGATTTTTAAATACGCCAACCTAGTGCTTTGTATGTTTGTTTAGTTAATTATGAAAGCTAGGTTGACAGTCCTAAGCCTGATAAGTATGAAGGGAAATCAGAAGTATATGTATCTTTTTCTCCCTCCGAATCTCTTCTCATCATCAATCATTTACGATGTGTCGTATGAATGACCTGTGTGTCGGAATTAAAAGATTTAAAGATTTAAAAGAGTGATTTAAATCTTTTGAGTGAAAAGATTTATAAATCTGTTATCAGCCAAAAGATGTAGTTTGCGCATCTCTAATACTAAATGACATTTTTTTTTTATATAAAATAATAACATTCGCTCATTTGAAATGGCAAACTGCCGTTGGTTTAATGTCTGACAGGCATGTTATATCCTACGTATGGAAACATGTGTAGAAAGTCGTAAACGATGGTATAAAAGACGCACCTACAGAGCGTTGATAAACATTCAAGCTTGGACACTATCATGGTTATGTTGGGAAAGCTCTTGTTAATTTTAGCCGTCATGGCTAGCACGTTTATTGTGAAAATATCAGCAGGTATACCTAATTACGTAATTAATTTTCATTAATTTTTATTTTTCATTTTGGTCGTTATAATGGAAGAAAGGAAAATACCTATACAGAATATACCGAGGGATGGCAAGTATATATATATGTATACCCGCAACCCCGCGGTATATTCGATATGCTGTATTCTATATAAGTAGTTTCCTTCCTTTCATATATATATCTACTATATAAAAATAAGTCGGGTTTTCCTTCCTGACGCTATAACTCCAGAACGCACGAACCGATTTCCACGGTTTTGCATTCGTTGGAAAGGTCTCGGGCTCCGTGAGGTTTATAGCAAAGAAAATTCAGGAAAAACCAAACGAAATGTTACATAAAACGAAGCCATCTGGTGGCGAAACGGAGTTCGCTGGGTTTGCTAGTATATATATATATCTACATAGAACACGTCTGTACCTGCAACCTCGCGTTGAATTTTTAGCATCATTTAAAGAAGTCTCCATAACTTGCTGATGAATTTGCGAAAAATATATACTGCAATTCACACGGACATTATCAATATTGTCTTCTAAGTTTAGTTTATTTTTTTACTTAAAAATCCTTTGTATCGTACACGTTATCCCACGTAGAAAAGAATTGTCATCCCCGTGCATAATCCTAACCACTCTTAAACAGATTTATGCCATGGGGATCCAAAGGCGGTAGGACGCTGTAGTCCCAAGTGCATTAAACTTTGCCGTCCCTTCAACGAACCCGGTATATGTCCTGGGTATTGCCGTATAAACGAATGCGACTGTATTCGAAAATAAGTATAAGATAACAATATTGGCAAATGCGTACTACCTAAGGACTGCAGTAAGTGTGACTAAGATATTATAGCTGTATATTTGTATAGTTAGTTAATATAGATATATAATAGTAACATTAATTGACTAAGTACTTATTGTACAATATGAGACATAAAAGGCTCAAAGAAATATAGCAAAGATCCAGTTATCTCATCTCATAAATTTTCAATTGAATCTTTCAACTGTGCAATGTAAATCATTGACCTTCAATAAGAACATCAAAGCAAATGATCCCTGTTCACCTCTATGCCCACAATTAATGTGTAAAAGCAAGAATTGGAATGAATAAATAATATGTTAGTATATATTTCTTGTCATCTGAAAAGAGGTAACTGGCCTCTTTTCAGATGAAAGCTGAAAGATGAAACCTTAATTTTTACAAGAAATCTCATGTTAACGCTTACGTTAACACGAGATTTATTGTATAGATCATAATTGAAACTTTTGTTTACAGCACCCTAATGCAGTGAAATTACTTCCCTTGCTATAAACCTAGCTACCAACGTATAAATAAGGTAATAAACGCATTAGCATGTCTATAATGAGTTTTCTTTGTCGCATTATTTTATTTGATAACATAATCTGTTTTATTTAAAAAATAAAAACACTTTAAGATTCTGTTTCTTTAGACGAGGATATACTCAACCATCAGGGAAGGGTGAACCCACAGAGGGGCACTAGATTTCAAATTTAAGATACGTTCATGATACTTCTCTACTCACAACATCTAAAGATAGAAGTACCTTCTCCAACTTCTAGAATCGTGTGAGATCGTTGCAGCTAAATGCTCTAGTGGTAGAAATGTTACTGGGTATAACGCCTCGAATAATCACGTGAGAAAGCGCGGCACACCTGTCTACACCCCTGAACACTCACACCAGTGTTGCTCTTAGTTGTGTTTATGATTGAAATCAGGGCCTACGTTGTGAGCCGCGCGTCATCACCAGCCAATAAGATCGTTGGTAAACACTGATTATTGCAGGTGTTCGAAACCTACCCAATAGGCGAAATTAATGTGTCCACATCTTCACAATAGTTCCTGCACCTGTTGAGGTTCGCTGTCCATTAATTGCAGCAGTTCACCCCAAAAGGCATTTTATTACATTAAAATTCATAACATCAAAGGACCTCTACGTGTTGGACCCATGTCCCCACGCATGCCCTCCAAAAATCCGGTTATAGATAATAATAATTTTGCAAGACGAACACACAAACTTTACGGTCCCACACTAAGCAAAGCTTGTATTATTGCTATCGTAGAATGGACTGTGTTAAACCCAATATATAAATACTTGTAAAGATATTAAACATCCATGGCGCGGATACAAACATTCATGCTCATCACACAAAGTTAGTCCCTACTAGAAATTCAGGTCAGGACCGTCTGCACACAAAGCAGATGCGGTTATAACTGCAACAAGCATTGTTAAAATTAAAATAATTAATTTCCTACGTATGAAAACAAGTGTACAAAGTCGATAACGATGGTATAAAAGACGCACCTACAGAGCGTTGATAAACATTCCGGATTGGATTGGATTGGCTAGCACGTTTATTGTGAATATACTGTATCAGACTAATCGCGATAGCTATTAAACATGATTATTGTTTATAACTACATATCTCACTGTCACAAAGGATTAATTTTAATTTTAATTGTAAATAGGTACTTACTTACATACATTCATACTCATACTTATAATATTTATCCCTTCATTCTTATCATTCTGATTTTTGCAGCAATTTTACCCAAACCGTACTAGCATTATATAGCATTTTTTACTTAGTTAGTTTTTAGTTTTGTATTCGCAGAATAACAATGCAAGTTGTGTTTACCTTTAATTGGCTGTGCAATTAGCAAGATATTTTATTTAATGTTAGCTTGTAAGTTTTATTGTAACAGTCGTTGGTAGACCTAAATGCAAAAATAAAAAAATAAAATAAAAATATATCGGCAGGTAGGTTACATATATACCTAATTACAGAACTATTTTTCTGATTTTGGCCGATACAATGGAAGGAAGGAAAATACCTATATAGAATACAGCAAATATATATAACAACAGTACGCGCAACCCCGCGCTGAATTTTCATTATCATTTCATGAAGTCTACATTACTTGCTGATGAATATGCGGAAACATATTTGCAATTCACTTGCGAAGCAGTTTTTATTACTTACCTAACTAATTTTAAAAGTACATCATCAGTATTGCCTTCTAAGTTTAGTTTTTTAACTCAAAATTCCTTTTTATCGTACACGTCATCCCATGTCGAAAAGAATTCTCATCCCCGTGCATAATCCTAATCATTCTTAAACAGTTTCATGCCATGAGGATCCAATGGCGGTAGAAATCTGTAGTAGCGACTGCATTAAACTTTGCAGTCCCATCAGCAAACCCGGTCTATGACCTGACGTTTGCCATAAAAACGGATGCCACATAAATAAGTATTCAAAAATAAGTATAAGATAACAATATTTGCAAATGCGTACTACCTAAGGACTGCAGTAAGTGTGTCTTAGTTATTATAGATTTATATATTTTTTAATAGTTAATATAAATGTATAATACTAACATTAATTGACTAAGTACTTACTGTACAATATGAGACATAAAAAGCTTAAAGAAATATATCAAAGATCCAGTTAGCTCAACTCATAGATTTCGAACTCAATCTTTCAACTGTGCAATGTAAATCCTTGACCTTCAATAAGAACACCAAAGCAAATGATCCCTATTCACCTATGTTCCCACAATAAACGTCAAGCAAGAATTACAATTCTTGCTCAAATTAATTAATAATATGTTAGTATATTTCTTGTCATAGTAAAACGGTGTATGAATGCAATTCAGTTTTTATAAGTGCTTCACTGGTTAATTTGTTTTCTATTCATGTCCAATTTGAGTTCATTGATAAGTTACACTTAAACGTTTAATTATATCTGTGGTTTAACAACTCCCTAGTAACTGAAAAGGGGCCAATTAGCTGATCGTTTTATTTTTAAGCGTAAACATGAGATTTATTGTATAGAGCATAATGAAAACTTTTATTTACAGCAATCTGACGGGGCGACACTATTCTTTTGCCTAGCTATAAACCTAGCTATCAACGTATAAATATGGTAATAAACGTCTAAGCATGTGTTTATTTAGTTTTCTTTTTTGCAATTTTATTTATTAAAACAATCTGTTTTAAGTAAACGCGTCATCCACCTGCCAATAAGATAGTTGGTAAACACCAATTATTGCAGGTGGCCGAAACCTATCCAATAGGCGAAATTCATGTGTCCACAATTTCGCTAGTATTATAGTTTAGTGTAGAGTAGTAGAGTATTATAGTTTCGCTATAGTTCCTGCACCTGTTGAGGTTCGTTCTTCATCAATTGCAGAATTTGACCCTAATAGATCGTTCAAATATCAAAGTTACTCTATGTGATGGACCCATGTCCCCACGCAAGCCTTCTAAAGGTCCGGGTATATATAAAAATAATGTGGCCAGACGAGCACATCAACTTTACAATCCCACACTAGACAAAGCTTCTATTATTGGTGTCGTAGAATGAACTGGGTTGAACTCATTATATAAATACTCGTATATATATTGAACATCCATGGCTTGGAAACAAACATTCATGCTCATCACACAAAGTTATTTCCTGCCAGGATTTCAGTCCAGGACCGTCGGCACAGAAAGCATATAAAAAAAATGCGCTTCAAACATTGACGATTCTTTGAAGGGATCTTCTGCAGTGAAATTAGCTTTTAGTAATTACTTAACTATAGTATACTATACTTAACCAGTATAACCACTACGTAGTCAAATCAAGTAAATAGTTATTAAAATGTAAAAAGACTATTTAAATATTGTATAGACGAAACACCATCTGTGCGGTCCCAAACTAAGCCACGATTTACGGGTACCAAACGATGAACTGGGGGGATTCCAGAAGATACAGTACCTGCCGATATCTTTACAAAAAACGCGCTTGCCATAACGGCCAAAACCAACAGTAGCTTCCGCGACATGACCACGAAAGTGTCCAATCTCGAATGTTTTTCGATGGTTTGTAGGTACGTCTTTTATAACATCGTTTACTCCTTCGTGCACTTGTTTCAATATAGAAGAACGACCGAATAAGCCATTCAGTATACTGAATGGCTTCCTTTTAATAAGCATAATATAATTGATTGCTTATTAGTCCCATCTAACTTAACTCTAAATACAATTTTTTAACTATCTGATGAACTATCTATCTAATGTTGACCTCGATGTGTTATGCTGTCCACGGTACTTCTCGTGCAGGTACATTAAGTTTAACAGGTGCAATAGTATTAAAATAGCAGCTACAATAGTATTCAATTATTAATGTTTAAGCATATTTGAAGTTATTTTGCTGACAATGAATTACAATAAGTATCCCACTGGACATTGATACAAACACAAAAACACTTAATATCCTGTTACTTTACACTTGTATATCTATAACTACTTACTTATGAAGGTAATAAGTACATCTAGAATTAGTTTTCAGTGCTATATATTTTATTTGACACGAGTGTAATAAAATATATTTATATTTTAAAAATAAAAACTTAAGTTATTTTATTAATAATTCGTGATTGATTATGATTTAACGATTATAAACAATATAATTATTTTATTCAACACGTATCGTTCGTATGGAAACAAGTTTAGTGTACAAAGTCGTAAACGACGGTATAAAAGACGCACCAACAGAGCGTCGATAAACATTCCAGATTGGACATTATCATGGTTATGTTGGGGAAGCTCTTGTTTATTTTAGCCGTTATGGCTAGCATGTTTATTGTGAATATATCGGCAGGTAGGTATATATATAATACATATAATTACACAATTATTTTTCTGATTTTGTTCGTTACAATCGAAGCAGGGAAAATATCTATATAGAAAACAGCAAATATAACATCTGTACCTGCAACCCCGCGCTCAATTTTAACTATAATTTGATGAAGTCTTCTTTACTTGCTGATTAATATGCGAAAAACATATTCTGCAGTACACTTGCTAAGCAGTTTTCATTACTTACCTAGCTAATTTAAAAAGGACATTATCAGTATTGCCTTCTAAGTTATTTTTATTTTTTTACTTAAAATTCCTATTTATCGTACTCGTTATCCCACGTAGAAAATAATTCTCATCCCCGTGCATAATCCTAGCCTTTCTTAAACAGATTCATGCACTTGGGAACCAAACGCGGCAGCAGGCTGCAGTAAGTACTGCATTAGACGTTGCTCTCCCTACAACAGATCCAATCCATGTCCTAGCTCTTGCCGTAGAAACGGATGCATCTGTACAAAAAAATAAGTATACAATAACAACATTGGCAAATGAGTAAGGACTGCAGTAAGTGTGACTTAGTTATTATGGATATATATTTCTATATATGGTTAATATATATTAATAAAACTAACTTTAATTGACTAAGTACTTATTGTATAATATGAGACATAATAAATATAACAGCGATCTTGTTATTTAAACTCGATTTCAAACGGAATTTTTCAACTGTGCAATGCAAATCCTTGACCTTCAATAAGAACAACAAAGCAAATGATCCCTGTTCACTTATGTGCCCACAATAAACGGGTGAAAGCAAGGATTGGAATTAATCAAAAATTTGTTATTATATTTCTTTTAGCAGCAGTGATAGCCAAGTTGGTAAAACACTTGCCTTGGTTAACGAGGATTGCAGGCTCAAACCCCGGCAACCTTAATTAGATCAATGGGTTAACACGTTAAGTGCGAAGCGAGGCCTAAATCACCCCTGATGCAACTTCCCTGTGGTGCGGCAAGCAAAAAAGTGAATTTCTCTGTCGTGCGAATGGCATAGCTTTGGTTTGGTCCAGTGTAGGAAAGAGATAAATATATATTTGAGATCACTAATGGTTCCGGACTCGGTGGTGTACCTACCTTGGTACCGGATGTCTTAGGCCTCGTGCCGCACTGAATTAATATAATTTTAATGCAGTGCGGAACGAGGCTAAAACGTCCCATATCCCCCCTGACCTCGTACCGCACTCAACGCGAGCTTCCCGCGACCAGTGTTGTGCATCGTCGATTGGAGAGCACGTCCTTTTACAGCGCCGAACATGTCTAAACGATGTCGGAAGAAGTTAATTTTAAAAAACCCAGAAACAGAGCCAAAACAGGTAAGTTTTTAATGAAAAAATCTTCAGTAAGTACCTAGTTTTTTCTTATCTTGGTAGCTATGTACCTAAAGTAAGTGTAAGATATTATTACTTAAGTATATTATACCTAAAGATATTATTGGTTATCTTTACATTTTTGTTATTTTTCAGCACCTGAAAGCGCACGCCATTGCCTCGAAAAGGGTGAAAAAAGGAGAAGATTGAGTGTTGGTTGTTACCAAAAACTACGCACATTTTTACCATCTCGTGAAGCTGATAAAAAATCCAAAAAGATTTTGACTCAGTGCACTCAGTGCAAAAAATCTTATTGTCTACCCTGTTTCAATGAAAAACACTCATAAATAAGTACAACATATATATTGAGATTTTTATAAAAAAAGTATATTGATACTGATTTTTTAATGTTAATTCAAGTTCTAATAATTGTATTTTTAAAGCCCGAGGCAGAATAAATAGGACAGTTTCTTTTCTACTTCTGGTTGCCTTTTTTTTCTATTCTGTGAACCGCATTAAGATTTTCATATACAAATAGAAAGATAAACCTTATGCATAAACCGTAATCCATTATTTTCCAATAATAAGTCTGTAATAGGTGCCTCTTAATGATATAGAATGGAACGCTTCGTGCGCGAGTCCGACTCGCACTTGGCCGGTTTTTTTTTCTTTATGGCGCCTTCAAGCACAATTTAGATTATTTAAAACAAAATGTATCCTTTGATAGCTTTGTGTTGTTTTGCCAGGTTTTGCCCTTAAAACGATCTAATGAGATATAATTGATCAAAATCGGTCAAGTCGTTGCGTAGTTAAGACAGTTTAAAAACGTCGATATTATTTTTCCCATCACTAATCGCAGCGAAAATTTGCCCTATTTCAGTGCGTTACGAGGTGTATAAGATCCCATATTTTGTTTTGCTAATAATTCCTAAACTAGCCATCAGATCCCGGGGCGACGGTGGATTAGGGTTCATCAATTCACTGTCTATATCAATAAGGACCAAAATTCTCATTTATCTTTGATTTCGCGCCAGAAAATGGATTTTAGTCTGTAAAAGGAGGTGGGGTCTAATAGACCGCGTGTCGCCCTAACGTCTGGTCACGGTACGGGCCGATTATACCTCGTGCCGCAGGAACGGAAAGTATGCAAAAATTGGTGCCGCAGCTAACGTGTTAACTACTCCCTAGTAACTGGAAAGGGGCCAATTAGCTGAACGCCATATTTTAAGGGTTAACATGAGGTTTATTGTATAGAACATAATGGAAAAAAAAAATTTCAACAGCCTGACGCGGCAATACCATTTGTTTTGCCTAGCTAGCAACGTATAAATATTAATCAAGTAATAAACTTATAAGCATGTATATATTTTGTTTTATTTGTTACATTATTTTATTTGATAAAACAAAGCAACAGGATCATAAATAGATTTTATTTTTAATATAAAACAGATATATTAAAATAAAACCTATCTATGATCCTGTTGCTTTAGACGTGGACATACTCAACAATTAGGGAAAAATGGAGCCATAGAGGGGCAGATGATTTTAAATTTAAGATACGCTTTCGTTAATATTCTCCCTACAACATCTAATGAAGATATAAATGACTTCTCCAACTTCTAGAATCGTGAGAGATCGTTGCAGCTATATGTTTTAGTGATGGTAGTGTTTAAGGGCATAACGCCTGGAGTAACCACGTGAGGAAGCGCGGCACACCTGTCTACACCCCTGAACCACTCACACCAGAGTTCCTCTTAATTTTAGGGCCCACGTAATCAGCCGCCAGTCATTACCTGTCAATAAGATAGGTGGTAAACATTGATTATTGCAGGTGTCCGAAACCTATCCAATAGGCGAAATTCATGTGTCCACAATTTCGCAATAGTTCCTGCACATGTTCAAGTTCTCCATCAATTGCAGCATTTGACCCTAATAGGTCTTTCAAAACATTAAAATTCATCACATCAAATTACCTCTTCGTGATGGACCCATGTCCCCACGCAAGCCATTCAAAGGTCCGGGTATACCTATATAAAAATAATTTCGCCAGACGAGCACATCAACTTTGCATTCCCACACTAAACAAAGCTTCTATTATTGGTATCGTAGAATGGACTGGGTTGAACCCAGTATAGAAAAACTTGTAAATATATTAAACATCCATAGCTTGGGTACAAACATACATGCTCATCACACAAAGTTAGTTCCTACCAGGATTTCAGTCCAAGACCGTCGGCACAGAAAGCAGGGTCACTATCAAATGCGCTAATTAGTTATAAATCTACTGTCTCTACCTCGAGCACACCACAAATTTCATAAATAAGTTTGACAGTGTGAGCATGTTTTCTCGATGATGTTACAATAATTACATTATGAGTTACTGCTATCTGATATAAATTGTATCTGGCGACAGGGAAGGATCCTCTCGGGATAGGCAAAAACAAAAGTCCACGTGTTCAAAGTTGTGGGCACTGCTAGTAAATAAATCATTTAATAAAAAAAAACATGAGAGGTGTCAAGGGACACCCGGATGGAACGGAAGTTCCTTTATTATTTTTTATTATGTATTATGTACAAAAAAACCTGTATACACTCAACAAAAATAATCTTCGCGACACCACACTGTTCAATACGAAATAGAAAGACGAAACGAAAATACCTGGCTTGCTTTCTATAAGAGAGAGAGAGAGACCGACAGAGAAACATGCGCACGCCGCACGGCTTACAAATAATCATGTTTATAATCGGCCTTTACATAGGAACTGGAGTTGGGTTGAGAAAAAAGGGTCGTACGAGAATTGTTTCATTATCATCCATGAGTCCATTTTATTCGTCGAATTTGAACCCACTCAGTCGAAGTGCACCGGCTCTAGAAGTCATTTTATAGTATAGTTTACAATATAAAAACTGCTGACAAAAATAAACATAAATATTATTTATGTTTAGTTTGTAAGTCAGTTCAGTCAGTCAGTTTGTAAGTTTTTGGGTTTTATATAGTAAACTATACTTTCATTTATAAAAAAGCTTACAATAGCTCGTTACAACTTTACATCTTAATTTTTCGTCTGATTTTTTTCCGTCGAGCCCCCTTTCGTAACGCGCGATAAGGAACTTCGTTCCAAAAATATGGATTTTTATTTTACCTAATTCAAAAAATTCCTGCCTGTTGACTCGCTCCTCACGATGGGCGAGAACCAAGTATTTTTTTTCCTGACTACCAGTTAGGTCATCCTACAAATATTGAATCATATATTTACCCTAAACCTCGTTGTTACCCATGAATAATAAATCATTTCGCACAATAGTGTAACACTATTGCGTAGGAAAATTTAAAATTCGGTCGTTCTTCTATATTGAAACAAGTGCACGAAGGCGTAAACGATGTTATAAAAGACGTACCTACATAGCATCGAAAAACATTCGAGATTGGACACTTTCTATTAAAGGAGGTGCAGTACATTAATCTAAAGTGTACAAACTCTATGTATTTGTGTTTCCTAGCAACTGTAAAAAAATAACTGTGGTGTCAAAGTTGTGAAAATTATATGGTAGATTAATAAATGGTGATTTCGTTATAAAAGGTCTTTCACAAGTATATGAACTATCTCAGAGCTTTATGTCGGCTTATTCCACATCTCACATGCGCAAACTACAATAGGTTATTCGGCCAAGCACGAGTTTGAACAAAAGTTTTTGAGATGGAACATTTCACATCAAAAATTCAAATCGGTCAGCTTGAAGGCAGTAAGAACTGGGCAACATGGAAATACAAAGTTTCAATTATGCTGCGAGGTACAGAAGGTGCTATGGAAGCAGCTGAGGGGAAACTTAAGAAGCCCATACTGGGAACAGGAGATGGTGCACTGATGGCCTATAATACAGAGGTACTGAAATATAGGAAGGCAGATAGCAACGCCCTGCTCATCCTTACGAGCAACATGACTGAAGAGACCTTGATGAAAGTCATGCGCTTCGAGACAGCTCATGAAGTCTGGCAAGAGCTTCATCGACTTTTTGACGGACAGTCAGAGGACAGAGTATACACTCTCTGTATGCAATTTTTCAGCTTTAAAAACAATTCCGGAGATGATGTTTCAACAATGATGTCTAAATTAAAAAACATTTGGAATAATTTAAATGCAGAAATTCTAAGAACTGATCCGAACACGAAGCTACCAGAGCTCTTTTTGATTTGCAAGATTTTAGATTCCCTCAATGAAAAATTCTTCAATTTCAAATCGAGTTGGATGCTGTTGAGTAAGCAAGAACGAACCATAGAATCACTAACGACACAACTTTGTGGGTATGAGAGAGCGCTAGTGGGGCAAAACGAAGAAACCCAAGAAGTGCTCACCTCTACATCCAAGGTGCAGACTAAACCGAAAAACAGGGATGAAAATTTGAAATGTAGATATTGTTCGGAGATAGGCCACCGGATTAAAAACTGCAGAAAGTGGATTAACGATGGCAGACCGAAAAAGACTACAGAGTCATCTGTTAAGCAGCAAGTTCAGAATATTACTTTAATGGTATATAGTACTTGTTCAGAAGAGAAAGATTTACATAATTGGTATGTTGACAATGGTGCTACAACGCATGTTACCAACAGGAGCGATGTTTTTGTAAGTTTTCAAGAATTTAATTCGAACCACACTGTCACGACGGCAGATGGGACTGTAGTTCCTGCGAAAGGGAATGGTTCCGTGGAGGTAGAATCAAATGTCAATGGAAAAAAGATGAAACTCACTCTATCCGATGTCTGGTATGTGCCAACACTGACCAAGAATCTTTTTTCGGTATTAGAAGCACAAGATAAGCTGCAAGATAGCACTTTTATATCTACTACTAAGGAATGCAAGCTAGAATTGAATGGTGCTGCAATTGTAGTAGGTAAAAGAGAGCAGAACGGAGGACTGTACAAGCTACAGTTGAAGACAGTCCTGACCGGTCATACTGTAGAATTGAACGCTGTAACGCCAACGAGCCTAATTCAACTATATCATGAGAGATTTGGTCACCAGAACAAGAGGTATATTAAAGAACTTGTTAAGAGGGAACTGGGAATCGACCTGAATCCAGAGGATGATATACAATGTAAAGGATGTATTTATGGTAAGGCGAAGCGATTAAAGTTTGGCAAGAGAGATAGAGCTTCAGTACCTGGAGAGCTCATACATGCTGATGTATGCGGACCATTCCCCGAAAGTTACTCGAAGTATCGCTATTATGTTCTTTTCAAAGATGACTACTCCGCGTTCCGACACGTTTATTTCATCCGTAACAAGAGCGATGTTAAAGAAAAGTTGCGTCAATTTTTAAACGAAACTAAGAACGCTGGTCATGTCATAAAGACACTACTGAGCGATAATGGCGGAGAATTTGCGAATAAAGCCGTCAGCGAGATACTGAACCGACAGGGAATAGTACAACGACTTACAATGCCATACACCCCTGAACAAAATGGGTGTGCTGAGAGGGAGAATAGGACTCTAGTAGAAACTGCTAGGTCGTACATGCATTCAGGAGATGAGTTTCCACAAGCCTTGTGGGCAGAACTAATCAACACAGCTGCTTACGTTCTTAATCGTACAGGACCCACAAGAGAAGAAGGGAAAGTACCTTACGAGCTATGGTATGGTAGAAAGCCTAAGATCTCACACTTGCGCGTAATTGGAAGTGAGTGTTACTTCCACATTCCTAAGCAAAAAAGGAAGAAGCTAAATAAAAAAGCTATCAGAGGTAGAATTATTGGTTATGACAATGATGACGGATATCGTATCTGGGACGGGACACAGACAACTAGATCGAGAGATGTAATTTTTAGTCCTGGACTGGAATTAAGAATCCCAACGAAGATACCAGATTTTCAGAGGGAGATCACTCCAGAGTCGCCAAGCCAAGAGGCAGAGGGAGAGATTATTCCAGAAATGATAGGTCAAGATACAGAGGGAGAGGTCTTTCTAGATGAAGACATTCCGCAGAAAACCAATTCTCCTAGACAGCTAAAACAGCAAAGGGATGAGCCTGAACGTGCTCTGGAGGGAGAATGTGCAGCATCGGCTGATAAACCTGCTGTGACATCAGATCACGCTCATGACTTCGAATCAGAACAATTCATAGATGCTCAAGAATTTGAGACTGGAGAAGATGAAATTGGACCCAGATACAATGTAAGAGACAGAGAAACTCTCAGGCCCCCACAACGTTTCAAGGACTTCGTGTGTTTGTCAGAATGCAACAATTTTCCAGAAACATACAGAGAAGCTATGGAGAGAGAAGATAAAGACGAATCGAGACGAGAGGCTCAAAACGTTGTGTCGTGTCAACTCCGATGGAGAAAGAAGGTGTTCAAACAGGGAAAGTGGACACCTCTAAAAAGAAAAATAATTTCCCTATAGAGAACTAGTAGGTGCTCTCGCCTATGGAAACTGAGATTGTTGCCGCTAGCGAGGCTGCTAGAGAACTTATATGGCTCCAAAGAATCTTTGATAGATTATCTGACATGGAAGACAAGCCATTGTTGAAAGTAGACAATGAAGCTGCCATAAGACTCGCACACAATCCGGAATTCCATAAAAGAACTAAACACATTCGAGTAAGACATTTCTTTGTGAGAGAAATGGTACAAGAAGCTAGCCTCACAGTTATAAGGACTAGTTCAGCAGACCAGTTGGCTGATGTCCTTACTAAGGCTGTCCCAAGATCTCGGTTGATGGATTTGAGGAGTAGGATTGGACTGCGCCTAGCAATCCTGTCTTTAAATTAATGAGGGAAAGTATTAAAGGAGGTGCAGTACATTAATCTAAAGTGTACAAACTCTATGTATTTGTGTTTCCTAGCAACTGTAAAAAAATAACTGTGGTGTCAAAGTTGTGAAAATTATATGGTAGATTAATAAATGGTGATTTCGTTATAAAAGGTCTTTCACAAGTATATGAACTATCTCAGAGCTTTATGTCGGCTTATTCCACATCTCACATGCGCAAACTACAATACTTTCGAGGTCATGTCGCGGAAGCTACTGTTGTTTTTGGGCGTTATGGCTAGCGCGTTTTTTGTAAAGATATCGGCAGGTACGTAAATACCTCCTGGGATCCCCCCCAGTTCATTGTACCCGTAAAGCGTTGCTTAGTTTGGAACCGCACAGATGGTGTATTCGTCTATACGATATTTAAATAGTCTGTTTACATTTTAATAACTATTTATTTGATTTGACTTAGTAGTGGTTATAGTTAACTAATTACTAAAAGCTAATTTCACTGCAGAAAATCCCTTCAAAGAATCGTCGACGTTTGAAGCGCATTTAAATTTTTAAACTTAAATTTGCAGATTCCTGCGGCGGGGATCCGAATGCCGAAAGCGGATGCGGTTATAACTGCAACAAACATTGTTCAAATTATAACCAAACACCTGGGATTTGTCCCAGAATAGCATGTCCACTAAATGGTTGCGAATGCAAAACTGGTTATTTTTACAATGATAACACCATGAAATGCGTGCTGCCGGGAGATTGCAGTTAACTTTCTGAAAAAAATAGCATATTGAATTTAAAAATCCATTCTACTGAATGGCTTCCTTTTAATAAGCATAATATAATTGATTGCTTATTAGTCCCATCAAACATAACTCTAAATCAAATTTATAACTATCTGATGAAGTATCTATCTAATGTTGACCACGTTGTGTTATGCTGTTCACGGTACTTCTCAGGCAGGTACATTAGTTCAACAGGTGCAATAGTATTAAAATAGCAGCTACGATAGTATAAAATTATTAATGTTTAAGCATATTTGAAGTTATTTTGCTGACAATGAATTACAATAAGTATCTAACTGGACATTGATATAAACACAAAAAACACTTAATATCCTATTATTACTTTACATTTGTATATCTATAACTACATACTTATGAAGGTAATATGTATATCTAGAATTAGTTTTCAGTGCTATATTATATTTTATTTGACGCGAATGTAATAAAATGTTTGTATTTAAAAAATAAAAACAGTTTATTATCCTCTAGCTTTACACGTGTTCATGCTCCACCAATAAAATATTTGAGTACTTACCTACATATTAAGTTATTTTATTAATAAAACGTGATTTATTGTTATTTATGATTTAATGAAAATAAACAATATAAGTACTTCATTGAACAGCTACAACCGCTAAGTCTTAAGGCGCACCTTATCACCGCCACTGAGGCTCGAAGCCGCTCTGCTCGAACAGGCACTTCCAAGCTGGGTTGCCCCCGGCAAGGCAATCTGAAACACCCTGCTCACCGAACGTGACAGTCCCACCGTAGTTTGTAGAGCCCATTACTGGAAATAAAACATCATTTTACGCCTTATATCAAGCGAAAGTAGAATCAAAATTTAGTGTTTCATGTATCTATCTGAATAGTTAGTGTAGCTACATATATATATGAATAGGTTTATATGGCCCGTAATAGTATAATATACTTTAATAGATTAGTTGTTCACGTTTATGAATATAATAAATGATTTAATTATGTTTTTTTGTGTCACGTTTGATCATAACCACTCAGTTACGTTTTCAAAGTACAAATGGTACATATGTATATTATTCGTTCCGCACGCAAAACACCACGTTTTAGGCATGTCAGTGAACTTAGCAGATCATTTCCCAGCAGATCAAAAAAAAAAGAAGTACTGGCCGCATGCAGGCGAGTTCTATAGTTCCTGATTCTTTTCAGCGATAAGCTAGCTAAAGTCTAGCCAAACTTACCATAGACAGTGACCATTAATCTGACATCACGATGCAGCAAATTAAATCTGAGTACCTAATCCATTAAGTTACTTCTTGCTCGTAGATACAATATACAATACGGGGTGAGCCCTGTTGTACAAAGAACTTGGGAATTTAATTAGCATATCAAACACTATTATGGCTATGGCCCATAGTAAACAACGCTTATTTGTGACTATATGACTACTTGTTATACCTACAACCATATATTATTTGTGTATCAGAAACTAACATTCATATTAATAAACTAAAATTAATAACGATCTCCTACGATACAATCCCCAAAGTCCCAAACTTCAAATCGAAACTCAAATAGGACGGATCGTCAACATTCGGTGGCGTATCGGGTTCCATACGTTAATATTGTGACATTTTCGTCGATATTACGTTCCCAATTTACAAAGGCAAACACGGATACTGTGGTTAGAACTTACACTAAGTTCTTAAGTCGGGACTCCACTCGAAGCAGCCGCAGGGTGAACCGCGGTCTCACCCATTCTGTGTGAAAAACATCCTTGCTCCAAGGGATGTTATTGGTCGTGCATTGCTGCCTCATTTACTCTGGGGCACGCTCAAGACGGCTCGTTCTGCGGCTGCTATAATGCAGTCCTGGCTTTATAATAATACCGTTCTGATTGAACGAGCAACCTGTTTGGCTTGTGAGGCAGTTTTGCTCGCTCAGTGAGGAAGGCGCTCGCCTGAGGTAATCGCTAATATAGACATGCCTGAGCTATGTCACCTGTCATTTTGTATAAACTAATCGCTCGGATCAACGCAAGCAGCCACGCACGAAACGTGTCCACTGCAGACTCGCGTAACTGTACAATTATTGGTACGCCGGTAATTACAGTCTATGTTATAGGTGTTTTACTGGTGGTAGGCTTCGGCCGTGGTTAGTCACCACCCACTGAACAAAGCCATGTCGCCAAGCGGCCTAGCCGTGTTCCGGCATGATGTTCGGTGTTGCCATTCATGGATGGCGGGTCAGATCAGCTGCGCTGCATGTGCCTAGTGAATGTAGCGTCTCGATCTACTGCCGCCTTCCTACCTAGGCAAGTATGCTCCATCGTAGATCTCATCATCACTTACCATCAGGTGAAATCGAGATCAAATACTTGCCTATAATGTAATTAAAAAAAAAAAAAAAAAAAGGATTTGTTCCCTAAAAACTTATATTCTAATTAATAGATAACAACGACTCCAAAATAAATACCTGATTATTTTGAAATATATTGAATTGATTTTGTAATTGATCAGCAGAAAATACTGGCACATGTATAAACGTATATATTTTCATGAAAAAATAAGATGACATTGGTTCCAATTAAGCATCTTAGAAACAAAATAAGTATCCAAATAAATTAACAATGGTGAATACCATGCGTGGTGAATACTTACAATGATCTGCACTTCTTTTAACGCTAGCCTGTAAGTAATGACATTTCCTGTAATTAATAAGTAGTAAGTAATAAATTAATATCAGTGACATATTTATTGCAAGGTGTGCGTGCACAGTACAATAAAATACATATATTAGTATTTATGTTAGATACTGTCCAAAACAAATATGTAGGTATATTGGTAGATACACTCAGACAACCCTAAGCTTGTCTAAGTACCTACAGGGTGGCCCAAAAAATAAGAAACTATAATATATTATATACAAACATAAGACTAGGACAAATGCATTTTTTATCTAACCGATCTCAAACATAACTAATCAGCAAAAGCCCTAATTCAAATCTCAGTCACACCTCAGAATAGAAACACACTCACCTCGCCGCTGCCGAGAACCGCGACAATAAATAGAAGCATGTGGATTCTCATGTCGATTTGCATCTCACGGCACTGACAGACTGAACAAAACAAACTGTATATTGCAGCCCGCTTAATGTCACACCATTTAATAAAGGCCCAGCCCGCCTGTGGCAGACGGTTTGCTAGCTAGTGTGCCACAAATTGCAGGATTAGCGATTTTATAGTGCAAAAGAATATCCTGGTGGAAGTTACGTACTTTGGTATCATATCTCAAGGTATTATTATAGTCTACATCACCAATTCCCAAACTATTTTGGACAACAGACCCCTTTTCCAAAATGAATTGATACCTCAGACCCCCATTTAAACATCTGTTTTATACTATATCTATCTGTTTTATATTATAATTGTGTTGTGTACCACTTCTATTCTCAGTAAAATTCGACTCGGTATACAAAATTCGTTTAACACTTACTCAAAACTCATAACTTTAAATATCCTATCTCTAGATTTTTCCTATTGATACAAAATAATAATTTCACCTTGTACGGACTTGTACACGCTTATCGACTTGTTGAGTTTCTTTAAAAAGACAACAATGATACTTTCTACTTAGATATTAGGCATTATTATAACAAGTTGGTACACGTAACACAACTTGTATAGTATCTTGAAAGTTTCAAATAAGAACTTTTGTTAAAAATAGGGGTCGATTTTTGGATCTCGTCGATCCCTAAAATTAGTTTTTGTTTATGTTGACCCCTGAGAAACCTGGGATTCCCAAAGGATCGATATCGACCACTTTGGGAATCCTTGGTCTACATGATAAAGCGGAAAATGATTACCTCCATAAACTTAAGATAATATTGCGCAATTATAAGTACTCTTTCTCAATTTATCTTATGACTTACACCATATCCACTAAACCTGTTCCAGGAGTGATTAGGAACAGAGCGGCAAGGTATTTATTGCAGCTCTACGTGGGATGACTCTATGTGTATTAAAGGTCGGCTCGGCTGCCGAATATAGAGTCATATGCGTCAACGCAGGTAAAGGTCACATTTTCGATCCCGAACAATGGTGTAAATCAAATACTTGATTGAACTTATATTAATTTTTAAGCCTTTCGTCGACTTCACTGTTTTACATACTCGTTATATAATATTGTTAAGTAAGAGTAACTAAAATATTCAAATTACCAATTTATTTATTTTTGCAGCAATTGATGCATTTATGTACCTCCTTTGGTCGACGAGATCATAGTCAAGGACTTTAGAAACAGGTTAATCTTGATTTTATTATAATATTTTATTAACAAAAGGTGGTTCCGCGTGTTATTGAATGCAAGTAAATATACAGACACGTAATTATCCGATGGATATGAAAACGATTTTAATGAGCATAAAATAATGAAATAAATTCTAACTAATTTTGAATAGCTTCTCATAAACTTCCAAATACTGACGAGTGATTTCACATAATGATTGCAAATGCGCTAAAGAAGTGCAGGTTCAAACGGTAGTATACCCTTTCTGAATCATGCTGAATAATTATTATCGCCAAGCTCAGAACACGGGGTGTAGCTCAGATTACCTAAAGCGACAATCTATCTACTTACTCGACAATTTGTCACTCCATCGCAGATATTTAAAATGTGTAGCAACTCCATATTAGTGCGGACAAAATACCATAAAATATATAAAAATAAATTCGAACGCCGAATTTCCGTAAGATAATATTAACAAGCCACACACAATATTAAGCAGAGAATCGCAAACTTATCTCATGTCCCAGCCACCAACGCTTTAAAGACATCATTTACAAGGGCAAAATAAGGATGATCGCAACAGGGTCCTCATAAAACAATTTGTAAGGTCATATAAACTTATCCAATCTTGTCTGAGCTAGCCGAGCAATGGATTATGTGGTATAAGACTGGAAATTTATTATGTTTAAACTTAATTTGTCAACTCGATAGTAGGTGGCAAATGCGAGATTTGAAGGACAACAGCTGAAGCATAGTTTATTAGCATAATAATATATTAGTTTGGAGCAAGTGTTAAACGAATTTCGTATACTGAGTCCAATTGTATTTAACATAAGTGGTACATAAAACAATTGAAACGGATGTTTAAATAATACGTTGGCTATTTATATTAATTTCAAAACTAAACTTGGACCAAGAACGTCACTAAACATATTACTATAGACTTCGAAAACAATCATTCTTGAGACAAGCCCTTATATTATTTTAAGTAAAGGTGAGACACAGAAGGTGATAAAAGAGCTGTATAAAGAAAATTTTAGTTGTTTCAAGTTGTATAAACACTACATCTACTTAATGTAATTTGTGTTATTTTAATACCGGTTGCCTTTCTCGAACGAATCAACACCTCGACCACTCGACTCTTAATGCTACAGACGTCTAAACTGACACTTGTTTCTCTCTAGAGACGCTCGGTATCATTAATCATAAGTTCGCTAACTTAACGTATAAAGTTGCAGTGTAAGCCAACGGGGGGCATTAATGTTCTAGTGCTCTTTACCTAACAAGTTACCTGCTAGCCATAAATATATTAGCGCGCCGCGACGAGGCACAACTTTAATGAAACACGCGACACGTGCTTAGTGACACATGCTTGGGGAACACAAACAAACTCGATGGTAGGTAGTGCATCTACCAAAGACTTTCCTATTCTGTCAAGTTACATGGAACCTTATTACTCTTGGTTTTAATTTTCCAAATTCAGCCATTATAGCCTCTGGAAAATAAAATGTAGTGTTCTAGTGCCAATGATGATAACTAATATTCAACTTCTCTCAACATGTCTAAGATACTTCAGTGAAGTATCAATTGCTATCGATTATTATTACCTAATTGATAACGAATTACTATTAATTGACCACCTGATTAGCGCAGTTGGTAGTGAACTTACTTTCTGCGCCGAGGTTCTCGGGTTCGAATCCATGTAGGATAGGAAGGATTGTACCCGAGTCATGGATGTTTAATATCTATATAAGAATAACATACTGAGGTCGCCCTCAGTCCATTGCACAGTACCCATAATACAAGCGTTACTTAGTTTGGGACCGAATAGTTGCTGTGTTCGTCTGGCGATATTATTGATAGCCATGGACATTTTGGGAGGAGTAAAACCAAAACCTTACTGTCAATTTAGATCTTTAACTCCCCGGTAAAAGTCCCAGAACCTCTTTTTGTTTAATTGAGACCACACTGGTAAACAGTTAACGTTAAAATTTTACGAAAATGGGCAGCATTAATAACAAAATAACGCAAAGCATTACTTAAGCTATTTTATGGACATTAAAGGTAAAACAACGCGACCATTTAAATACTTAATTACGTTACGTTATTACGGAATCAAATCACCAAGCTCAATATTAACGCCCCAAAAAGAAATATTTGTGTTTAACATAAAAGAACTTTCGCGTGTCACCCGTCTATAACGCTTCGTAATTAATAACCACGACGCCAGTCGTTTATCGTAATAAAGGCTATTTTTCTTTGCACTAATGCGCTTCTTCGAGTTCAACGCACCTGAAATACCACTTTGCAATTTCAGTAGCCCTGAGATGTTATCTCTATCAATTATGGCCCATAAAACGTAATGACTTCATCGTAAATCTTAGCTTACACGACAGAATTTTACTTGGTGTCGTATAAATGAGGGCAAATTGCTCTAAGGTATTAACGATTGTTGTCTGAAAGCAATTGTTGTCTGATGCGCTACCGCCTTTAGGGACGTCTCTGGCTTTTGTCAAGAAATTGCTGTGGCCCTCGTAAATTAATAAGCAAAGGCAGGCCGTTCCATCTGATATTACGCGGAATAAAGCTTACTAATTACAAACAAAGCGAAATATCACTTGAATTAGTTTAATGGCATTCTGTGGACGAAGAACGTGCTGCGGGTAATTTTAACCTCTCTATGCAAGTATCAAGACAACAGTTTGATTAAATATTTAAAATATATCCAATAAAATAATAGAAGTTTAGGTAATATATATTTTACAGTCCGCAACGTAAATTTAACGCGTCATATACATAATGACGACGATGTCTCAAATAGTTAATTGGCACTTAAATGTCTGAGTACTATTTAAGTATTTCGGGGAATATTATGTGACATTAAAAACCTGCAAAAAGTTTATTTGCTAGTCTTTGATAACTTAACTAATAAGTCCCCTAGGTATATTTACAATGAGGGTCTAAGTTAACAATGGACTGATATTAATGAAAATAAGTAGGACCCAAAGAATAAAAATAACCACAAGTTTGATGCAATATACAGATAAAGAAACAGAACATTCCGTGGAGTCCAGAAAGCATCTAAAACAATCACTATTTTTTGCCTTTGAATGTCAAGGAAAATTAAACACGGTATTACCATCCAGCTAGGCCACTTAAGTAAGCACTTAAAATGTCGCGGTGATGAATGGCACAACTTCAAAGTTCGCTTGAACTTTTGACAGTAGAAAAACTCTATAATTTCCATCTAGGTAGAAAGGTAATGAAGGAAAAGACACTTTATCCTGACGTATGCTATTTGTTAAAGTGTAAATCTGTATCGCTTTGTTTGGAAACGGGGCGTAAAGTTTGCATCCAATGCTTTTCTATTTAAGATAGAACGCTGAAGAAGTTTCGGCTTTGTACTGGGAATTTGAAATAAATAGTCTTAAGAATTTCTATTTATATCTGTTGTGTATAAATTGTATAGTTCTAGTCAACTTTACTAATTAGTAACTCATAAGTATAATATTGCTTTTGTATTATTACTGAGAACAGCTAAACTATACACAAATTCTACCACACTTGGAGGTTTTTGAGCAAAATTATATCTTAATTCTCTGGAAATTTTGTTTATAATTTGAGAAATGTATGTTCGCATCTTAAATACGTTTCCATTGTTCAATGAGCGATGATTCCACTACAATAACAGAGTTAGTTAGATAAAATTAATTAGTCAGTTGGAATTTTCACATTGTTACGCGATCGCCTTATACGCCTTTTGTGTCCGCCCGTCCTGAATATATACATATAAATAAAATTGGAGTGTCTGTTTGTAATATTAAAATAACCGCTTTTTACTAAGTGCATTTGGATGTATACACGTTACCTATACCGAAACAACATTTTTTACAATTTTTGTCTGTCTGTCTGTCTGTCTGTCTGTCTGACCGTCTGTCTGTCTGTCCGTCTGTCTGTCTGTCTGTCTGTCTGTTTGTTCCGGGTAATCTCTGAAATGGCTGAACCGATTTTGACGGGACTTTCACTGGCAGATAGCTGATGTAACAAGGAGTAACTTAGGCTACTTTTATTTTAGAAAAAAAAATAGGCTCTCACGAAAAAAAATTAAAACCAATGTTGCAGCGCAGCGCCTGATAAAATTTTGATAGCAACAACCTGCAATGCGTCCCGCGGGCTCAGAATGGGCGAGCAGGCTGTTGTCAACGGTTATCTTTGTTAAATACCGCGCGGACGAAGTCGCGGGCAACAGCTAGTATCAAATAAAACAAAGACGTTTCATACTAAAATATTTTTGGAACTAACCGATGTTTTAACCGACAATGAATGTAATTGTTTTGAACAATTATAATTGCTGAATGGATGTTGGTAAGGTCGTATATAATAATACCAGCCCTTTTAATGTCCCACTGTTGGGCACGGGTCTCCCCTCAATGCGAGGGGGATACACTATCGGTGCTTCAGGTTGTTATTCTATCATCTTTGACAGATGTCGCAATAGTTGGTGTAAATAATGGCAATCAGGATGTGTCACATCCATTATTTTATTTATAATGTGTTTTTATTGAATGTTTTATTGCTATTAATTAATTGACATTAGCAAAATACCCGCTATGTTGTGGGTGAGGCCATTTGCATATCCATTTTATTTCATCGCATTTCATTTCGTAAAGAAAGAAAAAGAAGAAGAATGGTAATCAGTCAAATAAGCGTCGCTTGGTAACCGACTCTGGAATACCTAAAAAGGAAACATTTGTGTGTGGGGTAAGTAAAAACTAAAAAGGGGCAAATAAGATTATTTGACTGTGACTAAACATGCGATACCGTCTTTCTAATGTAGTTCTATGTCTCTTCTCATTTCATAACGCGCCTGTTATCATTTCATGCCGTTTTAATAAGCGCACAGCATCCATCTTGCGGCCTCATAACCTTACGTAGTTTGCATTGAAGCGAGCCCGTGAATACTTTAAAACCATTGCAAGTGCCGACAGAAGTTGCGCGTCTCTAGAGAATCTGCATATTCATGTGTTGTACTTACCTACCCGGTAATAAGGTAGGTATATGTGTCGTAAAGTAGGTCACATAATGATTATATGTTAACGCGTGATGAAATAGAACGCAACCTTGTTTGAACTTGTTTAAACTTAGAACTGTCACTTATGTGTTACTTGTCTTTGTCTTCCCGTTTTCCGAACACAATTTCGAGTTAGATATGTATTAGATAGTTTTGGACATTTGGTTTATGTAATTTGAAAAAAAAAAATATATTCATGTCACATCCATTATTGAATTTATAATGGGTTATTGTTATTAATTACTTGACATTGGCAAAATACCTACTAAGTTGTGGGTGAGGCCATATTCATAATAATTTTATTTAATCGCATTTCATTTCGTAAGGAATTAAGATGAAAAAAAAATCTAGTTTTAATTAATAATCTCCGTTTCATTTAAGTAGCTAATATGTAGCTAGTTCTACGCCTTCAAAGCGGATTCATGTGATAAAAGTGGTGTGTATAGCATTAAAATTTTCTTTACTCGAGCACGTTTATGAGCACCAATGGTTAATATGCCACCAATATAACACATCGTTCCAAAACCACATCCAATAAAAACTTCAAGCTTGAACATACGGCCAAATGTCTTAATGATCTTTTCATTGACCTTTTCGTCGTATTTTTTTTTTTGCTTTATATCGTATGTAAGTATAGCAGCATACACGAATAGCTATTATTGTCTGGAGCATCCCTACAAGGCTTCAATATTAAGACTAAACCAAAAAAACACAACACAACACACATCCAAGCACTTAGCCCCAAGTAAATCCTGAATTTTATAAGTTTCTTCACTCAGGCGCGGTTGTAGACCAGTTATTACTTAATTTGCAAGTTAAAGGCCATCCGCTCATGCCGGCACAAAGGAAAAATGGGTTGTATAAAAGCATTGCGCACTCACGGCATGGTTTGGAGGCTTTTAGGCCTTTATATGTAAAATAATGTGCACGATACATAACAATAACGTTTTCACACGTCCTCGATGGTGCAGGAGAGTATGTAGAGTTTATAATGGTATGTTTATTCCTGCGATAGTGGCAGGAATGATAAATGTCGTAGTAGTAGACGACAATGACGTAGTCTAGTTGACTGATCGTAAGCCGAATGACAGTGGCAACTTAATTGTCATTTTTTTACAGACATCTCATAAAAAGCTGTCAGAAGTGATATTTACTATGCTATTGTACTCGATTGTGTTTGCAGAGACCCTGATATGGCCCTGATGGTCGCGGGTTCAATCCTTGTGTGGGTAGAAGGTTTTTCACATCGTGCATAAGGAATACCCCTAACGTTTACTGATATTTATCCTCTCATCCATTGAAGTCTAACGGCACCATTTTAGGAAATATATATAAGTATTATCTACAGATACAGACCAATAATTAACAGACCATACCTCACTTTTAACCCATTATTCACCAGCTAACACGACCACGGTATAGTTCCAAACATTCCCAATTTGTCTAACAGATCGTTTTAGTGTCGAAAATGTAGTGTACAGAACCTATTTAAGCTGGTGTACGAGAGAAAGAGATAGTTGGTAGTTTTTTTTTTAAGTTCAGAAACCCGCAACACAAAACGTTTGAGCCCTTTACCTACTGTACTCGAAGCTTTCGACGACAATTGTTTTTTAAAATTACAAAGATTTAAAGATTATGACACTTTAGTAATGTAGGTATGTAAGCATCTACCTGGGATGTTGATACTTTAATCACCTCGCTACCAAAGATTTCTGACTGCGAACTCTGACAAACTAATTCCACCTCGCTATACCTAGTTTTAGTGTATTGAGAGATTATATTCGTTTATCACGGAAGCAAGAGGCGTAAAGCCGAAACATATTTAAGTACTTACTAACTTTAACACAACATCACCCTTAACATAAACATACTTGAAGTTATCGTTCAGCGCATACCTATCAAGTTTTAATCGAATAATGTTTGTACATGATCTACCTGTTGCTTCAATATGGCTGACAAAGTTACGACTTTGAGTTAAAAGCCAAAGCTTATGTAAGTAGTTACTAACACTGAAACAGGTGCCGGTGAACTGTGGGCCAACTGCGATGGAATTAATTTGAGCTCTCTGTACCTTAAATCGGGTAATAGAAATTTGTGACGTATACGATGAGTTTGATAAAGAGAAAACCACCGCACACAACAACTAAATATGAGGGTACCCCAGATAAAACTATGACAATAGGATAGGACGTCAAACACCTCAGTCCTCCTGTGACCATGGTTGCTGTAAAGCAGCCGAAACGTCGGAAACGTAAAACCATAAAATAAACCCGATACAATCCGTAAAATTAGTTTTATTTCAATCAAGAAAAAACCAGGTTTAAAATTTTGGCCGCGTGCTCGAATAAAAAGACAAGAATTCTTAGAACATTTGTTTTATATTCAGATATAAAGGTGAGTTAAAAAGAGATTCGAGGCTTAGTACTTACATCGTTGATATAAGTATTATAAATATTTCTAAGAGCATTTAATTCTGTTTAACAAGTCCAGACGAATACTTAATCTAGGCTAGGCCACTAATGGATTACCTTGACTATAATTTCGAAGAATATAGTTTGCTTTATACATTAATTTAATTAGACCGAAAGGTTATAAAGGTGGAATGTTATATATTTAGTGTAACGAAATATAATAAAAGAAACGAGTTTTCTTTCCCTTAAAAGTCCTTTGAAGATTTCAGTATCTAATCACATTAAGGGAATGTATTTCACGGATATTTGTTTACTTTCGAAGACGAGTGTTGTGATATTTGCCGAATATGTTTCATATTTTTCTGTCCGTCTGTGGATTTAGAATAATTCTATATAATTAAAAACTATAATTAAAAACATTGGTTTGATATTATAAGGTAGTCGATATAGTCATATTGTCGTATCGTAACTGTTGTTTTCTATTTTTAATCTTTAAACGTGAATTGCATCAACTGAACGGCCTAACAGAACGATCTCATTTGTCCAAAAAAAAAATCCACATTGAAATCGGTTCCCCTGATTAAAAGCTACAATGCGAGAGACAGGTACATAGATACAAGAGGAATACCGACAGACAAAGATGTTAAGAATAATACCCCGTTACCCTTTTTCCTTTGGCGAGCGTTCTACTAACATGGCTATCGCTAATAAAGAATTTGTCAGAAATAGGTACCTACATACCTACGTCTCAGAATAGAAATACTTTCAAAACATAAGGGTTGAATAGAACACAGTTTACTTAGGTTTATTTGTGATCCACCGTACGCACATTGTCAACTGAGGATATTGAATGACCCTCGTTACAGTATTGTGATAAACTTCCTCTCTAAATAATCTGGGATATAGGGATTTGTACCTATGCATAGTTTAAGTAGGTGCGAGATTCCCACGATAAGAACTGCTATTGAACGATACTAAATAATTATAACATAGAAATATAGGTTTATGTTATTATGTTACTCCAGAATAGAAAATTAGGAAAACGACAATTTTCCGCTCCCGGTGTGGGTGGAGTGCGGAAATTTGCAAATTTCAATGTGACTCTGAACAAGTTGTCGTTGTGGAACTAGTTTATAGCCTGTAAAGCCATTAAGCATTTGTTGGATCAAAACTAAAAAAGAAATATTTTGATAAATATCTTGTTATAACATTAGTAAGAACATACCTACCTACCTTCCTACGTAAGTACGTACAAGTTATCCCGAAATATGAAATCACATTGTTTAGGATATTATGGCAGTGCAACACATGTGTATCGTATCCGCCAATAGTACCTATACGTACTAACTAGATTATTCGGGATATAAATCAGCTTAATCATATGCTAAGACATGGATTAGCTCGTTATTATTAGCATATTATTAGTTAATTGATTTATAGTTATCATCATTGCAATAATGAATACGGTTGGTTGTTGATTATAGTTAACTAGATAGGTAGGTACGTACTGCATACCAATCTTCTATTGAATGATACATTATTGATGTGCTTGCCACCATAGGTTGTTCAACCAAGTTTAAACCTTGTGTGTTGAGTAAGACTCATTAATTATTCCTTTCTTGATCTTTCTAAATTGTCGAAAGTTACATCATAAGTCCATGTGTGTAAAAGGAAAAATAATTTAGACAACGTTAAAGTACCTACTGGCTATTCTCTAGGAGTCTTTGTTGCTCCGTCTAATATTGATGTACCTACTTATCTTTCTTATGTCCAATCTAGAGGCACGACAGTGCTCCGCCAAGTAGAGCCTTGAATTAATTCAAAACAAAGCAGAACAAATGAGGCGTATTATGTAGATTTTAAAATAATGGTTGACAAAAAAGCTTATACATATGCATCCCGCAACCACAGATCGCAATTCAATACCAATGTGAATTTCAATTGAGTGTCCTCCAAAAGAAAATTTGAATATTCCATGCCAATTTAGAAAAAAATATGTTAATCTATTCCCGTTGAGACGGCGACTATTTTCATAAATTGATTGCTCCAGCCAATATCAAAGGAATCGTAATGATGAATTATTGACTATAATACACGGGTTCAGTTATTTTGTAAAGTAGATTAAGAAAGATAGCTATGTACCATTGTTTGCAACCTAATCAGTTCCTTTTGAGGACTGACTTTTGAGATCGGACTTCGGAAAATGAGCAATCATAAAAATAAATTCAAACAGGTGACGAACAAACAATAAAACAAAAGTCAGTTCGTTTATTCGCAAAAAAAAAATAACTATTTTAATTTCCCGAAAAGTAGGTACCTACCTAAGGCCTGATTTGAACCCCACAATTAATAATCACTTTGTCACAACGCCTTTAACACATTCAATTTATCGCACAAAGGTAAACAAATCGTATCCAGATATATGCGCTAAATGAAAACCGGACACAAGTGCCCGTAGGACCACAAACGCAGCAACGCAGCATTTTCATTCGCTAACCAGTGGGCCGGAATAGCCGAATAGCTTTCGACCACATTTTCAAAATAGCAGTGGACTTTTCGTTTAACTTTTGACGTGCGAACATTTTTATTTCAGCTTTTATATGCATTCCTACAATAAATGTAAGTTAGTTAGGTATGTTATATTAAATCATATTACTATGACTTTTTCTCTCTTTCCATATTCTGGCATAGTACAAAGACAACGAACGTACTTTTTTTGTTTGTCTCTATGGCTCTGTCCTTTAGGCCAATTCTGCCATTGTCGAATGAGATGAATACACGGCAGGTGTATACCTCCTAAAGTGTTACTTCAGTTAAGGGTGTCGTCGTACTTAAGCAACACTTAATATATATGCTATGGCAATATATCTTAAGTAGAAAAATAAGACAAACAGCAGGATAATAAAAAAATATACAAGCCATGTTTTACGGAATAAACTCACAAATAAACCTGCTCCAGATAGATTATTAATTTATGCACAAGCTACTAGCGCCATCGAATGTAATGACGAACCTTTTGAAATATATTTTTTTATTTAGCATGTTATAGTACGTTTTAAATAAGTATGCGTGCGGGTAATATTTTACAAATGATTTTATACAAACAATCCCTACCTATGTATATATATACATATTTATACACACAACAACCTACTTAATTAATTACAAATAAAGAAAACAAAAGTAGTACTGTATTGTTTTAATTAATATACCTACCCTCACTTTACTCGCGTATAAATCAAACTCCAGATTTAATTAACTCCAAATCAAGTTGTTTTATTATGGCTCGCTGTGTTATTAAAATACTTGGTGTATTGCGTTTACACCAGTGAATCGACATACCAAAATGGAATGAATGATAAAAAAAACATTTTGTTGAATTATACGTGCACTGTGCTGAAATATCGTTGGTTGAATTTTATGGTACGTATTTTCACATAAAACAAGTCCAGTACGTAGCGACTTTAATAGCCCGGACCCATTAAAATTGAGACCGGCTCAAGTCTTCCCAATAATCCAAAATAAGTGAGTAACATTTAAATATCAAAAGCAGATACTTAAAAAATAAGTCGTGTATATAAGTCCTGGCAAAAATTATTTACGCTCGCTAGTAATCAGACCATGAAAGAAAACATTTTTCGCCACTTTCCTCAGTCAGTGCCACTCCGCAACGGGGATTCCTTAAAAGCCGGAAAATTTGTTCAATTTGCTATTTGGCCCGCCTTTGATATTCTGATTCAAAAGAGATTTACAGTTCGCATCGCGAGCACAGAGCTGATTTTGCCATTCTCGCGCTGCTATTGTCTACAAAAATATATTTTCACCTAATACAATAATACTGTATTATTGTATTAGGTGCAAATATAATTTACAAAAAGCTAGTTTCTTACAGCTATAATAGTAAGGCAATATGCAGGTTACGACCTAAGAATCTCTTAATTAAACTCGTTGTACGTGTATAAATACAAGTAATATAGCTTAGAATTTGTCTCTCGCACGGCCCTGGGAATGGGCCAATGAATTTTGCTGTATGTAAAGTGTAGACGCATCGCCGAAATCCTTCGAGGGTTGCTTAGAGACTTTGTCATGTAAATCAGCCACTCAAACCCCCACGGGAAGCGCCATCCAAACTGAAATATTGTAAATATTTTAGTTGTGAATAGATGTGAGCACCTTTGATCTTGATTTCGTCATTTTCTTTTTATGTATACTAACCTTAACCTTCGTATAGAATATTTTAAGAGAACCTGAAAGTGGCTACATAATAATGAAGATTTCACTTTTTCTTTATATAAGTAATTACTCAAATATATTTTTTCATTTTTATTAATGTCAATATTTTCAATTAAGTATGTATTATGAAAATTATTTACTTACATCAAAATTCAGTCAACTAAAAGTCAATGATAAGAAAATACAATGTTTTAACAATCTCGGTTACAAAACGAACGAAACAAAGAAAAGTAAACTAAACTACTGAAAAGGCCGTATATTTTTATATCAAGAAATTTAAGATTCAATTCCTCTCAGGGTTAACAATACATATAAATACTCAGGTCCCTACTCCCTATCCTCGTCTCATATATGTGATACAATATTCTTGTCATAAAATAACACACAAAATCGTTTCTATATCTAAATAAAAATTATTACTTATTCCATAATTTATGATATATTTCGTTCTGATTTATTGATTTCACCGAATCGAGCCTTCTGCTATAAGAATATGTATCACTTCAATGTGCGACAGATTTCATCTTTGAGATGCAAATCAGACCATCGAGGATTCATAGCTCAAATGGTGGGGGTGAAAGTATCGAAACACGTATTCTCATATTTATTTATACGCTAAACTATTTTGTTTGTTGGTCCCGCTTGAATGGTCGTAAAAACATACAGCATTTTCCAATATAAAAAAATATATATTCGTCGTTTGAATCAACATTATTTCTATAGATATCTGCTACATCAATACTACTACCAGTGCAGGTATACTAATACCAAAGTATATTTTATATATAAAGTTTGTTCAATTACCTAGTGTCTGATCATTTCCATAACAAGTTTTCAACATCTATTTGAACGAGTATCAAAATTCATGATAAATTTCATTCAAATAGTCCTAGTTGCTCCAGTTACAAAAATGTCGGGGCCCTCACCAAATGAACCTAGATAAACTGTAAGGTGCTTATTATTAAATAAACAAAGCCCTTTACGAAATTTACATTTCCGCGGGCAATTTCATTAGGGCACGAGTTATTCGCTTGAGGGAATTTCGCCTATTTTATATTCCGCACCACAATTCTGTCAACGATCGATTTTAAACCTATGCTACTTTTGGTTCGACATTCTATTTCGTTAATACTTCAATTTGTCAGACATCCAATAAGAGGAAATTTTGGAAATTTCATTCTCATTCATAACCCTTACCCATAAACTCTTACCTATTATTCTGAATACCTGCAGTAAAAGCGATATTTGGGCTCACACGATTGGTGAGTTTTCCTGGCAATATTTTATCATGGTTAAATTAAAGTGTGCACAACAGAATCATCTAGGTAGGTTCATACATATTAGTACTAAACAAAAAGGATAATAGTCCATTACCAAAGACATTTCTGTACCCATAACAAAATATACAGAATAAGGAAACTGGACACTTGAGTGACATATGGGCCAGGGTTTGCCATCAACTGTTTCAAATATTTGATGTTACGGCGAGAAGATGTTTCGTGCCGTCCTAAGCAAACAGCCTCCGGAGACGACCCTCCGATGCTTGAGATCGATGATACCGGCAGACATGACACGCCTTTGTATTTTGAATAATGAACAAGCATTATGCCAATAACGTGTAACGGATTAAATGGTTATGCGTGTGTGTGTAGGTACTATGTGTGTATCAGGCTCCCGGCCTGGCCGGTTTTCTATTTCTAAAAGCTTAGAAATAAGTTTGTTAAGACAATGGACACACTATTATAAGGACAATTGTATCCTTCTCTATAATGTCCCACAGCTGTGCACGGGCTCTTAATGAGAGTGGTATTCAGGCCATGCCTAGTCCACCAAAGTAGCCTAATACATGCTGGAAGACTTCCCACGTCTATCGAGAATAGGTTAGCTGACTATTTTTCCTTAACGTTCAAAACGAGATTCGCACATATGAAACACTATAATCCTCTGCATACTGTTCACGGGCACAGTTCGTAAGCTTCAACTTTCAAACACCATAAAAGTTAAATTGGAAGTCAAGAAGCGACTTGAAAATGCAAAGCGCAAAGCAATTTCGAAGAATAGAACCAGGTAACGAAACAAGAAGTTCTTTACTTAGCTAAGGATTGCTCCGTACCAATTTCGTATCAGCTCAATATTGAAGCAATTGACAGACACTCAGAATCCTATTTTCAGAGCACCCTATATACAAGGCTTCCTCTAAATCCGACTTATGTACACGTTCGTCGTACGTGCCGTACATAAGATATTACGTGTATTTTGGAATGTGTAGTATGCAAAATCTAATTTGACTTAGGGGTATGACGCACTGTACCTAGTCACTATTTTTGCTCATGCATAACAATGTTTCCAATTTAACCGAATTGTTAAACGTTTAGGTAGGTATGCTGCTGCCTTACTACACGTAGTCGGTACCTCTAGTAGAAGTAGTAGTACCTCTCATATTCAATCATGATTCGAAGAGTACGTAAATACGTCGGCCCTCAGTTAGTGTCAGATCACTGTCCCATCGGACTACGAGAATGAGGGAAGAGAGCAAGTACACCTGTGCTTGCGCACACATGAACGGGGCCGTAGCCAGTAATTCACTTCGGGGATCGAGCTATGAAGCAGAGACAATAAGCCAACTATCTTCTGCGCAGTTGTCTAGATTCTATTCAGATTGGCCGCGGCGCTGTAGTATTATTACTCACCTAAGTATCAAATGCATAGAAAAATGAGCATCATATACCTATAAGAAAATCGTATAAAAGAGAAATAAATATACTACTTTACCCACCAATGCATACCACTATTTCTATTAGCATTTATCCGAGAATTTTATTTCAAAGTTGGATAAAATATATTTTCCCTGAGAGCTTAAAATTCAACTTGTTTCATACTTGGCTTAATACAGCGCCTAAGATATTCCATAAGTGTATCAGATATAAAAGTATGCATGTATTATGCAGTCCTTGTCGTATAATTTAATTTTGGTTTTTATACTCTGCAGATATGCAATATCTATGCGATTGTTATTGGACACAAGAACTTAGGTAAGTATAGGCATATACTCGTTTAGAAGTTCAGACGTAAGGTTGCCATTACCAAAGTGAGGCCACTTTTTCAATGCATTTGTAGTGGTAAATATTACCACATATAAAACTTTTCGCCTTATAAATGGTCCGGCAAATAGACAAAAATGTTCTGAACATAGATTTTTTATATATGTGTGTGTTTCCATGCCAGACCAGAGTTTATTTAGGCTTGAATTGTAGCGCACGCCGAGTTTTATCTGAAAATTATAACCCTGCTTTGGATACAAACTGTAATTTTATTTCGTATCTCTGTGTTAGTATCACGTGTACCCCGTCATTTTGTTCCGAAACTATTCATAAAGAGATAATTGTGACGGGCTTACCATGTAGCGACCAAAGTATTGATTTCTAAAGGTGTTTTTATATATTTTAAATTATATTCTATTTTTTTTCTAGTTAGATTTTAGGATACTTAATGACTCTAACAAAACACTCTTATTGGAAACGTAACAGTAATTGAAATCAACTTAACTTAACACTTGACACTATCATAGTCAATCTATTAGACTAAATGTCGAAGTGTGTATCTTGCCATGACACTGATAAATAGCTCGATTCTTTGTTATGTGCCTACTTAATTTCTGTTGACAGAAATGTAGATTGTTGTTGCCAGTGTATACTTAGCTTTAGAACTGATTTCTACCCTGAACTGGGATCGCCAATGACCGAGGTAAGTAGCTTAGTAGAAATAAGTTAGTATTAGAACGATCACGGAACATAACGCCAATAAATAACATTTATAAATCTAATTGAATGCAGTCATTGTAATGGATTTACTCCTTGTATTCCGCAGTCAGTTTTTGTAAAGTGAAATATTTATGAGTTGTTTATTTATTCGGCATGGCTTCGACGCGCCCAACGCTCGATTGAATCTCAAAGCGACGGACACAATGTGAAAATTCTCTATTATAACATCCGTGTTGATAAATTTATGAGCACAAATGCGTCACAAAGGATTTTGTGTAGACATTTCTGCTTTTGATTTTACGTGAGCAGGTAAATATTAACTTTCCAGTATAATGTAAAGCTGGACGATGGTGCCACGTGAAATGTCGGGGCCAGTGGAATATAAATTTTATTTTACACGCTGACACGCGAATTAAATATAGACAATAACGGGTGCACGGAAGATCAAGGCAGCTCTTGAGCTCAGTTTGTTTATAATAACCCCCGAATTTAATTGTATAACATTATCAAACGTCATATAGCACTGCGCAAAGCAAAACTCTTGTGCGCAGCTCTATATGACGTTTGATAAAGTTATATAAGGTATATTAATTTGGGGATTAGTATCTACTAACATGCGTTATAACAACCCATTGCATGATATTATAATAGGTGAATCTCGAATATCATTGGTAGGTTTATTGTAGAAGCGTATACTTTGCCGGTACAACGTATACATTTGATTAAAAGAATGTAGATTTTTTTTTCAGGTCGTACTACCTATTTACACCACAATTTAACAATAATTAACTAGCACCTATAATAAGTAACTATCAATGACATTACAGCACTGCTAGATAATATAAAGAGGCATAATCAACTCTATTATGTATAGGACTGCATTTTTTTCTGTTCTGTTTCTATAAAAAATAACACCCGAATTGTTTTTGTCCCGCTACACATCTGGGTAATATAATAATTAGGTAATAATGACACATGACCAACGAGCTTTTACATATATACGTATATTCGTTAGCACAAAACGATTACCAGATAAACCGCCATTCCCTCGCCTTTTTTATCATACGAACGGATAACAATCCAAAGGAACGTAAGTCGTATAAGTATACATAAGCTAGCCTGGATAAAATATTATTCAGCAATGGAGAAAAACATATAAATATTTTTTGCTACCACACTTCCACGAACCGAAAATAATCCAACAGCGATGCAAACAGCCGCTGACGCAACATAGCTTTATTATTATTTCCAAAGGGTGCAACAGAAGGGCCGAATAGGCTTAGCCTGCAAACAAGCCGAACAAGCGTTCATTAAACACTTCTGCGCAATTAACGTAAAACAGTGGCTCGCTAGAAGCATTGTTCGTTTTATATAACGCGCCCTCCTAACAAACAAGACCTCAACGGAGGATTTCCCAGGAGGAGGATAGGGATTCCCAACTAGACATGTCTGTGTAGGATTTTGTTTAGAGCATTTTTATTTTATTTAGATATCGACTATATTTATACATAAGTTGTTGATTATTAATCCTATATGGTCATGCTATCATAATAACTAATTTGTACACAGAAAAAAAAGCTATATCCGTATAAAATTTCAAACGGCTTCCTTTACAAAGTTTACCGTGCTATATTTTTGATGTAGGTACATACCTTCGAATTGAATAAGTATCCCGTACGGCTGACGTCCTATATAATATGGATACAAATGCTAGTAAATTCTACAAAAGTCCAAAACATTTTAAACCTAAATCCGAAAGCAAAATAGGGATCTAGGTGAAATTCCCGCCGGTTGTATTTGCAGCGTAGCACCGAGACTCGGATTTTTATTATTCATTCATAAGGAGCACTGCGATATTTACTCTCCATTACTGCGGCCTGCGAGTCGCGTTTCTTGCATTAAAAATTTAACACGAGTCCGTCTGGCGCGGCACTTAAATTAAGTTCGGTAAGTAAATAAAATTAAATAGTCATGATTCGATTAAACTACCTACTGTACTTAATTTATTGATGTCTTAATGGTACGTACCAAATGATAATTTATTGCTTACTTCAGGCTTCATGCAGTACTTACAACGTCGTCGTGTACTTTTCTTTGGGACGTGGTGATTAAGGTATTTTAAAGATAGCTAGTTCTTGTGGTGATTGGGTTATCAGAAAAACACCCATTTCACTGTTACGTTGTTTCAATTTTGGTTTATGTTTAGTCTGGTGTAAAATCAAATAAATTTTAGTTCACTCAGATAATAAAATTCGAATTAAGCTCGACGCAGTAAAGCTAAAAAAATCTATAAAAAAAAACAAAAACGCATCAGGCGGCACTGGCCAGTAGTCGCAGTATAAAAAAAAACGGGCGCCATAGATAATATACTTTCAATTCCCGCATTTTTAATCTGCCGCTAGCTAACCACGCAGATATTAGGTATAGCTTACTCCTCGAAATCATGATCATCATCAATATCCGCAATCCAGGTAAGGTCTACCTGGTGCATCATGAGATTCATAATGACGAACATTTACGCACGCCCAAGTGTAAGTTTGTAGGGAATGTATGAATATAGAGGGCGCCACTGTCAGAGAGGGGCGGGGGGGCACAAAATGATGATTTGAAGTAAAAAGACAGATGCTCGACTCAAGATGAGCTCCGGATATTGAAGAAGTCTAGCCATAACATATAACTTGCTGGTGGAGGAAAGGAAATATAAACCATGTATTAATCGCATAGCAAAACTACTTAGACTATAGGTACTCATTATGAAGATGTAGGTACTATTTCAATTCTTTGCGATGAGTACATGGTTCGATGCATCAGGTACGAGACAGTTGTGAGTTGACCCGTGAAGCTTTAATAAGAACGAGCCACAATAAGCCTAGGAAAGTATGGTTTTGTTAAATCAGCGGAGTGAAACATATTCCTGAGTTGGATCTGCGCCCGCATTCGCGTCGTTGCCGGCGACATTGTAGCGATTTATATAACGGAGACATCTGGATAGGTTCTTAATTCTTATTATTAAGGATGAACCCGATAACCGAACTCCCTAACCTTATTCTTTTCTACATCACACACATTCTGATTATTTCCGGTTACGATTTTTATCCCAAATTTCATAATTTAAAAATGAATGCTCGCCTGAGATGAGATATCAATACCAGTTTGTCAGTTCAATCGCAAAAAATCATAACCGGGTAAATTCATAATGTGTTTGATGTAGAACAGAATTGTACGGAATTGTGATCGTTTTGAAATCATAATAATTCAGATACTGAAATTCCGGATGTGTAAGCCTGCCATTACAATCCCGTACTTTTAAAACGATGTGTGTATTACGAGCCTAAAGTATTTTGTCTATGGATGTAACCCCTAGTGATGTACGATTGATTCATTATAGCCATCGGTATAAAATCAACTCCTATGGCATAAACTTAGGTATTTTGTTCAAATCTCACTATTAGAGCCCCAATGGACACAGGCGTCCAGCACAGCGTCCTGCGTTCCGAAATAGTTGACATTTTTATCAAAATTTTCCTCAAAGCTCTGTAACCGCCGAATAAAATCGTATCCATCTTCATTTTGATTTGTAAGCCAGCAAAGAATGATTATCAGTGACAACTATGAGCTTCTTTTTTGTACCTACTTATAGTTTTGTTTTTAGCTGTCTATTGTTCTACACAATTGATAACAGTTTATGAAATACCAATAATTTAGTTATGAATGTATCGATTATAAAATCGATAACTTTGACAGGAACATACCTACTGCACACATCACTACGTTTGTAATAATTTGTTCTAGTGTTGAGCAGTGGGTGGACACTTCCATACATTGAGTATGACCAATTATTTTTGGACTATGATGTGTTTGGAGAACGTACTTGACGGGGTTCATTTTATTTTGGTTCACATAGACCTGGGTGGCCAACATTAGAAAGTCAACGGAAAAAATCATACATTTGTATTATAATGCTGGTACGTCGTGCAAAATGACAAGCAAGATGGCGTCAATAGAACCTCAATAACAAAGTTATACCGGCCAATTTCGGATCTGTTTGCGTATTTCTTTTGTTATTTTACAGCTGTTACTAATTTGTGTTTGGATTCTCCGTTACTATCGTCGAGTCGAGACCTTCTCCTGAGATTTAGCGTGAAGATTCCGCCTATTAGTGATTCTGCTGAGTGCTTGTGGTAAACGAGTTATTTTCGAGACAGAGACTCTATTTTGCTGATGAACATGGCCAGCAAATCTTTCCAAAAGTGTGTGATATGAGTTTCAATTATGATATTTAAGCTAATAGTGCTGTTCGATATTTTTTTCAGTATGATATTTTGATGTGTATATAATGACAAGAAACAATTTTATGTAAACATGGGATGATAACATAATGTTTGAAATAAAGCTATAAAACTAATGTCATATGCCTTTTATTTACACCTATAATATTCTAAATATAGTCATTCATCAGCATTTTAATTTTAACGTAAGTAAGTACAACCCTACATATCGATAATATTTAGCACATCTCTAACTGTCAGTGACTTTTGTACGGAAATGTTGGCAGCCTTCCCTATTTTTACAATGTTGGTACTACTATTCTGCGTGACTTTGAGCTACAGATAATGTTCTAAGTGCCGTCTCTTAAAACGTAGTGATTATATACTCTTTGGTGTTGAGTGTATTTTTATTTGATTTCCTACTATAACTTACCTACGTAAAATATTACTATTTGTACAATTAAATCGTATTTTAAGCAAAGAACTGAGTGAAAAATAATACTGCCATGTCTCACCAAACTGGAATTCAAGGTTCAGTATAATACAGTTATAATCTTGCCAAAACAGTTAATTTACACGTAACATGATAATATTTCCTCATAATTACTTATTTGTCTTCTTATTCACTTATAATCATATCATATACTGTTTAAAAGTACGGTATAAATAGAAATTATATCATAAAATCTGGTCGCCTGCCTACCAAAACACCTACGTCAAAATGTTACCACTTATAAGGCAACCTGATAAGTTTGGAAACATCATCAATTGTAGATAATAATATATATTACTGCAAAGACATACTTTAGACAACTAGAGGCATTGATATATGCAAAATGTTGTGTGCATTGAACACAAGAAACCATGTTCCGGACAAGACCATACTAGCAAAATACCTACTAGTTCCGTTTGTTCAGCTAGCCATAAAATATAGGTACCAGTCGAACCGCCCAGACATAGATTCCCTGCATCATAAAAGTGTCCATAGTATGCCATGGACACCATATAGTATGATACCAACATTATTACTAAAGAATCAGCACACAAATTATTAGATATTCCACACAAAAATATAGATTTAAAAATATAGCTATAGTTTTGAGCTGCTGGCTCATGTATCTACATTTTAACTAGATGTAGCTAGGTAATAATATAATAGTGTAAGGGCCAGTACGGTCTTTGCTGGGTTGAAATTTACTAAGTTATTGTGACCAGTATGTAGAAGCAGCTAGAGGTTGCTGCTTGCTCTCACTTGTGACAGTTTAGTCTAAAACCAACAGAAAACAAATGCTCTGAATTCGCCATTAATGTTATCATCTCAAGTTAAGCCCATTATGATTACAGCGAATGCAGAGTTGAAGAAATACTTCAGTAAATGTAGAGATGGAAAGATCAGGGTTGTTAAAATCAGCATTGAAAATGGTAATGTTGTATATTCATTACATACTTACAGATACCAACATAAATCATGACACTGATAAGCACATGCTTCCTGGCAAGCTATTTATGTGAAGGAGGATCTCCCATTTCAAATCATCCCCTTCGAGTTGACAGACCAATTAAGATGGGCTTTTGTCATGACTTGAGTTTGTAATTGTATTTGTATTATTGTAAAAATATATATGGGTTAGCTCTATACAATGCAGATATTTCAAATAAAAAAATGTATAGGCCACTACTACATTGATTCTAAAGCAGGAGTTTTTAAAATGCTTTTCTCTCTCTTCAAACATCTTGGCAAATTTTAATAGCGATAAAAATATTTTAATATGTTCGTCTATGCCCCACTAGACTATCTGATTTGATAACAAAAAAAGCAAATCAATTTCAATGTTTTTTAAATTACATTTCAGAACAGCTGGCACTGGCAAAATATTATCCAACAAAAGGCACATGGGAACAAGATTTTGACAAATATGTACCATCATTGATTGTGGATGATGTACCTTGCTATATTTTGTACAGGTAAATTCAATTTCTATGTATCCTAATAATAAAAAATAAAACAGTAATCCTCTAAATTAAATCATTGAATGATAATGATGACATCATGACAATGGTGCTGCCTAAGAGTTTAAAAAAAATACCATCATCTCCAATTTTTTTGAAGACAAATGCTGGCTTGTCTTGTAATATGTAGATGACCTGTGTAAATAAAAAAAAATCAAATACATGCTGTAAACACATGGTCACATAAGAATAATCAAACCATCGAAATCTTTAAAATAACACACCAATAGCCACCAACTTATTTTCACTGATCAGGAAAATATTAGTAATAAATGAAAATAAATAAATGAAATATCAAAACCACATTTTTCCCTATTTCAGGTTTGACTCAACAAACTCGGTTGGCCATGAGTGGCTGCTGCTCAGCTGGTCCCCAGACGAGGCTGCTGTGCGGCACAAGATGTTGTACGCCTCAACTAAAGCCACATTGAAGCAGGAGTTTGGATCGGCACACATTAAAGATGAAATGCATGCTACTGTTAAGGTGTTCAATGTCTCAATTATATTATTTTTAATAGCATTGCCTGCAACTCTACGCAAGCATGTTAGTGGTTTGGATATCCCACGGCAACCTTTACATTTCCTGGGAGGAAAAATGTACCCTTATATGTTAACCTGGTATGTTAATTATCAAAAAGATTCAGTTAAATCTGCCAGTTGAAATTTGAGATCAAATTCTTTAGCTATCTCGCGGGAAGCTATCCATTTCCTGGCATGATAAAAAATGGGTATATAATAAAGTGGTACAATCATCTTGGTCTGCTGATATCATTATTTAAAATTTTGCCAGAATTGCAAATTTTAAATAAAATACATATCTGTAATACCTATTTACTATTATTTATAGAACGAGGTATGTCTGAAAGGTTACAAGGCGCATTTGGCTGGTGTGAGCGCACCCGCCCCTCTCACTGACAAAGAGGAGGCCTTGAAAGAGCTGCAGCAGAGTGAACACAGCACTAACTATGGAACAGATGCAAGGTACCTAATAAGCTGTATGATATGGTGTTGTGTATAGCATTATTATTGCCCTGCGAAATGTTTTTAAATCATTCAAATTGGATATCGAAGACGATGTCGCTCCCGTCGAGCTGTTAAAACGCTATCTTAAATGGAGATCCAATCTTGAAATATTTCGAACGCAGAAAAACGCTGTGCATTTACCAAGAATTTATATAATAATAGCGATATTATTTTGTGTAATTTTTGGTGATTTATAAGCCGTAATGATTTATAAGAATAATACGAGCCATCTGGCGCATCGTCATAAATCTTATCTTGGCATGGGCAAGGAAGATGTTTACAGCAGGGCTAGCAGATAGCTGGTAACCCTGCTGTAAACCTTTACGCTCCGTTATATAGGTACTTTTTTCAGTTTTCAGCAATATAAACGGTCCTTATTTTCAGACAGTCAACAATGGGTGGTGTCTCTTTTCCAATCACTGACGCGGCCAAACAAGGAATCACTGATCTACAGAAGGGCTCTTATAATTATTTGCAGTTTAAAATAGGTACAGTACCCAAGAATAAATATTATATTATAAAAAAAATGTAGCCTCCGAACCAAGTCAATACCGATGGCACTGCCTCGTGGCATGTGCCCGAGCCGAGCTCGCTAAGCTACGTGGTTAACTTAGAAACGACCATTAACTTAGAGACTAGTTGATAAAAGGCATGATGGATCCCGACCTGGAAAAGATGCAAACTATAAAAATTTTCCTTCACGTTTTGGAGGGCATGTAGTTCTACTATTTGGACCTCGAACTCTGTGCTAACATTTAAATCATGGTAGACTAGATTTTTTTTCAGAATATAGATATTGAATAAAACACTAGAAGAATATACACACGTGAACACTTGCCATAGATACTTCAGTTTTTCAATTGTTTTGTCTATTTCAGATTTAGAAGAAGAAAAAATACATCTGTCTAAGGCTGCCAACATATCGCTAGTAGAGTTACCACAGCAGGTGCCAAGCGATCAGGCGAGATACCACTTGTACATATTCAAGCACACACATGAAAGCGACTATATGGAAAGCACAGGTAATTTATTAGGGTCATCCACATTTTCTATTTTAGAAATTCTTAAAGTTTCTTAACATGGAAATGTATTATTAGATACATTGCCTGCTTCTGTACCAGGGGCTTGTGATGAGCACAAATGTTTTTACCCGAGTCATAGGTGTCAATCCAGGAGTATATACTGGGTTCGCCCCCAGCCCATTGTAAGGAACCAATAATATAAGCGATGCTAAGTTTAGGACCAGAATCAGATAGTACATTAGCACCAATTACTATTACTAGTTTATTTAGGGTATTGAAAAAATATCTTCGTTTCAGTGTTCATATATTCAATGCCCGGCTACAGCTGCAGTATCAAAGAGAGAATGATGTATTCTAGTTGTAAAGGGCAATTCTTGGATATTATTGAAAAGATGGGCCTTGAAATAGCTAAAAGGGTAAGTTGTTCGAATAAATCAAATAATACATACAGTTAAAGCGATAGCTATGATATTATGCTGCCGTGGGATGTTCGAATTGGGTCTGGGTACACTGAGGATAAAGCAGGTTGCCACTGCTATAGAAGCAGGTACAATCTTTTTAGGTAGCGGTACGTATTCCGTCCTGTACACACCACAGTTTTCGTAAATAAGAGTAAAAGTGACTGCAAGCTCTCTGGATGACGCTACAATACATTAGTTCCTGTTAAGCATACAAAAAATAGAAAATAATTTACCATTCCGAGTTCAACGCAGCCTGCTTCCCTTACATTGTACGGCGGGCTTTTGTTATAAATTTTGGACTATGACTGAATTTCTTTATGCACACTGAGAATCCGTCTAATGCGCCATCTAAGCCTTTCATTTCACTTATTACAGTTAGAAATCGATGAAGGTAAAGAGTTAACAGAAGAATTTCTATACGACGAGATTCATCCCAAAAGAAACCTGCATCGCCCCGCTTTCGCGAAACCCAAGGGACCGCCGAACAGAGGAGCGAAACGAATCACCAAGTCGCAGACAACTCAATAATACGTATGTAACATTTAAGCTCGCTTTACATTGCCTAATTCAGTGTTTGTATTACTTAATGCACTGAATTAGTAATGTCTAAAGCAGCCTTGGACTAAGTCGTAAATGTATTTTGTTTTATTATCAAGTTCATATAACTTAAATCTCATTGCAGTAGAATGTTCCTATAGTTCTTGTATACACCAATTTCATTTTTTTATATGTTTAAAAACGAAAGCTCATGTTTTCACTCGTCCATTAGATTGCACTGTCTGAAATATTGCAAGATGCAATTGAATAACATATGCGGACTGGCAGAGCTTTATTTTATAGAACTATAAATAGTAATAACTTTACGATAATACTATAAATAGTGATAACTTTGTGAGGTGTTTGCAAACCCCTACATTTTAATTATTTACGTTTTATATCTGTTTTGTAAACTACCAAATCTCGTAGGTACTCTTTATATAGAATTCAAACTTTTCTATTTTTTTATTTGTATGTAGTCTAAATAAAGTATTATTATGCGACTTCTACTCAACATGAAGCAGCGAAATATATAAATTTGTATGTAACAATAATAGCGTAACATATTTTAAGAGCGGCAGGCTATGAAGGTCACATACCTGAAAAAATTATATAAAATTTTAAAAGTAACCTTTGTAATAAGTACTCGGTGAAAGGTACTGGCTCACTTCCTCAGAGAAAACTCAAAAACTGTTACGTAATTTCATATATAAACGTGATCGTTATGACCTACTTGACTACCTACGACAATACTAACTTTTTTTTGTTACAGCTTGTATATAAAATACAACTAGTGGTTGGTACGCACAATGGGCTGATGAGTACCTAACTAAGAAGTTATACCCTGTTTAAAGAAGATAAATTATAATCTTTGTAACGTTTTTGCCTGTATTGATAAAAAAAAGTGTTTGGATTCATTAAATTCTGCACCATAGTCTTTGTTACCGGTCAATATAATTTATGAAAAAGGTTTTACGAGAAATAATAGTGAACCGCTATCCGTACATCGTTTTCATTTGCTATCATACGAAGCTTTGCTTCAAGGAAGACATAATATTAAAGATAAGGCCAAATGCTCGTTATAATTACGCGCATAAGTATTAGAATCATAAATAGTCATTAGATAATTTAAAATTATACCTTCTTAAAAAGATCATCCAAGTTAAAGCGAGAGAGGGAGCGTGCTACGAATTCGCCCGCGCCGATCGTACCAAATAGCATTTTAAGTTGTATGAACTCATACGTTACTGGTGTTAACGTATACAATGTGACCCAGAAAGATTATACCATTTAAACCTGCCCTTTTTTTATTTATTTTTATTATATCGAAATTGTGACGTCACACAATAACTAGAAAATACGCTAAAGAAGCGCAGGTTGAAATGTTAGTGTAACCTTTCTGGGTCACGTTGTTTATTATATTAGGCTGCCGTCAATGCTGCGTCGCGAACAAGTTCATCGCACGCTCACTTCTGTTTGGTTGATGTGCCTATATTTATCATTTATATTTATATTCATCATATAAGTATCTATATCAATGTGTAGAGTACATATTTTAAGTTATACCTGTCATGTTATTCGCTCAATAATGTCTGTTATTTAAAAGTTCTTGCCAGTAAATAAAAAATATCCCCAAATTATTAGTATTTATTTAAATGAATTTATAATTACTATTAATTTGGGGGTTAAACTTTTTTTAAATATTCATAAGCGAAAATTTTTACTTTTCGTATATAAATCTATCGACGCGACAATTATATTGCGTTTATTCCAAAATTAATGCACAAATGATTATGAAATGTATGTAAATAGGTTCATAATTGAAGAATATTTTTGTATGTAAATCGGCTAGTGGCAATGTTTGTATGAATAAATCGCTTTTATTATATATTTTTTTTTACATTGTTTATCCAATCCAATAATATGTCCAATGCTTGTTCTATAAAAACTTCTATAACGCATTCAAAGGGGAGTATTTTATGGGGTTGATATTGTATAGCACAAAACACCGTTTATATACAACTTACTACACAATATATTATACTGTAAATAAAAAACACCTGCAGCCCTGCCACGGCCGGCTGTAAAAAGCCTAAATATGAAATATGTCGGGAGCAGGGCCGTCTCTGGGCACTTGATAAAAGGGCCATATGACTATGACAGACAAAAATAATGCTAAGTTACTAGAATTTTGCATTTTAACTAGGGGGGGGGGGCTCATATGGATCGCGCGGCCCTGCAGCAACGAATCCACCGACAGCTGTCAATCACAATAAATACTTAAAACGAAATAACCAAAAATTGTTTTCTATAAACTTTTTCAATAAAATTAGTATTCAACTCTAATAAATCGAAGTTATTGTCTATCCATCGAAATCTTTTAATCTCATCTCGCCCAGCTCGGCTACAACCACCGTGTGATGATCAGTTAGACTGTCGTGCTTTATATCAGATGCTTTTTCTAATGCTTGATTATATTGGTCCTCTCTGTAACATGCAAAAAAAAAATTGAATATTATACATTAATTGACCATAAAATTTATAGTAGCAAAGCATTTTTATTGAATAAAAATGCAACATTTTCGTGTGTATTCTTTATGTAGTATCTATTTATAATAAAATGAGTGCAAAGAAACCTCATCTATGAATATTCAAATTAATACAGTATAAATATAGGTGTATACATAAATACAAACCTTGCTTTCTTTAGCTTATTTAATGTTTCATTTATATCTTGCATTGTGACTCCTGCTACTTTAAGTATTCCTATAATTATGAATCCACCGACTGTTGCTAGGGTGGCTCCTGAAACAATTGTGATGTTAATTAAATTCGAAGGAGCAAACTGGATAGCCCATTCCAGTTATGTCCAACTGATCAGAGACATGTTAGAATAGTCATCTTGTACACCTGAGTTTATATGCATAAAAAAATAAATGTACAATTTTATTATTATGAAAATTACATGGAAAACCATTTTTATTCTCCTGATATAATGAAAAAACTCTGTTTTATGTAAAAACCTTACATGAAACCGAGTTACATACCTAAACTAGCCCCAACAAGTGTTGCGGCTAAACCCAGTTCCATCTTGTAAAGAGCCCCGGCCAGGGCTCCAGCTGTCACATACTCCACCAGTGAGGTATTGCCCCTGTACACAGCTACTGTATTTGCTGTTAGACTAAAAATAAAACACAGAACAGTTGTAACTAGAGATGGGCCAAAGATAAATGTTACCAACTGAGAATATTTGACCCAGAACCACAGAATACTTATTTACAGGAGGAGGAGGAGGACAAAGACATTCATAAACTAATGGCGACACATTGCAATTAAGGGTAATTCAGCTCACAAAATCCTAGCTGGCTAAACTTATATTCTACAAGGCACCTCTCTTCCTATATATGCTTCCTAGGGCAAGATTCGAATTTATAGGTACCTGAATACTCCTGTGAAGAACGACAATCTCCATCCCCATTTCAATGCTCCTTTTGCAAATGCAACCGTAACATAATCTTGTAATTTTTTCTGAAAAAAGAATTTATGTATTGTAAAATGTGACTATCAAGTCTGGTAATTTTTACACATTAGTAAGAACTGATAGACATATAAGGTGATTATTTTTGACATCTACAGAAAAAAATCATGTGTGGAGTGATGAAGTTCCAACCTGCCACAATAAGTTTCCAATTTACATTTAGTTAAGTGTAATAATTACAAAACAATCCTTATTCACCTGTAATCCTATGTGGTTAATTTTAAACTCAAACAAAACTATTTTATATTCACCAATCTGTAGATACCATAATTTACACCACAAACTGTCCAATTCATAGTAAAAAGTAACAATCCCTACTTCTCTACATATTTTGATATACCATTGTAAATACATAGTAACTTATTAAATTTATACTATTATACCTTCGCTTCTGCAGTTGATTTAAATATAGTTGCTTGGTTATTTTCTATAAAATACAGGTAAGCTCTTCTTGAATCAACAAATCCTCCCATACATGCACCTATGAAGAAACCAGTCATAGCAGATTGTATTGTATTAGTCAACTCTAGTGATACCTCTTCATATTCACTGAAAATGAGAAAATGGTATTTATAGTTACCTATTTAAGTTATGCATGAAGTCAAACTGATTAGTGTCCATAAAAATAGATAAAACCACTCATATTGGTTACTAGTTACCACAATAATTACTATTTGTGACCATAAAATATTCTTATATATTCAACGTAGATGTGGCAGTGATTGGGGTATATAGCTCATAGAACCAATGACTATTGGGGCAAAAGGTTCTACAATGGTAGCCATGAGATGATAGCCCCCACAAGGTGTATCAAAGTAATCACACTCATTGCATGCAGCAGGTGAGCACAAGTAGCAGTGAACCATGATGTGCAGAAATCATGAGGGAATGTTATATTAATGTCTTTTTGGATGCTTTAGTTGTGTTATTATCACTGACTTACTTTCCCATATACATAGTTTTAACTCGATCCCAACCAGTCGTTGGTGGTCCTGTAGGAGGCGCGTTAAGTAAATCCTTGTCATTTTCATTTCTGTGAGTAAATAATGGTATCACAAAATTCGGAGATAATCTTACTATTGTCCGTAACATTTTATTTGATTTTCAAAAATATAATATATTTTCACATCACCAACTGAGATAGTTCTTTGTATAAATACTTATCCATGGAATATGTATTTAGTTAGGTTAACCTATTGATATTTTCGTATTTATTCCGTATTCATGCGATTTTATTTAGGAGAATAGTTTTCTATTTTGTTACACCTGAATTCAGCGGACATTTGACGTTTCTATGGGGCAGAGAGTATTTTAAATATTTTAATATAGCTATGGGGGTTTATGAACCAAACCATAGAAGTATCTTATATAGAATGAATGAGATATAAGAATAAAGAAACATACATGCATCTTACTTACTCTTAGACGTCTTTATGTGTGTGTCTATGGTAACATTCTCTATCTACGGCTATTTGAGAAATTTCTTTCTCTTTTAAGTTGCCAATCGGCTACAAAATAGAGCCATTTTGCCAGTTTCGAGTTATACAATTACATCTTTATGCTTGAATAACTAAACGCTGTCAAAGTCAAAGGACTCGATCTTTAAAAGCCAGTCATGCAGTGCTGCCAAATACACACAATTAAATAATCGTATTGGGCCTAGTCTAAATAGAAAAAGGCCAAAAAAAGAAAATAAAAAAGAAATGTTTTTTTATTTATAATATATTGTATTATATATAATACAATTTATTAATAAAATATCTCCAAAATTAATTGCCTCCACAGGTGACAGGAGGGCTGGCTCTTTCCTCGCTCAGAAAATTAGTTTGATCATACAGCGAGGAAATGCAGCCAGCATTCTTGCCACCATTCCACGCGGACAAGGCCTTTTTGATACCTAGTTTGTTTTAATATCATTTATATTTAAATAAATAATTATATCGAAATAAAAAAAATAAAATAAAAAATAAATATATTTATTGAATTTGTTATTGCTATTAAAATACTTGACACTGGCAAAATACCTACTAATAGTAGTTGAGGCCATATTTTATGTAATTCCCTTTTATTTAATTTCAGCAAGACAGGAGAAAGACAATAATATAAGTACGTCTCTCTCAATCAATGGTCAGCCTACTCCTAGTCATCCGCCCGTTTCTCTTTTTCCCCGGCCGGCAGGATTTTTTTGTGTCAATGTTGAAATAACGCTCCAGTCATTGAATCTAGTTATTATTTTAACTGCCTCGACGAATCTGAAGGCAAAGCAAAATGCTTGACTAGGCCAGATAGTTAGTATGAAAATATTTCAGATCAAATAAGAAGATAGTGTTCCTACTTTTCAAATTTGTAGCACTCACAGGACGTTCATTTGATCAGTTTAATTTCAGTAAGTAGGTACCTAAAGTACCTAAGTATATTTTTAGGAGGGGAAGTTTAAAGAAAAAACATAATCTCCATTTTCAACTATATTTTATTATAAAATCACAAAGAATAAATCTAGACTTCAATAGGGTAGGTAGTCACTTAGATGTTAAATATTGTGTAAGTATATTATTATTTATAATTCATATACTGCATTACATATTGTAGATAGTAGGTAGGTATGCTCTCGGTCTTCCAACTGTAGTTGCATGACAGACCGGAAGCGTGTCATAAAATTAATTTCCACAATCACCAAAATACGTTTTAACTTGACTTTATGCTTCTTAAAGCTTGCTATGTAGACTTTAAACGTAGTGTTATTAAGTAGTGTTATTATTAAAGATTAAAACATTAGGTACATAGTTAAGTTGAAAGAAAAAATATTATTAGATAAGTATATCCCTGTTATTTTGTCCCAATTATTGGTCTTTGGCATATTGAATTAAGACTAATAATTAATATTGACATGTTCCAATTGTTTTAGCAAGTTACTACAGTCACAGAATAGATAATGAGCAGCGGATAAATCTAGATGTGCCTCTCGAAGGAAAACGTTGAGATATTTTTCGTTACGCGAACGATTGTTTACATCTAACTATTTTAACTTTACACACAACCCTTTAATTTGCACACCATTACATTTAACAACCAAAACAATTCATAATACGAAACAAAGGGAAATAGTCTCAGTGATAACTCTCTAAGAAGGTTCTCGATAAGAAGGTTTTTTATTAACTAGATCGACTACTTTCTGAAATTAAGATATCCAGCAAACTGACCTCACGACCGATTTGGAGGCCTAGCGGGCGTGGCACCTGCAGCCACGTGTAATCCGGGCACAGGTTTTGACAGTTACGAAAACCATAAGTAGGTACCTACCTATTCGATATTTACCCGATTAAACCATACATTACCAGAAGCATTACCATTACCAGCAGGGAAACGTAGCTATACTTTCTAACGTTCTTAATCGACTAATTTAAGTAGACAGTTGTTAACATTATAGTTCTTGCATTCTGTGGTGTAATAGACGTTGACACCATAACAACTGATCGCTACTACCTATACCCGCCTCCCCAACCTGGTCAGTTTGCTAGACCCTTACGGTAGGATATTTAACTAGGTAGTAAATCTTAAAGTAATGATTATGTTAATTTCTTTCTATATTAATATAGATCCTATTAATTTAATTTGTAATTAATAACATACTCGTGTATAATATTTACATCCGCAGATTAATTTATTAACACGAGTGTGGCTGCCACTTCACGAAGTTCGCAAGTAGGTAAAAAAAGGTTGTTTTTGAGAGTAGGTACTTACTAAACCTCATTATTAAAAATAAACTTCTGTTCTCTATGACAGTTCGGCCGCCGAGAGAATGCGTACCAAACATTAATTAAATTTTCAGTCCGTGGAGCATATAAGTAAACGATAAAAATACTACAATATCATCATCGTAAGAAAGAAATACGATAAGGCCTCAGCCTCGAATTTAGCGGGCAGCGGGGCGGCGGCGGCGCGGGAGCGAAGCTCGTTGGGCGCCCCGCGCCGTTGCCGCGCCGCTGTTTTCGAGAACGGTCCATTTGATTTTACGCATAAGATCCTTCCGCTCCCGCGCCGCCCCGCCGCCCGCTAAATTCGAGGCTGAGGCCTAAAACACGACCTCTCACGAGTTCATTCTCTCGGCGGCCGAACTATAAGTGGCAGGCACACAATAATTTGCTAGTATAAGATGGCATTACGGAATGCTTCAGTTCTTTTCACTCAGCGGGAATAAGGGACGTCGCATGGATACGGAACACCGCCGCGGACGACCAACTGGCCATACAAGGGCAGCTTTATATTTAACTCACATTAAGTATACCCTGTGCGAAATATAATTTTCCACTTGATAATATTATAATACAACGTAGTAATCATTGGCAACACATTATAAGTCCCTTACTCCCTTTACAATTCAACTAAACAACATGCTTTTTACCTAATATGTTTTCGTGTACCCGATGAAAGAAGGTCGAGACAAATTTATTCACAAGTTTTTCATAATAGATAAATATTAAAGCATTATAAGATAGATATTACATATTTAAATATAGTGTTTAGATTTCGCCAGGATAGTCATTAAGTTATATTAGTACGAATATGTCTAGAATACCAATTGTGTACTAATGTACATCATCTCATTATATTGATCCCCTTTAACGTTTTATAATGTTTTATTTACAAATAGTATCTTGAAACATTCTCAAGTGTTTGGAAATAAAAATCAATTGAAAATTAAAGGGCAGTCAAAAGATAACAGGTAATAAGGTATTTATCGTAAGTGGGCTTCTTACGTACTGTAGACAATTGGTATAAAGTTAGAAAAATAAAAAAGGACGCAGGCAGAAAGGGATACGGTGGGAAAATAAAGAACCAAAAGCATCAATGATAATAATAGTTTAATTATGAAACTAAAAATAAGAATGAAATTAACCACACAAAAGGCTTAAATTAAAAATAAGAAATAGTAGACGACACCTAGGCTTAACTTATACTGAAACATAAAATAAGTGGTTGCCAGTGCACAGATGAAAAGACTTCGGACAACATTCAAGCGGCATTTCGAGGAGCACGGAAATGATTTATAAATTATGCGCCTTAGACAAACTTCTATTTATTGATATGTTGGCCTCTATTTATACCATTACGAAATACTAGAGTAGGTAGGTACAGCTAATGTAGTGATACATATTATAAAGCGCAATAAAATATAAGCACACCGACTATGATATGAGGAGATATGTAGGTACGTGAAACAAAAGGGCACAGAATGCACAGACAATAGAAGAGGTGCGCTCGCGCCTGCGTCTGATCGCATTGTATCGCGCGCGGACGCAAGCGCAACTCACGGGAGATACAGCACATGACTGAAAACAACGTTCACATTATTTTTCAACGCATAACTTTAACTAACAAATTGAAACAATGTTCACTTACAATGAATAAAATTGCATATATTGCGCTTAATAAAACTCTCAAATATAATTTAACTGTAACATTTTCATCAACTTTTCAATAAATGTTAAGATTACTTCAATTACCTTTTACCTAAAATAATGTGTATTGACTTTAAATTTGGCATCTCATCCTAAACACTGATCTATTTATTATTATTTTTATAATAATATTACCATTATATTTAAAATACTTCTTTAAACACATAAATCCCTATAATTATCTATTAGTCAATACCAATGTTATTGAGGAAACGTTAGGCCTGAAAACGCTACACACGCTTGAACGTCACTTCCGCTGTATGGAGCGCGCTCAAGTGACCGTCGCGACCTCTAACGAGCAAAATATGTATTTATATGTAATGGAAACCGCGGCATGTGTGTAGCGCTTCTACGCTGAATACAGTGGATATGTAATCTCCTCTTTGTGATTTTTTGTTTTTATTCAATACAATAATATTATAAGTAATAATTATTATTAAAATTACAAATGCGTTAACCGCCGATCTCACCCCATACAGACCACCACCCATCGCGTCACACTCCTCACTCCGCTCCAGTACACAGGCACAGAATCCTGCACCCTATAGAAAAACATTTTCAAAAACGTGCAAAATATCACCACACCCTGGTCACCTAACATTATCTAACCAAATAACTACTTTTACGTTACTTATCATAAGTAGGTATTGATTAATACAATTTGTATGATTAAATTTTTCTATTAATTCTTACATTGTATTGACAATCTATTTTTTTTTCAGTTTATTCATCTTACTAAGCTCTATCTTTATTCCTTAGTACGGTACGTAATATAATAATTACTTATACATTTTATAATAGTGTAAATATGTGATTTTTATAACTTCACAAATGTTTTCTAAAATAAAAGTTTTTTTCCATTCTGACTATTTGCGACAAATGGGATATAATAATTACGATAAAAGTAATGGAATCGAAAGACCGATGATGCGGCGACAGAGTGCGCTTGCGCATGCTCGCCCGTGTCTCGAGTGCAGCGTACCGTTTGTGCCACCGATGCGTGATCAGTTATTCAATGTATCTACACCTGCCCATGAGCCGTATAATTTTAACCTACAATATAAATCCCCGTCTACCCTAATTGAATACCGACCGTGGCGACGCCAAGATATGTAATGCATTGATATTTTGTGACTTACATTATTAAAATAATATGCCATTCGATATGCTCCGATCGAAGTGCTGGTGTCCAGCGAACGGCACTACTTCCTTATATCGTCATAATTCAGGTATCTGTTTCACGCATTCTTTGCCTAATCACATAAACTGGACGTGTAACTGAACACCTATAACTGGTCCTAACAAGAGCGTTGGTTTCACCGGGCATCTCTCTACCGACAAATTCGTTACATACAAAAGCATTTTCTACCAGAGTTTTAAATATTTGAGACGAATTATAAGTTATTTATTTTTGCATCACGTAAAATCACTTCATTCACAATCTTAATCTCTTTTGCATTGGACTAGACGCATTTTTTTTTACTAATTTAAGAAGGCAAAGATGTGTGAAATCCAATCGAGAATCAGTATAGTCCGAGAAAATGTAGCGAAAGTTAACACGGAAGGTGGAGTGTGTCTATGTACAACATGAAGTATCGATAGTGGAGAGATATTCAACTAAAATACTGTTAAATGAAGTTATTGTGACCTAGTGTAAATTAAATACTGTTCATTAAATATGTCATAGAGCAAAATCAGATCTCGCTAATACTTAGACCGTCGCAACTCCATAGTCGACAGTGTGGCAATATCATAGCAATATTGTGAAAATTATTCTAAAAAATACACGTGATCGCGACACTGGCCACACCGCGCGCGTCAGGCACCTCCGACATAGACGAATAGCACTGCACAGACCGGCCCTGCAGCTTCGCAAGACTGCGCGGCCGGTCTGCACATACCCAATAAATAATTATCTAAAATTAACCACTTAGTGAAACGTACGAGCATTTATATGTTGTAGCTACCATTATTATAAATTAACATTGAAATAAATGCATCATGTGACTACTATGTCACCGAACATAACGTTTAAATAGTGATATACATACTAAGTAGATGCTTAGCGATAAGAATTGTGATTACACTAACTAATCGTCCATAACTATAAAATTAAGTAAGAACAGAGAATGTTCTCGTAAAGAACGAAATATGTATGGAAGCATTCGAGTGTAGTGTGGGCGAGAAGACAGTTGCCTCTAAAATATATTATTAAAATTATTTCTAAAACTAATATTGCACACACATACACATTTCTAAACATAACATTCCAGTAAATTAATAAAATACGAAACAAAAATGTGTATGCGCACAAAACTATATATTTTTACTTACAAAGAAATGCAATCATAGTATGTTGTGCATATTATAATAATAGACAATAAAATATATGTATAAAATACAATTTATATGAGTATAACTGCAACTTATAATGTGATCGAGTTATATCAACAGTGTGCTAATGTTTCAAATAACTATAATATTTAAGGTGGTACGATGATCGGTCTGTATAATTAAATAACCACAAAACAAGCGAGGCAATGTTTGACATCGCGAACTACAGTAGTACATAAAAATTATGGAGCATTCCATTAAGAGCACCGATTTGAATATCACCTATCTGATTTCAATAATAGTATTCCACTTAGAGCACCCGACAATAAAAAAATAAAATTATTTTATTCCATTCCACATAGCCCAGTTAAAATGCACATAGGGATTTTTATTCGAACATACCTCTGTCTATATGCATAATGATTGTTGGTACGCTAAGTGGAATATAATAAAAATATTTTTAATTTTGCATTAGTAGCGCACCCGTCGTGTGCTCTAAGTGGAATAATATTGGTGATATTCAAATCGTTGCTGCAACTGGAATGCCCCAACATTATTGACGAACGCGGACGTACTAGCGCAATCGAATTGCAAAATAATCTGATCTATATTACCGAGTTACATACTGAAATAACCAGGAAACATTACGAGTTCATATAAAAATAAAATAATGATTATTATACCTATTTTAAAACATGGAATGAATATCACACAAAATACAATCCTCTCTACATAACGTTCTGTTACAGATTAATTATCTAAAATACACAAGCAGCGATCTATTGTGATGACGGTATCTTAGATTATGATGTACAGTAACAGTAAACGTACGTATTTATTAAGAAAATAGAATAGCACTTAGTCTCTAGTGATCCGAGTAAGCGTAATACAGATTATATTTTAATTTTCAGTCGAGTGAAATTCTCGATTTGTAAGAGAGGTACGATGGGTTTGACAGTCGCAATCGACTATTCCGTCGATCGAGTTTACGTCAGGGCATAGTCACTTATCTACTTCTTTTTTTGGCAAATGGCGGTATGTTTCGCCGTCTATTTTTTTTTATTTGGCCAATAAGACTTGTTGCATTATGCCACGGTACAATTTATAGTTTGCCATGATTATTTGATGCACTGGCCGTAAACTCGTACTAGACAGTCGGTATTGCGACTGAATACGATTGTGTGATATTCCGAAGACGCTGCGGCTGATGGTTCAGATTAGATACTCGATTTGGAGAAGGACACTCTGAGGTGGTTGGACTCTGACAACTGGTAGTTGTGCATCTTGATGAGCGCCGCGACCGCGTCGTCGATCGTCGGCAGTTGCACCAGCGCCATTTTACGGTCCTTCCTGTAATTACCAAAAACGTACTTTATATTAACATAATAACGATGATTATTGCATGAGACACCTATACCATGTACATTCCTTCACCTCTTCTCCGCACGCCTGAGAAATTTACGATGTGATTTATTCCATGTTTTAATTTAGACCATTCGTACATATCTATCAAAGACTTTACTGTCTGCATACTTAAGTAAATTTTCGTTTGAACGACACTTATAATTGGCCATAGTAAGTTGTGGCCCTAGAGCAAAGTATAGTCATGTTGTAATGAATTAAAGTGGGCATGGAGTAAAGTCTCTGAAAAGTGTTGATTATTTGTATCATACTTAAGTACTGCATCGATCATCGCAGCGATATAGCGCGAGAGCATCAATTATAGATACCATACCAGCTGGCCACGTCTTGGAGTGCACGAATCACCGCTTGGTATTGCAAATTTAGGTTCTTAAACGTAATATTTTTAGAGACGATTTTGGCTTACATTAACATGGATGGGTAGATCTTAATTTTTTATAGAGCATATATTTGCACTTTTGTGTTTTGTATTTGTATTGATATGGCTTTATTGGCTGAAATAAAGATTTATTATTATTAATTGCACTTACGGGAAGAACTTGAATGCTTTGATTGTGAATCCCCGCTTGGTGAACGCTTCCTTGATGTCATCCTCGGATACGGTAGCTCTGAAGACAAAACATTGCAAGTCAACTCGACTCTTTCTTAGGGAGTGCCCCTTATCTTTTATTAACTTTATTATTTAAACGGGACGTAAAAACGAAAAATAAACGCGATAGAATCATTAAAAAATAGTTTTATTTCAATATTTCAAACAGTGTTTGAATGATTTGAATGATAAACAATGATTTACTTACGGAATGTTCGACAAATGTAAGGTGGCGCTCGGCGGGTATATGTTCTGGTAGTTTTTGCTGCCCGGCTTCTTGAATCTGTGGAGCGGGCTCTGGGAGTAGTCTCTGCAACAAGTGTGACCAAAATAAATAGATATCGTATGTAGCTTTTGAGCTTAATTCATATGTCGTAGACAAGTTGGAACCAGACGTCCAATAGATCGGCACGTATTTCGTTGTTGTTGTTGACCTTTCGACTGATGACTAAATAAACCAATATCTGTAGTACAAGCTCACGTAGTATATACCTGGTGAGTCCGGCGTCGGGCTGGCCTTCCTTGGGCAGCTGCACTGTCTGGTGTTTGCTCAGCATTACGCGCATCGCCTTGCCGAATACGCGCAACTTATCCATGTGGGTCATGGCTGTAACAACAAACAATTTATCTTTAGTACTTACTCGCAACAAGGAATAGCTTATCGGTATTATTCATTTATCGGTTCCTTGTAAGTAATATATTTTATAGGTGATATAATGTGGTTACCGCAGTTTCTAAACTCCATAGTTTATGTAGGTATTAAATATAGATGTTTCTGACCCAAATTTAGTACACACATTTTAACTGCGACCGGTTTCTAACTTACCAGTCAGATAATACGAAAAATATTTACCTAAATATTAAAATAATGCTTAATTATACCTATAATTATATATAGCAACATTTTAATGCCATCTGCAAATTAACTGTCCCTGTTTATTGTCACAAGAAAACTACCTATGTAGACCATAAGTAACTATACGTAATCCTAAATAAATAACTGTGGCCTCAATATATATAGAACCTTATTAATAAGGTTTTAAGGTTGATGTTTACGTACCAAGATGTGCTTGGTGAGGTTCTGCCATCTGAATGAGGGCGGAATCCTTCTTGTTGTAGAGTATCTTTACACGCTGCACGTCGCCGTAGACGCCTATACGCAAACAAATGTCTTATAAACAAGTACTTGTTCAGTACATTTCGTTACTATTTGGTTACCATATTATCCCAGTCATGTTTAGAGATGCTTCTGTTACTTACGACAGAATTTACGGTAACATTTTTCTGTATAAGCAGACGGATACAATGTTCTAATTCTGAAGTAACTCTGAAACGGTCTCGCGACACAACTGGAAATGTCAATGTTGTCTAACATATACGACTAACTAAGTTACTACATTGAGCTAATACTGTTCTATCATAATACACAGCATATTTTAGTACATCGGCTTGTAATATATAATAATGTTGTGAAACGGGACAGTCGGAAAATACAAGAAGAAAACAATTCTAAGCTCTAAGTTGGTCACGTTAAGCTTCAATTATTGCTTTAGCGGTTAACAGAAGGTCATTGTGGTGATCCTCCGTTTGAAGCAATTGCATACAACTCCTTGTATCTACGCTTCTACTGTATAACTCATATAATAGGCACCTGAATTAAACATATAACGGCGACCACTATACTTCTAGGTCTGTAGTGCCATTGTAATAACGATATATAGGCAGGGGAACCAAAATAAAAAAAAATACGACGTGTTTCACGTCAGACATGTGTTCCACTGTATACGAAAGCCCACATAGACAAATTAAAAATAATAATACCGAAACAAAGACAACACTGGGTAAACGATAGGCTAACTAACTTAGCTACGGCTAGAGCGCCTGAAACACAAATTGTCACAGTTAATAAAGCGTTTAGAATCGATAGTGTTATGAAGCGAAGCCTCGCGGATGCGGTTATCAGAACAGAAGTCGAGAATGTTAGATGACAATTTGTCTTTCAGGCGACAGGGCTCGGGAGCAATATTAATGTTTTTAATATAAAATACGGAATGTATGTGCACACGTACCGAAAAGGGTAAAGAGAGCGTCAGGCGTGACCATCTAAAACAATAGGAAAGAGAAAGAGACAGTATTATAAATAGTCGTAAAAGATATTTGACATCATATCTATAAATAAATTAGCAACTTATCTTTAAGGAGTTTGAGTAGAATATATAAATAAAACAGCCTGTAACGCCGTTTGTATTAGTTGATGCATTAGTTCTGTATTTAAATTTTAAATTCGAACGAGACCCAAATAATTAAAATGGCGACCGGCAGACGTTACTGGCTATTGTGTTAGCGTAATGAAATAGTTCTGTCAATAAACATGAAACTACTGCGTCGAAATAACGTACTTTTATCGCTAATTATATGATTTTTCAATTCTAATAACAATAAGTCCAGTTACTATTTGAGTTTATTAACTTTTTATACAGATAGGCAAGGGGCGGTTACGAGAAATGGAAATTTTAAAATCCGCCTTCCAGTATTAACAAGTTGTGTATTTGTGGTTAACTATTGGTACTGACCTCTTCGTTTAAGTTGGAAATGAGGAGTACGGTGGCTAGCGGCAGCGGGGGTGCGGCGAGCGCTCGGAGGGCGGGGGACGCCGGCGTGAGAGTGAGTGCTCCGAAGGCGGGTAGACCGACTCCACCGACGCCGACTCCGTACGGCGAAGCCAATCCTGAGCCCAGCCCGAGGAATTGAGGCGCCAACACTCCTCCACCTAGTTAGAACATAAACAACATTACACACAAATATTACGTAAAAATAAATGATACTAATAATTACTATGGATATATTTATTAATACAAAAGATACCTCAATGATCCCAACACTCAATCCAAATAAATGCGACCATGCTATGGAACAATGTTTATAAACTTTGAACTACAATTACATTAGTTACCATAATACAACAACTTAAAGTGGAACTTTGAGTGACACATACGCAATCGCGGTATGATACTCACATTTTCGAACCTCTACGGCACAATACAAATCTACAAGAAGTTGTAAGTCACCGTGGATATATTTTTCAGTGAATTAATAAACAATAAAATAACCAACGGCATACCCGACCTAATTTAGAACTCAGTGGCTATTAAAGATTCATTCCGATCTAAGAGAATATGTGCGCAACATAAAACTTTTAAACAACCGTGTATAAAATTCACTTGAGACTTGCAACAAAAGAACGGCAAATAAGAAGCTTCCATACATCACAAACGCTAAATATGAATAAAATATAGGGCCTATATCAAACAAAAGAACAAAGCATATTTTTTCAACGTTCAAGTCTAATGATATTACGTTACGAATACTCTCAGCGAGTTGTAAAGTAACAAGTAGGTATACGTATCTACGCTCGAAGATTGAATAACGGATTTTTATTTCAGTAAGGGGACTATTTAATATGTGCAAGAGTAATCAAGTTTGAGTAGTGAAGTGAAATGGGGCAGATTATAAAGGGGCGCCACTATCGCTTGATATCTTTCTGATTAATTATGTGAATTTATTATGAACCATAGTATAATGTGTTTTATGAACCATATACCCTATTAATTATATATAACCAATTTATTATGAACCATAATATCCTTAGGTGTAGATTAAAATGAGAAATAAGCTGTGACTTAATAACAACATTAATCCGTTGTAGATATCAATAAATTAAAGATTATTCTAATAATGAGAGACCCATAACGATTTGACCCAAAATATTTGAGGAGATTGCATTTATATCGATTAACAATTTGATGAATTTACGGGCATAAAAAACCGCTATTATCTGCCCCATTGTAGAGGACTTTTCGGATGCAAGATTCTAGGATACAATGTGTGAGAAAGGGAGCGCGGTGAACAAAGCGTCCAGGTGCTTGGAGTAGTAGAGGACTAACTCATCCTGGATGCGAGGGCCAGGGCGAGCCGTGCCCGCAGTGGCATCAACTCACTGGTCAACAGCTGGTGCGCGTCACCGTCGCCGGACGGCAGCGTAGGGTTCGTGTAGTCCCTCGACTTGTCATTGTTGTATTTCACGTTCAGGCACGTCATCTTCGAGTAGTCGATGCGCAGCGTGCAGCATCCGTTGTATATATTCTGACCGTCCAGGGCCTGCCGACAAATAAACACGATAATCAGAAATCTAACTTCATATCGAAGTAACTTTTCTCGTTTGACACGAAAAAACAAACAATCGAATTATAAATCCCATCAAAAACATATTACCACTCGAAAAAAAGTTTTATATCTTCTGAGGGTCGTTCATTTGGTTGGCAATAGGGACGTCATGATTTAGAGCGATAAAATGAATTTGATTGAATTTAACTTTCTTGTTGCGTCAAAATGAAAAAAGAAAAAGGCTCATGAATGAAATTCGCGTAATTAAGTATATAATTCCGAATTACTGTTGAAGCTGAAAGTATATATATATCATCAGATAATAAAGTAGGTCGATACACTCCCCATAACCAAGAAGAAAAACTCTCATTATGCCCGTGTCAAAATCGTTACGAGCCGAGAGCTACAGCTATTTGTTTGGCCGCGACGCCTGCGGGAGCCTGATAACACCACATCGCGATAGAAAAGAGAATTAATTAAAATGCAACAGCACTCAAACCCATTCCTGTGAGCTTTATGCCCGACAGCGGCGTGTACATCATATTTTTATAATGAAAGTAGAATGCATCACGTTTTATTTCTCTAATGAAACGCTATGAAATAAAAGAACGAACACCCATATTTATGACAGCGCACTCACTGCAATCGTCCAGCGTAATTTATTGTTACAAATGGCAAAGAATTATATAAATGGCACTCAATGTTTACGCTTATTTATTTCCAACTAAATTGAATATGAATTAAATAAGTGGGACTAATGAATTTGGTTTTGTTCGTAGAAGAATATATTTAAATAGAAACAGCAAGTAGGCTTAGTCTCAAGACCGATGTTCAATTAAATTTAATCACGATATTAACGGAGCAGTTTGAAGTGATTCATAGGAATCCTGGTGATTTGGGAGGTATTGCAGGTATTGTTTGTATTTAGGTGGACACGAAACACAACCGAAAAGCTTTGTTCGCTTGTGAGAAAACATTTTCGGTTTATTTTACAATGAAAACGAATACGGAAGGATGGATTTCATTTTGAGTAAAGTTATATTTAAATATGAATAAACTCTGAAGAAAAAAAAATATCTAAAAGTATGAATTATTTAATTCCTTGGGAGTGAATTGGAGTTCCTTTGTAAACCGTCATCTGTCAAATGAATTATGACATCTTTACGACGGACTCCATTAGCTGAATAAAAATGTTTCGGGTTTTCTTAAATGATATGATTGCGAATGCGAATTCTATCAAAAGAAGAAACAATTAAATATAAAGTATTTTTTTATCCGTTGCAAGATATGAATCAAGAACACTGTTTTAATGATAATAATTAAGCAAAAATAAAAAAAATACTTACCAATAAAATACGGTAAAAGTATCGTAGGATTGGTGGAGAAGAAAAAGTTCGATTCTGGAACGTGGGGTTATTGGCTGTAGATTTAATAAATTTCTGTTCTATATGCAAATGCGACCCCCTGATGTGTAGACGTGAATAGATTGGCTCGTTTAAAGCTCAACTTATATGGAAATGCGAAAGGCACGTAAGAAAGCGTGGAAGAAGATCGCTTCGATACGTAATTAGTTTTGTAGAGCCTCGCGGGCCCGAATTCGATTCTGAATGCCAAATGCACGCGAGAAGCGTAAGCGATAGCACAACCAGTAATTAATTTACAATTCTAATATTATATCCCATTTAATGCATTCAGCGAGGAAATGCGGCCAGCATCTTGGGCACGCTACCGCATGGGCCAAATTTTTTACACATTTTATAACTTTTCTATACTCTTTTTAAGTTATATTAGTTTGTAAATATTTCTATTATAAAATAAAATACTATTTACTTGTAAATATGATGCATAGACATCGTTAAGTAAATTTTAAAAGTCAAATGAGAATGATCTGAGATTCTGATATTGTTTCATTTAAGTAATTTGCATTATTTACCTACCACTACCTACAACTAGGTACAAGAGAGAATTATTGTTGTTCAAGCTAATGAATAAATGTTGAAACAATTTTGACTATTCAAGAACAATATTAAATCAAAAGTAAAATGTGACAGGCATTTAATCAATGTAAAAAAATCAAGAATCACCTTTTATTTGATAAAACAGTCATGGAAAATGTTTTTTTTATTGGTATTCATTCACAATTAGAACTGTGATGAAGGTATCTCCATAGAGCGTTTGTCGTGGATTTACCAAAGAAAAGAATAAGAGGAAAAGTATAAGAGGGCAAGAGGGATTTTGAATTGCAGATTAATTTCTTACATTTTTATAAGCTTTTTCAGAGGCACTTTTGAATTTAACTCAGTCGTTACTTTAAGATAAATTGTTTAATTTTAAAAATCTCAGTGTTGCCTAAAAAACATTGTTTTAACGAGCATTATACATTAAAGATCTATAACATTTGGGGTGATGTTTCTTGAATATTATAAGATTTTTTAATTTTTATAGTCGTCATCTAATGGACTTTTACACAATTGATTTCGTGATCGCATAGCTATGATTGTGTTGTATCTAATCTCGTCTCAGCTGTTGGTCAAATTCCCACTCAGACTTACATTTCATTCGACTAAAGTATTTCGTTTAGTAAGTAGGTTGTCAAGCCGGGCTATTCGGCAACTTTTTATTAAAGCCAGTTGTAAAAAATCGTAATACTAGCAGTTAGCAGGAACCTCCTCGGTGTTATACTACCCGTCCGATCTTCTTTTCCCCAGTATCAATATTCGCGGGAATTTCATTTTAATCTTCTGAAATGGTTATTTGCGCTCGCAGTGGGAGTCGTAATTGAGGTAAAAAAATATAAGGAAGAGTGACAAGGTGATAAAACGACAAACGTCACGCCCGATTTTATATTGGAATCTTTTACTGCGTAATAGGGCGAGCGAATCGTTGATATAATATATTTCTTCGGCCCATTTATTGGATCCGGAAAACGCTGATGAATAGATTACAGAAAAGTTAACTGTAAACTTCAGATAAGAAAGTAAATAAACGTGTTATCTAATAGACTGCTAGAATAGTGAGAGTGGGCCGTCTCAGCATCAACTAAGACGTAACAAGTGTCTTCCGTATCTCTTAATCACGTCCTTCGTAATTGTTTTATCTTTAGCTCGTTAGAACTCGTTTAAGCAAAGCCTTCTTAGTGAAGGATTAAATGCGGTCCGCCTTAATCCACCCCCCCGTTGCTAATTCTGGCGGTTTTTCCACGGGGACCAGATAAACGTTTTTGTTGGGGGTCCCGGGCTCGCAGCATTTAATATTTATAAGAGCCCACATAGCTCAGAGTGCTTCTGTTGCCGGTGCAAGGATTACGCGGGCGCCGGGATGCATTTGGTTTTTGTCCGCGGATGACGTCAGAGAAATTGTAATGAAAACATTTCGGGTGCATCGTTTTTTACATCATGAATCGCTGAATTTTTTCCCTTCGTTACACTCAGTGTAAAAGTGGAGAAAGTTTTTACGAAAACTTACCGTCAAATTTTGTTTTGTATATATGTTTTTATTGACTGACAGCGGGTTAGTAATAGGTCGGTTATTTAATGTGATATGGACCAATATTGGGAACACCGATTGGGGTAGAGCAACATCGAAAATGATGTCAGGGAAAATTATTTCCTTTTCTTTTAGTTAACTTTTTATCAATGAAGATAATGGGTGTTTGCGAAGGAGTTTTATGGAAAAAAAACGAATTGATAAGCTAGTGTAATATAAGATGTTATAGTGGCGAGAAAATATAAGTATATATAATCAAATTCTTATAGGTTTTAATTCATCTATACATATAAATAAAATTGGAGTGTCTGTTTGTAATATTAAAATAACCGCTTTTTACTAAGTGCATTTGGATGTATACACGTTACCTATACCGAAACAACATTTTTTACAATTTTTGTCTGTCTGTCTGTCTGTCCGTCTGTCTGTCTGTCTGTCTGTCTGTCTGTCTGACTGTCTGTCTGTCTGTTTGTTCCGGGTAATCTCTGAAATGGCTGGACCGATTTTGACGGGAATTTCACTGGCAGATAGGTGATGTAACAAGGAGTAACTTAGGCTACTTTTATTTTAGAAAAAAAAATTGGATGTCTCGAAAAAAAATTAAAACCAATGTTGCAGCGCTGCGCCTGACTAAAGTTTGATAGCAACAATCTGCAATGCGTCCCGCGGGATCAGAACGCGAGCAGGCTGTTGCCAACGGCTGAGTCTTTGTTAAATACCACGCGGACGAAGTCGCGGGCAACAGCTAGTTTACAATGAGATTACTAATATTTTTTATAAACAAAAGTATTTTTACTACAATTGTATTAATCTTCCAATTAATTTGAGGACTAGAGCTTAATAGGTGTTGGAGTTTTATTAAACTAGTTTGATTTGCTAAACAATGTTGTATCGGTTGGGCAAACATTCGCTCGATTAGTCAGCGGATAAAATGCCACTTACCGCAACGTCGGACTCAACGTTGAACACCAAGTGCAAGCTTTTAACTATTAAAAAAATAAACCAGCAAACAACGAATGAAATTGCTGATTTTAATCACTCCGCTTTATTGCTATTGGAAAAGCATTTAAAAATTAAAATCGTCGGAAAATGAGATTGCACTGTGACGAATGGCACTTTGGTTAAGTAATATATTTTTCGTTTGAATTGAACGGCTATAATTTCTCGAGAAGAAAATAAAAGCGAGCGATAGCTTGAATTTATTATTCGATTATTCAAAATACATATTAACTATTCATACTTACACAACGTCTAGTCTCGAGACATAATCGCAAAAATGTTTCGCTATATTTTTTTACAAAAATAAATTCATAAGCAATTGTACATAAATATTTATGAAGAGGATACGTACCGTATCGTACACCTTATAATATAGAGGAGAGCTAACATTGAAGGGGATAATGGCACATTAAGTTTGGATAGGGCCGCTAACCTAATTACGGGGCGTAGGTACACTATGCGAGCGCCGCGTGGCGACACCAAACAAACCGCGCCGGCTCCATTAGACAATGTAATTAATACTCGCGGTTGCCCCCAATTGTAGCTGACTGATAGTGGCGAACCAAAATCGACTAACTTTAAACCTTAGGCTTCAGGCCTTTTAATCCCACTTATATTATAAATGTGAAAGTTTAGATGGATGGCTGTTTGTTACTCAATCACGCCAGAACGGCTGAACGGATCTGGACGAAAATTGGCACAGAGATAGATTATAGTCTGGAATAGCACATAGGCTACAATTTATCCCTGTGAAATGTATGGTTCCCGTGGGATAAATTTGTTTTAATTTTTCATAGAGCAAAGGATCGAGATGATTTATTGCATGGGTACCTAAGTGGTAGTTTAGGGGTCAGAAAATGACATAGACTAATTTTTATCCCGGAACAATTCACGGTTCCTAAGGGATAGCATACAGGAACCGTGTTTTTTAAACATAACATTTAAATCGCGGGTAACACCGCGGGGCGCAACTAGTGGTTTTATAAACGTTTTAACGAAAACTTTGGCTTATATAACAACTTATTCCGGGGATATTCCCGTCGATCTATTTTATATTGGTATTTCTGTGGTAAATCAAATGAAATTAAACTTTAAGGGTGTGAAAATTTAAGAAGTTTCAGAACGTAACAATCACCTACTAACCGCGATGAGGTTCATATCGTGCCACAATTAAATTGGTGTTAAATAGACGCTTTGTGACATCGTGAATAATGAAGTCTACACCTATGAACTGAGGGTGAGGCATGAATCGGGTTCGGCCAACATTGTTCGGTAACATAATGTCATTGTATTTACTATTGTATTGTTACGTATGTTAAACGTTGAACGTGCGTGTAAAACATCAATTTAGTACATTTAAGGGTTGGAAGACGATATAAAAAGTAAATTATCAGTGATTATGATAGATCAATAGCTGAGCATGGCCGAGGGCGGTCAGTTCTGATAAGAATAGGTACAACTGTTGCTAACTCGTTTAAAGTCAAATAATTTATTTCGTATAGGCCTACGGGAGCACTTACAAATTGTCATTTACATGGTTTTTTCTCAACTCTACAACCAATTCGGGACGCGACCTCAACTGACGAGATCTGGCAGAATCTCATTTTCAACCATGATTATAACTTGCTAAACGGTGAAGGAAAACATCGCGAGGAAACCTGCATGTCTGAGAGAACCCCTCGAAAGACGTGTGAAGTCCGCCAACCCGCACTGGCCCAGCGTCGTGGACTAAGGCCTAATCCCCCTCGCATTGAGGGGAGGGCCCCCGTGCCCAGCAGTGGGGCATTAAATGGGCTGGTATTATTATAACTATATTAACGATATCACACAATCGAAGGCTACAAAATATATTTTAAAGCCTCGGAATTTAATGCAAGCTCGATCGCAAATGTTAACGCGAGTTCAGCAAGCAAACCTCGGAACACTAACAAAACAGCTAAACAATGTGTGACACGTAACTGGGTGATGTAGTGCATTCTAGGCGTTGTGGACACAGCCTGCTGGGCTCCACACAGGGGAGCGCGATGGTCTGTAAATTTTTAACGGGTCGCTCCTCAGTCGCAGTTTTGTTAGCCGATTTGATTTTTTTATTAATTTTACCGTCCCCCTGGAGTAGTGGAAGTGACTATGACACAATGCGTTTTGTAGTGAGTAACAATCGAGACATATAGTCAATTTACTATAGTACTATTGTAACGTTAAACTATCTTCCATATATCACACGTTGTAACCGAAAAAGTTCTATCAACTGGTTCTATTAAATAGCAGAAAAAAAAGATGAACCACTTCGTCTTTTCTTTCTTTGGCGATAAAGTCGTAAGGTTCTATATTCTACAGGTACAGGATAAATACAGGATAAGAGTGGTTCATCTTTTATTTTTCTGTAATTTAATTGAACCAGTTGTTTAGCATCCCCTCTGCGCTGTACATAAACCATCGATATTAAATTTGCTGCACTAGATACATGTAAAGCTACGCGAGTATCGCCCGGGGCGAAGATATAACATTTTTGACGGTTACATTGTTTGCACACGCCCCGGAGTTGACACAAAGACACGGTTAGACGTTGCCGCGGTGCAAAGTGCAATTTTAAAATGTAAACAAAGCGCGCACCTCGAGTCCATAAACTGGATCTCGGATTTCGCCTTATTGAACCTCGGAGACGATGCCGTGTCATGTTTACTTCGTTTATATGCAAAATCATTTTTATGAGGATAATGCATGCGAAATGAAATACATTCAACGACTGATGAGGCACAAAACTACAGGTAATAAAACCTACGTAAACCATCTTTATCTGTTTATTTAGATACATACGAACTTTTCATTGAATAAGCACAAGGTAATTTAACTTCAGCTATAAATAAATGGCTATTAAAACACACCATTTGTATAAACTGACTTCATATCGCGTATACGGCATTTTAAAGATAAAAACTTACACAAAACTAAGGTGTAGAAAAATTACCTATACTCCCAATGTACACTTCTATAAATTTATACGTCAATTTTTAGTATACTCTGTTTCTAGTTGGCATAATCCAGGTTGTACAACCACCATAATATAACCAAAGTTTAGGTCTCGGACAGTGTCAAGCCTTTCCATTTGAGGATACTTTTACGATCGTCTTAAAGTGTCTATAAAACTTTTGAGACGTTTCAATTTCACTCGACTTCTTCTCGCTCTCATCTTGCTAATAGCTTTAATTAAGTGTCATCTCAAGATGACCGTCCTTTGCCTTCAAGTGACATCCTTTGCCTGTATACATAACCGTCACGATAAAATTGGCCCGACGACGACGTTACGTTACAAACGAGCTTCGGCCGCCAACTCGACCGCATGTGGGCAACACTCGTTCGGCCAGTCCGGGATTTTTCGCGAAATGGAATTAAAACGTCCCAGGGGTAAGTGGCAGTGAGAGTAAGAGGTACAAAGTGAAGTGAAGCCGGATAGTGCTCCAGCCACAAAGGGCACAGTCGGATGTTAGGAGCTCTGAAATCCCTCGATCCCGACTCTATGATCCTTGACATAAATCTCTAACCTCGCCATCAAATCTTTTCAGGGGGCGGCTTATGCGCGCAGACACGAAATGTACGCTCTTAATGCGCCCGCATATACTCGCGTATAATATACAAATACGTTTCATATGGGCTGGCATAGTGTAAAGGTGCTATAGGTTGAAATAAACATACGTTTATTGTTGTAATGTACCTATAACCTAATCTAGAGCAGCCTTAAAGTTAAGTACATGTTTCTTTCGAGCGGTTCTCTCAGACATGCAGCTTTCCACGCGCGACACTTATATTCCTTTAATAGTTTAGCGAGTGATAATCAGGGTTAAAAACCAGATTCACACTTAAATTCCAGAAATCCCATCGATGCAAACCGGGGTTTGAACCTGCAACCCTCGTTACTAAGGCGAGTGTTCTACCACCGTGGTTATCACAGATTTTTTTACAAGAGATGTTTAAATAAGAAACAAACTACATTGAGTAGAATTTGAATGAACTCTTGCCAACCAATGATAGTAATTATCGCGGCGGTTGTGGTCCGCCCTTAATCGGAGGCTGAGCCGCTCCATCAGCAAGTGATGATGGATAACGATGCTTCGTGCGTGGCCCGACCCATCCATAACCCGCGCGACGCGACGTTGTCACACGCCATCGATGGTACCTGTGTGCCTGAACTCATCCTTACATCGATATTTTCGTACTAGATTCTAATGTAGGTATAACTGGATTCCTAATATTGTATTAATTTACTGATGGTAGGCTTCGGCCGTGGCTAGTCACCACCCACTGAACAAAGCCATGTCGCCAAGCGGACTAGCCGTGTTCCGGCATGATGTTCGGTGTTGCCATTCATGGATGGCGGGTCAGATCAGTTGCGCTGCATGTGCCTAGTGAATGTAGCGTCTCGATCTACTGCCGCCTTCCTACCTAGGCAAATATGCTCCATCGTAGATCTCATCGTCACTTACCATCAGGTGAGATCGAGATCAAATACTTGCCTATAATGTATAAAAGAAAATAAAAAATAAAAGCGTATTTTATTAGAATGTTGGCACCGCCTTTCTGCTGTAGTATGACTGGCCCTTTATAGATTGAAAGCCTCTGAACTTATACAATTTTAATTCATAAAAGTAAACTGTGGTATGTCTAATTAAAGTGATTCTTTAAATGAGTGGCCGAATATATAAAATTTATTTTAACAATAAAATAATTAATCATCAAGATTAATATGAATTAATGATTCCAAGTACACAAGTGTAAAGATGATGTGACGTCTTGAATCACTAATTTATTAATTAATGTTATTCCTAAAATAATCTGATTATTATCTCATGTTATAGTCAATGTTTTCAAATTGATCCTATATTATTTAAAATGTAGGTATTTAAATAATTTAGTAATTATATCCCCACTACATATGTTTTAATTTCGTCACATTGACCAATTTGCCACTTGGGTTTTCAATCTATTTAATAAATAAAAATAAAACAATAAACTAAATTAACATTGTAACATTGTGTCCATGATGACACGCCATGTGAAGAAGTACCAACTCGTTAGTCAGCATCCCACAGCCGGATAAACGATCCCAAAATGCTCCAAAACTACTGTCATTCCACTTTTATTAGGGTCAAAGAGGGCTATTATCGTTTGGATTAACGATAGATGTGAATAAAAGAGGCATGATATACTAATGGTATTTTAGGTTAGACACGTGAATATCGTTGGAAGTAACAAAATGTCTTTAATACTACTTAAACACTTGAGAACATTTTTACAGCTGACTCCAGAACTAATCGCACATCAGATATTGAAGCAAGAATTACATTTCGGTACACGCTTTGTAATCTGGTCTATGAGCTTGAAACATCACGGAAAAAGAGCCAAATTTCATAAGGTCTGGATAGGCTATGTAAGATTAAAAAGACGGATTTATATATCTTCACGCGATGACCATTGGAGTCGAAATGCAGCGTTAAATGGATGGTTAATGCGGGCGGAACCGCAAGCTAAAGCAAGTTAGAATATAAATCCGCATCGGAACGGCTGCATTAGTTCGCAATAGAGCACTACAGGCATCCTACACTCGCCTCCAATCGCGGCCGAGTTGATGGGACTTAGCGTTGCTATGTTTTCACCACTCCGTTTCGCCGGTGATATCTCAATTTCACGAGGGGCTTCCCCGCTTTCCAACATTAATTTGTTCGTTTTAAATCATAGGCTGAGCGCGGTGAATCACGATTAACTATGTAGTTGATATTATAGGACTATATAGTTAATATTATTCAGGGTTTTTTTAAGACGTCATCAGAAGTAAGTTTGTGTAGCTCGGTAAAAGATGGCTTTTGCTTTGAATATTTTCTGCTCCCAATTAAACACTCGATCTAACAAACTTTTTTTTCGGTAATAAATGTATTATTATTATTATTTACGTATTTCAAACAACAACAAGTGCTGCCATCTACAATTCTAGATACTGAGCCACTAAGTAAGAACTATAGAAAATTATTTCCCGAGACATGAATGTAAATATCCTTGTGAAGCAATCGACGATCTGAGTCGCCATAAGCTGGGGCACCCCGAGGATGCGTAGCTTCATTAATATATCTCCTACAACATTCAAACCAACGACATGATTTTTCATAACTTGCACCAATCATATTAAGCTCCGCAGGAATTGGGCGTAAAGAGCGACTAATTAAAGTAGATAGTCGAGTCGCTATTGTAGAATTCATTAGCAAATTGTGCCCACGACGGTAGAGGTATTTTAGATGAATACGACAAATGAATAGAGCAATGAGAGAGTTGCAGTGCTCTTTCAGAACAGAGGAATTCAGCACAGGGCCCCAATTTTGCTATTAAAATTGACCCACAATGGACTGACAATGGCACTTTAATGCACACAATTGACAGTTAAACTATGAGAATATTATCAAAAGTGACAATTACGATGTCACTCAAATATGAGTAAATTGTTTGGGTAGACTTGGGACCCCAGACTTCAATATAAAGAGTTCATCACTAGTTGACTAGTTTGTAGTCGTCGTTAGAGTCTAGCGATTATCAGTAACCTGAAATATTGTCTTATCAAATTACTCGGTGATAAGCCAGCCACACGAGTACCGAGATCAAATGTAGGTAAATTTCATAGAAAATGTACGAGAAATACCTGACCACAGATTGCGGCCAGTTGATGCGAAGCTTTCAAAGTAATCGGCTTGTGTGCGGTAGCTTAGAGCTAACGTAATAGATCCACCTTTCGATGTCATTAATCATATCACAGTTAACACGCATATAAACCTTTTTGCTGAACATAAAGTTTCATATAACCTCGCAGCGAATGATAAAAATCGACAACCGTAACCCAGTCGCCGGCGGAAACAAAGTTACATTCAGCGATTCATAACCGTATGGCGATGGAAAAACAAAAAAGCCCGATAATTATACTCGTAAAGCGAGTTTGCGGAAGCCGCAAAACGTAATTTAATTTGCCTTGAACGCTGCATCAGAAATAAAGTTAAAACAGTCGCTGCAGTAGGACGCCCAACTTCTAACGCAAATGAATAGCGAATGGCAAAAGTTGTGCCGAGAGAAAAATGATGTCCTAGTCGGCGAGCCAGCCAGGGACTATTGTCGTCGACGGCCATGTTGTTTCCCGATATTATTGTTATTAAACGCACATAAACGGTCCGTTGTTAAGCTTTATAAGCAGACAGGTTTACACAAGAGTTCAGAGTTGCGGCTGTATCCGTAATGAACTGATTTTTGTAAAGCTTTAATTTAATTTCAAGTAGATGTAGGATGTAGGCTGTCTGAGTTTCTGCACCTAGTTAAAATATACAAGTTGTGGAAATAAGAAGGTAATTAGAAAATGTCTAGTTTATCTCAACTTTCTTTTCTTATTCAAATTCATAACACTGTAAATGATGATTGGAAAAGTTCCTATGAGCTTGTAAGTAACATGTGAGTCATTCTTCAATAATATAAGTGCAAGCAATCACATTGTTCACTAATTAAATACGTTCTCGAGTCCCGACCAACACGACGTCCAAGAGCTATCAATATGAAGACAAGTTCATACGCAATTGAACTATAGATAAGACGAAGTCACTTCAGTCTCCGGATAGTTCCAAGTCGAGCCATTAAAGCGAATGAAACGTGCGCCAATAGGAACTTTGTTTTATAACTTTACTCAACAAACAGTAAAATAAAAACAAAGAAAATAGTACTCACCGTTTTCGCCGTTTGCGCTGATACCGTGTCTGGATACTGAATGAGGGCTTGGAATGAATCTGTAAATAAAACGGATGACATTGAGACATGTGTAATAGGTTAATGATTAGTAATAGGACCTATTGATGTTAATGTGACACACTGAAAAAAATACTAGATCAGCATCTAGCAAGAGGATGTAGTAAAGTTTTAAGTTGAAGTCAAAATTGTACTATTCCTGCAAGAAGTTAAAGACGTTAAACTGTATACAAGCAGGTTATACCGATCGCCTTCAAGCACCTGACTCCTTTCTCATTCTTTAGCACACTTTTTTTTCCTTCTATCGCCTCTCTCCAACATAAACCATTATCTTAAAATTTTTGTGCAACTAATCACTGCACATTCAAGTGACAATTTTCGCCATAAAACTTTTGGCGTATTCAAGTCGTAATTACAAAAAAGAACTCCAATTTCAGGTGAGCCTTTTATGCATTACATTTTAGCGTTCCCACAAGGACGAAGAAAATATGGACCTTTAAGAGTATTTAACTATGTATGAAGGAGACAGGGCGTTACTTTTAATTTACGCCGACGTTTCTTGCCCTGAGTGGTTCTACTACACTCTATATTTTATAGACGCAGGTAATTGTTAAGGTACAGGTGGAATCTGAATAAGTATGTTTATTATAAAGAAAAGTTTGTGAGTAATTACGATCTCCATATTCGGCTTTAAGTACTTATTCATGTTATAAAATATTACAGAGCTTGGGTTTTGTTGACGCTTTCTAAAGTTTTAATAGCAGTTTTGGTTTTATTTCAGAGACAGGCAAGTAAGTATAATATTTTAATCAAACAAAAATCTGGTCTGGGGCGTCTGTGCATCATAATATAAACTTTATTATATTTGTAAGTTCCAACAGCACCTTAAGGGTGCCGGTGTCGTGTCGTCTAATGGTAGCTTATGTGGCCAACGCAGGTGTTGCCAGCTCCCCAAATGTTGCCTAAAAATGTGAATTTATGTGCTCACCGGGCGGACGGCAATGATCGCCCGGCTCGTGCCTTAAATTAGGGGGTTTAACGTTTATCCTCTCACCGTAAATACACTCGACGACGAACTATATTACTTGTGGGACCATTCAAGGCGAATGTGTTCGTTACACCTACCCTCATTCTTTATAGATGTTTTTAGACGTTAACGAACTTTATAACTCCAATTCTTATCTGGAAATGTAATTGTAATCAGTTTTACCACCGAAGATACCTATTTATTTTAATATCCTAAATATTATTTAAAATATAAATCGCCTTACATGAAATGTTCAACAATGAAGCCAAGACCGTGCGGGGTTGGTACGCAAGAAATGAAATAAATTCGCACTTTTTCGACTTTATGACGAAAGTGAAATAGGTGTGAAACTTACGCGCATACTCGCTAAAGTGTTGTACATGATAAAATAGCTGCGGTACACCTGAGCCGCGGGAACTGTTCAAGTGTTGGAGGATCGCGCCACGGCTGGGCGCCAATTTCACCTTGTTTGAACGTTCTCGCGTACAAGATATTGCCTGTCAGAAATTCCGTGAGACATCCAACATTCGAGCACTCTTGAGAAAATTGTTTTAAGACTATAAAATTTGTTATATCTCGTGAAACCAGTTTATGGGAACTAGGTATACGAGGAAGTCTGCAAAGTCTGAATTGCTATACCTCTCATTATTTTTATGAAGTATGCATATATGGGTACCTACATTAAATTGGATTGGATCTTTATATGTTTTCGAGATTACACGATCTTAGTTACTTATAAGAAAAATAGATTTAATAACTCATAACCGGCCTCCCTCAGCACAGTCAAGTAAGATAACTTACTACATTATTAAAGGTAAAATGTTTATTATGTTTTATTTGCGGTAATAGCAAAATACAGCCATGTCAGCCCGAAGCTGTATTGGTATAATATACATGATATTCGAATAATAAATAAATAATGCTTAATACTCTTCGTGTTATGTTACTGATAGGGATAGATAATTAGAGTCTTTGGCACGGGAATTGTTCAAGATTTTATTAGCCTGCGGCTTACACTTCGGCAAACAGTAGATACGAGTAGTACCTACAATATCAGTCGCCCAAAAATAAAAGAATAATAACCTCACACAAGTGTAGGGATTGATAAATATTCCTTTCGCATTCCACACAGAAAAACATACCAAAACATATTATGGTAAAGTCTATAATATACAATGCACAGGTATATTAATCTAGTTTTTGCAATAGATACTAATAATACTTTATTAAGTCATGTACATCCAATTAATTATATTTTGCATTTAAGCCGACTAATTCATTTTGCTTCCACGGGCTCGCTTATAATTGTAAATTAGGATTAACAAATCCCTTAATGGAGCCGTGTCTCTGTTGCCACAAAAAGTTAGTTGTATGCAGTTCGATTCCAAAATGGAGCTACCCCAAAATAATTGTCCCCGTCGTCACCCTTTCTTCTCTTTTATTTGTCCATGTTGAAATATTCAGCTGCTAACTCAATAAGGACGCTTGCGGCTCCGATTGCGCGCAAGAAATTCAAATCTCAATCAATCCAGCGTACGCGTCGCTTCATTATGTTTCATTAAAAATTCAACTGGAATGCGCAATTACTTTATGGAATATTTAAAAGACAATGTCTGCGTAAAAACAAGATGGGAGTTGCGGTAAAATTAAAATTTCGTAATCCACGTTTCGCCGTAGCAAAGAGGTCGCTTCAGCTATGTTAATATTAAGCGGCGGGGCAGTCCGCCGACCGATTACAGCATAATTTTGATATCTTACAACCCGACGGCTCCACTGAAATGAGTGAGCTCTATTGAGCTGGAATCCTCGCTCGCAATTTACGTGTCTTTTCAACTTTCCCGTCGACACTCAGATACTACTTGCAAATTGCTAAATACAGCAGCTTCGTTAGCATCATAGTGCACTCACAATCTAACAGCACGACTACACAGAACCTGTTATTTCTCAGAATCCCTCGGCGTTTCGGTATGCGCTGCGGATTGCGTGTAGGCACGCGCGCAAAGGTTATGTCATACAGTGGAAACTGAGACACCATGAAGATGGTATCCGTCGACGAATCAAATCCTTAATTAAGGGGAATCCAACGAGTACATAGACACAATACCTACCACAAACAAGGGACGCATAATAATTGTAGCGGTCTGCTACACCTTAATAAAGCCAATCGGGGGTCGGCAGCAGGGTAAAGGGGGGGGGGGGGGGAAGGCGCGCCGGGCAGGACGGGATTACGGTGACTCCGCGCGCTCTTCATTGAGATTTGTTTCGGGATTAGGAACGCGTTTGATGGTAACCTCCCGTCAACTCGTGCCCGACGCGCCGAGCGAGCGGAACCGCCATTATAAACGTTACTCGTAACCGTATTCAATATTAACGCGATATAAACTCAACAGAATATTCATCAGACAAACTTTGACGGAACTCATGAAAGTAACACGCATGAAACAACACGAATCAAAATTCGGTAATAACTTCTAAGCGATTAATGTTTAAGAAAATTGTTCCACCGTCGAGAGACGTGAGACGTGTAAATATAAATAAATGTGGAATATTGAATTTGGGTTGTTGAGGAAGCCACGTGTGTTCACAGCGATAAGGGTTGACAACCCGCTCAATGTTAATCGACTTAAGTAAAAATTCGCACGATATACACTTTGCATCGAAAATATAGCGTATGATAAATAGAAATAACACCTATCGAAAATAATTTTCTTTATTTGAATCGGAATCTACGAATATATATAAGGTGTAACAATAATGGTGTAATATATTTTAGGAAGACCATTAGTAGGCTATAAAAGTCACATTCCCGTAGGAAAATATCAAATTAGCAAAACGAACGTAGAATAAAAAATAAACCGCGATAAAATCCTTAAGATTAGTTTTATTTCAAATTAGCAAAATTTAAAAAAATAGCTCTACACTACTAAGCGCGCGATGAAACAGTACTCGCTTGCTTTATGGGAGAAAAAATCAAACACCGTTTACACATGTACTTCATGCACAAACGTGATCGTTAAGACCTACTTGCCAAACCCTTAGAATATTTTATACTTTTTTTTTATTATTATTATAATTAATTTTCTCATACATTCGAGTCTGAGGCGGTACGAAGTTTATCGGGACAGCTAGTCATACAAATATAAATGTCTGGGCAACGGCTGTGATATAAAGTAGAGGGATGCTGAGAGTGAAAATGAGAGCGCCATAGAGATGTGGTTTATTTGCTCCGCGCGAGACAGGATAATTGAAGTAAGGATTTGTACGTTCCAGATATGCAATCTACTTCGGTTTGTATCTGGGTATTCTGGGTTCGCGGATTTGATATATTTGACGAGTTTAGGGAGAAATCAAAATATATAGACCTATGTTTAAGCAGCAACCAAGTAGTTATAGCAAGTATCTATAAGCGATCATTATTACATTCCATCAGATGACCCGTCAATATATAAAGACTGTGTACTATAGAGTTAAGAACATTATTATAATAATAATATCATCAGACGAACACATCAACTATACGGTCTCACACTAAGCAACACCTGTATTTTCGGTACCGTGCAATGGACTGAGGACGAACCTAGAATATAATACTCAAATATATATTATACATCCATGACTCTGGTAGAAACATTCGTGTTGATCAGACAAAGTTTGTGTTTACCAGGATTCGAATTCGCGACCCTCGGCGCAGTACACAGTTTGGACTCATCTTTTAGATACTTCTATATGACATTGCATTTTTATAAAATAATTGCGTCCTCCACGACAACAAACAAAATGTCATGGAATACAAAATATATTTCTAATATGAGTCATATATATACAAAGTAACTATATTTTTATAGGTATTACAATTTACAATACATAAACAACGCATTAGACTTAAACGTTTCTAGTCAGACGCTGCTATGAATATTCAAGCAGTAGAATAGGTGCAGGGAAATAGTCCGGAGACTAAAGCTTTTACAATGAGACAATGATGAATGTTGTAAAAAAACGCCTCGGTAACATGTACGTTCGGAAATTGGGAATGCAGCATTAGAAGAGGTGTGGTCGGGATACCGATAGGTTATGAGCGCATCTCCACTGGCCGGCTGCATTGTGTATTCAGATTTGTGAAACAAACCCTAATTGTAAATAGAAGTTAAAAAAAACTTGGTTGAAAATAACACCTGCAATATGAATTATACGAAAATAATATTAAATATTCGAAATTAAGCGTTAATCATCGACGCTAAATCGGCGTCAGAATCGACTTAATTAATGGTGGGCCCGATAAAAATTAATTACTCCAATTCTTTTTAACGATTTCATTGCTCTATGAGTATTCATCTATCGTTAATTTTAGTAATCGGATCCCTGAAGGTATTTCATAATTGAAGATCGCAATTTGTAGCTTTCATCAAAGAGATTATTAAAGCTATAAGTAAATATGAGAATTAATATTTTAATTATACCTATTGTCTGTCGAGATATCACGGCAAATTAATATAATATAATTATACCTATATTATATTTTGAACTCGACTTAAGATAAATCTACTGAATGATTGTACAATGTGTCTATCGTTGTCAGTGCAGACACGTTTCGCCTTATTTCAGGGGAATTTCGTCAAAAATTGGTTTAAATATCCGTTTTTCCGCGAGTTTTCACGCTCGTCGAGATCCCCTGGGGGCGTTGAACGACGAGGTTTTTAAATAAAGTTGATTTGAGGTTCTCGAGTAACTGTGTAATTAGCTAAGAGTGAGCGGTGGCGGCACACTCCCGCTCGCTGCCCCCGGCACACGCGGTAGCTTATCAAATATGTACCTACCTACCTGGCTCCCTCTGCCGGATTTATTTAGGATATGCATGAGGGTACGATTTAAATTTTAAACGGATTGCGCCCTTGGATTTCGGCTGTGTGTTATGTTTTGGTAAATCTATCACTATAACGACCGTCCGAAATTAATTTTAAATCTCGCCCGGTTTCGATTTAATAATAGTTGTTATAGTCGGTGTAATCCCGGGTTGCTATGGACACACTGCGGTTGTGACAACAGGCTTATAAAACGATATATCTGATAGCAAATTACAGAGCTGCTGCATAATTAATTTGGTGGATTTTGTACAAAATTGTGTTAAAATAAGCGGAAGCCTCGCGAGGTGTGGTGCGGTTGGGAGGTATTGTTTGAAGGGATGTGTGCGGTAATGTACCCCGCCTCCCGCTTTCCTTTCCGGCTTTTTCCTGTAAGCTTTTCATACGCAAGCTGTGTGCTCTTGCGTCATCCATCAAATTTGCGTTCATTGTTGAAATCATTGATGTCTTCATCAAACATTGTGGGTACGCATATGCATCACATGGTCGCATTACTTTAATCATTCTTAATTTAATCTTACACCTCTACTGTCGCATTCTATGCGATAATTAAATAATAATTAAAATACTTAACAGCATAATCCGTTACCTATGCCGCAGTATTTTCAATAAATTATGAAAGATACAGTTTTTTTGATTATAGCCTGCATTATCTTATATTTAGGGAAGTATGAGGAAATATTATTCACTGGCTAATCTACAGACTAAGGTAAATGTATCGCTGTTATCATTTTCAGTATAATAGGCACAATCCTATTATTACCGTCTAACTCAAAGGGGCCAGTCCTCACTTCCCTTCTTAAACCAGTTTTATGACTCTATAACCTAGTTTCAGATCTAGGTCGTACCACCATCTACTTTTAAACCTGCTGCGTTGCTTTAGAACACACTGATGCACATAATGTTAATAAAGATGTTATTTACTTACTATTTTTAGTGAACGTGACAATCTTGAGCACCTTGCCGTACCGCTGGAAGATTGAGTAGAGTACGTCCAAGACTATTGGGTATAGCATGTGTTCTATGATCACGCGCAGCACTGTGTTTGGTCCACCCTGGAAAAGATAAAGCCGCCTTAGACTGGGGAACAATTTGTGTAACAACAATATTAAAATACCTATACAAAAAGTCCAATTACTATACCTGAAACTATATATTGAATAAGTTGAAGGGAGGTGTGAGATTTAACATTATAACACATGGTTAAATTAATATTATCATTGTTCCAGTTTTTGACTATCCTGAGATAAAAATCTTAACACCTGCATGTCTAGGTAATTATGTTACAATAATATTAAAGATAATTTGTATAAAGAGTTAAAACCATGTTCTGCATTTAACTGACTATTCATCCGCCCATGCCAAAAATATATTCTTTCCTAACACCCTAAACCTATTCAATATTAACGAGACTAACCTCCAAATTAAAATGTATGATTACAAGTAGCTTCTTCCTTATCCATTACCATACAACAATACTTTTGTACGGGAAACTAATAGGCCACCATTACATTCGTATTAACAGGAAATATTGCCTATAATGAAACTCCCTATGGACACTTTGTGACTACCCGAGTCACGATACAAGAGAGGTTTGCACACATCACAATGCGATGCGATCATGTCTAATATGTCTTAGTTAGCTTCGTATCGGTCCGCGGGGTGCTGTGGTCGTGTCGTGCGGTGTGTGTTGTAAAGCCAGTTCAATATGCATGTCCAATTTAAAGTTCGCGATTAACTAGACATGATTATTTGTTAAAGGTTATGAGATTGGTCTGAGTAACGAGTTTAGTTTTGTAGAGTCACGTGGGATAGTAATGTGTCGTGTTTGCTTGAACACTCGAATTTGGGAGTACAATAATGTAGAGCTTATACATTTTAAAGCACGAATACAATCATACCAAGCCCAATGTTTTTAAATGCTAGTTTTACTTCAGTGCTCCTTAAACTCGAAAAATGCATGATATTTTAGAAAGCTCGTAGCAGCTTACAGTCTAAACTCTATCTTCAGCATATTGACCGATGAGACTGCTTGATCTTCAGACAGACCTAGATCTCCAACTACAAGTTCATTCGAAAAGCTATAAATGTAATAACATATTCTACATTATAGATAATGATAAAAGATTGGCACAGTTTGTAATGGCTCTGCTTTCTGTGCTGAGTGTCCCAGGTTCAAATATCGGTACGGCCAACCCTTATGTGGTGAGCACGATAATGTTTGCACTAGAGTCATGGATATTTAATATATATACTCGTATAACGAATTATATACTGAGCCCGCCCCTAGTCCATTTAACAGTAACCATAGTAAAAGTATTGTTCAGTTTGGTTCCGTACAATGGCCTGGCGATATTATATTATAAAGACTACAACGGTACTCGCTTGATTATTATTAGGAAGTTTTTTAAATGCCAATACATATCCACGTTTTTGCAAATCGGTTGGCGGACGAATACTAAACAAATTGTTATAGTTGTGGCTTATGAACTCCTTTATACAAGAAATTCCATTAGATAGTATCTAATGCATAAGCAGATAGTTAGGATACTCGGTACCCCCGAGGCGATGATCTGTCGATTCGTCTTATACAGCACAGCGGTGCACCACCGTCTCCATCTTAGCCAGTCTGAGGCACCCAGCGGGAATACTCAAACCTAATTTGCGCAGAGTTTCATATATAAGGTATTTATAATCGGCTCAGGTTTTGTGATTCATTAAATGTATTCAGTGCAAACATTGCTGTTCTATGCAAATATATTACATTTAGTAAGGTCGGTAGAATGAATGATGGGTACAGGTGAAATTAATTATGGTATAGTTAACTATTGTTGGAGACTAAGAACACGGTTAATATAATCGAGACTTGCGTAGCGCAAACTATGTTATAAATCAATTTAAGAATTCAACTACAATAGTAATTAAAATCTACTTTGATTAAAAAAATTCTGACGATATTGAAAATGATTTCTCAAATGTAAAAAATTTGAAAAATTCACCAACTCTACAATCCCACACTAAACAACGTTTGCATTATGGGTACCGTACAATGGACTGAGGGCGAACTCAGTATATAATACTTATATAGATATTAAACATCCATGACTCGGGTACACACATTCGTGCTCATCACACAAAGTTTGTTCCAATCAGGATACGAAACCGGGAACGGCGGCACAGAAATAAGGGTCACTACCAACTGCGCTAATCAGGCCGTCAAACTTTAAAAAATGTATAAATATTTCCACATGATACATTTATGAACCCCATCATAAAAATAAAAAGTGGAAATATTGCTGTATATGTTGTTGTTATATTACTTGAGGTCTACGTAATACGATTTATGTTATGTATCGGTTTAATTATTTAACAATTATAAAACTACTATTATAAAGTTTGTTATAATATTGCAAATACTTTATCTATGTAACGTTAATAATATAAACTGAACTTTTAAATTAACATTACTTAATAATATAAAAAATATTTGAAATTGGTACATACTAAGTGGTCCTGTATCTCCGTGCCACCGTTGGCTGGCTGTAGGGCGGCGCCCGCGCCCGCGACGAGGGCGGCCCCCGCAGTGTTGGAGATGACTTGCGCGGCTTGTAACGCCGCCTGCGCCGATGCCGACTGTGAACATTATTTTTACGTTATTTTGTGCCAAATTAATTTAAAAACAGTATAATTTGTTTCAAAACCTATCCTAACACAGACTGCAACAAATTTATAAACAAAAGCGGCTCGCACAAAACCCTGATTATTATTAAGCTATGAGGAAAAATCGATTGGCACATTAGATTGTGACTTTGCTTCCGAATCCCTTATGCGAAAACTATGTGTGATAAGCACGAATGTTTGTACCCCCGTCCAGTGTACAGTACCCATAGCATAAAAGTTACTTAGTTTTATTATTATTATTAATCTATAGGTACTAATAAGCCAGCGCTTTCTTTTCGTACAAAATAAACAACGTGCTAATTGGACTCATTCCGGGCCTGTACAGAAATGTATCTCTCGCGAATAAAAGCTCACATTGTCGCGCGGAAAAAATGTAGGTACCTATCTATACACAAAAGCCCACTCTCATATTTGTAACAATGAGTGTAATAGAGAGATATCTCTCTCACGCGAGGACCAGCATCGGTGCTCCAAGTCCTGATAACATTGACCATCGCAAACAAAGGAACGCGTTAACTTTTTTGTATGGCTTTTATTATTGTGAAATATAATATTTCACGTCTAACGACGGTATTATAAATAACATCATTATTATTATGGAAACACCAAGAGGCACCCACCAGATTAATAACTATCCGCCTAAGCTGAAGCGACTAAGTATTATTTGCACTATGGAAAGGAAGAATCATGGAAATGTGGTATCCATGTAAATGTGGGAACCATTAACTTGTAATTATATACTTAGAGTTAGTACCTATTAACCAGCTACTCGAGCCTGTCTAGCCGTTCTTACATTGTTCTCCCATTCCCATAACAATGTTCTGCTCATGAATGTGTAAAATCTTTTTAGAAAGAGCAACTATGGAGTCTCTTGCCCGTTCTTCTCCATAGGCATTCCGAACGGATGGTAAAGTCGTAGTTTAGCATTTTATGAAAATTTTGACGATTCGAAATATAGTACGATAACGATAGGCAATATTCTGATTTTGAATGTTAAATAGTAGACGAACATAGTAACGAATAATACAAGCGATAAACTACAAATATACTTTAGCGGTAACAATACAGAAACGTTAACGTAAATAAACGTAATAGAACTAAGTTAATGCTCACATGAAGTAGTCTAAGACCTGATAACATAGACCGCGTCAAACAAAAGCCGCAATAAACTTATTTTGTATGTACGCCGGACAATTTGTTAACATTGTTGAGCAATATTGGGGATGCACATAGAGCACTCGTGAACGTTAAGTATCGTAGATAAAATTTTGAAAATTGCTCCATCGACACAACCGTTTTAATGTCTGACTGTGTTATAAATTATGCTGTAGATAAGGTAGCATAAATGTATCTAATTCAAGCGTATCGGGTTTGATTTTTGTAAAAGTAAGTAGATACAATAAGAACCTATTGCACTTTATATGAATATGATTAGGGATTAGAATAAAAAAAAAAACTTATAGTCAATGTCCATTATCAACTTACCTGTCAACAGCTAAGTAGAAAAATACGAGAGCAACAGATATCAAACAGTGGAAATAGGTAACGATCTTTATAGATACTGTCATATACAGGCATTAAGCCGTAGACAGAAAGGCTAATATACACTTAACAAACGGTACTGAAAATAATAATCTTAATAAGTATAAGCGTCTATGAGAAAGTCCCTAAACGCCTTCACATTATAAAAATAAAAAGTGTAATGACACGCGAATGAAATACAGCGTGTTGTTTACACGTTACGATTGTATGCAAGGGGTGCCACACTTTGATCCTATATTTTCACATGGCTTTGCGCGACGACGGGCTGACAAGCGGGCAGGCCAGACACAAAAATAAGGCTTTAACCGTGTCATGGTAAGCCTGCCGTCGACGGCAAAGGCTCCGGTACAAATTCACGTTGACTTGTTCGCCCTCACTCCACTTTTTCGATGGAACGTATTCTTTGATATTTATGTGGGAGTCGGGTAAGGTATTGTTCTTGTTTAAGGAAATGTTTTGGGCTACCTTCATAACGTTACATAATTTTCAGAATGCAGAACATGGCACTCATGTATTAACTCTTAATTTGCCAATTAGTTACTTCTGTTCAGTAATATCATAGTAAAAAATACCAGTGTCTCTATGAAATACCGATCAAATGTTTCTTATAGACAACAGATGAATAAAGTAATATTCAAGCTGATATCACGTTAAAATGTAAAGGTGAAATATTTAAATATCGCAAAACGAACACGCAACGGTCGACGACCGGGGATGCGATTCCATCAAAAATAATTTCCGTGTCAACGACGCTTGCTATGTCAAACTCCGTAGTTATTTAAAAGGTCCCTTTCGCGGGAATCGCGAGCCAATCTTTTGCGCAGACTACTGACAGACGCTCGGGAGACGACCAGAAGCGACAAAATAACTCCGTCTGAGGAGAGTTCTATTCAACGACCACAAAAACCTTTGCGTCGCATGATTGATCAAAGCTTGGCGTTCAGTGCACGTTCTTTTAAATGCATAGTTGGCCGATGAGACGTATTTAAAGTATTTCAAGCAAAAGGTAAGTGTGATTAAATTCCAACATTTTATAGGAGCTGCGTGGATCAGACATCTTCTAACGATTCAGATAAAAAAATACTGATTAACATCAAGGATATATGTCTCTTTTCTTGCGAATCGCAAGGACAAAGCCTACTCTATTCGCAACAACAGCCTCGTTATAAGTTTTAATAGCGCTACATACAAAGAGATCCCCAAATGTGACGATATAGCAATAAATCTGTATAGCAAGACACTATCTGATATTGTTACTTACACATTTCTTGTGGAATTGAAATAATATTTTCTTAGAATATTTCAATGGAAATAAAAAATCTTTAGTACACTCGCAAATAGTATTCGAAGACATCTGAGGATTTATCTTTGTAAAATTCAATAATATGTGTTTCAAAACTGTCACACGCGGTGAAGAATTGCTGTATTTATACGTTTTATTCAATAAACGCTAAGATGGATCGTCCATATCTGCCATATATAATTCACTAAAGACATTTGATTGACTACGTATGTATCCTATTATGTATAAAAACATTATTCATACCAACAAAATGTAAAAAATATACAATCATCAGTTACTTTTCGTTCAAAGTAAAATGATATTCAAAGATGAATTGTACCCATGAACATCTTTGAGGAAAATGAATTCATCTATAATGATAACGAGACCTCTTAGAGGAGCGAGTCACGTCATTATGAAGTATCGTAAGGGCGGTTGTTCGTGAAGTCAACTGCCTCAACCGTCTGGTCTCAAATACCCAGACACCGAATTACGACAAGGGATTTTCATACTTGATTTCAGGATTTTGAGGTGAATTTTTATTTTCTTATTTGTTTGGTTTTGAAATAATTGGACAAGCGTACCTAGTAGGTTAGGTACTTACGAGGTAGCCAGCCAAATTGAATCTTGAATTCATTGTTTTATACTGACATTTCTATCTGTCTAATTAATGTTCAATTTCAATAAGTACCACTACCACAAAAAAGGACTTAACAGAAAGTTGCTGGAACAATACATTTTCTGAAACAAAGACGCCTATTACAGAATATTTACTCAAGGTAACGGAGATTTATGTAAACATCTAATAGACACCTAGTTGTATCCGTTTTGAGTGTAATCATCATATTAATTAGGCGTTGTGTTGACATGAACACTTGTGTGCATTGCTGGCAATTAGATCAAATAATCTGTAACTATTTAATAAACAGTGTAATGTATAGCGTCTAATGTTGACAAACAACAAAGGATTGCGAGTTGTGTAATATACCTACATAGCTACCGAATTAGCTCTGAATCAAATTGGAGATTCAAAGTGCATTTGCAACTTGTACAATAAGTAGATTTTTAAACAAAATAAACTGTATAATAATATAATAACGGGTAATACAATTCGAGAGGAAGTTACTGGATTAATAAAAAAAAAAATGCATGGATATATCGCAATACAGTAAGAATAACAATAAGCAAAAATCGATGCGAATAAATTTCGGGCACAGCTAGTAATGGTCTACAAAGATCATCACTACCTTTTCTCATAATATTCATTTATAGGCTTAACTATGTTCGTTTACAGGAAAGAGGGAAGATTCAGCCAGGTGGGTGGTATGCCTGGCGGAGCGGCCGCTGTGCCCCGATGGTTATTGTCGGGATCTTTTATATACGTTACGTGCTCCAAAAACTCTCTTCATTCATACCAAGACTAATAGAAATTTAATAAATTTAAAATGGCATTAGGGTCACGAAAGAAGCCTCGAGCAATGAAATTTAAGGTACTTTTCGATCTCCGGCGCACCCTGGCCAATTGACAACCTGTTGATTTGCCATCAACACGCTAAGAACAATGACATATGAAAACGTTTACGCAAAAATGCTTTATAATACCATTGTAACTGGACGAAAACATTAAATAACTGTGAGGATTAAATAACTAATTCCTTATATTATATGGTATCCTACAAAGATAAGATCGAAGGCTATAAACTGGGTCAAGTCAATAATTATTTTCAAATGATGTGTACACAATCAAGCCAGTAGATGGGTAGGCAGGTGGTAAGAAGCTAACCCTTGCCGCTATCGAGTGGCATCTGTCAATTATTTCCACTCTAATTTAGGTAAGAACAATTTCTCGATATTATCAGCCATCAAAATGGTTGAGGGTTTGTTTTTGATAGGTTTCGTGGATAAACGAAACTAATTAAGCGTTTTAATTAATCCTCCCATTGGGTGTTTTGTTACCAAAAATATTGATTTCCTCCTGGTAAGAAAGGTTCATTCACAAACGTTCCGTATTTATCTCTTCCTACTTTCACCGCACATTTTCCGGTATTATCGGGTAGCGTGGAGCGGCACCAATTGATTTATGTGTAATATCCTTTAATCAATTTCTCAACATGGTCATCTGGGCTAGAGAACGTAAAGGCGGCTGTTTCCTTCGGTGTGAATAATAAAAGAAGGTGAGTTTTATATGTTACACAAAGCAATTTTGGTAAGTTCAATTTACAGCAGGGATAACCTAAACTTGGAGTATCGCTTGGCAAACTTCGCAAATGGGTAAGAGCTTACGTGATTTAGTAATTATCTGGTAGTTTGAAATTATGAGATAGATCTCAATAGCAGCAGGTAGCATACATTTATTTTGCTAATTTTCTCTGTCTTCTTTTATTATAAACTATAATTAGAAATTACTAAACGGTACTTGAAATGAAAAATCAACCCAAGCAATGGGACATTAAAATAGGCAGATCGTTATTATTTTAAATCTTCATTAATCTTCACTCCAATGACCCTATTTCCTTGATTTATATGCATTTTCTGTATTGCCTTTGATCACATATCTATATTTAATAAATCTTTGCTAATTCCTATCATAAATTACCTTAATGACGTTATTTTTGTTTATTATCTAACTCTAATTAAGTATTATGAGTTTATCGTTAAGGTAGTAAAAATTAAACCAACTAGACAATCAACAAGACAAGAAGACACTAAAAGGATTCAAGATAATTCTTAGAGCTCCAAGACGTTAAGAGGAGACATTATTTTTTTATTATCCAACAACTAGAATGACATCTCATAAAAAAATATTAGAAAAAAAATCGAATTAAAAACTAACGGCAGGTACCTAAAGTTGCCGACATACCATAAAATAAAGTACCTAGATCATTTTATTAGTTAGGTTTGTAAACCATATTACCAACGATCTGTAAATAGGTATTTTTAACATATTTTTGTTCAGTTTAATGCAGGTATAGACAGCCAAATATACGCATAATGTGATTAGTACGTTTTTTAAATATAGAATCCAAAAAAAGAACATGAACATTATAAATCCATTTACGCCAGCAAAAATACGTTGAAACTTTTCGCGACATTATTAATTATTGAGTCGCGACACGCACACGTGATCACGACTCGGTCTGAGCCGCGACACAAAACGGTAATAGTTTACTAACTCAATCAAATCAGGACATCACCGGCGGACCCGTCCCGACGCGCGCCTATATTGAATACCGTTATCTAAATTGTGGGTTCTTGATGCTACTACAAAGATTAAATTAACAGGTCGAGTGCAGACCGGTCGGGGTCGAATTCCCCATTCGAATTCGGCTTTAATGCTCGATCGCGCTGCGAACGATAATCCGCTTGTTGTTGTAATAGGGCTAATTGAACTGTCGTTACGTTATTACGTGTTGGTGTGGTTTAGTGCGTTATACATTTAGTTTAATCTGTTATTGTAAATCGTTTTAGTTTGGCCAAATTCTTTACTGGTATCAACTAGCAATAGGCGTTGTCGTAGTGGAGCGTTATATCCAAATTTATAATAATAGTATTCTCAAAAAAAAAATTCTTTTTGAAGTCGGTTAAAAAGGGCCTCTACGTGTTGGACCCAAGTCCCCACGCAAGCCTTCCAAAGATCTGAGTATAGCGCGCGTGGAGAGAGACATTATAATAAAATGTGAGGAAATCAATATTATTCCTGGGGTAAAAACAAATGTTTTTTGGTTTTATTTAGGCCATAATTTTGACCCCTGATTTCGTAAGAGTCAAATGCATTTAACCGAAATTTGCTATTTCGGCTGTGATCTCTCTAGAGCTGTTGCGTCTATCTGTGATTGTGTATTGTTTTTGTATAAACATGCTATAGTCGTCCTAAAAAAGATTATAATAGGTTAAGCGACACTACCCACTAGTGAATAACTCACTGCATTGCTGTGCGTCTGGTCGGTCTTCAGCTCCTTGTGGTTGGAGAACTGCACGTACACGGCCCGGCCGCGGAGCTGCGCCACGCACCCACCGAAGTACGCCACCATCGCCACCGCTGATATCTCCTCCGCCATTTCAAGGAATGCCTGCAACAAGAGATAACACGCTATACAACTAGTTAAAGCAGCAGCAATCATAGTCAAGCTGGTAGATTGAACGCTCGCCTATGAAAACAAGAATCAGACTCAGAATATTTTTATTCACGTAGACCATTAAGTACAGTACTTATGAATCGTCAAAAGTTACAAAATATTATGCTACTACTTTACCACCCGTTCGAAATACGTTCTTATGGAGAAGAACGGGCAAGAAACTTCATGGTTGCTCTTGTTTTTGCAAGCTATTCATGTGTGTATCTCATTTTCAATAATGACTATCACTGGTTGTGAAGGCAAATATCCTGAGAACACCTTCACGTCGAATGTCCTGTGAAGTTCACCAACCTGAAATGAGCCAGCGAGGTGGACTATGGTCTAAATTCTCCTCATATTGAGAAGTGTGTCCGGTATATTGGCATAGGTTCGCCCCCTTTTACATTGGGACCAAATATGATTGGCAGAATGTGGGTGCACTGCAGTGTATCTCGACCTACCTCTTCAGGGATCACAGGCGTAAAGGTGTATAACTAGGTAAGAGGTTAGCATTAAAAAATATAGACAAGTCGTGTCTCGTGAATCAGTCCTTGTGGCTTTTAGCGTGGTCGAGTGCATACATTATTATTGATGATGAAAATTTAATAATACCTTATTAGAGTGCCTATAATATATAAAAGACTAGAACATGCAATGGTGAATTCACAACGGTGTTATGTAACGTGGCTGGTGTAGCCATATAATGATTTTAACATCTAATTTTAAAAATGTTTTTCTAGCAAAGAAAAACAGCGGAGCCATTATAAAATCTATCTTGTTTAATTAGGGTTAAAAACTTTAGTGCGCACCTCATAGTATTTTTTCGCTTCGGAGTCGTAGTAAACAAACAAATCAACTCATAACAATCCGCACACAAATCGTTAGCTAAGCCCTGAACCGCAACTATAAAACCTTTCGGTTCCCCGTAATAGCTATAAATCAATTGTTTAACTGCGGTAGTGTTACGGCGCGCCCCAGCCCAACGAGGCCCGTGTTTGCCGGCCTATGGATAGAGTCCCAATTAATCGGATCTTTGAACATAATACAACTCTAGCCGCAACACGGGACAGATCAGTGAATGCTCTCCACAACATAATCTAAATGCATTATCATTTCAATTACCATTTATGTTTATAAGTATTTATTATGTAGTAGGGCTGTAACTTTCTACCTAGAGTATGTTAAGTATGTTAATGCTGTTATAAGTACAACAGATGTTAACAAAATCCCTAATCCCACAGACCTGGGCTTACTGGTCAATGCTAATCCTATATAATCAATTAATATGTTCATATTACCCCTAGTTAGTTCAATACATTTATTTTAATATCGAAATGCATAATAGAGTCATATATGATTCGTAAACAATGAAGTGCTACATAACAATTGCCCTGTCTATATTGCCTACATTTTAATACAAAGATTGTACCGGGGCTTTGTTCCTACTAGCTTTAAAAAAATATGCATAAAGTATCCAGTAACCAACCCTTATTTGACGTAGCGTTTGCAACCACACAGTTCTGCTGCTGGCATTGGACAATACACGGTACATACAAGCTGAATCGGGGTATTGCTCGAAAATTAAATGGAACACTTGCCTGGGGCTACTTAAAACTGATATGTTGATGAAAAGCGGTCACAAACCGCAGGGAAATTCATATCTCTTTCAAACTATTCATGTTAACATTTCCGTATAATAACTTTGTTATTGATTGGACAGTCGATTTGATGTATTTTATATTCGATTTCTAACAATATACTATAAGCTAAACTGACCAGCCTGACTCACCGAAATGATTGAAAACTCAAAGCCAATGTTGTATATTATTAAACGGTTGTATACTGTTGTAAAATAAAAAAACGAATATACATATACTCCGACGTTAACAAAAAAACAAGCTAATGGAAAATTCGATATCTAATCGATACTCGTATCGATACAGTGCAAATTAATGGACGTGTAGCTGCCACGAGCAAACATTGTTAAATAGTGTCAACGCCTCTTTCGCTTTAATCACCGAAAGTGGGGGCGAGTGTCCCGCGCCCGCTCGCGCCGGTGTTTGCCGATCTCTCCACAGATGGCACCTTTGTAACTGGACTCTCACAGGCTCGGTGACCATCAACTATAGCCAATACTTTTCATCATAGACTCGCAGAGGCAACGGACTTGCCCGGGCTGTTAGTGCTTCATATCAATTAGTGTCTTTATAATAATGGAGATCGATGGTCTAGATAAATAGTGCAACATGGTGTGTAGAAGCCTATTACGTATAAGCGTATGAGGTCTAAAATATATTTCAGAGACTTTGGATAAGCTTGAAATATTTTTTTTTCTTAAATTCTCATTTCAATGTGGAAGCGCATTTTAATTGTTGTTATAAGCGAGGAGTGCACAAAGAAAACAAATAAACAAAGCGTAATATAAATTTTCGAGAGTATGACCCTTGTGATATTTTTTCCATTACTCGCACCTCGAGGGTTGCTAGTAAAAGACACCGAATATTTCATAAGAAAAAGCGGGCATAGCGCCTGTGACCGTTCATAAAAAGGGATTCGACTTGTTCCTCTTGCTGGTAGAGAGATTGTTTTCCTTCATGGCGCGATATACGGGGGCGTCATACACGCTATTTATTAGAGGGGATAACATTGTCGTGCGACCTCCAGCCTCGCGTAATAGGATTTTCCTTTTATTATTTTATTTGTGGGCTGTAAACTAACTCATTTTTAATTTGTCGGCGGGAAATCGTAAATTTGTCGTAGCACGCGCAGACGGGTGTTTCGGCGTAAAGCCTGCAGTAAAACCGGCTGGATGTCGCCTTAAAACCTGCTAGGTGCGCTCGCGTGATCATGGGAACACGCTGTGATGTACTACTAACTGTACTTCGACAACTTGTTTCTGGACATAAAATGTGAATCTTGATGTAAGTTTATTTCAATACGTCTGGCCTGTTTGTGGCTCTCATATGGATGCCAATTTTTTTGTTGTTATTGTTTGAACCACCTGCACCATGGGTTTATGGTACTTTCTTCCATTAAACAAAGCTGTATTCGGTAATTATTACCCTAATTTGCGCTTACTTAAAATTACAAAGGCTAGTTGTTTTTTTATTAAATGAATTAAGATATTACAAATTCATTGAAATTGACGCTTAGTAAACCGTCATATACTGTAATGTATACTTTCCGCTTATTCACGAGCCCTTTGCGGTCCCAATTGAAATTGATTTTAGATGACATCGAACTTAATTTCCGTTAAATATAATTTCAAATGCAATCTCGTCCTTAGGTTCATTTGCCAAGTTTTCTTGTAATTTTATACATTGATAGGTACTCGTAGCGTACTCAAAATATGGCCCTGTCAATATTTGTTTGGTTGATTCATTTTGTATGGTTCAAAGTCCATTTTGACTCGGCAATAGATAAGCTTCGGTCGTCTTGACGGGGGATGGTAGGGTTGTCGATCATTCTCAAATTGCTTCCCATCTAAACGATGGTTGGGCATTTTACATAAAACGTCATTCATTTTCCCGGTTATGATTTTTTGTTTCCCAACGCTGATTTTTAAACAAGATTTTGTGAGGAAAAAATATCCCTTCTATACTGTAAATATAACAGGAGGACGGGAGTTTTATTTTACGTGAAAAAAAATATAGTTATATTTACGGTATAACAGGCTGTTATCTATTTATAGCTAGTTTCTATTTCATCTTTGATACTAGGAGTTCAGCTTTTCTTTTTAGTAGAATTTAGAAGAACCTTGCGTTTAGCATTGAGTTATACAAAGGCTCCAGGATATGGTAAAACGAGAGAGTTGATAATAACTTGGACAAGAAATCCCCACACACATATGTATATACTAATGTTGAGGCTGGACTCTAATACAGACTCTGCTAGCAATGCATAAGCCGTGAAGTAAAATAAAAGGCCAGCTGAAACCAGTGGCAGAATATCCCGGCCTATTTGCGGACACTGCGACGCCCACTTGTTGTATCCGAGAGGACCGCTCCGGGCCCCAGTAACATCGGGACTTCGTTTACTAAATGAGTGTACATGTACGTTGTAGTGGACGAATACGTTCCTCTTGACCATTGCTGTAATTATTTATCTACCTCATGTAGACTGCTCAATATGATAATAACAAAATTACTAAAATCGAACGGTTAGTAAAATAATGCAATACCTCAGACACCCCAACTTATTTCTTAGATATAGACAGCCTGATTAGCGCAGTTGGTTGTGACCCTGCTTTCTGGGCCGAGGGTCCCGGGTTCGCATCCTGGTAGGGACAAACTTTGTGTGATGAGCACGAATGTTTGTACCCAAGTCATGGATGTTTAATATTTAAATAAGTAATACTGAGTTCGCCCCTAGTCCATTGTACGGTACCCATAATACAAGCGTTGATTAGTGTGGGACCGTATACTTGGTGTATTATACCGTATACTGCATATTGGCTGGCGATATTTGATACGTATTTTAATTGTATGAAATTATTTAACACCGTACACGTAATTTACGTAACTTATTTTATTTTTGTATATACGATTCAATTTGCACCTTTTGCTATCGTAAGTTATGCTAATAACGACCATATCATTGAAGAAATATTACATATTTAATAATAGTACAACTGATTCTGAATAAACAAATTTTGTATTTTGATTAAATACATACTACATGTCATCAATAATAAAGTAGGTTGGTACTAAAAATAACATTACATTAAATGCGTTTACAAAAAGGTACTAGCAATAATAATATTATTCGAGTATTAGTCGAGGTATAGTATACTTATAAAAAGGTATGGAAAATATAGGTACCTGATTTTTGCCTTTAAGCACGAGTACGTTGGTGACCCTTCCGAAGGGCAGGCCGAGCTGAATGATCTCTGCCTCCGTCGTCTCGTTGGGTATGTTCCGTATGTGAATAACCCGGGAGGGTTTGCCCACATTCTGTTCCAGTTTCACCTGTTAACAAAATAACAGAAAAAAATAAATAATTTTTTTTCACATTTACTGTTCGCTGATAAAACATTGCATACCAAAAACACGGTAAACACATATAAAATATTTCGCTAATAACCCACCAGGTCACAAGGCAATTAAAAGAACTGCAGCAATATTAAAAAAGAAACCGCATCCAAGCACTTCTATACATCGTGTTCGCCCCACGAATTAGTAACTGCCTAATAGAGTTCCACCAGCGGAGAGCGAATCCAAAAGGCACGCGTACAAAATGACCGGTCTAATATACATAAATAAACCTAGCATTGTTCGTGTGGAAGAGCCGGTTGGATAATTGAAAAGTCGATGTAGTATAATTGTCGGGGCTTATCGGGCCCAACCCCGATGTGGGCGCTATTGTTCCCCCGAGAGCCTTTTGATTACGGCGGCGGTGGTCCCGAACCGAGCCCGAATATATTGTAGCTTTGTATGACACTTCACTTTCCATTCGAGTGAAAAGAGCAACCTGTACGGTTACGGTTTTATTGTGATTGACTAAATTCATAAATCTAATAACAATGTAGGTGTAAATTTACTGAAGACAAAAGAATAAAATGTGGAGTATATTCGTTTAATGACGTAGAATACCAAAAACTGTTAGACTAATCTGAAAGGTCACAATAACGCACCGAATAAAATGATATTTTTATAAATTCATGTAGGCACGGTAACTAAGTGCAAGTTCGGATTTGGACCATTGGTAGTCAATTATATAAACAAGGATAAAAAAGTCACATTACCGGGTAAGGGTATGTGATGTTGCACTGCTGTGCTTCCACCTATTGCCGATGGCATTCTAGTCCCCATGTATTTCTCTAATATAATAAAAAAACTGCCGAAACATTTGACACTCGTTTCGTCATTAAATTGTCTGAAACATTTCAGTTGGAACAACTAAGAAGATTTGAGGAGTTGTGGGCTATCTAACCGTCCCCCTTTTTACGTTCTTTGGCGGGCGGCGGAGCGTAGAGGTGTAACAAATGAGTCTAATGCCTATTAGTTCGACCTTGTTAAGTTCAGACAAAGTGGAGCTGCTAGCCTCAGGAGAGTGCAGAAAAGGCGAAACATTTGGCGAACTGGCTTTTAGTCTTTGATATGTGTAGCTTTAGCAACATATCTGGGACTGTCGTTTGACGTGATTATTAAAATAAGTAGGAGGTTTTACAAATTGAAGAAATTGTGAAATGCCGTCATCATTATTTGATTTCATACGCACACTTAATTATATTAATTGTTTCCACCGCGGATCTAATTCAACGTAAAGAACGAGGCATGTATCGAATATTAAAATGATTTAACAAACCACTACCTAACTCTACGAAAGAGGTATACAGATACGATATTTTTTTAACAATCCCAATTTCATTACAATCGGCATCAAAAGAACCAAATCTCCGTAAATAAACAAATAAAAATATTTTTCCACAGTGACTTGCGTAGGGAGGAATAAATCGTAGCACACGCTCGCCCACCTCGAGGGTACATTTCGGTTATTTTCTCTTCTCGCGAAAGAAAACAACTGGTACGTAAAACGAAAAGAAGGACATTACTTTCGCTGGGTCAGAAAATCTGCGAGCAACGATTTCCACATCAGGTACTTTAAATCATCCGCTCGGTCTCACATTTCATCCATAAATATTAAATCTTGGCTCGGTTGCTTGGATAGAAAAAAAGATATCGTATGACATTTCCGAGCAAGGATTTCCCGGAATCGGTCAATTTTCCCGGTGATCGCCCCGGCCGTGTTTATTGAAACATTATTTCTCAGTTGGCCGCGTCTATGGCCTTTTATCATTAACTAACAACTCTCGCACTCGTGTTGATGGGAATAGAGATTAGAATAGGCAAGGCATCAATAGATTAACACGTTCACTATGTAATGTAACGAAGTAAATTTATAGCGTTTAAAGCTAGAATCTAATTCTACGTCAACAAAATTTGTTTTATAACAATACGGCTTCACAAACGAATATCTTATTTCAAAGCAAGATAGAGTTGAATTTACTCCTATAATTTGTACCATACCAAAGATTTATTCAAGATAATGCCAAACACAGCTTCTAGTTTCTACTTATCCGATTTCCAATATCATATCAAATTAAATAAGTACTTAAAATTTCCAGTTCTATTAAATCGCAAAGTCATTAGTAGTTTAGTAATTGGCGTAATGCGTCTGCGTTCTTTCTTAAGGTAGGCCTTAGGCTGACGTCTGCGTCAGCGTGCGTCATTCCCCAACGGTCAATCTCAAGGGACCTTGAGTTCGACAGTTGCTGCCTCTACATTTTTCTTCCGTGAAATGAGAATAGGTGTCGGGCGGAGGAAATTATTTACATTCAAACGTCTCAGAATATGGGTGTAAGTATTCTGCTTACAGCCGTCTCGACAAAATACGCCTCCACGGCCGTCGCTGAGCGAGCGACATTTTGTAATCCGCTTGTGGTGCCAGGTCAGGCCAACGCGGCTACGTAGGCCCGGGCTTACGCTACAGTTAAGAGCTGCGCCTTATTTTTAGATACCTGTTAAAGATTATGTTCTTACATAGGTTTTAACGGAAGTTGGAACAACGTTTAGAAACGTTAATGTTGTTTTAGTCTACCTTTTCTTGCTTTCATTCTTCTTTTAACTTAAACTTTTTTCGAATTGTATACAAGTTACCTTTCGTTTGTATATACTCTAATACATTTACGTAATAGCAATGTTTTTATCGTTACAGATGGAACCGTATAATTTAAATAATCAGAATAAAACTTTGATTGATGTATCTTCTCTTTTCATAGCAGTAATAGACATCTTCTCCAAACTTCACACAAGAAAATATAGGAACAATGCTATACCCCTATAGATAATTTCTGTATGTGATCTTTTCGGTGTTTCGGGATGGGGTTTTTTTTTAATAAAGCTGCCGTGATGTCGTTTGCGTTCCAGGATTATCTATTGTATTAGTACTTTTTTATATCATACGCATTCAAACTTATTCTCTATGGTAAATACTGCATATGCATAGTTAATGCTAATCGATTAGCGTAAGGATAGCTATTCATTATTGCCAGCGCCATCTAGTGTTTCCCGCTTATATTGTGAAGTATACCGAGTACACTGGATGGAGCTAACAGTATGCTATAACTATGTTTAGTTATATAATATACCTGCGATTACGGACGTTATATCACGCAGCTTGTATAGCCGCAGAAGATGCAATATAAGACAGGTACAAAAGCATAACGGCGGACAATGACTGAGCGAATATGAAAGAAGAGGCGGCCCGCCACCTAATCGATTTCGTGATGCGGAGAAAAACACTGCTGTTTATTTTACCCAAACGAATATGACAGCAAGCTTAGTATATTAATGAATGAAGTAAATATAGTAGTGACAGTAGTAAAACTATATAGGTTTTAAGACATAAGTTAACATTAATAATTTGTGGTATTTTGCATTTTTGTGAAAAAAAATTTGATTCGATTTAACAATCGGTAAATGTCACAAAGCCAGAATAATTTAATTAACAGCCAAATGTCCTGCTTCTAGGTATATTTATTTTGAATATATGCAAAGTATTTAATGTTGATAAAAGTGATCTTTATATAGACATTACGAGTCCGAGTTCAAGTGAGTATCGAGAATCTTGAACTATTACAATTTAGTGGAATTGAGGGTCGATAACAGTTCGACAAATAATACAGGTTGCAAACACAAGGTTCATTTGAATAATGTTATGTTGTTCTACTTCTGTTATATTTTTTATTAAGTACCTACTTCTCCGCCAGAATAATCATTGTACTCTGCCGATGGGATTTATAGCGTGGTTATAGTAAAATTTGCGAGCCGACTCAAATTTCGATCTATTTAATACAAATACTGTTGAAGTGAGAAGCCAGTGATGACATATGATACCGAGACGTGGTCGCTTGAAGTGGTAGTGGGCAGGGCACATAGCTTGCAGAACTCATGGCCGCTGGGGCAGAATGGTTCTAGAATGGCGACCACGAACCGGAAGACGTAGTGTAGGACGGCCCCCTACAAGGTGGACCGATTATATCTCACGCGTAGCAGGAAACCGGTGGATGCGAGTGGCGGAAGACCGTGGTATGTGGAAATCATTGGGGGAGGCCTATGTCCAGCAGTGGTCGTCTTTCGGTTGGGAGATAAGACTATTGAAATATGTTTTGAGTTACTAAACACTAACGAAAAAATAAAAATCATTTATATTTTGGTAGATACGATGCTGTTGCTTTTGTTCATTTTTGCAATATTTTCATACCTTATAACTTGCACCCTACATTGAATTGCATTCGCTGTTAAAATTTCAAGTGTACCACCAAGTGCACCAGAAATCGCTGAAGCTGAGTCGGAACTTTTAATTGGCCGTCCAATGGAATACTGTTATTGCATTGCCCACCGACAATGATATTATTCGATACAGCTCGATTGCTCCAAGCTAGTTATTTGTTCACCAATCAATAGTTATAGCATGATGTTAAGTAAATACTAGTGGCTAGTCGTAATCACTTTATTTATTGTTTGTTTAGTGAATTATACTTTGTTTGTAAAATGGTTGGTAATTTGTTATACAGGTGTCATGTTGACTATAAACAGATTGAGCCGTCACTGATAACTCGATTAACACATAAGCAATTTACTGCCTTATTATTTTTACTAATAAAGTCGCAATAAGATTTAACTTAGTTATAAACATTCCTTCAGAGTCACTTAAGGATTTATGTTCAAAATTGTATGAAAAAATCACAATGAACGCTCTTATATTAAGGGTAGTTTACTTATGCTAGTGCTAAAACATTCGTTCATATAAACGGGGCAAATTTACTATTAGCAACCATTTAATAGTAGGCCCATCGCTAAATCTCTCAAGAAATATCCATAATGAAATTAAATGTCATCTTATGGGAATTATTATATTATTTTAATGCCAAACAGTGTACTTTTACTAATTATATACGTTTTGATCCTCTTTTCTCAAAATAGAAACTATATTTTTTCACAGCATATCAACATTATGTTATTTACCCTGCGTTTCTTGAAACAAATAAAAAAAAATCAAATAAAACAGTACATTATTGTTATAACCATATATATACTAGTATTAGTACTGGATATTTTCCTTCAGATTATGCTCATAACTTGCGTGGGAATGTAGGAATTTATATCACACATAAACACAATAAAGTCAAACGTATGGCCAATAAAGATCCACTGGCTCGTCCAAAACTTTAGTAAATCACACGTACCATAGGTTTTTGTTCAAATATACGGTTCCAGTGGTAGGAAATCGTAAAATAAGATAGCCAAATGGTTTTAGTGCCCCCTAAAACTAGCAGTAAAATAGTAAGTGCCCAGCCAATGAATATCTTTATGAGATCGTTTGATTGATTACGGAATTTTCTGGTGAAGGAATGAAGTCGAGTGGCTTATAGGCGTTTGTGTGTCTGGGACTTTTTGTGCAGCAGTTGGATTCCATGACGTCAATATTACTATAGTTATATTAGCTACAGATATTATGTTTGCAGTCAGCTTGTAAGGATTATAGCTACACGGAATATATTTGTTCATCTCCCTAAATGTGAAGAATTATTTAAATGAGAACGCAAATATTTTAGAATTTTAAACGGATCCAGTAATTAAAATTCTAATATTTTCTTAAGCAATCACAAGTCTCATCTGGCTTAGTCTTTTGGTAAACTCAGCACATAACTAAGAACATAATAGCTCCAACTGGACTTATCCTAGTGACAAAAGATAAATTGTCACTATACCTACACAGGAAAGTTGGGTATAATAACTTAGAAATATGAGACGTTGATACAAACTATGTTTGCACGGTTTCATTAGTAAGTAATATTGACGGTAATTGTTCCATTAGCGACTAAACTATGTGCTAACAAAGTTTATAACCGCCCGCCGCTATATTTGCTTACTCGTTTAGCACTAACTATGCGTACAGGTATGTTCACCATATTAAACGGTTTACATTTCCTAGCATGAATGGAAAATATGTGACAAATATTTTCACACAGTATTCTTATTACCAGTGAAAAATATTCAGTAAATATTAAAATACTTCATGTTTTTATTTCTTTGGATTTTTTATTTCTATGGAAGATCAAATTATAGTTCAAATTATAGGCAACTATAATTTGATCTTCCATAGATTACCTACCTATACGAATTTTATGTCACATGTTTTATTGATATAATTCGTTATTATTGATTTGAAAAAATTAACCAGATTGCTCTAAGTTTCATGGTTCAAGAAGAACCTTCTAGAACTATATTATTGTTACATTCCAGAAGGATCAACTCCTTAGATCCTACAACCGACAAATGTCTATGAACATGTTGATACAGCGAAAGCAATATCCCATTAAAAAAATATAATTTCAGAATATTGTACAAACAACGGCACTTCAAATGGTGTATATGGTCAAAACAAAATGCAATACCAAAGTAAGTATGTTTTTCTGATACAAAATAATTCCATTATACGACATGTAAAGTGAAGAAGAATTGCAAATAATAACCGAATTGTGTGTCGTGATGACAATTGAAACTAATCAATACCTGCTGACCTGAGATCCACATAATACAGTAATGAATGACGCCCATAATAGACGAAAATGATTTTTTTATTATTTGTTATAATTTTTTGTGCGAATCATAATAAATGACGATCATCAAGCTTCTCCGGTGTGTATCTGTATGTTTTGATTGATCTCTTAGAACGCGGGACCCTCTACGTTTGTACAAGCCAACGTCAAGAAAATGAGGAAAAAACGAGGAACATAATTAATTACTTGATTTGGACATTAATGACCCGGTCGAAGGGGACGAGGGTTGATTTGTGTGTTTTCTAATGAGCCACTCACTGTCTGGTATTGGAATAACTAGGTTAGAGTTTGCTTCATTAAACTTAAATAGTAACGCAATCAATATTAAAGTAAGCGACATACAAGTTTATAAATAAGAAATAAAATAAAAAATAAATAAATAAAAATTGGTTTATTGGTGAAACTACGCAGGCAACATAATTAAAAATATACATGGGTACTTAATGTAGATATAAAAGTAGAAATAAATTAATACAATAAAATTAAAATGTTAGTTAGTTTCCCGCCGTACGTAGCTGCAACCAACAAGGTCTGCTCTCAGCACTAAGTTGGGGCATGCGAGAGATGCCTCAACGCTGGTTTTCAGAGCAAGGCCTTGATGACGCATTGACGCCGCGCAACATGATAATAATACGTTGAGTAATGAAAAATGTTAACAAAAAAAAAACAAATGCGAAATGAGAATTAAATAAAAGCATAATAAAAACAAAATTGACGTGCACAAAATAAAATAAAAGATATAATAATAATCATCAAATACTACACTAAATACTACACTATGTCGAAGGTAAATAAGATTTTTATATTAAAACTGAAAGATGGTTTTTTTTTTATTACATTAAAGGCAAGTATTTGATCTCGATCTCACCTGATGGTAAGTGACGATGAGATCTACGATGGAGCATACTTGCCTAGGTAGGAAGGCGGCAGTAGATCGAGACGCTACATTCACTAGGCACATGCAGCGCAACTGACCTTTTTTTTTTTATTACATTATAGGCAAGTATTTGATCTCGATTTCACCTGATGGTAAGTGACGATGAGATGAGATCTGACCCGCCATCCATGAATGGCAGCACGGAACATCATGCCGGAACACGGCTAGGCCGCTTGGCGACATGGCTTTGTTCAGTGGGTGGTGACTAGCCACGGTCGAAGCCTACCACCAGTGGAATTCTTTATTTCTTTTAGTCCTTTTATACGAATAAGGCATGTATGTGAGAGAAGGCTATCTAAAATTAAAATTTATTATTCATAAACAACCCAAATTCACCCCATAAAACGTTTCGAAAAAAAAACGATGCTACGGGTTTTCCTTCAATATTTTCACAGCATCAAGTGCTTGCAGTACAACACAAAGAGGGAACATAAAAAAATACTTTTAAAAACGAGTCGCCATTCCGCCGATAGGCACCAAATGAATATTCAGGGCAACAAAGAGAAGGGGTGTCGAGAAAAGGCACTGCCTGAAGGCGAAAACACACCGCTGTGCGACGTCAAATCGTAAAAATATGCGATGTTTGACGACTCATTGCAAAAACTTGCTTCGTAGAAGCGCACCACGCCGCGTTGTAGCCAGCCACAACGTGAAACGTGAAACCAAGAATCTTTTTTTTATCGCTGATTTGTACAGTATAACCCATTAATAGGGTTTATTTTAAATAACGCAACCTAGAGATGGCACTATGAGGCGTCGCAGCGTAAAGAAAGCGCTAATGCTGTAATATATTTTCTACTTTATTTCCGAAAAAGAAATAGAAAGAAACGCAATAGCAAACCCATAAAATAGCAAATAAATAAGCAACGCTGGGACACGTCCCTATTTAATTATGAATTAAGGCCACGCTGTAACGAGATCACAACGTAATTAAGATTACTGCAGAGGTTTTTTTAGGGCGCCCCTAACAAGTGAGAGTAAATGGAGGGCAAAAACGTAGCGAAACTAAAATGGCTACCTTGTTTTGCTTACAGAGATAGGGAATCATTTAATGAATCCTGCTTGGGATCGGATCATAACGTAATAAATGGATACTACAATGATTTTGGTGAATACTGTGTACCTTTATTAAAAGATATTGCAATATCTTTTCTTGATGAAAAGTCTCCTATTTTTGGTTTCATGGAATTTGCAATTTTCTTTTACATTTTTTTCAAGACGACTGTAATTATCCTATATATTCTATATAAGTAAATGAAAAAAAAACACAACTACAGCAATATATAACTAACTAAAAGATATTAGGTACGCAATCAACGTATCTAACTATACTATACCGCAAGGAATTTATTTTTTAAGAATTTCTGTACACAATAAGAGAAAGGGAGGAATCTTATACGCAACAGCCAGCATGATATTTTATTTTCGGAGTGACATAATGACCGGTGACAGCCGGGGAAATAAACTGCCTGTGGGGAAGAATAAGAAAATGGTTCCTTTTCAGCGAGACGGTTCGTTTCTATTTAATTTGCGTAAATGATACCTAGGACGGTGTTGAATATACGGTATTGAGGGAACGACGAAATGATGAGCTACTCACTATTCACTTCGATAAGAATTCATTTAGAACCAGTCGTGCTCGCGACTCCGTACGCGTAGTCTTTTTTTTTACTGGGTATTTATCGTTTATTATAACCCGGTATGTAAATTATACCCATGCTAAGCTTCAGTACACAGATCAGTTTTTTGGCTTCCGGCTATTAGTTTGGGATTTTCCAATACCCTGTGATATTTTTTTAACCGACGAAAAAATAGGAGGTTCTTAATTCGACGCGTATTTTTTTGCAACAATATTGAATCATTTTAAACTCTAAACGTATACATTATGTACTTACGTACCTTAATCGGTTTCCCACTATTGGTACGCCTAAAAGTATGATCTTGTTAATCTTAAATGTTAGATCTGACCCACCATTGTGAGGATTAATGTAACTGGATGAATCGAAAGTTTGAACTGTCCGATGTGAAGTAAAAAATCTTAATATCTAGGGTCGTCAAAAGAGGAACAGCCAGTGCCACCTTTAAAAAATAACTCGTATTGCAAGAAAACACCTGCCCGCATAATCCAACAGGAATCTAGCACCAGTACAACTTTTAATGGATGATGCAATCCATTCGGTGGGCAGCGGCACACACGGGCACTGGTCTCCAAACAATGACCTGTTTGCACAGCGCCAAACAAAGTGTGCATGCAAACCTCGCCCCGTATGTATGTAAATACACAGTGGAACAAATCTGCTGTACGAAAGACCCAAAACTGCGCCCTTGTTTATATTTAAAACAGTTTCCGTCTATGTTTATTGTTTTCATCTTTTTGCCACGTGTTGAGATTTTGTTTGTAGACCTATGCTGATTAAATACCACTGTGGTATTTGAAGGCATTATTTGCTCTCACATGCAGTAATAATATAGACGGAGTCTCGCGAACTACATATTGAAGCATACTTACATGATAATTCAAGTGTACTTACTATACAAATCGGCGTGGTTTTTGTGCATCAAAATATGTTGGTCGCGACACTCGGTCTAATTACTTGTTTGTCTCATAATTTGTTCTATTGTTGAACCTATTAAAAGTTTCTACCTTTTAATTAACAAATTGTACTCGAGACTGGATAACAAAATGCAGAGCCCCAATGGTTTTTAGGATAGAGAACTACATAACTTTTGCAGTAACTATACATACATTTAATCTCGTATTGTTAAATGTATTTTTTATATTTACCTCGTTTCATTTTGAATATGATCTCTAGATAACGGGAAAAAATAAAGGTAAATTAGCTCAAGTCGATATGACATCACAAGTTGCGGTTAATAAATTATTTCTATCGAACAAGAGATGAGAAAATAGTCATCCATATAGGATAATGGTAGTTCTTTCCAGTACAAAGGCCTATTCAAATTATTTATGAATATTGAACATAGAACTTTACTATTATATCGCATCCGTATACAATTAATATTTAATGTTCAAACGGCGACGTTTGAGATTTTCTTTCAATAGTAAATCTCCAGTAATCAGACTACCCCTTTTGCGTTGCGACAGAATGGTAAAAAGGTATTGTTTGTGTTTCTTTTATAACCTAACTAGCTGCGCCCGGCGGTGTTACCCGCGATAACAAGTATGAAAAATTAAAACATCCATCCCACGGGCACCATACATTTTACCGGGATAAAAAGTAGCCTATGTGCTATTCCAAACTATAATCTATCTCTGTGCCAAATTTCATCCAGATCCGTTCAGCCGTTCGGGCGTGAAAGAGTAACAAACATTCATCCATCTATCCATCCAAACTTTCACATTTATAATATTAGTATAGATCTCTGATATTCCGGAATTAAAATGATTCGCCGCCCGCAAAAGGCTTTGGTTAATTTCCGATCGATTCAATTCCTATTCGATATGTAAAAATCCATCCCTTGAATCGACAATTCAGGGGTTCAGATTAATAAAAATGTAGCTCCCAAGCCCGTCAGGAAGGCCCCTTTATGGCACGTTGGCTCTTTACGAGGGACCTTTTATTTTAATACTTATTACCTACGGTTTTGCGATTCCTTTGTTTTATAGCTATTAATCGTTTTTGGGTTAATTACTCATTTCAGCGAAAAAATTGATAGATATGTTACGTAAATAAATCATAAAAATAAATATTAGGCAATCTTTTCGATTGTTTTAATGTACTATTGGGCAGATTATTAACTGGATAGATTAAGGACTTTCCCAAGGTTATACTTAACTCTAGCTCCAGGGTTTGCTAGGTACAAGTCGCATCATATAATATTACGAAAATCTAGGCCACTGCACTTGCCTAATTTTTTGAATTTGCCATGTACAGAGCTGCCATCTTTGCTCATTTTATGTGATGCAACCAATACTGCTTTCCCTTCACCGCACGAAGGAAATTCTATTTAGTACAAAGGTAGTAAATTCCCTGATAATACATTGATACAATATTTAAATATCCTGAAAAAAAAACTCGTTTTCTATGGACATGAAATTTCCATGAATACCCTATAAAAAGTTAGTTAGGATACAATATGAATATTACATGATGAACAACACACTGTTGCCAAAAGATAAAGAATAAAGAAATATTGACATAATTGGCGTACTAGATTGTAAAAGATTCAATTCTCTTTACCTTTTTCGCGGCCGAGTCTTGATTGTTGTTGTCTGCGTGGTGCGGAGCGGCGGGCGCCATGACGGTGACGCCACTCTGCGAAAGAAGCTCGTCGGAGCCTCTCTGTGGACAAAGAACAAACTAATATTAGCACAAGATTAAGAAAAAGAAGAAAAAAAGCTGTGTACCTACTGGATGATCGCGCACTCTCGCCGCTGCGAGCACATGTTACGATCCCAGGAATAGGGCTGACAGCGAGGCGCATGCCAAAACAATACTCGCGTAAGCCAGCGCAAGCCTAGACACGTGCTGAACGAACGAGGCAAAACAGCCTCGCGAGGCTTCTGGTCCCAATTCAAAATCAGATAAAACAAGGTCGCTTCACCCAAAAACTTTGACAGGTAACTTTGCATGCGCGTAGATGGCAACCCCCGCCGCGGCACAAAAGGAAAGCACCTAAATATCAAAATAAAACAAAAACACAATTCCGGGACACGCCGACGGGACGTCAACCCACCCTTCCCCGGGATCAATCTCAATTTAAGACAGCGAAATGACAGACCTCAGCAGTTAAACGCACCAGGCGAACGTATATAAATCACCGTAGGTAATAAAGAAAATGTACAAATGACGCGACACCGCGAGTTCTGTATCATTGTATAATACGGCGAGTCGCACCTGCTGCGCCGCTCTCGTATCACTCACGCGTCGGTTAATAAAGCTGAACACATCAATTGTAAACGGTGACAGAAGATGACAGGCCACGTAAGCATTACTTCAACTATCAAAATATAATTAAACAAAGTAATTTGTTATTATTAATATCAACGTACCTACTGCGTAATTTCATATATCTATGCTCATTGAATTGTTAGTTAATCTAGCGCGTTATAGCGTTCTATTTTTTATTAATATAGGTAATTATAGAACGTTAGTAGGTACGTATGTTAGAACAAAATTAAACAATGCGATACAAAGGTACACTTTCAACCAAACAACGCGGTATGTTTTTAATTCTCTTGAGTAATTTTACCAGATACCTTCGTGATGCGGTCTAAAATTTTCAAAGAATAATATAGCTATACTGCTTCACCCTTTATTACTTAGCATTATAAAAAATAGATAAAGGTAACAGCAGGGAATCTCATTTTGGGCATAAAGCTTTCATTGTAGAAAAAAGAACCGTTCTCCCCGAAATAAAAACCAACATTCGCGAGTTCTATTCCTTGGAGTAATTTCGTAGAGCGCGTGTAATAATTGCCTCAAATTAAATAACATTTTTCACAACCGTGGATGGAAATTTGGCGGAAGAAAGCGGATTGTTGCTAAAGACGGCAGTTTTCGTTGCCTTAGCAATTTCTCAACTTAATGGACGATGATGTTGAAGGATTTCTTCGCGATGGACAGTGCGACAGTTGGTTTGAATAATAATAAAAAAGCCTCATCTCAGCCTTTTAAGTAAAATATAGATTTAACATTAATTGCATATTTTTATTTAAAAATCGCTGAGCATTTAGAGCATAAGCTTCATTTTTTTAACTATAACTAGAAAGCCAACTATTATATGGTTCGTTAAATCCTTAAACCATGACGCATGTACGACGTAATTAAAACATAAAAAAACTCAGACTGGACTCAGTAATAAGAGTGTAATCTTGCCAAAACATAGTCCGTCCGTAGGTCCATACAAATGAGACCGCCAACTGAAAATCAATTCCATAGATTGGTACTCCACAGGATGGTATTTGGTTTTACTCTAAAAAGAAAATTGTGGATCTTTTCCCGATGAGAAACATACGCAAACGTTTCTCCAATATGTCATTTGAATGAACGTGATAGGAGGGGTCTACATATCAAAATATCGGGAATAAAATATACATGAAAGGTTTACTTATAACAGACGAATGGGCCCGGGCCCTCTTTGGAGATAGAGGACTTGGTATATTTACGTGGTCAAAGAGGGAGTATCGAAGTCCATTGACGGAAATCAATACGGATAATGTATTAGTGATATTAAATTGTGGCCACGGCGTTCCAGGGATGATGGGACAAATAGATCTCATTGTTGGGTATGTGTGTTTTGTATTCCACTGTTTGTTTGGATAAAATATTATTTGCTCTTAAAGTTGTGTATAAAATAAATATGTTGAAAGATCATAGTTTTTAAGAACTTTGACAGCTGTGTAAGTAGGATTACAGTAGGTAACCATATCAATCAAATTATCCGGAGCTTCTGAAATGGAACCCAATTAAAAGGCTTAGAAGAACCAACGACTCAGCTTAACTAACCTTAACTCACTAAAATTATCGAAACCACATTCCGCATCAAGTTATAGGCTTGCGATTCATTTAAGATCTAAAGAAGAAAGAAAAGGTTAGCGTTTTTACATTTTTATGGTTTTGAAAAGTAAACTAAGTAAATTACTCTAGTGTTGTAATCATCCACGCAACAATCGATACTTACAACAAATAAAACCATTCGTTTCTAAAAGTGTTCGCGCGCGATTTTTATGAACATCGTAAACACGCCCGACATCGCACTATCGATGTCATATGAAATATTTATGATCCACTGACACTCTTCAGAGATCATTAATCGATATGTATCTACACCGTACTCGAGTAGAATATTCGATTCAATAAATCTTCCGACACTCCATTTAAGTGTCTTTGCTAAGGGCGAGATACTGAGGGAATTATAATATCGAATGCGTTCAGAGATGTGAAAATTTTAATGACCACTTCTGATCGCTGTTTTATGCATAAGAAAAAAAAAAGAATCCCCTGTACGCACAGTCATCGATTCTCAAATTGGATTTACAGAGGCTGACTCAATTCAAATTTCAATAGAACAGTACCTACTCTACGATTGCGGATAATATTGGTCGTTATGAGTGGCTAATCTACCGCGATCCTAAAGAAATCGCTGTCGAATATGAAAAGGTAATCCACATTCAACCTCAGCAGAAGTAGGGTAAGCCTAATACAATAAAACACGTGTGTCATGAGTACGTTGTTTCTGTGGCCGAATAAAATAGGAGGTGTCGAGAGAAAACGAACATTTACGATGCGAATGAAAAATCGCTTCGGCGTTTATGACGTCATTGTTCCTGAGAATGTATCTAATATGAAAAAAATAAAAAGGGTCTAGCGTGGAAAAGGTGTAACGAGTCTAATAATTTTTATTGCGATTTCACGAGCTTACAGTCTGATTTAACTCGGGGTGTGTAAATTATGATTTAATTTAATAACCAACGCTGGAAACGGGCGTAAAATGTTTTTACGCGAGATAATATACTTTTCATTAAGAGTCATGCGTTACTCTCACAGTTTTATATATGCTTGTTTTATAGGAGCAGGCAAATCTGTGGAAATGAATCGTTAACAAAAACATACATGGATTGGCGTGGCAGGCGGCGTGCCGAAACAAATAGGCAGGGCTTGTTTGTTTTATTGTAATCAATAACACATTCGATAATTAATATGAACAAAATACTTATTTATATTTATTCCAAATCTGTAAAAGTAGGTTATTATAAAACAAACCTATATTATAAATACACAAGAATTGAATTTGCAATTTATTCTATTTCTCCACTTTATATGTTTTTGCACTCAATCATATTTACCTCCCTGCATTACAATTGTAGTTTTCATATTTCCATTCCCCACAAAAACATTCATACAAATAACACGGGAGTTAATTAATAAATTAATTTATATTAATCTCCGTAAATTATTTGAAGCTTTTATCAAAACAATTTTTCACCTTCGTGCCCGGAGACTGTTAATTAAGCTATTTTGCCTTGATTAAAGAAGGGGTTACTCAAATTATAAGGGATATGAATCTCAAATAATATGCCTTTACTTAGGCCAGTGTGTAGGAGATGTTTACGATGTTTTAAGCACGAAAGCGACTGATTCTACTTCTTAAATAAATTTGGCCATATTTAGATTAAGCTTCAACAAATAGCTTGATATTTATTTTCGGCCGACACACGTGCCATCAAATAAATTCATTTACAGTAGCCCATGATAAACAACCAAATTATCTGTAGACACCTGACAGGTATTGTGAATTTCTTTGTGGGCGATAATGTCAAAAAAGTTATTAATAAAAAATAAAACTAAGTAAGATTGAGTTTGAGCAAGTACTTAAATATTCTCATATTTACGCGAATACTACATAAGAAAATTGGTATTATGGGGATATTATTTACGTATATCTTGAGGATATGTGCAGACTGGGGCAAGCACCGAGAGCCGTGCGGGGCGTGAGCCCATCATGACGTAGTCGCACCGTGTGCGCCGCACATTCGTCTAGCGCCTAATATCCCCCGCCTTCGACTAAGATGTCGAAATTAACGATCTTGATAATATTTGTCGGCTCAGCGCTGCCAGCTCCACTCGTAATTAATTGCACCAATTTGTTCTGCGCTTATAACGGACATTTGTCAAGCGCCCACCCGCCCCCGATGATTTTCGCACTAACTTCATAATCGATATTCCCAATATCGATTACAGAAACTCTTCACCGCTTCTCGGATATTAAGACGTTCCGCAATCATTAATAAGACGTAATGATGTTTTCTCCGTTTATGGCCCGAGATATTAATTCTGGCGATAACTTATTACGATCGCAACCTACTGTGAGGCGAGTGTTAACATTCAAGGTGCGACTGCGATAAATTAACAAGACACGAGACGATGCAAAAGTTAACAATTCTCATCACAACTAGGCAAACCTCTTAGCCCCAGAACAATATAAGGAGACATTACTCGTTGTCACAACTCCACTTTATAGGGAAAGTAGTAGCGGCGACTTTGTGTGAACAAAGTTGTGGGCGCCGGTTACTTTAGTAATGAATAGAGACGTGAGGCAGTAACCGCCACTCGAGCGCAACACGCATGCCATTTTCAACTTTGACGACTTCACGGTATCGATTCTACCAACTGCAGCCCGGTTCTATTATCCCTAACAACATATTAATTAAACGCTTATTTTAATATTTGATACAGGAATAAACCCTTAAATCGTACCTGCTAAAGTTGTAAGATAGATCGGATCATTACGCTCACTGAACTTGAGCTTAATGGCTGCTCAATTTACGATACTGTTAGAGCAAAACTAATCTGGTCGGAGGAAAAGTTGCACGATAAAAGTTAACAGATACAGAGAGAGAAACAAAGGACGGCGTTTAGAGGCGACGTTCATTTGCATGCGAGACGATACGAATAGAGTGCAGTGGGCGCATTCCCTGTGTTTTATGGCATTCACTATTTTATAAACAACTGAAATGAGAACGTGAATAAATATTCAAAGGAATTGTAATTTGCGCGAAGGCATTTATCATTCCGAGTCAAAGTTGGAAGCCGACATTTCTCATAATTTTTATCTACGTTTTTACTAATTAGGTTTAATGAAAATTAATACGGGGGTTACTTTGTTTTGGTGGCACGGGATTGAGTAACTAGTCTGGATCCAATAAAGCCTAATGTCACTATAAGAAACGTGTTAATGGTTGTTATTTATCGCGCGGGGCCGGTGAGCGTGAGAATAATCGCAGATCACGAGGATGTTGTGTGTGTATCAACTAACTTATTGCGAGTTGGCTTGTCTGTAAATTGATGAACAACATTTAATAAGTAACAATTAATTAGCTGAGAAAAACTAAGTAAGTATATCAGAATGACGGATATCATTAAAAATAGCAAGTACCTAATGTCTTTTCTTTTATGAATATTTACATGCAGTGCCTAAACATTATTCGTTGTGTGATTTTCTTGTTTTAGCTACCCTATGCGCACAAGCAGCCCTTGTTGACCTGGGATATAAGCTATCTCCATGCTGATTAAAATTTCTGCATGATACGATTTTAAACGAGAATATTTTTTTTTTAAATTGCATCAACATCTTTGTATCGATATACCATGTAGCACAATATTTACAACACACTCATAGATGCAGCTTTTAATTTTATAAATATTTTATCTTTAAATTATTCTAAGTAAATAAATTCTACCATCAAGTGTGTAACAAAGCAGACGGGGTCGACGATGACGACGACGACTTAGTAGACGGGGCCGGATGCTAATGAGAAACTTACAAACTCCAACGGCACATTTGTCTTGTTAATGCTAATAATCAATTCTCTAGGCGACGCCCGGACGCTAACTAGGCTTTTAGTTGGACGTGTACCGACGATACAACCGCATACCTATAGGGACAACTGCATGGTTGCGTTGAGGTACCCTAATGGAAATACTGAATATTTAGTTGATATTCTCCAAATATTAATTATGCCGATATAAGAAGGCAAATTTGTGTTTTAAGAGATGCAAGATACAATAAAGATTTTTAGTACACCTACACGTCTGAGATAACTCTATTAATTTTTGAAAGAATAACCTATAAAGTCCGCTGACTGTGCTAAATAAATATTTTTATTTAAGTAAGCATTTAGGTGCTCAAAGCATTTAATCCACAAAAACAATGAATATTATCTATAAATAGACTATTTGAATGATGTCAAACAATTTCAAACTTGTAACATCAAATCACTCATGAAATTTCCTTATATCGCGTTAGAACATTCATAGCAGAGACAATCTATATCACGCGACTAAGGAAAAACAAATAGATTCTTTATGGCAATGTATGAAGGTAACAATTCACCCCTCAATGGGCCGTACAGAATCTAAAGCGATCGTAATTTCGTATGGCAATATTCCGCCTTTTCATATTTTCCTTTTGCCTTCCAAATGTTATACCGTGCCCAATACAAGGCACCGATTTCGTTTGTTATTTCAAGCCCTCTCGCGCTTCTCCGATTTAGTATATCGACACGTGAAAAATCAGTTAAGCAAAATATGGGAATCACTTGGCATTTCAGCTGAGAGTTGCTCTTGACGAATTCGATTAAATAACATAGTTAGGTCCATTATTTATAAAAAAAATAAAATATAGCCTCGGCCATATAATGTTAATTTAGTGCTGTGAAATAAAATTTATGTGTGTGTAATCAGGCTCCTGGCACTACATGCAATAACTACCTATTACTACTACACACGCTACATGACGTCTGTACACGTGGAAGTGTGTGTGAGTGTGTGTGAAATAAGATAGCCGCTGCGGAATTCAGGAACCTAACATATATTGGCGAGGGGCAGAGAGTACCCATTCTAAACGAAGTAAAATGAGGATATCTAAAAGGATTGTCAAAAGATATTCTAAAACAGTCGTTGACTCAACCGCAGTCCTAAAATGATATGAACTCGACATTTAAAGATGACGACAATGTACCTTCAAATAAAGTCCAGTCAAATGAAGTAAGTAAGGGGATGTTTCACAGTGTGCTTATACGGCACAATATTTACATGGATTTATCAACATATTGTGAAACAGACCGTAAGTACATATGTATATACCCTCTTACATATCGTTACGAGAAGCGTATGAGATGTATACGAGTAAGACAAGCACCATCACGTTTGTGTATTTTCGATAGTAACAATCTTGCTCTCTTCGGTAAAGCTATGTGTGAATGTGAACGTGACACCCTTTAGTCTCCTCGCATGGCCCCGTCAAAGAGTACTGTTTCAGCTTATGCTGATACGAAGTCTTTGAGCAAACCCATCCAGCAGCGCTAGATTATGTATGCTATCTTTAAAATAACTGTGAGAAAATATGTTTTGTTTGCTGTCGACTCCATTGGATGTATATATATAAAAGAACTGTTTTTTATCTTTCAAGATGAAAATATATCCTTGGTAATCTATCAATACAAAGCATGCCCTACCTAAAACTATACTGGAAAAAAATACAACCGAATTGTGAACCTCCGCCTTTTTAAAGTCGGTTAAAAAGTGCGTACTTTAGCTCCTATTTTAAATTATTTAAATAAAAAATGCAAATAAACATAATAAATTATTAACAATCCTAATTACATGTTTTCGTATCCAGTATAATTACATGTTTCAGTATCCGACCCACCAGTGCTTGTTAAGGGCCCCTCATGATGCATTCTCAGTTGCTACAGGTGGTCGGTGGTCGGTCGGAGTCTTATAGAACCATCAAAATCAACAACAACAATAATAAATGTGTGTCGAGCATAAAAATTGTCCCTGAACACAACATTTACAGCTTGTTTCAAATACATCATTTGTTTTCGCAAACATTACACATGACTTAAATAATCCATCTCTTACGTCAAAACTCCTCACTGAGCCGGCACATTATATGTATAGGTACATGAAAAATGTCGTTTCAAAGGCATTGCTGTGTTTACATTTGTTTCAGGGCGCGCGCAAACCGCCGCCAGCGCTCGGCAAAGATAAATAAAAACGACTGAGATTTAAATACTTTTTCCTTTCTATTCTTTTATATCTTTGAAGAGGCAACCTTTGGATTATTTAACATCAGACGCAGATATTTAATTATCGTTAGCGATACCTACGGAGTTCTCGTTTGTCTGGACGCCTTTAAAGAAACCTATATACTTATTATATTTGTTGTATTATTTATATGTTTAAATCCAATCTAAGAAATACTTATTATTATGTAAAATATCTAAGAGCAACAAATTAAAAAGTCACCGCCAGAATCCTGTACTTCTCTTTCACCGAAATGGTTCACGAAAAGATAAAAGCATGGAAATGGATGACTACATACATTATTTTGTATATCTATGTATTTTTGCGGTTTTTTCTTAAGTAAAACTTGTCATACTATTTACTCTATTTCACTGAAGTTTATTTGTTAGTATTTGATATTTATTAAGGGCATTCTCGTAAAATATCAGTCATCATTACTTAAGGAAAAATACAATACTACCAGTTACATGAATAATAATTTGATAAGGCCCATTTGTACTGAATTATTAGGTAGGCATCTTAAAGCCGAGCGTTGCCGGAAATAGAGACTGCCGAGACAAACCAAAACTATTACCAACCGGAGTTAGTGGCTACAATGCGTATACATAGAAGTCATAGAGAGATAATTTTGTAATTCATGACTTTATTTATAAAACTAATGAGATTAATGTTTGTACCCAATGGTTAGGTATAGTCCTTAGTGTTAGTTGGTCCTTCAGTAAGAACGTTCTCCGATCTCTACTAGATGCTTTGTTCAGTTATTTTTTACTAGCGGTCCCGGCGACCTTCGTACCGCTACAGCATCATGTATGAGAATAAAAAAACATCTTTAGTTTTCCCATGTTTTAAAAGTTGCCCTGCTATTCAGGGTGGAGACAAAAAAAATGCCCCCCCCCCCCCCCCCTAGAGTTATAAATTGTGTAACTAACACGACTTTGTTATATAAAATACCTCCTACCCTTATACATTTGGTTAAATATAACGTTCTCTTCAAACCAATGTCTCCAATAAAAATAGAAGTGCAACTTAAACTGATTTTGCAAACACAACTACTGGTACCGTACTTTCATTAATTAGTACATAATGCCGGTCTATTTAGAGAGTGGATGCAAACATCGGCCACAATGCCGCTATTGATTGTACCCCGGAGCGGCGAGGAATATGGGAACGGGGCGCAGTGTTTGAAACAACCGTATCTTTGATACCCAGATGCAGGCCATATCGTTGGCAATTGAACGTTTTGTTATCTCAATGAAAATAATTCAATTAAATTGTCACATTAAGTTTTGTTTTCAGATTAAGGTTTCGGTTTGAAACTTTGTAGGAAGCACTGATAAGCAAGCATTACAACAACGGCAATAATTCTACAAGTATTTGGTCCAGTCAACTTCAAAATTTTATACTCAGTGATAAAGAAACAGTGTCAATAAATCGTGTTCACAAGAAGTGGTAAACAATCAAAGGGTTTCATTCCGGCTTCCGTACCGGGCTATTAACGACCCAAAAAGCAATGGAGCGCGAAAACTGCATTGTTGAACAGTAAACCTCGGTTAAGTTCGTCGAAAGCCGTCCCGTAATCCAATAAAAACAAGTAATTTCCAGCACAAAGGCTGCACAAAGCAATTGACGGGATAAAGCAAGTGTTGGGCACCAGAGAGTGCCAAAAACGGTCGAGAATCAAAATATCCAGCATCAAAATCCAATTCTTGGCGTGGTAATAGACTTAGCGAAGGACAAGTTTGTCGGCTTAGTTGTGTGGCAAAAGCGCTAGTTTGCACCTATTAACAACATACCACAGTGTCTAAGGGATTATAAGGGAATTAGTTTTCTGTAATTATTTACAGTAAAATGGTTAGTTTGAGGCTTAGAATAAGCGGCGTTAACGGGATTTATTGAACGATGCCAACGAGATAACAGAAATTCTTTAATTTAAAACTCTGGGAAAATAAAACCAACCATTGAGAGTCCTAGACAAGACGAATTGTTACCTAATAATTGTAAAAAAATACCACGGGGATCAGATGAGATTTATTTTTATAAATACGACGTATAATTTATTCATGTTGCTGCAAAAATAAATAAGCAGATATATAAATATTAAGAGGCACCGCATTAAGTATCAATAAAGTAAATAGCGCATCATTAAATTATTACTAGATCAATCATTACGATATAGAAAGGAATAAGAAATAAATACGCAATACAGACGCAAGTTATCTATGCGACTATTACAGGATTGCTCTAAACTTTTTCACTTGAACAACGTTTCTTTACCCAAGTTGAATAAAATTAAGATAACAACACTTGTGATTCAAGTTTAAAAGCGTGTCCAGATTTGCGAGTGGCTAATGTTCTTAAATCTGAACGGACGGGTAACGAGCCAGGGCAAATATTTTGCTACTTGGAAACGTTACCTGACCGGGGAAGTGGCCGCGGTCGACTCTGCCGCGGGGACAAAGTAAATATGTCCCTGTTTCCCGGGTCCTCCCCACATTTTATCGGGGAGCGATCGGAGCTCGGGTCGGGAAATGAATTTAAAACGTGTTTGCGGGTAATCTGTTATCGGTCCCTTGTCTCTGGCTCGAATATAGACGTCCAGCCAGCCGCTATATCTCGATCGTGATTTGTAAACACACACTTTATAGTTGTGCTATTTATTTATTTATTATAAAATGCTTGTTGTGCTTACAGCAATGCCAAGACGCACAACAAGCTAATAAGGTACAGTGGCTTATATTTAGGTACTTAAAAATCGTATGCAGTAACTTATAAACATGTGTAATTTCATGTTGAATATATCAACGTCTGGTTGGTTGGCAATCAATGCGTTGAGTAGATGTACGGCTTGGGCTGTCGGGGCATACTGCGCGGTGCGCGTGCGCACCGGCGGGGTCGCGAGCGAGCAGGCGCCGCGTGTGTGCCCGCCGCAACCGCTCCGGAGTGATCAGTGAACAGCGCGACAGAGTGGTGGGGTTATCTATTGCATTATTATTATTATTTCTATTTTATATATCTATATATAACTTTTATATCGTCTCAAATTGTTCCCCGTTTATATTATCTCATACCCTTGCGCATATAACATTATACCGCATAATTGTTACGTTAAAATAACACAATAGAACCTATTTCAATTCCATACAAAATTTAAATATCAAACGTCGAGTGAAGGATCCCAATTCAATACGAGAAGGACCGTTTTCGCTAATTAAAACTGATCTGGTACTCTTTGGCAAACATAAAGAATACAACCTCATTATCCCTCTTATTCAAAAACAGCCTACAGCTAAAGAGCGAGGCCATCGTTATTTTTTGTCGACTCGTACGGAAAGTAAAGAAATAATATTCGCAAATCTAAGGAAAATTGCCATAAAAAGGACAATAAAATGTTAGACATATAAGTAGTCGATATTAGGCGGGAGTGGAGTCTAATATGAGCACCACTGGGTTAATTATTTCGTCACAAGAGCCCGTAAGCCACTGTTACAGCGCTTCAGGCGAGCTCGGGGGGCCATAAAAGCAACATAATACGCGGTGACGTAAAACTCTTATTATTTTAGTATCTGCGAAACGGTCGCGGAAAACATATCGTAAAATAAAACCTGTCGTGGCGTAGGAAGATGCAAGTCCCTCCGTCGGTGGCGCCGTTCAGCCGATGTTCGGTTAAATCCAGGTGGATTCAGCGTGGACACCGGTTAGAATCGAACGTAGCGAGCTAGGTGGATTTCTATGGTAAATACAGACTTTATGGTAGCCGAGGGATAAGTTTCCATTTTAAATTGAAGAGTAACTGAAATGTTTCCTTGTCTCCCGGCGGGGCTGAGCGCGCGAGCCTGAATAAAAATTCACGTCAGGTAAGCAAAGCACACGGAAATATTTATACAACTGAAGAATTTACTGGGAGTTGCAAGTGGTTATATGAATAAATGCTTTTTATCTTGTTACTTTTTGGATTAGATTGATGTGAATTCGCATGGAAAATGTGGTTAAAATAGCTTGCCAAAGAATTGTTGTAGCTTTCAGAGTTCTAGACTCAAAGTCACACTTTGAGTCTAGAACTCTGAACTCAAGAATCATGGAGACGAGTTAAAATTTTCAACATGAATATTATTCAACATTTTTTGGCGAGAGTGCGACTAAGTCCCGGAAACGCCCATTTACATAGCCGATGTCGGCGCGATGGTGCGTGGCGACTTCAAATGGGAATTATAATACCAAATTGAATACAAAACTTTCCTTTCAGTGCCGAGTAATGGAGGAGTCTATGCACCGGAACAATCGAAAAGACAAATAGAATGAGAGACGAGACGAGACACTCGCTCTGTTAAAATAATAAGTGCCAGACGTCTTTTTGGACGTTTCTGGCACGCTTTTTTTGTAACGATAAATTTTTACGCTTTGATCTTTCCAATTCAAATAGGCTTTTTTATCGTAGTATCAGAAGTTATAGGAATATTTCAAAAGCTCACTTAAGTGAGGCGACGGAGCGGATTTTCCTTTCCACCGGCTATATCGCTCTGATTGAAATGCAAATGAAACGGTGTCCGTCCAAAACGTATTTATTCTATCTCACCTCTTTGGTCAATCGATGAGTCAATCTTCGAAATTAGGGAGTAATCTTTTTTTCAATAATAGACGTATACTCCACTTGCGATAAAAATTTTATATTTCAGCAACGGGTTCATTGTTAAATCCGTGTGAGTGGAAATCAATTTAATAAAGCTTTTTTCATTGCCTATGGAAAAGAAAGCCTGATAGACAAACCCCATGAAAACTTGAAGTTTAAATATTTCAGAATCAGTAGTTAAATCTTTGAAATTTAAATCTTCTGTCTGCAGTCAAGCAATGACAGGGATTGTTGGCCGAGGAATCTGGAGCGGTTCATTATTCCGTTCCGAGTTATTTGACGCCCAACGAGGAGTCACACTCGAAGGTGGAACTCTAACGGATCACTCGCTAATTTAAACTAGTTTCAGTACAAAGCAACATGTTTATATCACGCAAACTCACTCGCACCGTATAGTCACAGATATAGGCGCCTAACAATGCCGTATAGAGGTAACATAAAATCTAAACAAAGTTACAGAACGAAACAAGCTGCAACAAAAACATTTGCCTATGCCGACGTTAGTGAATTGTTCTCCCGCCTGTGACTGGGTAATTTCCATACATTTCAAGTTCCATCGCCTGCGGGACGTTCGTTCTTTTGTTGATAAATGTTTGACGGGAACTCCGGGGACGCCATTAAAAGTTTTTTCGTGAATAATTCCAGTTTACATACGCAAATGTTTACTCGTGAGTTTACCCGCGCTCACCTATTCGGTGATTTCTTTTCATAGAGGCGTTTGTTCATGGAGCGACGAATTTCTTCTGAGCGGAGTCGTTGAATAGGTAATTGGAAAAGTTTTTGTGTTTTCTTTGTCATAACCCGTAGTTTTGACATAATTTAGTGGGGATCAAGAGCAAACAGCGCGCTGGTCTACCTATTATCTGGGGATCTCGAATGGTGAATATTTCGGACTGATTGAAATAATATAGTCGATTTACACGCAAAGTTTATTGGGATGTTTTTGTACGAACAAAGTGTCCGATAAAGTCGCGGAGACCTTTAAAGTTGTCTGTGACATGGTTGGGTGTAGTGGTAAGTTGGTTGAGCTATAACTCACGGCGGACGAAGTTGCTTGATCAGATTGTGTGGAGACAAAAACAGCTGGTGGGATATTGCAAAAGCTGGATAGCTGGATAAATGGGCGTGCTCCCAGCTCTGGGCTCTGGGTTAAACTTCGTATACCTTAACTCTGTTTACATTGATACTAGTTTGAAATCTTTTGACTGAGCCCATAAACAAAGAAAAACTAAAATTACCCTTATGGATGGTTTGATTTGTTAAAAAGGTGTTAGATATTTGGCACTGGTCTAACACTATGGAGTCGGTTTCAAGGAGTTGAAAGTAATTCCCTTTTAATATAGATAATATAATTTAATTTTACTGTAAAATGGCCCTTATTTTAATAAAATAATCAAAAAACTATATTTCAAAATTCACAACATTTCTGTATTTTTTTAAGTTTTCCGATTCTCAAAGAACAAAATATACCCTTGCAAGGCGCAGCACACCTCTTTTATTCACCTAAATAGATCCTAATCGACCAGAATGCTTACGCGAATCTTTAAAATACCTAATGTTTTAGTCATATTATAAAAACTATTATCCGATTGAAATATTGTTTTCACCTACTAGGAAATATTTCCTGTTCCGTCTCGGGCGGTGAAAATATATAAATTTAAGTATCAGCAACGGCAGCTAGTGATTATTTCGTGGTAACAAAATTAATAAGGTGAATTGGAGCGGTGCGCGAGGAGAGTAATAGCGTACCAGCGCGCTTGTTTGATGTAAACTAGCTAAGAAATAAAGCTATTCTAATATCAACCCTATTAATTAAAGATATAAAATTGAATCAACAATAAACCTGTAAAATATTGGAACTTGTCTGTGTCCTCTGCACTAAGCACAAGCTTGTATTGCAGAGAACAAGTGAGTCAAATTATTAAAGCTAAAGTACCTACTTTAATAGGAACTAAACGTTTCATACTCAGAGTACCTTTTTATAAAGAAACATAAACACCTTAAATTTCTTCTGGCTCACACAGCTCACAGCTGCACTGAGACCAATAATACTAACTTTAGTCAGTCGTCCATGGTCTTTGACGTTTATTCATTTAAATTCATTACAGTATATTTCGGCAAATACCCAGTCTTAATTCCAGACATACTATAAAATACTCTAAATATGTCCCCTCCGTGATCTTTGTAACAATATTTTGAAAATAGAGCCTAGTACGTGAATACGTCTACTTAAGATGGAACCAAGATTCATTCAAGTTAATAGATATGAAGCTTTTATGTGCCATAACGTCACCTCTGAAAGTGAAATAAAACGTTATAAAACTTTTTTATGCGGCACGTAAGAAATATACGCGCCTGAATATCAGTGGTATGCTAATAATTCAACTATGTGTGAGATCACCTACTTAAAAATTGGCATAGATAACATAAGGTTTTAAATAATAAGTCCCAAAATTACAGAACATGTAACCAATTTACAATGGTATTCAAATATTTTTTGGAAACTAGATTTTAATAGGAAGACAATAATAATAAAATAAAGAATAAAGAAATATAATAAACAAAATAAAAATAACGTCGTCGAGGAAAATGATAGTACAATAACATTTGTCGCGTTTCAGAAAACAATAAAATCATGGGCACATTAACAGGCTGGCGCATCGTGTCGAAGAGCGACGCAAATCGAGGGTGTCCACATCCACTCACGTACGACAAATTATGTTCTCGCGAACAGATAGCGATATTGTCGTCCCAAAAACACTTTTCCCTAAAATAGGGAAGGAAGGTAGTTCACCAAGACAGCTTGATCCGGCGTACGGCCGTTTGAGGGGCAGCAACAAGTCTGCACGTCACACGAGCGAATACAAACTTTATTCTCAAGCAGAAGGGTTTATATTCCATGCTACAGAAAGGGTAAAAAGAAGTTCATGCGTACCCATATCAATAGATAGAATGTGAAAGTGATGGAGCGTAGTAGACATGGAAACGAGTTATGTTCTGAACCAAGTATCTAGTTTTATTGCGTTTGAGGACTTAATACGTCTAAGTTGGAAGATAAAATAAAATACGTTTTAATGTTTAGAGTATTTACTAGATATTGTTAGAATTTCCAAAAAAAAAAGTCTGATATCTATAGATTGATTGCAAGCAAGCATCGAAAACAAAATTACCAACGATTAACGCAGAATTTCTAGCCTATTTCGTAAATTCAAATGCCATGTCACAACTATAAAAATCTAGATAAGTACGGTTATTTAGCAACTTATGAATATGTATTTTATAGAATTGACACTGAAATGTATATCAATATAAAAACAATCTCTGCTAACGTAACATATAATGTAAGTATTGACATTAAAAGCCGAGGCACCCTCAAACGGAACGTCCCAAAGAAAATACTTTAGAGAGAAAAGAAAAAACGGGGAAAACCAATTGTGCATCCCCGCTTCATTGTGAGGACTCCAAAAGAAGCCCGATATAAACGAAGGACGAAGACGACTCGTTAAAAGAGATGCTTATAAAAGAAGATTCGTCGAAAAAATCTAAAAGCTGAGGTAAACAATTGAGGAGTGGTTGAAGGCGCCGAGACAAGTTTTCAATTAACAGAATGAGACTCGAGTCGCTGCCAACTCCAGAACTCGATACAGCGCTCTAGCATGCTTCCTGGTTCAACTATGCAGAGGCGTAACATAGCGTTCAAGTAGAGGGCATTGAACTGCATAACACGTAATATGTAATAGGTGTTTATGTGGAGGTGAGTTGGCGTTGGTTTCGGAACGGCCGCAAACCGAGTGGGTTTAATGGAGCGTGGACGCAGCGAGCCCGTTGCACTTGTTGCAATTTCTCTCTACTCCACAACTTAATTGTACTCAGTGTGCCCCTACATTCACTATAGACGAATGGCGTTAATTTCGCCAGGAAAGGTTACCGTCCATTACTCTAATTGCGGGCCGCATTTCATCTGAGCATCTCGCAACTTCGGTCCGCCGCGCCGCCAAGAATCCTCGAACAAACTCGAGAAAATTCACTGGAAACCAACTACCAAAGAGTATGAAAGTAAACGAGGATACTTAGCTAATATTCCTAATTAAGCTTTTAATGTAATTGAATGAGCGGAGACACATTGCGATCGGAAGGAGTGAGCGGGATCGCACCCCATCGCCAGCCAGCGACCAAAAATACTTTTAGATAAATTACTTAGAGTGAACTCGACGCGCATACAAATCGGTACGCGATTCTCCATATTTCACTTCGGCAAACGCTCGATTTACACACTCCTGTAATAAGGGGAAGACGAGCGCGCCCCACGATGGACGAGTGCCGATGCAGACGTCTCGACTCGGTGAAAATTAAGCCATTTCCGTTACGAGGAGTCGTGTTCAAACTTTATTACCAATCGAGTCACGTCACGAAAAGAATTTCCGATATACAATTAAAGGTAGAACGGGTGTCGAAGATCTCGAGTCAGAGGTGGGCCGCTATCGGAGACTGTCGCGAGGAGGCAAATAATCGGGGAGCAAGGGCACCTGTGTTCGATAATGCGACGCCCCGTCTGGCCGAATGGGCGAGGAATCAATTAGGCCGTTGCCGAATTGCGTACTTACGAGCATTACGAGTGGGTCCACAGCTGCTTTTTGCTCATCCAACCTCTTGTTATTGCGCAATCGACTTTCGACGCCTCAGATTAAGAGATTACGTATTCATCGAAGCTTTTTCGCTATAGTTTTATTGGAAGAGTTTCGTAAACACTTTCAGAACTTTACGTTCTAATCAATTCTACTAAAGTTTTATAGTCTTATTCATAAGTGCAAAATACTGTTTGTATTGTGAAGTGTTTGCAATATCTGGTCATGACACACGCTTAAGTATTACATTCAATTAATTTTAAAGGGTAATATAAAATTAATTTAATCTCAACTTGGGACAACCGCATGCGCAGTGAACGTTCGTACGCCTGATGGTGCATCGTATCACATAGTCAGATAAATTACGCTAATATATTAAAATAACGGTTATTTATAATATCAGTTATATAAGCTTTACAAACTAAACTAAATTACCCCAAATTGATACCGATATAATAAGAAATATCTTATCAATTTCTATGTGATTTGTCCACCAAAATATTATTGAATGTTATACCACCAATGAAATCTGCAAAAATAATGCGTAGCAAAAATTAAGCGTCTAATTAATCAATACGTATGAAAATGAGATAAAGGCACCCCGCCATTGAGCGATGCTTCAGTGAGTATTAAAAAATCCAAATTAATTAGGTCGAATAAAGTCGTCACGGGAGTGGTCGTAATTTTGACCGTGTCCGATGTAGATTGCGGAGTGTGAGGCAGTCGTATGTGAATTATTTAGAGGTGGTCGCGCGGCCGACTGGCCCACAATTAATGAAGTAGCTCGAGTCGTTTGTCAATGTGGTGGCCTGTGGCAGTCGGCGAGCCAGCGGACCCTCACCAATGCCGATATGTTCCCTAAAATGTGTCAGTAGCAGTGTCCTGAAGAATATTTGTGATTCATTCATCGATATACCTACACACGAAACAATACCTACCCTGTTTTTTTTTCGATAGTAGTAAGAGAAGCAAGTAGGTACTCCATTTGCTTTAAATAGTTAGTTTAGGCGCTTAATATTAGATACCTTTTCATAGTCCAACTAAAATAGTTATATTAAAGTAGACCTATAGAACATTATACTTATTCTCTAATTCTCTCAACCATTTATTTGTTACAATCCACCCATAATATTATTCAGATTACGGCATTATCTTACAACCATTAAGCATAATTTCACTAATAACTATTCAACGGTCGAGCGTCACCGCTCGCCGCGGTGTTATTCTGAAAGGCTATTATAAATCTAGTGAAGAGGTCGGAAGCAGCCCGCCGAGGTGCCCGTTCATTTTAATGGTGAGATTTATTTGTGCCCGATTACGCAGTTTGATCAAATTCCGAGGTGGCGTGTACGGTGTTGCCAGCGGCGCGCGCTGCCCAGAATTGTGTTGAAAATGTGTGAAACTCATATATTTGAATCAAAGTAAAGTATTTCGTAATTAATTAATTAAGTGACAGTTGATAAAAAATTACGGTTTTCAAACGTTACCATTTCTTAAAACACTTACATACAAAATCTGTATTTTTATTTAAATCGGGACTTGCATTTTGTAAGTAGGTAGTAATTGGTGAAAGTGGATTATGTTGCTTTATTGACCAGTTCATCTACGATTTGGCGTTAAAGCTCTGGCAACATTTGGTGTTAGCGCCCTCGCAATGATATTAGGCGACGCCCGCCCCCGTAATCGTACCGTTTAAATATAATTGCAATAAGTTAATAAAACCCCACAGCGCTTTTAATTAATTTGTGGTGACACAGGCGCCCAATTAAATGGGGTTTCCGGAAATTTCATAAAGCGTCGTGTGGTAAAACGCTATTTTTTCAAGCACTTTGTTATTGTATAGTATGTTTGTAAATCGGCTTTTCGATTCCGGGCGAAAAGTGTATTTACTTTAACTAAAAGTGTATTTACTAACGGCATTTTGTTTAGCGATCGGTTAAATAAATGAGAAACGATTAAATTATTATTTTTTACTAGTGATCATTTGTTTTACATTATTATGTAGCGTAGCGCAGCGGTATGCAGTAAATGAGGTAAAATTAATAACATAATGGGCCCATTGAAAGTCACGAAGTATGAAATACTGAAATTCATACGAGAATACTGAATTAATCGGCTAGAAAAAGCGGTGTAGCCGGTTGTCAAAATGTAGCATCTCAATCCGTTGGTTCTTATTGTAAATATGCATTAGAGCGGATGACGCCGGCTTCGGGTCCTCATTACGGCGATGCGCCATCCCATCAAAGACATCCACGATCCGGACCGTGAAGTGTCCCGGATACAAGCCGCTCAATTATGTTAATGGATTTGCTGCATTCGCCCAACAACGGGCCTGCCTTCAGCTGATTGATATGCAGTCTCCACTATGTCACGTAGCTACCTCCATGACAATTACACGGCACTGAGACTCACCTATTATTTGAGTTACATCACTGATCTGAGTAACGAGTAGGTGCCTAACCTTTGAGGTGACAATATAAGATATCCACTTCGTCAGGGATCACGAGAGTATTTATACATTAATTCAAGACGAGTCGTTGAAGTTTTGATAGCATTTGTATTTGTTCAGTAGCTTCCCTTTCATGAAACAATATCAATACTTACAACAATAAATTGACGGCGTAGTAAAGCAAGGCTGACCAAAATCAATAGCTAAACAACCAAATAAATAAATACATTTTATTTCTCGACGCGTCTGGGCCCGGAGGATGATTGATAGTGCTTAGAACACAAAGCTTATTGAAGGCAACAGAGGGGACCGCCTTGGGATGTACAAAATAATCACAGTTTTACTGACATAAAAACGGAGTGTTATCAAAAATGCATTAACCAAGACTAATATAATTAAATGTTTTGGATATTTCATGTAATATGGCACGAAGTATTGGAACTAATGGAAGAAATGATTGCAGTTCATATTATTCTATCGTCATGTAATAAATTATATGACTATAGACCATGAAGACCATGGTGCCAAAAGGTTGCAACCATGACTCAAAGAATACTGCGGCGGCGGTGTATTCGAAACAGTACACAGCGCACATGACATGCAAGAAGAAGACTGTTTGGACACCTCAGCTAGTGTACGCAAATAGATCAATAGGCGCACTCGAATTTGTCAGATTTTGGCAGACAACAGTGACTATGCGAAAAAAACTGATCCTGAGGTGAGGGCGCAAGCGTAGGGTAAGGGCGACGCGTGATTTTACCCGAAGTCGCGCACCTGCGATCCGACCGTAAGATGGTAGCAAAACGCCTCGTCACGGGGCCGGTATACGCTTAAATTACGCGTAAAGCCGAACACAAAGGCTATGCGTATTCAAATTCCATTAATCTCCCACCCGGGGGAAGGTGGGGTAAAATGAACCGGTGGGGACAAAAACAATGCCGCCGGCGAATAACCGGCTCAGCATTGTTCCGGCAATTAGAAAGCTTTCCCATGTACCGGTCGTGTATAAAAACAGTGTAACATCAGCACGAATCGCTGCCTATTGCCCGTTACCGCTGATGTTTATTGCGGTTATTAGGACTAAGCCGTGCGGTTTTATGATAATGTTTTTCATGTAAGTTGATTTAAATTAATTATATGCGTTCATGCAAGCAGAGCCTTAGTTTTTTTAAATAATAACCCCTAATGCAAAAAAAAAAACATCTATCTACAAGTCCTATTTGGAATACGATCCGTTTTTTGCAAATGTTTTCTACGAAATCATGTGGTAGGTTTAATACTGGGTTGGTCTGGGCCAGCCCAGTGACCAATACCTAGCTTACCCAGGTAAGTGGTTTCAGGTTTCCTTAATTTAAATGTTTAACCAGCTATATTTATATCGCATAACTAAGTACCGAATAATAGGGACCATATTATTCTGGTCCAGAGGCGATGCCAGTAACAGATTAGAGAAAATTACTTACGAAAATACCATTTCCAAAATTTGCCCAGGCAGATATTTAACCCGCAATCACCCGGTACAGCATATATGCTAAAACCACTAGCTGTCATCGGTGGCACAATATACAATACGTTAGACCAATTAACAGTGATACTATCTTCATTCCTTAAAAATAACTATTATCAACATCACTATCAAAGCACAAAATATAAAAAAATGCTGAGCATATCATACAAGCTCCTATTTTCCAAGTTAAAGAAAAATGGAAGCTCGTATGAAACTGGCAAATATCGAAGTGCTTTAGAAAAAAGCAGTTCCATGTGTTCCTGTTCAGCGTATAGACGACTCGCTTAAAAGATCATAACAGGTAATGCCGCCATTAACTTTTATTTCGAAACGGGTCGAAGTGGACACTACATTATTGGACAAACGTTATCGCACTTCGATATAATCTGGGGAAAAGCCGGATCAAAGGTGGGTATCGGTGAAATGAAACCGACCGTCGACTGACCGATAGCGAACGCGACAAACGACAGCGCGTTACGAATTGATTTCGAGATAATCCTGACACCAACACATGCGTATTTTATTGATTACTTCTGGAGCTACACTTGAAAACTACCCACGTGCTGCATGTGTATTTAAATTAATTAAAATTTTATTTTATGTGTGTTGTTTGTATGCTACGAGGGAACTCGATCAGCTAATTGGCATTGTAAAAAATATATTATCCAAGATTTAGAGCATTAATAAATACTTTTGTATACGCAAAACAAAGGAAGTTACAGGCGGCAAGGTAGACAATTCGGATTTGGGCATATAAATCTTTTAAGACATGTTTGCTACAAAGTTTTATCATTTCAAACATCAATTAATTACATAACAATTAATAGACATATTTATATAGAATGTTTTTTTTAAGTGGGAGTAATGATGAAGCCACTAACTGGCTTGGAGAATTATTTTTTCAAAAATCTAATGATGCAGTTTAAATTTTCATCGAAATCGGTTTCGACAGTCCTCTAAGCATTTTTCGCAATTTCCTATAGTTTCGAATTTGGCCATCTACGCCAACTTGAAAAAAATTATACATAATGCTAAATTGAACCGTTATGATTGTTGGTCATTCTTAATTAACTAGCTATTGCTAGTAGATTGAGATAAAATGAATAGGATGTCGCTAAACTAACAGAGCAGGTTCATTACGACAATAGTTAACTAGTTTTCGACATTTATCACATATTTCTAGTGTTAAATTTTATAGCACCCTATTTATAGATGTATCTAATCAATTAGGAATATAGTTAGATAATAGTCATGCAAACACACCTTGACAACACCGTCAAACTCCAACAAAGCTCCGCTTACCTGAAAAAAGAAAAAATAATGTTATATTAAATAAAGAAGTACATATTGATTGCTTATATTCACGCGAATACTACACATTGAAATAAAAATAATTTTGATCGTTAGCACGTTCTGCGTAGATCGGACCGCAAACAACAACTAAATATGAGGGTACCAGATTTCAAACGTCAGTCCTCCCGTGAACATGGTTGCTGTAAAGCAGTCAAAACATCGGGAACATAAAAACATGATATACACGCGATAAGATCTGTAAAATTAGTTTTATTTCAATAAGATGTACCAGTTACGTTCAATTGTGAACTGCAACTTGACACAAGCTGCTTCATGTAATGGGAACAATACGGGCACAGCGCAATCACAAGGAGCACGGCCGCTATTGTTTTTACCGCAGTTATTGCGGAGTGCCGAGTAGCAATAAGCGAGCGGTGTTTGCTCAGGGCACTATTGTAGCCGCTTATTAGGACGGGTCCTCCGCGACCCCCGCGGCGTTTGCGGGTTAAGATCGGCTCAACCCGGGTTTCTTGCTTGTTGGTGACGTCGTTATAAGGTCACCCGACGACGGGTTACCTGGCGGTCGTAGTCGCGGGATTATACCTATACACATTTTGTATTTTAAATTGTACAACTTGGATAAATGTGGGCATTATTATCTCTTATATTGTACCTTTCTTATGTGTCACAGGGTGTTTACTTCATGGAACTGTTAACGTATATAAGGTGTGATAAAAATGGTGTAAAATATTTGGACAGATGAATCAGTAAGTTATATGGATCACGTTGATGTATACAATAACTGTGTAAATGTTATTTTTTTTTATCATCCACCATGTACTTTCGTTCTATACTAGGAATATTTTTCGTTAGAAATTATATATAGTTCAAAGGACAATGAGCAAAAACTTATAGTGTGATATAAATGCTATAGTTTTGATTTTCGAATTTGGAACGATAAAAAAATTATTTACCATTAGGTATTTATCTAGTGAAAAAAAATAAAACTTTATTTATACATGTCATAAGTATGAATATGCATTGTAGCATAACATCGTGTTTGTCATACATTTATTCTTTTTTAAATCAATTATTAAATTACTGAAACGTGATGCCATTAAAAATGAAAAAAAGTACAGATGCGTACAAATTTTTTTTTTAATAATGAAATAAAAAGCGCCACCAAAGTGCCAATCTCTAACGAATACAAACTTTTATGAGACACAATACTATCTCAAAGGTATCGGGGAATAGAGTAGATTTGTTTGAGTAAAATGATACGTCTAATTCGCTTCGCAAATAATACCTAGCAACGGATGTAGGCAAACAGTTGTGGCAAACATACATGGGTTGCGGTTGTTATAGAATACCAACCGTTTGTGCTAACGTTTATACCGTGTTTATGCAATGTGTTGCCAGATTTGGCTAAGAAAATCACAATTGGTGAAACGTAGGTATACCTCAAACCCATTAGAAATTAATGTCTGCTATGGTGCGATAAGGAATATTTTTTTTTTTTACGATCTTTGCATCTGACAAGTGTGTTAAGACTATTTGGTACCTACAACCATAGCCGTATAACTGAGCGAGAAGTCTCTCGTACATACTCGCCCAGTCAGTACACGGCTCTTAGAGTTTTGTTTATACTAGTATCTGTCTTTAATTCTTTTTCCGCAATGATTGTTACAAAACCCCAAATATTCGGGGAAAATTCAAAAGCATGGCAACATTAACCAACCTCTACTTGTACGTAACGAGTGTGGGCTCCGTCGGCCGTTTAGCGGTTCACCGCCGAACATTAGCTGTCGACACCGTTCCCGACAATATTGTGATTATTTTAAATATTTATAGAGCTGTTTTACTATGAATAGTAATGTTTCGATAACATAGCTGATATTGGTCTTACAATATTGACATCTAAATTCTAGATTCAAATAGTATTTTGTATCGGGAACAACTATCCATTATTTAATACATACTCTATTATACATAGCAGTCGTGACGACAAAAGAGTTTCTTCTACTTTATTATGCAGGTGATTCATTAGAAAAACGTCAGAAGGCCTCCATTACGACACAGACTCCGTTGTGGGAACCGCACAGGTTTTGTCATAACAAACCCCCAGTTCGAGCGCAAAGCGCTGGTCTTTTAACATAAAAAACTCAACTCATTTATCAAATCACCGTTGTCTACATAACAGAGGCGGGGGCGTATTGTGAATAGGCTAAAAAGCCCATCTACACAAAACGGTGTGACTCGCGACGCGACGATCCCATTGAACCTAATTACACGCAAAAATGAACCTTAATTGATTATAATTTATAGGCTTTTCACATCAAAGTCGTCTGTGAAATTCCCGCTCAAATACTCGACCCGCTCGACAAAGTAATTCAACCCGTAAATTAAACGAGCGAAATTACACAAATAATATTAACGACAAAGCGTCGCGATTTTCCAAACAAAACGCAATGTCGAGTCAGATAGTTAAGAATTATTAAAGTTTTGGAATCGGGTGCTGTTTATTGTGGCATTTAGAACGAAGAGAAGTTAAAATATACTTATTACGTTTTGCGAATAAAACCTACAACATACTGCATTTTATATTAGCTTCCTGCGAAGCCTCTTAAAGCTACTAACGTTATAATGGTGGTAATACAGCTTTATAATAACCATTGAAAGAGACCCATACACCTCCGCTCAATCGGATGGGTACCGACTAATAATAGATGGATGCTTCATATTCGTCGTGCATTAAATTTTCACCGCCTTTTAGTAAAGCGGATTGCCGTGAGGCAAAAACGACGAACGAAAGCTCTTTCATTTGTTTAAGAGTAGCTTTACCTCCTTTAAGTGCTCTAGCATACAGGGTGCGGCTGAATAACCGGAGTGTCGGAAAAGGCTCACTTAAAAATTGCCTGAGCAATTCCTATGACGAACACGTACGTGTGTTACTCGGGCACAGAGTGCATTCAGGGCTGCCAGATTTGACTGTAATAAAGCATCATGTGATGTGGATTTAGAAGAAAATGAAAATTGGTACCTTTATACCAAAACAAAAATAGATAAGCCTGCGTTATATAATTTAAGAGTCCATTGGTAGGTTATGAGGATTACATACCTAAAAGATTTCAGGGAGGTTCATAAAGTAGCTTATACACGCTTGGGTTTCGCTTAATATTTCCGTACTAGTGTTATAAACTGGATATATTTTTAAATGCTGGCAAATATGTTTCATGTCTAAGAAAATTTTAAAAGAATGTGTGTCACAAGTGTGTTGAAAAACCAACGTTATTTAATTTCATTTTTCTTTGGTAATTAAAGTCTTGGCTCCATTAGAATCAGAATCAGAATATTTTTTTTTTCACGTACACCATTATGTACAGTACTTATAATTCGTCAATAGTTACAAAAATAGTATGGTACTACTTTACCAACCGTTCGGAATGCCGTTCCTATGGATAAGAACGGGCAAGAAACTCCATGGTTGCTCTTTTTTTTAAAAAGATCTTTTACATTTTTGAGCAATTCATTGTTATAGGCATTAAGCCCTTACCTCGACCATATGACCAACTTAGCTAACTTGTATGATCATAATATACTGTTACACAATTATGGTCAGAGGTTCGATTTTATATAGGAAGGTACATTCGATGGTGACATTAAGATATGTGTAGCAGTAATTACACTGTAATAACACAAAAAACGGGGTTGATTATACTTTCATGGTAATGTAGCTTTTGTCTATGCTCTATGTGGCGGTAATTAATATCGATTAATATTGTTGTAGCCTACTTTCCAGCACTTTCCTATCCATCTATTCTATCAAAACGTAGTTTTAAATTTTTTTTTCATTTTATGACGAAACCATTTTACCGTTAATTTTGGCCGTCATTACATAATTATGCCGAGTTTCATTAAAGGTGGCTCAGTCAACTATAGCACACTTTTTAGGAAGATAGCTTATAGCATGGGTAAACACGCACCATGGTTTTATTTGCACGTTTAATCTTCTTAACAAATTCAGAAATTATTTAAGTTCAGTTTCACTACTTTATTTGTCGTTGAATGAGCACTTATCCGTGCGTCATTTTAGCTTCATGCTGCATTAGATTCAGGTACAGTACCTATAGTGCTGAACCTCGACCCAGTTTGAGACCTTTATACATAACAGGAATCTGAGTACCCATATCCTATGTTTGTAAGATGTTATGTGAAATAAATAGTACATCATGTTCTAATAATCAATCAAAACTATTATATAAATGGCATATAGCACTGCGTAAAGCAAAACTCTTGTGCGCAGTACTATATGACGCTGGATAAAGTTATAAAGCGTTTATAAATTTGGGGGTAAGTGCATACATTGAAATTAGACTGCAGTCATTGCTTAGTAGATTAATGAATGTAGTATTCTACATACTCTTATCTGATATACCTTTAACAATCTTATCTAGTGCTGCGCCATTACCTGTTAGGTACCAAACAAGGACAGGACGTGATTAGCCTCTAAGTGAAATTTATTTTATCGGGAGCGATGCGAGTTCCATTGTCTAATGGAGCATTTGTTTTACTCTCGAAGATGGAAAATTGTTGCGGTGGACCTTTTGATTATGCGGATTTATATATATCTATTAAATATATATATTTTTAATACAACTTTGTTTCTGGTATCTAATTCATGTTTTTCTATAACCCAGGTACCTACGATAAGTTGTCGTAGTTGATAAATAGATACGGAACCCTACATTGTGTTTGAACTGACACGCACTTGGCCGTTGATAAAACAATAACACACACTTAAGTAAACTTAATCCGAAATGAATAAAAAAAGCGAAATAATATTTGTTCCGCGTCAACATCGGAGTTTTTACGTCGGAAACTCATATAAAAGCATTTCGTAGGAGCTCGTTGCCTATCGGCGGTATTATTCAAATTAATTTAGCGCGGTGAGGCAAAAAGTGCGCGCTTTGAGAGTGCCTCCCCATATTCATAGAGCTGCCCTGAATTAGCATCACAATGAAGTGTTAGAGGCACGAGCGGCAAGTGCTTAATGTGGCCTGCGTCTTCTCACACGTTCATATTACACGCTAATGAATTTAGTATAAAACTTCGCAGCCACAAATTTGTTTGAGCTTCTTCGAAATTAACTAAGACGCTAATAATAACGAGAATTTTTTGAAGCCTTAGAACTGTGTAGTTACGGTTTAGTGTTTGAAGTCTGTTAGCCGGGGGCACGAGACTATCGCAGTGCGAAGGATTATAAATATGTAGGTTTATTCATAGGGGCGTATAATGTTAAGTGTCCCAAACAGCGCGCCAGCTGAACGGCGCGGTATATTGTTTTTGGACCACCCTTTTACGCTTTCACGCCTATAAATAAATCAAAATATTCAGGAAGGGCTCGACTTTAAGGCGGCTTAGCGGAATCGTAAAATTCAACAGCGCTCGCACAGCCCCGAGGTTTATCTTTTGCCAGCGTTTGACATGTTTTTGCTTGAACCGTAAAAGTGTATCACAGTGTATGAATGGAAAGCTACCCACCCTTGCTTTTACCGAGGACATATGGAGCCCCAATTTACAAGTTTAATGCTTAAAGCTGTTACCTGTTCATAGAAAATATTATGAATGTGCCTATATTCTGTGATGATCATCGTTGAATTTGTTAGTAGGATCCATCTGCATACACGAACATTTTAAATTTAAATGAACCACTGCAAAATAACATAGATAACCTAAGTAGAAAAGTATTACGTTTTGCTACAATTGATCACAGAAGGAGACGATCTAAGCTGCTCTTAATAAAAAGTTGATCTAACTTTTATACAAATCGTTTTATTAGTTTTAAATGACATCTCGTAGCCAAGCAATAAAAAAAGTTTTACATTTTAAATTCGCCAAAGCGTAATAAAGTTTTGTGTACCTATACAAACAAAACGTGAATGAAAAATTGTTTATCCTAATCGTTCGAAGCAGATGCAAGGATTGCGAAAATTTATCCCAAAATGCGAGCGGCTATTATTGTTCGAAAGTAGGGACTGTTTTGATCATTAATAACAATTTATTTAGCAAAATACCGAAATGTTGGCCTACGGGAGCGCGCCTGAGAAAACGTGGATTGGATATTAAACGGGTATCGTTTAAATTGATTAGATAGTTTATGATAAATTGTACAAGTTCTGGGGCGTGTTTTCAAAATTTGACGTGTTAACTAATATTTCATTAAACAATTAAAGTATTTTCCATACTGTAAATCGCTTATTGGCGATTTATAAAAAAAATATTGTCTAGCTGTAAATGTCAATGGTTAAATAAGTAGGTACCTAGGTAAATGTATATTATTCAACTTTCTTATCACAAAATAAACAGGCCTTATTTTTTGTAAAATTCTTTGGCTACTCTGCACACAGAAGGAACTTTACTCGGATAAAGTTGAGGTTTCCAAAGTTTTCCATTCACAGCGACGGAGGCTGGCCATTGTGGCTAATTCAAGACTATAATTAAATTTGTTTATATAATATTCTGTTACGAGACGAAAACTTGCTGGTAATTCACCCTCGGGGGCCAAAAAGTCAAAGAAAATTATATTTTACATAGTTTTCTAAGTATCACGTTAAAACATTTTCGTATTTTGATTTTTAATGATCTAGACTGGTGAGATGGATATTTTTGTTTTATATTTATTATATAGGTATTATAAATATGTATTAATGTAATTAATCTGATAAAAAATAGCTTAGCGATTCATATTTTTTTATTGTCTGATTCATAATATTTTAAACACAACTACAAGATTAACGAAAAATATCTTGTCTAATTTAAAAACGAATAAAACATCCAGCTAAATTACTTTACATAAACAAAAGTGAGTTTCAAACGGCATAAATCAACATTAGCATTGTACCGTCCAGAGCTTCATTTGTAAAAGCAATTTTTTAGAAAAATAATAAAATTACCCCTGGAACTAAAGTGACCCGCCCGAGGAAAAACAACAATATTCTTGGCCCTCACTACAAAGAGCCCAGCGTTCGTATTATCATTCCATTAAACAAAAGTCACCGGAGTTTCAAATGAAAACACAGAACTCATTATTCGCGGGACAGAAAAATGATTTCGAATGTTAACAAGATTCCCCATAGTAGAGTTGTTCACAGAGAGATTTAAGAATAACAAGCATGGGCCCCGCACCCGTTGTTCTTCTGAAGAATTGGGTTACCCAATAAATAACAAAGTCTCTCCCTCAGAAACTCGAGTCACACATGTCTAAATAGGGCTACCCTATTGTTTTAAGTACAAGCAGTTCTTCCTATGAATAAAATGTATATTGCATCAAAGTAAACGTTTTTAAAGGCTTATTTGAATATAACAAAAGCATCGTCTCAAGGTAACTCTGACAGTGCGCCCTTCCTTAGATTATTTACGAAAATACTCTCACCTTATTACAGAGTAATGAGGAAACATTTTTAATATTAGATTAGAGATTCTATCCGAGGTGGAAAGTGGAGTTAGCAGGGCAATTTTCTTGAACGCAACCAAACTCGGGATGAGTTACGGCAAATCCAGCAGCCACGTTACCGCGGGCTCTTGAGGAATCCACATATATAATACATTGGGGTGGATCATACTCCTCGTTTACCCGGATATACGTGTATCTGCGAATGCTCGTTTGTCAAATGTACAGTCATTTATTCAATGATAGGTACGAGCATATTTCACGACTTCATATTGCCCTAAATAAACAAAGAGTTAGTATGCATCCCCTGTGGGGCGGCTCTAAGATAAATGTAGTTTTGGGCTCGCCATAGTATATTGAAATACATTTCCGGATATATTAGGGTGATGATAGTCGGATTTAAGAAATTTGGATGGATAGTACTATTCATACTGTTCACAAACGTAAACGCATAAAAAGGATAAAATAATTTAGGTATAAGAAAAAAATATTAAGATTAGATTTGATGATTTTTATACAGATTGCGGAACATCCGTAGAAGAAAAATATGCGCGATCTGTGTTAGCCTTTTCAATACAGAAAAAAAAGTTACAGCCTAATAGTGGTCCAGACAGCATGCAAAGGGTTTGTCTACAGGTTGGAAAAAAGGTAATATCCAGGCCGCTGGAATTAAATACCTCGCGCACGGTGTGAATGCTTTTCAAAAGCTGGTATTTCTGGGGCATATATGATGTGTAAGTACTGTAAAATATGGAAAATGTGTATAAAAACAGGTGATGTATTGGTGCGTATTTTCATGTATACAGTCCTCATGTGTAGATCTTATTCTAGCTTTAATAAAGACAGATTATAAATGGGTTTAATTTATTATACAAATAATCCAAAAGATCGTATATTAGACAAAAAAAGAACGAGCAGTTAGATATTTCAATAAATCAGGGAGCATCGGTAACGACGCGATTGTAAAAAGTTTTTCAAGCCATAAAACCGCCGCGCTGTAAAGTGAAACCTTCATATTTATTTCTGTTATTCGTTAAAGGCCTCGTAAAGTTAATAAAGGGTTTTTTGTTACAAGCAGCCAGCACGTTTGAGATAAGCCCCGGTCTCGGGTTGGAATCTTTTAAAACATCGTTAAAACCATCCCCCGACCGGCACAGACAAAAGCCCAAACAGCCTAATTGTTGACGAAAAATATTCTCGATGCAAATTCGCACTCTTTACAGCCCATTCGGAATTTGTACTGGACCCGAAAGAAGTTAACGTAATTAGCCCCCGTTGTTGGGGTGCGTTCGGATTTTGCGAAGTGATGTAATCGCGGGGAACTTTGTTGTGAACCCGACTATGAGATTCAATATCATCTGATAATATCTACGCGAGTACTTATATTGAATAGGCTGTGAGTTTGTTGATTTAAAAACAACATTTAATCTAAAATCTACTTTTTGACAGAATACATTATATCGATTTTTTTAAAGTATTTAATGGATGTTTGAAAATTCAAGCAATAGAAATCTGTAATAAATCTAGGTGATGCATATTAAAAACGCTATGTCTAAGTTAATTACAGTTATAATGAGCGGAATAACCTTCCGATAAACAGACAATTAATTTCAACATTTTAATTTTCATTCCGTGGTTTTCATTCGGTGAGATCGGATGGAGTACTACAACCCTTGAGTATTCGTTATGATACTGCTAATGAAATTAAAATCGCTACAAAATCATGGTATAACTGCAATAATTGCAGCAATTCTTCCTCGCTCGGATTGGTTTGTTATAAGTATTAATTAATATTTTTCTATAAATGATATGCAAGCGAAAACTTTTCAGGAATCCTTTAATTTAAACTCTTGTGTTTGTACAGCGTAATTAATACCTAGTCTTAGAAGCTGTAGAGCAGCGGAAACGTCGGGAACGTAAAAAACATAAAATAAACGCTATAAAATCCTTAAAATCTGTTTTATTTTAATGTTACGATATTTTTTTGCAATTATTTGTTTCATGTTAATAAGGACGTATTCACGTTCGTGATTAGGTTATGTGTATTTATTTCTAACCAGCTGACTCGACAAACTTCGTACCGCCTCAGAATCAAATGTATGAGGAAATGAATTATCTTGATTTTCTTTTCTACAATTTTCCCATGTATTAACTAACTATGGGAATATCGAAAAATACTCAAAGAACTCTCGAGACCGATTTTGATGAAAATTTAAATTACATCAGTAGATTTAAAAAAATACCCTAGCCAGTATTATTGCCATTTATCCTGTCGATTTGAAAAAAAGAAACAACACATCGCTAAAATATCGCTAATAAGGATCCAGTTTCGTGAAGTAATAACATACAACAAAATAAGGTAAGTACATTTGAAGCTTTATAAAAGTTATTTTCTGGAAAGAATTTGATGGTCAGTCAGCAAACCTTTTTATAGTCTGTTCTGTAAAAATGTAACTAAGCTGAACTGATGTTGACAGATCTTTAGACACAATAGTTTTTCCGAGTGAGAAACTTCTTTTTTAGTGCCATCAGTTCTCCAGGGGCTGGTCGGCCACTTCTCCCCGAAGACAAAGGTTCTTGGTCCTTGCAATCAGATCCGCCACCCTCTCGGTAATTTTCTCGTTAACGGAATGAATAAAACATTTTATTCCTTACCTTTCTTTTGTAATTGTTACCGGTTGATGGGTTTTTGAAATTTATGTGCGGTTTCTTTCAGACGCCCCGCTTAGTCGCGTCATTTGTTATTCGATATCCTCATTGAGGCAATGGCTTGAATTAAATGTCGAGAGTTGGCTATTACTATAATACTTTCTGCGAACAGATCAGCTATTGTAATCTAAATTGGCGGTAAACAGCTGAATCCAATACATATTTCTACGAGCCTTTTTAACAATCCCAAAACAATAAAGCCGCCGCCGGTCGCACCATCGCGATAGACAATTTGCAAAGAAAAATACATCAAGATAAAAAAATGTAGCTCTAACGCGTACCTCAAAATGGCTCGTAAGCAATGAAACAGCGCAATTTCATGAGAAAGGCGGCCCGCAAATAAACCAAAGCGGAGCACATTCCCGCCTCTATAAAGCGCAGACTGAAATAAACGTTACAGTCTCGGTTCTTTAAAAAATCCGCCCGACGACAACCGCAAAGCTCAGCAAAAATCTCTAGTGCGAGTCGAATTCCAGTGTCGGAATTTTCATAACTGGCGTATGGCGTCGGCGGTCGTTGAAGCGTTCCAGGTGAAAGATACTGAATTTATATCCCGAGGCGCGCACTGACTCTGTTCGCGATCCGGCGCGCCGCCGCCGCCCGCCGCGCGCGCCGCCCGCTCAGCAATTCGAGCGTTGTACTTTATTAGGTACCGGCCGCGGCCCACCCGCTACCTCACACGAAATATGTCTCAGCCCCTTCGATGACAATAAACACCCCCGTATGAACGCTGTCCACATGAAAGGCTTTATTTGCCCAGGTGTCATGTTCATGTATGCACATAAAACGTAAACGTGTCCATGCTTTTCTATTAACGTAGAATAGGAAATACTTTTACAGTAGATCCCAGTTTTTCCTTTCCAAGTCTTATGAGCGATATACATTATTATTTCAAAACTAAAATCGTAGGAGACATCGTTATTACGAATGAATTTTCTTTTCTATGAATCCAGCGTGCTTAAATTTGAGGAAAAGATTTAGGAAGCCGAAAACGTGTTATATAAAAAAGTAATTTCGTAAGGCAAAACGCTGTTAATGTAACAATTGAATTAAGTTTTAACAAGGGGAGGAGCCAAGTGCAGGATATTGTGAGCCTCGCCCCGCGAAGATTACGTGAGTTTTTCATATAAAGCCATTCAGCCAATTTCCTCATATCCTACACAGGAGCATAATAAAGGAGGCTTTTGTGAAGGAAAGAGGTTCGTGCACCTACAATGCGTAGACATCGCCCGCGTAGGTGCCCACCGAGGTGCGGGGGCAATATTCGCCTCTCGTTCCGAGCGAATATCTTCGGATATTTAGGTAGGTTGCCGGTGATGTGAACAAATAGCTACCTATAATTTTTCACAACGTCAACATCTGCTACAAGCTGGAGATATAGTTTGATATTCAATTTCGAACTAAAGCATGCGATTAAGTTAACGGTTATTTTGTACGTAAATAATATAAGAGTATGAATAGATTTTGAGGAGACATTTTCCGAGTATTCAAACCTTTATTACTTTGTGCCAACGTTTTTTTCATTGAGTTCTTACCTGCAATGAAACAAATAATAAATATGAATAGGTATTACAGCAACGTCACGTAACATTTAATCAACACTGCGACTCTGCGGGCCAAACAGCTGATGTTGACAACGCTTGCGGTCACGGGTCGCTTGCGACGCTAGCAACCATTGTAACACGAGTAGTAGGTACGTATACGATCAGTGCCCGCAGTTTTTGGTACGCGTGGACTTATTTATTTTGGTACTCTATGGAACTTTATCTTCTAAGATAAAAAAGATATCGTATACCTTAACCTGGTATTTATCACGTCCATTTCCCGGGACCTATCATATCACATTATAACCTATCACTTAGCCAAGTTTATTTAAAATGCATAGATTTACTGTAATACGCGAAACCACAGACGGACTGACGGAAATTCCACAAATTGGAGTTCCGGCCTAAGCATCGAAAAGTCTGCAACTAACTATACCAATTTTGACAGCGGTAGTTGTGCTCACTCGGATCTATCAGAACATACAAAAAATACCTCATATTTTTTCACTAGCGCTCGTTTACAGGATAATTAACATGTAGCAAGTCAACACTACACGAGTATCTGCAAGGCGGGCTCTGCTAACGGTCCCGTGGAGCAGCTGGTGTTGACGGCGGTCGTTGCGGTCGGCGGGTCGCCCCCGTCACTACCCACTACGACGTACTTACATTATTGACCATGTTTAACACTTCATTCCCTTTCATTTTTTACACGTAACATTCATCTGACCGATAACAAATACGTCTAATATAGTTTGCTCTTAAGATTTGATGGATTGTTAAAAAAAAATTACTTATTTAAGTAAAACTGATATACCTAGACGTAAAACTTCACTGCTTTGTCTACCACTAACCTTTGAATTTATTTGAAACAACAACCTAAGCACAATTTTACGACCACTAGAAAATAAAATATTAACTAAACATTCAGCTGAGTAGGTATCTTATAAAAGATCGAACACATTTCAATACACGTCTCTAGTGCGGCCCTATCGAAATTTATTTGTGCAGTAACTAGGGTTACCGCTTCGACGAATCCCTTGCGAGACAAAATAAAAAAAAAAATACTACGCAAGACGCACAATTCTGGAATTTTCGAAATATGTTTATACCGTAAATTACACCTAATTGCGTTTACCGAACTTTTTGTGAAAGACTAGTGAAGATTATTTTGATTTGATTGATTAGCAATGCAACAGCAGTCTGACCGACTAGTATGGAATACACTACGTATTGACATGTTGATGATAATGATTGTGGCAATAAAATATAAATACATCATCGGTGAAATGAGGGTGCACCTCTCTTATGTTGGCGTAAAATAGTATATCGTGTATAAAGTCGATAAATTGCAATCATAGAAAATGAAAACATAGATACAAGATAGCAATGCTTTTTGTACATTTTCTTAACAATAATATTCAAGTGACATCCCTAGTATATAACTATTAACACCCCAACGGCCGCAGTGGAGTCCGAAAACGCCATTGGTATAGTAATAAATCGTCGTAGACGTGCCTCCGACGCAGCAACACAGTTAGTATTACTCTCAGTTTTTACTGTCGATAGTTTTCCGTGTTAATCTGCAACTGCGAGTATTTCGGGGTGTTGGCGATCGCACTACACTATATGCACGTATAATATGAAAGGGTTTTGCAAATCGGATGGTGTAGATTATAGAAAAAAAATGGTTCGGTGAATCCTCTATCTCTATTTATAAATATATTTTTAACTACTAACAATTTAATTTCGCAAAAACAAACAGATTTAAGTACTTACACATGAAATTATGAAATAGGAAAATGGTAACGTCATGTCATCAAGAAATCATGCTGATACTGTCATTCTTTTTTATGTTTTTATGAAGTCCGTGGTGTGAGCAGGACAGAAGAAGCATAATCTATGCGTCAACGAAATGATACGTAAAAATCGTACCATCAAAAGCAGGAACTTCTAATGTAATCGAGCGTCATCGAAGACGTGACGTCACCAAAACGATACGTAAAAACGATTGTGTTCAAGGTAAGTACAGTCGCAGGAGAAAACGTGAAATCGAAAAAATATTTACTAGCGATCATTAAGTGCGTCCCATGTCGATCGCAATGTGAACAGATTATGTTTAGGTGAAGCAACTTCTCTAGTATACAACGACACTTCTGCCGGTTTACGGACGGTGTAAAACACGGGCACCGCACTTTTACGAGTGTCGCTTAACATATAGTGCCGTAAAACTGAGAAAGTACCAAAAACTACATATCCTGACATAAACAATGGTCATTCCGCAGTTCGTTAGCTAATTGGATCGTAATGTATCGTTATACATCATCACAATCAAATTAATGTATTTTTTTTACGGCTGAGTAATGTTTCAGTAGGATGCTACGACATTATAATATGTGTAATATCTCGATAGAATAATTGCGAAATTGTGTTCATAAAGAATTTTAACGCCCAACTGACGCAGGTAGTTTTCATGTAAGAATATTTTTTTTGCCATAAAGGTACGAGAAAAACATATGATAAAGCGTCTCACATCAAAATAGAGTGCTGGCACTTATAATTATTATGTATATATGTATAACGATGAGAGTAGGTACAGTATTATTTAAAAGCTACACAGATACACATAACGATTTTGATAGGCTAAACGTTCCTTTCACAAACATTGAACACGAATTAGCTACACATTGCGTACATTTTGACGCTTATTCGGCGGGTTATTTTTATTTAATTCTAGGCAGGTGCGCTGCGGCCGTGTTTCAGCCAATATTTTTGCACGATTACCATGCTGATGAAAAGCCAACATCAGAACATTCCACGTTCCCCCCACACACGGACGTACCGATGTCATTTTAATTCTGTGTTAAATTACTTGTTTCGAACGGCAACGTTTTAGTTTCGTTTACAAAGATGAAAACTTACATTAACATATTATTTTTCTTAATATCCTGGGAAGGAATTTAGAAATGGATGATGATTATCGTTTAGTACCAAATAACCTTGTACTGACTAACTGAGCTGCCTTGCGAGGCTTAGTTATAGTACGTCGTTTTCCCGAGGCAAGCTCTTGGGCTTCTTTACCGATACTATGCTTATGCTCGAACCTCGTCATCTGTAATTGACCTGACTGTCAGCCAAGCTGGTTAATGACAACATTGCGTGAACTGATTGTTCTGATTAAAGCTAAGAGAGTCAGAATCAGTCAATTCGCGGCTATTAACATTTCATCGCTAGTATCAATGATATTTCATATTAAAATACAGTAACAATAAACAGATAAAATCGATTACGTTCGCCGTTGGAACCAATAAGAAGAGATCTGCGATCGTGGCTTTTCCCAATAAATATATCGAGATGAGACCAAGATAAACATATCGAGGCGGGCGGTAGCTTTAAAATATGCAGCCTTACGCTCTTCGTGAAATTCGTGTAAACAAGTGTAGCGGCCGACTGCGGATAAATCTTGGGGTATTATTGTATTCGTACCGCGGGAAGACGGCTGGTGCGATACTTTATAATATATCCGTAAAGCTGCTAACGTAGATCAATAAAAAATAAACTTTGTTATTACGCAATTAAATCTTAAAATTCGGTGCTTTGCAATTCAATTTTGTTTTGCTATTCTAATGTTTTATAGGTAGAAGATAATGAAGACTTCTAAACAAGTTACGACGTTTGACTAACTGCTGCTTAAAATTGTCATATTGAAAGTTTGAAACTCAACCGCCCTTGATGTGTGTTGTCTACTCATATCTAGATATATGATCTAAAATGTGATGTGTGTTGTCTACTCATATCTAGATATATGATCTAAAATGTATACGGTACATTTTAAATCCACGGTAACATAACAAGATATTTTTAATCATTAAACAAATTTGTTTTCCGTCTAGTAATGTTTATTATGTTATTACCAGAATCTGTTGCGAGGGGAACAACCGGAAAGTTTACCACACGCGATTAGTCAGACCTGGTGAAAAGTTGAGTTGAAAAATCTATGCTTACATTCTGAATCACTTTACTGAAATAAAATAATCTTATGGAATTGACTTCTAGTCAATCGTAGCTGATGTTGAATAATGGTTGAATCAAAATAGTACGTTCGAAACTTATTCCAGAAACGTGCGTCAAAGATAAATTAATGTGAAACCAAAAAAGAATAGGGATTATTGTTCATCACACTTTTGATCTGGATGACTGGATCTGGTCATATGTATATAATGTGCAGCACGTAAAGTATTAAACCCGAAATGTATAGTTATTTATCAATTTACAATAGCAGTACAAACGGTCCTTCGGAAGAAAACTGCTTTCATAACATTAAAAAAACTTAAGGGTTCAAAGTACACGATTACCTTATACATCTTTCATGACTCAAACATTAATACAAAGGTTTCAGGTCCGGATATCACAAAACTAACCTCATAAGCAGTTAAGTAGGTAATTTTAGCTGTTGGGTATACATTAAACGGTTTACCCACGTCATTTGATGGTAAGTTAGGGACGGTGTACAAAGGTAACGGAACTGTGGTCGGAAACATATTAATGGTCGGTACAGGGACACAAAGAAGTTTGACAAGATGGCGCAGGTGATCGGTGACATGTTTGTGGCCACCTTTCCGCTCGGTGTACACAATACATGTGAACTATGTAATATTCTTGGTATTGTTATGAGAATTGTGGCAATTTGAGAAGAATATAGATAATAATATTGTTATTTTTGACGCCTATAAAGTGGTGTTCTGTTTAAAGAAATAGAGAGCCAAGTAACCGTATAAACCGTAAACGTTTAAGGCTCAAAATTGTACCCGAAAATGATCTATATGCAAAGTAGTATATCAAAAATTAAGCAGTACATAAAGAATTCAAGACGGAACATACAGTGCTCAATTTCTGTTTATATGTATGTACGTAACATATCGAAGTTCAAACACGTATTGCATTTCAATATCCACATTCTATGCACTAGAATTATTTGAAAAATGACGCTCATTCGTCCCGAATATTTAATATAACATATTGACTGATAGACTATCGGTTTTTAAGCGGTGGACGCTAAAAAAATATATGTCGCATGAAAACGATAAATTCATATGCAAATAAATGCGCATGCAGCGAAAGTTAAGCGATGAGGATAAAGGTTGTGCAAATATGTTCATTTGAGCGTATAAAAATTATCGGCTGGGGATGCTCGACGCGAGCGATGGCACCAATACGTGATGCTAGCGTGCACACCCGCCGAATAGGAACTTGCACGCATGATGCCGTACTTACTTCGCACGGTAGGGTTGGTGATAATGTTTTGAGATGCCAATGGTGTGGGTGACGTCACAATTGTATATGTCAATAGTATGATTGATTAAGAAAATGTTTTAGCTACTTAATAGTGTTTTCTTAAAGGATGCGCATGAATGCCTATTTTCTACCATTTTTGGTAGTTAAGAAACACCTTTTATGGAGCTAGTCAATAGGTATATACATACATACTGATTATATTATATATAACACACAGTATAAAATAAAGTAACTACTTATTTATGTGTTACGAAAGATAGTAGAATATGGGCATTCATAGGTTAATGATAAGATTTTGATTTTAGGATATCCGAGTATATGAGAATAATTGTCAACCCTAGGCAAGTTCATGCAAGCAGACATAGGAGAGCGTAGCGAAGCCTATCGTAGCGGACAAGCGGAAGTCAACCCGGCAAGTAATATATTTTTAATTGATGCATACAGCGGCCGATGTGTCGAGCAAACATTTACCGGTTCATCTGAACAATGACAGCGCCTTTGTCGGTCGATTTTAACTCAAATTGGTGGAAAAGTGTACAATTCGCATGTTTAAATTTTCAGTCCGTGTAAATATTAACAGAGTAATTATGAGGGCGTTGATTGTGAATCACGTTTGTGTTGCCTGTACTTCTGGTACGTTTATTTCGGGGTCTTTGTTATGATACATTTTTTAAAATTACGCCTATGGATTTGTATTTTGGTACAAAATAAATAATTTGTTGTCTGTACAGTGACCAGATCTTCGAACTAAAGAGTAGGTTAGATAACATTGTTTATAGCCATTGTCTATAGGTACGTATATAGTAAATTATATTTTATTAATAACTTTTATTTCTCATACCTTGCACTAAAAAGTCACCGACCGATGCCACGTATAAAATAAAACAAACATTGCAACATACCAATATTAACAAATAAACTATAAATTAAATCTACAAATAAATTGCTATATCGCCACGTTTGCACCGTATAAATACTCTGCAATACAGTCATTTTTAATTTCCGTCGTAGGGACGTCCAGTGCATTGAATACCCAATTACTGTTACTGAGCAGAATATGTGGAATGTGGAAGCCCTCGGGTTAGCGACCGGCTTGCGTTACCAATATGCCGAATCGATTTGAGATCAGGTATGCGAACACGCACGGTATGTAGTTGATAAGCATTGCAGAAGAACTCTGTTAGTAGAATATTTGGTCTGATTCATCACACATTAGTCGATTAAAAAGACATGATGTTTAAAAGTGCATAAAATACTCGTAAAATTGCCATAAATCATGTCAACCTCTTCGGATCAAGAAAACGGGATTCTGACTTGACATACGTGCACTCAATAACATCTACTTACCAAATTAACGACGCAGCGGAGAAAAAAAATCTAAACCATAATAGTCTACAAGCACCACGAGACGTATTCACACTGCAAATTGTAAGTTAACAACAAATATCCGAATTCAATACCAATCCAGCTCGTTGAAAAATAAATTCGAAGCTCGGCGGATGTGTACGCTTGCCAGGGATGCAGCCCTTTGGGACTTGAATTGCCTGCTAGAACGCTGCACAATAATAGTGTTCTTACCCCTATGCTATTTGATATATTTGGGATGACACATCCCTACATTTATGAATCTTTATTTGATACCATAAACAAAATGACTTCGTCAAATTATTTTCTTGATATAAGAGTTACATTAGTCAGTAACAGCGACATTTTAAAATAATCATAAAAAACCTATTGCACCAAATGTTAAAATGTAATCACCGATAAACTGATCATGAAAAGGATAAATACGGAACCCAATCCAATCAATCCAACGTTTAACATAAAGCCATCCACCGTGGCCGCGGAACTTCTTGCGTTATTGAAATTTACTTTTTAAAACAATGCTAAAGTGCACGACGCGACGCCGCTCGTATTTACGCTGCACCCGGGTGGCTAGTGGGCAAAGTTTTTACGATAACCCGTCCGAGAGAATATTGTTGGTGCATTAACGCTTAATGCTCTCCGCAGTTTCGCTAAAATTTAAAATTGGTTCACGAAACAGTAGTACCGATTAGACTGGATTGTGAAACCAAACTCATTTTCGGGATGAGATTTTTATTATTCGTTCTCATTTGCAATATGGTTTTAATTGTAAAATATACTTTATTACGTCCAAGTAATTTAGGAATAAGTAAACAAATATACTAAAATTCTGAAGAAATATGTATGTAAGCTAGTTTATTAATAAATGCGTTGGAGCTATATTTTTTGTCGTTACGTCATGTTAATGCAGATTATACAAAATTGCGTTCCGTTATACGCCATATACGTCATTTTGAGCAAGTTTATGCGCGAAGGGGACAGAGGGTAGGTGCGTCAGAGCGGTATCAATTTCCGGGCACCCAGTGCCATTTGATTTATGTTTGCAGTATCTTTTTACGCAAAAAAGTATCCACAAATGCAGTTCGAAACCAGTCACATGAGAAAACAAAAATGTTATGAACTTCGTTCGTTAGTCAATGAATTAGAAAACGCTCGTAATTAAAATACATTGCAAGAACCTTAAGAAAGCTTATGTAGCATATATATCGTATTATGTATATCATAATATACAATATCACCTACACCTACAAATTGCGTATTAACTAAAATTGCGATAGCCTAAAATATTGTTTTTTTTTTGGCTGATCTATGGTGTCCGTGACAGCGTGACAGCTAGTTAAGTAACATTTTGTATGTGTACAAATAAAGAATTATCGTTTTATCACTATATATTTATTACATTACCTTACTACCACGTGTATTTGGTCATTTTTCAGTAGTAGTAGTTTAAATTTGTCATTTTTCAGTATGCTCCATTGAAATTAGCGCTCCACTTACCGGATAAGTGTCTATGTAACCGTCATTTTTTTGTGTTTTTTTAATCTCCTCTACACTTGTCCTTGGCAGAATCATCGGTAAACGATGGAGCCATAGTTTTTAACTGGAATTGGAAAGAATTATCGGAAATATCTCGTTGGCAGAATATTTTAGATTATGCCACATACCGTCTACATTAGCTCGCACGGATACGGAACCTGCAATTTCCATCGCAGTCGTGACGGCACAACGCTCACACGTATAAAATTAACGTCCCAATTCACTTTAATAAGTCCAGACGACTCACCACACCAAACCACTCATCACAGTGACTTAACACGAACTTATACGACCACTATCCAACAAAAGTGCTACCGACCTTAATATTGTTAGGTAACAGTAACCTCTCAGGTGTTGGCAGCCTGTATAACCATTCAGTGATTAATACTTGGAGAATGACACGCCAGACGCGAGGGAACCATACCGTAGAAAACAAAATAGAATAGAATGGCCTTCGCCTACAATTTCTTTCAAAATCAGCTTCGCTTGCTTGCACCTTAATTTTTTCTCCGTTTTCAACGCACAATTTGACTGCATGTTTTATTATAATGATTTTATTACGGTCTTTAGTACAATCGTGACTGCAGTGGGGATTTTTTCTTGATATTTAGGCGTAAGTCTAACGTTATGCCAGGCGGAGTATGTTCAATGCACATGTTCGTTCTAGTGATTCCTTATTCCGTGAATCATACGTTACCTTTCTATAACGAGAAGGAATACTCGCCAACTCATTTGGTGTGTCGTTGTGGTTTGTTTCGGAAGTGGATTGTAAGTGTAGCGAGAATGACGATTAAGGTTTTTTTTAAATTTCTTAAATATAAACTGTGAAGATATTTGTTGTATTGGGTTGGTACTTATATAAAAAAGATAACATCAAATGATGAATTCAAAACACACAATACCTACAGCTACAAAAAAGTGCATTTTTTCCAGTGTCAAGTATTTCGTGATAATCGTTATAAAATTATAAGTACGCCTGATGATAATTATGAAATTAGTCCCCTACTCCTATCAGTGAAGCTGTGAATGGATACTTTACTGAAAATTTACCGTACATCTTGGGAGAACTTGAAAAGTCAAATTATACTATTTTAATTCAATTTCCTTCACTAGTGCACGTTCAACACACTATAGTTAGTACCCCACTTATAATAATAGTACACATTATTTATCAACGAAACACATTTTTCTAGAAAAAAAAAATTACAACTTCACGGTTCAACTTCCCGCCAAAAAGTTGGTACCTACCTTAACTATCACATTGCATGCTTATAAATCTGTTTAAAATACAATAGAGATATTTCTTGTTTAGTTTGTGACTCAAGTTATGGTTTATCTATGGCCCGTTGCCGGATTAAAATATACCGCAAAATTTTACCAACCAACAACTGACCTACAATGGTTTTTAGTTGAATGTATTTAGTGGGTAAGTACTTAATGTTAAATTCACATTTAAAAATTAAACCCGATTAAGTTACCTAACTTTGTTCAATAAATACTGTTAATTTAAATAGAAATAATCACTCGTTTATCTTACCGGCATATTATTGTGAGCGCAGTCGCGTTCATCGTAGGTGTATCGCAAGCGCGACAACATTTCACTGAGACTAAACACCATTACTATACTTTATAAAGTCACTAGACTAAATTTAAGACCGAAAGTAACAAGCTAATATAGTTGAAGAAACGAATTAGATATTATTCAGACGAAATACATGTTTTAGATTAAAATAAGAGAACCAGTATGGCGCGGTACCGGTATGACAGTAACATTTTTAAAATTACCCGCGTTCGGAAATAATAAAAAATATTATTCATGCGTACACTGCGTTCCTTATTTTTTTTTTTAATATTTGAAATCCATTTTCAATGATATTAAGTAGATGGATAAGACCGATATTTAAAACAATACCAATTGTAATGACTTTCGATTTATTATAATTTAAATAGCTTTTCACCGCGGCTCCGCCTGCGAAGCGATCGTTGCGCAACTGCTCGACCCCCATTGGCCACAGTGTGATGATACGTCACTATTATATATTATAAATGTGGAACCATAAGCTATCCAATTGTGAAAACCCGGTTGAAATCGGTCGAGTCCGCATCGTAAAGGGTATTTCCACATGACCGGGCGTGCGTGTTCATATATAATAATCGCGCGCACGCGCGGCCCGCTGGAGCGTAGGTGTCAAACGACAGATTTCACGCGATTCTCAGATGTCGTGCAGTCATGACGCTATGCCGTGCAGACTACGAATCGCTGACGTTTCACATCCCTTCTTACTTAGTTAAGGTTGATATAATTTGGCATAAAGATCGTCAACAAAAAATGATCTCTTATTATCATGGGTATTCGAAACAGCTGTCAATTATAGTTAGCTTATAAACAATAATATGAGGAGCAAAACGGTTGGATTAGATTCCGTTTGCAGACGCATCTGTCCGCTAATGAACGGCGGCACGTGCATATCCCGCCTAACTGCAGACGGGCACCTGACACCGACGTGCCTATGAGCCCCTGGTACTATCGACAGTTGACAGCATGACATTTAGGTGTTAAAATTAAAAAGTTACCAAGTCTGGGCACGTATGGAATGGCGACGAAAGATTTTCCACGGAACTTAAAAAGTTATTGCATATTTCACCGTAATTAAGTTTGTCTTTTAAAATTGGTCATCACATTCATAGTTTGTTTATTCAAGTCCATTCCTGGCTATAAGTTCTCCAATAAGATTCTATTTTTGAATTAGTTTTCCTTATTTAATTCCACAGGGCGCGCTGCAATAATTGCAAATTTATCTTTATTATTTTAATCGATGTGTAGTTTTTTTTGTTTTAACCCTTAGTAGCCTGATTTACGAAAGTGATTTATTTTTAATATTACTGTGTTTAATGTTACTGTGTTTAATAATAATGACATTTGTTTTTTTTTAATTTCGTTCGAAAGAATATTATACAACAGTAAAATACGTACAGCCAACATATAAAAAAACTAATAGTAATGTGAACATTCGGTTTAAAAGATTGGTATCAAAATTGAAACTCTAGGCTATTAAGGGTTAAATGGCCTTATGTCTTAAAACGACGAATATCCTTAAAAATAACGAGATTAAAAATTGTCTACTAACAAGTAATTGAGAAAACACATTTTTTTTCGCTTTATTACGAATATCGAGGCAACTTTTGGTTTAAAAAAAACACTATGCTAACATACTCTTTCCTTAAACAACCATCGACTGATTGTGATGTCTGTGAACTTAGCAGATCATTTCCCAGCAGATCAAAAAAAAAAAGGAGTTCTGGCCGCATGCAGGAGAGTTCTATAGTTCCTGATACTTTTCAGCGATAGTTCTAGCGATTTTACCTGAAAAAAAACCGACTGAAAAAATGATCTGCCAACTTCCCGTAGCAGATCATTTTCCAGTAAATAAAAAATAAATGCGTGTTTTTGACGCATGCACAATAGTTATATAGTTCCTGATACTTTTCAGCGATAGTTCCAGCGATTTTACCTGAAAAAAATTGCCTGAAAAAAATTGCCTGCCAACTTCCCATAGCAAATCATTTTATAGCGAATACAAATTAGCAGTGAGTTCTCTACGCTTGCCTATGAGTTAAAGCGTTCCTGATACGTTTAACTCTTAGTTCTGTCAATTGGACCTCATAAAACCTGCCCAGAACTCACGCTGAAGTGTCAGCAAAGCATGGTAGAGTAGTAGAAATGACGAAAATTAGTAATCACAATAATTTTTTTTTTCAATGATTTTTATTAGAACTTGCGGCTAGAACTCTTTAGTTTCTCAAAGATCAGTACTAAAACTACTTCAAAAATAAAAATACACGCGCAGAACTCACGTTGGAATGCCAGCAGAGCATGGAAGAGAGAGAGAATAGTAGAAATATCGAAAATAGTGATATCTATGCATAATCACGACGAATTTTTTTTTTATATTTTTAAAGCCAACTAGAGGCCAGAACTCTTCGATTTCTCATAGATCGGTACTATATCTAGAGCATTAAATAAGTAAAATTGACAGAACTCACACTAAAGTGCCAGCAGAGCATGGTAGACTAGAAGAAAAGTCAACAATTTCTTATCAAAATGACTAAATTTTGTTAAAATATTTTAAAGACAACTAGAGGCTAGAACTCTACGGTTTTCCATAGATCGAAGCCATAGCTATAGCGATAAATACAAAACATGCACCAGTAGGTACGCTGAAGTTTCAGCAGAGCATGGTAGAAGGGAGGAAATGACAAAAAATCTCATCAACACGATTAAATTTTTTTAAATAATTTTAAAGACAACCAGAGGCCAGAACTCTTCGATTTCTCATAGATCGGTACTATAACTGTAGCATGAAATAAGTGGCATTGACAGAACTCACACTAAAGTGCCAGCAGAGCATGGTGGAATGGAGGAAAAGTCAAAAATTTCTTATCACAACGATAAAATTTTGTAAAAATATTTTAAAGACCACTAGAGGCCAGAACTCTTCGGTTTTCTGTAGATCTGTATCATTGCTATATAATAAAATGAGCAACATCGGCAGAACTCGCACTAAAGTGCCAGCAGAGCATGGTGGAATGAAGGAAAAGTCAAAAAATTCATATCAAAATGATTAAATTTTGTTAAAATATTTTAAAGACAACTAGAGGCTAGAACTCTACGGTTTTCCATAGATCGAAGCTATAGCTATAGCGATAAATACAAAACATGCACCAGTAGGTACGCTGAAGTTTCAGCAGAGCATGGTAGAAGGGAGGAAATGACAAAAAATCTCATCAACACGATTAAATTTTTTTAAATAATTTTAAAGACAACCAGAGGCCAGAACTCTTTTATTTCTCATAGATCGGTACTATAACTACAGCCTAAAATAAGTGACATTGACAGAACTCACACTAAAGTGCCAGCAGAGCATGGTGGAATGGAGGAAAAGTCAAAAATTTCTTATCACAACGATAAAATTTTGTAAAAATATTTTAAAGACAACTAGAGGCCAGAACTCTTCGATTTCTCATAGATCGGTACTATATCTAGAGCATTAAATAAGTAAAATTGACAGAACTCACACTAAAGTGCCAGCAGAGCATGGTAGACTAGAAGAAAAGTCAACAATTTCTTATCAAAATGACTAAATTTTGTTAAAATATTTTAAAGACAACTAGAGGCTAGAACTCTTCGGTTTTCCATAGATTGAAGCCATGGCTATAGCGATAAATACAAAACATGCACCAATAGGTACGCTGAAGTTTCAGCAGAGCATGGTAGAATGCAGGAAATGACAAAAAAATCTTATCACAACGATTACATTTTGTTAAAATATTTTAAAGACAACTAGAGGCCAGAACTCTGCGATTTCTCATAGATCGGTACTATAACTACAGCCTAAAATAAGTGACATTGACAGAACTCACACTAAAGTGCCAGCAGAGCATGGTGGAATGAAGGAAAAGTCAAAAAATTCATATCAAAATGATTAAATTTTGTTAAAATATTTTAAAGACAACTAGAGGCTAGAACTCTACGGTTTTCCATAGATCGAAGCTATAGCTATAGCGATTAATACAAAACATGCACCAGTAGGTACGCTGAAGTTTCAGCAGAGCATGGTAGAAGGGAGGAAATGACAAAAAATCTCATCAACACGATTAAATTTTTTTTAATAATTTTAAAGACAACCAGAGGCCAGAACTCTTTTATTTCTCATAGATCGGTACTATAACTACAGCCTAAAATAAGTGACATTGACAGAACTCACACTAAAGTGCCAGCAGAGCATGGTGGAATGGAGGAAAAGTCAAAAATTTCTTATCACAACGATAAAATTTTGTAAAAATATTTTAAAGACAACTAGAGGCCAGAACTCTTCGATTTCTCATAGATCGGTACTATATCTAGAGCATTAAATAAGTAAAATTGACAGAACTCACACTAAAGTGCCAGCAGAGCATGGTAGACTAGAAGAAAAGTCAACAATTTCTTATCAAAATGACTAAATTTTGCTAAAATATTTTAAAGACAACTAGAGGCTAGAACTCTACAGTTTTCCATAGATCGAAGCCATAGCTATAGCGATAAATACAAAACATGCACCAGTAGGTAAGCTGAAGTTTCAGCAGAGCATGGTAGAAGGGAGGAAATGACAAAAAATCTCATCAACACGATTAATTTTTTTTAAATAATTTTAAAGGCAACTAGAGGCTAGAACTCTTCGGTTTTCCATAGATCAAAGCCATGGCGATAGCGATAAATACAAAACATGTGCCAGTAGAAACGCTAAAGTTTCAGCAGAGCATGGTAGAATGCAGGAAATGACAAAAAATCTTATCACAACGATTAAATTATTTTAAATAATTTTAAAGACAACCAGAGGCCAGAACTCTTCGATTTCTCATAGATCGGTACTATAACTGTAGCATGAAATAAGTGGCATTGACAGAACTCACACTAAAGTGCCAGCAGAGCATGGTGGAATGGAGGAAAAGTCAAAAATTTCTTATCACAACGATAAAATTTTGTAAAAATATTTTAAAGACCACTAGAGGCCAGAACTCTTCGGTTTTCTGTAGATCTGCTGGCACTTTAGTGTGAGTTCTGTCAATGCCACTTATTTCATGCTCCAGATATAGTACCGATCTATGAGAAATCGAAGAGTTCTGGCCTCTAGTTGTCTTTAAAATTATTTAACAAAATTTAATCATTTTGATAAGAAATTGTTGACTTTTCTTCTGGTCTACCATGCTCTGCTGTTACTTTAGTGTGAGTTCTGTCAATGCCACTTATTTCATGCTCCAGATATAGTACTGATCTATGAGAAATCGAAGAGTTCTGGCCTCTAGTTGTCTTTAAAATTATTTAACAAAATTTAATCATTTTGATAAGAAATTGTTGACTTTTCTTCTAGTTTACCATGCTCTGCTGGCACTTTAGGGTGAGTTCTGCCAATGTTGCTTATTTAATGCTATAGCTATGGTGCAGATCTATAGAAAACCGAAGAGTTCTGGCCTCTAGTTGTCTTTAAAATTATTTAAAATAATTTAATCGTTGTGATAAGAAATTTTTGACTTTTCCTCCATTCCACCATGCTCTGCTGGCACTTTAGTGTGCGTTCTGCCAATGTTGCTCATTTTATTATATAGCAATGATACAGGTCTATGAGAAATCGAAGAGTTCTGGCCTCTAGTTGTCTTTAAAATATTTTAACAAAATGTAATCGTTGTGATAAGATTTTTTTGTCATTTCCTGCATTCTACCATGCTCTGCTGAAACTTCAGCGTACCTATTGGTGCATGTTTTGTATTTATCGCTATAGCCATGGCTTCAATCTATGGAAAACCGAAGAGTTCTAGCCTCTAGTTGTCTTTAAAATATTTAAACAAAATTTAGTCATTTTGATATGAAATTTTTGACTTTTCCTCCATTCCACCATGCTCTGCTGGCACTTTAGTGTGAGTTCTGTCAATGTCACTTATTTTAGGCTGTAGTTATAGTACCGATCTATGAGAAATCGCAGAGTTCTGGCCTCTAGTTGTCTTTAAAATATTTTAACAAAATGTAATCGTTGTGATAAGATTTTTTTGTCATTTCCTGCATTCTACCATGCTCTGCTGAAACTTCAGCGTACCTATTGGTGCATGTTTTGTATTTATCGCTATAGCCATGGCTTCAATCTATGGAAAACCGAAGAGTTCTAGCCTCTAGTTGTCTTTAAAATATTTTAACAAAATTTAGTCATTTTGATAAGAAATTGTTGACTTTTCTTCTAGTTTACCATGCTCTGCTGGCACTTTAGGGTGAGTTCTGCCAATGTTGCTTATTTAATGCTATAGCTATGGTGCAGATCTATAGAAAACCGAAGAGTTCTGGCCTCTAGTTGTCTTTAAAATTATTTAAAATAATTTAATCGTTGTGATATGAAATTTTTGACTTTTCCTCCATTCCACCATGCTCTGCTGGCACTTTAGTGTGAGTTCTGTCAATGTCACTTATTTTAGGCTGTAGTTATAGTACCGATCTATGAGAAATCGCAGAGTTCTGGCCTCTAGTTGTCTTTAAAATATTTTAACAAAATGTAATCGTTGTGATAAGATTTTTTTGTCATTTCCTGCATTCTACCATGCTCTGCTGAAACTTCAGCGTACCTATTGGTGCATGTTTTGTATTTATCGCTATAGCCATGGCTTCAATCTATGGAAAACCGAAGAGTTCTAGCCTCTAGTTGTCTTTAAAATATTTTAACAAAATTTAGTCATTTTGATATGAAATTTTTGACTTTTCCTCCATTCCACCATGCTCTGCTGGCACTTTAGTGTGAGTTCTGTCAATGTCACTTATTTTAGGCTGTAGTTATAGTACCGATCTATGAGAAATCGCAGAGTTCTGGCCTCTAGTTGTCTTTAAAATATTTTAACAAAATGTAATCGTTGTGATAAGATTTTTTTGTCATTTCCTGCATTCTACCATGCTCTGCTGAAACTTCAGCGTACCTATTGGTGCATGTTTTGTATTTATCGCTATAGCCATGGCTTCAATCTATGGAAAACCGAAGAGTTCTAGCCTCTAGTTGTCTTTAAAATATTTTAACAAAATTTAGTCATTTTGATAAGAAATTGTTGACTTTTCTTCTAGTCTACCATGCTCTGCTGGCACTTTAGTGTGAGTTCTGTCAATTTTACTTATTTAATGCTCTAGATATAGTACCGATCTATGAGAAATCGAAGAGTTCTGGCCTCTAGTTGTCTTTAAAATATTTTTACAAAATTTTATCGTTGTGATAAGAAATTTTTGACTTTTCCTCCATTCCACCATGCTCTGCTGGCACTTTAGTGTGAGTTCTGTCAATGTCACTTATTTTAGGCTGTAGTTATAGTACCGATCTATGAGAAATAAAAGAGTTCTGGCCTCTGGTTGTCTTTAAAATTATTTAAAAAAATTTAATCGTGTTGATGAGATTTTTTGTCATTTCCTCCCTTCTACCATGCTCTGCTGAAACTTCAGCGTACCTACTGGTGCATGTTTTGTATTTATCGCTATAGCTATAGCTTCGATCTATGGAAAACCGTAGAGTTCTAGCCTCTAGTTGTCTTTAAAATATTTTAACAAAATTTAATCATTTTGATATGAATTTTTTGACTTTTCCTTCATTCCACCATGCTCTGCTGGCACTTTAGTGCGAGTTCTGCCGATGTTGCTCATTTTATTATATAGCAATGATACAGATCTACAGAAAACCGAAGAGTTCTGGCCTCTAGTGGTCTTTAAAATATTTTTACAAAATTTTATCGTTGTGATAAGAAATTTTTGACTTTTCCTCCATTCCACCATGCTCTGCTGGCACTTTAGTGTGAGTTCTGTCAATGCCACTTATTTCATGCTACAGTTATAGTACCGATCTATGAGAAATCGAAGAGTTCTGGCCTCTGGTTGTCTTTAAAATTATTTAAAATAATTTAATCGTTGTGATAAGATTTTTTGTCATTTCCTGCATTCTACCATGCTCTGCTGAAACTTCAGCGTTTCTACTGGCACATGTTTTGTATTTATCGCTATCGCCATGGCTTTGATCTATGGAAAACCGAAGAGTTCTAGCCTCTAGTTGCCTTTAAAATTATTTAAAAAAAATTAATCGTGTTGATGAGATTTTTTGTCATTTCCTCCCTTCTACCATGCTCTGTTGAAACTTCAGCTTACCTACTGGTGCATGTTTTGTATTTATCGCTATAGCTATGGCTTCGATCTATGGAAAACTGTAGAGTTCTAGCCTCTAGTTGTCTTTAAAATATTTTAGCAAAATTTAGTCATTTTGATAAGAAATTGTTGACTTTTCTTCTAGTCTACCATGCTCTGCTGGCACTTTAGTGTGAGTTCTGTCAATTTTACTTATTTAATGCTCTAGATATAGTACCGATCTATGAGAAATCGAAGAGTTCTGGCCTCTAGTTGTCTTTAAAATATTTTTACAAAATTTTATCGTTGTGATAAGAAATTTTTGACTTTTCCTCCATTCCACCATGCTCTGCTGGCACTTTAGTGTGAGTTCTGTCAATGTCACTTATTTTAGGCTGTAGTTATAGTACCGATCTATGAGAAATCGAAGAGTTCTGGCCTCTGGTTGTCTTTAAAATTATTTAAAAAAATTTAATCGTGTTGATGAGATTTTTTGTCATTTCCTCCCTTCTACCATGCTCTGCTGAAACTTCAGCGTACCTACTGGTGCATGTTTTGTATTTATCGCTATAGCTATGGCTTCGATCTATGGAAAACCGTAGAGTTCTAGCCTCTAGTTGTCTTTAAAATATTTTAACAAAATTTAGTCATTTTGATAAGAAATTGTTGACTTTTCTTCTAGTCTACCATGCTCTGCTGGCACTTTAGTGTGAGTTCTGTCAATTTTACTTATTTAATGCTCTAGATATAGTACCGATCTATGAGAAATCGAAGAGTTCTGGCCTCTAGTTGGCTTTAAAAATATAAAAAAAAAAATTCGTCGTGATTATGCATAGATATCACTATTTTCGATATTTCTACTATTCTCTCTCTCTTCCATGCTCTGCTGGCATTCCAACGTGAGTTCTGCGCGTGTATTTTTATTTTTGAAGTAGTTTTAGTAGTGATCTTTGAGAAACTAAAGAGTTCTAGCCGCAAGTTCTAATAAAAATCATTGAAAAAAAAAATTATTGTGATTACTAATTTTCGTCATTTCTACTACTCTACCATGCTTTGCTGACACTTCAGCGTGAGTTCTGGGCAGGTTTTATGAGGTCCAATTGACAGAACTAAGAGTTAAACGTATCAGGAACGCTTTAACTCATAGGCAAGCGTAGAGAACTCACTGCTAATTTGTATTCGCTATAAAATGATTTGCTATGGGAAGTTGGCAGGCAATTTTTTTCAGGCAATTTTTTTCAGGTAAAATCGCTGGAACTATCGCTGAAAAGTATCAGGAACTATATAACTATTGTGCATGCGTCAAAAACACGCATTTATTTTTTATTTACTGGAAAATGATCTGCTACGGGAAGTTGGCAGATCATTTTTTCAGTCGGTTTTTTTTCAGGTAAAATCGCTAGAACTATCGCTGAAAAGTATCAGGAACTATAGAACTCTCCTGCATGCGGCCAGAACTCCTTTTTTTTTTTGATCTGCTGGGAAATGATCTGCTAAGTTCACTGACATCTGATTGTGCTCATAAAGGGTACCATTTACTGAACGATTAGGATATAGCTACGTATTAGAGCGTCTATCCTATCTCCCAAATGTTTCTAAGTGTTGTGAACTTTACGATTAGAGCTTCCATGTACCGGTATTAGGGAGGGCTACCTACTATAAACATCGAAAACACTAATCGTAAATACGATTAACGAACTGGCTAAAAATATTTTGTTTGGTAAGAAAATAGGACGTGATAAAATATTTAGCACGCTATAAACTGGAATAACACCTTAATATTATAATACCTAAGAAAATCAAATTAGTCGTAATTATTTGTTTCAAATGGGGAACACTTTTTTTTATTTAGACATTTTATTTCGATACAGAGGGCTAGGACGTAATCACCATTTTTGTATTTTTTTTCTGGCTGTCTGTTCACGCATCACGTGAATACTATGTGACAGATTTTGATAGAACTGGGCATGGTGATGGTATCGTATATGTTACTTTTTATCTCGGGGAAATAACAGCAAAATTGCCAAAAAAATATATCTGAAAATCCAATAGGCGGATTTTACTGAAAGTTAGCTTGTCATTAGAAAAGATCGAACCCTCAAAAAAACAGTTAGCCCTAAAAATTATAACCAAAATCTAAAACTCACGCGCACAAACTTATTAGAATATTCCGACAACACACGGTGTGTGCTACAAGTGGAAGCCTACAAAAACCTGTCTCGCATGTCAACACACGCCCACACGCACACATGTAAAATAAATATGCCCAGAACTTCTTAGTCTATGCTAGAACATTTACTACGCAAAGAGTTTGGTATATGCTAACATTTACCACAGCGAATGCATTAAAAAAATGGGTTCACTGTGCAAGTAGCAACGTTACATCTGAACTTATAAACAAGTATGTGCTGCAATGTAGCTAAATAAATGTTTATTTCTTTCTTTCTTTCTATATATAAGAAATCAATATATCAAAAAATATCTCTTAGAAACTGATAGTCTATGAACCAACACAGACATATCACGGATACTGCAATATCATTAAGTCGGGAAGGTTCTTGCTTACGACGCCTAAATTGACTTAAGTATTCATGGGCTAATGAATAAGTGATCACAATGAGCCGGGATGCTATCGAATCATTCCAATGACCGGAATAAGATTCTTGTAGGCAGTTGTAGGTAGATCTATAGTGATATGTCCGCTTAAGTGAGGTAAATTGAGAAGTTGTTTGTATTACGTGAGTAGATATTTAGGCGTACCTGAGTTCAAAAAAAGGTTTTGGATTTCTTGGCTGTTTGTCCAAGTAGCACTGAAAACTACTGGCTCAACTTCAATGGTGTCCGCACTATTGGATTGGATATGGAGTTTTGCTGCATAAGAGCGTCTTACTATCGCCAGATGAATACACCATATATACGGTCCCTCACTAAGCTTTAATATGGGTACCTGCTGCTTACTGTATACATTGTACAATGGACTGAGGGCGAACTCAGTATACAGGTGATTCAGAAAAGGTATACCATGTGACAAAAAATTGACAATTGTGCTTTTTTCGGAACAAATAAACACCCTTTTATGTACCCTACCAGTATTCGAACCCGGGACCCCCAGCACGGGAAGCAGGGTCACCACCAACTGCACTAATCAGGTCGTCATCATGAAATTATTACCTGGGGGTTTACACTATCGAGAAAATCCATGGCAGCGCGGGCCGGGCGAAGTCGCGTGCCAAAGCTAGTAAAGGAACAACAAAATAGTAACACACGTAAAAGATACATTCACATTGTAATGCTCACTCATATTTCAAACATAAATTTTGCACATGCGTCGGGAAAACACAAAGCACGCGAAAGCTTCTTTAAATATTCCTTTCGTTCATAATCAAAGTGCTGCGTTCGTAAGATAAGAATTCCCGACGCGCCGCGACGGTGGCTGTGAGGGAATCGTTGTGCGATGATTCCTTTCACTCAGCTATTTACCAAAAATACCCCGAGACGAGGCCGATAGTACCACCTCTGTTGTTATACGCATAAATTTACGTACGCATAAACTGACAAATTAATTAAAGGCGGTTAATTAAAGTCCGTCTAATATGAAAGACATTAATAATATTTACCGTAAAAAAACGTAGGTACATTAAAACCTTTATCACCTTTCAAGTTATCTCCAAACAAAGTACTTCGCGAAGTTGTTGCAATATGTTTTTTCTTTTTCGATTTCCCTCATACATACTTATGCGAGCTTAAAAAGACGCGTAAAAAGTTTGCTAAAAAATCGTACACGAACGCAAATAACGTCTCTCGGGGATTATTTAAAGTAACCCGTGAAATTTCAATGAATATCCTTAAAAAGCGCAGATTAAACCTGAAAAAACTTTTTGTATTTGCTTAGCGCTTCACGGCTGATATAACTGGATTGCAAAAGTTCCAAGGATGGGCATAAAATGCTCCAGTCGAGGGGTGAGGGAAGGAAATCAGTATTAAGAGTGTCGCAATATCTGTGAGTGTATTTTTGTTACGACTGAGTTCTGGAGTAACTAGGTAATGTCGGAATAATGGAAGAACAAGATTTTAGCTTAAGACGTTAGCTTATAACTACCTCATACCTTGTATGAGAACGAGCACCCCTGATATATTACTTAAGTTAGGACTTATACTACAATTTTCCTATCCTAAAGTAACGCTCAACAAGCTATATGAGTAACACCTAAAAATGTTATTCAAATAAATAATATAGTCATGTTAGAATATTATACCATGCAGAAAAATACTCCAGACAACAAATTGTGTACCTTCAAATTAGGTCTAAGTACGTTTATTAAAAGCCGTCTTTCAATTTAATGATGTCTCAAAGACGACAAAAAATACTACAGGCGTATTATTTCGTTGTATCATTTTCTCAAAAAGTTGCCAATTCATGATAAGAGTTCAGTTAGCTAGATGGATATTATCTATTCATCGGAGGACCCGGGCCCTCGCCTGTACAAAACAGGATCACTTGCAAAGGAAAATGTATTGAAATCACAATGTAACCTGAGACCTTTGTCCATTGAAAACATTTTTTATGCATTTAAAATATCTGAGAGATGTTTATTTAACGTTTAAAAGAAATTACTTATTCATGGCACGTCTAAATTTTTCCTCGCTTTTGTTGTTAATATTGATTCGTCTGGCCCAGTGTAAGCGTCTTGATAGCTGATGCAACTCAAAATGCGTTTAGGATATTTTGATAAATTATTGTTACCAATACTGAATTGTTTAATCTGTCATCAAAGAAAACTTTGATAATCTACAGATTCAACGTTCCGATGCACACTCACGGCTCATTTATTATTTCAGTTATAAGACAAATAAAATAATAACTGATTTACTTGTATAGACTTAGGAACGTCTAGACTGTATTTAACCTTTATGTCTGTGTACTCATAATTCAAACTTTGAACCAGTAGACGTAAGTGCCTACAGCCTAAAAATTGATATAAATGACTACTACACATTTGACTTGTAGAGTTGTTTGGATAATTTTAACAATTTGTGATTTCTCCTATTTATCTTTCATTTGGAAAATCAGCATGCGAAATTAACAAAATTTGAAGCCAATATTTAATGTAAATGGATGTTCGAAGTGGATCTGCTTTGATGTAATATTCACTGATTGAATGGAGTTATATTGCCCGTAGTAATTTTTTGTTTTAAGGTGAATCCATACTCATAAATATGTACATAAGACATAGACTATTGAATGTATAATCGCTTCGTTCGTGTTTTCATAAATTTATTTCAAGTTAACTAATTAAATTACCTTAAATGTAATTTCCCATAGCAACGGTTTACTAGATATTATTAAAATATAAACATATATAGCTATTTCAATAGGTATTGTAGTGTGTCTTTTTTACTTTTCTCGCCAATTTAATCGATACCGAATAAAATAATGAACTGACGTTGCCAGCGGCCATAAAACACGATTTTATCATACCTCTGGGATGGGGACACGTTTTCGAATAACGTAATAAAAAAGTCACAGATGTCAAATTTATGACATCGGACCCATTGTAAAGAGATTAATACGGATTGAGGGCTACGGTGCTACGAAAGGCTACGAGTAGCTACGAGCTTCTACGAAAAAGACAATTGTACAAGTTTAATAGCGTTGTAATCCTTTTGTATCGGTAAAATTCACGTCCGTCCACACTGTACTAGTATTATGAGACAAAGTTTCGTTTGCTTGTGATGTTTGGAATTAAATAGACGGCTAGTGATGGATGGAAAATGTCACATAACATTCTTATATTTAAGAAAAAAATAGGATTCACCACCATTACGACGGTATAAAAGAAGCAAAAGTGACAAAGTTTAAAATTTACAAAAAAATATCTTCCACCGCTTATTTGCTTCCTACACACCGCTCTACACTCACCCACAATCATAATTACCACTTGTAAATACTACAACGTACCTGCAACAAAAACAAAATAATTAATTAAAATGTTCCTGTTTCTATAAAGCTTATCACACTAGTAGCTAAGTGCAGCGATTAATAACAAAATACATTAAAAATATCAGCAGATTCATTGTTACGCGCGATCTCGCCGGGCGCACCGTTAATGCCAGCGTCAAACTCGCCAAATTATGAAAAAGATATTTCCCCAGGGGTGGCCCATGCCTTATAAACGTCCGTAACTTGGTGAATAAATCACTGTAAGCGCTAACGCCGCCAAATAAATAATTTTCTTTATTCATCAAAATTAAAAGGAGCAGTTGACAAAGCGAGGCCCTTAATTAAAATCCGATTTTCCCGAGTATGACGGCCGTTCGATCATCGAGTTAGCGCGGTTTATTTGTCCGACGGTTGTACGTAACAAATACTATTATTGAAGTTACCCGGTTTCCTTCCCCCGTTCGGAATACAGTTATATTTTTCCTTTTTTCCCGAGGCCCACTCGTTTTCATGAACCGAATCTGTCAACGTTCTCGGGTTATTGATGTGTTCACACGTTATTATGAATATATAATGAAACGCTTCGAGCATAGAAAATATGTAGAGGAAAATTAATGAGAATCTTGGAGGAGCGGTAATAATTTATTTATTATGTCTATTATTTTATCATTGAACTAGCAATACTTTTGTATTGATATTCATAAATTAAATAAAAACTAAATAAGTAGGTAAAGATAAGAATAATATTCAATAATCGCACCATAGGGATTCCGTTTTTACCATTACAGTACGAAACCCAAACAATGCCTTAGAAATGGTTGTTACCAGCTATTGAACAAAACGACCGCGTTTAAATCGGTGCATATGTTCGGGAGCTATGATTTCACAGACAGACAAAGAGCTCCAACTTAGTTAACACACTCATTTTTGCGTCGGGATTGAAAAAGATGTCTGTAGCACTAACTTGGCAGTGCATTAGCCGTCGCTTTGGTAGCCGGGTAGAAGATTACTTAATGGTCTAAGCCAGACGCGAACTCGTACTAGGAGCGCTGAAAAAGCAAAACACCCAGCTAGGGGTTTGTTTTGTATCGAGAAATAGTGAAATGCAAGCAGGTACCACAATATAGTTACGAGCGTACTGAGCGAACAAAACCTATTTCGCCATTATGTAGTTATAATGTATGATAATTTCAAATTAACATGACTATATAAATGCATATAAGTAGGTTTATTCCAAATCCATTTTCAGAATTTCACTAAGTGTATTCAATCTGACGGGATATAATATTTTTTGATTTCATTTTACTCCCTACCAAAATTATATGGTACTTACGCTTTTCAGCTGTTAAGCAAGTGGTTCTATTATTTATTTAATTAATCAATCCCAGAAGTTAACCAACAATCATAACGCAGGAAGTTTTAAATAGTCGGTTAATTATAAGTTACAGCAAGTGTTTAAATATTGAAGACTTAATTAAGGTCTTTATTAAATAACCGAGTCTGTCTTATTATTTAGATGCTCAAGTTCGCCTCCGCTCAATAATACAAACACTCGTTAAATATGTACCACAGTAGAAGATTTATTTGTAAACGAGTGTTCTGTACAAGTGCACATCGTGTTTTCAATTACACAAAGTGACGGCGGCGGTGTTGCCGGCGCACCGCGCAAAACGCCGCTGCGGTCAAGGCACCTCACCGATTGCACGCCGCTCATTCGAGACCAATCCACGCGAAGGAAAACCAACGCAAACAATCACAGCATAAGGTAAGATTTCAAGCGCACCCGCCGCTGCATCTACGAAAATCGAGGAACAACTCTTTTTCGAAAGGTTGAAGGAAAACTCGATCGCTTTTCCAGGGGGAAGCTCTCAGTGGTTTATTGCGTTATTACCTGGACGTGTCTACCGCGTCGGGACAGCCGCAATTTGGGGAGAAAAGACCGATATGTTGCGAGGAAAGGGATTTCATAGAGCTCCACAAGCGGCGCCGAGGAAAAGACCAAGCGCCCCGTCCCACTCCACACCTAGCGTAATTTCCTTTGATCGAAAACTACAGGACACTACTTCAGTTTTTATTTTTATCCAATTCAATATCGTTGAACAGTTTGTAAGACACGCTTCGCAACATTTCCTCTTGTTTTGTGGGTTTATTTTATATTTTCACTGAATCATTTTTAAAGCGTTGCATTAATAAATTACAAAATTCTACACGGATATTCTAAAGGGTATAAAAATACTTATTAGATTGGACGCTAAAAAATCTCTACACTATCACATTATGTATAAACTCATATTAAAGTACAGTAATAACTTTTATCCGAGCATATAATAGCAAGAAAGATATAAATCGTATTACATACCGTTTACGACAATCCCATAAGCCATCAACACCGAATTCAATTCAATAAAAACGTTAGATGCGGCCGTAGATTTGCGCCAATAATCGTGCGACAAAAAGTGTAACCTCGTCTTAGAGCCAATGAAATAAGAGTGGATGTCCATAAAATAAAATAATAACCGGTCAATAAAATCTTTCAGGTTCGGCCAAATCTGTCAAATACGTCTGCGAAGGGGCCGGGGGTCGTGGGGGTGAGACGGGCGCGAAGTGGTCGAAATTTGATCTGCAGCAGGTCGCGATCGCAGTTACCATCAATCGACAGGTAATTGGGAGCCATGTCAACGGGGCAAACGATATCCCCAATATTAAGAACATTGTCGTTTTATTGTTTAAGTGGTATTCAGTTACATATTTTTAATGCTTCGTAAATTTATATTATTAGTCCGTGTTGTATGGCTGTCTATTATCTTGTTTTGAAGGCCATGGAGATTAGGTGGGTTTGCTTGTAATAAAGGAGGTTAATACATTTTTCGTAGGTAGTTCGACAATTGGATTAACGCACTACAATAAAGAATTTCCAATTCGAATTTTAAATACTTACACAATTCATCTTTATTCAATGTTCATTAAGATTGACCATCCGTTTTGCGAAAGGAGCAAAATGATGAATTAATAAGCTGACCCAAAACTTTCCGTCACTCATAATAGTAACGGGGCAGTTTTTATGAGCCATCGATACTTTCGCAACTTATCCGACTGCTCGCTCGACTCGCATCTAAAATAGTTGCGATCCAAACTTTTGGCCACATAAATGAATAAAATAATGTCGTAAAATACAAAAGTAACGGAAGTCAGACAGGTGTGTATCCAGTACACGAATACAGTACCTACTTACGTCTTCAATATTTTTAATGGTGGGTAGGTACTTGACGATTTTGTGAATGAAAATGGCTTTTATTGCTATTGGAATATAAGCTTCGTGTCATTATTGATAGAAGCAATAGCCAAAAACAACACTACAAAATAAGGCACCACTCAAGTCCGGTAAATCCGAATGTCGCACCTTCGTTAAATTATGCAATACCTAAAGGTTGATTGATTGAGACCGCTATTCACCTGTTTCGTAGTAAATAAAGACGTCCGCACCCTTTTATTTATTTACGTAAAACAGATTTGAGGTCACGTTTACGAAATGAGGTTGAGACTTGGCGAGTCGTTACCATTATGGTGAAAACAATGAAAGTATAGATGGTAATGTAATTTAAATTAGGTGTTTTATAGGCGGCCGAAGTTCGAAAAATAGTATGCGAAGGAAAATATCAGTGGTTAGGTTATTATTTAGCGATATACAGGCGCCAATCGTAGAGGTCGTAAACTGCTAAGGTGGAACTTGTAGCGGGCATTGGGCAAATGTGAGTATTTGGGGTGGAAGGACGTGACCAGCCTAGCCCACGAGGTGTGTACCACCGAGTATCCGTAATACGATTAATTGTGTGATAACTTTGTTTTTTTTTGTGTATTTTGAAGTATTTCATGTAATTAGGTATTAACTAGTTGAGTGAAAATTCGGGGAAATATATATCCGTACATGTACGTAATGAGACTGTAGTCGTTTTTGTTTATTTAATATAATGGATATTATTTTCGAAAAAGGAACCGAGTCTTCCATTTTTGATTTCTTTATTATTACATTAGATTATGGAGCTTATGTTTCATAATGAGCTTCTTATGCCTTATAAGAGTACAATGAGAGAAAAAATACTTGAAAGTACTATAAAAGACAATAAGCTCGCAAAGAAAAAACCTAACACACTTACAAAACTTACACAAGAGAGTTTAGCTAAATATAAAACTCCTATAGGAATCAATGTGTGCGCCGTTCCGCACGGTACGGTCTCCATAACAATTGAGGCGGGAAATTGCCGCCTTGGTCCGATCCGCGCAATAACCTCTGACTTCTCATTATGCAGATTGCCCCTCGGTCCGCATATGCAGGTACACTAAACATCTTACAGTACTCTCACATTACACTGTACTTATTCTTGACTATTTTGTATTTTCGGTTCGAGACATTTACGTGTGCTTAAATTCTGTTATTTACTATAAAATATTTTAAAATAAAGTCCATTTTGTTCAACATGTGTGACACTATTTTTCACTTTTTATAGGTTTCTATTGGAGTATAGTATTAATACATATTTTCTATATATTTTAACATTCCAACATATCTTCAATATATGAAAATTGTGTTCAATGTACACAGTCAAAAAGAAACTCAAGTTTGTGTCGCTACCAGTAACAAGTACAGTACGGGTAAGTAACTTTTTAATAAGTGTATCAGCGACGACATAATCTGCATAATTGGAAGCCGTCCTAGGATATTGCGTCCACGTGAGTCAGCGTGCAATTTTCTGCGTCATTTCCTGCGAATCGTCCACTCGGATGGGCGATGCGACGCGAGCCTGCGCGAAGCTTAACTTAAACGCCTAATTGATACAGACTACGCTGTTACACTGTGGACTTACATTCATTTGGCGATGGCAATGTGGTTCAGCCCTAGAAGATTGCCTTGGAAAGTCACGAAACACATAAACAGGATATGTTTTGATAAAGAGAACTTTGATCCAAAAATGAAATAGTAAAAATCATGCATTTTAGGATGACATATTCTATGTCCAGATTAACTCTTATAGAAAGTCATCTCAATTTTCAACTAGGATTTTGGCTACATAGTAGATAGAGATGCTTTAAAACATAACATGGACACTTGAAAACAAGGACGACAAAAAAATATCAACAGATATTGATATTAAACTATTTTTAAGGATTCTATCGCGTAACAACAACAAACAACAACGCAACGCAAGTAACAACTAAATATACCTAAATAACTAAATAGAGGGTACCCCCGTCAAACCATGACACTAGGACGTCAACCACCTCAGTCCTCCCGTGACCATGGTTGCTGTAAAGCAGCCGAAACGTCGGGAACGTAAAAATAAAAAAAAACGCGATAGAATTCTTTAAAAATAGTTTAATTTCAATGTGTATTATTCGCGTAAATATAAGAAGTCAATATATCAACAGATATTACCAACATTTTTAATAAAATCCGCGGCAGTCCTAATATTTGCGAACCGTCATTCAAACAGAGATATTCTAAACATGTAAAGGGTACACCAATCAAAATACGTTTGTTTAATTAAATACAGTTTGGAGTAAACGTCAGTCAAATAGCTGGCAGCTCCGCGTCCCAACCCCTTGATAACAGGGGGGCGTTATGTTAGTTATGTTAATAAATTATTTAAATAAATTAATATTTACACCCTCGACGAGGATAATTAAAACTGGTGAAGTCGATGGAATTTACAAGATTTCAATCAAAGTATTCCACGTCCGTTATTTATTTTCAATTTGTGTTTTCATAGTTTTATTAGGTTTGTGCTGCACGCCGACTTACAGTAACAAAAATCTATATGAATAAAATAAAGTCGTGGTAGTTACATTATGCAAATCAATTGTTTCGTCTTCCTGTACATTATTCACTCGTCTATATAAATTCAAGTTCATTGGTATGAAAGAAGTAATAATAGACCAACTAGCGTCATTGCTACGCAACTGTGACGTCATTGAGCAATAAATCTAACAGATCTGTAATATTTTTGGCGCTGGTCAACAAGTCTGCGTTACGCTTGTCTAAACACAATTCGTTTTCTTCGAGACTTATTGTTTGGGTAAATACGTGTAGTGAGTTGATTCGTATATGAAAGCTATGTTACATTATTCCATGTATATATCAGGTAAATTGCTGATTAAGGAGTAAGAATATGACCATAGTTGTTTTATTTTAACAACTTAAGATTCAAAACTATTTAATACAAAATACGACATAATACTATATATTAAGCATTATGATTTATGATGGGCTCATATAACTATAAAAATATAAACTATGCAATTAATATATTTAAATGAATGAGAGAGATAGTGTTAAACCTAATAGTAAATTATGAGTTAATTTAATTAAATCTCCTATTTATGAAATCAACCGATTTAAGAGCCATCTCACTTTTAATATCGACGCTTTGAAACCGGTATATCTGTCCTGGATATATGATGCAAGACAGATACGAACATCCCCTATTGCCTTGTCGATTAAAAAGCTAAGTCACTAGAATACATCCAAGTAGATATGTATGAGAAAACAATCGCCCAATATGGACTAAACTTCAACAAAAAAAAGTTACTCAAGAAAATAGCTTGCAAAGCTAACGAGCGAAATGTAAAGACTACGCGGTACAAAATATACTTGTATGGCATACTTCACCTAGACCTAGTAACTCCGCCCTAGTAACTCCTCAAAATGATTACATTCTGCGGACCGTGGAGCGCGGCTCGGATAGTGCGGCAAGGGGTTTGCATGTTTTGTGAGACTTCTTATACTCGGAAACATCATTTATAATATTTTCACTAAACTCTATGTGAAGAAATATTTTAATAATTAACGGCCTGATTAGCGCAGTTATAGTGGTGTCTGCTTTCTGCGCCGAGGGTCCCGGGTTCGAATCCTGGTAGGGACACAAGCTTTGTATGATGAACACGAATGTTTGTACCCGAGTCATGGATGTTTAATATGTATATAAGTATTATATTCTGATTTCGCCCTCAGTCCAATGTACGGTACCCATAACACAAGCGTTAAGCTTAAAGTGGGACCGTATAGTTGGTGTGTTCGTATGGCGATATTTATTTATTTATTTAATCAATAATTCATTTCATATTACGCACTGGTAGAAATTTACAGCAAGAAAATCTTTGGTATTTTTGTAATATATGCCTTAATACCGCCGACGAACGGTTGTTGATTTCATGTAACAGATATACTTCCTAACCATTACGATATATTTATTGCCAAAACATATTTAAACAGGCAATTTGTTTGCCCAACAAATATCCAAATGTTTGCACAAATCCCGTATTCGGGCCGACGTATGTGGCAACATGAATCGCGATCGATGCGTCTAGCTCATCCCGACATCACGCGATTTGTCGTGAGCCACCGCGTTTTTTCATCGGATGAAAGCCCCTATTTATAAAACCGCAGCGAATAATTTCAACGGACTGCTGGTTTAGGAGTTTTTGCCCGGTGTGCACTCAAGATGCGTTTATTTCATGTTAATTAACGAGACCGATGAATGCAATCTTTTACATGTTTTTCTACGATTTAGCAATTTAAATATATTGCATTTTGGAGTTAACGTAGTACATTGCATGCTTTAACTTTACTGTAGTTATTCATTTGCACAGAGTCGGAGATAAATATTTTTTTTTCTTTACAAAATGGCATGAAATAAAATGGAATAGCCTGAAATATGGCTTCACCCATAAATGAGTGAGTATTTTGCCAATGTCAAGTTATTAAATCCCTCAAGTTACCATTACAAAAAATCCTTTACGTAAATAAAACGTGTGAGATGAGAAATAAATAAAGAATGGATCTGATTTCGCGTATTGTATTTCGAACTAATCATTATTATCTATTTATAAACTTAGTTCTTCAAGAAAATAATAAAAGCCCACACAGTCTGCCGTAAAACTCTAGTAGACTATTTAATAAAAATATCACACAATTCTAAGCTAGAATAAACGTTACCACAAAGGAAATGAAGATTTGAAAAGCAGGTGTCTAAGGATTGCAAGCAGATGGGGTCACGTACGAGTCTGAAATGCGATGACAATGCAATCGCGGCGCGCCGCGTTGCGTGGTAACGGCGTTCACTTTGTAACAAACCGCTGCTAATCGACTCTAGCGACTATAGAGCTCTATAGAACGACTGTAGACCGCTCGAGCGATTAGGCCTGGTGAAATGTATAGTGATTGTAAATTGTCAGGAATATAAGATCAATTGTTTAAAGTATTTTAATTGAATTTGTATTGCTTAAAGCGTTACTAGCACATGATATTATTTCACGAACAATAGTCGCAATTTGCTTTATTATTATAAAGATTTTGCTGTTTGCTTTTATATTCAAATAATTACCTTAATATTACGGCTTACTTCAATCAAAGTTCATAAACAAACAATATTAATTAAACTGGTTTAATTAAATAATTTTATGATATCTTGACAGTATTTTTACTGTGTAAATGAAGGAAAATGTAATAAAATCATAATGATTACGTAAGTAATTCAACAATGCTGGGGTCTATGAAGGGCGAATGGGTATTTATGGAAATATCACATACTTCGATGATAGATGAATTAATCGAACAAAAATACATTGTCAAATCTTCCTTCCAAAGCAAAATAGACTAATCTGACACCAAAGGGCTGGCGCTTCATAAACAGCTTTATGACGATAATGCAAAACATTATATTAACTAGGGATGCTAAGGAATTATTCAGACACCCACGTTTATAAACGCTTAGCCAAAGCAAATAAACTGAATTGGACAAATATGAGTACAAAAATTGTTTTTCAAAGGAAGCTACGTCTCGCGCGAGAGATATTTCTGGAAATATTTAATTAAGCATGTTTCAGTAAAAAAATCTCAACTTCTGGTGCAGAAACTTATTCGCAGCGAAATTAAAGTGTTTACGCTACAAAATCAACCGGTTCCACCGGAAGTTTATCTTAATTAATCTTTTAAGCTATTTAGTCAAAGAGAAGTAAATTCCTTTGGCCGCTTTATTGAATTCTAAGTCCAGAAAGTTGGTTTAAATAAGAAAGCATCGATGTCTGAACTCGGTAGTCTTTAAACGATTTCCTAACTTAATATAAAGTTACAAGATTGTCTTGCGGTGACTTTGGTTGGGAACACGGATTTTTCAAACAAGAATGTGTGACGAATCGTAGCAGCTTATAACTGTGTTCCTACATTTAAATATATTTTAACTTATTACCGGTTTCAAAATCCAATAATTCTCAGTTTAAAAATTATGGAAATTATAATCTTTATCTGCAAGATAGAAACTATGTTACTTTAATATTTAACAACCAGTGACAAGTTATAATTAACATTTTTTTTTTGGATGCCTCAAATATATTACCATACCTACTATATAAATGGCCAGAGACTACCATTTTATAACATGATCTTAGGTTGGAGTGCACTATCCAGGCCTAAAATCTGTAGATTCTGTAGAGATTTGTAAATGTAATTAACATTTAACCATAGACGGTGCACTCCAGCCTTTTTTATTTGCATGTTATTTACCAATACATTTAGAAGTATGCGGAAAATCCAAATTGTATTTACTTTTGACGAAGCCAAATTTATTTTAGCCCCACTGTAAATTAACGCGAATTTCATACTTAATTATACGCGACATTTATAGGATTGAAACATTAAATTTTAATATTCGAACAAAAGTCGTCGATTTATTCATTCGAATGTCGATTGAGCGAATTAGAGCAGTAAATCTCTTTTGGCAAACTACCATTCTTAATAGTCGCATGTAATAGCTATTATTGAATTATAGATGAAGTATTGGTACGAAATGAGTCTTGTTTGTTTTTTGTGTTGAAAACCCTGAGGGAAATTCCGGGCAGCGTTGCGGCTGCAAAGCCTTCAATTTATGCAGGGGCCGCATTGGCGTCTATCTGGATGACAATCTTGACATACGGGAGGCGGGTAAACAATGGTTTTGTTGGAGTACTAGGTACAAGGAACATCATTTGCATTTTTACAATACTTATTTTCCATATAACTTAGTATTTTCGGTGCTTTTTTTTAATGTTTTTACTGGCAATTTGAGCTACCGTAGTAGCTGGGCTCAGATAAGAAATAAAAAAAATGCCACAAAGTTTGGCAAAATCTCACATTATAACTACAGACTTTATCTTTTTATATTGTGCGTAGTCTACAGTCTGACATAAAATACACTGATAATCGTATATTACAATATTAAGTTATCAATAATATAAATAAGTAACAAATATGGAATGCCACAAGTGTTGCAAATCTACTAACACCAAGACAATATCAAACGGAGAAATATGACCAATGTTTGCGTAGCAGGCCGGGGCCAATCACGTCGAATAAGCAAAATGTGCTACTAAACGCTCCGCCAACAAAAGAACCGTAAAGAATGGCCCGCCAACATACTCGCACTAATAAAATAGTTCGGCGCAACAGGTCGGTGCGGCCCGCTCGCTACACAATGCCAATGGTACTACGAACGTATCTGTGATTGCGACGTATTGCTACTAAGTATCAAGTAAACTAGGTATAGAAGAATGATACAGAATATCGAATAAAGTAGTCCCTAATCACACTAATCAAAATATTGGCTCACTTTATACAGGTATAAAAGTAGGTGTAACTTGTAACTAATAAAATGTATATGGTGAGGAGGTTAAATAAAAGAATTTGCAAAGAGTAATGCTCTTTACATACTCGACTATCCCAGTTGTTTTTAGCCCAGATAGTTATCTCTTTCGGTTTGACTGCAGGCCTCCCTCCCCTTCTTCCATAATCTCTATCTTTGACAGACAACTCTTTTATATGCTGGTCCAGTCCCACTCCTCATATATTTCTGGACCTGTCACGCTAGCGACTTGCACACGAGGCTTAGCTCTGTGGTTATTATCAACCCATTCTTTTTTTAGCATGCGGCTACTGTTTTGGTCCTACTCATTCATATCCTAAGTCGCAGTTTTGTACTCCTAATTCAGTACCTCTAATTCAATCCTACATTCCATTGATGATTGGCATTCAATTTAAGAACATATTTGTTTTAAAAAATTACACGAAATATAGCTACGATTTATAATTCTAATTTCACGCTAACTATCCCACAAAATGAGAGTCGAAATGCTCAGCAAAATAGTTTTATCTACTAGCCCTACTAGACTAGTATCCGTGCCGGCATGAAACTCGACTCTCGTCGCGAGTGGTCAAGGGCTCTTCACGAGCCAACCAGCATTGTTTTACCATCGACCGCACTCCACTTGCTTTTAAGGTACATTATTAATGATTAAAAGCACTTCCAGCTCGTTCATGTTATTGGGGCTTCAGTGTTTTGTTATCAAAGCTATATGTTATATAAGTATAGTAATGGCAATCACAAATATAAAAAAACTAACCTCCATATAAATGCATTTAAGTCTATTTGTCGTGTTAAAATTTACTCTACACATTTGAACACCAACTAACACAAAGTAAACCAAAGCAAGAAACATTGGAACTTTAAGTAGAAAACAAACTAACCAGCGTACAAAACAATCTTACCTGTTAACTAGGCACTATTTACAGGGTGACAAGAAACCGTCCACAGCCTGAGCTCCCTAATTCCCTGATAGCTTGTACCTTGCGGTTACACGGGATTTACAAGTTTTCTTCTATTGGTCCAAATGCTTATTTTGTAAGGCTCACTACGACTTACATAAGTTTCACGACAGTGTGTTCACAAAGTTGGTTTTTGGCAACCCTTTGATATTTTGTCGATTTGCGGTTTACCTGCCTTGTGCCGAATGTCGCGAGGAAATTCGCTTGTTGAATATACTAACAATATCCTTTGTGTTTTGGACCTCTAGTATTTCCGACTGATAGTTATGTGAGAATTAGACGGGAAAATATTAGGTACGTAATTTTAGATGCTGGCCACTTTTTCTGCTTCCACACTCTAGGTATAGAGTCATGTTTTGGTTACATTAATGATACTGCAATGCGTCATATTTTGATTGTTTATACACATTTTTTTATTTGATCATCAAAGCGGATCCAATATTCATGTATAAAAGATCTTATGATCCCTGTTAATTAAAAGTATTTAGTGGTTATTCTTATGGATATATAAGCAACGTAGTGTCTTCATTGACAGACAAATAAACTCTTAGAACTGTAATATACAAAATAATACATCGGCGCACATGGTTCAGTGAACTATATGTTTTATGGGCTTCGCACAACGTAGCCCATACAATTAACAGCGGCACTGCGAATGGAATATTTGTTAGGTCTTAGTCATCGTTCATTATATGAATAAGGCAACTTTAATAAAACGAAAAGACATGCATTAATTTACGCGTAAACAAAAGCCGACGATGTTGAACGTTCAACCGCAGCCAGTAAAACACAATCTGTTTAACAAAACAGCGAGTACGAAAACGGCAGTAAGTGAGGAGTGACAAAACTTGAGGCGCCGACTAATTAGCAATACAAACATGAATCAGAGGCTATTAGTTGTAATTGAATTGTCGCCGGCGACGAAGTTGCCGCAGCGGCGAATTTAAATATTACGCGGTGCCAGTACTTTTGCCCGCTGGATTTAATATACACAACGTGACTATAGCTACGTTAGTTAACAGACTTGACTTTAAATAAAATTTCAGAAAACACTAAAAATTTAACTGTCAAACTCTATGTCTAGGAACACATAATGATAGAACGGTAACTTAGTCGTGTATAGAGAATAGTTGTGTATATAGAAAATAATAGCGGAAATTGTCTATACACGGGTGGAATCCAGCGTGTCTGTCTGTTCGCGTATCACGGGAAAACTACTCTACGGATTTTGATGAAACTTCGAACTATGATAGCTAATACCTCGGGTCAGTATGTCAAATACTTTTAATATCGTAAAATTAATACTTTTTCGCTTAATAGGCGAAAATCTGTATCACAAATCTACAGAGTGGAATTTGAAAGCAGCTAGGCAAACCAGGCATCGTACTTCCTTATGAAAAGACATTGTATAATTTTTTGCCCGGAGTAGGACAGAAAACTGTATCATAACAGTTAGTAGGTTGCTGGTTTCAAAAAAATAATATAAAGGTGTGCATAGTTACCAAGTTTTTAAAAGGAGCGTTTCCCACACAAGAATATGTCATTCAGGTTGAACATTGAATTCCAATACGGTCATTGTTTTACGATCGCCGAATAAATATTCATAGCAAACAATTGACGCTAAATTACCGCGGTAAGTTCGGCCGATTGGGAGCCCTCCGCTGTGGCCATTTTTCACAAGAATTTTATAAAACACTCCTGCCGTTGCTCCGCGGAAATTATCTCCCCCATTGACTAAAATTTTTCACGGCAAGTTTGACTTCAATCCATTACATTTTTCCCACTTTTATCTCGAAACCGTCACGGCAAAGTTGAATTGTGTTAATTGCGAGGTTGGATACTTTTTGTGGGAACATTCCGTGTAAAGTAAAAGGGTCTTTTTTTAAACATGAATAATTGTAGGCGACGCGGCATAGTTCGCGGCGCTGTTGATAATATTTCGGGAGAGCGAGTTTATTTGTTTTTATTATTTTATTCATTTATTTTACTCCTGGAATTACTGTAACACGATTTTACCGCCTTATCTTGAAATGAAATTTGTCATGACGAATAGGCGTCATCATTTAAACAGGAATAGAATGCCAGTTTACCTGCTCTTCTTTTTCCTCCTAGCACATAGACGAAGATTGTCGGGAACAAATAATTGAGGCACAAAAAAACCATGCCGATTTGTATGAACACGCGAATTACGTTGCGTTGAATACACAAATCGGCTTAGTTTTTTAGGCTTCAAAATGTTCACTACATTCTATCTGTATCAATATCTTTGTCTGGGTAGTCGCACTCTTTATTTCGTGCCTGGGTAGCACGGTGCACCCTAAACAACAAATTAAAAATCTATTTCAACGTAGGTAGATCTTATCTTACGCTCTTGTCGTCAAACGCATCTGGTATCACTGACCCAAATATAATATTAAGTTAATCCGTCTGTCTGTGACAGTACACTTAATAAGTTAAATGCAACAAACTAATTATGTTCCTCGTCTGGGCTATCTCGCACATCAAGCACGCGCTCGCATTAATTGCCCGCATGCGTCGTACCCGGAAGGTGTGTCAGCCCAGTAACGCCACCAAATAAAAGTAGTTTTAAGTCGAAATTAAAAATCTCCAATTAATGAAGAAAGTGACAGTCAATAAAAATGAACTGACTTACTATGTACGTTTAAATAAATCTTTGATTTATATTGATTTCTTATATTTACGCGAATACTATTGAAATTAAATTAATTCAAAAAGTCGCAAACGTAAAAACATAAAATTGTGTTATTTCAATCCTTGATTTATATGTATACACGGACATATTGATTAATCAGTACGTAAAAAAATGTAGTCACACTTTGATAAAGCGGGTTCGATAACTTATTTTAAATCTACTAAGTAAGTTTATACAAACCTTTAATCCATTTTTAATGGCATAACGAAGATTTTTCGGCACAAAAAAGGGTTTGTAATGTAAATTTTAAATGAATAGTTGTGCAATGTAATGTCGTGTCGCGTAATGTCATGTTTTATTTATGGAATTGAGGGTCAAAGCTCTATTTTGTATAAAATAAAGCGCTTAGCATTATTAATTTATTCGTTGGATAACATTGATATTATTTACAATGGGAAGGCCAGACAAATTAAATAGGTAATTATAATTTGTTCTTTTGTTCGTTAAATGTTGCGTTCAATTTTCATAATCGCCTATGTAAGTAGCGTTTTATACTAGGTACTCTGAGCCCAGAGTTTTATCACAATCGCTACGATAAAATACTATAAATAATTTCGACAAAAGCTCATACACAAAGATATAAGATATTTTCCAGTTTATGTTAAAAACAAAATTACATGACAGGTATAACTGAGGTAATCCATGTTATTTATATAATAATGTTGAATTCTAGTTTATATTATTTTTTTAGTACCTTATATAATTGGTCATTCGTTACACAACCGAGACTATGATATACTATTACGATTCTCAGAAAATATTTCCATAAACCAGACACAAAGAATAAAACTACAGCAAACCTGGGATCCAGGAATACTGTCAAAGTATTATATATAGTATTATATATAAAGGAACTAGATATAGATAGAACTGGAACGGATTTGGATTTGGATAGGATTACTGAACAAAAAGGTACCTTTTAATATCGAATAATCGAAATTCTTACAGATTTCTCTACCCAAAAATCAGTCAGTCTCGCTACACTAACCTTACTAAAATCATGTTTATATTGGACAATCCCAATAATATGAATATTTCATCAATCCAATATTCAAACCTTACTCAGCAATTTTTCATATAAGTACTTACATTAAGTTTAAAAAGTACCAGGCAAGCAGAACCAGGAGACAAATTGTATGAGCTCCCAATTCCTCGAGTCAGCTAAGACTGGATTAGGCCGCTTGTCGCACGCATCGAGATTTCTCGACTACAGACATCGCCGAGTGAAATTTACGGATTATACCCTCTTTAGGAAGGGAATGACAGGTTTTCCGCTACTAATATACCATGATTTTTTCCTGTGCTGCATCAGTATAGTATTAATTTTGTAGCCAAGACAAAAGTATTAACTTTAAAAAAACAACAATGTTGAATTCTAATTATAAAATTAAATCCAGTTTTATTTTTAGTTAGAACAAAAATAAACATTTTCATAATAATTGATTCAGAATTCGCTGAACAATAAATCTATTTTACGAGAAAAATAATCTTCGCCTTCATCTACTAAAACTATAAAGGTCCCATTTCCTAAATCATGAAGGAAACTTTGACCGATTGCCGCAAACTGATATAATATTTATCCCAAGATTGCTTTCGCCTCAAAAAGAAAAAGCAACACATTATTTGTTGTGGACAAACATAATTCCGGAATCGGATCCATTCCAATAATGTATTTCGTGAAATGTTTCACCAAAAAATTTTCATTCAGTCGGACATGGGATTTTCCTCAGACTATATTCTTCATGCTAGCTATGTTTTATTTTACACTTTTAAAGCACCTATACGCGACGAATAAAATATGTCATAATTAACCGTGTTAAAAAAACATTGCAGAATTTGTAAACATTTTTATTTTGAATGAATAATTTCACATGCGTTATTTTTTTATTTAAGATAATATCTACCACTACTTTTAGGTGTTTTAGGATTCGTTGGCTTTTATTTTAATACGATCAATTCGGTTCATTTACATGTAGTAATTTCAAGTCTAGACTCAATTATTTAAATTCGAAATAACAAACTTCTAATTACATTCCATCACTACTAAAAGCAAGCTAACATGAATGCGGCTTTGATATTCTTCCACTGATAAAAGTTTAAGACGACTTTGTCTTCCACGAACATACATACACGGGCAAAACTTTATAGCTAAACTTGTTAGTAAGGGGCATGTTTTCTGCAAACATAATGTGGTTCGGGCAGGCACGAGGTTGTCTGAGAGGTTGGTCCTTCGAGCCGAGCTTTATCTGATCTAGCCCCTGGATTAATTAACTTAAATGCAACAAGTCCGAGTTTGCGCTGCTCTCCAGATAGACTGTCGCGTGTTTTAATATGGAGGCTGCTGAATTAAGTAAGTAGAGTCGGGCTTGGATTATATTACGTTTCGCTATTAAAATTTGTACAATACAAAAGTCGCTCGTAATTGGTTTCTGAAATGATTGAATAAGGCTATAAATGAAGTTACTAAATAAAATGTTTACGATTCATGACTAATAATCTCCAGTAACTTCTTACACAAATATGTTACGAACTGCTTATCCAATTATTTAATCAAATGTACCTTTATGTTATGTATTATAATAACATGTAAATGAGGTGTAAAGAAAATACATTCTGCTTTGTTCTTTCGTCTGTGGGTTAATTGACTTAAAGCATAACAAGTCGCTCTTTGCTTTGCTGTAGAGAGTGCCATCCAGTATTTTAAAACGGAATTAAATAGTCCAACCAGACTGTTAGCCCAACGAGAAGATTATTACAACTTTATTTGTTTTGAATTGGCATACCTCTCTACGACTTAACTAAAATATTTACAGTATTTTATATTTCGGTGATGATTTTTTATTACAATCAATTTAATTTATTAAGCGTACAAATAAGTAAAGTGACCATTCAATTTATTCAGAAGTATCAAACACAATGAACAACAATTTATTTGTAAAAGAAATTGCTTGTATCGGATGCTACGGCGAAGGGTTCGCGGACATACGTTATTGGGACTTTGGGTTCTACACCGAGGGCTCACGATGTTTTGACTTATACCCACATTCAAATTCATGCCGTATGCTATTGCATTAAGAGTCGTAAATGGTGCTTGTATAAATTTGCAGGCAAACCTATACGGAAGCGGCCTAATGACGACATGGACTACAATAGCACGTATGGCCCCTTGTTATTGGTATCTGACCTGACCGCTACCAGCGATTTGTCTAAATGGGATCCGGACCTCTTCGATGCTTTGTATTTCTTTTTTCATAAATTGCTATATACCCGTGACGTATTAGGGTAGGAGGATCAGAAATGCTCGATTGTTTACAAAGTAGGTTATACATTTCATAACACGCTAAACATTATTAAATTAGTTCTATGGGACAAGGTTTAAATAGGACAAAATAATTTAACGCAATTTATCGTTTAAGTAAATGATAATGTTACTAACTCCAAATTAGGTAATATATTAGACAAAATTTATCTAAGTTGGTAACATTAAACTATAATGAAATAACGCTGTTAAATAGAGAAGTTTAAGGAACGAATGTGCCTCTGGGCCTAGATTGTTATATTTGCGTAAAGGTAATGTATCAAGGTAACATGGACTTTAAGCTGCCGTGTTTAAAGGTTAAAACGGTTGTTGGGGTGTGGAGTTATAGGTACACTGCGACCACCGCAACTACCGTAATCCCGTATACCGGCGATTAATCTTCGTTCCGGCTCTCACGAGGTGGTTTGTTGTGGGTAAATTTGTGGGGATGGCTACGATTTGCTGGCCATAGGCCCCGTGGGCCGAGTTCGTCATATATTAATCCTTTGTTGGTTTAATCGCCTCTTTTATCGACGCTAGATTAGAGTCACGTCGAGCCACGGTCCCGTAAAAGCCGCAAACAGATACGTAGGAATGATGGGATGCTGTAATTTTAGGTAATGGATGAAAATAACTATAAGTGCGGGGTACTTTGTTTTTTTTTGTATAAATTGGTTATGATATAACGATTTCATATACACGTTTTTTGTGAATTATGGTACCACAAATGTTGATGTAGAGGTTTATTGTGTGCGGAGCACATTAAACAAGATCCACACCTTGTTATCCGATCCTAATTGTCGGATGAAATCGGATAATGTGTAGGGCAATCGTGCGTCCTATATACATGGGATGATTGCCCAACAAATTATTCGATTTTTATAAATACTTAGGATCGGAAGGTGTGGAGTCATTTTTACACACACATGACAGACAGAATGACACCGTCTCCTTTTGACGTAAACGTTTAAAATACGTTAGATATCTTCGGCAGTTATTACGTCAGTTGGAAGAACGAAATGAAGACTTGAATCTTCTTATCATGTCGACGGCAAATTTATTTTGTCATTTAGCTGATGATCAATCGACAGGTTATCGATCGTCCAAGGTTGCTAGACGTAGAAATTTACTTAAATTATAGCTTACGTGCACAACAAAGCTATCAAAATAATTATCAGAATCCTACTATGAAAGTACATCAATCAAAACGTAAAATACATGGCATCCGTCCCTAAAATGTGACTCCATGATTACGTGTGTACAATGTATGAATATTTGATCGTGTTTCTCGAAACGTAAACATACACATTAGCAGGTGAGCATTACTTTTTAGTAATTTGTTGTGTATCGTTGGAAAAGTGCGTCGGGCGGGCGGGTGTCACGTGACTCGAAGCCCCGCCCGCCTAATGTTTAACTCGCGTTACTGTGACAACTTCTACCTTTTACCAAATTGTATTTTCGTGTACGGCCGAGTTATCCTTATAAATAAATACTGTCATTAGACAGCGACACGGTGACAGGTGCTAATGTTTGTGGAAGTATCGAACCCATTTGTAAATAATGTAAACAATATATGTTGTGACTGCTCTTGAGATTGTAACTGATTTATCAGTTACCCAATTTGATTGTTGCCTATAAGTTTTCGATCAGAAAAAAATTATAGCACGAAAATACAGGGCTAAGTCGTCACCGCCATGTACTCGTATGTGTGAGAGATTGAACACATCTCCCCACCACCTACTTGTTTTTGTGAAACTTTAATACACTTATCATTGAAATCATATAAATTTGAAATATTATGCAGTCGGGGCTGAAAATGAGGAATATGATAAATGACAGCGCTCGGATGTTCCATCGCGACAACGCGAGCATTTGCCTCAGCTGATCACGTACTGTTCGAGCGAGCAGAGGCAGCCTCACGAGGCCGCTCGGTCGGTTGAGTACTGATAGGTAAATAACCAAGTAAATAATGTTTGGTTCTCATACGTCCAGGGTATTAAACGGGTAAGTATAAGCCTCGCAATGATATGTGTGATGCGCAATGAACATGCACAAATAATTATTAGAGCCTTGTTTTTTTTTATTTTTTTTTATTACATTATAGGCAAGTATTTGATCTCGATCTCACCTGATGGTAAGTGACGATGAGATCTACGATGGAGCATACTTGCCTAGGTAGGAAGGCGGCAGTAGATAGAGACGCTACATTCACTAGGCACATGCAGCGCAACTGATCTGACCCGCCATCCATGAATGGCAACACCGAACATCATGCCAGAATACACTCGAGTTACGAGTAATTTAGTTTCTAAATTACTCATGCACGATCTTTTTACGCATTTATTTATGGCAATGTAAGCGTTTTCGACATATGTAGCTGCTAAATTACTCGCCACCCGACTAAATACTCGCGCAGTCCCAGCTAGGCTTAAGAGGAAAACCGCGGAACCGGCAGAACGATTGTTATCTCCGTTCGCAATTTAACAGTTCCTGGACGATAAATTGTTAGGAGTAATTATTCAAATGACTTAGACGTAAACAAAACCTGGAATTTGTAGGACAAATTATATTGTCATTATAAGGTTAATGAATAGAAGTCTAGCCTTCCGAGTCGCCAGAGTCTCAATTCACTGAATATCCCACCGAGAAGTAGGCTAACTTTTACGATAAATGTTTTCACGAAAAAAAGACGGTTTTAATTGTTATCAGCGTCACTAAGTCATTTAGCATCTCCACTATCAACCGTAAATTTTGGGTAGCGTACCGGCGACAACTTCAGAATGGGTCCTAAAAGACGATAGAAGGGCAGACACCCGGTGCGCCGTTACTAGGCCCACGTCATTTGTTTATTAAACATCCTGCGAGGTGGAACAGAATAATGGCAAGGTAGACTTTGTCACGGCCGCTTTACCCCGAAATTAAATCGTAATGATGATGCGAACCTCACTCGCCGCCATTTGCGGCACCCCTGTCCCCCCCGTTATTAAGTCTCGTGTCATCTTGAGGTCAAAATGAATAGGTTTTTTTAAAAGCCCAGTATGACAACTGTCATAGCTATGAAAGGCGTCGTTGAGAGGTCCGCCGCCTTTGCCGTTACTTAGAGAATGATAAAAAATACGCGGACTTTTTATACTTTGTATGAGTTTCCAATCCATTGCCGTAGTGTGCCACGTATACGAATGTAATTTACTAATAGGTTCTTACGTTCCTATTACAATGGCACGAGTTTGCAGCAACGGTTTACAAAATATATAAATAAGTCAACAAAGAATTTTACTTCCTCACTTCGGCTCGAAGTTCAATCGCAATTACATGTAAATCTCCTTATTTCTGTACACTGCACATCCAGATATACCACGAAATGAACAGTAAGCCGAAATGGGAGATCTTAATAGGAAATTGAAATTATCAGTCGCCCGTAAAGATTTATTTCGTGTACCTCAAAAGAATTTTAATTATAAAGTTGTAAGAAGTATTCCCGGAGGAATATGTAATCTGTTGCCAGCCAAATGAATTCATAATTGGCTGTTGTTAAGTGTGTTTAAGTATTTAATAACTTTTCCACATAATATGTTTGTTGTATCAAATCGGAGAAAATTTATCGTAGGTATACAGAAATAAAATTTTGATAATGTTCTTTTCAAGCATTAACATTTTTAATAATTATTGTTAAAGTTATAAGATATCTGTTTCATACTATTACATGTTACCATTACATATGACAGCACAGTGTGGGTTAAAACATTTAAGTATTTGAGTAATATGGAATTATTAATGTAGACATAATAGGCAGATCATGTCAGAACAAGCACCGCTTAAAGCTTGTAAAATGCTTTTTAAACAATCCTTATGAAATCAAATTTTTCTACTATGGCTCTTTGTCTCACTAAAACATCAATTAATTCAATAATATCACAAAATATTAATTGTTTGTATTTTCAAGGAAAATTACAAACAATTAATATTTTTGGTTGATGGTAGACATTAATTAATAAAGTTTTTGCCACAAAGTTCATAATAAGCCATCAATCAGGTGTCTTTTATAATTGTTCAAAAGAAAATTTGTACCTATTCGAACATGCGGTGGAATATTTTCAAAGATGTATTCAATATTTAGTTTAACATAAAGTTATTGTAATATGAGTTATGTAAAAACACAAGCGAAGACGCGGCCAAAAAAAGTATTATCTGTATATAAAAAAAAACTGTTTTTTAAGAATTTTCGATAATAATAGAGCAATCAGGCTCAACGAGGAAAATAAGTTTTTATCACTAAAGAAAAGAAATGGTCGAGCGAACTCACTAAAGCCTAATCAACGATTCTGCTCGCAAACTACAATCACCTTATATCTCTACTATCATTGCTATAGAATCACAACAAATATAGAGCTTAATTAAATAATTCCGTTCAAAAGAATCAGAAGGTTCCCGTTATTTCTATATTTACATTCGCCTTTTTTCAGTACATAAACAATCTCTTGTGGTATTTCTTTAAGCGCTATTAATAGCATATTGCTAAGATACTCGTTTATCGCCGAACGATGCGGTTTCATGGCGTTAGATCGTAAATAAAACTTAGTTATATTAAATAGAAAAGGGAAGGAATAATCACCAGTGGTACGTTAGTTTACACTACAGTTGTGGCTTGTTTATTCAACAAATTCCTCAGTCAGTACATGGCAAAATTAGCTTCCACACTTTAATGATTTCAGTTTTGGTCTGTGTCTCTGTTTGCCAATCCCAAGAAATCTACCGGACGGATTTTGATGAAACATGGCGTTTTTTTTATTATTACATTATAGGCAAGTATTTGATCTCGATCTCACCTGATGGTAAGTGATGATGAGATCTACGATAGAGCATACTTGCCTAGGTAGGAAGGCGGCAGTAGACCGAGACGCTACATTCACCAGGCACATGCAGCGCAGCTGATCCGACCCGCCATCCATGAATGGCAACACCGAACATCATGCCGGAATACGGCCAGGCCGCTTGGCGACATGGCCCCGTTCAGTGGGTGGTGACCAGCCACGGCCGAAGCCTACCACCAGTAGAGTTGTCACCTAGTTGGCACCACCCAGGGTCACGTGTAGGGTATCTCGAGGGTATTTAACTCTCCTACGGACGAAGGTGACTCGACCCCTAGATAGTGTATAGCGTGGTGATAGTGTATAGTTAGATCAGCATCTAAGATTATTTATAACCCAAAAATGTCTACACGTACGAAGTCACAGGCGCTGCTAATTTAAAATAATAGTGCCAATATTACGCATTTCTACCCAACGTTAAAAACCGCCACTCAACCTTTAGAGCGTAGTTACACAATGAAAAAAAAACCTGAATATCTCAACCGCGCCAATTATGCCCGTGATACACCGCCTCAAATCAGATTCCGTTGTGGAGCACCAACCTGTGTCAGCAAGTCGATGTGCAAACATAAATCCCACACAACAGGGCCTCTCAGGGGAATAAGTGAGAAGTAATTTGCGAGCACGCGAGGTTGCTTCGTCGCGCGAACATTAACTATTAAATTCGTTGCATATTAAACTAGAGCCTTAGCGCTGTAATCCTGAACGTACCTGAACCTTCGAGCCCCCGGGAGACTCTTCAACTGTTCTTAAGTAACTTATGAGTTTTGAGGTTATTTTACAATCGATACGCAAGGTAAGTATTGTATCAATAATAATGAGCTCAAAAAATTTGTCGATTCAAAATCGCTGCATAGTTGTGAATATGTTGTGAAGCAAAGTATTTTAAAAAGTCATAATATCGCCAGACGAACTCACAGCTATAAAACCCCACACTAAGCAACGCTTGCATTATAGATATGGTTTGCAGTATGGGTATGGATTTCGGGCGAAGCCAGTATATAATACCCATATAGATATTCAGGCTCAGTTACAATTTTGTCTCTACCAGGATTTGAACCCGGGTACCCTCAGCGCAGAAGGCAGAATCGTTACCAACTGAGCTAATCAGGTCATCAAGTTCTTTATTATATTTTGTTTAAGAATGGATACCAGAAATAACATGCAGACAAAATTGAATCCAACCACTTATATAACTAGCACTGAAAATTGAAAACACGAAACGAATGAGGTGAACCATCGATGTCGAGGGTGCAAATCTCAGGTGATTTGAATGTTCTTAAAGAAAGGGGAGGTTATGTCAAAAATGCGTCTTTGTTTCCGACAGCCAACAGGCCCTCTCTGTTCTGGTCGAGAGTACGGAAACCCACTTGACACGCTTCATTTTTACCTTTCCTTTAAATTGAAACTGGAGCGAGGGTGCGCCTTCTATGCGCCCGTATATCACCCGCCTTTATTATGAATTAACAAGATTTTCCAGAACATTTTTACTAACGTCGACTGGACTTGAATTCAACAACACGCATTTGATAGAAGATAGAATTATTGAATGCAGCAGAATTTCTGAACACTCACAATGCATTGACCAAAACAACTTCATAAACCTATTAAACCAGAGTGAAATAACGATAGCCCGACACAACTATGTATTACAGTTTCATTAACGTGGCAGTAAAAACGAATGTAATGATGTGAGCATCCATCAAATTACTTCTCATGAAATTTCCCATGTTGGTATATTCTTCGAACACCAAGAGCAACTTTTCCCAACGGGTGCGCTGCACTGCGGCCGTGGCAATGCACTTTCGCTGACCCCTTGCCTCCTCCCACGGATTCTTTCTCACTCACTCTCTCCACTTTCTTCGTGAGTCGTCTCTGTCGCACACGTGGTTGCGCCCGCGCTTCCCGGGTACCGAGGTAATAACATTCTACGACGCGGTACGCGCCGCCGGAGTGGAACGGGTTCTGTCGATGACTCCGACGATTATTCGTATGAAAGACAATGGTCAGTGGATGCGTTTGAGAGGCTGATTTTAGATGCGATGATACAGCAGATATATATAAATATTAATCCAAACTCATTAATGTCACGTATCGCTACTGAGATTATACATTACACACAATCAGTTGGAGGTGTCTGTAAAATCATTAGCTTTAAAGTATAGGATAGTATTTTGTGAGATACTATGAACTTTCAGGTTATTCAGCCATTGCAACCACGACCACTGAACTGATTTATCGGCCTAAACGCCTAACAGCATTGGAATATCTGATAATACAGAATTGTTCCATCATGCATAGCAGTCGTAGATTTATATACTGTCATTCCTCCATAGGACCGGTATATTCACTAACTCATCGCATCTTAACTCGGAGTAAGCGCAACGCCAACAAACTAATAGTCGAATCAAAACAATATAACACATAACCGAGCAGTTTCAGAATACACGAGCAACTGAGCAGTCGCAAATTCACTCCCCTTAAGTGGAATTAGCTTTCTGGTTTCGATAGCGCCTCGACAGTCTTTGTTAACACTCTATATATATAGTCACGCTTATCTTGTTGCATTCCAGGTGAACGATCTTCACATGCTTACAATATTCTTAAACTTTAACTCTCGAGACTTGCAGACATCATAGACTGCATAATATATCATACGCTAGTTGAGGTTTTTTTATACAGTCTGCATAACATGTTCTGTATCGCAACCATGAGTCAAGTTACGGATTACGTGGGAGAACTCCGCAATGGTCCTACAGCGATGTTAAGTATGCAATCGGGCGTCACAGATATTTCGACTTTATCTATCAAAAATTTAGGACGACATTCGTTAGTATCGCACTCAGGGGGACGCCGTTCTAGCTTGCGAGCACTACGCTCGTTGTCATTCGTAACGTTTCAAGCGGGAGATCTGTGTCAGAATAATTTGAGTCTTCAGTTCGGGGAGTTGGGTGCAGATTGAAGCGCACGAGTCTCACTCGTAATAGGGAATGTGTCTGGCAACATTCCATCGCACAATGAGTAATTTAAAAATTCAAAAACTCGTCGAGTCTCGGCGTGCGAGAGGTGAGGAGACCCAACGACTGGCGCTCTGCAATTGAGACTATTTGAGACTGTTATCAGCCTGCATGCTGCTACACAGTTATACAGTACACACTAGGGGGAACATCCACGTCGCTAAATAACACGGTTACCTAAATATAAGCTCGGCGTACCTATACCTAGATGCAATCGAAGTTCCAACTACGAGTAAAAGCCTAGAGATCTGTTAGAATATAATTTAATACTTTATTCCGAGTACCTACCTAATATCAACCCGAACGGTTTATTCGAATCCGATATTGATGCTAATTGGTAAACATGCAGCTTGCAAACTGCATCTGATACCGTCTGGCTCAACTATTTTTAAATGAAATTCTTCCACTCATACATTCCAAAGTACAATCACATGGTATTCGAACTACGAAGGTTTCGGAATTTCCAAACAAGTTGTTATTTGATTGCGATTTAATTATTCAGCCGACATTCGATGCATATCGTGCATAGTGGTTTTGTACAAGTGTTGTCATTTGGATCGCACGTACATTTTGCATATACGGTTACGTAATTAAAAGCAATGTCGAACATTCAACCCATTAGAGTTACGACAAATATATTTAGTAGGTATTTTCTTAGTACCTAAACGTCCCTCACTATTTTCACAACAAAAAAAAATGTAAGCACACAATCATTATTTTCATTCAGATACTTATATTTTTTTAAACTCAGTAATAAAATTAAGGAATACATTAATCGGTATGAATAATATAATAACCGACGTTCAAACTTAAGAACTAGAAGGGAAATAATTACAGTTATTAGCAATTACAAACTTGAGGTGTACGAACGAATCTTGAGATTTTACCAGCTCCATAATGGTTTATCGTTACCGAGATACACTAAATCCTAGTTTAATATACGTTAAAGTTCAAAATACTACGGTAGGCGCCCTACAATTTCTACGTGATTAATTTTGAGTGCAATTCTCAACCGTAATTATTCAGCTATAAGATTCAGTTTAGTAGAAGGGTGATGATGAATGTTTGCGTGCAAGGGATATTCGATGCTGGGGGGTTTAAAATCATTCTAGTTCCATTTGCAGTTTTTTCGCATGCAATGGGTACATGTTAGAGTGAGGTGGTAAAAACTCGGCTGTAATTAGTCTTTGGATGCGAACCGTGAACAGATGCGGGAGGGAGGGAGAGTCGAGTGGGCATGGAGTGGGATGGACGATGCGTCCAACTTCCGTTGAATTACGTTTTTCGATGGTTGTAGAGTTACGATGCTATTCGAATTTTAGCTGGATCAGCTAAATAAAAACTAAGCGTATGATTTGAATTCATATATTATTAAGATCGTGGGTTAATCTTTAAATAGAACATGTGGTATTGGGAAAAGTTTCACAGATAAAAAAAACGTGAAAAGAGACGAGATTAAGGTCGCCGCGTTACCTAGAAATATAATTACAGTCTTCTTTCTTCTTCTTTCTTTACGAAATGAGATGCGATGAAATAAAATGGATATGAATATGGCCCCAAGCTTGCCCAAAATGACATTACAAAAGTTACAATGACAACTGTCAAAATCACAGTTGTCATTGTGATGGTATGTAATGAGTACGTTTTGAATCGTAGGTGCACCGAGGTACATGTGTTAACAGCATAACGGACATGAGTATTGCGTTGAAAAAGAAAAAAATATATCGACTTCAGAGTGGGACTGTCAAAAAGAATTCAACCAGTGAGTTTTAGCAAAAGTCCGGCTCTCGCTTTGATACTTCCACAAGTATGAAAAAGTCTTGTTGATTAGCTCTCCGAGTTTTTATTTCAACGTATCTTTTTCTTTTTTTGGTCTTATTACAATTTTTGAACAACTTTCGTGGTTCTTCAAGTTTTCCGTATCAAATAATATTAGGATAACAAATTCGCGTGCAAAAAGACGGCTTTTTATATGTTATTAAAAAACGAACAGATATAATTTCATAAAAAGGCAGCAATCCGAAAATCGAATTGGTATTGGCTATAAGGGGATATTACTGAATTTATATTTTCTGAATCCATCCGATTTAAAAAGCTATTTCGCTCACAATAACACAGACTATATCTTACAACCGATATGAACACGATTACGTTTCGAAATGAACTCACCGTTTCGGACGCTGTGTAGCGCCCGTTGCTGCACTCAAGTAGTGAAGATTCACTCACCTAGAAACAAAAGAGAAATAATGTTACAGCTTGCCCATACAGAACGATTCGGTACGTTCCACGCGCGAGAAACAATTATTGTGACTTTGTGCATCATGTCGAGGGAAGGTAACCACCAATATTCAAATTCTCGCTTTATAGATATTTTTTTTTCTCCCTAGCCTTTTCTAATTGCTTTATTGTTTTAGTGCCCGCCTTCAGTGCACCCTAATTTGAATGACCACTGATATTTACTCGGAGCGGCTGTCCACCGCGATTCTACTGGTGAGACTACCAGTAACCGAAGGGTATGAGACCATTTCTCCGAATTTCAGGTTTCCATTTGCTCGTAATGAGTAGCAAAGATGGTGATAGCCAACTTAACGTGCCCTACAAAACACACAATTGATCAGAGTTATTCGTTCAAAAATTATCGGGCTTTTAATATAAGCAAAACTTAATATAATAAAATTATAATTAACCTGATGATTTTAATATAATTAGCGACAACATAAACCCGATCCTTTGACGCATAATCAGGACCTTTTTTTCAATGAATTGCATATAGCGCTACCACTTTATTACAATATCTCAAGAACTAAAAAGAAAACTTTGATACTTCATCTAGACTTCTACCTAGAACGGACATCTGCTGGATAATAAGTTTTCGTAAGGATGACATAGCAAAAGAAATAACATAGATTGTACTGCAGTAGGTAGGTCCTTACAATTAGTAGACCGCATTTAATGGTGAGGCTCAGGGCAGGCTTAGCCTTTAGTTCGACCGTCGGGACCTCTCTGGTGGTGGACAGGATCCGGCAGTTAGGTCTCGAGGTCGCCCTGGAGAAGACGGAGGCCCTCTTGTTCCATGGGCCGCGTCGAGGGCCTCCGCGGGGGGCGAGTATCGCCGTCCGGGGAGAGATGGTGCGGGTGGGGGCCCAGATGAAGTATCTGGGCCTCATATTGGACGGGCGGTGGAGTTTCGGGGCGCATTTCATCCGTCTAGCCCCGAAACTAATCTCCACCGCCGCTGCCCTGGGCAGGTTGTTGCCCAATGTGGGGGGGCCCAACTCCTCGTGCAGACGGCTATACTCCGGGGTAATCCGGAGTATGGCCCTGTACGGGGCCCCAATATGGGCAGAGGCTCTCACCGAGGGGAATAAGAGGCTTCTTCGGAGGCCTCAAAGGGTAATCTCGGTGAGGGCCATCAGAGGGTACCGGACGGTGTCCTGGGCGGCGGCCACGCTCTTGGCGGGGGATCCGCCTTGGGAGCTGCAGGCGGAGGTGTTGGCCGTCGTCCACCGGTTCCGGGTAGACGAGAGGGCGAGGGGCGTCGTACCGGAGTGGGAGGCGGTACGGCGCGAGAGGAAAAGGGCCCAGGAGGAAGTGGTCCGGAGGTGGGGGGAGCAGCTGGCTTCCCCCACATACGGAGGAGAGGTGGTGGAGGCGATCCGCCCCCAACTGGTCAACTGGCTCAGGAGGAGGGGCCAGCTGACGTATAGGCTGGTGCAGATACTTGCCGGGCACGGATGCTTCGGCAAGTATCTGCATCAGATCGCTGGGCGGGAGGCGACCCCCAAGTGCCACGAGTGCGATGCACCCGTGGACACGGCAAGCCACACGCTCCGGGAGTGTGTGGTGTGGGGGTCGCAGAGGCACGACCTCGAGAGCGTGGTCGGAAGGGACCTCTCGCTGCGGAGCATAGTGGAGGCTATGCTCCGCGACAGGGGGTCCTGGGAGGCGATGGTCTCCTTCTGCGAAATAGTCATGTCGCAGAAGGAGGCCGCGGAAAGGGTCAGGGAGGAGGATGCCCTGGCGGACCCGATCCGCAGAGCGAGGCGGGGACGAAGAAGGGGGCGATACGCTCGCCTCCTGGCCCCGTCATAAGAGGGTTCAAGCAGTCGGAAGGGGGCCGGGGGGCCCCCGAACCCGAGGTATCCGCCGGGGCGTCACGGTAGCGTGCTCGTAGAGCGATCCCGTGGCGCCCCACAAAAGGCACAGAGGGCGGCGCTGGGTTTTAGTGGGTAGTCTGGACTTCTTCCAGGAGCCCCACATAACCGTCCGGGCTCCCCCGGGCTCGGGCGGTATGCGTAAATGCATTTCCCAGCGGAAACAAAAAAAAAAAAAAAAAAAAAAGGCTTAGCCTTTAGTTAGTACTACTATGTATTCTGTGCTTTAGTGACGCAATTAAGGAGACGCTATACCTTGATACGTAGCAGTGATAGCCAAGTTGGTAGAATGCTTGCCACGGTAACGAGGAACGCAAGTTCAAACCCCGGCTCGCACCTCTGGGATTTCTGGATGTCATGTGCGAATCGCATTTTCAATCACGATTATCACTTGCTGAACGGTGAAGGAAAACATCGTGAGGAAACCTGCATGTCTGAGAGCACCCCTCGAAAGATATGTGAAGTCCGCCAAACCGCACTGGGCCAGCGTGATGGACTATGGTCTGATCCCCCACGCATTGAGGTGAGGCCTGTGCCCAGCAGTGGGACATGAAAAAGGGCTGGTATTATTATTATACCCTGATGGTTGCAAAATAAACCATAGCTCAAAACCTACTATACACATAACTATATCTTGTCGTAGATTCACTTATTAGCTCCACTCGTATTGGATTTGTATCCAAGCCTTCGGAAATCGGTTAATAATATCGCCTCGTGTATAACTAGCTTATAGCTCAGCTGCATTCATCGCTGCTCTGCACATTTCCTTATATCATCGGATTCACTGGGCTGATTCTAATCGGATTATTTCTTATTTTTTTAACTGTGTTGAACTGGTAGCTTTTAAAACTTATTCAAATGTTAGATTTTTTTTGTTTGATTATGTAGGTACTTAAAACTATATGAAGATAGGTATGGGTATACAACGAGTTAATATTAGCCAAAAACTCAAGACATCTGAATAAATTTTAAACTATAAGAAAATAATTCACATTGATGTACCATTTGATATAGCTCTGCTGTAGTAGGTTATTCTTTGTTTTTTTTAGAATGTTGCTATTTTTTAATGGTTCAAAAGTTTCTTCTCGTTTCAGGTAGGCAGTTTTGTATTTTTATTCACTATTGAAGAGCAAAATTGCATTTTCTAACATTTCAAGTAGCAAGTACTTTTTTGGAGACTATGGTCATTTCGTCAATGTTTAAATGAGTACATCGTAAAACAGCACACTTAACATTTTCTTACCAAAACCGACTCTTTTTGCATCATACAAACACAGTACTTCCAATCGAGCACCGAATAGGCACCCAATTACCAAAATTGACTAACCCATAACAGCATTGTTTACAAAGCGCCAGTTCTGGCACGATTCGTGGCGCTAGCGTAGCACAATCTCTGGCTAACTTCATTATGAGAGCGGATTGCTAAACGTTCGTATTGTCGACCACGAGCCCACCCCGGGGTTAGGGGTGGTTAGTCATGCAAATAGACATCAACTAGGAACGGGCTCTCGGGATTTCAGATGCGTTCCGATGTTTTGAAGATGTTCGGAAATTGAATCTGTTTAAGGCAAAGATAAGACAGAATTTGGAGAGTCAACACATTTTAGGCATGGAGGGTATATAACCTTAGCGCTAGAAAAATTGTACTTTACGCATCAAAGTGTGATGATTTTGAAGGTTTATGCGAATGGATCATAACTCGTCACGTGGTTGCCACTAAGGCACAAACTGATTTCCAGTTCAAGTAACATGCCACTATATCCTATGACGTTGAACCAATATAAGAACTACCACGATAAGACGTTTTATTAGAATCCATCGATCGATTCTGAAACTACAAAAAACTAAAACTGTCTCATAGAATAATTAACTCAATCACTGTTCCAAACATGATAACTATTAACTCGCTCAAACCCGAACCAAACGGAGCCATTGTATCGAAAACTGAGGCCATCAAACGGGCCCATTTAGAGACGAAAATGATTTCGCGCTAATATACATTTAGAAACACAAAGGACAGTAATGGAGGCCGGAATATGAATCTCTGTTGTTGCTATTTCAATTTCGTACATGCATAGTTGGATTAACTGGGGAAGTTTAATGGTGGAAAATGTTATGCAATGCAGGTGCATTCAGTCACGAGCTAGCGCTATTGAATTCAAGAATTAGACCTATTTGTGTCGACTAACACACTAAAATAGGGGTCTCTATCTCCTTTGAATAGGGGTCATTCGAAAGTACACCCTGTTTTTTTTTAATGTTTACTGTAAGTTCTTTCCTTCAAGAAATATTACAGTCTGAACTTGGTTAATAATTATTAGATACACATTATTGTACTTTACCTAAAAAAATCAAGCGAGGAGTGGACTCTGTAATTTTTGTTTATGTCCATACAATTAAGCCTAGTCCATCATATTCGACAAATAAATATATTATTGTTATCATAAATATTTAAATTTATACAAGTAGTTTATTAATAGGCCAAAGTATTAGGCAAGATAAGGTTTCACAGATTAAATGCTAGAGTACATAAAACAAAAATACACTACTTTGAAACGCAATATAAATGTGTAAATCGTCTAGTAGACATACGGTGATAAAAGGAGAAAATAAGATAAAATATTATATTGAAATGTAATAGCCAGACAAATAAAAGCGCAAAAAATCCGCTAATCTACTGAGGGGATGAAAATTGTAGAAACACGTGTTTTGAATACTGCCATGAAATTGGAATTCATACTATACAACAAATAATAGACCAATATGTCTGAATACAATCCACGCTACTGGTAAGTGCTAATAAACGCTTTGATTCCGAGCGTGTAAAAATTCCAGCTACGTTGAAATGAACTGGAATTTATGATGTTTGTATTGTTCGAAATGAAATCAGCATCGTTTTTATTTAATAAAAAATATTATTTCAATTTAGAGGACCATAAAAACACTCAATTGAAATCACTTATTACAAGTATCTAATAACTTAAGTTATTTATTATGCCTGATATTGCTATCACCAAATCAAGAAGTTAATCAAGTATAAAAAAGCATATATTTTAATATTCACCAATTATTATTGAGTAATATTACTATATTGTATTACTAGATTAATGATACTGATTATTTCAAGACTCCTCAGTCACCACACTAGCAGCATGACCCGGGTAAGCATTTCAAATGACGTGCTACGGAACACAGGCCAAAAGCTTTTAATCTGACACCTAGCTGTTACTTGCGACTTCGTCCGCGTAGTATTTAACAAAATAGATTTTCTAAAATATAAGTAGCCTAAGTTACTCCTTGTTACATCAGCTATATGCCAGTGAAAGTCCCGCTAAAATCAATCTAGCCATTTCAGAGATTAACCGAAACAGACAGACAAAAATTGTAAAAAATGTTGTTTTGGTATATTTACCGTGTATACATCCAAATGCACTTAGTAAAAGCGGTTATTTTAATATTACAAACAGACACTCCAATTTTATTTATTTGTATGTATGTATGTATAGATAAAGTTGTGTCAAAAAACTAAATGATAATATTTCTTGAAAGATTGGTAACGTAAAGGTGAAACGCTTTCATAGGTATGTAAGGAGCCGGTGCCAAGTGGCGCCCGTTTCGCGCTAGGCGGAGCGTGAGCCAAGTTCACTGGATCACGCCCCGCCGACGGCCTGTATTGGCATTGACACCATACATATGATAGCGCGTCATTTTGTTTGCCATTTTTACGTATTTTTTATGATTGACATCACGAATTATTTTTTTAATTTAGATATATATACAGGACGATTTCAAAAGGGTATCGTTACCAGACGCGCTCAGTTAAAAGTTAGTATGCCCATTCTGAATTATTTTTTTAAGAGCTAACTCGCACTGTCCCAGTTTAGTGGACTGTATACTTTTTCTTGTATTGAGTGAGTGTCTTGGTCTAATGTTAAAAGGCTCGCCCCTATTACATTGGAACAAAATACCATTAGCGAAATGCTGTAGTGCTGCAGTGTACCTCTGGCTACCTTTTCTAGGATTGTGATGGATGTTGTTAATTTTTTTAAAGATGTACCATACCAAGTGAAATAAACTACTATTATACTCGTATATAATATTCCAGATTAGTATTCTGTTTTTATTTTATTTTAATTATGTTACTAGTAAATGAGTTATTAGTTTTTATTTAATAAAATTAGTCATTATTTTAGGAATATAAATGTAATAAAAAACTGTGAGGGAAATTAAAAAGCGGTTGTATAAAATCTCGCTACACGAGACGAGTTTCTATCATATTCTGAAGCTCGCAAGTCTTTTCAGGGTGATCACAACTAATAACGCAAGCCTTAACGTGTTGCACTTTCGTATCTTCAACTCTAGTTATAACTAATTACATGAACAGTCTGTGTTTGCTTTATGAATCTACAGTGAAGTTAACAAGGCGAATCGCTTGTGGCAGTCAAGCTTCGTGGAAAATGATTCTAAAGAGAATTTATAATAAAGTAAGCGCTGTTCTTCCAGAAAATCTAATTAAGTAATTAAATATAAGAATAAATACGAATTTTATTCAAAGAGCAAATTTAATATTTTGTTGAAACCGCCATTTACGTTTTCAATTGTAGTAGTTTGAGCCAAAAATTTAATTACTAAAATTTATATGTGAAATATTATAATCTGTCTGCCCGTAAGCAATCGCAGTTAAATCCATGTTTCCAAGTTTAAAAATATAGTTTAAGCTTAAAATATATAATTATTTTTTATAATATATGTCCGTTGATCTTAAGGCCCTCATTAATAATTTTGATCATTAATGAAACAATATTCCATCGTCGTTCAAATGATTGCATTTGATTACGATTGTAACATTAATATCACTTTTCAAATTATTAAATGATACAAAATGAAGCCCCAAACTAGCTTCCGGAGTCACCTTACGTTCGGTTCATTAGCCAGTAGACGTCGACTTACGTCATGCAATGTTCAAAACTTAATAAACTTTAAACAATACCCGGGAAGATCAGTTGTCAGAACTTCTAAAACTCAAAGTGAAAGGCAACCGCCGGAGTTTCGCCCCTATTAAGATACACAATATGTCTAATGTTTAATATATAATAATTCCAGCCCTTTTTAATGTCCCACTGCTGCTGGGCAAGGCACGGGTCCCCCCAGAATGCGAGTGGGATTAGGCCCTAGTCCACCACGCTGGCCCAGTGCGGGTTGGCGGACTTCACACATCATTCGAGGGGTTCTCCCAGACACGTAGTTTTCGTTCACCGTTTAGCAAGTGATAATCGTGGTTGAAAATAAGATTCGCACATGAAATCCGTAAGTACCAGAGGTGCAAGTCGGGGTTTGAACCTGCGATCCTCGTTACAGAGGCAAGCGTTCTACCAACTTGGCCATCACTGCTGCAATGTTTAATAACGTAACTCCAAATACCGGCCGAATCCAAGTTACTAAAGTAATGATTTCTTAAGCTTTTTGACGCTTTGACGAAGAAAAAGTCACATACCACTACAAAATAGTTTCTTAACAAAGATCCGTTTTCAATTTCATTAAAGCAAACAACAAACAAGATGGAAGTATTGCTACAAATTAGTTTTCACATCGTCAAAGTAGACATTCCGGGGGTAAATAAAATGTCGGAGGTGGTTACAGGATTATATTGAGGTCTAGTCGTGGAGGTGAAGCCAGTCAAGTTCTCCTTTGATCAAGGAATACTTGCAGACTACTATCGTAAATTTTAAAAACTTAGCTTTTTTTGTCACTTTTTTGTCCACTTCTTTCTAAGTTTCGATGAAAGTAGGGTTTTTGTAGGTGTTTGGAAACGATAAATAAAGAAACATTTTTACTGGCAGCCTCCATGCCATCGAAAAACTTTAGGGTCTTTAGAAACGAACCTTTTAATGAAATTACATGTTTGACGCTTTTGTTTGGTAGGTTTTAATTTATACCACAATTTGTTGGAAAGGAAAGTAGGCACGGAACGTATTTAAGTCCCTTAATTTCAGTGTAAGACTACACTGCATTATTTTCCCCCCATATAATGTGAAACATTTTTTAAATTGGGCCATAAAGCGAAGCCTTACAGAGCCTACCTGGCTAGGCAGCGGGGAATTTAATAAAGTAACGTCTATTTTGTCATGAATTATTCTGCAGAGTATGTTTTGAAATTTTTAAAATTAATTCGCCGCTCTAGGAAGGTATTTGGAATACTAACAGCCGAAGCTTACGAGCGAGCCGAACGCGTTTGTTCGTGAGTAAGAAGTAAGGAAATGGGTTCTAAAATAACTATGTAACACGAACGTAAAATTGCGCGTCCATTGCCCAGTTTAGAGTAACCCTACACGTGTTCGATGCTATGCGTCTGGCGCGACAAGAAAACAGGCATAACTGAGAAATATTACATTACAAATTTAAAAAAAAAAGTGTGCATAGAAAAATTAATTGATAGAATTGAATTTTTATGTTGCTTTCATGGCGGCTATAACTAGAAAAAAACAAATACATGAATCTCAAATGTATGCATTAGTAAATAGTAGGTACGTATCCTATAAACGTACACACCACAGTACTATAATTGGCTGCTGCACATTTTTCTTTTTGAAGCCTTTGTATGCCTTTTTAAGTTTCGCGGCAGTAATGTAATTTCTCTATCTCTCATTCGAAGCACGTCGAATGTTTATTAACATATCGACCATACAACGGACAGGCGCGAATCTGTGTCGATTTTTTCCGACTTTCCGGTGCAGACTGCTATTCATCGAGCGTTTTTTGCTATCGCTCCACAGCCTGCCTATTTTTTTGAAAAAGAACGAACGGTGGTATTAAACACGGAAAAAACAGAGATATAGACTTACATCCTCCCTGACGCTGGAGTTAAATTATAGGATTGCGAAACGTAAGTCCATAATCATGGCATAAAACTTCATGTGGCATATAGGTATTGTAAACATTCCAAAATGTAACTGCAACTATAGATTCGCTGTTATATGCCGCATTTTTTTTTCATGTACCGTATAATCTGTCATCCGGCAGGCAAAGGCAGAGGTGCAATGCAGTACACCCACATTTTTAATGTGTACACATGTATAAAGTAAATGTTTGTACGTTAATTTGTATTTTGGGTCTATTGTAGGCACTGGTGAACAAAAATACCAACGGATTTTTTTTGTTTTAATTGGACAACGTCCTGTTATTTACACCATTTACAACTCAATAACGAGTGGGCTTATTATATTAAAACATTGGAAAAATAATAATAAAGATTATTAATTTTATCACACATTTGAGTCTGAGAAGATACCAAGTTCGCCAGGTCAGCTAAGAATAGAAATAGAAACAAACTACTGAAATCATTTCTTCTTATTGAGATTGAATGACGTCTAAGAGATATAAAATAAATAAATAAACACGGCATAAGAGTTAAAATATGACAACGAATCGATAGGAATGAATAACATCGCCATACGATTTCAATGTTTGTACTACAGCTTGTTTGTTTAGCATACAGAGGTATGAGACGCCAAACACCGGCTTTGCGACTACCCGCGCGCCCTCCTACATAGCAAACAAGAAATAGAAAATAAATAAATTTTCACTTACAACGTTTTGCGACACAGAAAAATGAATCTGTCTAAACGCAAAAGGGGACAAAAGATTAATTGAAAATCAATATAGGGACATACCTTAGCGAATCTATCAAAATACATTCAGTTTGGATTGAAACGATAACGCTGCCCGGAATTACACTGTCAGTCATGATTAATGTGGACTTATGACATGCTTTATTGACTCACCGCTATGACGCTGACGATGCAAATAAAAAATATGGGCTTCACTGGCCCACAAACAATTCTGCAACTAATTAATGAAATAAAAGAATAATTTAAAGCGGTTTAGGTCTTATTTTCCATCAGGTTTCTCATCATAAATATATTATAGCAAAATACATAACATAGTTCCTATCGGTATAACTTTATCTAACTATGAAGGCATTTTAAAATTCAGTGCGTTTTTATTTTAAAAAATCACATTGTATATATTTTTATAATATTACTCGTATCTCAGCATAAACCAGTAGATAGCCCGACTACTTCGTGTACCAAATAAATACAGGTACATTCGCCTAAATACCTACAAATAAAGGTCGTAGGTGGGGTATCAATTAGCTCAAGTTCACCCCTTTTTATACAAATTCAGGCCCATTAATAGCACTGGTTTATTTGAAAACCATTAGCGGCCCAAATGGATACGGTTCGAATCATCGATAAAATGGATGGCTGTCTTTCACAAAAGCTCTGCTATACGGGCTAGGGCGCCCTGGGTCAGATGTGAAATGGAAATATTAACATTCACAAAAAAATGTGTGTAAAAAATGTTGGGATTAATAAATATGTCGTACATCAGTATTAGCTAGGTACGCAGGCCAATATTTGATTGGAAGATAATGTTGAAGTCATTAGGTCCTGTAGTAAAGGCACTAAAATAAAATATCTCCCATGACAAGAAAAATGCGAAAATACGCCATAGGTACACTGTCATTTGTAAAGCTAAAAATGAACAATCAGTGCCGCCCATAAAATTTTTAATTACTCTTAATCCCATACAAAACCGCTAGAAGAATACAATCAGGGCTGGGCCCGCACCACTAAATCAAAACAAACTTCCAACTGGATCCCTTTTGGCAACTTTCTAAATAACGGCGAACAATCTTTTTCATTAAAAATCTCCATGAGCCCGATTATTAGGGAAGTAAAGCGCCTCCGGTGGGCCGGACCGGAGTTTGGGCCGCTTTGGCACAAGATTTTCGCGAGGTCAAACTTGGGAATGTTAACAGATAATTACGGGCAAGTTTTAGTTAGCACGAGACATTTAACAGATGCTTTATTCGGGAACGCGCGGCCGCGAGCGTACGATGAATGCTAATGAGAAAGCTGAGCGTGCGAATACGGCTTTTATAGCCGACAAAATAAGCGCCGGATTGGCTTGGTTAACGGCCCGATCCAAGCTTTCGGGAGGCGCCCGTTAACACATTTGGACTCGTGTCTAAGGTTAATTACATTAGTATCCAACAATGCTACACAGATGTTATAGAAAAACAGATTTGGGTTCACCGCGCGGTCTATTTTAGAAGGAAAATAAATTATAACGTTATTGTAAATATTATTAGTATTACCTGTGCGGTCTTAACAATTATCGCTTAGGCAAATTTGGATGGTGTAATTTTCTATAGGTACTTGTTTAGTTTGTGCACTCTGCATCATCTTACGGAGCTTAAGGTCTGAGACACCTGTAATTTACATGAGTTGTTACAGTCATACATCCTTCCGTACGTTATGGACCAATTAATTTTACACGGAAACGGATATATGAGCAACGCAAATGGGTTCATCACACATATAATTTACTGTCTACGCACTGACGTCGTGCCGTTTGTGTGAGTGAGGGAAAGGCGTTTACGTAATTTTCTAGTCAAGTGCTGTTTTGGATTATTAGATTTTCCAAAGCATTGATTTTATAAATACGGCGCTATAAAATAATCTGAGACCAGTTCTTTCTTCCAGCAAATTCTCACGGCTATTACGTAGCGTTTGGTAACCCCTCCGCGATTTAACATAGTTAACTTACTTAACTTGATTTTTTTTACTCCACTGTTTAATTCGTATGAATTATAGAATATCCTACATAGTTTTACAAGCCCTAACGTTAGAGTTTTTGAAACCGAATTCATTTGTACATTAAACAGTTTTATTAACTTGAATTAATATTATGCCGTCCTTTGAAATGTTAATGTGTACCTTGTATATTAAATAACCATTCCAAATTCATTCAAAATCTGTTCAACATTCCCATGATACCCTAAAATTTCGACATACACACCTACTGTACACTATAAAATAATGCCTATGATTGCGATTTTATCCAAAATATTCAATATCAGATACGACCAAGTTATCGTTTTAGTATAATTGATAGAACTAGGCGATACTTGGCGGAAATCCATTGTTAACCTATGGGGAAAGAGGACCCACCACTGACCCTCGGCTTGTCAACTTCTTCGATTATAAACCAAACAAGTTTGATCGATAATAAAAGAAGCCAACAACACCCGAACTCCTCTAAGATGTTAATCGAGAACCTATATATCACGAGTGACGGGACCTCAAATAAAATGCAATTCTCCGCTCAATGTTTTCAATGTTTTAGTATAGTAAGTATCGAAAATAAGTAAGAGGAATATATATACTAAGTAGCGTATTATACAATTGCAAGTCCCCAATGGGAGACATTCGGATGCATCGCGCATGCGCCGCTCGTTACATAATGCATCTAATGACGCGACCCGGTGCCCTTCCGCTTCCTGTGCAGAATTAATTAGCTTTTATACATATATTGCCTTACAGTGTCAGCTTTCTTTGTTCCCATTACTTCTAAGTGTGTGTCAATATTTTTGGTAAATGCTTTGCGATGCGATGCTTCAACCACCAGGTTGACATTTTTAAAGAGGATCATTACAGCGGTCATTATTTTCGATATAGAGGCTGAATCCACCATTTTTGGATTGTTTATCTGGCTGTTCGCGCACAGGAATCTGAACTGAATCAGGAACTGAATTTGGTGAAACTTGGCATATGGTGATAGCCTATATTCCGGATTAACGGGCAGGATATTTTTTTTCTCGGGAAATGGGATGAAGAATGAAGTCACAGGATCTGCTAATACCTAAATAAAATAAACATTAAATAATGTAGGTATATTAAGTAGATATAATTCCGGATTATGTATTATCAGCCGTAGCTAAGTTGAAAGTCATAGAAAGATATAACTTGCAACTTATAATTAAGGGAAAAGTCGCAGGCATGAGACACGCTAGCCGCAGAAGGGAATCTTGGTTGAGGAACCTCCGGGAGTGGACTGCAGGTAACGCGAGTTCTGCCCAACTGCTTAACCTTGTGAAAGATAGGCAAGTCGAGTTATGTATGACTGAATCACAAGCCTCAGAGGCACATCAAGAAGATGTACTCCTTCAAAGATCAAACATCTAAATGTTAACTACACAACTCCATCTCGTTAAATGTCGTATAAGCTTACTTCTTTAATAATAATATCGTAATAAAGTCAGGAACATATTTAAAGATCGTGTTTTATAAAAAACGTCGGTTCTAGTCCTTTTGGCAGGTCATTTACACAGCGATGTAAATACTTTTCTGCTTCGTCATTACAAACTTCTATCCATTTGTAGTTTTCAATCTGACATGTTTATCAGCTTAATTTATCTTTTGTTAATAATTTGTTTTATGTTTAGGTATGTAGGTACCTACATACCATCATTTATATGTTATTTTTAAACAGGTCCTGATGTAATTATTACACGGTTTTAGTGTGAAAACTATTTCAAAATAGACGCGTTTTTAACAAACACGTTGAAAAAATAACTCTAAATACACGATCGATTTGAAAAAATATTAACAGAATCCGACGTAAATTCAACATTTTATTCTGTTAAAAGTACTCAGAAACGTATAAACCTGAGTAATGTTCTTTTAACGGGCGCCTGTTTTCTATCAATCCGCTGTTGGCTATGGATACGTACTTATGTAAACCACTATACACTACTAAGAATATTTATTTTTAAAAGATACCGTTTGAATTCTAGTGCGTTGCCTTCTTAACGCATTGTACTAAGTAAAAATTTAAGGAAATATAGGGCTTGTATGTGTAGTAGTGTAAGTAGATAATGGCATAAAACGCTATGTACTGACTGACTGACAGAACAGCCTTGGATTGAAACGTAGCTTGATACGCACGGCGGGCATCCGAGGAAGCCCTGAGAGTCAGCCAATCAAGCACATGGTACCTAGACCAACCAACAAACCAAAATTAATATAATTTAAATTGGCCGCGAGAGTGTCCCTAATGATGTTGGCTAATGTGTGCAACATACTAGACAGGCTAAATAGCCGAAGAGGCTACATAGCCTGCAAAACTAGTAGGTCAATCAATGCGAATAACAAAAAACAAAGCCTCAGTAAAAAAAAAATACTAGATATCATATTATTAATTTAAATAAACTACGTCTTTACGCGACTTTAAAACGTATTCAGCATTCCTTTGCACACTCACGCCTATGTAATTCAGAATGCAATTTACAATAAATTATGTAGATATTAATAAGTCGGGTTAAGGGTTGCGAATAATGGCGGAGCCATTCATCGTTCGATAAATTGCGAGTGGAGACACGCAGTACCCAGATTACGTGCTTCAATATCCGGAATAAGCCAGCCGACGGCGGCGGGAGCCGTGTTCAGCTGGATATTTTTGCTGTTGGAAGCAAAATATAGTAGGTACTTAGTACATAAAAGAATGGTGTTATTATACCAGAATCAGAATCTATATTCAAGCCTACCGATTATCAAACACCATAGTGCTACTCCACATAATGCATAAAAATGCGCTAAAGCGCCAGTTCGAGGTAATTATATCCTTTATGAATTGCCCTGTATACAATTATGATTTGGTTCTATGAAATAACTAAGGAACAAAACTACTAAAATCGAAAACAGCTATTGCTCACATTATAGTTACCTCTCTTCTCAACGGGGCAGAATACCTAACCTTTTTCACCTGACAGGAAGTTCAAGACGTGTAGAGCACTCGACGGTTTACTTTCAATTCACCGCTTGGTCGCTCTACCGACGGATATTGATAGGTACGTGATTTTTTTCTACAAACGCATATACCTAAAGGTGTCGTTAGACATAACTATTAGGCCATACTTGCACTGGGACGTAAAATTAACGGGTCACACACGTAAAACACTGAGATAGGTATCTCCTGAAATACGTGAGATTGATTTGTGAAATTGTAGTATGGTGTTATACGCTTCATGTGACCCGTTATTTTTGCATTCCAGTGTAGAATATGATATTGTTGCGTGAGGGGGTAATTAAATGCCGATTACGTGAAAATTACTTTAATCGCTCTCCACACAGAAGCCAAAAATAGTACACACCAGAACACTAACTATTAAACACTCAAATCACAATACACCAAATCACTTTGAATCACAGTAGTCCACAGTATTCGCTAGAGTCGCCGGTATAATCTTCTTAGTTCGCTTCCGAGAGATGTGTTCACAATCGCTTTCAAATAGAAACTGTCTCGTCGCTGGTCCTGCACACTATTTATAATCCGAAAATAGCGAGGGTGGATCTTTCCAGAAAGGTGTCGACAAAAACCCACAAAACAGAAATGTTCCATAAGGAAAATGAACCTTATTTACTCGGTAATAAGGAGGGGCTAGAATGTTCTAGTGTGCGTAGCTGCATTCGTGAAATCGGTATTATTCCGAGAACTCCCAGTTCCAGGAATTACATTGTCCTCGCATTTGTTTACTAATAATTTTAATAAAAATAATACGAGATATATTCTGGAAGCCGGTTGCAACATTGTTGGCGATTCTAGATTTTTCTTCACAGATCGATAGGAGACCTTGGACCCAACAATGCGTTTTTGTTTCTAGAAGCTTCGATAACTATTTTACGAGTTATCGACACCTCTTTTATTCGCATTGTAACATTACCCCCCTCTTAGTCATGCTCGTCTCGAGCATTATTCGACCCATGATATCGCGCTAATCTGTCCACATGGACTACCTTTGGTTTTCCTCTAAGTCCCTTCTTGATTCGGAAGGTTACATCATTGATCCTTGTAATGATGGTGTACGGTCCTTCCCAGCGAGCTTGAAGTTTTGGGGACTTTCCCTTTTTACGAAGCGGATTATGAAGCCACACTAGTGTTCCTTCTTCAAACCCGTTGGTGTTCGCATTCCGATCGTACCGGGTCTTCATCCTTGTACTAGTCTTAAGATTATTCTCCCGTACTCTTCTGTGTACTTCATCCAGCTGGTTTTGAAGTTCACTCACAAAGTCCGTAACAGGCTTAGGACTATCGGGTGGCGTGCCTGTTATTGCATCCACTGGGAGCCTTATTTCTCGACCGAAATTTACCTTGGCCGGAGTATTTCCCGTACTATCATGCACCGCAGATCGATAGGACATCAGGAACAGCGGAATGTATTGGTCCCAATCTCTTTGATGATCGTCCACGACTTTAGCCAAGTGGTTCTCTAAGGTCTGGTTGAACCTCTCGACCATTCCGTCTGACTGCGGATGCGCTGGAGTCGTACGGGTCTTATTGATTCCCAGCAGTTTGCACATTTCCTGAAATAAGGCAGACTCAAAATTCCGCCCTTGGTCTGAGTGAAGTTCCATGGGTACGCCATATCGACAGACCACTTCCTGGACCAGTTTCTTCGCCACAGTTATAGCTTCTTGATTGGGTGTTGCAAAGACTTCGGGCCACTTAGTGAAGTAATCTTGCACTACTATGATGTACTTGTTCCCATCATCCGTCATTGGAAAAGGTCCAGCAACATCAATAGCGATGCGCTCCCATGGCGCTCCAACATTGTACGTCTTTAATTTTCCCCTGCTTCTTGTCTGCGGGCCTTTTACTGAAGCACAAGCGGTGCACTTACGGCACCAATCCTCGACATCTTCCCGACAACGGACCCAGTAGAACCGTTGTCTCACTTTAACCAGGGTCTTCTTGACTCCAAGATGCCTACCAGAAACACCATCGTGAATGTGCCGTAAAAGAGGGGCCACCTTACTCCGAGGTACTACGACTTGCATGGTTACTTCTTTTCCATCGTTGGATTCCCATTTTCTACATAGTACACTGTCTTCCAGAGTCAAGCTGTCCCACTGAGCCCAATAGCTTTTGGTGGTCGAACTATGAGCAGACACATCACTCCATTGGGGTTTATTCCCAAGACGTTTCCAGTCCAGTATAGGTCGAAGGTCATCGTCCTCTTCTTGAGCCTTCTTCATGTTAGTTCCTGTCCATTCATCATCAAGTCCGTGTGTCCTGATGACTTTTACCTCTTCTCGAAATTCATTCTTCTGACAGTGCTTGCAGTCGTCGGCACACGGTCGTCGTGACAAAGCATCGGCGTTGCTATGTCCTTTTCCACTTCGGTGTTCTATTACAAAGTGAAATTCCTGTAGTTGCTCGAGCCATCTAGCTACTTGACCTTCTGGGTTCTTGAATTGTAACAACCATTTTAACGCAGCATGATCCGTTCTTATAGTAAACTCCCTTCCTATAAGATACTTCTGAAAATGTTGTAGGGTCTTCACCACAGCAAGTAGTTCACGGCGAGTAACACAGTAATTTCTTTCTGGTTTGGAAAGTGACTTACTGAAATAGGCTATAACGACTTGACTATCTCCCTGTATCTGAGATAAAACACCACCTATTCCTGTGTTACTGGCGTCTGTATCCACTATGAATCTTCCTTCTCTATTTGGGTAACCCAAAATAGGGGCTTCACATAACCGTTGCTTGAGCTCACTGAAGGCTTCCTCACAAGTCAGGTCCCAAACAAAATCGCGTTTTTCTTCTGTGAGTCGATGCAACGGTTTTGCAATGTCCGAGAAGCTCTTAATGAATCGTCTGTAATATGCGCATAATCCTAGAAAGGCGCGCACTTCTGTTTTATTTCTTGGAACAGGCCATTCTTGGACAGCTTTTATCTTATCAGAGTCGGTTTGGACTCCTTCCGTTGAGATGACGTGTCCAAGGTAACTGACTTCCTTTTTAAATAGAGCGCACTTCTTTGGGCTAAGTTTTAGATTAGCCTCACGGATCCGGGTGAACACTCGTTCTAGATTCTTCAGGTTCTCCTTGAAGCTACGACCCATAACAATTACGTCATCAAGGTAGACCAGGCATACGTCTCCAAGTAAACCCACCATCACTCTTTCCATAAGGCGCTCGAATGTGGCTGGAGCATTACATAACCCAAAAGGCATAACATTAAACTGCCACAATCCATTTCCAATTCCAGTGCTGAAGGCTGTCTTCTCTTTGTCTTCTGGGCTTAGTTCAACCTGCCAATAGCCACTTTTTAGGTCGATTGTTGAAAACCATTTCATACCACTGAGCATGTCCAGTGTGTCGTCAATCCGAGGTAAGGGGTAGCTGTCTTTCTTTGTGACGTTATTCAACATCCGGTAATCAACACAAAACCTTGTACTACCATCCTTCTTCTTCACCAGCACCACGGGTGATGACCATGGACTCGTAGAAGGTTCAATTATTCTGTTATCAGCCATATCCTTAATCATATCTGTCACCTCCTTTTCTCTTGCCCATGGTATGCGTCGTGGTCTTTGTTTTATAGGCCTGGCGTCGCCTGTGTCGATCCGATGTTTTACGAGCCCCGTCCGTCCACAATCATTTCCAGTGGCAAAGATGTCGCTGAATTTCAGCAAGAGCTCTTTGGCTTGCTGCAGTTCTGTTGCCGATAAATTCTCCTTAGAAGATTCCAGTAGTTGCTGGATGTGATCCTCCTTCATGTGGGTACCATTCTGTTTAACTGTATCACTATTCAATCTTCTCAGGTACTTTACTTCCTCACATCTTCCAACCACACTATTCTTCTTCAGGTGAACTTCTTGAGTACCAAGGTTAAGGATTCTCACCTTAGTAATTCTCTTCGACATTAGTAAAGTCCTTGCTGTAATTAAATGTGGATAATAGCCAGTGTCTTCAACAATGAGGCATCTTCTTTGTTTAATATTTCGAGGAAATTTCACTATTACCAAGTTTTCTGATCTCGGAGCCAGTATAGTGTCCTTCAGACAATAAATGTTGCACGAGCGTGATCCTTGCAAACAAACTTCTTGGTCAGGAAACCTTAACACTCCTTTTGAAACATCCAAAACACACTGTTGATTCTTTAAGAAATCCAGTCCCAAAATGCAATCATCTGTAATATTAGCTATCAAAACTGATTGGAGATATACTCGGTCACCAATTCTTAACTTGACGTCTGTTTCGCCGAGGACGGAAACTGGCTGGCCGGTGGCTGTCTGAAGATGACATTTTGGAGACCGTCTATTCCACATTATGGTGCGTCTCAGTAGCTCTGGTCTCACAATGGTACGTGACGCTCCGGTGTCCACTGTTAAACTACAGGATTTATTATCTACGGTGCCCTCGAGGATCAGACTATTCCCATTGAAAACTTGAGTTATGGTCACTGTTGGGGCTTTATGTTGACCAGCCAGCGCCCGCCCCGCGGCCCTGGCGACCTTTAGTTTAACGGACTATCTTGATGGTCTTGAGTCTCGGAGTCCTTGACCCTTCTCTTTTTCTTAGGGCATTCGAGCCGAATGTGCCCTTTTTCTCCACACTCATAGCACGTGGGGACAAACCGAGACTTTTTCTCTTCTGGTATCATGGCTCTAACTTTATGTAGCCTCGTGTCTTGTTGCACAGCTTCCACCTCAAGAGCATGAGCAAGTGCGTTCTTCAAGGACTGGTGATGTCCCAATTTTACAGCACCTCGAACTTCGGAGTTTCTTATGCCATCGACAAATGCCTGCAGCAGGTTCACCTCGATAACTTCTGGTGCTGATGAGTAAGCCCGACGAACCAACCTTTCAATTTCCTGGGCCCATTGCTGGAGGCTTTCACCAGCCTTCTGTGATCGCTCACGGAGTTGCACTCGGTAGACATGTTCCAGGTGCTTATCACTGTAGCGCGTGTCTAATGCTTCCATAAGTGTCTCCAGCGTCCTTCTTTCAAGCGGCAGATTTTCGAGAATTGTTAAAGCATCCCCTCGTAAAGCAAGCGTAAGAGCCATAAAAGATTGCTCGTTGCTCCAGCTATTACCACGTGCAAGTACCTCGAACTGGTACTTGAACGCTGACCACGACGAAGTCCCATCGAAGCGTGGTAGGTCAACTTTTGCAAACGATGTTGAAGCCACTGCAATAGATCCATGTGTTCTGAGCTTCATCACCTCCTTGTTAAGTGTTTCCCAGCGGTCTTCCATAGCCTCGTTCTTGAGAAGAACCTCCTTATTCAGGGCTTTCAGGCGGTCATCTAGGTTTCCAGTCTTTTGAATTACTTCCTTGTCTAGGACTTCCATGCGGTCTTCAAGAGACTTTACCTTTTCTCCGAGAGCTATTATGCCGGCATCGACTTTCCCTACTACAGCTTCCTTGGTTTCTTTAAGCTCCTGCCGACTGGCTTCTTGGTTGGCCTTCATCATTTCCTGCATAGAAGCCATTTTCTGATTGGCCTCTTGATTGGCCTGCATCAACTGTTGCATAGAGGCTAGCAGCGCTGACATGTTCGCGTCCGGTGAGTAAACTGCTGATGCTGTCGCTGTTCCCGCTGAAATATCAACATCACACCGATGCTCTTCTTCACGGTTACGTTGACGTGCAGCATCCATTTCCACTTGCCGTCTGGTTCGTGGGGTACGCCCTTCATCTTCACGTGGTAGTAACGGCATTCCGCTTCTGACACCAATTGTTGCGTGAGGGGGTAATTAAATGCCGATTACGTGAAAATTACTTTAATCGCTCTCCACACAGAAGCCAAAAATAGTACACACCAGAACACTAACTATTAAACACTCAAATCACAATACACCAAATCACTTTGAATCACAGTAGTCCACAGTATTCGCTAGAGTCGCCGGTATAATCTTCTTAGTTCGCTTCCGAGAGATGTGTTCACAATCGCTTTCAAATAGAAACTGTCTCGTCGCTGGTCCTGCACACTATTTATAATCCGAAAATAGCGAGGGTGGATCTTTCCAGAAAGGTGTCGACAAAAACCCACAAAACAGAAATGTTCCATAAGGAAAATGAACCTTATTTACTCGGTAATAAGGAGGGGCTAGAATGTTCTAGTGTGCGTAGCTGCATTCGTGAAATCGGTATTATTCCGAGAACTCCCAGTTCCAGGAATTACATTGTCCTCGCATTTGTTTACTAATAATTTTAATAAAAATAATACGAGATATATTCTGGAAGCCGGTTGCAACATTGTTGGCGATTCTAGATTTTTCTTCACAGATCGATAGGAGACCTTGGACCCAACAATGCGTTTTTGTTTCTAGAAGCTTCGATAACTATTTTACGAGTTATCGACACCTCTTTTATTCGCATTGTAACAATATCTATGATGCGAACTAAAAAGTCGATCGAATATTTGAATTTGAGGACAAACACGAGTTCAAATGCAAGCTTTCCTAAGACTATTAATAGACGGTAAATTATTATAAAAGTAACTTTTTTGGATCTTTAATCCATCTAATAAACATGTTCGTTATTTTCAAAGGAATTATTTAAAGACGCCACCGCCTTATTTACCTTCGCAAACACAACAAAATTATTATTAACATGTTTCTTGTCAGATTAAACACATACTGCGCGACGGATAATTTATTATAATTGATAGAACTAGGCGATACTTGGCGGAAATCCATTGTTAAGCAAATGGGGGAAGAGGAACCGACCACCTCTGAAATTTTGAATAATTTATTTTTCTATGCGTAAAATCTTAACTATGGAAATTTCTATGGTTAGAGATAATTAAAATACATTTACGATATAAGTAATTAGAACGATTTTCCTCAAAAACTAAGCGTTAGAACGCTATTAATTTTATATTTATACTTTATCTCCATACTAATTAACGGCCGTTTTAATGTTCTTTTTTATTTACTAAACCTTAAAGTAAAAAAGAGGAGGTATAGTCAAACTATATTGTCATTAACGTCTATCTATACGAGAATCAACAAAACAAAACTAATATGTGACATAATACTATCCCGAACTAACTTGCAAACATAAATATTAGAGAAATCCCGAGATCTATTTGACATTCGCTCCTCAGTCGAACAGATTAATGCCAATATTATCCGTGGTACGCGACCTAACTGCAGACTCCACCCGAGTCAAACCTTTGCGCTAAATCCTCACTAAACACTATTACAAAGATCACAAATTTATTCAACGCGGATCGCTAATAAAACCGATAAACTTCCTATCATCGAAACCGTCGTAAGTGATCGGAAATATCGATACAAATATTGACTCTACCGTCTCAAAATTACGTGCTATATTCGATTAAGATGGGTTCTAATCTGTGGTGTCGTTGTAAAATGAGATACGTAGTTGATTGACAGAAGTCACACTGTACATTGTATCAGAGGGATTGGCGTAAACTTAAACTGTCAGGCTCGTTACCAACTTCAATGGGTTGGAGGCTTAGCAGAGATCGCAAACTGGTGCGTCTTTGATCTTCATAACAGCTAATTAATTGGGTAAGGAAAGCTTAACCGAATGTATTGACGGGTCCAAGCCTCTAAGGGAGGCTGCTCAAACAACTTAAGGGACCGAAGAAACAAATTTTCTGGACAGCGGATCAATAGCGGACGCAAGCTATCACGAATTTTATTTTAAATTAACATATACCAGAAACAAAACGCAATTCTTTAAAAAAAATCTTATTCTGGTTTTCAATTATTTTTAATACAACTGGAGTGATCGTAGGCGGACAAAAAGGCATTTAATCATTATTATTTTTTTGTAATAATATGTCTGAAAGTCTTATAACACCACAACCACTAGATATATAAATATTTATCTACGTTTTGTTTTCAGTGTCGTAATAACCAAGCGTTGTCTTTCAGTTTCCTATCCTTAATTAGGTTTTCTTTCACTGGTGGTAGGCTTCGGCCGTGGCTAGTCACCACCCACTGAACAAAGCCATGTCGCCAAGCGGCCTAGCCGTGTTCCGGCATGATGTTCGGTGTTGCCATTCATGGATGGCGGGTCAGATCAGTTGCGCTGCATGTGCCTAGTGAATGTAGCGTCTCGATCTACTGCCGCCTTCCTACCTAGGCAAGTATGCTCCATCGTAGATCTCATCGTCACTTACCATCAGGTGAGATCGAGATCAAATACTTGCCTATAATGTAAAAAAAAAAATAAAAAAAATTAAACAACAAAATTAGACAGTTATAAATAATTAACAATCATCTTAGAATGCTAATAGTGCATCAAATTAACTGGATTCTTATATGGCTTAGGCATGGTCACCCAATGTTTGTTATAATATATACCAAAATTATTGTATCAAAATAACTACTGATTATTTTATTTCACCATATGATTGAGATTTTTTTCATATCTGCAGTCTGAGAACTTTAACTTTAGATCTCTTTACAAAAGCAAACCATGTACTTTCTTGCCCTTTTTTCTCCATAGGAACGGCATTCTGAACGGGTGGTAAAGTTGAAGCTTAGCATTTTGTAATAATTTCGACGATTAATAAGTACTGTACTTGATTTACATGAATAAAAAACATTTTGCTTGTACCCAAAAGTGCGGCATTATAGGTTCGAAAAACTTACAAAGAGGCATGTATTATATTGTAATGCATAATAATTCTGGTATTCACACACCTGCGCGACACGGTATTATCGTTGGTCGGCGCGATCGTAAACCAACTCTATATGGATTTATTATTTAAAGTGCGGTTTACACTTGTATTGGAGCTTAATGCCCGTTGAAGCATTGCCAATACAAACAAGTTTGGTTTTTTATACAGCTACACTTCCGCTGAGTTAGGACAACCAACCTAGTAGATACTACGTACCTACTTACTCTGAGCCATAGTACGTTACGTTATTAACACAAAGCTTACGCAAATTAATATAATGTTACAAGTGAAATTTAATAGGTAATTAACGTTTCTAAATGTAACCGTGTAATGTGCTTAGGGGTCTGTTCGGCCCCCATTGCGCTGTCTATTACCTAAACAAACGATTGGCGACCGCCGATAAGTAAGAGCTGCAAGCGTGCGAATATGGGAAACTAACTCAAGATAAGTAGAAAGGATAAGTCTGAAGGATCTACTAATATCTTTAGATCAATATATATAAGGCTTTGTCTTGACTGACAGACGACGCGCAGTCCAAACCAATTATTATTTAAACTAATTATGTTATAATTATTATTTTTAGGGCCGCAAAATATTGAAATTTATTAACATAACATATCTAATGTTATGCTACGGAATTTAATAATGTGTTTTACGTGGAGATTGCGCTGAGTATCATACAATCTCTACCATTAAAGACATGTACCATAAATATATTAACTTTTAATATACACCAGATACCACAGGTACACACCAGGTACCACACATCAGTACCCAGAGTACTGAATAGGTGCAAGCAACACACTACCCAATATAAACCCAGTTTCTTTAACATAAAGTTACAATTCGGTGCAAAGGGTCCTATCTGAGTTTATACTTATTCTATGGTCCAGGTCGCGAGGATTTAAGTTTGTGTACGTACGGGATGCTCACACGTGTGTTTGAGCAAAGCTTCACTATCTAGTATCACTTGTACTTGCGAAAGTTCCCCCGATTTATGTACTTAATTCTTAGTGTTACGCGACACCATCGAAGGTAGATGAACATTGTTAGTATGTATTTTGGGGAGCTGTTTGAATTTCGTGTGGTTGAAAGTTGAAATGAAAATACCTGTCTAATCGGATTAGATATATTATAAGTTCTACCGATTTATGTTGTCTTGGTAGTTTGTGACTGATTTTAACGAATGATGTAAATCGTATATGTTTCTTATTTAGTCGTATTTTTATATCATAAAAATGATAACTGTGCTTATACAACATTTAAAATATGTTGTTAGTACTTATTATAAGCCCAAAAGTTATATAAAGAACGATTCAGGAACAGTATTCTAAACCTTAAACTTGCATTTCTTTAGCACATTTGTTATAATTTTGTGGATTCAAAATGTCGATAGGTACGTGTATTTATAAGAAAGTTAGTTATTCATAAACAAATACAATGGTAACTTTTATTTTAATCGAATTTCTCTGACGTCACCTAATGATCACAAATGCGCTTAAAAAGCGCTGGCCACGGCTTATTATACCCATTCCGAATCACCATATATGTACAAATTTAAAAACAAGCATTATATTGCGAACACAAAGTATTATTTAAGTACTTACGTACCAGGTAATAAAGTGCATATTAGTTCTAAGAGGCTTGCCAGAGTCTCAAGTGTCGCTGGAGTACCTCATAAAGTTACCTAATACCAAGTTGCACGTTTTAGGGGGACGTTATTACCGTTTCACACCCTTGCTCAACTAAATTGGAATAGATTTCTTTTCATTGGAGGAACTTCGCATAGAGCTATGTAGTATTTTTCAAGAAGCACTATACATTTATCTGTACATCTTAACATAGTTAGTCATATTATATGACTAACTTAAATTAGATAAAAGCTGACTATGGCAGGTGTCCGCAACCCTTCCAATATTCCCATCCCATATCCATCCAATCCTCAATCCATAGTCCCAATTATCTTTCCATATTCCTGCAATAGTTCCTCCGCCTGCTGTGGTCAATTCGCTGTTTATGCTATCATTTTCAGCAATTGACCACCTGCTAGGGTGGCTAACATAACATTAAAATTCTCAAACAGGGCCTCTACGTGTTAGAGCTATTTCCCCGCGCAAGCCTTCCAAAGATCTGGGTATAGCCAGTGTGGAGAGAGACTAACTTAGTCGTGTCTGTATATGAAATATTGTTGAAAAAAAAAGCATAGAGCTTGCCTTCAATTCCGCCCACAAATGTATGAACGCAGCTACGTTAATCAAATGATAACACACACGTGAAATGTAACAAAGTAAAATCAATAGTTTTTGTATGTTTCGGTCACCCTTTATCACCGTGTTTTATCGTGTCTGCCCCGTCCTACCTTGATAACGTGTTACTGATTAATAAATGAGGCAGCGAACAAAAAAAAACTAATGTGCCTAATTCGTTATATGGGTGTAGGTTTGTTCGAGCTTGTGTGTGCCCGTTGTTCATATGTATGTTACAGAGTTGGAAATATGTTTATGAATTACAGTTAAGTTAAAACTAAAATGGGATTTCTTTGCATAGGCAGGCTCAGATTTTTTTATCGTGAACTAAGATGCATTCCAAGGATTGGCCATATAATAGCCGATGTTAGATAAGCATGAAGGGTTATGGGGAACTGCGTAGTCGTATAACATAGTCTTAACATGCCATAGGGATTAGTCCAATTTTGTTTCACAGTGAAGATACAAATGATCAAAAAAAAAACAAAATTAGTAAGTTTCTATTGTACGTAGTAATTTCATCAAAGTTTTACTATTGTGTATGAATTTGCAATCTTTCCTATATTGTAACTTATACTGAAATTTTAATTTAATATTGTTCAGTAATTTAAATTAAATTGCTTATACGAAAATTCTACGTTAAACAAAGTGAAAATACGAAATTTATTAACATTCAATGTAATAATGAATATTTCATAAATTTCATGAACATTTTTTTAAACTTTTTAAGCTATTCGTGTTAATTTTTATTTAGAAAGCATAAGTATCTCAAAGTTCGAAGGGAAAATTGAGAAAATATAAAAGTTTTAATCGCGGCCATTAATGCCGGAGCAAATTTAAAAATAAGTTTATACCGCCTGTTTAGAGCCACTAAGTTTATAAGCTTGCTACAAATGTTGTCTAATATTTATGTTCCTAATTAGCTGCTTATAGTACCAACTTTAAAATAATAAACGAATACAACAGCTACAGTAGCAAGCGTTTGACGGTCTACTGAAGCTAACCTACATATGATACCAACGTTTTTGTGTTAATTCTAAAGCATACTTTCTGTGTTTCGAAAATATCCTATACTAGTGTCGCGATATTCTATTTATATGCAAAATTATTTTGCGAGGCCATCTCCTAAGTCTCTAAAAACGGCAAAGTAACACTATACGTACAGATTAGTGGTGAAATGTTACTAGCCCGCTTACATAACGAAATAAAAAAAATCTTTATTTACACATTTATTTTGTACATTAATTAGGATGGGTATGACCACCTCGTTAATCGTATAAAATATACACTATTTTGGTTACACCACACATTTTAACAACCAACTATAGTTGAAACAATATTGTTAACTGAAATGAAAGCACCATGCGGGGAAATAAAAATAGGAATAGTTTTCATGGGAGTAATCGACACCTGTGACAATTAATGGGCGATTCGGGCCGCACTTTCATTACACGCCCATGCATTCCAATATATGAATGGTTATTTTGTTTGTGTATTTTATTAAATGCACACGGCTTGTAACAGATGGATCGCAGGGTGGTACATATGTATGCCAATTACACAAACACTCGTTACTAAATGATCAGAAATTCTCCTTTATTTGTATGTTCCAAATGTATACTTATTCATTGGGAATATATCCAAGGCACGGCCGCAATGTATTCGATCCACTTTAATGCAGGAATTAAGAAGCATAAACACTTGTACATACCTACATAGTGTCTCTTAGTTACTAGGGGTTTCTTTGGAACGGAATTTTCGAACTTCAACCCTGTGATAAAATAAATATTCGTTTTGTATGGCAGCTCATTAGCGTTCTCAAACATCGTGTGCGCTTGAGCAGTCCGACACACGCTCAAGTTTAGTGCACGCACTTTAATTACACTTTATATTCTTGCTAAGTATTCGCGATTGGCACCTTAGCGCAGCCACTATTATCTGTAACGAGGGCGCGATCCCAACACGAGTCGCAAATCGATTAGACTTCAAGCAATTAGAGCGCTAAGTTTAACTCCCTCGCGGGCTTGAGATGTTACAATGTGAATTGTAATTGAACATTGCGTCAATAAGCGTATCCGACTAACTAAACGAGCAGCCTTGCGAGGCTATCTTTGCTACCTATGTAGCTTATCGGAGGCATGGACAATAATAACTTCTCTGAGACATATGCACGGGCCGCCGTCCGCCTTCATCTGTCATTTTCCTCGGTGTCAAAAGATATGTCAACATCGCGTTAACTGTATATTCGGAAGTAGTAATTTTCTATATTTTAGTTCAAAACGGCGCGCAAAGCATGCCCAAACTAACATCGCTAGGCTGAGCGATAAGTTCCTTATACGTGTCAAAAGGTTAAGCACATACCTATTGACACGTTTATGGAACTTAACGAACTATAATGTTGGAGAGCGTATATCTGAAATCCTTAACAAAATTCGTGTATGCTTAGACCACATATACCACCTTATGGTCGAAATCGCATATAAAAATTATTCAATAAGATTTATATCAGAAAACCCAGAGAGAACACACCGTAAATAAATCACAAATCATAATATACATAAAGTTACTTAACTGTTTTGTTGTCAATAAATCCATCCCTACTCACTCGTAACATACTCAAAAGTTAACAGATAAAAACTTAGTTTGTTCGGTCCCGACGTCGGGGTTCGATTACGTAAGACGCAAACTTCCTCTATTACCCCCTACTTAAGGGTACAAATTTAAGCGCCCCTCTATTTAAACACTGTTGCCAAATACCTACGTGTGTAATTTACGCCAAGTGCGGTTTACACCCGACGAACATTATGGGAGCGTCGGATTTGGACTAGGGAGACGAAATAAATCTTCCGAGGGAGTTCGGCGATTTATAAGCAACCGGTGATTTGTAAGAATCCTACGGGGAATCGAATTTGATTATGTGGGAAAATAGGCTTGAAATTTACCAATTCTAGTCCTTGATTATACGTTTTTCGTTTATACGCGTAATTCATTACGCATATCGTCTGCTTACTGGTAAAAAGGAATAACTGAAGTTTTTAACAATTCGAGTATATGACATTTGAAATTTTAGGTTTTTATTTGCACTAGATAATATCAGATTTTCTTCGCTATTGTTTCGCTAAAAAAATTGAACTGTATCAACTATACAGTTTAATTTTTTATATATGATTTTGTTCAACTTAAATTATTAAAAAACATCCAATTCACATATAAATATTATGAAAAATAACGACATTAATTTAGGCCAACAGATATTATAATCAATCAATTGTATTTCTGAACTCGTTAATAAATGAAAACCTTATTTTTCATGCGAACCCCCAAAAAGTGACCCCTCCCCCCTCCGTAGGTACGAACCGCAACACTGTCATCATTTAAGCCCCACATTAGTGGAACTTGCGTCGTTTGAACCGACACCTGGGGCTGGAGGCGGTAAACACTACGATATTTTAGTACGAGTATAAACTGGACAGTGAAGTGAGAATTTTAGAGTTCGCTCAACCCGGGCCAGGTTTATTTGTTATAGTAATTTATTGTTTTCAAATAATTAGGTTTTAACATAAATTAATTATTTATTGAGAACCTGAACCTACAATAATTAATTTAAAATAAGACAGATTTTTTTTGGAAGTAGATAAAATACGGGATCCCTGACTCACTAATTTTTGAATGAATACTTTGTAAATAATGAATTTTATCTTTATTATAATATAGCATCGTACATATATAGAGCGTCGAGAGATACGTCACACACAAGAGATGCAAAGCGATACGATAAAAAGGTATATTTTATTTATACTCAAGAACATACGCGGGACTTACAGAATACTCTATTTATGGTAGGAATAAAAATTTAAATATATTCGAGCTTGGATGGAATGTTCTCTCTCACGTGCGTTATCCAAATCGGGTATCGATCCGAACCGGCTCTACCTGAGAGACCTAAAGGGCTTTCTGAAAGCCTTTCTGTTTGTACAGCTCGGTTCACAGCTCTCGCGAATAATCACACCGATCTCATACACCTCCAGCTGCAGCCAGGTGACACCAGCACTAGAGCCAACGATATAAATGAACCAACTCACTCCGACCAAGTCTCTACTAGTTCAGAGACATTGAAAAATAGCTGTTTTTGGCGTACCACTAAAGTTAGCGCACTTATCTCCCGAGGTGTGGTGTATTAAATAAAGAGAACCGTTACTGAGCTACCTGTTCTGTACTGCAAACTCTACCTTATCGTTAGTGTTATTCAGCATGGAAAGAAAACACTGTAAGCGATATAAAACAAATCTGCTACTTACGCAGTCTTAAATGAATGAAATCTACTTGAGTTTTCTCTAACAACACCCACGTACCTGCAAAAAATATTGTATACATCAATGAAAGTAATCAATATTTTTTAATACAGCTAAGTCTAGGTGTGTGGGCTGTACTCACTGCACCGAGTGTTTGCAGGTTTGATTATTTGAGAAAATTTGTTTTGTTGGGGTCGAGTCACCTTCGTCCGTAGGAGAATTAAATACCCTCGAGATACCCTACACGTGCCCCTGGGTGGTGCCAACTAGGTGACAACTCTACTGGTGGTAGGCTTCGGCCGTGGTTAGTCACCACCCACTGAACAAAGCCATGTCGCCAAGCGGCCTAGCCGTGTTCCGGCATGATGTTCGGTGTTGCCATTCATGGATGGCGGGTCAGATCAGCTGCGCTGCATGTGCCTAGTGAATGTAGCGTCTCGATCTACTGCCGCCTTCCTACCTAGGCAAGTATGCTCCATCGTAGATCTCATCATCACTTACCATCAGGTGAGATTGAGATCAAATACTTGCCTATAATGTAATAAAAAAAAAAATTTTTTTTGGAAATTAGAATTTACTAACTTGTCCAGTGTGGGATCGTCCCTATATACGAAAACACATAATAAAAGCGTTGCTTAATTTCGGCTAAGATAACGAAAATTAGGTGCTTCGTTAGGACTAATACAGTTACTGTGTTTGTCTGGCGATATTTACGTATTTATAATAATAACGGTATCGTTGGTGAAATGTATGGAATGTTAATTAAAGTTATTCGAAAACCGAAACAACATACCAAATTCAAACGTTCTACGTTCGGAAACAGACCAATAGCCTCGCTGGCGAACCACGGGCGCGCCAGTTAATCGCCGCCAACTAGTGGGTAATCCTTTCGAGTGTGCATATAACGACTGCATTCCGACCCGTGGCGCGTTCCGAACGCACAGCATAGAGTGAAATTGCGGCACTCGGCCGGCTCAAAGCTATGGCGGGGCCGCATCATTGCATGACGTGTGTGCATCAGTAGGCGGTGTGTGCGGGTGTGTGCGGTGTGTGCGATGCGAACATTCATATATGCGTGATGTTTGCAAACAAGCCGCCAACATTTTTCCTAGCACATTCCTTCAATAGGATGATTGAATCAGAAAATTCAACAAATTGAAAACAATCTATCATGTTTGTCAAACTTGGTGTTGTAATACACATAAATTATCTGAATTTGTTCCCCATGCGCGGTATGTTCAGATTGCGGTAAGTATATTAAATATGTCAAAACACGTGGATGTACACGTGAAACCGTTGCTGCACTTGTGTGGCTCAGATGAAAAGCTTTAAGAGTCCAAAATTAATTTGATAGCCATAAAGTACTAGTACTTTGTGTAAGTTTCATCCGAGTTGTTAAGCCAATGTTGAATTTGCAAATGAAACTCTTTTAGGCTAGTTCCCTGACCGAAATGGTGTTCAAACTTTCGCTGACTCTGGCGCCTTAGAGTGACTCACAAGTTTATCGCGCACCCAATATTATATCGTCGACTCCGGAGAAAAATAAGTCGAATATTGAGAGTAGTAAATAAATGCAGCATCAGTAAGATGTACTGAATGGGAAGCGAGTTGCGCCGGCGCAGCGTGCAATGCCCTCGCGCAGCCCCGCACCCTTCCGATCCCCCCACGCGGTGGTACAAACGCGACTGACTGCATTCCGCTGCGCTTCCTGACCAGGGCAAGTGCAGCGGCATTACGCTGCAAGTACTTACCGCGGCCCGCGCGCCTCACCAGCCGCCCCCGAGGGCGCCCGCCTAGCTCGCCGACAAGAATCAAACACAAAGAAATGCGAAAACAGCTCAGTTACTGATTCTACGCGCAATTACTTAATTCGATAATTCTGATCGAGGCATCTTTTGATGTTTAGTAGCGAAGCCCTTGCCCCTTCGAAAATACATAATAATAAAATCTAATATCATGAAGAAAAATAAAGGGAGACCTCGCTCCTCGCCCGCCTTCGAGCCCTTTGTAATCTAATGCATTAAGATTATTAGGCTGTTCTGACATCATCTTATTTCTTTAAAATTTACCGGTTTTTATGTGAATTCAATTTTCGTACCCTACATTTTACTTAACGTTCGATACACGCCCGTCGTGACGGTGTGCGACATTTTCATTTCAGCTTTCTACATGTATCATAGTTCAGGAGACTGTCTCGTTTTATAACTGCGATATATTGCAGAGCATCGGTGAAAACTCTGTGATTAAAACGGGAACTAACAAATGTAGATTTCGATCGTGCTCTCAAAGGGGTCATGTACTCTCGCGCATTTGATATAAGATATAAGTCTGCACGGCCAATTGGAGGCAAAGCAAAAAGTATGGAAACACCCGGTAATAGTCCGTCGCTGAGAGCGTTTTCCATGAGGCTTTTAAGCGCTTATCTTGGGAATGATAGCCGCGGCTGGTCGCTGAAAGGCTGTGACGGCAATTTGCTTACATTAGGACATGCCCCGTTCCACCCTCGAGCTCACGATGAAAGCGAAGGCTTTTTCTACTGCAATTCGTATTCCTTTTCATTTTTTTATTATAATGCATGTGTGCATTTTACAGGACTATTGATTTCAGACGCAGTCAGCTATAAAGTTGAAACATATTGAGTAATGCCAGTTGAAAATGTTACAATACTGGTCCAGTTTATGCAGTTCAACCGGGTATTCAATTGTTTTAAAAACAATCACCAAACATAGTTTTAACTATTTTCCGTTACTATGTGGAATTTTTATTTTTGAACTACGGCAACTAAAGCGGAAACTCGCTGTAAATTAGAGCGGCGAAATAAAAATAATATGGGAAAGCGTATATTTCTTAACAAAGCGGTTTTGTTAAGCTTTGAAGTTAATAGACGTCGTTAATTTTTACACGTTGTTTGATAATTAAAATGTTGCTTGATACATACTCTATATCAATCTACACTATTATAAAACAGTACCTTAATGCAAAATGTCTGTCTGAACATTGAATATATTTAAAAACTATATCAGTCGTCTGTGGGTCTGTTTATCTAAGTATCACTGAAAAGCTCCAAAAGAAGTCTTATTTATGGGATAGCTTATGGTTCGACATTATTATAATGTGTATTGTGTATTTATAATGTGTGTAGTTTTATAACGCTGTGACCATTGCGGATCGAGCAGCGGAGCTAAATCGACGATAAAATATATTTTTGGAGCATGTCGGCTATGCGGAAAAATATTATAAGCCCATCCTGATCGAATTATTTTATTTATTAGACTCCACCGATCTTTAAAGGCAGATTAAAATACTCTTAAAAATAATTGCAGACCTCTATCGCGACACAACAATATTAAAAAATAACGTTGCATAGTGAAGCCGATAAAAAAAAAATGCGCCGAAAGTCGTCCCAAATAATGTTTAAACTAAAACTAGTATTAAAATTATAAAGATTACGCGAGCTTCGATGTACATAGGCGAAGTGCGGTGTCCGTAAGCCGTGTTTGTTTTCCTCAGCTATTTCTGGACGCCCAGAGCCGCCATTGTTCCATGAGTTATAGCCGAGCCGAGAAGGTTAACCAACAAAACTATCAGCTCACGAGCGAATGAAAGTAAAAATATTGTATCAAACCAATATTTTATGTTTCGGACGGTTTATATAAAAAAAAACATCAGGTGCTTCGAAGAAAATTCAGTTTGAGGTTTTCACACCCGCTATGTTCGTGGATCGCGCGGTATTTTGTTTACTACAAAATAATATCAAGTTGTTATATACATAAAAATTACACGTAACTGTTTTCACGCGAGTTAACTTGGTTTCCATTTTAGATAACGAAATTTTAAGCCAAAACAAGCATTTTCCACTCTTTAGAAAGCTAACAAAATCACATACACATATGTTCTACACTACAATACAATGATGTTCGAAATTAGTTGGTAATTTCGAACACAATTTGTCAAAAATCACATTAAGAAAACTCCATATTCGTATCTGTAAAATAATAATATTTGAACTGACACATTGGTAGGAATGCATACGTAAATTCCAGTCGGCTACGCTCCTTGCGATTCAATTGCAACCAAATAGTTTCTGGATCGTTATTGCTCCCCCGTAAACCAATATTGCTGTTAATGGTTCAACATTTGCATGTTTACATGGCTTTTAAGTGAGAATATATCTTGGAATTACAAAACTTATGAGATTTTTCGTAATGATATTAGCGGGCGGACGAATGGGAAAACGATTAACAATGGTGCGGCAGATATTTCAAAGCGGGGCAATATTTTTCATATGTTGCTAGTTCCTGGTAAGTTGTTATTAAAATGTACAAGAAGTAACTACCTTCGTGTGGATTTACTCATCAATAACCGGGTTTGGGGGCCTCTAAACTAAGAGGTTTGGGGTTCGACTTCCACCTTGACCGTATAAGTGTTTGCTTCGTTACGGGACTATTAGGAATTTCTTTACAACATAACTAGTAATATCTTTAAAACTAAAAGCATATACACATAGCTAATTAATGAGAAAGAGAGACAGATAAATGTTTATTGGTTATAAAAATGAGACACTATCAAAATAGAAAGTGTTACAGTGTAATAAGCCTGAGACACAGACCCAAAAAAAGTATAACCTCGTAAACTAGGGTTTTTTATAGTTGTTTAGATGCTCTCATATTTTTTTTGTTTATAAAGTTAAAACTATTATTTTAGTGAACGCAAACGCACCATTACCAAAATAAGGGGTATACTCTACTCCCGCTGGAGGGAAAGTTTTCATCCCCCTTATACCCGATACTTTATCTTTTACATGCACATATACTTACTTCTACCCGAGGGAATTTATTCAATATTAGGAGTGAAGCTTATAACTAGGTGGTCCAAATTTAGAATATTTTTAGATAACATATAAAAAATCAAACCAATGATTAGGTGCATAACGTTTCGTTGTGTATCGTGATTTGTGTCGTGTCGTTTTCCTGCATTCATAATAAATTATCCCATTTTAATGTAACCGTATACAGCTATGAGTTAGTCATAATACAAATATTGGTATTTATAAGAACACTACAATAAATAATATAATTTGTGTAGTCCTTTTCGAATTAATTTTCTATTGTATTGAAAATCAAAGCGTTGTGAAGGTAATTTTAAAATTTGAATCCGTTTAAGTGTTTAGAAATTCGAGAGCATTATTAAATGACTCGACATTATTATTTTAATAAAGGAACCAATAATTTAGTAAGAAATATTTTTGAGTAATGAACAAAAGGAAGAGTTAATAAGCTTACGTACAGCCATTTCATCATGTTGGCTTCGCCCATTTCTTTTCATTGCCTGAATCATAAAAAGGTAAAAAAACTGTCCTTCTGTCATCTCTAGTGACGTATTTTTATTATAAAGACATAATAAGCTTGTGCCGTTTGTTACAGAATCAGAAACAAATGTTAAATTAAATACCTCCTTCCTCAGGGAAGCAGCAACTTATTGTCTCTGCTAACCTTTTAAAATTTTACGTGGGTACTTATGAAATAATGACACTACCTTTTTTACTACAGAGAAATATAGAGCGGGTTTTGCTGTAAAATTGTTGTTCGCAACTTGTTCGACAGTTTCAGCTCAGTCCCAGAAGACGTTATACACAAATCCACGAAACGTAGAGACGTGATTTAAAAGATTCCTTCACAGCATGGTGCTGTGGAAAGTTTTTCCACGCTATTCCCTTAGTAGCGGTACGGATCGCCTTGTGCAAATGTATTATAACACCGATCCGATCATCGTGATCGTATCGCCGATGCGTTCACAATCGCTGGTGTAGTTGTCACGAATCATGGTCCATCTATATGGGCGATCACACTTAGTCATACGGATACGATGAACGATGATAAGTTTTTGACGTACCGCCCGCGGCAAGTGTGAACCCCGTATATTTTACTATTTACTTTAATATTAATACAGTGCGGACAAAACACAAAACACGATGGTATTCAAATATTCCCTCAGCAAAAACAAACAAATTATAACTATTAACGCAGCGGCGGGTTGAATATTGCCCGATATTAATATTTCCGACGAGGACGGAGGTTTTATTCAGCGAAATTGCAGTTAGAAAGATCCTATTAATGAACGTCCCGACTCCTTTGTCCGGCGCTGGAGCATTTCCTGCACAATCGCCCTGACACCGAGTAATTAGGAAGAAAAATTCGTTACTCAGACGTCTAGTATAGTTTCAGTATTGCGGTGAAATATTTTTAAAAGTCGCCGCGCACCGCGATTGCTTTATAATTATACTTGTCGTGGGTTCGTTAATGCTTTTATGCATCAGTGGTTTCACAGTATGTAGATACTCACGGCACGCGACGGATTTCACAACTTGCGTTGTTCAAAACTACTAGAACAATCAACTCTTAATCGAATAGTATTGGCATCGTTATTTATTTTTTCTCAAAAGTAATATTTACAATATAACAATACGAATTATATTGATATTTTACATCAAACTTGACGACTCATTTTTATATAATGCATAGGACAAAGTGAAACGATTCAGGTAATTGTCCACTGATTAATATTAAATTGACGCAATATAAAGCTATTCGTCCAGTACCAACAACATACCTACCTTGGGAGCTTTATAAAAACCATTGGCTCATACAAATGTAAGGATAATAATGACAGAGAGAATCAGCAATAGTCTGAAGACTAGTTTTTTAACCGCCGACACTTGGATCTACGGCCGTTCCGGTTTGTAAGTCGGCACGATGACCTTATATTATTTATGGAGTGGTGCAAAGTATGAGCTATTGCGATAAAAGCTTAACAATCTACTTACACATATTTCTAACAAACTTAAGTTTTTTTTTTTATATGACAGGTGTAAGTACCAGCAATAAAACGATTACAATACTAATTCTGTATCTAAAACTATTTATATTTGCTCAAATGCGGTGAAATGTAGGTTATGCAATCAGGTGTTTAAATATACTTATTTCATTACCTGTCTAAATTTAGTTTGGCTGGTGTTGTCATGAACATTAGTCATTTACTTACACGCTGTACACACAGACTGTTCAATTCAAATTAATCTTGACAAATATTTCACGCTTCCAATCGTTCAACTACCTACCAAGTAATCGGAATACCGCCTATTTTCTGAGCCATCACACAAGCTGAAGCTCAATGCGAAAATCGCGTGTGATATTTCATTAGCATGCACGTTGTTGGCTATTATGCGACCACTGTGATACGACATAAAATCGCTAATCGCTCGTCGCCAACACTAGATAATAATTATTATACATACACAGATTTTCTCAACACTCACGGTGACGCAACGGGGCCCCTCAGTTTGCAGGTACGCGAGCTTTTTGTGTATGTGTGTGTAAGACCATAAAAATGGCTAGGCGTCATTTTGAAGGAATTTTTATTAATGTTTGCCGTCAACACGCCCTAGGTCCCGTTTTCTTTGGAGAATCTGATGTCTGAGTCTACTTCATTAGCCAGACAATTTGTCGGGTACTGACATATTTAATTATTTCGTTATTTTAAGAAGTAAGTTTCATACGTGTATTTATAGCAATGTTTAGGTGTAGTAAAAAAATACTTGCTGTGTTATCAGTGCAGAATTATTTTTACTTTCCACTAAATATTTTTAATTGTTTGTAGAGAGAAGGATTTAAGCTTTAAAATAAGTATGTATTTTAAGGCACGAGTTATATATAATTGTTTTTAGTTCTCGGAAATATACATAAATGTACTCAAAATCTAAAAAACTAGTCTCCTGGTTTCTAAAATATTTTTATAAGCGGCTGTAGCACGCGCGCGCCGCGGAAAACGAATTACAAATACGCCCACCATATTGGCCGAACTAAAAACTGAATAATATGATATCTGTTACTACGATGGTAGGTACTAAGAGAAAAATTACTGGTGTAACAGTATTGAAGTGAAGAAAATATCGATGATTTACGGCAAATGTAGGAACAAAACATAAGTGAGGCATTCTCCCTGGTGTAGTGGACATGTCTTCACAAAACCATTATTTTATACATTTACAAATATTTAAGGATACAAATTTTAAGATGGGACTCAATTTTACATTCCATAAAATGACTACGGTCAAATCTAAAATTCGCAACATTCCCCAAAATCTCCCATGAAAAGCCACCATAGTCCAATTTATGTTTTACATTTTATCGCACCATTCTAAAGCGTCTGCTTTGCGTTTTTGTGACCGCAACACAGTCTGCATTATTACGCCTATTTCAACTTTATGCACGTTATAAACACACCGAACGATGCCAAATGTGGAAATTTCATTATGACAATGATAATTCCATGGCACACGACCCAGCACTAAGCTTTAATAGCTGGTTTACAGCTAAAAGAAAGACTCGACATGGATGGCAAAAGACACCTGCTGAATTATTGCTCATGGAACAACTGACTGCCGCGACTCCGAGGTAATCGGAGAAAATTCGCGCGCAGAGCGGTGAAACTCAGGTTATAATCACAGAACGTTGAATGATCACACACATCACGTGACAGAATTTGTTCTTTGCTTTAATTGATGTCTGCATTTGAATTACTTATTAGATGTGCGGATACAATTAGGCGCATAGTTGTGTGTAGAGAATACCGTTTCGCGCGGTCGCGCAGACTCGAGCGACTTTCGAGCGAAATTGCCGGTGAAACTGATATAATGTGCGGGCGCACCACGCGATGTCGGTTGTATACTATTAGCGTGATTCATCTACGGTGATAAAACAAAGTGGCTGTGGGCAACTCACATTTGTTAAGGAGACGATAGCAGTTGAGGTTACAATTATTGTTGAGTGCAGGATGTTGGGAATCGGCCCGAGATGAAGCAGCGATTTGCAAGAAGAGAAAAACTAGATTTCAATAGGTTTATGATCCAACATAGGTACCATAAATTAACATAGAATTTATCTATTTGCACGGCTACGGAATAATTCTTGTGCGTGATTTGACACGTACTTCGCCAGTTTTTTTTTGTGTATGCAGGAAAATTTTGAGATCGCAAAGTAACAGGAAAACGATCACGGATATCATACATATATGAAATTAGATTACTCTTTTTTTGCCTGAAATACAAAATTATACACCGTAAAAATAGCAAAAAGGTAATACAAGAAACATTTTTAGTAGAAAAAAATAATAATAGGTACTATTTTTAACATCAGCACCGTAGGTTTTAATATATTATCAATATTCATTTATTAAATCCCACTTAAAATCCTATAAATATCTGCAGCTAGAGGGCTTTTAAACTAAAGAATGGGTGGGTTGGTTGTTTATGATCTTTGATTCTTGAATTTGTGTCCGCCTAGAATAGCAGAATAACTATTAAAACATGGGAAAACTTAAAAAATATATAAATATGAAGATAATTCATTTTCGCATACATTTGAATCTAAGGCGATAAGAAGTTCACTGGCACAGCTAGTATCTAATATATAAAATATTCAACTATAGTAGTTGAATGTTTTACATAGATCAGCAAATTTATGTATTTATTGTACCATAATGTTGCATATTCTTTCGTAATCAAGAATATTACCCTGTATATATCTATTATCGTGTCGGTATACAATATTTTAATATTTATATATTACAATTAACTATTAAGTTGATATTTATAATTTAAATTATTTGAATTCAAAAAAGTTCTTTTTGAAATGTTATTCAATACAAAATAATAAGGAGTGAGTCCTAGGCACGCGTATTGCGTATTCCGTTACACACGTCAGACTTCCTTGAAAATATTTAGCATGGTAATGGTGCCTGTTTCTTCGGAAACATTTCGCGGTCCGTTATACAGTCGCGACTGAATATTTCGCGCGTGATGTAAATTCAAACGATTTTATTCAAATGAATATTAGTATCGACTTAACTCATATAAGAACTCTCTGAAATTTCTGCGAAAAAATCAATGTTATTCATAAATCGAATGGAATATCAAAATCACACTTGACTGAGATAGTTATGTTTTGATTTATACTTTTTGCCATAAATATTCACTTTAATTAAAATTATGATTATGTAAGTTAACAAAATAGATTTGAGGTTTGAGGAGCGGCAAACACTTGCGGAGAGAAGGAATCAGATTTGCGAGCAAGTATTAAAATAACATAAACACACCTTTGACGGGTGCTCTTAATGAGAAAAGTTTGATACGACTTCCATTTAAGTCAAAGTTCTGTCATCAGCGTTTACTTTCCTAGGCCGGGCACGGCCACCGGGTACTCTTCGGAAACAGATAAGAAATCTCAATCGGAAAGTAAACAAAAGTTGATTTTGTTATTGACTGTAGACGGCCGTTCTGTTCGATTTCCGCCTTTTCTAACTTCGCTTGGGATTGCATGCAAAATTCTGTTAAAAGTTTGCATTCAAGTTTCCTGTCCGCAGTTAAAACATTGTTACGGTAAAAAAAAATAAGTTGATCAGCAAAAGAGGAAACGATTACAAGATTTTCTGCCTAATCCCAATACGAATTAAACGAGCATAAGGTTTTACATGGATATGAAATTGTTCTTCATTTATTTAATATTCTTGGCATTCCTAAGTTTCTTCACACTGAAAACTTTATTGGAGTATTTTGCATGTGTACCTATAAGTAGCGAAATCAAGCCTTAATGTGAAAGGTAAAAAACAGTTTCAAGTGCTAAAACAGGATCAATTAATTTCAATATTCCCAAAGGATCAATTTACCCAAAGTTAAATTCACCGCGGAGACGTTAATATGCTTAACTTATGCGTGCAAACTTCAACTTCTCTTAGTTACGATCGAAGTTAACTTAAGTTATAGTTAAGGACACTTAGTCCGCCTATCTCGCGGCGTAGGTACATTCGACAATGGTACGCAATAAATATAATTGTTATTTATTTGTCGAGTGTGTGAACTTTCGATCGGATACTCGCGCGGCAGCGAGGGCGCGATGCTATCGCCATACATTAGTCGTCGAGAGAGTTATTATCAGATCAGTTCGTTAGGAACTTAGTCGTCGTGGAAACTTATCGGTCGAGCGCTCACGGCGGTGGCAGATAAGAGGACTTACCATGTTAGAGAGGAGCAGCCGTTGGTGTTTAGCGACTTGAGGGTCTAGGGCTTGGAGTGGGATGGCAAGAGGCAACGGGAGTGGCAGTGGCAGTTGGAGCGGGTGCGGGTGCGGAGCCGGGTGCAGGATCAGCGGCGGGCAGCAGGCGCACGGCGTCACGTAGGACACGCACCCGAGCTGCGGCGGGAACAGCGTGCCGGCGGCCTCCTCGAGGCCTCTCACGCGTCTATCACGACCGCATCCACGGCCGACCTCCGACCGATCGACGGCTACGCGTGCAGCCGACTTCCGATACCGTCTCGAGTCCGGTGCTCAACTCGTCCGATCCGGCCGAACTTAACGCGGGAACATAAAGTTCGTACGAAGTATAGAAAGTGTCAAAATTCGACTCAGACACGGGAGAGGGCCGGGTTGACGCGAGGGAGCAGGAAACTGAGTGTTCGGGAGAAGCGAGAAACGTCGCGCAGGGCTCGCGAGAGTGTGGAGAGAGTGGCGGCGTGCACGGGGCACAAGTCGCCGGGCCGGCGTGTGGCGGTAGACTGAGCGGGTGCACGGTGCGGCAGGTGCGCGGGGCCGCGCGGGCTGGGGGCGGGCCCACCTGACTCACCTGGGCGCCTGCGCCGCCGTCGCTCAGCCTCCGACCACCACCTAAATCTGCGCTACTCTTTCGAACACTAACATTGCAACCCCCGGTATGGTGCAACTTTAAGTGATGGTGTAATTAATTAGTCGATAAAATGTAGCGAGTGCATTGATTGTTTGTTTTACTTTTGAACCGATGTATCGTTTGCGTAGTACCTAAGTAGGCTATTTATTTATGAAATCTATACCTGCAAACGTTAGCCAATTAATTAATGAAGCGTGCATAGTAAGTCAATATACTGTGTTGATACCAGGAAATTGAATAAAAAATATAAACAGTTCAGATATTTAATACAAACAGATAATGTTGACACATCTTAAATCACGTTAGGAATCGCTATCGGAAAAGTACCAGCAGATCGTTTCTTATCCGAAAGTATTACATAAAGTAAATGAGCGTAATAAAATAAATTGGTGAGTCGACGAGTCGCAAATAAGAAGGCATTATCTTGGGAAAATCTCCAGTGGGATAACTGGGATGAATCGCATTGATCTCTGGGTCCGGCTTTGGTCGCTGAGGACATCTGAAGAGGCGCGCGATGTAAGCTCATTGTACACTCTTAAAGAAGATTAGGCACCTTTTAACGGCGCGCACTATTTACTCTTTAGATGTGTCCACCTATGGCTAGGGACAGATCTAAGGAAGAATCCACACATAAAACGGTGTAGCTATTGAGATTTAACGGCGTTTTGTCCGCCGTTCAAATTCAGCGCTTGCAGTTAATGTTCACCTGTTACGATAAAACGGAATTCCACACGCAGATATTTCTCAAGCTTCATATAAATACTTAGAAATAAAAACAATGTTGTCACAAATTATAATCAAAACAGGCTCGCCAAAAGTACCTTCGATAATGTTACGATTACTAAAAACTATTCTAACAAATATAAAACACCCTGTCTAAGATTTTCTATACTTCAGTCGTGTGAAGCGGTTATAAGCTTCAATTACAAAATCATAATAATTAGCCATTTAAAGTACCACTGCTAGGTACGGGCCTCTCCCCGATGCGAGGGGGATACAAACCGTAGTCTAACACGTGGGCCCAGTGCGGGTTGGCGTAAGTTTGGAGAATTATTGTAAAAGTAGAGTTAGAGACTAATATTGTCACAGAAAAGTGTTTGTCGTCTGTGAACGCGGCATTACGATCCTTTCTAGGAGCCAAAGATTACTCCCGTCTCGTTAGTCGCCGACGAGTAAACAAACCGAGGATTTAGTACTGCGTACATTACATTAGTACGTTTAACGACACACAAATCCTTTTGTAACACATCCGATGGGACGTAAGAGCATAATTGCTAAAACATTGACCACTGACCCTCGAAATGAGAAATAATTAGCGGTACTTGCTTAAAAATAAACGTCCTGTTTAATTTCGTGTTTTCTCTGTACCCATTATATATATAAAAAAATACATCTTGGTTTTTATACCGTGAATCTCTGATTAGTTGAAACCGGAACAATATAAATAATCTTTTGAAGTTCCACCACCGTACCATGTAATTTCAATTACACAAATCTCTACACAATTAATTTCTAAGAGTAAAACTGATTAAAAAGTTGGTAAAAATGTATTTATGCTTAGGTACTTTACAGGTTATAAATAGGGTACTTACTTACAATGGGTATAAAAAGTAAATTTCAAACTATGTTCATTTACCTACATCGCCTTGTTAGTATATAGATTGAGGAATTGATTAAAGACTGCAATTCCCATCAAGAGCAACGTTTTGTTTGGATTTCATTTACGAAAATTCTGTGAAACAGGGCTTAGTTTAATTGCAATAAGGTATAAAAATATCCTGAATTATTTGCTCATCGCGAGCATATGATATATATAACATACATGACTCTAAAGTAATTCTACAAATATTCGGCATGTAGAGTCGACAATGACATTATTAATTTAGAAAATCGGAATAAAAACCTTAATTCAACGTGTAAAAAGCAATATATTAATGAATAACAATTATGTAGAGCCCTGCAAACTTTACAATACGGCCCAAAAAATATTTTACCACCATTATCACACCTATATTCTCATAAGGAGTAGGCAGATGTGCACAGCCGTGCACCCGTTTTGTGGACGGTATTTGGTTCTAAAATAATACGTCAACGAATGTGATTTATTACGTAACCCTGGAATACAAATAATTTAGTGTTCATCATAACAGCCGGCTCTGTATAATCCCTTTGCCGAGACTATTCCAGTAATGGTAGCATACATGTCGACTTCGCATTCCGCACCTGTCGGCGGCTAAACCTTTGTGCTTATGTTACAAATTAGACGAAACGATTAACGTCACGCATTGTTTCGCGACACGGCTTCCTTCTATACAAGATCACGCTTTGATGGCTGTGGGAATCTGCTAACCTACTTGCCTGCAAAAAATACGTTGGATTTCAATATCAAACCTATGCCCCACTCCATTTTTTTTAGAATGTATACGTTTGCAAAGCTATCGCTATGAATACATCTTTAATCTAATTTCTAAATTTGAAAAAAATATTCCTAGCTGAAAAAAAAACACTGCCTTATATTTTCATGTTCGAGTAGTGCTTTAGGTACTCACTCATGTTTCTAAAAGCTATAAATAATAAAAAAGTACTAATAATTTTACCAGAAACATCAGCTCGGTTTAGACGAAAATATAACGCAAGTAATAAGTAGCATGCTTCCTCGTGTGAACAGCTTGGCTCGTGCGAGTAACAAGTATCCGGAAAAGATATGAATACATCTTCTAGTTAGCTTCTTGCTAGTTCGCCACTTGCTACTTGCGTACTCTTCTTGTCTAAAACGACCATTAAGTTTTGATTAGTCGATTATTATACGCATTACAAAGGCGTCAACAATATTCGCACTATCTTGCCTGCTTTCGATGGGATGAATAATTAATTCTCGTCATCGGTATGTTACAAGGTAAGGTAATTAGAACGGGGTAGCTTGACATGTTTTTGAAGACACACGATTGTGTAGTCGGTTCGCCGATCCGTACTTGCTAATGAGATTAACGTAACTTGGATGAAAGATAGTGGTTGTACGTCATCATTATTATACGCCTACACGCACATCCTTTGTCATTAATGTGGAATAAAAGAAAGAATTTCAGAGACAGTAGGTGGGTAGTGTGTTGATGTTACATAGCTACTGTCTCCGTAATTATTTCAAACTCAACTCATTGTTCTATCCAAATTTTACTCGTATGTCACACTCACATTCCGATACCAACGAATTAATAAAGCAATTTCATTAAATATAAGTTTTAACAATAATAGTGTTTAAAGGGTTCATCGGTAGGCTATAAAAGTCGCATTCCCGATTAAATAAATCTAATTATACTAACCACAAACTAAGTCCGCAAAGCAACGATATGTACTGTCTCGCAGTCTCACAGAAAATCAAACAGTGTATACAAATATATTTTATACATAAACGTGATCCCTATCACCTACTTGTTAACCGCTTAAAATATTTTACACTATTTTAGTTAAACCTTATATGATAATGAAATTGACATAGATCGATTAGTAGGCTCGAACTAAAGCAACTAAATAAAAATGCATCAACATTTTTTAAGTAACTTCAAAACATTAAGCACCCTCAAATTATTCGATAAGGTATGTAACCAACGGATGTATCGGTACTCACAAAAGGAAGTCGTAATTAAAAGAATGAAATCGATATTTACTCGATTATATCAATCAAATGCATGTTCTAAATCGTACATACCACATACTTCATGACGGCAACATACATAATTATAGCAATAAAACTACAGGTATTGATACTGACGTGTCGAGTATGTAATACCTTCGTACCAACCTAAATATCTATCCCCACTATTATCGCAACGCGGCGAGCCTACGCCTGTGTGTGTATGAATCAGTGTGTGTAAATAGAAGGCATGCGTGTAGGGTTACCATAAAATAATTATATTTTTAGCGTCGGTTTAGTATCTACGTGTACGTTCTACATGTGACTCAAACCACTCCTAGCTTTAACGAAAGTCTACTCTTGGGTTCATATTTTTTCTAAAAATCATCTCTAGGTAAAAGTAGCTGTAGTGATATACAGGTACGGACGAAAAGGTACATAAACTTTTATTACTTATCTGATTGCCTACGCACTTTAATTATGTTTGAGATTGATCAGACAACAAAATTAAGTGTATACTTTTTGAAATGGAATAATTGGTAACCCTACACTTGACTGCAAATTCCGCAGTTCAAAGTTAGAGGCTGCACGCCCGCACGGGCCCCGGTCGACGACCCTGCGCAGACGCCGCCAAGCCGTCTACGAGAAGCGTTATGTAATGTGACCTTAACATTGGGCGGTGGGAAACAGACCTTATTCAGATTCAGATTTTTAACGTTTATAGCCTTAAGTATTTCAAACCAACGTAAGCAAATTTGAGCTTAAGACATCATTCGATTTAAATTTATCGAATACTTGAGGTATATGTACTTGCTTATACAGGGCATATACGCCTTTAAGTGCTTACAATTAAAGAATAATTGACGTTTCCCCAAACGAACCCCCCGAAAGTATATCTGTACCTGTTCCTATTATAATGATCTCAAGCATCCTAGATAATAATTATAGGATATTTTCAAACAAATGCTATTTATTCTAAAAGTCTAAAAACAACGGCGTACTTCCTGAGCTAATATGCAGAATTTCTTAAAAGAACAAGCATGCCCCTATGGGATAGAACCCAAAGTCTGCATTAAATTATTATTTTAGATAATACGGTAGAGTGTATTTAGGCGTACTGCTTCCAGTGCAAGGAAGTATAACATGAACATTGGCATGCAATTTACTTTATGTCAGCTGTAAAGTCACCGTAGAACGTATACCATTATCACATGTAAACGTAACTTTATTTACACACACGAGTAATCAACTAATCCACTTAATAACAATCGTAAAACGACACTGAAAACCGCGGCGGCAAATCGCGCGCATCCGAAAGGCAAAAAAATACAAAATAACGGACGAAGAAAAGAAAACATAAAGCCGGCGCAGGCGCATCGTAATGCAAGTAAATCGCCCGTGGAATCCGAGAACAAAACCGAATAAATTGTTTTAATAAGGCATAAATTACGAATAAAAAATCGGGCCGATCACGCCGTTACGATGGGTGACCATGGCATTTACGCTTTGTTGAATACTGTATATGGTGAGCTTGAATGCACTTTTTAGGGTTACGCAGAGATGTTGACGATTTATGGGATCATTCAAGTGTCTGTCTTGTGCCTTAGCGTTATTAAGTTATTGTAAAGCCTCAGGCCTCAGGCCTCAGTAAAGTGCTCAGGAATGAGTCTTTAAAATAAGTCCCACATCTGAGCTTGGACCTACCCTAAATGCAAAAGGGAGCCAGGCCGTCATTTACGACACTGACTCTGAGCAGAAAATTGAGCGGAGTACAAAAAATAAATGGGGAAAATTTGTAAGAAGAAAAGCCTAAGCCAAACCTTTTTACTACAAGATCCGAAACCTTTGGCATACAAAACGTCTCGCACTTAACTGTTTTATCATCTGTATCGATGAAGTTTTTGCGGCGACATGCATTGTATTAAAGAAATTTGCTATTAGCGCTTTAACGGGCATCAACGGGATGGTTGCGCTTAGCTGAACAACACACTCCGCTACGGACGTTCCAATCTGTTGGTGAAATAAAAGAGACGCAGCTATCGGAGAGATAGAGTGACGTATCTTTCTTTAATCACGTGACTGTTCTATCACAGAGGCTATAGACCATTGCGACTTCGTTTTTTTTCATGTACTGTTTCTTCTCGGCCGTATGGCTCCTTGGATAGTTCTTAGTCAGATACTTGATTTCACGTGTACATATGCTAGACAGGAAAAAAATATTTCTTCAAGGTAAACTACCTACTTAACACAATCGACTTTGGGTCACTCTCATTGTAAACCATGAACATTGTACTTACGCATGACTGGTACGGGAACTTTTCCGAAGACCTTCATATAAAAGTCTGTTTCCAATCTGTAGGTATTTTCTATTTATCCACATAATTATTTAACTTTAACTGTAATTGTATGTACACCTATATATAAAACAAAGTCGCGTTAGTTACACCATTTATAGCTCAAGAACCGGCGGGCCGATTGTTACGATCTTTAATTTTTTTAAATTTGTCTCTGCGCCGAACTAAAACATGGAAAAGAAATCACTATTTAACCGACTTCAAAAAGGAGGAGGTTCTCAATTCGGTTGCATTTTTATTAAATCATCATTCGATTCTGAGGCGGTTCGAAGTTCACCGAGTCAGCTAGCATCAATAGTAATGTTTTTAGTTGTTTTTATCTGTTTGTCTCTTTCAACCAAACTATTATATTATTTAATGAATTTAATCTTAAAAAATACAATTATTACCATCATAACTTTTGATCCACAACAAATCCGTATGTTAATGGTAAATTGATCGCTACAGTTGTAACAAAATTGATGGCTTTCGTATTAATTGTCTAATAGACTGGATAATTCCATAGACATTCCATATCTGTGTGTAAAATGAGTTTACTGGAGTGGCCAGTCTATATTGCTGTTACTCAAAAGGCCCGCGTCGCAGGTGTGACGGTATGTGGAAGTTTTAACGATCGTATGGTAAGTTAATGTGTGCACGCATGGAGAGGCTCTTAACTAAGTCTGGTATCTCGAGCTGTTTTCAAGTAACTTACGAATTAAAACAAGATCATGGCATTGGAAGTTAAACAGTGATTGCTATAATATTACCGATTAGAACTATGGCATGTAGAATAACCTCCTTTCCTACTGAAGTCTTTGTTCTTCGTCATCCAATTACATCATGAATGGATCGTTAATTTTCAATGACATACCTAAATGACAGTTTTAGTAACAGCAGTGACAAAGTGATGTGTTAACGCCCCCCATCGCGATACTCTATACCTACACAAGTACCTCGACATTTTCATTTCATCATGTGACATCCATTATTTTATTTATAATGTGTATTTATTGATTGTGTTATTGTTATTAATTTCTTGACATTGTGCAAAATACCCGCTAAGTTGTGGGTGAGGCCATATTCATATCCATTTTATTTCATCGCATCTCATTTCGTAAAGAAAGAAGAGTAACGCCCCTCATCGCGATACTCTATACCTACACAAATATCATTGACAATGAACGGCACGTCAAGTGCTAGCTAACTGTATACTTTATAGTCTACCGTATTTAGACATTTTGTATGGAGAATTGAAAAGCGCCGCTAGCGGACGGTATTTAAAACTTTCAATTCTCCATACACAATGTCTAAATACGGTAGACTATAAAGTATGCGGTTAGCATACGAATAATCTCGCACTAGACGTACTGGGTGGATTAAACCATAATATTTATTTTGTGGCAAATATAATAGGTCACTAGACATTGTAAGTAGTTCCATATATATGTAACATATATATGTATGTATAAGCAATGAACTTAAAGTTTTATTAGCACCGCACATTATTCATTATACCTACTACAGGTGTACAACGCACAGGAAAAACGAGCTACAGTCTGGGTTACCAGTGTTAATATAAAAATAGCCGCTGCACTACCATTTCAAGGATGTCAACATTTTTGTAATGACACAGGCAGCTGGGTAACTTATTTTATTTAAACGACATGGCGACAGTGCGACATGGTTGTATGATATTGAATTACGCATTTATCCTTTTTGAGTTCCATATCCAAAGGGTCCAAGCGGAGCGGTACTGTTGTGCCAATGTTGTGATGCAAAGGCTTATGTTGAATCGCGTCACGTTCAGACTAAAGTCTGTTCACAAAGTACCGAGTAGCCTTAAGACTATTGCACACTTAGGTGGGCCGCATGAAGTTTTTTTTTTGCAAAATAATCATTAATGCACTTTAATTAGTAAAAATTCATCATTATGATCCAACTGCTCTTGGCAGTATACAGACACATGACGATGCTAGTTGGGGTTGATGCCACAAAATATGTTTTAGGTGTCTGTTCAGAAAGACCAATCTTAACATATAAATCAATCAATAGTTTTTAATATCCCGTATAAAACAACACAGACATAAACGTTTTGGTACTTTCTTATATTATTGAGTCTGTCTACCGATACCTGGTGTATATACTATATTTTGGCAATTTATGGCATAGTATATAGATTCAGTATGAGTCAAAATTCAAAATTGTTCTACAGTTTACTAAATAACATTTTAACCAACAAACGTTAAGTATACTATATCCATATAAAATGTTATACCGTACATTTTGTAGCTCAGTTGTGCCAGCGTTGCAACTAGTTATATAAAAATGTTAACGTTTTGACTAAAAGAAATGAGACGTAACACTAATAATCCGCAACAGAGTTGTGTTTGTCGACAATACGTTTGTGCCAAACAAAGTAGAATTATGTGTGCGCTGCTGAACGAGAGCGGATGCACCGGCAACTCTTTTATCTCGTGCTTAAACATAAAAACTCAGTGACTAGTTGAAAAGATAGCAATAAACTCGTGAAAAAGATTTCCAGTAGATAGTTTTAAATAGTATTTCCAGAATTGAAACTGAATTAAATAACATGTTTTTGCCTAACAAAGTAATGTTTATCGATAGCCCACAAAATCGTTATACATAATAGTCGAAAATTGGTTAAAAAATTGGTTACATTGCTAAGATAACATTTACAAAAATAATCGGTATTCCATATCATACATTTTCCGATTAATCAATAGGGATCATATGATGAATTTTATTGTTTAATAAACCAATACATTTGTCATATTATAATTTATTTATAAAGGTGATGACCTAAGCTCTGACCTAAACTATCTCTATCTCATTTTCCTATAGCTAAAATAGATCTCTATCTCATTTTCCTATAGCTAAAATAGTTGCCTCATTTCTTATCAATATTGTTTTTATTTTACTTTATATATGTACTTATTTTGTCAAATCTTATACTAGTTTCATAATAATGGTAATAACTTAATTTTAACATTTTAAGATTTGACTACTAATACTACATTTTACAACCTTTTTTAGCTACTATTGTGTCATAATCTCATGTTGCCAAGATACAAGCTTACGCTTAGTTTATGACGGTTATACAACTTATTTGTAACGACGCTTATGATAAACAACAATTTTATTTTTATACTATTAATTTTGTGGAATATTTTCTAATATAATAATAAAGGAAACAAATGAAAAGCGAGCAAACGTTATGAACAATATTTATTTGCAATGCACACAGGCATTCCGGCATTGTCCGAAGCACAACAGAGCGTGTAAATTAGAGCAACATTCTGATGATGCTTCCAACAAAATCATTATAATTAATGAAAGCACCGTGTTCGATAATCTCGTTTCCATTATGTGGACTCCATTTGAGCATGTAATGCGAAATACTAAAGTGAAAACAAAATTGTATCTGAATAACTAGAATTTCTAATTATTATTTTGGTTTGAATGATATTTTTCATTTAGGTATTAGGACTTGCTATTATCATTTCGTAGTTCTTTATTCGCCGTGATTCCTGTTCGGATTAAACCGAATCGGACGAAGTTATTAGCGTCGTTGAAGGAGCAAAGTAAGAGATGGAAAAACTTGACCGCCAAGTTGAAAACGAACTATATCAAATAAGAAACAAGACGATACATTGGCTTTGAAGCGATAAGCATCATTCGTGAAACAGAAACACTTAACATAAAATAAATAATAAAAATGTATGAAATTTAATATCAACGTTTGTGAATTGTCATTTTGTACGGGCGTAAAAAATAATAGATATAGTCGTAAAAAGTAATAGATATAGATAGTCTTATAAAATTTCTATTTTTAATAACAAATTCAATTCTGTTACAATCAGAATATTATATGAGAGCATAAAGGTTTCAATATTGGATTTTTTTAATTCTCCTGAATTCTTGCACCTTTTTGTTTTTTTTGTTAAGGACTACTAGTTATAACAGAAAATATACAAACAAATGAAAAAGGATAGACTATCGTGAAAATGCCAGATAACCTTCGCTTGTGTAAACTAAGCTTAAAAAAGGTTACATTTATGTGGGTATGAAGTGCCTACTTTCAAAGCTTTCAACAAAAATATTCCTATCAAGGTTATAATGCTATGTAATAACCGGTGACCATTATACCTACTAAATTAGTTCAGACGCACATTATGCTACTCAGGTATAATTCATTCGACATTACCCATGCACTCTGCTCCGAATATTCTTTGTGGGGCGGCGGGAAAGGGCTAGGCTGCGGGGTGAAAGTGATAGGCTATGGTCAGTATCGATATTAGGAAATGAAAAAAAATAATCCAAACGTATAAATATACTGCCAAATAATTGATGCGTCTGTGAAATTACTACCTACAGTTCCATTATAACAAGTCATGCCGACTTTTGCAGATAGATACGTGCATCGCCTGAAATTTTATAAAAGCAACGCATCTATTATCGGTGTTGTAACTGCTCTATGGATAGTGGTATATATTATATTATAGTTATCTGTGGGATTTGTAGCACCCATGATGGCTCTCAACCCACGTATACTTTTCCAAAAAACTTTATTTTTTTGTAACACATGACGATAACAAATAAAAAGACATCGACATATTATGCGGCACATCCCTAGCGCGGACACAGCTCTTCGGCGTCAGCTCGAGATCAAATTAAAAACAGAATTTATTATAAGTATCATTAATTATTTAATGCAATACTCAGGCGACGGGCGGGACCGCTGACCACAACGTGTTTTTGCTACCGAATTTACAAGCACAAACAGAATAGGATATTTAGATTAACACTGTGTAGCCCAGGGATGGACCAGGGATGGACGATGGTCGGGAATAGTCCATGACGAAAGGATAATTTGTTTAGAGTAAAATATTACAATTAAACCTTAAACCCTGTATGTTTTCTAGAGCTTTCGTTTTAATGTATAAAATTGGTATTTTAGCGGAAAAGGGAAGATCTTCCAGCCAGGCGGGTGGTATGCCTGGCGGGGTGGCCGCTATTCCCCCATGGTTATTGTCGGGATCTTGTATATATGTTACGTGCTCCGAAAACTCTCATAGCGCGTTTCAGGATTGTGTGGAACCTCGTCATTTGTTCTGAATGTCGTCTGTGGCGCCATCTGTGTAGCTTGTGGCGAGGTTGAAGAGGTTGCTAGTATAAAATATATTTTTTTAAATAGATAATTTTTCGATTGGAAATCCTATTTCAAAATACATTTTTTTTTATTGAAGTAACACACACGGTTCGCTCGTAGCGCAGCCCAAAATATACATAATCAGTTATCGTCACAAGGAACTGCGATCCGTGTGGATTTCAAAACGATGCCAATTGATAGTTTCGTAGGAGAGAACCGGAATGACGAACTTTGCAAAACTTCCCGGCGGCGGCATTATATTTATCTACATTTTCGTTAGTCATCTTCTCCTTATCCAAAATCGTTGTAACATTTGCCCTTAAAATTTGAAATTAGTCCTTTGAACTTCCATTTGTAATATTAGTGGGCTCAAGCCTTGACATGGTTTTAAATATGAATATTTGACTGGGGTTGTCACCAAAATATTCTGAAGGTCCGAATTGGGTGTTCTTTGTAACTTTATGGCGGTTTGAAAGCATCAACAGTAGGTAGGTTTACATAGGTTTGTATCCTGCGGCTTGTTTTCGACTGACTACTTTGTGAATGAATGGGGTAACGTATTTGCTTTATGACTTGTGAATGACCGCTGGCGGAATGGCGACATTGTTAATAAATTACTCGTAAGTTCTGTGTGTATTTAAAAAGATGGTTGAATCATGTCTTGTTGCTACCAAGATCTCGCATTGACAACGAAAAAAAACATCATTTCACAAAACAATAAAACTCTGTAAATCAGTTTCAAATTAATTAGAGCATAACATTACAATAAGAATGCGTAACATATTGAGAGCGACCGCTATGAAACTTAGAAAATAAGATAATTACTAAGTTAACTTTTAATTACAGCATTTTAAACTTAAAATTAATTTTAAAAGCAATACAAGTTAGTTGAAAGTGCATTTCGGAAATTATGAGCACTCGCGCAATACTATTATTTAAACTGGCTCACTTTACGGCTTAAGAATAAGTTTTGACCTCAGCCGACTTCGGTAAAGCGACTTTGTTCATTTGGTACGAGTCCCATGTGTTTTTTAGACTCTACGGTAAAAGCTTCAAAGTTTGCATAGTTTAGTTACACAAACCTTAAGACCTTAGCGGCAGAGTAGGTACTCTTTATTGATCATTTAAAACGTTTTCATATAGCAGTAACAGAATTATGAGAAAATATTTCCTTTGCATAAAAAAGTATTTGTCGAAAAAACTTTATGACTATTACTGATGTTTTTAAAATAAATATTCCGGAGGGATTTGATTCGAAATATATTTTTAAATAACGAACATTAAACAGCAAACAGCCAGTGGCATTACAGCATTTAATACTATAGCCAAGTTCACTTAGTCGATTTTCTGTATACGTTGTTGTTCTATATTCGGGGAATCGACTAAAACCGACTAGGGACTTAGTACGTCAGGTGGAAAGCAAGCAACAACTCTGTTGTAATATTCACTTTGGTGCCCTCCCCGCGCCGCGGTCCCTTCCGAAAGCTCTTAATGCCAAGTCCTGACCTCATGCCAGCTACATTAAGCCGTTTATACATTATGTATGAATTTGTTATGCTGTTTGATGTAAAGAAGCTTTAACTCAGGTAGTGCTTAGGTTATAAGTCAATTTACTGTGAATATTTCATAGTCTAATTGAAATTGTATAATCAAATAGACACTCGAGTTTTTGGTTTTTTAGTATTCATTTTGGAAAAAAATGTGTTAGTGCCCTACCTAAAGATTTATATATACGTTATTAATAAATATCTACTTAGAAAATCAAAAAAGCCACATATTTTTCCATTGGAAATTGCACCATCTATTGATATAAGTGAAGTTGTATACACAATATCTACTTGAATATTTATTTATGCTTTAGCTGAATAAAAAAATACAAAAAGTAAGTATATCAAAGAAACATTTCTATATGGCTGTTAGAATATTAGATGGAATCAATAAACTCCACTTTGGTACACTAATAAGCACTTATAATATCATAAATTATGGATTCACATACACATGTATGCGTTTGAGAGCTTAAACCTTTCGCCGAAATGGAAATCGCGGGATTTAATCTCCTAGGATCCCTAAAATATAATTATATGCTAGAACTCTATGTAGGTGTAATGTACTAAAACAATGTTAAATATACCAAGGGTCCTGAGGTGAAAATTATAGATTTCTTATGATTTATATAATTATTTAATTAAATACTCAGCTTAACACTTTTTAAAACAAACGATGTCGAGGAGACGCCATAGATAAGAGAGAAAACTATGGACAACATTGTGTATAGAGCATTTTTCATAGATTGTTGTCCAAACAATACATAGAGATAACTACAAATCGTTCATAAGTTATCATAAAATAATATCGCACATTAGTGTTTGATAGTTAATGCTACAAAAAGAATATTCGGTTAGTGACTCATGTGTGAAATAGTCATAGATCAATATTACTTTTAAAACTAACAAAGTTATAATATACTCTATCCCCAACTTGTTCAACAGATTCCGCATTCAGTCAAATAAATTGTGGATTGGATTTATCAGCACACTGAGAAACTTATACCAAAGTCTTGTATTTTTTTTCATAGATTTCGCTTGTAAGAACACTCTATTTCCTCACCTTTTTCACCATGAACATTCCATGTGAGTTATTACCCATCAGCCGATTGAACACGAATAGTAAATAATCTTATCTATTGAATATTAATACCTGGTTTCAGCATTAAAAAAACTTGTTTATATAATAATGAAAACAGCGAATCGATTCAAGAATATGAAAAATATTGGGAGGGCAACAAGGGATGCTTGTCAGCGTGATGACAATAGATGGAAAAGGGCACGGCCAGAGTGGTGGCCTTGAAGGAGATATGAAGAAGCGGACAACAAGGCGAGTGGTCAGATGACAAGAAGATGGTCAGTAGATCGGCTTTGGTTAGTTATACCTTTTGGCGAAATTGGACCTATGACAATATTTCTAACAGTTGTTTTATAATTTTTAGGCAGTTCTCGACGTGTTTAACTCCCCGACACGCAACGAATAAATCTACTGTTAATGTGAATGTGCAAAGTTTCAGCGTCCAGATGTAAAACCAGGTCAACACAAATTTAAATTAAGGAACAGTGTCTTGTGCAAACTACGGCTCAGCCTTGCTTTACATTCAAATGGGAACCCTCATTATGATGTAAAAATACAACTTGTGAGGTTTTCCCCGTTGATTTGGGACACAGGGTTGCGAGAAGTGGGTCTGCTTATGGGATGCTATGGTGCTTACATTATAATAACGTAAGCAGTTATAAAATGTCGATGCTATTAAGCATTGTCTACTGTTCAATTCTGTTTATCTTAGAAAGATATACAAGCTAGTTTTAATTAAGGTAGATAGCATTCCCAAATAAACAATCATTGATATGATTGTGTATTATTTTGCATAACTTCAAGCTCGAAAAACATATGCAAAATTAAATATTGTTCATGGTAGTCTCAATCAATGGAATAGCATTTAGCCTTAGTGTGGACAAATTAAATCAAGCAGGTATTGAATAAACATAAAAATATTATAATGTTATTGTCACTCCTAAGACGAAATTAGTTAGTTGAAAGTATCTTGTGCGATCTATTAATTTGAATTTAACAAGGCGTCACACCTACTCGAGTATCAGATCGCGCTAATGAGCTCAACTTTTATAATCACGCCTCATTATTTCCGAAACATTAATTTCCATCCCTATGACGACGCCTTAGTGACAGAAATATATGTACGTACACTTTTTCACAAGACGACTCGCTAGGTATGTAGAACTTCGAGGTGACCATTATCGAAACATTAAAATTTTTGATTTCTTATATTTACGCGAATACTACACATTGAAATAAAACTATTTTTCTTAGATATTTTCTTAGATGTCTTAGTCATCCGAAATTCCAACAACACCTTAGGCCACACCGTGTATAGAAAAAGACCCATACAGATAGGTACTTAAACGGTGAATCTCACCACCATCCAACACAGTTAGCTACCGTGGGTAAATCTTTGTTTCAGAGAGCCAAAGGGATCTGTGACGAGCAACATCTGGCTGCCGAGCTCCATCATGTCAAGCAAGTACTGCATGACAACAAGCTCCGAATCCCGCGCCGCCGTCACAGTGACCGAGTGAAACCAGCCACAGTCGAGCGTCTGCCTGCTGTACTACCATACATCAGAGGAGTCACAGACAAAATTGGCTACATCTTGAAGCGCGCTTCAATCAAAACTTTTTTCAAGCCGCCGAAGAAGATTAGTCAGTTCTTACCATCTGTCAAGTGTCACATTCCTCTACAAGATGCAGGGGTATACAAACTCGATTGTGAATGTGGGCTCTCTTACATAGGACAAACTAAAAGAGCAATAAAAACCCGCGTAAAAGAACACATCGCTGACGTGAAACACCGGCGCTCCACGAAGTCTGCAATCTGTGAACATGTACAAGATCGCACCCGCCATTATATCAGATTTGATAAGCCACAGATCCTCGCAAAAGAACACCGATTCCGACCAAGGATGATACGCGAGGCCATTGAAATTAAAAAACATCCTAATTTCAATAGGGAAGATGGCTGGGTGCTACCACCGACTTGGGATCCAGTGATTAATATTATTAAATCGAAAACCAAGCGTACCATTGCAAGACCTCAAGATACTGTGAGCACTTTCTGCGTAGATCGGACCACAATCAACAATTAAATATGAGGGTAGCCCGTTTCTAACTATGACACCAGGACGTCAACCACCTCAGTCCTCCCGTGACCATGGTTGCTGTAAAGCAGCCGAAACGTCGGGAACGTAAAAACGAAAAATAAACGCGATAAAATCCTTAAAAATAGTTTTATTTCAATTAAAATTTTTGCTCAAAACCTACGCATTTCCGTACCTATTCTAGACATGTCTTCCTAACGACCACTGCTCCTGCTGGTAGGATGCAGTGCAAATGTTTAGAGTTTGAAGCAAATGGGGAAATGATCGCAATGCACCAGTGGCCATTAGGATGCAGACATATTACATGTGTGTAAGTTTCAAGATGTCCACGTGCGGTACTAAAAAATAATGAATCGTTTTCATAACAGGCAGTTTTTGTTACTTTTTATTCCACATATTCTTTCTTTGCAGCACTTTTTTCGCCAAGACAGATGGTTTAAGTGAAATCTTTGTAGCGACAGTACGAGGTTCACTTGTTGCTTGTATCTGGTATGCGTCGCACGCCACCGCGACGCTGTCTAAACAATACTTAGGAACGAAATGCCTTTGCTACCGTGGAATGTTTATATTTTCCACTCTGCAAGAGGTTGGTTCTTTTAGTGAATTTCGTTAACTTTGACAATGTGAATTGAATAAGGTGTTCCTTGGAATATTTTTTGGAAACGCTAATGTTATTTGACACGATTATTAATTGAATGACTTAAGTCGGTAATTATAGATATATTGTTTATTGCAGTAGTCCAATTAACCCATAAATTACGAAGAAGCACATTAAGCATTTATGATCCTATTTATTTTAACAATTTACTTGCTCACCAGGCAGGGTGTGTACGATAATATGTCAAGTCCGCATTAACAAGTTCACCATACCTGTAACAAAAAAATTATAAATTTTAAACTGGCTCCGTAGGCATAATGTTTTCCCTACTTGTGATACCTACTCGGCACTGTAAATTATTGTAACTATATTGTCTATTTATTAACTCAGTAAATCAACACTTTTTGTTACATAACCCAATAAAGCATAAACCATTCCATAATACCTAATATTTCTAGATTCACGTCCACGAAATAAAAAAAGTTTTTTTCCAATATGTACGAACAACATTTTGAACAAACAACGTCCGAACGCAACGAATACTATTCGTGAAATTTGAGGAACTTTTGATTACTGTACTATTGTGTTTCATGTGGAAAAAAGAACTTGAACAAAGTGTGTCTATACGCGCCCATAGTCACTCCCACAGACAAATAGCAAAAGTCACAATGGAGGAGAAAACAAATCTGTTATTTTAAAATGTGTAACGCTACAGTATTTTTTCCAAGACAATTTTAATTTTTTATTTATTTAGAAGAATGGAGATAAAAGTACTTTTTATATATTTTATTTCTGGGTGTGAACAAAAGGGTCATGGAAAAAATCTATTTTATTAATAGTTTTAATAATAAAAGTTAAATAATAATAACAAACAATACGCGGATAGGATCGCGCAGTTCGCGTTTTCTAAGCAACTTTCACTCTGATTTCTTCGCTAAGATATAGTAGCAATTGAGTTTTCTATCGCGAACACGTAGCTCTATGTTCAGTTTCAGTTCAAATAAGGTTGCGTGCGGTACCAAACTAGTCCAGTCTGAAATTGAGCGTACGAATTGTGCATTTACAGCAAACATTTCAGCTAGAAATGGCTTCAATAGCATTTGTAGAGATAGTCTGCCAATGTATACCGTGCATACGATTTCTACAATCACATACAATAGAGGTTAAATCCAACGAAAACCTGCTTTTGTTTTTTTGAAAAGCATACATATTAATGTAAAAGGAAAAGCTATTATTAAATACATTAAGCAGTAGAAAGTTGTCATTTTTAGACACAGCTTCGGGCTTCAATTTATAAACAAATTTACCTTTACATAATAGACATTTAATAAATTAATTACACTACTTCCAGTATAATGATATTGGCTAAACATGCCTTGCTCTGCTAAGGTACAATAAAATAATAAATAATTACACTAAGAGCCTAGTATTTATTATTTATCTCGCTCTAAAAGATTGGTATTCAACACTGATATTCCTTTGAAATGGTTCAAAACTGGTATTTGTTTGCCTACTTGATTGGCAGCCGGTAGTGACCTTGATTTCTGTAAAGATATTTTTTTCTTTAACACCGGGTTCGATTCCCGATGCAAGTATGAGTTTTTTTAAACTAAAAAAAAATCTTGATGGTAACATCCTGTATCTGGGATCTATACTGGGATCGCCCCCAGTCCATTGTACGGTACCCGTACCATAATTGTTGTTTAGTTCGAGACCGCTGTTGGTTATATTTATTATCCTGTACAAATTGAACGCCTTTATAGACTGAAAAAAATGTTTGCTTAAAAAATAGTATTTTCGGAAATAACCAAAATAGTTCGGCTAATTCGTTTTTTTCAGTGTACCGCACATCCATGATGTTAGGGAGATATCCATGATATAAGGGAACAAAAAATTATACTCCCACTGTGAAACACCTTCGGCGTCTATACTAAAATGCAAGCGAGTGAAAGCTCTAAGGCAACATCCAAGTTGGACCTTTGATTGCGGATTGCAAATGTTTGCCAAAGCTCACCAGCACCACATCAATTATTCAAATAACAACGTGCAGACCGACTAGACGAGTAATTTTGCCAATATTACTCATGGACCGGGTACGTCATCTAAGCTGCTTATAAGTTTCGTGGCAAATAACTTGGGGACACCGAGTCCTTATTCTGTGATATTTAAATTTCAAACTCGTATAAAATCGCTATCAATTTAGAATGTGATATACGATTGGGTTGTTGCCTAGTTATCTTTTGTTGTATTATTAATATGTTGTTTTACGATTACTAACAGCAGAATATTTTTTGAAATAAATTCGAAAATTAAATGATTTTTAACAAAAAAAAAGATCAGAAAAAAAAAAAAATACAAACACGATTTTCATTAATATGTTGTTTTACGATTACTAACAGCAGAATATTTTTTGAAATAAATTCGAAAATTAAATGATTTTTAACAAAAAAAAAGATCAGAAAAAAAATAAAATACAAACACGATTTTCATTTTACGATTTCTTTTATTACTACATGTAAGTGGACAATCATGATAGGTTCTTAACAAGACAATAATAATTAAGTAAAAAATATTTGAGGCATTTATGTTTGACAACTCACCACTATTTCCCAAAATTCTGTTAACATGATAATGCCGCGTCAAACGGGTCTTATGTACGGTAAGTATGCCAGTCCGAACTTTGGGACCCATCTTCCATACCTAGTTAGTTAAGTGAGGTTATTAATCTGATGAAAAGACCATGATCGCTACTTACTCGTGCACGTAAGTCCTATGTAGTCTGCGAAGTTGGGTTTATGACGACTGTCGTCTTCATGATACAATTTGACGACAAGGGATAACGTTGTCATTTGTATTGATATTGAATAAATTACCAATAACATTTAAATTTTATTATTAGGTACTTTCCTTCTTAAATTAGTATGTATTGTCATTGTAAATCGATCAAAAGGTTTATTAATTTGCGGTCAATTTTGTCGTCTGCACATGTAAATATCAAGTTGAATACGGCGAAACACTCACCGCCACACAAACATGGGAGGCCGAAAATCTCAACTTAAATATAGGAAAAAACCTCAATCTGAATAAAGTGTAGCAGGTTGGCTTTGGCTTTGCCAAAAGGTAAGAAGGATTAAAGAGGTCGCGAAGCTGACATAGTAGGATTAACTGAACGCTGCCGTGTCAGCAAATAAATGACGATTCCGCAGGCGAATACACTTATCGCTGGAAGGCTTCATTAAAAAAAAACATTTTAGTGACTACATAAAAAAATGCGCGTAAAACTAAGCAATCGTTTTGGGTTCATTTACGTTATGTGTACCTTATATATAAATGGCGCGGCTTAAAAACTAATAACGTCAGTCTGGTTACGTCAGACTTCAATGATTCACATACACATTAAAAGAATTTAAATCACTCATGGATGGCGGGTCAGATCAGCTACCCGATCTACTGCCGCCTTCCTGCCTAGGCAAGTATGCTCCATCGTAGATCTCATCATCACTTACCATCAGGTGAGATCGAGATCAAATACTTGCCTATAATGTGATAAAAAAAAAACTCTGACCTCAAAATATTTTTCGTGACAGGTTTTTTTTTATTAATACCTAAGGTAACGTCAAACAACATTTTGACGGGTATTCAAGGTTGGACTGGAAACAGATATATAGAAAATAAATCCTGTATTCGTTATTATCAGGTGACACTTCCAGGAAAACTAAGCGTTAACAGATTTATGTGGAAATAGGCTTAGCTGCTGGTAACACGTCAATATAAAAACCTGACACTTGTCAACGTAAATGCTTACTTCGAAGTATTTGATTTTTAATCGCACGCAACACTATACAATATATTTTAACATAATTTTAGGTATAATATGGAGGTAATCTAATATGTAAAACAAAGGCGTGTTAGTTACATCATTTATAACTCAAGAACGGGTGCGCCGATTTTTATGATGTATAACTTTTTGAATGTGTCTCAGCCCCGAAAATCAGAGTGACTATTAAAACATGGAAAAATTCACAAACAAAAATAATAAAAAAGATAAATTATGTTGTTATATACTTTTTTACGGCGGTACGAATTTTTTATTAATAGGAAAAAGAAAGCCCTTTTTAAAATGCAATAAATACAAGATTAGGCAGGTTTAAAAACCCTTTTTAAAATACATACGATAAACGGTTATTCTATTTTACACTAACACTAACACTTATATAGATATTAAACAACCATGACTCGGGTACAAATATTAATGCTCATCACACAAAGCTTGTCCCTACCAGGATTCGAACCCGGGACCATCGGCGCAGAAAGCAGGGTCACTACCAACTGCGCTAATCAGGTCGTCCTCCGTCCGTCCAATTAATCGTTAATATATCTAAAGCCTTATTAAAATTTAACATAAATGTTGCAGCGGGCACCCCGCATCGCAGCTAGCTAAACAGCGTCGATTATTTAAGGCTAAAACATACTGGAACTACAAACAAATACTTGCTTCCATTTTTTTTTCCGATCTTGTATTTTGTACGCATCTGCCAAATTACTATATACTGCCAATCTGCATCGCTTACCTAATATACTAGTGAAAGTAAGTATGTATATTCCGCTGTAGTTAAGTGATAATCTGTACTAGTAGTAAAAATACTTGTAAGAGACCCTTCCCATTCGATTTCGTAGCCTAACTCTTGGCTACTATGTAGTACATGTCCTTCTGATGATCATAATTCAGTGTCACCCGAGTATTTCATCAATATTGCGGATATTACAGGTTAATATCATGTATATTATACCAACAGAACTTACCTACAATAGTTACTGGTTAAACATAACTTCATATTTGATTTGTAAGTTCTAAATCGCTCATGCTTGGTATTAATTCAACATCTATTACCTTGACTCTATAATTTGATAGTTGCAATTTACTAAGTTGAGAACTAATGTTGGAATACCATCGGTATTGTAATATTTATCGCGCTATTAGTCCAATTTTAAATTACTGTCACATTTTGTTTGGGTGTAGGCAGGTGCACTAATTTTTTTTGTTTGAAATCCAGCCAGTGTTTTTTTAAAATCCGGCCAGTGATTTACCAGTTCATAATAAGCTGTTGGTAATTGTATTGACTTGTATCATTGTTATTTTCTTTTGAAGTATTTCCCCTCTTTTCTTTGGAACTCGGTACTCGCGCACAATCTGCCGGCGGCCTTACCAGCGCGCCCATAATTTCGCTATCGCTATTACACCACGGAATCCTTAATTAATACCCTCAGCGTTCGTTTAATATTAGATCATTAAAACCGCAATGTTCTAAAACTTACCTGTTCTCCTAACTCCAAGTTGTATAAACAAAGCGAAGTTTACGGTTGAACTTCGAACCAGTACCTATGTCAGGTTTACAAGTTATAACTTCCGATTCTAATTAAAAATTTAACAAAGCGGATAATGGCGGTCGTTGTAAGCTTAATCATGAATATAATTTTGTATTGAACAACTGGTGAGGCTTCGCTACGCAGGCTCTACTTTAACAACCTTAGTTTTTTTAATTAACAGCGTTGTTAAAGTAACCACTGTAATTTTAATTAGGGTTTTTATATTCATATTTTATTTTTATCGGTTGAAATTATTTTATATTGTTAGATTATTATGTTAAAAATTATGATTTGATTCGATACTTAAGTCCCACCCCGTAGTTACACCCCAAATAACACCGTTATTATTAAGTAGGTACGTTCATAATTCCCACAAAGAGCATAAAATTCAATAATTGAAAGATCATACTTTCAATGTCGTATCGCAGTTATTGAAACAAACGACAAATTGTCGATTCTAACCCTCAGAGAGACCACCACGTCGCGTCGACGAGCTTCCCGCCGTGACGTCATTCACCGGCTACTTATTTACTTTCCGACGCAGCGGACGAGCTTTTCCGAATAAAAAGAAAATTAAATATATTTCCAGCAACTAGGTACGACTTAAGTTAAGAGCTAGGTTTATAAAAGTTATTCTAAATTATGTCTTCATACTAGGGCATCTTGGTGTAGTTTCAGATGACGTAGGTATGGAATTGGAGATTAGAATGTTTATAATCTGGTAGGCAATACGCTGCCCGTTTGTCGCTTCTACGCCATGTAAGCGTATGTTCGCCCCTGATTCAAATGGGTAGTCCAATAATCCGTACCTCACACACTATTGATAGTACGCACACAAACACGTTATAGTTCCATCGTCACTATTCTAAAACCTTGCCGTAACTATAATATCATCTTAGGTATATACATAAGTACCTATATAATCAACGTACCTATCTATAGGTATGTTTATTGACTTTAAACATTTCCTCGTTTTCGTAAAGGATAAAAGCAGACATAGAAAACAGAGAATATAATTACGTTTGTCACATTATGTTATTATGCAAAATTAGTTTGAAGGCTTTTATCTCAAACAGCCAGTAGCGAACATTACTGTGTAATCTATAATCGGGAGGAATATTGTTTCTTTTAAGTCTTAACAGAATTTCATTATGCGCAAAACATTTTTGATCATATTGTATACTAGCTGTTGCCCGCGACTTCGTCCGCGTGGTATTTAACAAAGACAACCGTTGACAACAGCCTGCTCGCCTATTCTGAGCCCGCGGGACGCATTGAAGGGTTTTGCTATAAAACTTAATCAGGCGCTGCGCTGCAACATTGGTTTTAATTTTTCTTCGTGAGATCCTATTTTTTTTTATAAATAAAAGTAGCCTAAGTTACTCCTTGTTACATCAGCTATCTGCCAGTGAAAGTCCCGTCAAAATCGGTCCAGCCATTTCAGAGATTAGCCGGAACAAACAGACAGACAGACAGACAGACAGACAAAATTTTTAAAAAATGTGGTTTCGATATAGGTAACGTGTATACATCCAAATGCAATTAGTAAAAAGCTGTTATTTTAATATTACAAACAGACACTCCAATTTTATTTATATGTATAGATGGTAATTTATAATCGTTTATTCAATAAAAATAGATAAGATAAATTTTCGCTAATTGGCTCACGATACTAAATTAGATGAAGAATAAAAACCGAGGGAAACACATCATCCGCAATCCTTACATACCGAACTGATCTCCAATTCGTTACCATAATAAAATCCTCACAACTCAACCGCAAACCAATGGGGCATGCCACCAGAATCACTTCTATCAATATGCAGCCTTTCTTGAGACCACATACGTCTTTCTGCTCCGACGACGACGCCAATACGTCTCTTTAGAATTAAATTACGGATGAAACCAATAGGAGATGGGTAGATTTTGTGGGCCGCCGAATTACGCGCATTCCTTCTTAATGTGGAATGGATCGGGGATTTGGGTACCGTGATTACGTCGCTCTATAACGAACTAGATGGATTGGGAATTCATTTGAAAACTTAGGGATCAATTTACGTGATTAAAATATATCGAATAATATGCTCATGACATTGTATAATAAAATTATATACACAAAAATGCCTCCACATCTTCATCGATGCCAAAAGTGCCCAGCAGGCTGGCCGCGTTTCCGCGCTGAATAGCGAGGCTCACTCATATGCTCATTATTGGGATTATTTTACAAAAATAGGTTATTTTTTTCCATGAGTTAGGAGCTGGTTTCATCGGTCCAACGTAGGTACGACGCTCTAAGGAATTTGCTTTGATTGTAACAATCCCGGTCAGCGCGTACGCACGACGCAATAAATATCCGCTACGCTTAAGCATTGGCGTGAGGACAGAGCTCCCCATTTGCTAAGACAATCGACTCGAAATCTTATAGGAATTGCATAATAAATGATAATTTTGACAGTTTTGTATGGGACAAACATCAAAAGTGACAGAAGACGAGATTTGAGTCGACGTTTACGTACGTCTCTACCCTAACGCTACGTCCACGTAAATATAACATGATATGAAACACAACCGCTCTACTTATAAAAGTGTTAAGCATGCCAATTTATTCATTTATCTGACATATTTCACGTTCAACCTTTGCATAAATAATACGTAGAGCAGCTAGAATAAGTGGGTGGTCTTTTTAATAAAAACAAAAGACTGGCTTACCCGTAAAGGTAAATTAATTAAACCTGGGAGAGATGAAGCACAGTGCATGTTATTTTACTAAAATGGTAGCAACGTTGTCGTTCGTGTAAATATTAGCGAAGCATAATTTATATTAAAATTATTAAAATGTAGTCTAAGCTCAGAGATTAGTTTGAGATTTTATATTAGTAAGGGGATTAAGATATATTACTTTAAGAGTAAATTTTACAGACACTTACTTAAGGCTCTTATCCAATGACAAATATCTATTACGAGTATTCACATTATACACATTTGCACTCGGACCATTCTTAAAAAAATCATTCGTTTCATGCAATTAGTAACAGACATATCTATCAATCATAGATTAATTTCATATCCTTCAAATCCTTGTCCTAAACCGTGTATATAATATTGTTAAAATCTTGTTTGTTAACAAGAGTATGATCAATCGTGAATACTAATTATTTGACAAATTAATTACATCAGTAGTTAACGCTAGATTACACAGAAATTTTCAATAATTGGTTTTTATCGCATAAAATCAACCGACCATTTTAATTGCGGTATAGTATAATGCCATTGAATGCTCTTTCAGTACATAAAACTCGAGTTTATTTACAATATGTTACCATAAAAAGTCAATAAAGCGGAAAACTATCGGATTTCATTGTTTTAATTAATATATAGTTTGCGCGCTCGCAGCCGCTCCGCTAGTTGTAAAATTTTACCTTTCAAAAGGTAATTTTTCGAGAAAATTTTACAGCTAATAAATTGTCGCCTGTTCCAACAATAGAATAAATTAAACGTAACGACTTTGTTAATTCAAAAAGGGGTTAAAGGCTGTCTTAAACATTTTATCAATCATATCGTAAAAGTCAAACTGATCGCGATGGCTATAAATTAAGCGAGTGTCGTTAGCCCCCTAAACAACACTCCCAAATTGGAGGATACTTTTACACGACGTCTCTCAGAACTTTTATTTAAGAAAAGAAAATGTCTCGCAAATAATTAGCTTATTGAAAATAATCAATAGATCATCAACAACGTTTCCGTTTCAGTACAATTCGCCGAATTTTTCACAAATACTATTCTAGTATTAAGTCCATTGTTATTTTCTGATACAAGAAAATAACAATGGACTCTACTCCTTTAGATTCTGTAACAAAGTGTTTTGCAACAAAACTAAGTAATGCTGCAACTAACATCACCAAGTGGTCCCTTAGTGCATAGTGGACTTGAACTCCAAATTAGCATTTGAACACCGAAATTAAATTAAATGTTGGAATGCTATGACCTCTCCCTTTGCAACAAATAAATGCAGCTTAGAATTAATATACATAATATATAGCACGAAATGTTTTACATTTTGAGATTGCTGGCAGGTTTTTATCATTTTGATGCCGAACTTTGATCTGAATCTGCCATTGTAACAAATTGTAGGCAGAATTCGTACCTATACGATACATGTGAGTAGGTGTTTTTATATATTGTCCCAAGAATCAGGCTTTGATTTATTTAACAGAAATAAACAGACATTGAGATGGCCACTGCTTTGCCTGCTGCTATAACAGTATTGATCATATTATTAAATATTATCGAGACTATTGGGGTAAAAGGTGTAGAGAAATAACGATGATTGTGTGGGTGAAGCTGCGGGCAAATATAAAGACAGACGGACATAGTCGCACAGGATTCCGTTCTTAACTTCGTTGTAGAGAACCCTAAGAAATACCTACAATTTAATGTCAATACTTGTTCAAACTGTAGGAAAAAAAAAGGTTTATCAATTTACCTATTCCACGGGGATTTGAGGCAAAACAGTACGCTGACTAAGCAGAACGCAACTAGAAACTGAAAAACCAAGTATCCGATAAGCATTCGATTCAGTAAAAGTCCAGACATTTAGAATGTGAACCGGACTTCTATGTAATACATTTTCCACTTGAGAGCCGCCGGTTCAAAGAACAACCAAGCATGACACGGTAATGTTAATGTTACTTTGTCACCTTTGTGATGCGCCCTTTACGGCACGTTCTTACATTGTTTTTCTTACGCACCGTTTCGAATTAAACTGTCGCCGTAAATTTACATACATGGAAAAGTAGACGTGGTGTTACGCTCATGGAATAAACGTTGGGAATGTTAATTCTAATGTATTCTTGGGTTGTTTTGTTTCAAATGATTATGTTTATCGTTTAATGTGACAGCACAAGTGTGTGATGGCGTATTTTTATCAAATTTTATTATATGGTACGGCCTATGATTCTGTATAAACAAAAATAAAAGTTCATAATTCTTATTGGATACCTAGTGTCGATAATAAGTAAAAATCTTCATTGAGCGATGCAAATATTTAATAGCGTAAATGTATACATCGTTTTACTTTTGACATACCAGATAAACTAGCTTTATTAATTTCCCATTCCTCTGTTCCCCATCCAGGTACAGAATTTTGCGGTTATTTAATAACAAGCCAAATTAATCCGTTGAATACTCGCGAACGGTAAAATCCAATATATTGTACCGATATTTTACATCGTAGCTAGCTGAAAAATCCAAAGGGTATTTTAATTCAACAAGCACGAGATAAATACAAAGCGGGTACGCTCTATCGCGCTCGCTTACACATATTTTAATTTAATTAACTTTCAAGTGCACATCTCCTTTGTGCTCCGGGGCCAAGACAGGGAATGTTTGCCAGGCAAATGACTGCCCCTCTGAAAGTTTTTCACCGCATATTAAAAATGTGCTTTTACTCAATTAAACGGAGACGCCCCTCATGTTATATGAATGGTTCGTTAATTAAAGTTTTAGTATTGACATTGCAGTGAATGGAGACGCTGGGAGAATTTGTGTTACTCGCCTAATTAGGGACAGAATATTTTCTTGGGTTCAAAGGAATTTCTCGTAAGGATGGCCTAGAATATAGCGTTATTAGATAGTTGGCTTAAACATACCTTATCTCTCATGTTCATTAGAATTCGTTTCCTGACGATCATTTCTTTCAAGCCTTTTTTTAAATATAGGTACCAAAGGTTTTTAGATTGTTATAATTAAAGTGATTTTATGCTGAAACATTAATGTATCATTCCTGGGTGAAAGTTTCGCATACACAAATTAATACTAAGTTTTAATACCTACACAAGTTATGTGGTCGAGGTTGATGAGCTTAAAATAATATCGTCAGAGATGTTTAAGTAATGAATATGCGATTATATGTTGTGCACAAACGGTCCAATTATATTTTAGTCTGATCACCCTGTATGATATTTGTAGGTAAACGATCAGTAAAAAAAACAAGGCAGTAATTTAAAAATCTCGAATATAAGCAAAATCAGAAGCAAATGGCGCGGCAGTTTGATTAACAAGCCAATGAGGTAAATAAAAACCTAAGTGCTCTTAAATAAATGAAGCACCGAACATTATCGGCAGTCGATAACAAAACAAACAAGTCAAACAAGTCAAACAAAGATTTTCAACAGTCGGCAACATAATCACTAAGCAAAAGGGTGAACATCTCGGACTACGAAAGACTCATTGAACACCAATTACCTTGGAGGCCTCTAAAAGGCCTTTAATTAAATCCTTCTCCGATGACGTCATAATTATAGCGTAAATTGGATTGAGACACACCTCTTGTTTTGTTAATTGTAAGTAGAAAATTTCTTATCTAAATTAATGTGCTAACAAATATTCTATTTGGAGGTATGTTTATTTGATGATCTTATCTGAATTGTACTGGTTTCTTTCTGCTTTATAAATCAGCACTTATTAATCCTTGAAACTATGTACATTTGGATGTGTGTTAGCTCGCAAATATGATTGAACGGATTATCATCTGAAACAACGCAAAAGCAACTATTATGTTTGAAATCTGCGCGGGTGGGGCCGCGGGCAGATGATAGTTATAACTTTTTTAGAGTCTCAAGCCTGGCCGTACAACATTTCTGTGTTAAACATTGAAAACAACGTGACCGATTTTAAGCGCTTTTCATAGTTTTAAGAGTTATTGGTAAACAATCTCCTGAATTTATAGCATGTTTTAAATTAATGTAGTTTTCGTTTGATTTTTTTTTAATATAGTTGTAAAGTCGTAATAAATAGGCTATATAATTGATTAAATAAAAATAATTAATTTAGCACAAATGTATGCTGCGTATTAAACCATAATTAACAAAATTACAATGATGTGTATCATTAAAATGTTTTTATGAGTATGTGTACTGATTTGTACATAGGTACCTATGTTCGAAGAAATACTACTTAACATAATGTAAAGGGGCAGTAAGCAAAAGAAAATAAGAATATCTAGTAATATATCAGCTTATTTACGAATAAGTGGGTACTTACTTTGTTTTCTTTACCTACGTTAACAATGGGTTTCAAAGCGAAATTCAATTCCGCGAACGAACATTTTTCCGACATGTTTGAATGTAATACCGTATTGTGTTCGCTGTATTGTAAGGATGCATTTGATGCATCTCGCGCTAAGATATAAAGGACGTCACATAATAATACCATCTTTATTAAGGTATCTTAGTGGTTTGTGTTAGTCCTTGGATTAACGTATCTATCAGACAATCAATCAAACAAAACTTGGTTATAACTAAATACCCGGGTAACATAAAAAATATTGTGTTATCCCTGTAAATGAATGGGTTCATGTGGAATAGCTAAAAATCTGAATTTCAAAATCCACTTTGTATTTTTTTTTATTTAGCATGGCATGATGGTAGCTTATAATAACATCATCATTTTGGATATGTTTTTCTCTCGGATAGCCAATAAACTAACGTCCACTTGTGTGATTTTGCGAGCACAGCTAGTAGCTAAAAACCCCTAGCATATACCTTCAGTAAAGCACTTATAACCGGCTTTCAATACGATCATATAACAGTACTAACTCGTAATTGTCTCGGTTCAATCTATTTTGGCTGTAGATATTTGACTAGCCTAACGCCATGTACGATAATTGGTAACACTATCCAGGTATCTAGCGATGGTCAAAGTTAAGCTTCTACGTATGTGAATCTGATATGCGGTCTATTAGTAACTATTAGCAGTTGGAGAGTTGCTGGTTGTTGGAATAACTAGGATATGTAAGGTAAATTATTGTTTCTCGGTAAGATCAATACGGCTGTGGACACTGAATTCAAATAAATATGGCTTTTACGATAGTTTGTGGTACAAAAAAATGAAATGGTGGTTATATTCAATAAATATTGTAAGTTTTTTTTTATTTTATTTCCTCGATAGAAAAATAACATTTGTTATAAATAGTGACTGCAAACGCTAATGACAGTTTGTGGCCTCATATCCTACGCAATTTTGAAGTTTAGCCTTTACGGCTATTCTACTTTTCGAATGTATAATTACTTTATAATATAATAATTAAGAGTCTGATTCAGCGTCATGACATTGTTCGACGTTTTCATAGGGTTTTTCCAAATTATAATTTTATGAAATTAAGTTCATGTACAGGTGAATATTACAAATATTAACGACAAATTACAACAACCCTGATTCATTAGAGTTCCGTCATAATTGAATACTTACTTATTAAAGGACAACTACTTTTAAGAGTATCCTAAAGTAATAATAAGTGATGTGAAACAGAAATTTAGAGCAATTTTTTTTTTCTGCAACTCGGAATACATCCACAGCCTTATTATTGAAAACAATCGACTGCCGAAAGCTTCGAAGGGGGTTTTATATTTATTTATAGGGTTGATTATATTTTTCAGGATGGCTTCATTACATTGATTTTACGTAAATTATGATATAAGATTAAAAGTGAAATAAAAAAAAAAGCTTTTAGAAATCTCAAAACAATGGTAGTCTGTTTGGCGCAGCCATGAGATACACATGACCCACTATATCTGACACACTATTATTTAAATACAATAAGCTGTTAATAGTTATAAGTTTCTCTATGTAATCTCGTGTCTTGTGTTGTTGCCAAATAAATGTTTTTTCTTTCTTCTTTCTTTCTTTCTTTCTTTATTAAAAAAATAATACGTAAGCGATCGGTATTTAATTACGACGGGAAGTTGCGTTATCAATGTCATTGTTTGCTTTAAGCCTTCCTAAAAAAACATGGCCGCTTGATAATAGAGTAGGCTACGGTACACCGCATTACCCTGAATATTCATTTACTGGACACGTTAAACAATTTGCCAGTCAAATGAGTTTTCTAAAAAGCCGATTAAGCGAGAACTAAAATTGGTTAATTATTTATCGGATGTTGTTTGGAATATGCGACGCGCTGCCTGTTCCGACTTTGCTTTTAGATAACATTTATTTTTATAGCGAGTGCTTTCTTTTTCAAAAATACATATTTTTGTATAGTTGTTTTAAATAAATATGTCTTAAATATTATCCTGATTCATGAAAATATTTTTCCTACATATAATTAGAAAATTTCAATTAAAATCAGGTATCTTTACTAAGGTATAATTATATTGTTGTAATGGTTTGTGGATAAATCCTATAGGTATAAATAAAAGCACTAGCACATTTTTTAGGACCTATGAGATATATTTTAACTAGTTCAGTTTCAACCACAGATCATGGTTTCAACGCAAGCTATTAATTTTATTTGAGTAAAAAATTAATAGCTTGCCATGTTTTTAAATAGTTCCATTTACCTGTATCAACATGGATCCGAGTCATGTTTGCTTACCTGCAACAAAAATATCGAATTTAAAAAAATATTCACAAATTAAACCTGCAATTTGATTACTTATTGCATTTGTGTTACATACACCAAAAAACAAGAAATGTAAACAAAAAGTGGTGGAAAGAAAAAACACTAATCACAGCAGTAAATATTTTACACTAGCTGCGCCCGGCGGTGTTACCCGCGATAAAAAGTATCAAAAAAGAAAACATCTATCCCACGGGAACCATACATTTTACCGGGATAAAAAGTAGCCTATGTGTTATTCCAGACTATAATCTATCTCTGTGGCAAATTTCATCCAGATCCGTTCAGCCGTTCGGGCGTGAAAGAGTAACAAACATCCATCCATCCATCCATCCAAACTTTCACATTTATAATTAAATATTTTACATTAGAATGCAGCAGGACATCTTTTTATTACTTAGCCTCCTCAAAAATATACAAAAATCTCAAAGCATCACTGTGCAAAACCGTGCACCAAGTGAAGACTAAGCCTTAATCTTTACCTCGAAGCGGGATCTCCTGTTTAAATGTTGGCACAAAACCCCCGCCGTCGTTGGCTCATGGCGCAGCGCAAACAGTGTACACACAGCCGAATATTGACGGCAAATGTTAAATTTAAAGAAAATATTCATCATTTTCTTATAGATACATGTATGTGTTTTCAACTCTATGTGGATAAGGCTGTGGATAAGAAATAATTGTGCAACTTCGACTCTAAATTTGAAATGTTAACGTTACTTATTTGCCTTAACAATTTCGTTTGGACTCTAAAGCTTACATTATGCTATACAGTGATTAAAATATGAATTCAGATGAAAACCAGGCATGATTGAGCTCGGCTATCCGCAGGCTAGGAATTGGGTTTTTTTTTCATTAAATATATCTAACCAACAAGAACTAATCTTTTGATAAGAAATTATTTACCATTCACTTTAGGTCTTTTTCAAAGCAAAGTAACATGTTCTTTCAATGTTACAATACATGACATCTAGCTTTATGACGTCGACGGGTATCTTCTGCATTTACCGTACCAACTTATCTCTTCTAATCTATCTTATATTATCATCTCTTTAATATTACAGTTGAATAAACCAAACCACCTGTACGTAGATAAGCTGATATACAGCGGTATATCCACAGCTCTGACACGACGGCACCGTCCGTTTCTATTTAAGATGCAGCCCCTTCGCGATAAGAACACCAGATGTCGCTCTTCGATGTAATTGCGTTTGCCTTTGTACTAGTAATGAAAGGTTGACGAAACTGATATAGCTATCTTTAATCAACGCCAACTTGGACCAACGATGCGGGTGTTTGACGGCTATGTTGTAGATAGTATGCGAATCATGCCAATTGTTATTGTAACTAGATAATGTACGTGGGACAACAGTTTGGTGTTTACTAAAGGTGATTGCTGCGGTGAAAGCTGGTATTGGTGATCGGCTCTGACTCAGATAAAAAGATTGATCAAATTTACAAAAGTTTAAATTCATAACCGGTATAATCAGAATAAAACAATGTTATAGTACAACTTAACGGTCTGATTAGCAGCGCAATTAGCCCGTTTTCCGTGCTGAGTGTCCCGGGTTCGAATCCTGGTAGGGACAAACTTTTTGTGATGGGCACGAATGTTTGTACCCCAGTCATGGATGTTTAATATATCTTTAAGTAATATATACTGCTTTCGCCCCCAGTCCATTGTACGATACCCATAATACAAGCGTTGCTTAGTGCGGGACCGTATAGTTAGTGTGTGTTTCTGGCGATATTATTATTATTTATAACTTCTTACAAAATGCGTACGCAATAAAGGATTGGCGATACGGTATAACATCATTATACTATACATTAGGCATCAGGCAGTCAGTAAAAAAAACATTTTCCCACTACACCAGTAACACACAAACGTAAGGAAACTAATCTCTTTGAGACAATACTAAGGCAATATCTTTGGTTTACGACGGCCGTCCTGGTTGGATCTACAAATATTTGAACAAGCGCCTCACTGTGGCCCATTGTCTAGGTCAAACTAATTTTGGGATCCTCTGAAGCAGTAATTTAATTTTGCATTAAGACCATCAATTAAATTTATCCGGTTAACCTTTTAATTAAAGTTATTTACGGGGGTCTTCTACTCGGAACTGTTCTGTACGCTAAAAAGAACAACACTCTACGCTCAATAGAAAAGTTCATTAGTAATATAATAGGCACATTATTCATTTTCAAATTGCCTACCTATCAAATTATGAATTTGCTTTGCCGCATGTCACCACGTAATTTGCTGATAGTGTGTTACGAGAAAAACCTTTTAAGCCTTTGTAAGTTAATGTCCGTCTCTAGGTCGACCGCAAGCTGCCTCGCTCGAGTGCTGTCATCTATCATTTGCCTCGATGTGAGCCCGCATGCGGCCAGTCTCGCGAGGAGGCACGACTGGTCTATACTGGGCCAACTACACATACTCTTGTTTAGTACGACTAGAAGGGCTAGCACGCAGGTCAACGAATTCTATTTCACAGATTATCTCGCACCGAGTCGCTCTCTCTCTTCCGTAATCAAGCGAGGGAAAGAGACAAAATCGATTTAAGTCACATTTTGTTTCGTCACAGCCGTCTGTGCTACTAGTGCAGGTGCGTAGTCTTACTACGTGTAATATTAAAAAAAGAAAACTCAAGCGTCAGACAAAGAAAATATTTCATAGTTTAACACAAATAATGTGTAACCACAAAGTGTCATTCAAGATAACGGTGCGATGATTTTATTTTAAACAATACGTGGATATACAAAGTTGGGTAAAAACCGTATGAACGAGTAACTGCATTGCGGTGCTGGGAAATTATGTTAAGTATCTATAAAGTCTTGGTTACCTACGAACAACGTAAATTCGCGGCGTATAGCCCATTTGCGATGTACAGCAGCGGTTTCTTAATCCCTTAAGGCACTCTAATAAGAACTACGTATGCTTTAAAATAAGTTCAGATCATACGGTCTGTGGATTTTATAAAATAGTGCATTTTACTTCTGAAAAATGCTTTGTAATGTCTTTGAAAATTAATAAAAACTGTAATTAATGTGGTTCTTGTAAATTATACAATTGAAATGTTAAATATTAGTAGAAATATTTACCAATTTAATTTTAAAAAAGTACATAAATTATATTTGCCGTGTACCCTGTAATTAACATTATAACCCAAAATTAAATGTATTACTCGTTCAAATTTGGTACCCATTTCTTATGAATAAGAATTATTGCAAATTAAATATGTATTACTTATGTACGTAACTTTATAAATCTATTTTACCGAGCACAAGATTGAAAAAGATGGCTCCATTTTCACACAACTCGAGCATTTTGCGGAACGTTCTGGTCGAACGCATTGGTAGCTTCTCCGCAGACCCATACATCACTTAGTCACCCATAACGGGGTTACCTACTTGGCATTACGACGCCAACTATATATTCTACAGCTAGAATATTTATATACTACATAATTACAACGATATCGACATTACTATAGAGACCAAAAAGTGTCAAATTAAACTATTTTAACAAGAACCCATAACATGTTAGTCTATTTAGAATTGGCAAAAATAATATAACCAGCAAAAAGCATGAAGTATGAACATTGTAGTATTTTCTGGACGATTTAAAATATATAACATATCTTATACAATATCTGTTGTAGCTTGCACATAGCTAAAATGTAGCACGCACGAGCTTCATTTTATTGCAAACTTTTAAAAAGCCAAGTCCCAGAATAAATAAAAAATATTCAAAAATAAATCGCAAATCACTTCACTTTCCATTACCCGCTCAGCATGTAAAATCACAATGTAACAAGTGATTGACAATTGTTTTTCTACACCGATGGCCTGTTGATTACACAATGCTTTTGATCAACACGAAACAGCGTGTCCAGTAATGGCATTCAAAAAAATTCGTCATTAAAAGTCAATTGGATTTACTTGTTGTCGTTGGGAGTGCGGCTGGCAATCAACTTCACCAATTAGAGCTTACCTTTTGCACAAGGCTTGACTTTATTATTTTATACATTTAACGTGTTTAACTGAAAATACTGAGTACCTCTATTAAAAATATAACCTCGTTTAAAACTTAACTATATTACTGTTCAAACGCAATACAATCCTATAAAAACTGAATATTGCTATATAAGGTATAACAGAAATAGTGTAAAATATTTTAACAGGTTAACAAGTATATCATATAGGATCATGTTTATGTATAAAATATTTATGTATATGTTTATTTTTTTATGAAGGCGAACCAGTAGCCTTTCAACTCTTAGATGTTTTTTTTTATTATTAATTTGATTTTTTCTTTTGGAATGTTGTCTTTATTACTGGTCGTCCTGTTAAAATATTTTACACTATTATATTTACACCTTATACATCACACCTGCCTAATTAGCATGAAATTGTACTTAACTGAAACAACGTGTTTCTTATACCATATTTCAACTTAAAACGACAGCACGGAGTGTAATCTCAGATAGTCGAGCTATAAACATAAACGTTTCATTCAATAAAACTCGTTGCAAATTGAGTCCCCGAGGGCCGCGACGTATTTACCTACAGAAGCAACCCGATCAAGCAACAACCACTAACACCTCGTACAGACTATGAGCGCGAAGCTACACTAACACTTATTAATAAATAAGATTTTATTTAATATTTAAAAAGGGTAACGAACCAAAAACACGAAATTCTAGAAAAAAAATATCTAAATTATATTGTTTTTAATGGCAAGCCCATAAAGTTAATTTCCAAAGTAAATTAGTGTAACATAAGAAAGTGATTAAAGAAAAAAGTCAACGTTAATGAGCTGTGGCAATTATATAAAATAAATTAAACTAAATAACAATAAATTAATCCGCAAATTATTTTAATGCAACTATCATCAAAATCGATACTAAATTTAGTCTAAAAGGACATTCAGAAATTTACGATAGCGCGTTTTTTACAGTTTTTTGGCTCAATCTGTACACGGCGTAAGTTAACTAGTCTACGTTCAAAATATTGCTGATTCAAATAAAAAACCGATTGCTATCTCACTTTGATGTTGTCGGAGGAAATGAGATCTGCTTCCGATCCGCGAGAAAAGGGAAAAATCTCCTTCCAGGTTTAGGGTACCGCAGGTAACACAGTGAAACGGCAAACACATTAACTTGATTCCAATATTTTAATGGCAATAGACTCTCCCCATATTACATTGTGACCAAAATACCATCGGTAAAATACGGGTGCACTACAGTGCACCTCTGCGTACCCCTTCGGGGTTTACAGACGCGATAGTATATTTAATATTTAACTGAGGACTATGTACTCTATATAAAATAATATTTAGCAATAAAATAGAAGCGAGCTTACAATTGATATATTATGTCTAATTAAAAAAGTCTACGGATCATTAGAAGTTTTTGTAAGTGCTTTTTAAATGTTAAAAATTAAATTACGTTATAAATAAATTCCGTTTCCGGGATCAAAGTTAATAATGATAATAGCTGATATAATCAACTAAAAATAGATTTAATAACTTTAATAGTAAAGATAGCAACTGAATGACCACCAACAGCAATAGGTACTTCTCTATTATATCACTCGCAATAGCTTATGATTGTATAAAGTTAATATTAGGTTTTTCATTTTGAAATAAAACTTATTTTACAGATTTTATCGCGTTTATATTATGTTTTTACGTTCCCGACGTTAACGAAAAATATAAACGCGATAAAATCTGTAAAATAAGTTTTATTTCAATGTGTAGTATTGGCGTAAACATAAGAAATCAGTAGGTTTATCATTTGTTTCATCTACAGAACCATAAAGAACAGATTATACGACTGGCTAAACTTTTTAAATTTCCCCGTGATTGTCAAGAGGACGGATAGCGCGGCGTATCACCGTGAAGGGCCCGGTGTCGACTTTTGACCGTTTCAAGTGCCGATCTAATTTGCCGAATCGCGGAAGCATATGAAATTTAATCGATTCGCCTCGCCGAGAATCGTTCCCGATAATACCATTAGGTTTTCTGAGACATTTGAAATGAAATCGAGACGTTTCACGAATTTGTTATAGGGAATTAGTGTTAAGTCACCCGTTTTTTTAATATATTCGGATCGTGATAATTCAGGGACAACTCTCGGTGTACGTTAAAAGTGAAGCCTAAAAAATCCTGGTGGAGCATGTTGATTAAAAGGTAGACCAGATATTTTTTATGCTTCACTTTTAGTGTACGCCGTGTATTGTCTGATCATTCTAACCAGTCTGTGGATAATCCACATAATATCCAGAGCAACGGCCGAGCCGTTGCGTTATTTAGATTATTCTGTTTAATCACATGGTTGCCTTACAAAGCCAATCGCGCTCTGTTATGCTTATGACACAGATATGCTTGGAATCGAATAGGATGTCTTCTCAAAGGGAACATATACTCGTATAATGTATATGTTTTTATAACAATAATAATACACCATCACGCCTGTAATCCTTAGAGGAGTAGGCAAAGTTGCACTGCAATTCACCTACATTTTAGCTGATGGTATTTTGGTTCCAATGTGATAGGGGGCGAGCCTATTGTCATTATACCAGGCACTTTGTTACTCAATAGGCCGTAGTCCACCACGCTGGCCCAGTGCGGTTTGGTGAACTTCACACGTCTTTTGACATACGTGCAGGTTTCCTCACTATCTTTGCCTTCACCTTACAGCAAGTGATAATCTTTATAGGAAATGAGATTCGCACATGAAAATCCGGAAATCTCAGAAGTGCGAGCCGGGGTTTGAACCAGCGATCCTTGTTTCCAAGGCCAGCATTCCACCGACTTGGCTATCACTGCTATATATTTATAAAATGTATTTCACAATATTTATAGGAGTAAGGATATGCGGAAAATATACAGATGATTCAGGAAGGGTATACTAAGCCTTGAATCTGCGCATCTTTCGCTCATTTGTAATCATTATGTGACGTCAGTATTTCGAAATGTCGATTTTTTTTAAATAAAATGTATTCCCAACAAAATGATAATTGTGACCCTTTCTGAATCACCTGTATATAGATAACAAACGATTTATTACCTAATGTTAACCGGCTTTAAATCAGCCCCACCGGAGATATAATAATTAAATTTAAGACAACAAACGAAACGCGACGTGCACCGCTTCAGAAAGTCAACGATGAGAAAGAAATCTCGGATTTGTGAAAATATAACTTTCCCCTAACACAAGGTTTTCCTACGTTATTTCTCTGCAGTCGCAGGTGAAATATATCTCCGGATAATTGGATAAAGAACGCGTTCGCGAGAAGTGATGCGAGGTGGAAGTGGGGGGGTGAGGTGGTTGGGTAGTAAAAAATCGCGACGACCAATGATCTCGTGCTTGAATATAAATCTTTTGTTTTTTCATATTAAGGAGAATGCGTGTTTAGGACACTTGATTTATAGGACGGAGAAAAAAATATACATTTGGAAAAAAAGACTTGACGGAGAAAAGTTATGCAGGTGGTCGTTCGGTGATATATTTAATATATTTTTCGTATTTAATTTAGGTACACCGCGAATGTGCAATTTAAATTTGGTGATAGGTACAATGCGTATGTAACTGCATTTAATTATTTATACAATAATTAGGATGGTTGCAACATACCGTAACTGTTATTCGTGAATAACAAAAATCTACAATATAACATTTTTATGTTCCGTTGCCACAATACCGCTCAAACCGCATTAAATTAATTCTGTCAAACACACGAATTAAAATAAGACACAGAACACCGCACGTCGACCGGACCATTTGTAATGAGCTTTTACATAGTACATGAATTATATGACAGGGATACCAATTCTCACCGCAACGTTGGTTTAATATGAAATCGCTAAATAACTTAAATACCAGCCCTACAAATTGCAAGACCGCAAAGTATCGGAATAATTCGTTATTCCGTTCGCCACAAAAATATTTCGATTATTATGATCGATAGAGTGAATGACAAGAATCTTTTTAATGTTACTCTTTGTCGGTATACTTCAGTGAATATCTGTTTAAAACGCTTCAAATAATATAAATAGGTATAAAATAATTTCCATGGAGTTATTGCCTCAATTTTGTAGTAACTATCTGTGAAATCATACATATTGTCACATAACAAAATCTTTAAGGGGGGGGGGGGGGGATAAATTGTATGAACAAATACACAGTTGTGTATATGATCCGTTTAAAAGTTATTACCCCAATCAAATGATTATCGTTCTTAGGCTATGACTAAACATTAAAAAATAAAATTATTTGATAAATGGTTAATAACAAACAGTGAAAGATAAACTGTGACCGGTGATACAATATACGAAGCTGAAAAATTAAACAGCTAATATGCTACACAGTTAGCAAACGAGCTACGAGAACAATCAGGAAATCGGAATATTTACTCGTACTTCAAACGAAACTACGTAGAACACAGTGTGTTACGTGAAATGTTAAAACACAGAAACCTGACTACACAACGAGTTTAGCATAGCGTAAGCTAACAATAAGTTGCCTTTTGCTTCATTGCAATTTGGAGCATGTATGCTTGTTCGGGCGAATTGAAAGGTTGTTTCCAAAAAAATGCGTTATTTGATATTATAGGAGAAAAGAAAGCCCATTGTAAAGGCAAATTGATGATAAACATATATTTATATTTTAACGGACAAGAATAAGGGGAAGGATCATCCAAATACTACAAATAGCCTACGCTATGCTAAATATGAAAAGGCCACCAAATGAAAAAGTGCAAAAGTGCGACACACAAATTTAATTCTAAACAACAACAAAAAACAGAAATTTATTTGATTTCGTTTTGCGGACAGTGAGTGAGTGATTCAGAGATGTATTTACAAAGTCAAGCCCCAAACACACGAAAGGGTTAGCGTGACGGAAATTGAGTGCGGTGAATAATTCATATATATTTGGTTACCTTGACCATTTCACGAATACGACCGTCTGCCGGCGCGGGAAGACGCCACGTCCGAACTCAACACTCTTTATACTTAGGCACTAACTCAAGCCACTACTTTCTATCAAAGTCACTTTTACTGTCTTCGTGCGCAGTTCAGGATAATAGCGGGTCCTGAAAATTAATTTGAGAGTTAATAAAATAAACTAATCAACTTTAATATGTAGAGTCAAGTTATGAAAACAAATAATGGCTCTCAGCTGTTTCTTAGATTTGAGAAAATTAATTAGAGTTTAGATGTTCATGGACTTAATAAATATGCGGTTTAACTTATTAATTTAAGTTTTGTATCACAAAACTGTGATTGAATTTAAAAATAATATATAAATTACTAACTAATTTTAATATTATAAATAATAGTGTATTTAACAGCCGTAGGACAAGAAAAAAGTATTTTCAAGCAGCTTAGCTTGCTAGCTGGCTAGCTTTCAAGTTACTTAGTGGAATTATGCAATCCATTATTGCAGCATGATTCCATTGTTACGCAAGATACCTGGATATTTTCCTAATCAAATTCTTATGATAGCAGCGGTAAATTATTTCGCTGGTTTTACTATTATTTTCTTGGTGTCGAAATTTAAAACTATATTCTATAATTCAATGTCGTATAGGGTGCGCATTTAGTAATTTCCCCTTGTAACTTAAGTCATCTAATCTACAGCCTTGACATTGCACAGCATAGGAGAGCTACGCGACAGGAGCGCGGCCAGGTTCAATCGCGAGTGTAATAGGTTACCAATTTGCTTGGCCCGATGTCGATATTGGCAAACCTATTTTTTTCATTTTAAGCGAGTTTCAAGTTTGCTCTGCGGAATTAGTTTACATCGACGTTTGATCGGATATTCCTTTAAAGAAGTTACGCGACGGAAGCGAATTAGCTTTTTCTTTACATTTATGGAATGTATTCTATCCAGGTGTTCGTTTTTTGATCGACCGTTGTACATTAGATGCAGCTTTATGTTGTTTATTGACTTTTTATATACATTTTCTGGATATTGTAGTTTTTACACATCATGATAGATCATATAGGGTAGACCCTATACCCCCATAGAATCAGTGGCTCAAGCAATAGTTAGAGAGATTGCTTGTAAGTTCGTCTACCGGCTTGGAACAAATTGTGACGATGTTATTCTTTGACTTTCTCAAAATCACAGCCACAGCGGTCGAGAACTAGTCCTTTATCGGAACCGCTCTCAAATATCTTTAAACGTAATGTAGATGACCACTGCATTTTCTAAGAACATTTCACTGCCAGCCTGGCCAAATTAATTGTTGTTAATTTAAAAAAACAGCTTTCCTTATTTTAAATAAAGAACTTAAATAAAAACAGTAAGTCATTAGAATTCATACATAATAAACTCGGCTCGCAGTCAACGCCGAGAGACTTCTTATCTCAGTTAAATTTTTATTGTCAACTTGTTTGAACTTCTGAAAATTTAATAGGGGGCGTCTCACGGTGAAACGTAAATGTTTGTTGACTTCCAACATTGTTGGTGTACTTTGCATATAAGGAAATACTAAGTTGAATACATTTCAATGTATATGACAGCTCTAAAAGATTTTTATGTACTCGATGTTGGATTCGTATCTTTTACGAGTATGTGTTCCTTTAAAATCTATACATGTTTGTGTAGAGAAGATACAGAACAACGATTGGTTCATGTTTCTACAATGTTTAGTGATTTGTTCTAACGTCGGCTTCCAGTTACCCTCTTTTAACTGACGTTTGGTATTCACTAGGATCTGCAGCTACTCTCTGCTCTCCAAGACCCGAAGTTGCAAGAATGAATTAGGCATTGAACGACTTAATAATAATTTCTTCACTGTCATTCATACATTGCGTTACACCGACTACATTCCTGTGTTTGTGTGTGTAGTTTATCTAAATAAATGCATACTTTTTATGATTTATCAAACTGATTAAGGGTGCTTCAGCACAACCCGTACGTTCGTACTCATATCTCTGTGCAGGAAGTGGTTAATGATAATAATAACATAAATGTTTTCATTCCGGTAAGGTAGACGGGTATACAAAGCCAATAAGGTGGGCGGTACGTGAATGCTCGTTTGTTATATTCGGGGTATCATGACGAAACTGGTCTTGAAACTTTAGAGGGGTTTATGACGTCTGACCTAAAGATTAAAGCAACGTCGTCATAACCTTATGATAACGGTACCTGCGCTCTAGTTTAAAAGGACCTAGCCAATACAATATTAGTACCTACATTTAACATAACTATGTTTTTAATTGGCACTCAAAAATGTTTGAAAGAGTACACCATTTCTCAACAATAAAATGGACAAATTAACCAGCATGACTTTATCAGCGACAATCTTTCCGTTGGACTGTTTAATCTCTGGGGAATTAAGTCGTTTCAGCGGCCGGAAGCGCGCCGTCCGCGCCGATTCTAGTCGGAGTCGCCGGAAGTCTTGCCGCTGAGCCGCTTCCGAGGCGCAACACGGCGGAGGTTTGATCGATTTATGTTACTGAAAAATTTATAACTAGCTAAAAGAACTCTATTTATTGAGGTAAAGATATCCTGTGCTATTTTAGACATTGAAAACTCCATAAGTATCTTGCCGTCAGAGCGATTACTCAATGTGTGTAATCTTAAAATGATCACGTTATGACACAATTGTAATGTTTTCGGTAAGATATAGAATAACGGCGAAGTCATGTAAAAAAAAGTGAAGACGATTTTGAAACCAGAGAGATGATCAGACAATATATTAAACAAGATTTTTGTAAAGGTTTATTTTATATAATTCGACGGTATAAATTTAACGCTCGCCAAGGGGTTATGAGGCATGTACAACACTCCTACTGTAAAACATGCGTAATAAACATCTGACAATCAAATTTTTGTACGCGACGCAAGGCGACATAATGAACATTTTCCCCCTCCAGTAATCCACTACATAACGTCCATTTGTTTTGTCCCAATTCACAACACTCTAAGCCCACAGTGGGTTGAATTCGCAGCCGCTACGATACCGATACGATTTTATTACGACTCGGGTGTAAACTTTCGTGCTCATCACACAAAGTTTATCCCCACCAGGATTCGAACCCGGGACCCTCAGCACAGGAAGCTGGGATACTACCAACAGAGCCAATTAGGTCGTCAGATATATAACATGTTCATTAGTTTGATGCATTATCAATTATAAACGAATAATAAAAATCATCATTAAAATTTTACGACTATGTTTGTATGTAGGTACAGTCGTACAAAAATCGTATCGTTGAATTCAAAGAAGTGTACAAGCGTGTACAAATTGTGCGTGAACCATTAGTGGCACGCGAACCACCAATTACAGGGCGCGTGGCGTTAAAAATTAGTTTATATACTACCTCGCCCTTTTAACTAGCAGGAATGTGGCCATAAATGTTATCTATCGCTCCTAGCGTACAATATTTCCTTTAAACTATTCGAAACAAAACGGCAATGGATGGCCGTCGTTGGTGATACGACCGGCATGTTGGATGGTTGTGATTTATGTCGTTCACTGAGACGTTCAGCTTATATCACGATTATGTTTGTCATGGAATGCAACATTATTTTGTAGATTGTAGTTAATTTTGTGTAAGGTAAGATAGAGCAACCAACGGACGCGGACACGGTTCCCGTGGCCCCCTCATCACAAGGACCACCTGTGGGGTTTTATTCGGTTGGAGCCCGACATAACCCGCGTGCATGCCCCGAGGCTTGCTCCGGTATCCATGAAGATTTCCACTTGATAAAATAAGAGCCAGCAACGTATCCATGGGAAGACATTCCAATCGATACTTTAATTCTGAATCGATACTTTTCCAGTGTCGATCTGCTCTAATCTGATTTGCTCTGCGTTGATTGAAAAGTTGGTCACCCTTACACAGAAGCTCTTTGCCTGTCTCAATCGCGATCCTAATCCAAAACTACAACTACATAATGTTCCAAACATAATATCGCACAACAATTTCTCGTTAAATGCCGTTAGGTTAGAAAAAACTTTCTCTACGAAGTCGGTTAAAAAGAACTATCGTCATCAATTGTCACCTGTAGGTAATAATAGTGAACAACGACAGAGCTAACCTATCGAGCGCCCTTTATTAGAAAACTTTTCCCGTATAAGTAGAGGTCATGGAAAAATAAAGCTGCGGTACGTGCTACAAGTATAGGGTTGCCACCATCTAATAATATTGAAACAACCACCCTGAAGCAAAATAATCCAAATATCTTTGAAATTAATTGTAAAAGCCTCCCAAAAAAACGAACACGATTTAGTAGATATATTATTTTCTGGCTGTCCTGTCAAACTTCGTACCGCCTGAGAAACAAATGTATGAGAAAATTAATTATCTTTACTATTATTAATAAAATAAAACTGATTTTAAGGATTTTATAGCGTTTATTTTCTGATTTACCGTTCTCGACATTTCGGATGCTTTAAAGCAACCATGGTCACGGGAGGACTGAGGTATTTGACGTCCTAGTGTCAATGTTTGAATTGGGGTACCCTCACATTTAGTTGTTGTTTGCGGTCCGAACAATGCAGTCTTGAGGTCTTGCAATGTTGCGCATGGTTTTGGATTAAATTATATTAATTATTGGCTCATCAAACAAATATTCTAAAATCAAACCCCTAAAAACCCATTTCATAAGTTCTCCTCCTAAATGTAGAGGGTAAAACCCCTAAGGTGGAACCACTGTACAAATAAGACATAACGACGAGACAGGATTACGGTTAAGGATAGGTTATTGGAGAGCAAGACTACTCTAGTAGTACTTAACTTTTGCTTAAATTTAGTGACTCATCCAATTGCACATACGGGTTTTAATTTAAAACGAATAAGCGGGAGTCTCTTTTTTTTTAATTTTCATAATTTCTGACAAAACAGATCAAGTATACCACCGTTTAGAGCGTAATAAAACTGTCTCAGCAAAACGCACACCTTATTGCAAACTAAAAGTAAAAAATCTAGCCATTATGAATTAATTATAAAGGGTAGCAAGTAATTTAATAAACTATATTTCACCAGAATTGTACAGTGACAAAGAAAGCTTATGAAACCCAAGCAATAATGAAATATTTTACAAAACCGGTGTTTTTTTTTTCAAATTTCACTTTTCATTCAACCCTAAAACGAAGAGACGGGACTTAAATCTTTAGGAATGTGTTCTTTTCGCGAAACATTAATTATTTATCGAATATTCAGATATAATATATGTTATTTTTATATTAATAAATAAATTACTAATTAATAATAATAAAAATATACAGTTTATTGAGCGAAGAGAACTAAACAATCGACATAATATGATAAAAATAAACAAAAGTAACTAAACAATTATCCTACAGATTGCCGCTGCGATCGCGAAGGTAGAGTAGCCTAAAGGCTGACAGCATTTTCTCTGTGGTTAGCCCATTTGATTAGCTACCATAAAAAAAAATACACATGAAAATACAGAAATTTGTATCACCAAGTCAAGAGCCTATTGTCTCCCTATATTTACATTTTGAATCAATATGCGTAATTAAATTAAACTGTTGCATTTATCAAAGGTTTTTTTTTGGACCGCGCATGTTAACGAGGCTACACAGTTGGTCTGGATCCAACAATTGCGATGTTCCGAATAATAACATAACTATTTTGAAAACAAACGGTCTCCATCCGCCCGGAGGTAACAGAGTAATTTGATAAATAAGAGAAACACATCATGGTATTGTTTTACGGTTTGTTATGGCTATTCCATTTGGAGTAAAAATCAAATATATTGTTTCGATGTACAACAAATTCTGCGATGAAGGTTGTGAACTCGGTCTATTGTTTTCGTTATATTGTTATGGTAACGTATATGGGAGGGCCATTTGTTTTTCTACTCAAAATATTTCTTAAATTAAGACCAATTATTTATCCTATAGGTAAATTATATACCTATTATACACAATCAATTATAAAAAAATATATGCCTAATAAAAAAACTAACTCCGCATTAAAAGCCACAAATGCGTGCATATTCTAAACCCAGGAGTCACTTTAAATACTATATTTTCTTATTTTACGCATCGATATCGACAAAGTTAGGGTTGGGAATGATGGACGGGCCCATTAACCGGTGAACGCCGGTTTATTGCGGGACCCGCGACGTTTATATTGTTCCATAGATAATGCCCCGTTATTTAGCCCACCGCACTAATATTCGGTCGTTATTCGTCCAAGACGTCGCTCCTCGTTAGCGAGGAAAGAATCTGATGTACACCGGCTGTATCATTTCCATTGAACCACCCCCTTTTATCATTTTTGACATTATTCGAAGCGGGCTTATGAAGCTTTTAAGGGAAAATAAATTTAAATTGCTGCTGTTTATTGAACATTTGTTTCATCAAATAAATAGGTATATATAAGTTGTACATAATATATAGATATATGGTATATAGGCATAAAAACACGATGCGTATCATACACTTGTGAGAGTAAAAACAGGAGTGTTTATTTCTTTTAAGATATGAAAGCCAAGATCATTTATGGTTTACTCTATACCAGATATTTTATGAGTTTTCTAGACCTAATTAATTCAGAGGAGTATTAGAAACAATATTTAAAATTGAATTTATCTTAATCCACCTATTAAACTTCGTATGGTTCGCCGAACACAGTTTCAGACTACGATGTTAGCAATTTCGTAGACCTACAATCGATTATATCTAAGTTTCGAAGCGCCAACTCACATATTTCATCGCTTACTTAGTTTGGGTTGTGTTAAACCCTGTCTTATCTATTGCCTGGAGCGTAAGAAGGCCTAGACTTCTTTTAGTAAAAGCAACGTTTGCACTGTTTACATTAAATTACAATTTGAGTTGTTAGTGCTACTTCTACACTTCAGAAGTACGAATATTTATACTATATGTCGCACCACTATTTTATCCTCTAGTTATTGGACCCCCATCCTCGATGTCATGGCATTATAATGGTAAAAAAAGGAATTGTGTCATTAAAAAAAATCATCCTGTCAAAAAGTTTTTGTAATGCAAGATAAAATGTGATTATAAGTCCCCTTATTGAAATAAAACTAATGTTACAAAATTTATCGTGTTTATTTTTTTTTACGTTCTCGACGTTTCGGCTGCTTTGTAGCAACCATGGTCACGGGAAGACTGCGGTGTTAGACGTCCTAGTACACGGGGTATCCTCAAATGTAGTTATTGTTTGCGGTCCGATTCCCCCCCCCCCCGAGCAGTCCCCGATATGTCCCTTTATGTTCAAATTCTAATTCGATTGCATTCCGTATCCATACGCACACGTGCGAATATGTAAATATACGAACGTAAACCTGTTATATTGTAGAATGCCATCGGAGTAACAACTTTATGTTACTTGTTTTAACGAATGTTTTGTGTGAGTAAAACACGCAAGCTAATTGTCTGCAACATGCAAGACTAATGAGAAACCTTCCAGTTTCAGTAATAACAGAAACACTGCATACCTAATTACGTAAATATGTTTACAGAACGCAGACAAACAATGACAAAGCGAGAATTGAAAGCCAAATACTCGTGCGAGAGCACTACATTACATCTCAAGCGAATCACAATACGAGGTGGTGTCGAAGGCTGCACATAATAGAAAAGCGAGCGGGTCCCCTATACATAGTAAGCATTGAATCACTATGAAAGTCGGGAATTGTTGGTAGTTTTGTCGCAATTTCATGTACATTATACAGTTTTGATTACTCAGTAGTATCGTCAGTCGGATAGAGGAATTGAAGGCTAGACGGTCAAGATTAGTTGACAATATAAAAAAAGAAATAAAACACACATGAGATGAGCACTGTATAGAGATTGATAACGCGAACAAAAAGCGATGATATGCTTTAATCGTATGCCAAACCAAGTTTTACAGGATTTAAGGGACTCGTTAACGATAACTTTGGCTAAAGGTAACGCTTCATTGCTAGGTATAATCAAAATCAGAGGAATGATTTATGCCGAGAGTCACGGATTACAAATGTAATTTTTGAGCGCGCAATGTATTTAAAAAAAAGCGACAACTACGTAGCGCTCCCTGATATACCAGTGATGAGCACGCTCGAGCGTATCAAGTTTAAATTTACATTGCATTTTCAGGCCCTAATTGGCACATATTTTTTATTTAAAATGAAGTTCAGATGGACTTTTATTATTATTTCAAGCTAAAATCAATTTAAAAATACTGAAAATGAATCACATAGTCCATGAAAAGATCGACGGAATATTCCAACTCCGGGAGTTCAGAATTATGAGTTGAATCCTTGGTATCAGTTTTCGTTACGTAGACACTTACACCATATATTATTATTATAGTTATTTGTGTGTATATGTTCCGCTTCACGCTACGCCACTGCCGTAGCTGTACCGCAGCTTGCCACCCACGAGAATATGAAACAAACGACAAAGCTCGTAGCGGTCTACGTGGCGCTTCCGTAGCAAAACTCGTAGCCTACTACGCCGTGGCAGCGGGATACATCTAATGAGGGCACTGATATTCTGCCGTTCAGCCGACGGCCGACTCGAGCGGCCTCTATAAATTGGTTTCATGCATATTTATTTATTCAAATATATGAATTGAAATCTCTACGACTACTGAAATATGGCACTCGTGAACGAAAATTGAATCAACACGGTTAATTAAGTTGACAGGCGTAGTAATATTGTTCGTGATATAAACTGATTGAATAAAAAGAGTTACTTAAGGAACCGCTCTCGTGGTGTTATTCAAAGTAATATTATATACTGGGAACAACAAAAAAATAATATTTTGATCTTGTGACGTATGGGAAGACCGGTGTTTAATGAGTAAACATATGCACTGGAGCAGTTACTAATTTTGTTTTTTTTTTCAGGATGCACGTTTACAAAAGTGCACGTGTGTTAAAAGTTGCAGCATAATAGTTTTTTGATGACCTCGCTCGGTGAAATTGAGCTTGCGGTAGTGGGGCTGATACTGGCAAGTCGGTGAAATCACTTTGTTTTGCTAAATTTATTTTATTATATTTAAAAAAAAACGAGTGAAGCTTTCTCAATACACTTCTACAGAATCAGTCAATCAATAAATAAGAAACTCGCTTTTAAGCAGTAAACAATTGAACTCGAGCAACGAATCTTACTGATAATAAATGAGCCGAGCGTCTCAAAGCTCAGAACTAATTAAACTCGGTACGGCAATCAATACTTATAAACGTAAGTTTAACTTGCACAAGTAATTGGGCAAAAGTTCATCTCAAATATTGATACAGGTGTTGCGTCTCGGGTGGAGACATTCTTTAAGGCGCTAATCATACTAGAGACAAATAGACTAGATAAAACTAAGACCGCACTATGAGAATAGTTGAGGTTTTGATAAATTACTTGTCAAACCTTTAAGCTTTTTTTATTCAAATTTATTAACCGCTTTTATAATTAGTGGGCACTAAACTAATCATATTGTCATGTCATTGAAACGATACTTTTTTTTTTAATTTGAGCTTCAGTGGATCATCTGTCGGTTTAAAGTTTAAGCTGTTAAAATCGACTTACGATATTTGCCCCGGACCATTCACATAACGGTAGATTAAAAAACTTGATGTAAAAAACATAAGTCTTACACTTATAACATTTTTTTATCGCCAGACGAAGTCAAGTCACGCAAGATATTGCTGCAAATGATAGTATAGGCTTATGGTAGCTTTTATAATTTAAACTACACTCTATAAATGATTTGCATTATTATCACTAGCATTAATAAATTCGCAATCAAATTTTAAAAGTACAATCAAAACATTTCGGTTCACATTAATTTGGATAATAGTTTTTGTTTCTGGTATTGCCATAATCATTAGCCGACAATTATTAAATAAAACTCATTCGTTTGACCGGCACACTGGCTCGTTCATGAATGTTTGAACATAATGCCAATACACACTTACAGCTGTTGGTGGATTTACACGCAGATTGATATTTTATTGGTGTCTTATTTTGTTTGTAAATAAAACAATGTCAATGATAAAGGGTAATAATAATTGAAATAAAACAAATTTTACAGATTTTATCGCTTTTTTATATTTCTACGTTCCCGACGTTTCGGCTGCTTTACAGCAAGTTCCCCCCGTGACCATGGTTGCTGTTAAGCAGCGTAAACATAAAATAAACGCTATAAAATCTGTAAAATTAGTTTGATAAAAATATGAAGGTATTCGCGTAAACATAAGAAATAAATAAGTAAATATAATATTTAGCTGCAAAATATAAATTGTACACAAAAGCAAAGGAAACAAATCATTTTATGGATTATTTGATAATTAATGAGAAAATTTAGTAGCCGTATACAGTGAAAAAAATTTTTGTTATAGATATGTTTAAATGACACTGAAGCAGTCAATAAAATAATAACAATGTCATGGGTTGCGATATATGTTTTTTTGTGTTAAGTAAAAAACATAATGTGTGTCTAGCTTTAGTAACAAGCGTCGTCTCTCAAATTTACCTTATATTCTTTCCCTTACTTTATATTATTTAGCTTTGATATATTCGCAATTTAAGTTGCCTGAAACTCGTCCGAGAGCGGGCAGATTAAATTACATATTTTTTCCTACTTAGCATGGAGAGCAAACGACTTTGAACAGTAAACAGGGAAGGTTAAGAGAGGGAGAACAAACTTGTGTTTTCGAAAATCTGGTTGGAAATTATTAAGTTTTGTGCAGTGTACTGTTTATGCTTTGAAAATATAGAAACATACAAAAGTAACCTATTTCCTTAAGAATTTTAATTTTAAAATTGGTGTTGAAAGCAAATCTCATGGGCTGTAAGAAAATAAATTATGGTGATAATATCGTCATACGTTAAAACTAACCTTTATGCCAATGTGGATAGGGAAGTCCGAGGCCAGAGCAGGTTGCGGATGCAGTGCCGGCAGTAGCGGCAGTGGCAGAGGGCAGGACATCATAGTTGCGCCAACCTGTAACACAAAGACAACACGGTATAGATAACAAAAAAAGACAGTTACTGCACAGGTGGAAATTTCTATTGTTCTTTCAGCGAACTGCATTTTGAAACGTTTTGCTAATAAAACTTTATCAGATCTTCACGTTCGCCCGGAAACATGTCTTGGCACTTCGGCTTTTGCAGCTATGATGTGATCGGGTAATCATAATGGTCCCCATCAGTGAACCACTACTAAGCCCACAAATTCAATTGTCTAACTTATTACACGAGCGTATTAACTATCAACATAATAATAATACCAGCCCTTTTTATGTCTCAATGTAAGGCACGGGCCGCCCATCATTGCGAGGGGAATGAGGCTATAGTTCACCACGGTGGACTAGTGCGGGTTGACGGTTGACTTGACACGTATTTTTAGGAATTCTCTCAGACATGCAGGTTTCCGCACGTTAAAATTGACATCAAAAACAAATTTAAAATCATCCACAAATATTTAGACACGGTTAGGTTAGTCGGTATTGGAAAAGAAAAGTTTACGACAGTTTTAATCGCTGTCGCTCCGTCGACATCTGTTATGATAATGTTGAAGTCTGACCTAATTTCAGGCTAGCTCATGGTTGTAGGGATCGTATTATAGGTCATATTTAGGAATTGATTTCTATTTTGTAGATACCGCTTTGCTCAGGTAGAGCAGGTAAGTTTTCGTGAACATCCATTTCCAATTGTATTCTCTCCAAGGTCTTTTGGTTATTTAGTAAAATTCATCTGTTTCCTCCATTTAAGCATCTATTAACAATGATGAATCCTGTCATAATAGGTCGAGTATGTAATAGTGCCTACTCGACTATAAGTTAACACAAGCTACGCTAGTTACTCGCATATTGGAACACAATAAATACAAACGTGGCCCTAGTAACGTCGAAAACAATTTAGTTAGCGATGAATTCGAAAAGCCCGGATAAACTCTGTAGATATGCCTCTCTAATATTCCGTGTGGGACGCTGGGTCCGTTGAAAACGTTATGAATAATATATTGGCGCAAATGCAGGCCTGTGGTGGATCAGTCCGCATTTGGGCAACGTTATACGATGTGAATTGAGTATAATTACTAGCCCGTATTTTGCCCGATTTTAGCAGCAAACTCCTAGAAGTTACAATTTAATTACAATACAAATACAAGGTTATTTGAGAATGTACTTTAGTTTCAATGGATTGTGAGTTTCTATGACTTTGAAGGTTATACAATATTGGTCACACTTCGCCCTTGAGGTTAGGTTAAAATAATTATACTTGTATAGTTAGGGTAGTATTTGGCGCTACTTCCACACTTATTAGTCTAAAGATCTTATAAAAGATATTAATTATAATTAAAGCGTGGTCTAGAAATCGTTGAACAAAAATACACCGGAGTTATAAGCAATAACTTACTAACATGATATATTGACAATAAAAAAAATACTGTAAGAAATGACAAGTCCACTGAGTTCCTTCCCGAGTCTTCTAGTCCGGTGTGTACAGCCTTGTAACAACACCATAGAAGGCCAATAAAAATTACGAAACGACTTTCGCTGTTCTTATAAAATAATATTCTCTACGCCCATATGTAAACAATAGCAAAATGTACAAAACACATATTCAGTAATATAGATCCGAAAGGACAAAAAGTTTTAATCGAAATGTCGACTGGTTCCGATCCAGATATCCCTGGGGCCTCCTCGTTACAATAAATTAATTAACTATACACTAATTGAATCACACAAAACAAATTAATTACGAAAACTGTTTTTGATAATAGTAAAAGGTCGGATACAAATTTTATCTGATTGCTAAAGGCTGGAAGATGATGGCCTTTGTAATAGATTAAAGGGGAGCACTGAAAGATTTTTAATTATCACAAGGTTATTACTTGATAATTTGAGTTTAGAACTAAATTTTCAGTTTTGATATTTATTAGTGATGTAAACGAATGTGCATGAAGTATTCTTTTTTGGTTTGTGACAATGAAAACACCACGATAGAGCCGTCACCACTCACGCTACTACTACTAATACAGTAATTGGATGAAATTCTAAAATAAAATTATAATCAAAAGGAACATTATAGAATCTAAGTTAATATTGTAAACTATACCTAGGTTACAGTAGATCGTGAAAATTAAATCGCTACAATTTGTTAAATTGTGTTTGATAATAAAACTTTAAATGTTTTAAAATTAAATGCATACATCAAAAAATCTTCGAGGCAAAAAAAATAAAATATAATAGTGACTAACGATGACATGTAACTGTTCGCGAATTGACCGCAAATTTCCACGGTGGAAAACCGCAGTCTTCAACTATTCAGGAGTCGAGGGAATGTTATTATGACAGTTACCTAACTCCATTAATTACATTAATGAATGCATTAATATAGAGTTGGCTAACTATGCCGCGGGCTTGACGGCCCGAAGTGAGGTATCCTTTAATTGGTACAAAAATTGTATAAAAGGTCTGAGCTTGTGACCTAGATTTTGGTTTTGGTAATAAATGTTTAGGTAGGTACTGAGTGTTGGTATAGTTTGATTGCGTAACGACCTCTTTACCACAGTTTAAAAAAGTATTTATTTACAATGTGATATCCGTGCATGTACTGCACTAACAGGATCACGCATTTTTTTAAATAATAATATGACATTTATATGCTTTATTTGCACACAGTAAGGTCAGTTTTACTCTAACACCATTGTAGGAAGAAAAACTCTGATAGTACATTTTTGTACAAAAGTATCAATTAATGTAACTTTAATAGATTTTCTTAAAATGTATGCATTTATTATAGAAATGATCAGGTTTTTTTTATACCTAGTTTGTTTTTTTACATATTGTGTAAATAAAGATTTCAATTTTAATATTATAAAATTAAAAAGAAATGAATTAATATTGGCCAACAAATACACCTACTGATAACCAATCAACCAACTGGTACCGTACAATGGTCTGGAGTGCAATCCCAGTATATATAATCATTTATATAGACATTAAACGCTCATGAGACGAGTACAAGCATTTGTGCTCATCTCCAACTTCAAATAGTTATTTCATTTTCTGTTTAAAAATATTAGGCTTTGCACAGATTAAGCAAATAAAACGGCTTACTTTAACTGTAGTCTAGACATTACTTAAGTTTTAACAATTATTTTTGTTCTATAATATTGCTATAACCATTTTTATGTAAATGATTCACGTAATTATTTATCAAAATGTCTTGCGAAAATTGTATGCCAGGATCGTAGCATGTGGCAATCAGTGGTCTCTGCCTACCCCCATGGGATACAAGCGTGAGTATATGTATGTATGTCTTCTTAAACTCACTTTATATCAAAAAAGAGAAGATACTGATTGAACTAGCCCTACAGGTAGGTCTAAAGAATAATCTACAATGATTCCCTCGTTCGATAATCAATTTTTCGTTCAAAACTCGGACACAACAAAGGTTAACGCACACACATCGTTGTAGTATTATCTGTGATGTGTTTATGCGAGGTGAGGCAGTGCCCATTTGGTACCTGTCTGCGTCAACCTTTAACATACCTACCAGGTCCCTCTGAAAATGTACATGTGTAGGTTAAACAGATATTTATTTGCTTCAAAGATAGTAAAAAATCTCTATGCAACAGTAACAAACGAACGACCTTGAGCAAGAAAACCTGAATTTTTAAACGCGCCTTTTCTTTAAATAATCAATTCAGAGGGGAGCGATTGGCTTTCTATAATTTTGACGGATCCAATTATTTTATCGCTCTTTCCAAACGCTGGATACCCTCGAAATTAATTAATTAACTATTGGTTTAATTAAATCATCCCGGCTCCGCTAAATTTATTCTTTCGAGTGGAGGAGAAAGTTTCTCGCGAAATTATAATGGCAGTAAGATCATAACAGTATGATTAACATTATTCAAGTTTAACTTAATCGTAAATAACCAAGGGGAACCGCGAATATGATGATTTATGTTATTACTTCAAATTAACTGTTTCATTTATAGTTCAACTTGCGCATATAAGTTATAAGCTAATGACACTTCTGTGGAGCAACTGGAACTCTTATGGGAAAATAAGGATCATAATGTCCATTTTCCGGCATCAATACCCAGAAATGAAATGCAGATAAATAGGATTACCGATAATACAAACAAGCAGTTCGTGAATCTCATATTGTATTCACTTATTGGGGCACATTCAGTACCATTTAAATCTCGCTTTAAAAGAAAAGAAGCACGAATCAGTGATATACAAGTTGGTAGAACGCTTGCCTCGGTAACGAGGATCGCTGGTTCACACCCTGGGTCGCACTTCTGGGATTTTTCAACCATGATTATCACTTGCTACACGGTGAAGGAAAACATCGCGAGAAAACCTGCATGTCTGAGGAAACCCTTCGAAAGACGTGTGAAGTCTGCCAACCCGCACTGGGCCAGCGCGGTGGAATTTGGCCTAATCCCCCTCGCATTGAGGGGAGACCCGTGCCCAATAGTGGGACATTAAAAGGGCTGGTATTATTATTATTATAAAAAGAAATACATTTTTTTCTGGCCAGAAAATATAGGTAAAATTCCACACCATTAAGCGAGCCTATAAACTAGATAACAAGTCGATCGATCTCACGTAGGATTAATAACCAGTACGGCTTTGAGTGAATCGATTTGGTCTACGTCCCCATGCACTAAGTGGAATACCATGAAATGAGAAATTACTACTCGTTGCCTTTGATTTTACTGCTACGCGAAAGTCATAAATGGCATCAAAATTCATTCATCGATCCTTTGTAGAAATATAAACAAGTACTGCAAATACTTACAGTGTACTCTATAGTTTTTTAATCTTCACTAAATTTAAATTGTAAATATGTTATCTATATATATAAAACAAAGTCGTGTTAGTTACACCATGTATAACTCAAAACGGGTGGACCGAGTATGATTTTCATTTATTAAATTTGTCTCCGCCCCGAATAGCAACAAAAAGTATTTAGACACGGGAAAATTAAAAAAAAATAAAAGAAACTCATACATTTGATTCTGAAGCGGTACGAAGTTCTCCGGGACGGGTAGTTGGGTATAAAAGCGCAATTGGGACGAGAGAAATTATCCGTTAGCCAAAACACTGTCCTAATTTCAAATAAGCCTTAGCATGAATTTTGAAAGCCGCGCCAATGTGTACTATAATAGTTTAATACTAAAATTACACACAAGTACACATACCTAGTACATTCTATTAGGTAAAATACCTCAATGTTAAAATCTGAGACGTATAAAACAGGTATTGCTACTAATTTATTACGGGCGAGTCTTAGTAATAATTCAATGTGAAGCATGAAATCTGCAGAAGCGCTAGCTTGCAAAACTCAGCTTTGAATTTATGTACAGTTATTATTTTAAGTAGCTGTGACGTGATACACGGGGTCTGACGTCATTGCTGACGAACGCAGTCGTGTATTACGCTGTATGAAATAATGCTGCGTTGTAAATTTAAATAAAAAAAATATAAAAAATGTCTTCAGTCCGCGTAAGATTTTTTGTTAGGAAAACATTTTTTATGATAGATTTAACTACATGTATACTAATTTAAGTACATGTATTTTTTTCAAATTAGGCATGCGCTTATTTAGGATAAGTATTATTATTTAGGAACAATTTATTTATTATTATCAATCGGGCAACATTCGCACTAAAAAGTAAAATATAAAAACATGTAATGTAACCGTTATTCAGAATACCTACTTAATATAGCGTACATATATCTAACCTTTGGCATCACAGAAGAGCAAGCGTAGTTCAAAGTAATAATCAGTAAAAAAAAATCTTACGAAGAATTCAACAACACCAGGATAACTAACTTTATTAATCGCGGCACATAACTCGACTGATAACGCAAATTGCAAAGAACTGCTACCGGTGAGCCGCGATGTAAACATTGCAACCAAAGCTGATGGCATAGTGACTAGCAAAGCGATTATATTGAACGACACGATTTGCTTTGATGAAAAGAAGTTTTATAGCACCTTTAAAATGGAATAAATGCACTATGAATTTAGGGGCTATGATTGCGATAAATAAAAATGAAGTAATCCATGTGCCTAATTGATCACAAGGAAGAGAACCCGCCTAGTAAGAGAACAGAAGGAATATGATAAAATGTTATAAAAAATACTAAAAGAGAAATATACAATCCTTGTACCATAAGAAATATGCACACACATAAATAAACTGCTCATCAATTAGGACTCCCTCGAGCGCCAGCCCTCGTAGAGCAAACAATAACTTTGCACAATGCCTCAAGAATTAAAACTTGTTCTAAGCGCTAAGTTAGCGATTAAGTTGCAATCACGCCAGTGCAGTGCTAAGTTACGGTACACAAGCGAACGGTAAGTCTCATTGTGCGAACTCTGCAAGGCTGCCTTCAGTTTATTGTTTAAATAAGTTGCCGCAATTTACCTTCACCGTTCTATTTTTCGTAATAGTAGGTTATTTCTGTGCCTGTTTATTTCCTGGGGTTCAGAAAAATTACAAGTCATTTTTGGCGCCATAACCAAGTGCCAATAAAATCCATTTAGTGGTAAACGACAAATCTATATATATTTAACAAAATCGTGTAAGTTACACCATTTATAACTCAAAAATAAGTAAGTTGATTTTTAAGATCTTCGATTTTTTTAATTGTCGCCGCCCCTAATAGCAGGATAACTGTTAAAAATTGGGGAAAAAACAGTTAAAAAAAATTAAGCTAACTCATTTTCTCATTCATTTGATTCTGAGGCGGTACGAAGTTCGCCGGGACACTCATTAGAGAATAAATGAAATTGCAGTTTTAGCGTCACTAACGAACGATACCAATGTCCACAGTTATTGTTTTCCCAAATAATATAAATATGGCCATTAAAAGTTTTTTCATAGATATTGTAGTAAAATTTAATAATTGAATAAGGTAATATATACATTATATTTAATTTTTAGTTGCACAAATTAATACTTAAATAATACATTAATGCATACATTATTAAAACAGTAGGCTTAAATACTGTTAATTTAATATTCATAAAATGTTGATAGTTAATACACAATATGTTGCTAATGTATGGTTACAAAAAGCAACTAGTTGAATTTTAGTCTTAAATCGATCGGTTTGAGAATATTTCATACGTCAAGTAGAAAGCTCGAAGCGTAAAACTCAACAGTCACAGCAAAATTAAACAGCTCCATCGCCATAAACCCACGGGCATAACAATATTCTTACATCCCGCCACCTTTTTACGCTGTGGTTGTGTTTTTGTTTCGTTAGCATAGCCCCGGAGCTCGACCGATAAACTTTTAATGCGTTTTTCACTTCGTTATAAAATATTTCAATCGTTTTAATTAGGCTGGAACCGGCGGCAAATATCTCGTTACCGAGTGTACCGAATATTTGCAAGACATAATAAGCAGATTTATTAAACTAATTATGCGAACATTTTAGATCGTAACTTTTAGTATTGTGAGAAATATTTCTGCGGAATAGCTCAGTTTGGGGGCGCTATTCACTTTCCATTCTAGACTTTAATCAGTAAAAATTCTTATACAATTTAGTTGTTTCTTTGTTTAATATTGATTGGCCGTGTACTGACTAGTCGCGCAGTCTTACGAGGGTTTGAGCGCATGCTTCACGCGGCAACACATACAGCACACACTTTGCCGCTTAGAGTTTCGCCGTGTGTCAGAATCCCTCTGTATACTTAGCCTAACAGTCGGGTTGAAAGCGGGGAAAAATACAGATGAAATCGCTCACGCGAGGCAGTGTGAGCGTTTGTCGTGAGTGAGGCATATAGTGAAAAGCAAGCGAGCAGCCTCCAGAATCTCCTGATTTTTAAAAGCTTAAAATGCCATTACTTTGAAATTATAAGTATATCTTTCCCCATCGACGTGAGACAGTGACGTCATAAGTTAATTTAGCAAGTTAGATTGCGGCCCCCGAGACAAATCTCCGAAGCTATAAGCATTTCAATTTAACTATCCCTGAGTGCGACGCACCCTCTTTGGGTTGTTATTTTTTCATTGCCCTGTTGGTAGGCGTCTAATTATGTTTTAGTTGTTTTTGAATGTGTTAGGAATCTTTCAAATCGTTAATAAGTTCGGCGTCTTGTAGATTCGTTATTCTTTATTATTTCTGTTTTTATTTTTTTTATGATAAAGCTTTTTATTATAGTAGTTATAAAATAATCTTAATAAGGCTAGAAATATGTCCTAGCCTTTCCTTGCCTACGTCACTGTTATTGGAGTCGAATTTTACTCTAGTAATGTTTTAATCCTAGACTTGGATGTAGACCTATTTTAGTCTAGTCTATTTAAATTAGTAGATCCAACTAGTAGAACACTTGGTAACCTAAACGTTAACATCAGGAGTCTTTGCTTGGCATACTGACAAGGGAATATAATCGCTAATAATAGCAACCTTGTAGAAGTAAACGTTACGAGCTAGCTAGTTTGTGCTTACACTAAAGTGTTGTGAGTAAGACAAACGGAAACCCAACATTACCCCAGCTTATGACGACATTGAGTTTAGACCAACATTTGGCCTGGGGCATAGTATGCTCAGGGAACTTAGTCAGGCATCTCGCTATAGAGCAAACAAGTATAACAGTTCGAAACTTAGTATTGCCGCTATTCATATTTAATTGGAGATTGTGCGAGTATGACGTTACACAAAAGGTCTATTGTCAGGGAAATATTTTATAATTCTAGGATCAAGAATTCTTATGTATACTTATTCAAGAAATAAATTATACCAATATATTTTGAACCTTAATTAATAATATTACGTGAAGTTGACGATTGAAGTTGATATTTAATCTCTATTTATCCTTTGACAACCGAAAACTGATTCATGATTAAATTGCCATTATGATCTCTATTATATGTAAAGACCTGTAAATACCTTACAATCAACTCGCAAGGTATAAACATAGACCCTTGATAAGTCAGAAAATAGAATTCTGAATAATCATTCAATGTGCTTTTATGTAGCTATATGGTCATAAAATTTTACTGCATATAGATAGTAAAATTCTGATTTGAAGTAATTTAGGTTGTGCGATGTATGACAGACATTATTATTTAAATGTTCAGTAGCATAATAGAGTCGTATACAAAAACTGTATATCTTATAAACCTAAAACAATATATTTAGTTAGAATTAAATTCGTATTTACAACTAAAATGTTTAAAAAAATCATAAAAGTAGTTTCGTACAATCTATTGGCGCCAAAATGACGTCACTTTCAATGTAAAACTATATAGATTAGACATAATGCCGTTATACTCTGTAATTATGGTTTGCACGAGAACATAAGTATAATTCTCGAATGTATGTACCTACTTGGTTTTTTTTTATTACGATATAGCCAAGTATTTGATCACGATCTCACCTGATGGTAAGTGACGATGAGATCTACGATGTAGCATATTTGCCTAGAAGGTACCTGTTCACTCTCAACTTGAAAACACCCAGATTATAGTCAACGGGGAACAAAGACGCCGTAGCGTGTTCCATTCCTTGGCAGTTCGCACGATGAAAGTAGAAGCAAACCGCTTAGTACGTACCGAAGGAATGTCCACAGTGTACGGATGACACTTGTCCGTCCGTCTTGTCGACCGACGATAGATTGGAGATGGGGGAATTAACTCGTGTAATTGATAAATAGAAAAATAGAAATGGAATGTAACTAGTGTAATAAAATTGTATGTAACTGCCACCCAATGTAGGTCCCCATCTCGTAAATGAGATAATGTTGCATAGCATTTCCATACACAATCTACACCATCTTGCATCAATTACATCAACATCATCAGATGAGGAAGCTTCGTGCAGCACATGAATAGACGTCGAACTCTGTGTCCGATTAATTGCACCGGAATTCTGGACCAGCCCTGGCATGTCAATGAAAGCAATTACCTACACTATGCGTACCTGAACACCTAATACGTTGCGTAGCTCGAGATAATAACCGAATGCCTTTAATGGATATTTGATCTTCGCGAAATTAAGCCGTTGATGTCGAGTGTGACTTGGTAAAAATACTTTTTAATTTGACGTAAACGACTTAGTCAGTCCTCCGAACACCCCGAACTCCAAAGATAAAAAATATGTATGCAAAATACACTGTTAGTAAAGCAATCATCTTTGTAATGAAATCAAATCAAATCTGTAATTTCGATAATTTGCGGAATCAGCAAAGGCGGCTCACACAAAGAGATATCATAAACAAAACGCATCTCACATTTAGATATGATATTATCCTATACAGCTTTTGTTCCTTTCACACCGAAAATGATGGATTGCTTACCAATAGCCGGATGACGGCTCCAAACATCCACTCCATCAACACGGAAAAAGCGACTTTAAAGACGTATTTACCGGTACCATCGAACCACGGCTTAAGGTCGATGTTGGTTTGCATCATCACAGCCAATTTCTTCAACAAAGATGTAAACGCCAATCGATGTGTCAGTGGGCTGATAGGGAAACTTCTCATTTTGCCGATGTACCGGCTCCGATGTTGGGTTGAAAAACAATTTCCTTGCCATTTCTAAGCTCATTTTTAACGTTATTGAGGGGTAACTTCTTCGAGTTGGTGTATTATTTTGGCAGTTTTTCATTGTTGTTTGATGGATTGATCGTTAGCTAGTAGATGATGCATGTGAATAAAAACATTTTATATACTTAATAATAATATGTCCAAAAGAACACACTAACGATGAGGTCGCAAACAATGCTTGTATTATTGTTTACGTACCTTACGTAGTATATAATTTCTGATATAGATATCAAACGTCAATGACAGGGGCACAAATATTTATGCTTATCACATAAGTTTACCCCTACCGGGATTCGAACTCACGACCACCGGTACAGAACACCAGGTCACTACCAACTATGCCTATTGGTCGCCAAAAATATCGTGGAATTTGTAACATTGAGTTGTCACTCTAGTATAAAATTTGTTGACCAATTAAATAGATTATTTTTAGAGTAAGGAAAATGGTTGAAAATATTTTTGTTACTTTACTTGAACTTATACAAAATCAGAGAGCACACTGCAAGTATTCCCTCCGCAAGCTTGAAAGCCTCATAAATCCTGCCTTTAAAGGAAAAGTATTTTGTTATAAAACAAAGTGAATATTCGTTGTCAGAAAGAATGTGATGTAGTGGTTGCTATAAGTTTGCTCCCCTATTTTCGTCGACACACGACCATCGCCACTGTTCACAATTTTTCTTCATTTGCCATAAAGTTCGGCCAGATTTCATAGCGCAAGTACCTATAAACTTACCAAGTTTTGTGCTTGCGCAAAAAATATCATGATTACGATTTTATTTTGATATCGCTCAGAACTTTCATAATGGTATTATTATTGCGTACTTTTTTAAACAAACACAGATTAATTCGAGTTTTATGTACCGCTTTTATGTACCACATTTTATTATACGGTTCGTGTTCAATTATTTAAACTTTTTTTGTAAATATATTTTCTGCTTGGTATAAAGTGATTAAAATAAATCACAACAGAAGTAACGTTATAAGAATACTAGCTGCGCCCGGCGGTGTTACCCGCGATAAAAAGTAGCCTATGTGCTATTCCAGACTATAATCTATCTCTGTGCCAAATTTCATCCAGATCCGTTCAGCCGTTCTGGCGTGAAAGAGTAACAAACAAACATCCATCCATCCAAACTTTCACATTTATAATATTAGTATAGACTAGTATAGATTAACGTTGCTATCATACGAGCAAATACATTAGAATATATATTCAATTAACCGTATTACGCGCATCTGTTAAATTGCATTCATTGGTGTCATGGGAGCGTGTTTTGTCTGAACGACCACAATTTTCAAAGTAATGAAGCTTCAACTTGTACGAATGTAATATTTCCCTGTCGCAGGAGAGAAAAATCGAATGTACGGTGAATTAATAGTATTTATTTATTTTGCTGCATACGGTAATATGAAAACCAATGGCCGTGCAGGTGGACATGGTTTTAAATTGTAAGCGGTCGCGTGAATTGGATTGCAAATTCAGGTTTTCACTACTTTTACAAGTTCAAAAGCACTGGTGATAATTAAAGCATTTTTAAAAATAAAAACAAGCAGAAAAAAATCTATCGTAACATTCTTATACCTACTAGTTAGGTCAGAAAAGTCAGGTGGCAAATGCTGCGTGTTATTATCGATTATCAACTTAATCAAAGTAGGTATAAGTAGGTGTTAATCGAAAAACACACTACAAAAAATAGGCTGGAAGGAACATATTAAATGTATAATTCGCTTATCTCTTAAAAGCCGGCTAAAGGCTCGAGGGTGTTTTATATTTTAACCGGAATATGTATTCCATTTTCACTTTATGTATTCCATGTGTTTCGTATGTTTCAATAATATTTATGTCCGTGATTCCCGTTATGTACTGTTAATAAATTATTTCAACATCCATTAATAGGATTTAGTTCTTTTGATGGATCAAGGACCAATTTCAATAATTTGCACACAATATTATTGAAATTCAATTAACATTTATATAGTGATTACTCAAAATTTAATTATAAATATAACTAACGTCATAAATTAAATTTCGATTTATTTATGACGTCCTTAAAAAACCCAAACGTTGATTGCTAACAGTTAATTTCAATTTTGGAATACGGATGATTCCAAAATTGAAATTAACTATTAGCAATCATTATATGCATAATAACATAACAAATCTAAAAATACGTAAGTAAATTCTTCATTCAACGAACACAGCTTCAACAGTGAATACATCACAACATATTCGTGGTTTTTAAAAGTGAATTTCATTTCACCGACAGCGAAAACTGGCCACATTTCCACTCTAATAACTTTACATGTACCTGAATAGGAAACTCAGAGTACACCTGTACAAACAGGAATAGAAAAAGGACAACAATATATGAAAAACGTATCGTTTTGGCTTTGATCACCCCTTTTTCAATAATAGAGTCGGGGTCGAGCCTTTGTGGAAGGACTTGCCGGGGGCGCAGCTACCTCAGTAATGTGTCCATTTAATTTACAATACGAAAATTAGAGTGATCCTACGATAACCGACCCTCTAAAAAGCGGTCCACGGTTTTAATTTCCTTAAAATGTCATGGAAAATGTTGGCAGATGGATTAGGTTGTCTCGTGTGCGGATTTTGATGGATTTTTGACCCTTTCAATGGTGCTCTTTCGAGTCACCAGTGTTTTTTGGCACTGAAATTATCCTCATAATGAAAAAAACGGATAAAGGTGTAAAATCGTACCCAGATCTGTATTTTTCTAAAATTATATCATAAATATACACAAATATAAAAAAGCTATGTTATTGATTTAAATTTAATACCGCCAGACGAACACACCAACTATACGGTTTAACACTAAGCAACACCTGTATTATGGGTATAGTACAATGGACTGAGGGCGAACTCAGTATATAATACTTATATTGATATTAAGCATACATGAATCGGGTACAAACAAACATGCTCAACACACAAAGTTTGTCCTTACCAGGATTCAAACGGAACGCTCAGCATGGCAAGCCGGTTCACTACTAACTGAGCTAATTAGGTCGTCAATAAATAACAAGTTTAATAAAATAATTAAAACAATGATTTTTAGATGCATTATCATACTAAACCATCTTGTACACAAAACAATAATGTGTAGTTCTTCGCTTAGTGTCTACAACCGTTCTTTTGCCTTGCATTAGTTAACTCTCTACACAATTCCTTATCGCAGAAAATATCCTTTACACGTGAAGGTTCAAAGACAATTCGACGAATGGACAACAGGTCTACATTCTTATTATCTCTACTATAATCCGTTGTAAATCATAAACAAATGAAAACGGGGACCGCTTGCGGCGGGCGGCATGCGGGCGGGCAAACAAAGCCATGAACCATCGCGGGCGGCTCTTTTGGTGGGGAGAGGACAAGTTGGGGACTAGAAGCGGTTTCAGTTATAGAGGGGTTTGATGATAGTCTATAATATTGAAACGGTCTTCTCATATTTAAATGTATGATACCTATAATAAGAATAGATTATATGAAAACAAAACATGTTTGGATATATAAAACAAGTGACAGCTATGTTGGTCGAACGCAAGGTGTGCAGGTACAAACTTGGGAATTTTCTGATTTCATATGCAAATCTTATTTTCTGCAGCAGTATGTAATCACTTGCTGTACCGTGAAGGTAAACGTAGTGAGGAAACGCGCATTTTTTCGATAGATGTGAGACGTTCTCCAACCCTCACTGAGCCTGAGTGAAGGACTTTGGTCTAATTCCCTTTCGCATCGAAGTAGAATGTGCTCTGTATAATAATAGCAATAGGTTCGCTCCACATTGGAACCAAAGCATCAGGGAAATATGGGTGCACTGCAATGCACATCTAATTACACCTTCGGGGATTACATACACTGTGTTTATTTTATTCACGTAACATAAATCTGAAAATAATATGCCTATCAATTAATGAACCAGCCAACCAACCAATTTTGACGAGCTGCTAAAGTCTGCTTAGCCGTTCCGACATTGATCTTACATACCTATAACAACGTACTGCTCAAAAATGTAGAAGATCTTTTTAAAAAAGAGCAACCATGGAGTTTCTTGCCCGTTCTTCTCCATAGGAAAGGGATTCCGAGCGGGTGGTGAAGTGGTAGCTTAGCATTTTGTAACTTTTGACGATTCATAAGTACTGTAAAATATTATTTTTCTGAACATAAAGGAGTATAAAATTACATACAATATGGATTTAAATGGATCTCCAAAAATATTCAGCAGGTAAAATTTATCTTCTACGGTTCTATGTAAAGAATCCCATATTCTAAATGAATTTTAATCTTAACGCAATCAGGGACTCGATCCATCATACACCGGTCCGTACTACCATTAGCTGACCGCCCGTTACAAAGGGTTTTAATATGGTTTTAATTCAGTTATCTCAGTCTTTGTTACCATGTAATTCTTTATTCCATCTTCAGTAGAAACCTCTTAAAAAGGGTCCATATGTGTTTGAGAGTAGATAATATTGGGCTTTTGTAGACTGGAAATATGATGAATATATTTTTAAATTCAAATTTTAACGTGAAATAGTTGTGAGCTTTAGGTTTAATATTATAATAGACATCTAGGATCATACTTCTACGTCCGTCTTAATTGCATTATCATAAATATGTCATCCTAAATATATGCCATAGTATGCAATAATGTACTATCTCGTTAATATGGTAAATAAAAAAATAATGTGGCAATATCACAATGAAAACCACAGCAATACTTGTTTGATTCACCGTCTATTTCTCCTTTTTAATTATAAAATCTTACTTATAACATCTTTAACAATTGTTGGACAATCCTATACCATTTTCGTTTTTACCAATCTTTCCTCTTCACTCTTCCCTCTCACTCACACACTTCCTTCAGAAACGTCAGTTATATAATTAAGGAACATTAAAATTTCACATTAATAAATGAAATTAATTAGGCAGGTATAATACCATTGTAAAAATAACTCAAGATTATAACATTCCCCCAAATATCCAGCTCACACGAGCAATCACATAGCCACAGTCAACGCGATATTCCATCGGGAAAGTTAGCAAAGGCAAAATCTTTTGTCACTCTATACTACCCATTATGAATATACTTAAATAAACGCAAATACTTTTAAGAGCCCTTTAAGTCAAGTTTAAATTAAGGCTTGCTTATGTCTGAAATTCGGCAGCATTTATAAAAGCAGGCAAAGACGCCGCCCGCCTGGAGGCGCCCCGTTGAGCAGATTTAATTAACAAGATATGGGTCTCTTTTAAACCAACTCTACCTACTTTTTGGAACATTGGAGATTAAAATTCAATGAGCCGACATGATATTAAATAATATCGGGGACTATAGTTTTGCGTATACGTAAAGGGAGCTGATTAATTAAAAAAAATAATCTATCCGTCGCGTCGGTGCCAATAAATTCTTTTCGCACACATAACACTGACGGGGACTGCGAGAGCCCATTTTTTAAGTATGTAATTCGATTAAATTTTCCGATGTAAAATTGTTTTCACTATCCATTTTGTTTGGGACATTGTAACCGTTCGTGGATCTCGTGAATTATGAGCTTTATGTTGCCCTGGAAGCCCTCACGCCAAGCCGTAGCTGCGTTAAAACGAATTGAAAACCGGTAATCGAATACACGCAATGTGTACTATGACAATGTTTTAAATTGAAATATCAAATGGAAGTAAATAACAAACAGTTTAATATTTATTATGATGTAACCGTCCACATCTATATGGATGCAGATATTTTTGCTTAAATGTGACGTAGAGTGCATTAAGACTTAGCGAAGGTACATACGTTATTCCAGGCGGTGTTCCGGATGGAAATCCGGTGCGATAGCAATGTGATACTCTCCACACCGATGCCAGTTGTTGCAAGACGCCCACTGTCATTTGTTTTCCATTGGAATATCCCACCTGCCTGTGTACGTTTTCATACGAACCTTGAGCATGAATGCTCTTAGAACATTCTGAAGAATGCTTTAAGGGTCCTGATGGAAATCCCGGCGGGATCTGTCCTACCAGTGTGAAGGAGTTGGACCACATATAAAGGAGCCTTTAATGTAAAGACGGAGCATAACTTACATAATGCACCTACACGTAATAAAACCGGTGAAAACACTCCGCATAGCAAGGAAAAAAAAATAGGAGGGGATGTGACACGAGGTAAAGAAGATCGCAACTTTGTTGTTACTTTAGGACCCTAAAGTATCTCGCGCGTCACCTGACGGCGTAGTTCGGCAGGAAAATTAAAAAAAAAGACAACAGCTGCCGGTACCTTAATTAGAATTTTTCGAATTATATCAGGTTTTACGTGAGCATGTTTTGTGTAACATAAAAATGTTATTAACTGCACTAAAACGCGACGAGAGCGAACGCTGTAAGAATTTTTTATGTCCCCTATTCCGGGCTCTATGCAATAATTTATTTTCTCCGTAAACTTGAAAGAAGATTGCCGTATAACCATAGCGGTTCGTACGTAAAGTAATATTGTAAGCATACTTACTTTAGTTCGAGTTGAGAGAATAGAGATTTTGTTAGTGTAATACGCTGTTCCACGTTGTTACCTGAAACGAAATAAAACGAGGGTTTAAATAAAATATTCTAGCTCTTTTCTCTTCTTAAATATAAATTGTGTGAAAGTTCAAATATCTAAACTAAATTCAATAAAATTAAATTTTAGAAGTTAGGAAGAAGGAATATAGGTAGAAGGGAATATAGGTATTAGAATTCTGTCCTCAACCAGCAAAGAGGTCGCTCTTGGTTTACCGCAAACTTGATACAAAAAAAAGAAGTTTCCATTTGAATTCGCGAGGAAGTCAACAGGTGGCGCTGGCTGGCGCTCCGCCAGACCGCTCAGGCTGCCAACAACTCCGCTTATCTGCAGCACCATTGAATATTATGGACTCATGTGGCCATTTGTAGTTTTTTTTGTAGCTTGCCAGTATTTGTAAAAAAATAATCAGCCTTTAAGTGTTCGTTATTTAAAATCCAATGAACGTTTAATGGACTGAATTGTTATGGTATATTCAAACATTGCCGCCGTAGTCCTTTAGGCATGTAACAAATTTAAAGTGACGCTTGTAAAAAAATATCGATTTTTTAACAGTTTATCTACACTTATTAACTTTAAATGTACGTAGCGTACGTATTGTATTATGTAGAGACTATCCATAATGGAGAAAAAAATGCACTTAAATCATAAAGATGAGACAACGACAATGTACCAACAATCCCAGCAAACTAGTGATACTTATTCACAACAAAAAATCTTGGGACCCATTTAACCATTTGTTATTAAAGCTTATTAAGCGATAAGACAGGCCCTTATTACTAGAGCAAGTTCCATATCTGTTAGAACATTGTTAAAGCGATAAAACATTTTGCATAACGGCTTAAAACAAATGAGTTACTACAGCTCCGGCAAACATTGTGGAACTATAAATCTAATAAATGAAAGTTAAAACCATGTTTTGTTTTATCTCGCATTATATTGACAGAAGGTTTTCCCCCGAGTAAACAGGGCTTAAGCCCACATAAGTGCGCGATTTCTATTTTGGCATATGGGATTATGATGTATACCTGGCGGAATTGTGTGACAGGTGCTCAGTAGTTTTGTGAAAGTGTTTATTCATTTATTTAGGGCAGCCTTTCCCAAAGTGGGCGATAACGCCCCCTTGTGGGCGCTGCAGGCCTAAAGGCAGCCAGGCGGTTAGAGACCCAGAAAAAATGGGGGCGTTGTGTAGAGGCTTACAATAATTAATTTAATTTGAAGTTATAGTGGTTTTTAAGTAGGTGAAAACATTTTCAATTCATTCTCAAAGTGGGCAGTAGACAATATAAGTTTGGGAACCCTGATTTTGGCAACCGACGAGGCATACACCGAACTCATTATAAATGCATAAAGAGTATATATAGTGTCATACCACAGTGCTGACTAACTTAAACATTGCAAGCTATATCCAAACCCAAAAAAAAAAATCCAAAAAGAAGTATATTACAATTAATTGTTTTTTTTACATGTGATAATATTTTGATAAAATGAATGAAAATCTGTCTTAGTATATAAGTAATAAGCGTAAATGTAATGCGGGAATAAGCATTGATTAGAAAAGTTAATTTGTAAGGACGATTCGCAGCTTGCCCTGATTGAAGTACGCTCGCGGATTCATAGGCGACATCCCGATTTGAGGTCTTAGTGAACGCATTTAAATCTACGTTAATACCGGTGTGCACCATGGCTTGTCCAGGATCCATCAGAGTTCATTTCTTTATCTCAATGTGAAATTTCATACACACTGCACCTGCAACGTCCAAACAACCAAAGCTTCATTTTCTTCAAACTCCGGTTGGTCGCGTTGAATTATTCAAATTTCCTTTATATAATATTTTTCTTAATACTAAACCTGGTGAATGCACCCGGCTGCTGAAACCACTGAACTAAAAGGTCACGGGATAAGAATATTATAATTAAATGTCTTTAGTGAGAACCCGTATATTTTCGCTACAAATTGCATTATTTTTTCCAAAGATTACCCGCAATTCTCGATTCTTCTTGGTTGTATATATTATAGCTGTCCTGGCGAACTTCGTGCCGCCTCAGAATCAAGTGTATGTTAGTGTATTTTTCCCACGTTTTAATAGTTATTCTGCTATTCGGGACGAAGACAACATCAAAAAAATCGAAGATATCAAAAATAATAAATTGCGTAACCAACACGACTTTGTTTTATATATCTAAATTATGCAGATATTTGTCAACGGTGGTAAATTTGTGAGCTATGCCTATAATAATTTTATTAACAACACAACACCATTGTTTCGTGTTTCTATCAATACTAACTGATAGAAGTCGATTCCACAAGTACTTAGATGCGGTAAAAGAAGTGCCAGAGTTTTTCCTCATGCATGCAACAGTTAGCCGTAGGCACGGAGGCCTAGGGAGACGCTCAAGAACATGACAGCAACAACAGGTAGTCTGGCGAGCGGCCAACTAAGCTCTACGCCGCTAGGCTTTGTGCTACGAACATACGATCGTAGCCAACCTGCTACGCTGCACTTAAAAGACTCGCTACAATTTGAAACCTCCGCCGTAGCAACATTATTATTTATTATTCTACGTAGCAAAATTATTTTTTTAATCGACAAGAAAACACCCGTAACCTTTTCTGTCATTCCGTAATTTGATTAAAGTCAAGGTTTTTAATTAGTTAGCTAAACAACGTTCGTAATTAAGGTGAATAAAGTTAAACCGGAGCTCATATTTTTGGCGGATAACGGTTGGCTGACAGTCAGCTTAAAATTCTTGGCTAGAATATTTCGACGCTGTCCTAATCTGGGTTGCAAAAGGAATAATTCAAAATTTTCTCGGCGACTTTTCCTCGAGGCCCAGCCATACGAGACGAATTACCTCATTCTCATTATATTCCATGTCGCCAAAGAGCGCAGTCGGGGTTAAGCGCGCGTATCATTCCAACGTTTACAAATTTTATTACCCCATCTCCTTTTGTTCTGTTTCACGGGCGGGGCGGTTTCTACACAGACTCATTGTGCTAACTACAGGACGTTACACCACACGTATGATATTTGTACTAATAATATCGTTATTTGTAAAAATAAAAACAGTGATAGCCAAGCTATTAGAACACGCGCCTTTTAGGGTAGGTCTAAATAAAGATTTCTATTATTTTTTGTTTCATACTGACCCCCTCTCGAGTTGCCCTAAAAGAAATTGAATATTTCAATTATTTATCATATTTCGTTCTCGGTCCTACTTGTACTAAGGCAAATGGTTAAAGTATTTAATAATATATTGATAATGAAGATAAACAATACACTGTACACTTTCAGTTACATGTTTGTAACATTCAAAGTAAAATGGAATGCGGGTTCGTACAAAATATCGACTGCGAATTCCCATCAATCCGATTTATTAATCGGCTCTTATGTGTCGTAACAACACCATGTGCATGAATACCCGCCGCGCACCTGAAGGATTAGCTTAAATATAAATTCCGAAGATGTCTCCACTCGTCGAATGAATTATAAATATCGTATCACGTTTCCACATTCCCGAGATTCGTGCACGTCTTTGTGAACGCATTAAGATATAGGGAAGGAATACGATTCGAACACATTTTTTATTCACGACTTTAATCTGGAGATAAGTGAGTTGCCCACACACTTCGGTGCTGACTATTTTAGTATCAATTTAGCATGCTACAAATAATAAATCTACGCATATTATATATTGTTTGAATATAGATTACATGATCTAGGCACGATATCAGCACCATTTCAGTGTAAACTAACTGTTTGGTAGATGGTAGTACAAATAAGAACGTAGACTAAAAGTTGGAGTCGCGTTTATCAGGAATCTTTGGCGAAGTTTTTACGGTTTGATTTGTAACAACCCGCCGCCTTTGATCCAGTGCCACTGGATGTGAACAAAAATAATATTTCTAATAATTATAATTTAAAAAGAAATGTAAAAAGGTGGTTGCAGTTGTCCTAGCACGTAATTCTACACAAGCTGACCGCCCAAGCCAAGATGAGGACCGTGCTCCTGCGCTGCTCTACGAAGTTGGTTCAGTACTTGACGGCGAACAAGGACTTTTCCCTATATCTAAACTTGCCTTACTAGCTTCATTCCTATAGTATGAGTATACTATGAATTTAAGGAGCGTGTCATACCTAACTATGAGTTATTTAGACAAAAACAACTATTAACTTGAAGAGAAACTAGTAAGATGTTCTCATAGATCTGTGTTCGTAACGGCTTCACGCTTTGCGAGTCTGCTTCGCTCCGTTTGAACTCTCTACTTATTTGGAAATGTTTAAAAAGTTCGCAGATTACCAAATGGATTTTACGCGATGAATACTGATATCTACTTATTGGTTTCGGATTACATGAAATCTCTCTCGTGGGTATATAAAATAATGTGATATATTTTTTACTTACTATTTGTGGAGGTAAACTAACAAATATTTGTAGAGATTATATATTTCATACATAAAAATGGATATTATTAACATTGATAGCAAGATTTATAGATTATTTATTATATCTATAAGCAACTAAGGTATTAATATTTTTACGACGGCAAAATAGGATATAGGATAAATATGCCAGACAGGTAATCTATGTTCATAACCACAGGCAAAATGAAACTATGAATAAGAAATACACATATTTTAAAATTACCATTCATTGTCAGAATGTGGGTACGTAACAGTACAACCCCACCAACCCCTAAGAGTGGTTTTAATATTTTGTTGATGAAATAAAATAAAGCTACTTATAATCCGTCTAGATACAATCATAGTACTGATGTTCCCAGAATTTTAGAGAAATACTGAAGCTAGAGATTCTTACTTCATTCGCTAAGAACGGAAAAGATAATTTAAAGAGGACAGTATAACACAAGATAAATACAGTCCGAGGCTTTGTATTTTATCAACGAATCAAGTCTCCGCTTTTCGAATGGGAAAAAAGGGTTCAACGAAGCGACTTTTTTAACGAGACAGAAAAGAAACTCTCTTTAAATTAAAAGATAAGTAAAACTGAGTAATATCGAGGTTATTCAATCCATCGGACTGTGGGTTTGTAATGTCGTTAGGGGCACAATGCCGCCCCGGGCCTGCCGAAATGATCCGGAACGAAAACTCGGCGAAATCGATTTTAAAACAAGTACTTGTTAAAGATATTAATAAAGGGAAACAATGTGCGTGATATGCAATAATGAATTAACAAACGTTAAGAATTTATTATTATTATACACTTAATTGATTATAATTAAACATTACAACATTATACGATGAGACTGTAAATGTAATATATTTTACATTGGGCTTTTACAACAAAACGTACCCAACATTCAAAAGTCACAAAAAGTCTATAATAAGTCATGCGTTCCAAGTTATTACAGTAAGAAGCATTTGTAGACTTTTTGTAATGCGTGTACTAATAAACACTCGGAAATCTCAACATACGCATTTACTAGTATAGTTCACTTTTACAATCATGTCGTTGGCCTCTCCGTATCAAATCATAAAGCATAATACATTCAATATCAACAGCTCATTCACCGTCTATTACATAATAAAAATCGACGTGTACGTTGGTGGGTACGTAAATAGCGCAGTGCTCGTAAGGAGCCGTCGTCGTCGACTCTCGTCATCCCGACGCCGTTACAGCGGGTATTGTGTGCCGCCTTATTGTACGGGGGATTGGTTTCCCGACCAGTGAGGGAATCGATTTAAAATTTCCCCTGAAAGAACCTCACAACAATAGCGGTTAATACTCGGATCCGGATTTGGAACATCGGTATTCCTAATTATGTAGAACTGGCATGGATAAATTGATTACGTACGAAAGGTACGCGTTGAATTTCGTTTGATACGCTTATTTTACATATAACAGTAATATATAATACGTATAATATAAAAATATAATAACAATACATCCAATAAAATGGTAATAATACATTGAATAATAGAGGGTGTGTGACAAACACAAGTTGTTCAAGTCAAGTTCTTGACCTATATTTTTTCTTCAAATATCATTGATATGACAATACCCAAGGTTTCTTTCTTTTTCTTAAATTCACATGTAGGTATACAAATGTGGATATTGTATTAGGCCAGTGACGTTTATAAGATCGACGGAGTAGCGAGCTATAAAGCCGACCGATATAAACCCGCCATATCCACACTTTTGTATTCATTGACCGTAAAAATATTTTCTATTTTGTGAGATTGAATTTTCGCTAACATTGTTTGTAGGCGTTCCTTGCAGGTAGATCTCGTAGGTATATAAATTTTATATCCATGCCATATACGCCTCTAAGGTTATCTTCGTTGTGGGTTCGCGATAGACAATGCCGATTTTGTTGGTTATAGCGTGAGTACTATATAGCCATCCCTGTAAGTTGGAAAAAATAATATTTGGTTCAGTCACCATCTATAGGTATAGGTCGCCCTCACATCATCAACAAAGTTACTAAATCCAAATAAAATATAAATGTAAATATAATTTAAGTATTTTTAATCTATGTAGATTCAAACCGAAATAATACAAGAAAACAAAAATAACATTAATCTGACTTTGGATTTTAGTTCGTAATTCAAAATTCTGGTCTGTTTCGCTATGTCATATCTAACAAAAAGGCTATCTAGTTCGTTCTCAATGTCTAACCACATCTGACAAAGAAAACAAAGCGTTTGCAAACTGTCACGCATTACATAGGTTGGTGGAGGTTGGACAAAGTACATTAAGTGACGCGACACATTTTTGCTTGAATACACTCTAGAACACGGGGACAGTTTTACGTATTCGTATTTTGGACAAAAGATTAATTATATTAGCGTTAACAGTAAAGGTGAGTGTTGCTATTTAAAGCCTAAATACAAATAATATTAAGTATTTAATGTAAAGAGCATATGTGGAATAAATACATAGCTTCTACCGTACATTAATTATAGATGTTTTATCATGATAAAACATTTATAAATGAATTAAATATTTCATGACATTACAAATCATTTTACGTATGAGAAATGCTGTGAAATGCCTTTTTTATTCGATTTTTTTTAGATAAATATGGGTCTCAATATAAAACTCGCTTAAAATTTGCAGTAAATCAGATCATGGTAACACCTACATACAACCTTAACGTCACATGACTCACGAAAACCGGACAAATTAACAAGAAAATAATAAAACATGTTCAAGAGAAAACGGAAAATGAATCTGAAACACCCAACAAAAGATGCTATCAGAGATAAACTCCACACTTTCTATAGGAAATTAAGTCGTCTGCATATTAATCAATGGTAACTATAGGTTTGGATCATCTACTTAAACGGAGCTTTGTGCTCGCCAGAGGCTTAATATTAGTCTCAGGCTTAATATTAGACCCAAGTCATATTGAATACGTCATAGACGTATTGCTACACTAGAATCAACTATAATTTCGGTCCTTACTAAATAATAGATCACATAAGAAAACAGCTTCAGCATATAGTGTTCCAATCAAGTAGGTGACTACATTATTTATACTGAAATAAAACTGTAATCAAGCTTTGGACAACCCTGAATCCGAAATAAGTTTTTAAGACTACTTACCTGTCTCTTTGTTCGAGCAGCTACTAAAAATTACTGGCCCAATTTCAGCTATATTTTCAGCCCATTTGGATAGCCTATCATTAAACTTAAAAGAGAAGGTAGTTACATACCTTCGCGCGATGACCATGGGGTCGATGGGTACGTAGAGAAGCAGGCAAAAGCTTGTTAAACTTATAAAATTATTACTACTACGAAATCCGATGCAGTTATATCAATTATTTGATATTTGCGTTCGATTATGTCATCCATATGCGTTGGAAATAAACGGCAAGTTTGTATGGCACATTTACAATTATCGCATCGACATTTGACCCATTAGTTTAATCGCTGAGTTAAACTTATTACAATTAATTAAGCCCGAGCATGTGCTACAATTCAATTTTCGTGTAATCGACACAGCATTGCTTGATATTTAATTAATAGGAAGCTATTATCAAGGAATATTGAACCGGGTATTTTTGGTGTTGTTTAACCAACGACGTATCGTCAAGAGGCATGTCATGAGTTTAATGCCTTTATTGGTCTGTGTGGCATCGAATCTGTAGGTTTAGTAAACTTATTTTGTTTTGGTTGTTACTTGTTCTCAACGTGTGATAGAAATCTCAATCAAGATATATACGTTGGAGCTTAGACACATTTAATTAATAATAAATATCGCCAGACGAACATACCAACTATACGGTCCCACACTAAGCAACGCTTGTATTATGGTTACCGTACAATGGACTGGGGGCGAACCCAGTATATATTACTTATATAGATATTAAACATCCATGAATTGGGTACAAACACACGTGCTCAACACACAAAGTTTGTCCCTACCAGGATTCGAACCCGGTACCTACGGCACAGAGAGCAGGGTCACTACCAACTGCGCTAATCAGGGCGTCAAAATCTTAACAGCAACAAAATTTTAACCCACAAATTGATTACCAATACATTGACAAATCAAATACTCGACTAATCCGACATCCAAAAGCAATACATCAAATTTTGTACAACTATGATTGTACCTACCCATCTCCTTGCTTCCGTAATGGAGACGCATCCATAATCGTGACGTCATTGTATCCGTCGCATTGTCGTATCTACTACTGCTAAATGTATCGCGCCTACTAGCTCTCACTATTGTCTGCCCGATTGATTACAATCCCCATTCAACATGTACTGTATACTAATGCTCCAGCTGCAGGGATTGTATGTAATTACATAAAGCCAAGCTTTGATCCGATTAATATTGCGTATTATGTTAATGGTGTTTTACGAATGGTAGTTCAATATATAGTAGTGTTCGACGTTCAAATTTAAATTGAGTTCGATATTTGAAAAGTAACCAGACCTAATTTTTTTTTTGTAATTGCGTTACCAAGATTGCCATACAAATATGACTGTAACTGCGAATTATAAACTATAAACAATGGGGAAGTAAAGTTAAAGTATAGACAGAGTAACGATAATCACAATCATGAACATTACATTACATACAACAGCTATCAAAATTTGGATTGATATAAAACCAACGAACCGACAAATTCCCATCTTCGATCATCAGTTCCGTCGCCTTCATAACTCATCCGATTGAACGGTGGCTTAAAAACAGCCGGCTTAATGTCACATTTTTCCATTAGCCGCCATCATGTCACCCGGCTGGATAAATCGGCGACCTGTTGCGACATCGGAACGTATGCTCGAAGTAGACTCGTCCGATTCACAGCCGCGGCCATGCAAATTGTTCTTTAGTTTACTTTGCCGCGAGTACTTTCCAACCCCGCTTTATTCTTTCACGTTATTTAAGCTGTTGATGGCTTTTGTCGACTTGTATTTCCTTGTAACTTTGGTAACATTTCTTCTTGTGAATGTTTGTTTTGTTTCTCAGATGTATCTCTTAAGACATAGGACGGAGAAAAATGGGGTAAAATGTCCTTTTATTCTGGACTTAATGCTAATATTTCTAAAGATTTCTAGCACAACAATTTTTTATTGAAAAAATCTACTCAACTACCTTTTAGGATAACCTAAAAGAAAATGTATACAACGTTTCCAAGTATTTCAATACTTTTTCAGTAACAATATTTACAAGAAGATTCATCAGGTTGTCATTATATTATGCCTATATGAAAAAATCTAAAGGTCTTTTACGTAGTATTTATGTAATATTAACAAAAGGTACAAAATATGAAGAGAATAAAGCACTGATCTGGTATTAAAGAGCTTTATTTCTTCCATGAAAGGGAGGTAGGAGCCATCGAAAACATCGAATAATACTTATTATGGCCTCCGGTCACAATAGAAAGTCTGTCTGTCTATTACACCGTAGCGCTACAGACGCCTACGAGTTCGTAGTCATTTTATTGTCGCTAATTAGATTAGTGTTTTATTTTTTTATAATTAGTTAATACATTAAAAACAAGTACAGCACATGTCACATAAAATTACACTATCTTTGTTTGTAATACTTAAGAATTGTATAGTAAAAATAAAAATATTTGTATTTTTTTCAATAAAAGTATTTTAATAGGTCAATTAGTAGTGGATAGCACTTTTAAACTCATAATGGTTATAACGTTAGGGTTTATTCAAATACTTTCTCCTAACCTACTTACTATTTACTTTGTGACCGAGCAAAAAATTGTAAGTAAAGAGTATCTTCGCGCAGATATTCACACACTGTCTAAATTGAGATATATTTTTCATAAAACAATATTCCATTACGCGTCGGTGTGAAGACCGATCCGTACATTGTCAGAGCCAATTAGGCGCGAAGATGGTGGAAAACACTTCATCATTTGTAGATCATAATAGTCTCTAGATATATCACTATGAATAAACAGGTAACAAGCCCCTTTCTCTTCTACTTTCATAAAGATGCACTGCAAGATATGAATGCAAAGTTTTGAGAGATGGAAAATGCTTAACGAGACCAGAACTGATAAAACACTTATTCTTATATTTCTTAAGTTTTTAATAGGTTGAAAGGAAACTAATTTCGCTGAATATTTTCTTTTATTATTTCTGACGTTTCGGATGCTGTGTAGCACATATGGTTACGGTTTGCTGGGGAAGGTGGTTGTGTGTTAACACTAGCTCCCTAGACTCTATGGTTTTGGACGTTGGTAGAGTCATGAGTATATACTCCAAAGTCTACCTATATAAAAAAAACTGCTAACGAACGACAACTTTAAGACAAACCATCGTCCTCTAACAATTCCATTGAAATATTTATTACTTCTGCTCCCCAAACTATCCGTTGCCCGCAACTTGTCAATAAGGGTGGGTGACATCCAACATTGACATTTTGAAAGGCTCTCAATATCTGTGACAGGACGTCATGAATATTGAATATCAGTATGACAATTTGGCTGTTTAGTTGACAACCGTTCTTCTTTTGTTTTTGGCAATCGGCTTACAAGTTGATAAACATTCGGTGGCTTATATCAGAGGTGAGTGCAAGTCAAGTAGGAGCATCAAAAGGACGATCGAATTTTTTGATTGATTAATTGCATCGAAAGATGCAATTAACATTTAACAACAATATGGTAAATGAACCTAGGAAATAGTCATCAACCCATCGCTTTCTGTATACACTCTAAAGATCTTTTATGTTTGTTAATGAGTTTTTTACTAACCGGTGTTTATTATTAATTTTCAAAAAAATCCTTCTTTGTATACACAATATAGCTTGCTACACAAATAGTAGTCCACGCGATTGATCCTCCTTAATGAGGCAAGGATAATCAGCAATCATCTAGGTAATGGATTAAATGCGAACAGATAGATAAGAATTCCTATTGGAGAAATGTATATAGGACCTCATTTATAGACCTCAACAGTACTAAGTATAAATATTATGCATAATAATGAATGGTAGGACCAAATACTTCTATTCTTAAAAATGATTTTAAAACAATTGTAAATGGATTAAAACTTTTACACATTTGGGAGAATTCAAGTTAAACTATCGCATATTTTTTTAGAACGATAAACCAGATGTTTACGAAAAGACGTTCATAAGCCTCACTTAAATTAAAAGCAAAGCCTAGCCGACTACCGCAGACTGCCGGTGCGTTCGAAAACCATAAACACTAAAGTATGAAACAAAGCCCATCTAAGATATTAGCAATCCTTTTTAACTTACATCCGAGTGTGACAAATGAATATTAAGCTTAGGGGAGCAGGTGCTAACTAAGGCGGCGGTGCTATATCAGCGAAGCGGTGGCCAGCTGAGATAAGCGGTGCGGAATATTTGCCAGGAATTTATATTGGTTTCGTTCCCTGAGGTACATACGAGCAACAGCTCTTACAAAATCGACATTTAAGAAATGTTAGGACACGAATCTCAATCGATACAAAATAAATTTAAAACTGTTAGTAGAGAAATGCTTGTTGGGAAGCGTTGCTGAGTTTAGTTGAAACGATATATCGGTGTGCTGTGTGTATAAAAATCTCCGCTCGCTCTGTTCGCAGTAACTGTAATGTGTACGCAGCTTAATGAGCTGCGGTGAGGCTCACGGGGATACCTACATAAATCAAAATAGTATATAACCGTACTTGGAAGTAACTGTAAGTACCTACTTCGATGATTGTATGACTTTAAGGCCTATCGCAGACGATCGGAAATACTCGGCGAAAATAATAAAAAAAAATATCGCCAGACAAACAGTAACTACACGATCTCATACAAAGTAACGCTTGTATTATGGGTACCGAACATTGGAATGGGAGCGATCCCAGTATATAATACTTATATGGATATCTATTGATGGTAGGGACAAACCCAGCTCAGCCCAGCCTCAGCGTAGAGTCACTACCAACTGAGCAAAACAGGTCGAATAGAACGCAAAACATTTAGGAGTTAAGGAAACCGCAGTGAATCTGTCTACAGTCAAACCATTAGAAAACGGTTCAAGTCTAGCTGACTTGAACCCACCCCACCCACCCATTCGATTATAAGTCGATTGTGTTAGCAGTCAAACTAATTCAATGTTTACAAACTATGTATAACTACGTCACATATAGGTATTCGTAGCGGTAAGTAAACACGCCTCGAAGAAGCAGGTAGCAAGAGCGTAGGACAAACCACTAAAAGAACACGTTACTCCCCGGGACACATCCCGACAGGTAGAGATGCGAAAGCTTTATATCGATAATTTCCCTATTTTTTACTTTTCAAGCCCCACCCCATGCTCCAAGATACTTGCATTAAGGTTTTACTCGTTTCAGGCTTCAGTTATCTCGCAAAGTCTAGTTCCATTCTTTAAAAATGTAAATCATTATAGGAATAGTAAATAAATCATTTAAAATAAAAATACAACATTAAGAAAATGGAACAATGATTTTGTTTTATTTCACAGTTTCCGTATAACTGTCAATTAAATAATATTTTATTACGTATATACAGTAAGAAATAATTATCGTTCAGTAAATTACTTGTAATATGAAGCAAATAAATAACAACTCGGTAAATAAATTGAACTTAAGCTCGTTCACATCACTAGTCCAGTGGGGAGGGCAACGGGCGGGCGATTAGCCACGGTGTTCGTGCCGCGCCGCCTTGGAAATAGAAAATAAAGGCGCTGTGACATCGTCGGCACTCGTTCACATTAACGGCCTGTACTGGAGCCAGTGGACTTGTAAATAAACGTCTTTAATAAGGTTTAGTTGGTCTTTTTTTTTATTACATTATAGGCAAGTATTTGATCTCGATCTCACCTGATGGTAAGTGACGATGAGATCTACGATGGAGCATACTTGCCTAGGTAGGAAGGCGGCAGTAGATAGAGACGCCACATTCACTAGGCACATGCAGCGCAACTGATCCGACCCGTCATCCATGAATGGCAACACCGAACATCATGCCGGAACACGGCTAGGCCGCTTGGCGACATGGCTTTGTTCAGTGGGTGGTGACTAGCCACGGCCGAAGCCTACCACCAGTAGAGTTGTCACCTGGTTGGCACCACCCAGGGTCACGTGTAGGGTATCTCGAGGGTACTTAATTCTCCTACGGACGGAGGTGACTCGACCCCAAACCCACCCCGACCCCACAGTTGGTCGAGAGTGAACAGGTACCTTCTAGGCAAGTATGCGACGCATGCAACGCAGATCTCATCGTCACTTACCTTCAGGTGAGATCGAGATCAAATATTTGCTTTATACTCGTAATGTAATAAAAAAAAACAACATTTTATTACAAGGTGTGTTTCCATTCAATCATAAAAATATAAATATCACCAAATAGGTCTGATAGTAGTTAGTTTCGCAACATTATTCACTAATTCTTAAGTTTTATGTCGAGTTTAAGGCAATAACGCATGACAAATTTTCGATCTTATGACCTACATACGTGTTCCACTATTTGATATTACGAGCATAGGCATTCGGTTTCAATTTATACTCCCATGCGGTGCTTCTACGATCAATTTTGTTGTTTAAGCTCTATACTCTAGTTGCTGGTTCCACTCTACTTGCCGATCTAAACAGACTGTTCCTGTCCATAGGTGATACAAGTTAAACGCGTGGTCGTCTTGAACGTGACCGCTTTACGTATATTTATGCAGATGTACCACCCAACCCTCTTCCCACCCCTCGGAAGAATTCAACTAACGCGTCTATAGGGGCTCGCTTATTATTAGCAGAAACAGAACACGGCTTAGAACATTCGGAGTCGGACATAACAAAGAAGAACGACGAAGTATTTGTTCGGCGAAAGTTTTAATGTCTTGTGTTGCTTTTTGTTATATTATCTACGGTGATAATAGCGATTACTGTATATGTAGGTCTCATCGCCTGCCGTGTCAGATTTCGATAGTTGTGCCAGTTCGGTTGTATTAATAAAGGAATTAACACCATCGCAGATCTAAAATGGGATGTCTACATTGAAAATATTTAGAAAAAAGGGCCCTTAGAAGACTTTGCACATTCATGAACCAGTATTTTTAACCGACTTCAAAAAGGAGGAGGTTCTCAATTCGATAGATTTTTTTATGTTTTTTACCTCAGATATGCGTCATTTATGAACCGATTTGGAAAATTCAAGATTAGATATTTTTTTGCTTATTAGTTCTTTTATAAGTGTAAATATCGGATATGATATGGACAGCTTATGGTTTTTAATATTGCTGAATAACGGTTAGGCGTCGGGAACAACAGTTGTGATAATATTTATGTTTATGAATAAATACAGTGGCTCAAACTGTGTTTGTAGCGAAACGTAAGCGTTTTGTTCCACTCACGCCACAAACTTCATTGATTAAAATGACAGTGACGGCATGCTCTCTCGATGACAATACAATCACATTAGCAGTTCCTGCATCACGCTAGTACTTCTTAACGTGTCGCACTCAACAACTTCATATTCATAGTAGCTCATGTTTTGTTCTCTACGAAACCTCTCAAGAAAACAAACTAACATTAATATTACTGGCACAATGACCAAATTACTTTTTTCAATTTATCTATAATACCTACTCATATAATAAGTCTAACTTGGATGTCTCTGTACCGATATTAAATATTTGAGATTTTTTTCCCTGCCTCTCCACACTAGCGGGCATTGCCAGTATTAAATAAACTGGGACTAGGTTAATAGTGAAGTTGCTTTAAAAGTACGTATTTGTTTTCATGTTAAACATTCGTGTGCAGAGAAGGAATATTAAGGCAGAAAACGGGGTTCCGTGTAAATTTTACGAGGATATTCTGTTTGCTATTTGAGCATTTTCTCGAGTCGCTACTGACAAAATAGTCTTAACGTACTTATATTTGTATTTATGAAATACAAGAATATTAAAATTATTATTTTATAATATATTATAATTAAGTACAGTGTTTGCGAGCAACCGATAATCTAAGGTCCTGGACTAGACCTAATTTCATGGACAAACCAACACAAGGGCGGAGGCGCCGTAAAGACATTGAGACCTAAGATAAGTCAACTAAGTTTCAATCTTAGTATTTCATAAAATCTTTCTTTCATCACATTATATTGTGCTGCAAAGAGACACAGCCTCCTGGCAAAACCCGTATCAAATAGCGGATATCACCAAACTAGACCTGAAACTACAAAAAAAAAACCGAATATGAAGTATGGTATGAAGTTATTTCAACATTTCCCAATAAGTAAACGCAACTATGAAAATAATGTACAACCAGCAACAAAAATGACTCACAATTGCCGTAATTTCCAAAACGACCATCATTAACAACAATAAATCAATCGCGAAGTAGAGGTCTGCTAAAAATCAATCATCGCAACCCAACTCGTTTCCCAACCTATCTACCATCTACTTGAAACCCCAAAGCGTCTCGGAGGGGCCAATCCAGTCCGTTTAGACAGGATCCCTCGTCACATGGTTTTGAAAAGGGAAAGCTGAAGAATTAGGATCGAGTGATTTGGAAAAGCATTAAGAGCTACTAAATCAGGTAGTGGATGAACATCACCTGTTGAGGATCGTAAGGAGAAAATAAATCAATCATTTGATAAGTGCGGCGGCGATTTATCAAGCGGAGGAGTCGTGTGTCGACAGTTCACGACATTCAGTATGTCGGTACGTCGAGATAATGAAGAATAATCTTACGCAGAAGTAAACTTGAAATGAGAACGTTATAAAAAAATTAAATGATTAATTGTCCAAGTTAACCAAACTGAGAACATGAAACACTATATTGAAGTAGAAACTTAATAATTCATAACCTCTGAAATTGTTTTGATTCAGATCAATTTCTGAGAATGGAGAACAATAGATTTTGATATTAAAACCAGCAATAAGCCCCTTCTCAAAATTTCTACTTAGTAGCCAAACGAGAGAAATTCCATGTAATTTTTACATAAATACAGCCCTTTGTCCTTTTCAAAGGACACTTTTGTTTTGCAAACAAACCACGATTATCCGCAGATTTGGTACGAAAAAATGATAAGTAAATAACAATATTTTAGGCAAACAAGTTATATATCCCTGGGCAAACATCGGTAAGAGCCCACGGGCCCTCTTTTGTGAGTCGGGGTACATCTTACAGTTCGTTACGTCGACGGTAGCCCATCTGTTATTTTTGCCCGTTACATATTTTAATGCTCCCGAAGGAGATTTTCTTGCGGCCCTCTTAACCATTTCCAACCCATTGAACGACTTAAATGAAACATTTAAATGCAATCTCAATCTCTGACCGCGGTTACCTCACAATTTACAGTTTCAATATCTTCTCTCCACGTGCTAATGATTTTTATATTTTTAATTTAAATGTATAGTTTGTAGTTGTTTCAAGACCCTGTATAGTAGGTAGTGACCCCGGTTTTTGAACCAGGAAACCCGACTTCAAACCCGGTAAGTCAGTGTTTCTAGCCGAGTCATAGACATTGATAACTACTCCTACTATAGAGGTAACGTAGAAGTTATAAACCTAATAATGTAAAGTATTTCTATTACTTACATAGTACTAGTCCAAAATGACAATTCAAGTATTTATGAACCTTTGTCAGTGACACACAATAGACAAGACCTGCATGATGGACCGTTAAGTTGAAGAGTAATGTAGTGAACACTTGCTTTCTCAATTCAATGGCAAGTACACAGCTGATATAGTGATTATGTTGTGTGAATGTGCAATGTGCAGTTACAGAGATGAGGAGCAAACAATGAGTTACGTGCTCTAGATGCCTATAAATAAGTAGGTGACCGGACCGAGTATGGATCAGTTATTCAATGACCTCACAAACAATAACACATACTTACTGAAGGCCTATAGGCCTATATAAATTATGACATATATGTCATAATGTACAGTACGTCAAGTGCGAGATAATTCGTAAGCTAACCGTAAACTTCTGCACAGCAAGTCAAGTGCGAGCTAAGTGTATACTTTATAGTCTACCGTATTTATAAAGTTTGTATGAAGAACTGAATGTTTTAGATCCCGTCCGCTAGAGGCGCTTTTCAATTCTCCATACAAAATGTCTAAATACGGTAGACTATAAAGTATACAGCTAGCTCGCACTTGACGTGCTGATAAAACCTACCAACAACTTATTTGTCAGATGACATAAACCTGCTGTTTATAAAATTCACGGATCACGAAGGTTTATAATGTTGCTTTTAATTTCTAATTTTCTTCTTCTGTGTGTGCCTCTCCAACTGGAACACTAATTTTATTACAGTAAATTATGAAAATACGTATCAAACCTCGTCAGCTTACTCAAACAGCCATCAACACAGTGCACAAACATCGTTAAGACTCGGTCCCCGAGCAGTTCAACAGTGAATAAGAAATTTTATAACAATGGATGCTACAATGCTGAATATTCCATTTAAATAGCAGCACATTTGTCTGAAAAGCTTTCTTTGTTGGATCATAAGAAATGCATAAGGTCGCGAGGCTATACAGATTTATGAAACGTAAAGGGAAACTGTAGCAATGAATATTAATAATTACGTGCTAAATGTATCTGATGTGAAATTGAAACAAAAATACGGAATTCGTGAGAGGCTTATCTTCCTACGCAAATTGTGTCAGGGAAAAGGTTCTAGGGAGAATGGGGGGCGTTACTATGGAGCTTATCGCGTGACGGTGAATATTGAAAAGTATGCAATATCGTACGTACTGTTGCCGCAATACTCTGGCGGCATATTAGTTGACTCGGAAATGTCTACCGTTCACTTTTTATTGCGGCTCCGATAACATCTTTTTTGTGTGATTTATTCGAAATCTATGAATCTGTGTTGGCAATAGCCTTTGTAAGATGTAATACTGGTAATACCATTTAACCTTTATATCCTAAATTTTGTCGTAAAAAGAACGTTAAAAAAATTCAACAACAAGATGTCCTTAAACCGTACCTCTACCTATTTACTTACTGAATTAATTTTTAAGAGTCGCCTCTAATGAGGTTTTCTTAAATATTTTTTCATAAAAACGTTAGCGGACATTTTGTGGGATAGCTTTGTATTTTTAATCATTTCGTTTAGGGCAAGGTACTCGATTATAACGAGGTACACCGAGGTCGGCCATTTATACTTCGTAGATATGATGTCTTACTGTGCAAAAACATTTAATAAAAACACGTATTTTTTTTGCTATAAATTAACCCTAACATTTATAAAAAGCCTTTGTCCATTTACTATGGATGCTTTACGATACTATTATAAAATGATACAAGCTTCTAAAAATGTGGATATTAACGGTTACATGAGATAGTTAGGCTTTCTTTATTTATTAAGTATTTAGACATTTTAGGAACGGAAAAGATAAACAATATAAATAGTTTTATCGATATGTATTCTATTTTTATTCTCACCACATTTGATGTAAAGTAAAGAATAATTAAATTAGGTACAAAAAAACATGGTTCCACTATTATTTAGTACAGCGCCATCTGTTCGTTATAATTTGTACTTCCGTAATGTACGGCAGAGTAACGTGTATCATTGCCTAGATACGAACCATCCTCGTCGAATCAGCTGCTCTGAGCGACACTAGCGCCGCGAATACTTGTGGGATAGTAGAGTAAACAAAGTTGAGGGAGATCGCTTGTTGATTTCCAAAGTGTTACCTGCGAACAAAGACCATTAAAAATTAAAACCGATATATGTATATAGTTAAAAATAGTAAGACAAAAGCTCACTTCCGACGACATGGAAAAATGAGCAAAAGTTTATTTCGAACGCGCTGCAAAAGCTCTGTGTACATGAGTAATTAATATTCTAGTCAACATATCCGGCCGCGCCGTACCCCGCACCCATCAAATATTGACTCCCAGATTTTATTTCGAATGCAACCATGCGTTATAGTCGAACCTTCACGATGTTTAATTCTCTGAAATTATGATTAAGGGAGGGCAACGACTGATGTTCTTTACACCTACGGCAAGCATACTAAGGATTTTACATCGTTTAGAGCTATGTCTATCTATTGTTTGAAAATTATGGGAAGGGCGACAATCTGACTATCGCAATTGGTAGTGACTCGCTTTCTGCGCCGAAGCTCCCGGGTTCGAATTCTAATAGGGACAAACTTTGTGTGATGAGTACGAATGTTTTTTAGTCATGGATGCTTAATATCTACATACGTATTATGCACTGGAATCGCCTCAGTACATTGTACGGTACTCATAATACAAGCGTTGCTTAGTGTGGGATCGTATAGATGGTGTCTGACGTCATTATAAAAAAAAAACTAATGAATAACAATGGATTTCCACTGAGTATCACCTATTTCTCTCATTAATATAATGAAAATTTGGTACTTAAGTATACAATTAAAAGCATGCTCAGTTTCAGGAAAAGAGTCTTTTAGTCCTATTAAAGTCGTCACTAGCCATATAATGGTCAAAGCGGCACACAACTATTTATGCCGCTCGCCGTATAGAAGCCAGGCCCATGGTGTCTAAGTACTTCTTAAACAAATTGTCTCCTAGACCGATGACCTGAACAGAACTCAAGAGGAAAAACACATCATTATTTACACCTGAACGGCTGTGTATTTGAAATGACAGTATTTCTCAAAGTAGCGCTTTGTAACTGCATCTTTATGACTTTTGACCCGCAGATAACGGACCCCAGACAAAAGCCACTTCGCACCAATGCATAGGTAAATCACAACGGTACAAACGCGTCATGGTTACATATCATAGGCTTGTCTACATTGGATTGGTATTCAATCATCGTATTCGTATTTGCTGCGCGTTTTGATCGCCTAATCTCTATGGACAGTTCACGATACGCGACTCGATACAATAGGTCTCAATACGCCGCTTCGATACGGCCAGTCCATTTTCATCTGATTATCAAAATAAAATAAAAATATATCTGTATATTTACAATATACACTCTAAGTATGTACTTTTAACTATATATGTATAGTTCCCGTATACCTAAGGTATCAGCCTCGAATTTAGCGGGCAGCGGGGCGGCGGCGGCGCGGGGGCGGAGGTCGTTGGCCGCCCCGCGCCGCTACCGCGCCGCTGTTTTCGAGAACGGTCCATTTGATTTTACGCTAAAGATCCTGCCGCTCCCGCGTCGCCGCCGCCGCTGGCCGGCTGCCCGCTAAATTCGAGGCCGAGGCCTGAGTATGTACTTTTATCCATGGATGCATAGTTATTGTATAGCTAAAGTACATACTTTCACTATACTGAAAAGCATGACACACTCAGGAGATATATGGGTACATATCTCTACCTTAGTAGGTACTAACAAGAATCTCAAAGAAAACTAGCATAACAATTATCATACAAAGCTCGATACGAAGCGGTGATGCGATACAGAAATAAAACCATGTGTGTACAAGCCTTAATGTAAAATATTTGCAGTCAATGTATTGGCTCGGTCGTCTCTACCGACCGCACCGTGCCTCATTCGAGACGCCAAGTGGACTTGAACGATGGCGGAATATTAAATCGATTATTGGCTATGAATGTCAATTGCGAATTCGATACAGACATGCGAATTAGTAGCTAAATTATTCTAGATATGATAGGTATTTTGGAAGTTTTCTGTTAATAGATCCCAGCAATACAATAGGCAAATATAGAGATATAACTGTGATGATATATTTTTTAAATGATAATTTTGGGATTGCTTGATAAGATTCGCAACCACGATGTTAATATTATACCAGACAATTATTATTTTATATTTTTTTAACACGATCTATTATAAGATAATCTATTTGCCAATTGCAATATTTACGTGTTGTTACAATATAGCAATGTATGAATGGCATGCAGTCGTTAAAACTACACGTCTAGGTACTGTAAGCGGACCGCGCAGTCAGTCGACAATTCCATGCAGTTATATGTTAACTGAGCCAAAATCTCATCCAAAATACAATTTTGCAGCTCGCTTGCCACCCACTATATATCGTGCGAATACACCCTTAAGCTTTAACTTTACTAATTAAGTAAAACAATCTGTTGATTTGTAGATTCTTCTCACCGGCGTGATGTACACAATTAGTAATGAAGTCAAATTATGTAGTCTTGCAATTATATCAGTACTTTATTAAGTAACAATTACAAAAGATGGAAAGAAAAAATAATTGAGAATGCCGGCGTTTTTGATAGATAAGATCGAAATCCTTTTTTCACACAGAATAAAAATAACACGAATGCGATGCGTCTTGTTCACTCCGGCCGCCCATTGACAGCTGACATCACTGACATTTAGTTGTAAAATCGATGGCTTAAACATCTTCCCCCCCATCGAAATCTCCAGGGTTTCGAGGTACTGATGCGGAATTATTCTCAGGCAAAGAGCAAATATTGTGGACAGCTCTACGAAGCGTGCCCCTTGCTGTATAAATGTCTGCGACTCGGGATATTCCATCGGAGCCAGGGTATAATTTACTGATGCGCCCCATCCGCCACTTCAATGGTGGGACGTTAGCTTCTTTAATGACAACCAAATCGCCTTCTTGAAATCCCCATTGTTTAACTCGCCACTTGGATTTCTGTTGCAATTCGCTCAAATACTCATTCCTCCAGCGGTCCCAGAAGTGTTGCCGCATCTTGTCAAGAGATCGGTATCTGTTGAGTCTATTTGGGTTCGCGTCGAGCAGATTTTCAGACGGAACAGTTGTGAGCGATCGACCGATCAAGAAGTGCGCAGGAGTTAAAGGATTAAGGTCATTAGGATCGGATGAAAACGGAGTTAAAGGGCGAGAATTGAGGATTGCCTCAATTTGCGCAAATAACGTTGACAACTCTTCAAATGTTAGATGTTTGTCACCTAATATTCTGGCCGTGTGATATTTGGCAGACTTAACGCCTGCCTCCCAAAGCCCACCGAAGTGGGGAGAGTAAGCTGGTGAAAATTTAAATAAAATGCCTTCGTCGGCAGTAAACGCGGAAACGTCTTCATTGTTTGATTTTAAAAACTTTGTGATTTCGTTGTTTGCACCGACAAAATTAGTACCATTATCACAGTACAATTCTAAGGGCTTTCCCCTACGGGCTATAAAACGTCTTAAACATAGAATGAAATTATCAGTAGTTAGATCGCTCGCTACTTCGAGATGTACAGCTTTAGAACTAAAACAAATAAATAAGCACATGTAGCATTTTGTTATTTTACACCCACGACCTTTGCGATCAGTGATGTAAAAGGGCCCAGCGAAATCGACGCCACTAACCTGAAAAGGAAGACTAGGAGTGACACGAGAAGCTGGTAAGTTTCCCATTATAGGATTAACGCTTTTTGCTTTTAGGATTCTACACAACTTACAATTGTTGACCGTCCTTCTTGATAACAATCTACCTCTTAAAGGCCAATATTTGTTCCTTAAATCATTGAGCAATAGTTGCGGTCCACAATGTAAAAGTTTCTTATGGTAATGTGCAAATAGCAATTTAGTAAAATTATGATTAGTATTTAATAATATTGGATGTTTCTTTTTACAGGTTTCATTGGAGTTTTGGATGCGGCCGCCTACACAGAGGATTCCATTATCGTCGACGAACGGGCTGAGGGACAGCACATTGGATTTAGAAGGTAAGTTTAGTTTAGCCTTTATAATTTTAATTTCATTTGAGAAGCATTCCATCTGATGTTGTTTTATTAAAATTTGTAAAGAAGATTCTAATTCGTGGGCCGTTAACGGGCCTGTTTGTTTAGTATGTTTATTTCGTAGGTTAAAAATAAAACGTAGGACGTAAGCTATAGATCTATGCATGATCGTGAACCTCGAATGCCTCTCAAAATCGACTAGCCTAGGATTTGTTGTAGATTGCAACGTAATAGTAGTAACCTTATTGTTAGTTTTTATTTCTGGTAACTCCCTAATGGATTTGGTTTTAATAGACTGAGGCCAATCACAACGGTCTGCGTATAAGAAAGGTGGTCCTTCCCACCAAAGCGTAGCATTTTGGATTGACTTAGGGTTTAATCCCCTAGATGCTAAGTCTGCTGGATTTTTATCACCAGGAACATGCCTCCATTCGTCTGAGCTAGTTAATTCTTGTATTTCACCTACACGGTTTGATACGAATGGTTTTAAATCACATGCCTGTGAAGACAACCAACCCAATACGACGGTTGAGTCGGTCCAATGAACTACAGAATCTATCTTGCAGCGAACCGCTTTTAAAACCTTTGCACTTAGGCGAGCGGAAAGTAAAGCGCCGCACAATTCAAGGCGAGGAATGGTAGTAGGTTTTAAAGGTGCAACTTTAGTTTTTGCACAAAGAAGTCTAATAACAACTTGACCTGAACTATCCATTGATCTTAGATAGATAGCAGAAGCATATGCCACTTGAGACGCATCGGAGAAGGAATGAAGTTCAATTGTTACTGGTTCGCTTATGAGAACGTGTCTAGGAATTTCAATAGTAGAAATAGTTTTCAAATTGTTTATAAAACATGTCCATTCCTTTTCCAGGGCGTTATCTACTGGTTCATCCCAATCTAACTTTGATAGCCAAAGTTTTTGCAGAATTATTTTTGGAATTATGGTACACAAACCAAGCAAACCTAGTGGATCAAATAGTTTGGCTGAATTGGATAAAATTGTTCTTTTAGTTATAACTTGATCTAACTGTATGTCGACTGAAAATCGCAAAATATCTCGGGCTGGATCCCACTTCAAACCTAACACGCTTGATGATTGTGATGTTAAATCTAAATTTTTTGATAATGAAGGGTTCGAAACCTCGTGTAAAGTAGATGGTGAATTAGAACGCCATTTCCTCAGAGGAAGGCACGCCGAGTTGAGAATCTCAGTGACTGACTGGATTATGCTATGTAATTCACTTATAGTATCAGCGCCAGACAGGTAATCGTCGATGTAAAAGTCTTCTTTAATTAGTCTTGCTATCTTAGGGTCCTCACAATCATTGCCCAGTTGTATTAAGCACCTGGTACTCAAGAATGGAGCCGATGCAGTACCGTATGTCACGGTATTCAATTGAAATATTTTAATTTGCTGCGACGGATCGTCACGCCATAAGATTTGTTGTAGCATTCGCTGATTAGGATATACCAGTATTTGGCGGTACATTTTTTCCACATCTGCAGATACTACATACTTGTGTTGTCTGTACCTCAAAAGAATCGAAAATAAATCATCCTGCACCACTGGTCCGACTTGTTGTATATCATTAAACGATACACCAGTGGAAGTTTTTGCCGAAGCATCGAAGACAACGCGGAGTTTTGTTGTCTCGCTAGCCTCTCGTATTACTGCATGATGTGGGAGGTAACAACCAAATACTGGTTTATGATGTAATTGTGTCATATGCCCTAATCGTTCATATTCATGAATAAAGTCACGATATTGTTCCTTTACTACTGGGTTGTTATTTAATTTTCTCTCAAGTTGAAGGAATCTTTTTTCGGCAATGTTGTAAGAATCACCCAACAAGTCTACGGAATCCTTAAGTGGAATTTGAACACAAAATCTACCGTCCTCGAGGCGACGAGTAGTGTCAGTGAATAATTTTTCGCAATAATTATCCTGATTGTGTTCAATATTTCTAGGAATCTCTTCGAGTTCCCAAAACTTCGCTAGTTGTATTTTAATGTCTTGGGAAAAATGACAATGTATCTTCGCATTACTATTGGCATAATAGCTTCCCCCCATGGGGCCAGCCACTATCCAGCCTAGGTGCGTTTCTTGTAGTATTGGTCTTTGTGATCCTAAACTTATTCTAGTCGTTTGAATTAATTCCCAAAATATATCAGCGCCCAACAACATGTCAATCTCGGAAGGCAAATAAAACTTTGGGTCAGCAAGTTGGATATTACTGGGAATGTCTAATTCTTGTATACGCACTGCAGCATGGGGTAATTTGTCAGTTATTTGGGGTAGAATAAAACATTTAACAGGCATGCTGAATGAATGATTGTATAATGAATGTAGTTGTATGTTGCAATGCTCTGTTACATTTACCACTGTGTTACCTAAGCCGGACACTGAGTGATAATAATTTTTTCTTTTGCAGGAACCAATCATCCTCTGTGCTTTATCACTGATGAAGGATGATTGGCTACCACAGTCTAACAACGCCCTCAAGATTATGGTTTTGTCGTTGTTTGTCACCTTGACCAACGCAGTTGAAAGAAGAGTTTGATTGGTGGAGACCGCTGACATCGAAACTGAGTTGCAGGGAGCAGAAGCCGTGGCATGGACTACAGCATCCGGTAAGGTTGTTTCACTTTTGTTTGTATTCACAGTATTATCCGTTGTATTAGTGGTTGCAAATTGCTCATTTTTGTTTTGTTGTGTTTGTTGTAAAGGAAACTGCCTATGTAATAAAGTGTTATGTTTCCTGCGGCAGATTCGACAGCCGCCAAGGCGACACTGATAGGACTGGTGGCCGCCACGTAGACAGTTGCTGCATAGCTTTAATGAGGAAATTTTAAAAATTCGTTCTTCAATAGATAATGCTTTAAAATTTGAACACTCATATAACTTATGATCTTTTTTACAGAATACACATTGCATGCCTGGAGATGAATCATGTATACCAGGAGAGGAATTATTAGAGGAAGCAATAAATGATTTAGTTTTTGGAAAATTCTGACGTTTTTCATTTTTATTAGAAGACCTACCAGCATTGATAGTTTCTAGAACTGTAGCTCGCTGACGAAGAAAGGAATAAAATTGTTCTAAAGTTGGAGAATCCTTATTACTCCTAAATTCCTCCCACTTCCCGGCGGTCAAAGCGTCCAATTTCGCCGAGGCCATATATATTATAAGTGTATCCCACTTATCAGTGGGTTCCCCTAATAAATTTAATGCACTTATATTTTTAGACAAAGTGTCAATTAATTTATGTATGCCAACTTCAGATTCTTTTTGTAGCAGTTCAATTGAGAATAAACACTTGATGTGTTCATTTATTAAAAGACGTTTATTGTCATATCGCTGGCAAAGTAAATCCCAAGCGATTGTGTAGTTCTTTGAAGACATTGTAACGGAGTTAATGACTGAACTAGCAGCGCCCTCTAGGTACGCCTTGAGATAGTGATACTTGCTAATATCATCAATATTTTCATTGTTGTGAACTAATGCTAAATATGTATCCCTAAAGGAAAGCCACTTAGATGTGTTGCCATTGAAAGGAGAAATTTGTATTGGTGGTAATTTTAAGTTAGAAAACACTTTAGATGTTGAGTTGGATGAAGACTCAACCTTGTTGTCCCTCTCATAAGCATCCAACAAAGATTGTGCCTTTGCTATGTAATAATAAAATAAATTTTCAGTAGTCTCACGTTCTAGAATTTGTTTCTCTGAGTCCTCCTCCAACATCTCAATTTGCAATTGAATTTCATCAAACGTGCAAGATAGATCACGTAATTTTTTTATTCTTAAACCAAGTTCGTTAATCTTTGACATATCAGTCTCCTTGTGCTCCAATAAAGGTGTTAAATATTTCTCAAATAATGTTAACCGAGCTCTGATGTTGCCTCTTTGTTTAATAAGATCCTTTAATTCGGCCATTATGCCGGTGCAACAACACAATCACAGATGTATTATAAACTATAGAATGATATTAATATTCAGATATAGGTAGGTAGTAAGAAATAACTTTGACTTACCTCTCTATATCAATAAAGTAGTAATTAACAATGAATACGTCACGGTTCCTTCTGCACAATGACAACAAACCAATGTTATCTCCGTGATGACACTCGACAAGTCAAAATGCAGTCAAACACTGCATGACTTTGTTGACTATTTCACTAGCTTACTTCCGGAGTACATCTGAAATAGTTGGCGAATATGTTAAAGAAATGCGTTTTACTACTAGGAATCATGTATGGACGATATAATTTAAGTAGGTACTTATGTTTTTACAAGTGGGAAACGTATAAGGATGAAATAATTTAAAATATGTTGGAAGATGGACGCGTTTCTCTATTGACACGATTAAACACCGTGTTTCGTGCATGAAATTCAATAGAAAAACGAAAACCTTTATAGTAAGGTTTCTTAAACATAAAAAGCCACTGAAACGACGGAACTAAACAAGAATACAGGTAAGTATCGAAGAAATTCTTAGTTTATTCTCGTTAGTGGGTAACTTTCTTGGCAAAGTGTATCAACGACATTTGAGCAAACTGAAACGAAAGTAATGTAGGTTGGGTATGGAATTAAATGAAAACGCACTCCCCTCGGATGGCTGCAGCTGCTGGCTGGCGAGTTTTTAAGAAAGATGCGAGTCCGTTGTTGTTTTCGTTTGTTCAGTTTTTGACAATAGCGTCAGTTGATATTGCCTGTTCTTGCATCACGTCGGGGTCACCAAATGTTGATTTGTAGATTCTTCTCACCGGCGTGATGTACACAATTAGTAATGAAGTCAAATTATGTAGTCTTGCAATTATATCAGTACTTTATTAAGTAACAATTACAAAAGATGGAAAGAAAAAATAATTGAGAATGCCGGCGTTTTTGATAGATAAGATCGAAGTCCTTTTTTCACACAGAATAAAAATAACACGAATGCGATGCGTCTTGTTCACTCCGGCCGCCCATTGACAGCTGACATCACTGACATTTAGTTGTAAAATCGATGGCTTAAACACAATCCCTTCATTATCTCATCGAGATAATCTATGTAGTTTACGTTCAGGCGTAATGCATATCACATGTCGAAACCATTAGCTCGAATGTAGCTCTATAGAATAGGCCTTCAGACGTACATCAAGGATATAGAGACATTATCTAGAAGGAACAAGCGGGATTCATAGTGATTGTATTCAGTTACATCGTAGTAAGAGGTGCTATTGATGTTTTTTTTTTATCATCGACTTTAAAATTATACCTATTACCGACATACAGACGATACGAAGATCAAATATGTTTTTGAGGTAGCTATATTGAATAGGTATCAAGCAACAATATTTGAAGCTTTTTAACGGTCAACTTCTACAAAAGTTAAGGCCGATTTGATCTGGACGACTGATTTGTAGTTTCTCCAGTGATTGGTCATATGGGGGAATACCGATCATCATTAATAGGACTCATAGGTAGGTATTACGATTATTATTGTAATAAATACTAGTCGCTTCTAGCGTAATTATCTCTTGATCTGTATTCAGTAGCAGCCCGCGGCATCAGACACAAATGCGGGGACATTATAATGGGACGTCACGCGCGATTTCAGAGCTCAAGGTCTCAGACAATTGTCCCATTTTCAACGCTTAACATCTTGTATACCTGTCAGACGTGTGTTACAAATTCAATAAGTACCTTTGAAAACTTTAGACGAGCCTCAAGTTTGGTAACCTTGAAGTTTGTACACTCATTGTAATGTTTCTAAATTTGGAGCGGTTCTGTTGGAAATTGTAAGTCAATATTTTTTTGAATGATATTTATTTTGTAGTTTCCTACCTTTTGTCCCGTACCATTGGGGCCGGCCTCCAGTCTACCGTGACAAAGCTTATTACTGATATTTACACGAAAGGATTGCCGTCATACCTCCGGACCAGAAATAGTGAAACACATAACTCATATAGCTCTGTATTGGGACTGCCAGTAACTAAAAAGTACGTATAGAAGGTGTCAGATTTTTTCATGATTTCGACTGCCCATAACTGTTGTCATTGTAATAACAATTCTGAAAGCATAACGTGCTTCGAATCTCCTTTAACACATATGGTTTTATATTCTGTACGACGTTGTCACCAAAACTCGAAACGTCTCATTCCCAAAAGTATGCTTAAAATTGTAACACAGAGAAACCTATGAAGGCATTTTCAAAGGATCATCGTAAAACCACGAAATATGATATGATCTTAATTAACTTAACATAAGGGACTTCGCAAACGACTACGCTATTCTACTAAGTAATAACATGTGTATAACAATATAGTAATAAAGTCCAATAGAGATCTCTGACTAATTACACAGTCATGGTCAAAGCACCATTGGGACGGACTGCCCGTCTGGTGGAAGTGGTCGAAAAGTCCTGGATTCAGAAAGCACAACACCTCAAAGAACCGACTGCTATGAAAGAGACTAACACTCAGAATTAGGTGATAATAATGGGTTTAAAAAGAGAATTAATAATAAGAATTTAAAAAAAGTTTAAGGCCGTGGCACAGCATCACAGCCGTAAACTAGATAAGCTTATTGTGATAGGTGTACAAAGCGTACAACACTATACCCTCGTCACGTATGAATTATTTAAGTAGAATATAATCTCAGTTCGCAAGTCCCCGTGTCCCAGGTCTATACAACAAAACGTCGAGCACATAAATAATGCAACTGCCGCGTGACGTCACCAGCAGACAGCCGTTTGTAGACGAGATCGCGTTTCAATTGTTATGGCACGCTATGTTAAACTAGAACGAATAGGAATAGTACATGAAGGATAATATTATAATTAATTATAGCAATTATAATGGTTTTTTTAATATCCCAGAACTTGTGACGTACAATGGAATAAAATATTTTACTCTCGTGGGTTGTATAAAATTAGCTATAATCGAAATATACATTAAATACCAAACATAATCCAGGTAATACTAATTCAAAATCAACTTTTGTATATAGACAGAAATGTCAATATAGAAATCACACGATTGACACCCCAAGAGGGGAAAGTCATTAACCCAAAACATTGCGCCAATAAATATCGCTACCAGCCTAGTCACGTCAGCAACAGACAAGCCGTTTGTCTACCAAAGAGCAGCGTTTCAGTTTAGTTAAAGTGCGTACAATTTAGTTCGCACGAGTTTTGGAACTACGAGATAACTCCCGATGTGGAGACAACGTATTGTTCATTCGCTTCCCGCAAGCTGTCGAGTTTCTGTCAGGCATATAAATGTTTACTACTCTATAATTATTGTCGATCAATGAGCTACCTAATAGTGAAAACCTCGTTGGAATCCGTCAAGTAGTTTTTCAGTGATGCTTCAACAGACAGATAATCCGAAAACAGACAAAATCCAAAAAAAAATGTTTTGGTATCAGATACGTCCAAATTGTAAGTACATTGCACCAATGGTGCATTACCTTGTAAAACAGGCATTTAACGTAATCGTGAGTTTTGCACAACCCAACTGTATTTGTCACTGAGAAACCAATTCATGGAATCCATATCACATGTTGAAAACAATGCACCTATACATCAATTTACACTTTACCACAAAAAAAATAAAAAGGTGGAACAGTATAAAAAACTGGTTCTGGTTGCTGTCTCTCGTCCAAGTTAGGTTTTAGTTCCTTTGGTCTATTTTTACGGCAAATACTTAAACGATGTAGACTCGCTTCAGACATAAGTTCGAAGGGTATATTGTAGCCATAAATAAGTAAGAATAAATAGTACTGTAATATCTAAATATGAAAATCAAATGAACCGCCCGATACTATTTTGTGTGTGGTGCAGTGCCATCGTCGTGCCCCGAGAGGTCATCCACGCTGCGGTGGGCGATCTCCCGGTACACCCACCGTAGCTAGTTTCGGACCAAAGAAACCACATCTTAATACTAAACCGTAGGCATGCAAAGCAAACGTAGCTAATATTAGATTCTCATTTCATTCCGACGGCTGTAAATTTACTAGTTTACAGTTTGGGTTTTGATAGATAGGTAGGTAAAACGCTTGACTCGGTAACGACGATCGCAGGTTCAAGCTCTAACTGGCACCTGTGGGATTTCCAGATTGCATGTGCGAAACTCAATTTTAACCGTGAGTAAATAGCTAGCTAATAATAATAGCTAGCTAGCTAAATCGTGAAGGCAAACATTGTAATGAAATCTGCATGTCTGAGAGAACCCCTCGAAAGACGTGTGAAGTCCGCCAACCCCCAATGCCAGCGTGGTGGACTATGGCCTAATACCCCTGGCTCATACCCAACAGTGGCATATTAAAAGAGCTAATATTATATTATGTAGTACTTCTAGGTACACGCCACGACAAACCTACTATTGCTGTTTCGGAAATTAGTTATATTGTGCTAAGCGAATCGGAGTCTGACAGTTTATTAGCGAGTGAGCGTTTTGCAATACCTAGCGGTACATGCTTATTCCGTTCGGCTTACGATGCATCCACCAATGGTGACAGACGAAGGGATAACGGGAACGAATTAAAGTGATATTTGGCGAATATAACATGTTGCCGACAGGATTGATCAAAATCCAATTGTTTAACTAGGTAATTAAAAATAGTTTGCTAGTGACTACTCAAGTACTATATTTCCTGGACCATGTTAAAACCAGGGTCATAATCCGTGTGTTCAAAATAGTTTTGCCTCAATTTATCGTTCAACAATTTCCGATAACTTTTGTATTAAAAATATTGTTCGTCGTATTCAGTTTTTACTTGGTGTTGCAAAAGGACATATTAAATGAAGATTCAATATGTTGGGCCGGCTTCGGGGTCGCCGCCTGCGACACCATTAGGAAGTGGTGGCACGGAAAACCCCCGGAATGTAGAGCCTCGTTCACACGCCACACGACTTGTACAGAAACTGAAGCTAGTGTAGTTTTATCATAGCATTTTGCTTAAGCAATATCGTTAGGCAGATAAGTGTTTTTCAGTGGCTAAATAAATAGCAGAGCGGTCCCAAAATAAATTAATTTGGAAAAATGTAACAGATGTAGACAGGATAACAAAAACTTGCGACTTTATCTGAAATAATTATAACGGATGCCAACCCAACAAGTCGCTATACCTACACATTCATACAAGATAAGGGATCATTTAACTATAGCATGAAATTACAACACGGTGTGATGAACATAAATAGCCCCGGACTAACAAAATGTCATTTCATCGTCATTTCTATTGTTGACACATTACAATCATAGAAATAAAACTAATTTTGCGGATTTTAAGCAACCAGTCCTCCCGTGACCATGGTTACTGTAAATCAGCCGAAACGTCGGGAACGTCAAAACACGATAAACGCGATTAAACCCGAAAAATTAGTTTTATTTTAATGTGTAGTATTCGCGTAAGTATCAGAAACCAATACATAACAATCAATGAAACAGCCTTTGAGATTTATGAAAAAGTGTTGTATGTTATAATTGCATAGATGCACCGACACGTGTTTCAGTCATGTTGACACCAGATACTGAAACGGTAATTATTGAATGATTCAGGAGAAGTCAGTAGACCACTTTCTCCTTAGAGCACTATTCTTACTTACGGGTCAAGATCTACTACTATAACGGCATCAGTAAAATGTATCATACATATATTTCGTAAAAATTAATTTACATTTACGTCGCGAACACTAGGCACGCCTGTTTAATGGTCTTTGCGGCTTGAATAAAATTAGCCAACTTTAGATGTGGCTATGGTTTGCCACATTCTTATCGTCAAAGATATCATCATCGATACAGACTAATAAAAATAATGAAAATCTAGAATCTACGGTCAAGTAGACTATACAAGTAGACAATGTAAACAGAGCATAGGCACAGATTCCAATGAAATGAAAGGATATGCGCGGCGGAAAAGCTCTCGACCCGGGGTGGCTTCAGGTGGAAATATCTTAGCTCCGAAATCTCTTAGTGTAGCCACTGGAAAAGGCAAAAGCTAAACTTGAAATGTTACGTAGAATAGACACTTCAACAGTTTTATGATTTGTTATTTTTTTCATATGTCAGAATGGGTATGGAATAAAAAGATGTGCTATGCTGTATGTTATAAAATTCAAAGCAAATATGCAAAGAAGTAATGCAAAGGAAAATGTTTCTCGGTGCATAAATACTTAGTCACACAATAAATAATAAGTTGTTACAAAACGACTGGCGTCTTAAACTGGGCCAAGCTAGTTTATAGTTAATTGCAAACCGCATAAAGTGTATTTTCTAGATATCAAAATTTCAGTCGGAATAAATTTATCAGATTTTAATTTACAGCGCATATCTGTGAAACGAATACGCAATCTTCAAACAGATGCGCCAACACATTATAAATAATTTTGTGTCGTTTCGAATGGCACGCAATCTTTTATTCTAACCAATCGTCATATTGGTCAAAGAGCGTGGAAAATGTAGGTTTGAGCCAACTTTCCAGTGTTCCTAGTTATTGTGACAATAACGAAAATCATGTTATTTTTTAAATAATCTCCGCGAAAAAAAGTAGCTAAAATCATACACAAGTATTATTATGTCGTCACTAGTACCATATGATATAACCTAAAATCAGTCTGTGCTCATTTCTGATCTAGATATTGGTATCTATGTGAGCTGTGAGATTAATATTTGGACCTATGAAACTGGAACATTTCATCTTAAAATCGTATGAAAACAGGATGATAAAAATAATAATAACTCGTATTCCTCACACGTTTTTAGTCAGATCTCGCAAACCTGGCGAAGTAAGAACCTGCGACCCTTGTTGCCATGGCAGTGTTCTACCACTTTACTACCACAAATCTATACGAAGGATATTACTTGCACGTCGGAAAGATACTACCATTACCATTTTTAATTTATCAATATTAAACAATTCGACTGACTATCTACTGATCGTATTATTGCCTTAAATTTATTTATAGGTCAAATGTTTATTTCAGAAGTTTTGAAATATTATTTGGGTTCAGACCATAAAACGTATACCGAACAAATATTATTAAAAAAAACATAGTCAATACATCAAACTAGTTTTAATACCTATGTTTATACAAAGTTATACCGTCAAACTTTATATTGAGGAAACTATTAAAGTTTGTATATAATCGTAAAAGCGCAGTTGGCCATCCGCCAAAAACGGACAATGAAAAATAATTCGACAAATTTCAATCCCCAATGAACGCGATGCGAAAGTTTTCGCATTTATTGCGAAACAATTGGACCAGCGGAAACTTCCGACGGACGTGACGTTCGTGCTTAAATATAAATCTAATGATTTTAGACTGAACTCCTACTGTTATGTATGTGTTAATTCATTGGCATTAGCACAAACATTAATCTCTGGACGGTATAATTAAAAACAAAATGGTAAATAATTCAATTTATATAACATTGTAATTCTTACGACATACGCAACAGCTACTTAAAAATATGCCACCTAAAAACGCTTAATCATTAGAGAATGTAGTAATTACAAGTTATGCTATCAACAGGATACACTAATCAATATGACGTCATAACTTCTCAAGACTTTACCAACAATCAAACGATAAATGCCAATCTTTATTAAAGTTTTGTTAGTAAAAGCGAACTCTCAAATTTATTAAGTTTTCATCCATTTACAACGGCCGGCATCGCGAATAACTTTCCTTCTACAAATGTTTTAATGCCATTGTAAAATAGTTAAAACTTCTACATATCTGTACTTCTACTTAACGATTTTGTTATGCACATCACAGCAAGAAAATATTATTTTTCTCTGAAAGTCTTAGTGACTATTAGTAGTTTCTGTAATAAAGTAGCAAAATAGAAATAAATCTCGATCCCGGTAGTATGCGATGGGATATAGTTTTGATTTTATTGTGTAGACGACGGTTACCGGCTCTTAGGAACAAATACCTAACGGTTACATTTTTAAAATTCGAATCGTATATAGATTAATGGTATTAAACCCATTATTTCTGTAAGTGCAGTATACAATAGACGAAAGTTATTGGTAAGATAAGTACGATATATACAAGATATATGTACAAGACAATACAATTCTAAAAATATTCATTCAACTTTTAAATGCAGATTTGAAGTATATCGTTAGATTAGGGTTGTGCTTACCAGGAAAGGATGGCGGTAAAATAAATATATATAAAAATCAAAGTCGTGTTTAACTAACACACAATGTATAATTCAATAACGGGTTGGCCGACTTTAATGATCTTTGATTTGACAGACATAATACAATGGGCGCATGATATAAACAATATAAATCACTCGCTAATGATATACATTGGTATATTGATTACCCACCTAACGACAATAACCCCACATCGAGACATTATCAACTTAAACAATAAAGCGGCAACCCTGAACGTAACACAACACCGGAGACAGGGGAGCGCACAAAACCGAATGCCTTAATTTAATATAGTCAATTTGGGCCAATTTGATTTCGCGTCCATGCAGCCGTTTCGCGACAGTACGTCATACATAACTTATGCTCTTCCCTTTCGCCCTTACGCAAAGCGAAATAATGCTATCTCATGTTTCCCGTTGCCGTGTATCGAACAAGTAATAAACATACTTCAGTATTAAGTGATGTTATGTATCGGAGAGCGATGTGTGATGTAATTATTGACGTCGCGAAACTATAATGAGTGTTGCGAGGAAGTAATACTTCAGATATATCTTTTGGTTTTTGTTATCTCACTCAGTGATTGAAAGCTTTCAACACTATCGCTGACTGTCAAATGATATGACCATTGGGGTTAAGCTACAGATCAAAATATATGGTTACGTGATTGAAGGAGCGGGCTAAAATTTGTGTCTAATAATGATTAATATCACTATTGTATTACACAGATGTAAAAACAAATACACAAAAAAAAATACCCAACAATCTCATTGAGTACATCTTGCATAACAACGTCACGCGAATCTATTTTTACACCAATAGGTTGCAAAATACATCACATTAAATTCACAGAGAATGTTAATTATCCAAAGCTTTTAGTCTGAGAATGTGAGCACTGTGATTGGTGGATCCATCCATAGGCGAATGGAACGCTACCGAATATTTCACAATTATTCAGCGGGCTAAATAAATGTTCGTGGTGTATACACGTGAATGTTTAGGGTACGGTAATGTAATTGAGTGTACAAACCGGAATAGTGCAATCTGCAAAGCTTTTGTTTACGTCTCGCTGACACTTTATTGCATTATTTTAGTGGAAAAACCCTTGCTTATGCACTTTAAACAGGCTGTATCTTTAGAGGGACTGATGATAGCGTTAAAAAAAACCTAATCTGGGACTCTATCATTAGTCACCTCGGGTTAAATCTTTTGGAATATCGACGACGATAATTTCAGGCTCCCATTTCATAACGACTCTTGCCCAACTGTCGAGCTGAACTCCAGAAATGCTCTCTCTCTCTCGGCCGTGTCCTACTCTCTTTCGGCCGTGTCCTACTCAATCTCTTTTAGTCTGGCCGACATATTGCCAACAATAGCGATTCTCATATTTTACGCTGGAGTGTTGTAGATAGTTTCATTACATAGTATGGAAACAGCACGCAGGCGTAATCATCTATAGCGAGACGCCTCCGTGGACAGTTGGGTATTCCCGTGCTAAGCACAAATTGAGTTATAAACGCGATATATCAACGGTTATTGTTTCAATGATTAATAGCCGTTATTTGTCTGTTCAGAGACAATTAGTAGGAGTTTAATATATCGCCATATGCGCAATGAAACGGCTGGCGGTGACGTGTTTATAATCGCTAATTTCTGTTGACATCTTTTTATTACGCTACTTGCTATGTTATTTAGCGATTGGCGAGGTAAATGTCGTTGGTCTAAATATATATCTAGATACAGTTGTGCTATTCTGTAGCGACGATCTCTTATCTCACGCATTAGTCCGATAGTGATTTGTAAAATTTCAAACAAATTTTACATTTACCTGGGAATTTACGCGTGACGTATGAGATTCGGAATGTAAAATGGATAATTTGTATTGAAATTTTACAATTCTCTTTCAGACTCACGCGTGAGATATGAGATTGTCTTTACAGAATAGCACAACTCGGGGCTTGAAAGTACTTCTTACGAGTTACTAATGCACTTATGCAACATTTGAAAACGTTTACGGTTTAAATTACCTTTCGTAAGCAATGAAGGAACTCTCATCGTTTTAATCAAGTTATCGCATAGCTGGCCTATGAGATCTGCATTTACACATAAAAATTGTCTGTGTTGATAAAACGACTACGATAAAAGTATAAAAACGGATTAAGTCTATAATAATAGTTTTATGAAAGGCATTATTTTCTGGATTATACCAAAAACTGTGTCCATAAATATAAAATCTTTTTAATTCTATAGCATAGAATTCTTACTGTAAGGCATTGTTACATTTATAAATAGACTAGCTGTTGCCCGCGACTTCGTCCGCGTGGTATTTAACAAAGACTCAGCCGTTGGCAATAGCCTGCTCGCGTTCTGATCCCGCGGGACGCTTTGCAGATTGTTGCTATCAAACTTTAATCAGGCGCAGCGCTGCAACATTTGTTTTAATTTTTTTTCGAGAGATCCATTTTTTTTTTCTAAAATAAAAGTAGCCTATGTTACTCCTTGTTACATCAGCTATCTGCCAGTGAAATTCCCGTCAAAATCGGTCCAGCCATTTCAGAGATTACCCGGAACAAACAGACAGACAGACAGACAGACAGACAGACAGGCAGACAGACAGACAGACGGACAGACAGACAGACAGACAGACAGACAAAAATTGTAAAAAATGTTGTTTCGGTATAGGTAACGTGTATACATCCAAATGCACTTAGTAAAAAACGGTTATTTTAATATTACAAACAGACACTCCAATTTTATTTATATGTATAGATATCTCTGGGAATACACTACGGTGCGGAGGGTAAGGTGAAGCCTCCCCTCACTGATTGGCGATCTCATTAAAATCCGGAAGAGCCTAGAAACGTTTACCTCCCCGTTATGGCGCTGGTCCAAAGTGTTCTTTTCATCTTTTTTTTATTTACAGAGAGGTACTGGCATTTTTTTTTTGTTTTTTTTTGTATTCGGCGTTTGATTGTCAGATATCAGAGGTGACGGTTTGTGGCTGTTTGTGAGGCTCTCGTTTTAATGAACTTGACATGAAAAGTCTCTTCAATTGTAAAAAAAAAACTTTTTTGGTGTCTATCCATTTTAACTTTGTTTCATTCAAACTGACTTTCCTAATAGACTTTCATGTATGCGATACCATAAGAATTTTGATTATACACACCCTATTATCCACAAAATCTAATTATGACAGAGTAATGCTCAGTTAACACAAGGACAGTACGCCAGTAACAAATATTCAAGTGCCGAAGTAGCAAGAGTCGGAGGTAAGAAAATAACTTGCCTACTTGCGAACTCGTCACGCTGTATTCACCAGGACACTTGCAACTTGTGATTCGTGTAAACCGAGCATAAGCTATACAAAAAAAATACATTATCTCTCCAACATTTAAATATAAAACGAGAAAATGACGTCACCTGACGCAATAGGAGCTTTCGTTCTCATTGAGTAATTTGTCCAATTAGCCGGACCGATACGCTTCGCCCGCGCCACTGGGCAAGAAGATTGCTTGCCTGGTACTTATGAATCACTTAATAGGTATCCTCCTATAAAATCCCCAATTATTAAGTAGGTACTTGATTGTAATTGGCACTTGTTGTATGGATTCACATGTTATAAGATATTACGTACCTAGGTTTATATTATGAACAATAATTGAGGGTTTTTGTAAGAATCTATTAATTAATATATAAATCCAAGGCAGGTAGTACTCGCCAAATATAGTACTAATTATTACCAAAGATTAGGTAGATAATACTTCGTCACAGTTGTATGCCATGTTCGATCCTGTGGCGTCCCACTTCAAAGCGGCGAAGGCGGACCGCTGGGTTTTAGTGGGAAGCCTGGACGTGTCCAGGAGCCCCATATAACCGTTCGGGTCCCCCCCAGGCCCGAGCGGTATACATAAGTGCATTTCCCAGCGTTTACAAAAAAAGGTAGATAATACTTCCTTACCAAAACATTTGACTTGGGGCAAGCACTGCCCTGTCTTTATACATAAGATAGAAAATAACTACAATAAATAGAGAATTCATAGTAGGGTTCAAATAGACCTCGTAAATAGTGAATTCATAGTAGGGATCTATCTCATAACATATTGAGGTGATCTATCGTATATCGTATTAACCTACCTTCACGAATACCAAATGAAAAGACAAATACCTTCCGAAAGCGAAACAATCGTGATATAATATTCGCAAAGGAGCCGGGGTCGGCCGGGTCGATGGCATAATGAAGACTGGCGGGAGGACTTGGCCGAGATTGGCACAGATTGGATGGAATGGTACAATATGGAAGCTACAATGAACGGACAGACATTACAGAGACGATTGTAGATAATACGATTTTAGAGGTGGAAAACAATTATACTAAGTTATCCTGTCTCATCTTACACTGATTGGTATCTGATTACAATATATCAAGAGCTTAACATTTATTTTGTTTGATGATATTTTTCTCCTTCATTGGAATTGGAATTTGGGGTCGAGTCGCCTTCGTCCGTAGGAGAATTAAGTACCCTCGAGATACCCTACACGTGACCCTGGGTGGTGCCAACCAGGTGACAACTCTACTGGTGGTAGGCTTTGGCCGTGGCTAGTCACCACCCACTGAACAAAGCCATGTCGCCAAGCGGCCTAGCCGTGTTCCGGCATGATGTTCGGTGTTGCCATTCATGGATGGCGGGTCAGATCAGTTGCGCTGCATGTGCCTAGTGAATGTAGCGTCTCTATCTACTGCCGCCTTCCTACCTAGGCAAGTATGCTCCACCGTAGATCTCATCGTCACTTACCATCAGGTGAGATCGAGATCAAATACTTGCCTATAATGTAATAAAAAAAAAATTAAAAAAAAAATCGGCTTACAGTCCAAAGTGTTGACTGAAATAGGGGTATTTACACGGAGGGATTAACTTGTATACTTCGATACCCCACTAGTGGTGGACCTAAGGGTTGCATCCATTGTTGTATTGTCCCGGGCTCATGACGACCAAAGCGAGTGACATAAAAGTTAAAAAAGATAGTAGGCACGGCTGTCGAGAATCGAAAACAACCTTTTCAAACATCTTCACAGACTAATTTCATGATTACAAATGCTTTTTGCTTTCATTTTAATTTAAACCCCCATGGAGGTGTATGCCAGTTAGTTCTCGTTGATGTTTAGTAGTTCAATTTGCTCGATTCAATTCTTGCAAGCTGTTAAATAAACATGTGCGCATACAAAGTAACGTTATTTAGAAACATATGAGCTATAATTTAGAACATTTTATGCTAATGTATTAGGCACACGAGTAACTTAGGTAAATTAAACATTTGACACAGCATTTGACGATTTAATATAAAGTAAATATCCTTCAAGATATCTAGGTTACAGGTGTGTTTCTTGTAATACAAATGTGACGGTCATAAATAGCCGTAAAGATCATTGCCTACGTATAAAGATTCCAAAGCTTGTAAAAATCGTATCATCACACCATACCGCGGATTGAGGCCATTCGAAACTATCAAATGGAAGCTACGCGGCAGCTGGCCGAATTAATTTTATCTCCCGAATGTTGGACATTTTTTTTCCACTCTATAATTAGAGGCGTGCATAGGCGACGAAAGAAACGCGGTACTGAATCGTTAAATCGTTTTATTCTTAGCTACAGATAAATTTATTGCTGAAGCTGTATTTTATAGGCGAGTGATATTTTTTTACAAATAAAATGTTATAGGGAATACGAATATTAGACTAGTTAAGATAATACACATGAAAAATATTCTATATACATTAAACAAAGTTGTGTTAGTTACGACATTTATAACTCAAGAACGGGTGGGCCGATTTTTTATTATTTCAAATTTGGCTCCGCTAAGAATAGTAGAATAGCTATTAAAACATGGAAAAAATAATTTTCTTCATATTTGATTCTGAGGCCGTACGAAGTTCGCCGCGACAGCTAGTCAGGAATAAATAATCAAATGTGAAAATATTTCCCGATATTTTGATTCGATCTTTCAATCTCGACTCATAAATTATAAATTATGAATTAAATTGAAATCATTCACGCGTAGAATATAATAAATCGGTAGACGAGCACACCAACTATACGGTCTCACACTAAGCAACGCATGTATTATAGGTACCGTAAATTGGACTGAGGGCGAACTCAGTATTTAATATTTATATAGATATTAAACATCCATGACTCGGATACAAACATTTATTGATCATCAAACAAAACTTGTGCCTACCGGGATTCGAGCTTGGGACCCTCAGCGCAGAAAGCAGGGTCACTATCCACTGAGCTTATCAGGTCGTCACTGAATGATTTAAAATATCGCCCTCGTCAATAATATCAGCCACGAAATCAAGACTATATTACTACGAGGAAAGAGCGAATCAGGTCGTTCATTCGGAACACATGTTCCTGTTATAATTGCCTAACTAACCGTATCAAACAACTATGAATTGCTAACACACTGAGATTGAGACGCCTTGACATTGTCAATTATAATATTAATACTCTATGCGTGTTTGGTAAACTGATAAGATGGGGTTCAAATACGCATAATCCTGTACCTCAAAGGCCTTGACATAAATTGACGGGATTGAATAATCTTATTTGAAGTTTGAAACGGTGTTATGATTATTTTGAATAGCTCATGATTTAATTAATAATAAATATCGCCGGACGAACACACCAACTATACGATCCCACACTAAGCAACGTTTGTATTATGAGCACCGTACAATGGACTGGGGGCGAACCCACTATAAATTCTACACTCATCACACAAAGTTTGTCCCTACCAGGATTCGAATCCGGTACCCTCTGCACAGAAAGCAGGGTCACTGCGCTAATCAGGCCGCCGGTATATATTATAGACATGGTTTATAATGCAAAGAATACTTTGTCAAAATGGCTAGTTTTATATACTAGGAAGCTATATGAAATAAGTCGTTAGGTTATTTCTACGAAGATCAATAACACAATAAAAGGATCCAATGAAACTCGAAATCAGAGCCATTTCCAAATACCCATTGATTTCCGCTAGCTCATAACAATAGAACCGCTAATTTTCCGATATACAGTAACACAATACCCATCTATGAATAACTAATCATTAGTAAAATACTGTATAAAAGCATTCTGTTACTCAACATTTTGTGGAAGTGTCGACCATTGAATACGTTGAATAATCAGGAGCACTTATTTTATTGTATCTTGGACACTACTTTTCTATATTTACTATACATAACGTCTCCCGTTAGCTTTTCAACAAAAAAATACCAGAGTATATTTGTTTTGTGTGTGTGTGTATGTAAGAATGCACCTACACTCGACCACCAAAGCTACAGATGTTGACAAATGGCGTACAAGCTTTTTGCCGCTTGTCTCATGAAAACTGCTAATATTTTGAAGTCACATCCCAGTAGTTTGTATATTATCTAGCTAAATTAAATGTGTTATTTCAGTCGTATGAAATGTTAAATTCTTGTTAAATTCTATTTCACAAATCAGTAAGAGCGATGTTATCCATCCCTCTCTAATGTCTTGTCATCATAGTGTGATATGTAACGCCCATGATTCAATGTAATTCATATTTCGCGCCCATTTACAACTTTATCTATCAGTGAAATTAGTGTAGATATATGTAATGTCAACGTTTTTCTCTAGCCTACGTAGGTATAACAGCACATTAAATTTACTTCACATAATGAGTTTTCTAGCGCATTGGATGTACCTAAGTAGTTAATAATTCCTTATGTTTATTTATATCGGGTACCACGACAACTTGATTTTCCCCGATAGTATCACGGTAGGGTCCGGTCATACAATAGTAATAGTGGTTGAAGTAAGTGGCCAGCCAAGGACCCATAGAAAAAAGCACATAATAAATTATAATCATAAATATATATTATATCGAATAATAAATCATAAATTATATCGAATTTAAACATTTATTCAAAAGTTTGACTACCTCATGGTACATACAATTTTGTATTTATTAGCTTCTGGCGACATCTGAATATCCAATTCTACACGACTTTATATCGAGGATAAACAAGATCGGGCAAAGCCACGGTCACATCGTCATATAAAAAAACAGTATATAGAAGAAGTAGTGCCTACGGTATTTCATCATAATATGTAGCGACTTCCAATAAAAATTGCACAATGGACAAAGATCACTACTGTCACTTAACATACCACAGATGTTCCTGTGAGATCATCGCCGAGCACAATCTATAATGACACATAAACAATAAAGTGTAGGATGAATGATGTGAAAGTCAACAATAAACGGTTTTTAGATGTCTGATCGGTTGCCAGAAACGAACCGCACGGCTGTCAGTTTAATGGGTTCGGAGGATATAAAGTGGATTTCGCCATGCCCCCTTACATTATATAAATATTCGATTCCCGGTACTGCCACGTGATGACCAAACAATTAAACAATGTAGATGGTAGATGTGACATTAGATGGTTGGACGTTTTAGACGATTTACTGGCACTGTATTTTGCCATCCTGATGGCTCTGTCAGCGCTTTTAATGCGATGCTCTAGCTATAATATTACTCAAATGTAGTAAAGTTAGCCGACTAATATGAATTAGACAATAGAAAATGTCTATTTTCATCATTAGTTATTAAACATTCCAAATATGAGCCGTAGTAAAATTTTCATTAACTAAGAGTTGTTGTTAAAACTGATGAAACACTTTCATGTCCAACGTTATAATGAGTATTTGATATTATTCGGCGGCGTATATTCAGTATCAACGTGCAGAGAGAGAACGACACGAGTATACTATTTTATTTAAAGAAGTTACAATATTTTTAGGTTTGTGTTTTCATTATTTTAAGTATACTTAGAAGATACCCAACAGTAATACTAACATGTATTAAACGTAATCGTTTACGAAGGGAAACTTATTCCTAGAGATACGCTGCAAAGCGTCATCGAAGCCAGAATGTATGTAATCGCTTTTAAAGTACTCGTTATTATAATAATATCCAATCTTTGTATTCTACGTTTTGTAATTCGCTCTATCAACATCTTACACATAAATCCTACATCTGTCCAACAACATCCGTAGTATTATTTACGAAACTCAGCCAAATCCTGCCAGAATTACTCGCTGCCTCAATGATGTTTCGTAATTCACAAATAGCTGTTATTACAATGTAATATTACAATTAACTATGACGCATAATGCGCCTGCCAGTTGTGTAAAATTTTATATGCTAGTGTTATTGGTATTATATTGATAAACATGTTCGCCTGAATACAGTTTCGTTCCAAACGATTTGAAGGCGTAACATATTATATAATTGGTTACTTTGACTCCAGCTGTAGCAAATCTCGGCCGTATCCACATAATAAAACCATGAAAAATACCTGCCTACATGTTTGACTAGTGGATTTCTCCCGGCAAACTCGACTAGTAAGGCAGCCGCTACTGGAAACATTAAATGATGAATTTACTTCACAACGAACGATGGCAAGCGATTGACTATTATTTACCAAAGTAATCAGCCCTTGCAATGTTACATTTTTTCAAGGTAGAGTCTTTTACACCCAGTCACTGCGGCATTCCTGGCTCTGGCATAATATCTAGTATGCTGATACCATTAACACGAAACCGTTGCCAAATCAAAGATCACAATAAATCGATGCTACTTTGTTAGACTTTGCTCTAGACTTGCATCGAGGTGTCAACACTTGCAACCTTATTTGTGTTCCGACACGACTGCAATCGTAACACCTGAACCTTTCATTAATTTATACGGAATTCTAGGGTTGAATAAATGTTGTGTAAAGCACGGAAAATTATAACCACATCGTGTGAATTTCATTTTTCAACTTTGGCATTGTTTCTTTGACTGTGGTGTCGCAAACTTATATATTTGATTGTGTCACAAAAACTTCATATCAGTAATTATATTATAAATTATGTGTCCTCGTCTAGTTGGTGGGCGACTACTAAATTTGTCGTTCAGCTAATTCAGTATAGTATTATGCTGAAACTAAAAATTATAATCAGGTGTTATGATGTATATGTAAATCCCGTATTTCATTTTTCCTTTATTTCTAGGTCGGAACCCTAGACTGAGACGGTTCCGCTATATTTAGATTAGGTTAGATTACGTTTTCTTTATTCTCGGGTAACTGTGCTCTGTGGATTGATAATATTTCTTTTTATTCATAGATTTCATATTAAGGGTTCTGTTTTGTGTCATCAGCCTCGGTTTTTCTGGAAGAATTTTCCTTGGATTTAATTATTTGTGTATAATTTTCAAATATTTTGTCCTTCCTATTCTGAATCAATCAAGCAATCCACATCACGCTCCGTTCTTTAACGGAAACACCAACAGATAATTCCAGTCATTAAACTAACTGGGAACAGTGCTGAAGTTAGGTTGTTGATGAAATCGCCAAAATCGAACTTGTTACAAAAAGACGGTTCTTAAATCCGCATAGAAATCTTACAAGCAACAAAAGCGCAATGGAGACTGCCAAGAAATCTCGTGCAGTCGGAGCTAGGAGTAATCCTCTTAACGGTGGAGTGAACCGGGTTGCTTACAGTATGAGGCTTGTTGGAAGCTGGGCGAGGGGAATTAATAAGCAAAACTGCAGTGGAATCATTGAGAAAAACCTAGTATAGAACGCAGCATCTCAATAGAAGATAGAATTATGTTTACTATAAAAACGTATCATACATTTTTTGCACGGCTTAGATACACAATCAAAACCTAGTTTTATTTTATCGATAAACTGCACTAGCCTATTAACATTTACTATCATTTCTGCGGGCCTAGTACGGTCTGCTGTGAGAAGACAAAATGTGGTGGAGGTGTTCCGATTTTGTCTCATTCTCTGCTATGCAATAAGAAAGAGAGCTACTTAGTACGACATAAGTTTTATTTTGCCTGGCGTGATTCGTCGCTTGGATACGAATGGGTAATGAGAGTACTTACCTCTTTTAAAATAAAATAAAAGAAACGGCCAATGATTAATTGTCGCATATTCTCAGTGGTACCAACGTTCCGAACCAGTAGTAGATGCATTCTGGCTATCACTAAGTGCTATTTTGGCTTGATAAATAACAAAAAAAAAATCAATTTAATACCTTATTACCTATTTTTAAATAGAGTTTACTATAGCTCCATCTTCTTGCAACTGTATGTCATGTATGCAATTCGCCAACGTCGTGCGAAACGGAGTTCTCACCATGAATCCCCGTCCCATCCTCGTGGGTGAAGCTTAGCCATATATTTCACGTCACGCCTTATTAATAACGTCTACAGTACTTTCCAAGCTATTACATGATATATATTATAGCCCAAATCCTGCGCTGGAAGCGTTTTATTCCAGATCAAAGTGTTTGGAAAGCAATAATCCGTACGTAGGCTCATGTAACAGACACATTTAGATTTATGAAGTTATACACGATAGAATATTTAACCTTTTAAATATATAAGTATTTTTGCAGAGCCAAAGAAGCTATAACTGTGAGAATTAAAAATATTTCTGTGATCAAAATAAGTATTTTAAGGTTACTCGGGTAAATGTCACGATCAAAGCACACATTTGAAAAAAAAGACTCAATCCATAGTCTGACCAAAACTAAAATAATCGAGATTGTTTTAAATACCCACTAAGAATGTATACGACGCACACTATATATTTCAAAGACTGCATCAACAAATTCGAAGAACAAAATACTCAAACGAAACTCGTCTAACTCGCAACAACTCTTTCTAGGAACAGTCAATATAGCGCAAGTATTTTTGCCGGAGAGCCTGTCGGTGTTAGCGACAGCTCATCTAGAACAAATCTCCAACTGGCTCGGCGTCTACCAATCTCGTTTACTACCACACTAGCGGGTCAGACTTCGGCCAACTTAGGAAGCGTTTGGTAACCATTTTTAAGTGTCAACCGCATTGGATTGGAATTGAGCACGTTGCTCTACAACTAGGGTGGATTCTTTAAAGACTATAAAATGAAAATGACCTAGAAGTATTTATTATTTTTATACATTCTGGTACTGAAGCCTGTACCACAGAGATAGGAATAGGCTTTAAATCACTCAAGTGATCTGATTCAGAGACTATGGCTTTGACGCGATCCTGACACAAATTAAGTGGTTTTTTTTTTCATAACTAATATTATGAAAATAACATTGATTTGGTATATACATTTAAGAAAATATTTATCAATATTTGAATTAAGCTTCAGAAATCAAATAATAGTGCATTGAAACATCAGACGAAGAAATAATACGAATTCGCATAGACATAAAGTTGTAATTCGTGTGTACAATACAAATCAGCTTGGTTTTTTGGTCTTCAATATGTTGTTCGCGACGCTCCGCCTGTATTTATTCTTCGTCTAAGAAAAAAATGAAATTAAATGGATAAATTTAACAGCGTAACACATTGTTTTAGGTCTTCCGGGAAGCCGAGAAATTTTCTAACTGTCGGTAATAATTTTGTAGATTTGGATCTGATAACAATCACGTACGAGCTGTGATTACGGCAATTGGCTCTCCGGTCTGATTGATTTGGGGATAAAGACTACGTTCTGTAGTACCATTCAACAAATAATCATAATTAAGAGGATACCGAAGTAATAATAGGACAGAAGTGCCTCAGATTTCCTACCAGGGGCTTATAAATTTACAGAGCCCTACATAAACCTTTAAGGACGTTAAACAACGTCCTTTAAATGTAATTTGCTGGTTCCTTGTAAATTGTAACTAAAATAGGTTGCAGCGTAGATCTACATCCTAGTTTTCTCTAACATAACATCTACTGCGTTCAATGGCATTGAAAAATGCTGAACCTCATACTTTTTTGTCAACCATCAGTAAAGGACAGGCGATACAAATCTCTTCAAAAGAATGTTTGGAAAAAAATAAATTCTGAAAGTTAAATTGGAAAGTTTGTCTCAAATTGACAGTGTCGTCGGTGCGGTGTATACCACCCTAAACGAGGTTAATAAATCGGTCCGTGACAGGGATATCAATTTATATCTCTATTATGTCTATAATAAAATCTCGTAAAAATTTCGTAACCAAGGAGGGTTAGTATCTTTATATGTTTGCTGAGGATTGTTTGTTAGTAATCCTTGTTGAGTATATTTGACGAGTAGGTGTACCAAATGTGTGTAGTTGTGGTGGCAAATAACACTGTACATTATACATATATACTTATTTTTCCATCGTATTTTAAAAAAATATACCAGAAATGTTCCAAGTTATTTTCTGACGGGTATATTTTCTATACAACAAAAACGTAAGTAACATACAATTAAATATACAAAATACCTTGTAAAGACTCCATCAGAGCGTCTCAACGTTTGTTTGCTGTAGGGATTTACCCCGGCAACAAGCAATAAAAAACTCGTAATACTTGAGGCTAAGGAAAGTGAAAGTTAACTCGACGAGCAATCAAGACTTTGAAAAATTAATCTCTTAATTAAAAATGAAATGAATTTGTTTGTTGGGAAGGTGTAAAGTGCCGGTGCCTCTTGTCGTTGAACAAAAATATGCAAATGAAGTTACTTTTTTTATTTCAGCCCTATTTTAGTCATGACTAACTTAAGCCTGCAGCTCCGCCCGCGCGGTCATCGATTTTGCACTGTAGCTCGACCCTAAAGGTTTTAGCGTCATAATATGAACCCTATTCTTTGGGAGCCAATAAATATTTTCAATATTTATTATAGGAATAGCTGTTGCCATTGATCTACTATGCCCGCGATATCATTCATGTTATAAAGTAACACAATATTAGTAGAAAAAAGTAAGTAAAGTATACTCGATTACCTCATCAAATTCAATTGCCAACTCTTCAACATTATCATCAGATCCTGATCACCATGAAGAACTAAAGCCTTTATAAATCACAATCAAACGAACCAAACTTGATGGAAATACGAATAACTTAAGACTTGTTGCATCGGAAACGTTACTGTGCCAATTAAGAAAATTGGCGTAGGTGGAAGTGCTATGTTTCGCCATGCGATAATGACCTTATGGACCTTATGGACCTTTACAATATCTATTTGCAATTGGCAGAATCGCATTGAGCCTGACTCAATGGAAAAGGCCATTAGAGGAAAAAAAAACTATTTTCAATGTCTGTCTTGTAGCGGTAATTGGGCAAGACACTCTTAAAATTATATGGTTATTCTAGTATTATTATACGTTTAGACGTGTACAGGTACATTTCGACATTATACGCGTTTATTTCCATATGTTTGTCTGCAGCAGGTATAGTTGGCGGCACGGCGTTACATCGTAAAGACAAATGCACGTGGCGGACAGTGTTGCCAAATCAACGCGAGTTGTATACGGGATATGGAAGAGGCGGGACAGTAATGATTGTAATGTATGCTCAATGCTTAATTTAGTTAGTGAAGTTGCAACTGAATTTGTAAAATATGCATAAAAGAAAAACGTAACCTAATGCTAGGCGCTTGAGATGTCGTGTTTTCGCTAACGATATTTAAAATTAAAATTAACACATTGTCAACCACGTCATTAAAAAACTTTGTATTATTCATTAATTAATAATTGTGAAAATTTGTTACCAATGTTTCATCACGACGCTGCATCTGGCTAAGTACGTATGCGTAGATATAATAGGTACGGAACGGATCGTGCATCATTCGACTAATGACAGCTCCAGATATAGACGCTATTGCTGCCGTATTGCCTTAACCCGTGACATGCTTTAAATAATTGGTAAGCACTACAGTTTGCACGTACAAGTCAGGTGGAGAAACGAAAAGCATTGACTTAAGCGAACTAAGTTGTAGCCGCATACTAAAGAAAAGCAATAACAGTATGAATTGTAGAAAGAAGAATGATCAAGTAAACAGTGTTTAGAAATATAAATGTAATTCCCCAGTTCACAACAATCATAGAACATCTAATTATTCCTTTATCTATGAGAGATAAAGGAATATACAGGTGTGAGAAGGTACAGTAAGGTAATCTAAGGTAAAGGGTAATGAAAAGGTACAGGGTACTTAAAACTCACAAACCATGCCACATATAAAATTGCATAAAATAAAATACAGCAAGTACAACATAACATAAAACTGGCACGTGAAGAGAATTTTTCCATCCGACTCCACAACAAAATATCGAGGCACGTTTAATGATAGCAAATAAAACCGGACTCAATGTTTGCTACGTAAATTACTGGACCATCTCAGCGAAAAGCAACACAGAAGAAATCGTCGGAAAAACCTATCAAAACTTGAGAAAATTCAATAAGGGCACTTGGAAAGTTTGTTAAAGGAAGTAGCGCGAATATTTTTATGAAAAAAAAAAGAATCTCAATTTGTGTCGCCGGTAAAATAAAAATAACGCGACCACCCCCAGGCTTCGCGGGAAGAATCGAGTTTGTTTGTTAAGTTCGGCTCACGATGTGCTGTAGTAATGTAGCGTGTTCATTACCATAACATAAAAGGACATTAAGTATAAAAGTAATTTCCGAAATAATGACTATGAGAGTCATGAAGATATAGAACTTTACCGCCAATGGATAACCTTTACATTATCATTCCAACTCTGCGAAATGTTGTTCAGAGACGTTTTAAAACAGGTATGGAACATCCATATTACGAAAATGTTTGCTTTTGATGCGCCGCATACCTGCAGTGATTCTATCGACGCAAACGTGCATCATACATGGTGATAATTCCTACAATGTGCTTTTACATTAGTCAGAGAATAACTGGGACTAATGCCATATTCAAATCTGCACTACAGAGGGTGAGGTCCGCTCAAATCACCATAATATACGGCTAATTATTTTTGCGTCTTTAACTTCCACTGGAACTATATCCAGACCTCTGGAAGACTTGAATGCCGTGACGAGTTCAACTCGTAGTGGCCTCTTGGGGGAATTTTAATGTTATGGAAGGCGCTTGCTTAAGTCAACTAATGCATTTTGACGATTCATTAGTATTGTAATAGTTTACTTAACGGTGATGCGGGACCTGTAACAACAATTATGGATAGATAACGGGTCTTATTGTATGACGTTTAGATAGACGTTCTGGCTATTGGATGGGTTGGGGTTACCTGCGCCAATAATTATTTACCAAACATTTAATTGCATCACGGCATTTACTTATTTTGAATTATAATTTGATACAAACAAACATAATAGAAACATACTAGCAGATTATATAAGCGAGATAATTATAATCAGGAAGTTGAAAGCAAGAACGCTATAGCTACCACTAGCATTTAATTAGTGGGAAATACTCGTAAACGTTGCAGTAAGTGTGGGAAAAATAGAATCCGAGGATGTTTTTATAAACTAGGAAGAGAGACGATGTAAAATAATAGCTATAATATTAAATATGCTAACAAAAAACTGCGTAAGTGATTCTGTTATTATCTACTAGTGTGTTTTCAGGTCATGTATATCATGAATAAATATATATTGTATACCATCAAACATAGCATATAAGAGACTAACAAAAACTTTATTGTTTTCCGTCGTATGCGTCGTCCGCGCGATTATGATCTTTAAACAAATTTCGTTACAACATTTTTTCTCAACTCTGCTGCAAAAAATATTTTGATTAACATCTACTCGTGTAATATAATGTTAATCTGATTAAAAACAACGATACATCCCTATTTTGTTTTGTTGTACCTTGTTTGTTAGCTACAGAAAATAAGTATTCTCTATACGTTTATGTTCTCTATCAATCTTTAAAGCTTGTCGGAAACTGACTACTCTTTATATGTTAACGTTCTATTCGTTAGTTTCAATCAAGCGGTACTACCAAGCTAGTATTTTCCTGGGCTAGACAGAGATGCACTATTGTTCACCTACACTTGGCCATGTTCTCAATACTGGCACACTGTTAACCTATGCTTCTTTTTATATGTGGCCTGAGCATAATTATTTTAATTATCGTGGCATTACCTTAACGTATGCATGTTTCATTCCATACCATAACACAAATTTCATAAGTAAGAATGACAATAACAGCTTGCTTTCTCGATGACGATACGATAGTGTTAGAAATTCCTGCTGCCAAACTATCTTTAAATATCTTAATATTTTCCTTTCTTGCTGTATAACTGGCTAACGTAGAAGATACAAGTGTCAGCCAATTAACTGATGTAGTAGCTTCTGATGAGAAAAACCGCAAGCATCTTAAGGGAGTCTAGGTACAAGCGGCTCAACACACTTAGTACCATTTATAAGTTCAAACAACGAAACTAGCTGGCGACCCAGCAAAGTTTTATTATTTAACTTCGGGACTAAGTAGATACATCTACTTTATACTAAATCGGCCAAGTTTCACAATAAAGCACACGATTTCTAGACTACGTAACATACACTTAATTTTTTTGGGGTCATGTTGATAATATTCCTTAGATCCAATATACAAAAAATAATCAAAGAAGGCGTATCATGACTTTTTCTAATGAAGACAGTTGTAACAGATTCAGTAGGCAGTACAGTTTTGTTCATCAACATCGACAATATTGTCTAAGTTATCAAATGGAAATCAAGGTTTATAATTTCTGCTTCACTTCACTAGATATGCGCTATCAACCAATCAATTCCTTTGCCAAGCTGTAACCTCTGCGAATGCAGAAAGGTTTATTCATAATCACGTTATACAATGCCCCTGAATTAATTACGGAGTTAAGTTGGTCTACTCACGCGAAGATAATATCTGAAGGACGAGTCGAACCATTTCGTTTGAACAGATTCTACATACCTGAAACAAGCAAGTATAATTTATTAATACTTACCAGAGTAAATTTTTCACATCGGCAACAAATGACAAAATATTGAAATAAAACACAACGTAAAACGTAACGTAAAAAAAATAAAATAAACGCGATAAAATCCGAAAAAAAATGTTGTATTTCAATGTGTAGTAGTCGAGTACATATAAGAAATCAATAAATAACAAAATACTTAGCGACAACTTCATATTTGACGACATACCTAATTAAAAGCCAAGTTGGTTTAAACCAACATATTATTTAATGTTTGGGTATCCTACAATTAGATAAACAGTTGCTATACGATTTAAATTGTCTCTGTAATATATATTTATAGCTCTATGAACCTATCGTTTTAGTTTTCAGCGTAACTGGAGACAGACTGGACGTGGACTGTGGAAGAATGCACTGATATATATATATATCAGATAGGTACCATTGGTAGTGACTCTCCTTTCTGTACTAAGAATCCCGGGTTTTCATTCTGGTACGGGCAAACATTATTTCATAAGCACGAATGATTGTACCCGGGTAATGGATGTTTAATATCTATATAAGTTATTACATACTAGGATCGCCCACAGTCCATTGTAATTGTACCTACCCATACAAGTGATACTTAGTTTGGAACCGTACGTTGGTGTGTTCGTCTGGCGATATTATTATTACTGTACTGGCTTTAAAAAGTTTGTAAATTAACGGTTTGCTATGACAGTATCGATTAACGAAAAACAACGCATCGGCACGTGGCACGCCGAACCGCGCCGCATGTTCGTCCCCGAACGCCATTAATCAAATCACTAGTATGCGGTTTAATGGCAGACTAATTAGAGTTTGTGCGAATCACCTACACGCACACACCGACACAGTAATTACTGTATTAACTCCGCTGCGGAAACGCTTAATACGGGATAATACTGATTACATATCGCAATGCGGGTGCTAACCGAAAGTTTGCCCAGTTCGACCGTCAATCAAATGTCGAATGCTTCGCTATTGTGACGTCAATGTGAATTGCTTTTGTCACAGGTACGCTGATACCACTCCCAAACATAATCATTCATTTGTGTTATTGTGCAAGCTCAAAACTTTGTACACATGATTTCAGTTATGCTTCATTTGATAATAAAAACAGATGTTCCCACCCAAGTTGGATTTACAGAACGATTCAGAAATGATGAACAAACTTTTGTTCTTGCGCATTTTCAGCACATTTGTAATCATTATGTGAAAGATTTTTTTCATATGTCGGTTATAAAAATCAAAAATTGTTCTTAACGAAATGGCATTTGTTTATATACTTATTATTATCGAAATTCTGGTCTGATCTGATGAAAGGTTAGTATACCGTTGATGTATCAACCTGCATAATAATGCACTTAATAGATGTTGATAAGAGATTAGTTAAGTCGACATATATTATAATGTATTACTGCAGCACATAGTCATAACTAGTGCTGCCCAAAAAGAGTGTTGGTCTTACGAAAATAAAGGCAATCTAATTATAGGAAGAACAAGACTGAATCTGGGGTAGTGTTGCGTCTTGCAGATACGTCAATATTTGCATTATAATTTTTAAGAGAACAGAATCCTATGAGAGTCTATTGTGGTCCATAGTACGTAGGTACTCTTGTTAAAAGTGTAATCCCATGACCAACACTGCAAGACCAAGACCGATTTTGGGCAACACTAGTTGTAAACCTTGTTAACTCCGCTGTATTCGGATAAAAATACTAAAATTATCCCGACACATAATTTTACATCATTGACCCGTCCAAAGAACGAATTCTCAAACCGCACAGTGGTCCCCTGGGGCTCATAAACGAGGTGATAAAATTCCACCACCCCGACCTCACCGTTTACCTCTTAATGCTTTTTTATGGACATTTACACACTATCCGACCGAACGTAATGAAATGAGGTATATTATCATGATAAAAATCTTCATAAATTACAAGGATTTGAGTATATTTTTTATGCTTTTATTTGCAAGAAACACGGAACCTTGTAAGATACACTTATGACCATAATGCTCTTGCAATGGAAACAAAGATATGAACAAGAAAAAAAAATTTATTATTATGTGTAAGTGCATGTTACTTCCACAGTTACGACAGTTTAACATACAATTTTATCTTTTTCAATGATGGCCGTATTTTGAACCGACACGAAAGCTGTTAAGTTTAATACAACTCTTACTAAGATAACATATTGTTAGACCTAATAACAATCATCCGTTCTTGTGTTATCTGAAGGAACGAGCAAGTGTTCCAGTGAAATTGAACACCTACATTTCGCCACACACGTGCAAAAGTGCTGAAGGCAAAACACACATAAAATAAACATGCGTGCATGCAAACGAATCATGCGATGGTCGTTAAGACCACACATGTAACGTGAACAGCTATCAGAAACATTGATAGCAGGTGCAAACCGAACACAACTCCGTGACCTATCTTATTATGTCTCGTAACTAGCACTGACTGTACCATTGTGACTATGACAATCAAATTGAGGAAACAATTAGTTTAGCTAATTTGATTTCAGCGACGTAAATCTAGAACGAATAAATACACCATCACAATGCAATGCACCTTCATTTCGCTGATGGTATTTTGTCCCAATGTAATATGCAGCGAGCCTATTGCCATTGTTCTGGGCACTGTCCTCCTCAATATGAGGAGGATTTACGCCGTAGTCCACCACGATCGCCCAATGCGGTTTAATAAACTTCACACGATTTTTGACAGACGTGAAGGTTTTCTCACGATGTTCGCCTTCACCGTGATAATATAATTGAAAATGACATTCGCACATGAGAATCCAAAAATCGCAGAGGTGCGAACTGGGGACTACAGAGACCGGGTGCGGGGAATGCAAGACTATTTAATAATTATTTTGTGAATATGTGTTACAAGGGATTGCATCTTAGTTGCTTCAAGATCATAATATTACTACAATGTATCCGGGTTTTAAGCTATATTTATAACATAAATAGTTATTAGTTTATTTAGGCCATTGTTGTAGTAACGGGTATATAAATAAAATGCAAAACTAATATGCAACACGATGTTTGATCAAGCATAAATCAACCAGTACATGTATAAGTTGGTGTGAAGATTATTTATACTGTTATAATTATAAGCAAAATCTCAGAAACAGCATTTCAAAAAGCTAGACTATAAGTTACAAGCTTAAGCGAAAATACGACATTTTCGGAAAGCTGATTAATTGATTTGGGTACCTAATTATTAGGTTGGTAGCTATTGTTATGAATAGCATAGCAAGGCTATAATATTATTCTGTTTCAATCATTCGGTATACAAGAAATTATTGAAACAGATTGGCAACAGTATTCTGTTTGCAAACCTGTTTCAATCATCCCGGGTATTTCTATCGACTAATTAACGGATAGAAATACAAGAGATGATTAGAACAGAGTTACATAATAGCCCTGCAGACATAAAGAGTGCAATGAAAACAAAGCCCTATGGGCATAGTATTAAGTAGTTTAAACGTACTTTATACCTACTGCTAATATAGGTACTAATTGCACTCTTTATACCCGGTTTATATTTAAATAGGTATACGATTCAGAGACTGATGAATCGTAGAGCCGGTGGCGTACGGCGTACGGTCTGAGAGTCGAGCAGTACATTTCCTCGGAAATAAAGAACTTGTAAACAGCATTTGAACGCGCAGAAAACGATTTGCCAACTCGCGTTAACGCCGATGTTATCGCGGGTAGGGGCGCCAGTGATAAAGGCATGCAAGCGGAGTAACAAGTAATGCGTTCGTTTATATTTCCATCGCAATGCCTTCGAGTCTGCGATGTCGCTGGCTTGTTAGATTGATTCCACTAGACGGATTGTGTTTGCTGCAATGAATATTGCTATTTACGTTCGCGAAACGTAATGGAAAATGGATACAGACTGTTTCAGTTTGAGTATCAATATTCCACACATACAATCACTACCTAATTTGATTAGATTATATGCACATATAGCTTATAATCTGTTGAAATAAACAATGACGGATGAACGTATTAGTGCATAATGAAATATCAATCCCTCAACGGTGACTAGAAAACCCTAACAAAAAGAGGTATTTTATGTGATCGTTTGTTATAATGAAAACATGCTTTATAGTTGTTGTAGTTTTATGGCTACTGTTATGGAAATTGGAATGTTTTAGTGCGTAAGGTAGGAATAAAATACATAGCTCATTGGTCTTTTTCATTTGTTTCGTATGTGAAATAGTTGTATAGAATATTATTATTTTTTTCAATGGTATATAAATGTGTATATTATAGTTTATATATTTAACTATATGGGGATTTTGCTGAGTGCATTTTGAAACCTGCCTAATTTTAATTTTAATCTTAATTTATTTTTGAGTTATTACCTATATATTATTTATATGGCCATAAAAACACGGTCCCACACTAAGCAACGCTTATATTATGAGTACAATGGACTGAGGGCGAACTCAGTATATAATATTTATATAGACATTGAACATGCACAAGTCGGGTACAACATTCATGCTCGTCACACAAAGTTTGTCCCCACCAGCATTCGAACCCGGGACCCTCGGCGCAGAGAGCAGGGTCACTACCAACTGCGCTAATCAGGTCGTATATAGGAAGAAGGTTAGAAAAAATAAGCAGAATCAATTATTTGTACTGAATGAAAAAGAATTTAAAGCCAGTTCATGTTACTGCCGTCATTAACATAGCTTAATGAGCATTTTCATGAGTATTGAACCATTTTCTCTGTTAATTCTCAGCTAGACTTTTAAATTATGCGCAGTGTACACAGGCACTCGCGCATTTCACAATCTTTTTATTGGGATAGTTGCAGAAACAGAAGCTTCCAATACATGATGTTGCCGGTAAACGAAAACTAATTAATTTTACAAGCTCTGGACGCTGCACAACCGAATTAGCCGGCACTAAACAGGTGGACGAGCCTGCCCACTGAGCTATTATGCTAATAGGGCACATAACGCATGCGCAGGTAAACACAGATCATTAAGCTCATGCATAATACAAGGCTACTGACGCAACCGTTTTTTGTTTGTGCAGTGTAGTGCAGCCGAGCTAATTACCTGTTTTAGTCGATGACCTCGTATCATACCATAGCTGAATATTACAATATACTTGGCTGATTGCAGGTAAAATGCGGTCAATGGAGGACAAAGCAAATGTGAACAACTCATCGTACTCATCGTATCGGGGGCGAGGCACAAGAGGGGCATGGGTGCGTTCCGTTTGGAGATCCCGGAGCCCCTCCAACATGTGTCGAAGGCGGCCACCGCGGGGATTTTAGTGGGTAAGAATCCCAAAAAACCAGGCCCTCTCCCACACAGAGGCCGGGTATCTTTGGAAGTAGCACCCCCGTCAACAAATAAAATGTAAACTTATAAATGCGTGCATTGCAGCTTCGAATTAGTAACTCATTGCCTAATGGTAAAAATGACCACACTCATAAACGAGAGGTCTAGCACAGGCTTCAGTTTAGTTGGAATACACTTGGCAGGACTACAATTAAACTGCTGTTTGTATTGGTAGTTGTTACCGGCGGCTCTGCGTACGCAACCACCGATTTTGCTTAGACCACATAGCGTGATCACATTGTTTCTATCTTTTAAGACTAACCATAGGCTATCTATCTGATAGTTATTATTCTACAATGCTCGAACAAACATACATACAGACAAGAATCCCAAAATAACTCTAGTAAACGTCCAAATAGCATATCACACACATTTATTAATGTCTCGAATGTCCAGATACAACCATATACGGTTTCATAATATATATAAAAAAATATATAATTTAGATAATAAGAATTCTGTGATTTACATTTAATTTTATTTTTATAGGCTGAACATGACTGATATCATTATAATGTAACATCTGACATGCCCTGCATGTTATACTCATAGTTTCATAATAACATATAGATTGAGAATTTCACTGTTAAATTACATCGAGTCCCGAAACATGACAAAGGTAGATACAGTTGACGCCGGTTGCCAAAAATACTTCACGGCACAAGTGTTTATAAAACAATACTACGGCAAAGAAACATCGGTTGCTGCGTCCGAAAACAATCGAAAGTGCTTTATGCACATTTCACAGCGATAGTACCTTGTATCGAACACCGTTTTATAAACAATTTTAATCGCCGATTGTTCCGCCTCTTGGCCACCAATCGCGTAAACCCATTGTTCAACCATCAGGTCGAGGAACTTTTATTTACAACTGGCTCTCGTACATTGCTCGCATTGTTCCCAGATTGAAACTCTCTCGTGGAAACTGGCACGGAATGTATCAATGTCTGCGGATAAACAGCTGCGGATAATCGCAGCGCCGAGGATTTCAGCGCGAAATGAAACTTCGCAGAATACTTAAGTGCAGAGAAAAAAACCAGCACGAATAGTTCGGTGTCAGATGCAACGGCGGTTCGTAGTACGAGTCTGTTTGAAACTTGGATGCTACTGGAGACAGCCCTCTTATTGTTCTCAAGTTGAACGACTTATATTAAAAAGTAAAACCTCCATTAAAATAAATTTTACTTGGTTTCCCTTGGGTTCATTCAGAAATATTTCATTGAATGAATGGTATTCGCGCATGGGATCATTATTCATTGAATAACAAAACCAACCATTCTTTATAAAGCTATATTCGTACCCGACATTGTATATGACAAAAAACAGTGAACATGTAAAAATACTTAACCATTTTTGGGAACAAAAAATGATTTGAACAGGATTAATACCCACCCTTAGGCAAAACGAGCGGAGTCATTTAATACTATAATCTTACAATTATTAAGCGGCCGTAGTATACCGATACCCTAAAACTAATAAAATAAATAACACCTGTAAACAACTCTAAAGTAAGAATTCATTCAAACCCTCTGATCAAGTTTATTCCAAGATTTCATCAATATAATTCAATTTCAAAGTCGACCCGATTATCTGAAAAATAATATTAAAATTCCTAATACGCGCTCAACATAAATAATACACCAGCCACTTGGGACTGAATTGTGAAAACGTGAGATTGAAACTGAACTTCCTTGAAAACGTTCACGCGTAACCTTGAGACCGGCTATCCTCTTTTTACAGAATCTTATGATTTCAATTTCTACAGCAAACACCGAGCGATATGACATTCTCGAACCCAATAAAAACGAACGTTTGAAGCTGTAAAACGATTAAGAGAATTGTTTATTGAAATATGTGTCATCCTACATTGAAAATTGGGTCTCAAATCGTTTATGAGTTTCGGGTGCGTTTATTTTTATTTAAAACACGCCTGTGGCGATGTTCAATGCGGTGCGAAGTGAGATTTATGGGAAGTGCGAAACAGTTGTGTTTCTCAAGCGGATTGTGCATGCATATGGGGCGCTTGGCAGACGTGGAGAATCTTAATTGTACTCCATTGAGAGATTCCAGAGCAGCGTCTTTATTTTTGAATAGGGACACTTGTTGCGTGGGACACGTACTCACTGTGGAGATTGACCGTGATACATCTGTCACGCTGCACTATTGTAGGCAAAGCTTTTGTTCTGTGTGAATGAGATTTCACATCTCTGCGTTATTTAAAAATGTAAACAGAGTTTAGTGTGCATTTATAAATACTTTCATTAATCGATTTTATAAATATGGGGAACCACCCCTTAAGTGTGACTCTAACACGTAAATGACATACGACTTTAACTTTCATATTGCACATTTTGGCGGGAAGTTGAACCGTGGAGTTGTCAAATTAGTTTTTGTTTAAATGTTTTAGTGGGATATTAATCATTGTGTTCATAAAAGAGGGAAGGATATTGAAACAAAAATAATATAACTTGACTTTTCAAGTTCTCCCAAGATGTCCGGTAAAATTTCAGTAAAGTATCCACAGCTTTACTGATAGGCGATTCATTTCATCATCATCATCGTCATCAACATTATCATTATCATCAGGGGTACATATAATTCAATAACAATTATCAAGAATATCTACACTGGCAAAAATGCCACGATTTTGTAGCTGATTGCCCACCTAAAATAAAAGAAGAAAAATTACTTCCATGTTTTAGTACAACGTGAATTAACATAACTGAAGACATATTGTATTTTTTTTTACTATCGAAGCTAATATATACTGCACAATAAAATGTTTTATGTAGTACCTACAACCTAACGCAAGCACGTTACAGCGATCTTAAGAGGCGTGAAGCATATTATTCCGATCTTGGAATCAATAAACGTACGAGGCGACAAACATCGTAACGTAGACCATTTATGATACCCAATAATCGTAAATAACAAGAGCCATATTTCCGATGGCCTGCTACATAATAATAATGATGGGTTACTGCACAGTTAACTTCCTACATCATAGGTAATGAAACTTGCTTCTGTCGCGATCATTTAGGTACACCTACGTAGTTGATGCGATTAAGATAGTAGCTAGATTACTGTAGTGTAAGGACCTCCTGAGGAGGAGGCATGTGCTCAAGCGGATGGCCGCTGTTGGGGTCGTGGATGGGTGAGAAAGTGTTCCCGTGGCCCCCTCACCACAAGGAAGGAAGGACCACTGTGAGGTTTTAGACCAGCTTGTCAAGCCCAAGGCTTGCGGGCATCCATGAGGATTTCACCACGATAAAAAAAAGTTGAGGAGGACCTCCTATTGTAATCGTTACGTCATAGAGAAAGCGTACTGTCAGTGTCATACTTATTTATGAAATCTGTGATGCAAACGGGATGGAAGACGAAGACGCATACGTTACTTTAACGATACGTAATAAAATTGTGCTGAAGCGACAGTTTCTGCCTGATTTTGACGATTTATATCAACTGCTAGATATTTTTTGACGATTTCTATCAACTGCTAGATACTTTTGACGATTTATATCAACTGCTAGATACTTTTGACGATTTATATCAACTGCTAGATACTTTTGACGATTTATATCAACTGCTAGATATTAGAATGACAACTGGTATCGCCAGCATAGCATGCCCTCCGATGGAAGGAAGCTGTTAAATTCCATCCCTAATAAATTTATTTCTAACAGAGATACGCTAACCCAAACAAAGTTTCACGTAACTACCGATGTCTGAACAAAACGCGTTCAATAAAATAGGAAGTTAATGACCAACCCGTTGTTGTTTCTTTCAGGGGCTCTATATTGACTCTCCGCCGGTCACCCTTCAGCCGTCTCACTGGAGAGTCACAAGTCACTGCCCATTCAACTTGGCCCCCTTAGGAGCTCATCGGCCCCAAAGGTTATGTATTCAGTGACAGATGTGAATATTTCAGGAGTCAAACGCATGGTCAAATCAAGAAGGTATCTAGTGATTTGGCTGTAGTTTTAATATAAAAAGTCTCTAGATTACATTTGGGAGTTTTTTTTGGCGAGGAATTTGTTACATAATGCTAAAATTAAGCCTGCTACATAACATACATACATAACTTTATGGATATAGTACTGGTACTGTACTGGATATAGGCTTTTTCTCTAATAATTATTACTTCAATGTGTATACTTGAAAAGTACAGTAATGATATTGCCAGACGAACACACTAACTGTACGGTGCCACAGTAAGCAACGCTTGTATTATGGGAACCGTACAATGTGCTGAGGATGAACTAATTATTAAATACTTAAATAGATCTCATCACACAAAGACTGTCCTTACCAGGATTTGAACCCTGAACCCTCAGCTCAGAAAGCCGGGTCACTACCAACTGCGCTAATCAGGTCGTCTAAAAAAGTGAACTATTTTACTTTTATCAATAAAAAAAACTTAAAAATAATATGAAAACAAACTATGTATCAAAAAGACCTTGTTCGCGTGTAATGGTGGCAAGAATGCTGGCTGCATTCCCTCGCTGTATAATCATACAAATTTTTTGAGCGAGGAAAGAGTCAACCCTCCTGTCAATAAAATAAATAATATTAAATATATTTCAATTTATTGAAATTAAAATTTTTCAAGGAATATACAATTGGATATCATCTATACATATAAATAAAATTGGAGTGTCTGTTTGTAATATTAAAATAGCCGCTTTTTACTAAATGCATTTGGATGTATACACGGTACCTATACCAAAACAACCTTTTTTAAAATTTTTGTCTGTCTGTCCGTCTGTCTGTCTGTCTGTCTGTCTGTCTGTCTGTTTGTTGTTCCGGGTAATCTCTGAAATAGCTGGACCGATTTTGACGGGAATTTCACTGGCAGATAGCTGATGTAACAAGGAGTAACTTAGGCTACTTTTATTTTAGAAAAAAACCCCCAACCCCCGCCAACGACTTAACAAAGGCTGCCGGTCGCGCGGGCTCAGAACGCGCGAGCGGGCTATTACTAACGGTTTTGTTTTTGTTAAATACCACGCGGACGCAGTCGCGGGTAACAGCTAGTATCAAATATACACAGTGTGCATAATTGAAGCTATTGCGATCGCATATTATATTATAGGAGAGTCTTCGAATGAACGCCGCCCTCATTCGAAATGGATGGGCCTGTTAATACGGGACACGATATCGAATATTCGCATGTAAGATTAAGCAATATTCGCATCAACGGTTAGAAACCATTGAACAGATGTTGGAAACTATCATGATAAACTTTACTAATACGAGATAAAGGTATTGAGAAGGGATTATCTATACGAAACATGGGTTTAATAGTTTTGCTTAAGTAATATTTGGCATTTGGTAGTTTGTCCCTTATAACGTCGGGCACAATATTTACAATATAATTACTTTGAAAATAAGTACAATAATACAATTATGTAGTTCATAACGTATGAGACTATTTGAGCGTAGGCCGCATCGCTCATTCCACCGGGTGCTTCGGGATTCGGTTCCCATCTGGGCATAAATTCGAATAGATCTTATCATATTTTGCCGTGACCTGGGTTTTACTACTATAACAAAATCTATAATAACTTTTTTTTTAATAAAGCATTCAAAGTCTTCCTGGTGTTATTCAATTATTATGAAAAATTAACATTTGGGTAAAATATGAGAATTTAACGAGAAGCCTGGTAGAATTTAATTAGCAAGATCATTGATTCCATTACGCTGTGTAAACAGAAGACATTCAAGCGGTTTAATTTATCAAGAAACTTCCATTGTAGGATGAAAGTCTATCATGAATGATAAATATTACTTATACAGTGCTTAGTTCGGCTTAGTTTGGTTACAATATTAGTAAATTTTCAAATGAAAATTTGAAAGTGAATTGAAATTGTACCTTTGTAAGTCTTACTGACAAACATACAGATACAACCGAACAAAGTACTGTTATTTTGTAGAAAAGTCCAACGACTTTCAACTATACTATAGCAATATAGTCATCGTACTCTCGACCAATCATTAGCTGGCATTTTTTTCATTCACCATTCAGCTTCATAAACGAGAGTAGATAATAAAATAGGGTAAATTGTTTGTTAGCTTCGAGACACAAGCACTAAAATGGTGAAAGCACTCGTAAAACAAGCGATTGTGGATATTACAGCGAGCTTTAAAACCTCAGGAAAATGCACCATTTGTTACAACAAAGGATAAGTAGATGGCATTTTGTTGTCTTTGGCTGTTTTAGTAAAATATTTTAATACTTAAAAGTCCCTTACAGCTGAAGAGAAAAAGAATACTCTCTATCTTCGATGCCCGGCATACATAATTAACCTTGTAGAAAAGTAACACGAGTCATCTTGAATTGAATGACAGTTCAAAATTAAAACAGTGTGAGTTGTGACGTCATACTGCGTATTTAATCTTTGGTGTCTCGCGATCAGCACAGATTGTTTTATGTTATATATGTTCCAATACGAGGACGAATAATGTGTATTTGCTTGTATAAAATGAAGAAAACCGTATTTGCTCGCGAATTTCTCTTGCTAGACCCCACCCTTAATCTAGCACGGCCGAAGCAACAGCCGTTAATTAAGTTATTATATCGCCGCTTGCGCGTTATCAACCGGCGGCGTCGCTTTGTCCAAACTGTCAACTTATCTCTTTGCGAATTAATCACGACGGCTATCAATCATCCGCGATGAACTGCTCGACGCGATGTACTGCTACACATTATACTCGTGCTCGATGACAGACAATCGACTCAATTAACGAGTGGTTTAACGATTAATCGACTATTCATAGTTTAAGTTTCGTATTTAACAAAACTTGATTATGTTATTTGTTTTGGGAAAGCATTCGTTGGTAATTTTTGTTTTAACTCAATCAGTTACCTCTTTATCCCCTCTCATCAGCTCAGATGTTCAAATTAGTCGTTTAGGTATGCTGTAAAATACCCCGATTTCAACTATTAATAGAAGTAAAAATAACGATACCATAATAGAGATAGAGGCGCATATTCAATGAATCTGATTTACGAGTAGCCACCATGATTGCATGTCACCACACCACACATGCTATCAATTAGGTAGACAATCAATATAAGTGTCTCTAAACAATTGAACTCTATGATAAATAATTCGTGCGCAGGAGGCTGTTACACACTGTTCCGATTGAAACTAATGGAAGGGAATGAGCGATGTTGATAAATCATCGACATTGATACCGAGTCGATATGCGATCGATATAACATTAAAATCGATTATCACTAAAAATAAAGTCAAACAGATTCAAATAATTTATGAGATTAGAAGTGCATTTAAGAATAAAAAAATTAAAAATATTTCTTTATTTGTTTTATTTTATTTCTCACATAATTATTTCGATAAAACAAGAATATTTCTGCCATCGCGGTGAAGGGATTAGCCAAGGTACCTATAAAGTACTCCGGATGTGGAATATTCCATAAATATCGTCGATAGGAGATACTCTTTTCGTGCATCATCACAACATCTTATTTACCGCAGATAATATAAGATATTATGTAGGTTACTGTTTATCCAAATCTATGCAGCAATCATTATTAAAAAAGAAAAATATAGCTTCCATTGCTGCGTTGATGTAAGCCAGCTGACTTATATCGGCGGTTCCTTTCAAAATCTTCTTCGAATATTAATTCGTTCCATCAATAAACCGATTATATATATTGAATTCCTATGTTGTATTCATTATACTAAAAGCTGGCCATAGAAATATCACGCGATTCAAGGACTGTTTTTTTTAGGTTCCCGGTACAGTACTATACTGCCCGTAAGTGATATTTAAAAGGCGTCTCTGATAGCCCCTACGAACGGCACAATTTTAGTTACGATCGGCAGGGGTAGGTGGTCTACCTACCAATCGCATGTAAATGACTACCCAACTTGCTTATTGACATGCCAATTTGTAGCGACCCTGCCGAACGGCTATCGAATTCGTATGGTAGTATCACCGTAAATTGGTCGCACATTCATAGTCCTTGCGTGTCGTGCGCAGTGGCAGTAATTTGACCGTCTTTCTATGCCTATCGCGACTGTTTGTCGACGTGACAATTCGCTTGGTCTGTACGTAGTTACAGTGTGCTCTCGTACGCTCGCCGTACAAAGAACTGGACAATTATTGGCTTTGAATTAAGATATATGTGGTGTTTTCAGCGTACACGCACATTTCAAAGTGTGCAAGTGTCAGTCTCACATTGTGATACGAAAATTGTATCCACCTCCAGTGAGATGTAACCAAGCAGGTGTAGATACGCTTTAAAAATATTATAAGCCATTTACACATGATTACACCACATTTCAGTGTCAGACAGGCGGTTTGTAAATGATACATAAATTACGTATTCTACATACCATGTTATTATTTGACATTCTAAAATCCTCACTTTTTACATTGGCACAGATATAAAACACTGTCTATTTTTACTCACTATTTCGTTTTTTTTTATTAAGCTTGTAAAGCTGTTTTTTGTTGAAGTAATATTTCTTAAAAATATCTTGGTATTAATCATTTCATCTGTCTGTGAATTCTTGGGGCTACTAAAATAGCCATCAAACGATTTTATTAGCGCCCTGTATGCTACAATGTGTTTCAATTGGTTTATATTGCTTGAAGCAGACACAGCTAATAATACAACTATGTGGGTGCGACGCTTTTGTGCTTTTGTTATTTCTATTTTAAAAAGGAAACCGCAGAGATGAACCCTACTAAGATACTATTACACCCATGAATGATAGACTTCATTATAAAGTACATTTAAAAATGATAGCTGAATTTTTTGATTGCAACAGAAGCTTTTATACGATCGCCACTAAATAATTATGTGGGTACCTACCGGTGGACCTCCTAAATTTTACACTGCTAAAAAAAGGCAAATAAAAATATTTATCACGACCAAATCAATTTCAGTTACTAAGCTACATCTTCATCGAATTCAATAATTATCATGCAAGCATCATAAAAAAATAAACATGAGTCTGTTACTAGTTACGATAAATAATAGGAAGAAATATCATTTGAAGTTGTATTCAATAGAAATGCCAGCAATAGCCAACCGCCCCATGCTGTTTATTGACGAGTCTCAATTGGTTTATATTGGTTGACGCAGGCAATATGGCCAGTAACAGTTCGAAGACGTCATCGATACTATTAATATGTGTAATAACAATCAAGTGGTCGAACGGGGTGCATCTTTCTGGCATTTGGTAGATGAAATCAATTACTAGGCTATAATAAGCTTCACTACGGCGTCGTATAAAACTATTATAGGAGTTATTGCTGCGCTACATAAGAGAGTAACGAGTAAAGTTGATTTTCATATTCTCATGAGCGAACGAATAATACATGTAGTTACTGTAATAGGGTTATGGCTTTTAAGGTACAAAACCATCTTCATAAAAGTCGCATAGAGAGGAATTGATGGTTTCTTTTTAAGATCTTGGAGGACCATTTGTATTTAAAAACGTCACATAACCCAGCACTCAGCACAATACAAGTGGGATGACACCCAGAATATGTATTTGTATTTGGAATCTACAAAAAAGCGATCTCAATCCAAGATCTCCATTTTTTATATTTGACTCTATGTATTTGTAGTAGAGTACTAGATATTTTTAACCGACTTCAAAAAGGAGGAGGTTCTCAATTCGGTTGTATTTTTATGTTTATGTTTTTATGTCCAATAAGTTTGGCTATTCAGCTGGCTGGGTATTGGCTAGTTTGCAGCTTCATAAGAGCACACAAAAGAGCTAGCCAAAAAAGGAAAGATGGCGATAATGATAATTATCTCAACCAATGGATGGGCAGGGAAGAGCGCAATACGCATTAACTATAAATATATAAGCTTTACAGCAACACATTTTCTTCAATAAACATTTATCTTATTTAAACAGGCGGGTTGTTAAGGTGGTCGTTCCCCTCAGACATGATTATAATCTTAGTAAAATGACTGTTTCGAATGTTTATGGCCCTACTTTACACCTGTAATGTTTGTAATCGCAATATTAAAATTATTGCCTTTAGGTGGACGGGTTTCATTGTTATTAAATTCACTTGGTAATCCAAGTTTGTTTACAATCTGGGTGAAAAAAATCGTTCTACTCTTGATTAAAGATAAATATTAAAACGACCAGTCTTGAATTTATTTTACATAAAATTTCATTTCGTCCGACGTTAAACTTATTTTTAAACTTCACTTCACATTCTGCTAAACATAAATATGATGAATCTTTGAGATAATAATTGACTGCCGAGTTCTTTTGCAATATAAACTGCGCGCAAAATAAAAAGTAAATTTAGCTCTTGCTAAAAGCTATCCGAGAGTTTGCTCCAAATTGGTTAGTTCCATTTCAGCTGGATTTCAAATAAATGTGGCCACTACTACTTGTTTCTTACAGTGTGACTGTGAGGGATAAAGTTTGTATGTGTGCGGTTATTCAACAAAAAAAATGTTGAAACACGCAAATCCAAATGGAAATAATATGCGGCCGTTTCAAAGACGTTCGCAAAGACCTTCGTAAGAGTCAGTGATTACGCCAATTATTCATTTACATGACAAAGTTGTAACATTGTTATGTAAATAAGTGTTCGCGTCAGTTCTTATATTTGCTTCTTAAAATACCTTGGGAAAAACTACATTGTTTAACAAATGTCTTAAGAAAACACATCTAAGTAACAGCTCAAAATAAATAACGCTTGTCAATAAATCGAAACTAATATGCCTTCAACCTAGCCTTTAATATCGTGATTTAGAGGCTTACCTAGAAACATTGTACAGAGGGCTGATTCCAAATAAAATAAATCCAAGCTCTGTGCCTGTCACTCACTATTTCGTCAATATAAAAAAAAATCCTGAGGCAAAAGTACAAATTTAGTAAAGCTGAACTAAATCATGATGCCTTTATTACCGACCGAAGGGTGCGTAAGTGAATAAGGGTGAACAAGCATTGATTGTACACCCATTTCTCGCCGATGATATTAGATTCTAATATACTTTCGAGTTTGGGGCGAAACGGGCGAGCGTATACTGGAAGAGATCTAAAATCTGGAAGTTGCTGGAAGTATTTTTAGGCCCTTTCGGATTTAAGACTCCTCCATGTGATTAAACAAAGTAGCAATGTGATACTGACGCTACCCAAATGTGATATACCGGGCGTCTGAGTATAAACGAGAATGTTATATTTGTTTTGTTTAATCTATGGCGGTTCCCTAAAACATCTTAAGTCCCCACCAGTGTGAGCGAATAAAAAAGGTACAGGTAGCGTGAATTACATCTGCTTGTGATAACATATTCTTGAAATCTTAGAATACCGAGATCAGACTAAAAGAGGTGTTATTAAATATTTTCTCGACACATTATTTAATAATTTAATTTTCACACCTATCAGTTTTAAGATTATGGGTTCAAGTTTCATGGATCCAAATACCAAATTCAACCTCTTAGATACCGAGTTCTAGATCGATAAATAAAACAGAAATGTGACCATAAGCACCTTGCTTCTTCAAAATCCAATTAATACTGCATGATCCGGATATAAAGGCAAGGATCTTGGATCGAGAGATCGAGAATATTTTCAAGAAATGAGGTGAGAGGGTTAGAGTTTTCATAGTAAATGTACGAAGTGCTTGTGATTCAGCGCACGTCACGCCCAGAGTGGGCGGTCGAGCAACAATAGCCGAAGGAATCGGCCCCCGGTTAACACTTATTGGTCCACATGTTTCAATTGATTCTTTAGCTGAGGAACGTAACTTTGGTGGAATTGGTCTTTTCTGTGATTAAAAGAAGTGAATCGGCTTCCAAACTTGGTTCACGTAATCGAGTAATGGTCTTGCAGTGCATTGGTTCGCTTATTTGGTTGCGTTTTGATGTTTTAATGTATTTGGATACATACATAACTAAAGGGAAGACCAACGAAAAGGAGTCAATGTGCGAATAGAAAACAGGAAGAAGAATACGTTAATGATAATAGAGATATGACTTTTTATTGTTTCTTTTTTTGCCTCAAACTTGACTAGTATTGAAATAAAACTATTTTCCGGATTTTATCGCATTTATTTTATGTTTCTACGTTCCCGACGTTTCGGCTGCTTTACAGCAACCATGAAAATCTGAAAAATCGTTTTATTTCAATGTGTAGTGTTCGCGTAAATATAAGACATCAATACTTGACTAGTATAATTAATTAGCGATTTTGTATCCTAGGGGAAGCTGATGCTGGACCAGGGTGGTATGGCGGTCTTAATTTATCTCCCTATCATAATATAACCCTTTGAAAATAATGATATTATATCATCAGTTTGAACAAAGTAAATATGGTCATGTTAGTCCAATGTTTAGAAACAAGCACATTCTTTGCACTAGCATATTACACTAGTTGTTTATGATATACGCGAGCTAGTATTTAAATATTTATTCTATAACCATGTGTTCCGGGAAAATGTAGTCTAGACGTTTATCGACATAACATCAAGAGACACAATGAACCGCAATCAAACTTGGTGAAACTCGCTTCGTCCGTCTACTTCTATATAGTTTGGGAACATACATTATGATAAAAGTACTTTTATTAATTCTGTATTTCTTTTCTGTATTATCCTACATAGGGTTTGTGAAATCAAAATACATTTTTTTTTTCATAATACTATTGGAGGATATCGTAGTTTTTGCTGAGGTGAGACTGACACTATTAGCAGTGAAATCTATTTATTTAGTCATAGAGCTTATACCTCGATATTTTTGAGACAGATAACAGCCGAAAAGAGCAAACACTTGTCTATTCTGTATTAAGCCACCCATCCGCTAAATCACATTGACATACTTTTTGAAATAAACAAGTACGTTCTCTTCCATTATTTACATCTCTTTTATTATCATAATCAAATATCCCAAACCGAACATGAAAATCACTTAGTACACAAAACAAGATTGACTTACTGAATATCAGTTTCCCGTACCATTAGCAAATAAGGTAGTATAATAGTAGAATCAAATCAGACTAAATCCTTTGAATAAGTAAGATTTTTTCTTTACTCAGCCTTTTACGGATATGAAATTCGAAAACTTTGTATGGAACCTTTTGTGTGTGAGATGTGTACTTGATTTTCAGTGATTTTAATATCTAATGACCAGGTTATACGTTGCAAATTATGTGAGTGTACCTCATTGACCTTGTGTAAAGAGTAGGCAGCAATTGATTTCAGATTTCAAATTTGACTCGCTGCTTGATACCTTAGAGCAATTTAGTTAGCAATGAAAAATAATAACTCAATAATTAAAGACATCTTAGTATTTTTAGAGTAACAGCTTGATCTACTGATTGAGAATAGGCCTCTCGACTCAAAACACTGCGTAGTTTGATTCCCGTATGAGCCCATTTAAAATCATAATTTCGTCATTTTCCATGGTCTGGATATTAATGGGATCGACTCTAGTCCATGTCGAGTACCCATAATGCCCCACCCGCGTCGCTTTGATTGCGGCCATACATTCGGTGTTCTTCGAAAGTTTACTAACTAATGGACAGTATTTATTTATTTAATGACACCTTTGCATTAATTATAGGATTCTTAACACAATCCAATATTGAAATTAACGAAAACGGCTTAACGATAAGTGCTTTCTACTTAAATTTAATCCAGCCACAAGCCGTGTGTGGTTGCTACCCCGGGAGCCGTTATCATACGTGATCCTGAAACTCGACCGGATTATGTAGGTACTAGTTTAATAATATTGGATGATACGTTATCATGGGTAGGACTGTTAACATAACAGAGTCATCCAAATCGTTGTCTTTTTTTAAGATAACTTTATTGCGATTAACATGTTTCTAGTAATCGCGTTAACACCTTCAGATGCACCAAAGCTTGTTAAGGTTTGACTAACGTTAATAATTTAATGGCCTGGGTGGGGGTCGAACTTAGAATCTATATCCTCAAACGCTAGGCGGCTATAGAAGCTTATTATTATTTTTATGGGCACATTTAATAGATAATATTATTCTAGCATTACCTAGGTAACTTTCAAGGAGTGCATACGACTCAAGAGTATGCAAAGAACATTCTAGATTCACAAGTGACACTGATAGTTTGTGAGGAACACTCAATTGATCTCAATGAATCCGACCTCACTCCATTGAGGACACACTATTAAAGAGTCAGGAGTCATTGATAAAGATACCCGTATGATCTAGTCGCATGCATTATCCAACATAGGAAGTTTTTATATAAGTGGTTGTTAGTGTTATGTGAAAAAAAACGAAATAATTAAACTACCCTTCAAAAGCGGTTCCGAAATATGGCACAGCTGAATTTGAAAATTTTAACTAACGGGAACCATTTTGACCAGCTTTGCACGGATCCCTAAAACTGCAACATCGATACTTTGACTTGATACAATAATTACAAATGCGTTAAAGAAGCTCATGTTAAAATGATAGTGTACACTTTCTCAATCACGCCATATATGTATTTATTTGCACATAAACGCACACCATCCACAAATTATGCGCACTTACTGTGGTAAATAAAAAGTTAAAAAACGAAGTTGAGAGGCACTTCATTTTTACAAATAGCTCAGGCCACCGCACTAGAGGCTAAGTAATATTTCGAAATTTTTAGCCACCTGAAAAAATGTTGTTAACGGCCCTCAGACATAAGATAGTGCACTAGAGAAAAATATTATTATACAACATCAAATAAGTCTTCTTATAAATTAAATAACGTTTTTATATCTCATAAGCGGAGAATTTCTGAACTACGGGCCTACATCCAATATATCTAATATTAAATTACTTATACCCGGTTACGGAAAATATCTGACAACACACGTGCCTCCGCTGTATGAGAAACGGTATATAGGTATCGTTATAATCATAAAATACATATATTATTCACGAAAGGAAAGTCATAAATACATACAAAAAGTACGGTACTGCATATGAGAGTGAAGAGGTAGGTAACATTTTAGGAACTCTATGATGGCTATAATACTTTTGGCATATCGTTTTAAAGTATTACAAAAAAAATGTGGACGACCCTTTTAACTATTTCGTAACATACATTTTCAGTTTACTTTTCAGTTGCGCACACAACTTCGTAGTTTATTTTTTTAAACAAACGTCAACATTATTTTTTGGCATTTTATAAAAGCTCTACCTCTGTATTCGTTTACGTTCACATTTCTGTAATATAAAATAAACAAAAAAATTGTATGAAGTACAGACATTATTTCAAGCAATTAAAAGTCCTAGAACTTAGTCGCATCTAAAACGACTAACTATCCCATTGTGTGATACGAATGGCTCATTTTTCATACCGTCTAACCTTTTCTGAGCCACGCATGATGTACGACCCGCGGTCCAGTCCTCTGACATCTGGCAAAAGGCACGTCTCCTCAGCGCATTATTTCGAAGGGTCGCGCCCACTTTACGCACCGTTTACAGTTCTTCAATTTTGTGATTTTCTTTAAGTGGTCAGGTCCTTTCTCCCCTTACATTTGACACAGTTGGATTTATTGAAATGTTGCAAAAAATGACAGACATAATGGAACTCGAATTGAAGAGATTCTTATATTATAATTTTAACTAAATGAACCGCTACACTTGTGTAGTTATTATTACTTATTTTGAATTTACAAGTCTTGACAGACAAGGTTCTGTTGATATAAGATTTTTAATTCTTGTAAATGCCTAGAAGATTAATCGACTGTATTGAAGGATTATACTAAAATATCTTGGGGTCGAGTCACCTTCGTCCGTAGGAGAATTAAGTACCCTTGAGATACCCTACACGTGACCCTGGGTGGTTCCAACCAGGTGACAACTCTACTGGTGGTAGGCTTCGGCCGTGGCTTGTCATCACCCACTGAACAAAGCCATGTCGCCTAGCGGCCTAGCCGTGTTCCGGCATGATGTTCGGTGTTGCCATTCATGGATGGCGGGTCAGATCAGTTGCGCTGCATGTGCCTAGTGAATATAGCGTCTCTTATCTACTGCCGCCTTCCTACCTAGGCAAGTATGCTCCATCGTAGATCTCATCGTCACTTACCATCAGATGAGATCGAGATCAAATACTTGCCTATAATCTCCCAATACTCTTGACTTATTTCATTAAGGATCAAAGAGTGTACAAGGCAAAATGGCTAGGCGTACGCATAATATCTGTTTAAGCAAAATGACCTCCGCTGAAAACGAGTAGGGAGCAAATAGTCCTCAAATGAGTACGTGCCAAATGAAATCACTGAAACGATCAAAGAACTATTTCAGGATCAGCATCACAAGGTCACCTCGGGATATTTCACTGCGAATCCCAATTTAAGTATGACCGATCTATGTATTTATAGCCAGCCTTGGTTATATGATCCAGTTACATTGTAAGAAAAACGGTATGTGAAACTACTTAATGATATTGCAGTGCAGCTAATAGCCGGTCAACACAACACCGACTTGATTTGCGCCAGCGCCAACCTTAAGACGGTGACGTCAAGTTTCAAGTTTGCATAACGTCCACATGCGCCGACTTGGTCTGCGCAGCACAAGTCGTTGCCATGTGGACTTAGCATAAGGGTATAAAGGTAAATATTATTTTTAGGTATATCAAACAGCTACATTACATAGTTATACCAGTACCACTCTAAGAACTTTTATTGAACATATTAAAGCGACAGCTTAAGTCCCAGGACAGCATACAAAATACTGATATTTCGGGAAATGTTAGAGGGTGCTTTCGCGTTCCCATAACGCATCAATTAGCGGTGTGGTGGAACACCGTCAGTTTTAAGAGAGTCTCACATCACCAGTCTGGCTCCCCGTGGCAAGTCTGCCTCGTGGTTCATGGTTATCACCAGTCAGTGATAACCATGATGGGTTTCCTGACGTTAAAAAAGGCATAGATCATTACAATGTGGCCAGATAAATGAAGCTTTGCCTACCACATGAGTTTTATGATTTAACTTTGTAGATACCAACACATGGTTGTGAAGTTTTAGTTTTGAACTTTGCATTGTTTACAAGTAGAGTTTAACCATACCAACTCATAATACCTACTCTTTACTTGAACATAATTATAGTTTTAAATGAGTCTCGAAGTAATAACACGTTTTAATGGACGGACACACGTCGTTATCATTTTATGACTGGCAAGTATTTCTTCGACTATTTTTAATGGAAACATGCAATGCCTGGAAATTCATAAACGTGGACTTTAAGTTTTTGACTATCCCGGGGACCTCTTTCATTTCCCAGTATAAACATAGGCGCTTCAGTAGGTTCATTGGCCTAATTAGTAGTATGTTACATGTCACCAAGGCAATTTTCAGCTAAATCCGCCTAGTGAGTTTCGAGATTTAGCAGTTTATTAGCTGTCCCAAGGGTACCTCTTAATTGTACGGTACAAATACTATCTAAGATGTTGATTTTAATACATACTGCCACGGCGAATTTCATTGATATCCTCTTGGTAGCTTCTGAGGTACCTATAGTATTTTGTGTATGCCGTAGGTACCCATTATTTTTCAGGATAAAAAGTGTAATAATGGTGTACTAAGAAATAAGCCATGTCAAGTTTTATACAGATTATATGTTATGTGTGAATAAAAATAAAAATGGTATTGTTATATAGATGGATAAAAAACATATATGCTTTAGGTCATTTCAAAAAATATACGTTGGGCACACAAATATTATTAACTAAGCTTAAAAACTGAATAATTAATGTCTCATCTATATTACCCTTATCCTATATGAGCACGGGCAAGAGTTTGACCCTAATTAATATAATTTGTCACAAAGGCACTTTATTTCAGATTTTTTCACAGTAAGTACAATGTATAAAATAATGTATCAAACGTTCCAGCCCCTTTGGAGTAGAGTCTGAACTGGAGCAAATACGCTGCCGTAGAGAATGTGAATGTTAAGAAGATTTCTTAAGATTTTTCCTGAGTTATAGAATTAACACTAGTATAGGCCTTAGTGGCAATAAATACGGGGCACTCCTTCTATTAGACTATCAATGGACAAGGGCAGATAAAGAAAGAAGATCTTCGTTAACAAACATTGTACATAATGGCATACAAGAGATACAATGAGAGGATTGAAGAGGTCTTCAGCCATAGAGTTTATATAGTGTTTATCGAAATTATGAACGTGTGATGTAATAGGATATGTTATAATTCCAACGACCTCAGAGACAGAGCTGACCCCGGAAATGTTTGTAGAGACATGACAGCCATATTATTCATGTCACCATATTCATAGAAGCATCATACCATGTAATGCGAAGCGGATGTGGTGGTGATAGGTAGCCTACGTGATCAATTGAACAATTGCCTATCTTCCTCGACTATTCTCGACTGCTTAAAGGATAGTTTAATAGAAAATTATAAACCCTCAGCATATAGTTAAATTGATTACATCATTTTATAACACTCCTCTGAACCGTAATTTTAACAAAATACGCCCAAAAAACATTTCCAGCAAAAGTTTAAATCTCATTACCCTACATGACATACACCAAATATTAATTCGTGGAAATTACCCATTTGTTTTATAAAAGACAACAACATTTCATTGTTATATCCCTTCTAGGAACATAATTTTGCTATCCCGTCACTCGGTACCCGTTTGAAGTTCGCGTCCAAAAAAAAACATTAAATAATAAATCTGTCGCTTTTACAGCATTCTCAAAGATACGTGAACTCTTCTCTAAGCGTTTTATGAATGAACATAAAATACAATTTGGACAAGCTTATTACGGTTTTAACATCAAAGATAGTTACGAACGGGGCACAAAGCGAGATAATGTAAAGGACGAGTCATTATAAAGCGGAACCCTAAACAGAGGAACGGTCCGCGATATGAAGAATGTTCCCGTCCACTCGGACTTTCCCTCGTTACGATCTACCCCCACTAATGACGACGGCTGAACCTTTTTGCGCGATACTTGGTTGGCCATTCGTCTTCCAACCGTCGACGTGTGCAGACGATTCACATGCGGTCCGCCGACAGAAAACAAGATAAATGAATGGACTTTTCATTAGTTCAAATGTTTTACCAAGGTTAACAAAGTTTGCTTATGTTAACATTAAGCCATTAGATAAAGATAAAAGGATATTTGAGTTCTCTATGTCCTTATTCGTGTTCGTGACACAAAGTTTACCCCGGATTCGAGCCTGGTACCCTCTCGGTACAGAAAGCAGGGTCACTACCAACTGTACCAATCGGGTTATTCTATCCATCTATGATTGTCCTTAGCGTGTCATGTCGTATCAAATACTCAATCATATCTCATATCAATCATCATATCAATTTATTATTCCATTCTCTAGGAAGGTAAGCAGACATCTTCTTTACTAGTAGAAACAGAAAGAGTTAGAGCATGCCAGGATGTTCCATTTTCTTCAGAACAATTTTTTTACCATACCTGTAGTTAAAAGCATTCAAGTATTGATAATACAAATACTCCCAAAGCGAGTTATTGACCTTCCGATTACTTTGCTCTTTGGACCGCCATTCGCGAGCTTTCCTTCACAATCAAAAATTTAAATGAGTTTCCTCGATTCACGAGACGAGCGCATTTTTTGTCCTAATGCCATTTCGGATGGTATTACTCTTAAATGAATATTCATTTGGTGCGAAATCGTTTGGAAGATAATAGATTGACGTTCATATTAGGGTTCAAAATGAATTATAGATCGTTTTCTGAGCACGAATTAAATTCTTGGTGACACTCAAAATGATTAATTTATCACAGAAAATTACTTACTTAGTATATATTTTACCGTAAAGTACCGTAAACTGATGTTACCTGAAAGCAAAGAGAATAAACGCTATTAGTAAAATTCTGGAAAAATATATAGTTTTAATTTAATGATCTTATTTGTTAAATATAACATGGACTTTGTGGAAATTTCAACAATTATGATTTCTAAGAATGAAAAAAATACGCCCTTATTTTCCTATAAATAAAACATATGGACAACACTTTGGGTATCATTATTTGTATTGTGTTGTATTTACAATTAACGATGATTCTGAAGCGCACATGGCAGTTTTAAAAATAATATACCGAAGCATAACGATAACAATATACTTATTTTAGTTAACTGGTTTAACAGTTAAATAGAAAAAGTCGCAGAAATTTGCGACTTTAAACGAAACACTGAAAGAAATAATTAAAAATTGTTAAAAAGTATATACTGATAAAGTTTTTGCAACTAATGCAGGTACAAACCCCATAGTTACTTATCATATTATGCCCTTTGAAACACGTACAAGTGTTTCCGAATTAATCGCTGAGTGAAAAGCTTGCTATTCGAATATTCTTACGAAATTTCCCCGGGGAACAGAGAAAAATGTAGCTTATGACCTAGCGAATGGAGCTAACTACAGTCGAAACTAACTTGCCATTGTTGAAAGTTACAGTTTTCAATCTTGTACAAGTAACTTCATAATCAAGACTCGCGGGACGTGCTGGAGCCAAGAGTTTCGCCCTTGGGAGTTCAATATACGATATGTTAGAGGTTATTACGCGAAGTCAAACAAACAAAATAGCATGCTTGACTGTCGCGGAGTTGGTTGAGCGTGCCTTTGCCCACGCGACTCCCTTGCGGCACATACGAGTAAAAGCCCGCGTTATAGTGTCTGTTTACACAAGCTCCATAGAATTTTTAACGAAAACATGTCCAACTGTGTAAATTTATTTAGTTTTATCAGCGCCCTTCGTCACTGTCAGCTTTCGCTATACGTCTTTCGCTTCGATCTTATCTAAATTCATAATAAGGGTGAAATCCCTAACCATCAATTTACTATTTCGACGGTGTCTATAGTTTATGTATCACCCGAAGATGGTTTCTGTTATAATTCGTAAGACTTGTAAAGTACCGGAAGACTGAATATCTAATACCTAATACAATTAATGAACTGAGCAATAATGTCACCTATTCTCAAAGCTCTTGCGCAAAAGATCGCTAGCGGCATCAATCCTCAAAACCGCATACAACCAGTTACAGTATTTCGTTATGATGAACTACGCTAAAATTTGGTACGTTTTTTTAACAATAAAAAGAAAATAAAACTTTAACAATAAATAATGAAACTTTCTTCTATACTAGATTTTTTTTTGCGTTTTTAACTAAAACATTAAATTAAAACCAATTAAGTGTAAAGCAAATGCAAAGTTTAATAACAAATACATCATTTCTGAGAAGTTTGTCACAGGAAAATATGCTTAACAAAGAACACAAAAACAACAACAAATATAAGTAGATTTGTAGCTGAATTAATATACTTTATTAAGTTGTAATTCGTTGTACAACGTTATAAGTATTGTATAGCACGGGATATAATGGCGTGCATCTCCGCGTCAAATCCTCCAGTGGCCGCGTGTCGCCGGTTGATAAGCAGCCGATGGGCTAGAACGTAGCCGTGCAAGTTGTACGCTGAAGCGGACATTGAAGACAATCAAAACTATATACTTGCAAGAATACGTATTGTAGGCCATCAAATAAATAATTCAAGGAAGCGGGTTACAGCTTTCTTTATGGGCTAGCACTACTATACACTCCCACGGCTGTTAATCCTGTAAGCCAAGATCCACAGCGGTAAACAACGAAGACGCCAAGGTTTGACCCTGGGCGAGTCCCGGGGAAGTGATTTTTGTCTTGGAACCCGCAGCAAAATTCATCAAAAATAGGTGAGTTAAAAATTTAATTATCCATTTAATGGCTTGTCTGCAATAGTAATGGGTTGGTAATTGCTATCGTAGCTGGAGCTTTAGAGCCAGAATGTCATCAATATAAAAGGACATAATACTTAAAAGGCCATAATTTCAAACATCACTGACGATTAAAAAAATACTATATTCCACATCTTGCATTTAAAGCCATTACAATAAGGATAACAAGTGTAGAAATAACATAAGCTTATATCTTGTAGCTGTCAGCAACCGCAGCTGCTTCGGCGCGCGATGATAGGAACACCCTGTTAACTAGCCGCTGTCGGACGGCTTGCTTCGTCCCCTCAATGACACACAATATTTGTTCCACTGTTGAGGCAATTAGTTTGTTTCGGTGGAATGTGATTGGAATTTCGTATTCTATAAATAGCTATGTTTAATGTTACGTGTGTACAAAGCTATCTTTTAAAGTGCAAGGTCATTTATCAGTTTAAGACAATGTATAAATTCTAAATTAGATAATGACGAGCAAAGCTCAATTAATCTCAGTGTTTGGCAGCCGCTTGTTTCCATCACAATGGGTGCGAGATCTGACGAATTTTCAATTAAACAAAACAAAACGTCGACGCCTTCGCGGATACTTTTATTGTGGGGACTGCGACAGTTGGCGTAGAAAAGCGTGGTCCCTAGGGCTACCATCAGCAGAGGTAACCAATATAAGCGGTCTCCAGCAGTCATTAATACTTACATAGTTAAGTGAAATCTTGACTCGTGGCAGGCTAGTTTTTTTCAGTGATAGAAATATAAAAACGATTAAAATAAAATCTGTATCATCATGTACAACAGTTTATTGATCGTTGACTGTCATTATACACTATTAACGAAGCAAAATCTAAATAGTTTTTTTGTGTTGAACTCATATTCATATTTGGTAGCCCTGCTCTAGGCGGATGTCCGGCGCGCGGGCGTAGGCAACGGCGCGGGATACGGAGAGGCGTCGACGTGAGAACGAATAGAGCGACTCTCTCGCGCCATAGAGACGTAGATCGTGCGTAGTGATATCGTAAGAGATGACGGCTAGTGATAGCTTAGTATAGTAAAAGGCGCGCTCTACTATTCTTAGTATACACCTCTACTATTCTAAGTATACATTTTACAATGGTATTACAAATCACATGTGTTCTTTAACTTCTATACATTTTGCGGTTAATCTATTTATGGATTTTATTTTTATCAATAACGACATTAATTTAAACGAGGTTTTTATATTCGGCACCTTAATAGTTACTCTAAAAATAAATTAAATATTATTATGCTATTACAGTTAAGGGTTTATTTGCAGAGAAATATTGAAACCGATGGTTGCTACGAAAAAGATAGTTTTATAATATATCAGCAGACCTTTTTACTTTTACGTGAAGGTTCAATTTGTGATTGTACTTCCCTGGTGGTGGTGGTGGTGGCTTCGTAGAGGGATCGTTATAACTAATAATCATGCTAGGAAAGGAATCAAAATACTATCAAGAAAAATTAAAAAAAAAAACTTTATGAATCGTATCGTAATCTTCCATCGGAAACGTGTTCTACAACACGGAGTTACTCAAGATAGTACTTTGGCAATGCATCAACAATTCCAGTTATTGTTATTGAGAATTTGCGGCCAAAAATACCAAAACACTAACTAATTTTATTTGAGTAGGTTAATACTGGACTAAGTTATGTATGAGACAACATTTAAAGGCGCAGCATTGACGAAGGATGGAAATCAGTAGAGACATTAAGTATATAGGTTCTACTTTCACATATGTATAGTAAGTTTGCAAGAATGTATACATAAATAAAAATATAACTAAGTATTGCTTATAGATATTATACGTATAATACAATGGCTAACAGAACGATGACGACTAGACGACTTCCAAAGGCCTGTATTAAGCACTATCATCAAACATTGGACGGCGTTATTCTATCACGCACATCATAAAACGTGACATCATCTCGGTATTCAGGACTCTATAACAAATGTACAACCCGATAGAAATCGCGGCAGACGCCTGGCAAACATACAGTAGTATCTCCCCTCGTTTCCTGCATCGTAAGTAACGCACGTCCCGTACAAGTCTGCAAACATACATTTACGGTCCCCATTTCGCAATAACAACGTTTAAAACGAACAGCAATAGAGCATAAAGTCGTTTGGGCAAACAGCTTCTGAACTGCAACAAAGTAATCAGGTCCTACCACACTGAGCGTCAATCTACCGAGAGGGAACGCTATTTCGGTCTGCACGGCATACACAAGCGTTCTTTGAAATTTTAATCGTTACATTCACCCTGCCCTGATGGCACACTAGAGACCGCGTGGTACCACGTTCATCACGAGTAAGCATGAAAAGGATAAAAAATGGAGAAGTGTCGCATGGCTTGTGGCTGGGCCGTACATTTTTAACATAAGAACTAATTGCATGATAGACTGAAAAAATGCACTTACTGTGTATATCCTTACAGTAGTTTTTTCAACACACAGGTGTTGTCAAGTTTATTATACTTTCTATTTTAACGCCAGAACGGGTAATTAGAAAAAAAATAACACGAAAAAGCTCTTTTCTAACTTACCGTCTTGAATTTCGTAACGATAACGAGCCCTTTTCGTACTTATCCATTATATGCCTAAGTACATTAACTTTCCATTCATAAACATGAATAAAAAAGTTGGATGATAAACAGAACTTGGATAGGTACTTATAATGTTATAGTAAAAAAAATAAGCTTGAATTGATCGCTAACCGAGTATTTTAATATCCCTGACGTACTGATTGCGTTTTATTAAGGATATTAATAAATTCTGATGCACACGGATGGTTTACTTTGACGAATCTTCAGAATGAAGGAGTTTTACATGTACTTTTTGTAAAACAATTGCTAACGGCGAAATGTGTCTTCTATATTTTGAAATCGGTTCTGCAATTGCAAGGTTGCAAATTTAAATTTGGAATAACTACTTCGTGATGTTGAAGTTTAGTATGACCATCTTCATCTCATAGCGAGACCGGTTAGTACCTATGTCAAGCAGATAAGGTTGTGCAAATAAACTCGTGAGATCCTAGTGTCATTCCACCTCACAGTTTACATTCCAACCTCTCTGTTTATACCACATACCTGTCTACAGAGGTAATTCGTGAAGGATATTCAATAAATCTTTCACTTCCAAACAGTAAATAAAATGTAATTCTAATAATGGTGATTGCGTTGGCGTTTAATTAGTCTGTAAGATTCATTATTAGACAAGCAAAATATTTTAAAGTAAATAGTCAAATATAATAGATTCGGTCCTTATTTCACAATGTAATGAACAAACAATATTAACCATGTCAATCAAACTTTAACTTGCAGAAAGCTTTGTGATAAATGATTGAAATGTACTAATTCAGTGTATAATAGGAATAAAGAAGTCAACAATCATAAGCTGAATTCGAAAAAACCCAAAAAAATAATGTTTTAGTTGTAAAGAACACCGTCCAAAAGAAGAAAAATACCATTAAAACAAAAGGAATAAACGACGCCTTACGTAAATTTGTCATAAGTTGTATTACATTTTCACGTAAAAGTTTAAAGTATCGCTTGATATATGAAATGATAATGCATTAACAAAATAACCCATTATTATTACATTTTGAAATTGCCGACCAAATCATGTGACGTGAAAAAAAAACAATTAAAAAAATGCCGTCTAAAACGTTCTCCTGTCACCCCAGCTAATACAGCGCGCGTACACTTGCTCTCTGCTTTAAAATTCAAATCTTATTTACATTCAACCCCTGGCTAGGTGTCACCGAAAATGGGTCTTAACTAACATTGAAAACACACCTCTGTGGGACTATTTTCGTCGCCCCTCTAGGACTGATATAAAATAGAGTGTTCGGAACCCAGAATACTATATTCAATAAGTGAAGTATTTGGATTGATATGATATCTTGAAATTAATATTACGTTGATGCTTACTCCTTACCTCCATACTTCTTTATTCGTAAGCATGGCTTGCACGATGCTCTAAATAAATTAAAGACAAATTAGCTAGCCTGGAATGAGCAGCCATATGCTTTTTTTATATTGCTAGACGACATTATTGAAATGGTCAATCTGCAAATAACTATTACAATGAGTTCAACAATTAAAGGTTTGAGCCACCAAAATGTCTGCAAATTATTTTTTTGGAATTACACAATAATTACACTTTTTACGAAAAATCTAATCAGTTGTGAACATCAAAGCTCCAATACAAAACGTTTGAATGTTTAAATAATTTAAAGTTGTAGCAGCAAGTTTCATTTGCGTACATAAGCATCAAGGTCACACAATTGCCTTTGACCCCAGTCACCCTGGCTAAATATTCAAACAGATAAACATTTAAAGCGATTCGTTATTCATTATCGCTAATTCTTTATAATAAACGACTACGTTGTCGTTAAATGCCAATAGAGGTCTAATCATCGACTTATCCTTTTTTTCATCACGTCCCCGCTTTTAATATGTATATCAGCATTTCTTATTCAGCTATGTATAATAATTAAATGGAACTTCTTCCTTCTACAAGGAAACCTTTTCAAACACCCCTGTAAAAATATAACATGAATATAAATCATGGAGGCATTGGTATTCTAAGAGAGAGCCAATGTAAAACGGATTTTAATATTTCTAAGGTAACAATAATTGTCAGAGCCATCGTTACAAAAGTCGATACTTTATATGGAGTCTAACTCAACGTGTCCATTCTAAGCACATTGCATTGCGGTACCTTATCCATAGTAAGAATATTATCTAACTTACCTATATTATTAACCAGTTGTCCATTAATATCGATACCATTTGTATAAAGATTATGATGATATCCACAGCCAAGCGTTCAAAGGAAAACCAGACAAAATAATGAATGACGTCGATTTCGAACAATTTATTTGTGCAATCATCTCCGTGAAGATGACAGACCACAAGCAGTTAGCCTTGAAGCCGGGGTTATGTGAGATCCTCTTTTGTTTGTGTTCTCTCACACCTAATGGAGCGATCAACGGACATGGCTACCCATTGATAACATCAACTTTCGGGCACATACATTATCATAATACATTCAGTGCGACCCGTTTTGAACAGTTTCACTTTGGCCAAAGGCTTACAGCAATTGGTTTAATGAGACTGGCCTTGACGTGGCAATTTTTCACTAAGGCTGTTAAGGTCTTGTTATTTATTAGTTGGAGCGTCTGAGGTATATTTTGAAGTTATATGCTCTTGACTATTTCGGTTGCATACTTGCCTTTATGTTTAGGGTTTTCTGATACTCATACAGGATTTGAACTCATGGAAAAAACACATGGTTAAGTTAGGTGAGCTACAGATTAACAATCTTATTTCCATACCTCTCACACCACAGATTTCATAAGTAATTATAACAGAGACTGCATGTGATTGCATTACTTAACGATTAGTAGACTTTAGAGGCTCAATATGGCTACAACTTCATTAAAACTGATCTAGATACTCATGTTCCATGATATATACCGTAGGCATACGGAATCCAATACTTGAAAGGTTATGTAGGTTAATAAAAAATATTTTGAAATAAATTAACAAATTTCAATACACATTTCTAGCAAACATTTGAAGTATTATTTAGTTAAGATTAACAAAACGAACAAGTATTGATAGATATTTCGTTCGCCTTTCAACGTGTAGACAACGCTGTCGTCATATTAGTATTCGTTTATTTGTCTGTTCCAATAATTATCGCCCATTGAGGATTATTTTTAAACTTCTTTTTTTTACAAGCACAAGATATTTTTTGATTTATTATTAAGTCACGCTTTAGAAAAGACCCGTCCATGGTTTTATTCATTGATTTTTAAGATACTTAAATCTTAATAGATAGTGTTAACGACGCGAACTCCTTGGGAGCTATTTTATATTTTTTTGTATACTTTTGTTTTACGACTTGTAATTTTTTTCGTCTTTATGTCTGCACGTGAGAATTTTCCTTTAATATAATTTTCTTATTTATCCATCCTCTCTGCTGCTTTATTCTCACCCCGGCGTGTGGCGGACCTGCGGCTACCGCTTACAGATAGCAGTACCTGATACTAATTCCTGACTAGAATGCTTAGATTATCCTCATTAGCCTGATCGAACACATTGCCGGACACAAAACCTTATTTCAAGCCCTGACTGCAATACAAAGCGATAAATCAAATGGTAATCGCCAAAACATAGCATATTAAACTCGGTTCAAAAATAGTTGCGCGTACGCACCTAGCTTGTTCCTAGCTATGCTGTCACCGCTGCACGGCCGAGTGGCGCCTTGTCAACACCCGACATGCTCGCTTCACACCCAATCAACACACATCACACAATATACTTAGAGAAACAACTGTTATTTAAAGTGTCGTATTTATTTAGTGCGGAAAACTAATATGTACTCGAATAACAGATACTTTTAAGATTTGGTTTAATGATGGTGAAATTCAGAGAGAAGAGAAAGCTTTAAATGTCAGAGAAACAGGAAAATCCAGGCATGATGGCAGGCCTTGAATACAGTAGCATAATAAAAAAAACAATCCTACAAAATTTAAGATATAGTTAGTCATTGCACAAAGTACTTTGAGTGTTGTCACGAAGTTTTCACTGCACTAAATAAACGGAGATGGATCTAACCAAAACTGGCCTACATAAAGAAGAGCTGGTACAAAATCAAGCCCGGTCATAACGATCTTAATAATTTGCTGGAGTGTATATTAATAATTGTTTAATGTACATACATATAGTTTAGGTAATAATAATGTAGGTATGTTACCTTAACATACATAACCTTAGCTTCGTTAAATGCGTAATTATGAGAATGACTTGATACCGAACAATAAAATAATTCTTATCTTGATCGCGAATGTTAGCGATGTAGAACGCAAAAAGGCATCAACACAAATGTTATTGGATCTCATAAACCAATGTAAAGGACTATTATGTGTGTATTTCTCCAAACCTAGATTGCAAAAGATGTTGAATTGTTCACGAACCTGACAGCAATTAATTAATTTCAGTCTTTATAGAATTTTCGTTGGATCTAATTGCATGACAGTTTAAAGGAAAAAGTTCGAAAAGACAATAAAGACGATAATTAACCCAATAGGTATCTATGAATCAGGTTGAGAAAATTAAATTAATGATTGGTCTTTGCTGCGCAGTAGAAACATATAATTAATCTAAGCTTAGCAACTACCATTAGCACCAAATATGGGACGTGCTAAATTCAAACAGCTCAACATGTTAACTTTGGAAAAAATCCTTAGTTTTCTACGATTACCAAAACAAATAACTAGCCAGTTTATTGCTGTACGGCCACTATACAAAGTTAAATAAAGGCTTATATAAATAGTCTTGTAGGGACAACTGCACGGCGAGACGACGAAACGCGTCGACGCGCTTGAGATATTACCGGTGCGTTCCAAGCGCGTTCACCTGCGATCGAGGTGAAGGTCACGCGCCTCGTGAACCGAACGCGCGCGAACGCAAATGTCAATGTAAATATTGTACAAACAAAGTTATTACGTTCAGGTGGCTAAAACTGGAACTAATGTTGGCAGCAAGATATTGTCGTTATATTGCGACAGTTTTGTGAGCACAGTAGCGACATCCCCTGAATAGTTTGGTAGTTGGTAGTACGTTATCAACGGCCATCTTAAATTTTAGCTTGACCGGTTTTGGATGAGACCGGCGGCGTTAAATAAGTCGGAATGTTTATTTTTATTTTTAAGGGCACGAATAGCTAAGCTATCAGTGTAATGGGTAATATGAATGATCAGTGCGTTAAATAAATTCCGCAGATTTGATATTTTAAAATGTCTTTAATATATTGTTAACTAGCTGCGCCCGACGGTGTTACCCGCGATAAAATGTATCAAAAATTAAAACATCTATCCCACGGGAACCATACATTTTACCGGGATAAAAAGTAGCCTATGTGCTATTCCAGACTATAATATATCTCTGTGCCAAATTTCATCCAGATCCGTTCAGCCGTTCTGGCGTGAAAGAGTAACAAACATCCATCCATCCATCCATCCAAACTTTCACATTTATAATATTAGTATAGATTACTCGGTTTTGAAAACTATGACTTTGTAGACTTTACTAGGACAATGAACACATGAACAATCAAAATCTATAAAATCTGTATGAACAATATAACATTATCCTAAATGTCATCGTGTATATATGCTATCATCATACCACGCTTCATTTTAATTCGCCATGATTTTGATTTACAAATTTTAGCTATCCTCCGTAAGCCGGGACCTACTTGCTGGTTTTTTTAGATATACAAATGCCACGTTTCAACAAAATTCGGATCTGCCTCTCTATCGAAAATAATGCTCCCTACGATTTCTTGTTCTTTTTAATATTCAATGTACTGACGCGACCAAGTTAAAGTCTTTTATGTATTTATAATAGACGGATATACAAGATAATTCAGAAAGTTTATACTAAGCCTGGACACTGGGCTATCTAAAGAAAAAATGTTCGCATGAAATCACAATCGTCGTTTTCACGCTAACATTTATTTTGACATTTCCAAATTCTGACTGCACATAGTGTTTACAGATGCGCTAAAGTAGCTCAGGTGCTAGGCTTATTCTACCTTATTATACCTTTTCTGAATGAACCGGTACGCCGTCAGTATTTTAATCAATACGACGCTAACCTAAAACATTGAGCCCGCCTCATGTTGATTACCAAACCGGTTGAAGTTCATCCGAACTGGTATTTTATAACTTAAATGCCTTTCCGTCCTTCTGAACCCGAACAAAGGCACCAATTAAGCTTCATAATCGCCAGCACCTTTATAATTAATACTACAGAAAAAAAGCTCCCGCAATAAACGTACAGTACTGTGCACAGACTCTACAAAAAACATACAATAGCAGCTTTGTGCTCTACCGAACATGAATTAAGAAGAAAAATATTGCAAATAAAAACGAGTAAACTCTACAGTGAACTTTAGACCTTGTATTTAAAACTGAAATTGCAGAACTAAATCAGTAGAACGGTGTATTAATAATTGAACATAGCGCAATAGTAGAATTTGGAACGCAGTATAAGAAAAATACATTGAAGCTAAGTCTGAAGTTGTTTCGAATGATTGAATTATGATTGCGATACGTGAATAGGTACGTAATACTATGTGGTAAACAAATACTTTCTTAATTAAGATACATAGAGCATTTATCACAATTAATAATAGAATGCATTGAATCCCCTACACAAGAAAGACATGATATGTTATCTGTCGTATAGAGGGACACCAAGAAATAAGCCAGAATTTCAGCAGCCTGATTTTTGTGCCTATGTAGTTGTATGACCTCTCACTCTCTGTTACACATTAGATCTAACATATAGAGACATTAAAATTTAGTGCTAACTACATATTTCAGCAAAATGCTACAGCTACTCTCATACCCACAAAAAGGCTATCTGTAATATATGTTATATCATGGCTCGACGTGTCTACTTTATGAAAAATATAACACATCTACGAAACTCGTACAGGGATGTCCGTAAAAAGCGGGTCGTTAATTAAAGAGCACACACAAGATAGTTTAGTATGAATGTAGTTTGATAGCGCTAGGGTTGGGGGCAGCGCGCCGAGTTACTAACGAGGGGAAAAGTGCCTATTTCCGAGGCGTAATGACGTCGCGACAGCCCTCTAGCCCGGCCAAACACCTACCCAACTTGTATAGATTTCGAGATAATATTTAGCTAGCCTCGGTAAAGGTCCAATGCTTCATCGCGAACGGTACTTTACACAAAATAGGTGTAGTTAAAGCAATTTATCCGTAATCTTAATCTTATCGTTTGTTAGTTTTCCTAAGTATACTGGTTCATTCTGCAATTCATCTGTTATGATCGACGTCCGTGCCTGGATATACCCACCTCGAGTCAAACAAATCTAGGTGTGAGCACTGGAGACTGTAGATGCTGACTTTGAAAAGAAGCAATGTTGGAATTGCGTCTAAATATGATCGACGAACTTAAAAACTTAAAGCATATTCCCCGACGAACATGACGTTACCTAAATAGAAAGCGTTTCAAACAATAAACTGACTTTCGACAACTCGATAGTAAGTCTGTTTTCGAAATACAAACAGCCAACTTACGACTCTATGTAGTGACACGTACTGATGATAATGCTCCATAATCTATAAATAGTCACTTAAACATCCAAATAAAAATAATTATTCTTACATGAAAAAGTTCCAATTGATTCAAAATGACAACAATAATAAAATCTGGCTGCGGATACAAACAGTTGGAAACACGAATTGGTCGACCCTCGTCCGATGTCCCGAGATTTATTTACAAAGTTACGAGACGCTTGTATATTTTTTAATCTGCATGATTGTTCGGCATAAATAAAAAATAAAGTTCGGTATTTAAAAGCGAAATTAATTTTCATAGCGTTCAAGTTCAAATATATTCCGCTGATACATCATCAGAGCCGGCTGCAACGATGCAATCTCGCTAGCAACTTTCTTGGGCTGAGAGTAGAGTGGAACTGTGTAGTCACGTGACCTCTGACCTGCTAGTGTCACGTGGTCGCTGGCTTGCCTGTGTTTTAGCGAGCTCATGGTACGAAATAGCAGGACAGCTCAATTATCGGCTATAATTGACCTGCTATAAGAGTTCATGGTAAGCCCCCTGACAGCGTACCATCGAGTCTTCATGGCTGTCCAATGCTAACAGTAACCCTATAAGGGCAACAGATCACCTTTACGTCTGGCAAATGTATAGAGTAGACAGAGTATTAAAAACAGGTTAAAGAAAGTGGACAAGCACTATAAACATATGAAGATTATGCATTTCTTTTCATTTCAGTATTTATAGCACACGTTTACAAGGCAAATAAAATCATCTCCAGCGAGTCTCCCTTAATAAATAAGAGGTCCTACCCAAACGACTTTATAGCTGGTTAATGCCAAGAAGTAATGGAATCACGCTCGCTATATCATTTACACTTTTTCGTGGGAAAAAGAAGACAACACTTACGAGTGGTGTGTAATTATATTCCTTCATTAATATTAATAATGTTTATAGTCACAAAGCAGTGGTCGCATAGCAATAAATAAGCTCCAATCAACACTAAAGAATACCGATCTGACATTTATGTTCATCAGAGAGGTTATAAATATCAATCATTTTAAGAATAATTATACATAACCAACATATAAAATGTCAAGTACCTAATATGCTATGTATACTACCGAATGGGATTATAAAGATTGGTTCGTCAGCAACGCATTATTTAGTTATTAGGTTAAAGCTACCTTGTAAGCCTTTCCTTGTGAAAATGTACATTATTTGTAACTAAATATTAAATAAGTAGAATACAAAATCTTTTATATCTTTAACTAACTTCACATGAGGTGAGATATACGTTAGGTTCTAGTATGAGTATAATTACTGTGAGAGAAATCCCACCCCTTCCATATCTATGGGATATACTGAATTTGAATTTGATAGAACAAGAACTACAATAAAACATTATTTCGATTTATTTGGAATAAGAGCCTATTGAAAATGGAAAACAAAAGAACAATACAGTGAGGTGTACATTCAGTTGCCGTGATAGCCAAAACAAAATTCATAAACATAGACAGTAACACCGAACAGAGCTGGAAAGAATGCATTTTTAAAACAATAGGAATGATCATTTTAAATGAATTACAAATCAAAATAGCTAACATACTAACCAATGTTTAAAAATGATAAGTACTATAGAATTTTGGAGGAAAAGATTTTGGAGAAAGGAGGTGGCAGTCAATATTGGTCACATACTCACGACTACAGGTGTACCTACGAAATTAGCAATGCACATACATATTGGAGTATGTCTCCCAAATTCCTCTAAGTTAATAGAACATTTAAATAAATATAATGGCTTCATACTGCATTAAAAAAACTTATTAAATTTGGAGGAATCAATAAAACGGTTGAACTTTTTAACTCACTAAGCGTAACTTATGTACGCACTGGCTACCTATTAAAGTTAGAGTGTGCAAAGTAAATACAATTTCAATATTATATCAGGCGACACAAGTGGGATATCGTAGGTACGAACCTCGCCGTCTTCACCGAAATATTTTGAGGATTTCAAGTTTCTTGACCCGTAAACTTTCTCTAACTCCGGTTACCGAGACTCGGTTGTAATAAATTAGAGCAAAGTTTTTTAAGTCACGTTACAAACTTAACATAACTTTAAAGCTGGGGAATGTATGAAATTGCGATTGAATTACCCGTACACAAAATACAAAATATCAAACCAAAAACAAGTTTTTATAGAAAACCGAAATCGAATCTCTAGACTTAAAATACTACCACATTTTATAATTCGATCTGACACATATTAACAGCATCATGCGCTAGTGCGCAATGGAAAAAGTAAGTACAGTTTACTTTAAATTCGCAAAATATGAAACAGCATGGAACCCTTGTTGTACCTAGTCGGGGAAAAACTAGAATTGAAAGTTTTAAGCAACCCATATAAAAAACACAAAGATCTTTCTTGCAGATAAGTATCTCATAAAGCCATTGTAAATAGATTAAATATTTCTACAAATTTAGGGGTCTAATTAATACAGGATCATTAAAATAGAATTATCAAAGAATACATCGACCTATGACCAGCTTCAAAAACAAAACAGAAGAAAGTATATCCGATTTACAATCATTGTTGTATTTGTAAGGAATACTAAAATACGGAATGTCCGCACTGAAAAAGATCGCCGGCAATATCAAATGAATAGAGTTGATTTTTTGCGACTAACCTAAAAGGGTACCTTAAGTACAGAATCCCGCAAACATTATCGTGAAGGTGCGGACCCTTCCCTCAAGGTGAGCACTTTTATATGCCCATCAAACCTTACGAGTACAATAAAACACGATTGTTTTCCATTAACATCGGCGTCCACCAGCCTCCGGATGAAAAGATATACAAACCATTCATTTGGGATCTGTGATATTAATAAATAGTATTCGCGTACGTCCCCGTAATCGAAAATCAATGAGATGAATCAGATAAGTGCCCGCAAATTTCAAACGTGAAATTTAATTAAAGATGTAGGAAGGGAAAGAATTGCATTGAAATTCGCTACAACATTTTTATTAGACTGTCTGAAGGACGGCTCAAGGCATCCTTCGCAAATGAAACCTTGCAAGCTGGAGGTACTAGCCACAGTGACAGGGAGGCTATTTTAAAGAAAAACGTAAGTATAGCTATGGGTGTTCAGTGAAGAAAATACATTTTAGTTACGTTTAAAAAGCGTAGAGGAATCTTTGTGAATTAACTGCCGTTCATTGGTAGGGTCGGACGAACAAATAAAATGAGATCGGGACAACATTCTCTGCTAGCGACAACAATGAGTTGGGAAAGACCTGCTTTGCTTTAATTAAAAGTAAATTGTTCGAACAAGCACATTAAGTATTTAGATGAGAGTTGTGAACAATACTATTTACTGTTGTCAATGGCAAAGATGAAATGTAAGAGAGGCCAGGAACTTTTTGTAAAAGGAGGTTGTGTGTTTCTTTACAAATATTTTTTTTTTTACTTTGAAGGGGTTTAATTAGTTTTAGCCAATGTTTTAAATATTCTCTTTTTTCCCTTATTATTTGCAGGTAATGTTAAAATGCATGTCATTAGACATCGGTTCCTAAGCTTAGCTCTAAATCGGATCAGGAAATAATATTTTAGAAAGTCTTGGAACTCAATAAAATAAAAGCACATAACTTTATTATAATTTAAAATTATACAAACAAGGCCTCACTACTTCAAAAATATTCCAGCTTTCGAATAATACAACATTACGCATCTTCAAATCCTTAATACCCCAAACGCATACATCTCTTTCATGTCACTAACATTTTGTTCGCTGTGTATGGTCTGTTTTTTTGATTCACATGCAGACATAGCAATGTACCTATAGTGTTATTCAAAAGTTTTCCGTAATCGTTTTTACATTATTCATCATGTTGTCAGGGTGCGTTTGAGTCGAGACGTCTGTAAGAATTTGAATAACAAATGGCTAACATATATTTCTACTGTTTCCCTCAAATCCTGACTCAGGGAAAACAATACTGTCCCTTACGGAGCCTGACAAGAGGTCATAACTTGGGCTTATGCCATTAATCATTTTGCAGAACAAATTATAGAGCCGCTGGATAGAAGCATTGCTATTAGTTGCGAAAGTCAAAGAAATTTGATTTTGCGTGTCCCATGATAATGGTGGATCGGTACTTAAATTACGAGGGCATCATGTAAAAAACCTTCGTAATGTAAGGTAGTGCAATCCATGTTGTTATCATGTTGTTATACAATTTTGTAAATAAAATTATAAGTACTAATTAATAACATACTATGAAAGATTTTTCGAAATATTTTCTATATAAATAAGTTGAAGAGAAAAGAAAAAAATAAAGTATATCACTTATCACAAACGTGCTATCCTGTTGATGACGTACTGTTTTAATTCTTCCTGATCAGAAAATATGTAATTTTAAATTATTTCGTAAACAAAACACTGTAATGGTAAAATATCAATTAAGTATATATAATTAAGCATAAAATAAACTCAATTTACAAATATAATGAACAAGGAATTGAAGAAACCATATTGACATTGAACATTTAAGTCGGTTAACGCATTTACTTTGCTAGTCAAACAGTGAGGAGGTCATCGGTCTATACCAATAAATAGCCGACTCTTACGTCACCGGCCGCCAGACATACGGCTCTTGAATAACAATGATGGAAGTCCACTACCCAGAACGATAATTAAATTTTCCACACTCGCCGCTCAACTAGGCAAAACGGAACGAATTCAAAAGGACCTAGAACAATTTTAGTAGAATTGTTAAAGTAACATACAGCAGATCTTTGCCCAGTACTGGGATGATAAAAGTTAAAAAAGAGCAGCACGACAACTTGGTTTACCATGTAACTGATTGATACAATCTTACAAATAATCTTCTTAATAACAAAGGGACCAATACACACCAAGGACTTGGAATGTACAGATGGTATGGATGTATGGGATGATATTGTATTTCTCTTAGGATAATATAAGAGAGTAGACAAATCTAGAAGTAAAGTTAGGTCACTTCAATAGTGGGGATCGAACATAAAACCCCTTTCTTTTTAAGAGCGGCCACTTTACCCATCATGACTTATCGATGCGTTAAGATATGTAACTGTTTCATAAAGTCCGCCAACCCCAAAAACTAGTCTGAATAATAGCAATAGTTCATATGGAATAATTTGCAGCATTTCAAGTCCCGCCTCAACAATACTTCAACAGTAAGGTATCAAAAAGCTTGGAAACTGGGGTCGGCAATTCTCAAGGCACCTATTAATTTCCAGGTTACTGTAGCACTTAGTTATAAACGATCCGCAAGAAAACCACTGGCGGAACAAAATAAGAGGAATTACCCGCTTTGCGGTATCGTACTTCATACAAATTGCATTTGAATATCGCCGGCGCGTTATTTGTTTTGAAGGGAAATTTCTTTTCGTTTCGAAGAGATTTCTTGTGTGGTTTGAAAGGCACGAGTTATGTCGTAAGGGGCCTCTGCCGCTATTTTGCAACATTACGGCTGTGATGAGACGGCAAATTGCTCATTTGTCTACCGCGGCACTTGTAAAAGTGATGCTGAGATTGTACGTGCGGAGTACTCGCATTGGACAACCTTGAGGTGATTCTGCTTTTAAAGCGCGTTATCATTTAGACGGAATAATTTGTAGACAGACATCAAGGCCCCAAAGTTTCGAGACAGTGGACTCGATTTCAAGACATAACTGAATGTAAGCATGATTTGCAAATGTATTGAGTACAAATTCAAACTAAGTAGGTACGTACCAACGCAAATAAGAATGTACTTATACGTTCTAGAGAAACCGACACTATTTTTATCAACGTTATTATAAGTAAGTACTTAATCTAAAAAATATACTTATACTCACTAAAAAGATCATTGACCTCTCAGATAGGTATTTAAAGTTCTAAGAATAATGGGAACCAATCATGTGAATTGTGACCGAGGAAAAATCCGACACTTATAGAACCGGAGAGCCTTTTGAGTACCAGAGGTTTTCAGCCATCTTATCCACGTGAAGTGCAATGACGTCACAATGGCCCGGAGCGCTCATCCTGAAAAACGTTAATTGCACGACACCGACCGAGGCGAGATACCCGCCTCTATTTCACATTGCAACCAACATTTTGACATTTACTCACGTAGCATAACCAACCTTAAAACAAATGAAAAGGGCGCATTTTAGAAAAATTGGGATGAAGCATTTAATATACTTTATAAAATGAACTTCACTTAGCACCTGAAGGCATTAACGATCTAAAATGAGAAATAAATACAGAAAAATGAGTTGGGGAATGGAGAGTATTATTTAAAATACCTTGAATTTGACTGAACTTCTTTTTTATGATACTACTAGCTGTTGCCCGCGACTTCGTCCGCGTGGTATTTAACAAAGACTCAGCCGTTGGTAACAGCCTGCTCGCGTTCTGATCCCGCGGGACGCATTGCAGATTGTTGCTATCAAACTTTAGTCAGGCGCAGCGCTGCAACATTGGTTTTAATTTTTTTTCGAGAGATCCTATTTTTTTTTTCTAAAATAAAAGTAGCCTAAGTTACTCCTTGTTACATCAGCTATCTGCCAGTGAAATTCCCGTCAAAATCGGTCCAGCCATTGCAGAGATTACCCGGAACAAACAGACAGACAGACAGACAGACAGACAGACGGACAGACAGACAGACGGACAGACAGACAGACAGACAGACAGACAGACAAAAATTGTAAAAATTGTTGTTTCGGTATAGGTACCGTGTATACATCCAAATGCATTTAGTAAAAAGCGGTTATTTTAATATTACAAACAGACACTCCAATTTTATTTATATGTATAGATAATTATGGCTCTAGTAGGTAAACAAAATATTCGTAAAATTAAGGCGAGAAGAAATTTATTTTACTTGACACTGGCAAAAATGGCACTATTTTGTAGCCAATTGCCTATTTAAAAAAAAGAAGCAGTTGAACGCAACAAGTTAAAATAAATATTCGCAAGTTAGTAAAAGGTATGTACATAAAAAATCACAATAATCATAAAATGAAAAGTATTTATAATTAAGAGTACTTAATATAATAAAATTAGCCAACTAGTTAATGTTCTGTGACCTAATAAGACCTAGCCTAGTGAATTAAGAACTACTCAACAGCTGAGAATCGTTTGTTGTCCAACGATAGATTAACATGAAAAATAAAACACTTCCTCTATCGTACAAATTATTAAAGTTCATTTGATCCTGGAGAAAGATTGTAATTTAGTGAATTAAAGGACGTAATAGCATTTAGTCAAAATATTTATACAACTGTGTTAACTCTGAAAATAAAAGTGTTAAATGATGTCAAATATAATGATGACACCAACACAGAAATATAAGAGTGAGCCAAGAAATAATGAAACGGATGGAATAAGAACATCCACTTTATTTTGTTTAGTAATATGAAGGATATTAAAGAAAATAAAAATCAAACAAAGCCAGTAATTTCATATTGCAACGAGAAAATGGAACACGGTATACTTCCTCGATGTTTTTGCAAATATCGAGAAACATAATATATTCATCCTAAATGTGAAAACTAAAGAAATACTAACTATAAGTAAACATATCAATAAACTTGTTTAATGCCAGTATCAGATAAGAGCCATAATAAAATGATATAAAATCTCTATGTTTATGTTTAACAGCTTAATAAATTAGCCGACTTTCAACAACAAAGTCTCAATGCCATTACTCTTATTAGCTAAGTGTAAAACATAGTCCAGAGCAAGGTAATATCTCCACAACACAGCCACCGCCATCAACAAATAAGTAAAATATAAAACGATCGGCTATATAAAAGGGCTCCAAGAAAATCCATGCATTTGTTGACAATTGAAATGGAACCTAAACACAATTAGGAATAGGATTCGTTGTCAGCCAGGCGTGTAACCAATAAAGGGACCGAACGACGCAACAGATCCTCACGAATATGTTCGCTGGCTCACTCGGAGTTACTAACACTCGCAATTCATTTTGTGAACTGAATATATTATACCCTGATAAAAGATAAAGCACCTTTCGCCCTCAGCGTAAGGGTGAATATCAGGGTGAACTGAAGTCGTAGAAATAAGCAAGAATTTTCTCAGTGGCTCCAATTGGTTCTCGCCTCTGAGTCAATCACGCAGAGGTTGAAATTCATTTGACTGGCTCATATATTTTTATAAATCCCAAATCGTGATCATATGGCAAGGCGAACGATAAATATGTTCGGTGTATTGAAATCTTACACTGTCATAAGAAGTCGTAAGTTGATCTCGAAGAACTTAAGTAACTTTATTTGAAAACTTTTATTACTTTCGAACATACTTTTGAAAATATCGAATCTCGACTAGTTACTTGTAATGAACACGCAATAATAACATTACAAAAAATAAGCTATTGATCATATAATAAAGCCTATATCAAATAAGATTAGGTAAGTATACGTTACAGAAGTACCACACTATGTTGATTATGTCTTTAAGTAGACGAAGTTAAGATAGAATAATTCTTTAGGTAACCAGCAAATCCAGCAATACATGTTTTATTTACCCATAACCATTACAGCAAAATCGATTTCAATTTTATGGTTTCTGCTCCCCTGAATCCAATCATTGTTATCGCTATTGTATGCTGTTAAAATATAATGAGTATGTAGGCAATTGAGATTGCGACCTAAATAATCTAGATATACATTTTTGTGGAACATTTTCATGTAGGTTACATGACCGGTTTTATTTCAGCCCATCCGATCTGAAAAAGGTATAAAATACCCTATGACTATGTTGGTGGGATTACATTAACTTTTCATGTCAAACAAAAATATTGATTAAGTGAATCCTAAGAAATACAAAATGATCCCCTTGACACAACACTAAAAGGTTTGTTTGTACTGGTACATCCACTACGTAGAACTACAACCTGATCCAATTATATTTTCTATCTAATTTAATGTAGTCTGTCACGAAAGCATATCGTTAAAATAATTAGGGACGCACATAAAACTGGTATTGCGTTCGATTTTACCGCTGACAGAATCTGTTTGATAGACTAACGATTTGTAAATAAATTATGTATATCTAAATAACCAAAACTAAATTGAGTAATGACAGCAAATGTCTTATTAACAAACAAATATAATACAAATAAAACAGACTCCGATTTCGTCGTATTGCCGTCATCAATTATGAAAAGCAAAATTAAACATCGACATAGAACAATAGATCTATTTACCTACTATAGATTTATTTTCAGCCTAGACTAATCATTAAACAATAGAGTAAGGTAAAGCTGTCTTCTAAGATAAGACAATAAGTACGTTAACCAAAGCATGTAATATCAATCTTAGTATGTAACACGTACGCACAGGCTGTCACGCAGCTGGCTCGCTCCGACGCTTACTCATGGATCCATGCCAGACGCTTTGCAGCAAATCTGTTATTACCTACCTACTGCATACATTGTGCAACTTAACGTCTCCCTTTAATGATCACTAACATTTAGATAGGATTAGATTGAACGATAAAAATGCTTAAAATATAAGCAGCTCTTGAAAATTTGAGCTTTCGCTCAAAGTAAGGTGGAATAGTAATAATGAATCTTTCGAAGTTTTTTTTTTTGAAACGATTTAATGACACACCTTTTAAACAATATTTTTGAATTAGAAGAGATGAAAATATACAATTTCAGTACAAAATCAGACTAAGAAGACTATTTAATATCCTGAAAGAAGGTCATCTATATAAAAATGATATCAGAGGAAAAATATGATTTATTTAAAACGGCATGATGGATATGTCTGAAATCAAAACAGGTGAGATTAAGTCGTATCTTGGAGCATCAATCATGGGTAAGGAATGTCGGAGACCAAGCAAATAAGCCACTGTGGATATTTATAGCTGAACTTAGTTGTGGAATCGATCATGAGGTTCCCTCCCGCTTGCCTCTGGGGCATACATCTCTCGCAGATACTAAGCAACATTGGATATGGGATAGACACTAATATTGCATTAAAGACATCTATCAGTAATTGTTTTTGCTGCGCTGTGATCCATCATCCGTCGCTTGTGTATCATTATTTTTCTTTATGAAACCATCACCACCTAATCTAGAATATAGGTTTGTTCCAAAACACTACCAATAATTATTTATGGTGTTGTGCTATTTGCATCCTGGGCTTTTCTGCCACTTTCATATCACCGGATCGTTGGTTCCTTTCGCTTTAGGCCATACCGCTTCTTCCGAACCTTGGCCATATCGGAAAGCTAGGTCATCTTTCAGATTTTGGTATAACGCACTCTATATTGCGCTATATCCCTTTTTTTGTAGTGCCTTTGACGTAGTGTCTAATCTTGGGAAAGTGGATAATCTTGCTAAATATAGGTATACCGTAGTAGACATATCATATATTCATTTGTGTCCTAACTGCCTATATTAAAATATGTTTTATAACAAAGTACATTACTTTTTTATGAAACATGCGATTGTACTCGTATGATTAAAAGAATGATTTGATTTCTCTTGTATATTCTTATTTAACAGGTACCAGGTTCACATAAATTCAAAATGTTATTGATGTTTGGTATTTTATACACAGCGTATTATATGTTTGTTACTTTTTTTGCATAAAGGTCATATAAAAAGACCGTAAATTTGAGATAAAGAAACTAAACACAAACCGTCAACAAAAAATAAACCATAGAAAAATCCAGTTTTTTTAGAATCCAAGCGTTGGACAGCGTCGGAATAGTGGAGGTAAAGAAAATAATAGAAGGACATTTACCACTCACGGTGGATGGTCAAACCCATTCAGCTTGATTGCCATCTCAAGGGTCCCCTATTCACGGTAGAGCATGTTGGGGACGTCACTCAAACGTTTGATATGCGTTTCCGTCGGTTCAATTAAGTTAACGATAAATACGGACGGTGAATAAACATTGTGGTGAATATTTAATGTCCGAGAAGTGTGGACTCTGTTGAGAAATAATGTTAAGAATCAATTGGACGTAGACATGGCTCGTGCGGTTCATTACGACGTTAATGCATTATTTACGTTAATAATTATTTTAAAATAGTGTTAGTAGGTACCTACTAGTAGATTAGAGAAACACATTTCATACCACCACGCAAGGGATCTCTTTGAATAGGTATTTTAAAATCTTAAATTTAAAAGTATTTTATTAAGTTTCATTTACGAAATATAAGCAGTGATAGCCAAGTTGGTAGAACGCCTCGGTAACGAGGATTGCAGGTTCAAACCCCGGCTCGCACCTCTGGGATTTTTCACGTGCGAATCTCATTTTCAACCAAGATTATCACTTGCTAAACGGTGAAGGAAAACATCGTGAGGAAACCTGCATGTCTGAGAGAACCCCTCGAAAGATGTGTGAAGTCTGCCAACCCGCACTGGGCCAGCGTGGTGGACTATGGCCTAATCCCCCCTCACATTGAGGGGAGGCCCGTGCCCAGCAGTGGGACATAAAAAAAGGGCTGGAATAACAATAACATAACGAAATATAAAGCTGTAAAGTGGAAAAAAACAGTTTTTATAGGATATTAAGAAATTAAAACCAAAAATATCTTGACAGTCAGGGGGTCAACTAGATCGCGAGATTTTACCCGAAGTTAATGGCAATTTAATTCCGCGTAATTTCTTAACAACTCAAAAGACAGGCACCAACAGTAATTACAACATCCCTTCTTGTAATTCATGTTTTTTTAACGTAGATCTGTACAGTAATGTTTCAGTTGTAGGTATGGCACCGTTATCCATTTTGGCTGGTTATTTAAAGAGTTTTATCTTCGGTTTCAATTAGTACAGATTCAATTCCATTCCCCTATTACACATTATATTATCATTTGCAACAATAATATGTACTGATTTTAACTAAACACACTCATTTTTAACAACAAAACACTTCAGCGAAAACAATTTTCCCGTGAGATAAACCGTTGACACAGCACTATCTGCAGTGAAATATGAATATTACCATTCAGTAGTAGCTGTATTGATTCGCTCATCATGCCTCGCATCGGAACTCACCCACTCGTCCCGCATCGCGAACAATACCAATTCCGTTGACATGATGTCAGACTCCTATCAATGAGAAAGTACTTTCTTGTGTGTGTTAAGTGTTATATATAATATAATAATGTTAAATGTCAAATTCAATTCAATTAAATTGGAGGCCTATGTCCAGCAGTGGACGTCTATCGGCTGATAGATAGATAGATATTATATACATACCTATAGTTTCTCGACAAATAATGTATTTACATATCATTGCGATTCCCTCATACTAAATATGAGCTACTAATATCGAAAGACGCGATCCAATTTCTAGAAATCAATCTCCCTGATTAAACAAGTGAAGCACACTATAAACAGCCGAAAAGTAGTTCGAAGTAAATTACATCGTAACCTTAATTTTCGCGAACTGAATAACAGCGTTAATATACGATTTACATTAAGAATAAATTGAATATGTCGACATCTAGTGTGCTCGTTTACCGATCTTGACTAGGCGCTCCGACTTAATTAAATTAGTTGGATTAAGTTTGTGTATTCGTAATATATTTTAACTTTGTTGCGCATTTACCAACGTGTGTCGTTGTTGTGTACTTGTTTTGAAGTTATATCTATATATACAGAACAAGTTATCTATTACGTATTTTAAAAGCCACCTCCAACACCGGGAAGGGTGGGCGTTATTCCAGTCCATTTAGGTAGAGTCACTGCAACTTTCAACAAACAACTAGCAACGTCATATTGCAAAGCCATACGAAATAGACGCGGAATTTTAATTAAATCAAATTGGACTTATACTATACTCAAATCCTACATAAAAGTCTAAATTTACTGTTTAAGACGACACTCGATATCTAAACTTAAGCAACCTCCAAATTTGAGTTGCGCTTATATAGTTCTTCCAAACAGATCGAAAGTCAGCCCATGTAGATAATATCAAGAGTCGATCCTGAGACTTTTTAAATGTCAGATAGCTCGGTTAAATTACAACTGACGATTTTGATTACATTCCAATTACATTTTCAAGGGTAATGAAGATGAGAATGTATGCTTTAGTGGATGCGCGCACGCATTGCAGACGAGATTCAAGATTTTTGACTCCAAATAAATTGCACTACTATGTAGCACGATCAGGTACTCTACCTAAGCCCAGCCTACTTAAGAACATTTTCGTTCAAACGATGGTGTAAGTATTAGTATAAATTTATCACAAGGTATCGAGGCAGTTTTGACCCCAAAATTACTTCATACACGCAAGCGCACTTTTTAATGTGAAATAACTTTGTTTCGTTTTTATATGACATAAATGTAGAGCTACATGGTTCTCATTATTGAGAAGGGTTCCAAAACATCGCGTAAAACAACGAAAGAGATTGGCGCTTCTGTGCCCGGCAACAAATTAGCCATCACTTTGAGGCCTGACCGTCTGTAGAATAGTAAATACGTGGCGGGTGTAGCCTTTTTAAAACTTGTATTTTCATCAGATCTTTACAATAACACGAAAAAAATAGAATAAAATGTCAACGCTAGATTACCAATCATCATCAAACATCAATATTTATTGCATATTATTACCAGGAATAGTACATACGTTAGGATTAGCTTCTCTGAGCGATTCGACCCTGAATTCTTCGAATAGTTTTTGCATTCGCAGTACACAATTATTCCAAGGCCAATAGAGTCATGAATACCTATCTACTTTGGTTATTTAACTTTAGCTGGTTTATTATAATTGAAAGCAACGATGTAGATACTGTGAAGTAATTAATGCTTTAAGCCAATTATGACAAGTTAGAGGTTTTCTTCACCGCAGCACTTGTTTCGTAACTTGACAGTTATTTAACCTAAATAGTTATAAGTTCTAAGGATTTTGAGCGACCTATTTCATGCCCATCTCATGAGCTATTCATAATTTCAAGCAACTTGACTCCGTGACTGAAGCATTTTGCTTTGCTTTACATTTCTCAAACACTCAACTCTCTTAATTCTAAACATTTGCGCTGTTTGTTGGAGACCTTTTCTAAGACTGTTATTGGTGTTTACTTGCAGCAATTTATCGGACTATTTGTATTCATTAACAAAGTGAGAGAGGCTCAATACGTGTTCGTAACCAGGATTTAACGTCTCTGTTTCATTGGGACTAGTCCGTGCCGTTTCCGAGAATTTTCCCGAAACATTCCTGGGACGAATTCCGGACAAAAGTTGGGCCACGCGCATCGCTTAAATTTGATTATCGTTGCGTAATCATTGTAGGGTTAAATATAGATGTATTGCATCAAGATATTTTACCAACAATACTCCTTACAATTTATGAATGGCAATAACATCTTCGAAATTTTAACCTAGATCTATCTATTTTAATAGGAATTAATGCACGAAAAAACAAATACATTACAACAACTCTACCCATCTAATACTCGAGGATTCCATCACCACATTACTCCATATATCAATAACATTCCAACTAAATGATTTTTTAATCTCATTATATTAAACTTTTAATTTAATTACTCATCGATGTCAAGTTCAATGGGGATTGTTTGCTTAGCCGATTATCGTACTTATACATGTATATATGTAGATGACTTGGTATTCAAATGGTAGTTATTTAGATAACGAATAAAGCCTGATTTCCTTCGTAAAAAGGTGGCCTACTAATCGTGGCCTCTCGTGCAAACGAGCACGCAGAATGATATCATCGCAACATTTTCTGTCGTTCACGTCGCATCATCAGCTGCTTATTCTTACATTGTTCTTACCTAATACGATAGCATAAATGTCTACTAACCCATAGTTGGCACTCCCTGTTCCAAAGCGATTACCTTACGCCCCGCACTATGATATATGTAGAGTATGGAAGATTGTTACGTACAATCAATGGCATCAAGTATTAAAAGTGTAACACACATATTCCTGTCTTCTGAAGCAAGATGTGCATACATGTAGGCAAATACTTTCAAAGAAAACCTGATTTCAAGTCAACTCAATAAAATTCGCATAATTTGCAAATTATGGCTCATTTGAATTATTTATTTTCTAGCCATCCCTTCAAACCACAATATTCGCTAGCTACCTTGGCAGCGAGACTAACATACATGCTATTTATTAATTACAGCTCTTTCGTTTTTTAAATAATAACATTCCTTTGTGTCTGTAACTTTGAAACAATAAAAACATTAAGAATTCTCGTATTCAAATCACTGTAAGATTTGGTTCTCGATTTAAATAAGTTTTCGTTAATTTCAGGACTAAACTCTATCAGACACAACTGTTTCAAATAAAACGACTTGCAAAAAAACGTAATATCGTACACACAAGGCATCGCAAGGCAATGAATCGTGCCGGTCCCACGACCACCGGCTCGCCCGCATTCAGATTCATTAACAAGGCTAACCATTGTTTATGATTCAGTATCCATACACACATTCTCTTTACCAACATACCTAGTATTTTATAAGAGGAGCTCTTTATACGCACTTTATACAAAGCTTTAGTCTTGGCTTCCTCAAACATTGATTAAATGCCTGTTCGTTTATTGTCATTTTAAAATCACAATCTTTTTTCCAGATAAAATAAAATAACATTTCAACGCGGAGACTAAATAGCCAGTAACTTATTTATTTACATCGAATATCTTTCGCTAATTGCTAGAGAACTACGGTAAACTACGGTACGAGAGTATAATTTTCGGACACGGATCTCTCGGGAATGATGTATCGTGAATCTGTTACGACTATCCATATCGTGATAAATTTGTCACACTATTGACATGTTGACAGCTGCCACAAAGATAAATAATTCGGAGCACCTTTCGGTGATACCTCTGACAAGTTGAGAGAACTATAAAAAGATAAGAGCTTCGATACACGAAAATCGCAAGGAATTTACGATTTGGGGGACATATCTCTGTTTAGGTGAGTTCATTTCAAGAGTGGGAATATTTATTTATTGTAATTCAGTAAACTTATTTAAGTTTTTTTTTTATTACATTATAGGCAAGTATTTGATCTCGATCTCACCTGATGGTAAGTGACGATGAGATCTACGATGGAGCATACTTGCCTAGGTAGGAAGGCGGCAGTAGATCGAGACGCTACATTCACTAGGCACATGCAGCGCAACTGATCTGATCCGCCATCCATAAATGGCAACACCGAACATCATGCCGGAACACGGCTAGGCCGCTTGGCGACATGGCTTTGTTCAGTGGGTGGTGACTAGCCACGGCCGAAACCTACCACCAGTAAAGTTTCACCAGTAGTTTACTCTAACAACCAACAGCGACTATCCAATTTACAGATATAATATGATCATTTCCTGTTAACGATAGAGTAAAAGTAATCGATTTTTGGATGGCGTCCAATATTTTTTCTGTAACTGTAGTCTTGCGGCTGGCACTAGTTATCACTGAATGATATTTGATTCCTCGTACGCAATTAATTCTATTTTTAGTGCGTTACATTCACTCTTTTCATGACAAGATAAATATTGCTATGCGTAAAATGTCTTAATAGTTTCCGATGACAAACGAATGCTGTAATTTTTTTTAATAATAAAGTTAATGGTAGACCAACATATAGGATAAATAATAACGTAGATTATATTTATTATCAACAATAATAATGCTCCTCAGAATATAGGTATTGAAATCATGAGTCGGTAAGTGAAGGTTACAGCCGCAATCCGTCACGTGGGGCCAGTAGTTTTAGGACATTAACCGATACGGTTCACGATTCACACACCGTACCTACTCCGTCTCCGTGCGTTAACATACATCTTATAAAACTTTATGGCCCCAAAATGTGGGTGAGATTTTTTTAAATTAACATTTAATATACGAAAACACTTTTTACATTACCGCGTTTTAATTTAGACAAGATGTAGGAAAATGTTTTGGTAGAATCATAAAAAAGATACTCTGAATGTGGGACGTTCAGAACATGAATATTCACTCGAGCATCATAGATGAAAGATTTAGTAATTGGGTTATCGACACAAAGTTTTATACATATGAAAAATCTGTTTACCACTCGAGGCGCTACTTACGTAACTTGTACTACGCGGATATTATTAAAAAAAAACATTTTAATACGGGAGCATGTAGTTATATATTTTATAATGAAGAGTGAGTCAAACTTCTGACGAATAAACTATAAATAACCAAACCCAAAGTTTAGGATGATAACATAGCTAAAAAAGAAATACCCAGACATAGTAAAATGAACACAACAACGAATATAGATCTTCAGTTGCCCGATCAATAGACTAAAAAGACAGGTTACGTCGGTATGATTTTTTTTAAACATCCCGATTTCGAAGTAATAGATTCATCCGCCGATCTCAATTTACCACTAAGGACCTATCCAGACGTGAGCCCAAGTATCAGTTCGGTAGTTGCTAACTAATTTACGTCAGTCAGCGCGGCGCGGGAGCCACGAACTTGCGATCTCTACTTATTCCACCAATTATAACTTCCGCACCGCATTACATTTACACCCTAATTATTAATGAACGCTTTTAAGGATTGATTAACGAATTATACACACTTAAACTTAAACTTCTGCATGTTTAAGGGGAAAAAAGCTTTTCTGCTAGGCCGCATGGTGGTAACCCCATGAAAATGCTTTAGATTACGTTTCAACCTTATACGTTGAGGATGTACTCGGTAAAACATCATCAATGTACTACTAAACTATACTTTACTACACTACTAGTAATGTGGTAACACATTAGCTAGCAGTCCTGAATAAAAAACTACATTTCAGGAAATTGGCTTCCGCCCCTTACACTTCCTTAAGCACGCACGCACCATCGTAATACGATTTTAATAGTTAATTAATAATCAGACTGTCTTCTAATTAACTAACAGAACTAAGTAAATCCTATTACAGACGGCGGTCGGCAAATATTGATCTTATTACAACAAGTAGGGTGGAGATTATGTTTAAGAGCTTGCTAATTAGAGAGATAACCTTCTTAACAATCCGACGATCCTATGTAAACATTCCCAAGACTTAATACACAATCAGATCCTCGGCCAACCAGCGTAAAATCTTATTAGACCGCTTCCCTTGTGGATGACTTTTATCGCCGAGAAAATGACTTTTCTTATGGGACTAACCGCCACATACTCCCATCACTGTAAGTATAATAAACCAGGGCCATAAGAAAGGTATGGAATAAAGACTGCTAAAATAGTAAAACACATAATTATATTCCGCACTATTAAGCTTGAAGCAATATTTTTCCAAATGAATTATCTGGTTAAATATAAATTGGTGTCATGTCTTTATTATTTCGTCCTTACGTCATCTACAGATGCACTGTCAAGATGCAGAATTAGGCACCTCACTGAATTTAAATCTTTTCGTTTTTCTTATTGTGCAACGTACACGACCAAACAAAACGGAGCCAAACAGAATCTTTGAGAACATACCACAAAGGTGTGTCGCGCGACTCAGCCACTACTTTCGCAAAGCGATTTTGCGACATTACTCACTGGATAATAAATGACAATTGTTTAATTCATGGCCCATTAGTTTTACGCTTTAATAAATCCGAACGAATAGTTTTGTACGGTGACGTCAGCACCTATAGACGTCATTGGCAATGAGATAATGCTACTAATGCGTGACGAAATTTATAAATAACATGTATAAAAACGAGTTGTAAATTAATTGATACCTATTGCACAGGTATCGATTAATCTACAACATGACGTGCCTCCTGTTGCAATGTTAGTGAAATCCGCTTTAAATTCAAACATTACTAATTCTTTATTCTCTATAGGTTTGTTTTCTTTATGTTATTTATATTTTAGGAGAACCAGTTTTCAATTCGCATGAGCAGTACCTACTAAGTAGACATAAAACAATAAACATCTTCACAAAACCTGCCCAGAAAAAACATGTTGATTTATAGCAATGCAACTCATTTCGCATTATATCAGAATGAGGCAAAGTTCATAAAATGAACGCTTTAATACGAAAAAAACCCATATAAGAACGTAAATTAAAGAAAAACATACACCAACATTGGACTAATGATTTCCACGTTGCAAGCATACGAGGGAAGCGCGAAGCCGGAAAGCAAAACTCGAAAAACGAGCCTAAAAAATGAAAGTATACAAGGATATGAATATTTTACCCACCGCACCATACTCCACGGGGGAACCCAACAACGAAGAGAAATACGCGAACCTTTGTAAATGGAAATTTAAAAGCTTTACTCACGTTAACATTTCTTGCACGCCACGTTGAAGTGAGGAGTTCTTTCGTTGGCGCATGGGTCCGGCGAAATTCTAATGTGCACCGGGATTTATGGGCGACTCGCGCTCTATAATGCGAATACGGGCTTAAGAGGCCCTCTATACCAAGCTAAATAGCTTCACGTAATAAACAGCGACGTTTTCTTGCGCGCTCTGATTGATCCACCGAACCACATACTTATGTACTTCAATTATAACGAATGACTGACTGACAACGCACAGCCAAAGAGGATGGACCTAGAGATTGGACATTTGGAGGATATATTCCATGAGGAGGAGCACTGGATTTTAGGAAAGCCGACCCATCGGTATGAAGAAAAAATATTGTTCTTATGTTACGATTGGGCATATGACTAAATTAATAAGAAAATTACAATATCAAGAATGATTATTTTGGAACATGTGAACTTATCATTGCCTTGTGCAAAAAAAGCAGAGAAACCGTTTTCAAATATTTAAAGCTTTCCGAAATCTGGTCAAAATCGGGTCAGAACACTCGTTGTTAGTGATTTCGGTTACATGGATCTACATATGAAACTCTTAGCTCGCATTGATATCCATATCCAGGGTGAGCCCTTATGTAATCCTAACGTCATCAAAAAACATGCTGTCACTGTCAAACTTATTAATGAAAGCTGTGGTGTAAGAGAGATGGAAGGCGGTACCGAAGGGGTACATTAAAATGATTTTACTTCAAGTACTGATCGATTAACATAATCGAAATTAGCATAGACGGCCACGTAAGAGGCTCGCCCCAGTATAAGAGCTATATCATAACATAGCGCCATAATATTCCGTACAATCCCAGCTATAACCCGATTTCCAGACTATTAACGATTACGGCAGGAAGGAAGCATGTCCTATATTCATGTTACTGTCTCCTGCCGCTATGAACGTAACAATGTTTCGTGTATCTCGCAGACTACGCGAAACATTATCTCCGTCCATACGACACGTTCTCCATATAGATTTATTTTATTCACCACAAAAGTGTTTCCGAAAAGACTTGCCCGCGGGGATTGTCTCTATAGTAACAAGACCTGGTTTCAGTGCCTATGTTCTGTGAATAAATGCGATCTGAATATATTATCGAGCGCATTACGTACGATTCGCTTGAGGCGCGTATCTAGCCGAGGCTGCAGTATTCAGTTGCACACTTTTCATCCTCGCCTGGTACAAAGATATCTCTTTTATAGCAAGCTGTATTATCAGACACCGAAATATAATACGAAATGTTCTTTACATTTTCAAGATATCTGGGCGTTCCAAGAAAAATGTAACTATTAAATTTGAGATTTTCAAACGCTCATTTGGTTTTCAACGTTATCTTCATAGTCGGTAGTTGGAGTCACCTCATCGAATGTCAATACACTACAAGGAACTTAGCCGCAGAGTACGGTTAGTTAGCTTGAATCGGGTGGTACCATCGGGGGGGGTGAGGCCGAACCGTAATTAATTACTGCTGTCGCTGACAAGCGAAGGCTGCTAAGTACCTAACGTTCTATAAATAAACTGTACACGTTCAGAATACAGGTATACCTACAGGACTAAATAGAAATGACCAACACGCTCACGTACGAATACGCATTGTTGAAAAAGCTTCCGTCAAATTACGACAGTTTTTATCATAAATCCCTCACGTTGTTGTTTTCCACCAGAATCGTGTAAACATACAATTATAAGCGTGTCTCAAGGGACAGTATCCATTCATCCGTAGACATGTCCCAAAAGAAATAAATCACATTTCAAATAAGCGCTGAAAGGTAAAATGCAAACACAGACGGTGGTCCTAACAAAATAAGGATGGTAGGTACACACATACATAAAATGTGGATCTGGAGAACATGCAAATCACCGAAGATTCATGTTTAAGGTGGAAGCTCAGGGTCAGGGCGCGAAATTCAAAATGACAATGGTTTTTATTTTATTACGAAAAATTTGGACATCTTTACGATGTAATTTAGTATTTTGCGATATTAGCATTCTGCATTGGATGTCCCGATGTATTAAGTTTGCTTAAAAAAATACCTAAAGCGATACAACACCATAAAGTTAGTAAAAGTAGCGGTTTTTACAAACCTTATGGTATTGTATCGGAGTAGGTACTTTTTTAAGCAAACTTAATACACCGAAGCATCCAATGCAGAATGCTAATATCGCATAACACTAAATTACATCGTAAAGATGTCCAAATTTTTCGTAAAAAAAATTAAAACCATTGACATTTTGAATTTCGCGCCCTGACCCTGAGCTTCCCCCTTAAGTACTTACATCATGATATTAAAGGAAATATTTTCCGAACGACTGCGCGTCATTCTAACCACAAAAAGTGAACAGTTTAACGAGACTGAAAGTGGTCTAGTTTATTCATGAATTCGGCCCCAAATGAAATCGAACATAAAGTAGGTAGTTACTTAAACATAGGATGAATTTTGAAACGAGTAGTTTCATTATTAGTTTATCTATTCAAAGCCAAGGTGTGTTAGTAATAAGTGAATAAATCATTCAAATGCAAGGTATTCAACCTTAAAAGATAATTAGTTAACTAAAATTATTTTGAGAACGTTGTAGTTGTAAAAACTCCTATTATGTAAGATAAGTAACTACTAAGTATTAAGTAGCTATTTACTGTAGTACATATTTTTTTAACTATTATTGAATACGAAATCCAGGGTCTGCTGACAAGAGGTACCAACAATCTACCTGTGCGCGCCATAAAAAACTTATTAGCATAACAAAAAAAACTTTACAAACGAGTTTGGTTTTATGCAACAGTCAAGTGTTTTAGATGAATTAGGGTTAGTGCTGGATGGAAATATTTTGTGACCTCCAGTGGGCATAGTAGCTTGTTTCGTTAAAAGAAACTCTATGCAAACGTCGTTTACTTGAATCGATGACATCACCCGATAAATCTATCCGTCTGTCTGTTTTTACCGAGGAATCGGATGGCGGCGGGACTCGCCCGGATCCGGTTGTTAAGCTACAGAAACAACTATTTTTAATACGCTCGATGTTGGCATAAAAAAATATTTATGATTTCATATATTCGGTTCATAGTCTTCGAACGGCGGCATATCTCGGATATCATAAAACATCTGAAAGTACGCGAAGATATTAGAAACATCGTCCATTATGTAAAGCAAAGCTGTGCATTTTAATTCTACTCGTAAAACTATATTTTCTGTTGTATTCTTATAACTATTTCATAGTTGTTTTTATAGAGCCGCCCATTAATTAGGTGATCGCAGACAAGGTCAGATTTATAGCATTGAGATTCAGTTTCAACAAGTGTCGGGATTTTATTGGGAGATTAAAAAAACAGTCGGATTTGAGACAAATAGTTGTCCTTTTTCAATACGATTCTTAAATATGTTAGTTCTGGACACGGTAGAGTTTATGACTAAGGAGGAGTAAAGAGAATAGTTTATTTTTAAATCAACCAAAATATAATAAATAAACTATTATTTTTTAAATTTTAACGTGCAATTCCCTAGCTCATATATGACACTTGTTTTGTTTATGCACCCACTAATGCGCACGTTTAAACTTTGTTCATAAATAACTTGCGTCGACTCCCGCAACTGACTTCTGACCTCGGCCGCGAACAGAACTAAGTAGAATTTCAATACGCTGCTTCAATATCCGTTTCTAACTATTAATTACTTTGCGATTGCGTGCTACGAAATCGAGACGATAGCTTCCAATTCTATGCAATACGTAAAAAGTCGAAAATCATCTTCATGAACGAAATATACTCGTTTTTAACCTCTTTTCAACCATTACGAACATTTATGTTTCTGAATACAATTTACTTCCTTGAAAAAGTACATGATAGTATACTCATACTCGTATTCGAACTGGTAAAAAAACTCTTATAACATGCAAACGCACTAAAACTAAATATTTAGTATCAACAAACTAATGAATATGAAGTGCATCCGAATTGGATTTGACTGCAAGTTCACTGAAACTAAACTATGACGTCAAAATAACCAGTAGTTGTGGAAAACTGCCACCACAAATACGAAGTGAAGTACCACCGGCTACATCCATATAAATTAACAAAGTTTTCATGGTTGAATATTTGGATTGTTAAACGAGTGTTGCATCAATAAGACCACCCAAAGATACAACAGGCACTGACATTAGTACCAAGTGTAGATCGTCGTGGAAGTAAGAATTCGGTATTAGGCAAGCGGCTAAAGTACACATTTGAATGTTGTACAACTGGAATCATTTACGTACCTACTGGTATTGAAGATTCTACTCAACTAACTGGTTATGCTAATACAGGGTGGATGATGTGTAAAGCAAAGGTGAGACGTGGTTGTGTAATAGAAGATAAAAAATATTGATGTGCCGAGGCAAATACCTACGCATATAATTATTTATAATATTATAATTTTCATATCCATCGATACAGGCAATTTTGTTAAAATAATAATCTTGGGTTAAAAAACAACTACCACACCATGAAATTCTATAAACATGCTCCTATTAACGAGCCCAGTTTATAAGAACGCTTAATTTATATTCGAAGAAGAAATTCCACTCATAAAGGTACTAATAATAGTCAATCTCAAAATAATTGGTAGTAGGCGGCGCGATATTGCGTTAATGAATGAACGACAAAGTTGTAACTTCTAACTCAACTTTACATTAATATCGGAGATTAGAGCAAACATCTTGGGCTGAAATAAAACTTATCTAGATTTATATTTGATCGCACTAATACCTATTCTGTTACTCCGTGAACTGGTTCGTTCACATAGTACGACGTATCTCTAGAGGTGACTATATACACTTTCTTCCTTAGAAGAAAAGAGATTACGATATCTTAAGTAATTTCAGCGAGATATCGTTGGTTTTAACCGAACGTACACATAGCAACTACATCGCATGTCGTTTTGTCAAAAAAAAGTATCATTCTCTCTTACAAAAATACTAACAAAATTAATAAAGTTTCAAGGGCAAAACTTTAAAGAATACTTTATCTTCGTAAGTAAAACTTGTGTCTGTGAACCGAACGAGTGAGAGAACCAACGAAACGAAGGGAGTTGGAGCTATTCGAGTGTGTATTTGGCAACTCGACTACAGGTAAATATAGAAAGAGTTTATAAGTTACTTTGCACAGTTAGCTATATTTTATATGAAGTTCCACATTCATTATGAAGATCCACATTAAAGACCATCTAGATCAGGTATTCTATGGCTCCAGTTACTATTAAAATTTGATTGTATCACAGAACAGGTTGCACTAACCTGGTTTTGTGGAAAATAAACAAATTCTTGCCATTGAAATATTTGCAAAGTCGTATTTAGATAGGTATCAATCGAGACAACCTTTAAAACAAGTGTCATTATCACTTATTGTTGGTCACTTTTTGCAGTTTTTTTTTTTAGTTTAAAAATAGTCCATACCTTGCAGATTTAGCTTCTTCAATTGTTTAGCTAAACAACAAAACTAAGCCTTTTCCTTTCGAACAAAAACAAAACATCATAGTGCAATCCACATTAAGTGTTAAGTAACTTCTACCATCAATTCGATCGACATACTTCTATCCCTTAACTTTTTGCGCTAATCCAACAAAGTGACAACGGCCGTTTGCGAGCCAAGCTGAAGGGACATTTTTTTTATTCTGACGATGTTTTTTTTACACCCAAAACAACAGAGCATCGATTTTAACTTAGTAGCCGATTCTGATGCGACAGCCGAACAGGCTTGTGATTGTGACTCTACGTTGTGACTAAAATAAAATTAGGAATAGCTATGTAACCTACTTTTAGCTTTTATATCTGATGGGTAGAGCAATCTGTAAGTAGAACTTTGTACTCGGATTTTTACTAGTTAAGTTTCTTTATACCACTTAATTTTCATTAAATTTATGTTAACCATATCCTTTAAAAACGGTTGTGCAACTACCTCATTGAAGCGCAGGTCTCGTTACAAAAATGCGCATGAGTTGCTCCTGAACCCGTCGTGCACGTGACCTCACCTTCGACATCTAGACCTACTAATACCGCAGTTAGCGTATGAAACCGAGAAACCGATATATATTACGTCATTAGTTCTGGCATAGGTAGTGAGTCGCCTTTATAGTAAGTTGTACAAGGTATTAGGATAAAAAAAAATCAGTAATGAAGGTGTACGCTCAAGACAAATGCAACACAAGTCCGTGGCATAATGTCTGCAAGTCTTTCAGTATTGTTTCTTCTAGAACATTTTTCTTATTTGGAGTTGCGGATATATTATCGTGCTGCTCTTTCTTCGTACTCTTTCCAATTGCATATTGCAAAGAAGCTTCTAGGCAGGCATTCTCCATGTTACGAAGGCATTTTAACCCCATTATCAGAATACTGCCATCTCTTTCTTTTTATAGTTTCTTGGCTTGGTATTTATTGATGGAGAACAATAATATCCCAACATGCCTAAGTTCTACCTGGCTACCAGAGAATCTACTGAAGTTTCGGAAAACATATCACAGACTTCACAGTTATAATAAATGTGATAGACTTTCTCATAAACTTTAATATACTTGCTGTATTCACTAGATGATTGGTGCCTATTACGTGTTTATGTTCTAAATAAAATTCTATATTCTATATATATTCTTTATTTAATTTTGGATTTACATTTTTGCGCTGTAACAAGTAGGCGCATTTCTACCAGCCCCAACATAATAAAGTACCTACAAATACAGTCGCATACCACACGACCAACAATGAATTCCACATTGTTTGGAGGTGTTCCCAAACAAATGAGTGTTTTACCTACTCCACTCCGGCGAACAGCGATTATCCCTACGTAGTAGGTATTTATAAGCACACTTTCATTAAAACTCTCTTAATTAAAAAACCAACACAATAAACTGTGTTCAAAGCTACCAGATAACTAGCTTTATTTCTCCCTTTTCAACGTTTAACAAATCGAAATTCCCCAAAAGTTAATAAAAAATTAACTTCGTACGGGTGAGTTCACGTCGTCAAACGTCAAGTCGGTCTAATTGGCTCTACTGCTCGAACTCGTGTTCTATATACTGAGTGTGAGCGAGATAGAAAACCTCTGAATGCTCCTGTTGTGACGTCATACACTCAACCTAAAGACCTAAAGAATAACTTACCATACGAGTAGAAAAAAAAACAAAAAAGAATGATCTCAAAGGGCTCAACTGCGCCCGCGCTGTGCATGCATTCGTTAGCCTCACTGTTTTTTATGAAGCACCTTTTTTATCAGCCACCTGCAAACTGCACGTGTGTTGCATTGCATTGCATTATTGGTTTCGTTAACTACCTACCTACGACTCGAATATTTATCATAACTTGTAATGAAAGTAAAATAAAACTAGTAGGTAAGTAGTACATGGATACGAAAAAAAAAATGTGCCCGCGTAACTTTGAATAAAAACCTGCTTAACTTTGAATAAAATATACACGTAAGTACTTGAGTAGGTAGGTAGGTACCTACCTGCTTACTTTATTAAAAGTTGTAAAAAGTTTTCCTATAAACTCACCTTAGTAAAGAAGTTCCGTGCGCGCGCAGGTAAAACACCGAAATCCCACAGGTGATCGTTATCCAGATTTAAAAATTTGAAAAGGATTTATAAACGGCCAACAGGCGAGTGACAGCGGTCTCCGATGGACACTGGTTCGTGCGTTGCTGTTTAGCGGCACACAAGCACGCTGCTAACAACACTGTCACAGTTTGTTTATACAAATATGAGCCACTTATTAATAATTCCGATGAACCAATCTGCGCATGCCCGTGCAACACGCGCCGAGTTCGAACTAGGTTATGTTTTAAGTTGCAAGCACCACTTTCCGGCCCAACTTTACCGGCTCACGCACTCCACGCGAGTTTCCCAGAAGAATCTTATTGGAATAAATCCGCGCGATCTTTTTACCGAGCACGTAGAGACGCGATTCACCGGTCGCGCACAACAATAGTTGTTCCCACGAGAATTCCTTAATATTATTACAACTCAAACGAGCACTGTCACTATTCGACGATCCGCCGGCTCTGCCTGCAGCGAACGAAGGCCGTATGCGTATCATAAACACTTAAAAACTCCGGAACCGGCAACAATTTGAATCCGCACGTGAATGTGACACTGTCAAAATAAAATATGAGTAAACACAGCAACACTAAACTCATTCATCGACTTGGTATCATCTTATGTTTGTAGGTTCTGTAACGTCGCGGGCTCCGAGTGCCAAATAAACGAATAGAAAAAGAAAATAAACGAAGAATACTAAAGTCGTCGACTGCAAAGCCGGGCGTCCGACACTCCTGCTGAGCGGTGTACTAAACGCGAGCGAGAGGCCGTGCGACCCGCCCCGCCCCGCGGGCCGCGCCGTCCCGCCCGCGCCCTGCGACTCGCGCTCGTACGCCAAAGGTATGGAAAAAAAGGTAGCAAAATGACATATGCACAGGGGATGAGCGGAGTGAACTTCATCCCTGACTGGCTGTGCAAGTTGTCCGATTGTTTGTTTGTTTAGTTAGTTTTAGCGGAGCGGCGTGGCGGCGAGCGGCGCGGGCGGGCCGGGGGCCGGGGCGGGCGGAAGGCATTCAATTAATCTGACAACACGTGCGTGATGCTCCCTCCGTACGCCGCAGGATAACAGCCGTTTCATTGAGTTACTGCCATCATCGAATACTTAGTTAACATATATACCTGTCTAGATAATATATTAACAAAGGAAAAATAGGATCAGACCCTACGTAGACAATTTAAATTAAAATTGAGGTAGGTCTATTAACTCGTCGGTGTGAGTACCTGCCAAACGTATGTACTACTAGTCTACTAGTCTAAAAGCAAGCCTGGCTTATCAGTTAGGAAAGTGAAAGAACACATTACGGCTCTCATGTGTACCTACTCACACATGTTATTAATGCCTATTTATTATACAGATAACAAAGACAAATGGCTTAGCTAGTTCAACCGTTTTAGGTTGTATCTAGTTGCAGCTAAACAACTTAGAACGAGGCCGGGATCAAATGAGTGTCTGATTTTTAATGTAGCTACATCCTTTAGGCTTCGATTAAGTGTACATAAATTTACACTAGTCATTTTTGATTAAATATAACTAAAAAACCATTGAAAAATGTAAATCAAGGCTCTAACTACTGTCAAAGTTACCTAACATCATGATAAATAGTTTTTAAGATAACGAACAAGACATATTAACTTAATTTATATTGGTTACAGACATAAAAAGTGAAAAAAATTACAACAGGTAGCATTTTTTGGGGTCGAGTCACCTTCGTCCGTAGGAGAATTAAATACCCTCGAGATACCCTACACATGACCCTGGGTGGTGCCAACTAGGTGACAACTCTACTGGTGGTAGGCTTCGGCCGCGGTTAGTCACCACTCACTGAACAAAGCCATGTCGCCAAGCGGCCTAGCCGTGTTCCGGCATGATGTTCGGTGTTGCCATTCATGGATGGCGGGTCAGATCAGCTGCGCTGCATGTGCCTAGTGAATGTAGCGTCTCGATCTACTGCCGCCTTCCTACCTAGGCAAGTATGCTCCATCGTAGATCTCATCATCACTTACCATCAAGTGAGATCGAGATCAAATACTTGCCTATAAAGTAATTAAAACAAAAAAAAAAATGGTAAGCACCAAAAATTATTTCGTACTTCCACAAGATATAGGATGTTTTAAAAAATGCGACGTACCTTATATAGTACATGCAATCGATCGGGCAAATAACTAAATACTTACTTAAGAACCCACCTAAACATCGCAGAGCGAGTGAATAATAAAAAGGCATCGCGTAAAGCGATATGGCGAACGTGACGTTCTATAAATTAAGTCAACCATAAAGAACATAGTTTACTTATTTTCAACGTTATTAATTCAGTAATAAGTTCATTATTCTCTGATTCGTGGAAAATTGTGCAAGAACGCCTAAATAACGTGAAGCTTACACTAGTTAGGTGCAGCCTAGATTTTTAGTTGACCATTTAAATATATAGCACATTTAATAGGTAATCCACTTCCTCTTAAGTCGCGATAACTATTGAATGACATAAAATGGTCATTATGATTAGGTGTTAACGTCAATTTCGTGAATAAAAATATTGCTTGTCTTGCTTATTCATTAAGATAATAAGAAGGACAACAATACGCACATTTGCACGCCACCACTATTGCGAATCGCCACCCACCCTTATCAAAACATCAATAAGTATTATTGTAGTTTGTAGAATCCTCTCCCTTTGCCCACACGCTACAGTGTCTTCGTTCTCATGGTGCCAAAACATATCCTTAGCCTTGAAGATGACGATCGCGTGAAACGTACGAGATGTACTGAGTTCAGGGAGTATATTAAAAGCCCAAAAATCCGTATTCTAATAAGATGGGTTTGTAGAGATCAAGGGACTTGTTTATAAGTACCTTGGCTATAATAGAGTTGTCATTGATTTTAAAACGTTATTTAAAACGTTTTATTATTACTGCAACTATTACTTACATGTTTCAAGATAAATTTGGTTATTGAAATAAAAGTTTCAACGGCTATGGCTATGAGTTCGACCAAAATAAGGACCTCAAATCCCTGAGGACTGAAGAATTTACTGGGACCTACCAAAACACTGAAACTGCGCACACGAACCCCTTACTCTTGAAGATTACTACTACAATGTTGGTACTTATTCTTCTAAAAGGGCTTTTATACGGTCAGTTATACAACACAACAGAGAGAGACAGCTATGAGAAAAATAGGGGTAGTTGCCGTGCGTTTCATATTTTCTTATAGATTTATTTATCTCTGTTCGACTAATTTGACCGTATATAAGACGTTGTAGTGTTTAATCAAGTAAATAATCCCGATGTTTCAAGAGCAGCAGATAGGGATGAAGTTGCTCTATCATATTACGTATCGATGACATTATCACAAAAATCTAGTCTAGAAAAATTTACCTCGTCACGTTTGTGTACACGCCAAATTGTGTAGACCCGGGTTCCTATTGTCGCGGGCACCGGGTTCAACTATCGATAAAATAAATATGTAATATAGCAACACTGATCCACCACTATGGAAATCATATGATGTAACCTCAAAACTCTGTAACTCTTAACTTTATTACCGAATTGAAATAAAACTATTTTTTAAGGATTTTATCGCGTTTATTTTTCGTTTTTACGTTCCCGACGTTTCGGCTGCTTTACAGCAACCATGGTCACGGGAGGACTGAGGTGGTTGACGTCCTGGTGTCATAGTTAGAAACGGGCTACCCTCATATTTAATTGTTGATTGTGACAGACAATCATGACTCACGCGCAGTTGTCAATCTGTCAAAACAAAGTTTGGATGAAAACACCGTTAATGTTCTTAAAAGGGCCTAAATTTCGCAGTACCACCTCGCAGGATCCCTTATGAGGATATTATTTGCAACGTTGAGGATTGTCTGGCCAAAAATAATATATTAAAGGAAGATTCAGAGGCTATAAGACAGGACGTAACATCTTTGTTACGCCGCAGTGCAGTGCCGAAACAAAATCTTCCTAAGAAGCAATATTTAGCGTTGAAGAACTTACGTACTAGGACAGATATAATTATTCTCCGCGCGGATAAAGGAAATGCGACGGTTATAATGGATACGTCAGATTACAATGCAAAAATTGACGAACTTTTATCGGATCAAAGCGCATACAAAAAAGGTCAAAACAGACCCAACCACAAACGTGTTAAAAACAACCACCGCACTAATAAAGAAACACTCCGAAGCATTGAATCTAGACGTCAAATCACTGATACCTTCCTGCGCTAAACCACCAAAGCTGTATGGGTTACCCAAAATACACAAACCTGAGGCCCCGCTGCGTCCCATTGTGAGCCAGATTGACACACCAACATACAGTCTGGCCCAGCACGTAGCAAAGGTGCTCTCACCACTAAGAGGACACACAAGAGCACATACAAGGGATTCTTACCATTTTGTCAGTGAGATTAAACACCTATGTCTTGCTGACAATGAAACAATGGTTAGTTTTGATGTTCAGTCTTTGTTTACCTGCCTACCTGTAGCAGACTGCATCACAATAGTCTCTAAGAAGCTAGAAGAGAACAACATGCCGGAGGAATATGCTGAACTCTTAAGACATTGCCTTACATCTGGCTATCTATTGTGGAATGAACAGTTCTACAAGCAAGTAGATGGTGTGGCGATGGGCTCCCCTGTTTCCCCCGTTGTCGCCGATTTATTCATGGAAGACTTTGAGGAGAAAGCCCTTCGTACTTCACCTGTTACCCCAAGATTCTACAAGCGGTATGTAGACGATACTTTCACAATATTACCATCTAACAAAATAACAGCTTTCCTAGACCATCTCAACTCCATACACTCTAAAATTAAATTTACAATGGAGTTAGAGGCCAATAACTCTCTAGCTTTCTTAGATGTCTTAGTCATCCGAAATTCCAACAACACCTTAGGCCACACCGTGTATAGAAAAAAGACCCATACAGATAGGTACTTAAACGGTGAATCTCACCACCATCCAACACAGTTAGCTACCGTGGGTAAATCTTTGTTTCAGAGAGCCAAAGGGATCTGTGACGAGCAACATCTGGCTGCCGAGCTCCATCATGTCAAGCAAGTACTGCATGACAACAAGCTCCGAATCCCGCGCCGCCGTCACAGTGACCGAGTGAAACCAGCCACAGTCGAGCGTCTGCCTGCTGTACTACCATACATCAGAGGAGTCACAGACAAAATTGGCTACATCTTGAAGCGCGCTTCAATCAAAACTTTTTTCAAGCCGCCGAAGAAGATTAGTCAGTTCTTACCATCTGTCAAGTGTCACATTCCTCTACAAGATGCAGGGGTATACAAACTCGATTGTGAATGTGGGCTCTCTTACATAGGACAAACTAAAAGAGCAATAAAAACCCGCGTAAAAGAACACATCGCTGACGTGAAACACCGGCGCTCCACGAAGTCTGCAATCTGTGAACATGTACAAGATCGCACCCGCCATTATATCAGATTTGATAAGCCACAGATCCTCGCAAAAGAACACCGATTCCGACCAAGGATGATACGCGAGGCCATTGAAATTAAAAAACATCCTAATTTCAATAGGGAAGATGGCTGGGTGCTACCACCGACTTGGGATCCAGTGATTAATATTATTAAATCGAAAACCAAGCGTACCATTGCAAGACCTCAAGATACTGTGAGCACTTTCTGCGTAGATCGGACCACAATCAACAATTAAATATGAGGGTAGCCCGTTTCTAACTATGACACCAGGACGTCAACCACCTCAGTCCTCCCGTGACCATGGTTGCTGTAAAGCAGCCGAAACGTCGGGAACGTAAAAACGAAAAATAAACGCGATAAAATCCTTAAAAAATAGTTTTATTTCAATGTGTAGTATTCGCGTAAATATAAGAAATCAATATTTATTACCGAACTCTCTATCGGTACTAAGTCGACACTCTGTTGTCTTCATCAAGAGCCGCGCTCATCGCGGTACAGGGCTTCCCTGTTTTGCTTCTCTCGATTAACCTGAGCACCAGCCAGTAGGATCCTCCGATCCCCTCGATGAGCCTCCACACACACCCCTACAGCTCTTCCCTTCCACCATACTCTCGGTGCTCAGGACTCTCAATGCCCCTCTCATAACTTCAGTATGAGAGGCAGCCTTCATACAGCTCTATAGTCTCTCTAGTTAGACTATAATCAAGGTTACTCAATCGCATGACCACCACAACAGTGGGTCAGTGTCGTCACTCTATTTCTAGTAAGCAGTGGTGTAATAATAAAGGACTTACCTAGGCCTTGTACAGTATACTTCACTCTTGCACCACAACTAGACACTTATGCATGAAGTAGGTACACCATTACGCCAAGCAAAACCTTACATCTTGCTTGCTCGACTTCTCTTCACAACCTCCAATTCCCGCTTGTCAAAAGCCAAAAAGTCCCGCCAAACCATAGACAATTTCTTAGAGCAACTAATACAATAGACTTTGATGGAGATCGCGATGAAATCCGCGACACCTATATTCTTAGTGTGGTGTACTTTAAAATTCCATTTTGATATTCTCCAAGAAGCAGCGTGTTATCGAAGCCTTATGATGGGTTCATACATCTTAAGCTTGCGACTTGACGGCGTAATCCACAAGGCAGATGAAAAGCAAAAGTTTCGTTCACAAGCATTAAGCCGATGACATAGTGATGTTTCTATACTAGGCACATTAGAATACTAAAATAAGTAAATGACTTCTGACGTTATAAGCAGCGAAGGCTGTCAACCAAGCAAATCAATAAAATGATCTACAGTAAGTAGCTGACTCGACATTGGCAGAATCGCGTTGAGCCTGACTCAATGGAAAAAGGCCATTAGGGAAAAAAAAAAAAAAAAAAAAAAAAAGTAGCTGACTAGTAGTAAGCTGACTAGCTTATACGCACCATTCGATCGACTTGAGATCGTACTCATCACATTACAGTACAAAATATTCAATGATCAGCGAACTCTTATCACTCTTCAAGTTAACCTTCTGCGTGTATCCCGGTTAGTAACGTCACCTACATACTTTTTATCGCAATCGATAACGTCAAAATAGTTGGGCGGTGAAGAATTTTAATCTCCCAAGATTGCTGACGTCACTGTAAATATATTACAGGAGAAGTCTTTAAACTTTATAATACCGCCGCTGCTGTATTACAGAATCGCTCCGTGTTTATTGTGTTACGTCATTTATTTTGAGACTTGGATCTGACGGTAAACTTACTTACTTGATATAAAAATTAAAACATTTTTAGGCTGAACCCAACCGTGCAATATCTACGTGTCCATATTAATACACGGTCAGTTTGTATCTTTATCATGTTATATTTAGAATATTATACATCTAGAAAGTCCTTAAAGTGGCCACAGACGACGTAGGTAGGTAATCGCGGTCTCCGTTTATTTATACCTTCATATTTAATATTCTTTCTTTTTATTTTGCCTTCAAATAGATTGATATAATTATACGTTTAAACCAAGCAATCTGCTCGTAAAATCTGATGGAAGTCCTAAGGATTCGTTGTGTCTAGAATGTGATTGAGAAATTTGGAGAATACCGCTTTTGTTCTGAATAATTTCTTTGTTACTTCAAACCGATTTACTTAAACAGACCAACCTAAAATATTAAATTATATTAGGGTAAGTACCTATTTAAAGTACCTCTTGACTTGAATTGAATATAGATTTGTGCCGTAGTCATACCTAACTACATATATTTAGGGGTCCATTAGTACGCTATAAAAGTCACATTCTCGAGAAAAAAAAACAGAATTTTTTAAAATAACACTACGTACTAAGTGCGATGAAACTATACTGGCTTGCCGTCTCACACAAATTTTATACATTAACGTGATCGTTATCACCTACTTGTTAACCCCTTAAAATATTGTATACTCTTTTTGTTAAACCTTATATAACTATTGAAACCAGTTGCTCTTTATTCGCTTGCAATTACGTATCAATTTAAGTGTTGCATCAAAACCTGGCTATAATTGTGTCTCGATTTTAAACTGGTTATAATCGAGACCTTGACTTTGTAGAGGTTACAGTATCGAGTTAGCCAATTATCGTTTCGAAGCAGGTATACCTAAGTAAAATTAAAAGATGCGGGTAAGTAGAACATTCAAGTAGTTATCCAGATTCTGTATCCTGTACCCGGATACCTCACATTTAGTTAAATTCCAGTAAATATTAATAATTGTTTTTGTAAAGTGTGTCTTTAACAAATCGCCAACAAAAAAATATACTTGACTATTTAAAAATGTAGCACATCTGAAATTTCGTTAGGTTTTTGTTTTGAAACTTGATATGGGTATGGGATATGGGTTATGAGCCGAAAATTATTAAGGTCTATTTGTAAAGCTGTATAAACAGTGGACGGTATTAAATACGAGTTAAATACATTAGGGTGGATGGTGACGACATAATTACCACGCAATGTGGCCTTTTCATGCGCATAGTTGATAAAAGGTTCGTCACACAGATACTGAGCCGCAGCGGATCAACTTAGCCTTGACTATAAGCATAGTGTAAAGATGGTGCCCACTATTTATTTTGACCAACCAGTGAAGTTAGTCACAGAGTCCCCACCACATGCTAGAAAGCGTTCTACCATACTTACTTCATCAAACCAGTTTGTATCTTTAAAGCTTCAATCTACCTCAAAAGCCTCGCACCCACAGTGTCGATTTTTGATTTAAAAAGTTGCCTATATAGAATAAAATATGTAATTCCGGACCTACCACTGTAACTAATATCACATTAATCTGCACGTCAAGTGCAAGATTATTCGTAAGTTAACCGTATACTTTATAGTCTACCGTATTTAGACATTTTGGAAAATTGAAAGTTTTAAATACCGTCCGCTAGAGGTGCTTTTCAATTCTCCATACAAAATGGTAGACTATAAAGTATACGGTTAGCTCGCACTTGCCGTGCTGTATACACGCCAAACTTTAACGTTTTAAAAAGATTTAATATCATCACTGTGTCGCTACTGTGCGTCTGAAAATATGTTTATTGAGGCAACATTATGTAGTCGCGTTTTCATTCCAAACTATTTCATGGTATGTCAGGTGAACCTCATAAAACGACAGCGGTCACATGTTCAGCGTCACGTATAGTATAGTCACGAGTATTATAAATTTTAACATAGTAATAATATGCCCACGACACAGAGAATTCTAGTGTGGGGACTAAGAACCTACTTTGTACAACCTTGTTTTTTTTGCTACTTAAAACGTGATCTGTACAAATATATAAAATTAGAATGTCTGTTTGTAATATTGAAAAAAACACTTTTTACTAAGTGCATTTGGATGTATACACGGTACATATACCAAAACAACATGTTTTTTAAATTTTTGTCTCTCTGTCTGTTTGTCTCGGCTAATCTCTGCAATGGCAGGACCAATTTTGACAGGAATTTCACTGGCAGATAGCTGATGTAAGAAAGAGTAACTTAGGCTACTTTTATTTTAGAAAAGCTTTTTTGTTAAATACCACGCGGACGGAGTCGCGGTTAACAGCTAGTTTAATATAAAATCAATCTAACAATCAGTATATCCTATGGTCTGTACGCTCTTAGAAGCCGGATTGAAAAATATCCAATATTCTTCTATTGTATAGCAATAAAGAAAAAAACCCGCTTACCACTCATTCTTATATGATTTATCACTCAGTGAGTTGCTCTGTGAACCCATGTTTCCAACCCAACCCAAGAAACTTCTGTCACTCAACGATATTATGGGTCCAAGGACGTGTTTGTGGCTACCATTTTTTATATTTCAAAAATTCCTGCGAAGGTGTTAAAAGCGTTAAGAGCCTTCCCATATTTTAGGACGAAAGTGCCAACTTCTTTTGCTTTTTTTCATGGCGACTTATTCTGTTAGGCTAAAGCAAAAATATTGTCAGAAAAAATACACTATACCCAACTCTCATATTTAGAACAGAGTAAAACTTAAAGGTTTACTAAATATAATCTATACTTATAGGCACGTGTATAGTATACTTAGTATATATTTTGAAGAACACTCCTATTATATCGATGTCTGTATTTTATTTTAAGATTTTTTAAATGTGTTGCATTACCAAGCAAATATACTTAATTAATTAAAATACATTAGATGATTGCCTAACTACTTATCGCTTAACTAAACTCTACATCCTAACTATGCGCGACACAACACATAACTTATATTAGCGACGACATGTAGCGATTGGCAAATACAGACGCCATAAATTGTTATTCGAGTGTTAAGAGTCTCATTAGGTGTTCAGCTTCTCGTGTAACCCGCAACCCGTCCGTCGAGAGCAACGTGACACTGCCATTCCAAATTGGCACTTAAACGCGAATAAAACGAACTCCCTAGAAATCGTATCGAAATAAAATAATGGGAATCAGTAGCAGATGGTACAACTTATCTGACTAATTGAATACAAATCGCTACAGACATGTAGGATTGACACCTTGGATCACATAGTCGCATGAAGAGTTGAATCAGCAAGTTGCCGAACAGACTCTAATATAAGGAGAAAGAACACAACTGCAACAATATATGTTAAAATAATAAACGTACCTAATAAATAACATATCGTCATATTACTTATATGTTCATTATTTAAATAGATAACTTAATTACAAACTTAAGTTTGATATAATCAAATTCCATTAAATGGTTTTCCTTACAATGGTAATTATCAGTTCAATGCTCCCCAACATTCGCAATAGCCTGTAACTTTGCGTGTGTGCGTTCGAGACTCAAAACTCTTGAACAATCTTGAGAACGCACGAGTGGTGGAACCTATAAATTACTTAGGTAGCATAGTATAAGTTGTAGAGGGTTCACGCATCAATAAATAATCCTCTCTTAGGTGCTTAGAGAACTTAATTTATATGTCCCCACTTTAGCTACATGACATCCTGAGTCACCGCTACTTCCCAAGTCGCCATTCCCGTGGGATCAAATTCGTCGTAATAGTTTCCACTTTCAAACAATGCAATACCTCATTAAACTGTTCAAACATTTCTATTCTATTCGCATGACGTTATTGGTCAAATTAACGTAGCGATGCACTCGTATGCGACTGCATCAGCGAACTGAAATCAGAACGGGGTATTCATTACGCAATATTTCCTCCCTACCCAGTAGGGAATCGCAATGAAGCGTATATAGAGGGAAAAAACAGCGAACTTCGTTTCACAAACAAAGCGCGCGCCTGAAAGGGGCCTGTGAAAAAACATTTTCATTGTGTCTGCGAGTCGCTCGATTTTTAATCTTCCCCCGCGTCCCTCTGTAAGTTTATTGCGAGCTCTGCGAATCAGTTGCCAACCGTCATCCAGTGACCATTATGATCTTGTCTAATAACCCTACTTTTTATGCGATTATGATTATGATACCTTTGACGATCGCGACTTGTGGTCTGAGCAGAGGCCACTCGTCGTGGGCCGGACAGGACCGGGTAGTATCTGCAGGTTCGTCGGCACAAATTTCGTAATCTGCCCTTGTCTGGTTCTGTCGACTTAAGTCCATTGTACGGTACCAATCGCATGAAACCATATACAGTTATAGTTTCTGGCGATTTTTTATAATGTCATCTTAACACATCGGTAATTCGATAGCTCGTATTTCTTGGTTGGTCATTTCGTTGATCTTGTACCTAGGTAGGGTTCATTTCAAAGAAAGTATTGAAATATGATCGATGAGTATAAATTAATCTACTTGATTGTTGAAAGTTATAACAACGATCACTACTGATGTGATGCAAATATCTTGGCAAATAAGGGTAGTGGCTTGAATGAAAGAGCGACTTTCTATTGGTATCAGAATTTTGACAAAGAAACGATAATGGTTTTCCTGATTGGTCCTACCCTGAAGAAAATCCTGGCTACGCCTATGGAAAACATAATTAATATTTGAGGGCGTACATTGCAGGTAGCTCATATTAGAGTCAAGCAAAACCCTCGGGACAGCCCGACAAGAGAGAGAGTTACGAGAGCATCGCAAGTAGGCTAGTACATTCTGTAAGCATGCAATATGCTTAGACGCAGTGTTTCGATCTTTAAACAATGCTATAAACAAGTATTGAGAAACTAAATATAGGCTTTGAATGGATTGTGCACAACTGTATAATGTTTTCGATCAAATATTCAAGGTGTGTCAAATATTCGAAACAAAAAATCAACATTGGTTCGACAATTTTAGCACGTAGACACTCTGTGATTGTAATCACAGTGCAAAAATTTACTTTACATTCTCGTGGTGTCATTCTTGTAAATTTAACTTAAATATGCGCATCTTTATTAGCAAAAGGTTTGTATGACGCAATTACTGTATTGCCTACTCCATCCAGTCATGTGGGACACAGAACGTACCGCACCAATAAATTTGGGCCTAACTATTCAACTATCAATTCGTACTTCCTCAGCCTTTAAGGGTTCTTGTTGCGGCCAGTCTCACAAGATCCATATGAGCGGGAGGGTTTCTGCGGCTGATATCATAGTTTAGGTGGTTAGTGTAGGCAGGGGTGTTCTGAGTAGGCTGGTCGCTATATGTGTGAAAGGCGAGGATCCTCATGATCGCCGTCATGTATTATTCATAGCGCGGAAGACAACGAAGCTGTGACGTGAAAACGCCTTCAAGATACAGTCATGCATTGATCAGTGATGCGGTGAATTGTTTGAAGAAAACAATACATATTGTGTGTTTTTCTATTGTATTTGTAGTATCTTAATCACCAGTTATAGTTATATTATCAGCAATCTGGCATGATATTGAAGTGTTATATTAAGAAATTGTGGAGCCTAAGTATATGTAGATAGCTTCTGGCGGTTTTTAAATAAGACTGGCATTGCTTTTTTTATGTAGGTTAACTAACTAAATTTTTTTGGAAGGTAATACCGACCATGTAATTAACCGACAAAATATTGTAAGTACCAAATATTGTTAAAAAAGTAAGGCAACTTATAATTATTATTATGGGTCCATACAAAATGATCGATGCATGTACGCTGTGTCGTTTTATTAAAACCAATCACAGTCCGTCAAATTTATAGAAAGTTATAATAGATTATTAAGCTTATAACGCACTTTTTATTTCAAAAAATTTGTTATAATGCCATTATGACCCGTTATAACTGTCTATAAATTTGGAGGACTAACGACTACCTATTCGAAAATATTTGTTAGAAAACTATTTATAATTTACACTTGAAACATAATTAATACCCGTATTGCGTGCAAGTAGTTTGCAGTTCATCGCTTTGTACGGAAAGCAGGTCAAGAAGATGGACATTAGTTAAACAATTTGCTGCAGCTTAATAGCCGAGCTGTTTATAGCATGAATAATTAATTTAAAAAAAGCTAATAAAACTAAAGTACTCATCAATGCTAGAAATCCTATGTCTTTTATAAATAAAACTAACGTTTTTTTAAAAGCGCCTTAAACTTTATAATGAGCAATAACTATGTAAGTACTAATATATAGCTTTATTAAAACTGACAATTACTAGTACTACCTACTAAGTTATTAATGAAATATTGATACCATCGTGTTATTTTTTTTGTTTATGTTAAACGAACAGATGAAGAACTAACCAAAGTTGGTTAATAGTCAGTCAGGGTTCAAAGCGTTTGGTTCCTTCGAAAGAGTCAAGAAACTTAACTGCCAACAACAAACTCAATAGTGCATTGATACTCGATAAGTAATCTTCTGACTCTACTCACTTAAAACATATTACTGAAATTAAAACGAAAATAAATTACGGCGAGCACTCACGGGGTGAGAAATTATGAATAAAACATAGCACACTCCAGTGTGGGCCCCGCCTTGCGTTGTAAGAATCCACGTATCCATGATACAAGGTGTTATTGTACATCCTGCCTTATGGCCCGTCATTCGGGCCCTCGTGGGCCATTGAAACAAGATTGAGTGTATTGTTAGTGTTTTGGTTTATTGTTTCCTTTAAGCCGCGCGTTTCACAATAGGTGACCCTGCGACCCCACTTTTATTTTATATAACGCTTTAGCGTGTAAACGACATATTTTCAAGACCCCACCTGTGCATCGCACCGCGAGTGTAAAGGGATAGTGCGAATTACTTCTGCGGGTGATAAACAACGACGGAGAGAGGGCTTGGGCGCTTTGTTCAGAATGATTCAGAAAGTGCCTATACTAAGCCTGGAATCATACATAATATGCGCTAAAGAAGCGCATGGTCAAGCTTCTGATTCAAAAAGGCAAAGCAGGCTGATTCAAAAAGGTATACATTTTTGAATCAGCCTGTGTAATTGTTTTGTATAATAAAAAAATATTATCATCAAAAAAGCTTATCCGTCAAAATATATCATTTATCATTACATATCAACCTACTTACCTAATAAAGCAAAATATTTTTTTTAATATATATTTTATAGATATGTATTTATATCTATATTTTATAAAAATATTTTTAAAAAGGTGTTGCAGAGATCTGCTGCTACTCGTATCAACTCAACATGGCAGGCGCAGGGCTGAAACCGCAGCACCATAACGAATGAAATTACTACGAAACATAGCTCGCGTTAACACGGGATGGATACACGGCACGCTAAAATATTTCCTTTTTAATCGAATTGTATCAAGTTAATTGAAATCCGATAAATTGTGTTGCCAGTTTTATTTTTATTCGAATTGAAGTTTATTATCTTTATTTTATTAGCTAAGTGTTTTGGTGAAATAATAGTAAAATTCCAGCATTCCTCGCCTAATCCTAATATTATGAAGAGGTTATGTTTGTGACTCTACTCTGTGAGTATGTGAGTAGGAGGTAATCTCCGGAGCTACTATTCCGAGTCTACAAAATCTTTCACTAATAGGTACCTACCTCCTACCTACCTACCTACCTCATTGAGTACTAAAGGCTATGTTTCATCGATGTACCATGTACTAAATAATATTTATTAAATTCTTTTTTTAAATACATTTCACAAATATATATTAGCTAAAAGCTCAAAATAATATTCTTGGACACTTGTTTCCAGCATTCATGTTAGGAGCTCCACAAAAATAAAATACCTATTGAAATCCATTTGACCACAGCTTATTATTTTTAAAATTAGGTATTTATTTTCATAAGACAATTTTAAAATAAAGCAGTAAAACTGAAGAAAGTCGATGTCAAATATTGGCTCGGTGCGGCGCGTAAATAAATGAGAATCGCGCAAATATTGATGATGCGATTGTTTGTGCGCTAAAGCGTACACACGGACTCTAAGGCTTTCACTGGTGTTTTACACAACCTATACATCTCTGCGGGACGTTTTTTAAGACATCATTAAAACAGTATCTTAAAAGACGATCAGAAAATGTATCGTAATAGCTAATTATAAGCATTGATAGCCGATTTGGTAGAACGCTTGCTTCGGTAACGAGCATCGCAGGTTCAAACCCCGGTTTGCACCTCTGGCATTTCTTGATTTCATGTGCGAAGCTCTTTTCAACCACGATTATACCTTGCTAAACGGTGAAGGAAAACATCGTGAGGAAACCTGCATGTCTGAGAGAACCTCTCGAAAGATGAGTCAAGTCCGCCAACCCGCACTGGGCCAGCGTGGCGGACTATGGCCTAAGCCTCCTCAAATTTAGGGGAGGCCCGTGCCAAGCAGTGGGACATTAAAAGGGGTAGGATTATTATTATTATTATTGTAGCTAATTATACAAGTTGGTGTATTCTACACCGTGACCCAGAAAGCGTGAAGGTACTGAATAAAAAAATACTGTCTTTTCGCTGGTGTATCATCCAACATACACTTAGATGCACTTGGGCAGCTTATAAGGTGCATAATAGAACCTTCAAGAGTTTTCGAGACAAAACTTAAAAGGGGATTGTTAACTTAATGGCGAATATGAATCGTGCTTAACTTTTTCCATTAACGTTGTTTAAAAATACACAAAGATTCCACCGCTAACACTTTTATTCCTAAGTACTTATTGATTAATATTTATTGGTTGTGGGAGAGGCAATTCGCGGGGGACTGGGGAATTTACCGCGGCGCGGTGCCCAACGATAATACCTTATTCACTATTAAATAAAATATGGTCACTGGGATTACCTATTGATAAAAAAACCAAACCCTATTCGCGTGAATGTTTCAATAATATTAGAAAGCAATGTGTCGTCTGGACTTAAAATTGAGAAAAATTGGCTCATCAGGGGTGGGAGAAGAGAAAATAATACGAACTTAAACTTAATCGATACAATGATACTTTCTTATGTATAAGAATTATTATATAAGAAATAATATAGATGGAGTGTCGCAAACCACATTTTTGAAGCAATTCGATTTGTGTACTTATAAGCGAATTTGTCCTATGTTTTTTTCTCACTAGCCAGTAATTATAAGTATTGATAACCTAACATAATTAACCGGTAATTATCATACGCAATACACAAACCGCATCATACAAACCGCATTTATTATTCTGATCGTAACATACAATATGATTTTATAAGCCTCGCCACAAGCTACACAGATAGTGCTGCAGACGCATTTAGAACAATGGGCAATTCTCAATACAATCCTGAGTCGCGCTATGAGAGTTTTCGGAGCACGCAACATATATACAAGATCCCAACAATAATCGTTGGGACATAGCGGCCGCCCCGCCAGGCATACCACCCGCCTGGCTGGAAGAACTTCCCTTTTCCACTAAACCAAGATACTTTTTGCGGGTTGAATCTAGGTACCTATGAGACGTTTTACCAGTATATATGGATGATTGCAACTCGGTTGAAACTACGTTCACAAGACATAAAGGTAAGTAGTTGTTAATTCGAATACTTTACGATCCCAACGAGGTAACTGGTAAAGGTCCTATTGCAATTATACAAAGTTTCCGCCGAACTCGCGGGCGATTCTCGTCGGCTAATTGATCGGATCTATTATTCAATGGCAAAGTTCCGGAGGTGTTCGGCTCTGGCTGTCACGGGGCCATGAATAATCAATCATCTTTATTATTTAAATTATTTAAGTAGAGTCAGCATCTCAGGTTAGTCGAGAATCGATAGTTCAATTGGGTTAATCTTATAATTCAGCAGGTGATTGGTTTATGGTTTGAAATTTATAATATAACTGCTCACTGAGAGCTGACCCAACAGACCTTATCCTGTTCCAATTCATCTGTCAATATTTTTCATTTTTTCTTTCCCTAACAACTATATTCGGACTATCAGGAACTTTAAAAATATAAGAAATCCGACTGCACAACTGCGTACTGAAACGAAAATACAAGTCCAGTACCGACTTCAACAATCGGAACCCATTATTGGGAAGATTTGAGCTGGTCTAGCTTTTTAATGGTCCCGACAGTTAAAGTCGCTACTGGACTTGTTGTTTTTCCTTTTAGAACGCAGTCGTGATTTTAGATTTTTTAATTTTACACTTTTTAGTTGCCTAAATAAGGTACAATGCTATTATATAAGAATATTATCAGCTCTATTATAATAAGTATTGAACATTTAAGTGAGAATGGTTGTTCACGAACGTTTAATCGTTATAGATCCATAATGCTTACTGGAAATGAAAAATTATAAGAGAAACTTAAAGATTATTTTCAAATACCTCTGTCTGCCATGAGTGTCGGCCTTATTAATATGCAATTCTCCGTGGACTTCCAATGTATTCATTGTTTTAGTTTTTTCGTTCATTTTGTCAAAGTGTGCCTTGGCCAAGCAAAGCCGAAAAAGGCAAGAATACAAATGTGTGGGTACGATATACGTATATGTATATAACTTTAAAATGGAAAGAAAAATAATGCATGTAAACAAATGTGTAGTTTGGAGTTCTCGATCAACTTTATCCAATAACGAACATCCGATGCCCGGTTTATCTGGAGCGGTCGGTGCCGCGTCCGGTTTTCAACCGGTTCCTGTTTATAAAAAAAATATATTTCCATTAGCGCAGATCCGTTTTGTCGATCTGTTTCTATATAGTGTTTCAATGTGTAATATAAATATTATGGGACATCTCGAGATTTATTTTTTATTTAACTCAGCATTTACCCACGAAACGCCCGCGTAAACTGATAATTTAATATGCCAGATTTTATACCCATCGTAATACCATTTCATTAAAAACAGTCTAGCCGTTTTTGCGTGTTCTTCTTTCAATCTTACAAACGCACATCATAGTATAAATTTATAGAAAAGGCGTATAGAAAACATAAAAAACTGTTGCAAATTAATTAAAATATCAGTTGGCATCGTCAGGGGGAGGCAGTGCGAGCATTTGCCTCGGCTTACAAGCACCCAGTTTTCAAATGCCTAATTGAAGTGTCATTGTAAGTATCAGTAATTAAAACCAATTTTGTCATATTGTTGTCAGTATCTTTTACTTGATAACAATCATGTAGGTGTCTTTCACGCAAAATCGCATAAATTTATTTAATCCCACCGTGGCTCCATATTTCGGAACGAGCTTGAAGTTTAGCGGTGGTAACCGCGGGTGTAATACCAGCTTATAATTCCATTTGTTGAGCGCTCAGCCTCCCCCCCCCCGCGTCCTCACTGCTCCCTCGCACCCCGCACCCTCGGCGCGACGTCCAACTTCTGAACACTTTAATTGGAGTGTATTTCTTACTATAACGTCTTATAAATGATTTTCATGGGGCCATGAACATAATCATCATTTCATGCAGTATGGATTCATGAACTTACGAGAAAAAATCCTTCAAAATTGCAAAATCGAAAATGTTGGCATCGGTTCATCGTTTCTGTAGTTTGGATTTAACAGACAAACAGAGAAAGAAGACGTTATCGTTGCGACCACAGCTAAAAATGTCGACTTAAAGTTGTTCAGGATTTATAATACTCGTAGGTGCCACTAGTTTATTGTCTAGATATCATAAAGAATTACTATTCCAAATGGATATATCCACATTACTACAACGGCGAAATGAAATTCATCGCAGCTCCAACATTATAAATAACTCACTTTATACAAGTCAAGCGGGCATTGTATTTAGCACGCTGGGGAATTTCCGTATCAACTATTTCCTGTTTTCACTAAATTAGAACTACGAGGATTGGAATTTGACTTTATTCTTGTTATTGAAAAGAAAATACCAATAAGTTACGTTACACAACTCGGGCTATAAAAGAAAAGGTAGCTATGTACCGAACCGAGTAATGTAGGTCACTTATATGTTGATGGTAAACTGGACATACAGCTTTGAAATTCTGCAGGCGACTATACTTATTAGAAAAAAATACTATACGAATTATTATTTTCCACGTACGATCAAAAAATTATAGTTAAAATGTTTAAAAAAATATTGTTAGACGTTTAGGGACGAAGCGACGTGAGCGTTTGCCTCGGGTGAGCAGCTTCTTCTTGCGAGGCCGTGCGGTTGGTCTGGACGTGGCTATTGCGTCATACTGACAGCATAATTAAGAGACAATGTCAGTTTAGCAATCCTTTAGGAAAATGTAAATACCAGAGAAAGTTTGCACCAGTGTAATAAAACTTTTAATTAGTTTCGGTTTTTTTTTCCACGGTCACAATAAAAGCAATCGATATTTTGATACCGCCCAACCCTCGTTGGTCGCGGGATTAATGTATTAAAAGTTCCCGCCCCGGCTTCTCGATGGCTACCGAATATTTACCGCAATTTAATGGGTTTAACAATGCATCTTAATTACTTCAAACATGAAGATTGGATCGATAAAATATTGTTAGGAAACACACTCTGGTGACCACAAATAATGGAATAGTGCATAGCAGTTCCGTGTCGCGTGCACTTTGAAGTAATAACAAATATTCAACAGTCATGTATTTACTAACTGCGCTACCCCGGGCTCGCGATAACCTTATTTTTTCCCCACTGGTATTTTTAGCATCAGTTTTTATACGAGCTATCAGTCCACGTGAATTTGTCATAAACATAAACGGCGAGACTATTATCAGATGACAGCGCTTGGGCGAGGCAGCAAGTTTGTTTCGAGCGAGGCATGTGCTGACTGAGCGAGCAGAGGCAGCCTTGTGAGGCTGCTTAGTTAGTATGTTAATGGCCACATACAAATCTATTAGGTAATGCTTATGACAGGGCAGTTCCCTTTTGAATACAGTATAATTCGATTTCTGACCATAGATAATGTATCCTAATTGTCCCACTGTGAAATTAATGTAAATCAGTGTGAACATAGATACTTAAATGTCCAAACAAATAATTACCGATTAGACCTGGTTAGATACATTAAAACTCATCTCCTTTGTCCTGCATTTATTTATCAAGTCAGCCGTGTAAGTTATTAAGAATTTATGAAACAAAGCCAATTGAACTAGATTTGTATGCTAGCTGCTTGATAGCGGAACAAAGAAAATGCAATTATTGCATAGGTTGTTGTATTATGATGATTAAGCATCAGATACGCTGCTTGCGTACGAATCAGGTGTAATTTGGAATATAATTACTACATTTTTATGATTATTTTATCTTTTCACCGCGCCTTAACAGTCCGAACCTATTTACTTTCTATGTATTTTAACAAATGCTAATTGGTTTAACAGTTTGTTTGCAAACAAAGTGGATTCGCTGACTGTTTAAGCACTGTTTAAATAATTACATTTAACCTGTTACCGGGCGGGTTACAAGTTGAACTATTTTGTGTAAACAATATAAAGTTTCGAATGAAAACAGTTAAAGTTACTACCCACTATAATTTGACACCTGAATCCAACAAGTAAATGGTTTTAATTGATCTGAAAGGTTTTGTAATAAACAACGTATAATAACTATTACGTTACATCTTAGCAAATTGTCCGTAAATGACCATAGCATGCCGGAGATCACCGATACCAAACATCCATATGGGGTCCCTTTTATCAATACGCCAGAATAGCGACAGTTGATTAACAAGCTTGCCACCAAATCTTTCATGGTAATTTCAAGCAGGGCATTTAAAAACTCGTGATGCTCATTTCAAGACATCTTCAGAAAAACTCAAAGCGAATTGCTCAAAACCGTGCATGTACGTGTTCAAGGGTACTCCGTACCCACTATTTGCTCTATGTGTGTGCTGGAGACCTGAGCACCTACTGAATCAAGTTTTCATCCCTAACCTATCATCCTACACCTCTAAATCTCATTTCCCAACTATCTTAGCGACCATAATAGCTAAGTAATTGGTCCAGTTTGGAGCCCGGATGCTCGCAACCTTGTAACTAACAAGATGGATTTTTTGCTCTCAATTTACTACGGCAATTCTTATGGGACTACCCTTAGACCATATTTGCATCGCTGAAAAGGTACCGTAATATTTAAGGCAAGGTAGTGCTAAGTTTTAAGAATTTGTAAGGTATCTATGATTTGAGAGTTTCTCAATCGTCTTTGTTATATCTACAGGTAAACAACAGACTGTTGTTGTTGTTTTAAAATAAGTCTGGGTATTATTGTTCTCAGGCAATATTACTTTCATTTATTTTTTGGTTCACCAACATTCTTTTACACCAATACAACACAGATTTATAATAAAATTGAGGGCTTATGTAAATGTCAAAATTACTAGGTACCTCGGTAGAAGCGCTCAGACATGGCGTGAAATTTATTATATGTCAGTTTTGAAATGTTTTACAATTGTAGAGTGTTTACCTAATAGTAAACTGACAACCCTATATGACCAGAAAGTTAAAAAAAATGTAATCCACGCCTTTCAGCAATCTCGAATGTTCCAACTCTAGTATGAACAACACACTCGTAGTAATTACGTTATACATATTACTTTCTCGACGTATAATGGCTTACAATGGCCGTATTCACGTAGTCGAGTAGGGGCTGAATAACCCCGTGATTTCTCAGGAGATGCGCACTGAATGGCGGTCTGTGGGCCACGCCACTTCTGCGGAATGGTGTGAAGTCGGACTTTTTATTTTTATTTTGGTGTGACTCTGTTCCACTTTATATAAAATACCTATTGTTTTATTTATGCAACTGCTCATGAAGATTTAATCAGCTATATAAATAAATATATTTATCGCCAAACCAATACACCAACTATACTGTCTCACATTAACCAACGCTTGTATTGTGGATACAGTTACAGTACAGTTCAATGGACTGGAAGCGAACTCAGTTTATAATATAATACTTATATAAATATCCATGACTCGGGTACAAACAATCACGCTTATCCCACTAAGTTTGTCCCTACCAGGATTCGAGCCCGGCACCATCGGCACAGAAAGCAGGTTTACTACTAACTGATCTACTCACGTCAGGTCTTCAGTATATATTTATGGGAGAATAACGCAGTAGTTTATACTTACTTTATCCACTGGATAAGTTATACTATTCTAATGGCCATTCTACTATCCACCACCTATAGCCCGATTGTTTACTTGCAGAACAGCCCCAGCATATTAATTAGGGTATACTTACTATGAATATATTGTACGTAACAAAATTCATTTAACACATATCTTAAGTCACATAACCATATAACAGCACTAAATAAATTAATTTTGTAGACGTTTTTTGCATCACCATGAGTGCGGTATATTTTTGTGATTACGGAACTTCGGCCTGTATTACGAAGCTGATTTTAATTCTCAGACCGAGCTTAGTGTAATTTTTGAAGCAAACTGCATCTCAAGAGCATTGAGCGCACACTCAAATTCGTTCTCAAAGTTTAGTGAGGCCGAATCATTACTCAATTGTTTTTCTGTTTATAATAATTTACCCTTGAGAAATTGCAATTAATATTTTTACAAATAAAAAGTCCTTCTCCACATTCAGCGCGCCCATGCTATTCCGTAGACCCCTGATTTCTTTATAAAACCCCACGTATTAAAGGAAGCTCTGTCAGACAGTTAATTTTATACAAAATTCGTGAAATTTCATTACATTAACGAAGTGAAATGCGTTTATATATGGTTCCATTAATACCAAGTTAATTTATTGGGACATACGTTTATTATGTTTATTTCGAATTAATATTTGATGAGAGGGAACATAATTACAGTTGATTTTATGTATATCCTTATACCTACAATAATATTTAAAAAATGTATACGTCTACAACAAATAATAATTTACCCAATTAAATCAAATGCAACAAATTGGTTACAATAACCTTATTTATTAGCGTTTAATATTAATAATTTATTATATTTATATATATACAATTTATAAGAAGTATCTACTTCTGATCATTTTACAAATATTAAACTATTCATTTGGAAAGGATGAAAATATTAATGGTCACCTATTTCAGTATACAGTAAATAATTATGGCCATTCTACTATCCACCACCTATAGCCCGATTGTTTACTTGCAGAACAGCCCCAGCATATTAATTAGGGTATACTTACTATGAATATATTGTACGTAACAAAATTCATTTAACACATATCTTAAGTCACATAACCATATAACAACACTAAATAAATTAATTTTGTAGACGTTTTTTGCATCACCATGAGTGCGGTATATTTTTGTGATTACGGAACTTCGGCCTGTATTACGAAGCTGATTTTAATTCTCAGACCGAGCTTAGTGTAATTTTTGAAGCAAACTGCATCTCAAGAGCATTGAGCGCACACTCAAATTCGTTCTCAAAGTTTAGTGAGGCCGAATCATTACTCAATTGTTTTTCTGTTTATAATAATTTACCCTTGAGAAATTGCAATTAATATTTTTACAAATAAAAAGTCCTTCTCCACATTCAGCGCGCCCATGCTATTCCGTAGACCCCTGATTTCTTTATAAAACCCCACGTATTAAAGGAAGCTCTGTCAGACAGTTAATTTTATACAAAATTCGTGAAATTTCATTACATTAACGAAGTGAAATGCGTTTATATATGGTTCCATTAATACCAAGTTAATTTATTGGGACATACGTTTATTATGTTTATTTCGAATTAATATTTGATGAGAGGGAACATAATTACAGTTGATTTTATGTATATCCTTATACCTACAATAATATTTAAAAAATGTATACGTCTACAACAAATAATAATTTACCCAATTAAATCAAATGCAACAAATTGGTTACAATAACCTTATTTATTAGCGTTTAATATTAATAATTTATTATATTTATATATATACAATTTATAAGAAGTATCTACTTCTGATCATTTTACAAATATTAAACTATTCATTTGGAAAGGATGAAAATATTAATGCTCACCTATTTCAGTATACAGTAAATAATTATGAAACTGAATATTCACAGTGGATGAGCTTATGAATCATTCCTTTACTTGGTCGGCGATTTACTTATACCGGAAATCTGTTTTCCGTTGGTTGAGCTCGGATCATAGACTTCGGTCTGTGGCAGACATGCTTTGAGCAGAAACTAATTGCAAGAGAGCCATACAACGTCGACAAAGAGATGATGGAACGTGTATTGATTCCCTTAATTACACAATCAATCCAGGGAGGTATTTCAATCCCAATAACCTCTTACCTTTAATTGTGACTCTAAATATTGCGTACTGACCTATCGCGCAGCCACGCGAGGCTATTTTGACTTTTAAGTACGTGGCCGACTCGAGGCAAATACTCGTACTGCCTCGCCAATTGAGTTTCGCACATAAAATCTAGCCATTCCAGTGTCATGAGCCGGGGTTTGCACCTGCAACTCTATTTTCACTGCTTTTTATAACTTTATATAAACTAAATTAAAAATAGATTGCTTGTATTTATTGCACTACGTCTAATTATTTTTTAAGCTGCCTTTTGCCTCAAGCAAGAACAAACTTTAACATATTCTACAAATGTACAAATGTTGGTAATTTTAATAAAAATAATCCATCACTTCCAGCGCCACTGATTCCTCACCAACAGCCCCCTGGATTAAAGCCAACGAAGATGTTTGTTTGATGTGTAGTCCTGAATAACTAGACGGTGCCTGTATTCCGTTTGCAATAATGCCGAAATACGTGGACGGCTGGACGATCAGTGATTAGTGTTCTGTGAACACAAACAAGGCCGTTTGATGCAACAACTCAATATAGTATACTAAAAGTGTGAGCAAGGAATCCGGGGCTCCAACATAAGTATAAACATCTGAATTTTTTTATAAACTTTAATATCTCATAACTAACCTAAGTATACATCCATATCTGTGAGAATTCTCATACAATCTTCTGCTATAAGCGGTGTGTGTTAATATATAATGTGTATGTCAATTGACATATAATTACCAAACCACATATAACTACCACATTCGTAAAGAAAATTGAATTCACTTTTTTTGTAACAGAACAAAAATAAATACAAATGTAGTGAATTGGAGTGACAGAAGAATAAACATACATTTTGTTTAAATAAAACGTGAGGAAAGCTGCATGTCTGTGAGAACCTCGAAAGACGTGTTAATTTAGTGTGTTGGACTATGGCCTAATCCCGCTCGTATTGATGGGAGGCCCTTGCCCAACAGTGGGACATTAATAGGGCTGGGATTATTATTATTATAAGCTATGTTTACAGCCCCACATCACACCGAAACACCGACAACTTAGTTTACACCGACACCTTAGTTCACACCGACGTAGTCAAAAGGTTAAATAATCTCTGCTATTCCGTATCAATCTACCTACCTAATTACTCCGGTTTCAAATCGTCCTAGGTATGCCTTACTTTACTTCGTGTAGTTGAGAGGTTGAGGCTTACATAGAAACTCGGATTAACTTGCAATTAGATAGCTGCATGCAGTAAGCCTCCTTCCTCTACATACTCGTGTATAGTCCTGTAAACTTGACTTCAACCTCCTAAGAATGAGGTTTTTTGTTTACAAGAATTCATCGATATGTGTAGTTATTACATATTAATTTTTCGTTCACGTAGTCTACTATGTGCTATATAAAATTAGCTGTCGGGGTGAACTTCGTAATGCCTCATAATCAAATTTTAATTTTCCGGCGGAGACAAATTCAAAATATCAGAGATCATATAAATCGGCCCACCCGTTGTTGAGTTATAAAATGGTGCACTAACACGACATTGTTTTATATATAGATTTATATATAGTCGTGTTATAGATAACACTTATTGGTTATATCTAAATAAAATGGATCTAAGTTTACAAGTAAAGTTGATGCATTTTAATTTACTGAGATTTATGAGGACATACTCTTTTATGTATAGTCTGAGGCTAGTCTGTGGCCTCGACTGAACATGACTACCCCAACAGTCAATTCTCATCTGTCCACTACATAAACGCTTAATAAATTATTCCATATTTACTTCGCATGATCCGTCTTGCGTCGGGAGATAACGACGGGCCGGACGGGGTCCGACTAGTGGCCTAAGCTTGACTGACGTTTATCATTTAGGTAAAACAAACTTTGAAATTTAATTTTATGAAGGTTTTGTTTGTTCACTCTGTGAAATAGTTTTAGGTTTACCTAGGGTCTAACAATTGGAAGCTTTATGTCACCTGAGTTTTGGAAATGTGGCTTTGACGTTCCTCTATCGCCTTAATTAGCGTAGGTAGTTATTAAATATTATCTTGCAATTCTTCTTATCGTGTGCACGAAAGAAATCTCTCTGAGCGACTTCATTTCAGTAAGTTTTCAAATCTGGCACACCCTGGGTAGCCGATAACCTGGCTATTAGCTAATCCTTTTAACACAGTATAAACATAATTGCCTTCGGCACGATACGAAGAAACATTGATTTGTATTGACTTCAATATTGCTGCTGATTTGCAATATTGCTACACTAAATTCGAGGAATCTGAATGTTAGCCCCTGCACGCGACTGAGTCATGGATGTTTAATATCTATATAAGTATTATATACTGAGTTCGCCCTCAGTCCATTGTACAGTACCGTAATACATGAGTTGCTTAGTGACCGTATAGTTGGTGTGTTCGTCTGGCAATATTATTATGTCTCTCACCACACGAGCTATACCCGGATCTTTGGAAGGCTTGCGCGAAGACATGGGTCCAACACGTAGAGGCTCTTTTTGAGAATTATATTATTATTATTCATTTGCTTGTAAAAAAATAAACATTAGGTCCATTATTTAACAATTAGGTAATAGCAAAATAGACAAAATCTTAATCAACCATATTTTCCATACACAGCTTATACAACTTTAAATGAAATAACAAGCCAACTACTTTAGAAAAAAAATAATAAATTGTAAGAAATATAACGGAGGAAAGAATGATTTTAAATAGAAACGAACTGGACAAATATGATCTTTATTTTAAAATAATACGGTTAACCATATCATTTTCATGAACAAATTGTTTAGTACCTGTTGAGTAAGCAGGGTTTAGATTAATGGTTAATTAATTCGATTCACATTTGTATTTCAATTTGAAAACAAATGAAATCACCGCTAAATAGTTCTCGGCTTACTCCATATAGTTGCGGTCGATTAGCGCAATTTAGGCTCTATGTGCACGGAACACCAGATAGTTTGGTGTAACGGCGAGTACCAGTCAACCACATCCACAGCCTATCTGCCTGTAATCGTAATCAGCTGTTAATTCCAGGAAACCGCAATGAGTATAAACAAATTAAGTACTTATAATCTGTATTAGTTGCTGACTAGTCTCCAAAGCTGTGTATAGCATACACGATAAGCTAGCTTCAGGGTGAGTAGGTGTCATGAGCGTAGACATAATTTGCTTTAGGGTGAGGCAAAGGCAATGAAACTTCGAGGAAAAGCCTCTAGGAAGATAATGTTTTTTTTTAAAGTGCTACCTTTGTTCGTAGCGCTTTTTCCGCTCCCAACTGGAACCACGAATTTATTCTACAATCATACAATATTACAATAATTTCCTGAAATTTTCATTTGTTTTTGGCTTTACTACATGTCCCACTTTGCCACACCGTGGTGCCGCACATGGGTGTTATCGATATTTTGACTGAATGTTTAGCCTCAACCGCATAAATCTTTGCTTACAGTTAGAGAGTACACCACTAGCGCCAACAATAACAGGATTCACGGCACGTACCGAGTGCAAGAGTCGGTGCGACGCCTGACGTCACAAAGCCAGCTGAGTGGTGTAATTGGTAGTTAATCCGTGCCTTCGTCGCCACCCTCCACGGATTGCCGGCAACACGAGCCGTCTGTACTTCATGTGTTGCTAGCTTAATTTTTAGTTCTGCACTGTTATCCGATTGTCTTTTTTTAACATGCTATACTAAACAGCTTAGTTAGAGTATAATGGAGTTATAAGAGCTAATATCTGTATGATTTTTTTTCTGCCAATTCATGAAGGAAATTTGAACGTATACATATAGCTTATAATTGCGTATAAAATTATGTCCACCCATACTAAGGAACAACCTAAACAATTACTAGTTTTATATAACGCCTATGACCAGTCCCATAAAGAATTGGCATATGGGTACTCCTCGGAAAGCCAAATCTAGGCTAATTTATCTGAGCTAAATAAATAGTATCGAGCAAGTTGGCTATTAGATACAAAACTATAGGATTTTCGTCATTCACGTGCAAATATTAAAAGTTAACAATGATTATTAATCAATAAACGCAACGTAACATTTTGAGGAAACTTCATGTTTGGGAGAACCTAAAGTAGTAGTACTAGAAACAGCATGTGAAGTCCACCAGCCCGCGGTGGGCCGACCAGGTGATATTATTATCCGTAGTAAAATGACTAACATGTTTGAACTAAGCTGGACACTTCTTCAGGTAAATATCATTAAATGGCAACACCATGGTACAGCCATCGCTCATGCATGCACCCCGTATTACACATACGTTTATTATGTGCTTACATTCGGGTACTAAGCCTGTGCCGAGTAAATCTCGCGTTTACGTTGGATTTCAGCATAACCCATTGTTGTTTAAGATACTTCCTGTGTTTACTAGGAATCCACCATTGTGTACGCGAATAGATTTACTAGAAGTATATAGAGGTTATTTTCGCCAGACGAACACACCAACTATACGGCCCCACACTGTAAGCGTTTGAGGTCAATGTAAGCGTGCAGTTTATTAAGTATAGCCTGCAAAAACCACCTTTATAAGTTAAATGACCCCTCATCTCTTAAAGGTACGGGATGATGACGAATTTATAACTTTACACATAATAATAAGTACATACTTTAAAGCTTAGGTAAACGGTAGAGCCGACTTTATGATCATTGATTTTTTTAATTGTTCACTGCCCAGAATAGCAGAGTAACTATTAAAACATGAGAAAATAATTTGATTTTCTCATACATCTAATGCGGTACGAATTCTAAATTACTATTAAGCGACAATAATAAGCAATAGATTTGATTAACGGATTTGTTTATCACTGTCCCAGTAATATTAACTTGAAGCTATCAAATAACATAAAGTTGGTTGCTTGTCGTTTTTGTTTTCAAAGTAATTAAAAGTTCCCTTTCTATAACGAAATAAGATGATGCCGATCACGCCGGGACAGACATTACTTGTCTGGGAGATTAATTTGAGCTAGGTGTGGCTTGTGAGTTCGACCTCGTTTCGGGTAGAAGATATACTTTGACTAGCTGCGCCCCGCGGTGTTACCCGCGATTCAAAAGTATGAAAAATTAAAACAAATCTATCCCACGGGAACCGTACATTTTACCGGTATTATCACAAAATAGCCTATGTTCTATTCCAGACCATAATCTAGCTCTGTGCCAAATTATATAAATAAATAAATTTGATCCAGATCCGTCCAGCCGTTCCCGCGTGATTGAGTAAAAAACATCCATCCATCCATACAAACTTTCACATTTATAATATTAGTGGGATTAGTACTACATTCATAGAAAGAGTGACTCTGCTGTCTATCCTATTGCAAAGTTTAAAAAAATATACCTATATTAGTTTAAATTGCAAATATCATCTTCAAAAGGTTGACAATAAAAAATAAATAATAAAAATATCATGTATTCAATTTATTTGTGAGTGTATTACAATACCAACAGCATCTGTTACTAAATAACATTATAAAATCATGAATAACATTCTATGAATTACAGAATTGGCTATTAACATGACAATCAAATCAAGATAATGTGAGAACGAGCGATTTTATGTTATAATACCGACCGCTGTTAAAGTGAATTTATTGCAAACTATCCAGCGAATGAGTTAAGAATGTTTAGATGGAAGATAATATTGCGTGAACGATTTGTCCCAAATGTTGTAAACATTTTGAGAATTTAACATTATTATCCTGAAATTATTATCATAGGATAAGTGAGATAGGTAGGGTAGAATAGACTATAGGCCTGGCTATGCCCCGTTCCGTTAATCAAAAAACTAATCTGTTGCTGTTATACCTACTACCGTCCTACAACTGACAAACCAAGCGATCATATGTTCATGGGTACATTTATGGAATTAATGGAAAGATTGAATGACGTTATTAATATTCGATTCTTTCAATTATAACTGGTACCTACGTACTTACTAAGCAAAAAGATAAAGTCATAACGAAATTCCTCTGTTTATGTAAGATCTAAAATACTCGGACGGACATAAAAATTGCCGCGCCCTTGTTTTTTTTTAAGTAGACGATTAAAGACTTCTGTCCAACCAGCAATAAACTGCATAGCATAAAGATATATTCTAAGAATGGACCTGTTTATGATCAAAATGGCGGTTTAAATTTGGAACATGCTAATGTTCTTTTTACGATTCGTTGTGTAAAGCGCGAAACACTTTTGATTTGGGGCCAGCTGCCGTGCCCAATAACAACCGCCGAAATAGAATCCCATTGATGTATTGGCGTCGGCATCAAAAGTATAATAGATTTTAGTTCGCTTTATTGCCTCGGATACGGGTCAGTAGTGTCATGGGATTTGAGTAGATAAAAATAAATCATTGTTTGGTATAGCTGAAGTGCTAGGAGAATAATGTTAACAAAGATGAATAAATTCTCCTATTAGTACAGTTATTATAGTCTATTGGCTGAATATTCAAGTATTGAAGACCTACAGTACTGTAGGATATCTCTCACTATCAAGTGTCAGCGAGAAGTTAACATTGAGCAGCCTTAAAAATATAACTGACTTTTGAGTATTCAGAGCTGTGGATATCGCTTTAGGTAACTAAATAGTTTTGCTCACAAACCTATGTTATTTTTATTAAAACCTTTCCATCTTCCATTTTTAAAACGTCTAATATCGTAATAAAGTGTCAGTCACAAAAATTACAAAATAACATCTAAGATAAGGCCGGGTATTGGGCGCCTGGCGTCCGCCGCCCGCCCAGCCGCGGCCGGGCGGGTAATTGAAATCCGTCATACTTCCGCGTCCACTGTGACAAATGACGGCTACGCTGCCCGCCCGCCGCGGCCGACCTCTGAACGTCTGCTATTAGTTTTACATTTATGATACTCATAACATAAAGGTTATATCATTGTGGCTATTCTCTTGAGGTTTATAGAAAGGCAATTGCTCAAGATGCCTCGCCCGATCGCTGCAATCTATCATTTGCCTCGCTACCAGCCCGCGCTCAGTATATTTACCCGATCCAACCTTGAGTTACCGCGCGGTTGGTCTGAACACGGCTGTTTATATTCTGTTACAGAAATAACTTCACGACCGTAATCCCCGAAGCGGTGAACAGTGACATTCCAAATAATAAAACAGATTTGGAACATATGCCTTTGCATCGTCAGAAATAAATTTAAAAAAAAAATTGTAAGCGTAATGGTTTGTTAAGTCGCGGAAGCGCGTCAAGAGAATGTCGCCAAAAATATGCGTCGCGTCTGTGGTGTCAAGTTGGCGGATGTCATCTGTCATACTCGTCACGGATGCCATGACCCCCATATGGCCGACGCCATTTTTAACCGACTTCAAAAAAGGAGGAGGTTTTCAATTCGGTTGTTTTTTTTTTCATTTCTTCATGTCACATCCATTATTTTATTTATAATCTGTATTTATTGAATTTAATATTGCTATTAATTACTTGACACTGGCAAAATACCCGCAAAGTTGCGTGTGCAAGGTGTGTGTGTGTTGCATGTGCTTATTGCCTCATTTATATGGGAACAATAAAAACTTTTCGAATGATATACCTTACAATAACATAATACCGACAAACGAACACATCAACTGTACTGTACGAGCGATCCGGTCAAGCGACGGGGGCGATCACAGTAGGTGATATATACCTAATTACTGATACAAATATTAACCGTCCATGACTCGGGCTACCAAATTACCTGGTACCCGTACTACACAAACTGCTAAGTTTGTGACCAATACAGTCGGTACTTTCGTCTAAGAATATCATTTATTGTACTTGATACCATTTAAAATAAACAAATGTTTAACCCCGTTCCCTTTAATACAAATATCTGAATACCTAGGTAGGTATTTATTATAATAATAAGGTAACATTAGCATTACAATACTTATTGCTTAAAACGATGTTCTTGAATTACTTACCACTAGAAAACTTTTGATAAATTTAATAATTAAATAAATTCTACTTTCATACATTTATACGAAAATTATTATCTTCATGTGAGTAGTATGGTATTATTTTAATTCGCAGTTTATGTACAAAACAATAATCATTTAACATTTTCCTAGTCTTTATACGTAAAAACATAACTATCCAATTGATTGTCATAATGAATTTAAACAAACACAACATTCTGTAGTCAAAACCTAGGCCTAAAAAATTGAGGGAAGAAAGTTTTTTGCTTTACACGTAGCCTTATAGCACCATCTAGCGTACCCACACTGAAAACTCACTATTAGAAGAGACAGAAACTTGGTGATTCCATATTAATAACACAGATGGCGCTATCCTAAAACATTCTGAATCTTAGTAAAGATAGTTTGGTAGGAATAAGTATATAGTTAATTGCCATGTTTGATAGAAATTGGCTCTACTCTTTTTCAGATAACTGTAAAATGTTACCATTCCATACGATCCATAGATTATTCTGAATAATGTTTTTTTTCATGATCAATGGATCAATTGAGAACTCATCGATAAGGAATTGAATTAATTGGACACAAAAAGTATTTGTGTCTTATGTAGATATCTTTCAGAGCTGTTCTCAATACCGGGTCGAAGATTCGATACGACTACACAACCGAACCGTTGAACTAATTTTATATTGTAAGTGAAATTAGTAAACGAATAGGTTGACATAAGAAATGCCGTGAGGTTGTAAATCGGGTAGCAGTTCCGTTAACCCTAAGGCGACTGGTAGAGTCAGCGCCATGATCTGTCAGTGTCGACCGGCTCATTGTTATTTGACAGCATGAAGTGCACCCTGCAACACCAGACTTGGAGAACTTTTATAAAATATTAGCATTGGCGAGTGCCGTTCTACGTAACGTATGCTTGGTTCCTGTGTAGCTTATGCAACACCGACTTAGGGTCGCGTAAGTGTAATCCATCTTAGAGCTTGAAAATTTAAGCTGGTTGCTGTATTTTATGTACCTACCTCAAATTGAATACATAAAAAAAGGAATTTCATGTAGGAGAGAGACCGTATTTTCGTATGTGGTTGTAGGTACTTACAATTACTTGTATAACACCTAATTTTTTTATATTTGCTCCTTTTTTGTTTCCTTATTATGGTGCTTGGTTTTTAATTGTATCTACATGCATTTTTATTTTAGTAATAATACAAATACGTAAGTAACGCAATCATTAACAATATTATTATGGAACTGTGGCTATTTAAACAAAATACAACGTTTATAGACTTTATTTAGCAAAAACTTATTACTTACTGAAAATTTCAAATGAAACTCACCGCAAAAATCGTAAAGCTCATTCTTAACGAAAGAACGAATGAATAAACGAACGCAATTTATTGGCAACAAAGCGAATAAGTATCTGGACCACGATGTGGTAAATAAATATCGAGTTGTCTCCGGAAGCCTCTTATCTGGCGATTGAAAAGAGCCAGCGGGGAAACTATGATGACGCTAACAAGGGTACTCGAATGTAAATCGCTTAACTTGCCTGTTCGCAATTTCACTTAAAACTCCATTAAATTTACACGAGGATTAACACAACGATTACGATAGCGATGGATATACATAATACAAGGCAGTGATATCCCAGTTGGTAGAACGCTTGCCTCGGTAACGAGGATCGTAGGTTCGAGCCGGGGCGCTTACACTTGCTTAACGGTGAAGGAAAATATCGCGAGGAACCCTACATGTATGAGAGAACTCATAACTCATATTAAGGGGAAGTCTGCCCGGTATAACGGCAATAGGCTCTCCCCCTATAACAATGGGGCTAAATATAACATTGGCGAAATGTTGGTCCACTCCAGCAGGGTTATTTTAAATCATTCGGAATCGATATCGGAAACGGATTTGAATCTTTCCTATGTTAATGTCGCTCCCGACGAGCATTCCGACGGAATCTTTTTGAAAAAACGTTTTGGCATTGTCATCAAGATACATCGAAGATAATCAAATTCGGAAATTTTAATAGCGATTACAGTAATCCAGCTTGGATGTTTTCGATTCCGTTTCCGATATCGATTTCGAATGGTTTAAAATAATCCTGCAGTACTCCTCTACCTATGTCTTAGGGGATTACAGGCGTGATGGGGTTTATTGATCATACTTCAAACCTGCAAACCATGCTATATAAACAACACCAGGGTCCCTATTTATTAACTGTTTTCGGTCTCTCTGTAACCACTAAAGTATCTTGTCATAAATACATATTTAAATGTGGTATTTATATACGATACATAACCTAATTATGTAATTATAAAAATAGTTCTCATGAACTGCCCATTCTTTTGCGATCCTTGCTTATCGAACCATTAGTAAGACAAAAGGGCGAACAGGGGGGTTTGATGTGGGGTGGGGCAGGCAACTTGAGCCTCTGGCGGAGGCAATTGAGTCAACCGTTTAGCTTGCAACAGTAGCGATGCGACACACAAAAACGATACTTGTGGCATTTGTAGCTAGCCCGTTGCACTCTAGTTGCGCTGGGTCCGCTAAGAGGCTTGTATCGCCAGTCTTATTATAGGGCTTTTTGTAATAAAAATCTTTGATAGGCTGCTGTGGTGAAGGTCCCTATAAACTATTCCTGTCGACTTCCCTTTCGTAAATAAAATAAATAAAATTTTGGGTATCTACCTACTTACTTGCTTGATTTTTTTTGCCTAAACAAACTTGATTCCGGACAGCAAGGTTGTTCGAGGCCGTGTCACGGCAAATTTGAAATCCATCCTTTATTTTATAATATGATTGAGAACCATTTCACGCATATAGCAATTGTACTATTTTTTTATGTAATTCATTTAGTGGTCTTAAGTACATTTTGAAATTTACATTCAATGATTTACAATATAACCAAGTCTTGATTAAACTAGCAGCGTTTACAACCACTCAAATTGGGCTAGATATATTTCGAATTGCTTCTTATCCTTCCGCATATCCTTTAATTAAAGGTTGTAAATGAATGACATACCACAGTGTTTGGATCAGCAAGCATGACTTTCTTGCATTCCTGGCAAAACTCTGCCATATTCGCTATAAAGCCGTACACGTACACATATGCTTGTATTTGTCTAGAACACTTAATTTGAACAGAAACAAAAACCTGAATTATCATATTCCCAAGATATCAGTAAGCCATTTTTCTGTTGAAATGACGATCGTTTTATACACTTCCTAACACAGAGTACTTTGTACCTATTAAATTTGTAGACAAAAGACATTTCGGGGTACTCTAAAATCACTTTTCGATACATGCCTAGTAAAGTGTGTTCGCCATTTAGCTTGAGACTGTTAGTAAGCACAACTCTTCATCACTTATTCATGGAACCTAATGGCAAAATCCGTTCAGTCTAAACCAGTGGCCAATTTATACAACAATATGGCTTACTCGAAGTGGCGAATTATTAATTAACTTTTGAGTGAAACTAAATGCGTGTTAACATTGTGGTACCTGAATATTTTATTCAGGATCTTAATTGTTTATTTATTTTTTAATTGTGTCAGCTTATTCTGCTTACATTGCCTCCTACTATGTTATGGAGGGAAGTCGATTCAATGCAACGTTTAAAACATAAATCTCAAATTCAAAATGTACCTAAACTACATTCTGAACTTAAGTTTAACATAAAAGATAAGAATGTTCCTTTACATTTAATAAACAGCAGTGACAGCTAAGTTGGTAGAACACTTGCCTCGGTAAACAGGATCGCATGTTCAAACCCCGGCTCGCACCTCTGGGAATTTCATGTGCGAATCTCATTTTCAACCATGATTACTTGGAAACATCGTGAGGAAACCTGCATGTCTGAGAGAACACCTCAAAAGACGTGTGAAGGCCGCCAACCTGCACTAGGCCAGAGTGGTGGACTATGCCCTTATCCTCCTCGCATTGAAAGGAGGCTGGTATTATATAATGAAAGCCTCCCTTCAAATCATTTAAATCGTAAATCGTAGAGCCAATACCAAACGTGTAGAACGACTCGAGTCATAGTTTTATTGGCTATTACAGCTTGGTTTTGCAACCGCGTAAAGTGCCCCCGCCATTTTACGCGCTCAAATATTATAACGATACTGTGGCCAGGTTTTACGAGAAGGGCGGAATAGGGATGCACGCTTGTAGTTATTTTAATATCGATTACGCTCACACAGTAGAAGTCTGTAGAGGCGTATAGTCAAAGCTAATTTTAATAGGAGTTTAGATTTACTGGATATTTTCTAGACTCCATCAAACTGAATAATTTAGGATGCTGCCCTTGACAAAATTCGGAACATATTTAGGTAGGTACGCTACGATAAATTTGTCCATCTTTTAAAATTGGAAGTAATAAATATAAAGTTAATAAAAAAAATTAAAATGTACATTTGTGTAGTTACCCCATTTTTCTATCGATATATGTTGGATTGCAACATCCCTTTCCAGAAATTTAAAATCCATTTTGCGAATGTAGCCAGCCTCCTCTTAAATTCTTTACGTTATAATTTATTAACCGTGTCGACATCTAGATTTTATTGCTCGCTTTTATTTGTGCAATTCGAGTAAGTAAATTTATTGCAAGCCAACTGTTAAACTATAATAAAATACCGATATATATAAAAGCAAACTCCACTGACTGACTGACTGACCCGCTCACTCATCACGAAATCTCGGAATCCATGAGATTTGATATTTGACACGCGGGTTCATGTAGGCCCATAGGTGCTCGCTTACAAAAAAAAACATTTTAGGAAATTCCTCCACTAAAGGCCTACAAGGGGGTTCAAAATGTTCTCTCGCGACGGTGAAGTCGCGGGCAACAGCTAGTACTCATATATTTTTTAACTACTACTAACACAATGTGCCGATAAACCCTTTCCATAACTTATTTGACAGATAGCCCATGCTAATTCTGTCCTATATACTCGTATATGTCGTAACTGATTATTTTCTCATAACTAAATAAATCAGTGTTTCATATCACTCAATCACATTGCCTATTTATTTATTACATAGACCGAAGTCGATCCTCAACACAAATTGGCATCTGAGTGACGGCACTCCAGCAAAATTGACGTTAAAACCTTTTTTTATGCTAAAACATGGGCAATATATATACCCTATGCAAAACTAACATGTTAGATGCCATGATACATGGTGTTGTGATCGGAAAAGCAAGATCATAAGACCTTTACCGACAAAATGTTGCACAGTCTGTTCTTTTGGGGTTAACACATTTTAGTATTTTTTTTGCAAATTACTAGTTAAATGCTATTAACATACCAGTCTAAGCTATGCCGTGTATTAGGAGTGGGCTCACATCAATTTAATGGGGTCGAGTCACCTTCGTCCGTAGGAGAATTAAATACCCTCGAGATACCCTACACGTGACCCTGGGTGGTGCCAACTAGGTGACAACTCTACTGGTGGTAGGCTTCGGCCGTGCTTAGTCAACACCCACTGAACAAAGCCATGCCGCCAAGCGGCCTAGCCGTGTTCCGGCATGATGTTCGGTGTTGCCATTCATGGATGGCGGGTCAGATCAGCTGCGCTGCATGTGCCTAGTGAATGTAGCGTCTCGATCTACTGCCGCCTTCCTACCTAGGCAAGTAGGTATGCTCCAACGTAGATCTCATTATCACTTACCATCAGGTGAGATAGAGATCAAATACATGCCTATAATGTAATAAAAAAAATATTCATAAGTACTATACAATAATGGTCTACGTGAATAAAAAATATTCTGATTCTGATTCTGAACCTGGAATCTCTAACCACTACTTTTAAAACATAATACATTCATTTTGTAAGTATAGTAAGGAAGTAGAGTATAACATACTCCATCGAATATACCTCTCCATAATCAATTTCCTTTGTTAATAACAGTATTTTATACGCACGCAAAACAAGTCATTATGTATAAAATAAATAAGTAGCATTAGCTTTAACAAAAGGTTTACAGGATGATCCGAGTTTTGGAAGAAGCAATTAACGTTTATAAATTATTGAGTAGGTAGGCAGGCGGCTTAGTTAAGCTTTCAGAGCTACCTTTCAACTTAGTCTCTGTACCTACAATACGTTCAATGTTCATCGCATTTGATTCTATAAATTTTACAGTGCATACATTACTTGAGATTATTATTAGATAAATAAACAATTCGAACATGTATTTTGAATATTTTTAGGACTATTGTAGCTTAAAGTAAACTCATAAACGTTACTTTACTCCGTTTTAGGAATAAAGTGTAAAATATTTATGATACAGGCCGTCGTGACATCGTTATATACATATATTTATCAGGAATGCTTGTATGTTAAGATGTCTTATAACCAAAATAAATATGTTCTGCTCTCTAGGCATACCGGTGACATCTTCATGCCAATGGTCGCCAAATTATCATGAATAATTGAACTCTGTATAATTAATTAGGTAGGCATACCTACACTTTGTACGCTACGCACCTGGTGGAGCTAATTGCGGAATAATTTCAAAGTAATTGAATCACACGTGACTTATACGATATAAACTGATGTCCCGACCATACTGAGATAGAAAGGTACGTGATGTTTTTTTAACACACCTAGTTACCTACAATGATCTAGATTTATTACTATTCCCATACAAACAATTTCAAGCCCAAACTTGTAGTTCATTCGGTTATTTAATTTTATACTCTACAATTTCTTCCTTATTACCGTAACTCGACATGGATTTCCTATTATTTTTGTAAAGTCATGAGGATTATTTTATATTCGTAATCACCTATTTTAAAAGAATCTGAATTGAAATAAAAATGATAATGTTGAATGCAAAATATCGAAATAGACGCGTACTGTCCTGCAGTGAAATCTTGCGAGGCTGTTTATCCTCGATCTGCTAGGACGTGAATCGCCCGAGGCAAAAGCTCACGCTGCCTCGCCCGAACGCTGTTATTTATCACATTGCCTCGCCTGTAGCCCGAATGCTTCACGTCAAGTCAATATCAGCCTACTTAGCTGGGCAGGAAAGTTGATTTTATTTACAGTGAGAACGAGTAAAACATAATATCTTTTATCATCCTTTCTCAATTACCATTTCATCAGCACATGTCATTTGATCTTGTGCATTAAGTGTTCCCCCTCCCCCGTCCGTCACTCTCCTCACTTCAATCGTCATGAATAATCATCGGAATTACGCTAATGCGCCGAGTTAATATCCCATTCTGGGCTTATATCGCGCATAATTCAATAACCGCGTAATCATCTCGTATGTAGAATTGCTCGTATGCTTGGTATAATCAGGCAATATATTTGATGGGCGGAGAAATCTAAATAATTCGACACAAGCTCTTGTTCAATCGTTCGTGTTCGTCGTGATTAAAATTAAATACAAAATAGTTGCTAGCTTCTACGGTTTGTGGCGCCATCTGCCGAAGCAGCCCGGTACCACTTGCAATTAGCCGATATTAGCGGTACCCAGCTGCGACAGCAAGAAATGCCATATGTCATCTACAGATGGCACTGTTGTAAACATCGTATGTTGACGAATGATACACATGTTTGTGATGTATAATAATTATAATTCCAGCCCTTTAATTTCCCACTGCTGGGCACGGGCCTCCCCTCAATGCGAGGGGGATTAGGCCATAGTCCACCACGCTGGCCCAGTGCGAATTAGCGGACTTCACACATCTTTCGAGGGCTTCTCTCAGACATGCAGGTTTCCTCACGATGTTTTCCTTCACCGTTTAGCAAGTGATAATCATGGTTGAAAATGAGATTCGCACATGAAAAATCCCAGAGGTGCGAGCCGGGGTTTGAACCTGCAATCCAACCTCGTTATCGGCAACGAGGATTGCAAGCGTTCTACCAACTTGGCTATCACTGCTTAAGTTTGTGATGTGTTTATTATATAATCATTGAGATTATGATAGAAGAGAATTAAGAAATAAATCATTTAGTGGACACAACAGCTCAATAAAACACAATGTATATATTTGCTGTTATAATTATAATCAATAAGGTTATGATTGAAATAAAACTAATTTTACGGATTTTATCGCGTTTATATTATGTTTTTTACGTTCCTGACGTTTCGGCTGCTTTACAGCCGGTTAAAAATAGTTTTATTTCAATGTGTAGTATTCGCGTAAATATAAGATATCAATAAATAAGATTATGACCCAAATGTCAACAAAGTTTGCCAATTTAGAGAACTCTACTCAAACGCTCTACATAGAAAGTATCTACCATCACAATCATTCCATATAGTGATCAGCTAGAATATAGGTAGTAATCTCAGGACTACATTTGGATACAAAATTAACGACATTTCGAACGTTATACTTTTGTTTTTTAATTATTTTAAATGCGTATTATGTAAGTTAATTAGGTTTGAAAGGCCTATTATGTTATGTTAATTCGTTTTGAAAGGCCTATTAAGTATTTCATAAGTAAGTAGTTCTATCCATCCATTAACGACGTCAACTGCCTTCCGTAACGGCGCGGCATCCCCTCATCACGGTCCACCGCCACTCACCGCCACTCGTATCCACCGGCTTCCTGCGACGTGTGTGGTGTCCTCATTCCACCATAGGGCAACCCAGACTACGAATTTCTTAGGAAATAAAAAGTTAGTACTGAGTAATACCATTTAAAATATTTTATCAGAGTTTACGCGCTCGCGTCGTTTGGCTTTCAGCGAAATTAAGCACATATCAATCAAAGCCGGTGGGGTAAAGTCGCTTGTTCTCGTCCATTGTATCTGTTATGATTTTCGTTTGGAAATCAGCGAGGTGAGCGTCGGCTACGGTCCGGTCCCGGTTCCGGGGCTATTTACCCGACGCAAATAACCGCGCCGGCCAATTCGGGCCATTGTTAGAAATATTGCGATTGTTTGTTGGCCACAATGAACTCTGTTGCTTCAATAACAATGAGTCAGACGTTCAATTAATCAATATAAAAAAGTTTCACAATACTCTGTAATTAAAAAAATACATATTAATTAACAAACTATTAATTACCTGTTATGACAGGTGTTAAAAACATTAAAACCTCAAGACACCGTGAGCACGTTCTGCGTAGATCTGACCGCACAGAACAACTAAATACCCTCATATTTATCTTAGATTGTAGAATCACCCGAGTGATTCTACAATCTAACATTCAGTGCATCCAAACTCCAAATCCATACACCCAATAAGTACCTACATTTTGTTTATATTTCAAGAATAGTTAGTGGTATACAGCTATACTCCTTATTTTAGTATCATTAATAATTATAATTATGAATTAATTAAAAATAAATTTAAAACTTAATCTGAGTTTGCAATAACCTGACTATTTTTATCAAAGTATGTCGTTTAACGACACCTTGGTGTAGTAGTTTTAACGTAGTCGTTCGCTTCCCGCCTGGGCTAATTTCGGAAACAATCTCTTCGTAATTTGCCCTGGTCTGAATGCTACTGGGATCGCCCCCAGTCCATTATATGGTACCTATAAAACAAGCGTTACTTAGTTTGAGGCCATATAGTTGGATTGTTCGTCTGGCGATATTTATTTGATAGATGACGAGGTTTGGTCTTGTTGGTTGGATCTTCGAAGATCTAGGATCCCGCGAAAATCTACGACAGCAGTCAGAACCGTGAAAATTACCAACAACAGAACCCTAAGGACACTGGCAGTCTCAACTCGTGAGTTGAGTCTTGAAGGACAGAGCGGCTCTAGTTCCGTGTAAATATCGGCGCGGGCGATTTATCACGCGTGGTACGTGCTACCAACTTCACGAACTCAGTCCTCCACTTCTAAACATGTTATTTCAAATATATATTTCAATTAACTGAGTTTACTTTTCAAACGCAAGTTAAATTCACAAAGCATTCTGTTTGAGGTGTACAGCCCCGGGGCTCAGCGGGCAACCTGGGCCGAGCAAACTAAACTAGTTATGAGTAATGGCCGCCTATCAGAACGTTATGAAATTGTATAATAATAAAACACGCGGGCCTCTACAAATATAACATTGTTATCTTGGACCGTCAGTCAGACACTATTTTCGAAAGCTATTATCATAGAATTGGGACGTCAAAATTTGAAATGGAGAGCCTATAAAAAATGTAGAGACTGGTCCGTAGAGCTTTTTGCTGATAGGCATTTATTCGCCTTTTACCTCAACTATGAACACAAAAGTGTTTTGCACTAAGTAATTACTAAAATGTAGCTTAATTAAACTTATCTACACTTAAGATAATTTATCGATATATGTTATATAATGTTTTTATGATGACCAATTACAGATACCTCTGATTATTTCATTAATAATTATTGTATAACCATAAAATAACAATGCCCACAGTACCTACTTCGTATTGTAATAATAATATTACCAGCCCTTTTCATGCCTCAATTTTGGGCACGGGCGTCCCATCAGTACGAGGGGGATTAGGCCATAGTACACCACGCTGTCCCAGTGTGGGTTGGCTGACCTCAAACATCTTTCGAGGGGTTCTCACAGACATACTTCCTCACAATGTGGTCATTTACCGTTTATCAAATGATAATCATGGTTGAAAATGAAATGAATGCGAGCTGGGGCTTGAACCTGCGATCCTCGTTACCGAGGCTAGTGTTCTACCAACTTCGCTATCACCTATCGCTGCTTTTTCTGTAATGTCTTGTATCAAAATCAATTTTATTTTTTTCTAGACCTCTTACCATGCCTAATTGAATAGGACGGGGATAACGAATGTTGTTTTTTTAATCTTCTAAGCTTCTACTACATCTTCGGAAAAATCCTCGTGATGCGAGTTCTACTATTTTGAGGCAATCTACAGTTAGATATTGATATAACAGGTAATTAAATCAAATTCAGCCATTTCCAAATATGCAACAAAGGATAGGATCTACAAATTTTTGAGCTTAACTACTAATATGAAATGATCTATTCAATATCCTATTTACTTCAAACTAGATGTTCAAGAAAAATCGATGTGTGTGACATGATGAGCTTTGCCCATTACATAACTTGATAAAAAATAAAAGGAATAATTTGTCGAGGGCTATAAAGTCACGAACTATAACTATAACCCACATCGAGATGAAGTACACAGAGTACCTAACAGTATAATGAACCGAGACCTAAATAAGCAGAACGCTAAATGAAATCCAAACTGCAAATAGCAGCAGAATAAATAAGACGGTTTGAACAAGCAACTAGATACTTAGTAATGACTCTGTACAACGCTTTGTTATTTTTTATTATCTATACATACAAATAAATAAAATGGGAGTGTCTGTTTGTAATATTAAAATAACCGCTTTTTACTATGTGCATTTGGATGTATACACGGTACATATACCAAAACAATTTTTTTTACAATTTTTGTCTGTCTGTCTGTTTGTTTCGGCTAATCTCTGAAAAGGCTGGACCGATTTTGACGGGACTTTCACTGGCAGATAGCTGATGTAATAAGGAGTAAGTTAGGATACTTTTACATTAGAAAAACATTTTTGTTAAATACCACGCCGACGAAGTCGTGGCTAACAGCTAGTCTTTAATAAAAAAAAAATATTTTAGTCGATTATTTTAACAAGGTTTCGGCATTTAAAAAAATTGTTTCGGTCTATGTGACACTTCCATAATTTTCACTATAAGCGCTCGCTTACTCGCTTGTCCAAACTATCCGCTCGCTCCGTCAAAACCATTCTTCGCAACTGTACCACTCACTATAATTACTATTAACTTTGTTCACCGCCCGTTATTTCAGACCGAAAGAGGCGCCGTTTTACACCAAATTATTAAAATTAAACCGGCTGCGGTCTCAAAGTCTCTAGTTGTTGGTTGCAAGAAAGTTGTGAAATACATTACAAAGGACAAAGGAGCACCGGGGGCCATTTGCTCAGCGCGTGTATTTGTTCGCGCCTAATTAAACATGAAACGCGAGCAGGTACGCGGGCTGGGAGCAGGGATGTGAATTGTGGGTTTTAATGTATTGCATTCCCAATGTTGGATTTCAGTAGTTTATACAATAACAGTATGGTAATTAAATATGTCATTTTGCAAAAACACATGGAATTTTGGTGCAACAAAATCACTTAAATCCACTTAAATCGCTAATAAATAATAATAATAATCTTATATCGCCAGACGAAACACCAACTATACGGTCCCACACTAAGCAACGCTTGTATTAGGGGTACCGCACAATGGACTGAGGGCGAACCCAGTTTATAGTACTTTTATAGATGTTAAACATCCATGACTCGTATAAAATTTTCATGATCATCCCACAAAGACCCTACCAGGATTCGAACCCGCAGAAAACAGGGTCACTACTAACTGCGCTAATCAGGTTCGCTTGAAGACTTTTCCTCGATGGTCAACTCATGAAACTATTTTCAATCGTAGTAACGTTTCATCGAAGATAGCTTTACCATAACATTTTCAAAATAGTTTTTTCCTTAAACCATTATTCAATTAAACAAAAAGACTATGAAATAAACCAATGCTTGTGCCTCTTACAACATGTGCCATAAAAATATTCTAGCAGTGACCGAACCAAGTCCCATACATTTAGGCTCAAGTAACAATCTCTGTTCAGTGGGCAGTGACATTAGCAAGCTCATTTCGCTAATTAGAACAATCCGCAAATATTTGCACTTTGCAATCAGCGGCCATACATGCGCTGTTATGGCATACGGCACTCAATTGATATTAGAGGCCTTTAGATTATATGCCCGTTGCAACGTTGTAGACCTGCCTTTTGTTAAAAATATTTATTATAATATTTAATCGTAAGAACTAATTATGCTATGACACGGTACTGTGAAGGATTTTTTAAAATACACACATTAGTTTTTACTTATTCGATATAAATATCGCCAGAAAAACACCCCAAGTGTATTCTGATCTAAGCAATGCGTATTCCTTACAACGGACTGGGGGCGATCCCAGTATATAATTATATATATAGATACTAAAAATCCCTGAGTCGGGTACAAACATTCATGCTCATCACACAAAGCTTGCTCCTCCCAGATCCAAGACGAATCGGTTCGTCAAACAATACTGTGAAAGAAATATCGAAATATCAACAAAAATATCTAATAGATAGGAATTATTAATAAGTGTAACATTGCGCTTAGATGTTATTTTACCGAACGAAGGATACTTGTCTATGTTTCCTGAATAAATGATTACACAGAGCTGTCAAATATGCAAAGATCTCCGATGGGACGGCCACCACTGTGCTGTCACACTCACTTCATATTTTGCATTACAAATTCAAAACTACTAACTCGCACCATTTGCTGGCCGCCGCAATATGCATATAGTTTCTATTGCAAGCTTTCAATAATTGCGTATTCATTCGTGCCTACATTTAGGAAGGCGAATGCACATATTCACGGCTTGATCAGGTGATTTGAAATCACGCGAAAGTTATGTAAAGCGCGTGAAAGCACGCGCACTGTTTGCCACAATATGCAAAACCTGCAGATATATTATACGCAATGTACCTATATCGCAATTTTACAAAAACTGTGCCTACACCTGACATTTTCTTTAAAATCCATGTTTTTTTCAACTTTCATAGCGATATATTGATTTCTTATATTTACGCGAATACTACACATTTAAATAAAACTAATTTTACGGATTCTATCGCGTTTATTTTTTGTTTTTTACGTTCCCGACGTTTCGGCTGCTTTACAGCAACCATGGTCACGGGAGGACTGAGGTGGTTGACGTCCCGTCAACCCCCGTTTCAACCCCGTTTCAAACTATGACACCAGGACGTCAACCACCTCAGTCCTCCCGTGATCCCGTATGTTGCCAAACAACATCGTCCAAATACGTATTTAACCATGCTTATTACCTTATAATTATGACCCGGGATATGATAAGATACTTTTTATCCCGGGAAATCGATGAGCTCCTGCGTGATAGCCAAAAAGCTATATCTCATAATCATGCCGCCTTGACAAATTCGTCTTTCAGATTTTTTTATAATCTCTATAGATAGGTAGTTCACGCGTACGATGTCTAGTATATAGTAGGGATATATACAAATGTTCGTAAGTGTATGTTATTTTTAAGTCAATGTACCTTGACCTTAAAACGTCTAAAAAAGGTCGTCCAAAGGCCAATCAGCTGAACTTGACGGTGGGCATCCGTGAAATTATTAATTCCGTATTCCGTAATAACGGGCCGACACATCGGCGACCGCGACAATTGAATGAGCGGCGACCGGACGCGACCGACGCGTTCGGCCGAGCAATCCATTATGCAGATTGCTAGTCCGATTGCGGCATTGTCGTCGGCTCGCAGAATTACGAAGCGATGCAGCCCGCCCGGTGCTCGCGCGATCCATTTTATGGATATTGCGTCGTTGGATTAACGCTTGATTGATGACTTGCAACTGGACGACGAAAGCTGATTTGGGTTGTTTTGTTTTGAGACTCCCGAGGGGATTGATGGCCCGGGTACGGGGGGATCGTGTAATGGAAAATTCGTGGCACTGAAAGGATATGTTCGGGCTTATTGGGGCTTTTCTCGTTGCATGTTTTTCGTTGTATATAAAGATACTGTTCTACGGTAAAATGCAGTAGCCGATATTTATAGTATAAATAACATTATGTAGACGAAATACTAGTCGTATTTATTCCTTTGGAAGCTCGCAGAGCTGATCTCCTAAGCACCTTCCTGAACCCTGGGTAAACCAGTTAATAATTATATTTTTTTAATAACCACATAGTTAATCTATACACTTTAAGCCTGACCTCTCTCGCTTGAGATCACCGCGAGGTCCGCCGTCCCAATCCCAGGATTTAGTTTACCCCTATACTTTGCCTCCACTTCATTCCAGCCGACGAGAAAGTCATGAATACATAATTATTTCTCTGCTATTAATATTTTTACCCGCTCCCGTAGCGTTGATTGCCTTTTGAATTTATTACTAGCTCCGCGATAGGCCATTTTCGTATTTATTAAGACCACCTGCCATGCCCACAGTACGCACCTCTCTGAGTGAATTATGAGCCAACGGATTTTGCTAATAGAATATTTTATTTCGCCAGACTCACTGTGGTTAAGCCGATTTATTTTCGTGAAAATTGTACGAGAAGTGGAAAGGATTTACAGACTCGATGTAAGTACACGATATTTGTAATTTTAAATTATTATGCGCGCCTACTCCGACGCTAGGAAGATTAACATTTGATATTCATATGTCGCATACTCGTATATGAAAACTGAAATGAAAAAAAACAAGTCGAGTATCGACTTAAACAGTACGTCAGGACCTATTATTGGGAAGATCTTAGCCGTTTTAGCTTTTTTATGGGTCTCGACTGTTCAAGTCGCTACAAGACTTGTTTTTTTTTTAATTTCAACTGATGTTAAAAGCATCAAAATCAGCCCATGCGGTTGGTCTCTAGAATGCCACAAAGGAACAAACATACATATATACATAGGCCGATACACACTACCCTCCTTTGCGTCGCGCAGTCGGGTATAAATATAAGTGAAACGAGAAACGCAAATTCTATCTCTACTATGTCAGGGTTAGGTCCTGATATTGAAATATACATCATATTAGTATCATTGTTTCCTTACTCTTACTACTAGGTTACGTGCTTGACAGAAAGTGGAATACCTAAAGTCATGTTCAGTTGTACCGCACCACAAGATGTACGGTTCAATATCGCTGTAACCTGAGCATGTAGGACACCACAGATTTACCGCCCACATATTATATGTGGCGTGGAGAGGCGGGATATAGATTTAAAGTATGATATACTGGGCATTGGGCACTGGACGCATGGCGTAAGAAATGGCGGTCTTGGAGTGCTATTGTTGTTTATTTTCGATCAGGCTTAACCTTGAGTTTTTTACGACAATGAGTTGAAATATAACGTAGGTTGTGAAGATTCCTAGGCTGCTGCCAATTATGAAATTTGATTAATGATTTACCTTTTACACAAATACTGATAATTTCCCCGTTTATCATGGTACAGAAGGGTCGCTCATTCGAATCCTAATGTGTATTTATTGTTTCATAAGGAATTAGTGAATTACACATCTAATCTGTAGCAAAAGAAACACCTGCTCATGATGAACGAAAATATTCTTCAGGAAGGGTTGATATATGATGCCGAAATGTCATGTTAACTAAAACCGATGCTCCATTAAGATATTAGCAACAAATATTTTTTCAATCTCTAATTTTAACACCTCAGGAGTCGATCTCTGAACAGATTTCTTAATGGGACCATACTGTAGTCCTTTCATACCAAAAGAAATTGAAATCGATTCCGCAATGCAATAGTAACAATCATGGAATAAGCCATAGTCGAATAGAGATCGTTTCTACAGGAGAATCGCGAATAAAAGCTAATCTACCAGCAGTCTCTTACAATAACTAATTCAGCAATACCAGCTACAATGTCAGTAGCAGTAATTGAAATCCGTGAGCAGTGCTCCCATTCCTCGTATGAGCCGCTTCGGTCAATAGAAAAACACAATGGAGCCTTCACAATGGGGTCCATTCAATGGTCTTAAACGGTCGACGCCAAATGGAAATTTTAGAGCTCGTGAAACTATCCCCGATGTAACTGGACTTTTTTAATGTGAAGCCATTTTTAGGTATACTGTGTTGTGCAAAACGATATTGGTATTGGATCTAGGATTGGGAACGCGTAATGGTTGCTGTACTTATTAGCAATGTTAGACAGGAGCAGATACTGGTGTAGACAGATTTAAATGAAATTAAATTAAAAACAATTATTTAGCACAGGAGCCATAATACACAATTGTATACTAAATTGCTAGGGTAATATGACCTCTGTAGCTCCAACCGCTGGTCATCTTCTTTTAGTTCCTTTTCTATATGAGTTTTGCAGCTTAGTACAACAACATTTGACACTGAGCAACCTTGATCCACTTACAAATAAAAGAAATAATTACAGACATCAGTGGGTACTTTATAATCCGTCATCAGTACAAGTTAACTATTTATAAGCATTGAGAATAAACCTTATTTCTTGGATATACTTACCTACTTATTAGAATGTTATGAAAATGTATAGTTCCCAATAAGGAATCTATAGTCGAAACTAGGAACCTTAATCGTTTCATATTGTCAGAACAATCTGTTTGGATTATGTTTCGTGCAATTTCATGTATCTATGCATTTCGTAAGCTGTATCCTGCTGTGGCACCGCAAAGGCCTAACGAGCGTAACATATCATTTGCTTCTCAATGTTGAATCTCAAATGCATGACTCTATGGCGGCGAAGTGATTGCAATGTGTGTAGATATGAGCACGTAAATCGCAATTGCAATTCTAGCTGAGAATTTACATGTTAATATTGAGAACTGAGAGTGTTTATATGACCTGTTGTAGTCATGTCACGTGACTTACTGCATGGAGAAATTAGGAACACATCTTACAACTTTCGTCGTTCCGTAAGTTTGATGTAAAATTACTAGTACAGCATTAAAGACTTTGGGTGGTCTTTGCCAGCTATAGTAAAAAACGAGATTCCCACTTTTACACTGTGACCAAAATAACATCAGCGATTTGTGGGTGCACGGAGGTGTACCTTTGCCAGCTGAGGTCGATTCGCTGTTTAAGCTAATATTTTCAGCAGTTGACCCAACCGGTGGCTAATATAACATGAACATTCTCAAAAAGGGCTTCTAAGTGGTGGCCCTATGCACGCAAGCTTTCCAAAGGTCCGGGGAACGCCCATGTGGAGACAGAGAATAAGAATAGTATAAGAATACAGTTAAAATGTTGGTGTAGAACTTGTACGTCGAAATGTTTTATTTTTAAATTATATATAGGCAAGTACATTTAATTTTGTCATTTATTTGGATTATTAATTATTCTTATGGGAAACAATATTATCCCTATTCAACCTTGGGATACATTGAAGTTAATTTAATATCGTGCACAAATAATTATAAGTTAAGCAATTTTTATTAATTTGAGACTTAACTTTATTAATCTTGATTTATTCTTTTTTGGTTTTTAACACGGCATACAAGCTATACGCTGATCGAACGATCTGAAATGAATTAAAAATATAAAATAAATACGAGTATAACCAGAAATATCATATAACCATATAACATAGGCGGAATATTATACTAGTAATCCGTGTATCAATATTGATGATAATTGTAACATTCAATGTATCTACTAACATTGTCGTAGCTTTGGGCGGAACATGGAGCTGTATTTGAAGCCATTAGACTAACGACGTAACAATATAAATAGGTCGCTCATGCGTTTCGTCAAAAGTACTTAAATAAAAATATACGAAGTAAAATAAGTTGTTTATAATAATAATGCCCAGCCCTTTTTAATGTCCCACTGCTTGGCATGGGCTTCCCCTCAATGCGAGGGGGAATAGGCCATAGTCCACCACGCTGGCCCAGTGCGGGTTGGCGGACTTCACACTTCTTTTGAGGGGTTCTCTCAGACATGCAGGTTTCCGCACCATGTTTCCGGTGCGGTGAAACGGCGAAGCTTAGCAAGTGATAATCGTGATTGAAAATCAGATTCGCACATGACATCCAGAAATCCCAGAGGTGCGAGCCGGGGATCTTTACCTGCGATCCTCGTTACCGAGGCAAGCGTTCTACCAACTTTGCTATCACTACTTAAATAAGTTGTTTACCGTAATAAATGTGGTGAGTGAGAGTGGTATGAACCCGGTAACCCTGGGCGTCAGGATCCGCGACCACCGCGTCATAGCTATCAGCAGCAAACGACGAAATTGCGGCGACGCTGACAACCAGTCGCTTAAATATATTGAGTCATTTATCGCTTGGCTCTGAAAAAAAATTGGATTATTACATGTCATAGCTTATCCTTTCAGGAACGCTACTGTACATTTTGGATCAGTTTCCACTTATACTCTTCAAGGTACTAAACGCACTGCAAGTTGGTCGTATCATCGGGCGACATTGCGTTTACACTGATGACCCCATGCCCATACATGGGGTCATCCTTCCAGCCTTCCAGCTATTGGACACATGGGCTAGCATTTGCTAGCCCATGTGTCCAATAGCTAGAAGGCTATAGCCTTCTAGCTATTTCGAGGTTCGATATATTTTAGTTCGAGGTAGTGATATTAATAATGCTTGCAATATACTACAAGGTCGCTGGCAATATTTTCATTTTAGTTCCATACCAAAATTCGATGCCAACAATAATCTTGTCTCAATTTATGAACTTTTCTCTTGTCGCTGAAGTTTTTTCTAGTCCTCTCTTTTTCTGCTGGTTTCATGAACATCTGATATAGCACAGCTTTTAATTTAACTGTTATCTGGTTGAAATAGCTTATCCTTGGTCTATCCCTTTCTCTTTTCTCTTCTGACTTTCTTCATCAACTATCTTTTTTCTTCTATTCTGTATGGAAGCTAACAGATTTTTTCTTTTCCCTAATCTTATCAACTCTTCTTTCAACAAATGGTAACAGGGAGATGCAAATTTTACAGCCTGTGTACGAACCACTTACCACACTTTACCTCTAAGGGAATACTATCATGAATATGAATGTCAGTCGTAGACTAGGTAGACGCTTTATCTGGTTTTAGTTACTTACTTCATATTGAACCAGATTCCCGTAATGACAGTAAAGAAACACTTGCGTTAGTAATATCATTAGCAATAACGCCATGAACATAAATGGCACAGAGAGCACATTTATCTGAAAAGTAATTAATAATTTGCATAATATTTTGAAGAAGATCCTTTATTAGTTAATTTGGTCGGTTCTTACCATACTCATTCTGTATATCACCACACAAAGTGATACGGACGAAGTAAAAAATTGGATCGACATCGAAATGTTGAATATGTCATCCACCTCCTTTGTGTACCTATAAATCCAACCTATGTATTAAATGCTTAACGGGTAATGCATGTGGTTCGCCGAAGGCTAGACATTATGGAAGTCTAACTGGCCATCGCTATTTCTCGATCTACCGAGATACTAGCAGAAGTAGCAGACAAGTCGTAAGACCCAATTGAACATAATAGTTTAATGGTCTTTTGGGTTGAAATTTCAGCTTGATATCGGTATAAAATCAGGCTCTAGTTTACTAAAAAAAAAACAAATGCGGTATTACCAGTTTTAAAAAAGATCGTAAGTGAATAAATACATCGTACCATGTCAATGTTTCATATCGTTTCACGTAATGAACAAAGCGTTCCTTTAAATTATCGTCTACCACATCCGTATATTGGGCCCTTGTCAACGATCTATCGCATAGAATAATATCATGTTCATCATAAAATAGACGCTGTAAATTGTACTTGATTATCCTGAGCTGGACTCCGGCCTGTGCATAATAGGTAGCCACCACGCAGTCTAGAGCTATATGTCCGTAGCCTATCCACAGTAGTGGAATCACTTCTATTCCAACAGACCACGTAAATCTGTAAGGCAAATAGCTTTTAAGCTCATTCAAGATCGTATTTGGATTAAAAATTACTAAAAGAAGCTTTGCAACGTCACGTACCCACGCGTGCCGTTAGCATTCCACAACTTACTATGGCAATTGTGGTCGATGCTTTAGAAAATAAATAGGTAAGTTTTTACTTTCATCACCATACCTGGCCCAGGTGTTTGTTTCAAACGGGACATAGGATGTAACAACCGCTGTCTCGTCATGATACCTCTTGACGAAATAAGAGGACGGCCAGATAGTAGCGCCGACGGTAATCGCTATGTTCATAATCATAGAGAGACGATGCATGTTTTTAGTATTTTCCAACAACAATTCTTCATCTTTTTTGCTGTGAGTAGCAAAAATGGGATCTGTTAAAAATACGTCATACTGTTATCATTGAATAACTTTGAAAGTGTGATTTTTTTTACAGTCCAGTATTGGTAAAGAAAGTCCGTTGATAATAATGAACCTAGAAATAAACTACAGCCAGAACTCCACTGGAGGCAACGCGTCAGCGCAAATGGAGACAAGCTGCCGTGGGTGGAGGCGTGCGGTGCCGCGCCTTGACCCAAAGAAGCGGGTGCGCGGCGAGCCACCGGTGTCACAGCGAGTGTCGGCAAATGCCTGTGCTAAAATAACTGGCTTGGGCTGCTGAAGACTGCCTCGATCACATGTACAGGATGCTAAATTGGAGATGCATTATTTTTGGGCAGACTGTGACACGTCACAGCAGACAGCAGGCAGCTCGACCCACAGCTGCTCTAATGGAGCCCCAGCATAAGCATAATCTGAACCGTTGAATATAATCTCTTCAAAAATAACAGGTTTCATAAATCTTTCCTGCACTCCGCATCGAGTTCGGCGTACTTCCCAAATAAGTAAGTACCAACTTACTATTCAATAGGTCATGTATTTTTTCGATCTTCGCAGTCTGCAAATTCAAAGTGAGGTACTTCACGATCAGATTAGCTAGTGGTATTTCCAGCATCAAGCCATCAAACATGTCGTTAGTATTGTTACGACTCTAAGGATAAGAAAATGAACAATATGTATTTCAAGGTTATCATAAGCCTTATTGGGGGACGCTAAGATCATGATCATTGATACGGTCGAGGGTGCTACTTTTTTAGTAGTTATATCGCCAGACGAACACACCAGCTATACGGTCCCACACTAAGCACCGCTGTATTATGGGTACCGTACAATGGACTGAGGGCGAACTCAGGATATAATACTTATATAGATGTAAAACATCCATGACTCGGGTACAAACTTCGTCGGGTCACTAGCAACTGCGTTAATCAGGCCGTTATACAGACAGCAATGACACTTTATATCTCAGATGATATATTATTCGGTCAGCCTTACCTGTATAATAAAAATAATGTGCTGCATATTGTACACTACAGCCACTAAGAACGCCAAAGGTCTGTACACTTGATGGCAGATCCTTTTAAATTTGTTTTTCGGGTCTTTCAATAGCTTATAATAGCCGGCCAATGTCAACATTTTGTAGACCGCTGTAAAAGAGTCGAAGGGTCGGACCGTTTCACCACTCATCATGTAGAGTACTAAACGCTCTACCTACTAATCAATTAACTTGTACATTTAACGGAATTAGGCATGACGGTATCCGTGTAATTATACCATTAGATAATGTATTCGTTATATAATTAACGTTGAAGATTGGTGTGTAGAGTTTTTTTGTGATTATAAAGGACATTATAATTGTTAGGGCGAATTTAACATTGAATTAAAAACTTGTGATGCAGGAGATTTGTGGATTTTTTTCTAACATTCAGTAAGAGGAATTTTGGTAACAAACCATACAATACAAAACCTAACCGTCTAATTATACATGAAATGTCAAGAATAAAATCTATGTTTAACATACGTATATGCATCTTGGTATCGTAATGAAGGAATTTTCGAAGGTGTAGACGAATGTACGGAATACCGAGGGCGTGGAGTCGAGGGTAACTTTGTTTCATCATTGAGGGCAACGGTTACTGTCTCATAAAGCTTGTAATCATCATTTAAGTTAATTACAGTGTCATATCTGAAATCATTTTATTTTTTATCTACACTGAGTACAAAATTACCGCCATGTCGTGTAGTTTTTTAATTACAAGCTTATACGCCATTATTAATTCAAAAATAATACCTGTTTTAATCTTGACTGCCGATCACTGTGAGTATGTAATGATAAATTGGTCTGATAAGCAGGATCGTCACCTCCGATAATAACAAGTGAAGTACCGATCTTAATTTAAGAAATATGAATGAAAAGATTTATAAATGCAGATAAAGCGAACAATTTTTTTTTTGCTATTCCATCCATCCATTCCATTGATCGTTTACGCTGTAGATTTTGGGATACTCCAGAACAGTGACAGTGGTGGTTGTCATTTGTAAGTCTCCAACATAGGTATCTAAACATAACTCGGTTTATGGACACAAAGGGTGTATGGTAACTAATATTTAATAACACAAATTTGAGTTAGAACATGCATTTATTTAGCTATCTACGTAGGTATATGTAAGTATACAGTGTAATTCAGAAAGGCTATACTAACATTTAATCAGCGCTTATCGCTATCAGCGTTATAATTTCGATAAGTATCTAAATTTTTTTTAAATCTCCCTATGAAATAACAATTGTGATGTTCTGTAAGCAAATTTCAAATGCGCTAAAAAGCGCAGGTCAAATGGTAGTATACCCTCCTGAATCACGCTGTAGATCTTAAAAACGATTGAACACATTAAAATGGTGGCAGCCAGACTTGGAAGTGCTGGCCGTCGTCGAATTTGTTCTTGAGTGCGGCCTCGAAGATCGCGTCGCGCGCGGCGTCCCGCGGCGCTTGCGCATCCCGCCCGTTCTCGCGGCTCACCTCGCGCGCCGCGCGCATGAACTTCGATACTTGAGCTACACATTCGCGGACATCTTCCATTGGTATCTGGAAGTATAGATAGGTAGTCCATTAATTTCCGATTCATTAATCTCGCATAGTTTTGTAAGATATGTGCTAATATATACCCCATATAATAAGAAGTCATACACATTTATTTAAGATATTTCATTAATTGTAAAATAAAAAAAATGTGATAGACAACCACAATGACAATGTTTAGAACAGAATATGTAAATAGCTTCAAAATAAATATTCCTGAGCTAAAGTTTTATATGATACTAGCTGCGCTCCGCGGTGTTACCTTCGATTAAAAAGTATGTCCTTTTACCGGGATAAAGCCTATGTGTTATTCCAGACTATAATCTATCTCTGTGCCAAAGTTCATTTAGTTCCGTTCAGCCGTTCCGGCGTGATTGAGTAACAAACATCCATCCATCCAAACTTTCACATTTATAATATTAGTAGGAAGTACGATAATAGGATTATTTTTTTATATGTTAGTCTCTTACTTCGTCTTCTTTCGGAAGAGTGTGGGGATATATCCGCACCCAATGTCCGACGCGGCCCGTGGCCTTGTTCCAGCTCACTCCGTTCCCCCATTGGCATGCGCTCATCATGCGCCGCCGCGACGCCGCCGTCGCATATCCACCGCGCCACGTCTCATCGACGCTCTCCGACGACGTTATGGCCACACCCGATGTAGACTGAAAATGTATTATCACTACCTGATTTAAGATTTACGTATTAAATTGATCTTGCAGTTACTGGGAGTGTGACGTTGCTTTAAATGAAAGCAAAGCAAATACCAAATTCTGCTCGGACAAATCATTAAACTTAATTGGAGGGTTTACATTTGCCTGGTGTCCGCTAAAAGTAGAATATGTTACAATAAAAGCAAGCATACTTATAAATATCACAACATTTATCTATCATTGAGAAATATTTTAATACAGCAACTTTGAATAAGAATTCAAAACGAAGATTATTGTAGTCGTATTGTTTGTGCCCAATGAATTACAATCCTCAATACAATCTAAATTCAAAGACGGAATGGAATCGCAAATAGAATTCTATTTATGTCTTTATTGTTTGAATCCATGAGTATCTGTCTATTGTAAATCCATTGAATGGTTGTTAGGTCCTTTTGTTGTTTCGACCTTGCTTTCTTTACTTAGAAAAATATATTTCAATCAAAGTCAAAGTCAAATCATTTATTTCGTATAGGCCTACGGGGGCACTTACAAATTGTCATTACATTTTTTCGTTAACTCTACAACCGGATCGGAACGCGACCTCAACTGAGAAGAACCGGCAAGAAACTCAGCGGGCTTGTCTTTTTCTTTATCCATTATTGTTACAAAAAAAATAATTATAAAAAGTAAGCTCCAGTGTGTTGCCATGCGAGGCGCACACACGCTACACTTTAACATTATAAATATTGATATGTGAGCGATCAGTCCCAGGCTGCTTTATCATATTTTTTTTTTTTTTATTACATTATAGGCAAGTATTTGATCTCGATCTCACCTGATGGTAAGTGACGATGAGATCTACGATGGAGCATACTTGCCTAGGTAGGAAGGCGGCAGTAGATAAGAGACGCTACATTCACTAGGCACATGCAGCGCAACTGATCTGACCCGCCATCCATGAATGGCAACACCGAACATCATGCCGGAACACGGCTAGGCCGCTTGGCGACATGGCTTTGTTCAGTGGGTGGTGACTAGCCACGGCCGAAGCCTACCACCAGTAGAAAATAATCCAAGATTCTGTAATAACCCTTACGACATAAATTACTTTTAACAGTTCTTTTAAACTTACTAATGGGCAAATCTCGGATTCCTTTGGTAAGTTTATTATAGAAGCGTATACATTGCCCCATAAAAGAATTATTTATTCTGTGGAGACGAGTGACATGCAATATGACGATTACTCAGTTTAAAATCACTACTCTAATATACTGACTAACTCTAATATCCTGTTCACGGCACCGTCTGGTTGCGCGATCGATTCCCTTATGCGCTACTTTCGGAGCGATGAATGGCCATACATTTGGTATGTTTGTCTGAGGATATTTAGTGGGTCCGCTGTCAGTAACTACTTCACTCTCTTAACTTATTCTATACCTAACTATCTTAAAGTAGAGTAATGTATAATAACATTGATAGAACTAGGCGATACTTGGCGAAAATCCATTGTTAAACAAATGGGGGAAGAGCTTTTGAATGGCTTCGTATCGCGGAGAATTGCATTTTATTGGGATCCCGTCACTCGTGATAGATAGTTTATCGATGAACATCTTAGAGGAGTTTGGTGTTGCTGGCTTCTTCATTTATCGATCAACTTGTTTGGTTTATAATTGGAAAAGTTCAGAAGCCGGTCCACGGTCAGTGGTGGGTTCCTCTTTCCCCATTTATTTAATGTATAATACGTTACCTGCACGTCTACGCAGTCGACGCCACCTTCAGGTTTGAGTCGTCCGCTGTTTAGCTCCTTGCATTTTTCCGTCGCGTCCTGGGTTTTTACAGCGTTAATAACCGTTTCTTTTAGACACACATCATTATGGAATAATAGCATTACTCTAATTATGTAATTTAATATTAACTTGATAAAAAACAAATCTATATATACATATATATATTTATAAAAAGTCGTGTTAGTAACACCATTTATAACTCAAGAATGGGTAGGCGGATTTTTATGATCTTTTTTTAACTTGTATTCTTCCCAAATAGCAGAATAACTATTAAAACATGGGAAAAAATACTAAAAAGGATACTTTACTTTCTCATACATTTGATTCTGGGACAGCTAGTGTAACATATATACTGCTTATTGATATTTCCCTATATTGAATAGTTATCAATATATCTATTAACATACAGAGTGCTTATCGTGTCCAGGTGGTTGTAGAGTGACGCAATGCATCGCCAACGCGCGGCGCCTGCGCCGGCGCGGCGCTGCAGCTGTGCTGGCTCTACTGATCGTGGAAGCTGTACGCGGGGGACTCGACTCTTCGTCGGAACTACATCAGAAGAATACAGCTGATTATGCATTCAATCTTTACAATATTCTGAGGGTATTCTAATTATTTATTACCTACTATCATTATCTTATAATGGTTTGTGATAAGTCCTGTAATGTGTCTGTAATGTGTGTATTGTATGAAAAGAAGCGCTATAAAACTATTATTCATCTGTTGTTATACTATTATTAATGTTATCACTTTTACTACAGAAAATAGTCAATAGTAAATCTACATGTGCAATCAAGACAGACCAGGATCAGGCGAGCGATCAGGATAAACCACCACTAAGACAAAATGCCAAAACTCGACAATAAATATGGCTACTAATCTAATAAATTCCCAGTCAACTAATACACGAATGACTCTGGCATTTTAATTGACACTTGACAAAGTTACTATAGAAAAATTGACAAAAGAATAAATACTAAGTATACCATTACGTTTCGATTATCACCATATAATGTGCAGCTCCAATAACAACAGAGGGTGCTAGTTTGCTTGGCCACAGAAACACGTAATATTATAATTCGAAAACTCAACCAAGGCTGAGGTGGTATCTGAAAAGTATTGCCGTCTCTACCTATTGGTTTGTAGAGTTAGTGGCGCTTTCAACAACGCCAGACCGGTGTGCTTCATAGGCAAGCCGAGCAGGTCGAAGAGTTCGTGCAGCATCGGCTGCTTTACCACCACATCAGCCTCGCAGTCTGCCGCCAACGCTGGTGACAGATTCACCTGGAAATTATGATAGAGAATGTCAAAAAAACTTGACATTATGTTATTAACAGTGGATACTTTTATAACTATAATCAATACGCAGTTTTACTTGTATTAACTCCATATTTTCCTTGAATCCAACCAAGCCATATTGACCAATCATGGTGGACTGTGACCTAATCTCCCATCGCATTGAGAGGAGACCCGTGTCCACCAGTGGTACATTACTTCACTTTAATAATACAAAATTGCATATCCAAACATACATTCTTACACACAACCTACTCTACACCCTAAATACATCACACTATCACGGCACACACACATGCGACTTAGTTTTAAGTTAAAATCTTCAAAATACCTACAATCAGTATCTATTAATTATAACTGATTGTTTATCAATAACGGGGGACCTGGTGATCTGTAATACTGGCATGACATGCCTACTTCAGACACCAGCTCCTCGCTAATTCTAAACCGACCATGACTACAATATGATATTTACTTTATAAAATTTTGTGAGAAGAAATAAATGTATTTTTATTTTTGATTAAAAGGGTCAATGTTATTATTTTTTATTACCTCCAATAACCAAGGCTTCAACGAATCATCAAGTAGAACATCGAATCCGTAGAATTCGAAGCAGTTCCTCGCTGGCGGCGTACCGGCGGCTTGGGCTAAGAGCGTCAGCGTCACTATAGCCCTGATGCGTTGCCACATCACCCACTCCGCTGCTCCCCACCTGCCTATCAGCGCCTGACGCACTTGACGCAATGTCCATTTGCACCCTGAAAATTGTGGAAAGGATAACAATTAGTAAAGCAACAAGCTTTTCAAATACTATTTGCAGTTTTCTTTTCTTCTTTACGAAATGAAATGCGGTGAAATAAAATAATGGGTGTGACATGATGATATGAATATGGCGACCCTCCAGTTTTCTCAATCTATACATATAAATAAAATTGGAGTGTCTGTTTGTAATATTAAAATAACCGCTTTTTACTAAGTGCATTTGGATGTATACACGTTACCTATACCGAAACAACATTTTTTACAATTTTTGTCCGTCTGTCTGTCTATCCGTCTGTCTGTCTGTCTGTCTGTTTGTTCCGGCTAATCTCTGAAATGGCTGGACCGATTTTGACGGGACTTTCACTGGCAGATAGCTGATGGAACAAGGAGTAACTTAGGCTACTTTTATTTTAGAAAAAAAAATAGGATCTCACGAAAAAAAATTAAAACCAATGTTGCAGCGCAGCGCCTGATTAAGTTTGATAGCAACAACCTGCAATGCGTCCCGCGGGATCAGAATGGGCGAGCAGGCTGCTGTCAACGGTTGTCTTTGTCAAGTACCACGCGGACGAAGTCGCGGGCAACAGCTAGTTAGCTATAATATTATTGAATTACATTGACGGATATATAACTGACGTTTACCAATGTCATAAATGTGTCACCAATTTATCACCAATGTTTGTCAGCTAACTTGTGTTTACCGAAAGTTAGTCTTTCTAGTTGACAATAGTAGGGCATTTCTGGTGCAAGTGAACTAGGATGCATGCATTTAAAGTTGAAATATTACCACAAAGCTCTCCTCAAACTTGGATCTGTTTAGTAGATTTTCCTGTACACGTTACCTATTTATATCAATAACCACGATTTTTTTATTTTTAATAAGAATTTTGGCATGTAATCTATACCCAGTTCTATAAATAATATATTATCTCATATTTCCATTTTTTTAATAATCTTTCGAGGGACGTGTGCAGTTCACCAATCCCCTCGCATTAAGAGTCAATATGCCCGGTATAATGGCTATAGGCTCGTCCCTATTACATTGGATCGAAAGACCATCGTCAAAATGTGGATACCTGCAGTACACATCTGGCTACCCCTTCATGGAATACAGACGTGTACTCGTTTTATCTATGATCGAAACTCCATGTTCCTTGACTTACGACTAAGTGAGTTTAAGGCAAGCAAGCTCTAGTATCAGGCACACCGCATGCACCTAATAATGATGGCCTTAGACTCACCACTGCCTATTCGATCCTTACATTCGGCATATCGCGGTCCGGTCTTGTTGAGTGATGAGTTCGTCAGGTGCCTATACGGGTTGTGGATGTCCGAAAGGGTGTACTTGTCGGTGCCTGAAAATAGTGATTGGTAAAAAGTATGGAAGTGTCGACTGTTTTGGCAACTTCTTGGGATGGAAACCATACATCCCACTTTTTAACTCTAAACATTTGTATCAAAGAGAAATATATAAGTAGTAGACAAAAAATAATTTGAAACCGAATCAAAATTAATGGCTCTACAAATAATCACATATTATTCAATTTATTATATCTATTGAAACTGCTAAAAGACTTAAACAGAACTAAAGAAACAGGGATATCTAACAAATATTACATAATTAAGTAAATTAATTATTAAAATTAGGCTGATTGAAAAATGCACTCAGCAAATCCTCACCACCATCCGCCGGGAGGGTGCCCAAAACGCTGACAGCATTGCCACGTTGAATGGCAAGGCTGATGTGTTGGCCAAAATATGAGCCAACATTTTGGTCACCAGATGTCTCCACCAGGCATTATTAAATTAGGATTATAGTCTTCATCTTATGTAAACGGAAATGACACCCAAGATCCTATCTACTATACTCGTAGCCAAAGCAAATCAAATTATTATACTAATTGTAGTAAATTATTGTACCTACCAAATCTCGCCAGTCCCTCGGCGTACATGTACGCAGTGAGCGGTCTGTACCCCGCCACGCAGACGTACAGTCGCAAGTCGAACTTGTACCCCGCGATCAGCAATGGCCTCTCGATGTACCGTTGCACCACCGCCGCAGTTCCGCAACTCATTTCACACACGCTCTGAAATGTATGTCACGTGGGGTTGCTATTGGTCTTTAGGTTCAATCAATATATTTTTTGAGAAATTCGATTTTGGTAACATTATTTACTTGAAATTTTCCTCCTTAAAATTTAAACCTATGTAAGGCTATGTTGTTTTGGCAGTAAAATCCTGGATATTGATAACAAATATTTATAGAGTTTAGGATAGATATGTACCCGAAACAAGAAGATCCCTCTGCCTTGGCTTTGAGCTACCGGCTTGTGGATCCACACCACACTACCGGCCCCATCTTCGTCTCGCCGTAGCCTCGAACACTCTGACACTAACTTCGCATACTCTAAAGGTAAATGGTAGCACGGTGGACTGAGAAATAAAAAGAAAAAATCATCAGCTACAGACGACTACAGACTACATACTTGGTTGATACTCGTAAATATATATCAGTGGCATGGACTCCATACTTATTTTTAATAAAATGGTAGCCACCCACTATTGTCTACAATAGCCAATAATATTAAACTCACTTTACAGGTATTTATTACACTAGTCGACTTCCCTTTTATCCCTCGCTATGAATACATGCTACATTATTTGTTAGCTTCAGGTAGTAACAATAAATTTTATAAGTTAAGCTCCGGCTTACGCACTTTGCATTTTACAAAAACCCGGAAAAACTGTGAAGGCCAGGTAAAACAAATACTTAAGAATAAAATAAATATATAACACGAGGATTAATATGATAGTAAGTCAGATATAAATGGAGGGTGCTACTTATGTGTGTCATGGCTGCGCCGACAGGTGTCCAGCACAGTATAAACCAGGCATTAAAGATGCCAGGCGCTGATTTTCAACTAAAACCCAAATACTTACATAGCTAATCATCGAAATATCGCAGTGACAACGGCCTGTATCTATTAATATTTAAAGGGGGTGATTCGCCTATTTCGAGAGAGTCGAATACGTGATAATCAACACTAAGCCATCTGCCCCCCGATTTGAACGTTACGACAAGTCATGCATCGACCGATTCTGTTATTAATTACAATTTGCATTTTGAAATGTACTATGTGAACACAGCGAGTGTTCGAATCGAACTTCGGTTGCGTAGGCGTATCGAATCTTCGATTCGGGTATCAAAAATGGCTCTGAAAGATCTTCGACCAAACGAAAAAGTATCTAATCGAAACGATATGGATAGATACTAGTTAAAACGTTTTGAATTCACCCGCTGAGGTAAAATTGTATATTTGATACGTAACATACTACTAATATTAGAACATTATTTACATAAATTGTACCATAATTAAAGTATTACCCACATTATGCAAATTGGAAAATCAAATCCATTATAAAATAATACTTAACGGCTGAAATTGTCCAACTAGAATAATTATCATGACAATATAGACTATTTAACCGTAAAATTATTATGCAAAGTGAGTTTAATCATAGTAACGACTTATTGTCACTATAGGTATTCATTGAGTCTACTAAATTGATTCAATTAAAATAGTTTTATCTTTTAAGTTGGGAATCGTAATAATGCTTTTAAAATCGTGTAGTTTTATTAAGGACTTTAGAGAATTGTCATTAATTTTGGTACCTTAACCAATAAATGTTTAGGTATTCGGTAATTATACAAAGCCAAATATTTTCACCAAATTTTAGACTCTATCATAAGCCCCAAAGATTATCTATAGTATAGCAATTGTACTAAACAAATATTTATTTACCTCCGGGAATAGTCCGTTGCGTACAACGCGGAACGACACAAACCATAAAGTTGGGTCTGCCACCATTGGCGATAAGAATTTACAAGTCAATATGTAAGTATATGGATGGGTGTTCACAAACACCCAACGTATCGTAAAACCCTCGTCGCTGGCGGCCATCATTTTTTCACGTAAAAATGCAAGCACCCCCTATGAGCTACGGTCGAGTACGCACGCAATATTCTAATAATATACCTTAGAATAATATAAACGTGATAAATATAAATCATCCTATGCACTGTCGTAAAAATCTACTTTAGTAGTTATACAAATATAGTGCTCGTTGCTTCCGTATTTTTAACCGACTTCAAAAAGGAGGTGGTTCTCAATTCGTTTATATTTTTTTTTATTCGTGCAATTTTATTATCGATGTTCACTTGAGTATTATTTATTTACAATGATAAAAAAGTATTCAATTTATTGTTGTTTCAATTTGGAAATGGTGTGGAGCTTTTCTCACTAATTTGCAATCCTTTTGTTTATAAGCAATCATCAACGTTTATCCGTGTCGTTCACGTCGTTGCTTTTCCCTAAATACGACAACATAAAATTTGAGGCCCTCCAGTTAGTTTTGTGGTTCCAACAATGAATGCTAATAATCAAACCAAAACTATGACATTGATTCCTTTTCTTTGTGCAATCGTCACGCGATCTCGCCGGTACCACTTGGAGGTAATTGCTGAAGGCATAGGTCATTAATATTCTAAACAATAAATTAGTATTGCCGTGACCTTTCACCTTCTGACAGGGTTGTTTTATATTAACAACATTAAAATGTGACGAAATTCGTCTATTTTTAAGGCTGTTTGAATACAATTTATAACGCAATGTTTTTATAGCGGGCAGCTGGTCAGTAATCGTAGGTACACTCAGTTCAATGTAATAACAATTTATAATAAAAAAATATAATTTACTTTTAACATATTAACATCAGCTTATCAAAGGTTAGTTCCATATTTTAGAGAGGATTAGGAAAAGAAATCCAATATCAGTAATTAAATTTTATATCAATTGGAGAAGCCAATAAATTTGGTAACCACGAAAATAGATCTTCGATTCGATAGGGCAACGTACAACATTCCGGAGATATTTCACGATAAAGCCATCTGTTCATTTCTCAGCGCATTAGCTTACACACAGTAAATGTTTCGGCGCAAATTCTTCTTTTTTCCATCGAGTTAAAATAGCAAGTAATGCATGAGAATGTCGTGAGACACGCGAGGGGGCGCGTGGATTCATTCAAATGCGCGATGACGTGGAGCGATTGACTCGTGCACAGGACGAATGGCACACGACAATACAATCAACCGATTCGTATACAACGTATAGACAATAAAGATTAATGATGTTGTGAAGATATGGCATTAGTTACCGCCGAAGTGGATAGCGGTATTTAGAATGACTTAGACTACAATTGTGCGGGAAATATAATAATTAAAAGCGAAAATAACTTCAGATTATTTTGTAGCGTACACGATTATATATACGAGTAGCAGCCGCTATGGATCCAACTCAAAACCAGCCCTAGGTAGAGCCGCTATGAATCCAACTCAAAACCAGCCCCAGGTAGTTGTTGACAACTACCTGGCGCTGGGTACTAAGGGTTAATTCGACTTTATTCAATCAGGTAACATTAAAGTCACAAGTTAGCTTAATTTGTTAAATTCTTAATGTCACTATTTTACATAGAAAACTAAAACCCACAACTATATCGGGTTATAAACTCCTATACCTAAAGAAAATTACGATAGTAATCTAATTTTCAGCAGTAGTTACCGCGGTATCGTGCCTGATCTAGCCGAATTCGGCGATACAAAAGCGATATAAGTAAGCTATCTGTCTTTATTAGGTCTATGATCGCAAACTTTTGTGATTGATGGATGTTATACTTTGATCATTTGTTTTCTAGGTTCCTCATGTTTGCTTCAAAACAACCAAAAATGTATGTGTGAATTTATGGAATTCAAAGAGACGTTTCATACCTAAAGATTTCACAATATAACATGCAAGAGAAATAAACGAGGCAATAAAAAAAATATAAGGAAAACATGTTAGCTTGTTTATGTGTGTCCGTAATTATTTTAAAAGCGATCCTCCCGGCAGGAAACGGACGAATCTCATTCCACTGTTCACGGTAATAATAAAAACGGTATCATGTTTTTTTACAAATTTAAAGCGATAAAAAGAGACGAAAACAATTCCGGTACACGCAACTTCACAACGAGCGCCGGTTGCCTCGGAATTGTAATTTCAATCCTGATGGATATTAATAATGGGGCCAGTTGATTTGTCAACAAAAACAGATTAATAAAATTGATTTAGCGATGTCGTAAAATTCGTCGCGTTTTTTTTTTGGTATTTGCATATCAACTAACTTAACTTTTATTCGTTCAATACCTACTTTTTTGATTTCTTATATTTACGCGAATTAAATAAAACTATTTTTTAAGGATTTCATCGCGTTTATATTTCAAAATATAAAATCAAAATATAAACGCGATAAAATCCTAAAAAATAGTTTTGTTTTACTACTTTTTTATTTTATTTTAATACCTTTTTTTACTTTTTATTATTTGGTGACGTTAGAGGTAATAATTGTAATATATATTTACCTAAAATCATATATAGTTCCGTAGATCCTCCTCATGCACCGTAGTAGTCTTGACAAATTGTCCTTTCGGCATATCGACCCGCCTTTAGGTATGTGATTCATGAACTGCCAGTCTCCCAATTGTTTGTAGCTAGCGGCCGGGAACGCGCTGGACCTCCACCACAGATTCCATCTCTCATCTCCGCCGGTGCTGTAGCCCTGATACATGCGCCAACCGCGCTCTGCACATACCTACACATGACAAACATTAAAATTTATTTGTCTCGGATTTGACTTTATATTTTACCGTACTCCCTAGTTATTCTGTAACCGTACTGAATCTTGCCAAAACCAAAGGGGCCCTAACAAAACTGTACTGAATTATAAATACAAAAAACATCAAACATGGTCCCAAGCTAAGCAAGCCTACCCATAACTGATAACATACAATGGTCTGGCGGAAAGGGAACTACATCTTTAAGATAATTCTTCAAGGCAAAATTAGAAGGATGCGAAAATATATACTATTTTGGTACTGATATTATTTACTTTGAATTACGATAGAAGTTAGTGATGTTAAAGTAGCTACCCACGTATTCAATTATTTGTTGAAATAAGGCATCACTATCCTGCATTCAGTACTGTTTACAACAGTGCCTCAGTATTGTAAACACCACCATAAAATAGTAATCATCAACATTAACACATAATAAAATCTAGTATGTATTTAATTATAATTGTTGCTTATTATATATCTAACGCCTTGAAATAGTATATCACGCAATGGGTAATCAAGTGTTTGCAACATTGCAATTTACCCTCAATTAGACTAATTGACTTTGAATTATAATTTAACGCACCAATAGATGGCACTATTGGTAATAACATCATCAAGTTTAGGTTATTTATTCTGGAGCTCCATCTAGTCGGACAAGCGTTGTATTTAATTAGCGGCTAGATCATAGATAGTCAACACGTGATAACCTAATTCTTACTTCATTGTTTAAATTTTTCCGTACATTTCAAATAAAAAGAATACCTTATGCAAATGAAATCAGAAGTTTTTGCGTCAAGGCCGTATAAAAACACTAATTCCATCAAACAATTGTTTACGATTAAAAACCCCAAAAAAGCTAATGCTTTTTTTCATCGCTTACATTTTTCCACCTAGCCAAAATAATATTAGATAACAAGTATAAACTACATAATTAAACCGATTACCTAACTATTTAATGATATACCTTGACGAGCAAACTAGGCCCAGATCCATTATCATTGAGCCGGTATACAAACGGTTCGTCGCTGTCAACGTCCATCCTTCAGGTATTCCGGTTCAATCCTAAAATATGACCGCCGAACACGTCATCAAAACAAAACATTGGGCTTATTTCTGCGAGCGTATCTTCATAATGCAATGAGATATAGTTGTGTATGGGTTAACGCGACTCGCATGACAGCCTATCATTTCAATCTCGTCACTGAAACTCGGCTGAAACACGTTAGCGTTTAGTTTTCGCGTCGTACTGCGCGGAGCGGACCTTGCTTCGCGCCCGCCCGCCCTACACTGGCGCCCAACCGTTTTAAGCCGGCGGCACCAACCCCCAGTGATTTATAGCTGGCCTTTCGTGTCACGGGACTCCTGTAAAAAACGTAACTACGATAATGCATTTCGTTAGTGTAATGACGCAACGATTTTTGTATTTAGGTAACATTTAACTATTAGTCTTTGTATTGATGAGACGTTGCATGAAGGCTGTGATTATATGTTTCAAAAACCTGTTTTGACAACGGAACTGTATAAAATACATATAAATAATATTATTAATTTAACACCCTATAAGCAACGTTCTTCTTCCTCTTTCTTTTCAAAATGAATGCGATGAAATAAAATGTAAGCTCTTCAAAACGTTTGTTTATTGCAAGTTCACGTCACTTCAATTTTTAAAACATTATGGCTTCCTTCGTTATTTGTCGATGATTTCATTGCCTGTTTCTTGGCCTTTTTATTTTATTTATTTATTGTAAAAAAAAATTCATATTTAAATGAAAAGCAAGAAGATTAGAACGTTTGACTAATGAAACAGAATAGTTCTATGATAAGAACTTTCTACGGTACAATTCTTGGATAGCGTATAGATATATGATGAACCACCGTATCCTGTGTACAGCGTAGATAGACAAGAAAAGTGATATTTAAAAAAAACCGCCAACCGAACACACCAACTATACGATACTACACTAATCAACGATTGTATTATGGGTACCGTACAATGGACTAAGGGCGAACTCAGTATATAATACTTATATAGATATGCCGATATAAATATATATTCGTGTAAATATTCAAACAACTTGCACCCTGTAAGGAGGTACAAGTTACATCCTGTGAAGCAATTTAACTTCATATTAACTCACCTACCTTTCCCATTTTAACTACAGTTTAAAGTTCGCCATAATTTAATTTAATCGCCGACAGCTGCCATAAAAATGTTATCGTTATGACTATTAAAACGAATTTTGCATAAAAATTGATTCAAATAGCTCTGTACCTAAACAGTTATAATACCTACTGTGCAATTACGCCTTGCAGAAATACTGCTTGTCATTAAAATAAATGGTTTAAAAAAGTTCGAAGGTTGTGTAAGTACAAATATTCAAGCACAGCCGTGTAATAAGGGCTGGTATACATAGTATTGTGTGGTGTTTTAATTGACACAATAACGTAGTACAATGTTCACAATATATGCTCGTGTTCGTGACTGAACCCTAAATACTCTGTAGGTCAAGTGCGAGATTATTCATAAGCTAACCGTATACCTTATAGTCTACATATTCTCAATCGTCAACTCTCCATACAAAATGTCTAAATACGTACACTATAAAGCTCGCACTGGATGTACTGGTATCAAAACGAATTTTATTTGAACGCTTTCTACCACCCAACTGAGAGAAACGTTACGTCTCTTTCTGCAACCTGTCACCTAAGAAAGATGTTACAATTCACTCTCCGTTATTTTTCGGATTCAATTTCGGATGCATCTTATTTATATTTACTTATAGCTATCAGAATATTAGACTGTCCCAACGCCCACTGCGCCCTTTTCTTATAGCTTTGCCTTTCTCTGTGACGAAGCCCTAAAAATGTTGAAAATAACCAACTACATAATTTAACCCGAAAATAACTATCGTAATAGAAGCCACGGACGCACGATCATCGAATCGGGAAAGTGCAAGGTCGGAAACTATTGCGGCGTAGACAATTGTACCTACTTATGGCACGAGCCCTATTTCCCAATGTGAGTCAACTAGAATCTATTCCGCATTATGTTTTCTGGAAAATCATTATCTTACACAATCACCACAGTCGAACACGAATAACTAGATCTCCGATTTCAAAATTAACATACCTACTCTAATTTTCAAATCGATGAACCTGTCTATACAACAAGAAAAAGTGTTGAGAGCTATTAGGCCTCTGCTCTTGTTCTTTGGCCGCCCCGCGCCGCTGCCACGCCGCTGTTTTCGAAAACCGGTCCATTTGATTTTACGCATAAGATCCTGCCGCTCAGGCGCCGCGCGCTCGCAGCCAAGACTTAAATCCGATAGAATATTAATGGAACGAATTGGAGAGACACGTTAAACGACGAAAACGACTATATAAAACGATGCAATCTAGATCTTGCAACCACACAAAGTTGAGGGACCAAAAATAAAACAAATGCAAGTTCACTTAATTCAATTGTAATTTTCCTTTACACCCATATTTTTCGTATCATCATCGGTTGGAAGAAAAGAAAATACGGTGAAATAAAAAAAAATTACGGGTTTTATCATGTTTATATTATGTTTTTTACGTTCCAACGTTTCGGCTGCTTTACAGCAACCATGGTCACGGAATGACCAGAGCGTAAAGAAAATAATATAAAATCCGTAAAATTAGTTTATTTCAATTTATAACCTACTATTAGCGCTGTTAAGATATTTTACACTATTAATATTACATCTTACATAAGTGCTGGTAATGATGAATACAATGACGATTTTGAAAAGAACGCCTACTCCCATTAACTGTTAATCTGTGGATTCTTTATTACCGGACATCTTGTGAGAATTTTAAAAAAGCAAGTTATGATATTTTCTTTTCTTTTACTCGAACGGTAATAAACACAAAATGGTTAATATTCCGATTTACGAATAATTCATCATTGAATCTTTCTTTTTGTAAAATAAAATAACACTGACAACTTCACTCGTCAACTTGCCGACAAAAAATCCCTTATAGGTATCATACTTTAAGGTAAAAATTATAAAAATAAATGTTAGGCAATCTTATTCGCGCCATTTGATCGTTAAGTTCTTCTTTCCAGAGCCATCTCGTATCCGTCTACTGCTTTCATCATGATGTCAAGCTTGACTCTGATGTGCGGCTTTGGAGTGCTCTCTACTTCACCGATTACTTTATATTGGCGCAGTATCGCTGATAGAGCCGCCTTTATTGACATCAAGGCGTATTGATACCCTGTGAAAAGAGAATAAGAGACTAATGATAAAATAAGCAACCACGATTTATTATGTAATCGTGGTTGTTTATTTTATCATTAGTGATTACTTACTATACTATCACGAATATAATGGAATGAGATGAATGATAACAGAAAAGCTCATCTTTACGCAGCTTCGCTGGCTCGACTTTGACTTCGGGGGGGAAAAACTAGCCAATTGTTTTATTCCATAGCCTACCCCTATAAACGACATTTTTTTTTTAATCGTTCTAACTATACGGCCATAAACTGCGGATAAATACCTAATCCACCTAAGAAAATGCAGTAAGTGCATGTCAGTAAATACTATTGGCACCATTAATTGGCACGAGTCAAAGTGGAGTATGAGATAATTGATAGCTCACGGCACAGATAAAATCTACTCATATATTTTAATGTACCTATAAATAATAACTGTATAATTAAAAATATATATTATGAACTTAAACTTACTTATCTATATAAGGTGTAACAAAAATAGTGTGTAGTATCTTAAAACATGAATCGGAAATTGTATAAATGACGTTTGTTTTTTTTAAACAAGACCAAGACCAGTAGAATTTTGTAGTATATTGGTAAAAGATAAACATGATTAAATAGAGATCAATGTGATCAGTTGTGGGCAAATCAATGGATTAGTATTGCTCAGATCATGTGATAAACTCATTGGTAATAACAAACTTACCAACACAATTTCTAGGTCCATTACTGAACGGCATAAAACTACAAGGGTTCACTATGTTGAACCGCTCAGGTAAAAACCTGTCGGGGTCGAAATGTTCAGCATCGGGGCCCCAATACTTGGGGTCGCGGTGGGCCCCCCATATGGAGACCGCGACACCTGACCCTGCGGGTAAGGTGCGACCTGATGCTGTAAAAAAAACTTCAGTAATGGTTATCAGTACTAACAGTGGATCCTTCATTTAGACCTTCACCCTAGTCTCGTCTGAGAATTTTGCATCGCGATAAAATTTGAAACTTACGTAAGGTAATTTCCTCCAAAACTTTCCGAATAATGAAAGGCACGGGTGGGTAAAGCCGCAACGACTCCTTGATGACTCTCTCCAAATATTTCATCTGTGTCAGATCCTCCTTTACCAGCGGACGGTTTGAATCACCAAATACTTCGCATAATCTTGAAAAATACAACAGGTCTTTTACACAACCCTGATATTTTATTGCGTGCATGGGTCTGGCTACTTGAGACATCCATCTACCAAATGATTTTGATTATATTTGGACAGAATTGTATTCAATCCTTTCTAACGACCAACAGCTTTATAAGGAGGTATCTATAGGAAGTTATAGTCAGAATAGTTAAGGGTCGAACTTAACCCTTAGTAGCCTGATTTACGAAAGTGATTTATTTTTAATATTACTGTGTTTAATGTTAATGTGTTTAATAATAATGACATTTGATTTTTTTTTAATTTCGTTGGAAAGAATATTATACAACAGTAAAATACGTACAGCCAACCTATAAAAAAAAACTAATAGTAATGTGAACGTTCGGTTTAAAAGATTGGTATTAAAATTAAAACTCTAGGCTATTAAGGGTTAAAGCATGCCTACAAGTTATTGTTCGAACATCTCATACTTACTCCTCGTATACTTTCTCTTGTATATGCGGGTATTTACCCAGCAATTTCAACGTATATCCGATAGAGACCGCGGATGTGTCAGTTCCCGCGATGATCATTGTTAAAATTTCCTCCCTCAATTCAATATTTGTGTATCCCTTCTCTCCGCCAGATAGCTTGATCAGTATATCTAGGAATGTTTGATTTGTGTACATTCCTATATCTGGTGAAAAAAAAATGGAATTTACAATTCGTTTGGTTGTATTAAGTTGGTAACGACACGATTATAATTTGTGTGTTACTTACCGTATTCAAGTTCTGCCTCAGTTTTTGTTTCTTTTTCTAATTTTATCTCCTCTCTTTTCTTTTTGATTACCTGTAAATACACATGACATAATTTTTGAACTGTACGTACTTTAGAATTTGTATTAAGTTCTATTTAAGATTATAATCTATGTATAGTAGTTATGTACTATATAATCGCATAATCAGGTACCTATAAACCCATTTATTGTATAAACTAAGAACACTTTTATAGGAAAACCTTTAAAAGAAACCGGCTTCAAAGAAGATGCAAAAAATTTACCTCGTCAGTAAAATCGTGCATCACGGATATTGCCTTCTGGTGCTGCCTGTATCGTGGGTACAGCTTGTATAGCCAGTCCGGCTGCAGCCACAGGTGGAATATCCTCTCGCACACTAGGTTCAGGACGCGACACAGTGCGTTCAGGAACGGAGACTCTGAATCACCTTGGGCGTTTATATTTACACCCATCGTTGTTTCTAATGGGAAGAATGAATGGTGTAGAAAACTAATAAGGCGACTATCATCGCTAATTATACGAGTGCGTACGAACGATTCGTTTAAAAAACCCAAATCTAATTCTACCTTGCCTCCAATATTCGCACGCGCTCCACTTTGAATTTACATCACAGGCTGGCATGGCCACTAGAAGGATTATATTCAGCGAGGTGCATCTGCATCTTTATATCATTATTATAACTATACGATTTAACTGATTACTGTAGTACTGTTGTACAGTGCAATGTTTACACTATAGGTAATCAAATTAGACATTAGGTCGTGTCGAGGAAAAGTGTAAAGGAGGATATTGAATTCATTGGCAACAATTTGGACAACGACCTAGAATCCTCAAGTTTTATTTACATAGTGTTTTTTTTAATAATACTATTAATAATTTACAGCAGTTGATCCCAGCAGGTGGCTAACATAACGGGGTTATATCTATTGGATAACCTATGATTATCACTAGCTAATCGGTGAAGGAAAACATTGTTTGTAAACTCATACATGTTCTCTCGGACGTGCATGTCCGAGAGAACCCCTCGAAAGACGTGTGTCCACCAACCTAACTGGGCCAGCGTGGTAGACTATGGCCTAACCCCCCTCGCATTGATGAGAGGCCCGTGCCCAATAGTGGGACATTAAAAGGGCTGATATTATTATTATTCTTTCCTTTATTTTGTATGAAATCACAGACCACGTAAGTACATTATGCAATTCACAGTATACAGCGTAAGTTAAATGGTGGTTTGAACTCATCCTTAGTTACAAAGCTTATAAAACCAACTCACGGCATACAGAGTCCAGGGTATACGTCGAGAGGAACAGCCATGATGCGAACTTCCCTGTGCCCACTTTGTGTAACAAATGCTGCACCATTTTCTCACTCTGCTCGGCGAACACGTACAAGAAGTTATCCACTATCTTGGGACTGAAAGCCGGTACCAGGATCTTTCGACGACGACGCCAGATGGAAACTGTGTAATATTATTGACATAGGTAATCCATGCACCAAACAGCCGTTTGACGTCCACTGCTGGACATAGACCAACCTCAACGACTTCCAGACAACACGCTCTCTCGTTTCCACCCGTGTAATGTCACCGGTTCAATTAGTGCGGTCATCCTACACTACGTATATTCTACCCAATTTACCTTTCTGCCCCATTTGGCCTTTTATTATTATAAATATATATTTCAGTATTGCCAGACGAACACACGTTCCAAAACTAAGCAACGCTTCTTATTATGGGTACCATATCTTAATGTAATGGGATATTAATCGCCCATGACTAGGGTACATACATACGTGCTTATCACTCAATTGCCCCAACCAGGATTCGAACCTGGGACCAACGGCACAGAAAGCGGGTCACTACCAACTATGCCAATCGAGTCGTCATTAATTTAACTGTACCAAAACTCAATGCAGAGCAACTGGGTTACATGAATTATAAAACAGCTGTGTGTACATTTTTGGCTTTTCTGAACGTACGCGTTGCATAAAGCAATGCCGCTTAGCCGCGTTTCACCTCCTTTAGATATACTTTATATCCTGTTTGGCTCACTTACAACACATTGTTTTGTAGTCGCGTGCGTGTTGTGTTTGCAATTTTATTTCGACTACATTTTTATTGCATGTACGTTCTTGATGTGACTATTGTTGATGTGTTATATTGTTGATTATGCTGCAGCCAAGGCCATGGGAATAGTTACTTACTAAATATTTCCATTCAACTGGTGGCAAGCGAGCTGGTTATTTTTTGCTCAAAAGTAAGTAGGTATAGTAATTTATGTTTAACTTATTATATACTAGCTGCGCCCGGCGGTGTTACCCGCGATAAAAAGTATGAAAAATTAAAACATCTATACCACGGGAACCACACATTTTACCGGGAAAAAAAGTAGCCTATATACTATTCCAGACTATAATCTATCTCTGTGCCAAATTTCATCCAGATCCGTTCAGCCGTTCTGGCGTGAAAGAGTAACAAACATCCATCCATCCATACATCCATCCATCCAAACTTGTCCAAATATCAAGTAGAGATAACTTTAATTATTTATGTGGAAAAATAGACTCTTTTACCTTTGTGAGTACTAATAAAATATCTTGAGTAGGTATAGCAATACGGCGGGAACTACTACCAGCATTCTACGCAGACGAAGTTCGGATGCTGCATGGTTTTTGTTTTTATCGAAGGTACCCACTTAAAACTGTAGGTGGTTGTTCATTTGTAATATCAGAATTTCAATTTCAAAGTCAATAAGACGTTGCACACTTTGTATATAATTTAGCATAACCTAGAGCAGCCTTTCCCAAAGTGGCGATAACACCCCCTTGTGGGCGCTATAGGCCTAAAGCCCCCCTTTGGGCCTACAGCGAGCGGTAAGAGACCCAGAAAATAAATGGGAGCGTTGTATAGAGGCTTACAATAATTAATTTAATTTGAAGTTATAGTGGTTTTTAGGTAGGTGAAAAAATAAGTTTGGGAACCCCTGGCCTAGAGGGTACCTCGTGGACCAAAGTAGATATTCGTACCTGGTGCAAATATACCGCCGTAGCCGATGACTTTCCTGATGAACCTGTGGAGGTCGTCTTTCTCCATGCATGTCTTCAGCACTACTTCAAGATCAACGGGATCTACCAATACTGCGCAAAACATCACCAAAGTTACAAAATTATTACAAATAAGACGTCCACGTTTCCCTTATTTGTAGGATATAACATCATCAAGAACAAATATTTCCAAATAGACCCACGTAGGAAATGAACCCATGACTTCGGCTCAGTGGCGTCATTATAACACCACTCCAGTGACCTGCCCCACTTATGCACGGCTAAGGCGGATATTACATTATAACATATCTATAACATACATCTGGAACATATTTATGTCGCAGCCGAATAGTGTAATGCGTCATTTTACATAACGCACTCGAGTCTTTACGACACATCGCCTTGTTGTTGTAAACCGGCTGCTTGATGAACAAGCGGATGGTTGTGATCGTGAACACGATGCGTTCAATGAAATGGCGTACCTGCGGTTAACCAGGCCGTAACAGTTTAAAATTGAGGGTCACATAATTTAGCTCTTATTATGACATTTTGTCTATGATTCATATATTATAAGTGTTATCTATCTATCTATCTATCTATCTTTTATTATATGTCATAGCAATCAATGTCTACCTAAATCGACTTCATTATATCTTAATTTTTTGATTTAAGTTTCAATTTATAAGTTACCTACCACCTCTATATTATGTCATAACCAGCTTACGCTTAGTTTGGGACCGCAACACAAAATATTGTATAATTTAGCTTGTGAAAAAATATATTATTACCATCCACATCTGTGAAAACTGGATCCAAGTGAATTTATTAGTTTCTAGTTTAGACGTTACATAGGTAGTGTATTGATGATTATCTAGTAGACTGGTACACTAATGTTTACCAATGCCTGATTAAACAACTTGCTAAGGCATACTTAGTAAGTACGTACATACTTAGATTCAAATTTCAATGAAGCGAGATCTACAAACAAAATATGTTACAGAATCGGTTATAATAAACGGTAATATCTTAGAGTTACTTTGCAAAATAGTTAATTGCGTTAACCCCGGCTATTACCACGGGTAACCTGCAATTAATATTAGTAAGGTAACTTACCGAAGTAAAGTATATGGCCAAGCCAGCCTGTTATCATGCCGTCGTGTTGAATGCTCTCATAGCTGTAGCGTTGTAGAGACGTCATTATCGCTGTGAAAATAATAATAGGTAAATTATTTCCAGAGAATGCAGCAGCACAATATTCACAATTGGTGCGAAAACTGGGACACATTTAAAATGATGAAAATATTATCTTCAGCTATATATATATAACTAAAAATAACGCTATTTTTTAAACGGCTTTAAAAAAATTGCGGAGGACATTTTTATACAACATGTGGAATAGATTGCCTCGGTAGGTAGTTCATTAAAAATGAAGTTAACTATTGAATTAAATGTGCGAATATATCATTTCACCGTGTATTTTTTACTAAAAACTGCAATAAACATTGTCAGGCAACCTGCATGTATGCGAGAACCTAGCTACCTAAAAGTTCGCGAACCACATGTGAAGTCCGCCAACATGCTCCCCACATTGAGGGGAGGCCCTTGCCGGCATAGCAGACTATTGCCTGAATTCTTTCCCGCATTGAGGACATTTTTACTATTTAAATTTATTAGATCTACGTATGTTCCTACTGATATTTGTAAGATTAACTCCGATGATCCTGTCCTAAACAAATTAGGGCCGATTCATATACAAGGAAACCAATTCACACTCAAACTCAAGGTGAGTATTATGTGCACAAGAATCGGTCATACAACTTTGTTTCCTTACTTGTGTTTTACAGCTCAAAAATGTAACGGATATTTTAAAAAAGAGCAACTATAGTGTTTCTTGCCCGTTCTTCTCCATAAGAACGGCATTCCGAACGGGTGGTAAAATTGTAGCTTAGCATTTTGTAACTATTTTAACGATTTATAAGAAATGTACTTGATGGTTTACATTAATAAAAAATATTCTGATTCTGATACAATTTAACGTTCATAAAATCCGAAAAAAAATGTTTTATTTTAATGTGTAGTATTTGCATAAATATAAGAAATCAATATGTTAACGTTCACAAACAAGAATCATCGACATCTTACCTTCTGTGCCGCCAACCAATCGATGAGCAATTCCGACCACTGGCAGTGTTTCCTTCGAGGCCGGGATGGCGGCCGCTAGCTCGTACATCCTTCGCCTGCTGAACCTAAACCACACTATCCACAAAATGAAAACGAGGAGCACCAACCACGCTATCATTGCGAGACTTTAAACAAAATGATTATTATAGGACAAGTAGTTTTTGTACAAAACTTATCTTGTATCACCCACAACCACTAACTTAATGGTCCCAAACTAAAGACCGCTTCTATATTTAAGCACCGTTTAATGGATTAGGGGCAAACCAAATAACACTATAGTACGAAAATATATGTTCCGAGCTTTGCATCGCGCGGGAATTTAATCCGCGAGCGTCCGATGCAGTGAGCCGAGCGACCTGCGCTCGAACCACAGACCAGCCGTCGTATGAGTCCAGTTCTTATTATTATTATTATTATATATTAATAATAGTTGTTGGTATAATAAATACGACGTGGTTATAGGCACGCGAGCCACTTCGTATGTCGCAGTGGAGAAAATGTGCCTGGATTTTATATGTCCATTTTCCTCGAGCCGTCCCTCAGCCTAGTGTTACCAGGTTTACCGATTTGAGCGGGATTTTTAATGGGACTATTTTCGTACCACGAATAGGCTGTTTACCGATATTTACACGGAGCGACGTCTATCTGCCCTCCGACACCCAACTTCTAGACATACTTGTGACCTGACAGGCTTCCGACTGCCCGTATACCGACATTAAGATGTTAGGATTATGACAGCTCGGACTGCCACCATAACACGATATCAGTATTATGATTATGCCACATATTCAAGAGCCAACAAAAGCATGCGCTGATCCATCGGGTATGTTAACCAACTAGGCTGCGCTTCTTCCTTGGTCTGCACTTCTATGATTATATATTGATACAAAAAGGTAGATTTCCACCTGTTCCGATTTGAAAAGCCTAATCGCAATTGTATAACGTTCTGTCCTGAAATTTTGTCATCAGGACCTGGCAGCACTAGTTAGCACGCACAATTTCAGCTAGGTAAACAACGGGGTCGGTGAGTTCATGGGTTTAACAGACTTCTAAACCATTAACTTACTTAACTATTAACCTTCTAAGTATAGAAGGGTGCTTACATAATATGGGATGTACATAATATATAAGTGCGGTACATAATCACCTTGGCCTGTATAGTGTGAGTGCTTATAACTTTTAAGATTTAATCTCCGATAAAAAAAAAATAACAAAATTAACAGTCTTCAAAAAATATCGAATTGTTTATTTCAGTTATTTCCATAGCGTTATGTCCTATGGCATCTTGCTCTGGGGTTGCTCTGCAAATCTTAATACTATCTTCATCTTGCAGAAAAGGGCAATACGAGCTATTTACGGCATGGGTCCTAGAGATTCCCTTAAGGATAAATTCAAAGAAATAAATATTCTAACTGTTGTGTCTCAATTTATTTATGAAAATCTAATGTATGTTAAGAAAAATATTCATAATTTTGAAAAAAGGAGTGATGTTCATGTTATTAACACTCGTAATAAGGACAAACTATCCGTGCATGTCACTCGTCTCCACAGAATAAATAATTCTTTTATGGGGCAATGTATACGCTTCTATAATAAACTTCCCAAAGGAATCCGAGATTTGCCCGTTAGTAAGTTTAAAAGAACTGTTAAAAGTATTTTATGTAGTAAGGGTTATTACAGAATCTTGGATTATTTGGATGATAAAGCAGCCTGGGACTGATCGCTCACATATCAATATTTATAATGTTAAAGTGTAGCGTGTGTGCGCCTCGCATGGCAACACACTGGAGCTTACTTTTTATAATATTTTTTTTGTAAAAATAATGGATAAAAAAAAGACAAGCCCGCTGAGTTTCTTGCCGGATCTTCTCAGTTGAGGTCGCGTTCCGATCCGGTTGTAGAGTTAAGGAAAAAATGTAATGACAATTTGTAAGTGCCCCCGTAGGCCTATACGAAATAAATGATTTGACTTTGACTTTGACTTTGAAACTAAAAACCAAATAATTATCTAATCTTGGAATCAACCTTGTCTAACTAAACCAAATATTTAACTAATGTGAAGTTGGTGACGGAGATCTGAGGTAACTAACATACAAAAAAATACAACCGAATTGAGAACCTCCTCCTTTTTGAAGTCGGCTACAAAAAGATCGGTTTCCGCCTGACAACAAATTATGTGCAGTCTCAAAGCCCATGGGTCAAATCTTGATGTAATTTTACTATAACTTATAATTTATAACGAAAATCGAAGGTTACCCCGGGAAAGAGACAAAAACAGTATCTCAAAATTTACCAGGCGACATATTAACATGCCTTTTAGGGTATTTTTACCCAGCCCATTTTATTATTCTGTTCCACAATGTGATCATTTTAATTATGTCTTATAAGCTGTGGATACGAAAGTAGACATATTTATTTGTTTACCAGAAGGAAAACACGAGTAGAGTTAACAAATGAAACAGTATTGGTAACGAAAACATATTCTATAAGTATATCTTGCCAGATTCAAAATCCTCTGTACAGTACGTTTTATGTGACGTTACAGAACTCAGCAAGTATATAGCCACGTCTACGTGATGAATGTGTAGGGTAAATGAAACGATCAGTTGGTATTCGCAGTATATCCACCGGATATTTAGTAATTTATTTCTCCTGAACTTTCACATGTACAGTGATAATCTACATTATGAACATCGTAGGCATATTTATTTTCGTACTTAAACTATAAAGAAAATAGGCATGTTATGTACAAAGTGATATAATGTTGACGAAAATTATTTTTGGAACTATTTATAAGCACTATACAATTTTACATATTATGAGAAATTACAAGCACATCGGTATACTACTATATGGTATAGTAATTTCGCTGCCATCGCGATAACAGTACTATTTAAACGTTAAATTCGATAAATAGCTAACTAATAACATAACTATAAAAAAAACTTTAGCATGTAAGTATAAATTAATTAAGAGTTAATTAAGAGCTTATATTTTATCTCTTCAAATCATTCATCATACTATTGATGTTTAGTCCGTCAAATCATTCAGAGACATTCTAAAACAAATATTCTCACCTAGCAACTAAATCTATCACGACTACTAGAGATGGTAAAAACCCGATACAATGTATAATGGTTCTTATTTGTATCGAAATTAAGTTTAATGTTATTGTATGGCACAAGTATAGTTTCTTTAACGGTAACATTGATGTAGTAATATCGTAAAAAACAGTTTGTGCCCCGTTTTGGTGTAAGCATTTTATAATTATTCGAATCTTAGTATATATTAGTTGCAGTTATTTTTCTTCTATGCGATCAAGCAAGAATCATAGATTGGGCGAGGGCAATATTTATAACTATTACAAGATATACAATTTATCTAATGGCCGAATCCAGAACAACCCCGCAGCCTTGAGCCTCTCTGGCGTTGCCCGTTGTCAGTTTGCGCCCAGCATTTGTGGGGCCAGCCCCCCAAGACTGCGCGGTTGTTCTGGATTCGGCCAAAGGTAAAGGTGTCTATAGCTCGATTTTTAGTAGGTAGGTAAGTATACTTTGATCAAGCTAACCTTCGTGTTTGGAAGTATTCTTTTATTCTATTTTTATTAAACGAGTTATTTACTGACGTTGAATGACGTTGGTAATTTAGGTATTTCATGAAAAAACATGATGTATACGACGCATAATTTACTGATACCAATAATAAAATTGGGTAGGAGCTGTATCCCAAGCTAGAGCTAACTCTGTTGTAGGAGTTAGGATTCTGAAAGACTAATGTAACCTTTATGGCGGTAAATATTATCAAATGCAACGTATACGCCTAAAAGTCCACTACATAAAATTCAAATTATATGTGAAATTTATTAAGATTCGTGCACTTGACGATATCATTAAAGTCCTAATCAATTAATAACTCTGTGGTTAAAATAAAACTAATTTTGCGGATTGCAAGACCTCTAGAAACTGTGGGCACTTTCTGCGTAGATCGGACCGCAAGCAACAACTAAATATGAGGGTACCCCAGTACAAACTATGACACTAGGATGTCAGACACCTCAGTCCTCCCGTGACCATGGAAGCTGTAAAGCAGCCGAAGCGTCGGGAACGAATAAACATTAAATAAATGCGATAAAATCCGCAAAACTAGTTTTATTTCAATGTGTAGTTTTCGAGTAAATATAAGAAATCAATATGTGAGCTCTATGGTTGATCAATGCAACATGGAAAGTATGATGCAACGCAAAATGTTTGTAAAGTGCGTACCTGGAAGAATACACAACGTTTCCGTGGTGGAATCTATACTGGAGCGCTAGATGAGACAACGCGCAGTCAAAAATACCAGCTCCGCACTGTCACACAATTCCGATTATATCTACGTGGGTTAACAACACGCACAATAGGCATGATGACTGATTTTGAAAAACTGTTTTATAATATTCTAAGGTATCTACTATTTCCAAAAAAATATATTATTTCGGCAGGAAACTAATTTTTATTAGAAAAAAACGCTATTTAAATTGTAATTTTAAAATTCGCTCCAAAACGATCGCCGGTGTCATGGCGTCTGCTTGTGACGTCACTATTATGCAAACTGACCGCAAACACATCAAATCAGTAATTTACGTATATAAATATTGTAAAGAGTATGGAGTTTATCTTATTACTCTTTGCTGATAATGTTGCGGTTGCTTGGCAACAGGTTTTATATTGTTTGTGTCAAAAATGGTAAATCCTTGTTCCATGTTTTGAGAACACAAAACTATGTAATTGATCGATAGAAATCACGAAATACTTTATAAACGCAGGTAAAAACAATTACTAAGAGCAGAGATCGTCGAAGTTTGTACGAAACTTAGCGATGTTTACAATGTGTACATGCTCGTGGCGTAGTTCACTCTGATTGGTGTTCAAGTTATCATGGCGGACTGTTGAATTTTGTAGTTTTATTTTATTAAATAAATTATCAATCTCGCCCTAAATCTGTAAATAAATACATTTTTCAGAACCTATTAATCCTATCTCATTAGATAAACACATTATTTTAGTGATTCTTAGTTACTGTCATCATGCCTATTATATAGGCTGATGTTAATATTATTTATATAGACTGATTTGGAAAGGGTATACTAAGCCTTGAACCTAAACCTGAAAAAAAATTGTTCGCAGCAAATCACAATAGTCATTTTGTTGGATTAGTATTTTTTTTTTAAATCGAGATATCGAAATTCTGACTTCACATAGTGTTATAAATGCGTTAATAAAGTCCAGGTCCAGGCTTAGTTTTCTGAATCATCCTGAAGAAGGTATAACAATAATAGTGCGAAATATTTCAAGAAGACCGTCAAAAAGTTTTAATCGATTGCCCATAAAAAAAAAATAACATCACCAATACTAAATGCAATCCGTTACTGGTTCTCTTTTTTGAATAATAAAGAAACACCATTAACATAAGGAACACATTAATTTATATATAAACCTGTTCGGTACGACCTGCTTGGTAACCTATTAATATATAATTTACTTTAATAAAAATGTAATTGATTGCTGTCTGTACATAGAAGATAATATGTATATGAGAAAAACTATTATTGCGGGCATTTATCAATGGAACCCAACCCATTCGCATTCGCAATGGAACCCAAAACAATTATTGTTACCATTTTTGTCTGTGCCTTTGTGCGCGCTAATCTCAGAAACAGCTTAACCGATTTGGGTGCGGTTTTCACTACCAATAGTGGTAAGCTTTACTTACAATTTAGTGCTTGTTTTATTTCAATCAGTTCATAAATAAAAGTTCACAATTTAAAGACGCGGACGAAGTCGGAGACAACAGCTAGTATTAAAGAAGTTACTAAATTGGTTATAACAAAATCTAAACTACTCGTATAATTGGATTATGCGCGTGTACGTTGCTTTTATACGCTGATTATATAAGCACCAAGGAACCGCTACCTTTATTAGAAAATAGTTAAAAAACTAAATACTTATGTGTAAACATTCCACTTTTATTTTTTTACTTGCAATGACAGGATCTTCGATTTCAAATTTAACATACCTACTCTAATTTTAATCTGTGGATTCTTTATTACCGGACATCTTGGGAGAATTTTAAAAAGTCAAGTTATATCATTTCCATTTTCTCGCGCGGTAATAAACACAAAATGGTTAATATCCCGACTTACAAATTATTTATCATTGAATCATTCTTTTTGTAAAATAAAACAACACTGACAACTTCACTCTTCTTTCTTTACGAAATGAAATGCGATGTAATAAAATGGATATGCAAATGGCCTCAACCACAACTTAGCGGGTATTTTGCCAATATCACGTAATTAATAGCAATAAAACATTCAATAAATACACATTATATATAAAATAATGGATGTGACATAATGATATGAATATGGCGTCCTCGACAACTTCACTCTTCAACTTTCCGCCAAAAAATCCCTTAAGTCATCTGTCTGTAACAGTACTACTTATAAGAAATAAATGTTAGGCAATCTTTTTCGCGCCATTTGATCATTAAGTTCTTCTTTCCAGAGCTATCTCGTATCCGTCTACTGCCTTCATCATGATGTCAAGCTTGACTCTGAAGTGTGGCTTCGGACTGTTCTCTACGTCGTCGATTACTTTATATTGGCGCAGTATCGCTGATAGAGCCGCCTTTATTGACATCAAGGCGTATTGATACCCTGTGAAAAGAGAATCAGTGACTATGATAAAATAAACTAATATACTTACTATACTATCGCTATTATTATATATACTATTATGGAATGAGGTGAATGGGAACAGAAGAGCTCATCTCTAATACGCGGCTTCGCTGGTTTAAATGAAGTTTGTTTGTTTTTATAAACAAGACTAACCAGTAGCATTAGGCCGTGCGCTCTGTGCAGGATGTTATTTTATAAGTCTAATAATTTGAATTATGACTTTAGGAATATTATCTTTATAACCTACTGTCGGCCCTATTTAAATATTTTACACTATTATTGTTACACCTTATATAAGTACTTCATTTATTTATCTTTGAGAATTTTCGACGCAAGTATAATAATTCTGTGAAGTGTTATTGGGATGTACTCATTACCTGAATTAGACAGCCATTGATATTGGTAGAAGATAAACATGATTGAATAGAGATCAATGTAATTAGTTGTGGGCAAATCAATGGATTAGTATTGCTCAGATCATGTGATCAACTCATTGGTAATAACAAACTTACCAACACAATTTCTAGGTCCATTATTGAACGGCATAAAACTACAAGGGTTCACTATGTTGAACCGTTCTGGTAAAAACCTGTCGGGGTCGAAATGTTCAGCATCGGGGCCCCAATACTTGGGGTCGCGGTGGGCCCCCTATATTGAGATCGCGACCCCTGACCCTGCGGGTAAGGTGCGACCTGATGCTGTAAAAATAACTTTAGTTATGGTTATAAGTATTAACAGTGAATTCTTCATTTAAACCTTGTCTCGTCTGTAAGACTTTTGCATAGTATTTTGAAACTTACGTAAGGTAATTTCCTCCAAAACTTTCCGAATAATGAAAGGCACGGGTGGGTAAAGCCGCAACGACTCTTTGATGACTCTCTCCAAATATTTCATCTGTGTCAGATCCTCCTTTACAAGCGGACGGTTTGAATCACCAAATACTTCACATAATCTTGAAAAATACAATAGGTATTTTACACACCACTGACATTTTATTGCGTGCATGGGTCTGGCTACTTAAACATCCATCTACCAAATGATTTTGTTTATATTTGGACAGAATTGTATTCAATCCTTCCTAACGATCGACAGCTTTATAAGGAGGTACGAAGTCTACATGAAGTAATGGTCAGAATAGTTACGGTTTGAACTTAAAGCATGCGGACAAGTTATTGTTCGAGCATCTTATACTTACTCCTCCTATACTTTCTCTTGTATATGCGGGTATTTACCCAGCAATTTCAACGTATACCTGGTAGAGACCGCGGACGTGTCAGTTCCCGCGACGATCATTGTTAAAATTTCCTCCCTCAATTCAATATTTGTGTAGCCCTTCTCTCCGCCAGATAGCTTGATCAGTATATCTAGGAATGTTTGATTTGTGTACATTCCCAAATCTGGTGAAAAAAAGGAATTTGGAATTCGGTTGGTTGTGTTAGGTTGGTAACGATACGATTAGAATTTGTGTTACATACCGTATTTAAGTTTTGCCTCAGGTTTTATTTTTCTTTTTCTAATATTAACTCCTCTCTTTTCTTTTTGATCACCTGTAAATAAACATGACGTAATTTTTGAACATCACGTACTTTAGAATTTGTCTTAACCTCTGATATAACCTATGTATAGTAGTTAGGTACTATATAATCGCATAATTAGGTAACTATAAACGCATTTACTGTATAAACTAAGGACTCTTTTATAGGAAAACCTTTAAAAGAAATCCGCTTCATAGAAGATGGCAAAAAAATTACCTCGTCAGTAAAATCGTGCATCACGGATATTGACTTCTGGTGCTGCCTGTATCGTGGGTACAGCTTGTATAGCCAGTCCGGCTGCAGCCACAGGTGGAATATCTTCTCGCACACTAGGTTCAGGATGCGACACATTGCGTTCAGGAACGGAGACTCTGAATCACCTTGGGCGTTTATATTTACACCCATCGTCGTTTCTATTGGGAAAAATAAATGGTGTAGAAAAGTAATAAGGTGACTAGCATCGCTAATCAAACGAGGGCGTGCAAACGATTGGTTTAAAATTTCCAATTCCTGGTGCATCTGTATCTATATATTATTATTATATATTATAGTATAGGTAATAACATTAGACATTGCGTCGTGTCAAGGAAAAGAGTAAAGGAGGACATTGAATTCATTAGCAACAATTTTGACAACGACCTAGAAGCCCCAAGTTTTATTTACACAGTCAATTTTGTAGTAATAATAATATGAATTCTAATATTTTCTGTGTTTTTACTGCCACGACAGGGGGTCGCAAGTGACGCAAGTGTGCCCTTGCACCCTCCTACCGGCGCCCATGCTGGCTGGCCCGCTCTTTCGCACGCCCGCTCTAGCCTCAATCACCTCACCGCTCGTGGATTGCCCGCTCGTGATGATCTCAAAAGAGACCACGGTACTTTGCTTTGTAGCTGGTATGTACTTTTAGGATGCTTGCCTGTGTTATTATCCTCAAATTGTGCAGACGTAGCCTAATGCAAAAGGAATACAAAGCAGTCATAGCCATATTGACAGAACGCTTGCCTCGTACGAGGATCGCAGGTTCAAGCCCCGGCTCGCACCTCTGGGATTTTTGAATTTCATGTGCGAATCTCATCGTCAACTATGATTATCACTTGCTAAACGGTGAAGGCAAACATCGTTTGGAAACTCATACATGTACTTATATATGAGAGAACTCCTCGAAATACGTGTGTCCGCCAGCCTAACTGGGCCAGCGTGGTAAACTATGGCCTAATCCCCTTCGCATTGATGAGTGGCCCGTGCCCAATTATGGGACATTAAAAGGGCTGGTATTATTATTATTATTTCCGTTATTTTGTATGAAATCAAAGACCACGTAAGTACATTATGCAACTCACATTAAACAGCTACAGTTAAATGGTCGTTTGAACTCATCCTAAGTTACAAAGCTTATAAAACCAACTCACGGCATACAGAGTCCAGTGTATACGTCGAGAGGAACGGCCATGATGCGAACTTCCCTGTGCCAACTTTGTGTAACAAATGCTGCACCATTTTCTCACTCTGCTCGGCGAACACGTACACGAAGGTATCCACTATCTTGGGACTGAAAGCCGGTACCAGGATCTTTCGACGACGACTCCAGATGGGAACTGTGTAACATTGTTGACATAGGCAATCCATCCATCCAACAGCCGGTTGACATCCACTGCTGGACATAGACCACCCCCAACGACTTCCAGACAACACGCTCTCGTTTGCACCCGTGTAATGTCACCGGTCCAATTAGTGCGGTAGTCCTACACTACGTCTATTCTATAACCTTTCCACCCCAATGGCCATTTATATAAATATAGATACCAAGGTCACTACCAACTGTACCAATCGAGTCGTCATTTATTTAACTGTACCAAAACTAAATACTAAGCAACTGGGTTACATGAATTATAAAACAGTTGCGTGTACATTTTTGGATTTTCAAACTGGACTTTCAAAACAATGCTTGCTTAGCCGCGTTTTACCTCCTTTTGATATACTTTATATCCTGTTTGGCTCACTTTCGACGCATTGTTTTGTGGTCGCATGCGTGTCGTGTTTGCAAATTTTATTTCGACTACATTTTTGATGGATGGATGAACGATTGGTGAGGGATGTTTCTTTGATATTCGGGCGTGAAAATGCATTTATATTGTTCATTATGATACAACATAGGCCATGGAATAGTTAATTGCTAAATATTTCCATTCGACTATACTACCAGTATTCTACGCAGACCAAGTTCGGTTGCTGTATGGTTTTTGTTTTCATCGTAGGTACCTATACACCTACAATTAAAACTGTAGGTGGTTGTTCATTTGTAATATCCGAATTTAAATTTCAAAGTCAATAAGAGCGTTGCACACTTTGTATATAATTCAGCATAACCTAGAGGATACCTCATGGACCAAAGCAGGTACTTATCAGTACCTGGTGCATATATACTGCCGCAGCCGACGATTTTCCTGATGAACCTGTGGAGGTCGTCTTTCTCCATGCATGTCTTCAGCACTACTTCAAGATCAACGGGATCTACCAATACTGCGCAAAACATCACCAAAGTTACAAATAAGACGTCCACGTTTCCCTTATTTTTAGGATATAACATCATCAAGAACAAATATTGACTAAATTGATTGAATTTGACTCTTTACGACACAACGCCTTGTTGATGCACACCGACTGCTTGATGTACAAGCGGATTGTTGAGATCGTGAACACGGTGCGTTCAATGAAATGGCGTACCTGCGGTTAGCCAGATCGTAACAGTTTAAAATTGAGGGTAACATAATTTAGCTCTTATTATAACATTTTGTCTATGATTCATATATTATTGGCATTAAATATATGTCATAGAAATCATTGTCTACCTCATTCAACATAACTTTATTTTCATTCATAGATTTAAGTTTCAATTTATAAGTTACCTAAAACCTCTGTAAGTCTCTTATATTATGTAATAAACAGGATCCCAAGATACAAGCTTACGCTTAGTTTGGGACCGCAACACAAATAATTTGTAATTATGCTTGTGAAAAATAAATATTATTATTATCATTCACATCAGTGAAAACTGGATCCAAGTGATTTTATTAGTTACTAGTTTAGACGTTAGATAGGTACTGTATTAATGATTATGTAGTAGACTGGTAAAATATTTTTTACCAATGCCTGATTAAACAACTTGCTACGGCATACTTAGTAAGTACGTACATACTTAGATTCAAATTTCAATGAATTGAGATCTACAACAAAATATGTTACAGAATCGGTTATAATTACCACGGGTAACCTGCAATTAATATTAGTAAGGTAACTTACCGAAGTAAAGTTTATGGCCAAGCCAGCCTTTTATTATGCCGTCGTGTTGCATGCTCTCATAGCTGTAGCGTTGTAGAGACGTCATTATCGCTAAGAAAAATAATAATAGGTAAATTCTTTCCAGGGAACTTCTTCGAGAAAAATAATAATAGGTAAATTCTTGAGGGGAGGCCCCTGCCGGCATAGCGGACTATTGCCTGAATTCTTTCCCGCATTGAGGAGGGGAGGCCCCCTTGCCCCACAATAACATATTAACAGGGCTATTTATTTTTACTATTAAAATTTACTCAATAATATTAGATCTACTTATGTTCCTACTGATATTTTTTAGATTAACTCCGATGATCCTGTCCTAAACAAATTAGTGCCGATTCAAATTCAAGGAAACCAGTTCACACTCAAATTCAAGGTGAGTATTCTGTGCACAAGAATCGTTGTCGTATAACTTTGTTTCCTTACTTCTGTTTAACAGCTCAAAAATGTAACGGATATTTTAAAAAAGAGCAACTAGGTATGGTGTTTCTTGCCCGTTCCTTTCCATAGGAACGGCATTCCGAACGGGTGGTAAAATTTTAGCTTAGCATTTTATAACTATTTTGACGGTTTAAAAGAAATGTACTTGATGGTTTACATGAATAAAAAATATTCTGATTCTGATACAATTTAACGTTCATAAAATGATTTTAAAGATATTTTAATAAATTTTAAATGTTTTATTTCAATGTGTAGTATTTGCATAAATACACAAACCAGAATCATCAACAACTTACCTTCTGTGCTGCCAACCAATCGATGAGCAATTCCGATCACTGGCAGTGTTTCCTTCGAGGCCGGGATGGCGGCCGCTAGCTCGTACATCCTTCGCCTGTTGACCCTAAACCACACTATCCACAAAATGAAAACGAGGAGCACCAACCATGCTATCATTGCGAGACTTTAAACAGAATAATTATTTTACGACAAGTAGTTTTTGTACAAATCTTATCTTATATCACCCACAACCACTAACTTAATGGTCCCAAACTAAAGACCGCTTCAATATTTAAGCACCGTTTAATGGATTAGGGGCGAACCAAATAACACTAAAGTACGAAAATATATGTTCCGAGCTTTGCTTCGCGCGGGAATTTATCCGCGACATCCGATGCAGTTAGCCGAGCGACCTGCGCTCAAACCACAACCCAGCCGTGGTATGAGTCCAGCTCTTATTATTATTATTATATATTAATACTAATCGTTGGCATAATGCATACGACGTTGTTATAGGTATGCGAGCCACTTAGTATGTCGCTGTGAAAAAAATCTACCTGGATTTTATATGTCCATTTTCCTCGAGCCGTCCCTCAGCCTAGTGTTACCAGGTTTACTGATTTGAGCGGGATTTCTAATGAGTCTATTTTCCTACCATGATTAGGCTGTTTACCGATATTTACACGGAGCGACTGCTATCTGCCCACCGACACACTACTTCTAAAAATACTTGTGACCTGACAGGCTTCCGACCACATATTCCAGAGCTAACAGCTGCATGCGCTGATCCATCAGATGTGTTAACCAACTAGGCTGCGCTTCTTCCTTGGCCTGCACTTTCATGATTGTTAAAAAAAGGCTAGATTTCCACCCGATATCCCGATTCAAAAAGTCTAATCGCAATTTTATAACGTTCTGTCCTGAAATTTAGACATCAGGACCTGGCAACACTAGTTAGCACGTACAAATTCAGCCAGGTAAACAACGGGGTCGGTGAGGTCATGGGTTTAACAGATTTCTAAACCATTGACATACTTAACTATTAACCAAATGTGGGAAGTGGAACCCACCACTGACCCGCGGCTTGTCAACTTCACCAACTATAAACAGGACGGCTGGGCTCATTCGTAGCCCAGCCGTCAAAGCGGTCTAGTTTGTGTTCTGGTGTGTACTAGATTGCCTTGTATGTGGAGAGCGATTAATAATATAATATCGAATAATAAATAATCGGAATTTAATTACCCCCGCACGTAACAATATTCTATAAGTATATTTTGCCAAATTCAAAATTCTCTGATAAGTACCTTTTAAGTTACGTTACGGAACTCAGCAAGTGTATAGCCACGTCTAAGTGTTCAATTTGTAGGGTAAATGAAACGATCAGTTGGTATTCGCAGTATATCCACCGGATATTTAGTAATTTATTTCTCCTGAACTTTCACATGTACAGTGATAATCTACATTATGAACATCGTAGGCATATTTATTTTCGTATTTAAACTATAAAGAAAATAGGCATGTTATGTACAAAGGGATATAATGTTGACGAAAATTATTTTTGGAACTATTTATAAGCACTATACAATTTTACATATTATGAGAAATTACAAGCACATCGGTATACTACTATACGGTATAGTAATTTCGCTGCCATCGCGATAACAGTACTATTTAAATGCTAAATTCGATAAATAGCTAACTAAAAACGTAACTATCAAAAAAAACTTTAGCATGTAAGTATAAATTAATTAAGAGTTAATTAAGAGCTTATATTTTATCTCTTCAAATCATTCATCATACTATTGATGTTTAGTCCGTCAAATCATTCAGAGACATTCTAAAACAAATATTCTCACCTAGCAACTAAATCTATCACGACTACTAGAGATGGTAAAAACCCGATACAATGTATAATGGTTCTTATTTGTATCGAAATTAAGTTTAATGTTATTGTATGGCACAAATATAGTTTCTTTAACGGTAACATTGATGTAGTAATATCGTAAAAAACAGTTTGTGTCCCGTATTTGTGTAAGCATTTTATAATTATTCGAATCTTAATATATATTAGTTGCAGTTTATTTTTCTTCTATGCGATCAAGCAACAATCGTAGATTGGGTGAGGGCAATATTTATAACTATTACACAAAGTATATGAACATATTTAATATTATTCCTAAACATTATACGTAAACATAATGTTTAGGTATAATGATATCGCACTTAGTAGTTATATGACTCTTATACCTATTTCATTTCATTCGAAAACATTGTGGAATTTAAAGTTGCACAAATCTCTTTCTTCATTCACTTTGAATTACCCACGTTGTACCTATAATATTGAAGCAGTCAAAATCTGAGATCAATGAATAAATAGTTGAATCGTTAAACGAATTAAGTGTACATTTAATTTGTTTAACAAATCAACTATTTGTTCATTCACGAAAAAGTAAGTTTTATAAAATATAAGCTGCCTAATTCAAAAGTAACTGCAAAACAATACTGAACTTTTTTTGTGAATTCGGATAGATATTCAATTAATTTAATGGCCGAATCCAGAACAACCGCACAGTCTTGAGCCTGTCTGGCTATGCCTGTTGTCACCTTGCGCCCAGCATTTGTGGGGCCAGCCCCCCAAGACTGCGCGGTTGTTCTGGATTTGGCCAAATTTAAAGATGCCTATATATACTGGTTCCATTTCTTTATTTTCTAGATGACAGTTCCTGTGGAAACTTAAACGAGCGTCTTTTTTACATTCTGTATACATCTATACATATAAATAAAATTGGAGTGTCTGTTTGTAATATTAAAATAACCGCTTTGTACTAAGTGCATTTGGATGTATACACGTTACCTATACCGAAACAACATTTTTTACAATTTTTGTCTGTCTGTCTGTCCGTCTGTCTGTCTGTCTGTCTGTCTGTCTGTCTGTCTGTATGTCTGTCTGTCTGTTTGTTCCGGGTAATCTCTGAAATGGCTGGACCGATTTTGACGGGACTTTCACTGGCAGATAGCTGATGTAACAAGGAGTAACTTAGGCTACTTTTATTTTAGAAAAAAACATAGGATCTCACGAAAAACAATCAAAACCAATGTTGCAGCGTTGTGCCTGATTAAGTTTGATAGCAACAACCTGAAATGCGTCCCGCGGGCTCAGAACCCGCGACCAGGCTATTGCCAACAGTTGTGTCTTAGTTAAATACCACGCGAACGAAGTCGCGGGTAACAGCTAGTTGTTTAATAAAAATATGATGCTTACGCACGTACAAGGTCATAGCAGGATCGGAGAAACTTATAGGGATGGAGCTATCGATAAACGTAACACGATAACAGACACGATATTTTTTTACAAAGTGTAAGAAACTAAACTATTCATTACAAGATGTAATTATATTATGTTGATTCTTTATTTATTTATTTTAATCGAAATCTGATGAATCATCACTGTCACTCAATGAGCTCTCCCCAACATTTATTATAAGTTCCTGTACTTCTATATTATTTTGATTCTATTTTATGTTTATTATTTGAATGTTTTTGTTGTATTTGTCTTTGTTCGAAACATAATAAATATATGGGATCGATATCATTGCTTATTTGGTCACAACACTACAACTATCAAATTAGAACTGTCATCGAGAATGTAAAGAAATGGAACTAGTATAAACGAGTTATTTACTGACGTTGAATGACGTTGGTAATTGGAGTATTTCAAGCAAAAACGTGATCTATATATGGCGCATAAATTATTAATAACAATAATAAAATTAGATAGGAGCTTTATCCCAGGCCACGGCTAACTGGGTTGTAGGAGCCAGGATTCAGGATTTGGTCGATAATATCAAATGCAACGTACACGCCTAAAAGTCCACTAAATAAAATACAAATAATTTATACAAATTATTAAGATTCGTGCACTTTATGATATCATTAAAGCACTAATCAATGGTATTATTGGTATATGGTTGAAATAAAAGTAATTTTGCGGATTGCAAGACTTCGAGACACTGTGAGCACTTTCTGCGTAGATCGGACCGCAAGCAACAACTAAAAATGAGGGTACCCCAGTTCGAACGACACTAGGACGTCAAACACCTCAGTCCGCCCGTGAGCATGGTTGCTATGAAGCAGCCGAAATGTCAGGATTGTAAAACACAATATAAACGCGATAAAATCCGCAAAATTGGTTTTTGAATTTGAATGTGTAGTTTTGGAGTCAATATAAGAAATGAATGTGTGAACTCAATGGTTCTCAATGCAACATAGAAAGTATGATGCAACGCAAAATGTTTGTAAAGTACGTACCTGGCAGAATACACTGCAAACTATTTCCGTAATGGAATCTCAGATACTGGAGCGCTAGATGAGTCAACGCGCAGTCAAAAATACCAGTTTCTCACGGTCAGGTCAATTCCGATTCTATCTAAGTGGCTTAACGACACGCACATGTATACAGGCCGATGTTAGTATTATTTATACAGGCTGATTCGGAAAATTTATAATAAGCCTAGAACCTTAACCTAAAAAAAATGGTTCGTAATAAATCACATCAGTGATTTTGTTGGAGACATACTTTTTAAATCGAGATATCGAAATTCTGACTCCACATAGTGTTATAAATGCGCTAATAAATTCCAGGTTCCAGGCTTGGTATATCCTCTTTGAATCGTCCTGAAGAATGTATAAAAATAATATTAAAGACCATCAAAAGGTATTAATCGAATCGCCAAAAACAACACCATACTAAATGCAATCCGTTCCTAGCTTTTTTTTTTTTAATATAAAGTATCACCATTAACACAAGGAACACATTTATTTGTATATAAACCTGTTCGGTGTGACCTGCTTGGTAACCTATTCATATATATTTTACTTTTATTGTTACACCCACGGTTACACATTATGTTAACATATAATAAGTAACTGAACGCTGTCTGTACATAGAAGATATATGAGAAAAACTATTATTGGGGGCCTTAACCAACGCAATGGAACAATGATTGTCAGATTTTGTGTCTCTGCGTTTGTGCGCGCCAATCTCAGGAACGGCTTAACTAATTTGTGAGCGATTTTTAATACCGATTGTTGTAAGCTTCACTTACAATTTAGAGATTGTTTTATTTCAATCAGTTTATAAATAAAAGTTCTATAAATTTAAAGACGCGGTCGAAGTCGGGAACAACAGCTAAAGTAAAGCTATTAAATAAATTACTAAATTGGTTATAACAAAATCTAAACTATAATTGTATTATAAGCGTGTACGTTGCTTTTATACGCTGATTATATAAGCATATATAAGCACCAAGGAACCGCTACCTTGATTAGAAAAAAGTTTATAAAACTAAATATGTGTAAAAGACCTTCCTACCATTCAATCATACTTTATTTATATTAAATAATACCGAACCTGTTCGCAAATAATAATAAAGCTGCACTCGGTTTCGTGAGGATCTCCCTAACTTATTCAGCAGTACTACTTTAATCTATGTTTAATGTCTTAGAACTGGGATAAAGGTCTATCTATATTTGCGTAGCACTATTTGAGAAAAGTGGGCTATAAGAATATGTTTAGACAAACTCTATTAATAAAATACTGAAATCATAACGTATCTAACAAATTGTGAAAGATATTAGCAAAATTTCACTGTACAAATTACTGCCTACATATTTATTTTTTACCAATTTGCAAAGCAATATTTTCAATGATTTTCCCCCAAATATAATGTTTTCGTTCATTTACAATGCCATTACTATGCTACATAAAGGTGTATACATACTTCATTCTGGAATAACCTTTACCATTGTACATTTATTACAACTTCTATAAATTTGGACCGGAAACTCTAAACCGGATGAATATTTGTCTTTTTTAAACAGTATTTAAAAAAATCATTTTTTTCAAATGATGGACTAGCATTTATAATTTAACAAATTGAGTTTAAAAACATACCGATAATCACAATCTGTAGGTAGCTATTCAATTATAAATGATATCGCTCTTTAAAGCTGCAGTTTAACATTTTTATTTCAGCGGATATTTTTAGCAGTAACAAATAATGGCCAGATTCCATCATTTATTTTTGCTTTAATAATCGAACATCGTCGACAGCAGGTATTATTACCTTAAAAAATAAATGCACAATATAGACCTGTAATAGTAGAAAAAATACAACCTAAGCGACATTAATATTTTGTGATGAAATGTTCTATTCGCCTATTATAATGTTTCTAACTTGAATTTATCCGTAACACTAGCTGCGTGATGAGAATGTTTAATAAATAACATGAACGCGAGAAATACCTTTTGGAATAGGATTTAAACTATTCTATTGGATACCTAGGTAATTGAGATGTCTTAAATTCGTTTTGAAAACCGTGTGCTCATAGCCTGACATTCCCCATGATTCCTACTCTTAAAAAAAAGGAAAAATCAAATGTCGTCTATAAATATTGTATAATTATTTTAAATAACTTCTTTGCAATAATGCTAACATGCGATTTACAGCCGTATTTTAGTGCAGAGTGAGCACACGTTCCCCTGATCGGGTGCCTGATATTATGTATGTTTGAGCACCAACATATTCGAAATCAGCAGATCATGAATACTTAATAAAACTTAAAAAAGAAATTACACTTAAATAAAACCGTTCATACATCGCACACTTCTAACAAATACAGTTTCGTAACTTACGTACCATCAACGAATTCATTCAAAATACATTGTAATAAAGCTCAAGTCTAAAAATAAAATCACATCTCATTAAATATCTTTGGGTACAACCAAATAAAATTATTTAAGTATAGCGTACAAAAATACAAAAAAATATATATACGAGAACCTCGAGTAGACAGGGATGTAAAGCGAAGCTTGCGTTTACTATACAATGGAAGTTGTAATTTACGCCGCAGCCGACAACGTGGTAAAAATACCACGTATTCACTACCAGTACGCTAAGCAGGAACTCCTAATGTAGTCAGTATTTCATTGAGATAGCATCCTGTCGCTGTCATTCTTATATATGATATCTGCGATGTGCGCAGGACAGGGAATGCTTACGTAAAGAAATGAAAAAAAAAATTGGGCTCGAGCCACAGATCTATTGCATTAACATCGTGTAGGCATCCATAATACTATAACGCACGCCTACAGCCTGTCACCACACAGACCAGACCGAAGGAATATTTTACACAATATAGTTCATTGACAGTAGATACATACGGTACTCCCAGACGTTGCTTAAAAGTCAGTCAACCTGCCCAGAGCGACGTTGTTGTTGCAATAGCTGAGATTCATTGGTCACAGTAGATCCTGCACGTGGGATGTGTCCAAGTTGGTGATGAGGGTTTTAAGGAAGGTCATTTCTTTGCGCGCGTTCTCGAGTATTACGCGCGGGTCCTGCGAGGTGCATCGGAGGCAGTTGGGCGCGAACACCATCGCGAGGTTGGCCGAGTCCATTTTGGTTTGACTTACCACTTCGGGCGCAGTGAATTGTTGTAGGAAGCTTATCAAGTACGTGAGTACCTGGAAACAGTAAGTGTCCGTTAGCATAATATAGTGTTGAGGACGCAGGCGCCTTACTGACTATAACCGTCGTGGCGAAATAAAAATTGTAAAATATGTCTTATACACTATGCTAAGTATACTCTGATACAAATCAGTTGCTGGAAAAATTGGAGTGTACCAACCAACTATTGTATTACGAATAAATGTATGTATGATTTATAGGATCTCTTTTATAAATCATTTATATATATTTATAGGACATTTTCACAAAAAAAAATAACAATAAACTGCCATTTTCCAAGAAAGTTACAATCAATGGCATGTCATCAAAAAACATTTTTCATAAGAAAAAGTTGGATGAAGCGAAACGGTGCCGGAGTGATTAAGGTAACGCCCATATGAGGGCAAATTACAAAAAGTAACCTGGATCCTCTCAGTCCAGTAAGCCCAATGATATATTCTCTATTCACAAGACTACAAGACCATTTTTAGCGTGATGTAGAAGTAGGATTTAACATACTAATATGATAGGCTCGCACATATCTAGTATATCCTTGTTTGGTAAGTTGTAAATGTTTCCAAGCGACTCACGAGTCTGTTGATGGGCGGCAGGCGGTGCAGCGCGCGCGTGCAGGCGGCGAAGTCGCTGCCGGCGTGCACGCAGGCCGCGTACAGCGCGTCCGGGATCAGCGGCTCGTACAGCTCGCGGTACCACAGCTTCAGCAGGCTCGCCGGCGCGTGCGCGTCTGCCGGGCGGGGGGGGGACACATACACATACACACATGCACAGTGCTGCTGCAGTCGCCGGCTGCAGGAAGCGGTGCGGGCTGCCTCACCCGAGCGCTGACCTATGCCTCGTTTGTTAGCCCGCACTCGACATTATTTCGAGCCTGCTCCCCTCTAGTCTAAGGCGTCCCTCCTTTTGTCATTGACAAAAGAAGTTGAACGTGCTCTTAAGGTAATATATTTTTTTATTGTCTGTATCACTCCTATGACCCCTTGTTATGTTTTAACTAAATCACTTCTTTTTCGATAATATCCGTTACTGTCCGGGATTCTATTGAATGCTCTGGTCACATCTGAAAACCATCGCTGTAGCCTACTAGACACAGCACATGCTAATATGGAAGACATTTTCGGTCACCCCATCCCCACTTTTCAGAAGGTGAATTTACTAGGTACCTCTTATTTTCCATGTTTTATGAATATTTGTATGTTCTTTACGTATGTTGGTGATAATATAGAAATAATTATTGTTTAATCTATAAAATTTAACTTACCGGTCAAAGTAGAAGCGTCAGGCAGCTCCCAATTGTCTATTTTTGCCTTCAGCGCATTGACTTCGTCCACGTCGGCTGACACCCTGAATATACCCTCGGTCTCCCGTCCATTCAAGGCCAGCACCTGCTGGGACAGCGCCACCTGGACCCAGGGCAGCTGGCGGTTCGGAAACCGTTCCTTCTGAAGCGTCATCACTTCTGACAGTGTGTTGCCGAACATTGATTGACGGAAGATTTGTATCTGAAAATAATGTTGCTCGTTAGTGATAAAGTTCTGGCCTACTCGAGTTGACTTCTACTACGGGTCTTCCTGACATGAATTTTAAAGATAATTTTATTTTTAAACCACAACTGGCCCATACATAAATGTTTATTGAAAGAGCCCGTAGGACCAGGATTAAAATTAATTACTCATTAGGAACAGAAATTATCATAAATAGTAGGCATATAACCTGACAAGGTAGGTGCACTATTTTTTCAAACCTATTGCCATTTGTTCACTATTTACCTTATAGCGAGGAGGAGGATTGGCTGAGTACGCAGTGGCGAATTTCACACAGCTTTTGTTTAACACTCATATTCTGACAAAGCTTACCCTAGCTTGGTCGATATCGTCAGTGGTAGGTTTCCGAGGCTGCCTTTTACCTCCGAAGCCGATTCTCTCCAATCGCTTGCAAGCCACGCCCGCGTAGTGAGACACTTGAACGTGTATTGGCCATTTACCCACCTAGAAGCAAATAACACGAACTAAATTTCATGCAACAAAACAATGTGATCTTCCAAACTGTAAATTAGATAACGAGGAATACGTATACTTATAATGGAATCCTAGTATGGGAAACACTGTCAAGTGTTTCGTGGCAAAAAGATGATTTTCCAGCCAGGCGGTATATATAGTAGGTTCTTAGAACCCTCTCATTGTGTGTTTCAGGATTGTATAAAGAAACCTTATTTGTTTTCAGAGGTCGTATTCACCGCCATCTGTGTGTCATCGTAGTGAACATGTCTATTCTTGCTAGTTTTTAAGAGGTCGCTACAAGAGACAATTACGATACACTGGCCATTCAATAATCAGTCCATTGTGTCAGCAGAGGTGGTGCCCAGGGAAAATGGTGTAGGAGATGTACATTAGCAGACGGTGTTGGTGCTACATGAATGCCATAGTCTGACCTCGGGGAAGGCGTCAGCGAAGGCGGGGTCCCGGTGTCTGTTGACGTAGTTGGTGAGCGCGGGCTGGAAGGCGGGCGAGGGCGGCACGAAGGCCAGGCACACGGCCAGCAGCTCCCAGCCGCGCAGCAGCGAGTCCCGGAGCGGGTTCTCCGTCGTCTGTCTGCACAGCTGCACGTACAGCTCGTCGCGAAGCCTGCCATTTACGAACATAATTAGGTATGAATACCACACAGACAATAATATAGCTCATTTGATTTATCACTATAGATAATTGGACAGAAATAAATGTATGCGATAAGTAGCTGGAAACAGCTTTATAATTGGAAAAAATTATGACACATATATATTAGTAATTATTTGAATACCGTCCCAATAATGCACTGAATTCTAACTGGAATAATACCACTACCGAATGTTGGATGCCAGTAGCTCATCCAACGCAGTAACTTAGTGTTGGTGTATTACGGGCATTTTATTGACTATCCTAGTTGCCTTTTGTCTAGTCAAGAACAAGTAACAAGAATAAGACCAGCCACCTGACTTCTTCTTACACTTACTTTTCATTAGAAAAAGTAGCGTGCAGTATATCCTGAGCCACCGAGTTGAGCGTCATGCCGGGCCTCGCCTTGCGGTCGCCCATGTATATCTGAACGAGCCTGAAGAGGTCTATGGCCGCTTTCTTGTGCGCTTTATCCCAGTCCGCTCCGACCATGGGCGCACTGATCGATGACGAAGTCCACGATAGCATGTCACGGACTGAGGCCTGTCACCACAGAATATAATAGTTACAATTGATCTAGTACGATAAGTAAATAAAAATCTCCAGAATAATTTTGAAAACGATCTTTTCATAATTTGCTCAGTTGCGCGATTTACTAGAATAACATCTACGCTATTGTATGGTTTTCATAATACAAGCGTTGCTTAGTGTGGGACCGTATAGTTGGGTTGTACGTTAAGTGATTATTATTATGTTACCGCGAGAAAGTTATAAAGACGAGGTTCGATTGTAATCGTGGAGCAACTTTTTTACTATGGTGTAGGATTGAAAGCGTCTCACCTTCCTCCTGAATATCCCTTTGTTGAAGTTGAGGTTGTCCTTGGCGAATATCTCGATGTCCTGCTCGACGGGCGCGGGCCGCGCGTGCGCGCGCACCGGGCTGTACAGCGCCGCGCCCGCCTCCTCCCCCCCGCCGCCGCCCGCACCCCCGCCCCCACCCCCGCACACACCCGCGCCCGCGCCCGCCCCGCCGCCCAGGGATGACGTCTAGAAAACGATGTTGGACTTTAGCTGTAGCGTCTCGGTAATGTACGCCGTCTTCCATCCCTCTCACACCACAGATTTCATAAATAATTATGAAATTGACATAATGTTATCTCAATCATGTTAGGAATGCTTTCGACGTTCCTGTTTACCGTACTGTTGCCCTGTTTTTAGACTTCCGTCGGTAGAAGCCAATAAGCGCACAAGCACTCGTCACTTCATCACGCAAAAGTTATAAACGTCGTCTTTTTATTTCACTCTCTATTGTAGCACACAATGTGCAAGTGGAATGACACGTCACGCCATAACGTTAACTAGGACCCATAGTGGACCAAACAATACTGGTAGCCAGTCAGTTATAAATCGCCGTTGAAACTAGCTCTATAAATTATTTTAAAAAAAAGTTAAAGTACTCACTCTATGAATCCCCGGCGAGGGCTGCCTCTCTCTATCGAATCCAACGAACGTGTTGTAATAGGCGACGCCGTGGTTCATGTACTCGACGTCGACGGGGCGATGCGCGTACGCATGCGGCAGGTAGACACCAGAGCCGTCGTCGTCGTCCGGCGTGCGCGCGCCGCCGTCCGACGACTCGTTGTCCGGCTCGTGGCCCGACAACGAGCGCGACCCGGACCCGGACCGCGAGCGGGACGAGCCCGACTCGCCGTCCGACCCGGACCCGCCGCCGTACCGCCCCCGACCTGACCACACAATCTATATTACTAACATAGCATTTGCTGATCTAAACAAAGCTATTTACCACCGCATCTATTGTGGACATAATCCCTTTGGTATAGTGGGTAATAATCCCACGTAACCCAGCCATCTCCCACAAATGGACTAGGTATCAGAATCAGAATATTTTTTATTCACGTAGACCATTAAGTACAGTACTTGTGAATCGTCAAAAGTTACAAAATATTATGCTAATACTTTACCACCCGTTCGGAATGCCGTTCCTATCTATAAGAACGGGCAAGAAACTCCATGGTTGCTCTTTTTTTTTAAAGATCTTTTACATTTATTGGTATCTTTGAAAGAATTGTCCCGTCAGCAAAATAGAAAAAATGAAGTGACTGACTGGATATCTTGGACTGCTGTATGATGTAGTCCTGCAGCGGCAGCAGGTGCTGCATGCCGCGCAGGTCCCAGTTGCAGTACAGCGGCGAGCTGCCGCCCTCGTCCTCCTCCTCCTCGCACTCCGGCGCCGCGGACCTTTTGTGTCCTGCCATTACATTACCGTATGTAATGTATGTGTGTATGTAATGTAACAAGAGTTTTATTGAACTTAGCTCATTGTTTGTTTGTATGATAATAAATGTGTTCGTATTAAATGTGAAAGAATATAGTTCACCATAACTAAATGTGACTGAATGTTTAAATTATTAGGAATAAGACTATGTCTTCAAGCAATAAGCTGAAGCCGATCTAGATAATATTTTTCGTGATCTGAAGAAAAACTTTAAATAGAGTAACGTCTACGTATACTTGTTCCGTCCAACTCACACCATAGATTTCATGGATAAGAATGACGGTGACGGCATGCTTTGCTTGGCCATAACGATTACATTAATAGTTCCTGCTAGGCATTAAGATTTCACTCACGTCTCGACTTCGTACGATCTTTCGGCGCGGTAGTTCTCTCCAGGCGCTGGTTGTGTTTCTGAACGTTGGGCTCGGTGAGAGGTGGCTCAAGGTTGACGCACTTTAACTTGTAGTTTACTGCATAACACAAAAAATAGTTTAATCTTCAAGCAGTGGTGACAACTAACATTATATTCCATAAATAAAGGAACAAGGGAATTTGGTTTCTGGTTAATTGTTTTTATCGGCGTTTAACTTGCGACTTTTTCGTCGTAGCGCTCGTGATATAGTGGTCATGCTCGTCATGTGAAGGTATTAAGGACTGTGGATAAGAGTGTCGCAGATTCCAACCTCAGCTTGCACCTCAGAGTATTATTCACCTTTTTGAAAATCTCTTTAGCTACTGTACTAACTCTGCTGTAAGTTGGAAAACGCGTACCTTGAGAACGGTTGGACTGATTTGTCTATTTTTTTTATTTTTCGCTATAAGGTTTTTAACGAAGAAAAATAGAAAAAGTTGTCTGGTTATTCGGATATTTCGGACAGGACAACGTCCGTCGGGGTCGGGTAGTGTATAATAGTAGTTCACCGGCTGCGATGTTATCCTGTTCGTTGGCGGAGGAGAGCCGCATGAAGTTGTGTGGCGGGTCGTGCGGCGCGCGCGGCTTGCCGCCACCACCACCACCAGCGCCGCCGCCACCGCCACCGCCGCCGCCGCCGCCGCCACCGCCACCGGCCGGCGACACGGACGTCTTGCTTGAGCTGTACCGCTCGGGCTCCGCCTGCTGCCTTCTGCAATAGACATCATTTATTACCACCAAATTAATAATTATATCCAATGAAAATTGCATTACAATATATTTTTCTTCTGGAAATTGGAGTATTATAAAAATACGAAACTGAATACTGGAATGATTATAATAAAACAAAGCGTTTCGACTGTAGTGTTACGTTGTAATAAACTTCTAAACACCTACTATGGTTGACGAGGACATCGGTTGTTATAATCAAAATTTGAATGATCTGAGTATATAATGCAATTTTAATAATGTATCATTTACAAGCCAGGTGCCCAACAGTAACTTAAAAAAAATTGTTCCTTCATACAAACGTTGGAAGATGTCCCCCTTAGTGGTCGAATTTCCTAAACCCCCCCCCCCCTTTAGGATTAGAAATTTTGAGAATGTGTAATATCTAGGTCCACTGGTTTAGGCGTTGCGTTGTGAATCAGTCACTGCTAATAAATTTATTTACTAGATTTAAGTACATGAAAATCATCATTTAGTATGATTTAACATTACCTCGTAAAGTCCCTCGTCGGGTGCCAATTAGGTGCCGCCGCATTGTGACGTAGGTCGAGGCTGGTCTGCCGGAACGGCTTGTCTACACTGTAAACTGCCTGCTTCTCGGGGTACCTGTCCATGCGCTCCAGTTCTGCTATGCGATCTTTGTCTAAATGTCTGCAAAAAAACACGGTATATACAATAAAAAAAAATGTAGTTTTTTTTAGTTTTATTCACTTTTTCACGTGAAAAGCTGACGATAGAACGCGAACACTGAGCCCCATCTATTTGGCGTATGAAGTTTTTTAAATAGTGTAATTCTACTCCTATTCATTATGAGTTCAGAAAAAAATATAACTACCGGGCACACTGGATACCCTCTTTGACATCACCAGCAAACTTTACTGATGGATCTTGGACCACTAGAGTAGCAGATCTACCATTCTCGGCCACACAAACTGGACCAGCCATCTATTTGAGGTAACAGGAACCCCATGTTCAGAAGGAATAATAAGTAGTCTATATTAGTATGTCAAACTCACCTATCAGAGAAGCGCTCTCGCGCGTGCCGCGACAGCTGGTGCGGCCTCTCGAGGCTGTGCATGACCCGCGCGCCGCCGCCCGCCGCGTCCGTGGCCAGCGATATCGACGACACCAGCGACGGCCGCGCCGCTGTCGTCTGACAAATACATAAACATATCAAAAACGTATTATTTAAAAAAAAGGCCAAGGTCTTATCAATTGCCGTATGAAGGTGTGACGTGAGCCTGGCACAAGCGTCAAGCTTGGTGCGAGCTAGTGGAATGATAAAGTCACCGACTCACCAATTGCTAATAAATTCTAGTAATGTTTTTGTTACGATGCGGAAAAATACGTCGATAACTCGCTAAATCCTTATCGAACCATATCAGAGAAACAAAGCTAGTTAAATATATTCGCGGTCTAAGCGACGACTGTTACTAAGTATGTGACTATTGCGGGTGGAACTAGTGTGGTGATCTGGTGTGGAGTGTGAGTCACCCAGAAAAAGGAAACTAAACTCATGTGCTTTAATACGAAATACCTATAGAGGGAGGGCGCCATCAAAGTGTCATTATCAATTTCTTACTTCATTTTCCTAGCCTATTCCCGTGCCCGACGACGAAGCAAAATTATGTTTTATAATTTTCCACAAATTGAAAAGATGCAAAGGTGTCCAAATCATCTAACATACTATATTTGTCTTATTTCAGAAGTTTGATCTAATTGTAAAATTTCTTTGATTATAGTAGATTTTATAGTACCTGCAGGAAAGGAGTAGGTTGAGGTTTCTGCAAAGGGCTACTTGGACTTTGCGGCGACGCCGAATCACAGGACGATCCACCGGTTGACTGTTGTTTTAGCTGCAAAAAATATACAGATTAAAACAACGAACACGTTTCAGACCAGTTGGGTTGATTTAAATCATTCGGTATCGGAACGGATTGATCGGAGTATCCGCTGTTGGTGTCGCTCCCAACGAGCTTTCCGACGGAAACTTTTTGAAAAATCGAATTGATATTTCCATTGAGAGCCGTCGAAAATCATCAAATTCAGAAATGTTAATAGCGATTGGGGATATACAGTTAGGAAATTTTCGTTTCCGTTTCCGATATCGATTTCGAATGATTTAAAATAACCCCGCTGGTTCCTATTAGGCAAGTGCGACACTTGGACATACCTTTCGCCTAGTCAGTGGAGTACTCTCGACCGATTTGAAATATTTCTCATGCATGGAATCATCCGACGCATCCTTCCGAGGTGAAATAAAACTGCCGCTACGATTGAGTCCTGCGAAATATTTGTATAGTTATCAAATGAAGGCACTGTGTCTTCATACGATCCTATAGTTTTTTTTTTCCTTTATTTTCTGACGAACCCAAAAACAATATGATCGCACACTAAGCAACGCTTGTATTATGCGTACCGTACAATGGACTGGGGGCGTACCCAGCGTGTAATACTTAGAAATTAAAAATGTACAAACACTTGTGCTCATCACACAAAGTTTGTCCCTACCAGGATTTGAGCCCGGTACCCTCAAATCGGAAATAAAAAGGGAGCTGCGAGCAAACACCATATGTATGGATATCGTGTGCCTATTGTTTACTTGCGGACATTCTATCCTCAATTAAAAAAAGCGTTATACTGTTTAGTCTTATGGTATTACTAAGTAATAAAAGAAGTAGTATTATACCTGCGTGCGGTGACCATTTCTCGCTTTCATGCGCTTGTACCGCACTGCTTCTCTTTCTGAGCTGAGGTGTACACACAGGCGCATTGCCAGCCGCCGCACTGAGTTCCTAAAACAACACACAAAACAAAAACATTTATATAATTGATGATTGAACTAGGCTTTACGTGGCGAAAATCCATTGATAAACAAACCTGTCAAGATTCTTGAGTATTTATTTTTTAACGCATTATAAATTTCTAAACGACATAAGACCTGTCTCACAATGTGGTAATAAGCCCAATCCACAACTTCTTTGACATAATTTATATAGGACATCTGTGAAATAAGTTGTGGATATGTTGCAAATAATAACCGAATGGGGTGACACAAATAGGTCATAAGGTAGTGAATCGGGTGGCAGATGATAATGTATGTACCTGTTTCCGTCTTTGTTGAGCGCTGCTGATGCTGCTGTCGGAGGAGCGGCCGGAGTCGGTGTGCCGGCACAGCTGCGTGGACCCGTCCTCGCTGAGCCGCCCGCGTCGGCTCTCGCCGCTGTTCCTATAATAAATTAACATCAAAGAAATCCTACACCTGGGTCGATCTAAACACATAGTACAGTCATTGTTTTTTTTTGTAAAATTAAGTTGCCAGCTTCGATTTTTCAGAAAAACTACTTAAAGCTATATAGGTCTCTCCGTCCATTTCGCTTCGGTGGATACCGGGCCTACAAGCTCTTATAGTGGCCCATACATTGACAGCAAAGCGAAGCCATGGCCAATGAACTAAAGTGACCTAAGATTTTACAGCCAAAGATTTTACAGCCAAAGATTTTACTACCACATTACATTCCACAATACATCGTCAAAATCCTCACCTATGATGGTAATGTGTTCTCCTAGTTCGCACGGGGCTGGTTTGTGTGAGCGTGACAGTTTTGGCGCTACTCGGCGACAACTTGCTGACGCTCGCGAGCGTGCTATTGCCATTGCTGCTGATCGGGTCTATTGACGGCATCTAGGAAAGATAGATATAGACTTTAGGTGATACAGTAAGATGACTTTATATGGCCAAAAACTACAGTATGATGACTTTCTAGGGTTAAAAACTGACACAACATTCCAAATAAGCAAATTAATTGAATTATACCGCATTGCCAGCTTTCTTACATGGCTAAATTGTAATAGTACAACCAAAATATTGTAGAACAAAAAATATAGTGTAATAAACTATATTGATAACATTGATACAAAAAATTAAATATTATAAAAATAAAATATTTATTTTAATTGAATTTAAAAAATCATTGGGTTTTCAACTTACTTCCAAAAAAATGTAAAGTTTCTCTTGTTGAAGTTTATGTGGTGGAAAATGAATTTAGTGCTCAGAAGTAATATAGAAGTCTTACCTGAGGTGCAGATTGATTAGTTTGTGTGGCAGTTTCTCTTCTCTTTTGCGGGTCAGTGTTTTGTTTTAATGTTTGTAATTTAGCTAACGGTATGATGTCACAGTCTGTAGGCCGATGCCAGACTGTTGTCTAAAATTTAAAAATATCACATAATTATTTTCATACATATTATTTTTAATTGGCAAAACCATAAGCACTATAATTACCTGTGTTGAAGCATTGTAATAGTAAAACCTATGTGTATTGATGTCAAACAGTTCCCACCATTGTGAAGAGTCTGTGCGCTTCACTTTTACTCCCTATAATGATGGAAAACAATAATTATAGTAACAAAATATGCATTGGTTTACAATATGTTCATGTCATAAGATAATCGATAAAAATAATATTGCCAAATACACTTTTGGTCTTAAATTAAATTAAATGCCTGTATTTTGGGTATCACACAATGGACTGGGAATGATCCCAGTTAGGGTTAATATCACATTTCATATATCTATTTAAACCATTATCACTTGCTAAATGGTGAAGGAAACAATAATGAGGAAACTGCATGTCTGAGAGGACTTCTCGAAAAGAACAAAAGTCATGTGAAGTCTACTAACCAGTACTGGGCCAGTATGGTGAACTAATAGGATAATGAGCTAATAGCCTCACATTGAGGGGAGGTCTGTTCTAAACAGTGGGACATTAAAAAGGGCTGGAAGTATTACATATTAATTACTTACATAATACTGTAGATCTACCATATATAATTGACCTAGTATAATCAATATTAAGTTAATATTATATCTCCCTGATAACAGCCATTCTTATTGTCCCACTGTTGTGGACAGGCTTCTCATCAATACATAGGGGATAGTCCACCACTTTGGCCCAGAGCAGATTGGCAGACTACACATCTTTAGGGGTTCAAACATACATGTTTCCTCACCTTCTCTTTACCTTCTTCCACATGTACTAATAAGTAAGTGATAATCATGGTTGAAATAGAGATTCACACATAAAATCCAAATATCCCACAGGTGCGTGCCAGGGTCTGAACCCGCAAACTCTGTTACTGAGGCAAGGGTTCTACCTACTTGGCTATCACTCTTTTAGAGACGTATACTGCATTACAAATGCTATTAAATTCTCTAGACCCAAGTAAAATAATTAGGAATGATATTATTGCTATAGATAGTGCTACATCCATATACTCCTTATAACATAAGTATAAGGATTGTTTTATATTGCAAATATCTAAAAAGCTTTGCAAGTTCTCTTACAAAGGTAAACATTAGCTTATTCCGTATCTTCGTTTATCTTCTTCTTTTCTTCGGTAATCAAACAGAAAGAATATACCGGCATTTGGCAGGCAAGTGAGACAGTTTACCCAATTTGTGAATAGTTACCTCCGGTGGATCCCAAACGCATTCGCCTGTAGTGAGGTTAGCATACATATGCTCTTTTGTTTTCGGCTCGATAATCTCCACCCATTCCACCCTAGAATAAAACATAACTATGGTTTCACAACTTCCACTATTACACCCCACGGCAACAATTTGCCTACAAGTTCGGGGCGTGACATTACATTAGCGATTTCCGCGTACTTTATTGATTTTGCAACTTTCAACCACGGATATCGGAAGCAATTAGTCGACAACTACCGTGTAATATAGAAATATTGAATTACCTTTCTGAAGACATTTTCATAAAATAACAATAACTTTTATAAACTTCACTTACACATCCTAAACAATTATTTATTTGACCTAAAATACGGATGAGAATCGAAAACCTTCCATGTTGAATGTTTACTTCATTCGTTGATGGTTGCGTTCAAAATATGCACTAGTCAAGTAGTTGACGTACTTAACAAATTAATTTAAATAATTTCAAAACAACTACATAAATATATTTGTTAAAGGATATCTTTGGATACAAAAATAAAATGAATGGTAGATAGAAATTACAATATCTGCTTCTTACAACAAATCGCAAAGATCATTGGTATGAAATCGGTATCTAATCGATTGGTAATTAGTTTTATTTTAAAGAAGAGAAAGAAAAAGAAGTTTTTTAAAAACTATTTCTTCTTCTTTAAAATAAAACTAATTACATATATGAATTTCATCCCGTTTATTTTTTTTTACGTTCCCAAAGTTTCGATGTTATACTTCCGAAATTTCATAATCAAGAATTTCATAATAAACGGACGATCGCCTTACACTATCATTCTATCAGATCGATCTGAAAAATTCATAACCGGAAAAAAATTAGGCAGAGAACGGGAAAAAATCAAAATGTAAATATGATGTAGAACACGCCATTTACAACAGCACGGTATGAATTCTGACCATTTTGGTTTCATAATATGAAATTTCGGATCTATAAGCCCGCTCTAAGAGGTTAGTACTCAAGGCTGGAAACCAATAATAAAAAAAAAGTGCAAGTGTCATGTGGGTTCTTTCTTTTTAAGGCCTTTGTTTTATGGCCCTGGGTGCTAGCCCTTTAGAGCCTATCAACAGTACATGTTGCTTCTGCACATTGAGGGTTCCGTACAAAGAGTAACGTAATACCAACAGCATGTTGGATTGAGAATCAAACTTAACCGTGCAGCTCAGACGAAGTCATAATACAGACGTGGTGCTGCAAACAAAATACTGAAACAAAAAACCTAGCCAATTTGTATTAATCGCGTATTTGCGTGGACGGTCGTAATTCGCGTTTAAAACACAAATTGGCTCGGGTTTTTATCTGTCTGCGATACTGCAACTGCAATTATAAGCTTGAAATCGGCTTTTTGGCGGGAAGTTGAATCGTGATGATGTAAATTTTGTTATATTTCCAAAATAAAAATGGTTTATTTAGTATACAATATGTAACGACCGAGAAAAAGACGCTTGGCAGACACACAGATGGACGGACCACACAGCAATCTTTATGTTCAATTAAATGTTAATTTAAAAAAAATCCTATGTTCGGTGACTTTGCCTGTGTCAAGGTGAAAAATAGCAATAATACGGGTAACGGGTTAGATTTTTTTTTTCCTATTCTGGTTCGGAACCCTAATAACGTCAGACTGGACGACATTGATGACATCGATCGTTTGTAATTATTTTCCATATTTCTGATAAATAAATTGTACTACTTAAATCAATTTCAGTAAGTAAGTGATTACTAGATCATATTTTTATATATTGACTACTTGCAGTTCTCGTTTAATTATCAATGCTGCGAACACTGACTAATAACCTTATAAAATGCCGGCGTCCAAATATTGCTGATTCACCTATTAGTAAACACCGTAGACGTACGTCGAATCTTCCGCCTATAATAACCACACCGCAGATCAAAGTAGTTAGTGGTCAGTAACCATTACAACCTATAAGTACATTTAATTTGTTGTGTGGGTACTCATTTGTTTCATTGGTTTTTTTTTTTATTCTAGCAATGGCTGTGGATAAGTCTAATTTTCTCCTTCCGAACAGCCAAAAGTTTGTTGAATTGGACAGTTCACAAGCATTCAATAATTTGACTAATAAGGAGAGGCTATATGCCCATTATCTAAGTCAGGTTAGTGGGATTTCTGATTCATATTATTAACATTCATATTATTTAATATATAGGGTTATGGGTACCTACTACTGTGAAAATATCACAGTTGTAGTCTAGTCAAGTCTATAGGGGTTAATCTGAACACAATTCATTTTAGCCAGATAAAAGTTTCTTCCCTAAATTAATTACCTTACTGGTGGTAGGCTTCGGCCGTGGCTAGTCACCACCCACTGAACAAATCCATGTCGCCAAGCGGCCTAGCCGTGTTCCGGCATGATGTTCGGTGTTGCCATTCATGGATGGGGGCTCCGATCAACGCTGCATGTGCCTAGTGAATGTAGCGTCTCAATCTACTGCCGCCTTCCTACCTAGGCAAGTATGCTCCATCGTAGATCTCATCGTCACTTACCATCAGGTGAGATCGAGATCAAATACTTGCCTATAATGAAATAAAAAAAAAATGACATTTTTTTCATAGAATATTTGTCAAAACATCATATTTTTTCAGAAGGCAAACTTTATCTGAGTGGTGTGAAACATCCCTTAAAGAATTAGTATTATTTTTAGGCTGCATGGAATGGTGGGCTCATAGTGCTATTTCAAACTAGTCCAGAGTCACCGAGGATCTTCTCATTACTGCACAAGATATTTGCTGCCGAGTCATTGGACTCTCTCAAAGAGTCTGCAGTGCAGAATGAAGTTACTGAAGATGATTTCCAGGTATGTATAGAGAGAGTTACTGATGACTGATATATTACTAACTATCTGGCATTCTATACAATACCTACATCTATACTAATATTATAAATGTGAAAGTTTGGATGGATGGATGGATGGATGGATGTTTGTTCCTCTTTCACGCCCGAACGGCTGAACGGATCTGGATGAAATTTGGCACAGAGTTAGATTATAGTCTGGAATCACACATAGGCTACTTTTTATCCCGGTAAAATGTATGGTTCCCGTGGGATAGATGTTTTAATTTTTCATACTTTTTATCGCGGGTAACACCGCCGGGCGCAGCTAGTATTCCATATAATGCCTAAAACATTCAGACCATGTCTTGAAATAATATCATTATCATTGGACAAAACAGAACAGAACAAGAACACACCAACTGTACAGTCCCAAACTAAGCCACCCTTGTATTATGGGTACCATACAATGAACTGGGGCGATACTGGTTTATAATACTTATACAGATATTTCACATCCATGACTCGAGTACAAACATAGATGCTCATCACACAAAGTTTTCCCCTACCGGAATTCGAACTTGGCAATGCCTGGGACACTGAAAAATAATTTTCTGATATCAAAAACATAAAATTCATAATTTTAGGATTTAATTCAACAATTAATTCCAGTTTTTATATTTTAAAAGCTGGAAAAAGGGACTAATCCTTAATAGTTTCTTAATAAGGAATAGGTTTCATTAAAAAAATATTTATTAATGGAAAATACCACAATAACTGATAATGTTACCACATCCTTTGAGAATTTACTATCATACTACTATCTTTACTATTTTGTGGTGTGTGGAATTTGAGCATGCTGATAGTAAAATAGGATATACCTATTTTACTATCAGCATGCTCAAATTATTCTTCTTCCATTTATATTAATATTCTTTTTTTTTCAATATTAATTGTGCATTAGATTAATTCTCCTGTATCATTTTAGAATGCTTACGAATGTAACTTCTTTTCAGGCATTTCTGGTCTATGCCGGCGCTATATTCGCCAACAGCGGTAACTACAAGGGGTTTGGAGACACTAAATTCATTCCGAACCTATCGAAACAGTCGTTCCAGCTTATTGTGCACTCGTCGAAAGCATATTTGGAAGATGTGCAGGCATTCCATAAGCTGTGGCAGATCACGGAGGATGCTATTTATAGCATCGCTCCCCGGCTCACTAGTCTTGGCCTAGCTGATAAGGTCAGTACATAGTTTTATTGCAGAATACCTAACCTACCGCCACCTCCCCGCACTTGCACACCCTATCTTTCCACTTGTTACCCTATTTTTCCACTCTCACACTTACCCATCTATATATGTAGTAAGTAGCAATTTTTAGGATGCCTATTACATTCTCGTTATTATGTCTGTTTCCCTTGAAGAAACAATTTTATTATTACATAACTCTTTATTGCAGGGTGTAACAACGTACTTCTCAAGTAACTGTACGGAAGCAGACTCCGACTTGGTAAATGATTGGATGAAGACGAAACGCATAGAGGCGTACATTTGTCGTACATTCAAAACTACCGCTGAAGATGGATGTAAGAATAATATTTAATAAACTTACCACAGTATGCTCATTAAAATTTATAGAGATTAAAAAAACACCACACTCTTGACAAATAAATCTACCATGACAGAGTAATAAAGCTAGAGGTACATGCTAGATTTTTGCCTACCTATAATTTTGTATACCATTATGGCCATAAAATGTTCACAAAACTCCTACTGACAACATAATCAGATGTATAGTATGAAAGTGTTGTTTTCCGCAGTACCACTTTACACCATCCACTTAGCAAGTGTAGAATCCGCCCCGAAGCCTCCCCTCACTATGGACAAGGAGAAGTACAAAGGCGCGTATTTCCAAGTCACACGCGGCGACTACTCGCCGCTGTTGAAGCTAGTCGTTGAGAACTTGGCTAAAGCGCAAGAGTATGCAGCCAACGACAACGAGAGAAACATGCTCAAGCATTATATCAACAGCTTTAAAGATGGAGACTTGAGCGAGCATAAGGAAGGGAGCCGGTACTGGATTAAGGATAAAGGACCTATTATAGAAACGTAAGTAAGCTCCGAAAGACGCTTTTTAAACAAAATTAAAATCTGGTTTGCGACTGTCGTCGATACAAGTCTGTTTTCCTTCTTCGTAGCCTTCAATTATTATTATATTGGGGCCCAACTCTAGTTTACTCTGATTTGGCCAATATCGATATTTTCATGAAGCGATTGCCATGTCCATCCCGAACTAGCGTTTACTTAAGGGTAGGACCATTTGTACGATTATTTCAGGCTTCTGACTGCTATTGACGACTGTCACAGAAAATATGACGACTTCGAGCTTTTTTTAGTAACCAGGCAACGATTTATAGGTCGGTGACCTTATGCGGTCGACCACATTTTCGGTACATGTACTGTACCGAAAATGCAGCAAACAATCAAGAAACCGAGTAATATAGAATAGTAATCAATACTGATAAGTTTCAACCTGTCTCTTTGTATGGGGTGTGCGCTTGTTATCGTTGGGTCATTTGTTTAGGGATATAATACCAATTACCTTGCAGGTGACCTCAAAGCACATCAAACAATTATGAATAGTCAGAATCTACCACTGACTGTGGTTTGCCAGGCCAGGGCCCCAAGTCTGCTAACACAATCGATTCATAATCGAACAGCAACTGCATAGTAGCTGTCACTTTTGACAGATATTGTATGGGATATCTGTCAAAAGTGACAGTTAATATGCGGTTGATGTTCGATTGTGTTAGGAGACTTGGGGCCCAGTATGCCGATCAGCACCTTCAGTTCTTCCTTTTCACAACAGATATCAAGGCTTCATTGAAACATATCGGGACCCGAGCGGTCAGCGCGGCGAATTCGAAGGGTTCGTCGCTATGGTCAACAAGGAGATGTCGAAGAAGTTCGGTAACCTCGTGGACGGCGCGGAGAGGTTCATCAAGCTGTTGCCGTGGGGCAAGAACCTGGAGAAGGACACCTTTCTCAGGCCCGACTTCACCAGCCTAGATGTGCTCACGTTCTCTGGAAGTGGAATACCGGCTGGAATTAACATTCCTAATTGTGAGTGAATTTAGATTATTTAATCAGGATTTAGTATTTGTAAGGGGAGTTTTAACAGCCAAACACTCCAATTTTAGGACTTACACTTGTAATTGGACTGACACAACGAAGTTTATTGTGCTTTAGATGTAATTTTGTAGAATGTATGTTTTTTTTGTTGTTTTTATAGACTTGAATAAAGGCATATTTGTATATTATTCGAATGACAGTGTTATGAATGTTGAGTTATTATGAATTGTCCGCAGATGATGAGATTCGTCAAAACGAAGGCTTTAAGAATGTGTCGCTAGGCAACGTGATCCCGGCTGCGTACAAGGAGTCTGTCATTCCATTCCTCTCGGACGCCGACAAGAAGTTGTTGGAGAAATACAGGGTTGCCGCTTTTGAGGTGAGGATAACTTGAGGGCTGATACTAGCCTTACCACCTAGATCAGCGACTGAGGCAGTTGCATGGTGCACAAGACTGGTTTAAAATTATCATCACAGTTTATGGCTTATTTACATTAGTTCCGTGACAGAATGCGTCAACGAACGGCATTAGATTTAAACAGATTCTTTGGTGTTAATAGCATAACAATTTAGACCAGTCACTTACTTGCTGGTTGGTGAAGGCAAACCTGCATGTCTGAACCAAGCTGACTAGTTCTGGAAAGACGTGCGATGTCCGCTAACCCGCACTGGGCGAGGGTAGTGGACTATGCACAGAATTCCCCTCGCATTGCTGCGAGGCCCGTACCCACCAGCGGGACATTAAATAAGCAAATTATTATTTTAATGATTTCTTATATTTACGTGATTACTGCACATTGAAATAAAACAAATTATACGTGGGGAACGTAAAAAAACATAAGATAAACGTGATAAAATCCGTAAAATTATCTTTTATTATTTTCATGTTAATTAGCGATAGAGCTTTAATGAATTCTACGTAATTATAGTTTGGTGTGCTTCCCAACGCAGGTACAAGTGGGTCTGCACGAGCTGCTCGGCCACGGCAGCGGTAAACTGCTCATGCAGAACGCAGACGACACCTTCAACTTTGATAAGGATAAGGTCAAGAACCCACTCACTGGTAATATCACTTTGTTGCGCTTAGTATTTTGTAACTTTTGACGATTCATAAGTACTGCACTTAATAGTCTATGTGAATAAAAAATATTCTGATTCTGTAGAACTAAAAATTATCTGAGTAATTGACATTTCAATTAGTGAGATGACAAGCTATCATTTCTGATGCAAAAATCACGAGGTCGAAATTCCGATATCAGAATTTTAAAATAATGTCGAAACAATTCATATCAACATTGATAGTTTGTCATCAAATTAGATGAGTTTGTAGCCTTGTTTTGATCTATTGTTGTTTTGTAGGCAAAGAGATTGAGTCGTGGTACACGCCGGGCGAAACCTACGACAGCAAGTTCACAACATTAGGTTCAGCGTTCGAGGAGTGCAGGGCCGAAGCGGTCGGCTTGTATCTATCATTGGAGCCAGAAATCCTCAAGTAAGTGCGTTCTCACCATTATATTGAAGTTGTAAACCTACCGAGACATCTCTGCCTCAAGAGCAATAGCCAAAAATAGCGACCGCATGGATCCCTAAATATGCCACGCAGAATGAGATGCTGAGACAAAATACACTCGCACCTAAAGGCGTTCCTCAATCTCCTTTCTACCCAGGGGGTACTACTATGATGGGCTATAGCCGATCACAGACCAAGAAAAAAGATTTGGAGGAAGGGGGAGGTGTTTGCCCAGCAGTAAGAGATATCAGGGTTATAATGATAACCTTCTGTTACAAAATATGCTCGCGCTCGCGGAAAGTGTTCTTAAGTTTCGCCCTTAAATTAAACATATTTTTTAATTTGAAGGATATTCGGATACGAGGGGGAAGAAGCTGAAAATGTAACATACGTTAACTGGTTAAGTTTACTGTGGAACGGCGCCGCCAAAGCTACGGAGATGTACCAACCATCCACCCAAACATGGCTACAGGTAGCATTCTCTATTTTATTCAGAATTTATAGTATATTTGATCAGCTTCTTTTTAGATCTGCCGTGGAAAACAACCAATATTATATCATTGTAAAGAGATTGTAAAGCTTTATGCATTCGACGGTTAGTTTCAACTTCGTACTGTAAATAGTGCTACGGATATATGGACGGTGTTTTTATGATCACAGGCACACGCGCGAGCTCGTTTCGTGCTCATGCGGCTGTTAGAACTAGAAGGCGGGGATATGCTGACGATCACAGAGTCTGAACCGGGAAAGAACTTGCTACTCACACTAAAGAAAGAACGTCTTGCTACGCAAGGGAAGAAAGTTATTGGTAAGTTTTAACAGATTTTCAGTATATCATTGGTATGGTGAATGTCACTTCACCGTAGTCGTGTGGGAAAATTGACAACACAGTTACTATGTCATTGCCATTTGATTTTTATTAATATTTTTTTATAACGTCTCTCACCAAACGGGCTATACCCGGATCCTTTGGAAGGCTTGCGCGGGGACATGGGTCCAACACGTAGAGGCCCATTTTGAGAATTTTAATGTTATGTTAGCCACCTGCTGGGGTCAACTGCTGAAAATGATACCGTAAAAATCTTATAAATTCTTTGCGTAATTTTTGATATTATGTGTCGTAGCAACCGAATATTGGGAAGCGTTAGGCACCGAAAGACGGGGACGTCATTTCGAGAATGTGTCCTTTGCCCAACTGTTTATTAATCTTTCTATCAATTTCTCAGGTGAATTTTTGGTGCAACTGCAAACAATAAAGGCGACCGCCGACTTCGCCGCCGGCAAGCAGTTGTTCGAGAAGTACAGCCGGCTGGACGAGCCGTGGGGCCGCTGGCGGGACATCGTGATGATGCACAAACAACCGCGCAACATATTCGTACAGCCCAACACTTTTGTTAAAGGTACGCATTGTTACGACTTTATTACAGGTGTGTATAATATATTATTCGATGTGGCCTTGCCTTATATGCACCAATTGTACCTTGGTGTCTAGGTGTGTGTGTGTGTGTTGTGTGTGAAGATATGATTAGCTCTGTTGTTGTGACCCTGCCTTCTGCAGCGAGGCTTCCGGATTCACGGGACTAACTTTGTGTGATGAGCACGAATGTTTGTACCTGAGACATGGATGTTTAATATGTACATAAGTATTATATACTGTGTTCTCCCCCGGTCCATTGTATGATGCCCATAATACAAGTTTTGCTTAGTGTGGGACGGTAAGGCAGGTTGTACGTCTGGCGAAAAAAAAGTATGCTTGCATAGCTATATGATTTTGTATATACTTTGTTTCAGGTGATGATGTAGAGTTGAAGCGTTACCCGGCCAGCGCGCAGGGCATGATCGCATCGTGGGTGGACCGGTTCCCCGACGCTGATCTCTACTCAACCCTAGAACGAATGGCGAACGCGGATAGCGATTACTTCAAAGAACTGAAATCACTTGCCGCTGCATGAACTGTGCATTCTCATTGAAGTAAAAGCGTTATCATTATACGAGTACTGAACACTATAGAAGTATTTTTTTACGAATGATCCTCTCATCTTATTTGTTTGTACTTTTAAGTAAATATTGTTTAACCTTCAGAGAATAAGGTGAATAATATGCTCTCGAAGGGATGGAGAGTAATTGTCAAAGGTTTTATGTTTTCGTGATATTCGCATGTGGCTGTATTAAGGTGCACAAATAACAACAAATTGAGTCAACTATATAATTTATTCACATTCAATACAAAACGTGTGTGAGAGATGTTTTAATATTAATCGTAACAATCATGGTTCAAGTAGGTAGGAACCATGACCAACTAATATGATAAATATTAAAATTAATCACACACCAATAAATAATTTGCAATTCTAGATAGAAAATTATAATAAATAGGTTCAAAATTACCAAGATGAAGTTAATTAACATATTCAAGTTAAATTATTGTATTTAAATACAACTGTAATAGAAATAACCACTCTGCCATGCACAGAGGAAATAAAAAGTAATTAATGAAAAATGAGTAAACACTATCGCATACAATACTAGTAGTGGACTAAAACGGCAGCAGCTTAAAGTTATTTAAAAACAACACGCTGTTGCTAAATAATAATATACACGCATTTGTGTGATCTAACACGTCTGTCTGGTCTATAAATAGTTATCCCTAATGAAAACGTCTAAGCACCATTCTATTCGATTACTGTTACGTCGTGACTTAGCATTCAATACTATAATGATTACAGTTTAAACTTAAGATTGACTTAGGGCCACATAAAAAAGTAAATTGACATTAACTAAACATATTGATATAAAACGTATTTGTGCAAACACATAAAAATGTCATTTCATATATAAAATGGACTATATCAAATCCAGTCACTTATGTTTTATAAAGGCACATAAGAATTAATTTACAATAAACACTTGACAAAAAGTTCACTCTGCAAAGTATAGATAGTATATTTAGTACCATTGACACTTGAATATTATTTCAATTCACAGAATGTTTCAAGCCAGCGTGGAAATAAACTCCGCAGGTCATCAACACCCTTTAGAGAAAACCAACAAAATCAATAAATAATTGCGTTATAAACCATCTCATAATTGGATGAATCTATGAGCCTGCCTAATAATAATTACTATATGATAAATTTTGAATATCCGACCATCTAAAGTTGTCTGTTTAGTTTAACTCTAATATTTCATAGCATTACGGTGATTCTATATCGAGAGATTCATTGCAATGTTTTATCTAAATTTGCCACTAAAGACAGTCTTAGAACTTTTTCAGTGGTGAGATTCATCTGTTTACACGACCTTCTAAAGACAAATATAGTAGACCTATGTTTGGCAAGAGCGTCATATTATATTAGCCTCGATCAAAACTACGAACAGTCGAAAGACATGTGGCGATGAAAATAATTTACAACTAGAAAAAAAAATGAAAACAAAACAGTTCTGTCACATACTACTTTTACATGTGTTTGCTCCGCAAAATGTCATAAAATGCTTGAAATAAATCACAAAACCAAATTGTATCCTGCCCAATTAATAGTTTCTCTCAGTCAACTTTCTCAGAGCATTCTGCACCGTCGCCTTCGCCTTTAGATGAGATATTGGATCTGAAAATAATAATTTGATTATCTTGTGTTGGTACATGCTTGTTACACGATCATAGTTATCTTCTGTCTGTATTGTTCTGTGATGTGTCAACAATATCATAGTAACAGTGCATATTATTCTAATACAGAATTAATTCTACTGTCGTATGATTTGAAACGTTAAAATGAGGTAGGTAGGTAGCTCTGGTGATTCCGTATTGCTAGTGCTCAACGAGCAATAAGATCGTATATTTATAATGTGATTATTAGATCTATCTACATTTGAAGGCAATCTAATATTTTACATATTTCACATGTTTTCATTTGCTTATCTATAGGATTTCAAAACTCTTTAAAAGCATTAGTGCTGTAAAAATTTAATTCGAAAGCGTGAAGCGTGCACAGAATAAAATCGTATTATCTTTCAGTTTGGGAAAGTTATTTCAAATTATTTACGTGACATGTAAGAACAAAAAGAATACACACCTTGGCAGTGGTTCCTTCTCGGAATCAGGTTTCCTGGTCACGCTGATCGATATATTTTTCCTTTGCCTTATTTTTTCCAGTATATTTTCGGGGCTCGGTTCCTTTTCGCTTTCCTTTAGTATGATCGCGGAGTTGCGAGTTCTTTTCGGCCTGTATGTGGCGTAACTACCCGGAGAGTACATAGATATAGTTCTATTATATTTGTACGGGTCTCTCAAGGAATTTAGAGAACTATCATCAGTGCCATCGGAACTGTCCAACAGTGACTTAGCTCTCGAGTATCGGTTGGTTCCGTACATCGGCTGATCATAATCTAAGTAGCTTCTGCTGCCCGGATACTTTCTAAAGTCGTTGCGATCGAGCGATCGATAAGTATCAATTTTATCATTTATACCGTAATTATCAAATCTTAAGTTACTCCTAGTACTAACAGGCAAGTCGGTTAACAGCGATCTATAGCGTTCCGTGGACGGCGATAGGTCGGACGAGACAGAGAGCCCCGGCGACATGGGAGACAGGTCGTAAGTCACGGGCGAAGTGGGTGACACGTCATATTTAGTTTCTGTCGGCTGCGAATGTATCCTTGCGACCGGGTCGTACTCCGACGCGCCGGGTCCAACTAAACTACTTTTCCGGCGTTGTTTCTTTTCGTTGAATCTAGAATAAAAACTTTTCCTTCGTATTCGATCTAAAAGGTCTTCTTTTTCAGGAGTCGTAGAGTCGCGACTTCGCTGGATATGCGAAGCACTGTCAGGCGACAAAGGATTTCTTTCCGAATGCTTAGCGTCAGCGCTGTGATCTGATTTAATTTCTGAGTTTGAAACAGTTGACCTACTTCGTGACCGGCTTCGACCGTCAGCGTCAATATTAAGATCACTATCTAAGAGCGTGGATCGCTTCTCTGGAATATCTCTCTTTTCAGTCTCATCGTAAACGGAGGAAATATTTATAATTTGCGGTTCTATCACAGGATTAGTAGGAACAATTTTTTTTACTCTTGGCAATCTAGAGAAATCTAATTTTAAACTGTTTCTGAGGCTTTTGGATTCATTTTCCTTTTTAGTTATCTTCTGGTCTTCAATTTCTGCAGAGAGTCCAGATTCGCTGTCACAAGACGTTCTTCCCAGTTTATTCTTGCGACCCAAACCATTTAAGAGTAGCGATGTTGGTCTGCGAGCCTTGTCTTTGTCGAGGCTTTCTATAACAAGTTCATTATCAGCTGCAGATTTGCTATCCGTTACTGTGTGATTTTCTAGATTCTCGCTCAGTGATTTCTCAACAATAGGCTTTCTTTCCTTAGGTTCAAATTTCTTAAAGAGCCCTAATACCTTTGAAACAGTAGTTTTGTTTTGACCAGTATTCTGACTGTCAAGGGCAGCAACGTCGGTCAATGTGACAGCTCTTTTAATAAGATTGGATTCAGTTGTAGGCTCTGTGTTTACGGGTACAGACTGCTCTCGGTGCATTCTACTTAATTTGGAATTATCTTTTTTCGTTTCTTTTGTCGTATTATTTTCGAGGACTTTTTCTGGGGAACTTGATTTTGTCGACGCTAACTTCTCTAATTTATGCCCTATTGATTGCAACACAGATTTTTTCTTTGGGACAGTGGTTGGTTTAACGCCATCTTCGTCGGTAGATTTTTCTTTAACTTTTTTTGTGACTTTTTTCTTCTCGGTACTGGTTTTAGTGACGCTCGCATCTTGGCTGCTGTCCAAATCAGTTTTCGTTTTCGATGAAACTTTTTTAATGACCTTTTTCTTTATGGTACCTTTCTTTTCACTCGTTTCGGTTTCTACAATTTTCGGATTGGCATCATCCGTAATTTTCGTCGACTGATTTATGGTTTTAGTTTTCATATTTCCGTTAGAGGAAACTTTGGTGTCTTCAGGCGGACCGCCGTTCGGGACGACTATCTCTTCTTCGCTTTTTACAACTGTTGTTTCTAATTTATGACTATCTTCCGTGTCTTTCAGCACTTGATATTTTTTTAAACTCAAACTACCATCTATTGATTTTTTGTCAGATTCCAATTTTAAATCCACGTTATTTTCTACACACGCATTCGTTTTGGGTGATTCCATTTTCGTCAGAACGTCAGGCTTCGTCTTCTTAGGCAAAGTAATACTGAAACTAACTTCCACATCACTATTGATGATGGGGTCGACGACATCAGCTTTAGAAGTGCTGATTTTAGCTTCATCTTTCTTAACATTACGGCTTATATAAACTTTCTCCGGAGACGGACTGCTCGTAGGGTAGCTCTTCGGCCTAGCCAGCTTCGATTCTCTGAGCAAAGACCTCTCCTTGCTTTCGCTATAAGGCGAGTTATTAGGTAGGACATTTTCGACCGGTTCCTCTATCGAATCTAGAGTCTTCACGGGATAACTCTTGGGTCGGCTCAATCTGGACTCCTTCGGAGAGGTGACCTCCTCGAGCCTTGATTTTGGCTTCGCGCTTTCCAAAAAGCTCGAACGTTTTGTATCGGCCGTCGCGGCCGCATCTACTGCGGTCTCCTTAATGTTATCCAAAATTGGGAAAAACGGAGTGTTGGACCTGCTGCGCTCTTTCCCCGTTAGGAGGCCAACAGGCGAGAGGCTCTTTCGCGGGCCGACGATGTCATCCCTGAGCGAAGGCAGCGTTTCCCCTGCTTCCGTCGGACTCCGCGAGCCAGCCTGTTCCAGAGATTTGTTTCTCTTCTCCCTGATCTCGCGCAGTATCTTCTGGGTTTCGAGCTCTCTCTCTTTTCTGTGACGGGCGTACACGCTCTCGTCTGCGGGCGAGTCGAAAAAGTCGGTGCGGAGGAATCTCGAGAGGCGGCGGCGCGGTGGCTCAGCGGCGCGAAATGAGTGTCTGCGCAGCGCCGGGCCCAGCGGGCTCCCCGGCTCGGCCGCCGCGGAGTTCGACTCGTCCAGCGACGCCGTCCGCTCCGGGGTCAGGTACTTGCTGAGCAGAGGCCGGTCGGCTGCGGCGCGGCCGCCGCTCGCGCGCGGGCTGGGTGCGTCTCTCTCGCGCGGCGGGGGGCTCGAGGCGGAGGGCCGCTCGACTTCGCCGGCGGACAGGACGGGCGGTGTAATCTCACGCGGACTCGATCGCCGGCGCGGCCGCGGTAGCGTTGAGTACAGGGGCGTCGCCGCCTCCGCGGGGCTCTCCTCTGTCGGCTTCTCGGGAGGCGCGAGCGGGTCGGGTGGTGAAATATCCGAGGCATCAAGCGCGTCGGGGGCGGGCGGGGCTGCGTCGGGGGCGGGCGCGGCGGAGTGGTCGGCGGAGTGCGAGCGGGCGGGGTGCGCGGGGTGCGCGGGCGGCGGCGGGCGCGCGGTGAGCGACAGCGTGCGGCGCAGCTGGCGCGCGGCGGCGGGCGGCAGGTGCGCCAGCAGCTGGCGCTGCAGGCGGCGCGATAGCGCCGGCGTGAGTCCCGACAGCGCGCGCATCTCGCGCTCCGAGAACTCTATCGAGCCGAGGTCGAGGTCGGATAGATCGAGGCCGGCGTCGGCCTGTTCCGCGGGTGCTTCGCCGCCCGTTCGGTGCCTACCCGTTTTCTTAGTGCTACCTGAAATCGAACCGAAAAACACACGTTTCGATCATGCGGTTCGCTCGCGCGGGCGGAGTGTCTGTTTGCGCGTTGAGATTTCTCGATTTCGCTTCTCGCTCGTCGGCGGGCGTCGGTCGGGGACCCGAGCGGCTCTATCGCCGTCTTCAATCTGAGATTCGACTTAAAATTTGGCGACGGTGAGGCCGGGGACGATGCAAACATAGATGCATTGGGTTAAGAGTTAATACGAGTCTACGGGAGCAAAATACCAACCAACGAATTAAACGGTAAGCTTTAGTAATGCCAAACAGATCACAAAAGAATGCATTAAAATGTTGCCTCTGAGGAGATAATGATTTACCAGATGCGACTAATGGCTTCAGCGATGTATCTCACATAGTATAGGCGTCTCTATTCGATAACAGCCGCGGCGCACGGTGCGGAACACAAAACACATAAATGAAGAAATAAATATAGTTCAGTACCTATTCTTGTGTGGCGTTTGTGGCAGATTTGTGGTTGGCGCTGGTGCCGCTGTGAAGTGAAGATTTGGTCGGAGCATGCAGTGTAACGCGCAACCCAACTGCAACCACACCAACACAAGCTCACTACCGCCGCAGGGCCGCGCTGGCGCCGCCGCGCTAGCGCCGCCCTGCAGCCCCTCGGCCTAGGCGGGCTGCAGATAAGTTGTATCGCTCGACCCCTCGTGACGTCACTAACGTGTACACTGACTAACGGCTCACCGACATACGACGCGAGTGCGTCGCGTGCTACCACATCCACTATCTACACATGTAATGCCATGATCACTTTCTAAACAAATTAATTAACTGTCGGTATGTTTATGATAGGTACTGCTCGAATTTACATGTGACTGAAAATCGTGTACGATACAAAATTAAAAAAAAAAGTTATTCTACTCGAACCTTTATATTCAAATAGATTCGGCATAGCCATTGTAGATTCGACTTGCGAAATCTCTTTTCTGTACAATTCATGCAATACTACGTAAAGAGCTGAATTTATAATAACTGAGAGCAACGCAACATTTTCCTGCTAGTGTTAGCTGGTAGGAGAAAGTCAACACCTGCACAAAGAATGCAATTTGAATACAATATAACACTACAAAGCAAAATAGTTATTTTAATTAATAAAAACGTTGTTAATAGACTATATTAAAAAAAAACACACGGTATATAATACATATCAAAATGTTAAATGAAAAACAATATCGACGGTGGAAAACGTCGCTAATATTGCAGGCGATGTGGTAACGATAATTTGGATCGTGGCGTATTTCGGGTCTCAATGTATGGTTGGTAGTTAATTGATTTGTTTTAGTGGAAGCCAGCTTTCGTGTGAGTGTAGGCCCGTGCGGAGCAACGCTAACTACTTGCCGGCGGCGGTGCGACTGTGAAGTGACGTGATGCTCCCTATACCAAAGGATAATTTAGCCCAAGCTTGCAGATTGAATAATTATTTGGTTTACTAGAATATTTTCAGTCTGTTTATGAATGTGGCGATGTAGTAACAATGATTGTTAGCAATTAAACACTGCTCCCTTGATATTATTAATTATATTATTATTTCTATTATGCATGTAACACTAGTAGTGTCCCTCGGCACAAACCGGTACATAAACAAGGAACCATTTGGAACGTACCCGACATTCACTTGCGAAAAATAATTTGTGTTTGCAATAAATTTGTATTATTGGACCGTTTCCAAATCTCTAAATTATAGAACTTGGACGAAATCACTTTGAAATAAGGAGTGTTGAAGGGACATGACATATTCGTTCCGTGAGTCACTATTTTATTTTCGAACATTCATATCTAAGCAAAATAAAGTAAATACTATTGATTGTATTTTACATTTAAATTTAAAAGAATAAATTTAATTAAATATTATTCTTATTTTGAAGTCTAAACAAAGAAAGCTGTACATTAGCACATGAATTATTTTATTATCTTTTAAACATTTATCAGGTCATCAATGATTGCGTAGCAAAAAAAAAACAAAACACAAAAATGAGATCTAAGATGAAATAGAGTAAAAACACCGAGTGTGTGACAATATCGAAAATCACAGACATCGTAAACTGTCGAACGAATGCGTATAAAATCGATTTTGTGGGTACACCAATGTCGGCTTGCGACTGTTCCAATGCGTGCATGCCTCAGAGCTGAGCGTGTTCGCAATATTGGCAACGTTTTCCCCGTGCGGCAAGCGGGTGCAAAGCGCGGCACTTACCTCGCGGCATCGACTGGCGCGGCTTGAATATAGAGTCGAAGTCGGCGTGCAGGTCGCGCGAGCCCCACCCTTCGCGCCTGTGTGCACACACCACATACTATTACACGGAGTCACAGCTTACGGTGAAATTAGACATGTAGAGGAAACCTATTCTCCAAGCCTGTTAACACAATCGACTCATCATTCACAGATATCCCGTACAAAAACTGCAAAGTGACATAAATATGCTATTGCTATATTACGTTGGGACTTGCATGTATGAAGAAAACAAAGCTAGTATCGATAGAAGTGCCTTTAATAAGTGTATTTTATACAATAATGTGCTGGAGTAAGATGGTGTTGAAGTACATATTATTGGTAAAAACGCATCTGAGTTTCAGACACAGAGTACCTTGGGCGCATTGTACGGCAGGCGAGGGGACGCGGCAGAAGTCAAACAAATATGAGCTTTGTTATATGCTGAATAAAAGTCAATAGCGCATTCTTCCGTTCTGTTGCGTGTGAATCGTATAATAGAAGGAGACGACAATATCATCTTCATAAAAAGTATTTTGAATTTTAACTATTAAATAGAAGATGCCCATAAAAGAAGAATATGTAGTTTGGTATGCTGTTGTCATCCCCATTCGTGTGTATTTTATTATTATTATATTAGTATTTGTTAAAACTTACGTTTCTGATACCCTCCTTTTACTTTCCACATACCTATGAGTGCTGCGTGTAACGAGAATGAATATTGTTTTGAATTGCATTAATTACTTTATGAACTGGTTAAATGTGTTGTTCAATGAACATGATAGACAATGAAAAAAAAAGTCAATACTTACAATAAATTTCTCCTTGGTAAGTGAGGGCTGCATGCGTGAAATTAACATAATATTAGAATTTTAGTTGGAAATTCATGTAACGTATTTATTTTCATGAAAATCTTGATTATTCGCATTATCCTCACAGAAAATTATTTCACTGTTGGAAGTGCATGTAAAGTAACCAACATTTTCTTGAATATTTCATGTATTAAATCTTTATGCATCGTGTTATATAATTTCACAAATTATTGATATTATAGCCAATAAATAAAAAAAAATATTTAATACATTTTGGATTAATTTGAATACCAATTCAAAGTGCAAATCACGATGGATAAAGTAAAATTTTAAATAACTTATTTATATTTCCAAACCAGATTAATATTCGATCTATAAAAGTAAGTAGAATTGTCTACAATTATAATACGTCGATGAAAACATGGTAATTAAGTTAAAGTATGTTCAGAACTATGGTCAGTTAAGTATGTATGAATAATTAATTATGGAAGCTTTTACTTTGGAGTCAGTAGCTCAAATCCAGCTAAGATTTTTTTTTAATATAGTGACCCTATTTACGCATATATTCAGATAAATAAATTCATCTAACGTAAAGTTAATAATAAACATTTTCAAAGTATTCCAAAATATTACACCGGTATATATTGCAGTGCACCTCTGCCTAGCCCTTTGGAGAATACAGGCTTGATGGTGTAGAATTTACAAAATTACTATATACCATCCATCAAAATGAAGGACAGTTCGATGCAAAATTTAGTAACTACTTTAATTTTAATATAACTTGACAAACATACCGGGTTAATGTATACGATATATTTATTTATTCCGGGAAATAAAAGGGTTCTTCTCCTGGGTTACAAAAAAATACTGTAATCAAGGCGCACGAAGTTGTCGGCGGTGCTAGTTAAAAATTATACTCATTTTAATCTCACGCGGGACATGTCTAGAGATAATTAATAAATAAGGAGAAATATTGCATGGTATTCGGTGGTTTGAGAAACACGCACTGTGGCTGGGGTATAGTGTATTTACCTGTTGAAGAACGGCGACTGCAGCACATTGGCGCTGTTGAACAGCGAGTGCTGGCCGAAGCCGGGGCCCTCCTCGCCATTCAGGCGGTTGGTCAAGGCGCGCACCTACAATACAATGACAAATCGGTGATACCAGAAACCGAATCATAAACTTCCGAGAAGTATTTCCTCAATCGCTATATAAATTATTCGTAAATAAAAGCCATTTTTTCACGTTCGAAAGTTTTTGAATTGACATCGTTCGGGTATTTAAAACAGCCTTTTGATAGCGTTGGGAGCGAGATATACATCGGATTTTTTTTCAGATCTGTTCCAATATATATATATTCACCGCAGCTTTTTTCATAGCCGGGAAAACACAAGTCTTATTGAAAAGATCCACCCACACTTACCGGATAATCAAAAATCAATGCTCTCAAATAACAACAAAAACCGGGAAGGCACCATTGATAAGAAAGGAAGTTTTATGAGCCTGCATCAGTCACTAAATATGTTGTGTTGGTACGAAGTGATCGTCTTTTCAGTCGCGATTTATTGTTTAAAGTCGTGGGCTTACCCTGTGCAGCAGCGTGGAGAAGAGGTTCTCCGCGGTGAGCAGATGGAAGCCCTCGTCCTCCTCGTCCTCCTCCCCGGAGCTGACGGACTCGGCGCGCGCGGCGCGGCTGGGCCGCAGCCGGTGCATGTGCGCGTCCTCCTCCTCCTCCGACTCCCCGCCGCTCACTATGCTGCTGCGGGGACAAATACGGGGACTATTATGAACGTACTTAGAAAAACTTATTCGAACATTTGGTTCGGTCGATGGAGGCAATGACCTCGTATATGACTCTTTCGACAGTTATCCCATACAAAACATATCAAAGGCCATTCAATTTACAGTCAATTGTGTTAGCACATGATTTGACTAATAGCAGCTGTTTACTTAGCGAGATAAAAGGTCGCTCCAATTTTAATAAATTTAATGGGGAATTTCCGGGGAACGCAGCACACTCACATCCAATATGTCAATAAAAAACACACTTTAGTCGCAGCCATACTGAGTGGCATTGCTGCATTAATAAAAAAAGGTCCCTTTATGCTATTTTTGCGCATAGAATATAAAGGGAAACGGTGTTGATGTGACGCACATTAGCAGCAATGTATGATTTCAAGCAACTATCTCACTAATATTATAAATGTGAAAGTTTGGATAGATGGATGTTTGTTACTCAATCACGCCTGAACGGCCAAACGGATCTGGATGAAATTTGGCACAGAGATAGATTATAGTCTGGAATAGCACATAGGCTACTTTTTATCCCGGTAAAATGTATACTTTTTAATCGCGGGTAACACCGCGGGCGCAGCTAGTTAGTGATATAACGCGGCTTGGTACCTGATGCGGCGTGGCTTGGCGGCGCGGTGCAGGCGCGGCGGGGTCGGCGCGGCGTCGGGCTCGAGGCTGCGCTGGCGCGGCGTGACGTAGCCCTTGCCCTCCACGGCGATGGGGATGATGAACTCGCGCGCGGACGTCTTGATCGGCTCGCCCGGGCTGCTGCACGCCTCCGACGCCGAACCCGACTCGGTCGACGCCAGCCGTCTATACACCACGTATAGTTTGAACATTACAAACGTAAAATTTAAATACTCATTGAACCTCACGCTTATAACAGTAAGAACGCGTTTTATATGTGCGATAGCATGTTACGTCTGAATTGAGGTACATTTGTTTCACCCCATAGGAGTGAACATATGAAAAATAGCTCACTCTCACTCGTATCTGCCGAGTTATTCTCCGACAATACAGGGTTGTTTTTTTTTTAATTATCATTTTACCACCACTGAAATAGAGTTTTCAATCATGGGTGTACGGTGTTTACTCACCTAATAGGTGTTTGTGACAGTCTGGGCGCGGGCGCGGGCACGGGCTTGACCGCAGGCGGCGGCGGCGGCGGCGAGGTGGGCGAGTCGTCGCCCGACACTTGGATTGGGATGATACGCTCCACCGATACTCCCCTATTAGTAATATTACCGTCTTCAATGTTAAACTAGAGGTGGCACATGCGATAAATACAAAAAAAAACAGTCCTCGTACTAATAATAATACTCCTCCTGACCGGATTTCGGTCATGGCAGCGTATCTCAACAGAGACTAGCCAATCACGCAGGAAATATAATAGTGCAGTGTTACATTCTCTTTTCCCTCGCCCTCATAATCAAATGGATTGGCAATCCAACGTGATCAGAGAGAGATCAGACGCAGGACCGTCTGTATGTGCTCTCCAAGTCACGAGCAAGTAATAAACGTGCTTGAAAATGAACAAGAAATACTACTTCATTTTAATGGCGATGGAATAGTGGACCTAATACTGTTGTGACAATCTGTAATTTATTGAATCCAAATGAAGGCTAATCATACACGGCATTGTATATCACTAAACTGCGAACTGCGGCGTCAAAGAATAAAACATCATATTCTACTCTGGAACATATACGGTTTTCGTTCACCATCAATCGTTGCGAGGTTTCACGAATACATTCATGTTATTTCTGATTCTATTCAAGTCAACTAAGCTTTTCCCCGGAACTTGTCGAGGATCAAGACTCGTCGTGTTCGTCTTGGCGAGGGTAGAAGGAAGGGGGGTGAAGGGGGTGAGTGTTCGGGTACGCACCTGCCCCTGTGGTCCTCGATGCGGTGCTGCGCCTCAGTGCGGAAGAGCTTGGGCTGCGAGCCGGGCGGCGCGGCGGCGGGCGAGGCGGGCGGCGAGGCCAGCGACGCCAGCGACGCCACGCCGGCCGACGACGAGCGCCCGTACGGCATCGGCGGCTTGCCACCTGCTGGACACCGCCCGCCACAATGTAACCAACGTCACGACACAATTCTCCCGACCACGACTTTGGGATCCCATGCTGATTTGGCATGTGTACTTCCAGTCAGAATTTGTATACTACAGACAGTGATAAGCACGTAAGCCAAGATGTAGAATTGGGAGGGCCGACCGGCGACAAGCATTGACGGGTGTTGGGCATTGTAGGCATTTTGCGTATACTGGACATAGTAGAATTCGATGTCAAAATAAGTACACTTGATGGATATACACATAAACTTTATAAAATTCTAAACGCAATCAAGAAATCAGTATTTAAATTTGCAATACAATCTAAATATTTATCTGGAGATTTATAAACCCAACTAACTGACTAATAACTTCTTATTATTTTCAAATTCGGATATCGAATAATAACTGAATTATAATAATTTTATTCGTACCTGGACGAATAACAGACGATATAATGTCCCTCGCGGCTCTCCTGCGACTCTCCTCGCCGGCTTTCTCCTCTACAAGCTTGGCCATAGAGTTCTGTAGACTCCTACGAACGACACATTACTCACGTTACAATAAAACTTGGCAACAAACGCCACGTTAATCACTGGTTATTATAATATTGCGCCATTCATTTCACCGTACATAGATATATATATACTTTGCTTTGAAATGTTCTCATTATTTTTATTTTTGTAAACTCAATGAGTGATGATTATTGTGAAGTACGCCGACCTGTACTGTACCAGTGTGGTGGACTATGGCCTTAATCGCCCTCACCTTGAGGTGAGTCTATATTGGCAAGACGCTGACCCCTATTACATTCGGACCAAATATTATGGTGTTCATTTATTTCCTATCTTTGTAAAACAATTCTTCATCGCTCATGGTGTTACGTGACATACTTAAGCGTTCCTACATTATTCACACATACATAAACATTTATAAAATTGTTACAAAAAGAGCAACCATGTAGTCTCTTGCCCTTTTTTCTTCATAGGAACGGTATTCCGGACACGCGGTAAAATCGTAGCATACTATTTTTGACGGTTCATAAGTACTGTAATGGTATACATGTATAAAAGAGATTTGATTCAACGATCCACATAGTGGGGGCCCAGCCTACACTAAGTCTTCCGGCTCGTGATCGTCATTCTAGAATTTCTCTGCCCCAACGGCCACAGGTCCTGCCACAGCCATTCCAAGTTTGAACTATGTCGGTTATTTTAATTGGTCATGAAAAAATATTCTAGCTGTGTTTGATATATACCTCCTGGCGTCCTGCAGCAGCACGGCGGGGTCAACGGCCGAGGCGCCGTGGTTGGGCTCGCTCTCGGTCTTCTTGACGCCGCCGCCGCCGCGGATCGGCTCCGACTCGATCGGCGATGACTGCACGAAACAAAACGTACTTTAGCGAGCGTGAATATAGCGAACACTCGACATTCGAGTACGCGCGGCGTTTGCATAGAATCTACAAGATCTACTTTTAAATAGGAGTACCAATGTTATAGGTGGTAAACAGTATTTAATACTGTAACTAAGCTGCCTGAACAGTAGCGAAATGAGAAGTTTTAGTTTTAAAATGTAGATGTCGCTATATTTAAAATGTTTTTGGAATTCTTATAATAATAATATCGCTAGATGAATACATCAACTATACGGTCCAACACTAAGCAACGCTTGTATTACGAGTACCTTACAATGGACTCGAGGCGAACCCAGTATATAATACTTATATCGATATTATACATCCATGACTCGGGTACAAACATTGGTGGTCATCCATAAAGTTTATGCCTGCCAGGATTCGAACCCGGCACCTCCAGCGCAAAGGGTAGGATCAGTACCAACTGAGGTAATGAGGTTGTCAAATAGGCTTTTGTAATATACGACGCCCCGCGAAGCCGCGGCGCATATTATATTCCATATAAATAACGTAATAAGGAAACGAAAAAACAAAAACGGTTTTACAGGTTTAACGGTTAATCGAATACTTTTGAAAATAAAATAAATAAAAGGATATCTCGTAATGTATGTTACCTGTGACGGCTCAATGCCGATCTGCTGCAGTCTCACGGTGCCGTTGTCAGGAGTTTTAGATAGTTCGCGGTCCTCGCTCTGAGCTTTGGGTTTGGCGATCTTCGATACCACTGCGAACATTACACTTCAATAAGAACAACTGTACGGTCCCAAACTAAACCCTATTATAGGTACAGTACTATGGACTGGGGGCGATCCCAGTATATAATAACATATATAAATATCGAACATCCATGACTCAGACTCGGGAACAAAAATTGGAGATTAACCCGGGAACGAAAAACAATTGCCCCTACCGCGATTAGAATCCGGACCCGCGGTATAGAAAGCAGGGTCACCACCAACTGGGGCAATCGGATCACACAATTCACATTTAATACTGCACACATTGAGACTGGTAGCTGAGCAACACACCTGGCTTCGAAACGTTGCGCTTGATTTCAGGAGCAGTGGTCAACGATGCCCGTCTCTCAAACTGGTCTTTGAAGTTGCCGACGTTGCCTCCTAAGAATGAAAAAAAAACTCAGATCAATAACGCAAGGGTTGCAAACAACATAAATTCTATTTGACTTATGTTACAAGGGTCAGTACTACAAAGAATATATTTTGCATACTCAGTGGGAAGTTATATTACCTGGTATCGACAGCTTCTTAGGCTTGGGCGCGGTCTGGTTGGCCTGTGGTTGCTGTGCTATAGACAATGAGGTCAGCTTGTCCGCCGCCGATGTGACGGCACTCGTCTTTGTGCCTTCTGAAGCCTGTAACAATTAACTTATTTGAGATAACAAAATATTACATGACGCTGTAGGGTTCTCAGTCGTCAGCGTCGAATTTTGCATGCTAATCTTTTTTTCTTATTCAAATCCGTTATTCTTATTAGTAATCGCTCGCACGAACACGCGAAGCGAACCCATCTTTCGACATAAAATACGATGAATGATAGATCGCGCGAACTTCAATTACGACACTCAATAAAGATTAGAATGCTTGATCGCTGATATAATTGTACCAGCTCTTTTTAATGTCCCACTGCTGGGCACGGGCCTCCCCTCAATTCGAGGTGGCGCTAGGCCATAGTCCACCATGCTGGCCCAGTGCGGGTTGGCGGACTTCACACATATTTCGAGGCTTTCTCTCAGACATGCAGGTTTCCTCACGATGTTTTCCTTCGCCGTTTAGCAAGTGATAATCATGGTTGAAAATGAGATTCGCACATGGAATCCAGAAATCCCAAAAGTGCGAACCGGGGGGTTTGAACCTGCGATCCTCGTTACCGAGGCAAGCGTTCTACCAACTTGGCTATCACTGCTTATATAGCACTATATATATATTTATAATACTAAAGTTGAATTACCTTAGGATCATCCTGTTTTTCTGCGCCAGTTTTCTCCTCGGCAGTCTTGGTGGGGGTTGTTTTTTTCTTGACAGCGACGCGTGGCTTGGCGCCAGTCTTCTCGGCGGCGTCGTCCCTGGGCGGCTCCTTGGTGATCTCCTTGGTAGCGTCGCGGACGAGCTCGCCCGGCGCTTGGGTGATCGTCATAGTCGCTGATGACCTCAGGGATGGTTGGATTGCCTGTTATACATGTTATAAAAAATCTGAATACATATTGATTTCTTATATTTACGCGAATACTTCTCATTGAAATAAAATTTATTATAAAACTTGGGATTCAGTAAGCAATATAATTAAATCCAAAACCAAGCGCACCACTGCAAGACCACAAGACACAGTGAGCACTTTCTACATAGATCGGACCACAAGCAACAACTAAATATGAGGGTACCCCAGTTCAAACTTTGACACTAGGATGTCAAACACCTCAGTCCTCCCGTGACCGTGGTTGCTGTAAAGCAGCCGAAACGTCGGAAAAGTAAAATCAGAAAAATAACGCGATAAAATCCTTAAAATATGTTTTACTTCAATTGAGAATACATACAGTACATATTCAGTAAAATACTATACAATAATCTTCGTCTGTACGTCTAGTAAGTTTGAAATCTAGTATTTATTAGATTTAACTATATTGAATCGCTTTTTCTACAGATTATTTCATACTGCACGGTTTTAATTTATTGATCTCAAACGGTCCGATAGATGAATCTGTAAAAATAGGAAAAGAAGTTTGTTTTTTTTTATAAATAAATTATTTACCGTTTCTGCAGTGTCCTCGTCGGTGGTTGCGGATTCGGCGGCGGCTTCTTCTGGCAGCGCGGCCGCTGGTGCGACCATGCTGGCAGAGCTGGGAACACATTGTAAGCTTTATTGCCTACAAAACAAGGTTTAAATGTGGGCGCAGAAATGGAACCTCGCTCCGGCCGTACAAAAAGCTAGTTAGCTACTGCATTGATATTATAAGGACAAATGCATCTGTGGTGTGTCTTACAAATTTTAAAATTTAAATGAAGCGATTTGAAGTTCGTTCATTTATTGTATGGAACTCGAATAACGACTACATTGATGATTGATGTTTAGCAAAAACGTACAGCTTATCTGATGAAAATATGAAATATATAAAATAATACTAATTTAGACCCTGTACACACGATCAAACCCAACGTAAAGTGGTTCGCACTCACCTCGCAACTCTCTCTTTCTTCCTCTGCAGTCCGCTGGCCGACATCGCGAGCTCCAGTTTACGTTTATTCTCGCCCGCAGACACGATCGTCCGCGTCGGCGACGGTTTGATAGCATCTTCGCCACCCTCTGATGACAAAACATTTAAAAAACAAGCTATCGAAATATAAAGGTTGAAGACACTGCATTTAAAGGCTACAGAACATTAAGTTATAAGGCAAGGTGACACTTTTGAATGAGTTGTCCAATCAGTATTTTCGGTGGTCGACATCGAACGACCTAAATAGTAGCCCACGTCATGACCATTGGGAGGTAGCATTCAGTCCAGAACTAAGTTATCTCACGATAAAGGTGAGGTACCTGCAACGAGTTCCAGGATCCTCTTCTCAGCAGAGTTGCTGGGTTCAATCGCCATGGACGTGGAACTCGTGAGGTCTGTGCAGCTCTCTTCTGGACCTAATTGAGCCTGTTGGATTAATTTGTATCATTAGTCTGGTGGTCTTACTATGTCCAGTTGAAACTGATCTCAGGCAAATATCCGATAAATGCCCTATCCGGGGAGATAACGATGATGTCCGAACTCACCCGAATCCGACCGATCGCGGGCACACTCTTCGTGGCTATGTTAGACCTTAAATACAGCTTATACAATGGCTGGAGCACAGACTTGTTAGAATATTCAGACTACACACACTGCGTGCGCTACAAGTGAAGGCTGAAAAAGCTCTGGTCTAGCATGTAAATATACGCACTCACGCACACACATATAAAAAGCTAAGTCCTGCATTTCTCAGTCTATGCCGGACCATTTACTAGGTAAAAAGGTTTATATGTGGTAACATTTAGCACTACAGACGCATTGAAAAGTGGCTTCGTGGCAATGTTACGTCTGAATTTCTAAACAAGTCTGTGGGTTGAAGTATCCAGTATTCGGCCAAATACGTATCATTTCTCTAGTTTTGTACATTACTAGTATTCTCGCCAACATCCAAATAAGCTAGAAATAAAACGTAAGTGTAATTATGATTACTAAAGGTATAGCAGTAATACCTCAGACGGCACAACAACCGAGTTGGAGTTGGAAGGCGCGGCGGGCGCCAGCGACAGCAGCAGGTCCAGTCGCACCGGCGTCTGCGCAGCCAACGCCTCGGCTTCCTCGAGACACGACGTCTCGCACCCGGTATTCACCCACCTAAGGCACGACCATTTATTTACTCGACAAGCTCGTTAAATTAAGGTCCACATTCGAATATCACATTCAATCTGGTTAAGACTATTCCCGTGATATTCAACAATATTGTAGACTATTATTATTAGTCATCAATATCCTTGTTGTTTTTTTTTCCAGGTTTTATTTATGTTCTCGTCACTTTTTATATTGGGACGGTTTAGTCTGTGTTTTCTTTTGTAACTGTGCATTTTTTATTCTGTTTACAGCTAGTCGTTTTTCACGACTTTAGTATTTTTATTCTTTACATTATTACTGGGATAATAATATAATATATTATTATTCTAAGTATTATATGCTATTCTTACATATTTTTATGCTTTACGTACTTACATACTATGTACTACGTATTTTTTTTTTCGTACTATTATATTAAAATCAGTATATTTACAATAATTTTTACGCCATTTTAGCTCCATTTTGGCGGGCACACCTTCGCTATTCTTGTTGTTAGGTACTCACGGGTTGTCACAAATGTAAGCTATGTCGGCACGCTTCAAGGGGTCCACTGTGAGCATATCGCGGATTAGGGGCGACGCGGCTGTAATTAAGAGAAAAAAAAATAGATTGGCTTTGATTTATCTAATCTTTAAATGACAAGTTGGTAAATTCTAGACCATAACTATAGTAGACACTAGCCCTAATTATATACTGGTCTCCTTCTCATATCCAGCCTATTTATATTATCATTAGGGATTGGCGGAGGCCTATGTCCAGCAGTGGACGTCTTTCGGTTGATGGATGAATGGATTTTGATGAATGATATTTAAAAGTGTCAAATTTAGTTGAGTCCTAATTTGTAGACAACCTCATTGTCGCTCTTTTCAAAGACTTTATAAACACCTTAGTGCCAGTTTGATAACGAATTATGTGACACTTAGGTGTCGAAAACTAAATTAAAAATAGTTGTTAAAAACTTACTCGATGGGTTTTTTGGCTCGTAGTAATCGCCATTACTAATCTGTCGGACTAGACGTTTAAAGTTAGAGCCGTCAAATGGCATGGCCCCGTACACGAGAGTATACAGTAGCACTCCCAATGACCAACAGTCCACCTATGGACAGAAATAAATACACAAAAATTATACATCTACATTACATTTACATCAAATTGTGTATAATAAGAATTATTTCCAACGAACCTCTGGCCCAATGTAAGGTGTTCCTTTAACAATTTCTGGCGACGCGTACAGAGGTGAACCGCAAAACGTGGATAGTAACGAAGTCTCTTTGAATACATTGGAAAGCCCGAAATCTGCAATCTGAAAAAAAAACACAGAATACTAATAATTAGCCCTAGAACGTCAACACAGCACAACGGAGGAATCTATGGGAGCAGGATTGAAGGTATAGTTCACCTCGACTTCCGAAAAACACTCTCTGATCTCTTCACGCAGACTTTCTCACGGTGATAACACATACCAAATAAAAAGAAAAATATGACGATGGGTAATTAATTGATAATTACAGGTTTGTATACTTGTTCCATTTGCATGTGTCTTGAAGTTAACATATATTAGACAGTGGCAATATAGGTCACGGCAATATACCGAGCTTTAAATACTTGTACTTCTTCACTTCCGGTTCTACTGCTGTCAAGTCAAGTACGTTTTTATAACCCTCCGTAATCCATCGATAAATTGTGTCATAAAAATCAACAGTTCAATTTGTAAATCTCGTGAAAACATAGCTATACACAGTGTGAACACCTGCACCGAAACACAAGACGTGAAAACGAGTATTAGTTCGAGAAAAGTGCGAAAACCGCTGCAAACTATCCATAAAAACAACTATAACTACGCACAACACAAAAATTTTACCTCAAGCAAAGATTACCCTCAACTTAAAATCTCAAGTTCTCAACTGTCGTGTGAAGAGCAATTTCCTGTATATGACAGCAGAAGGTTAGTGTTGCCATCAAAGAAAAACAAAACCATAGATAGACTGCCTAAACCAGTGTTGTCAACAAATAAAAATATACTCAAATAGTAGAAATAGTGTAAAAATGGACAAACAAATGCAGCTACTATTGGAGAAGATGAATGAGATGAAAGAAGAGTTCCACAAGCAAACGAAAACCCTTACTGAAAGCTTCACAAGATCCCTAGCAACCACCATCGATGAAAAATTGAAACCCCTTGTCGAGGAAAATATAAAACTTAAGAATGAGGTCACTGTTTTGAACAATAAAGTACATAACCTAGAACGTGAGGTAAGAAAAAATAATGTTATCCTCCACGGATTAGAAGAAAATGAAAATAATAACACAGAACTAATGGAACTAACGTTGGAAACTTTCAATAAAGTTAGCAAGGACACAGGACTTGATAACTGGGATAAGTGGGAAATAAGCAAAGTACAAAGGCTAGGTAAACGAGAAGATAAAAAAAGAAGACCCATCTTAATCACACTTACCCTAGCATGGCGGAAACTAGATTTGTTGCGTAATAGTAAGAAGCTCCCCCAAAACGTATACATTACAGAGGACTACCCCAAAGATGTCCTAATTATTAGGAAGGAACTTAAAGCTAAACAACAAGAAGAAATAAAGAGAGGAAATATGGCGTTCATTAGGTACGACAAGCTTATTATAAAAGACAGGGAAAACAACGAAACCAAAGGGAATGAAAAGAGGAAACGAGCACCAACCGCTTCCCCCACACAGTTGAAGAATAATGATGAAACTGGAGTAGCAGCCCCATCAAAAATTAATAAAACTAACCCATTAGGGCTAATACGTCGTACCAAACCAAATTCAACTACGGGAATAGCCATACAATGACAACCAGCGCACATCAGAAACCGGAAACCAACCAATAATACCCAGCAAAACAGAAACACACACATAACAAAAAACCAAACCCTTTCCCCAAGCCGGTCAGCGGTCACCGTGGGGAAAAATGACCGCCACCCTCCAACGATCAACGAACATAAGAAAAAACGCAAGGCTAAGAAAAAACAGAAACCCAATAAGAACCCCTACAATAACATTCATATTGCAACCCTAAACACATTAACCTTACGAACAGATGAAAGACTCCAAGAACTACAGAATGCTTTACAAGAAATCAAATGCGACATCCTTGGATTAAGTGAAATTAGAAGATTCGGAGACCAAATTGAAGAGTATAGTAACTACATACTCTACTACAAGGGAGAGACAAAAGGACAGTACGGTGTCGGATTTCTAATTAAAAAGGAACTAAAAAAACACATCATGGAATTAAGAGGTATCTCTGAGAGAATTGCCGTACTTAACATTCGCCTACCTGGCTTTGAAAACGAGTGGTCTATAGTACAAGTATATGCACCGACTGAGGCAGCAGATGAGAAAGCAAAAGATGATTTCTACACAAGCTTATCTGATACTATAGACAACTCATACAAAAATATTATTGTTATGGGAGATTTCAATGGAAAAATTGGAAAACAAAATCAAGGAGAAGAATTTATAATGGGAAAGTTCGGTACAGGAAAAAGGAGTCCAAACGGGAAAAGACTAATAAATTTGGCTCTTGAAAACAACCTAACATGTATGAACAGCTGCTATAAGAAAAGGACATCAAAAAAATGGACCTGGATTTCACCAGATGGCTCATACCGGAATGAAATTGACTACATTTTCAGCAACCAACCCAAAATGTTTCACGACGTTAATGTAATCAACCAGCTGAATTTTAATACCAATCACCGCATGGTTAGAGCAACATTACACTATACTAGAAACAGAAAACATTGTAAAAACTCGGGATACTATAAACTCTACCAGACCCTGCAGCAAACACCAATATACAATACAAACAAAACAACAAAGGACACAAACCATATACAAGAAATGTATAATAACGAAATAAATGATATGTATAAAACAAAAAAATCCACAATCACAAGACCAGAAATACTAAGCCTCAAAACAAAAGAATTAATTCTAAAAAGAAAGGACATGTTTAAAAATAAAAGAAACAAGACGGTTTTGAAAGAGATTACCAAAATAAGTAAGGAAATCAGTAGCAATATAAAAAAAGACAGAGCAAAAAGAAGAACGGAGCGTATAAACTACCACATAATGAAAACGGGAGGAATAAAGAAAGCACTCAAGGAACTCCGAGAATCAAAAGCATGGATACCAAAACTAAAAAACAAAAGCAAGAAACTAGAGACGAAAAGAGGCCCCATAATAGACACTGCTACTGACTTCTATAGAAAACTATACTCAACTAAAACTACACAAGAAGACAACTTAAACTTAGAAGAAGAAAACGAGGAAATAGTCCCCCCAATATCAGAAAGAGAAGTCGAATATTCAATTGGAACGCAAAAGAAGGACAAAGCACCAGGACCAGACTTTATCACAAATGAGACTATAAAGGAATTACTACCACTTACACTGAAAAGAATAACCAACGTCTTTAATACTCTATTGGACACAGAGTACATTCCTACACAGTGGACTAATAGTACAATAATTTTGATTTTCAAAAAAGGAGACAAAGATGACATCGGTAACTACCGCCCCATCAGCCTCATGTCTAATTTGTACAAGATATTTTCAAAAATAATTTTAAACCGCATTGCAAAAACTCTTGACTCTCAACAACCTAGAGAACAGGCAGGATTTAGGTCAGGATACTCAACATTAGACCACATACACGCACTCAAACAGGTAATAGAAAAATGTCAAGAGTATGGACATCCCCTGTACTTAGCATTTGTGGATTACAACAAGGCTTTGGATTCATTGGAACACTTTTATATTTGGAAAGCCCTGAAAAATCAAGGCGTAGAGCCAAAATATATAAGAATAATAAGAAATATCTATTACAACAGCTCAGCACAAATAAAACTAGAATCACAGGGCGAAAGTTTCCCAATTCAAAAGGGGGTAAGACAAGGAGATCCACTCTCGCCAAAACTTTTCTCAGCAGTACTGGAAGAAGTCTTCAAGACCTTGAATTGGGACAACTTAGGAATAAACATACATGGCACAAAACTCAACCACCTAAGATTTGCGGATGACTTGGTACTACTAACCGATAAACCAGAAACATTGCAATTCATGCTCCAAGAACTTGCTATAAAAAGCCAGGAAGTTGGCCTATCTATGAATAAAACAAAAACAAAAATAATGACAAATAGAACAGAAGAAAACATACTTATAGACAGTGAACCTTTGGAGTATGTAGAATCCTATATATATCTGGGGCAAATCATCTCATTCAAAGACCAGCTCGAACAAGAAATCGACAGAAGAGTCACAAATTCATGGAAGAGATTTTGGTCCCTAAAAGACATCATGAAGGGCAACCAATACTCCATCGGTATAAAAAGAAAACTCTTTAATATTTGTATTCTTCCAATCTTAACATACGGATGCCAAACATGGGCCACCACAAGAAAAATGCACAACAAGTTGAGGACTTGCCAGAGAAGCATGGAAAGGAGTATCTTGGGATATAAAAGGAAAGACCGAAAACGAGCCACGGAACTTAGAAAGATAACAAAATTAGAGGATATTAATAGAAAAACCAAACAACTAAAATGGCGGTGGACAGGCCATATGTTAAGGGAGCCAGTGGAAAAATGGACCAAAATCTTGACAGAGTGGATCCCAAGATACAACGCAAAAAGGAAAAGAGGCAGACAAAATAAAAGATGGTCAGACGATTTAAAAAGAGCAGCCGGGCCACTATGGCTGAGAGTGGCCAGAGACAGGGAAGCTTGGAAAGAGTTGGAGGAGGCCTATGTGTCCTCAGGATACACTGACACAGAGCAAGTACCGGACTGATGTGCAAACTTTAATTTTATTTTATTATATTCTATAACTTTTTTATTTACTTTACTTGTTACATTTTCTTGTCAGTAATAAAGGCTATAAAAAAAAAAAAAAAAAAAAAAAAAAAACTTATTTCTGGCTTTAAAATAGTCGATAGTGTGCCTCATTAGCCGTGTACTACTACTACTGACTGATTGAGCAACGGCACAAGCCTCGTCCAAGTGTCAGTTCTGGACTATTTCTTCAAATATAAGTATGACTAGCTGTTGCCCGCGACTTCGTCCGCGTGGTATTTAACAAAGACTCAGCCGTTGGCAACAGCCTGCTCGCGTTCTGATCCCGCGGGACGCATTGCAGATTGTTGCTATCAAACTTTAATCAGGCGCAGCGCTGCAACATTGGTTTTAATTTTTTTTTCGAGAGATCCAATTTTTTTTTCTTAAATAAAAGTAGCCTATGTTACTCCTTGTTACATCAGCTATCTGCCAGTGAAATTCCCGTCAAAATCGGTCCAGCCATTTCAGAGATTACCCGGAACAAACAGACAGACAGACAGACAGACAGACAGACGGACAGACAGACAGACAGACAGACAAAAATTGTAAAAAATGTTGTTTCGGTATAGGTAACGTGTATACATCCAAATGCACTTAGTAAAAAGCGGTTATTTTAATATTACAAACAGACACTCCAATTTTATTTATATGTATAGATAACTCACCTTAGCACTACCAGTATCGTCTAATAATACATTCTCCAGTTTTAAATCTCTATGGCATATTTTATGGATATGGCAATAATATACAGCGGTGGCGATCTGTCGGAATAACCTGAAAAATAATTATATATTTAATACATCAGGCCATAGCATGGCTTTTTTATTCATTTTGCGAAATATGGGTAGGTAAATTTCATGGTACAATTTCTTGACCTTATAACCGTTTTCTATTTTTCAGGATGCAAAATAAGGAATATATATAATGCATATTTGTATTTATTGGGTAGTTTACCTTCTAGCTTCATCTTCTTGTAATACTTTTTTCTGACTTAGATAATCGTATAATTCCCCTCCTGAGCAATACTCCATTACTAAGATCATCTTTTCACTGTTTTCAAATACTGGAAGTAAATTATCATAATTATTATAAGTGGGTCTGGTAAAGCAGTAACTGATTTTAAGTCGGTGGTCTGAAGGCTCTGTGGTCACAGCGCGTATTGACCACAAGCGGGTCTCTTATTGTGGAAAGGGTTAACATGATTTCCAAGTAACAACCATAAGTTTACACAAAGAAATATAGACACCTTAGACACTCAGATTCTAGTATATTTGAGTACTCAACTAACGTCGCCAGCAACTGAGGGCAGCTTGAGCTGGGTGATGGTTCAGAATGTGCAATAGAATATTTTACTATGTGAACCATTACAATACTTATGAATCGTTGAAAATCGCTCCTTCACACTTATGATCAGACAGTCATGGCAGGATGTGTAGGCACTTGGTTTATAAATGCAGGCGGCGCGGTATCCGTGCTGGGAACTGACCATGGGAGTGTCGCGCAAACTACTCGCCCCTAGAGATGGAGACCATAGATCATAGGAGCATCATTCTCTTCACGGCGGCGAGACCTAAGTGCGGAGGCGGTTGACCACTCACTGCTAGCCGTACCTAGTGATACTGTTACGATGTTGATTAAGTGTATTTTGGAGTATGAAGCTCCATACAAAAGAGACGCTGATCTGGTGTCAGACTGATATATTCGCCAACCTTAAACATACCTTCATATATATGTACAATGTTTGGATGTCTGACTGAGGACATAATCTGCACCTCCCGTCGAATACGGACGAGATCGGCCTCCGACTCAATCTTGCATTTCTTGATTGTCTTGATTGCCACCTCTTGGCCTGTCTTCTTGTTGATGCCCAATTGCACCTTTCCATATGTGCCTTGACCTAATTTTCTTACTATGTCGAATCTGTAAGAGACATATAATTGCTTAATCATCAATTAAATTTAACACCAGTGACATCCTTAGGATTTTAATTCCAAGTTTCCGTCATGGTAATTACTAGGCTTCATCTTAAAAAAAAAACGTAAAGCGTATACCTCCTTTGGTCGAGACAATAAGCAGGATCATCAACCGAAATGTACACGATGCATACAAAGCTATGGTGACTAAAACGGTTCAATTTGCACAAATGATTAGCGTCGAGGTTTAAAACGATAAAGCAAATCGATGCGTCACGGCAACGCATTCACACATTCGCGATATTATGATCGGTGTAATTCATAAACAGGAGCGTTTAAACTCGATGCTCGGACAATAAATAAATATTAAGTGGATTATTTGCGAGACTGTAGAGTAATGACTATATTCACAGGACTTGGCACAGATTCTGGAGCTGCTATTTAAATTTTCTGTTAAAGGCAAAGAATTTACGCATAAGTCAAATCACCTGTTGTTTTGTTGTAGTGTTCGTTTTATCAAAAAAATTACGCTATGTGTGTATGTAATATGATGCAATAATACCCCAAGGGGCTGGCATCATTTATAAGTACACTTTGAAGTTACTTTCATAACGAGTCTGTGTCAATGTGTCAGACAGTTGAGTTTTATTGCATGAAGCAAGTCTGTAACCGATGAGATTACAAACATTCTCTCTTAACTCGAGCCATACGAAGGCACCGATCGCTACCATAGCTGCCCACGCGCCTTTCAATGCACGCTATACTGCACGATCAGTTTGTTTAACGTTGGTAAGTATACTAGTAGATACATTCAAACGAATCGACCTCGCGACGTCAAATACATTCACCCGTTACCATGCTGTAGGTATCATTTATTCTATTGAGGAAGTGGCTTTGAAAATCTTAACTTTTCATTGTTGTTTGCAACGAACTAGTACTTACAAAAAATACATGAGTAAGCATCAGATTTCCTATGAAATTGAAGCTTGTAATAAGGTAAAAATATAAAATAAATTAATATATAGGTTTTCGTTACCAAACCTCTTTAATCGATAAGCAAATAACCGATCATCATATTCATAATAATCGATATAAAACCAGCCTCGATAACGCTTAAGGTCGTCGTCTTTTACAAATAATGAATGAATGCATTATGATGACTGTGAAATGATGTAACATGCAACCTTTACGCCTACAAACTTCCGAACACTGCGTGTAGGTGAATATTCTGACACCCTAAATCCGGTGATTTGGTGACGAATAGTGGACGGACATCGCGTCTGCGAATGTTTCATGTCGAATGCGTTGCGTTACCAAAATAATACAAGTACAAGCAGGCATTGACGTAAACATGGCGTATGAACTTTACGCTCATAGATTCTAGAGTTTCGAAACGTTGCAAATGGTCCGTTTCACGAGATTGAGTTTATTCCAGATTATTGTCCCCTTTATTAAAATAGACAAATAAATTGTAGGATTAGCCATAGAAATTTAGCATATAGTACAAAGCTGTCTTGCGAATATAATTACAACGAATATCGTGGAATCTCACGTATCCAAACAAAAGAAAAATTAAACTTGCCACAGAATTAAAAAAAAATGTCTAAATTGCTATCTCTGAAGATACAAAATCCAATCGGACATTATATTAGTTTTATTGGCAGACGTGGTTGGGGGAGCAGCCCCGTGCATTGCACGCCAGGTGTAAGTGTAAATAAAAGAGTATAATGGTTACCTTTGTTTGAGCCGCAGCCGATGGTCGTGCATGCGCACGTCACCGGGGTTCTCAATGCCATCCGTGATGCTGGTAGCGCGCTTGCTCTCGCCCACAACCATTGTGACTGCAGCAAAGATATTCACTATCACGACTAGTACTGTTAATCAATTATTCATAACAATATTGTGTGCAGACGACTTTCAAGTTCAATGCACCATTTGGAAGTGAACAAGATTGCGGGTTTTCCGATTCACGATAGAAAAATATATGATCTATCAATAAAAATAAGGCCAGCTGAGTGTTGGAGTTTCAAAGTAAAAATCACAAGTGGCTATTTTTGTTTGGCATTTATTGACAAGTCATAACGATCACAGGGCATGCCTTCATATAAATTGGGGAAACACCTCACAGTCATTTAGGAATTCGGAAGAATGCTTGGGCCAATTAGCAGGTTGGCGAGTCGTCAGCCCGGTCGTGGGCATCGTCGTGTCACCATCTGCCACGCTTCTTTATAAGCTGGCATGGAGAGTCGTTTTCCCGCCAACGAAGACCTCGTGATTTATTCATGCTGGCACCCGATGTATGCTAATAAGCCGTTGAAGTAGGGACGTAGTATAGCAGCGCCGTTAACTAGACGTGGGACGTCATCAATCGTTTAAGAATTCTGCGCACGTGCGCATGCGTCGCGGCTTTCCACTGTATTTAATATGTTGCTTTCTTTATTTCTGTTATAGTATTGCACCGTAAAATGAAAAAAATATGTTATGCGCAGCGCATCGTATAAATTTCGAGACGCAATCTGAGCAGACATTTTAACCACTTTATGATATTAAAGATGATTATAGCAGGGTCTAAAGATTTAGCAGGGTGTCGTAAGAAATACAGAAGTCCCCGAGTGTCACGAAGCGGATCCAGAATAGCATTTAACGAAAGTAGGTATTATACATATTGTTACGAACAGTTGTCATTATTTTTTCTGAAAACCTACGCATTGCCATTCCGCTCAGCCTGCTGCGCAGCCGTACACTTGAGAAATTAAGAACACGATATATCACAATCTTTAAAAATGTAAACTAAAGCTGTCGTGTGTCGTGCCACAAAGATGAATTTATACGAATGAATCGGAAAATAGCTATCATCCTGTTCTATACATTGTTCTGTTCTGTTGTATACATTGTTGACTTCGATGAAACTTAGCATGGGGATAGCTTATAAACCGGGTAAAAATTAAGACTTCTGGTCCAATAATGGTAAGAAACTCGCAGGCACGGCATGTTAAGAATAATTTTGAAATCATCTTTTGTTTGCCAATGTTTGGGATCGGTTTGGTGTTTCAGCCATTCCACTAAAATATTGTTTAATTTGAGTGTTGTTTAATTTGAATAGGTTTTGAAGCAATTATAATAGATAAATAAATGCATTACAATATGCCGTAGCCGTAGCCGCAAACAAAAAAAATTACGACCGACCGATATATGTGTAATTTTTCGTAAAAAAATAAAAACCGTCGAAAATTCGGATCTCGCGCCCAGAATTAGCGCTTTCACCTCAATGCGGAAAATCCACCCTGGGCTTACTCTTGCTGACGGAAATATCGGACACGTAGGTACTGTAGGTAGTATTGCCGACCTACCGGGGTGACGCAAAGTTCTTATATTGAAAAATGAACGCGCGGTTGCGTTTCTCGGAACGATACCTACAATCCACATACGAATTCGGTTTATATGTACACATATTGTTGAACACAATTATATAGCAATATGTGCAATCTCAAATCTGGCACGTGGGTGCTTCACCTTATCTAGGTTTTTATATTATTCACTTGAGAATCATGTTAATCAAAACGCCAAAAGAAGTGCATGTCAATAAATGGATATTGCCAATTAAATTTATTAAGGAAGTAAGTATGTTCTCTATAATACTAATCATAATAATTCCTTCTAAAACTTTTTAAACAAGCCCAATAATACAAATCCCATAAAACCCTCAATAACGAGCTAAAATATTGTTTTAGAACTGTATTGGTTCCCTTTGTCATTATTTCATCTACGTGTAAATTTGTAATGTTTCCGCAAAATGTGTGTATTTCGCTGCAACCCTCTGCCGCAAGACACTTAAATTAAAACCTTCTGACACATGTTCTGCACAGAATCTCATAAGAATTTCTTAGACGCAAACATTGCGTGCACATTTTGCGGGCATTGCATACTTGTATGTTAGTTCTTCTAAATAAAATAAATAATTAAAAATAATTTAGGTCTATATCGTTATTAACACACACGACAGTCTGTAACTTTCTGTTAATTACATTGATGAAACAACGAGGGTGCTTTAAGTACATTAACACATTTTGTTTATAATGTTTCACAAGTCGGTTCACGCCCCCGTGCGTGCCTATTTTCATTAGCAAATGAGATACATTCACCCCTCTTGACGCAGCTGGTACGTCATATATACAATATTTGTTACTAGTTCCAAGTAAAATAAACTACAATGAGCAAGATCACCTGAAATAATCAGAATGACTCACGGCAGTCTAACAAACACAAACATAGAAGACCGCTGTGATGATACCACTATAGCTTAACTGACTCCTGAATGATAGATCAGAAGGACGCTAAGCTATACAGGTATCACGGACGAGATTGTACGACTGAGCTGGGTCAATAGAGCGAAATGTATTTCACCTTCAGCAAATACGCCCATGCAGATGCTAAGCTCAGACGAGGAAAATATACAGACGGATTATCGCGAACAATATATGTGTTGAAGCATAAAAATCCAAACCATGTACTTAAGTACACGCCAATTTGCGTGTACTACACAAATCGGCATGACTTTTTGTGCTTTCATATTGGCGACACTCCGTCTGAATTATTTCTTTGTCCGAGAGCCTAAGTACTAGAAAATACTTTTAAAATAATCAATTAGATCAGCATGGTTCCTCCTACAGTAAACAAAAGCTCAATTTATTTTCCAAAATAAGGCCGCGATATAAGAGATCTTGTACACCTACCATTACTATTTTCAGAGATTTACTGTTGTGCAAGAAGGTTATTGTTTTTATAGATTAGTAGGTTGGTAGTAAACATTAGAATTCTTGCATTAGTTCATTGCGGCGGAGATAAAACAATTCAATTTTGAAACTATGTGACGTTGACTCATTGTTCACAATTTTGCCATACTGGTTCAGCATCGGAATTGTAAACAATTGTTATTTTGTCATTTAATAGTCACCTGTTCGTATTGATTAATACTCATTAGTTATATTTGTTTATTAAAATTTATTTAAGGTAAATTTTAGATGTTAGCAATGGAATGATATTATTATTCAATACGAGAAGCGGTAAACGCCAGTAATTATAAGAACTGTCCAAACTGTCTAGTCGTACGTATTAGCAGACCGCGAGTGAGGCTCTTGAACTGTCATCGCAATTTATTTTCACGTGTAGCATCAGCGTCGTCCTTGTGTTAAACCGCCGAATCTAGGCCAGTAACATAGGTGTCAATGTTTGTCGGTCGGAAACACCGCGGCCGCCTCGACGGCATGGGCGGCGTATGAGCGTGAGCGGTCACGTTTGGAAAAATGTGGCGCAAGTAACCAATTAACATGTGGGATATTGTGAGGCCGGCGTCTCGGGCCTCTATAAATATCGCGATGCGCGCCCGCTCCCGCGCCCTCCCCGGGACCCGGGCGAGCGCGGCCACCGCAGCCGCTCCGCCGCCATCTCCACCCGGCACCGACAACCGCAATAATATAAAGTCAAGAAATAATCCCAATATCACAATAATGACGTCACAGCATGTTGATGTATCGGCCCATGCTCTATTATTACTTTTAATAAAAACCTCGGTAACGCGAGGCATAGATCTAGCAATCACGAAACTAAATGCATATTGAGGAGTTAAGAGGACTACGAAATTACGGACTGATGGTGTGTGCATAAGTCATTACTGTCTACTTGATGGAAGACGATCGACGATCGACATCAGAGATCGCATCAAAACCCTCTGCAATTTAGTTGCTATCATGAATATCGTCATGATATTCGAAAGTGTATAGCTTGTTGCGATGTACCTACAATTCAATTTCTTGTGTTCAAGATTCACCAAGTTCATTATAAGGATTATAGTTATTTATTTCGGATACGACTCCGATCAATCAGAGCAGGCAGTGGCCCAAGCATAATGTTTTTACGTTAACGTTAGTTAAACGTCCCACTTACACCACAGATATCACAAATAAGAATGACACTGATAGCACGCTTTCTCGATGACGCTCGGATTGAATTAGAAGTTCCTGCTAGGCACATGGATCTCAACGACCGATCGTTACATGTATGACCAACGCCAAGTAGCCACGGATAGTTGACGTTTTTCTTGACGATTGATCGTGGCCATCAATCAGTCCGTATATCGAGCGCCTAAGATGACCTCACAAACCGAGACAGTCCAAGTGATAAAAAAATGGTGCAGAAATCTCTGGTTAGATGAGGATTTTAATGAGGCATCATAGATGATCACCGTGGGCTAATTTAAGAGTGTAAAGTGTAGTATCCCGGAAGCATAGTTGGCTGTCCCGGGACGGCTTGGTGCGGGGCGGCGTCATCGAGCGTGCGTCGAGCGGACACCGAACGGCAAGCGCGAACGCAGTGATCGCGCTATTTTTATCCACCCAACGGTTGAATAACCTCCAATCAACTATTCGCACTTGCCTCGGAGTTAAACTAAATCATGGATCATCACTCATACAAAAGTGATTAGGCAGCTATCATAATACACAAAAAAATATTCGAAATGTTAACGCGAATAATAAATTAAGAAAATCTTTTTCACCTTAGAGAGGGTTCCGTGCGAGAGACCTTAGAAATAATTTAGAAGAATTACTAAAAAGAAAATGTTTGCGCTAATCGCCGAACACCAGTCGACATAATTAATTTACTGTCTCTCTCACACTCTCTACCCTCGGCCTAGTGAAAAAGACAACAAGTTTACGTTCAATAAATCAGCCTTTGTAAAAAAGCAAAATAGTCTTTACATAGATATTATGTTCTAGCGTGTGGCCGTTCCAAATAATCTTCTCGTCTTTTTTTAAACTTTGATTTCTCAGTATAATTTGACGACTGCGGTGGAAATTATTATATCAATAGTAGCAGTCATCTCGAGAGTTTCCAAAGGCTCCACTCACGACGGCCAATATTTTTGCCATTGGCTCAGGCTAATTTATATCACCATCATGTAGTGGAGATTTATGGTCGCCTTGGTAGGTATTTTAGGGTTGGCCATCATGATTGTGGTGTTATCGGTTTTTGAACACAGTTCTGTGTCAGGGTAGTGATGGATATCGCAACGACGGAATGGATTACTAGGCCAATACGTGCGCCAGAACTTGGCACAGAGATTGGCCACCGTGAAGTGGTGTAAGTTTTTAAGAACATATTCCGTAGTTACCTAGTATAAAAGAGTTTTCTTATAGTTTCCTTGTCGACATGATTATCTCAGTGTATAGTGACCCTGCTTTCTGTGCTGCGGGTCTCGGGCTCAAATCCTGGTTGGGAGAAACTTTGTGCGATGAGCACGAATGTTTGCACCCGAGTCATGTATGTTTAATATCCAATTTAAGTATTATATACTGGGATCGCCCCTAGTCCATTGTACAGCACCCATGATACAATCGTTGCTTATTGTGGGACCGTATAGTTGATGTGTTTGTCTGGCGATATTATATTATCTATTCTTATACTATAAACTATCGATAGAGTTTATCGTATAAGAAAATCAAATTTCATCACGGCGAACTTCATACCGCCTCAGAATGAAATTGTAAGAGAAAATTAATTATCTTTTATTATAAACATAAATAAATTTCAAAAGAAAAAAAAATGGGTGATGTATGAAGGTTAGTCACTGCGAGGTCCGTTGTTGACAAAATAAAGCCGATTTCACAAGCCATAAGGAGCAAGTCACATTTCCGAAACAACTACATTACTCAGTAAACAGCTTTTTTCGGAGTAATCAATTCAATTACTATAAAACAAGTATTCATAATTATATTACAGTGAATCGTGTAATAACCCAGTACCCAGTACCGTAAAAATTGCATAATAAAACCAGATCTCAAGTTATTATGTAATATCCATTCCACATAATCATCTCGGAATTCCACGTTATTTCCATAGAAATAAGATGGGACTCTTCCTTAATTATTATTTTCCGCTGTAATTGAATACATACCATACCTTACCGAACTTCTACATGCAGCAAATAGCTGTTATCTATGATATTCTCTGTTATTATAAACAAAGCCCAAATGACTGGGAGTGATTTCAAAATAGATAAGGCCAAGATGTAGGTAGGTGACACTAGAATTAATGTCTTGCGAAATGTCTGAATGTATAAACTAAACATACAAGTGCACACATTTAGGACTGCAGATGAGTTTACGTTGGCAATGCTTACATAAGAAATCTGTATTGCGAATTTTCAACCTTTAAGTGGCAATTTGTTTAATATAAGAACATAAACTTGACAGAAATATGACGCAGCTACGAACACATATTTTTGTCGTAAAGCTTTATATTTTGGCAGAGTCTAACACTAGGCACCTATGGATGAAACATAAATAGAACTTAATTCCATACGGCTGACTCAACGTCGAGATTCTTCAAAATGAATGATTCTGTTGAAAATGATTAGGATGGAAAATCAATTTCGTATAAGGAAAATGACAAATCTTTAATAATTGAAGATAGAATCAGAAAAACATAGGAGGTTCTCTTGAAGTAGCATCTGATGAGGATATTTAAGGCATCTTTCAGAGCTCACCAAAAAGCCGTATGCCAGGTTGATACTATGTATTATCTCTAACTTAAATAGATACAGAAGAGAGACGAATGATAGAAACATAGACCAAAGCATTATGTCAGACGAAGATGCACAGGTTTATTATTGATAAAGAAAAAAATAAATAATCTGCAGCCAATCAATCAATCGTCTATTGAATGTCGAACCGTAACAAAAGCAAAATAGCTGTGTGTTAATAAAAACTGGTAAACAAAACGAATTTGCCCCTCGTGATGATGCAATGGTTGAAAACTGTATTTGAGGTACAAGGGAGAACGTAGAGCATTGAGATCTGTACAGCATGAAAACTACACTAGACTCGTTTCGAAGCTATAAAAGCTAGTCAATATGACAGCGACCAACGCGAAATCGAAGCACACATCGACGTGGTCTGCGCAAAGCTTAATTCAGCGCACGAACGAGACGTAGGTTTGAAGTATAACTTTTCGGACGATGTCTGCATAAAGGCGTCAGCATGCGCCAACTAGTTCTGCGCAGCAAAAGTTGTGGATTCAGCTTTATCAGCAAGGAAACAGTCCAAAAGTACATTTTCTGTGGAGCTTTTCCAATGGCAACATGGGGTCGTCTGAATAATAAATACCCTGAGCCATAATCTCAACTATTTATGGTCCGTAAAAACATACAATGCTTAGTTAACTAGCGGATAATATAATGTAGTAGGAACCTAATAAGAAATATTTTGTGATATTATTTTACTTTACACTTAAGTTGATTTTTGACGTTCTTAACTTCCATTATTATTTTCATAAAGCAGACTGAGCACGCGGGCAAGAGCGGACTTCAGTCTTAGAATGTCGAACCGAGTTTCTCTCTTAATAATTGTTGGATAATAAGGCCTAATCGATCTTTTACATGAAGTCATAGCTAGCCGTACTGGGCCTCAGATAATAGGTACTGATCTGCACTACAATCAAATCGCTCTAACTAAAATGTTCGACGCGAAGGTCGTTGGAGCGATTTGATCCTCCGATGTTCACGCTTCACAGTTCACAGCGAAGAAAGCCATTACAGCGTTTAAATTGTCGTAATAAACCATAGACATAGGATAGGGGCGGTTCGTTCTCGAGTGTACCTATATCAAATATTCTGAAGAATAGTCTCCAGGAAACATACGAATTCGTATTCGTAATAGGCTGAAATGTGATTTCCCATAAGTTTTCGGATTCACGCTTTTCATTGGAGTAGTGGGATATAAATACCCACAATTCCTAGAAATGGATTAATTTAACTTATTAAGTATGGACATCTTTGTTACAGAGATGTACTGGCTGAACGGATTGAATCAATTGATTCTACTGAGGTTCCTACAAACACCATATAATAGTAGTGTATAGGTTTTATTTATTTTTTGTTTAAGTTATGTACCAAGTAGCTACTTTGAATGTCATATAAAATTTCAATCAATTATTTAAGTTACTTGTAGCCCTCAATCAAATCGATATTGATAAAACGTTGTGTCAATTCTCACTCTGTACACTTTAGATTGGAACTTGGCCAGATAAACAAGAAAATATAGAGCATGTGACCAATACCAAACATGTTTTAAAATAATTCAATTCATAATCAGTATGTTAATACACTCTGCATAGCATAAAATCGAATCAAATCCATCATGGAATAATCAGAAGATTTCATTCTGCTTATCTGACAGACTGCATGCTCCTGCATAGAACTATTATGTATAACAGTACAGTAACAGTGGTATTTGATATCTATTCTGTGCACCTGCTTTAACACATGCTGACATACTGGAACAACAATGTGAAAGATAACGGTGCAAAATGATGAAATATGTGACAATGAGGATGTTGACAGATAAATACTACTGATGTTAATTACACAATTTAACATTGCAGATGTCATTGTATGTAGTAAATAGATTATCTGGCTATATACCTAATTATTATGTTTATAAGTGAGTTTTAGAATAAACCAGGTAAATGTAACACTTAACTAAATGTGGTTTAAGATTTCATTTGAACTGCCCAGGGATGACATCTGCGATTGAGACCACTACTGGAACTATTGTTATTGTGTTATTTTTTTTTATCTCAGATGTTTCTAATTTTTCATTATTATTAAAATGGTTCATAGTGATGCAAGGCCATTGCAAGTGTACCAAAACTTTTTACTTTTCGGGGATGAGTTAGCAGTATGCAATTTTTTTTTATTATTGAGGATGAGGCTAACACATAGATATTAAGTCTGTGGCCAAAAAAACATAATTTTGTGAGGCGTAAAATGCATAAGTTTTGTTATACCTTTTCATGACTTTATTAAACCCAAATCCGGGTTAAATTACAACTCACACTTAGGCCTCATCCTCAAAATTAATTATTTAGGTGTGTTTTGGTAAATATAGGAACTAGAAACCAGCCCCTTATTTCTTACTTTTCAATGTAGTTGCATGTGCATGTGCTGCTTTATGAATCTACTGTAGGTGAGTAAATAAAAAAAATTAGGGATGTGAGGGTAGGAATATAGGTTAGCAGGTACCTATATTTATACACATAAACCAACCTATGCTAATAAATTCCTTAATTAGAGAACACCAACTTGACCCAATGTTCTTTCTGTGTCACAGCTATTATTCTTTAGGATACTACCAAGAAAAACAACAGACCTACTTTTAATGTTATCAATAGAATAAAGAAACTGGAATACCTATAATAAACAAAGAAAAATATGATTCCGTTTTGTTGCCTTGATTCCAATAAATTAATTGGTTTAGAATTCAGACTGTGATGTGTTGACACTTGGATGAAATATTGTTTAGCATGTGCTCATGGATGTAATGCTATCACCATAAATCCACCATTTACAATGATTTTATTCATTGTATACTTTTTACTGACTGCGCAAGGAAGATGTTTTTGAAATGAATGTATGTACCTATGTCTATTTCTTTGGTGCCATCTAGAGCCCAAACTGCTTGATGGTTTTTAACATATGATGTGTTGTTTAGCTTCGTATTAATTGTGGGAGTGACATAGCATGTACATGTACAATATTTAGATACATATGGTGCCTTTGAAGAAGTGATGGTGGCAAATATTGTGTTATTAAAACAATATGGGTGTCAAATGAAAAGTAGTAAATGCATGCATATATATTATGATACTTTCATGATACTATTTTGACACAAAGTATAAATAAAAACAATTTATTGCTTTCAAACAAAATATTAATTGCCCCCCCCCCCCCCTGCAATTGCTGAGCTTATTTTTCACTTTTCCAGTGAAGTGTATTTGCTGCTGGGCTTTTTTTCAGTAATGGCATAGGGTAAGTATTTAGCCACAGCCTTTCTATTCAAGTTAAGTATATCTTTAAAAATGTACATACAATTATAAGCACAAATGGATTCCCTATATTATTATTTCCGTTAGGGTGTTACAAAATTAACCTGTTTATAAAAATTACATACATTCAGTTTGATGAGTAGTCCTATTTTCCTGTTACCTATACTTACTTAAATATTTAACATTCTACTGCAAACACTAGAAGTAGAATATGGCTGATCATTTAACATTCACTGACCTATTTCTAAAGTATATTATTTGTAATATATTTCTATTCATATTGAACTTTAATCGCCAAGCTATAGAGACTGTGGGTTACCTAGTCTGATGAATCATGCTGCAAAAGTTTACACCAGTGGGCAATGCCTGCTGATGTCATGCAAGAGCTCAATAATCAAAGCAATCGGTCGATACATAGCACCCGGCTGCGACTAAAGTTCCCCTTTTAGGTGTACTTCACTTCCAGGAATTTCAAAATAACATATGCTACCCAAAGACTACCCACGACAAAAAAATATGGACAAGTCCAAACTATATACTGGCAGAGTGCATGTGTATGTTCACATTCTTATGTAATATTCCCCAACTGGACACGTTTTCAATTAGATTCCGATAGTACAGATTTTAATATGAACGGGATATTACACAAAATCTAGATAATTATGCGTAGGAGGAATAAATACCTTTATTTTATGTGTAATCCAATATCCAGAAGAAAGTCCTATTTACACACGAGTACACTGTCATTCATGTGAAATAACACACCATCACAATGCAGCACTACACAAATTTTCACTTAAAACCATATTTTTATGTGAAAATATCACATAATGCGCCATTTTCGCAATAAATCCGAAGGACAGCAATCGGCAGTCGCTGCCATCTTTTTTGTCAAATGTCTAAAAACTAAATATAGCGTTTGGAACGAACTCTGGTGTTATTTTTAGAAAATACGAAGAAACTTTCTTTGTAAAACTAGTAGTGACATCTATCGTTTTGTAATCTATAGTGTGAACTACTCCTAGATGGCACTAAGTGAAGCTTCCCGCCATTTTTATGTGAGATATCGAAATTAAAATTTCAAAAGCTCTAGATACAAAAACAAACGTTTAAAAAGTAAAATAGTTTCTATCTATTTATTCGTTTAATAAAATATTTTTTCTAAATTAGGTTTTTTTAATCCCTGTCGTGCGCCTGAGCGACGAACGCGCTGTGGTATGTATGTGTTTGTCCGTGGCATGAGGCATCGTATCACCCAAACATTTAGACCAATTTCAAAGCGGGTTTTACAGCGTTAGAGACCGTTCAATGAATAAAATACAGTGACTGACATAATTTTTCCCGCCAGAAGCCCAGTGGAAATCATCAGATCTCTTCTCAAGGTCTGTAGTTCCGGTTACAGAGGAAGTTATCTCTATGGTTCCAGTAGCATCTACATTTGTTTTAACCATTTAATAAAAGCAGAGGTGGGCAAAGTTAATCTGTAAGTTTACTTCGTTAATCCTTAATTAACTACTTAAAAAGTTAAATTCGATAATCGCTATAGTATAGTTAGTAGTAGATGGTAGCCATCCAAAAGTTGGACCTATAATAATAACTACCTTTTATAATAGATATTGTTGCACGTTATACCTAATACCAAGGTGCACATTTATTCTGTCCACCAGCTAGATTATGAACCTACCGCGATACGCGATGCAGTAGTATGGCTTTCTTGATGAAAACTTATTAAATTGGGATCGGTGAGTAAGGTTAGGGTGAGGGTGTCTGCGCGTGACTGAGGGCGCTGTTAACAATATACACTGCAATATGGTTCTTATACTCTTCGGTAAAATTAGTAAGCAACACAGCGGTGGTGTTGTTTGACTCTGCGCAGAATAGCGTTCCAGATTCTATGGAAAAGAAAAACATTAGGTATGTATTTCTGGTGCCATTATAAATTATACCTTTACGCCAGTTTGTGTAGGATTTTTTTCGAATTTCACTAAAAAATTCTCACCTGGGAAAACAGACCAGTAATTTTCGTGTATAAAAAAATCTCTTCTTAGTTTGATGAATTGGGGAGTTTATGAAGTTATTTTAAACGTGCCTCATTGGAGTTCAAAGACATGAGAGCGTAGGTACAGCGTTTTGCCTTAGGTAGTTATTGTATTCTGTTTTCTTCGAAATTAATGGGATGGCTGCAGACGCTGGCACATTAGAAATAACGCAACATGCATGTCTGCCCAGTGCCGATAAAAAAATAACCAATGTAAAGAGTCTTATATCAGACATCGCGATTATCAAGCGTAATTTTTTCCTATTCCGGCCCACAGTACAATCGGCGAAATGCAATAGTATAGTTTCGGTTAGGACTAGGGTTATCGAGCTTGCTCTGAATAATCCTATTAACATTTTATTTGAGAACCCAGAAATAGAGGAATCGAGTACAAATGTTTGGACAACACTATTAAGTTTCAGTTTAGTTATGTCCAAATGTAACATTTTTATTCATGTAAATAGGCCAAAAAGAGTACTGCTAGTTAGTGCCATAGATTTAATAGAACTTTTTGAGTCTATGATTAGTGTCACAGAGAAAGGTGGGCAAGTGCCTCAATACCTACCTACCTACTATTTTTTTAATTTTTAAGTGTTAAAACTTGCTCGAAATCATTTACCCTAACTACTAGGAAGCCAGATTAGAAAGGCAAGGCGTGAACTTTTACGATATGTAACTACTGTATAGGTAACAGTACCTACAAACCTCATTTGAAATCCACCCATGATTATTAGAAGACCTTCGCTTTGACAAGCAGCGCAGTAAACTCTTCACTGTAAAGTGTCAATCATAGAGGACCGCTAAGGTCCTAAAAAGATCCAATACCACCCGTCCGGATGTGACCCCAACCAGCCAGGTTGTGCGTCACAAGCCTACCTCAGATTGTTTGCGTGTAGTTAGCGCGAGGGTCGGTGAAAGTTGTTGCGCAATGCACCGCCTGCGCCCGCGTTGCGCCCGCGCCTGCGCTGCGCTCGCCTGCAAATGCAACTTGACACCGCGCCTGAGGTAAAAGGCAAAAAAAAAACTGATACCCAGACACATTCTTTAGAGTATTGTTTTTTTTTTAACATAGATAATTATCTATCTATTTAAATCAACGTAATGTTAGTTAGTTATAACTGAACAAAGGGTGCCGATTGTTATAATCTTGAAAAATAAACTTTGCTGTACCTACCTATTTATATAGATTTTCGAATATTGCTACTATGAGTTAAAAAAATAAAAACGAATCCAGTAGCGATAAGGCAATTCGTAAGGCTTTTCATTTACCATATTTTAATTGTTTTATTTTATTTTATTACTGTATCTAATAATATCATTACGTACATATTCTGACTTCTCATTAAAAGCAGCCACCAATTTTCTACACCCCTAATAAAATTCACTTTCGTCACGATGACCGACACTTAAATTGTAATTACGGAAATACCGACCACCATCCGTCCGTATTTACACATTTTAACCGTACAAAATAAGGACGGCAATCTGTTATCAGGTACAGGTACTCTCTGCACATTTAAGAACACAATCTGGACACAGAAAAAAACATCGCTACACCCTTGCCTTAAGTTAATGTTAGTATTATCTTTTGCGTTAGTGGCCCATGCGTTATATAGCGAAGAAATGTAGAGCCCGCACAATACCTATGTAGTTCTTGGCTACAATTCGTAACTAGATACATATTATGGTATAGCTAGATGAAAGTTAGTTTTGCAATCAAAAACAAGCTTTTAGATCGCAAATCTCACAAGTAGATATTTATTTCGTGCACATGACTAACGGTTTACGCAACGCCATACCTCTTTCGCCGAGGAACCAAATTTAAATGTTTTATTGTCGAAATAATCTGCTTTCATTAGAATGGTCAATTGTTATTTTAAATATACGATTGATTAATAGCATACATTTATTAATGTTGGCTTTCTATTTTTAATCATACACCATTATGATTTTAACTAATCTCAGGTATATTTGCGAGTGCATACTTACTTTAAAATCTTAATCATCTAGGTATGCCAAGTTGTTGCTTTTTAAATTGTTTGATTTGACTCAGTGTGTATAATTATGTAAGGAAACAAGTAACTGTTCGAATTCTCTTGCGATAGTTATGTCTTGATTTACGTCTGCAGTTACGCCTGTGGCCACCCAGCGGAAAGCGGAAGTGACGCGTTGCTGCTTAACTTGATGCCTCGTATTTATTACTTAGCAAAAACTGTGGTAGCACAAACAATAGCTGCAACAAGAGCATTGATGTAACAGCTGCTGCGGCTTGGCCGCGGCGCGTGGGACGGCACTTTTCTCTTCGAGTTTCTCCGCGAGGTGCGCGCGCGCAGTTCAAGTGCCGCCGCTGGAAACCGTGCGCGTGTCTCTGCCCGCACACATTCACCGCGTCCACGCTCAACTAACCGAACCAAATAAACAGTATTATAGAAATTAACGATTTTCGTGTGAAGCCCCAGTTCTCGGCGCGGGTTTGTGCTAGTGCAATTGATAGCTCGAGAAAGTTGATTGCCTTGCCTGGGTGAACAATTGTAAACACCGTACAATTTATTAGTTGTGCACCACTGACGTTGGAATTACTGTAAGGTTTGTTTTTTTTTTCTTCTACTTATTATGAATTAATGACCTCTACTTCTGAATAGATTTTTTCTAATACCATGAACTCAGCTTCTCGTACTTAGATTGTATGAATTATCTAAAAATACATACCTATATAAGTAACTAGCTTTTTTTGTGATTTTTCTTTTGTTTTGTTAGTTATTGTGCTATTCGAGGCAGATACATATACAAAAAATCAAAGAACATACAAAGTTATAAATGGTGTAACTAACACAACTTTGTTTTATATTTATAGATAAATGATATAAGTGACAATCTTAACGATTTCGGTAACTACTTACGGTATCAATAATCGCAGCTACATTAAATTGATATAATTTTACACTTCCGTAAAGTAATGTAGCGTACGATAATTAGTGAAAGATAAAGATTCGCAAATTTAATTCAAGTACAATTAGGTGATTTTACAGTACACATAAGCATACAAGTTCTTTACCGATTAACAAGAACCTTATCGGGAATCAAATTAATCAACTTAGGTGATTTAAAGGGTTACTTAGGACACCTATAGATCTTGGCAAGAAGTGAGCCTAGAGTATGTTAGCTAAAGTTGCTGAGGTAGTGTGACACCAGAACTATTATTTACTTAATTTGTGATTATGTATACCTACTGTATTGCACCTTACTCGTAGACCGTACTATATTGTACCTGTATGATAGATGTAGTGCTAGTAGTAGAGCTGCAATTCAACTCTGTGTCAATGCGTGTAGTTTAACACGTTGAGTGCGGTGCCATTTTCAGAGGACTTTCAGCCAGTGCGTTAGAGACCTATTCGACCTCATAAACGATCTTCACTCTAGTGCGTATGAGACCCAATCCATCTCCTAAAATAAGGTATTTAAAAAAAACTGATATCCTTATCAAAAAATAAGATACAATCGATGTTCCTTCTGTAAATAATAGAGAATTAACTGTTCTATCTCAAGTTTGCTACGCATGGGGATATGAAAAGTAGGTTATGAGATATAACGAAAAAAAAATTAGGTATCCATTGAATCTCGTATCGCAACTAAAGATAGATCCGTTTGGGTTGTGACTAGTGATGGGATTAAAATAAATCCCCAGTTATCGATAGGTAAACTTTTTATGAAGTAATCATTTAAACATAGTAATATTGATTTCTTATATTTACGCGAATACTACACATTTAAATAACACTAATCTTATAGATTTTATCGTGTTTATTATTTGTTTTTTACGTTCCCGTCGTTTCGGCTGTTTTACAGCAACCATGGTCACGGGAGGACTGACCATGGTGACTGTCCTTCCGTGAATGATGAATTATGATAATCCATAAAATTAGTTTTATTTCAATAAACATAGTGACCTAAAATATATTTAAGAAAAATGTTCCTCATTGAAGCATGGTAAACACATTTGTTGATCGCATTGCACACATAGTGTATTTATTCGTTTGGCTGTTTTGGATGCATCTGTGCTACTAAATGTAAGCCGTAATTTACTGTGACAGCCTGTGCAACGACTTTTTTTGCTACCACGCTGACAAAATATAAGAGCGTATTTTTTTTACATGGAGTGCGCAGGTACACATTATCGACATTTGAACAACACTGAGCGCGAGCTAACGGCGCCCGCGCCTCCCGCGCTCCGCTCCTTGCGTCTATGACGCCTATGTTTTAGGAGGTCCGAAAGATCTCTTCACGCAACAGATGTATATTATTACAACTCAGTGCGTTAGAGACCTCATCCATCTCCTATTTTTTTTATTACATTATTGAATCAAACTCGCAGCGGGAAGTAGGTATGTATATTTGTCTCTGTCAAACACATAGAAATAAAGAAGTTACGACCTCCCGCACAGAGGTGGAGAACACGATTTTAGGCGCCGCACCAGCTGAAAGTCACGTTAGAGTTCTTTTAGACCTCCTAACGCAGTCAACGTGTTAAAGTCGGTTAAAATACATGCAGGCCCGACTCCGGTTTTTAACTTGTGGCAATTCTTATTGTATGTATTTAGAAATTCTTAACGGTTAAAATGAGTGTATGAACAACCATAGACCACATTTTGTATGTGAAGAAAATCTTTTGTCAAAAATATTAATGTAAATGGGACAGTGTCCTCAATTTCTTCAGTGGCCATTGTGGAATGACAATCATTTTCTAAATCCCACGGCCCGATACCGAAGCCGCGGCGTGGATCTATCTTCGTCCGATAGGTTTGTTTGGGACCTCTGCTGTGTTTAAAATAACTTATCATTAGATGAGGCATTTGTAACGTTATAAATAAGAAGACTTCAAAATTCTTATCGAAGGTTAGCTTAGGTTTTTATATTAATTCACGGATGTGTGCGAAAGCGTTCCCGTGACCCCCCCAACAAGGCGGGAGCCGGACCACCGTGGGGTTTTAGTCGGTAAAAGTCCGGCATAACCCGCTTGCCTCCCTCGGGGCTTGCGGGTATCCATGAGGATTTCCCCACGCAAAAAAAAAAAAAAAAAAAAGGTTTTTATATTAATAATATCTCATTAATATTTCTTATTCTGAATAAAAAATGGACCCTTAATCGCCAAATGTATGTTGACTAGTAGTTACACAAAAATTATTACTAGTAACAAAACTCGGACTTGCTATTTGCAAATCAGTTTTGTGAATACTAATCGAAGTTGAGTTAATTTTAACAAAATTTAAGTTATACCAAAAGCTTGGCTAATTACTTTTTTCAGTGAATGAAAGAAATCGACCGCCAATTTAAACATTGATTATATAAAATAGTTTCTGTTGTTTACCTACGAGAGGCCCTCGTTGTTAAACCTACAGAACCCTACCTCGTGCGTGACCGAGCCACACACTTGGCCGGATTTTTATTATAGATAAGTAGTACAAGCACTTAATAACGGTATTTATATTACCTAACAAGAGGAAGAGGAAAACAGTACTTATACTTATACTTATATGAGCGATAAGCTAGCGTAAGCTGTGCAATAGAGCGGATGGGAATAAGATAGCAAAAAAGAAAATAATCGTCAACACTAGGTCGATGTCTTGATTGAATGTAAAAACGAAATCGTGAAATGGGGAACGGAGTGAAGGCAACTAAATAAGAGAAAGGAATTTCTCAGTGCAAAAAAAATTATAATAGCGATTCTGTTTAATATGGTTCAATTAACATGATAGAGTTTTGAAATTTCTAACAAAACCATAGTATCCTTACTATGAATTTGCTAGAAACATCTATAATGACATAACCATCATTATAATACCTACAATTTTGTGGGTAAAGCCCAATATTATCAATATTCGTATATATTGAATAAGTACCATTTGAGGAATTATTGTGTAACTATACAATATACTAACTTATTTACCAAAAATTCCAAATTACATTATTTTGACGGGTAAACAATAATAAATAATATTGTGTTTAATGTCCCACTATTGGGCATATTCCTCCTTTCGATATAAGGAGGCTTCTCTCAGACATGGAGGTTTCCTCACAATCTTCTTCCTTAATCATTTAAGCAAGTGATTACTGTTGAAAATGGGATTCGCACAAGAAAACCAGGAATCCGGGACGTTAGAGATACAGCGACCTTCGAATCTGAGACAAGCGTTCTACCAACTTGCCTATACCAGGTAAACAATGAGTTGATTACAGATACCTGTTTTCAATCAGAAACTACAATCAAATTCAAATAAAGTTACAAAACAAATCGTTGATTGTTACATGGGAACTGCGTTTTCACATATAACATTACCACAAACAAATGAACCACATGAATTACATAAAACCTCAACAAAGGGGACATAAACAATGCGGCAACACAATGTTTATCTTACCCACCATTGGTACTATGTGTGTAATAGTCCAACAGTCTTTCGCACACATGTCTGGAAGGTGGATTCATACGTTTCTTGCTCGTACACTTGAATACAACCGAAAAAAGCGTAACACATTCGAATGCACAACGTAAAACAATTGGTAGTGCCGTTCACTACACGCCGATATATGATGAAATCCCCTAGACGTGATATATTTATCAATCAGGCTGTAGGTTTACGAAAGTTTAGTGCGATGCCGGCGAGGTAACGGTTGACGAGGCATCCATAAATGGTTGTGTGTTAAATAATGTTTAGTTCCATGCAACTGTACTGAACAGTTTGTCATTAGGGGGGAATAATAGCATAAAAAATACAAAATACTGTTCCAGTACTGACGTTTTTGGTGTAATCATAAAACACCCGTACACCACGCTCGCGCTCCAACTTCAATTAATCTGATGTGTAGGACTTGTACTTGATTTTAAGTACATAGACAATCGTAGGTTACAATCGTGTACTCCTATAAAATAACTGTAACACCTGCCGTGAAAATAACATAATTTTCTGCTACTTATCAACAAGCGTGACCTACATTTGTATTTTCCACGTTCATCCTATCTACGTCTCGGTCTGCCGATGTCCTAACGGGACATAGTCTGGTACAGCCACTATTCAACGTGTAGCGAATCTAACACCAATATCAAATTTATGTTGTCACTAAGGTCTAAAAATAAATAACGTAAATTAAGAGGTTAACCGGTATGTTAAGAGTCGAAATAAGAGTCTATAGCACAGCAAGCTGTTCAGTAAAAAAAAATCAAACACCATTGACATATATATTTTTTTTAACTTGTTAAATAATGTAAATACAAAGTTGCTTGGGATTTTGAGAATGACACGTTGAACTGGACCGATTTATTCATTAACAAATTAAAGGTCCATCGTTATAGTATCATAACAACATCGCATAGATATACATAATAATAGAATGCCTATATTAATGTCTAGACTAAGAAGCTGACGCTATACGTTATTCAAAATCGCAAAAATCTATACCGTCTCGCGACACGGGTCACTGAGTCACTGACAAATATTATGAAACAGCTTTCGAAGAAGTTTATTTTCAAAGCTATACTTTCTATTTCTTACGTGTATGCAAACATTTCTTGTATTTTCATTGAAGTTGATAATGTTATAACACAACAAGTATAAGGGCACAGGGGCAGCGGCAGGGGGGTGGGGCGGATTGGAGACAAATGCACATATTGCCAACCAATTAAATTATGATGGCATTTTACAACCAATTAAATTGAATTCTTCCCTCCCCCCTTTTACGAAATCCTGTATCCACTCCTGTAAGGACTAACTTTGTTGGTGATGTGACAGTGAGGAGGAAATAAGCAATTAAAAAAAGACGGTTCGGTCACAAACGTCCGTCAAAACGCAAGCTTCTAATATTAGCGTAAGGATTATTTATATCTTATTTCATAACCACATGTTAGGAGTAAAACAAGTCTAAAAATAAAATAAAACTTGTTTTCGACTTGTCAGTTATATTATATAAGCCAATATTACATTTTGTCACCAAGGATAAACAAATTCAACTATAAGTAAGATTAAGCGCGTTGAAGTCTTTTATACGTAAATAAAATAAGTTTAAAAAATATATAAATTTTGCTTCTACGTACCGCTATAATTAATAATATGGCTAGACGAATTCTCCAACACTCTAAGCAACGTTTGTATTTTGGGTACCGTTCAATATACTGAGGGCGAACTCAGTATATTATACTTATTTACAAATTTAACCTCCATGATTCGGGTACAAAACATTCGGGATCACCACACAAAGATTGTACCTACCAGGATCCCAACCCGGGCCGGTGGCACAGAAAGCAGGGACACTACCAACTGCGTTAGTTAGACACCTTAGAATACTGTAAAACTTCGTTCGCAGTAAAAACAAGACTGGCCTCATTCATATGCTATAAAATATAATTGGAAAGTACCTAGCAAAGTGGTACTTATGGTGTTTACTTTTTGTGAAATCTTATATCTACTTACACTTTATATATTTTGTCACTACTTAGTTGCAATAAGTTCATAATTTTACAAAGTAGGAAACTATTTAGGTCATCATACTCTGATAGTGCAACATCGACACTGTCCTAGCTACACACTTTACCCGTCACACGGCATTAAGTACTTTGTACATTTCACAATGAGGCCATTTATAAATCGTCATTTAGCAATTATTCACGACAGTGACACATCACAATTGAGATTTTATCTTGTTATATTTCATGGTCACGTACGAATGGGTATGAGCTGAAGTTGTAATTTTAATAGTAGACATTGATGATAATTAACTGAAAATGTTGATCTGGCTATGTAATTGTTATAATCAGTAGCGTATTATAAGATTTGGCGTCCCGGGGCTAAGAGGGAGGGAGAGAGGGAGAGATAGGTAATGAATATGATAGGTGCCAAAAGCTGAGCGCGTGGAGCGAGGAGCGAGTTGCGCCGCCCTTGGCAGTCTGCCGCCCCGGACCATGGCCCACATGGCTCACATGGCCCAAGGGTAAATACACCACTGGTAATAATCATGTCTTTCTCGTATAGTCCAATTAATTAAGTGGAATAAATTGTACTGCTCCCCGATTCACAATCACACAAAAGGTTTTGGATCGACCTATTCGGTTACTCTTTGCTCTTGGATTATCAAATATAGGTATAGGTCGCACCAATTAAAATATTCAACTGTGGTGGCTCTGCGTATGCCGAATTCATACAAATAGGTATGCGCAGAACCGCTATCTTTGATCATTTTACGTGATGCGACCTAATGGTTGGTACTCTGTGTAAAAACTCGTTAAAGCAAATCGTTCGGTTGCGTAGGCGTATCGAATCTTCGATTCGCTTATTAAGAATAGCTCTGCATATCTTTCTATTTACGACGCCATATTTTTTCTAATCGTATCGATTCGGTTACTTATCGGAAATGTTCTAAGTCGACGCGCTGAACACTTAATTTGGTGCAGTAAGTATAATTAATCCTTGACACAAATGCAACCAACTTTGTCTTGTTGTCATGTTAGATAGACATTGAGTTCTTTTTTAATAGGTATACAAGTGCACGTTGCAGTTTCACTGGTGTAGTCAGCTGCATTCTTTTCCGTTTGTATTTCAATTTTGATCAGGTACTTACTACTTATACCCACTTACCTATTAGCTTATTTCTGTAATGAGATGTTCAAAATGCAAACAATCAAACTTGTTCTCTTCATACTATAGGACCTAGTTAGCAAAAATTTAAGCTAAAACTAGCTTCTACATCACATAAACTAAACAATAATATTAAAAAATGATATGCATTTTTGTATGAAACTTATACATACGATAATTATGTCACGTTGTCTACTGATATTTTTGTAATAAATATCGCCAGTGTACCGTACCAACCAATTCAAATTAAATTCCTTAGAATCTACAACTAATTAATATTGTATAAACAACCGGTTTAAGTACTACTTAACGATGATGGCTGAATGATTTGAATGAGTTCTCTCTCGATAGTCAAATGAGATCGAACGTAAAACTGACCTTCATATTTATAATCTTCAAATTCTCATATTGGACTAATTTGTCTTTAGATCATGCATTTCAGAATCCAGTATAATTTATTTTTCTGCCTAAATTTGGCCAGATCCAGATCAACCACGGTGCCACAGACCAATTAGATGATACTACTACCACGCTGCATCGCGAGCCGACCTCGGGCACGCGCCGTGCACGGGTTGACAGCTAGGAAAACGACAAATGATATCGCGAGCGTTACCTCGGGCGATAGTTGTGCGATTAGTCTGTACCTACCTCTTCCTTGAGTAATATTATTCTGTGGTCTGTACACGGCCATTGGTCTAGCGATAGCACGAGCGACCTGCCGAACATAATATATAAGATCTTCGGAAAGATCCCAACCTACATTGTTTATCTAGGAATATAGATAAGTAGGCACTATAACTAGAAACATAAATTAATCGGAGTAAATTTTAACTACTTTAGAAAGTAAATACACCAACAATGTATATGATTAGAAACTAAACAGCGCATTTATTATGAATACCGACCGTACAATTGACTGGCGACGATCCCGCGGTAATACCCAAAGAAAAGATCATATAACTAGCGGATTCGGATACTTAATCGGAAATTTTCCTCGAAGGGAATCGAACTCGCCGCAACTATCGGGTTTAGTAAGTCGAAACGACCTACGTTCGAATTACTAGACCAGACGAAGAAAGAAAATATATATACATGTATCTTTTAATCGTCATACAATCGAGCTAGAGGTCGTGGGATGTACAGTGAAAGTCGCGATATTCCCACCATCGCTCTGTCTCGCGTGACCATGCCCCCTCGCTTTGTTGAACACGATCGAGTGTGTATAACCTTTTAACATGGCCTTTTAATTCTCGAGCATGGTGAATCGGATCAATCGTGCACTACAAAGCAAATTGTGGATGCAGTCAGTTGATTATCTTAGATTTTTTTTGTCATCAGCACGCTTGTGTATTTTGCCAGTGTCAAGTTTGAAAATAAAATTTGTCTTTACAGGACTGTATTTATGTATTGATAAAGAGCTTGATGCAAAGAGCTAACATGTGTACGGCCTTGAGATGATTGATTGATTTTAGTAGAAAACTTGCAACACTGACAATAGTGACTGCCTCTTAAATTAGTGGTGATAAAATTGAATGACTGTTTTATTATCATCTCAAATTTAATATAAAGTTGTAGTCAAGTTGCAACCAGAGCTGTTTCTCTTTGAATGATGAAAACTTTATATATTTACCATACTAAATTTGATGATTAATTAATGTTAATGAATACAAACGATTAATCGTTTTCTATATAAACAATTCGAAAAAAGACCGATCCATTTAATACTTACTTAAAAGTGTATTTATAGACCGACCTCCGCAGAAGCAACATTCCAATTAAAAAACGTGGTAAAACACAACTTGAGTAGCTCTAAGTAAGGTCGATTGAAACTAGTACAATAGACCTGTTTTCACTATACGTCCGGGCCGCACTTGCGCCTAATGTCATAAATTGTCATAAAATACCTGCATTTTATGTCGATTAACGCGCTAATTGCGTTGACAATCAAAAGAAAGTCGCAGCTGGTGCGATTTACATAATACTGTCCACAATATCTCACGGCGCGTATTCATGACCCACTCTCTCATTACAGCTTTGAGAACAACGCTTTTGCTTTCCTATTTTGAAAGACTCGTATCTAACTAAATTGCCTCTGTCAGGGAAGAAATTCGTTTCAAGTATTTTTAGCGTAGAAACCTTTCAAATGTATCTACTTAGTAGTACCTACTTATTTATAGATATGGCTCGATTACTTTACATTGCACTGGTATAACACAATATAATAATAAATGTAAAGTTCAGTTTGCACTTCCAACTTAAATGTTTTAAACGACCTATTCGAGTTTAACCTTTGTTTAACACATGTATTTAAAATATTCGTTAAATAAATGTTTCTTTGTCAGTGAAGCCCTTGAAAATGTTCGGAGTGAAGACAGGCGTATGTACCTACGCAAGCACAATAATGTATGTTAAGTAATTTCCTGGTTACTCGGTGACGTCACAGCGACGTGGTAACGTTAACGGGAATGGAGCAAAGATGCAATTAACTGAATTTGTTGCTTATTATGTAGCCATGACACGGAAGGAATGCACGAGCGATGCTTGAAGGTGTACCTATACTGTATCGGCAAATACAAATAGTGCATACACATTCGTATCCATATCTGTATTTATCTGTCTATTAGTTGCAATTGGGTGCAGATAAAGTCCGTCCAGTATATTAAATGTAAATGGGCCTAAACGTCTCGCAGGAATTCAAAATCGCTGTCATAGAATATGAACACAGTAGGACAGGTATATCTGTAATCTTAATGGTTTTTATTGCATGAGTGTTAATAGATGTCAAGGTGGTAATGTACTTGTGATGTGGACTTTGATAGATATTAAACGTCTACGCGCGTACAAACATTTGATCCCATCACACAAACTTTGCCCCTACCGTAATTTGAACCTGGGGCCCACGGTATGAAAACCAGAGCGCTACCAACTATGCCAACGGTCATATATACTCGTATATATATTTTAAAATGAATTGCCACAGCGATGCGTAATACCAGTGGCAGTGACATTGATAAGAGTGTCGAAATTCTTCCTACCATACCATACATACCAGATTCTAAAACAGCACAGTCAATATGCAACAGGTATGGTACCTAAGGTCATTGTGACCGGTTATAAAGAGCTCAAGTATAACAATTGGGCAACGGAGCAATTGGATCTGTTTGGTTAAATTGCCCGAGTTCTGTTATACCAATTACTGTAGCAGTTCGGTCTGGATTGTAGCGGTCAGCCGGCTGTGAAATTGGGACGCCTTTGCAAAACGGTTTCAGGTCAGTGCGATCGATACAAGTACCTACCTATAACTATGCATATTATAATACTAGCTGTTACCCGCGACTTCGTCAGCGTGGTATTTAACAAAAAAGATTTTCTAAAATAAAAGTAGTTTCCGTTACTTCTTGCTACATCAGCTATCTACCAGTGAAAGTCCCGTCAAAATCGGTTAAGCCACTTCAGAGATTAGCTGAAAAAAACAGACAGATAGACAAAAATTGTAAAAAAAATGTTTTCGTATATGTACCGTGTATACATTAAAATGCACTTAGTAAAAAGAGATTATTTTAATATTATTACAAAGAGACACACCAATTTTATTTATTTGTATAGATTATGCGAATTTCTGCTGTAATGCTCACAGCTAATCTATTACATTTTGGAATGCAATTTCCCCTCCAAAAGTGATCTTCCAGTATATTATACATATGAATAGGAGATAACTATTCAGGGTTAAAATGCATTTATCTATACGTAGATAGTGAATAACTAAAATGGTTATACTATTAATAATATGCTGGCTATACTAATTTGAACACCTAGTTGGCCATCACAGTTGCTTGGTCCAAAAACCAGTACTCACTTTCGAAATAACTATGGGTATACTTAGATCCATATTTCTCATGGGTTCATGATTATAATCGAGGCAGTTCAGTTCTTTGTTTGTTACACCAATGCTTTCATCGTTTTCATACCGGTCCTGGAGGCGGCTGGCCTCAGGCGAAGCTCTTATACATCCTAAACTATATTATTATACATTTTATGATGAGATTACGATTCCACTCGTGTTGCTTCGTAAATTCTAACCAAAAAGTTCTAGTAAAGAAAGAAATTGGTTTTCTTCTCTTATATTTCGGAGATTAATCAGTGAACTGTGTAAAAAAAAAATTGTACCTTCCACAAACGTGTGGGAGTGCGAGTGATATTATTAGGCTATGATCTGAGAACGGCAAAGTCTTGCGTGAAGCTTTCTGAAGCAACAAACCTTGGCACATTTTCTGCCTACTTACGTCCATAAGTAAGTATTGTCAATAAAAAAAAATATAATGTCATAATGGATTACGAAAATAAATAGTATTATTGCTGTGCTCCGAATGAATCACACAGTTACAAAGATGATTTGTTTAATTAAATTAATTATTAATATTTACTGTGCTATCGTTATTATATTAATCGTAATTCTGTACTTAATAAAACTGTATGAAAACAGCACATTATATAACCACATATACGAATTTGGACCTATATCGTACTCGATAACAAAGTGTAGGAACTAATTAAAGACCAGGAAATTATCGTTAATAATATAATTACTAGTCGAATCTTTGGTGTAGTGTTTCGCAGTTACTATAATGATGCGACGGGTAGCATAATGACACCGGACAGCTCTTTGTGTTGCTGTTATTAAATACAAGTAACATTTATGATGTGAACATTGTACTTACTTGTAGGCCGACGGGAAACCTTTCAAGAAAAAGGTTCTTGCATGTGTGTATGTGTATAAACTAGTTGATACGGTATGTTATTCATAAAATATACATATATGAAATTATTTTCCTTTAAAAGGAAAATGATAGCAGCAACACCAGCAGTTAATATGCCATGCAGTATCCTCTAATAAATCTAGAGTAGATTGTGCCAGCGATTCTGCTGCCAACATAAGTGTTAATTAACTAAGTTCCGTATTGATCGTATCCGTACACATTTTCTTTACGCGTTGCTAACTTATCTCACGTGCTATCGGACTTTCTAGCTACACAATAATAAATACAAATATCTTTAAAGGTTTTAAAACTCCTTAAGAAGTTATCTACCATGTTAATGCCGGTGATAGCCAAATCCGTCGAACAGTAGCATTGGAAACAAAGGTGTGGAGGTTGATACCGCGGCTCGCAACTCAAGAAATTCCAGATTTCATTTGTGGATCTTGTTTTTAAAAATGATTATCACTTGCTCTACGATGAAGGAAAACATCGTGAGGAAACCTGCACGTCTGTCAAAAGTCGCGCGAAGTTCGCCAATCCAAATTTGGCCTGTGGTCCACATTGGTTATGGACCTGGCCTGGCCATGGCCTGAATCCCCCATGCATATCTGGGGGAGTGTGCCTGGTGTAAAGGAAATAGGCTCTTTCTTTGTATCTTTGATTTGTCTAGATGTTCCCGATATTGCCTCCAGTCCATTGGACGATGCCCATGCAGCGTGGCTTAGTTTATTAGGACCATATAGTTGGTGTATCTATTTGGCAAAATTTACCAAAACGTCGCTTTTCAATTAGGACGAACCTTCAATAGAATGGCATTCATATAGGTTTAGGTACTAGGGTCTCTTAATAGCCATGTAGTTTATCGGTCTATTTGTTTATTATGAGTGTGTATAATGGAATGATGACAAGGCGATCGTGTTTTGTTCGCAGGCGGTCGTGAATGCCGGGCCGCATGGATGGCGGGACACGCCTGCCGCACACTCGCGCTGCTACTCACTGTTGTCACGCTAGTGGCAGCCAAATGTAAGCATCAACTATCTACGAGACACCATTAATTTGCTCACCATGTCCTAGTATATTTTTCTATAATTTTCGTAGCCAATTCCAAGGATTTCCTTGGGAATCGCTGTGGGTCAAAGCTCGGCGGTCACCGCTGTGGCTCCTAGCTTACAAGTTAGCAGACTATAGTCTGCTAACTTGTAAGCTATAGCAGTAGTAGATACGTCTGGCGAGTAAAACGTTTAGCGAAATGAGTACAAAATAGAAATTAATAGATTCAGATTATACTCATTTGCACACAATATAGTGTTTATGTTCTTATGCGGCTGATAATAAAGTACGGCTTGTTAATGAAACAAAACTGTGATCGTACCCTTATTGACTTTCTCAGTTTTTTGCTTCCGAAATCATTTGCGGTTTACAAAAGAACTTCATAACTCAATAATATTACACAGAAAATAAACCTAATGCTCACTTCTTACGTAACTCGTTCAAAAATCTTGTCGTCGCTTCAGCCATGCTCTGATAAGCCGAATAACACCGACCTGAGCATGTCAACGGTTTGAGTAAATTGTAAACGATTAATATCTTAAATACACTTTATTTCTGAATAATATACAGTACCGTTAGTCCATAAAACTGGAGTTTAATCTACAACATATTGTAACTAGGTAGTACCTAAGTTAAAACGGTGGCAGCTTGTAGACAACAGACGTTGGCATAAAATACGTGATGAGAATAGTATAATAGGTCTCATTACAATGCGGTTCCAAAGATTCACTTGGAAGACTATTTTAATTGGCGACTTAGAAGCACTTTTTCTACATTAGTATCTCGACCTGTACAAGGAATTGGCATTACCATTGAGCTAAGTAGACAGTTAGTTTTCCCATGATTCCCGCGAGCTGGCACCGGCCCGCTTTCGTCCACAGTACATTCTGCATTCAAGCTACATACTGCCCTACAACGGCCCACAAATCAAGGTCACATTGAACAGCAAATAGCGGTGGCATTCGTTCACCCGGACAAAAGCATTCAGGTTACCTACTGCGGCTGCACCTTTCATGCCTTGCAGCAACGCACACTCATCGTTTAGTTTGTACAGTTGACGCCATACAAACAAAGTTCTGTCACCAAGTCAACCAACAATTGACTCGCAATAAAATGATATAAGTAGGCATCGTATTAGTAACGTAAAATTGTGGTTTTAGTATGGCAGAACGGTCAATATTGACAGTCATGACAGTAATGATGTTATAGCCTGATTACGTGACGTAAAGTAACGACTACCGAGTTAACTGACGAGACAGTGCTCTCGGCCAAGTAAACAAGGTTTATACGTGCCGAGCACTCAGCACTGCCTCGCTATTTTACTCGTTATGTGTACCTAGTCAATGCATATATTGCTAATGAAATATAAGTTAATTGTGCCAGTAGAGCTGGTGCCATATTCCAATGATCGCAAACCTTGGTCTGATGCTTTGAGAGATGGCCGCTCGGCTCACTATGTTTGGAGGTTGCGGATTCTTTTTCCACCTCAGCATACGGTTTTTATTTTTAACTGACGTCAAAAAAAGGAGCAGGTTATCAATTCAGTTGTATTTTTTATTTATTTTTACCAGTTATGGCTGTTAGGTATCTACTGAAATCGGCCCCAATCTACTGTAGGTGGTTGTCATCATAGTGGTGATCGTCTGCAATTATTTATAAAAAAAATGCAATGGCTACTCATGCGATTTTATGCCCTTAGGACTCGGCAAGTCTTTACGTAAATGACAGAATGGAAACTAAGTATTACAGCAACGCATTTCTTCTCTGCATTATCTCGAAACAAAGGGGACAATTTTTTTAAAAGCCGTTGTAGTTTTACAATAGGTTTAAATGGTTGCATCCGCATTGGGAACTTGAAATTCAGTCCGCGACGCAATCGTCTCGTCCGTCCATTGATTTCATAATAACGTTTTGAGAACGCGCGCTGTTATTTAATTTTTAAGTAACGTTGTTGCAGTTTTATAAATATATTTATATTTAATAATATACAAGTATTACTAAGAAATGTCGCTAAAATATCTACTTAGGTACAATATGAGAAATATAGTAACTCATTAAATTTTAATACGTTAAGTCTTATTAAAGAGTTCTGAATCAATCCGGTTTAGTGGTAATGAAACTTTACTTGAAACACGTCGCGCCACATTGAGCCACATTTGATTTTTTTCAAATTGAGTAATGTTGCAAGATCATATCTGGTTTATACTTACAGTTTCATTCATTCGCTCGTAGCAAGCACCACTCTCGAATTGATTGATGATACAAAATTAATTGCTATATGCTATTCCCTTGTAATGTATAGATGCTGAACTAGAATCATGGCGGGGCGCAGGGCGGCCGGCAACGGCGACCCAGGAGGCCGAGGACGAGCGCCGAGATGCCGAGCTGCTGGCTGCGGTGAAGGCGTCCATAAAGGAGTGGGAGCTGAGGAGAGCTCGGACAAGGTAGAGATAATAAACATTCAGACAGAAAGTGCACTTAACATTTTAATATAGGACGACAATATCCTTACAAGGCTAAGATTATTCTCCTTGATCTGAATACTTATTCAGTGCTTCTTGACATAAATATTGTCTCTATACCACTAAATGTCAATCATTACTAAACCGGCAACTAATTCTTATCAAACAATGAAGTAGGTAGAAACGTAGACTCAAGTATGTCTGTGACTCAAGTGCGTTTCTAAATATCGTTTGCAATTGTCTTTTAAGAAAAATTCTTTGTCTTCCTTATTCACACCCGGAGGTTTGTTTTGAAACAATTGAGGGTTACGTAAGTTCAGTTGCACAGTGTCACAATGTTTTCACGATTTGTAACTTATTATCGAAGCATCATTTTCGAGCGACAATGTGAACACATTAACAGATTATTAAAGAAGAGGCGCTATATAAACAAAACAATTTAGCAAGGATGCCATGAATAGGTTACGGTCTTTATATACTTATATATAAATACAAATTAAGTGTTGTTCTTTGGTAAGTGCAGCACTTAAGGGCTCTACCGATTTGGCATTTTTTTTAAATGTTCCTCATAGTCTGAATAATGTTTTTAAGGAAAGATAAAATGAAAACGTTGCCTGGAACAGAACAACGTCTGTTGGGTCAGCAAGCATTAAATAATCATAATACCTACTTATATTAACAGTCGGTTTGTAAGTAAGTCTGTTATCGTAACAAAAAAAACAAAACGACAATGAGTATGCAATAAATTTCAACGAAAGGAAATTGCGTGCCAGTTAACTTGCTAATAAAAACGCAAATAAATAAATGTATGAATTGTGTAAAATACGGTTAAAAACAACATCGTTAATGCCAGTAAGTATCAAATCCCGCTGACCAATCGATGCGATAGGCACTGGTTACTGCAGGATACTTTATCTGCCACAAAAGAAGGTGAACGTTAACATATTCCGATTGCGAAAGAATAGCAAATGCAATGTTGGTGTTCTTGTACGCATTTAATAATCAAGAAGTAGGTACCGCGACTTCGTACGCGTGGACCACAGATATATTAGAGGAGATATGTTATGAAAGCGGTGGGCTTGCGCTCACCTTTAGCCAAAATTACGCTAACATAGAGTTTTCGCCGTCAGTCGACTGCAACTGCACGTCGGTATCGGAGCTCTAACTTTTTTTTTAAATGCCGTGTTATTCCGTGGTTGTGTGCAAAAATACTAGCAGCAAAATGAACTACGCGAAAGATGGAATCTCATTTCACCAGCCAGTATTAAGTATTTAATTTATTCGTCTTTAAAATCATTAAAAACAACAAATCAAAAAATATTTAATGCCTTTATTATGTTATTTTAGTATTCATGTAGCACAACGACTTTTTTATTTTTGTACAAAATACATGGCTCTTTAAGTACGACCTATGTTCGCTACTGAGTGAATGTACGAGGCAATGGATAGATCGTCTAACGATACTTTGAATAAACTGGTGCGTCGCGTGGTACGGCCGCTGTGTGCGGCGACGACGCAGCACGCACCGAATTATTGGCACGCGTGTGTGTGTGAGACTTCGTATTGGTTGGTTTTATGTAATTGCATGTGTTTTGTGGCGAGTGGTGGGGACCAAGCGGAGACAGCGAGTTCCCATACATTTTGAACCGCACGGCATATCTCTCGTGATCTGTGGCGTGGACTTTAATGTCTACCACGATATATTTTTTTTCTAAAAATATTTAATTGTACCTACAGATACCACCATGGTATAGCCATGGAAAAACTTTGTTTGTGCCCAAGTCATGAATGTTTAATATCTGTATAAGTAATTTATACTTCGTTCGCCCCCAGTCCATAGTACGGGGTCCATAATACAAGCGTTGCTTAATGTGGAACCATATAGTTGATGTGTTCGTCTGGCGATTTTTATTTAAAAAGTGGATCCTTTGGCATTTGTCCAAAGCAATACATGCAGCTATTACCACTTGGTGTTGGTTGTGTGAGAAATCGTTATAAGTTTGATGTGATTTCATCAACAGGAGTAAAAGGTCTCAAGGCAGCGTATGCTACGGAGATTTTGGATGTTTCGAAGATGCTGGCCCCTTCGCGTATCTGGAGACGCTACCAAGCTCACCTCAAGAGGTCGGCACGCACTTCCTCCTCTATTCTACAGTCAGCAGGTAGGAAACTAAATATTAACTTATCAACATCCGAAAAGTAATTATAGGTACCTTGACATTTGAATAACTGCTTCAGTTACACCAGTGGTTGAGACTATTACTGTGTTTATATTTCATACTCTTTTTATCACTCATAGATATACTGATTTCTTATATTTACGCGAATATTAACCATTGAAATGAAACTAATTTTAAGGATTTTATCGCGATTTCATTTCGATTTTACGTTCCCGACGAAAATCGAAATAAAATCGCGATAAAATCCTTAAAATTAGTTTCATTTCAATACATATAGATAGTTACTATTATATAATTCGATCTTCCTTTTAGGATGATCATAATTGTCAATACAATGTTCAAATATTCCAGGGGTGATCAGCCGTTGCTGGCGGTGTCTGCAAGCAACATGTCAGCCGCGTGGGGCTGGGCGGCGCGCGCCTTCGACCCCAACCGCCCTACCAGGGTCATAGTGCACGGGTTCGGCTCCAACTGCGACAACGTGTGGGTGTACGAGATGCGGTCCGCTTTGATGGCTGTTGTGAGTATTAAATACCTCCATTTAGTTTTTGAGTGGCATGAATAAACGACAATCATTGGTGACCACTGACCAACCTAAAATATGAATCGTGCGTTTTTATTTTGTTACGCAAAATGTTTGTAGAAAATCATCTTAAAGACGAGAAACATTACAGATGGTGTCTTGAAGGAATCGTGTTTACGCACACATCTATTGTGTGCCTCTTATAAGTTAGGAGTGGTGTAGTCAGCATAAGATAGTTAATGAATATGGCTAGACAAACATCACAACTCTGATACTAAAATAAGCAACGACTGGGACCACGAAATTAGGTCAAATTATCATAAATGAATTTCCGAAATTTTACCTGACCGGAATTTAACGTAAGCTGCAACTACCTGCCGCAAAAAGCGTCGCGGATTTTGTTCCTCAGTAGATTTTGAACCTTCTGGAAGTTTCCCTTCAGATGGCTGGACTTTTAGGGCTCCACCATTATTACGGCCACATCAAGCTGCTGCTCTTGTAGGGCCACACACTGTTATCGCTAGCTCAGCATAATGTGTCTGTTTACTTTTGATAGAAGCACAACCCTATAGATATGTCGAGGTTTTATTTAATGTATGAGTGATGACATTTCTCCCATTTAATAAATAGGGAGTTAGGTAATATTTTTTTTATTGTTTGCAGGAAGAATGTAATGTCGTATGCGTGGATTGGGAAGGTGGAGCCACAATGCCAAACTATCTTCGCGCCGCTGCCAACACTAGGCTTGTTGGAAAGCAGTTAGCAATGTTGTTGCAAGGTAACAATTATAACTTGTATCACGAGTGCGACACGTAGACATTTTCATTCGCTTTATAATTGTGATATTTTTTCTATTTTTTCCAGGCTTCGAGAAACATATAGACTTGAGGTTCGAGGATGTCCATCTTATCGGCTTCAGTTTGGGTGCACACGTTGCGGGTTTTGCGGGCTCCGAGTTGAGGAATATTAGTCGAATAACAGGTAAAAGAAATCGCTAACACCAAAAACAGTCTGCCCTAAATGGGCTCTTCTATTTAAGAGATCAAAACCAGCCAAGTTAGGGTGGAGCATACTTCTATATTGTCTTTTGGGATATTTTGTTCAATCTTCATATATTATTTCCAGGACTAGATCCAGCAGGTCCCCTCTTTGAGTTCCAAGATTCTCGGGCACGCTTAGATCGATCCGACGCCAAGTTCGTTGACGTCATTCACTCTAATGGCGAGAATCTCATCCTGGGCGGGTTGGGAGCGGCACAGCCACTCGGACATGTGGATTTCTATCCTAACGGCGGCAGGGTGCAGCATGGCTGTTCTAATTTGTACGTTTGTTTTCTGTATATCTTTACCCCCAAATTCATAGCAGGTACAAACTATTTAGGTACATTGTAATTTTGGGCGACTTTTCTTCTAAGTTCATGGTACATAATCCTTGTTAGTTTCTCATGTGGTAAAAATTGCTTTAATAAATTACCGTTGGTAGGTATGAACGTACGGCTACAGGGTCATTTTAAAAACCATATCTTAATTTAGTTTTTTTAGGATTGCCTAATTCAATCATTCGGAAGTTCTAAAAGCAGTGTTATGTTATATCGAAACAAGGTAAACCAATGATCGCGCGTCATAGAATGACGTTGGACGCGAGTGGCGCGGGCGTAAGACCTAGATTGACGTCATCAGTGTGATGTTATAAGTTCTCGTTTTTCAGATTCGTCGGTGCGGTATCAGACTTCGTGTTGCCATGGGCGGCCGCGTCGGCGGAGGGCCGTTCCCTGTGCAACCATCGGCGAGCTTACAAGTTCTTCACTGATTCAGTGTCGCCGAAATGTCACTTTCCGGCATTCCCTTGCCACGATTATGACAGTTTTCTGGAGGTATCCACTTTGTTCTATAAACTCGCAAGTCGTACAATTATTAGACTTATTTGTTAATGTTTTTAAACGGTACAGGGTCGATGTTTCCCGTGCGACGGACAAAGAAGATGCGGTAACATGGGCTACTACGCGGACCGCTCCTTAGGACGTGGGCAGCTGTATCTACTCACCAGAGAGGAGGAACCGTTTTGTGGTATATATTTTTTAAAGTCCAGGCGCTGGGTATTGTATTATTTAAAGGTAACGTAAATTCACCTAAATTTGTTTAAGGATTCTCAAATAATATTGTCAGTTTCGATGTCTATTTTCATCCTTACCTAGTCGTTGTAGAAGGGAGGCTATCGGGAGGAATTGACTTATGATAATTATTCCAGCACACCAATACCACGTGTCGGTGTGGGTCAGCAGCGGCACCGGAGAGAAAGTGAACTTCGGGCGCCTGACGCTGACGCTGCACGGAGACTCGGGCCTCAACGAGACTTTCCCCATGACCAAGTATGTTTTATCACATTAAAATCATAACCTGTAGGTACATTATGTCCAATGAAGTGCGATTTGCATCTATATTTATATCAATAAATAGGTATCACTACAAGATAACACACTTAACCAAGCAACACTTGAATTATGGGTGGACAAAGGACTGGGGGCGATCTCGGTACATCCCAGACTAGGATAAATTACGAAAAGAGAATTTCCAAAATTTGCCCAGGCGGGAATCCAACTCATCTATCCAGGCGAGAATTGATCAAACAAAATCGCCAAAAACGTTCTTGAAATATAAGGCTCAACGACAAATTTCAGCGTGACCCTAACGGACGCAATGTTGTTGGCAACTCGATTCAACTCAAAGCGTCTAATAGAAGCTTCGCAGGCCTTATGAAGTCAAGAGGCCCTGATTGTGTTGTAACCTTGCAGGCGCGAGGACACAAAGAACGGCAGCGCGCTGTTCACTCGTGTGCTGGTGCCGCACCCCGCGCTGGGCGTGCCGCTGCGCGCCTCGCTGCGCTACGCCGCCTACTCAGGCTGGCTCAGCGCCAGCGCCAAGGCCGTGCACATACACAAGCTGCTCATTACCGACAGCTTCTCCAAGACGTAAGTACAAGGAAAATTGCATTTATAAAGCATTTTTTATAATTTACATACATCAACGAAGTCATTTGGGGGTAAATTGTGCTCTCCAAACAGCATGTTTCTTCACAAATCTTATTCAGCGGTTTCATGAGATGCATGTGAGTGCATGAGTTTACCTTGTAAGGAGTCATCGCACTCGGCCTCTTGTTCTGCTTGTAGTCGCCATGCTAAAACCTTTCTGCGACAATAGCTGTCGGTTTTGCGAGCTATGGACCCTTTGCAACTTCTAAAATAATTCCTAAATGTATCTGTTAAGACAAACATTGTAATAATAGGTTTTTCTTGTGTACAGATCATCATTCTGTAAAAAAGGAATGCAATTACTGACTGAGGAATCGATTGAAATGCCACTGTACCCGGGAGACTGTTTGTTACAAGAGGTTAGTAAAAATATCACTTTAGTTTTAACTTCTTAATAAAAATTGCAATGTAAACAATTTCTAATTGTTCTGTGTCTACTAGGACGACGAGCCTCTCAACGCGACGAGCAGTAACCACGAATACATATCCAAAATAAACACAACAAAGTTGGAAGGCAACGCCATCGACCCTATCGACAACGAGCTTCCTGAAGATACGCCCCAACGTCCTTTCATTCTCGTCGACACATACGAATGGACGGGAGAAGAAAATACCGGGAGAGCATTCGGCATGACCAACACGAAGACAGCGCCCAGCGGAGCCATAGAAGTCGCCGAACCGATCCTAAGACCTCGACCGCGAAAAACGCCACGTCAGCGAGCCGACTCGCCCGACGAACAAGAAATATCTGAACCGTTGCTGAGAGCGACACAACCCCCGCGTCCAACAACGCAATCCCCGATAAGAAAAGCTAAGAATTACGACATATCTACTACACCTACATACGAGTCGGACACTTCGGATGAGAGAGCTGAGAAAGAGGAACCAGGATTTGTAGTACAGTTTCTGCCTTCACGACTTGCGTCCTTTATATCTAGAGCGGAACGCTACGCTAGAGACACCATTCTCCCTCTCGTTTCAGCTTACGCACCGAGATTACCGATCTTCGGCTCGCGTGAAATGCCTAAACCGACCGCACGGTTCATTCCCACCGAGGATATTAATATAACCAATTCCGTCCCAGTCCCTACGCCTACCCTAGAAATGAAGATCCAAACGTTGAGAACGATAGGTCCCCCGGGGGAGAAACGCGAAATAGAATCTCCAGAGGATCCTAAAATACCAGTAACGACGACCACGACGACGACGACGACTACTACAACACCATCTACGACGACTGAGAAGCTTCGAGCTTCGCCGACGGAGATGTTGAAGGTTGTAGCGGGACCAGCGGCGTCCACTAGCACCGCATTGCCGCCGGTGGCGCTTCGCAGCGAGGGGGAGAAGATAGTGATCGTGTACCCGAGCAACGCTAGGGATGAGAGGAAGATACGATCCCACTCTTACCCTGAAGAGATGCAGTTCGAAGCGCTGTACCGACACACGGGCGCCCCTACCGATCTGAGGGTAGACCTACCCACTTTCACCCCGCCCACGAGCACTCTCCCTCCGAGTACTACGAAAAAAGATTCGAGGTACATTCCGATACTATACAAGACAGGAGATAACACAGAAACAAATTCTAAGACATAGCACGCCATGATTTGAGACTGCATTATGATGAGGGTACATATTTTTTTTTGTAAATAGCATTGGTTACATACGAAATTGTACAGATTTTTTTTGTTACGTTTATAAAATTCTGTTTTATTTTAAGAGATAATTTCCGAAGATGAATTTCTCTGCCTACCCTCCTTGTTGAATATTTAAAATGCCAACGTTGTTATGTAAATATATTTAGGTGTAAAAGTTTAGAATAAGAGACATTTTTATAAAATAAAAAACTTATTTATTACAATTCAACTCTTTCATTCCACATTCAATGGAAAACATCCACTGCTGAAACTAAATTGCATTTCTTCAAAATCGAACAAAAATAAATGCTCCCTTCTTACGAAACATGAACATAAAGCTATTGTAGGTTGAAAATCTTATCGTATAATATACAAGGTGTAATAAAAATTGTGTAAAATAATTTAAGGGGGTAACAAGTAGGTCATAACGATTACGTTTATGTACAAAATTTATTATATGTGGAAAAAGTGTTCGATTATTCTCTTAGAAAGCGAGCCAGTACCGCTTTAATGCGCACTTAGTTCGTAGTGTTATTTTATTTAGTTTTTTCTCGGAAATGTGACCTTTACAGCCTACCAAAATGGACCTCTTAAAATATTTTACACTATTATTGTTACACTTTGTATAGAAAAAAATATCACAATGTGTCAAACTAAAAATAATGGAAACCTCTCAGGAAATGTTGATAACCTATTGAAATACTGATGACGCGAAAATGCTGTTTCCAAAAGTATACAAGGTTATTATGTCTATTATATATGTGTTATATTGAATCATAAGTTTTATTGTGCTTACTTTGTTGCACACGTGCTCACATATGGCGGTGACGACACATTACATAGCAATTCTCTCTCTTTTGCTGACAGGAATTTTAAACAGAGATATTTTTGTAATTTTAGAGCTATTTCTGACCAAGTCTAGCTGTTTATAAACTGAATAGTTTTTGCCGATTTATTTGAACGCATCCCACAAACTTAATCGTAGTGTGTTCATAACTCTATATCTAATATTACCAGCATAGTCAGATATGATTCAACGGCATCCAGATCGATCGTACACTTTATACGCGAAGTACTAAAGTTAAACGTACAGTAAGATATTCTCAACGTTCGAGACAATTGGAAGTATTACTCGTAGGAATACGAGCGTATTGCATTTACATCATGTATTTGTCGGAGTGCTGCGTGAGTATGCGCGCGGAGGACTTGGCGTCGAGGAAGAGCGCGTGCGCCGCCGCCACGTGCGCCGGCGCGATGCGCGCCGCGCCCTCCGCGCGCGCCGTCAGCGCCGCCGGCGTCAGCAGCTGCGCCGCGTACCTGCGCGGAACACACACCATTTTGAACCTTATTGCAATGCCACCCCGGTACGAATCAACGTACTAATCCAAGCACATAAATCTGTTCGTAGTTGCAGATGGCTTGTAGGCACCGGCAAACTAAACCTCCTATGAGGCTTTACCGGCGATGTGTTCGTTTGTTTACATACAGCGTTCTTCATCCTTTATCGTTTGTTAGTGTGGTTTCGGACAGCTGCACGTCAATCGGAACGTCGGACTGTTTTCAAATCGCGTCACAGGTTAGCTAGTGTCAACAAGTCGAATAAAAAACAACCGTCCGTACGCAGTCGGAGTCCGATGTCATTTGTCAAAAAAAAAGGTCTTAGTGATAGTGCACAAAAATTCTTGAAACATAAAGTCAATAAATCTACCAAACAATGCAAAAATACTTGCCTCAATGTGCTGTCAGCTCCGACTTCGGATAACGCGGCCAGAGCATCCTCGTCAATAGAGATCCCTTCTGTCGCTGCACGCAATTTTAATATCTGCAAATACTTACAACTGTTAATAACTGTACCACACATATTTTACAATACAAAACTGGTGCCTGAAGTGGTTTAAGATGTAAAAAAAAATTGTGCAATAGGCGATTTGGACGTCCTTTATCCAAAATCAATGTTATCATAGTTTTGGTCCATGCGTCTGTTTTTCGAGCGTTACGGAAAAATACTGGACCAATATCTATAGTTATTCGCAAACGATGAAAGACTTATTTTATATATCCATTGTTGGTTGAGTTGCAGAGTAAAATAGATGAGGGCGGAGAGGCCATCATTTAATGTCGAATAAAGTATGATATCTTCTTACCTGTAATAATTCAGCCTTGTTGTATGGCAAAGTGCGAATAATTAGCAGTCTGTCTAATAAATCTAATGGAATTCCGTGAGGTGAAATGATGTCTTCGGTCCCTCTAAAATGAAATAAAGAAGTATTTTTAATACTAGCCCAAAGTTGTAAATCCTATAAAATATTGTAGGCTAAGGATTACTGTACCTTATTTGGCAACGCCCTCTGTTGGTGGCGAATATAACTATTGGTGCTATAGCAGACTCCAGAGCTCGGTGCAAGTATGTGAAAGTCTCAATGTCTAACATGTGCACCTTGAAACAGATATATTAAATGATCAGATAGAAATATTTTTCATGTATTTTGATATTATAAAAATATAATAAATCATACATTATCCTCACCTCATCTATAAACAGTACTCCCGGGACAAGTTCAGCAATACCTTGGTCTATGTATTTGTTAACCACTTTGTTGATTTCTTTCCTAAGTTTGTCTGCGAATGAATATAACATTTGTTAACCCTATTGGTAAAACAAGGGTGATTTGCCGCACTGGCAAAGCATACTAAGATAAAATAACAACATGTAGGTATTCAAAAATTGTTTCATCTCTCACCAGTTATCTCAGTCTTCTTTGGTTTCATGAGCTGCCCCATCATAGACATGATGTCGTGTCCGCCCTGCGGTTTTGCGTTGGCGCAATCCAGATCGTGCAGCGTCACATCCTGGACCACCTCCTTCTTTTTGTGCACGTCGCCTTTTGGTAGCGGAACATACTCCTCTGCCTAGAGTTTAATAGGAATTACATAAATTTTGTTCTCCACAAGGTGTTCAAAGGATTACAATGATTCCACTAGTTGAAACAAATTACCCTTGATACAGGTTATGGCATAAAACAGATTATCGTTGAGATATAACTATCACATTTGTTCCCGAAGTGGTAGGCAGAGGTGCACACTACAGTACACTCACATTTCGCCGACAATGTTACTTATTGTCATTCCAATTCCCTATAAAAACCCACATTCCATTTGCAAATGTATGTAAATAGTAACTGAATTATTTTGATCTTCATTTATGAGTCATTTTTTTTTCAAATACTCACCTCCAGGTCAAACTCAGTGGCGAATGTGTCACTTCTGCCCTGGCGTTTGACAGCCCCTGAGTTAGCTTCAATGTAGATCACATCGCCAACTTCCACCTTCTCTTTCTGAAGAGATTCATAGATTGTCGGATCCAACTTTAGTTGCTTAGTGCCCTTGGCAGTTTTCAGACCAATGATAACATGTGACACCGTCTTGCCATAGCCTGTAAAAAGCATTTTAAATTAGATACAGTAGGATTGTTTTGGCAAATCAGATTGGACACTTGCAAGTTGACAAAACAGTATACTAAGTAACAAAGTCAAATTTTTTAGGACCTGTTGAGCGGATGAAGTCAATTGTGATAAGATGATTGATTTCATGCTATACATGGACTGCAGCTTGACTTAGCTATGTACACACTTGCACCCACTGTTCAAGTTATATGGTCTATATTGTATGATTATATTTTTGCTAATTAGCATAATTTACCTCCAGCTGGATTCTCAGTCTCTACCGGTGTAAGTTCAGTGACTTCTCCTTCATAAACTTCTTTAGTTTCACGTATACGGAGACCAATGGCACGTCTGAAGTTCTCCATCAATACTTCCGTCTTCTTGATTTCAGTGCTGTACACTTCACTGCCAACCATGGGGCAGAAAGGCACCTATAAATTAGTACTAATTATTTCTTGCTAGATGACAATACAGAACATATTTTTGAATATAAGGTCAGAACAAAGGCCATTATAATCTATGTAGTCATGAGAATGATTGATTGATTCTCAAAGTACCATACAATCTGTAAAAGATTAGCTACAACATTTAAATTTTAACAGCTAAAGATGAGCCATTCTTCACATATCCAAACTCACTTTTGTTCCGAGTTCTTGAGCAATTGCCAATGCGATAGCTGTCTTGCCAGTGCCCGGTGGACCAGCAAATAACAAAGCACGCCCAGCCATCTTCTTGCTCCTGATCATGTCTACCACTATACCTGCAGCCTGGAAACATGGTTGCAAAATATTAATGAATTTAGATATTAGATGAGTATTAAATGGTATTGTGCATGCGCAAAGGGTTTGGGAGTCAACTGCCAATAGTCTAGGGGAAGTTTGTGCAAGATATAATTCGATACATGACCGAAACTATTGAAATAACACTCCATGGTAACCAACAAAGATAACCTCAAAGTTTGATCAATACTGTTAATTTTACGCAATGATATGAAAGTATATGCAATAGAAACCCGTTAAATGAAATCAATTATCGAATAATAGAGAAATAACTGGGAATACCTCTCTCGCAGACTCCTGGCCCACGAGACCGGCTGCCATCTGAATTGGCACGCCATTTTCATCCAACCCTAGCCCCTTGATATGACTATGCGCTGATATTCTTTGCGTTTTAGCCGTGCTCTTGACTTCTTCGATCTTCATTTTCAATTAGTAATGTTACTTCTGAAAATATTGCAAATAATCACACTCTTTGAACACCTCACACCACCACAACAAAACGTACAATGAATGGTAACAATTATGAACGAATGAATTGGTAGCTGTAATGTTCAAGCTACACCTGCGCCTAATGCCGTTAGTAAACGCGATTGTTGACATAAAATAGCTGCATTAAAAAAAATCAACAATGGAATTACAGGATCACGAGCCAAAGGTGATGTAAACTATTGTAAAGGCTTTTATTTTTTTAGACAACGTCAATACTCTCGTTAAATGGATTGTGCGTAATACTGAAACATATAATAATTCTAATTCTGATAGTGTGAATGGTGCAAATTACAGATGATGAGTACAAACGATTGAATGAGTGATATAGATAATGATTTATTCTCTGTACGAATGAGAATGGAAACAACACAAATCTAAATTACGAAATATTTCTTTACGAAATACATACTTCTATTAATTTACATTGGTATATGATTTTTGTGATAATGTTCTTTCAATTAGAGCATCTAATTAAATAATAGGACTTCTGTTTTGAGAAGAATTAGTGGAAAACTCCATACTCATACCGCCCGCAGCAGGTCTGAAATGGAGTATACACCTCAGAATTTGGAGTACGCAGTGGCAGTGTTCTATAATGGTGAACAAGCAGAAAGAACTAAAGCCCACGCGTGGCTTACAACCGCCCAGAGGGTCCCGGAAGCGTGGAATTTCGTTTGGGAGTTGCTGCAACCAAGCAAGGTAATAATACAGTTTTAAGCCCATCCTACATCCAACAGTAGTAAACAGAGGTCGAAGGTTACTGCTCTGTATGTCGGCATTACTTAGGAACATTATTCCATCGTAAATGGCATATTTGGCGTTATGGAATGCCAGGCATCTCAATGTCTTAGGGGTATATTTGTGATCATTCAAAAATTATGAAACTGTAGTCATAGATAGCATCATATTTTTAAATCACATTATCATATAAATGGGATGCCCTAGATCTATAACATAGATAACTGATAATAATATGTTGGTTAACATTATAGCAATAGACTCTTTTTCTAGTTAAAACTATGTTATTGTGATCATCTACTAAGCCACTGAGCTAGCTTAATAGACGAGTCATTCACACCCAGTAACATATTGTAAAACTATGCTTTAATGAATTGCTAATACACCTACTTTGATGTTTGCTGTAAGATAAAACATCTAACATATTTTTTTTTTGTCTAACAGGGCACAGAAATCCAGTTCTATGCTGCCACAACATTACATACAAAAATTTTAAGATGCTGGAATGAGGTGCCCCCGGAAAGCTATGAGGAATTGAAGAATAAGATCCTACAGGCCATATTCACATATTCAAAAGGACCTAAAATTGTTACTAATAGATTATGTATAAGTGTGAGTATTGAGTAGGTACCTATATTTGAACTAGACAAGTGTGTCTGAGGGAGGCCAGCAACCAATGTCTTTTTGCTGATGGATGTATGAAACTGGAAATTGTGGTAAAGTAGTAAAGGAATGTACTGGGTTGATAATTATGTGACAATAGCTTGGTTTAGTAGTTTGATTATAGGCTACTCAACTCACTGCACTGGGTCGTCGTAGGTTCAATTACTGCCTGGGTATATTTTGGAAATGGCCTTGTAATTTGCCCTTGTTTGGGTATTATATAGTATTGTTGGGATTATACTATTGGTATGTTTGCTGATATTTTTAAATTATTTTTTTACCACAAATATGGCATAAAGAAGTATTGCTATATATAAGTCAGCTCTGCAGCATTTATTATTTATATACATTTATTTCAGTTAGCAGCCTTTATTCTCCAGCAAGGAACAATAGATTTAGCAACTATCCTAAGGCCACTTTCAGCTGTTGAAAACACAACACTGCTGTTAGAAGTACTCACTGTGATACCGGAAGAGGTATGTAATATCTATATAACATATTTGTTTGACTAAAGACTTAAAGAATCCCAAGAATGAGTGGTCTGACATCCTTGGGGGCAGGTGTTTGTCAATTTAATTCTTTCTAAAATGTTTGCATGCACCCAATGCTGCGACAATTACATTAAAAATGTAAGGTTCATATTAAATTGTACTCCTTTATTTATTGTCAGTATAACAGTATGACAATGGGGTCATCCCTGCGATCTAAGAACCGCGTGGCTCTACAGCAAGCCTGTCCAGCAGTATTAGATGACATGCTAAGATGTCTAGAATCTGTTTACAAGTGAGTATATTACACATGTAGTTCAATGAGCAAGAGTAATATTGAGCCAAATGTTGGTCCAATGTAGAGCTAAAGTGTTTCCAGCCTTGCCCAAAGTGTGATAATATCTATCCCTTATTTTGAGTACACACATAGGCAACCACCACTGAAAATCCCTTTTGAAATCAGTGCAGTTGTTATTCCATTATGGTGAACAAACAGCTACAGGGACAAGCATTCTTATAGCACAGCTTGCTATGCATTTAGATATATAGCACCTATTTTTATTTTTTCTTTTGTGTAGTATAGAAAATTGTCCAGTTTTTTCCAATTTTCCGGACACGTTAAATTTTTCTTTCGCTAAACGTCTTATTCGGTGTATTACGAGCATTAAACAAATTACCTTCCATATATAGCTATAGGACGTAGTTTTACGATATGTCTTATAGAAGGTAAACACTTCCTATACTTCTTGCAGTGACTACAGCAGCGAGCCGCCGTCGGAGCAAACGGTGCAGTCGTGGACGACGGCGGCCACGTGCGCGTGCAGCTGGCTCACGCTCGGCGGCGAGTACGCGGCCGAGCACGCGGGCGGCGCGCTGCCGGACCGCCTGCCGCTGTGCCGGGCGCTGCTGGCCGTCGTGCATCTGCTATACACGTGAGTTTTAACATTGGTTCATTACCAACTCGGCGAAGTTTGCCGTATGTCATTACTTCCCAGAACATGATGCTTATTAGCGACATTATTAGATGGTGCATATAATACAGGTATTGTTTTTCTTTTCTAAATCAACATATTAGTTCCCAGCTACGGATATATATTTTTACTAGCTGACCCGGCCACGCGTTGCTGTGGCTAACACCAAAAATTTAAAAAGTGGAAATAATTGAATTATACGGTATTTCGTTCACTACAAAATAAATTTAATTAATTTTATAGCGTCAACAACACGTGGTAATTATGCTGTTAAAATGTAGCTTATATGACACGTTCGTAGATTTACCATAGCAGCGCCATCTATTGATTACTTACTCAACCCAGTCGAAAGGTATCGACATCTGTTAGAATCATTTGGAGTTAACGGATAATTGTGACTGTCAAATAATAACAGACAAATGTATTAGCAATAAATTAAAATTGCGACTATAATTTGAGATTTAAACTATCCTATCTCTCAAGTTGGATCGAACTGCACATGGTGTGCGAATTTTATTATAATCGGTTAAGTGGTTTAGGAGTCCATTGAGGACAAACATTGTGACACGAGATTTATATATATATAGATGTGTGATATTAAGCATGAATGTTTGTACCTGAGTCATGGATGTTTAATATCTATATAAGTATTGTATACTGAGTTCGCCCTCAGTCCATTGTATGGTACCCATAATACAGGCGTTGATTAGTGTGGGATCGTATAGTTGGTGCGTTCGTCTGGCGATATTGATATTATTATTTCACTCATCATACACGGGCTATACCCGGCTCTTTGGAAGGCTTGCGCAGGGACATGATTCCAACACGTAGAGGCCCTTTTTTGAGAATTGTAATGATTTGTTAGCCACCTGCTGGGGTAGGAACTGCTAAAAATTATAGTTGTCCAAACCTTAGGGATTCTTATTAAATAATGATGAGCTGATTGTTTTTATATGTTTTTAATTATAAATGGTTACAATGTTTTTCAATAAAATTACACGTCCGCCTCTTTCCGGCGCCATAGTCAAGTCCCCCTAGTGATGCGCCGTCGACGTAGTGCCGTTCACAATAATATCGACTAAAGTCGATATGCGCGTGCACATAGTTAAAACAGCGAATTAACCTCAGCAGGCGGAGGAACTATTGCAGGAATATGGAAAGATAATTGGAACTATGAATTGAGGTTTGGATGGATATGAGATGGGAATATTGGAAGGGTTGCGGACACCTGGCATAATCAGGTTTTATGGATGTCGTGTGCGTGCTACAGGCGAGTGTAGTGAGTGTGTGCGTCGTGCAGGCGAGTGTAGTGAGTGTGCGGTGCGCAGATGCAACCCGGCGGTGAGCGACAGCGCGCTGGACGCGTGCGAGGCGTGCCTGGCGGGCGTGCGCGCGGCGGCGGGCGCGGCGGCCGCGGCGCGCTACTCCGCCGCCGCGCTGCAGCTGCTGCAGCACCTCGCCGCGCTCGCCGCGCCCATCATGGCCCGCGACGACGTGCCCAACTCCATCAACGAGGTCGGATACAACTCTCTCTATATCTGCCCGGCTATTATATATTGCAATGGAGGGACGTGGATAATTTTCTTCCAACTCCTCCTTTGTTTATCTTTCGATTAATTTCGTGCGGGTTCCAAGACAATTAACTTTATCCCGGGATTCGCCGAGGGTCAAACCTCGGTGTCTTCATTGGACACCATTGTAGATCTTGGCTTACAGGAATAGCAGTTGTGGGAGTGTGCGGCGGGCCTAGTCCCATTTAAAAAAAGCTGCCCGCGGCTATTACAGAATATATAGATCGCTGATTCTTAGTATTAGTACTCAACAATATATTATCATATGAAGTGGACGTCCAAGGTCCATGAAAGCAATAAATGATAATGTAATATTGTGTCTAACCTTTGTAGTCTGAATGCCATTGCAACTTTTTTTTTCTTACGGCCTTTTTCTATTGAGTCAGGTTCAATGTGATTCTGTCAATGTCGATGTAGTAGCGAAGACAGGATGGAGATTGATTGGCATAGTACCGATCAATGGCGAAGCCGGAAATTATTAAGTTTTGTCTAGATCTCCTATTAAAAATATGTGCAGAAAACAATCAACATTATAGACGGTTTCTGCAATATTAACAATCTTTTCAAAAACTGTTACTCAAATTCTAATTTAGAAAGAACAGCCGCCAGTAATCGTGTTGTATGGACCCGAGAAACTAAATTACATACTGCAAATTATATTAAAAGTTACGTTAATATTGTTGTCAATATAACTGTCAATAAAGTTGATATTCGCGCAAACCGTCTCCGTCACAGTTTGTTACACACAAGAGTCTACCACGCTATCCTTTTATTCGCTTACGTTGTACACACGTGGGCGGGGATGTTGAAGTTATTCTCAGTTCCAATGAGTTCAACAGGAGTTGCTCTCAGCGTTAATAACCTGCTGCGTGGCGCTGGGCGAGTGCCACGCGCACACGCTGGTGCAAGCCGCGGAGAGCGCGGAGGGCGCGGACGGCGCGGAGGGCGGCGCGCGCCAGCTGCTGGAGATCATCCTGGCGGCGCAGGCGGCGCCCGGACACTACCCGCTGCACGAGACCAGGTCCAACCTCGTCTTCGGCTTCTGGTATACGCTGCAGGTATGAACGGCCATGTCCAACTTTATTCAGGGTGTGCTAGCGGGTCGAAGGAGCACCTATAATAGTTTCCGATACTGATAAAAAAAGTTCCGTAAAAAGACTTGCCCGCTTGGTTTCTTACCGGATATTTACAATTGAGGTCGCGTTACAATTCTTTTGAGGAGCTAAGCAAAAAAATTAAAATGTCAATTTCGAAGCGCCCTGTAGACCTATACAAAATAAATATAATATAATTTACGTTTATTTTGTTATTATGACGACCTGCTTTGTATTGAAAATAATGTTCCATGCGACATAATAGCGCCCGTCAAATAACATTAACAAAGATGATGGCTCTGCGCATGCCTAATTGTAGGAATCAAGCATACACAGAGCCGCCTTCTAACCAGCTCTGTAATTGATTGTGTCATTACCTTAGATCCATAGAGCTGATGTATTTTTCCGGTGACTATTACTATTTTTTTATTTATTTATCCAATATATTTAGCAAATAGCCAGGTCTCCTTATATATATATATATGTGACCCGTGTCCAGTGTCCACACAGGGAGACTTATTAGTTTGTTTAAATCCAGGATGAAATACTGAACATCATGGACAGGACACACGACATCCACCCGGTGTGGCGCGAGGTGTTCTCCCGCCTGCTCACCGCGCTGGTCACCAAGTCCGAAGCGCCCACAGACCAGCTGGCCAAAGACGACCAGGAACTGCTCAGATGTTATAGACAAGATATTGCTGACACTGTGGTGAGTTGCGAACTTGTTTCAAGCGTCAAGCGACTAGGGCCTGCCCTCGTAACTGTGTTGTTGCCGGTTCGATTGCCCCCCCCCCCCCAGGTTATTATATTGTGATGTGAGTCCACACCAACCAAAAGCGCTAATGGAAGTGCGTATAAGTAGCATGTTTAGAGCACATTACTTTTAATAAATATATCGCTCTACCACAGCTATGTCACTAATAAATCAATGTAGAGTAGCTATGCTCGAAGTTTCACTATGACATAGATTTAGCTATGAGGAATCCTTTATTTAACTTAAGAGTCACCAAGATTGCTCTATACTAGACGCGGGCATGGTAAATCCGATCAAACTGAAGGCTGTTGAGGTGGATAGGTTATATGTCAATTTGGAAGGCGCCGTGTGTGATGCTGTTGGAAGCCAGCGATTTTTATTTCTGGATTCTAAAACCTCCTCCATTGATCGATAGGACCTTAAATACAACTACATGTGCCTAGTGAATGTAGCGTCTCGATCTACTGCCGCCTTCCTACCTAGGCAAGTATGCTCCATCGTAGATCTCATCGTCACTTACCATCAGGTGAGATCGAGATCAAATACTTGCCTATAATGGAATAAAAAAATAAAAAAAAACTTTTTTTTTAATTTATTTCGATGAAAATTTAGCGAGCTATAAGTAAGTATTGATTTAGTTATATTTATTATGCTATAACTATTGCTTAGTTGTATGTGGTGGTGCGTGGTAACAGTGTGATATGCGTCAGATGTACTGCTACGGCGTCCTGGGCGACTGGTGCTGGACGACGGTGGAGGCGGCGTACTCGAGCGGCAGCGGCGCGCGGCGCGAGGCGGCGCTGCACGTGTTCGCGGCGCTGGCCGACGCCGCGCCGCCGCGCCGCGCGCCGCCCGCGCTGCTGGCGCTGCTGCACGCCGCCGTGCACGCCGCGCGCACCGACACCGACACCACCATGCTCCACACTGCGCTCGACTGCCTCGGTGAGGGCTACCATCCGTTTTTTTTATTTTTTTTTTTATTACATTATAGGCAAGTATTTGATCTCGATCTCACCTGATGGTAAGTGACGATGAGATCTACGATGGAGCATACTTGCCTAGGTAGGAAGGCGGCAGTAGATAGAGATGCTACATTCACTAGGCACATGCAGCGCAGCTGATCTGACCCGCCATCCATGATCCGTAATCTCGATACCATGCTATCTTTTTATTCGCTCCAAGGGGCCATCCATAAATTACGTCACGCGTTAAGGGGGAGGGAGGAGGTCGACGAAGTGTGACTTGGGGCGGGGAGGGGTCCCAAATTTTGTGACATCACATTTTTTCAAAATATAATATTTTATATCTAAGTATTACAACTATTGATTTTATTGAAAAATAATTTAAATTGTAATGAAAACAATTTCGGAACACTGCTTTTAATTTCATAAATTTCTAAATGTGAAATTGCAAAATATGTGAAATTACACTAGATAGGGGAGGGGCGGGTCTCTCAAATGTGACCAGCTGTGACAAGGACGGGGGAGTGGTCAAAAATTCATTGTATTCGTGTGACGTAATTTATGGATGGCCTCTAACCTAGGCTATTAGGTCGTATAAGTTGTAATAGCAGCCATGTGTCCAGGCGGGTACGCGTCGTGGCTGAGTTCGGTGGAGGACCCGCTTGCGGCGCCGCTGGGGCGGCTGTGCGTGTCGGCGGCGGGCGCGGCGCTGCAGCGCTGCCCCGCGGCGGCGGCGCTGGCGCTGCGCAAGCTGTGCGCCGACTGCAGCGCGCCCGCCGCCGCGCTCGCCGCGGACATCGTGCGCGCCGCGCAGGTGAGACACACACACACACACACATAGAAAAAACAAGGCCGCTGAAATTTTCGGCGGATTTTAAGAAAAAAAACTTGAGAGGTGTCAAGGGACACCCGGATGGAACGAAGTTCCTTTATTATTTTTTATTATTTATTATGTACAAAAAAACCTGTATACACTACAAAAATAATTTTAGCGACACCACACTGTTCAATGCGAAATAGAAAGAAGAAACGAAAATATCTGGCTTGCTTTCTATAAGAGAGAGAGAGAGAGACCGACAGAGAAACATGCGCACGCCGCACGGCTTACAAATAATCATGTTTATAATCGGCCTTTACATAGGAACTGGAGTTGGGTTGGGAAAAAAGGGTCGTACGAGAATTGTTTTATTATCATCCATGAGTCCATTTTATTCGTCGAATTTGAACCCACTGAGTCGAAGTGCACCGGCTCTAGAAGTAATTTTATAGTATAGTTTACAATATAAAAACCAAAAACATAACGATACCTATAACTAAACTAATCTATACTTTCATTTATAAAATAGCTTACAATAGCTCGTTACAACTTTTTATCTTAATTTTTCGTCTGAGTTTTTTCCGTCTAGCCCCCTTTCGTAACGCGCGATAAGGAACTTCGTTCCAAAAATGCAATTGGTAAGTGCTCTCGTAAGCTTGTGATTTGGTATATTTAAAATAAGTGATATGTCGGTGGTTGTTGTAGAGCAGCGAGGGTCGGTCGGACGCGTGGGTGCGGCGGCAGCTGGTGGCGGCGGCGGGCGCGGCGCTGGCGGCCGCCGAGCCGGACGTGGCCGCCGCGCTGCTGCACGACCTCGCCGCCTCGCTCGAAGCTGATCTCAGAACGCAGGTCATGACACACACTATTGTGTATAGGTGTTACATTCCAATCAAATCATATTTTAGAGAATGAATACACCCATAAAACCGAACAAGGTTCTTCATAGGACATATTTCGATGTATATGTAGAAATAGTTCATTCATTAAATAAAAATTAAAAATAACTTTTTTGATACAAATATTTCAAATTGTTGGGATATGAACCATTATGTTATCATAAACGTGCACAAGCGAAGGAAAATTAAATAAAATATTACGTATTATGTCATTTCCCCTACAAATACTTCCGGGATGTTCACAGCTTATCAGACTCATATTCCTATCAGTAGATACACATATGGTATTAAGTTCATAATAACCATCGTTATCACCATCGTTATACTTACCTATGTTTGAGCGAAAAAAAAATAAAAAAAAAATACAATACAATAGCACAGATGACTGTATTTTTTTTTTTGGCCAATTTTCAACCTAATTAAGAGTAATTATTATAGTAACGTGTTAGGTCAATGTGTCGGGTGTGTGACAGGCGAGTGGGGCGGGTGCGGCGGGTGGGGCGGGCGCGGCGGAGTGCTGCGCGGCGCTGCTGGGCGCGCTGGCGGCGCGCGCGGGGCTGGCGGCGGCGCTGCTGCGCGGCCTGGCGCCCGCGCTGCCGCCCTACGCCACACACCCCGCGCTCGTCGAGGTGACCCTACACACCACGCACACCACATCTACTACTACACATTATTTGCACTACTATATTATTGAAACTTCTTGTCCAATTTTGAAGCGCCTGCTCTAGCGTCTTCTGAACTAAATGTGTTATTTATGTAAATAACCTTCGCGTTATTTGAAAAGTATAAGTTTGTTTTAGTGACAAACACTTATTTGCTATAAAGATATTAAATATTTTTTGTTTATATGGTATAAAGTAATCCATTTTATTGAATTTTATTAATATAGTCACATGTCTAATCTTTAACATTAATTCCGTGGATATCCACTACCTACTATGGCTGCAATTAACGCCAAAATGGCGAAAATTAAATAAAAACAAAACTACTATGTCTATCTCCAGTCCAAAAGTAGTACACGTCCGTAAACGACACACACTCTAAGCGTCAATAACGTTATAGCACCACGTAACTACATACTAGCCCTTAAATTATTAATTTGTTAACAAACAACTGCCCCGGGAAGCTCTTGTTTACAAAAAAATCTCCCACCGCGGGATACCCCAGAGATGAGATTAGGCGCAGGACCAAAGCCTTTACGTTCTCTCTGAGACACGAGCAAATGATAATCACGGCTGAAAATTTGATTCATACATAAACCTGCGAGCGTTTTACCATCTTGGCTATCACTGCTTATTGTCACAAAATATATAAAAAAGTATTCAACAAAAACATGTACAATATTTGACCTTGTCTGTGTCCTCTGCACTAAGCACAAGCTTGTATCGCAAATAACAAGTGAGTAAATAGATAAGGTCACAATACTTTAATATGAACTAAAAGTTTCATACTCAGAGTAGCAGTTATAAAGACTATAATAAACAGAAAAAAAGAGTAGTGATGACGTAATGGCTAGTGAACGTCCCCGTGTTGTCGGCAGTCCATGTTCCACATCCTGAAGCAGGCGGTTTCGTCGCTGATGGACGACTGCCTGCCGATGATGGCGGACATCGGCCAGCTGATCGTCACAGGGTTCAACACGTGTCCGTGCGCGTCCGGCTTGGACGTCGTCAAATTGGTGAGTCGCTCATCTCATTTTACATTATATTTAGTCACGGAGTTGCGATAATATAGCATCGCAGACTAGACCAAATTTCATTGATTCAAACATTAAAACACTGGTGAATTGAGAGGAGTCCTCAAATTTTTATTTTTAATTTTTTTATTTGCTCAAGTAGAAGTGATGAAGAAGACCACAAATGCCTACCGGAACTTCTCAATGATAAGTTTTTCACGGGTGACGCCAAGATAATCTCTAGACTATGACGAAGCAAATTAAAAGAAATGGTTCTGATGAATATGGTACCATCGAACTGATCTGATGATAAACCCAGAAGGAACCGGAACTCTCTAATAGAACAATGCATGGAATTGTTACGAGATGCATTCTGACTATAAATTAAACTTTTTCGTGGCTGATGCGATTTGGATTATTCTTTTTTATAGAATAACATATTCCTTCCTTTTTTACAGAATATTTTCCGTGGTTAGGGCATAATCATAGATAAAAACCATCCCTTATCCTTATAGCGTGGATGTTGTTGCAGGTGGTGCTGGTGATAGGCGGCGAGTGGGAGGGCAGCAGCGGCCTGCTGCACACGAGCGTGGCGGCCAGCGCGCGCGTGCTGGCCGCCGACCCGTCCGCGCGGCCCGACGTCACCGAGGGCTTGTTCACGCTGCTGCACGCCATCACCAAGAAGAAGCCGCACTACATCGACTGGATCGACGATCTGTTGCCAGACCTCGTTGACTTGGGTGAGTGTGTGAACTCACGAATTTTAGGAGTACATACGCAATTAATAAAAGGTGCTAGGGCAGGGCTTCCCAAACTTATTTTGTCTACAGCCCACTTTGAGAAAAATTTTTTTTTAGCGCCCTCCCTTCAAATTAAATTAATTATTTTTAGCCTCTACACAACGCCTCCATTTTTTTTCTGGGTCTCTTACCGCCCCTTTTAGGCCTGCAGCACCCACGACGCGGCGTTATCCACTTTGGGAAAGGCTGTTCTAGGGCATAATATGAGATTTAGCGGTATTATGGTGCGTGTCTAATTAAGACGTGTGTGTGTGGTGTCAGGCTGCGGGTGCGTGCGCATGTGGGAGGCGGGCGGGTCGCGCGCGGCGTGCGCGTGGCTGGCGGCGCTGGCCGCGCAGCGCCCGCGCGCGCTGCAGCCCGCCGCGCCCGCGCTCACCGCGCTGGCGCTCACCTGCATCGGTGAGTACCAGTCACGTGACCGCGCGTCACCACTGCTGGATATCGGCCTCACGCAATGAAATATATGTCACAGTCTATTTCGTCACTCGCACCCACCAAGCCAGCTACGGTACATTTTTCGGGTTTGCCATATTCACTTTCGTTTAATAGGTTAATTATTTTAGAATCTATTGCTGTTTTACTGGAAAGTTTATTTATTAGTGTATCTGATAATTTAAAAGAATACAGCAGACATAAAAAAATATATAAACCGGTGGCTTTCTGCCTGGATTTGCTTTTAAGGTGGCATTCCGATCCGGTCGCAGTTATTTTTATTGTAATAAATACAATTTGTTACTCCATCTCATTCGCACTTGGAGGCTTTGAGGAGCATCACACCAGATTCCTTTAAAAACTATGTGCGATGGGTATGTGTGTGTGCCAGGCGGCGCGACGCCGCGCAACCAGATCGAGCCGCTGGCGGAGCTGCTGCTGGCGCTGAACCGCGCGGCGTGGCCGGCCGGCGCCGAGCTGGCGGGCTGGCTGCGGCGCGCGCTGGCCGCGCCCGGCTTCCCCACCGCGCACGCCACCGACACGCACAAACACAAATTCATAGCCGCCGTTATCAAGTAAGTCTGAAGCCGGCTCTTCTGTGCGTGTCTTTAATCGAAACATTAAATTCGACATTTTAATTCGATACAACAAATGGTTGCTCCCTGCCCCTCTGATGAGAGGTTTTTTGTGTAGTGTGTAGAGAAAACACAGGCTAGAGACCCGTCTTAACTCCATATTTGATTACAACCAAGGCTATCGTATTGGGCGTGGCTGTATTCAAAGACGATAATCGGTGTTAACTCTTGGAGTGAACTTAGGAATATAATTCTAGTATAAATTTACATCTCTGAGTCGAGATGAATTTATAAATAATAGCGTTAGTGTCGATTTTTGTATATCCCCAATTACTGTTTCAGGGAGAAGAGCAGTAAACGTCGCTTGCTGGAGACTGTCCAAGAATTTTCGTTGGTGTGCCGCGGCCTCGTGGACACTGAGTACGCGAGGCAGACCCTCGCGTCTAAGCAACTCATAGCGTAGGACCGTGCATTTCATCCATCATTTTTAATAAGGACCTCGCCAGACGGTATTTTTGTATGCATTGAGATATGATTCAGAGTGACCTCAATATGGTGTGACTGCGGACGGTCCTGATTATGGGAAAATTAACTACAGCGCGCGATATACTGCAGAAAGTCGGCTGAGTCAAAGCGGGCTAAGGCTAGGGCCTAAAGCGAGTGGATGCGTCTCATCCCTGCATAAATAGCGCATTTACTAGCCCTAGACTGGGCAAGTGTGTCAGCAGCATAACATGCGCAGTGGAAAAGTATAATGCACAATGTCTACCTTCTTTGCCCCAGTCTGTTTTAAAAAGTTAGTTCTCTTGTCTAAATTATTAGCCCCAGTCGAATCTTCGGTATGAAATAAATATAAAATGCTTTATATCAAAGGAATCCACGTTTTGGTAATGATTGTATGAGATAAAGTAATATTCTCCAAATTAAATGCAGCTACGTTTTGTATGAGATGAAGTAATAATGGGCGGTTACTTAACTTTCCCGAATCAAAGTTACCCACGGTATTAGAAAAAACGCTCAATATTATATTATTGTTTCCTATCACTGTAAAGCTGACTGCAAACGGAGGCGGGCTCGTTAGACCTCGTCTTTAACTGCATAGAAATGCTTCCACTCGAAGGGATATAACTTCTATATAATTTACCATTGCGAGTCGAATAGTCGTGAAATAGTACTGCGACTTATTTATGTAAATAAATCGCAATATTTAGTATGTGTTAAAAATGATATTGTTTGGAATGCGACAATGTACATATTGTGTATAGATATAATAACGCGATATCATATGTAAATATCCGATAGTGAATCTGTTATTTAATAATTAGGAATTCAATCGAATAAAACAATATGAAAAATATTAATTCAATATTTTTATTTCTTACATTCATAACGGAAAACGACCTTAAAGTATAATATAATTAACATGATATGCGAGAATTATTGGTGTGACTTTGTGAAATTGAACGAACGCGACTTCAAATTAAGAATAACTTCATAATTATAATCCATTTTAGTCTTCGTACACTCTGCACGTTATAACAGATACATTACAGCAGCGTATTACGACTGAGCGTAATAAGAAATGTTATGCGAGATCTATTAGAGCACTTACAAACTAAAAATAATAATAATTAGCACTTGATTACATTTGGCCGAGACGATAATCCCATCTTGTCTTCTAACACATACATTTAGGATAACAGTGAATAACAATACCAAACATTTACGACAAGTAGTTGCTATACATAATATACGTGACACCCACAATATAATAGACTAGTATTTAACATCGGTCGTGATAGGCTGCAAACCAGTATGGAATAGAGTTAAGAAAGATTATACACATGGTAGAGTGCTTTAGTTTAAGTCTCTGAATCCCTTGTTGACGAAATACTCTACTGATTCTTATTTCCCAACATTTCAACACCAACATAGCCCTTCACACTGGGTGCGCAAGAGACGCCTGAATGACAACTCATTCATTTGTTTGAGCAATATTTTCCTTGACTGTCATGAGATTCCTTGTCTCTTAAGATTTCTGCGCCATATACGTCTCGCGATCCGTTCTTCACTGTTCAAACGTTTCCAGAAGTCCCTCTCGAATCAGGAATCCGATTCGTCTTTAGTGGACGCGCTCGTCTCTTCTTTGACTATGTGCACGTTGAAGTCCAAGTATTTGTCCTCGCAGCGCCTGTTCTTGAAGCGGAGGAAGTTGAGCGCCTGGTCGAGGGTCAAGTGGAAGCAGTCCTGGCGGCTCACGTTCATTGACGGAGATTCTAGATCGCTGTGCACCAGCCTCGTGTAGACGAGCTTTCGGGAACTGTGCTGACCCTCCACAGATACCTGATAACAATTGGTTAAATTTGTACAAAGTAATAAATAAATAAGTAAAATAACTTATACAGTATATTGAAAGTTACAAGTGAAACCCGCAAGTAAATGAGGGTACCCCCGTCAAACTATGACACTAGTACGTCAACCACCTCAGTCCTCCCGTGACCATGGTTGCTGTAAAGCAGCCGAAACGTCGGGAACGTAAAAACAAAAAATAAACGCGAGAGAATCCTTAAAAATAGTTTTATTTCGATATTGAATATATCAATATATCTTAAGTCAATTACGATTGTTGCAAGAGTCCTACACAAACTATCGACAGATTGAAAGCAGGCAAAATGTATGTGTTACTCCAGATGGCCTATCTCGATAGCAAATTTCATTTATATCTACTCAACCGTTTTTGGCTACTCCTCTTTTGAACATGCAAACAAACACACATTCAAGATAACCTACCTCGTTACAAAATTTCATTTGTATCTGCTTAGCCGTTTTTGGCTACTCATCTTGTGAACTTACAAACAAACACACATTCAAGATAACCTACCTCGTTACAAAATTTCATTTGTATCTGGTCAGCCTTATTGTGATGCTCCTCTTTCGAACTTACAAACAAACACACTTTAAATTTATTTATATAATATAATACCATGGTGTTACCTCGTACACGTAGTGTTTAGCATTGCACTTGGGCCCCATGAACGCCACGTAGACGATGATGCCCCAGGTGCGCAGGTCCACGTCCACGCGCAGGTAGAAGAACTCGTCCAGCGCCGTGATGATCCACGTGTTGTGCTGCTCCGAGTGCACGCGCATCGAGAACTTGTGCTCCGTGCCGATCTTCAGGATGGGCAGGTGCTTGCTCTGCATTCAAAACATTAACACGCTTGTAATACTCGAAGCGGTAGGCGGAGGTGCGCTGCAATGCACCCATATTTCGCCGATGGTTTATGGTCTAATGCAGCTTTTCCCAAAGTGGGCGATAACGCCCTCTTGTGGGCGCTGCAGGCTTAAAAGGGGGCAGTAAGAGACCCAGAAAAAAGTGGGGGCGTTGTGTAGAGGCTTACAATAATTAATTTAATTTGAAGTTATAGTGGTTTTAAGTAGGTGAAAAAATGTGGGCCCTAAGAAATAATTCATTCTCAAAGTGGGCGGTAGAAAAAAAAAGTTTGGGAGCCTCTGGTCTACTGTAATAGTGGGCGAGTCTATTTGCTATATTAATTGTACACACGTGCGAAGGGGCTATAATCAATTACGGAGGTACCTGGAAGTGCTCGGCGAGGTGGTTGCGGTGCAGCGGGTGCGCGGCGGCGCAGGTGGGCGCGGGGCAGTGGTAGCGGCGTATGATGAGGGAGCAGGAGGTACCTGGAAGTGCTCGGCGAGGTGGTTGCGGTGCAGCGGGTGCGCGGCGGCGCAGGTGGGCGCGGGGCAGTGGTAGCGGCGTATGATGAGGGAGCAGGAGGTACCTGGAAGTGCTCGGCGAGGTGGTTGCGGTGCAGCGGGTGCGCGGCGGCGCAGGTGGGCGCGGGGCAGTGGTAGCGGCGTATGATGAGGGAGCAGGAGGTACCTGGAAGTGCTCGGCGAGGTGGTTGCGGTGCAGCGGGTGCGCGGCGGCGCAGGTGGGCGCGGGGCAGTGGTAGCGGCGTATGATGAGGGAGCAGGAGGTACCTGGAAGTGCTCGGCGAGGTGGTTGCGGTGCAGCGGGTGCGCGGCGGCGCAGGTGGGCGCGGGGCAGTGGTAGCGGCGTATGATGAGGGAGCAGGAGGTACCTGGAAGTGCTCGGCGAGGTGGTTGCGGTGCAGCGGGTGCGCGGCGGCGCAGGTGGGCGCGGGGCAGTGGTAGCGGCGTATGATGAGGGAGCAGGAGGTACCTGGAAGTGCTCGGCGAGGTGGTTGCGGTGCAGCGGGTGCGCGGCGGCGCAGGTGGGCGCGGGGCAGTGGTAGCGGCGTATGATGAGGGAGCAGGAGGTACCTGGAAGTGCTCGGCGAGGTGGTTGCGGTGCAGCGGGTGCGCGGCGGCGCAGGTGGGCGCGGGGCAGTGGTAGCGGCGTATGATGAGGGAGCAGGAGGTACCTGGAAGTGCTCGGCGAGGTGGTTGCGGTGCAGCGGGTGCGCGGCGGCGCAGGTGGGCGCGGGGCAGTGGTAGCGGCGTATGATGAGGGAGCAGGAGGTACCTGGAAGTGCTCGGCGAGGTGGTTGCGGTGCAGCGGGTGCGCGGCGGCGCAGGTGGGCGCGGGGCAGTGGTAGCGGCGTATGATGAGGGAGCAGGAGGTACCTGGAAGTGCTCGGCGAGGTGGTTGCGGTGCAGCGGGTGCGCGGCGGCGCAGGTGGGCGCGGGGCAGTGGTAGCGGCGTATGATGAGGGAGCAGGAGGTACCTGGAAGTGCTCGGCGAGGTGGTTGCGGTGCAGCGGGTGCGCGGCGGCGCAGGTGGGCGCGGGGCAGTGGTAGCGGCGTATGATGAGGGAGCAGGAGGTACCTGGAAGTGCTCGGCGAGGTGGTTGCGGTGCAGCGGGTGCGCGGCGGCGCAGGTGGGCGCGGGGCAGTGGTAGCGGCGTATGATGAGGGAGCAGGAGGTACCTGGAAGTGCTCGGCGAGGTGGTTGCGGTGCAGCGGGTGCGCGGCGGCGCAGGTGGGCGCGGGGCAGTGGTAGCGGCGTATGATGAGGGAGCAGGAGGTACCTGGAAGTGCTCGGCGAGGTGGTTGCGGTGCAGCGGGTGCGCGGCGGCGCAGGTGGGCGCGGGGCAGTGGTAGCGGCGTATGATGAGGGAGCAGGAGGTACCTGGAAGTGCTCGGCGAGGTGGTTGCGGTGCAGCGGGTGCGCGGCGGCGCAGGTGGGCGCGGGGCAGTGGTAGCGGCGTATGATGAGGGAGCAGGAGGTACCTGGAAGTGCTCGGCGAGGTGGTTGCGGTGCAGCGGGTGCGCGGCGGCGCAGGTGGGCGCGGGGCAGTGGTAGCGGCGTATGATGAGGGAGCAGGAGGTACCTGGAAGTGCTCGGCGAGGTGGTTGCGGTGCAGCGGGTGCGCGGCGGCGCAGGTGGGCGCGGGGCAGTGGTAGCGGCGTATGATGAGGGAGCAGGAGGTACCTGGAAGTGCTCGGCGAGGTGGTTGCGGTGCAGCGGGTGCGCGGCGGCGCAGGTGGGCGCGGGGCAGTGGTAGCGGCGTATGATGAGGGAGCAGGAGGTACCTGGAAGTGCTCGGCGAGGTGGTTGCGGTGCAGCGGGTGCGCGGCGGCGCAGGTGGGCGCGGGGCAGTGGTAGCGGCGTATGATGAGGGAGCAGGAGGTACCTGGAAGTGCTCGGCGAGGTGGTTGCGGTGCAGCGGGTGCGCGGCGGCGCAGGTGGGCGCGGGGCAGTGGTAGCGGCGTATGATGAGGGAGCAGGAGGTACCTGGAAGTGCTCGGCGAGGTGGTTGCGGTGCAGCGGGTGCGCGGCGGCGCAGGTGGGCGCGGGGCAGTGGTAGCGGCGTATGATGAGGGAGCAGGAGGTACCTGGAAGTGCTCGGCGAGGTGGTTGCGGTGCAGCGGGTGCGCGGCGGCGCAGGTGGGCGCGGGGCAGTGGTAGCGGCGTATGATGAGGGAGCAGGAGGTACCTGGAAGTGCTCGGCGAGGTGGTTGCGGTGCAGCGGGTGCGCGGCGGCGCAGGTGGGCGCGGGGCAGTGGTAGCGGCGTATGATGAGGGAGCAGGAGGTACCTGGAAGTGCTCGGCGAGGTGGTTGCGGTGCAGCGGGTGCGCGGCGGCGCAGGTGGGCGCGGGGCAGTGGTAGCGGCGTATGATGAGGGAGCAGGAGGTACCTGGAAGTGCTCGGCGAGGTGGTTGCGGTGCAGCGGGTGCGCGGCGGCGCAGGTGGGCGCGGGGCAGTGGTAGCGGCGTATGATGAGGGAGCAGGAGGTACCTGGAAGTGCTCGGCGAGGTGGTTGCGGTGCAGCGGGTGCGCGGCGGCGCAGGTGGGCGCGGGGCAGTGGTAGCGGCGTATGATGAGGGAGCAGGAGGTACCTGGAAGTGCTCGGCGAGGTGGTTGCGGTGCAGCGGGTGCGCGGCGGCGCAGGTGGGCGCGGGGCAGTGGTAGCGGCGTATGATGAGGGAGCAGGAGGTACCTGGAAGTGCTCGGCGAGGTGGTTGCGGTGCAGCGGGTGCGCGGCGGCGCAGGTGGGCGCGGGGCAGTGGTAGCGGCGTATGATGAGGGAGCAGGAGGTACCTGGAAGTGCTCGGCGAGGTGGTTGCGGTGCAGCGGGTGCGCGGCGGCGCAGGTGGGCGCGGGGCAGTGGTAGCGGCGTATGATGAGGGAGCAGGAGGTACCTGGAAGTGCTCGGCGAGGTGGTTGCGGTGCAGCGGGTGCGCGGCGGCGCAGGTGGGCGCGGGGCAGTGGTAGCGGCGTATGATGAGGGAGCAGGAGGTACCTGGAAGTGCTCGGCGAGGTGGTTGCGGTGCAGCGGGTGCGCGGCGGCGCAGGTGGGCGCGGGGCAGTGGTAGCGGCGTATGATGAGGGAGCAGGAGGTACCTGGAAGTGCTCGGCGAGGTGGTTGCGGTGCAGCGGGTGCGCGGCGGCGCAGGTGGGCGCGGGGCAGTGGTAGCGGCGTATGATGAGGGAGCAGGAGGTACCTGGAAGTGCTCGGCGAGGTGGTTGCGGTGCAGCGGGTGCGCGGCGGCGCAGGTGGGCGCGGGGCAGTGGTAGCGGCGTATGATGAGGGAGCAGGAGGTACCTGGAAGTGCTCGGCGAGGTGGTTGCGGTGCAGCGGGTGCGCGGCGGCGCAGGTGGGCGCGGGGCAGTGGTAGCGGCGTATGATGAGGGAGCAGGAGGTACCTGGAAGTGCTCGGCGAGGTGGTTGCGGTGCAGCGGGTGCGCGGCGGCGCAGGTGGGCGCGGGGCAGTGGTAGCGGCGTATGATGAGGGAGCAGGAGGTACCTGGAAGTGCTCGGCGAGGTGGTTGCGGTGCAGCGGGTGCGCGGCGGCGCAGGTGGGCGCGGGGCAGTGGTAGCGGCGTATGATGAGGGAGCAGGAGGTACCTGGAAGTGCTCGGCGAGGTGGTTGCGGTGCAGCGGGTGCGCGGCGGCGCAGGTGGGCGCGGGGCAGTGGTAGCGGCGTATGATGAGGGAGCAGGAGGTACCTGGAAGTGCTCGGCGAGGTGGTTGCGGTGCAGCGGGTGCGCGGCGGCGCAGGTGGGCGCGGGGCAGTGGTAGCGGCGTATGATGAGGGAGCAGGAGGTACCTGGAAGTGCTCGGCGAGGTGGTTGCGGTGCAGCGGGTGCGCGGCGGCGCAGGTGGGCGCGGGGCAGTGGTAGCGGCGTATGATGAGGGAGCAGGAGGTACCTGGAAGTGCTCGGCGAGGTGGTTGCGGTGCAGCGGGTGCGCGGCGGCGCAGGTGGGCGCGGGGCAGTGGTAGCGGCGTATGATGAGGGAGCAGGAGGTACCTGGAAGTGCTCGGCGAGGTGGTTGCGGTGCAGCGGGTGCGCGGCGGCGCAGGTGGGCGCGGGGCAGTGGTAGCGGCGTATGATGAGGGAGCAGGAGGTACCTGGAAGTGCTCGGCGAGGTGGTTGCGGTGCAGCGGGTGCGCGGCGGCGCAGGTGGGCGCGGGGCAGTGGTAGCGGCGTATGATGAGGGAGCAGGAGGTACCTGGAAGTGCTCGGCGAGGTGGTTGCGGTGCAGCGGGTGCGCGGCGGCGCAGGTGGGCGCGGGGCAGTGGTAGCGGCGTATGATGAGGGAGCAGGAGGTACCTGGAAGTGCTCGGCGAGGTGGTTGCGGTGCAGCGGGTGCGCGGCGGCGCAGGTGGGCGCGGGGCAGTGGTAGCGGCGCGCGGCGCAGCTGGCCTCGTGCGCGCCGCGCCGGCGCAGGCGCACCTCGCGCCCGCACGCGTGCCGGCACGGGTAGCGCAGCATCTCCGCCACCTGGAACGCGCCCACGAACTGATATACTCGCATCGCCATCGAGAAACCATGCTACCACACTCATTTCCATTTACAAAACCTATAGTGCTAGGGGGATGGAAAATAATTACGTTACCATAGTTAAGTAAGATTATGCTTCTTGAGATAATGGTCGCAAAATAGATTCATAGATAATACGTAAAGATGTTGCCCTTGGTATCACCCTGCTCGATAAACAACTTTCTAGTTGTCGCGCGCATGCGTTTCGACTGAGAACTGTAGAAGTTATGACAGTTAGGTATGGACGGACTGTACGATCTCACATGTTTACCTACAAAACCTATAAAACTAAATATAAATCCTCACCCCCTCCATGGCCCGGTTCCTGACGGAGGAGAAGGTGGTGCGGCAGACGGGGCAGAAGACGAGGCGCACGCGGCAGCGCGCGCACACCAGGTGGCCGCGCCGGCACTGCGCGATGGGCGGCTCCATCCACTCCAGGCACACCGGGCACTCCAGCAGCCGCAGCAGGTTCTGATCAAACCAGCAGGGCTATTTTAAACCATTCGAAATCGATATCGGAAACAGAATCGAAAACTTCCGAGCAGGATTAGCCCAAAATTTCCGAATTTCATTATCTTGATGACAATACCAAATCGTTTTTACAAAAGGTTTCCGTCGGAAAGCTCGTCGGGAGCGACATCAACATCGGAAAGTTTCAAATCCGTTTCCGATGTCGATTCCGAATGATTTAAAATAACCCTGCAGGTGCCCGTTAACTCAACCAGACATATTTTTACTGACCGTACACCACAAGAATTTAGACTTTCTTACCCTAGCGGCGTTTTAACGTATTAACTTGTACATATATAAGTTGCGAGAATATTTTTTTTATTAGACATTATTATTATCCATACAAAAGTCGAAACTGGCATTTTTCTGTCGTCTAAACACGTATCACGGGAAAACGAATTGTCAGATTGTCATGAAACTTGGCACGTTGATAGCTTATACCCGGATCAACATTCAGGATATATACTTTATATCCCGAGAAATGCATGAGTTCTAGCGAAATGGCCAATCTCAAAATACTAGGCAGACTTTTGCAGAAACTTGACAAGCTGATAAATCAATGGATACTCACTTGGTTGAACACTTTGACCGAGTAAGTTTCGCTGTTCTCATCATTAGCTGTAACAAAAGGCATGTCTTACATGATGGATATACAATAATCAGTTCATTGGATTGAATATTTACCATCTCTTTTTCTCTTGACGCCGTGATTCTGTTGTTGGGGCTGTATAGCTTCAGATTCTGAATTTGCTGTCACCTACAAAGTGGATACAAAGATCGTACTCATATTAGTAAAAAAAATATCTTTACATATCGAAAGTCTAGCCAGAAAAGCCCAAATTTAAACGTACAGTGAAACAGTAAATACCATATTTTCAAAACACGTTAACAAGCCTAGAAGAAAAGTTTCATTTCGTTTGAAGCTTTATATAGATCCCTTTCTGTAGTGTGATCTTTTGTTTCGGGTGTTGTCTTTTAGTGTAGACGACTCTTTAATAACGCAATGAATATTATGGAAATTGAGGACTACTTTATTATTGTCCTTACATACAATCCCATTCTATAGACTTAGTCAGCATTGACGGGCGGATTGCCGGGGAAACAACTCATTTCACCTAACAATAGAAACTCAACCTTATTTACGTTTGGATACAGTTAAAATTGATAGGGCCTAATTATGCCCCTTCAATTATCTACTTTAATATTACAAGTATGGCTCACCGCAGCGGGTTCGTTATTACCGCTCTCCCCGTTATCGTGATCCTCGTCCACGTGGACGGCCGCGTCCGCGTCCGGTTCGTCCGGGACGTCCACCTCCACGATCTCTTCTTCGAGACATACCCCACCGCCTGAAGAGTTGTTGGCGGACTCTAATAACGAAATTATACGGGATTATACGATATGACAACTAGGTTATATATATATGATTATACTTAGTACTTTTTGTCTTTTTGACCTGCTACTAAAGTCTGATTAGCCGTTCCTACATACCTATAACAATGTATTGCTCAAAAATGCAAAAGATCTTTTTAAAAAACGACCAACCATGACGTTTCTTGTCCGTTTTTCTCCATAGGAACTGCATTCCGAACGGGTGGTAAAGTAGTAGCATAATATTTTGTAACTTTTGACGAATCATAAGTAATGTACATAATGGTCTATACGTGAATAAAAAATATTCCGATTCTGATGTCAACAGCAAAACCGGAATTCGGAAAGGCCAGAATAATTATTATAAACAATACTCAATACCTTCAGTGTGTTCCTCCACTTCTTCAATATGATTTCCATCAACCGGCTCCGGCACTGGATCTGTTATTTCTACCGGCTCTAAAGGAAAATAAGTCAACAAGATTAGTTTAGTGGCCTATTAGCACAGTTGGTTGAGTGCTTGCATACTGTACCGAGAGACCCGAGATTGAATCCTAGGGGCCAACTTTGTGTGCTGAGCACAAATCTTTGTAACTGAGTCATGGTCCTTTAATATTTATATTGTAACTATCTGTCCCGGCGAACTTCGTACCGCCTCAGAGTCAATTTATGAGAAAACAATTTATCTTTATTACTATTATTATTCGGAGCGTAGACAAATTTAAAAAAAAAAACGAAGATCATAAAATTCGCTTACCCGTTCTTGAGTTATAAATGGTGTAACCGACACGACTTTGTTTTATATATATTTATAGATAACATAATCCAATCGCCCTCAGTTCATTGTACGGTACCCATAATATAAACATTGCTTCGTTTGCGTGCGCAAAACTCGCCCAAGTTTTATCGCAATCGGATGAATGGTATAAGAACAAATACATATATTATATATCTATATAATATAAAAATAATGTCCCTACTAAAGACAATCTCTCTAGTTTGTCTTTAGTAGACACATACCATCATCAGATTGATGAATGTCAACGGGATCGGGTGTCTGTGGCGGGGCGGCGGCCGGCGGCTCGCCGGGGCCAGCCCGCGCCCGGGAACTACTCGGACCTCCACTCGGCCCCTTCACCACACCTGGAACACGCACTAGTGTTTCCTTGTCTTTTTAAAAACATTGCTAGTAATATGGGATAGACACGTTAGTTAACTGTTGAAGCTTGTGCTAGGAGTAATCCGCCCTCGTAATAGCAAATGCAGTTTATGACATTTTGACGAATTTCGGTTTTTATCAAAAATATGATCAGACGCGTCTTAACTAGACAATAATTCGTATTATTTGCATTTTCAAGTACCAAAAGATTTAACTTTGATATCAGCTAGAGTAGAGATCTTATGTAAACCTGTAATCGCCTTTTGCTATTACGAGAGCAGTGATGTTGCCCAGTCTTGGTATTGCATTTTTCCAAGACCAATGCACTCTTAGACTCGCAGTTTTTGCTTTAAGACTCTGGCAGTTTCTTGCGTGTTACCCGTAGGCTAAAATCACTTACAAATTGTAATTTTTTTTCTTAACTCCAACCGGAACGCGAACGCGCGAAACTCAACTAAGAAGATCCGGTAAGAAACTCAGCGGGCTTGTCTTTTTTTTACAAAAAGTATTCTTTAATCGCAATGTTTATTTCTAAAATAATCGTTGTAAGAAACGTGACGCAAGAGACATACAGTTATTGGTTTAAAACTCTGCGAGGCTGTTGCGTCTTGGCATTGGGTCCAAATAGGCACAATATTGCAACCAGTAGTAAAAAAATATCTCACTTGTTCTGCCGTAAGCGGGCATAGGGCTGCGGACCTGCGTCACTACTCGGCTAGAGTTGGATCTGCCAGCTCGCGAGCTGGATAAGGCTGAAGACGAATTTGACGGTGTGAACAACGAGCTTCTTGACGGACCCGCGCTGCCTATAGATACAATACCAGTACAGACTCCGGTGCAGGAAAAGACCCACAAATATGGTAAGATTGTATTAAGGCCTATTTAGATACCTAAGCTATATTCGCTATCGCTTTGCGTATCGAATGATACCGAGCGATATTCCGCCCGGTATTTGTATTAACTTCGAATATCGCTTATATCTGAATAGGCGTTTAGGACTGATATGAACAGGGTTGTGGTTGACGCGAGTATGACAGAAAACCGTGATGAACGGAAAGGCAATAGATTTATTCCACCAAACCCAATTAATGTTAAATCGAGAGAAAGTTCTGCGCAGCATCACGTATGAATACCATAGATGCAAAACATATTTAGCAAGCATTGAAATTGGTCTTAAACCATTTTTAATGACATTGGCAGAATCCAGACGGAGCGCGCACGGGCGCGAGACTGGCTCTAACTGATTTTTATAGAAACAAATAAGCGCGGGTAGTCGAACAGAGGCTACAAGAAACCAACTAATAATTACCCCGCAAAGACATAGAATACACGTTGTTGTTAGCTCTGCTCTGGCTCAAGCTATTCAAGCTGTGGGTGAGCTTCTTGAAGGCGAGTATGCGCTGGATGTCGGTGGACGGCGCAGGCCGCTCCGGCCGGCCGCGCAGCTCGCCCAGCGACGCCACCGGCAGCGACGCCTGCCTCGACACATACGACAATGGTACGTCGCACATTCTAGAACTTGACCTGTTAATAAAATTGGAGTGCCTGTTTGTAATATTAAAATAACCGCTTTTTACTAAGTGCATTTGGATGTATACATGGTACATATACCAAAACAACATTTAAAAAATATATATATTGAAGTAGCTTATGCTGAATTCTGTGCATAAATCGGAACAAATATAAAGACATATGAACAGATATAATATAACCCGTATTATAATAGGATTAAAAGCTACCGTGTAACAGCAGGTGGCCTGGAATTGGAAGTGTTGTTCAGGATGGACCAGAACAAGTCCCGGTCCATCTTGTCCTGATGTTTCCGCACCGATGCTGAATGCGGTTGTAGACCTGTTAATAGATGATCTGAACAAGTGAGGTTCATATGTATTTTTTTTATTATTTCCTTCTTAGAGATCTTAGAGAAGGAAGAAAATACTCCTTTCTTGCATCATCAATACTTATAGTCCTGTTAGCCCCCTCAACTAATTTAAAAAGTTTGTACTAGGAGTAGGCTAATATTGATGGCTTAATGGACAGTTGGTAGTGATTATATTATTTTGTTATTTTTTTTTTTTTTACTGATGCTGTTGGTTGCAGATAACTATTACAGCTTCACCAGACAAGAGGGTGGTCTGCTAATGGCACCTTATGTGATGATTTTTAAGACACAGGGAATCCAAATTTTATCAAGATCAATGTGTGTAAGTATATGGAATTAAAAATAAAGAAATGTCTATTTGATAAGGCTGAAGTTTGATGAAACTCTTGACTCAATAATAAAGTTTTAATGTTTACTACTTATATTTATTTCAAAGTGTAGTGTTAAATATAAGAAATCAATATATTTACTACTTGTTCCTGGTATATCTGAAGCACTAGGCCGAGGCTCCACAGTGGTCCTCCTCGGAACAATGTTCTGATCTGTTTGAGCCTCAGTACTGTCATCATCGTCATCTATAAAGACACATTGGTATGATCATTACACCTGACCATTTTGATAAACAAAAAGGTACAATAAATATATCAAACTCTATTGATGAACTGAATCTGCAGGAGTAAAATCTGTAGAAGTATAAGTCGTGTACCTTCTATATATTTATTTTTCTTTGCCTCTATAAACTAGAATCGCAAGAGATGACAGATACAACAAAACAATCAGGTTTTGAGTTTTGTTTATTGTTGACTGTACCTACTATTATGTTTTTTATACCTACCAGAGCTCCAGGGATATTCTGTTATGCCTAAAGACTTCTTTAAACTTTCCTTCCTGCTGCTCATGATGAATCGTATTGCAGCACACACCAATGATTTGCTTGCAGATGGACAGAAAATACGGCAAAACAAAATTATTTTTCTTTATCACGTCGTTTGGTTTGATAACTTTGACATTGGCACTTAGTGATTATATACTCTTTGATTGGCACTGACATTGACATACGTTTACTTCACACATGAAGGCAAGTATACAAAAGAAACAAGCATGGAATTGGATGGATCAAAAAGTCCATGAAAACAAGTGACAAGGTCCTCAGATATAAACATTTTTTCAAGTATGAAATAATAAATCTGCAAAACAGAATTTCACACATTTCCATGTTGACAAGAGTCAAATGTATGGAAATCACTTTCTACTTGCAAACATTTTCACGAAATTTGTCGCACGAGAAGACTTGCTTAGTTTTAAATTGACACCGGCATAACGGCTAATGATTCAAAACACAAAAAGACGAAAGAAGATAGACAAACAAACAAACAATCAGGCATTTTTTTGAAAAGGCGGTTGTAAATCGTTCGTCGTGTGAATTCTTTGTTTACGTCCACAGAAGATTTATAATGACGGACTTGCCTTATCAAGCGGAATATGCAAAAACCGGGCGAGCTGCCTGTAAAGGTTGTAAACAAAAAATAGAACAAGGCGCTTTACGTCTTGCAATAATGGTGCAGGTTAGTAGTTACACTTCCAATTCTGTTTAACACTTAATCAGGTTTTCTTATATACATGGATATATTGCTTACTTTTACAATTAGCCTAGTGGATAAAGGGGTTCTCCTGCCATGACTTCGTCGCAGGTTCAATTCAAATCCTGCCGTTAATAGCGCAGTTTGTTGGAGAATCCGAAAGAGTACCAGTAATGAATTTAACTAACATTACCGGCCGGTTAAACTTAAAAAATAAACGGTACGGCGAGTTTTCTTGGGTCAGTTTTGTTGTTGAATACAAATTGCCGACTCAAACATGTCTACTTACTACAACCCTTATACAAATACACACAAATAAGTATATGTCCCTCAGTCTGCTTTCTTCGATGGTAAACAACCCAATTGGCACCATGAGGAGTGTTTCTTCAAGAAGCAGCGACCCACAACCGTCCATGACATTGGTAACTTTAACAAACTCAAGAGTGTTGATCAGAAGAGAATTAAATCTGCCATGGGTAAGGTTTTATAAATATGATATTGTAAGCGCCTAGAATCTTTTTTAACTTTTATTTAAAAATAAATAAAGCAGTGGGACTTTAGCAGTCATTTCCACAATCAGTGCACTTATTTGGTGTTAAAGAAAGGCTGGTTGGTTACCGTAGCTATCTAAGCTCCACCAGCAAGTTGCCAAAAGTCTTTGTAGCCTAGTCAGCAAGCCCAGATTGATAGCTATGCTGGCACATAGTAATGGTAGACCTCAGTCTAAATAATGAGATAAAATGAATTTCATGTAGGATATGGTTTTATAAGTCAACCATACTATAAAATTTTATGGTTGGACTTGATATCCACATCGGTTTTTAGAAAATCTGACAGGAGTTGTAATGCCGACCGAGACTAAGGGTAAAGGCAAAGGTGCTAAGAAGAGGGCAGCCAGTGATGCCGGCTCATCACTAGCATTGAAAGACTTTGCTGTTGAATATGCTAAAAGTAGCAGGGCTACATGCAAACATTGTGATATAAAAATTTGCAAGGTATTTTTTTATTATTATTTATTTTTTCTCTGGGATGTTGATTTTGTTTTTTTTTATATGTTTTATGCTGGCCACACTTATGATGACAATGATAACACATCTAATGAATGTACAGAAATATGGGCAATAACTTCATGGCAGTTATTTTCTAGTACACTATTTATCATTACACATGATATCTGATTTTATAGGGTAATGTCATTTTCTACCATGATTATCCACCTCCATTCACATCTTTCGATGACCCCTTGAAAGATATGAATTCCACCAACCCGCAATGGGCCAGCATGGTGCACTATGGCCTTAACCCTTTCGCATTGAGAAATCTGTGACCAACAGTAAGACATGGAAAAAAAAGTTTTAGTTTATTTTTACAATTTAAAAACCATTTATATCTTGTCTACAGGATGAAGTCCGTATTAGTAAGACTGTATATGACACTGAAGTAGGGAGCAAGTATGGTGGCCAGCCATTGTGGCACCATGTTAAATGTTTCGTGGAGAAGAGGAATGAACTACTGTACTTTGCGGGTGGGGCAGATCTCCCTGGATTCAAGACCCTCAGCAAGGAAGACCAGGCTATGGTCAAAAAGGCGATTACGTATGATATATCCATTCTTATGGCTTACACATAGACTAATAGTGTAGTATAATAAGGTTATAAAGGCTAATTATTAATTATTTCTCTCTTAGACCATTGAAATCAGATGAAGTGCCAGTTAAAAGGTTAAAAGAAGAACCGAAAAGTACAGAGGAGCTCAAAGAAGAGAAAGACAAAGAAAAGAAGATAGAGAAGCAGAACAAGCTGTACCACAAACATAGGAGTGCTCTGAGTGAACTAACTAAGTCCAGCCTTGAGGAACTGTTGGAGTATAACTCGCAAGAAGTACCTGGCGCTAAAGATCAGGTATGTGTTTGAAGCCACCACAACTATTGTAGTGAACTAGGGTAGGGGTGGCGCAGACGCCGAACGCAGACACTCACGAAACGAGAACCCACGAGGTATATTTTAATTTGCTAACCTATGGGGAAAGAGGACCCACCACTGACCCTCGGCTTGTCAACTTCTTCGATTATAAACCAAACAAGTTTGATCGATAATAAAAGAAGCCAACAACACCCAAACTCCTCTAAGATGTTAATCGAGAAACTATCTATCACGAGTGACGGGACCCCAAATAAAATGCAATTCTCCGCGACACTAAGCGAATCTACAAAAGTATTCGACACGTGTTTCGCCTCTAAACGAGGCATCCTCAGGACCGCTGGGCTACGAATGATGATGATGATGATGAGGTATATTTTAATTTACTGGTCGACGTATTATCCATTACATACAGGTCCATAAATACTAGGCGTATGGTTTCTATTTCAGTGCTTGGATCTGGTAGCCGACTGCATGGCATTCGGTGCGCTGGAGCCTTGCCCAGAGTGCAAGAACGGTCAACTGGTGCTGGACACGTTCGGATATAAATGCACAGGTACAATGGAACTATTTCATTGCATAATTTATTCAGTTTTATGGTACCGGTTTTATCAGTGTTGTTAAATTTCTTTGTACAGGTAATATTAGTGAGTGGACGAAATGTGCATATGTGACCCAGAACCCTAAAAGGGTCCTGATGAAAGTGCCGAAAGCTTACGTGGACCGTAGTATTTTCAAGAAGTATAAGCCGAAGATCGATGTGAGATTGTTCGAAGCGGCGCCGCGGCCCGCTTTACTGATCGTCAAGAGTGAGGCGACTACAAGGTAAGACTTGTAAGTAAAGTGTTGCTTGAAGGTGAGTGCACCGTCATGCGTGATGATCCAATGATACGAAAATTTGTCTTTTAATACGGCTTCACCAATATCAATTGAAATTCAAACGTAATACCAAACGTAAAAGATGTAGTTTGATCAATTTGATCGTAGTTTTTTCTCAAATAATAAAAAAAAAGACTAATGTTCAGGGGAGTCACTAAAATAAATATTTTTAACAGTTAAATTTATTTATTGGACAGCGTCAAAAAAGAAATGCCGATCCCTCCTCTGAAGAACCTCCAGTTCTTCTTATACGGAAGGAGTTTGAAAGAGAAAGAAGAATTGAAGAAGCGCATACTCCAGCTGGGCGGACTCGTGGTGAGCAAGCTGACGGACACCACAGCAGCCGTCGTCTCCACGAAGGCCGACGTCGAGAAAATGAACGAGAAGATGAGGGAAATTGAATCTAACGACATTGAGGTAGAGTCTAATAATAATAACTCCACATTATCCGATGCATCCATACATACAGCGTGGCTCTTGATATCGTGCACACACGAAAATGCAGGGCGACTAGAAGAAAAATACTCAGAAAAAAAGACAAAAAAAGAAAAAGATGAGACTTAAATTTGATCCTGTCGCTAAATTGAATATTTTTGAGCGAAAATTTATCGTAGTAGACATTACTTTCGATACAGAAGCCGCATCTGTCCTTTTTAGATTTTTTCTTCTGTCTATCCGTGCATCGTGGAAAAACTGATACACCTAATTTTATGAATCTCGGCATGGTGATAGCTTATAACCCGGCTCAACAAAGAGAATACCTTTTCTGTACTTACGAAGCCGCGGGCACTATTGGTCTAGTATAATTAAAACTCTTGTAAGTAATTTCTATTTACTCACAGGTAGTGGAGGCATCATTCCTCGACTTGATTGATAAAGATAAAGGCACGATCGCCAAAAGCTTGGAACTTATCAAGGAGAACAACATCGCGCAATGGGGATCTGATGTAAGTCGGTAACTTTATTTATTACCTAAATGTATCTCTACAATCTCTACATACTCAAAAAAAAAGGTTTTTTTTTCATTATCATAATACATAGGACTACCGGGCTGGATAAAGAATGGTGTCGTCTGTATTTGCCTCTCGCTCGTAAATTATCTCTGTCACTATTTGCACCCGCCGGCACAGACTACAAAAAAAGGAGCAGAACTTGTCTAATTTTTTTTAAGTATAGTTTTAGTAATCCGAGATTAATTTTCTAAATAACAAATATTATTTGCGAAATTGTTCACCTACAATTAAAATTCCATATTTAATATTTACCAACATCTAATATTGAATGTCAATCAGAAAAGTTTCCAAGGTAATAGCTATTATATCCTAATAACATATCAATCAGAAATCATTCCCAAATAATAGATAAAGAATTTTTTTTACACTTACCCATTATTTATTGGGCTGGATAGTATATTTATTATTATTTATTTTTTTACTCAGCCAACTAAACGCGTCCCGCAAGATGTCGTCGACGGAAAATCGATTCCTAAGTCTGGCAGCATGTATGTCAAATCAACTAAATCAGGTGTTCAAAAAATAAAAATACAAGGTAACCTCTTATAACATTAACGGTTTGTTGATACATATAATTAGCACCAGACGAACACACCAACTATATGGTCCGTACCGTACAATGGATTGTGGTATAATCATTCGTGCTCATCACACAAAGATCGTTCCCTACCCGGATTCGAACCCGGACCCTGTGCTCAGAAAGCAGGTCACTACCAACTGCGCTAATCAGGTCGTCAAAATTTAAATTTTATTGCATGAAACTAAAAACATATAGCGGCCATAGTATGTCCACGCGATAAGAGGATCTCACAAACGAGTCTCTCGCTCTCTTTCATTTTTCCAATGAGAGAATGAAACAAATTCAATATTTCTTACATTATGTCTGGTCACTTTCGGCCGCGCTCGGCCCGCAGACTCCATTTGTCGGATATTCCAGGAGGGACGGCCGTCGACCCCGCGTCGAAGCTGCAAGACGTAGCCCACGTGTACAAAGACCACGACAACGTTAAGTACACTGTGGTGCTGTCTCAGACAGACGTGGTCGCCCAGAAGAACTCTTATTATAAGCTGCAAGTGTTGGAGAGCGACAATAAGAAAAAGTACGTACCAGCTTAATTTTTTTCTTTCTTTTAATTAATTTCGTTGCGAGTCCCAAGGCAAGCTTTTCCTCCGGCCTAGACGAAGGTCTAACCTCGTGTCCACGTTTGTCACTGATGTTGATCCTTATTTAGGCCCGAGTTCCATCAAAGACGGAGCGGAGTGAAGTGGAGAGGAATAGACCAATCAGATTTTATTAAATACTTCGCTCGGTACCCAGTGAAGATACGCCGAATAAAAACGAACGAATATTAAATTAAAAACGAACTTTAACATTAAAATCAAAATTGAAAACGAACCGAATATCAAAAATTCATCGGTTCAGCACTTACCGAACCGAATATTCGCTTAAAATTAACGCGCACACTTCTTGACAGTCCCTACGAGACGTCGCGACGCTTACTATAAAGTGTCACGACTTCCTGCGTAATACTAAGATAAGAGCCTATACTTTGTTTGTACACCAGGTACTGGTTGTTCCGAGCTTGGGGCAGGATAGGGACGTCCATCGGCGGCGATAAGGTGGAATCCTGTGCATCCGCCGATGACGCGGTCACAAAGTTCGAGAACCATTACATGGAGAAGACTGAGAATCCTTGGGAGTGTCGGGATAATTTCATGAAGGTATCTACGAATCTTTTTTTTTAAAACGGCTGTTCTTACCAACCATAATATATCCAACTCCACCTATTCTTATTCTGTAGCCTTTTTATAATAATAATAATACCAGCCCTTTTAAAGTCCCACTGTTGGGCACGGGCCTCCCCTCAATGTGTGAGGAATTAGGCCATAGTCCACCACGCTGGCCCAGTGCGAGTTGGCGGACTACACACGTCTTTTGAGGGGTTCTCTCTGACATTTAGGTTTTCTCGAGATGTTTTCCTTCACCGTTTACCAAGTGATAATCATAGTTGAAAATGAGATTCGCACACGAAATCTAGAAATCCCAGTGGTGCGAGCCGGGGTTTGAACCTGCTATCCTCGTTACCGAGGCAAGCGTTCTACCAACTTGGCTATCACTGCTTCTAGCCTTTTTAGTAACGCTCGATAAAATTTACGAACACACTTTGGAATAGTACTCAGGAGGTTGGGATGCCGTATGTGCCGGACTAACTCAATTAAACAGCAAGAAGCAGTTGTGTCTAGCCTAGTCGCGAAGCAATTCTAACGAGCCAAGTTGAGTAGGTCCCCGGGCGCTACTTCCCGCTGGACTTGGACTACGGCGATGAAAGTGCACCGATACAAGACCTGGCGGTGGACAAGAGCTGCGACCTCCCCGTCCCCGTGCAGAAACTCATCATAAAGATATTTGACGTCAACACCATGAAGCAAACGCTCCTGGAGTTTGAAGTAAGTGATAAACATTTCGGACTTTAAGTATAAATCTAATCGTTCGTCGTCTTTGTTTCAAGTCAAGATCTGCTATCAATTTAACTCATTCTCAGAATCAGAATATCTTTTTATTCATGTAATAACAGTACGTACTTATGAATCGTCAAAAATGTCACAAAATGCTTAGCTACGACTTTACCATCTGTTCGGAATGCTGTTCCTATGGAGAAGAATATGCAACAAACTCCATGTTTGCTCTTCTTAAAAGGATCTTATACATTTATGAGCAGTACCTTGTTATGGGTATGTCATAATAATGTAGCTCAACCGTTCTCTTCTATGAATAAGGAAAGAGAGAGAGCTACTCACTGTGGTATTCCCTGTGACGGTTTTTTGTCTGGATACGAGCTCTAGCCAACGCGCAACTTAGCCATAATGTTTATTCATTTCTAGCTCGACACTGAGAAAATGCCCCTAGGAAAGCTGTCTAGGAAACAGATCAAGTCCGGTTACAAAGTTCTGTCGGAACTACTCCAGTATATCGAGGCGGGAACTGCGAATCAGAGTAAAATTGTAGACGCGACCAACAGGTGCGTTTCCACTGACTTCAAGATTTTTTTTGTCATACTCTACTTTGTCTTAACATGTTTTGATACCCAATGCGACAATGCAGTTCCAAGCATAAATCGAATTCGGCCAATGCATGTTCAATTATTGATTTATAAAATATAATCTATGTAACTATACATAGATTATATTATACATTTAATGACGATGTGATTTTGAATATTATATTATAGAGGACATTTTTTAGATACAGAGGCCTAATCCGCCATTTTTTAAATTATTTTCTGTATAACTTTCGCATCGCTAAAACACTGGAAGGTCTTTGATAAAGTTTGTCATGATAATAGCTTATAATCCGGGTTAAATTATAGAATACCTTTATCCTGGCATATGGAATGGTTCCACCGTGATAGTCAGAATACTGATCTCATACATGTCACATTGTTCAGATTTTTCACATTGATACCTCACGACTTCGGTGTGAATAACGCTCCGGTGCTGAACGACATCGAAGTGATAAAATCCAAAACGGCCATGTTGGACAACTTGTTGGAGATAGAAATAGCCTACAGCTTATTGAAAACTGGTAAGTCATGTAATCAATTTCCCTTAGGGTCAGCTCACACCGATGAATTATTCGCTCCGCTGCCACTCCATGGGTGTGCGCTAACTCTTACTATTTAATGTAGTTTTAAGAAATTTATTTACATGATGGCTGGTAAGATACTTCATGGGCAAAAATAATTATATGTCTGTTTATATTAGAATCAACTGAGTCTACTCCTATATCTGCTCACTACCTGAAACTGAAGGCGGACATAGCCCCGCTGCCGAGCGAGTCGCCCGAGTACGAGCTCATCCACGAGTACCTGAAGAACACGCACGCCTCCACACATTCCAGTTACACATTAGACATTGAACACGTAAGTTAACCGAATGAAAAAATGAAAATCAAAAAACTAAATATCCTTATAAATTGTTACTATAAAATTTATTTTTATTGAATATAGTTCTTTTTCTAGCCGCTTTTCTAAAACCGCATCTCATTCAATAAAAATGAATTCAATAAACATAGTATTTTATATTGATACAAACAACGATTACCGGGCAGAGAAAAATGTTTAGATGTTCATGTATAGTGTGTAGAGCGAAACAAGCGGTTGAGACGAGAGGAGAGAAATATTTTATTTACAGTCGATTACATCGCTGTTTTACAAAAAAAAAATGGTTGCCAAATAGCAGTCCTATAGGGGCAGGGTTTTAGGCACAAATACTAATGAACATTCGAAGCGCTCGCTGTTGGAACAAATCACAGCATTCGATTAACAATCGATACTTACTACTTATAGATATTCAAAGTGGTGCGTTCCGGAGAGGATAAAAGGTACAAACCATTTAAGAAGCTGCACAATAGACGCCTATTGTGGCACGGGTCGCGTATCACCAACTTTGCCGGTATCATTTCACAAGGTAAGTTGATTTCTAAGTGTTAGTAGCTGCACGGGCCTCCCAATGCGAGCGGGATTCAGGCAATATTTATACTAGCCTATATGTGCATATCAGTGCACTTAATACTTCTGGGAAGTTTATTATTTTCTCTTTGAAATTTGATTTACGTAGCTCAGTAAAACTGGGAATGCTTTATTGAGAAAATACCAGACGCCTTACGAGAATTTAAAAAGTTGTCATTTTATTTTTAATTTCCTCACTTCTGTACGTTTATAAATGTTTAATATGCCAAACAACATAAAAGTTTATAAAAAAAACACAATGTTGGCAATTTTATTCATAAATCTTCCGCCAATTCGTTTAGTAAAAAAAAACATATCGTGTTACCATTATGTCGGCCAGGTCTCCGCATAGCCCCGCCCGAGGCGCCGGTCACGGGCTACATGTTCGGCAAGGGCCTGTACTTCGCAGACATGGCGTCCAAGTCCGCCAACTACTGCTGCACCAATGTTCGATCACCGGTCGGCCTCATGCTCCTCTGTGAAGTGGCTCTAGGAAATATGTAAGTGTGAATTTTTATGCCACACGAGGGAAACAATTGAGAACTTCCAACAATTTCACTGTGTTGAGTTTAATCCTTTCAGTGTCGACCTCCCCCGATGCTTGATTGTTTCCCCCTTAAGTGAACAGAGAACAAACTAAATAAAAAAACATCCTATGCATGCACACGTAGACTTTTGCATGCGGTCTGATTGTGGTGCTGATAACCTAAAACCGCTATTAATGTGGAAGCTCAGGTGCCAGGGCGCGAACTTTAAAACGTCAATGGTCTTTATTTTTTTACGAAAAATTTGGACATCTTTACGATGTAATTTAGTTTTTTGCGAAATTAGCATTCTGCATTGGATGTCTCGATGTATTAAGTTTGATTAAAAAAATACCTAAAGCGATACAACACCATAAAGTTAGTAAAAGTAGCGGTTTTTACAATCTTTATGGTATTGTATCGGATTAGGTACTTTTTTCGCGCCCTGACCCTGAGCTTCCATCTTAAAATGTACCAAAAATATCCTATCGTAATATGCAGGAAAGAGTGCTACCAAGCGGAGGACGTGAAGCTGCCGCCGAAGTCGCACTCGGCGTGGGGCGTGGGCCGCACGCAGCCCGACCCCGCGCAGGCGCGCACGCTGCCCGACGGCACCCTGGTGCCGCTCGGCAAGCCCGTCGCCAACAGCGTCGCCACCTCGCTGCTCTACAACGAGTATCCTTTACGAAACCGCACACTCAATTATACCAGCCCTCTGAACCGTCTATCGGTTTATATAATAAATACTTACTCCCTCAATAACCTTTATATCCATTACCGGTTACGAAGTAAACGGGTAAAACCGTTTATGCAATCTGAATTAACCGATAATTTTTAGTGATTAACTATTTTCAATTAGTGTACGTCTAAGGTTTTAAGCGTCGATAGTTCTGATTTCCGATAGTTAAGACTAAAAGTTATCGATATATAAGATTAAACTGATCATTACCGCATTTACCAACCGTGCTGGCGCATTAATCTAGATCCGTCCCTAACCTCGTTTCGAGACTTCACGCCATCCATTCTCGCCAGAGACGTTATTATAAAATCCTTTCCTATGTCCATTTTTTTTATTTAAATAATCATTTCCTTAGCGCTATTTCAGATTTATCGTTTACGACGTCGGTCAAGTTAACGTGAAGTATTTGCTGCAGCTGAAATTCAATCACAACTACTAATCATACAAGTTTTCATTCAATCTGATTTAATTAGGTACTAAGTTTTGTGTATGCACTGTTAAGTTTTCTCGCCGTATATGTTACTTAAATCGCGCTTAGAAGCGAGTATGATTGTTATTTTTGAAAAGAGAAATTCCACTTAAAGTACGTCATGGATGAAGTTTTTGTAGACTTCGATCTAGTTTCGTGCTGCGATGAATGATTATTGTGATAATAATGTTAATTTTCATTTTTTTTTATTTGTCATAATTTGCTGTATTGGTTATTTTGATAATAAATACAATTATTATGAGTATAAATTGAATTTAGTTCTTTCTTTAGGTTGGTAATCGGCGCCTAATTCAATTGCCTATATCGAGTAATTCCTGATAATTATATATTAAATTAAGAGAACCCCTGATGGCATTGATGATAAAGAATTAAATCCCCTACCACTACCACAGCGTCACTGATAGGGATCAGTGACGCTGTGGATACTTTACTGAAAAGTTAACGGACATCTTGGGAGAACTCAAAAAATCTAGCTATCCTGGTGTATTAGAATTTCTTTCACTCGTGCACCTTTATAAACAGAGCAGTTAATATCCCTCTTATATGATATCAATGAAACACAATTTTCAGAAAATTAAAAAAAAATACGACCATTGTTCAACATCCCGAAAAAAAGTCCCTAAATCATAATAAAAAAGGACGCCTATATCTAATTATGTCATGATATTATAACCCTTACTCCGAAACGGCACTCGCTCTCATTTACAATTTTATTATCTAATCTTTGGATCGCCTTTAAAACCTGATAATCGACTAAACAAGTTTGTGATGATAGTCTATAGCGTTTGTGTTAACAGCTCTAGTTCATGCGTGACATTCTGTCTGACAGCTACCCGTTAACTCTTTTCGGAATTGGCAGTATGGATTGATTCCTTCGCCTGTCCTACTGGACGAATTAAACTACTACTACTACTGACAGCTACCCGCCAAAGTCAATTTTCAATGTCACGTCACTTGTCATTTTATTCCGCGATGTGAATTTATAAATTTTTGAAACAAATAAATACAGTGTTGTGATCATCCTTTCAGTGTTAATTTGTTTATAAACATTTACGGACTTATAAATTATCCAATAAATATTTTTTATTATTGCTAAAATAAGAATATCTAATAAAAATGGAGTCTGATATTATCAATTGGAGTAACAAAGAAGTTTTAGATTTATTACAGAAAGAAAAGACATCTACTTTGGTAATAGATATCTGTAAATCCCAGGATATCGACGGACAATGCTTACTCTCCTTCGTGGATCGAGATTTTTATGATTATCCTTTTGATAAGTTGAAATTGGGTGAACGCAAAAGGTTTATATTACTAGTAAAGAAATTACAGAAAAACAATCGTTCGGCTATGTTTGAGCTCGGGCTGTGCGATGATGCATCGAGCAACCCTTCCACGAACATCAACTTCCTGGGAACTAACTTGTCACATTTGAGCTACAATCTTAACAATAAAAGAGCAAGTGAGATTTACAAGAGGAATTCAGAGTGTGTGCCGAGCTACGCGCCAGAGGTGAAAGCTTCCAGATTGAGACCAGAAATATGGAAGACTGCTATAGCTTTGGGTAAGCAAGCAAATATTTTGTTTTGTCACAATATTATACCTCCTTTCCCATTTGAAATTATTCTGATTATAAAATCACTGAGGTACTTGAACAACACTAGTTTTACTTCAGTTAATGTAAATACTTACATTTTTGCATTCAGTCCAAGAAATTCATAGTAGCATGACTAACAACATGTTCATAGTGATTAGTGCATTCCTTTTGAACATTGATTTTGCTTTGCTCTACTTGTTTATAAGACTTTACCATTCTGAATAGCAAGACTGGGAATATCTAACTATACCTTCAGGTACTGCTCCACTCAGGAACTGGGTTTACTTACCTATACCACACCAATACCATTTGCTCTCAGGCTATGTATTCCTGGTAACGTGGGTGACAGCAGTTGTCATGGTTATTGTACACGATAAGGTGCCAGACATGAAGAAGTACCCCCCACTGCCGGACCTGTTCCTGGACAACGTGCCACACATCCCGTGGGCGTTTGACATGTGCGAGATCACTGGCTCCTTCCTTATGGCCATATGGCTTGGTGTACTGTGCTTCCATAAACATAGGTGAGATTACATCTTACTATACATACTAAACACATAGCACAATAGTGCATTTACACTCATATGACTGCCGCCGCTATTATGCAAGACTTTTGAATTTTAAATTCAACAAAACAAAAGTGTTTAAATCTTTTCTTTATAATCTGTATTTGCATTGTTTGTGTAATTCTCAAACTGATTGTATTCAAATGAAGCTATGTACTCTCGACTTTGAAGTCTTCATTACTCGTCTTAAGGCATTATAATACCATTTATTATGAATACTACAAATCTATGTCTTATACCTGCAATATTTTTATTATACTACTGTTGTCCCTAAGGTACAGTCTTAGATATGTAACACTACTGTGAACCAGAAGATCCCGAGGTTTATGCGTTGATTGAAATATTTGTTTTAAGAAAAATAATTGTAAAATGTATAGGGACTTGGTGTTTTCTATTTCAAAGGTCTGTATTTATAAATAAAATCTCTTCAGATTCAAATATGCATCACCAAAACTATGTATATATAATATACTGGTCTATATAATTCGTAGCATGGATTTTAAATTGTAAAACTAAACCTTTGAATATTAGGGTATCACACTATTGTAGCATGGTCTGCAAAACTATAGGCTGTTATCATAGGTCGCGGACGCAGCCGCGAACAAAGTCAAATAGATCAATGTCCGCTAGATCTCCCAACAATACGAAACACGAAGCGATGTATCTTTGTTCAACGTTTGAACAAAGACATTTATGGACGACAAATATGTTTGTTTTGTCTACATTACGTTAACGCAAACCAACTCGATCCTGTCGAAAGGAACTTTACATAAAAAGTTATAGTTTACACAGTGCCTATTATGTATAACATTGTTTTTACGAAGATGTATTCTAAACTCCTACTCTGCGATAACTTTCGCTTGAAATCCATATTGATTAGGTGTAAGAGATAAGCGATATTACACATTTTTGATACCTAAGTTTACATGATTGTTATATGGTAAGCGTAGATGTAAAGCGTTACTTTTATATTCCCCAAAGGGCACACAGACGTTTGTTGCATACCACCATTTCACAAAATATGGGCGAGTGATTAAATTGAATGGGGACACTTAACTATCACAGCAGTATCCTATAACTAGGTCCCAAGGTTACATACAAAATTATTGTTCAACTCAAATACCTACTTACCGATATTTAAAAAAAAAATGTTTTTGCTGCGACTTCGTCCGTGTAAAATAAAATAATAGTCTGATATAAAAGTTTGGCCCTGGCAACTCGGTGTCTGTAATCAAAGTACTCCTCAAGACAAATCAAACGAACCCAGACTATTTGGATCTACTCTATCTACGCCAATTTTATCGAATTCCCACGACCAACTCCATCCTGGCTACTCCATCAGAACCAGAACCTGATCACGATGTAGATTGATTAATGTCGATGTGTTATTGTGATACGAACTTTTAACGCCAAGACTGTTCCGTAATTAGCATGAATAAATTTTAATTTTAATTATTTAGCATCATCATCATTATTTATCACGTTAATCATGTCGTAATTACTAATCTCTTTCACAAAAGGCCCTATAATACCAACTAATGCGCGGTTACCATTCGATTTGATGACCGATTACCATTTGAGTATCGATTACGTATGTCAGTAGATAACATTTATAAAAGTAATTGTACCTACCATATCGGAAACCTTTCTTTTATCGTTTGCGAGTCATTTGACTAATGTAGGTGTGACTCATGATTAACGAGCAAGTGAGTAAAGCACAAAGACAACTGTTTGTACACCACAGTAAATAAGAATACAATCGAATTGAGAACCTCGTCCTTTGAAGTCGGTTAAATATAACAGCACAATCTTTACCTCATAGATTTTTTACGCGACTCTTTTTGTTGTTTAAATTTAATTGCTACTTATAATATCGAGGTTTTATGTCAAAACTAGTGTATTGTCCCAGTCGCCCGTGAACCGAGCTTAGTCCTTAGCGTAGTAGACTGTTACCGCAATACGTGTCGTTAAAGTTGGTGGTATCGTTCTATCCTAATTATTGTCCGGTACTTTTAAAATTATTAGTCTTTATCGCCAATAATGCGTAAAAGTATGCCTAATAAAGTAGTATGTCATTGTACCGTCCTTATCTTTAAGTGCGTCGACATGCGGACTTGACCAAATGACCCATATTCATTGATCTGAAATATTTTTAAATAAAGTCCAATTACCCATGTTTATGTAGTCCACAATGTTGTTTAATTAGGGTCATAGAGAGAGTACTTGCGGTTTTTGGTTCAAACAAAAATAGCGAGGGAAAGTTATCTTTTGTTTATTATTTTCGTTCCATACAACCTTATCTGTTTGAGGGTTGGTCAAAGAACCCAATTGTACTTTGGCCGAGATCGGTTCAAGATCTTTGTCCGTTTCTGCTGGAACAATCGTTTTTATTAATAAACTTTATCGCGGACTCCAGTGTAGTGAAAAAATCTCGTCATACAAACATCAATTGTATGGACAAGGCAACGCTTGGAGCATATATTTACAAACATATTTTCCGAAAGTTGCTGCAACATGAATCGAGTCTCCTATGTCTGCTAACACTATTGTCTCATAACGGAATGGCAAAAGCATCATAATATTCACTGTAAAGATTATTCCAATAGTCAAGTGTCAATTACGATGTCATTCCTATACAAGTATGAGTTAATTATGGTAGCAGACGCGGAGTCCCGTCCGCCGTCGTCACAATGTGGTGCTTGATCGTAACTCGGCGTATAATGTTCCAGGTTTATCATACTGCGGAGGTTCTTCGCGCTCGCGGGCACCGTGTTCCTGCTGCGGTGCTTCACGATGCTGATCACGTCGCTGTCGGTGCCGGGCTCCCACCTCAAGTGCGAGCCGCGCTCGTACCCGCCGGCGGACGACCTGACGGTGTGGGGCCGGCGGCTGCGGCAGGCCTACGACATCTGGAGCGGCGCCGGCATGTCCGTGCGCGGCGTGCGCACCTGCGGCGACTACATGTTCTCCGGGCACACGGTCGCGCTCACGCTACTCAACTTCTTCATCACTGAGTGTAAGTCTTTTAATGCCTATTGTCTCTACCTCTGTTGGCCAATGGCCTACCGCTTAGGCACAGATCTCCAATCAATGCGAGGGAGATGAAGCCATAGTCCACCATGCTGGTCCAGCGCGGGTTGGCAGATTTATCGTTTGATTTTAAATATATAAAATTGAATTAATAAAGAAAATATATATTTATCGGTTTCGGCAAGAAAATATTCAAGCAATGCGGGGGCCCTGGGCACTTGCCCAATTGAGAGTGATTAATTAGAAAAGAGAGGCCTGACTTTAGGTCCCCGAAGGCCCCTGTCTTGAACTTGTTTTGTCGAAGATTTACCCGCGATTTTTTCCGAATCGTCGTACCTTCTACGCCTCGGTCTGCCGCGCTCTTGGTCGGTAGCCAAATGTACTATCGGAGGCATAACTGCCTGCGAGAATTAAGGTTATTTTCGCATGGTAATAATTAACTCTAGAACAACGGTTTAATACAGCCCAATAGCATTAATTTGATTCTAAAATCCTCGCTAATATATTAGTAGTCCTTCCACTAGTTGAGTCTGAGGATAGAGCTCTGTCGCTCCACGGAAGATATATATTTCAATTGGTATAAAAGGATTAGAAGTTGTACCTTCTGAGTTCTTAAATAATAATTCATAACAAAACATCCTATCCTAAATGAATGTTTTAAAACTGGTTCAACGCGCTATAAGTCAAGCAATAGGTATACAACCTCGCCCCTACAACTCTTAATCTCTGACCTTGTATTGATAACCGATTTCGCTAGAAAACAAGGTTGACGTAATGGGGAAGTGATATAATGTGACGCGTTGAACGCTTATACTCATAATAATATGTGTTTTAAACTGTATTTAGTATATAAGTTTACTAAATTATCGAGTTGTTTTACTAAATGTTTTTTCGCGAAATATTGTCGGGATCTTGCGACGGCATCCATTTATTTTTTTGTCTTACTTGTCCTTGGCAGTATAAATACACTTAGGTCAACGTGGATTTAGGTATTAAAAAGTCGTTTAAAAGCAGTTCCTATACTTTAAGGTAGACGTAATAAAACAAGGTATCATAAATACATAAGTATCTAGTCGCATGTTTAGCTATTATATTATTAATATTATGTATGTAGCGACTACTTCAACCACACCACAAGCTACGCAGATGGCACTACAAACGCATTCAGAACAATAGCCAAGTGACGTCACAATCCTGAATCGCGCTATCAGAGTTTTCGGAGCAAGTAACATATATACAAGATCCCGACATTAACCGTCGGGGCATAGCGGCCGCCCCGCCAGGCATACCACCCGCCTGGCTGGAAGATCTTCCCTTTTCCGCTAAATGTATCTAATTCAGATCCAATCATGCAGATTATAGGAATTGTTGAATGTATAATGCACATGATAAGTATAATTGTATCGTAATGCGAACACCAACTGTACAATCTCAAACTTAGCAACGCTTGCATTATGAGAACCATACTATGGACTGAGAGCGACAGCGATAAAATATTTTAACGGTAGGTTATAAAGATAATATTCCTAAAAGAATAAATAAAATTATTAGACATTTAAAAATGTCACGCTCTACTGAGCGCACGGCCATAAGGTACTGGTACGCCTTGTTTTAAAAAAAACAAACATCATTTCCACAAATACTTTATAGATCAACGTGATCCATATAACTTACTGAATCATCTGTTAAAATATTGTACACTATTGTTTTTAAACCTTATCTAATGACTTATACAAAGTGATTCAGATAGGGTATACTTGAACCTTGAACGTGCTTTCTTTAGAAAATTTTAAATCATTATATGAAGGTATCATTGTATTTTTTTTGGATTTGTTTTATTATTATATCGAAATTGTAACTTCAATATAAAGATTTCTAATAATTATTTAAAATTCGCCAAAACGCAGATTCCAATGGTAGTATACCACTTCAAGTCACGCTATACATTACATGCGTATTTATATCAAAGTCAAACCATTTATTTCGTATAGGCCTACGGGGGCACTTACAAATTGTCTTTTATATCTTTTTTTTCTTAACTGAGAAGATTCGGCGATAAACTCTGCGAGGTTGTTGTTTTATTACGATTTTTTTTAACAACTATGTTATAATATAATATACTAGATGTTACCCGCGAATTCGTCCGTGTGGTATTTAACAAAGACACAACCATCGGCAACTGCCTATTCGCGCATTCTGAGCCCGCGGGACGCATTGCAGGTTGTTGCTATCAAATTTAATCAGGCGCAGCGCTGCAACATTGGTTTTAATTTTTTTCGTGAGATACTATTTTTTTTTAATAAAAGTAGCCTAAGTTACTCCTTGTTACATCAACTATCTGCCAGTGAAAGTCCCGTCAAAATCGGTCCAGCCATTTCAGAGATTAGCCGGAACAAACAAACAGACAGATAGACAGACAGACAGACCGACAGACAGACAAAAATTGTAAAAAATGTTGTTTTGGTATGTACCGTGTATACATCCAAATGCACTTAATAAAAAGCGGTTATGTTAATATTACAAACGGACACTAATTTTATTTATTTGTGTAGATTTGTCAACGTTCGAATGTTTTTCTCCAGATACATCCCGCAACCTGTACCTGCTGCACATCCTGACGTGGGTGATGAACATGTTCGGCATATTCTTCATCCTGGCGGCGCACGAGCACTACTCCATCGACGTGTTCATCGCGTTCTACATCACGTCGCGGCTCTTCCTCTACTACCACACGCTCTCTAACAACCAGTCGCTAATGCAGAACGACTCCTCCAGGTCATTATTATTATTATCACATTCATATATCATTCTTCATTCATTCATCATATGGATACCCGCAAGCCCCGAGGGAGGCAAGCGGGTTATGCTAGACTTTTACCAACTAAAACCCCACGGTGGTCCTTCTCCTGCCTTGTTGTATGGGGGCACGGGAACGCTTTCGCACACATCCGTGACAGGTCAATATTACCTAGCTAGCCCAGCCCATCACAAAGTACTAAGCCGGCCTCTATATACAGTTACATATCCAAACCGGTTTCAGTCATTGAGCAAAAGCCAAGAACCGGTTACCGGATTCGTACCTAAACAGTTAATTATAGTCATGTATCTGGTTTATGCCAATAATAATTAACCGGTAAAAATAAGAATGTACTTGTCGCTCAATAACAACTCTATTCTTGGTCACAGTCGAGATCATATTTTATTAATAATAGGTAATTGATAAAATTCTATTTCCAATCCTACTATTGTTCAATATGATCATAGTTTATGATATTTATAAGCTAGTTTTAGTACAATATGTGTAATGAATCTAAATACCAAGTCAATATGCGCTCGCTGACCGGATTTACTTAATAATGCAACAAAGAACATCCCAACGTTTTAATTAGAAGTTCACACGATATTCTATCAATTATGTTTTCTGTGTTTTCATTTACCAAGGTAGTAATTAAAATAAGTATGAGACCTCGGTTCACATGTTAAGATACCCATATAATATCTTCCACTAATTGTTGTTCTATAATTCCTGTTCACGACTGTTCCAGGACGAGAATATGGTTCCCATTGTTGTCGTTCTTCGAATCTGAAGTGGACGGCATCGTGCCCAACGAGTACGAGGGCCCCATCACTATCCTGAACAACATAAAGCTGTGGCTGATGCAGCTGGTGACGGACGTGAAGGAGTCGTCCGTGGCCAAGATCGCCGGCTCCAAGCTGCAGGAGGGCGCGGCCATGGGCGAGTACTCCGTCGTCAGGCTCGTCGACGGCATCAAGAGGAATCTCAGTCTAGTCGAGGAATACAAGAACTCGCGCCAAGGACTCGTCACGCTAGACAAAAATATCCAAGCGTGTATGCTGGACGAACGGCCCGACACTGAATTAAGACACAGAACCCTCGCCGAGTTTCCGCCGCGAGAACTGACAGATTTCAGCAATCCCCCCTCATCCCCGGTCATCAAGAAAAGTATATGAATGAAGTTGTTCATTGTTGCTTTAGAGGCTGTTTCATTGTAGCGTTATAAACACAATGAAGTGAATTAGATACCTGAAGTTTACATTTCCATTATAGATTTTATATCATGTTATTCCGTATTTATTTTACTATGATAAGTTAAACGTAGAATAAATTGTTAAGAAAATTTATTTGCTCAAAGTACTAAAAGTAATCTTGAATAAATAACATTTTCGCTTATATTTGTTTAATTTTTGCATAGAAATCCACCCCAATACAGCTACACGTATAGGCTTCCTTTGAGATAAAAGATGGTTTAGTTCCTCTGCCACAATAATCATTACCTACTATTCGAGCAAATATAAAATATATTTTCATGTTTTTTTTTCAGATTTTTTATTGAATAGTTTTATTATTTTGTTTGTTTCATAGATCGAAACGAGTACTACTTGCGGGCGTGGCGGGTAAATAACTACAGACTGCGTGTTTTATCTTATTTTATAATATAATTCGTATGAAAAAATGTTAAAAAATGTCTTTAATAATATTAATTTGATGAAGTAAGTTTGTCATGAGAAAGGTAATTTGTTACAACCAAAAGCCAGTGCATATTAATTGAGAATGATCATTTTTATACTGTTATAAAATAAATAATACTGCTACCACTAGCAATGCAACCAATATGATAACTAATGATGTAATGGCATCAATGAATTACAGCAAAAAGATCACTCTCCTGAAAGATATCCACTTAATACATTAAATAAAATTAACTTATAAGTAATCTAATGTAAATAAAGAAAACAATATGCATCAATTCAAAAGTTAAGCAAATGTAAAAAAAATATTAATACTTTAAAAATAATACAAGCTTAATGAAGGATAAAAATTGTTAAATAGAATCCTTACTCTGGAAGTTCATAGAAATGTTTTATTATTTTATAACTCTAATTTTTTAATGATAATAGGCCACTTCATATTAGGCAAACGTAACTTCAAATAGCCACGTAACATGGAAAACCTTAACACTACTCCTCGGCATTATATACAATGATGACTATGTCAAATAAGCGAATGATGTATTATAAATAACAACTTAATGAATAATGTTCGCTTAGTGCTAATAGGGATTGATTTGAGCTGAGAAGCATGTGTAATGTCAGTCCTTTATTCAGTTGCGGCAGCTTGCTCACTCTGGATAAGTGCCTCCGATGGGTTGTCTTTTTTTCGTTCTATGGCATCAATTTTATCATCTTTTATGGCATCTTTGTCCTCAGACTGTTCACGAGAACTGAAAGTCCCGTTTTCATTGATTGCTTCCTCCTTTTCTGGCGTATTTTCTTTTGACGCCTGTTTGGTCTCAATTTCTTTTTCTGGTGTGCTTTCTTTTTCAACAGATTTTTGCCTTTCTTCTATTTCCTTTTCTGGAGATTTATCCTTTGTTTCCCCTTCGGCATTCTCGTTTTCGGTGTGTGCAGGAGTACCTTCCTTAGACATTGGAGCATCTGCATCTTTAGAAGGTGTGCCTTCTTTAGCAGGACTGTCCTCTTTTACAGGTGATTTCTCCTTTTTGCCAGCAGTTTCATCAATGTTTTCAGGTACCTCAGAATATTCTTTAACCTCTGAATTCTCCTCCTTACTTTCACTTATTCCATTGACTGGTTTTACCTAAGAAGTTATAAGTAATGCAAATTAATAAAGTGTAAAACAAATGAATAAACTATAAAACACACATCCAACAACAAACATTAAAATTAATTGACATTCAATTATCAGTAAATGAGTGACTCAGTGTAATTAAACATAATTTCTCAATAGAAAGTATGAAACAATGTACTAGAAATCATGATGCATGTTTGTGAATGTAAATATGATAGGTAAACACATGCTTCCAAGAATACCTTTTCACTGTCAACTTGCTCTTCAGGGGGCACTTCCATCTTCAGGAACTGTTCCAATGTGTCAACCTCATTAGCGAGGTCAAATAGATCATAATCCTGAAATACACACAAAGAAACTGCTACTCACAACAACAAATGATGTATATATAACTTTAGAAATAGGAATGTATAGGAAAATAAACAATTATTATGAACAGCTGACCGTGACAAACAAGAACCACTGGATAACATTCCAAAAACATTAGTCATTTAGCTAACTACAAACATATATTGTTGTCTCTAATTTATTCTAAGACTAACCCCACAGTATTCCTCGTCGTTGAAGATCTGCGGCGGCAGCGCCGACCGCGGGTTGGGATCGCTGACAGTACCTCCATTTGATTTGGAGTTGCTTTGCATGAAGTCTTTATCTGTTTCTTTTCCTGGTTCCGTTATGTCAATGAGATCATATTTTATGGTTTTGGAGTCAAGGATCATCAACACACGCTGTTGTCGCTTTTTTACCTGGAAATACAGCGATTCACGTAATCAAAAACAATCATTACATGAATCAGCTTGTCGAGAAATAAACCCCGGCCGTCCCAGGAATTTTCTAATATTAAACATACCTCTTTGTTTCCAGAAATACCACTAATGTACACTTTGACAACCATAATGATAAACTGGTGTTTTGAAATACAACAAAAGTAAATAATAGTCGCAAAAAATTATTATCCCAAGAAAATAGGCTTGGCCATCTGTTAATAATAATTACAGAATGGATGACAGTTGCGATGTGACCAGTACGATATTATAAAAATTCTACCACATTAATGTCAAATACAACACACGTATTCTTAGGATGGAAAAAGTATACATTGCTAATTCGTTACACTTTGTGTACAGCCTAAGGTGATTTTAGTCTATTACATAAGGCTTATATCGTTCCACTTGAATTTCAAAGCACGTTCATACAAAATTGTTGACAAAATTATTCTAATTCTATTCTACTACACCAAATATTTCGAATGAGCCAGGCAATATCTGACTGCGTTCCGTTCTACGGTATTCAACATTCACTCAACAATGTAAGCTCTTTATATATATGTTGGTAGTACCCAGGGTATAAAAATCATTACGCTAAATAAGTAATTTGTGTCGGTCCCCGACCATTGGGCTCTGGAGACCATCCCACCAACCATTCAGCTAATTGGTCCGAATATGGTAAAAAAAAGCGAGATGACGTCTCTTCCGGCATATACGACGAACGACGACGAACTGAATATTGGCGTTCGCCTACGTTTGTCCAGCGTCTGGATGCATCTAATTCATAAGTGTATAGACAATCAGCATCGCAAAATATTTTTTGAGTAGTTTTATGAATGTTGAACTTATAACAAAATACTGTCAGAGTGATGTGATGATCATTGTATAAATGCAAGCTTTACTTTTCCGCTAGGAGCACTGCTTTGTAATATTTGGATCGCGTAGATTGTTTGTTTTATCATTGGATGGATTCAATTGAATGGATGGAACTAATGTCGACTCGATTCGTTTACTAGGTCAGGATGTAATGTTGGTTGAAATTCATAAGTCCCCCCTAGATAAACCTTCTACGAATACAGTAAGTAGTTTTAAAATGTTTCGCTGTGAGCACGAAACTCCCTGAACGTTTTATATTCTAAATCAATTATTCTTACCCGTAGGAACATCTCATGTATTTTTAGCTATAAAAACAAAATATATAGGTACTTATTTCTAAACTGACCAGATTAGAAATAAAACAAGAATATATTATTAAATACAAATTAATTTAATACTTTTATAATACATACCCAGAAGCACATTGTCATTAAAAGTTTTAAAAATAGAACACTATCGCAGCAACATAAAGAAACGCGTAAAAACTTGCGTGGAATGTAATTAATATTTGTAGGTAAGGATTTCCTTAGATATAAAATTGGTTTCTTGTATTTTCCTGTTTAAAAAGAATATATTTCTTTAAATATTAATTTAGGTAGGTAAACCTACCAATTTTAAATTAGTTTTATTTCAATGTGTAGTATTCGAGTCGATAAAAGAAATCAATTTCAAATGACCGCACATACATTTTGGAAACGGCCCATGATACTATAATGTTTATTTTCACAGATCGGCCAAGAAATTGCTCTATCAATTATCACCTTATGATCGAAAATCATTTTCAAATCATCATATTAAGTTGAATCACCCCAAACCTCAGCCTAAGTGAAATTTTATTTGACTAGGATGATAGGTAAAATTTGATACAGCACTTTTATGGCCGACTTTACATTATGATAAAACCAAATTAAAAAAAAAACAAACTTGCGCCAAAAAGCTTTTATGAAAGTGACACTGTACATTCAAAGACGACAACGCGCGCGTTAGAAACTGCAGATGCATTTATCATTACATAAATAAACTGAATGACGAATATACACACACGTTCCACAAATATTAAGTATGTATTTATGAGACGGACAGAACGATCGACATTCCTGACAATGAGAGATCGTGTTGTTAGCCCCAACGAAAATAAGGTTATTTCTTACAGATTCTCAGCGTCTATCAAAATGTATTCAAACTATTATTGAGCTATCAATATTTATCGGATATATAATAAGTTTCTCTTTTTACCTTGACACTGGCAAACTCACCGAGTATTGTTGGAGCCATATAAACCATGTTTAATTAAATTTTAATACTTATCAATGCAGACAAGAGTGCATATAAATATTCAACTCTAACACCACAATTTGGAGTTCAATTTTGTCACTCATAAAGCTAACCTTTGGGAAGATGTAACATAGTTTGTCGGGGCCATTTGCGGTATACGGGGGACACAATCCGAAATTTTCGGAAATATCGTTGGTTTTGTGTTACACAGTATATTTAATGGTAGTAATGTAGTCGTTTTATTTGTATACTTACATAAGTACTTCCAATTTGAATTGTTTATCTGTTTATCTAGTCGCGATTATGTCCGTGTGTACTGCGTGGGGCTATTATTGGCGCGCGTCCAGATTACTAGACAGTTGTCAGTGTGTACGCTCAGCAAGCATGGTGATACGTATTATAATTATACCCCCGATGTGAGCCCACTTGGCGCAATAACCTGTCTGCTTTATATGAGTACCGATTAATGTAACAGTTCCGATAGTGTGAAGAGTTTAAAATCGTACACAATTTAACGATTATTGAAAAATGGTAACAGATATATTTTTAAACGAACCTGTTGCCATTATCTATAAGAGGAATGTACAGTCAGCTACCATTATGTTTTACTTATCAGTCGTTAATAAATAGTTAGTTGTCTTCCTTCCTTCATAGGCTAATCTTACGATCGTATAGTATATAATATTCCACGATATAAAAACGAAATTTAAAAACTATATGTACATATAAAAAAAACATTCTAAAAATAAAATAAACAAATCACATTTAACAAAAATAGAAAGTTATTTCTAATTTCAACGAATGAATATATATTCGCCTGTTGAGAGATTATTTCGTTGAAGTGAGTCACACATAATTTACCGTCCGAGTCCGTGTCCAATAGGCAGTTGGTAGTAGTACCTATATTAATTGAGTCGCGTGTGATCCTATAAGCCCGGTGTACACGTAATCAAACATCAGCACGCAGCGTCGACACGCATTCCGATCGTCGTCATCGATCACAACGAACCCGATGTCGGTCCAGTAACACTATACTAGTTGGCAACGTGACAACACATTTGATGTCTGATTAGTTCGTGTTGACTGCTGAGTTTGTGTGAACATTTAATGTGGTGTTAATTACATCACCCGTCAATATTCCGTTGGCAATTACATTTTTGTGCATTACTCATACAAGCAAGTATGCAAAAGAGCAATATTTTTGTCCCCAAAAAGATAAAGTATTCATCTATTTACATGCTTTGCTATGTAAATTCATTAAATGCTTTTATAAATTTGGGGATTGAAGTTGAAGTTTTTGTGAGTGATGACATTAATAGCTAGTCATGTCACCATTCGATTCCAACGAATCGATATGACACATTTACAAGATTGTATTTATGAAATAATAAGACCAAACCGGCTACTACATTCATAAATAAACCTATAATTAGTAACCCTTAAAATTCACTAGTGAAATGTGTATCGAAGTAACGATTTATGTTGCTATAAATATTATATAAATAACTTAAAATTAACATTTAGCTCAGCGTACTGGCAACACTAAATTGTAAATCACTATCTTTCACTCCTATGGTATACAAGCTCAATCGATATTCACATCGTCGATTCCACAAATCGTATCAAGTACCATACAGCGCAAAACTAATCCTTATTTGTTTTTATTTAGAAATAGTAAGCGGCCGAAATAAAATGTTACCTCGTCGACGGCACAAAACAACAAATATAGTAACTATCTAATTCGGTAGGCCACAGTACGCTCGCAGTGAGATCCGAGACCGCACGCAGCGCGACTACAGGAACAACCCGAGAACTTGATATCTTACAATAGAATTTACATGGTATTACTATAATTTTAAAATGATCTTGACTAGTGGACCAAACTGTCTGAAATCACTCTGTCTCAAACTCAAACTCATCTATAGTATAGTCCGTACATTGAATATTAAAAATAATTGCAACACACTATTTGGAAGTATCTGAACACGAAACAAGTGTTTTTAATTTCATGTCTGCTTCAAACTTCACTGAAAAACTGCTGGAACAATTTCGACAGTTTTCTATAATTCGACGTTAATAATAGAGGCAGAAGAGAAAACTCGATGCGCGGACAGAGCGGCGAGTAAAAGCTAGTCTACAATAAAAAAAGTAAACCACAGAGCATTAGACTACTGGTAAATACGCAAGATGACGTTAGTCAACGCCCAAATGGACATTGGGCGCGTTCAGACTGATCATGCAGTTTCACAAGCCTGACTGAAACAAGTTGCAGGTGATATGCGGGCGAGGCAGCGCGAAAGTTTGTCTCGAGTGTCAGACCGCGCGCGGCTTGTGCCCGAGCATACCTCACGGGGTTGTGCGGTCAGTCCGAACACGGTTATCGAAAAGAACGTTGGCGCTGATCAATTATCTGTTCTATTAAGCGCGTATCAACCGTCAGGGACATTACTACCTATAAGGTCATATTCGAATGGCAATACATGTGTACCGGTTGGAAGAAGAGTATATGAGTTTACAGGTAGTAAAGTCCCCGATATTAGATGGGTAATTAGTATTATTTACTATGTGATATTTGTAGTGTGAAAATAACAAGTTCATAGTTAAAGTGGGTAGACGGTGTTGTGCGCAGCGCGGCGGGTGGTGGTGGTGGTGGCAGGCTGCGCTCACACGGGCGTGCCGAAGTCGGGGTCCCCGTCGCCGGCCAGCAGGCGGAACGGCGGGTGCGGCGCGTGCGGTGGGTGCGGCGCGTGCGGTGGGTGCGGCGCGTGCGGTGGGTGCAGTGGGTGCGGCGCGTGCGGCGGCGGCGCTGCGTGCGCAGACTCCCCGCCGCCGTTGCTGAGCGGCGCGCCCTCTATCACCCGCCGCGCAGACCCTATTCTGTACCAAGTGGGAAACATTACGATGCGACCTCTTGCCGGGAAATTTAAGTTTATAATAAAATGGTTATGATATGTATGACCTCACCTACAACTTGGTGAGTATTTTGCCGATGTCAAATAATTAACAGTGATGACAAATTAAATAAATACACATCTATACATATAAATAAAATTGGAATACCTGTTTGTAATATTAAAATAACCGCTTTTTACTTAATGCGTTTGGATGTATACACGGTACCTATACCAAAACAACCTTTTTTAAAAATTTTGTCTGTCTGTTTGTTCTGGGTAATCTCTGAAATGGCTGGACCGATTTTGACGGGAATTTCACTGGCAGATAGCTGATGTAACATGGAGTAACTTAGGCTACTTTTATTTTAGCAAAAAAATAGGATATCTCGAAAAAAATTTAAAACCAATGTTGCAGCGCTGCGCCTGATTAAAGTTTGATAGCAACAATCTGCAATGCGTCCCGCGGGATCAGAACGCGCGAGCAGGCTGTTGCCAACGGCTGAGTCTTTGTTAAATATCTCGCGGATGAAGTCGCGGGTAACAGCTGTTTTAAAATGTCTGTTAAATTACCTGAATCCCTTAGATTCCTTTCTCAATGGTTTGTTCTCTCCGTTGAGTTTGATAGGATTGGTCTCCTTCGCATCAACGTCGACGAGCGGCGGCTGGACGACCTCAGGAGGCGGCGCCAGCGGCGACTCTGGTACTAGGCAAATATTAACCTATATCAATGTTTTTCAATTACACTTATTTATATTTATACAATGGAAAAGTATTTTTTATTATACAGACTTAATAGAATTAAAATAAATCAAATCCTACTTCACATTTGTTAAAACATACACATGTTTAGGCGTTCGTTGTATGTAATTACTTTAATAAGAACAAATACTCGGTAATTTCTATAATACATAGACACACAACACGCTACCGGCGTCTTTGTTCCCCGTCGACTTCAATCTGGGTGTTTTCGAGTCGAGAGTGAACAGGTACCTTCTAGGCAAGTATGCTCCTACGTAGATCTCATCGTCACTTACCATCGGTGAGATCGAGATCAAATACTTGCCTATAAAGTAATAATAAAAAAAAAATAGTGACCCAGAAAAGGTTTACCACTATTTTAATTGATTAGAATCATCCATCGTGACCCAAACGCATTACAAAAGCTATTTTGATCCTAGCTCTCGTAGCAAGGTTTAAATGGAGTAGATAAATAAATACATACCTCCCTCGGATACTGTTGTATCGTCGGCAGGCGCTTCGGCTTGTGGATCGTCGGAGGAGGGCGCCTCTAGCTCGACGGGCCGGTACGCGCCCTTCGTGCGCCAATCCTAACATCAATAGCTGTACATTAATCTTCCCTAATAACGTTTACTAGCTATAAAGCACGTTGCAATCGTTAGGGTGACATTTGATGACGTTATTAGATATTATAATACTAATGTTATTTGATAGTCATATCAGGAATCAGATAAATTATTCGATCTGGGCCCTAAGTCTGCTAACACAATTGATTATTTGACCTGCTGCTAAAGTCTGATTAGCCGTTCCTACATTGTTCTCACATACCTATAACAATGTATTGCTCAAAAATTTAAAGGTCTATTTAAAAAAAAGAGCAACCATGGAGTTTCCTGCCCGTTCTTCTCCATAGGAACGGCATTCCGAACGGGTGGTAAAGCATTAGCATAATATTTTTGTAACTTTTGACGATTCAAAAGTACTGTACAATAATGGTCTACGTGAGTAAACAATATTCTGATTCTGATTAATAATCGAACAGCAGACGCAGTAACTGTCACTCCAGACAGATATCCCATACTATATCTGTCAAAAGTGACAGTTACTATGCGGTTGCTGTCCGATTATTAATCGATTGTGTTAGCAGACTTGGGGACCTGTTTTCGATTTAATAATCAATCTGCAAAAAAATGTGCGGAAAACTGAGAGATATTTGGGATTTTAGTTGTTTGGCTATTCGTGTTGTTGGCATCTACTCCAAAATGGTGTCTTTTACAATGATTATTATTAACTAACAGTTGGAGATACATAACTGACGAATATAAGCAGAAATGTTATCTGAACACATTATCACTGGCTAGTCTCCAGGCGAGTCTTATTCAAGGCGAAGGTCTTCTCCTATATTGTGATAATATGACAGACGTATATAAAACGGCCTCGTATTAATAACCAGGAAGGGTGAGTATTAATACGCATATAGATAATCTGCAGCTAGTCCATTTTTGGAGTTTTATTATATAAAATCATTTTAATTTTAATTTTGATATAATATCGTAAATAATATCAATAACGCAAATTAAAACAAAACCATGCTAATAAATTAATTCATGTTTAATACATTTCAAGTGATAGCATTATACAGCATATTTAATTATATAAAAAATAATAGGGTTTCCATGATCCATATATATATATATATTTTTCTATCAATTTTTTTTTTAATATTCACGTATAAAAGTTTTTATAGATGCCGAGATCTAATCGATAAACGTTACCCAAACTATCATAGCCAGCCCCTGTTGCGTTATAGCGGCCCTTGCAACGCCATTGATTGTTGGTGCGGTGCATGTCGTACCTGCGGCTTGCGCTTCTTCTTGAGCGCGTGCGGGCGCGCGTGCACGGGCGTGGAGCCCGGCGACGCGCCCGACGACGCCGCGCGCGCGCCGCCGCCGCCGCCGCCCACCCACTGCACATACATGGAGTGCTTTAATGTATACGTGCGGAGGGTGCGGTCCGCACCGGGCGGCACTTTGCCGGAGCCGGCATTTCACAGGTGCGGTTAGAGAAAAAAAAAATTGTCGTCCCCATGCCCATGCATTATAATGAATAGCAAAAATAAGAGGGCGGCAAATTTGAAGTCCGCACCGGGTGCTAGTGACCTATGCTACGCCACTGGTACAGCGTGACCCCGAGACGGTATTCCACCATATGAATTCATTAGCGCCTTTTATATCAAGTGAAGTCAAAAATTTTAAATAACGAAACGACAACTATGCTTTTTTGTAAGCAATTTTTTTTTAATAAAGGCATTTTTGACCCATTTTTGACAGTCTGTCTGTAGGCGCATCACGGGAAAAGCTACTGGGCGAAGTTTGACTAAACCTGGCATGATGATAGCCTATTACCGGGGTTAACATTATCGGATTTTCCTTCGACTTTTATGGCCATACCCAAACAATAAAATTGGTGATTTTACTGTAACATGGTATGGTGAACCTTATACACCGAGTTAACGTATATGAAAAACCGAGAAATGAGGGATAATCAAACAACTGCAGTTCAGACGTTCTAATTTCGTGTACACAGCTAAAAAATATCCCCTATATATACTTTGTGCAGTCTTCCATCGTACACAACGCTTCGAGTCCGGTATCTTCCAGCTAGGTTACTATGACATAAAATGGATCAAAGAAATGTACAACAATGGTTGGTAACCAACCTCCAGGCGGGCTTCAATCTTGATGGAGTCGTCGTCCATGTCGAGTATGTTGAGGTTGTTGTTGATCCCGTTGTAGTCGGGGTAGGGCGCGGCGGCGGCGGCGGGCGGCGCGCGGAACCGCTCCGACTCGCACTCGCTCACGGACCCGCCGTCTGACACCCGCCTGACACCAACGAGTGATTAGCATGCCATACAGGAACCCACAAACTTAGAGAGGCTTTAATATACAAAGGGTAACGTTGATTGGATACTAAAATGAGGAGACAACATTGGTAAATGTAAGGCTATAAACAGTTACCAAATTATTTGTTATATTTACGCGTTTACGCGAATACTGCACATTGAAATAATAGTTATTTTATGTTATTGCGTTCCCGAAAATTCGGTTGCCTTACGACAACCATGGTGACCATGGTCAGGACGACGTAAACGGGAGGACGTCAAAACATAACATATGACATAAACGCGATAACATCTGTAAAATAAGTTTTGTTTCAATGAACCTAGTTACCTATTTAATAAATTTATAATGTTTTACGAAGTATTTCCTAGAAAAAGTGCTTTGTTCATAGACGAAGACGATGAGTTTATATTATTTAAGTGTAAAGTTCGTGGGAGTAGTAAGTACACATTGAGACCAGAGGTTATATATAGGCTCTTTCAAACTAAATCTCTGTGCTTTTGAGGTGAATGTTTTGTCCTTTGAGTATTTAATAAACGGAGGCGCCTGCAGCCAACAACTGTACAGTATTTTTTTTGTTTGAGTTAAAATTCAAATCGATTCAAAATGACATAGATCCAGCGTGAACTAGTTTTAGTTTTATAGAGTTTAATGGGCAATGTTTTTCGCATAGGGGTAGAACTTTTGATGCCACATCCCATCTTATTGGTCTAGGGTTCTGACATGGAAAGTGGGTATACCCAATCAAAATCTATGAAACCACCTTTGTATACTCAAAGGAAATTAAATTTAATCACATTTTACAAAATAAATGAAATCTTTATGATTTACTTAAGTTTATCGTCGGCATAGATGCTAACTCGCTTCAATCGTTTGTCCCTCGACATCGATTTACATCGCCCAAATTATGTATCAGATAGATGTATTGCGACCATAAATTATTCGGCTACAATAGAAATAAGATTTACGGCAGACAGTCAGCCAAATGTAATGTTGCGAGGCGAGCGCCGTGCATGCCAAGAAGTAGTCGTGGAACTGTGCAGCGCATTGTATTGGAGCACGCACTGTTCCTATACGCAGTTGTTTCGTGTTTGTATCAGGTACTATTTTTAATATCATTTAACTACCGTATGTTATCGGAAGAGACTAATTTCTAAGATACAGGCTCGGCCTAGTCTAGACGCTTGTGTTTGATATAACTTTAATACCAATATATTATTGTACATAGAATATTGAAAAGCCTTGTTTAAAGTTAATAGAATTTACTATTTATTACTAGTTGCGGCAAGCAGCTACTGCTACTGCTTGCCGCAACTTAGGCCGCGTCTTTAAATTGATATATCTTTTTTATTTATGAACTGATTTTTATAATACAAGAACTACATTTTAAGTCAAGCTTACCACAATACATTAGTGACAACCACACTCAAATCGGTTAAGCCGTTTCTAAGATTAATGCTCACAAACGCACATACAAACAGACAAAACAATTTAACAATAATTGTTTTGGATTCTAATGCGTTGATAAAAGCCCCCAATAATAGTTTTCTCATATCTGTACCGACAGCGATCAGTTACATTTTGATTATATGTATAGATTATTTATACGTTGTTGTCCGACTATCCCTCGGTGTGGTCGTGTGCTTAGTACCTATCATTCGCATATTTTTAAAACACAAAGCCAGTGTCAAACTAAAGTTACCCCTATTACCACTATATTGAACTTAATATTGAAAGAACACGTACGAATCCATTCTACCCCTCTCTGCGTATTAGCAACTACAACGGTGCAAAGTTCAATACCACACTGTAGTATACGCAAAGTAAAAAGAAAAATGCAGCATTCTCCTAAGAGTAAACTCCATCTATCTCGTACAGATCTTTCATATCCTGACAGTGATGATAGTTTGGCTACAACTAACAGAAAGAAAAGGAAACATATCGGTAATGATTTTTCGACATTCCATGATGATATCAAGCAAATGTTACAAACATGGAAACAGGATCAAGATGATAAGTATCGTGAACTAAACAAAAGTATCGAAGACGTTAAGAAACAGAACACAGAAATTATAACTACCAACAATCAATTACAGAATACTCTACAGAACTATTTCTTGGAACATAAAGAACTCAAAAAGCAAGTGGAAAGTATTGCAAAGGAACAGGTAGAAGCTATAACTAAAATTAACTATCTAGAAGAACAATTAGATGCGATACAAAAAAAAGAAAGACGGAACATGATTGAAATTAATAATATTACAGAAGACACCAAGACTGATCCTGCAAAACTAGTCACAAACTTGCATAATATATTAGGACTGCAAGATAAAAACATTGAAATTAGACAAACTTTTAAATTGAAGAAAGGTACTAAAAACACCATTATTGTGGAGTATAGGGACACAGACCAAAAAAAAGAAATCCTAAAAGCAGTAAAAAAATTCAATACCACCAACAACGAAAAATTGAATATGGAATTATTGGACAATGGAAGCATAAAGAGCCCTATCTATGTTTCTGAGTACTTGACTCAGAAAACCAAAAAAATATTCTTTGCTGCGAGGAACCTAAAAAAGGCTGGTAAATTCAAACACTGCTGGACAGCTAATGGAAAAGTTCTACTTCGCAAAGATGATACTGGACCTACTATTATCTTGAAATCATTAAGTGAAGTACAGACCTTCTACGAGGAAAAAGAATGACTATCCCGTATGCTATCATTTACTACTGTAGTTTTGTTTTTAATTGTAATGCATGAAGTAAGTGTCCTACTCGTTTTCAAAATACTATTTTTTATATCAAATACACTAAACAACGGTCACATCTCAAGGTTTTCTATTGTTAATTATAGGGCTAGATTAGTTCATTTAAAGTACTTGCATGTATGTACATATAATATATACACGATTATTCAAATAATTACACAGGTCACATATTCTCATTTACACTCTACACAATACATGCACGACATATCCATGATTGTTTGCCACTGCTGGTCATTTTATATACCGGAGCGTTTGAGTTGCATTATTGCCAAAAAAAATAAATTAATAAAGTGTCAACACAAACAATATGGTTGATCTAGTAAATTTATCATCCGACATTGATCAAAGCATCAATGTAGGCAATGCTTACGACTTAGACATTCCAGAGCACTGTAAAATAATATTTCATAAAAAGAACAACTATAAAATACTTACACAGAATATCAGGAGCTTGAATCACAATTTCGATGAACTACAAGTCTTATTGCAAAGGTTGGACATAAATTTTGATTTTGTAATTTTAACGGAATGTTGGCTATCAGAAAATACAGCTATACCTGTAATGCATTCATACCAGTCTTATTCAACAATCAATCACCTGAACCAAAATGATGGCATAGTTATTTATATTAATAACGATTTAAAACCTACCGTAGTCGAGCCAACACAAGTAGGCGATGACGTAAACTGTTTGGTCTCTACTATTAAGAACGATTTTGCTATTATATCACTATACAGACCACCTGCATTCAAAAATATAGAAAACTTTCTCTCGGCGTTAGATAATATACTACATACATATAAATCATATAAAAATGTAATTATCTTAGGGGACATAAACATAAATATTATTGACAATACTGACAACAGATCTACACAATATATGGACCTCCTAGCCTCACATGGATTACTTGCTACACATACCCTTCCGACACGTGAAAGGAGTTGCCTAGACCATTGTTTTATAAAAACACACTTCCCAAGTAAAACAATAGTTTGTCATTCTACAATTACGGACCATTACTCGGTGATGATATCACTTTCAAAAAAATCAAGGGTCAAAGTAAACAAAAATAAATCATACAATAAAGTTGACTATCGCGCTGTAATTAATGAACTAAATCAAATTGATTGGCCAACAAAGTTGGCATCTGATGATCCCAATGAAATGACAAATGAATTTATTACTATTGTTAATGAATATATTAATAAATATACTGTAATTTGCAAACCCTCCCGCAGAAATCGGAATATTAAGCCATGGATAACACCTGGACTTTGTCGTTGCATGCGTAATAGAGATCGCTTACACCGAAAGTTAAGGCAAGATCCAGATAACATAACACTAAATATTACGTACAGGCGATATCGTAATACATGTAATAATATTTTAAAGAAACTAAAAAATAACTACCTTAAATCACAAATAGATCTTCATAAACACAATCTTAAAAAACAATGGTCAATTATAAAAGACATCAGTAACCTTAACGATAACACAAATAATTATGATGATTTATTGCAACTTAAACCCAACCCACAAGATTCCGTTAACTACATTAACAACTACTTTGCAAATATAGGAAGTGACTTGGCTAATTGTATACTAACCAGGACAGAAACAACTGAACGTGACCTAGCTAGTACCTCAAGTTCCACTGATTCACCACTTAACTCGTTTACCTTACTTCCAACAGACATTGAAGAAGTCAAACTAACTATAATTGGTCTAAAACCATCCAATTCTACTGGACTGGATGGAATACCTTCAACTTTACTAAAATTGGGCGTTGAAATGTTTGCACCTCCCATAACCAAAATATGCAACTTATGCTTTACACAGGGTATTTTTCCAACTGCACTCAAAAGATCCGTAATCATTCCTATACATAAGTTGGGAGACAAAGTATCCGTTACAAATTATAGACCAATTTCGCTGTTACCATCGCTATCCAAAGTAATAGAACGACTCATTAATTCGAGATTAAAAAAATATTTGGAAATCAAGAATCTTCTTTCTACCAACCAGTATGGATTCAGAGAAAAGAAGTCGACAGGGTATGCTGTAGACAAGCTAATCTCTTCTATTGTTAAAAGCATGGATCAGGGAGAGAAAACCATTGGCGTGTTTCTCGACCTAGCCAAGGCATTTGACACGGTATCTGTGCCCATCCTACTAAAAAGATGGAGAATATTGGAGTTCGAGGGTTACCACTAAAACTAATTACAGACTATATGGCAAATAGAACTCAGTGTGTCAGGGTAAATAGTTGCATAAGCATAGATGAACGCGTCCAATTCGGGGTGCCACAGGGTAGTATTCTGGGTCCCACGCTCTTTTTGATCTACATCAATGATTTATGTAACCTTCAGTTGGCACAGGGCCAAATAATTACTTTCGCAGATGACACAGTACTATTGTTTAGAGGGTGTTCATGGGATGAAGTCTACAAACTAGCCAGCGAGGGGCTAACTCTTGTTTCAACGTGGCTGGATCGCAATCTCCTCACTCTAAATATACATAAAACGAAGTATATTACCTTTAGTATTCGTAACAATATGCAACCTCCACTCAACTCCATAAACCTTAAAAAACATACATGCATATCGCCGGAGAGATGTTCATGTCTCTGTCTCTATAAAGCATCCTCAATAAGATACCTCGGCGTGATAATAGACCAAAACCTCAATTGGAAAGAGCATATCACAACCTTATCCTCTCGCACTAGGAAATTGATATATGTCTTTAAAAATATCCGAAATGTGTGTCATCCCAAAGTGCTGAGGAATGTATATTTTGCTCTTTGTCAATCTATCTTGACATATTGTATTACTTCCTGGGGTGGCATACATAAAACCACCTTGATTACTCTTGAGAGAGCTCAACGTGCCATTCTTAAGGTTAGCAATTTCAGGAGGTACACATATCCTACCCACCTATTATATAAAGACACGTCGCTCCTCACGGTGAGACAACTATTCATCAAGAATGCTCTATTATTACAGCACACTGTATCTCCCGACTTTACCACTAGTCGCAGAAAGGACATTGTATACTCGGTCCCTAGATGCAAAACTTCGTTTTCTCATAAATTTATCAAATTCCTTGGTCCTTACTTATATAATCAAATATCTAAAACTATTAAGTTACGTGATTCAACCCTATACTCTTGCAAAAATGCCATTGATAAATACCTGTATCAATTAAATTATGAAAACACAGAGCGACTACTGGTAATACAATCATAACACGCACTCACCACATTAACATTTCTACACATTATGTCGATACACATTTACATATTAATGTCACCACAACACATATTTATACACCTCACTCACTCACCCATACATGCTCATACTTATACACGTTAAATAATTATATAATATACCTACGAATAAATAATAAGATAAATGCACATGGCAACACATCGAGGTTATAATATTATTATTATAAACATGTATGCACTAGCACGTAAACATTGTACCATATAATTTAACTTTTATCTATATTTTTTACCTTTACTGTACATTAGTTATACAACTACCTACAACACTTTTAAATGATAAATAATTAATAACCACCCACAATTGCTATTGTATACTGTTTCGAAATTCTGGTTTTTAAGGACGAGGATTCCTGGCCTACCGTGAGACAGTTCACACTAGTACGGAGGCCAGTATGATTCAAAGTTAATCAACCGTTACTGGCGAAAGTGTTAATAATTGCTTAAGTATCTTATAAGTACAATTGTATACGGTCTGTTTCCTTATTTAAATAAATAAATAAATAAATAAATACCGCTTGGCTCACTGTACTGTTCAGTTACGGGTTCGATTATGGTCTGAGTAAATTCTGGAAATTATCTTTTTGTAATTTGTCTCGATCTATGTGTTACTAGATTGCCATGTACGGTAGCCGTAATTCAAGCGTTGCTTATAGGTCCATTCATTTGTTGGTGCGTTGAGTCTGGCGATATTTTTTTTTCTTTACTTTTGGCTTTTTTCTATTGCGAATAGGCCCAATACGATTCTGCCAATGTCTACGTCGTAAGCTAAGACACGATGACGACGAATGAACATGGGTCAAACATTGGACAATGTCACAATACCCAAAAAGTGACACAAAACACAATGACAAATACAACACAAAGGAAGATAAATACATCATAATATATACTATAAGGGAAAACTGGCGATATTTATTTGTCTGTATACTATAAGTCTGTTACCTGTCATAGTCTGGCGTGCGCGGCGCGGTGGGCGTGGCGCCCGAGCCGTCCGGCTCCGCGCCGAACACTTCGCCGTCCTCCGGGTACAGGGGAAACCTGCGCACAGACCAACAGGCAATGTTACAGGCACACAATACGTAGTTAGTGGCGACATCTAGTAACAAAATATCGAACTATTCGCAATATAGATGTCGCTATGGGATTTTAAATCACGCTATCGTTAGTCGCAATCCGAACCGCCACCCCTCCCGGCAACAGCAAGCTGTCGCGCTCCCCGCAGAGCCCTCGAGCTAGTGGGCTGAAACGGACTCTACCGTCACCTAAATCCCGGATGAAGATGCAAAGGCCAAATCGGGCTACAGCATACTTAACATTAAATAATAAAAAAATATTACAGTACGTGACTTTAATACGACTGTCAAAACCTGCGCTAGCGCAGAGGTTCCGCAAAACTTGGGAGATCCCTGAGGTCTAATTCTGTTCTCGCTTTTGTAATTTAACTGCGGTTAAAACTCTAACCCTCATAATTATAGAAAGTTATAATGTATTATAACGCACTTTTTAGTCTGAAAAGTTTGTTATAATGCTATTAAAATCCATTATAACTGTTTATAAATGTGGGGGTAACATTTGTATTGTGTTGTAACTCACCTATAATTGTCTTCTGATAGTCTGTCGTCGTCATCGGTCGCTATAAACTGTACGCAGAGCGCGCAGTCGCCCTTCACGCTTTGCAGCGCTTGTACCGCTTCTTTGTGACAAGCCTGGATCAATGTAATAGCTTTGTTAGAATTAAGTCAGCTTTCCACTATGGAATATACAGAAAGCGTATACTAAGTCTTGAATCTGCGGCTCTTGTGCGCATGTAAAGTCAGAATGTAGGTATATCAATATACAACTTCCCAGAACTTGATCCTTATAAGTGACATTATCGGATGGTTGTTTTTTTAATCAAAATCAGATTTGATTCCTGCCCAGAGATATTATTTTTCCAAAAATCTAATAATGCATATTGATTTGTTATATTTACGTGAATACTACACATTGAAAAAAAAATCGGATTTTATCACGTATATTATGTTTTTACTGTCCCGACGTTTCGTAAAAAACATAACATAAACGAGATGAAATCCGAAAAATTACAAATTGATTTCTTACATTAACGCGAATACTACACATTGAAATAAAACTATTTTTAAGGAAAATAAACGCGATAGAATCCTTAAAAATAGTTTTATTTCAATCCGAAAAAATGTTTTATTTTAATCTAATAGTGCAATTTTAGTTTTCATCAAAATCGGTGTCAAGAGTCCTTATGCATTTTTAGCTATACCCTATAATTTTTAATTTAGCCATCCACGCACACTTGGAAAATTCAGCCAGTATATGTGGTTGTGTGTGTGTTAGGCAGTTGTGTGTGTCACCTGCGTGAGGTCCAGGTCGTTGATGGCGAGTATGGCGTCGCCCACGTACAGCTCGCCGGTGCGCGCGGCCGGCCCGCCCGCCTCCAGCTCCGAGATCAGGATCGGCACGCCGTGCTCGCGCCCGCCCTGCCCGACACGCGCGCTCACTACACTATGCTACTAACTACAACAGTCGGCGGGGAGAACCGACCTTACTACGAGCAAATCAGCAGCAGTTGATTTATTATCCATTTTAAGCCCCTTCACTCCCCGAAAAGGTTGTGTAAAATATGGCTAAATTGTTTTACTGCTGTGTTTGAGCTAAGTAAAATAATTTCTCAGGCTTCATGGCCCTCGATGGATCGGCGCCCCCCCCCCCCCCCCCCCCCCCAAGTGAAACGGCCCTTGTTGATCATTGCACATTGACCAATCTTGCTTGCTTGCTCACAATGTGATCAGTTAAATTTAGTGGTATAGTATCCATATCTGGAGAAGCCACTGGAAAACGCTCAATTCCTATCTCCTTCAGATTTTCGGACTATTAACTTCGTAATTAAAAACTTCGTAACTTCGTAATTAAAAGTATTAAAGAAGTTAAGTTGATCGTATAGTAAATCATATTATACTCACGGTGACGGAGATGCCGAGGCCGAGGTGCGGTGAGCGGCGCACGCGCACGGTGCGCGTGTGCGCGCGCGCCGCGCCGCCCGCCCCACACCCCGCGCCGCCCGCCCCGCACCCCGCCCCACCCGCCCCGCACCCCGCCCCACCAGGTGCAGGCCGCGCGGGCCGCGGGGACACGCCGCGGCACACCCGCACCAGCGTCTTGTGACGCTGCAGTAGGATCTCCGCCTCCACCTACATGAATCATGAATCACTCAACTAGACCCCGAGTCAGCTGACACAGACGGAGGCATTAAATGGCAATGGCATCGTAATTGTCTCGTTTTTTTTAACTACTGTCAACATTTCATAAAAAAATACTGTTTAAATGGGTTCGAGCCCTGATCGATCATTTGTTAGGTCCGACTGAAACGAACGCGTAAGCTCAATTTGTACTTAATACTAAAAAGACCTTTATTCTGGAAAATAGAATGGAAGGAGACTTAAAAAAAGTTAAGCCCACACGTATCAAATCGTGGGCGCAGTTAGTCTATCATAACTATATAAATCATACCTGAGCCCACAAAGAGTCTCTCAATTCAGCACGCATTTCTCTTCCCAGCAGTTGCAATTGTTGTATTCTCCCCGCTAGTTCCTTATCCAGGTATTTCGTGGCGAGTCTGCAAGTATACACTTCGACGCTTAACAAACAAAAAGCTTTAGCTGTGTAGGACCCTACATATGGATATATTGAAATCTAGTTACATAATCATTTGTCGGTATTCAAATTCATTACAGAGATTACGCGATCACCTACAATTTTTTGCGGTTTGTGTAACAACAAATATGCTTAAGCTTTGCATGATATGCTTTGCAATAGCCATGACCTATCAAGAATAAGATTGGAAGTTGCAATGTGCACCTCGCTCCGTATAATTCTGAGTGTAGTGCGAGCACGGTGTCCCGCAGAGCTGCGTTTTCTCGCGCGAGCTGCGCCGCCTCGGCCCGCGCTCGCGCCGCATCCGTCACGTTGCCGAGGGCATCCCCACTCTCCTGACATCCACCTATCCAAAATGATAATCATTTTTCGTTGTAAGAAAACCTCTTAGTGTGCAGTTATATTGGCACAATAGAGTACAAATACCCACCAGCTGATGCCGCTCGTGCTTGCACCAACTCCGCCCTCATATCCACCAATTCAGCCTGCAAAAAGGGAAAAATATCCTCAACAGATTTAATCTTTCGAACACAAATGGACGGCATGCGGCATCGTATATCATCAATAAGCAGTGTCGAATGTCATGGAAGTGATTCAGCACAATAGAATTTAATCTCGGGCCGAAATCAATGGCGGCGTAAATCCGAATTAAGGACATAGCGGTTCAGTAGCCCTCAACACACGCACATAAATCGTTTGACTTCTGCACCCTCGTACGCAGCCCTGGAGGCGTGCACACTGAGCCCTACCCTCATCGACACTCTAACGAGTCATCTTCCCGCCAATTCTCACATGATTTATTTTATTAGTTCAGTTGGAACGTTTGAGAATTTAGGTCGTCGTTGGCAGTTTATGATCTCATTCACATTTCGCAGAATCCTGTTACAATTTGTCGATTAGCTAACATTAATGCATATGTCGATGACTACATTAAACTGTGTCTAGGCAATTCGCGAAGTGGAGATTTTATATAATGACTACAAATATAACTCTTAGATTTAGCAGCACGATTTGGTAAAAGGTCGAAATATCTACTCAATTCGGGCTTTTACCAGCTCATGTTGGTATCTATCTTAGAATTTGCTGTCATTCGAGCTTTAACAGTAACATATAAATGGAGCTTTGTAAGCAGTTAATTGGAAGCACCCTGGCGTTTAGCTAGCCTAGTGAGGAAATATCTATTTATTTATCTTCGACCATATAATTTTATGTAAATGGGGTAGCCGCATAGGTGACTTAAGAATTTAATTGGAGCAACGAACTTTGGTGATTTTTGTTGTTGTGTAATAAGCTTAACGATGAAGAACACTAGAATAAGAAATATCTTTTGCAAACTATCTGTTTATCAGATACGCACAAACATCAATGACTACTTAGTAGCAGTCTATATTCGCGGCGGCGGAGGCGGCGCGGCGTCGGCACGGTTGATAACGATAATTAATGTGCAATTATTGAGAAAGATGCGTTTGATTTCTAAGTGCATTTCTCGGCATTCTTTGTCGGACCTACAATATGTGTAATGCCGGAAGCGCGTGTAATGGTACGAGGTGCATTGCGCGCGAATAAAGCTACCAACTCAAGTGGCTGACACGATAGCGCGGCGCGCAGCGGCTGGCGCGCGGCAGCTGTGCGCAGGCGGTGGTCTGTTTGCAATGCGCAAACGTAGGTGCTTATATCAATTACTATACGACGCTGACATGGCTCACAATTTGTGGAGGTATTACGTGTCTATATTAACTGTATTATGACAATTGTTAAGTAATAAGACAAGTAATTAAGTTTAGGGTTAACTCAGTCACGATGCTACGTATAATCCAAAAGGTCGATGGACTAGGCTCTGTAATAAATTAGGTAGTTCTGCCAAAGCAGTATAAGATTTCAAGAAATGTTGGCATTTTTATGAAGTACATTTATTTCATTGTAACTCACACATTCCTGACGCAATTTTGGGCTCATTGAAGTGTCGGAACCAACGAATATCGGCTCAAATAACTAATTTAAATAATGTCAGTACATCCTTATGATTTATTATCAAGTCATTAAGGGTAAGGTACTCTTCCGCGAACGGGACTCAATCTTGTGTACAATAATAGCAACGTTGGTCATTAACAAAACTTAATCAATAATTAATCATAAAGCTGTAATTCCATATTTATATTTTATGATCGATAACCCCAACACACGCGTGAGCTAATGGGAAGCCGGAACGTATATTTAATTGAGCAAAGTTAAAGGAATTTCATTGAAACCAATAAACATTGCTAACAGACCCTATAACCTATAGAGGCAGGCACCTTGAAAATTAAATGTAATTAATATGTTTTTACTTTTCAAATTTGTTTGGGTCCAGTTTGATGAGGACAAATACTTAATAACCATTATCATTAAAACACATAGACAATTACGAGCCCGTAAATAATTCGGCATAAATCTTAAGCTCATGATAATATACTCGTGAAAATGGTGGACTTTGCTACGTCAAATCTCTTAGGTAACTTAACAAAAGCATGAACCTACACCTAAGAAACAATATTCGAGATTCGCAAAAATATTTAGCATCAGCACCTTGTCAAGTTAGCGACAAATACCTACGACGCACAATACTTATACGTGCCCTAGCGGCAGTTTCTCATCGTTGCCTTCAGCACCACACCCTTTGCTATTATCCTTGGCACACTCTCGTTATGTACTTGCACACAGAAAAAGATAACTTGCAAGACATGTGTACAATGAGTAGGCAGTCACTATAAAAATATGCATCAAAATATTTCACCAACATTGCTGCTAATTCGCTTGACACCAACTAGCCTAAACTAGACCAAATTATAGTTTACTCCTGTCAAACGGCGTTCGCTATTCTGTTAACAGCAGATTAGACTAATTTTGGTTTGACAGCTCCTAAAATTGGTTTAGTTACTCAACTTAGCTTAGTTGGTCATTTTTGTATTCTGTTGTACACACTTTACGTCAAATTGCGTCTAAAATTAGAAACGTCAAACTATAATCCGCCTTATTTGGTCGGCATCTAATTTGGTGCCATCTAAATTTAGTTCGTAGTTTTTCAGGTGTTTTTATTATTAAGATAAGTTGTGAAAAACTATTTTATCAAACACGATGGAGGAATATGTGGTTGCGGCTCTTGTGGATTCATCCGAAAGTGCTAATTTTACCAAAATAATAATAAAACAGAGCCTACTTCAAAGTACTTACTTTAAACACAAAATTAAGGCAATTTGCTTTCTAACCGTAGAAACTATGAAGAAAGAATACGCCTCGAAGGTCTTAAGAGAAGAACACATTCAAATCCCTTCGAATTAGCAGAGGAGAAGTTTAAAAAAACTTTTTTGGCTTCCCAAATTTGCAGCACTTCATTTAGTGGAGGGGCACATCCCAAAACATATAAAGGTTTGTGATTTAATATTTTATACAGATACATACCTACTTTTTACTTGTTTGTAAATGTTTATAAATACATCAACATGACACTTTGCAGATTTTAACAGCACTGCAATTTTACGCTCATGGGAGCTATCAGGCTGCTGTAGGCCAAGATAGTTTACCAGGAATGAGCCAACCAGCAGTGAGTAGATGTTTGGGAATAGTGTTGAACATAATTGTGCAACAATTGACACCCCAAAATATAAAGTTCCCTACAACACAGACGGAGAAAGAATCTGCAAAAACTGAGTAAGTTTCATTTCATATCCACTAAATTGGTTTAGTAATTTTTGAGCTCATACATTATAAACAAATAAATAAATAAATAAATATCGCCATACGAACACATAACCAAACGGTCCCACTTTAAGCTTAACGCTTGTGTTGTGAGTACTGTACAATGGACTGAGGGTGAACTCAGTTTATAATACTTATATACATATTAAACATCCATGACTCGGGTACAAACATTCATGCTCATCACACAAAGCTTGTGTCCCTACCAGGATTGAAACCCAGGACTCTCAGCGCAGAAAGCAGAGTCATTACCACTAGGTTAATCAGGCCGTCGAACCAATATATCTTTTGTCTTTATAATATTAGCATTAAAAAAATATCTTGACATCAAGTTATAACATATGTAAATGTTTCTACTTTTGCAGATACGGATGAGAATTATACCATTGATTTAGATCATACTGATAAGCTATCTATGGTGGAAGAGTACATTGAAACAGATTTCCTTGCTGAAGCAAGACACATTTGGCAAGTGTTAATAAACACTATTTTACTCAAAATTAATAAAAGTATGGCAAATCATAAACAAGACTTTAATTTCTGAATTATTATAATAAAGCTTTTTACTTATTACTATGTTATCAATAATCAATAATAAACATCAACATTAAAAATAATTAACAATCAAAATAATAAACAAATTTGTGAGTAATAGAATTTGAAAGGCTTAACAAACAAGCTTCTGCACATGGGGGCCATTTGTTGCCCACACTCAATGAAAATGGCACTACCGAAGATAACAATTATGCAATAAATGCTTAGTATTACTAACTTATTACATAGTGTTATGGTACACTTCCAGGCGGCAAAATCCATCCACATAGGCATGCCCAACAATATCCAAAATTTTGGGTCTATGTCTGTCGGGGCTCCTCCTGCCAGACCGCCACCTGTGGCGCTTATTGAAGTTCGCACCTTGCGAGCCTTGGTATATAACTTCGCCACCCATACACTCCAAACCTGTTGATAAAAAAACCATATAAAAACCATTTAGACGAAAAAAATGCATAATATTCAGAACACAAAACTTACACGCTCTCACTGCTGTGCAGTTCTTCTGCAGCCGAGTTGGTTGAGCTCGTCGTGGTTGGTAGGGCCCCCTAAAAATCTACCTCGGCAGAATCTGCTTGGTTTCCTGAAAATATAATTGATTTTTAGATAGATGTCCTCGCGCGTCGATGTAACTATAACCATTGATTGTTTATAAGTAAAACAAAACTTTCAATACTTTAAAATGCTTACCCCTCGCTATTTTGATGTTGTTGCGGAGTCGCTCCACAAGCAACTCCTGTTGTCTCTTATTAGACCGTTTCCTATCGTTTTCCATATTAGATTCAAGCCACTAGATAACTTATTACAACAATTACAATGTAGCACACCCGTCTGATCTGAAAACGGTGTTTTGTTTACCTACTGTCAACAGATACAAAATAGAATTCAACACAGAACAATAGATATAGAACACTTAACCACAGACTATATAGAACAAGTTTCTATAATTTATTATTGGAAATATCATAAAAAAATTATAATAAAAATATTTAGACGCCGACATATATTTTAAATTAAACTTTTATATATTTCAAGGTTATTTTAAAAGAATTTAATCATGTTATTTCGATTTTATTTTCCATTCACCTTATTTTCATTCATTCTTCAGATATATTTTTAAATACTGGCAACATACCTCAATTCAATTTAGTTGCTGTCAAAATCAAATTAGTCCTGTCAATTACGATATTTAAATTAAGTTCGATATAACAACAGAATTGATTTTAATGATTTCTAAACTATACTTAAAATTTTAGCTAGTTAAGTTTAGAGAGTGTGCAAGCGAATTAGCACCATTGTTCGGGATTACTCCGTCTAGTGTGTGAATCAATAAACACGACCTACGCCGATTTCAATATCATTACCATCTAAGAGTCGAGTGGGCGTGCGTTGTTAAAAGCGCGTGAATATTAAAACCTCAGAAATTTCGAATGCCTCTACTACAATATAATAAATGCTATATAAAAATCATTGGATTATAAATGAACAGTTAGGTTGTATTGCGAGACAATGAATACGGTTCATTAGGGTCGCAATAAAACGCGGATAACATAGACGGCACGGCGGTCGGCAATTTGAATACCGACTTCGATGACAACGTGCCCAGTTACTTTCATCTCTTCCCTAATTAAGTTGCGAGTTATTGCGATATCTGGCCGGTCGCTGACTTTAAAGCTGCTACATTCGAGAATAACGCAAGCTACTTGAAATGGTTTAAAGTTCAAGTAAAGCGATTAAAGCTGACTGAGCAAAGCCCTCTTCTTCACGCTGGTGTAGGCGCCGATCGCAGATAACGACTAACAAACGGAAGATTGATTCACCGCTGTTCGATATCATTGCACGCATCTGAGATACATGAGCGATTTGACCGCTCGGCGCACGCGCGCCCGACGTCCACAGACATGACAATTCATGCTAAGAGCAACAATAATAAATCTCCCAATCTCTATGTCGACACTTTTACACGTCTCACGAGATGAAATCTGATTCTCATGAATAACAGCACACACATGCTATCATGTTTTAACATGAATGTTCACATGAACGCATTCGAGTCTTGTTTGGCATATTTAGCAAGACCACACGCACGAGTTGAACTATGCCTTAACGTCAACTAGTTTTAATGGTTTCCTTTTCAAGCTCAATACAGCGATACATCTAAACTGTTTTGAGGGTTAATTCGAAGTTATTTATGATGAACATTATAAAACCTCTTTTTGGTAGCATAATGACTTATGTTTCGCGACAGAAAGCTTCAAGTTAATTGGAATAAAAATAATGGACTAACAGCCTGTTGCTAAGTATGACATAAAATAAAATCAATATAATACACGCAGGTATGGGAAATAGCTTTGGAACAAAAGCGTGATGTACGACAGCACCTTTCCGTATGTAAGTTTACATAGGGTCATTGTTTCCTCGCTCTTGAACGCCCTACATGCATTGTTTATGCGTCTGACAAATGCTTGCACAGTGTGCACCACTTCATTTACATGCGTCCTCCCGACCGTACTTACAGTCGCATCACGCCGCGCACCCAACTGTCCTCGGGCTTTTCACTCATTGCCAGTCTATATGTAAATTCTTTCGCTACCATCGGATACACCTCTGTAAATACAAGAATGTCAGGTGTTCTTGGGGGTCTTTTATTGCTTAGGTGACACGGTCGGTTGGCGGAACAGCTGAGCTGTCGAACAGTATAACTATCATTACAATTCTTGCATGTTAATCGACACAAAAATTCAGAAGTGGGTTATAAATATTAGGCAAAGTACTCAAAATTCGTGGTGAGTATGATAGCGGTATGCACTCCCACGTAGCAATGATACCTACTTGACGCTTGTGCAATTGATCTCCAAACTCACATTAGAGTGTACATCCGTAATGCAGCGGCGTGCATCACCATAAAATTTATTTTGAACCGACCGCCAGTATCGATAGATCGATTAGGAACTATTATGAATGATACGAGACGAACCAAGGGATTGGAACAATAGTGAGAGTATGAAGTGCAAAGGTGATGGATCGCCACCCAGGAAACGGATGTTATCGGGCAGGCAGCGCGAGTGGTGGATGAGAGCGCGGCGGGAGCCCGCTCCGACCCATTTGGTCTATCTACAGCAAAGCATTATTACCGCTTTCCTTTTACCCTTTAAACCGTTTCCATTATTTTAACGATACCCAAGTATTTTACGATACGATAACATACGACCCGATGGTGAGGGATGAACGCTAAAGATTCTCAACAATACCCACTGAATAATAAGATAAAACATAATGATTAAATAATAACTTAAGTAAGGAGCTGGCTTAGTGAACATTTTGGTAATGAAAATATTTAAAATTAAACTTAATTTAAGTAATCCCTGAGATTAGAATAGTAGTGATTAATACCTACTTGTATAATTTTGTTTGCAAATGGAAAAGTGTACATAGAAACATATACAAAACGTACTATATGCACTACCCTATAGTTGACTAAAGTATTGATAAACTAGACGTGCGTGTAAAGAGAATGGAAACGGAGGTGTAACTGTTTTGAGTTTAACAAATGATTCCTGATGTAATCCTAGTGACAAGTGTTGGCCCCGATTATTGGACGTTATCCAAAGCATTTAATCTTATTACTTATACATATGATACACCTACACTATTAGAGGGTCTTTATGATGTCATTTTTCAAAACAAATATTTTGATAACGGCCAATTATTTTGGGAAACTCGAAGTACAACTAGTATATTTTGTAGTATTTTTCATGTAGGTACTTTTACCATATGTCTACAATTTGTTGTCGAAAAGAAAAACATTATACCATTGACAGAACATTGTGTATGCCAATGTATTTTATGTACCTATCAATCTGATGTCAAGTTAAGTAAAGTTCCATAAGTTCAAGTATCTAATATTTTACATTACGCTGACCAGGATATCAGTCGTTAAGTTTCAAGCTGTGTTCACAGGAACATTGTTATTTTAATGACAAATGAAATATGTATGATTATTCGTGTGAGGATCGTGATCGCACCTGGCAGCGCAAGCGCAGCCGTATTTGCTAGCTTTGCGCCCGCGTCGTGTTGTCTACGGCGATTTTGCGACACAAGCTTCTCAGAATCGAATGAACGCAATGCATGGGCTGCACCCAGAATGAGAATATGCTAATCTCAGTGTTCCTATAAACGTCCGGTGTTACTTTACATGTAATTCATTGTGAACGTGGTCTACCGCATGCCTCAACGCGTACAGTTTTAAAGATATTTGTTAAGTATAATAAAATTATCAACAACTGCGTTTTAAACTTTTAACTAGTACTAGAAAAAGAACTTTGCAAGAACTCAACAGAATGCAATAATATTAATATTTTGTTCAATACTAGGTCGCTGCCTGCAATGTCTGGCCTGCCTGTATATTTCTTCTTCGTCTTTCTGAGCTCAAAATGTATAATATATGTACGTATGAACACTTCGTAATTTATTAATTTATTTTACAAACTCACATGTTGAGAAGAATCCATAGAAATCTAATTATTACCTAACATATTAGTGTTTAGTTATTATATTTGATTAATAACGGACTAAGTTAAATTATTCAAGTATGTTCGATGAAATTCTTTGGATACGCGACAAAACCGATGTATCACATAATGCGCACATTACCAATTCTCGACATTTATTACAAATGTTCAAAAACAGTTATCACATATGAAATACGCGCGGTCATTATTCATATTAATATGATACATAACATCTTAGAAACAAGTTCTTAACAGTAATCAATCTGATCTGAATTCTATTCGATGATTCATGATGAATTTAGCATTAAGAATTTCATTCCTATAAGACTACCTTTACTGTAGAATGACAAGAATGTATTCTTGGCATATAACTGATTATACGATGTGTTGATGGCTACGTAGTATTTTTCTTATTATTGTCTTATGGACAATACTTTAGGCTCATAAAACAACAAACAATAAAAGGATTCGAAACCATAAAAACATACAGTGGTTTATGGTCGTTCACTGGGCCGTAAAATGGCATCGAGTCATCGAGATCAGGGTGCAGCAGTGCAAATGAATCATCGGCCCGTCTAGCTGTGCGAGGACTGCACCACGATATTATTGTTAATTCTGTTAGCATTAAGTACGATATGGTCTAAATTCCTGTGCGTATTTTTTCTAAGCGTTTTCCCATAATGCACCAATTCCGCACCGCAATAGCCGACCGCATCGGCATCGTGAGAGATGAGAATAATGTCCAATAAGTCCATCCTAGGAAACAGGTTTGCTGGTCTGGCACCGTGTTTGCGGTCACGACGTCCGATGATGGTAGTACGCTCAAGCAAACCACAAAGTGGTACTCCCTGCGTATCATCCCATCTCGCGGTACGGCGACCGAGTCCTATCCGCCTGCGCCACGCACAAAACCTCAAAACGTGGAATTGTAAAGGCGCACAAAAGTCAGGTATCGAATAACGAGTCCAATAGGGGAAACACAATAGCATACATAAATGACGCGACGCTTTCAAGATAAGCGTCTGGGGACAAAGCTGTTTACGCCGATGGATGTCATTCTCTATTCAACGGTCACGTACGTTACACTTAAATTAAGGCGGCTCATGCAATTTGCGAAAACTAGAGTTGTTCCCCGTGCCTCGCATATAATATATCTACTAGTTCGTTCACACCATTTCTCATCCCTAGCGGAAGTATGTTGATCAATTATTAAACCCCTGTTTCCCACGAAGACCTGATGCGACAGTTGATTATAACATGAGCATTACGATAGATACCTATCTTTCGTAGACACACTAAATGCAAATCGTATGCGGATTCATACGCAGGGCCATGCTCGAGCTGACTCACAAATAAATTACTGCTCCTGTCACGACAATATTGAAATGCATTTTATCTTTAGATTTTAAATCGTCTTGCAATACATTTATTGACTATATCGTACCAAAGATATTGTCAGTTAATAGAAACGGCGTGATGTGAAAAGTAAACATTTATTTCAAGAGATAAAACAAACTTCACTTCCACTTTTATTCTAGGTATGACTTGATGCTAATCAAGCACAAATTTCTCTTCAAGCGATTGTGAAAATAATAGCGATTGTCATTGACCTGAGTGGGACCCCCGTTAAGTGTTCGAAGACTTTACTTTCTTGTCTCACACAATTTAATTGCATCGCAGGTATTTCACATTGTTATAGAATATTGTTTGCTATTATCAGTTACTGCTAAAATAAATTTAACATAAAGTTTCTCAGAATACAATACACGAGAACTGAACAAAGCAATAACAACGAAAGATCACGAAGCAAATAGTCGCTGAAAGGAGTAATTTGCGAGACAGGGCTTTCAACATTACGAGGCTGTAAAGAACATTAGAGCTAATGTGAAGCAATGCGGCGGAGGCGGTCGTCGCGCACAGATTTCTCGATCTCTCCACATACCACTTGCATTGGGGTATACAATATTTTAGGCCTTGAACCTTATTACTGTAAGTACCTACTATGCATTCTTGCTCCCACAGCAAGTGGGCGTTACGTTAAGGTTACATAAAATAAAAACACTATGACATGACATGACGACCTGATTGGCATTGGCACAGCTGGTAGTAATCCCGCTTTTAATTCGAGTGTCCCGGGTTTGAATCCTGATAAGAGCAAACAGAGTGTGATGAGCACAAATATTTGTACCCGATTAATGGACGTTCGATATCTATATGATTATTTATAGGAATAACCCCAACAGTCGGCATCCAATATACGATCGTTGCTTTTATACAATATCTATCAAGCTGGGTATTTCCTCGCTCAGCGAGTAGCTTTGGCTATTTAGCGAGGAAATGCGGCCAGCATCTTGGCTACCGCATGCGACATTTTTTTACACTTTTTGTAAATATTCAGTAGATAAGCTTTTCTATTCTCATTTTAATTTATCTTTGCTATAAGTTTAGATATCTTAGACAAAGGTATTAGTATTAACAAAAGGAAAGCGTTGAGATTTCTTTTTTACAGCCGGATACTCTCAGACTCAAGATTACCAACAACGCAAACATTCTTGAAAGTTGAGTGTAATAGTAATTGCTTAGTGTCGTTAAATCTCGTAAAGTTTAACGTCTGTCGATAGTTATTGCTCGATCAAGAATTATTATGGGGGTTACTAGAACTCGTCAACTTGCACGTGTGTAAGTGAATACGCATTCGGACCTAATTAAACGTTAGTTATAGATTATTCCGCGGCCGGCGGCGATCGATTCCCGCGAACGGCACAAAACAAGACCTGTCACATTATCATATTAAAGGTAGCTCGTGTTCAGGCGTGACGGAGTACCCATATCTGCAAACGTCGTCGCACGCCGTACCTACGTTAAAATGATATTTTATGTTGTGTTAGACCTTGGCCGATTTACATCGCGCTTTATGTCACAGCTCCAATGTAAGTTATGTGTTTACTTTTCTAATACACGAACATAATTTGAAAATAATTGCCTCTTATGCAAGACTATAAAAAGTATGGATGCTAGTGTAGTTGAAAGAGGTTGCAAGGTGATCACCTTTAACGGGCGATTGATGCTATAATATAATATTTGCTGTGTTAAAAGATTGCTTCTTCGAACGTGCAGCGGTGTGCATCAACACCTCATATCATAAGGCGTCAGTTCCTCGTACGCGTTACAAGGATGAGGCTGGCGAGAATGATGTTACCACCATTAACATTGTAACAACTTCGTGAACCCATAAAGCGAAGTGCAATATCAATCATCAAAATCTCATTCAAGTTTATGAACGGTATAAAGCAACATAGCAATAAAAATCTAGAATTAAGCTTAGGAAGATGATCTTTATAAGAAATTCTTCTGGGCCCACGCCTGCTAATACATTTGAATTATAATTGAATCGCAATTATACTTTAGACCGTTTTCCCATAATAAAACTGTAGGTGACAATAATGATGTCATTATCGTTCCATTGTGTGCAGGCTTCCCGACTTATGAGCTTTTAAATTTATGGGTGAATCACCGGATTGTGATTTTTAGGGCTCAAATTTATTTAGGGGAATAAAATAAATACCTCGCCAATATGACCAAAATAAGTGTAAAAGTCAAAATGTCTGGTTTGGCGATTTGGGGCCCGTGAAGGTAATATAAAACATGTAACACAAATTTTTCATGCTATCCATATAATTAATTGACTAAAAAAGTAAATATAATAACTATGGCCTCAAGACAGAAGGCACGTTGGAACTTATTCTGTAGTCATAGATATAAAACTGACGGTCTAAATAGATTTTAACCGACTTCAATAAAAAGGAGGAGGGTCTTGTTTAAAATCTTGACAGAGTGTACACATATGTTATAATCGTATTAATTATGTGAATTTAAATTATGCCACAGACTAGTTAAGAGACATACCCTTGTTTGGTTGACGTATAAAATAACAATTCATAAGTGATACATTTGATACTAGAACATTGTACATACGATTAGGTACGTTAATTAACTTGTCCAACGCATACTACTCGCACTGTTTTGAAAAATCACGCCCAACGCCAAGTTTCTACTATCTATAAATCAATGTTGATTGAAATATATGGCCTGCCAACTATGGAGCTTTCAATTTGTTGCCATCTATTTGCAGTCAATGAGATCTAGTATACGCTCATTTTGGTATGGTCAACTGGTATCAACAACAAGTTGCTGAGCTTATCGCGCAACATTTTTTCATTTACCTGCAATAACCTTGTTTAAAATGTAATGTGACCCTATTACAAGTTTTACGCGGAAAGATTTATGTGCGAGTTCTAAATAAGAGATCGGGCAATAATTCACTGCACCAATAATACCGATCAGGGTATAGTTTAGAGCACGAACTTTCTAGAGCGTGACTAGTAAATCTTCGAAACAGAGTCGCTCGCCGACGAGACGCAGCGAACATCGAAACATTTTGCCAATGAGGAACAAGTGAAGTGGCGATGACCGCAGTTTACGCTTACGAGCGTTTGGACTGAACTGATTTATTATCACCCATTCGTTATACAAACTTCAATCTATGCGTGTAATAAAACCAGCGAAAAGGATTTGTTAATACAAGATGAAAAAGAAACAGCTTCGAAAGCTATATAAAACATGGCTTTTTGGTACTCTACAACGTGTAATATAAATTAAATATTAATAGACGCATATTCCTGTCAGATTTTTACGAACTTACGAAAACATGTAAGTACTCATAGTTTTCGTTATCTCTATAAACAAAGTTGTACAAAAATAACTTGATGTGAAACACCGTAAGAACGCCTTCACAAACATTTGAAATGTACGATGAGCTGTATGCATTACATGTTTACATGTTATAATGTTTGTATTAGTTTCCACAAAACAATGCTTTGAGCTTAATTGGCTTGTTAAGTCTGCACGCGTTATTTCACGCCTATGCGTCAGTGGAGCAATTTAGGATTGCAGAATAATCTACTAATTGAGCATATGAATGAACATTATTATCAGCATACAGTATATCAGCACTAATAAAGTCCAACTAAGTACGACTATATGAGTCACAGGAATGGATGTGCTCTGCAATATCATGAAATTGAGCGAAAACAATTTTGAGAATACTATCCGTTTCACTTTTGATATCACAATCTCTTTTATAGGACCTTTCAGTTAAATAGTCTAGCTTATAATATATCAAAGCATGGCGAGCATTGTTGAGCGATGAATAAAGATAGGACCACATTTGCCGGTAAAGGACAGTTGACCACCCGTACAGCATTTCCCTCCCACAACCCATAATACCCATATAACCTGTCATGAGCAGGCTTTACCGCAGTAGATGGACACGGTTCGCGGTAATCGAAAATTATTATTGGTTAATTGCTCCGAGAGCTCGATCCAACCCTCTACTTAAAGAAAAGTTTCGTTAGGTAGAGTCAATCTCACGTGGAGAAACTGTTTGTGAACCCCCGATTAATATAATTAAAGCGTATCTTGACCAATAGCAGAATTCAGAAAAAAAAAGTATAATGCAGGTAATTTCAACTATACGATGTATGACCGATTAATTCTACATGTTTAAGTTAGTGTCCTAATCCCCTCTCGCATTGAGGGGAGGCCCGTGCCCAGCAGTGGGACATAAAAAAGGGCTGGAATTATTATAAGTTAGTGTACCTATTTAACAGGATTTTATTCTCATACGGACAAGGCTGAAGGCATAGTAATACGACTTATCGAACGATGGATTTTATCTTGGTAGGTTTATTTCTTTAAAAACTTGTTTGTAGTAAGGCTATCATAGTATAAAATTACTTTCATAATATTATTGAAATCAAAAGCAATTTTTCTTAAATACTTTAAAGATACATGTGGGTGGGTTTAATGGGAACCAGCCATATTCAATGCATATTAATTCAATATTATCACTATATATGGCGACACATTTCTTGCCCATTGCCGGCCATTTTTAATATATTCGCAATTATTGTCGCTGTCCGGGCGTAATATAAACCCAATGTAAGTGATAGAGGAATTGCAAACTGCTTATCAGCGCAGCGATTTCTTGCACGCTTGTAAATATCATCAAGAAAGTATTCCAAGAACTAGTGTGATGAGTGATTACGCAAATATAATTCCCACAAACAATAATAATGTCAAAATGATGCGTATTATTTGCCCAGAAAGTCGTAAAATGTATTGTGCTATCGGCTCACGTTATCTACAGCAATCTATTGAACATGCCCATCGCAAGCCGGTCCATAGGCATCATTCAAGTTTTAAAAAATAGTATAGACTGACAACATGTTCTAAAATTCTAATTTATTTCCATATTCCATTCCATATCCATTTCCGAACGAGTTTTAATATAATATTATTAATCATAGTGCGAATTTTTTAAATTATAATATATGAACTTCATTTTCTAGTACCTCTTGTAATACAATTAAATTATCCAGGTATCCAGGCAACTAATTCAGAACAGATTTATGATCAGCTTCGTTATGGAATAAACGATCTGCATAATAACCATTGGATAAGGTTTTATGAACTCTATCACACCAATATCCTTAGCAATAGCAAAGAAAGCACCTGCTTGCTGTTAGAAACAAATCGCGTTGATGCCAAGCATTAGCCGAATCGAGGGCCGAAGGGAAAGTCAATTTATATAACTAAAAGTAGCAATAGAACTAATATTGATGAAGATGATCGATGATGATTTAAAATCTTCAAGTTTACGACGTGAATGGATGTGACGCAAGAGATGAGTGGTCGACTCGCGAGCAGTGCCTACTTACAACACGCGACATCGTTTCATATCGAAGTCCCGTCCACAAAGAATTTCTTCTTCTCTCAATTAGCATCTAATAAAGGGATTCATTTAGTAGAATCCAATAGACGATTTATGAGCGTCGTACGGCGAACTTTCTCACGCAGTTTGCTGACCAGAATCAGCGCATCTTACTTTATTTTATGGCATGTAATTACTTTATCTTGTTTCTGAGAAAGCTCTATTCTACAGTATATATCAATTAAACGTGTTGCTAGGCTGTAAGGTGTAATGTATACGTAGGCATATAAAGCTGGGTTCACAATTCTTGTCGTGTAACAACGTTGTTAAGATAACGATATATATTATGACATTTATGTCTAGATTTTAGCATTCGACTTTGGCTGTGTAGACCTAGCGCAAAATATAATATTTTCCGTAGCAAAACTACTTGCTTCCATTACAAAACCGTTGATGTGTATTTCACTTAAATACTAAATGACAGTATGGTACTCGCACCATTCAGCCAAAACTGCCAACTTCGACAAATAGAAAAATGGAATGCTTATTTTTGATAAATGAGGAGAATACTGTGTATAACGCGATAAGAGATTCTATTCATAAACAATACTAATGATTACTTTAAAAATTTAAAACCGCGCACTCATTATAAAAAGGTAGGCCGCAGCGTATATACTCATTACGACAACGTTAGTCTTTAAGCATATAAAACATATCTTATCAAAACATTTACGCTAGTATATTTAAACAGAAATGTCTCGTGAAAAGCCTCTGAAAACGAGTGAAGGCTTCAGCACCGGGCGGGCGGGGAGGCGCGCGTACGCACGAGGCGTGGCGGCCGCCCGCGCGCCAGCCGCAGACCTGCGGCGGATGCTGCAGTGGACGCACCTGTCACACGCACTCCTAGCCAACACCACGCGCGACCCGCACATGCGGTAACTATTCGCGAAACAAACCCGTGATATGACTATCAGTGAGAGTTCAGTGACAGTGCCAAAAGAACGGCCCTAGAGGAGTTCGCGTCTACGCATTCTGGATCAACCCTAGGTCGGTAGCGCAACGTTTTATCTCCTTATCATTATTATCGTATGTTTTGATTGCGCACGCAATATCCGCTGTGCGAATATCATAGGCTCGGTAATTTCCTTTATGAAGCATCTTCCTGGTTATAAGCAGTGGATAATTTATCCAGTAATTATAACCATGAAGATGTTCTTTTATCATATATATTTAAAAAGATTAATTTCAATCACGTTTATTTGATTATGATTAAGTTTAGTTAGTTTTAATATATCCTCATATATATCATATTTTTATACAGTTGAATTTTGGTTAATCCTTGTAGATTAATTCAATTTACCTATAGGATGAAATCAATACACACGGTTCTCAAACATTACCGTAGTTTGTTCAACAGTTGACTGAAAGGTTAACGGGAAATAACATAAACTGTCCAGCGTTAGTGTTTAGTATCGCGAGCGCATAATTACAATTATGGTCACAAATAAACCAAAAGAGCGACAGTAAACGCATCTCGCAAGCCGCGTGCCAAACATCAACGCAGACGCATTACGCGTATTATCGAGTGTTTCGAAACCATAGACAAAAATTTTAGTAGTAATACTAAGTTTATAATCGGCACAGAGAGCTGGTACCGGCGACTTGAGACCACAACGCGAGCTAATACGTCACTGACATTAGCAAACACCGTTTCTAACACATTTTCAATAATTTCAAATTCGAACATCGACCCACATAGGTGTATGTACTATTTGCATATCTGCACACTTTACGGTATTTGGTTTTAGGTTTAAAATCGCAATTCCGTTTAAGCTGTATTACCAGTTCTCTAGATCTTTCCAGTCGAAGTATTCTACTTTTAATATAGCATAGCTACTTTTTGGTTAAACATTGTTTAATGTTTGAAAAGTACTTATTGTTAATACCGGTGACGTGCAATGCATATTATCTCTCTGAAAAAACATTCCGTTATGTAATATTTAAATTCATAAAATATGATTATTTTGGTGTAGAAGCTTCTTAGCACCATAGCCGCCTAAGTGCTATCATGTAAATCGTGTAACTGTTCAAACGACGTTATCATTTAAAGGACCTCCCGTCACTAGAACCAATAATGTTATAGCACAATCTATTTAGCAAATGTGAACGAACTTGCATTCTTGTACAAACGGTAGCATGCGCCAATGAAACAGCACCCCAACATTACTAAACTGGCGCGGCGTATTGGATATCATAATCGTTGCGAGGCATCAACTCTATAATTATTGGTACACATCGCTTGCGGCTCCCGGAGGCTACTTAAAACTGCGCGGACCCATCATTGCTTAACGACGCGGGAAGAGTGATCGTACGAAGGCCGAACAAGAGTAAACATTCATTAACTCCAACGATGATTTCATGCCGGTCAAGGATACATTAAAGGAAAACCGCAATGCCCACAAAATGTATTATTTATACAAATTAATACATAACTTACCGGTACACCACCTATGTTGTCAACTGTACTGATAGATATTTATTTATAGGTGCATTGAAAATGAATGGATATGAGCTAGACATTGTGAATATGATGAGTTGTTACATAATTACAATTGAGGTTTCAACTTCTACTGATGTAACATTTTAATTCGTTGTGATTAATTTGCTCAATCAATGAGTTCTTCTAAGTAATTTAAGAGATCATCAAGGGGTCGCCTTGAGCGTCGGTTAGGTAAGGCCCTTCGACAGTGAGAGTGCGCGCGAGTCGCTCTTCTATTCACTATTTCAGGGCACAAATGATCAATGAACACTTTTTATGCCCGGAATACATATATATGTTGCTTGCGCAAAATCAGACCAGTTACTTGAACATGCAAGCTACTCACATTTTATATTACGTTGACACATAAAAGTACGTCAAGTAAATGGTGTGCAAGCGGATCGCAAGCTGCTATACTTAAGCATGCTTACTAGCATTGCATACACCTTGCGGCGTCAATCATACTTGTCACAAATGCGAGGTAGCCGTATCTCTGAATGCTGCTAGCATAATTTTCTCATCAATAAGAAATTACAGATTCATCATGCGAGAAAATATTCACTAACATGTGTAATTCGGGCCTTATGAATCTACTAATTCAAATAACTACATCACTAATGACGTTCAAGTGCAATTGAGTTGTATATACAATATGTATACGACAAGTCGATTACATTAAATAAACCTTGAATGGTTGGTGACCATAATCAATTACTTTCATATTTTAACCGTTGCCTTTCTTAAGGAGGAAATTGATGTTCAGTTTGTTGATGCCAATTCAATATTTCGGTGCCCAAATATAATTAAGGGCTATAAATTTTGTTGGTACGCGAAACGTGCTTCCAGGGACCCGTGAACTCGGTGAACTTTCACTCGTAAGTAATACAAGTTAAAATATATCTTAATAAAGGCTGTCACATATTTGGGTTAGGTTTTCACTGTAGTTGGCAAATTATTTTGTTGATTTACCCTTAATTAACACGGAATATCGTGTAAGTTCATACTTTACGATTACATAATGACTGGTTAATTTATATGCTATAGTATATCACAAGTAGCGAAAGGTATGTATTAAAGATCGTAGAACTAAAATACTTAATCTATACATATAAATAAAATTGGAGTGTCTGTTTGTAATATTAAAATAACCGCTTTTTACTAAGTGCATTTGGATGTATACACGTTACCTATACCGAAACAACATTTTTTACAATTTTTGTCTGTCTGTCTGTCTGTCCGTCTGTCTGTCTGTCTGTCTGTCCGTCTGTCTGTCTGTCTGTCTGTCTGTCTGTCTGTCTGTTTGTTCCGGGTAATCTCTGAAATGGCTGGACCGATTTTGACGGGAATTTCACTGGCAGATAGCTGATGTAACAAGGAGTAACTTAGGCTACTTTTATTTTAGAAAAAAAAATTGGATCTCTCGAAAAAAAATTAAAACCAATGTTGCAGCGCTGTCCCTGCTTAAAGTTTGATAGCAACAATCTGCAATGCGTCCCGCGGGATCAGAACGCGAGCAGGCTGTTGCCAACGGTTGAGACGTTGTTAAATACCACGCGGACGAAGTCGCGGGCAACAGCTAGTTTTATTATAAACGTCAATTTGTATGTTTCAATTACCGGTGGTAGTAGCAATTCCAATCCAATTTGCTAGCGTACGCAATGGGCGCGTCGCGTCGCGCGCGGCGTCTGCGCACGACTTTGAACCATGATAAGAAATCTTAAACGCTAAATTTAATCATATTGTCATTTAAGATTATTAGATGACTGTTCCTGCCGGGGTTGGTTGCTACTCCAGCAATAAACAGGGAGGTATGCATGTCAGCATAAGCAAACACGGTGCAGTCGGCAGCGGTGCTCCCGAACGCCACAAGTGCCTTGTATTTGTTCTACACAAATAATGCTCCCGACAAGTCCCCCGTGAACCGGGAGACAGATAATAACATACAACATTCTTCTTCAAATATTGTTTTTATGCTACGATAGTTTACTTTATCGCCGACAACATAAACGCGAGATATTAACAAAAAATTAAACACTCGACCTTATTGTATGTATTTCAATAATGATCTGATAGTTTTAACCGAGCTTTCAATCTATGGTTGTAATATATTATTATAATACTTAAATTAGCGTGGGCATAAAATATGTTTACCATTAATAAAGATCAACATTGCAAAACGAACCAGTTTTAAAATTGATTTTATTCGAATCACATCGATGACTTAGCTTTATGACAGTAAGTTATGATGACACACCGTAGGGTTTTGCAGCCCATAATATCTAGTGAAGTAAAAACTTTGTTTTGTTAACCTGCATCCGCATTTCCCGCGTATCAGTCGCGCGTCGAGAGAGAAAGTACTCAAAACTTACATTTCGTAACTCCCGCTTTAGAAACATGTAACAAAATCGAAAACTAAGTGTTGTTTTTTAAACCACTACATAAACACACATAACAGATATCATTACACACATGAATGGAATACTAATGCAATTTTGTAACGAAACATATCATGTTACGTAAATTCATGTATATTACCACAAGATGATAGCCGAACATGTTATTATAGGTGTATTATCGTTTTGATTTAGAAAATAAATTGATCTGTTACGACTAGAATAGCAATAATAACGGATGCCCTTCTATAATACTGATGTTATACCAACATCAACGTAACACTACACCATAGTCTATCGCGATTGGTGTGAATTTATTCGTTCCGGAGCATAATAATTAATTTTTTGGTTGAAACATAAAAAAATAATTGATCTATCTTGAAGATAGTGCAACAAGATGGAAGTAGCAGTGTGTTAACACTTTGTGTAATGTTTGGCAACACTGATATGACTACAACATTAATATTAATTATGGATTCCCATTTACAATTACACATTATTACTACTAAGAATACATTTCATCATAAACAGGTTACGGGATAAGATTTACAAGCGCCAGAAGTTTTGCATTCAATTATTTACCTGTGGAGAATGTAGAGGTAACAACAAACCTGATGTGTATTTAATGCGAATCATCGCGATTCTAAATCCGTAATTAAGATAATATCACCACAGCCGGTTTCTGAACCATATGTGGAACGCGGCAAACACTTGATATTTATTTGACACTTTTTTTTTTATTTAACATTCTTTTTATTGTGATTTAATTCAACAATTCCGTATTTTTTATAATACGCTATCACGCCTTCATTCCCCGAAGGATTAGAGTTAGGGCAGAGGTGCATTGCATTGCACCCACATTACACTGATAGCATTTCGTCCCAATATTTTATATTGTCCCGCCGCACCGGCTCAGAATTAAATATATGAGAAAATGTTTTTTTTTTTTAATTTTTCCATGTTGAACAGTAACTCTGCTTTTCGGGGCGGTGTTAAATTAAAGAAATCAAAGATCATCAAAATCAGCCTACCCGTTTGCGAGTTATAAATGTTGTAACTGACACGACTTTGTTTTAAATATCCGATCAGATTTTGCTAGCCAAGCTGTTCAAAGGAACTTAAGTTATGCTTATACTTCGAACAGCGATTAGCGAGCCCATAGTTTTTTTTAAACCATCAATGAATCCAATCCTATTCAGATTTGTGAAGGTGAGCTAGTGGCCTTTAGATACTTATGATTTTATAAATTACGCATTGTAATATAAACATCGGACGGACCCTAATCCTCTACAATAAATACAAAGAAGACTTCTAATTGTTACAACACCTTATCCTTATTTGTGGCACTTAAAATTTTAGGGAACATTATCAGTATTTTTATATTTTTTTTATTTATGAGGCATTGTTAAAAGTTTTCTACACCGCAATGCATTACTGCGGAGACATTGAACCTGCTTAGTGTTGACCTCCTTGACATCGGTTACATACGGTTCTGTAAACGACGTCTATGATTCAACCTTTCTAAACATTAGGTAGAGGATGATATCACCAGGAAAACCGCCTTAAAATTCTATTTGAATTTTAGTATATTCTAGAAGCGTATCCACCTAAGATACGGTTTTAGAATAAAATTATATCATTAATAGCGATAAAAACCTCTGCAATTGCGTTTAATGATATTCAGAACATAATTTAATTCTAGGTGCCGACATTTTAGTACTTCTTGTGTGTTCATGCGCTCCTTTGATCCTCTGAGGTTAATTTACATTAAATAAATATTAAGTCGTCTTATAAGAAGAATAATTCGTATGTATTTAATATGATCGAGATCGCGACGGAATACTATGATGTAATGACACGAAGGGAATTTAAATTATATCGATCATGAGGACCTGCTTAACAAGATAAGTGATCAAGAGGGCCGGTTCAAATCACGCTCCTATTAAGAAATAGGCATTGTCTTGGACGGATACGTTTGATTAAAATCTGTACAGGGAGTGGCGCACGCGCACCTCACGGTGCTACTATTCGGATTAGGTCGCGATTGCCAGTTTTGTCTGTCATAAAAATGTACTAATTGGATGGAAATTACGTTTTACCAGAGATATCATCTTTATTCTCTTTCAGATGTTTTTATTAGGTATGTTGCCATCTGCTATTCTATTATGTTGTCAATTTCTCGAATGTGTCAGTTGAAGCCACAAATCTCATGTTGCAGACAACTTCTTGCCATCTAGATGAAATAATTGACAAATCTATATGATGTCGATTGCCCAGGGTACACCCGAATTTATACTTACTCAATCGTCGTCGCTCATGGAGGCTCCTTTTGTGCACCCTCACTAAATAAACGATTTATTTACTGCCATAGAACTAATATTTGTTATCGTGTTGTATGTATTCACTTGCGGCCATTTGTCTAAAATTCTATTAGTCAGCAAATCCTCATTAAAAACAGTTATGAATGTAACATTTACAAAAGTATAAAATAATTATCATCCTTGCCTGGAGTTTTTACAAGTTGAGTGAGAAGGGACCTGGCAACACTGATTGCGCCCAGACACAGCGGCTTAAATATGCATTCCCAATGTTGCACAATACGCTTACAAGCAGCTCTTCCAGAATTATGAGCGGCATTCAAATGATTTTGTAATAGATAACACTATTCTCGGCTCATGTTTAATGTGCAACATTAGTTCTCCCATGTTACATTACATGTCATCAAGCAAATTGTTAAATGTCCGACGTAATGCGTTAAATATAAACATCATTATTTTCCTTCCTCGAGTCGAGGCCAACCAAAATTATCGACTTATTTGGAACCCATTAAAATTTTCAGAGATAAGTCTTGTAATTTCATTTCATTAAATGTATCGAAACAAACCCATTTCGGCATCGAAATGATAATAAAGATCGTTCACAACCCGATAAAAAACGAGTAAACGGTAGCAGTCACGCAACAACATCGCTTTTCAATTTAACGTCGGGTAAAATTTGAATAATTATGAAATTATCTAACGGTGGTGGCGCCACCGCCGCCGCCTCCGCCCATCGCACAAGTGTATTACCGCTGAATTTTAAAACGCAACGCTTTGACGGCTGCTCAATTATACAAACAGGGGAGGATGAGAACGTCTCAAATAACTATGTTGAATTTGAGAATTGAGTTGAGTTTTTAACCGTCGGTCTATTAAATTATAGTTTTCTTACTAGCATTACGCATAAACTAGTGGCCAAAATTCCGGAGAGGTTATACAGTCGCCACCGACTAATTGGCAGCCGGTTTGCGCGAGTGGTCGCCGCGCCGTCTGCCGCGTCAGTAACCCACTTACAACCAACATAAGCACAACGGATACCACTGTGCCAGCATGTTTTAAGGACATTGGTTAATGTGCACGACAAATAGACACCGACATCCTCAACTTTCCAACTTTCTTCTTAAAAATCTACCATTTACTTGCGAGCATATACAAAACCGCAACAGCCGTTATCCAAAACATTCGACATTTTTCAACGCACATTTCGTTATGGTGACTGTATAATAGCGGCACAATGGCATGCCGACGCATTTTCTCGTTCTTTAAAGATGATTCAACTACAGACTCTCGAAACGAGGACAGTGAAACGACCTAACGCGAACTGATAACGTGGTCTAGGAGCATTCCTAGCTATCTTGTATATTAACACACTTCGCCGTTGATATTGCAAGAGAACAAACACGCGGCTCAGGGCTAAATCAGTTTGCCCCGGGACGTCAACCTCAGCTCGTTAAACATATTTGTAAATAAATACATGTCATCGTGTGGATTAAGCAACGGATTGGTGATTGTGATAGTGGCAGACGCATGTCAAGCGGTATACGTCAAAATACGCTCGTGACAACACCTCGTGTCAGTAAGCCATTTCTTTCACAACATCCAGCCATCCACTTAATTGCGTGAGACTACACAAAAATAATAAAGCATGACCAAGGAAATTTTCAACCGAGCGTCTCATTAACTTTTTTATCACTTATCCCTTTGGCTATGCAGACGCACAAGTTATTTATTTTAAATCGTGAGTCATGCGAAAATCGCAGTATGAAGGCTTATTTATATTCAGCTACCCGACAACATTCCACAGAGGTTTGGTAGACGCAGACAGGCAAACTTTACTGTGACATGCGCCCGCGCCCAACGAGCAATCTTGATACAGTAATAAGAAACGTCATCTCAACACCGAGTTGTAATGAATTTATTCAACTGAATATTAATTGCATCAACTATACCAAATTAATAATTCCAAATATAATTTCAACGACCTACCGACGACACAGAAAAAATATAATTTATTGTCACTAATCGGTATTACGCTACTGAGATTGGTGTCATCTCCGTAACCTCATTCTTGTTACTACTAACACGGTAACCATTTCAAATGTTCATTATTATGGTAATCTTATAGAATCTAACGATACCGATCTACGACATCTATCTGTATTAAGACCAACGACATTTATAAGCTGGGCATGACGATGGGTTGTGTACTCAACGAGGATTACCGACATTTACGCCTGTGACGTAACCACATTATAAATAGAGCATTTAGACTACTACAAGACTAATAACCCAGTTTTCAAATCATTGCCCGCTCATATATTTTACAGGATGATCATTAAAAAATATGAAACAAGTGAATAACGATTTATCTAATAATATTCACAGACAAAACGTTCGTTCTAATTATGTTTGTAATCTTGACTTGTATAATAACATCTATACATATAAATAAAATTGGAGTGTCTGTTTGTAATATTAAAATAACCGCTTTTTACTAAGTGCATTTGGATGTATACACGTTACCTATACCGAAACAACATTTTTTACAATTTTTGTCTGTCTGTCTGTCTGTCTGTCCGTCTGTCTGTCTGTCTGTCTGTCTGTCTGTCTGTCTGTCTGTTCCGGGTAATCTCTGAAATGGCCGGACCGATTTTGACGGGAATTTCACTGGCAGATAGCTGATGTAACAAGGAGTAACATAGGCTACTTTTATTTTAGAGAAAAAAAATTGGATCTCTCGAAAAAAAATTAAAACCAATGATGCAGCGCTGCGCCTGATTAAAGTTTGATAGCAACAATCTGCAATGCGTCCCGCGGGATCAGAACGCGAGCAGGCTGTTGCCAACGGCTGAGTCTTTGTTAAATACCACGCGGACGAAGTCGCGGGCAACAGCTAGTCGTAAATATAATATTATTAATGCAAAACTAAGAGAATCTTGACGTGTAGGCGTGTTAAGAAAAAACAATTATTTAAATTCCAAATAGTTGGTATTATCATCACTAATTCAAACAGTTTGATAAAAGTGATATAACAAGAGAGCGACAATTAAAATAAATTTGACAGTCAGCTAGCAATCTCGGGTGGTCTCCGCTTTCATTATGCGATGTACACAATACAACAGCCAGCACGTATCGCGTCTTAAGAAAAAAGTAATAGGACATCCTCCTTTCCCTACATTTTAATTTAACAACGGAAGCACCGTGACTCGGCAAGAATGGAATCAGATTAATTTTCACCGTTGTTCGGGCCGACGCGTCCAATCTGATGAAATAAATTGTTTCAAAACACCGGAGCGACTTAAATGTGTAGACAAAAGGGTGGACGGCTAACGAAATCACGGAGCTTAGAAATAAACGTGATCTCACCAGGAAGCTTGTCCACAATACCACGAGAGAAGGACGAAAAGGCCAATGACTTTGTAAAAACAAATATATCTCTATTAATTCCTCTCGCACCGTTTAAGTTAATTCAGGCGGTTATAGATCACGTTCAAGTGTATTTACGGATTTGACATCACAATGGTGGTATGAAGTTAAATAATGATTCATATAACGACATTAATGAAGGTTCGGCCGACCGTAATGTGTACCAATAAAAGCGATGAAAGCGTGTAACACCTGGAAGTGCGTGCTGCAGCCGCCTTGGCTCGGCTCCAGTTCCACTGAACTTTGACAACGAGCGGCGCGGGCGGCGGCAAATTGCTGTAACACATCCGTCTGCCATGAAACTCAACACACGCACCACGCACAGCGCTCAACCACTAACATAATGCTTTTCATGAAATATCAACGCAAGTAACATAGCCTAAAGATATGAAAAGACTTGCCCAAAGGAAATGACAAATTAATTATTAAATCAAAATTAGACTTTAATTTTTTGGGTTTTATTTCTGCAGTCTTGTGTCGCAGGTTTCAAATAATGCGAGGTCGACGCACTCTAAATACGTGCATGCCTCTTCCCGTTCTGAATTTCGATTGCCTCCAGGTATGTTATAACAGGAACAAAAACATAATGACAGGGTATCGTCAATTGAATCGGATATTTCTTACGAGTTACGGAGCTGTCGTGACATGCTCAATGAATGTTGTGTTCATTTCGGTGTGAGTGCTCTTTACAGTTCTTTATCGATTTTTAATCATGCGGGATGCCCTTTCATAAAGCTTCATTAAAAGAAATTGGTATATCGTCATTCATTGATCATGATTATTTAGCTGTCATTTATCACGACTGTCGGAACACTGGATGCATCAGTAAATCAGGATGGCCGCTATATGCAATTGTTTCGACATCTGATCGTACGTCAATTATACAAAGATAAATATCTCATCTCGCGACTCGGCGGCCGTGACGAATCTCTACCGTTACCGAAACGAACTACGTGACAACCGGGTGCCGGGAACTTGACCCTGTAATTATTAGTATCACGTGTCGTCGGCTTAATTAAAACTCATAATCACTCTCACTACATATTACTTTGGGAGACTATTGTACAGATATCGTAAAGTTCCGAGAGGAAGGTGGAGCTGTACACCTACAATTTGCCGTGTAGATGTCGCTCCAAGTGATTTAAAGTAACGGATATTCAAATAGACCCTCCTCTTTGGGCTACATTTCTAAAAGATACAATCGCAGTGCACACAAGACCGACGTTATAATAGCAGGCGGCGTGTTATGATTACGTAACCACATGGTGCCTACGAAGGGCTGATGAAAGTTTGACCTCAGCGGTGTGTGGGCGTTGCTAGACAATGATAATCCGCCAGACAGGGGTCCACGAACTGCACCGGAATGCAAATAAATAGATGCACACCTATAGGACGAGACGAGACTGTACACCTGTCGTTGATCATAGCAATAAACAAAGCACGTCGCGACGCGGCCATAGGAAGCACGCAACAAACATCATAATTGTTAACATTATCCATATTCTCTTTTTTATGCTTTTACCTTTGAACTACTCCATCGAGAACATTTTGTGGACAATCTCTCAACAAACGGCAATTTAATAGCTACCTAATGTATTAGAAAAAGAACCCACATCAAGACCAGCACTCCCGGCATCGAGAAAAATAATAAGTGGATTATTATTTTCTATATTCAAAACAATCTTGAAATAATACAAGTATGCCGGCACTGGTAGGTATGGCTATCCATTTAAACTCCCATTACTCACACGCGTACGTATAAAAGACAGATTATGCTGCCCAGCATCGCTCGTTACATGTTCATAACTAGATTTGCGACATGCATGGCCAGGCCAGGAACTAGTTCAGACACTAACACCTTATGTCCTCAAGCAGTTGCAAGCTTTTGCTTTTCTACTTCGGAAACGTGGCAGAAGCGCTGTTGGCATTTTAATTAAAGTTGTATTTGTATAGACCTGTGAATATCAAAGTAGCAGCAAGGGCTTACCATCACAAAGACTGCAAACACTTTTGGTGTACGATTTGACACCTTTTATTGTATCAGATTTGGATTAGTCTTAGATTGAAACAAAATTTTGGGTACAGAAATAACACCACTCACAATTTATAAAATGTACTATACAATATTCTTTTCCTTTTTATTTACAACCTGTAAATTTTGCTCCTAGAAGACAACGTCAAAAAGTAAACAACAAAACAATGATCAGACATATGACTAGACAACGACTTGTTTTACGATTGTTAATGAAACCTCATTCAGAGCAGTCTCAATTACAGGACTATTTGCACCAATATTGCTTTTTTACAATCTTCCTAAAAACAATGTCTTATAGGCCTATCAGATAATATCCACGCAACGGCGACATCAGTTGCACAGCGCCTTAAGATCGAGATATCCTGTTGGCACGAATAACTGGAATATTATGACACACGATAACAATCAAATCCTAAATAATATCAAGATTTTACTTTATTACGCGCAATCATTGAAACACTATAGGCACTTTATTGTGCAATTATCGGATACCGCTGTAATCTGATAAAATCACTTTACCGCTCTAACACTGCAATATAATTACAGGATAATGAATTGCCATTCAATACCAGTGTGATTTAAAGTAATCGCTGCATTGACATTTTATATAATTCTTAGCGCTACGACATACCTGCATGTCGTATATTGATGTTCTTTAGTTAGGTGACAAGTAAAATAACCGCATTAGTGATATCAATGACCCCGTCGTCTCTACGGTCCCGCAGTGTTTGCTTAGCATCACAAAATTTTCATACAAAGCCTTTGACAAATGACTACAAACATACATAATACGTATCATAATGAGACATGATAAAGAATTATTTTAGTTTGTTCTATTTTTATTTAAACTGAGACAGTAACATAAGCCTTGCGTCAAGTTATATATTATGCTATGGTAACGAATTTTTTGAGTAATTTAGTTTAGTGTTTTAATGATATAATTAAGATTGAAAAGATGAGCTCCATGAAGTCATAGACTCGGTAGAAATAAAAGCCGCGGTAAATTGCAACTCCCAAACACGAATTATTACACAAACCTCTTCATAATCCGGATACTTATAAAGACATGCCGAGTTTCGTGCCAGATCTTGTCAGTTGAGGTCGCGTTCCGAATCGATGGTAGAGTTAAAAAAAATACAATTTGCAAGTGCCCCCGTATGGCCTATACGAAATAAATTATTTTACTGCTCTTTTTATCTATGTAAAATCTAGATAAAATTAGGAAATCTGCCTCATTCTAGGCTGCACTAGAAAGATAACGCAAACGGTTATTTGCCTTTCACAGAACAAGGCGATGTTAAGGGCGGCCGCGGCAGCGCTGGCGTGCCTCTGCGTGGCACGATCCTCGCCCTCGGAAACCTACGGCCTGCGAGCATACTCACAAAACACACAGAACACTAAGGTAAATAGTAAAGACAACCCTCGCACCGCATAGCCAAACATTGACTTTCAACGATATTAGGCCACATGAGAAAACACACTATCTGTACCGAAAGTATTTAAATACCACTGCAGGCTCGGGGTTTCCTTGAAACGGTGTGATTAAATAACGCTCGTTTCTGTCAATAAACAGTAACCCTTTTATATAACACACGACAGTATATAGAAACGTATCCAAAAGAAAGTATCCAAAGGCTTCCTCTATAAAAAGTAAATCATATAAATAATATACCCCAATTTCATAGAAGTTTTATTCCATTTATAATGACATTACATTTGCATTAAATTCTTTATTTCTCGGAAGGAAAGTGTTTTGTAATGCCATTGAAAAAAAATATTAAAACTTTCTTTTCTTATGGATTCTTCACTCCCAATTCTTGTTAGTCATTTTCAAACAACATTGTTCGCAGGACATAAGCAGTACGCTGGCCAGCATTGAAGAGCGTCTGAGAGTTTTGGATACGATAAGCGCTGTCCAAGCTAAACAAGCGCGTCGGTTGGACGCCATTCAAGACAAACTAGGTAAAATCGATTGAAGCATATTGAGTAACTAATCCTAGGACGGGCTAATAAACCTGAAAACTGCCGAACACATTCCAGATTTCTCTAGGTAGAAAGCTAGAAAGAACATAACACAATCTCTTAGGAATCTGCACGCAAGACAGCTAGAAACACGGTACAAACTCATCCAGGAAACCCAATGAGTCATGTACGGTGGTCTTATTGTGTCATATCCTTATTTACAATTCAAACGATAGGTCAACTTTCGCAACACTGTTACCGTACACTAGCAATTGAGCAAACAAGAGCAACGCACAATCAATTGGTAAAAGAACCGCTTAAGCCTGCAACAGTATGCATAAATTAGCATACGAACGTCTTTTCTACGCTGAATAGATAACCATTAACGTTAATTTCCTTTCAGATCGTGTAGAGAATACATTGAGTTTAAAACTAGAAAGGACTCAATTAGCCGCAGAAAGACTGGAACACAGGTTGCATATGCTTCAAACAAATGTACAGGTAAGTTACAAAAGAAGGGCTTAAACTTGGTCAAGATAATTATTATCTTATGTAAATAGCCTACGTGACAAGTGACTTCCCAGCGTTAAATAATCAGCAAATCATTCCTTGCGTAAATTCAGTATACTACCAACATAAACACGAGAACACTTAGTGTGGAAATTCAAGCTATAAAATACCATTGGTTCAGTGTGAATGGCTTTATATAAATAGATGCATTAAATTTATTTCAGGTCACCATAAAAGAGAGTACTGAAAAGATAGAAGGCAGTCAAATGAAAATTGCAGAGTTAACCCGGAATCTAACCACAAATATAGCGGAGCATAAGCATTTATTAGAGAAGGTAAGCATTGATGTCTGTCTACGATCTATTCTTAGCTAGTGATAAGATAAGTTGTAGTACCGGCTTAATTGAAACCAGCGGCTTCCCCGATATTAAAATTGTTATTTTTATCCCATTGAAACCTTAACAGTAATATACGTGGACTAGAAAGGAATCGCTTATTTTACTGATTACTATAGCCCTGTGTATCTGTTGTTACAGGTGAATGGAGCGTATGCCGACACGTGGCACCACACCCTGGTGCTAGAAACCCTCATGAAGGATGGACTGGCGTTAGTGAATGTAACGAGACGCGAGCTGGCAGACGGACTGAGAGCTCTAGCAAGGCGACAGAGAGATGCCAGAATCAATCCCGTCGACTTGGAGGCGATCTTTGCTAAGAAATTAAATGAAAACACTAATAAAATCGACACTAAGGTAATCTAGATACTAATTTATGAACCAAATTATTTGCACTTTTGTAAAGCGTAGTTACTACGGTAATATAATATATTTGAGATTTGATTTATGAATTACGAGAGATTCATATCAAACGGAAATAATGCAATCATAAATAATTACATATTCGATCAATTGCCCAGGGTCAGGTTATGGTATTGGATTGATGTATTATTTTAATTATGAGAGATAAACTAAATGAGGCTAATAATATTCCAAGATACAAAATTAACATTACATAAATGTATACTCATTTTGTGAGTTAACTAATAGATAATTTATTACAGATGCAAGAACTTCTAGATGCACAAAAGCAGTTTGTTGATTCCTGTCAACAGTTTCAACAAGATAGTCCCAAGCAAGTGACCAACATACTGGACAAACTGATTGAATCTCTACTCAAAATGTATGTAGCTAACAGCCGAATATTCAAACTGCTATTTATTTGATAGTAGGGCCCGCGACTTTATACGCGTCGACTTTAATTCTTTGGCTATTAAGGGGAGCCCTTCCATTTCCCGGGATGATTATCATTGATTATTGATCGTGAAATAAACAATCACCATACTAGATCTAATTAAAATCTGTCTGGTGCATTTTCGGATACAGTTTTGAGCCCTCCCACGGGAACCCCACCATTTCCCGAAATAAAAATTATCTTATATTTTTTACCGGGTTATCACTTATTCCCATGCCAAGTTTTATTAAAATCGGTCCAGTAATAAGAAAAATAACTTAAATGGGCGGATTCGGCTTCGTTTTCAAAAATAATGATATTTTTTTTCCTAAAAGATTTACTGTACAGACACGACTAAGTGTCAGCTTTATTATTAACCGACTTCAAAAAGGAGGAGGTTCTCAATTCGGTTGTATTTTTATAGTCACGTTAACTACATTTTTAATTTATCGGTAAGTATATGTTTTCAGAACCAAATCCACATTTCATGAACTGAACAAGATTAGAGACGACATTAAAGAGCATGACAATAAAGTCATAAAATTAATAAACGCACCACGGACAGCGCAGGTAAATAAAGTTTTCGTTACTTTGTGAATACATAAATAAAATGCGGAGATAACATATATTTAAAAAAGCGACCCTACTTTCTAATCCTTGCTTGCATCCATATCCTCGCTACAAGTGATGTTTTTCAAGAACCACAAAGGAAATGGAGGTTTTTGCTTTCATGCTTTTTGTATCATCATCATTATTATCATTTTTTCTCTGTTCGTTCTTTTTTTGCATTTTGTATTAACTTTGTTCACGTTTTTCAATCTAACATTGCTGTAGTATCAGATTGTCAATGTAGTACATAATTGTTGTTAAACCCTAATTCATTTTTTTTGCACTTGCAATAGTCAGATTATTTAGGCACATCAACACCTTTTTTAATTTATAGACTGACGTCACATGTAGACGACTCGAAAGTGCATTCCGTAACACATCCCACACGATACTCAAAGAGAATGAGCTGCGGCAACTGACGGAAAAGTTCGTAGCTCTGACGGACCGCGCGGATGCAGCGCTGCAACGCTTGGAAGCACAATACAAATTTGACGTTGACATTGACGAGCCAATGACTTCGGATGTAACAGACGATGCCGACAAGCTACTACAAAAATTGGAAGGAATCAAGTAAGCCCCTGTGATCATTATATTCATGCTGCCAATATTTAATCGCATCTCAAATTAAAGGGGGTTTATTCTAAACGCCTCATACAAAACATGCAAAATAGTGAAGTATCAAACCGTTACGACTTAAATATTTGAGTAGCGTTTAAGTATTCGGCTTTTCTATGTAGGTAACCTATTTTATGTTAACAGCCCTTAATAACTAAATAAGTAATTCTGTGCTGTGCTACAGGACATAAATATGTAGTTCATGAAGCCGAAAGCCCAAAATAGGAGTGAGGGGTGCGAGGCATTTGCCCAGCAGCGGGTCATAAGAGGCTAATGATATTAATAACTAACCTAAGACTAACGAGAACTTAGTAGTTTTAGGTCGGTCAATTTCATCACAGCGTTTAATTTTCTGAACGGGAGCATGGCAAGACAAAGTTTTTTGTTTGTCTTTTACATGGTGAGCAATGTTGCTGATAATGCTAAACAATATTTACGGGATTACGCTTAATTTATCACGATATTGTTGGAAATCAGTGCCTATCTTTGAAGATAGACAATTCGATCTCTCATATCGGTCATTCGGATTAACTACAAGCCAAAGCGCATGTTTCATAATGTGCTGATTTATTAGCTTATCAATTTATTGTTTAATAACTTATGTGTAACAAATAATCATAACATATGACAGAAGTTGTGGATAGGGTTTATCAGCGCATTACGAAACAGGCCCTTTATAAGTGTGTATGAGGAATCTTGATTTTTAATTATCGTCGTCAATATCATCGCTGTGCGATTATCCCAGTGCAATTCCTATTCGATTCCACATCTATTTGCTTAATTATACATATTGTGAATTACCTATTTTGCTTATTTATTGTTTTCAGTATTGAAAATAACCCGTTTTTTATATGCAACTGGTATATAACTACGAAAAAAAAATCACTAGCACGCAGAGGTGCATGGTAGTGCACCGGCTTTTCTCTGAAGGCTAACTGCCATTGTACAAGCACCCTCCCCTTTAATGCTAGGCTCATTCGCGGTATATAGTCCACCACGTTACGCTAGCTTGGTAAAGCTTAGCAACTGCCACATAGTATTTTTCTTCATTGTATAGCAAGTAATACTCATAATTGAAAATAAATTTGCACATGAAATTCCCACAGGTGGAGCAGGGTTTGAACATGACACCTTGTATCCGAAGCCTGCATTGGACTAACTTGGCTATCACTATATGTATGATACTAAACGATCAAAAATAAATGTTATTATTTGACAACAGTATGACAATAGATATATCTGAAATGTTTTCTGTCCTTGTAAAGTTTACATTAAATATTATTGTCATCAGCAGCGATTCTAACGAAGAGTTCGAGTGGGAGGACGATGAGGCTGGGTACTACGACGATGGAGGAGGCGGCGACATCATGGAGGAGGACAGGGAGATACTGGGGGGCTCGTCACGGACTAAGGTCACAAGCACCACGGCGCGCGCGCTGCACCGGAGACATCTACACAAACATCCTTACGACCGTGGCCCGAATTTAAACAACCCAGCAATGGCATAATATAAGTACCTATTGTAATAAATCTATAATATTAAATTGTGTTTTATTACCCATTCATGTGTATTAGTTGTAAAACTATGGCAAATACACAACATTTCGAATATTTACTATCAGCTCCTGTATCGTAATAAATTATGATTCCTGATGCTGAGATATGACACATACAAAGATGTAAAATTGTATACTGTTTAGCGGATTCATTCCAATAGCCTTCAAAATTACATAATCATTCTATAAGACAGCTTTGTGTTTAAGTTTTTTAAGTGTCTCCAGCTGGTGTTTTGTTTGATTTAGTTTTAATTGTTGACTTACAGGTCCATAAAATACTAAATACCTATAAGCTACAAGGCACTATGAGTAGTACAAACAGACATTTGTATTTTAATGGATCAAAATAATATTCCAATGGTTTAGATTAAGTTGGATTAATATATACCACAGAGCCTGTCCAGCAACACTCAGAATTTTATCAGTTGGAATTTAGAGATAATACAGAGAAAAGCACATTCTCTACTGCATTTTCGATGGTGCTTCAAATCAGGGATTTTTAAATTATTCTATGCATACTCTATAGCTATTTAAATAGAATCTCAATTTACACAAAACATACCTCAAGTTTAGCACTGTTTTGGAATATAGTAAGTGCCTTGTGTGTGAGTTGTGCAAAGCATGAGCCAAGGGTAGCAATCTTCTGCCGAGCACCAAACATAAGGTCTGGCTCTTCATTCTCCAGCTCCACTGAAATTTGTAAAACAATTTCTTTGAGTGTTTAATACATTTAATTGAGCATTCATGAATTTTGATCTCTTATTGTGTTATCTGGGTATTAAAATGGTTCTGTATCTTTCACTCTACATACATTAAAGTCCTGTCTCACAATGTACTGATGAACCACAACTTATTTGACTAAATTTGTACAAATAATCTGTAGAATAAGTTGAGAATAGGGTTGACTGGCATATTGCCTAGCAAACTGTAAAGTCTTTGTCAAGCATTATAATAATAGTCTAGATATTCTTCACAAATTAAATACAAAGATCAAAAGGCAATAAAATACAATGCTATGTTTTAATTGGCCGACTCAAGCAGTTTTGTTTTATATAATATATATATATATATCAAATAATCACTCTAAACTAGCTTTTTCTTGTGAGCAAGTTATGATTAGTATAATAGTAGGAAGATATAAAAATTGAAATAATACTTAGTTACCATGAGACAAAGGCAATATGATTAGTCTACATATATGATCAGATATACAATATAATATATCAAAACTGTAGATAGAAGTTTAATTTTACTACAAGTATTTTTTTTATAAAAAAAAGCAATACAGTAAGCAGTAGTAACCCAATCAATTTCTCTCACAAAACAAGCTAACGCATCTAGAATAAACCAGTTGCAGATATCATATGCCTAAGATGTAAACAAAGTTTTACTTACTTAGGCAAGTGTCTACTTCCACACATGCTTTATCAAATTCCTTTTCTAATAAATCTAACCATCGAAAACCTACTCCGGTAGTCGCCATTTTCACAATAATTTGTTGACAATTTATTGAACGTCAATCTGACAGTACACAAAGCGAGTCAGTTCAGAAACTGACTATTGTTAAATGGAAGTGCACCACAAACGCATCACACATATCATTCATTAGCGGTTGCCCGCGGCTTCGACCATGTAACTATAGATTTTGATCTTCTTCTTTCTTTATGAAATGAAATGCGATAAAATATCGCAATAAAATATCTTTCTATCAGTGAGCTAATTTCCACAATTGGATCGGATATGGCCACGCTGCATGTAGTGTTCTGTACTTCTTTTTTTACGTTAGATTTTTAGGCAATCGGCTAAAGCTATCAACTTTGTTTTAATTTCCAAGAAAATATTATTTGATATATTATGTGTGATATTAACGTACACGAGTGAAGGAAATTAAAATTAAAATAGTATAACTTGACTTTTCAAGATCTCCCAAGATGTCCGGTAAATTTTCTGTTATATAAATGTGAATTACTGGATAATTTATATAAATTAAGAGATTAATTTCATCATCATCATCAATATGATAAGGGGTACTTATTTAAAACAACGCTGAAGATATTTTACTCAACACTGGCAAAAGTGGCACAGTGGGTATTTTGTAGCTCGCCAATTGCGAAAACTAAAAAGAACTTAAATTTCAAATGTTTTAATTTCGTGTTGTAGCTAGATGTAGATAGGTATTAGGACTATTAGGTACTAGCCTAACAGAGAGCGCTGGCTGGTCTAAACAGGGCTCCGTTTGGAACCATAAGGTACGGAAACCTAAAAGGAAATCTACCACCATAAATCGGGATAAATAAATACTTCTTATGCGTATAGCATAAGTATTACCATTTTTATACAAACCACATAATAGCTAGGATGTTTCTTTATGGTAGGTTTATGCTGTAATCAAAGATTTCTAAGTTAAATTTAAAAAAATAGAGGAGGACGATGGCGGTTAATTGAGTCAAATAGTAAATGGGATGACAGAATCAGCACAAGCCAGATTGATACAACTTTTGCATTTTACTGTACAGCAGGGCAAGTAAAATACATATTCCATAAGTAAAAGTCATAAATTTATAAGCCACTTTAATGCAGTAAAGTAGAATATAATTAAAATACAGTTTCTGGCAGTTATTTATTTGAAATTTATTTACAAATAAAGACCTGGTACGTATGAATAATATTTTCATCATAAAAACAACACGCACGCCGTTGCGTAGTAGCTAGACAATAAGTAAACTTATCGTAGATATACTACAAAGTAATTAAATGCTATGCATTAAAATATCGTAGAAGACATGAGTGTAACCACCAATTGCTCTAGAGTTGGACAAAAATCTTGCAAATAGATTTTTTATCGTTTGAATATACCTATTATAAGAGTAGGTAATGCCTGACGACTCTCGTTCCTTATGACTTCGTGTGATCCCGTCTTTTTCACTGACTAGCCAGCAGACGTGTTTCCCTCTGAGCTGGCCGCCAAGAATGTTTTTCTACAGTACGCTCTAAGCTTTTTGATAAGAATTGTAGTGAGTGAGGGAGACTTACGCGCCGAGACTCCTGCCTCGCCGTGGCTACGCCCATTAAAGGCAATGAAAAATATATTTGTGGTGTTAAAGTAGGGGTTTCTTCGTGCGTATGACTATGAACGCAACGTAAAAACGGAGTAGATACGAACTATAATAGAATAGCAACCAAAGTAACCATTGGTGGTTCATCCACCAGGAAACACGCTTCGCGTAAAAGCTTAAAAGCTATGATCGTAGGAAGTGCTAACTAATGAAGATCGTGAATTACTCATGTGATGATCTTACAAATAACTATTTACTAATATTAACACAATTTAAGGAAGCATGCATACAACAGTGTAAAAATATAGGCTTAATAGAAACACTGGCCCAAACCATGCACCTAAACACCGATTAAATGTGTCTTAACTATTCGATAGCTATCCTGCTCATGGTCACATTGATGATATGAGCAAGACAGCAATGTTTGAGTGTGAAATTTAGTTTAATCCGTTCGTAAACAACAGAATCGGTGACACGATTTTTATAAATATAAAAGTGAGTTATTTAGAACATAGAACAAGCGTATTATAATCTAGTAGATAGTTATATGTATAAGTTAAGTAGGTACAGGTCGCAGCAAATAAAATGAGAAACTTTGGCGGCTTTGCGCATGCCTAATTGTTTGAATCGGGCATGCGTAGAGATGCTATCTTATTTTTTACGACCTATACACAAATTGTTACCAATCTACTTTTTTTGAATTAGCTGCAACCGTTACAACGATCGGTGTCGTCACTTATATTTACAAGATAGGTACAGTATTTAGAAATATTTCTAACAGCCCTACACCAAAACGCAAACTCGATTTCTACTCGTTACATTTTCCGTCTTGAGTTGCAACTATTAACCTCATGCGTTACCAAAACCGTAGCCAGGAATTCACATCAGGGGGGTCGAACTCTAGACAAGAGACATTAGTGAGTAGGTACTTATGTATAAAACGGTGGGTTCTCTAAGGCATTTGGCGGAGGTGGTAGTTTGAACCTTAACCCCCTCCCCCCTGCCTAAGGCCTTGTTCCTTAAATAATATCATGTGTGTAAGGGCGTAATTCGCATGTTGTACATAAATCAGCCTAGTTTTTTGTGCTTCGATATAGTGCTCGCGACACTCAGGTCTGTATTATTTCCTCATCTATCATCATCGTATCATCGTTTCCGTATAGACAATCCACTAAAACTGACAATTACGATGCCGTTGCCATTTAATTATTAATCAATTTTGTTAGCAGACTTGGAGTCCGGTATTAGTGCCAAGGTGCGCCTAAACGCAGTAGGTAAGCTATGTTTCATATTTCACTTGCAGACGCTAGTTAGGTAACAACAACGAAACAATAGAGCTAGTTTAAGTACCATATAGCCATATACTGTATCGACCTGTGTGCCAACGAAACAAGCAATTATGTTACTTGTCTGATAATACTTAAGGTCCAACGTCTTGGTTGGAACCACCTACTCTTTATGATGGGTATTAGATAGTTGTATCTAATTATAGTAGTAAAGGTTGACAAGTACGTCTCACACAAGGCCACGACGAATGCAGCTTATAAGGGACGTTAATTAATCGTTTAAAATATACGTTACCGACACTATATTACCTAATTCCCTGGTCTTTATAAGACCAAACGCTCTTTTGATATAAACGATTAAAAACTAATATAAATTTGGTAAAAACAACCTCAACATCCCTCATAAAATGAAGGATAGAGAAAAAATATAGCCAGAAATCAATGGTTCTAGTTAGAGTTCCCATAATTTTTACATGTTACTACAGCATTTATGTTTTAAATCGATTACGCTGTTTGAATAGGTATGTAAGTACCTAATTTAATAAATATAAGAGAGCCCAATCTATTAAGTAAACATGTAATTATTATTAATTTGATATAAGTCATTGGTAAATATGATATCATCGTTCCAATTAAAAACGGCAGTAAGAAATGTAGCTGAAGGAGGCTTAACTGTCAGAAGACAACGGTACTTATTTATTTAGACTTCAGGTTCAAAACTCTTCACTACCACGTCCGAAATAAGACCAGTTAAATTCTTTGATTACTTATAACTAGGTTCACGAACAAAATACATTGATACACACAATAAAGGATTTTTTTCTTTACACTGTAGGTATGCAACAAATAAGAAATATTTTATATTTTGTCTTATCTACATGACCTCCGCATGTCAAGTAAACACTGTACTGAATATAACTAACTTGAGAAAGAAAGGTGTCAGAATATTTTATTAATATAAATATACTTGAGTAAAAAAAAAACATAAACTTCGGCTCTTAAATTACAACAAACGTAGGTACTAAATACAATCGCACAACATATTAGAACCTACACACAGGGCATTGGGAATTTATACATTTATATACAAAATGAAATCCGACTATAATATGACTATAATTGGGCAACCTAAAATATTATCTTGCTATGTAGGTACCCACTTATTTCACTGCGAGATATCTGTGTTCCAGGCTTCTTTAAATTTCGACCTACTTGATACAAACCAAAGAATATGTATGTATAGTAACGCGATTACTAACGACTTATGTTATCGTTTGCTATTTTTTCATATTATTTTGATCATTTAATGAAAGTAGGATAGTACATTATCACATAACGTCCTACATCTATGACATCATTTTGTCTTAGATATTTAATAATTACGTAATCTGACCAACGTGAGTATACATCTTTATTCGTAAAATCTGACCCAATAGCATCTTGTATAGAAATCTCGAAAAAATGGTCTACCCCATACAAATCAGATTAACTGATTGAGTAAAATATAGAAAAACATTTCTTTTTGTTTTCTATTTACATAGGGTGAAATCACCTTTTCATTCAATTTAATTATTTCGTTAAATTTTATGATTTCATGGCATCGCAATTGACACTTATGACCAAATTTCCAGAGTAAATTAACATGGTCAAATATTTAAATTATGACGCCATTTTTATGCCATTGAGAGTCATTTGCGTCAGCAGACTTGACGCTCAGTGAAATAATTTTCAAAAATTATTTTAAAAATAGAAATTTCCGATCAGAAAAAAACGAAAGAAGTAGTTCGCTGTAATGTGACGTAACATCCCTACTACGTGTTTTCTCCACAAATAAAATTTAAAATTAATATCGAGACGAAATTAGAAAACATCTTTCACAGTAACTAGTTTAAAATATTATTATTAATAGTATTAACAGACAATTGAACCTTGTACAGAACAGGCCAAGGATTTAGTCTGCTCTGTACCAACCCTCCGCACGGTATCTTTGACGGACTAGCCTGTAGCTAGATAGACAGATTTAGTAAGGAGCGCACCATGCCGTCGTCCGTCCGGCCCGTACCAAGTTCAATCGTCTGTGTAAAGAACATACTATAAAGAACACAAGTTTTGTTTGGTTATGTATATTAACAGTTAGGGTTTAATATTCAGTGGATGAGCTTGTTTAGCTTTGTTCATATAAATTATGTCCAACACAGCATGTATCCACAAAATGGGAATGTGAACAGCACAATATAAACTATTCACCCACTAGGATGTTTTAACTTTATTAACACCCAGAGTACTATCAGTTAGTTGGTACATAGGATTATTATAAATACATAAGTAATAATTTCATGCATTGTTTTAATAAAGCTTACCAGTAATGTGTTTACTACACATTACTAGTAGTCCCCTTAGCCCCTCTAACTAAGCCAAAGCTCAGGCTAGAAGCGGGCTCACATCAATAGTTTAATGGCTTGTGTGGGAACTGAAACCTGAAACTATTAATTATGAGGGTCGCCTGTCTAACCACTAAGCTAGTAACACTTTAAATTATATTAAACATTGATATTTACGGTATGCATTAAACGCCATCAGCTTGCTGTGCTTATGAACACTACAATTCAATCACTTTAGCTTAAGTAAATAGCACTGAGTTCAGGAAACAAATATTCATTAAGAAATAACACATCCATTCTTGTCTGGTATATGTCCATCTGATCTCTCTATCTCTGACAGTATAGCATGGAACATATCTGTGACTGACTGAAATTGGACATAAGAAAATGTTTATTATGAGTATATTATTATTATTCATACAAAGCATAATAAAATAATATCTGAATGTTAAACATATATTTAATAACTATACCAGATGGTGTGTATTTCTGTGTTCCACACTATGCGCATACAGGGGCACATGGTAATCATTGCTTGTGAAGAAAAAGTTGAAAATAGGGTGTCCAGCCAAACATAGACTGAAGACATACTGTAGACTCCGTATATCAGATTATGGAAACAAACATAATACATACTATATATTCAAAAGTTGAAATTAAGAACTCACCTCATTACGTTTAGCACTGGTCTCAACAAATGCAGCATTCCACCGTTCTGCCAGTCTTTTGCCTTCCTCGGTGCTAATCTTTCTTTCCAGATGAAGATCTGTTTTATTACCGACTAATACAATGGGAACACTAAAAACATATTTAATTTTTATAAATATATTTTAAAATATATTTTAAAATTTATTTTATAGTATTTTATGTTTAAATTATAACACAGTAGAATATCATTATTCTGTCACCTCTGCAGGTGTTAGACTACTGGATTTAATCAAGAGTAGAACAATGCTATATGTATCAAGCATGAGAAGATAGGGTCATGTAATATATGTACTTGACCTTTATGCATATTAAAAAAACTTTAACATAAGGATATGGTTAAGCACAGTTTTCAAACAATATAGATAAAACAAATAAAAAATACTCACTGTATTTTACCAATCATATCCAGTAGTTTGTCATAAATAATTTGCACTATTTGAAAGCTTTTACTGGATGTGATAGAGTAAACCAGAACATAGCCATGAAAATCCATGCTGTACTGAAGTGGGAATATACTGTACTCATCTTGGCCAGCAGTGTCCACAAGCTTCACTTCATATTCAGTGGAATTCAGCCTGATAAATTTTGTGAATGCTATGAAATCAAAAAAGTTATTTTAGATTCTTTTACAGGATTCATATAACCCCCCCCCCCCCCCCCCTAAATTAAAAAGTCAACACCTGGTCATAATAAATTCATAAATATACTAATATCTAATATCCCTGGGCTAATATAGGTGAAATATCAAAAGATTATAATAAGTCTTTTTGAGAGCACATTTTTTATGTAAGTCGCAAGACGCACTTTCGTCAACTCATAAAAAACAACAACACAAAACCACTTACTATTTTCAATAGTAGGGTCATACGAATCGACGAACTGCCCTTCTACGAACTGTATGATCAAAGATGATTTACCTGAAAACGTTTCCTATTATTAAATACAACGTCACTAAGAAAAAATATACGCACAATGCTTTGAAACGATAACTTTACCCACAGAACGATATCCCATCATAGCAATCTTTCTCTGTTTGGAAGGCATTTTCTAATATAATTATTTCTTCCACCAAATCTTATAAAAAAGTCATACAAATTTAATTTTTGTTAAAAACAAGAATTCATTTTCTTTCTTCACGGCAAGACTTTTCTTTTCGCCTGTTTGATTCTGAATTGACAATTAAATTTTGACAGTAAATTGTTCGCATTATGTCGAATTTGAAGATGAAATAAAACATTTGCTTTGATTTGATACGAAAACTAGCTAAGATCTATTAAACTCATAAAGGAAATTATTTCAAAAATACTCGTGTATTTATTAATTCCATACTAAAACCGAAATTACCCAGCAAAGGACAAGTACCCAGCGCACTCAAACAAAAAAGGCTGATACCAAAAATATATATATCTTTCTCAACGTCCTGCTGCACCTGCGCCTAATATCGTTAATTAGTCCATACATACCTTGGTATAACGCAAATAACCATGGTATAAGCAGTAAACGATGGAGCCATAAAAATCAATTGGAATTGGAACCATGGTATAGCGCATATCTTTCTTTAGGACATGAAATGCGATGACATAAAATGAATATGAATATGGCCTCATCCACAACTTAGTGGGCATTTTGACAATGTCAAGTGATAACTAACAATAACACATCAATAAAATCACATTATAAATAAAATAATACATGTGACATGAAGATATTTATGAAAATGATATCGTTATACACATCACATGTCTATTCATCTATCTATGTGACTACTAGGAGCACTGTTTGTGATAGCGTGACAGAATGTGGACAGACCATTATGTTCATAGCATAGTGTAACTTTATTATTTACTCTACTTTCTCTATGTGACAAGAACGTAACAAAACAAGCTGACTGCCGAGGGAGGACCGTCTGTGGTTTTGATCACTGCAGTCAGATTTATTTTACTCTTTGAGTCAGATATAGTTTTCTTACTTGACTGTGGATATAATAAATCAATTTTTATCGTATACAGACAGTCAAATATTTATCCGTTGACGATTGTTGTGAATACCATTTTATAAAAAAAGGTTACTAATTATATCATATCCATTATCTATAATTTTATAATAACTTCGTATAATAAACATGTAGGAAGTGTAAATTTTGACAATGATTCATCAACAAGTTCAAGGAATTTTCGTTATGATTATGATTACTTGTTGCTGGTGATCGGTGCTTTATCCAAAGCTTATTCATTAACTAATATTTCATGTTTCAATATAGCATAATGGCTGCAAACATACCTGAATGCCCACCCAGTTTGAAATCAATACAACATTATTTGAAGACAGCAGCAGAACATGATAACAGGGACGCTATTGTGGCCTATTGGTGTAGGCTACATGCATTACAAGTGGGCCTTAAAATCACTAATAAGAAAACACCAGAAGAAACAAAACTCCTAATGGGTAAATACTTACATACTTAAGTAAATTGCTAACAGGATAGGTTGATCTCATCTTAGTCACCCCATTATTAATTACTTACAGCTCTCATGGACTGCTTGGAGGAATGTAAAAAAGTTAATAAAGATAATGAAGCAATTACAAATGAAGTTGCTGCTCAAGCACATCTTGAAAACTATGCGTTAAAATTATTTTTGTATGCAGATAAACAGGATAGAGAGCAAAATTATGGGAAGTAAGTCATATATATATCATGTTATCCTAACTATTTATGCAACTTCATTTTAACACAACTGTATCTTTTGACAGAATAGTTACAGTTTGCATATTTGTAATGATTACATTAGTGAGTATGGAGCTGCAAATTTATTTTTCTGCATATCGCTTTTTACATATTGTTACATCACATCTCGTCATGTTTAGAGTAGCGCACCATTGTAATGTTTGCTCGCCATTGAATTCTGCATTATTACATTACATGCAATTGCTTCTGCTCAGTAGGTACCTGACTTATGGTTTATACTTTGGGCCACATGTGCATAGATTGTTTTGCAAATAAGCTAAACATGTGGTCTCGTTTTTCTAAGTATAAGATTTGATATGATCTCTTTTCGGCTAGCAGGAAGATCCAAATATTATCTATACTTAGATAAATGAAGAACATTATTACATTATTACAACATTGGAGTAGAACAAATATAGTTTTATATTTTTTCATCTCTATAAATATATAGTCATATATAGAAATGACAAAAGCTTTATTAACAACATTGTTAAATGGTTTCAGGAATATAGTGAAAGCTTTCTACACAGCTGGAATGGTTTATGATGTGCTCACCACATTTGGTGAACTAACTGATGAAGCAGCACAGAACAGGAAGTATGCAAAGTGGAAGGCTGCTTACATACATAACTGCCTGAAAAATGGAGAGACTCCTGTCCCTGGTAAGACTTATACAAAACCACTCATCAGCCCCCTGTTGGGCACAGGCCTCCCCTCAATATGAGTTAGATGTTAGCAATTCATCCATTGATATGAATGTAGTTCTCTTACATATTTTTTCAGGACCACTACAAGAAGAGGGTGATGATGATACAGGAGCTACTGGAGGTGACAATCAACCGGCACCTTCCAGCTTCCCTTCGGCGCCGGGAGTACCGGGATTCTCGCCTGTATCTCCAGCAACCCCGCCCACAGTACCAACCAGCTTTAATAATTTTTTACCTGATCCCAATGCAGCAATGAAGGCAGCTTCCCAACTTCCTCCTGTGCCTTACACTCCGGACCCTAACCCTGGCGGCTTTGTGCCTTACGATCCCTTGCAGCAACCTCAACTGCCACAACCACCTGTGTACAGTGATATTACCTTACCAACACCTCAGCTAACCCCTGATCAAGTTGCTAAAGCCCAGAAATACTGTAAGTGGGCCAGTAGCGCCCTGAATTACGATGATATGAAAACCGCCATAGGTAATCTGAAGAATGCACTTGAATTGCTTCAGACCGGCCGTGATCCAGCTTAAGATGTGACCAGAAATTGGTATGTGATTCTGGTTAATATTAAGTTTATTTGTTATGGAATTGACAAATCTTTTATGAAAACTGAACTAACTGCTAAACATTATTGTGGGCGAAAGTATTAATTTATCATATTACAAATTAGCATATGTGCTTATGCTTACACTCAATTGTGACCACCCTACTTAGGCTTTAAAAATAAATATATTGAGCAAAATTATTATGCATGTAAAAAAATCCAACCTTATAACATAACTTGTTGTAGATATATTAAGAAAATAATTATTTATACAGAGTTACAAATGTAAAATCAATATTAAATATTTGAAAGTGTAATGGTTGTATAGTATTTTCATTTATTTAAGTGACAAGTATTATCATTTAAATTGACTAAGTATATAATACAAATATTGTGTTATATAGCATTTATATATTTTTTATACATAGGTTGGTGACTACATTTGGTACGAAAATAAAACATATACATTATAATTTCCATTTATTCACAGATCACTCTAATGTCACATCACACAGCACATAATTAATATACAATAATTGATTATACTGATAAAACTTTTTGAACACGAAATTAGTATGACAATTAGGAATTAATAAGCATTGTGTGTACGGTACCTCCAACAAGTACAAATAATAATAATTAAAATTGTTTAACATGTATCATCTCTCATACCAGGTAAAAGTATATTAAAAAGCTTGCGTTTTACTTTTTACGACTACGATTGAGCAAACAATATTTCTTAAAAAAATTATAAGTGCTCTTGTTAATTATACATGTCTCGTGCATCATACATTGTCTATTCTACCAATACGCCTTGGCAGTTATTTTCCGAGCTTAAAGTACACATAGTTGTCTCTCGTACATACAAAATGAACCTAGCATGTATCGCTTAAATTAATATCACTTTTAGGTACAAATTACGCATTCTCTCGAAGCGCATTCACCTAGGGGAGTAGATATAAACTAAAATATTGTATTCATGCTCTATTTTTAAACCCAGGGGAGCGGTTTGAAATTTGCACTAATGAGGTATTTTGGACAATTAAGTTGATAATATAAATTGATTCACAATTTGACTAGTAAAATCACAGTATAATTATATATCTAAGTATACTTATTAAAAAATCGAAATGGTGGCCGCTCTCACGGGTCGTTCAGAGTAAGTGTTCAATACGAACAATATTCTCGCACATATTGCTCCCATCACAAAATTTAGGTCTTATTCTCTCTTGAGTCCATTGCCGTTCTGTGTAGCCGCAGAACTCTCAATTTCTTCACGACGACTGATTTGATACCTGTTTGAATCAATTATAACACTGTTAATCCTGCATTTACAGATTCCTTCATTAGCAGTTAAAGTCTTAAAAAATCATCATATCAAGTTCAGGTCATAAGTTAAGGCTGCAAAAATAGCATGGCCTTTGCCCAGCGGGATAATAATAGTTTGTTTTGTTTACTCTTTGGTAATTTTACATTTTGCGAGTAAATTGTCCGATCACAGAATCGTGAATATAAAGTTGTGTTAAGAATGATCAATAGCTCGTGCTCTTTCGCGAATATTAGATCCTGGGACATATTATAAATTGAATGAATCCCATCTCATTATAATGTCGACTGTTCGGCACTCCAATCGACTGGAAAATATAGGTATTACTGCGCGACAAGGCGGCTCGTCATCGCGGATTCCCTGGCACAGAGCCAGGCGATGCTAGTTTGCGATAGCTCATTTTATTTCGTAGCTCACGTTGATATTGAATAAAAAATAGTCGTGGTGCATGGATCTTATACACCGAAAATAAGTTCAGAGTTTGTGCTGTGGAATTGGACTTGACATTTTAGAACTTCATGTTCTTTACATTTAGGATTCTGCTGTATCGATGTAATAAATCATTCTTGCAGTCTAAGGCAATATAACACTTACTACATTTAACGACTCTCACCACTCATGTGTGGTTGTTACTATCTCAATCCGTTTGTTTTCTTTACGCTTTGTTTGATGTTTGTAATCCAGGTTTTGTAATATTTACGCCCGTCGTGTTGTGACATGGATTTTGCGAAGATTGCTGATCATCGTTGATGTAATTTTTGCCTACCCACACACCGCACACCGAATATTACTTTGCATAAACATCGGATTAAATGAGTGAACATTTGATTCACAATTTATGAAGGATATAAAAGGGTAGTTTCTCGGTTGTAATGTAACTAAGGAGAATGGCTGGTCATGCCTGCCAGATCTGCACAGCAGGCAGATGGGTGACTTTCACCATAAATAGGCGGGTGTCCCGCACTTTTTTTCATCTATTAAGTAGTTAGATATATTACCAAACAACGAGTCTTCCACTCAGCATGAAGAAGAATACCAACGCCGGCGCACAGCGATCGAATGGATCGCCTACCATGAGGTGGGAGTACGCTGCTAGTATCATCAGTAGCAACAGCCCTATGTTTGCTGTGTTTTTCAGTTTATCTGAAATGTTAAATATACATGAGAGTGCAGAGAGAATACAGCCGTATGCAAGTGTGGTTTTAATAAATTAAAATCAGATACATAATATTGTTACAAGAAGTAGAAATACGCCCTAATAAATATATAATTATGACAATATTTATTGTCGTATTCCATTTAAAAATAACCGTAGTTTATTCTATTGGTATTCAAAACTAGTTCAATGTGTTTGCATATTAATGCGTGTGACAAAATGCACCTGCAAATTTGAAGCGTAGGATTGTATATAGTTATGGTATAGTCCGTAGATAGATAGGTAAAAATATATTTCCTATTGAAAACCTAAATTACCAATACACCAATAGTTTTCGACGGTTTATTTACTTGCGAGTACCCTACAAACTTTTTCTATATCTAATGATAGGTACTATAAGTATATTCAACTAAATTGGGATGTAATGGAAAGTGCATTGATGTGTTTATACTTTTAATGACCCTATCGGGTGGGAGGTTTTTTTTTTATTACATTATATGCAAGTATTTGATCTCGATCTCACCTGATGGTAAGTGACGATGAGATCTGCGATGGAGCATACTTGCCTAGGCAGGAAGGCGGCAGTAGATAAGAGACGCTACATTCACTAGGCACATGCAGCGCAACTGATCTGACCCGCCATCCATGAATGGCAACACCGAACATCATGCCGGAACACGGCTAGGCCGCTTGGCGACATGACTTTGTTCAGTGGGTGGTGACTAGCCATGGCCGAAGCCTACCACCAGTAAACAAAAGTAAAGTAAAGTAGTTATGTTACAAAGATCAATGTGTAACATGGCAAATAACAACCTCAGATCTGTGTGAATATAACAGGTGTACTTACGACTGGGTAGAACTGCCAATACCAAGCCGAACAATATTTCAAGTGCGCCCACACCCCTTCTATACCATTTCGAAGGTAGTTTGAAGTCCAACATATCAGAGAATGGGAATACTTTTGCATATCGAACATATTCTTTTCTCTGGAACAAATTGTAATGGATGAATCTCAATAAGCCATTTAACATATAAAATGGGATACCAATATGGACTGCTGCGAACTAGTAGTAAACAGAGTACCACTGAAATATACCTAATGTTTGTGGGATGGAAATAGGTACTCTATTTTCCAAGAAAAACTCGTCTAGCCTACCTAAAACGACTTATGATTTTAGCATTTTGGCTGTAATCAATATACATAGAATACCGCAATCGATCAAGGCCAAAACGTCTGATACGTGCGATTTTTACTCCAATCACGAAGTGAATTAGAATAGATATTCCTAGTGTAATATTATTAATGCGTATTACAGATACGATACGTAAGGAAGGAGCATAGTATGAATGACTTTAAACTATGCGAGATATGATTAATGCGATGGGATATTTAAGTATATCTACATTGTACTGAAATGAATCAACATATGTTCCTACGGAATATAACGGTCAGTTACCGTTAGTGTGCCATCTTAACAAATATTTGTAGCCTAGAGAGTGGTAGCAAGCTTCTAAGCTGACTGATAGAAATGAGGAGAGCATAAAGATATCAAACTTTAATAACACGAGCTCAACCCCTTGAAGGACAAGGAGAACTTGTGTTGTGAAGTACCTACCTAAATACTACAGCTTGAAGCGAGCATCAAAATCTTGGCAATCTCTCTAGCCTTAACCTTACAATGAAATTCCTATAGCCGTGAATTATTTCTGTGCCAAGTGAGGGTCAAATAGAAGTGGTATACCAAGAGTTTGTGGTAAATACACATTTTACAGACGGCTGACACCGCACAATATCGCGCGTTGTACCCTTATTTGTGTTATCCAACTAGATGTTGTCGTCGGTCTTGGTTCGTATGGGCCACGACACGAACTAACACAGCCACCACAATGCATTTCATTTGGGTTTAATTTAGTGTTATTAGCAAATCTGGCAACGCGGCATGTGTTACCAGGGTTACCAGATATTATGAAATGAAAAACGTCATGCCAATAAATAAATCGCCTTGAATTTCGGTATCAAGGGTATTTAAAATCACTGATTGTTTACGATGAAAGAAACGATCATTCAGCAACTGATGGTACCTGCCTACTGTTAAATTTATAACGAAATTACACATTTGGTACAAGTAGCGACATCTACCAGTAAGCTGTCATTCATTGTATTGTCTTTAGGTTATAATAAAAAAGTTTGATATAGTCTGTTACTAAATAAAATGGCTTCCCTAGCGTGCCGCTATTAATTAAACAGTGTTTTAATAATAGGTTATGGGCCCAGTCCCATAATTAGAATAGGGCAGTATAAACGATTAGATTAGTTTAGCTCTAGATTATTCGCGTATCGGTAAACATGAGTTCGAGTTTTGTCATCAATGTGCCGAAGTTGAAAGGCCGGGATAATTATTCAGATTGGGCTTTTGCGGCAGAAAACTTACTCGTGTTGGAGGGAATGGACAGTTTCATCAAGAAAGAATCGTCTGATGAAAGTGCCGCTAGTGATGCAAAAGCCAAAGCAAAATTGATTTTGACGATTGATCCAGCATTATATGTGCACATCAAGGAGACAAAGTCTACGAAAGAGTTATGGTCGAAATTGAAATCGTTGTTCGACGACTCAGGATTTTCGAGAAGGATTACTTTACTCCGTCATCTTATTTCAATAAGGTTGGAAGGATGTGAGAATATGACGAGCTACGTCTCACAGATAGTGGATACATCTCAAAAGTTAAGTGGTACGGGATTCAACATAAATGACGAATGGGTTGGCTCATTATTGTTAGCCGGTTTACCAGAGCATTTTTCGCCGATGATCATGGCGATCGAACATTCGGGGATTAGCATTACAGCAGATACAATAAAAACGAAATTGCTCGATATTGAATTTCCCGCCATAAATGAAACCGAATGCTCTGCATTAGCTGTAAAAGGTTGGCAACGCCACAGAACAAAATTTGGTAAAGGTGGCAGCTTGGGAAATAAAGGCGGTAACGGCAGCGGACCATCGACTACAAAAACGTCAAATGTCACTTCAGATAAGGTTATAACTTGTTATAAATGTAAACAAGTTGGACATTATAGGAATCAATGTCCTCAGATTGTTCACAAACCACCGATTATGAAACAGTCTAACGCATTTAGCGTTGTTTTTCTAAGTGGAAAGTTTAATAGAAGTGACTGGTACGTCGATTCGGGCGCAAGTATGCACATGACACCGAATGAGACATGGCTGAAGAAGATGCAGTCAAGTTTATCAGCACATGTTATTATCGCTGATAAGACGGAAGTCCCAGTTTCATGTAGTGGTGATATAGATATTACTACCAGTTTTGATTATGAAGTAACTATTAAAAATGTCCTATGCGTGCCCAGTCTCACAACTAACTTATTGTCTGTTAGTGAATTGATAAGAAATGGAAATAAAGTCACGTTTGATAAGAACAGATGCCATATAAGAAACAAGGAAGGAAAAATAGTTGCAGAAGCAGTATTACATGATGGTGTGTACAAACTGGAAGTTAAGAAACAAGATTGTTTACTGGCAACATCTTCAACAATGGCTGGTGACTTGTGGCACAGACGGCTTGGACATATTAACAGCAGTGACATGAACAAAATGAAAAGTTTGGTGGTTGGTTTGAACTATGATACATATTCTGTAAGTAAGTCTGTATGTGAAGTTTGCTGTGAAGGAAAGCAATCGAGGTTACCCTTTAAAAATGCAGGTACTCGAAGTTCAGATATACTACAGATCATTCACTCAGATATATGTGGACCGATGGAGTGCAACTCTATTGGAGGAGCCAGGTACTTTCTATTATTTATAGATGACTACAGCAGAATGACTTATATATACTTTTTGAAGGCAAAAAGTGAAGCATTACATCATTTTAAAGAATTTAAGTCAGTAGTTGAAAATCAACAGAACAGAAAGATAAAGATATTAAGGACAGACAATGGTTGTGAATACTGCAGTATGGATTTTGAGAACTTTCTTAAAACAGAAGGCATCATTCATCAAAAGACTAACCCCTACACACCTGAACAAAATGGGTTGTGTGAACGGGCCAATCGAACTATAGTCGAAAGAGCGAGATGTCTGTTATTTGAGGCAGATTTGCCAAAGAAGTTCTGGGCAGAAGCTGCAAACACAGCTGTGTACTTAAAAAATAGATCTGTTGTATCCGGCTTAGAGAAGACTCCATATGAAATATGGACTGGGAATAAACCGGATGTTGGACACATTCGCATCTTTGGTAGTCCTGTTATGGTACATATACCGAAAGAGAAAAGACTGAAATGGGTCAAGAAGTCGAAAAAGAATATACTAGTTGGTTTTTCAGAAAATATAAAGGGATACAGGATATATGATACAATTAAGAATAAAATAACTACCAGTAAAGATGTAATAATATTTGAAAATCCAAAGGAAACTGAAGAAAAAGTTAATATTTTATTGGATAATGCAGATTCAGTGGGGGAAGTCGTGCAGGTGAAACCAGATGAGATCAGGTTGCGTGACAGATCCAGTTCCAGTGAATCTGACTATGCTGATGTTGAAGATCCAGAAGATCCAGAAGAGATCTTGGATGAACCAGTACCTGTCAGTTTAAGGGAACAAGAGCAAGTTAATGTTTCGGAGACAAGACAGGAAAGAGTAAAGAGACAGATCAGGAAACCAGCGAGGTATGGATTTTTTAATGGTTGCACCACAGATACTCCAGAGGCTGCAGAGATGACATATGCTGAAGCTGTCACTGGACCGGAGAGCGAGCAGTGGAAGCAGGCCATTGCTTCAGAGCTGAAATCGTTTGATGAAAATAAAGCATGGGAAGTGGTGGATAAGCCAGATCAAGCTACTGTGGTAAAGTGCAAGTGGGTGTTTAAAAAAAAGTTAGACCAGTGTGAAAAAGTGAGATATCGTGCGCGTTTAGTAGCTAAAGGCTACACCCAGAAAGCCGGAATAGACTATAAAGAGACTTTTTCCCCAGTACTTCGTTACTCAACACTAAGACTTATGTTTGCATTAAGTGTCAAATATAACCTAGATATAACTCATCTTGATGTTAACACAGCGTTCTTAAATGGATATTTAAATGAAACTGTGTATATGAACTTACCAGAAAATTTTGTGTGTAATGATAGAGAAAATAAAGTCCTAAAGTTGAATAGGGCAATTTATGGCTTAAAACAATCTGCTCGGGCTTGGTATGAGCGAGTAGATGATTGTTTACAAAGCTTAGGTTATAAAAAATCTTTGTATGAGCCTTGTTTGTTTGTCAAACAGAATGAGAAAGTTAAAACATTTGTTGCTCTATTTGTCGATGATTTTTTTTTATTTTTTCTGACTGTAAAAATGAAACTGAATGTCTCAAGACTGAGTTAGGTTCAAAATTTAGGTTAAAAGATTTAGGAGAAGTCAGACAATGTTTAGGTATGAGAGTTAAAAAGGAAAATAATACTTTAATTGTAGATCAAGAACAATTTATTGAACATTTGTTAAAAAAATTTAATATGGAGAATTGTAACCCAGTAAGTACACCAATGGAAGTAAATTTAAAGCTTGAGAAGGAAAATATTTGCTCTACTCAGTATCCTTATCAGCAATTGATAGGAAGTTTGCTTTATTTGTCAATACTTACCCGTCCAGATATATCTTATGCGGTTTGTTACCTCAGCCAATTTAATAACTGTTTCAGTGAAACGCATTGGAAGCATGTAAAACGAATACTAAAGTATTTAAAGAAAACAAAACACTTTGCTTTGAAATATGTTAAAGATGATTTAGATTTAGTAGGGTATGTAGATGCTGATTGGGCATCAGATTGCTTAGACAGAAAATCTTATACTGGATTTATGTTTAAAATGTCCGGCAGTGTAATCTCATTTGAATGTAAGAAACAGACAACAATAGCTTTGTCCAGCACAGAGGCTGAATACATGGCCATTTGTGAGGCAACTAAAGAAGCCACTTACTTAAAAAATTTAATGTTTGAATTAAAATGTAGAAATGAGTTACCTGTATGTCTTTATAATGATAACCAAAGTGCTCAAAAATTAACTAAAAATTGCGTATTCCATAGGAGAAGTAAGCATATTGATGTGAGATTTCATTTTGTAAGAACAGCTGTTGAGAATAATATTGTAAAAATAGATTATTTGAATACAAATGATATGCCCGCTGACATACTGACAAAGAGTCTATGTTCTCAGAAACACTATAAATTTATTGAACAGTTTGGTATCACGGATTTGTAACTTAATTTGTCTGATTTGCTTATTGTAATGTAATATCATTTTTTTTATGGTGTTATTTCGTTAAGGGAGTATGTTAAATTTATAACGAAATTACACATTTGGTACAAGTAGCGACATCTACCAGTAAGCTGTCATTCATTGTATTGTCTTTAGGTTATAATAAAAAAGTTTGATATAGTCTGTTACTAAATAAAATGGCTTCCCTAGCGTGCCGCTATTAATTAAACAGTGTTTTAATAATACCTACCTTGTTTACATACCGTCGAATATAACTAGCATGTACCTACTTAGTAACATATTATAAATGCCAATAGGTACCTACGTGGTTAAATATTTATTTGAATAGATATTCAGCTACTACATACATACACAACCATAAAGAACTGTCGTTACAGCGACTATTTATTAATTTGTACTTGTAGTCTTGGTATTTTAAGTCGAGTTTTTCCACGCTAATTTGTCAAGGCAATTAGTTTTTTTTATTTTTATGGTTTTACATTAATATCTTCAATGTTTTATAGCTGCTTCAACTAAGCTAAAACTTGTGCTAGGCGGGGGCTCACCTACACAGTTAAAAGGCCAGGGTTTCCATCGGTTACGATGGCGACCTCTCGAACCACTAATCCATTTACGCTTTATCCGTTGGCGCAACTCTGTACAAATTTTCTAAAAAGATCAAGATGTTTGTACGGACCATTCCCTTTTATATTGAAGTCGTGCAGGCAAGTCCTTAAAAAAACCTTACCTACCTATGTAATGTTCTCCAAATTGGTTAAGAGTTACAGAACGCCATCTACGGGAACAAACACGAGATTCTAAGATCTGTTGTACCTAGGACAGCTTTCAATAAGTAGCAAGTCATATCAGCAAAGAATGCAAAGCAATTATTTTAAGCATTATTTTATTCCTATGCGGATATGTCGATATAATTACATCTTTATTGAATAATGCATTTGAGCAATTATAGGTTCCTACTTACGCCAATAAATACATAATGCATGAAAAAATTAGCGCGGCTCCTGGGCCGCGGCCTAGTTAAGCTGTCGCTCCAAGACGACTCCGTGGTAGTATTAGGCGGCCAGCCAAATACGAAAATAGCAAGCTACATCGCTCTGCCGCAAAATTCCAAATGCACCTAGCGACCTTTTAATGATCGTCTGCTCGGAAACTATAATGAATAAAATACACTTACCAAATCTTTATGTAATTCCTTCGAAATAAATGGAGTTAGTTTTGTAATTCCCACAAATATGAAAAACACACCTAAAAGGATTGACAAACTTTTCAGCACGATGGAACCCATTTTTTTATCGAACGCACTGTAGTAAATTTCGGCACACTAACATTTATACCACGAACATTATAATATCCAGATACCATATATAATATTACGTAACCGTCATTTTGGTTTTCTCTGTGCTTATAAATAATAAATTTGTTTTAGATTACGACAAAACATTAGTTTAATAAGAAGAAAGTAGGTACACTTTGTTAAGTGTAAAAATACTAGGGAAGTTAGAAGCAAAACACGTTTCGCGCCGGCGCGAAAAAATCCATACCGACCGAGCTTATATCTGTGTTACCAGCTATTATATGGTTACCAGGGTAAAAAATAAACGTAATGGTTTGCTGTCATAAATATACGGATATGTTTTTGTGTTTAATAAAGTCGGCTGTACAAGTTTTCAAAGCATCGAAAACTGTTGTCATTATTTCATATCTATCATTAATAATTCATAGCGGGAACATACAGTCATCCTCTGCATTATTATTGGGAATAGATGGATATTACATTGACTTTTTGGCGGGAAATTGAACAGTGAAGTTATGGATTGTTTTATTTTCTGAAAATTGTGTTTCTTTGATATATAATGTGTAATTTTAGAGGGATGACCAAAGGACCAATGTGTGTTCATAAATGTGCATGAGTGAAGGAAATTAAAATAAAAAATGTATAGCTTGACTTCTCGAGTAAATTTTCAGTAAGTTTCCACAGCTTTACTGATAGGGTTTCATTTTATCATCATCAACATCATTATTATCATCATGGGTACCTATATTTAAAATAACAAAGATTTTACTGGTAACTGGAAAAAAATGCCTCTATTTTGTAGCCGATTGCGAACATATAAAAAGAAGTAAAGATATGAAATTAGCGACTGTATGCCAACAGGCCTATTGCGATAATATTATTATATGGCAGTAATTTCGACCGTACCGAATCCCAAAAAGTAGATAGCTACACCAATAAATCCATTTTGAATAAAGATAACAAATATTATTAAAACAATATTATATTTTCAGTTAGGGAATCTTCATTCCTTAGCAAACTATTATAACATTCCATAAACTGAGAAGATCCACAAATAAGAAATTGATCACTAGAAGAGAATGGTTTTAATTGATTTAGATAATCATATTGTAATCTAAAATTATTTATTGATTCCTTATATTTGTATTTAGATATAACTGGAGCATCACTTAAAAAAATATCATAATTGAAATTCCAATAAGAATTCAAGGCATATAAATTATCTCGAAATAATATTGTGTCAACATTTTTACAACAATATAATAAAATTATTTTAGTCATATCGTCTTCATTGTTTAAAATGTGTTGTATGATAGAAACGAACGGTGCTATGCCTGTGCCTTGAGCTAACATAATAATTCTACGATATTTATTAGGTACTAATTCATAATGCCCATAAGGGCCTCGCCACGCCGTTTCATCTCCTTCTTTTAAATTGAATAGAAAGGTAGAAACATGCCCATGATCATATTTTTTTACAATTATAGAAAAGTCGATGTTTTTTTCAAATTCGTCAGATCTAATAGGAGTATATGCTCGGGAACATGATGATTCCATTGAAGTATATTTACAAAGGAAATGGTCTCCCGGTTTCCACCAAACTCTTTTGTTTTCTGATGTAATTCTTCTAAAGCAAATAAGACTATGCAAATTGCACAATTCTATATTCCTTATGACTATAAACTTCGTATATTCTAATTGTGATATACCATTGTCTTCAGTGTCTGTACTACTTTCTCCACATTCTAAATATTTTTGATACAATTTCATTTGCTTTTCATACACATCAAATATACAGGGATTGCAACCGCTATTGCAGCAATCCTCCTTGGTGGGCTCAACAGGTTGGTTCATGATTTAAGTTAACTACTTATTGATTTCCATATCTGAAAATGTATTGAATTTTCAATTAGTAGTAAGTACTACGAAGTATCTTTTTGGTGCTTAGATAAAAGTTTTAGTAGTAGGTACGTACGCAAGTACACATTTCAAATTTGTCATAAGGTGGGCTATCACAATACCGAAATCCACATTGTACTAAATAGGTATGGTAATATTAAAAGTTCAAAGGTAAATAAGAATACTTTTAATTAAAATAAAATGCAAGCAGTTGGTAGCTCCCAAACTACTTGTATGGATACCTAGTTCACTGAGGCTATATTGTGGTCCACGGCCAGAATCTTGAGTAAGACTTAGGTATGGTAAGAGCCCACTGCGTCGTTAAGTCGGATCCACACCTCCCGATTCTGTATTCTTTAATCTGATGAAATCAAATAATGAGTAAAGGCTATAGTCAATGTTTAGGTCGATTTCCCTACACAATAATTGATTTAGGACATAGTATCGTAAGTTGCGAAACCTACACACTTTTTATACATTACAAAGATTATCTTTTTTCAAGGTTGGTCGATATACCTTAACTTAAAGTAAATTTCATCTGAGTCCGCATAGAAATTGATCACTTCGTAGCTGTACCTCACCCCCACAACAACAATGATCAAGAATGTTACTCGAACGACACGAACGAAGTAATAAACATTGCCATAAAGATTTTAGTTTTAACAAAGGAGTAAATAGGACGTCCTAGATCTATGAAATTTATAAATGATGATGTTATTCTACCTTTGGCGAATACAATTTGATAAGAAATAAGTATTATAGTTACTTTGGTAGGTGATAAATAATGTTTGCCACGCAATGTGTAATAACATTATTTTGTCAAATATCAATGACATAGAATGGGAATATTAGGACTTTCTAGATTTATGTCACCATAGATATTTACTAATACTTCGGCCACATCTGGGTGGGTTGATATTATTACCAATATGCGGCTTGTTAAAGGCATTAAAAATTACCACGGATTGCCTACATTAATGCAATTCTGCTCTTATTGTTAGTAAATTAATGTGTTAAACTGTGGGCCACATCGATTTAGGGACATTATTAAGGCACGAATTAGTGCACTAAGCAACACGTGCCGCCATAGTATTCAAATTATTCATATTTTAGTAGGTTTACCATTTGATTTACTAGATATATTAATTAATAAATGTGTAATAAATAGACTGTATAGAGAATTAACTTCATTTCATTCGTTTCATACGTCATCACTACTCTATTGCAGTTGGTGTAATGGCGGGACTTTTTGAATAATTGATATCAGTCTCATTATTAATTGTTTAGTTTAATTTCAATATGTGCGGTTCTTTGCTACCGCTTAGAATGAAAATAGTTGGTTTCAGTCCGCTCATATGAAATTATCATCTTATTTAGAGCAGTTGAATAATCATTTCGCGAGTATCTGTTGTTTGCATTCAAATACATCAGCGCCCTCTGTACAGACGCCAAATAAACACCGGTTCACTGCCCGCCATAAATTCTCTCTGGGCCATCGCGTTAAGGTTTGCTGTAAACAATTTTGTGAGTATTATAATTTTAATTTTTAACATAAAAAATGTTATTTCCATGCTATTACAATCTAAAATATTTGCTTTAAAGCAGAAAAATAAGCTATTGTGAATTACTCTCTACGTATTCAGGGTTCTCTATTATTTAGTTAATGTAAGCAGACTCCATTATAGTGGCTTGGCATTCGTAAAATTACTCCTTAGTGTTATAACGTTACTCTGGGATCGTTTATTGTCTCAAAGACATTATATGTGATCGCTTAGAATATTCTTATAAGTATTTGCGATACTGTTTACCTCATTTAACTATAACACGTAAGTGTGATTTGTAAATAATTTGGACGCCACAGTTTTATTTTTATAAAGTGCAGACATAGTTATTTACTGTTTATTATTTCTCTTTTGTTTTTAAACAACAAAGTTGTAGTGTCTTACCAGTAACTTCGTAGGTTATATTATTATTGGGTACTGTACCTATTTTTTTTTATTATAAATATACTGGGTAATCAAAATATAAATATTTCTTTAATTATTAATTTCCAGATTTTACCTCTTTAGGTGTTAAACAATTTACTAATATGTCTGATGACGGATCGACGACGGTAGAGAAGAAAGGACGCGGCAGACCAAAAGCTAATGGAACCCAGTCAGTGAGTAGATATTATTATGTATATTACAAGTACCTACTAAATAAAACATGACATATTTTTATGAACTACTTTTTTAATTTTTAAAGGAGGCCAAAGTAGATACAAAAAAACGTGGTCGACCACCAGCAGCTGTGAAGACTAAAGAATCAGCGAAGTCTTCTGATGATGAACAAGCTCCAGTAGCCAAAAGAGGGCGAGGCAGGCCTAAAGGGTCCAAGAAAAAGGCAGCTGCTAAAGGAAAGGTAAACATATTTAAATGTTTTATGTATAGAATTACTGTATTGACTTATCATAATATAAAAATTTCATAATTTAATTAACATAATCATTTTGATATTTCAGAGTGCACCAGTCGAGGGTCGGGGACGCGGCCGGCCGCGTAAAGATCCCGCGCCACCCAAAAAGGACGCCGCTTCCTCTGAGGAGGAACAGGACGAGGATGACGATGATGAAGGCTCTGAAGAGCAGTAAAATGTGTTTTGTATTTGACACAGCACAATCACTTTTAGTGTAATTTGTTTGTCAATGATAACTCTTGTTGTGTCTGTTACTGCAATTCATTCACTTTGTTGTAGATGTTTACATTATTTCATATTATGTTGGTATTGAACCTTTTTGATGAAATTGCAAATGGGGTTATCTTGACAATACAAAATTCTCATCTGAGATTGTTGACCCAAACATTAATCATGTGAGATTTATATTATTACTTCAAATGTAAGATAATAGCTGCTTTAAGAAAATATGTGTGATCACAATGCATTTACTTGAAATATTTTGTAAATTTTAACTCGCATGACTAAAATTTGGGTTGAGATAGCTCTCCCTAGAAACGTACAACTATAAGATATAATTTGTAAGATCATTTTTGTAGAGTTAATTCAAATAGGTATTTTGTAATCTCCTGATTTATCATACAACTTTGTAGATTTATTAATTTGACTTTGAAGTCAAGTATTATTTTATATAATAATAAATAATTTTTAAAATATGTGTCCATTTTTTCGTGATCTAATTTATTTTATCTTTTTTGTAGCTATCAAATGTGTACGTACACACTATTTAAGGTTACAACCATATTAGAATTAAATAGTGTCCTATTTGAACTCCTAACTGGTCTGATAGTAGTATTTTTCAGTTGACTAAGCAAATACGTGTAGTCGATGAGTAGTGCCAGTGTAACTAAATGATTTAAAAAATAGGCTGACTGATACTTAGTTTGTATTTGCATATTTTTGTGAATGTGCGTGAATGTAACATTTTAGATCGAAATATAAACACATATACAAAACAATGTAGTATTTACTTTAACCTAAATAATATGGAATGAGTGAACATAAATACTGCCCCTTTTATTTTTTACTTTATTATTACCTCAGGTTACAATAATTAGTTACGAGTTGGCCGTCTGCCACTGCCCCAGATTATATTACCTAAAATCCTCATACGTATACCCACCAGCTTAGCCCTGGGGGTTATCAGACACCTACAAAATACGTGTCTTATTTGTTAATACCTACAGACTAAAATCGCGTGGTTGACCTCTCGCATTGTATGGAACGCTTTCATACACATCCATAAGCCACCATCACAACGACATACCTAAGATAAAGTGGTTGGATAAATTAGTTTTTCGTAATAGTCCTTCAGCGGCAAGGGAACCTCAGGGCGCGGTGGTTTTTGTTGGGATCTTGTATCGTTACGTTACTGGTAAAAATTTATAATTACTCGTTCGTCGTTTGACGACCCGATTGGCACAGTTGGGTAGATAGTGACCCTGCTTTTTGTACCGTGGTCAAATTCTGGAAAGGGTGAACATTAGGCGAGGGAGGAGCCCTAATATGTGTGCGCAATTCATTCATTTCGAAGGCGTTTTATCGGGTTAAACATTTAACTTAGCTGTATCCAAAGTTACCTCGTTTTATAGGAAAGCCTTCCCACAAGATAAGCAAAATGAATGGGTCAGTCGAATCTGACAGCAGTAAAGTCGTTCAAACACCGTTACCGGTTTCGGGCTCTGCTTTTGCGTTGAATGGTGCTATTGTGTATCCTGTTAGGTTAATTTGCTTAATTTTTTTCATCAAATAATGGTGGGTAACTTGTTCTTGTTTTCCCCAATGATCTTTTTCCATCAAGTCAGGGTCAGTCTGGTCAACGGGGTTCTTTTTTTTTCTAAATGAATTAAAACTATATGAATAAAATATGAATATCGCCTCGCCCACAAGCTAGTGGGTATTTTGCCAGTGTCAAGTAATTAAAAGCAATAACACATTATAAATAAAAAAAAAATCAACGGGGTTGCTTTTCTTTCTTTTTGGAATGAAAGGCGATGTTTCTTCTTCTTTCTTTACGAAATGAAATGCGTTGAAATAAAATGGATATGAATATGGCCTTACCCGCAGCTTAGCGGGTATTTTGCCAGTGTCAAGTAATTAATAGCAATATTAAATTCAATAAATAAACATTATAAATAAAATAATGGATGTGACAAGAAGAAATGAAAATGGCGAGTCCAAGGCGATGTAAGTAAAATTACTTATATTGATAGTGTCACAGAGCATGGGTAGTGAAAAACAAATCGTTTCCATTGTCACTTTTCCAAGCGCTCCAATCCCAATGGCCTAAGTCTAGGATCAAAATTTGGTCTTTGGTCTAAGTACTGTTCTAGAGTTGTACCGATTTATTTTGATAATCGATTATTATTATAACATTAGGAAATTCTCAACTTTGCCTTTGTGGACAATTTAGCCGTATATTCATGTTAACAACTATTTCGAGAAAATAAGTCTTGAATATGTTGCATCAAACATGGTCATGTATAATGAGTACGAGCTTCTGGCCGCGACTCCGCTGACATTAATAAGATAAAACAAAGTATTCAGAGGTAAGGTATTAGTTTTCTATCAGTGGAATATTTTTTAGGATTATATCAGTAGTTTGAAGATTAATCAATACATCCAAACCCAACGAAATGAAATGCGATGTCGTAAAATGGAATCAGAGACAATATGGCCACACCCATCGAATTAGTGGTTATTTTGCACAATGTTAAGTATTTAAAAACGATAACTCATTCAATATATAATCATTTTAAATTCAAATGGATTATGTAGAAAATATGATAATGGCCTCGCAAATAACCTCTTAACTACCCACAGAATAAAATTATGTAGTGATCATTTGAAATTTGAATGTTTGTAAATTGTTTTTTTGAAAAGAAAGGTTTCGTTTATTTTTATAATCAAGTTCAGAATCGAGTGTGAATATTGTTATCGATTTAATGGTTTATTTGATAATCGATTATGTCCATCCCTAGCTGGCTGTCAGTTGACAAACGACGGCGACCGACGAATCCGACGATTAGCTAGCTTTGTGCATGAGTGAGCGTCATCATTCTCGAGTTCAAAGCGAGAATTTGCTACCAACTCGTTTTGGTATCCATCCCTTTGACTTTTATAGATGTAGCCGTCCGTCACCCACGATTTGTTTTATAAGTATTCTTTGTTATCTTGGCTTGCAAATAGTTATTCAGCGACTTTGTGAACTTTTGAAGTGATAAATCGTTATAACAATCGTGTCGTGTAGTGCCTTGAAAAGTTTGTGACTAATTTCAAAGTTTTCTGTGAATGTTTGTGTGTGCCCGTATCAACATAATTATTATGTGTAAACACTGTCGAATTGACTACCGCGGATAGATCAGGTTAGTACGTTTTATTACGTCGTCTTTTTGTTGAATCAAGTATCGAGGTGAGTACATAATGTACCTATGAACAGACTACTATATCATAGGTACACAGGTAGGCTAATCACGTAACTTTGGCTCAGTAATTAAGCACATTCTGCTTAATATTTTTCGAAAGAGATTAAAAATGAGGTTGGACAACTCAAAATAAAGCAATAATAAAGATAATTTTCGACTTTTCCAATAATAATAAGCAATTAATTATAAAACGCATGTTTTATGGGGCTAATAAATCAGTATTGTTTTTATTTGCATGTTTTAAATTTGTTACACATATAAAAATCGTTTCTTTTACTGATACATTATTTCACTGGTAATAATCAATTAATTCTTTTTTAAAACAATTGTGCTCTTTGTGTATGATCTTGTATATTTTAAGTAAATGTAATCAATATAACTCTGAAAAAAAAAACTTAAATACTTTTGTTCCGGGCATAGAAAGTATATAAAACATATGATTCCAAACAATGCTATGCTTATATAATGCGTCCCCTACAACAGCCTGGGGACGATCCCAAGACATAATACTTATATAGGTACATCCATATATATACATCTAGAACTCAAGTATAACATCAACATTTGTTTGAAATTGTTACTGCTTGTGTCCCACATCAATATTGAAGTCCCAGAACAAAATAAAGTGAAGATTTGGACTTCCACATGACAGGACTGTCCCACTATAGGCATGAACCATTAGAAGTGATGTGAGGAAAGCAAAAAAAAATTTATCACCTCCTCTGTAACCCACATGAACCCTGTCCCAAACCAACCATTGATAAATGTTTACATACCAATACAACTCAGAAATACTGAGTCTTTTCAACTATCTAATGTTTACGAAGTATGGTTAATATTAGCTTTTGCTACTTATCTTAAGGTATTACAGTTCATGTTGAAAATAGTACCTACCTACCCATAGTTAAATAATGGGGGTGAAGAATATGCTAAGCTAGGCGAGGCCTTTATGTTAGGGTCTTAGATGTATACATACACATTTATATATTAGTGTGCTATGGCTGTATGTTGCCTGCGGCTGTGTCTGTACATGTGGATTTTTTTTTATCAATTCTAGGAAAACCTTCCCGTTTTCCTTGAATAAAAAATGTTCTAAACTAGCTGCGCCCCGCGGTGTTACCTGCAATTCAAAAGTATTTCCCTATGTAATTTTCCCCTAAACTACCATTACCTATGCAAAAAATCATGTTGATCTTTTGCCCTATGAAAAATTAAAACAAATCTATCTCACAAAAACCATACATTTTACCGGGATAAAAAGTAGCCTATGTGCTATTCCGGACTATAATCTATCTCTGTGCCAAATTTCATCCAGATCCGTTCAGCCATTCTGGTGTGATTGAGTAACAAACATCCATCCAAACTTAAAGTACTCTCAATAAAGCCATGGAAATGTAAGAAGGAGGCGCCTACCTAAGCAATTGGGCTAAGACGATCAAAATATTTCCTGGTGATCATGTAGTATATCTATCGCCTATATTTCTATATAACGAACTATCGCCAGGCTATCTAACGTATAATATTTCAGCAAGTTTTGTACCTACTGAGTTGCGTGTCGGTATAAAGACCGCATCTTAGCGCGGCGGGCAGCTAGTAATTTTCAAAAGATGTTTACCTCTACTACTTGAGCTACGATTGTTTTTTTTTTGTTGTAACTTATTAATACCAATGTAGGTACAGTAATACGTAACCTATTGTATCTATAAAAAATCCCCTCGTGGAAATCATGATTCCTGTCACAATGACTGGTTGGCCTCACAATCGTGACACGTGCTATCATTGTTCACAGTCATTATGTCGCATTTTCCATACCCAAGTGTCGAGTTGTTCCTATTACTTTATAATACCTTCTATACGAGACCCTCATTCTAATTAGCTTAACCAAGCAATATGCGGCTGGTATGAAGTACTCGTGATCCTTCAGGTTTGTCTAATACCTTCACGTTTTTACAATAGAGTGCAAATTGTGAATACTAATGCCTATGAGGCGGATATAAATAACGAACGCAATATTAAATTCTACATAAGATTATGTGTGAACTATTTGTGTCAAGAATGTACAGAGCGGAAGGAGTTTTAATGCATTCACACATTTTTATCCACATCTTAAGTTTGTGACTGATATACCTACTGATCTACCGTTCTGTAGGTACCACCCGGTCATTGCCTCAATGAGTCACCAATTCACGCAGTCACTTGACTCAGTGCTGAAAACAATAATTGCGTATTAACAGGTTCTTCTACCAATGTCTTTATTGGTACTTATTATATTTCTTTGCTATCATGATTCATTTAAATCATTGGGAGGCACCTATGCATTCCCCATTTATCTCCATTAGTTACCACGTTAGCTATATAGCATTATAATAAACTATCTCTCGTGGCGGATCACCACTAGTGTTATACTACTGTGTGTTCTTATTTATTTCAATGATAATTTAACACTACATCTTAGTTTGTTCCTCAATAAAATATTGCAATCTATGTTTATAGCTTTTGTCATAGGTACCTAATGCGGTAGACAGTCAAACAAGTAAACGTCCTTGTTGAAGGTGCTATGATCAGAGGAGATGGACTAGATCTCGATACAGATTTAAGATTCCGTACCTATGATCAAACCATTTTTTATTCTAAAGTGCCGATATCTTAACTAAGCATCAAAATAGGTAGGGACCTATAAGCATAATTTGATTGATCACAAGGCGTTAGAAATATTGAGACGTCACGTCGCAGCTGGCTCGTTATATGACGGACATATTATTTTAGTTTCACTCACAAATTGCGACAATTGGTAATAGAACTCTACTCATGATTGACCTCGTTGCAATTGTGCCATTTTGTGCAGGGAATATCGTTTCAAACCGTGGCAATCGTTTTATTTCAGATATGTGGCATAGCGTAACTTTTTACGCAATTTGCCGCCCAACGTACCTTTTTCCAAGCTCTTTTGTCTTGATGTAAGTTTATTTTACATTTCACGATATGCACACACATAAATGATGAAAATTTAACATCTTAAGTAAAGCATTGTTCGAAAGCAAAGCGTTAACAGCGATGTTAAATACCATTCCAACGGCAGTGGGTCACAGCCACGGCTATGGTCGACGTCCTGAATTTTTAAGTACTCTATTAAGGCGATGCGCCTTGGTTTTTCGCCGTGAGCTTTTCTCTCGCTGATTGCGTCTTTATACTTTCTCGCGGTGGTTTCACCACAAGGGCCGGTGTATGGACGCGCTTCGGGCGGTGGGTACTGCTATGGCTCGTCGGCTGGCGTCAACATTTCGAACATATGCTCAAATTTCTTTATGCTTATCAATGCGCCCTCACTTCTATTAAAGAGGTAGACTGACATTGAAATAATTATTTGTCTAGTTGGAAAATGATTTTGTAAGCATTCTTAATTTCCTAATAAAATCATCATCATCAATTCAAATCGATTGCTTAATTGACAAGTTTTATCAAAGATGCTGAGCACATACTTGCCAGAAGTGAGACATATCCAGTTTTCTAAGCTCGTCCATAACTTTCACGGCTATCTACTATCTTCGCAACTGGAACTACTTGGAACCAGTTTTTGACGAGTTTTTTCATACGTGTGATATAGGGGCTTTCGTTTGTTTCTTCGGATCATGTTGCACTCGAGTACCGCAAAGGTTACGCTCTGACTGTCGCCGGATGGCGAGCGGCGACATCGACCAGCTCAGTGCGGATGTTTGTGCGAGTTGCACTAGACCGCGCTGCCATTTCTCCTCTGCGATTGGTCTGTTATATTAATAGCACTAGCTATGAAATATTGTTGTTCAATTTTAAGTAAGCGCTGAATAATATGGTCGATATAATGAAACGTTTCATGATCTACATGTTGTAGGTACCGATTGTAGTAATGAATAGGTATAATGATTATTTGAATCACCTCTTCGGATTTTTACTAATTCTTTATAACCAATCCTTTAGAGCTAAATGCGAGTTCCACGATTCACGATTGAATAGAGATGCTTATCCTGCGGTTTTGTTAATTACGCATTGGTGCGGTGTGTAGGGGGCACAATGACCTTAGGGCGCTCGAATGAGGGGGGCGGCATCGCACTAGCATTGGCGCATAAGCCGCGTCAGCAGAGCCGATTGCTCCTAATTGAATTAGGCTGCAAGTGGAACGCGGCTGGCGCACGCACTGCCTGACTGACCGCCTCACACTCGCCGCAAAGTTTTACATAATACAAATATTTGTTCAGCGATACGCAAAGAAAACGTTTGTACAAGTATGAATGGATACGATCGACTTGTTTATTTACTTTCAGTCGCTTTCTTTTGCGTGAATATTTCATGTTTCCTGCGGTTTCTCCTAATGATATACTACCCAAGAGAGGTGGAAATCAATGGGTGGGAAGAGTTTCAAAAATCCCTTAATGTTATATTAACATGTTACATCATTGGTACAAATATGTTATTGCGCTCAGGCCATGTAACATGGAGCTTTGAAGTCAACCAGATAATGTAGTAGCTTGTCTACGTAACGTAACATTGACGTGTCTAATCTAATATTTGCTGTCAGTGGTATCGATCCACGCCTTCTAAATATACTACTGATGATGTTTGTGACCTGTTTCTCATTTCAACATTCATCCCACTTTCTTATTTATAAATGAAAGCTCCCAAATAAATAAGGCGTAACAATAATAGTGTAAAATATTTTAAGCGGTACATCGGTAGGATATAAGGTCACATTTCCTAAAAATAACATTACGTACTAAGTGCACGGTATAATTGTACTGGTGTGCTTTCTCACAGAAAAATCGAACACTGCACATATATTAACTATGAACCTACTTTTAAACGATTCGCTCACTCTTCTAGTCTATGTGCGCTGTCTGTAAAATTGGCTGTTACAAAAAATTGTCGCTACCTTAGTGTAGGTATTTTCGTCTGCATTGTATAGTTGTCGTTGAACATGTAATTAACAGTTTCTGAGCTCCTTTGCTGTAAGATTCTGAAAGTTCACCGCACCCAAAGTTAGTATAATGTACCTACAAATAAATGTAACACAAACACAATTCGTGGTTTCGTTGCGCCGGAATTATTTGGAATAATTGGCCAAATTTATACGTATACTTAACACTGAACATCATCGACTTGCAAAAGTGATTCAGTAAACAATAGCTTGTAATGGCATCTCGCTTTGTCTATCAATGGCGCAAGGCTGGTATTGTCTGAGGTTATCTCTTTAATCGGGTTGGATAGTCATTTTAACTCTTATGAAACTTTAATTTGAGAACTAAGTAGGCCAAACCTGAGGAGATACGTTTCTGAGAAAAAGTGATAGGAAGCTACGTAGAACTCTTGAGTTCAGTTTTGCCGTTTTTATTTTCATTAATTTTATATTGAATTCTGTACCATTGAATTAAACAGTTATCATAATTACTCACATATCAACATTTTTGAAAAGTCGTTGGATACTGAACCGAATTGTAATATGAAATCAATATGTGATACGAATCATTCAACAACCACATCCCTCCAACGTTTATTGATGAATAAATAATTACCGACGCACCGGAGATATTATTTTGCATGTTTTTCTTAGTTTCAATGGAATATTTTGATGTACCTCTTGAATTTAGCTTGGGTACAAATTCATTTTGGGAAAAAATAAATCGGGGCAATGTCACTTTTTCGTGTCGGGTTCTCTACGGAAGGGGCCTGCGTGAGGTGGATTGTATTGCACACTCGGTGCCAGGCTCCGATCACCCCTGTTCGGGCCGGTGGTCGATATAACTGTATGTCAATTTATTTCGTTGTTTCGTACCCCACTATCGCCCCTTTCTGCTTACTGTTTCGCTAAACGTTGATCAGCGATGCGATGCGATGTAATCGCGTGCTTCGTGATCCCGTTTTCGATGAGAGTGAATGCGTCGTCTGGTCATGGTCATTTGTTTGAGCGCAAATGCCGATGGAGTCAGTGTCGTCACACTTTTCTCGTCGACGTTACCTGGAATCGTGGCACCCGACACTAGACGATCGCCATGCGAAAGCTGCCAACACGCAGCCTTCGCTTTGACGCACTCTTATTATTGCCCTACTATCACTTCTAACTTTAAGGCGGGATACTTGATATTTTACCTGTCAATGACATTCTCTATGAAATGTTATTCTTTTGCTCTTTTATTATTCGTTTGTATCATTTATATACGCAGCGATAAATGTCATATTAAAGAATTTCCGACGATAGCATTTGTGCACAGGGCAACATGTAATTCGACTCTTAAGTCACGTCTGGTGTTAATAAGGTATGTATGAAACAGGTGCGCATACCCTTGGCGACCAAACCGCCATACGTGTTACTTTGCACAATAGCGCTTATTGCATTCAATTGAGTGCAATGCTCTTTGATATTAATTACAATAGTCACGTCAAGATGATTGATAACCGTAAATATTTATTTATCTTATCTTAAATAGCCACCCTTAATAACCCCTCAAAAGGTTGTCAAGGTGGAGCTCAGCGAGTCCGCTCGTCGGTGAGTCTCGCGTGCCTGATACGTGAGTCATGCTAATACCTTAGCTTGGTGCTTTCGCATTCCATTTGTTATGTTGCTTCTACCTACAATATGCACTCGATAATTTCACTGAATACTTTTGTGAGTATACCAAATTCCGGGCAATCAGAAATAAAATCAATAGAAGCAGCATTTAAAATGTTGTATCACTAGCGCTTTAAGATAAGGAGTGACGATAGCTAGCTGCTATGTGAAGATGAACTTAGCTGGCGTCAGTTAGCATTGTTGCGTGACAATATAACAGTAGTGTTGCATTACATAACAGACATGGGAGCCGTCGCACGAGAAGACCCATGTTCTCAGGCGCTATGCCGCGTACATCGCGATTCGATTATCCACCGATTTGCTAACACGCAAGTTTCTTGATACTTGTAACCTTAGTAGTTGAGCCCGCAATTGTAATGATAGCCTATCCTCGATTCCGTGTTTTGTCTCTACATACCGTTAAGTAATTATACATTGTAAACAGTATAAATCGTTGTCATTTTTTTTTAAATAAGAGAAGGCATACTTCATAAAATGTCTTTAAATATTGATGTGGTTTGGGTGAATAATATTTGATAAACAAGTGTTTGTTGATAGACTGAGGGTTGTCGGGGAAGTCCTTACTACAAAATATCGGGTCGGGTGCTTGGGTGTCGCGCCGCAGATGGGTCCACTTGTTCCGCCCCTATGCATTTGCTGCGGGGGTCGATATGCCTATGGTTTTTGCACCCATTTTATTTTTACTTCACCCGTTCCCACGCTGCACTTAGCGGAATTAACCTGTTCAACGAATACTAGATTGTTTACGTTTTCGTTAACTCATAAATTACGATGCGATGTTATGTTTCTTGCACCACATTGTTTGTTTCTTAGAATCGCGTTAACTATAACGTGAATGCTTTGATGGTTTATTTTAATTGCAGGAATATTTTTATAGTCGTACTAGCTTTTTCACACGGCGCCGCCCGCGAAACTATCGATTTAGATTTGCTGCTCGAACCCCAATAGTCATAGCGTAAATATTTGAATGTCGTCTGCCGTCAAGATATTTCAGTGATACTCGAATAAACCGAAAAAAATATATCTAATAGCCTATTGCATCATATTGTTTAAATATCTTCAATGTAATGCCAGCTGAGTCACAGATTTATAGTAGTAAAGATTGATTTTATTTCTTTAAAAAATCTAACTTTACTTAACTTATGGCTCAGAGTTTGGGCTAGATATTAATTAACAAAACCAAAAACTAGTATTCTAACATCATGACCTCGAGTTTGTCTGTGGTTCAGTCTGTGAGATCAGTTGGTGATTCCGCCACAGGAAGAGGCAAGGTTGGCGTCCAAGCGTGAAGTTCCGGCACCATTGACAACTCCTATTTAACATTGCCTACATTCATAATAAGCTAAGAATATTGTATTTGTGATTCCTATCATGGCAACACTTGTCTACAAATTGTATAATATATCATACAATTTCTATGACGTAAAATCAGAGCAATATTGTTTCCTGGGGTAACTAAAATAGGGTTTAAATAAAATAGTCGATAGCAAAATGGTGTTAGTGGGACACTTGAACACAAGTGTAAGTAAACCCACTAGATTTTGGGCGTTCCGGATATTTAGTACATTCGTGCAGAGAGTGTCAAGTTAAAAGATACCTTGTTAATCTTTGTTATTTAAGGATCGGTGTATGTTTATTTTCACGACTCAACGAGCCAGATTCGTATAGCTCGTAGGTCCTCCCTCGACGGTCAAGTGTAGCAGCTCATTAGCTGCAGCTAGCATAATAGCGGAAGCCAGCCGAACCATAACAACGCTGACTCTTGTTTCGCTTTCTGACAGCTAACACTAATAAACTGGTTTCGGATGAAAACTGAAATGAAATAGGAACACGTTTCTGTGTAATTCTAAACCTGAGCACTGACTGTACCACACTGCTGCGGTGACTACTACGTAACATCGGCAACAAAATTCAAAGAATTTAGTTAATGTGAGTTTGGGTTTGAGGCAACTTAATTCCGTTCGTTACTATTGTTGTTACTAGCCAAGTCAAGTGTTTGTAATACGGTTACAAAACGTTATTATATTGTGTTATTCTTTTCCTGATAAAGCTGTTGAAATCAGTTGAAATAGAGTCCTCCCTTTATGTGTAAACACATATTATTGTTTTCGTAATTATTATGTTAAGATTAAACGAAGATACTTTGTTTGTGTGTTTCTATTTCTGTTGTTGTTGTTTCTGTCTCTGTTTAGCTCAAGAACGGCTTCCTAGGTTCTTAGACGATACGGTTGCCCATTTGGGTATATTGTAAAATACCTACACAATGTAAACAATACCCGTAACCGCGGGCAAAAGCTTTTTGTGCTCTTGCTTCCTCACCTTTTAGGGAGTGAGAAAATTTACCGGCATTAGTGGCCGGTCGTTGCATTACCGTCTCGGGCCATATGTTTACGATATAAATACCTACTTGGATGAGCGTGTGTATGTTGTGTAGGTGCGCTCGTGCCGCCGCCACATGACGAATGCCAGAACCGCCCACATCGAGATTTGTTTTTACATTTGTTTGAAACATGGAAAATTGTATCAATCAATGCAATTAAAATATACCGCTAATTAATTATTTTTTTTGTAATGGAAAGTTGTCTGACAACCTTAGCATCATGACCTAGATTTGTGATCACTAAATGGTTACCATAGCCACTATGCTTGTTTGAGTCAATACGAGTGTTTACATAGCGAAATGCGTAACCGGGCCCCGATACGATTATATAAGCAGAGCTGTATACCAAAAGATACATCAATCAAAACACCCTAAAAAGAATGACGGTCCGTCGGAACTGTGCTATTACGAAAAATTTAGTTCCTAAAAGGCATTGAACCGTTACAAAAGATTTTAGCAGCTGCATTATTTAGCCGTTAAACAAATGTTCTTCGTTATAGGAAAGGTGTGTACGAAGTTATCGGTATCTAACTGTTGATAAGGACGACTTGATTAGGCGTGGTTAATTGTGTACACACCAATTTTCGGTAACTCGGTAATTGATTGTACAATCTGAAAATATGGTATGTTTAGACACCTTCTATACTCATTCGTTGCCGTTGTATCAATAGTCTATTTTCCACTCTTTATTTATGCGGTCTACATTATATTATTTTCAGCAGGCAGCCTAGTTAATTAATTACTTCAAGTATTAACTCTTCCGTTTCTAGTTGGATGATAAACTTTTGGTAGGTAATAAAATTGACGATTACTTTAGGTCATGCACTAATGCGAGATATGAATGAATATATGCTATCACACTAGGTATCATTATATTTTATTGTTTAATTTACACTCTGTTGCTTAGTTCTCTGTCAGTGTATTTTTAAACTTGTAACTGTTATAACTTACTTGTAAGTACATCTGCTGTCATATGTTTAACTTAAACGGAGACTATTTTTGACGAATGTACCTATAATTATAATTCAGCTAATTGAATAATTACTATCTAGTTTCCGTCCAAGCTTAATTTCCTATTGTGTAACATTATTATAAGTGAGTTCAGGAAGTCGCAAACTAAGAAATAAAATATTAGCTCTAGAAAATTGTGTCCATCTTTTTCACTTCTCTATGGTTTTGTTCTGAATTCAATCGCACCTGTATAGAATAGAACTGTTAATTAATGTAGAGATGTAGATGGAACACGTAAGGCTAATTTGTTTATTTACTATGTGACTTCAACTAAGTATTCCCTTATGCATGGTTGGATATTGTAACCGTCACTGGTTATCCCCAGTGGGTATCAGCCGTATTGTGGTTAAATACTCCTCATTCATATGTGCATAAAAACCAGCGGGATTGTATCATAGCATCCAAGAGACCATTTCTTTGTTAAAACAAGCTGCTCATTATTTTTTGTTGTGTGTTGTCGACTGGGTATCTTACACAAACTTCTTTCCATACACGTGCAGCTTTCGTTACACGATAAAATGAGATAATGCAACAGCTTCCTCGTCTGTTTCCAGGCGGACTTGATGCGGTGACACGATGGACGCGGCGGACAAGCGAATGCTGGAGCGCGAGGCGCTCCGCAACATGATACAGCAATGGAACGCCAACCGCCTTGATTTGTTCGCGCTCAGTGAACCCAACGAGGTACACTACTCATTCATATATTATATTATAAGCGTATATCGGTATGTAAATATCGTATGCTATTCAAAACATTAACATTTTGAAAGTAGACTAAACATTAACCCTTAAATTTATACATAGATATCGTCAGTATACAATCGCTTTACAAAGCACTTTTGTTATGTATACTTTGATATGCCCGTAATATAACATCCCAACTCCATTATTCCAGCGATGACCTATTTTAAAATTATCATACTCCGTACAAGTCTCTAAAAGATATTTACAACCAAAATTCTGCTGGACTTTAACCGTCGCGCGTCTATAATATCATTCCAGACAGATAAAAAAAAAACTTCATTCGAAAAGAGTGCTTTAATTTTATTACGTCTAGATCTCACCGTTGTTCCACGAACTGTGCGGCATATGTCTATCGGCGGTGACGTCAAACCACGCCTGATTTGATATCTTCGATCAATACAAATAATGATCGAATTGAAGCAGCTTTTACTTTTACCTCAGGATTAAGCTGAAAATAATCTTTTCAAAATGCATCAAATTTTAAAATTCATTACCATTTTCATCGCTCACTTCAGAACAAGCAATAACATTAAGTTTAAACCAACACACATGTTGCCAGTAATTTTATTCATTCTTTAATTTTTGTAGTGTTCTGGAAAGACAACAACGTAGTATATCGCCATTATCAGGTTTATAAATTGTTGCGCAGAGTAGATATTAGATAGAGAGAGTAGATATTCGAGAGTATTAGATACATCATCACAAGCTATATTATATTTATTGCTCACTTAACGATTAGGTATATCTCAAGGATATCTGATTAGTCACTCGTGGCGTGCTAGCTGAATTATAAAATGAACAAAGCTAACTCGAAGACTACTACACCGTATTTGTAAAGCGTATGTCACGCAAATATCTCCCGATAAACATTTTGCAATGATAAAACCCATTTGCGCGTTATCGTTACAATAACCTGTCCTGAGATAAAGTTTTCTTTTCGTCATTTTTTAATGCTCTGCATTATTGTTCTGTTTTACATCGTATGTACTTAAACCAAGCTTTTATATTATAATAATAAGAATAACAAAATATTTAACACATAATCCCCACTACTATATAGGTACTTACTTTTTTCCCTCAATGTAATAAAAACATCGGTTTCAGAGAAAATTTTGGTGGATGTGATGTTGTAGGTGCATTCGAAACGTTGCATTCATAGAACTTATAATTCATTTTATTCTATTATTCTAAAGAATATGTACATTGTAATGCTATTGTAACCATTCAATAAATTCAAAAATTCCGGTATATATAGGTGTTTAAATTGAGATAAAAAACAAAATCAGCCGTCCGGCCATGACCTCCACGGTCCGAGAAAGAAATATGTAAAGTACCCGGAATCACAAATATTATTGTAAACCTGAAAATAATCTGTTTGCAGAATTTGGAGTTCCACGGGGTGATGCGCTTCTACTTCCAAGATTCTGGTCAGAAGATTGCCACGAAATGTATCCGCGTCGCGTCCGACGCCACGGTCAGCGACGTCATAGGTGAGCACTGAGCACTGACCACGGTGACCATTTATTTAGTTTAATAGGAACCTAACATAGTCTTGCTCTAACAAAGACAGTCAAATATTCCAAAAATTGTGGATACGGTCTCAGTACCGAAATTAAAGTCCATTAAGATTTTTGTTTTTCAAAGGTATTAAATTTACGGTTATAACCAAGTTACAGATTTTTAAACTCCAGACGTAAATTAGACATATTTTACCGATAAGAGCGCGGCTAAACAGCTCTCTCCAACATAACAAGTAGGTCATTTTGATCGTGTCATATTTCATCTCGAAGTTTGCATGTACTTTAATAATGAAGTAGTGTAAGTCACCTCCGTACGTACTGACACACTTACTGTGCAATTAAAGAGATGCCGGCTGCCGTATAACGAACGCAATTGATATCTAGCCCTACTATATTAAGTGTAAACAACTCGCGCCCAGCGCATTGCTAAATTATCTGTGGAATTTTAATCTTGGTCAGTATTTCCCATGGATAAGAATTTAATAATAATATAGATTTAGGAGGTACAATTATCAGACAAATATTCTCCGGTAAAATAATTCCCAGAAACATCAATACTAAGTGAGCAGGAAACACAATATTTTTAATACTAAATTGCGGTACTATATAGCTCAAGCAGTACCTGCTTAACTCCATTGAAAATAATACCTATACATACATAAAATTATTATGTAAACTCATTTTAAAGTAGAAATAAGTAGTTGAATACTCCCAATAAGTAATGTAGCCATCTGTATTCGTATAGTATCTGTATTCACACGGGTGCATCACCGATACCGCGTTGCGGATACGAAGAAGATTCGTCCCAAAATCCTCATTTCTAAGTAAAATACGTAGTTTGCAGTTTGCATATTAACAATGTACGTTTCTTTTTATTTTGCATGATACCCAAATTGTTCGTATTACAAGTAAATAAAGTCCCAAATAATTATTTTTTGTTTTGTTTACAATTATTTGCTGTAGTACAGGTACGACCAAGTTACTGTCTTATTATATTGACGACCCAATTAGCCGACGATCGACAACGACCCAACAAGTTCCGTAACTGTTTAAGTATTTATTTCATTGATAGCCCAAGATACAGGGAATCTTAGTCCGGGGCTAGATCAATGTCTATTAATACTATCTGCTTTTTGGCGTAGTCACGTTAAAGGTGTCTAGAATAAAAAAAAATGTATAAGTTTTTAGCGGAAAAGGGAAGATCTTCCAGCCAGGCGGGTGGTATGCCCCGACGGTTATTGTCTGTCTCTTATATATATATATGTTACTTGCTCCGAAAACTCTTATAGCGCGATTCAGGATTTTGATGACAAAAGTCTATTGTTCTGTATGCGTCTGCAGTGCCATCTGTGTAGCTTGTTGTGCGGTTGAAGTGGTCGCTACAAGTTTATTTGTTGGTGTGGTGCAGAGACGCTGATCGAGAAGTTCCGTCCGGACATGCGCATGCTCTCGCTGGGCTCGTACTCGCTGTGGGAGACGCACGGGCCCGACGACGAGCGCAAGCTGGAGCCGCACGAGAAGCCGCTGCTCGTGCAGCTCAACTGGCACGCCGACGACCGCGAGGGGCGCTTCCTGCTCAAGTGCCTCACCGGCAACGAGGTCACTTGCACTGTACTCTGTTGTTGACTCTGCTTAAGCTACTAAATTCGATCACACTGCGATGAACAACTTGGGTGTCCATCGCAGCGCGAGTGAATTATTAAGGATAGCTTAATTATTACCTCGTGTAAAAAACCGCGATGGAGAGAGCGCATGTGCGCTTTGATTGTAATGACGTGAGCGCCGAATCGCGTTTTCACAATTTAAAAAATGTATTAAGGCAATGAGTTCATTGGGCCAAATGTTAAAATCTGAGCTCACATAACTTAAACATCAGCGAAATGAGCACAGACAGACTCTTAGCATTGACAACCAATCTGATGGTTAAGCAACCGTACGCGGCAGCTTGCTCAGTCAGTACAACGTTATTAACTAGGTACCTATATTCACAAACTTATACAATTTATTGTCACAGGTCCCATTATCGTCTGGAAATGATAAAGGTGATCAAAACTTTAAGAGAAAACTTTCGAAACGAGAGAAGAAGGAACTGAAGAAGAAAGAGAAACTGTCGAGACTGAAATCTGACACGAACGATGAGAACAGACCAGTCGCCGAGAAGCTTTATACAGGTGTGTACACATTTACGGAAATTGGCACTTGTTGTTTTTACCCAATACCCACTAGTTAGAGAGTGATCCGAAATTGCTCTCGGATCTCTCTTAACTCTCTGTCTCTCACCACAACATACAATATTTGATGTATCATGTGTCATACTAACTGTTCCCGAGACACTGTACGCGTGAACTATAGTTATTTGACGATCCCGGGGAACCCACCCATTTCCCGACATAATAAATTTATGCCATAAATTGACCCGGTATCTAAGCTGTCGCCAAACCAAGATTCATTTATATTTAAATCGATTCTATACGGTGACTTGACTTCAATATCTAAAATAATGTTTTCTGTGTATAATTAAGTTCCAGCACCTAGCAGGCACAAGATTGCATATACTAAAATTTAAGAAATAATGGTACACCAGTGATTTTGCACATTCTCAAGTTTCAATCAACCTTTTTAAGTATACAAGTATTCAAAGCTACTGTAACCTTGCTAGAGATCTGTGACAGATCATCAGTGTATTCATAGAGAGTATCCTTCCTAGGGGTCTATAGAGAGTTTGCATCATTTTAGTTTGTTTGTACAGAGTTGCCTGAAACATCGTTCATGCGAAGCATCAGTAACCCTGAAGCCGTAATGCGTCGACGCCGGCAGCAAAAACTAGGACGCAAACTGCAGCAGTTCAAGTCTAAAGATGGCGGACCGGATACTGGTAAACTAACATTTATTTACTCGAACCCTCAGGTCTGTCAATAGATACGGCAACATTTTTGGGAACGGAAAGCCATAAAGTAGATGATATACTTATGGACAGCCTAGTTAAGTAAACCATTAAAAGTTTATTATCTGTAGACTCCTTTTTTACGCGGCGTTTAAGCGCGTCAGGCGCAACTAAGAGCATGTCTAGAACACGCGTTTAATGCGCGGGAATCGAATTATCTGGAAAAGCTCTAAGACGACGTGGTTTTAACACACAGCAGATACCAGCTGAACCAGGGCCCGCGACGTAAATGTTTAATTGTGTAAATACGAATATCGACGTAAATACTTCATAGTTTACGTTGTATGGAGATTTGCAAGTTTTAAATACTGTCCGCTAGAGGCGGTGTTCAATACTCCATCATGTCTAAATACGTAGACTATAATGTATACGGTTCGCTTACGAATAATCTCGCACTAGACGTACAGATCCCTATTTTGTGCGTCGTCTCTAAAGCCAAGATCCATTATAAACACTGACTGGAGATTGCATCAGAAAAAGAAGAGTGAATAGTAGTAGAAGGAAATGGCTGTCTATTGATTTACAAGAATTTGGCTCGGCCATACAATTTTATTCACCTACACAGGTGGGACCCTAACGTGAGTTGGATCGTTTAATATGACAATAATACTGCATGATCAGAAAGACGTAAAAAAAATGCTCACGAAATAATTGTCATATCGAAATTGTGACTTAGCATAATGAGCTAAAAAAGCTGAGGTTGAAATGGTAGTATATCCTCTGAATTATGCCTTTCCCAAAGTGGGCGATAACTTCCCCTTGGGAGCGCTGCAGGACTAAAGGAGGGTGGTAAGAGACCCAGAAAAGAAATGGGGGCGTTGTGTAGAGACTTACAATAATTAATTAAATTTGAAGTTATAGTGGTTTTTAAGTAGATGAAAAAATGGGGGCGCTAAAAAATAATTCATTCTCAAAGTGGGCAGTAGACAAAATAAATTTGGGAACCCCTGCTGTATATTAAAATATTGTGTTTGTATCTCAGGCGGCACCCTCAGGGTGTACGGTTCGATACTGCGGCCGGACGTGTCGTACGTGACGCTGTTACTGTCCGTGAACGACTCAGCGGCGACTGTCCTGCGAGAGACCCTCGACAAGTACGGCATGTCGTACCAGGATCCTCAACAGTTCTGCATTATTCAGGTATAGTTGTGTACAGGCCTATTTTGTTCTAACACCGGGTAGGTGCCCTAGGGGGTGTGCAACTGTCAATCTGCTGTTTCGTCGTCCTCCCTGCGCACTTGTGGGCAGTATACACACCGGTTTACCCGATCCCACCCTACAGGCACCGACTAATCAGAAAAAACAATGTCACCAACTAAAACTTAAGTATGAGACGGGGCCACAGCATGAAGTACTGAAGGTTTGGTCATATAGCAAATCTGGTATTTTATGTGGAAGCTTCAAAGGCTTATTCATAATCTTACGATGTAGGCTAGATGCGCCATCTCTTATTATAAATAAGGAATCGCTGTGCGTGTTATAGTTAAACGATAATAGATAGAGCTGTAATCCTAATATTTTCGCAGCGAAGCAATTGACCAGGCATTGATTTAATTTAAAATGTCACACTCCCCCGAAATATCCTTATTCTGTTATAGATTTTTTTTCTGAATAAAACATAATAGAATCGGAGTATGTCATTATTCAGATACGATTATACTGCTCGGCTGCTGCATGACGTAACTCAAAACCAGCGTTCCTCAATACACAGGTGTTTCTAATAAGAACTGCATTGCCATTAATGCACAATACACGACTAGACCACTTTCTCTTGAACGGCCAAGGTTTCGACATTCAATATGCAGTCGACAAGACTGCATGACGTACCTTATTTGGCATAAAAGTTAATAATATAAATATTAAAGCCTTTTATTTGTGTGTATAGGAGGACAAAACCGATAATTCCGAGTACATTTTGGAGGACGATGAGTGCCCGCTCGCGCTGATGAACATGACCAGAAGTAAGTGCTGCATCTATATCTATAATAAGTAGTCTGTAACAGAGTCCTATCTATACATTCAATATTATTGAAAAGAAAAGGAGTTGCGAGGGGAATTATTACGATATATAAGCCAAGACCAGAAATTGTCTGTCTGGACAGATTTTGATGAAACTTTTCTCGAGAACTTGATGGGACCTCGAAGGATGATTAAAAACTGTATTTCCAAACCAACCGGACGGATTTTATTTAAAGTTTGTAAAGAGTAATAAAAAGGATCCCACGGGGTCCACGCGTAAAAAGTCGCGGGCCATCCGTGTATTACTATTCTTATCGTAAGTATATTTTCGTTTATCTGGTTTCGCCGAATTTCGTGTTTCCACCTTTAAAGTTCACCCCTTTCAGTTACTTTCGATTGCGATTACAGTGTAGGAATTCTTGACTAAAAGCCGGAGTCGTCTCTAGCGAATGTACCCCTTGACTTTGTAGGTCCTAAAGAAGAACCTTTTCCAGGTGGAGCTGTATAGAGGAGATGAAACGTTTAATAACTATAAGCTTTTTAATATCCCACCGCTTGGCAAAGTCCAGGTCCAGTTACTCTAGTCCAGAGTTGGTAAGCGGACTTAGGACGTCTTTCGAGAACGGCATAGGTTCTCCCGGGCATGCGGGATTCACTGTTTAGCAAGTGATGATCATGGTCAAAAATTAAATTCAGCAATCCTAGAGGCTGAAGCTTGTATTTGCGGCCATTGTTTCCCAGGAGTGTGTCTTACCAACTAGGCTACCACTGCTTGTTGCTTCGATGATTCGTTTATCAATTTACATTTATTCCAATTCAACAAATATCTTCCAGTAGTTTTATCATGAGACTGTCACTCGTAAAATCTTAGTTAATGTGAAGTCGGAGTGTTTGATAGAGGACCTTAAAGGTTGCCAAGTGTCCGACCCCGCTCGTATATTTCAATGTGTCGCATCAACATCGCCTTATCTTCCAAGCCTGGGCATTCCATTAGCGTCCAGGCAATTAGCCATTCACTTCATTATAACATTGATTTATTTATTTGTGTCATATTGTGTCATATCTTCATATTGTCGTAAAGCAGCCAGTACCCAGTACGTTATTTGTATGATTAAAAACGTAGGTAATACAAATATGGTGGTGTATAGCACATTACTTAAACAAAACAATTAGCTCTTATTCTGCTCACAATTTACAGTTATAATAATTTATTCATTCCTCCTGCTATGCAATAGTATCTTCTTTTCCTACATCCCTCGGAAAAACCATTGCGTGGATTTTTTGATTAAATTTGGCAAAGTGTAGAATAAACGGCAAAATATAGGATACATTATATTCCAAATGAGAGGGTTCCCCGGGATAGTCGCTTAACGAAAATCCGCACGAATGAAATAGCTGGTGCCGCTAGTTCTGTATAAAATGTAAATGCAATGACCCTTGACATATATTTAGCATAACACTCAGTTCTAGAAACATTTCAATGTTTCCCTTGGATATTACGATGATTTTGTGAAGCTTGAAAGCCGACGAAGGAAAATTTAGGGTTTAAAAAAAGTCATAGCCAAAAGCTGCTATACGTACGAGTATCTTCCTTGGTGACATCTTATCATGTTCATATAATATTATGTCTACATAATTTAGCATTTGCAATATTTATTTCGGTAACAACAGTCCTCTATACAGCAGATGCGAAACAAGTAAGTCCATGCGGCACTACACTAGCACTAACACTCGTATTGGTTTTATTATCCCGCAAATGGGTCATTTGCATGGTAATGTTCTGTCCGTTAGTATAAATCATTAGCACCGTAAAGCTACCAGAGTGGTTTATCTTAAAATCTATAGAAATTATTTGCCTATATTTTTTTATTATTTTATAAACTTTAATGAACTGAAGTACACAGCGCGTTTGTATAGAAGGACGTCTCTATACTACGCGGGTAGTCAGTTACGACTTAAATTTAGAAGATTGAGAGTATTTCTAATCAACATTGATAATGTTTATTGCTACTGAAAATATCGGGAATTGATTTCGTTGTGCGCGTGGGTTAACGCCGGCTACTGCAGTCCGAGCTGGCTGAGGCCGGATGGAAGGCCGAGGTATTAATAAAAATGAGATCTCCTTGCAGCTGATCCATTGGTTGTAGCTAAACAGTCGTTCCCATTTTAAACGTAGAGTACGCTGTGTTAAAAGTAATATTTTACCCAAATCACAGGGCATGTCAGTTTCATCTTCAAAGGGACGATATAATAAAAGTATGGAAATAGGACGTGCACAAATCAATTCACCATTGGATTAGGTATGAAAATGTAGCAAACGATTTGACATGGTAAAATGGCCCAATAACGGCGCGAACGGGCATCGGTTACCGAACTCCTTATGAAGCTATAAAATGTAATCGAATTCCCAACGGGAAATGAACGAGTAGGCCGTTGCGAATTGTCCGATAACGCGTTTTCATCAATAGACGACCCACGAAATATAAGGGGGGGAACTAAAAGCGAACCAGCCGCGTCGTGGTCGCTATGAGAACGATCTTTAAAATACATACTATAAACACACACTAGCTTAGTATTAGCCCGCAGCCCCGCCCGCGAAATCATCGATTTTGCTCTGAAATTTGACTTCGTATGTTCATAACGTGATAACTATTGAGTCTAACCGTAGGAATGGATAGATATCATCACGGCTGTAATTACCGGAGCTTTAGTGGATACATTTGAAATGACGACCCGATAAGCTCAGTGGGTAGTGGCCCGGCCTTCTGTGCTGCGTAACCTGGTAGGGACAAACTTTGTGTGATGAGCACGAATGTTTGTACTCGAGTCCTGGTTGTTCAATATCTATATTGGTATTATGTACTGGGTTCGCCCCCAGCTTATCCATAAGCGTTGTTTAGTGTGACTTCCTCTAGCGAAAAAAAAATTGCCACATTGCGGTAACGAATATACTACGAAGCTTTGGAAGAAATGTAGATTTATCCACAAAGCATCTTTCATACTCACGTGTAAGCGGTGTGCAAATCGGTTTGATCACTATAGATAGTATAGTCGTTTGAACCAAAACGAAAGCAGTGCACCAGACGTTTATTTTCCCCCGCATGAGTTGAATGAGGGAAATGGGTTATGAGTGGATGTAAATCATTATCATATTTACGAAATATGTGCAGCGATCAAGCTGAAGGAAAGCGAAATAACAATCTAACATAATTATATACGGTAAACTTCCGTTACTCATTTTGAGTGTGAGCTTGGTACCAACGTAAGAATCTGTTTCAATTTTATTTGCATTTGAATTATCTTGGGTTTGTGCCTGAATCTTTGAGTATCTAACAACGATGTTGGTAAGAGCTAATTACCGAACTGAAGAGTGGGGCGGTAAACACTTACAATACAACTACGTATGTGTGCACAATAAAATCATATCCATTCACGCAATACTAAGAAAACCCTTCACACAATCACTTGTTTTATACAACGCTTGTGGACATTTTCCCATAGGTTTGACAGATTGAGCAGCCAAATCCGGACAAAATTGTCTGAGGCCTGAATAGATAGGTACGCATTCTTGATGGTATACCTACGAAGGTTTAAAACCTTCTGTTAGGATGTCCATAAGACAAATATTTGGTAGTGACCATGCTCCCTGCGCCGAGGGTCCCGGGTTCGCATCCTGGGAAGGACAAACTTTGTGTGATGAGCATCAATGTTTGTCCTGAGTCATGGATGTTTAATATCTAACTAAGTATTATATACTGAGTTTGCCCTCAGTACATAACACACGTTGCTTAGTTTGGGACCGTATAGGTAGTGTGTTCGTCTGGCGGTATTATTTAATAATTTCCCCTTCTTCGTCGCACGTATAACGATGTCGTCGGCTCCTCTGCCCGACTGTTGCGTGACTACGAACGGTAGTAACTGAATAGAGCATGTGTCATTTAACTGGCTGGCTCGGCTCCGTAAGTACCTTACTTTATAAATGCTTGTAGGGACTGTTTGTTCACTATGGGTACCTACCATAGGATCATGTAAATATTAAAAAGATATATGAATTTGCTCCAAAGAGTAGAACTTAAAACAAACTTTTTTTGGGTGCTCTAGCTAGATGTTGCTGGCTCAGGCGAGCGCTGAAGCTCGTAGGCTCTAGTGTTTCCTCTCGTGTGAACTTAAGTTGTGATCGATATATTATTATATTCAGATTGTCATACAAGCTACCAGCCACAGTTGATTTGATAGTCTTGATGTTATTTTTTCATCCATGGGTTTACTGTACTGTGTCGAAGTGTTCGCCGTTTCCGCGGGAAGGTTCCTCTTGGCTCGGACAATGCTCGACTCGGTTCACAATGGGAATACATCAGAGGGAGCGTGCGGGCGCAGGACGCGGCGCGGCAGTCGCTTCGCAGACGCCGCGCCGCGCGCCGCATCACTCGTCGCGCGACTCGACATGGATTGGGGCCTCCGCCGTAAGTTAGCACGAAGAAACTTTTTCGAATTTGGCCAACCAGCCCAGCGGCTGGCACGAGCGGAGGTGACTGGCGACGCTGCCCCCGTCGCGATCGAAGCAGATAGTAAACAAACGCATGTGGCCCGCTAGAGTAGTCGGACCGGTGTGCCCACAGATGCCGGTCGACCGGCCGTTGGTGCCGGTATTTTTAACTCGTTTCGCGGTTCGATGTCCGTTCGTTCGTGGTATCGATATGCATAATTCCGTCCTTGAAAGTATTAACTTTGGAAGGAGAACTTAAATAGAGTTTTTTTATTTGAAAGCAGTGCGACTTTCGATGTGCGACTTGAATATTGCTGGAAGACAGTAAGTTACAAACTTGTTTTGTGTTATTGCATACTAAGTTCATTCAGGGTTTTCGCGTACGATGCGGAAGTTGTCAACTTTCTAAATAATTGTAGTGGCTCCGATAAAAGCTTGGAAGTGTGTTTTGTCTCGGGGTAAACCTGTTTTATTTCGCCGCGAATGTAGCGATAAAGACCATTTTTATAGTCTTACATAAAACGGTGTATCACTGTTACTGATTCTAAAACTTATTTGAACCTTAGCATTATATTTTCATTGAGAGCAAATCTCTAGGCAACTTGTAAGCGAAGACAAACTATATTGCGTGTACTTACGTGGAACGAAAAATTGTACGGGCTAGTTACGGGTAAATAGATTGCTGACATATCACGTGAACATTTGTAAGTTCACACCATGTAATTAATTCATTCTAGACTTAACAATGCTACACACTACAATAAATCATATTATTACTAGGTAGCTCTACCTATCTAAAATCTTTTTAGAAAATACTTAACACTTGACAAATTGCTTTTCTTGAATGGTTGTGGAGTCATTTATAGCCTGCGAAGTAACCAAGCTTATTTAAAGACGTTCCACCTCCCACATTCATGATTACCTAGTCACATAAAATATATAACAAATAAACATTTCTACATGGTATGGTATGGCTTCGATAAATTATCTTGGTTTTCCTATGTTTAGTACAAGTTACGGTGCAATAACGTACATTACAGTAAACTTCAGACAGAGTGCAATTGATCCGCTTTTCATTGCGTACTTACCAACAAAGAGTATGAACACCCAAATCAAAAGGTAATTCATAAATATTTAAGATGCTGCCCGTGGGATAGTTGATGCGGTAATTAAAATTATCCTACCATAAGGTTCCGTATTCGGAACCCTTCGAATAGGGAACACACAACAAAGGACCTGTAATCCAAGATGTTATCTATACTACTAGTGGATCTTAAACCGATATCATTACGTATGTGCATTTAAAACGAGATCATGTTTTCTGCTCGACGGATTAGAATACAAAGCGCATTACGACTACCTTTAGCGAACTACGTCGAAGTAGGTCACGAATAATGTTATCAATATATCTACTTACCACAAGCTAAAAGCGTAGGTACCCATGTAAGACTATACCTACGCGGTTGGTATATATACGATCACATATAGGTTTTTTTTTCTGTCCGGCCAACATAATGTCAAGGTGGAAGGCACTTACACGACACCTGCCCTAATAACCCAATAGAGGTTACTAGAAGACAAATAGCTCGGGAACGCATTGGCGAGTAATAAATGTTGGTTTACCCCACGGTCTCCCGCGTACCATAAACACGTACTCACACATGCATACAAGTGAGTAAGTAACGCCGTAAAACTATGTAGGTACTGCAAGCAACTTAGTTGTTAAGTTAATATTAGATCCTGAACACGATGTACAAAAACATATATTTTGTTCATGAATATTGTTTTAAATGTTGGCTCATAATCAAACTAACTAGAAGTGTACTTATTCATGCATGACATGCACCATTTTACGTCTTAAATAAACAAAGAATACCCGGAATCAGAATATTTTTTATTTATCTGAAACATTAAGTACAGTACCTATGAATCTTCAAAAATACTAAGCTACAAATTTACCACCCATTCGGAATGCCGTTCCTATTGAGAAGAAGGTGCAAGAAACTCCATAGTTGCTATTTTTAATAATATCTCATACATTTTTAGCATTAAATTATTATGGTAATGTGAAAACAATGTAGGAACAGCTAGCCAGGCTTAAGTATTAACTCTAACTATAATAACAAGGCTACCTGGTTCCCAAATTAACAAATTACTTTTGAATAATTACGATAAGAAGGAAATGGAGACACAGACTAATTCTAAATATCTGCTCGAACAAAGTTATTTATGTTCCTGTGGAGCCGGACAAGCAGCTATAACCAAAGATTTTGAACACCGAGTGTGAAGTTATCCCTTCAGACATAGCGTACGTTTTATGTACGCTTCTAATTTATTTTCACAATTTCGGTAATGTATGTGTATTTCATTTACGTTTAGCCAAAATGTGTAGACTTTGATTGACGAGTTGGTAAAAGTACCTCAGTTGCTACGTTCCATCCCTCCATTAGCGAATCGGAGCCCAAACTAATTAGCCTTATAGCGATATCAGGTTTGATGTAATTTAACCGTCTCCTCGGTTTTTTTCGTAGCAGACATTATTGCATGCTAACGCCCCTTTTGGTAAATAAATAACTAAGCTATACATATAAGTGAAGATCACTCGAGCTTAATCAATATAGGTTATCACAAAAAATCTCTGCATCTTAAATTAAATGCCTTTTTATTGCTAGAATATTCCCGCCTAGTAAATAATGAACCCATGTTTAGAGTTGAGGTTAACTTGTGATAGTAACACAAGTATATTTTCAGGATAGAAGATTTTCAAAAGTTAAAAAGCTTTTATCCCACAGCGTCTAGTGTATGCTATAACGAGTTGATTCCCCTGGGAGGTTTGTTATCAAATCGATTTTTAACCGACCGACATCGGCGAATACATACATAGACATAGGATAAGAATGTATCTTGGTCGTATCGATATACATCGAATATTTGTAGATAAATATTATATAAATTGTGGACATAATTTTTGATAGAGAAGCCTAATCAGCGATTTGCGGACGTTATTATCTGTCTGGTAGCGTGTCTGTGGACGAATTTGGAAATTGGCATAATTAATTTTTTATCCCGGGAAACGTATGAGAGCCAAAAACTGTATCTTAAAATCCGTGGTGTATCAAAGTGGTTTTATTGCCATTTACTGGTAATCGATGCTTTTACTAAAAACAACAACATTGCAAGGACTTATTATTATTGCTTGTGAGCGTTCGTATTAAAACTTGAAAAACTTCAAAATCATGTATGAACAAGCGTCGAGGATATCGATTAAGTTTTTAAGTAAAGATTATGATTCCAGATAAATGAACACAGCCAGGGTAACTGCTCTATAAACCCGAGATATGGTGTTCATAAACCAGCATATAAAGTTAGTCCATAAATGTACAGACATTTTTTCTGGCAATAAATGGATGTGGAAGAAAAGTATACCGAACATTATTGTGGTTGACTTTTTTTTTAAATATCGTACTATTTTGTCGAAGGCATGAACATTGTTTAGTCTCATATACGAGACCTAGATTTTAAGGTGAATGTGTGGACTTACTGTTTAAAAAAATACGGTATATCTTAAGCGGTACATACACAATAGCGCTTATCACTGTGCTAGTAATAAAGGTGTTGAAGTTATAATTATTACGACTGTAATCCCTGACGGGGAAGGCAGAGGTGCCCAACCAATGCACTCACCTTTCGCCCATCGTATTTTGGCCCCAATGTGGGTGACGAGCCTATTGCCATTATACCGGACACTTTCCCCCTCAATATGAGGAGAATGTAAGCCGTAGTCCACCACACAGACCCACTAGGGTTTCCTCACAATGTTTGCCCTCACCGTATAGCCACCGTATAGTATAGTAACAATTATTTTCGAAAATGAGTTTAAATAGTAGTAGTAATTTTCTCTAAAGCACTTTTATTATTCCCTAGTGTCTGCGATTGCGATACAAACGTTGGGGTTACTAACCCATAAACAATTAAATATTGTTGGTGCAGGCACGCGTGCCCCTAATCAATACAGTCGATCAAGATTGACAATTCACTCAGCGCGATGTTTATTTTCTTGCTTTTACATATCTCTTTACCTTATCAATATTCATAAACAATATGAGGCAACTTCTTCGTCTAAAAGTATCTCGTTGCAGTACAAACGGGAGTTTCGTTATGTTGACAAGAAATGTTTCTATAGAAAATTGTAAAAAAAAATAACTCTGATCGAGAAATGTATAAATTTTTTATTTCACTATTTATCGTGATCTGGTAGGTACCTACTGAAACTAAAGCAAGAGTTACATTACCAGCTTAATTATGCACGTAAAGAAATCCAAAGATTTCTACTTCTGAGCGCCCCTAGAAAAAGCTGAAAAGTCACAGACTATATACCGTGACCTTTTCCTGTAAAGATTAGTTTTCCAAACTTTAAATGGCTGTCCGATGAAACTTTCATCTAGGAATCGGCTTCCAACTAAAGCTGTTAAAACTTCAGAGGTTGTTAGTAGCTGGGATACCGATACCAAGCTGTGTGTGGGTATAAGAGTGTGTAAAGCATGTGTGTTTTCGCCCATAGCTTTTTGCATTCGCCCATAGCGTCCGCAGTTGGCTCTCGGTGCGGCGACATTGCGTGTCGTCGACGTCCGCGACGTCCGCTGCCATCGTGCCATATATCGCTGCACCCACCACCTCCCGCTAGATATGATCGCTGATCTGACAGTGAATACGGATACCTTGACATGTGGACACCCCGCCCCGGCCAGTGTTGTTTTTGTTTTGAGTTATCTACGTACTTCGATTGTCTCTCTGTTTATTTCATATAATGCAGTCGTATGGCGATGTTGTAATATTCGGTTGAATTTTCAGCCACATGCCTCTTGTTTGGACTCAGAAGTAAACATAAGAGGTTGTTGTGCACTGAGTGCGCAAATATTATCCTAGTTACTTACTGTAATGTTACAAATTTTAGTAAAGAAGGAATATTAAAATATATTTGCGACTTTTTTACCTATTATACTGTATCAACAGAAAAAAACAGAATCATTTTTGAATGTACGAATAAAGTAAAATTGTTGAGAATAACATAAGAGACGTGAAAACAACATTAATTGCGAAACTCTTTCACGGAATAATTTCGGTTCAATTTACTCGAATGAAAGTGAAAGGGTGTATAAAAGGATTGTATAATATAGAGTCGTGACCTTTCAGAAAATGAGTATATTTCCTAAGCGAAGCGGTCCTGCCCGCATCATTCAGTGTGTTATATAGAGTGGCGTTTCTCCGTCCAGTCCAGTCGCTATCGGAATGCTACGTTATACTATGTATACCTATAGAATGCTTTATGCTCCGCTCTTAGTCCCACACATAATGCCTCTATCATCGAACGGAAATACCTTTTGTTATGGCAAAATAGAGCACAAAAAGTCGATCAGGCACAACACAAATTTAGGTTAGTATTATACTAACGAATCTAGTATTGTGACTTAAAGGGGGGACATGTTTAGGTTTGCGAATAAAAAATGCATAGAGTTTAAGGCGAGATCTAGATTGAATAAGCGAAACTATGCCTACCAAATTTTCTTCCGCAGAACTTTACACAAGCTTCGACGGCATGAGTAAAATCTACTAATTTCAATGTTTACAAACAAACACAAGTTCGGCAATATTGAGGTATAGCCAACTGGATGGAGTCAGTTCAGCTTCGTTGTTTATTCATTCCGACTGATCCAGATTTGGGTTCTTATTCGAAAATGTATTTATTCCAGAGTGGGATCGTCGCAGTGGTTTAAAAAATAGGTTGTCGAATTATCGTTTTATATGGTAATGTAATAGGAATGGTATGTGCCGATTTGTCTATCGAATATGTTTGACAAGTATCAACAGGTGAGGTTGTTGTACAAATTCCCTGGGTCACGCAGGCACGCGACGGCGACGCTACGCTACGACGCGCGATCAGGCGCACCCAAACTTGGCCTAGCCCGACGTAAACCGCCGCGTAACGGCGTCGATATGCTCCGCCATTGTTTCGTCATGCTAATTACGTTTCAACTCTGGGAACAAACAGGTCATCCGTCAATTAATGTCATCGTCGGGAGCCTCAGACATATTTTGAGAACATTGTTTTTTTTTTTGCATTGATCCTGATATAAAATAGTTAATATTAATTATAGTTTACGACATAGGTATTATGTAGAATAAGGGATCACTATGAAGCAACAGCTCTAGATTGCTTAAAGCAAAATACTTAAACGTTAACTAGAGTAATCTCCTTGCTTTTTACATCCAATAAACTGATTTAATGAAAAACTCTTCTATGTAGCATGTTACGTTAGATTACTTATTATTTAAACTGTGTTGCTTATTGCAGTTATAATTAGAGTATTCGTCATGTTGCATAGCGATCGATTTTTAACACCCGACTCAACGCACGGGGAGGCGTGTTATATATATGAACTTGCTTTACATTATGTCGACGATTCCCGCGACACCGCCAATTGGTGTTCTTGACACACATTACAGTGAAAACTAATCCCAATTAAATTTCAATCAGGCCACCAACTCAGAAATCTCAGTAATTGGCGACGGATCTGTCACACTGTCGTATTGTTGGCAGGCCTCTGGCCTCAGGATAAAAATAAGCATATGCGTTATTCCATATTGTAACTAATCTTTATCACCTTTAGGTATACCAAATTTCATTTGAATCAGTTCAGCTCTTTAGTCGCGCTGCTTTCAAACTAAGTTTGGATTATCGCTGGTGCAACTGCAGCTGGTGGCTTTGCCTTTCAAAGCGAAGCTTTGCGGAATGTCAACATGATGCTAATTAGTATCTACTATAAAAACATTCTGGGTATGTTCAGTCTTTATAAAATCTGAATATTTTATTCTTGTAAACCATTAAGTACAGACCCTATGAATCGTCAAAATTGTTGCAAAATGCTAAACTAACTGGATATAAACTATACTAAAACTGGATATAACCGATAACCCAGCCCTTAACCTGTATTCCATTATGACTTAGCGGTGGCTGGCCGGTGTTGGTGTTATGTGTGTGACATAGTGTGGTGTGGCAGCTAGTCCAGTCACAATTAGACCGCCGGTCGGTTTGAACTTACTGTTCGACCCGCGATTATTCGGCGCTGCCATGGCTGGAAATAACAAATTACGCAAACATGCTATTCGGTAGAGCATTTACTTCGAGATTACGAAACGAGAAAAAAGAAGTCGTATTAGGTAACGTGTCGATCTTCTAGGTACGCGTGTGCGGCGTGGTGGAATTATGTATATTTTAAAAGAGTTATTCTGATTAATAGTAATGATGAATATTATACAATGATGAATATCACTACATTCAATATCATATCATCTAACTAGTGAAATGAACTTTATTGGAACGAGGTTTGTTAAAGGCCACTACATTTGAATGTATACATATGTAGTCCTAATTGAATGCCGTTGAGTAGGGATCTTGTGACAGCCCCATTTATCTTACACGGGGGATCTTATTGACAGTTTTATCGAAGTCACTTAATTTGACGTCATTTACCTGGACGTCTCTGATCCAACCAGCTCATTGTGAATTAATGACTACGAGAGATGGGCTGATTGTGTGACTTATCGATTTTGAAAATGCCGACTAGTGCCGAATGGAAAAGGCGCTAAACGCTCTGTGTCCTGAGACTTATGGTAGACTTTGGTAGGCGTCGCCACGTGGCGGACCGCTCCTCGATTCACGCCTTAAATGTCACGACGTCTTTCACTGGGGTACCTATGTTGCTAGTGAAATAATTATTTCACTTATTTATACTCATACTACTTACTAATACTCATATAGACTTATCGGCCATTTTTCTATTTTTTTATTTGCCGACTGAAAAAAGTCACCTTTACCGACTAGCCGATGAGAAGTCGACCCATCTCTAGCGACTACATTAATAGTTTATACACCATTGCTAAGTAGGTAGCTATATTGATTTTGCCATTCTGTTGAACTTATGTGGAGTATTAGCGTTATAGTCGACCGAATGGCCCCATAAACCACGTATCCATTGTATTTGAGCGCGAACAAGCCTTACTTTGCCAATTTAGTGACTGTTGACCCGGTTTCCGATTCAAATATCCGTATAACGTACGATAAAGCTCTTCATTGCGGGGCTGGTTAAATGTAACTGTATTTTGTGCGTCAAAGTAAACTGAATGTAAGTACCTTGTTATATCCAATCACACCAAAAAGCGCTGCTATTTAACAATAACGTGTGAAGTTGGCTATTAGATAGGTTTGTTTGTCCAATCCATTGTTACGGCACGGCTTGCCCCCGTAATGATTGATCCAGTTTAATATTATAATACCTACGTGTTGCGAATGAGTGATGGCGCGCACCAGTTCACACACATGAAATTTTTCCGGTAAAGTAACTTTTTTTACTGCTTTCAACCTTATTATTATGGTGTTATCGGATTTCCGAACATATACATTTATCATTCCGTTGGAAACCTTATTACATTTTTGGTGAATATAAATATGAAGATCATCGTATATCATTTGTTTCCGGAAGGCAAATTGGGTCTCGTGAATTTGCCTACGAAAGTTAGTATGATGCTTCGCAGCAGCTCTCGTAGCGCGGGTGGAGCGACGCGACAATGTACACGCTAATGATGTTGACACTAGAGGCGGACTTGTCTCGCTTCCTGCACCCCTCTGCACCCCCCACTCGCCTTAGATTGCACTTACCTAAACACGAAGCCAGTAAACGTAGCGGTTCGGACATACCTACCACTAAATTGGGTTGAGCATTAATCTGAGTGCTATAGCTGCTAAAAACTAAATTGAAGTTCCACGTGAATGTGATGGGATCCAGCATTTTCTAAAGTTACATATATTTTGTGATTGTAAGAGATAGCGAGAATCGTTCATGAAGATAAAGGCGGCAACAGAAGAAAATAATACTTCATAGTAATGTGTATTTTTATGTTAAACAAGATTGTTTGTCCTACTCGTAGTACATGTTGTTTACGTGGGGTCGTAGTTGTTTGTCTCGAAAGGTCTACATGATATTGATATCGCTCCGTTTTCTGTTCAAAGCGAGAGTCCCATCCCCGAAGTTTGTGTACATAAAGTTAGTTATCCGGATCCGGAACTTTACCGATTTGATTTCGGAGAATCCACACAAGTTACCCGTCGGCAATTGTTTCAATTAATTTACCTCACATAATGGCCCCCGTCCAACGCAGGTTAATTATTTGTTCATTCGTTTAGTTGGTGTTGGGGTTTTCGTTATCTTAACTGTGTTGTAAGTAGTTTGCACCTTATTTGTTACACAGTATAAGGCCTAATGTGTATTAATTTATTAGTTTGCGTGCTCAAATATAAGTATTTTGATTCACCTATAGTATAGTATCAATGATACGAAAAAATATACCGTAATATACTTTTATTCTCGAATCCCACATGTATTGTACGTAATGGAAACCCAATTTTATAGGCTGTTGCCTGTCTCGTGTAATCCAATGAGAATGATTGCGACGTGGGTAAATTGTTTTACCATACAACCACCTTATGCTATTTATGTAATTTTGAGAAAAGGTCTTATATGTTTAGGGATTTAAGCTTTCAATGGACTGATTTACAATATTAAGCTTAAGCAGAGAAAAATCCGGATGCTTGTCCACTGCGTCCAATCTGAATCCTTGAAAATGCGGTCCGATTTTTCTCGTTGCGAATGTACGAGTAACATCCGTCTTTTCTAGGATTCGGATTCGATGCAGTGTACAAGCATCCGAATTTCTCTCTGCTTAACCTTAAAGTTGTAAGTCAGTCCATTAAAATCTTAAAAGCGTAGCGTAGCGTAAGCGTGTTTGTATGCAAACAATACTGCTTGGGTATTGTTAATTTTGTTTGTAAATATTATGCTTCGAATAGGATATATTTTGGTTGCAGAAAACTTATCTCTAATCTAGTGCTCAGCCACTCATACCTATTACGACTTGCTTCGTAGCTTTTTAATTCAGATCGGGGGCTGTGCGTAAGTGCTCTTAGGCCCTTACTTTGTGAGTGACCATATGCACAAATGTTACGTTACGATGAGTTAGATTGTCTGTATAAATTATACATTTATTAGAACACTTTGTGTCTTCCTAGGCTCCATCATGTTCCACGTGCGGCGGCGGCCGGCAGACGCGCAGCCCCGGCGACGCAAGAAGAAGGTGGGCGCCGGGACGGCCGCTGGTGGCCGGCCCGGCAACGAGCCCATGCTCGTTGAGGTGGCGCCCGACGCCACTGCACTTGAGAATGGGCGACGACTCAGGATCACCGATGTTGTTGAGGTAATTCAAACCACTAGTTTTGAACGAGTGAATTATATCTCATGGTCATATCTCTCTCCTTCCCTCCCCGTGTGAGGGATAAGCTCGCCCGATTCTGCGCCAGTAGCACCAGTGTTTAATCTACTGTTTCCTTACCACTCAGTTACCGCAGCCCAAGTGCCAGAAATAAATCAACACGCGGAATTCCATTTTGCCATTAATTTGAGACATCCGTTTTGGTATAAAACAGTGCCTCGTCGTGTGCAATAAAGCCGAGTTCTGGCTCATTAAGATTTATTCAGAGACGTTTGAATTTACAAAATCTTTAGATACGGTGCCTCACTCTGAGGAACCCTCATTAAATTTGCTTGACGCTTCAATGTTTCAGTTACAAGTACCTTCAATATACTGTATATAATAAATCATATTTGCGAACTATATACTGTAGACGTTGAGTTATAAACAGATATTTTTTCTCTACTCGCCTGTAGAGAGAAAAAAATATCTGTTTATAATGATAAGTAACGATACAAATTATAATCAACATTATGGTACCGAACATCTCCACTAAGTTATACGCGTCCCTCTCGGTTGTTCAAAGTTATACCTAATTAGGATCGCTGTTACATTCGACCTAGTAACTCGATCTAGGCACAACTTGTGTTTGTGTTAATTCTACAAATTGTATAATCAGGCAGCCACGTCGCCGCTGCGAAGGCAGCCCTCGACTACGATATACTTATTGTACCAGCAATGTACAGAAGATTTGTGTGAAAAGTGACAGGTGCGCAATTATCGGTCGATGGATAGTCAAGCTATTGATTCAGTATTGTTGTGCTTTATTTTTCTATAAAACCATTTTAAAAGGTTACTTTATATAGCATACCGTAACGTTTATAAGTATCTCGGACTAAACAGTTAATACGTTCTACGTGTTCTTCCCTTAGGCCCCTTAGGCCGTTCTAGTTATGTGCTCTAACGGGGTTGGCCAATCTATAGCAAAGCCCTTGCACTACATACAAAAATTAACGTCTTACAACTAGATACTACTGCTACACACGCGATATGACGTCAGACACAAAGCAAACATCAGTGCAAGCACGAAAGAGGTAGGCTCGTGATTTCAGCATCGAGCGTTCAAGAGATAGCTCCTGCACGTCCCTACGATCGACGCCTACGAAGCGTGAGATAACTCATATTGGCTGGGGTGTAAAATGGCCATTCTGTTTCAAGTACTATTACGTATTCTTTGCCATGGCAACGTGCCAGTGTTGGCCCGCGAGTTCCAGATAGAATAACTCGGGATGTAACTCCAGGCCTCACTCCTCGACCTCAATTAAGTCATTGAGTGAGGGCCAATACGATTGGTATTGTTTAACTTTGCGTAATCGATTGTTTTGAGATGTTTATTTGACGAGTGAAAGTTGTACATGAACGGATAAGCGTTAGCAGGATAAGTTTATAGGTTGTTTGTCTTAAAGGTCATAACGTTAGTAAACTCGGGTAGGTTATTCTCATCATGGCACTGATTTTAAATTATGAGGTACTTTGCGCAGTTTCCCACGTACAGAATTGAGGAATAACAATTTTCGTGGGTTGCATCGTGGGAATAAAACTGTTTGTTTTGCGGAATGGTTTTGATTAAAACAAACAATATTTTAACTGCAAGTCATCTTATATTGCGGTGTTCGTCCACTTTAAAAACAGCTGGCGCCGCTGCAGCACAGACTGCATCAAAAGTTTAGCGTGTTAGAATACCAATTCGCATTTACTCCGTCTTGCATTTATCGATTTTCGACGCTTGAGTACACCGCAACATTTGGTTCGTTCACATCGTGACGTGAAAGCGGTAGGGATTTCCGAAGCTCCAATTTCTATATAACGGTATAGTAGTAGTAGTAGTAGTAACGGTATAGTTGGTTTAGAGTTTACATCAAAACAACTTTGCTCTAAATTAAAGAAATCTCTTTAAAGGACTCGTCAAAAGTTCTTAGCGTTGTTTCCTACAAATTGAGTTTTGATATAAATGTATTTGTGCCTTATAAATAGTTTGGCTTTTATAGAAATTTAACATTACATTCTAACGACGCACGCCCGAAACACCAGTAAAGCATCCCGAGTCTTGACAGTGAAAAGAATACGCTACCAAATAAAAAGTTTATGACTAGGTTCACACCACCAAGTGTTGTACTACTAACCTCTTTTAGCAGCAGTATCACCTTAAGATACCTATCTTTACTCTGTCCAGTATATAACTGTCAGTGCGCTTAAAAGTAACTCAGAATTTTAATGGCCGTGAGCAGAAAGACAGCGTAGTTTGGCGAGTCTCTGAACGTGTCATTTGCTTCGTTGTCAGCCAGGCTTGAGGCAGCCTTGTCGTGCTGCGCGTTCAGGCTGGATCGGGGTTGATTGAAATCATGTGATTAAAAAAAAGAAACATTGATGGATATCAATCACTCTATTATTTTTTATAATAAAAAAGCCACAGACATGTTTTATAAATGTCTTTGTAATGGTAATACATAAAACTGCAATTACAATGAAGGACTTTAAACATCAACATTTACGCTAGATTTTTAACATAAATAATCTCTCAGTTTTTCGAAGGCAATGAAATGCAATGAAAACTATTTTATATAAAACAATACAAACTACTTATTTATAACACAACTAACGTTTTCTTTGCTCGAATCGATCGCAAGAAAAAAATCATTGTTTTTAATGCGACAACCCTATTTTCTTAATTAGCGCACCTACTTCAATTCTATTGTGGTGAACGGGACCCTTGTGAAGGCAGAGTTTTGGCCAGGTATATCATGATAGGCATGATAGGCTGCGAGTGACAGCGCAAAACATCGTCAACACCATGGGTGAATTATTTGACATATTTTTATGTGTAATGTTTATTATAATTATATTTTATAGCTACACTAGTTCTGCACGCGGTTCCGCCAGGCCTACCTCGATAAAACATAGCATTTAGCACTAAGGGATAATGTTAGCAATAACTAAATATTTCTCAGAATCGGATCAGTAGTTCCGGAGATTACTTCCTATATCCAAAATAAAAAAAAAATACTCTTTATTATATTAGTATAGATAGGCCTAGATAGGCCTGTGGCATTATGTTAAATAACCGTCTCCAATCCAGGTGGGGTCCGGCAATGGCACGAGCCTCCAGCTGTACGGCCCGTCCATCCAGGCCCGGCACTGCGTGGTGGCGCCCGCGGACGGCGGCGGCTACGCGGTCACGCCGCTGCACACCGACGCACACGTATACGTCAACGGGCGACGGATCATGCACACGCAACGCTTACAGGTTAGTAATAGCTATAGTTCACTTGGTCCACGACAATTAGGTTGTCCACATTTAACGTAAACATTTCGAAGCAAAATATTTTTTTCGGATTTTATCGTGTTTAATGTTTTCACGTTAACGTTTTGATAGCCAAGTTGGTATAACGCTTGCCTCGGTAACGAGGATTGCAGGTTCAAACCCCGGCTCGCACCTCTGGGATTTCATGTGCGAATCTCATTTTCAATCATAATTATCGCTTGCCAAACGGTGAAGGAAAACATCGTGAGGAAACCTGCATGTTTGAGATCAAAAGATCCCCTCAAAAGATGTGTGAAGTTCGTCAATCCGCACTGGGCCAGCGTGGGTGGAGTATGGCCTAATCCCCCTCGCATTGAGGGGAGGCCCGTGCCCAGCAGTGGGAGATTAAAAAGGGCTGGAATTCTAATGTTTTCACGTTCACGACGTTTCGGATGCTATACGGAAACCGTATAGAGCGGTTACTCTACATAATAAAATGAAATGTTTAAAGAACGGTAACGACTATGTTTGCAAATTACTTACTATTAACCTACTAAGTAGGTAGGTCGATTTTTTTTAACAGGTCAGCAATAAGTGCACCCCTAGCGGAAATTATGCTCCTCGGGTTGCCTTTCTATTTTCATTCGAGTCGTGATTCAATTACATTGAACTGTGAACTTAAAGATCTTTTCCGACATGTGACGTGCCGTACAACTGTTTGATCTCGGGACCTATTTATATTACCAACCCCCTTCCTTGCCGGCATCAAAAATGTATTTTTACCCTTCCGCTAGCTAAGCTTCCCAATATGCGAATGACTGGATTGTTCTCAGCAATAAAAGGAGCTTATGTTAATGTTGACGTTTCCATTATGAAGTATAATTTCGTTCCGACAAAGTATGTAACCAGTTTTTTTTATGGAGTAGACCTGACGACAAAGATTTTGTTGACAACTGAAAAAAGTATGAACGATCATATTAAATTCACTGTATGCAACGGCCATAAAAAATAATGTCGTTAAATAAAGATGCTTTCCACAGTCGACTTGAGTTTCTACTTCTACGTGTGAAGTCGGAGATTTGAATAATTTTATTTGCTAAATAAATGTTCTTCGTAGCATATTCCAGACACGCGTTTGCTTTTGGATCAAGGTCAGACACTTGCTCCTTGTGTTTTTTTATATTAAATAGTTTACGCTCTATTCGGAATGTACTAATCGGCTACCCACGCACATAACCGTCGTAATAAACCATACCATTTGCAATTGGCCGTGTCTAAACCGACCGCGCATTCCGCCCGGCTGTCTGGGTCGGGCCAATGGCTTTTCTGTTAATCCTCCACACCTACAAATGTGCGTGCGTTAAGTTATTTTGTTGTACACTCTAATTATAAGGTCATATGTAGATTGGTTGTATGTTAATTACTAAGCTGTATTAATTGGTGTTATTGTTTAAGCCTTACAGGGTCACCCAGCATACCTATACAGGGTGTAAAGGTAACGAATTCTTTGGGTAAAGATAACTCTATGCCGATACTAAAATTATAGAAATCATTTATGTTTAAAGTCATGGGTTACAAATGTTGCAATTTTTAAACCACGCGATACCCGACTTTCGTGCGCTCGAGCGTATCAAGTTTAATTTACATTGCAATTTTTTGGTCTAAATTAGTAATTATGTTTTTTTTTTATTAGAAATCACGTTAAGATAGTCTTTTATTATGAATTTATGCTAAGATCATTTTTTTAATACTGGTAAAAGTGCATATAATTCATTAAAAGATGGACGGGAAATTCCAACTGTTGGGAGTTCAGAATCGTGAGTTGAATCCATGGTATTAGTTTTAGCTACCAAGCCACACCCTGTATAGGCTTTAAAGATAAAAGTAAAACTTTTGAAATTGTATCACTTGGTCCAAGAGCATTTGACTTACTTTATTAAATATTGAAAAAATTACAAGTTTAAAATCGGTATTTTCGTGTCGTGTAATTAAATAATTGGTATGCTATGAACAGCAAATAAACCGAATGAGACTTTTCAGAATGGAAAGGCCGGATGAAGAGGTAGTCCAATTAATTGTTTATTTTTTCTCGCAGCACGGTTGCCTGCTCAAGTTCGGGCGTGTCTCGACATTCCGCTTCGTGGACCCGGCTCAAGAGAACCTCATTAACAGGAACCTCGCTCAATCGCAACACTTCGGGTCCGGCTCAATCTACGACAGGTAAGCGCCTCCCCCGTTCACTTGCACTCCACTAAATGTTGTGTTTAGTTGTACCCTTTGAAAGTAAATGTAGATGTAGGTCATAACGTTAATTAGTTGCCAGTATAGTCATTCGTACACCTGCAATATTTTGTTCTCACTTTAATTTGGACATAATCTATCAATGTGATCACTATCGATCCCGTGGCTTTTCTCTAATCAATGTATTTACGTTTTCCCATCTATGGTCGTTTGTTTTCTTTTGCATGTTTCTATCACTGGCTCACGAACATCCGCTTGTGTACGTTACCCTTACGTTAGATCGCCGGCGTCCCCCGGCGAGAACAGCGGCGCGATGTCGCCGACATCGATGGCATCGCACCAGCCCGACCCCATGGACTCCAACGCGAACACCACCAACGACACAGAGTATCAAAGGACGATGAGTCCAGTGTCACACGACACATACTACAGGGACGCGAACGACACGATGCCACCGTACAACAACAACACTCTCAAACTTGACAATGAATCGCTCATGATGTCCCAGCATATGAGCGATCCTAAGGACGAGTACGGGAAAGACGAACATTCCGGGTCGGTTTATAACGATCAAGATCAGAATGTGTCCGTGAACCGAACGGGGAACTCACAGTACAAAGACAACTATGAAACTACGTTCGATTTAGATGGGAACGTCGAAACGAAAAGCATCTGCAGTGCCAAGAGCGCGGGCTCCGGACACGACACCAGGTATTTCATGCTTTTGTAACGCCCTAATCGATTCAATGATTTATTTATAATAACTGTAGTCGTTATTTGTTTGTGATAATGTTCATTTCTCACTGTTGTCTTAATTGTCAATCAAATTAGCTAACGAATTCAAATCCTTTCGAACAATATTCTAAGGCATAATAGGTTGATTATTTGTATCGTAATAAATTGGAGCTCAGTGTAGCTTGCTTCAAATTGTGTTATATTTTGAATTCTGAAGTGTTTGAATAAATTTCTTTGAACAATTTTTCTAAACAAACAAATTGTTCAGATAAATGTATTCGCAAATACGTACGTTTTGATTAAATTGTAAAAAAAGAGTGGTGGATTTGATTAAAGGTAGAAAATCTGTTATTTAAATATATACACATTCTCACGCCTATTTTCACTGGAGGGGTAAGCAGATGTGCACTGTTATATACCCATTCTTTATCGTCTTTATTCCCAATGTAATAGGGGACGAGCCTGTTATTTATTGAGCACACTGCCTTCAAGGCGAGAGGAATTCGAGCCTTAGTCCACCACGCTAAGGCGTCGTCCTAATTGGCTGGCGGTTGTGCAATCAGGCGATGCGGCTTCGTCGCACGACGAGATTAAATACACAAATCTCTTTAGTGTGTCCTAATTGAAGCTCACAAGTGAAAATAAGTAATGTGCTCGCTAGATAGAGCACTGGTTAGGTTCGCTCATACACTTCAACTGTTGATAAAAATTGGAGACTTGATAAATATCACCATTGTCGACCGAAAATGTTCTCACACCGTTCAAAATATGTGATTGTTCAGAATGAGTGCAGCGGTGAGCAGCGCGGCCCGGCCGGGCCAGGAGGCGATCCTGCCGGCGGTGCTGGAGTTCCCCGAGGCGGGCCAGCAGCAGTTCCTGGCCGCGGTCATCACGCGCCTCGACCCGCACGCGCCCGCCTTCAAGCTAGCACCCGTCTACACACTGTATCTTTGTGCGAGGTATGTTTCAGGTGATAAAGGCCGACTTTGCAATCAACTGCTTCAACTAAAACGTAAAAAACATTACAACATGTTCACAGTTTTGATGATTGGGATATTTTTTCACGTTCAGTTTATCTCACGAAATAGATAAGGTTTTATTTGCAGCTATATATCACAGGTACCGTGCGTCCACGCACTACCGGCCCGAGCTGACGCCGACGGAACGAGCTCATAAACTTACCGCGTTCTTACATCACGTCGCCACACTTATCCACGCAACTGTACAGGTAACTGTTAACCCTAATACATTTATTCGTAATATTCTAGATCCGAGGAATTCTTTCCTCGTTTTTAATACGCGCATACTATAGCTGCGATTCTCCACTGTTCATTTATATTGATTTTGTTCCCGGAAAAGTTATGAAGGTTCTTCAAGGGTCCAACTTTGAATTTCCAAAAAGTTATTATATACCTGCGAATTGGAAGAAGTACGCAAACTTGACTAAAATATGCAGGGCAGGAATCTCAGCGGGCTAGCGATATTTTATTCAAGCATTAATAAACTGATATTATAACAAGTTCTCTAAGAAGTATTGTTTCATTAAATTCTCAGGAGCGATGCGCCGACTCCGCCGCACAAGCGTTCTGGATGGCGAACGCGAGCGAACTGCTGCACTTCTTGAAATACGACAGACACATATCATCGTTTTCAACGCAAGCGCAGGATTTATTACCGATGACCGTCCAAAATGCTTTTAGGTAAGTAGTTGTTGATTTGTTTGAATATTGAGTGTGTACATCAATTATTATCTTATACCCAACAGATCTATAATTTATGATTGGCTATTATGTCATGTTGTTCCGACCCAATCTAATCCGATTTTATTTTCATCTTGCCGATTTCATAGACTACTTGTACGCACGCTAAAAAAACCTGTATTATTCTTTCAGTAACCTGGTAACCTGCTTCCAAGAGGAGTTGTCCCGCGGGCTGGCAACACTTACAAGCCCCGCGGTGTCGGACGCCACGGACGCGACGGCGCCCACGCTGCAAGCGCTGGCGGCCGCCATGGTGTTGCTAAGACGATGTCGCGTCAACGCGGCACTCACCATACAGCTGTTCTCGCATCTCTTCCATTATATCAATGCTGTGTGCTTTAATAAGGTAGGGTTTTATACTCCCTGTTATTACGGCACTGAAACGAAAATAACATCCGACAGTGATCTCTTTCGCATGCATGTATGAGGTGAAATGTACAAGCGAGAGGTAATGAACGAGGCGATTCCATTTACGGTTTCACTACATTGACAGTTGTGTAAAAATACACCATGCATTGAATGTCATTTATTTGTTAAAATACGAATACAAGATTAGGTATTAAAAGATATTAGACGAAGATTACTATGTTTCAAAAAAATGGTTTACAAATGTTAATGCGTTAATAAAAAAATAGTATAAATGAAGAATCGTGAATATAAAGTAAATAACCTACGTGCCTAGCAGAAACTTCTTATTGCGGTATCATGCGATCACTCTTTTTTTCACGTATAAAATTGATGGTGAGAGCTGTAGAGTAAGCTGGAACTTCTTATGTAATCGTACCGCCATCGAGAAAACATGCTGTCACTGCCATACTTATTTATGTAATGTGTGATGTGACAGGGATGGAAAACGCTTACGTTACCAAAACACTGAGTAAAAAGGATTGTGGTCGAGGTACTGAACTGAATACACTTAAGTACGTACGCGTTACGCTACGTAAAAGATTGTGTTCGAAGCTCCGTAAAGGAATGTTTGATTTGTAGTAATTAGTCCTAGTGTGTGAAGGTCATTGCAATAAGTCCATACGTTGCATGGCAGCTGGTGGCGGAGGCGGGGTCGGTGAACGCGCGCTGGGGCGGCGCGCTGGCGGCGCGGCTGGCGCTGCTGGCGGCCTGGGCCGAGCGCCAGGGGCTGGAGCTGGCCGCCGACTGCCATCTGGCGCGCACGCACCAAGCCGGTACCACACATACTACCACACATACTACCATACATATTACCATACATACTCCCATGCATACTACCATACATACTACCATACATACTAGCTGCCTTTATCTATTTCTACTCCATTCCTATAATGACTATTGTTCTTAAAGGGTGGAAGTCAGGATTCCTCTTTATCAGCTCGAAGTTATCTACTGCTGTACACTTCAAAGACTTCCACAATACACAGTTTTATTTGGTTGTATAGGGTTGTCACAGTACTAGTAGCCCCGTAGGCATCCCTAAATGAGATAAATAGTTCAATAATTTAATAGTGTAATGATTGGTGATGGTATTAGAAGTTGCTGTAGAATAAGAACCCCTTTGACCACAAGGTGAATATGTAGTTTATCATAATAATTCAATGGCTTTGGTTTTATGGATATCCCGGGGTATATTTCCCGGCATAAAAAGTATCCCATTATTGTCTCGGGTTAAAAGCTATCAGTATGGCAAGCTTCATCAAAACTATACGTCTCGTAATTTTTATATGAAGCTTGAATGAATACATCGACAAAAACTCCGTCAATTGCAAATTATCTATCCTATGATTTTCATTTTTTTAATTTGCAATGTGTGAGCTCAACCATGTTACAGTTTTACCCCCGAATTTGTATACTTACTTTAACTTTATCAAACGTCATATAGTACGACGCAAAGTTAAATTGTTGTGCGCAGTGCTATATGACGTTTTATTAAGTTATAAAACGTCTATGAATTCGGGGTGTATATGTAAGGATAGGCAGTGTTGATGAGTATACGTATATCCGCAGCGCGTCTCATCCAAGGCGAGTATCGCAGCGCGGAGGAGGTCCGCGCGGCGCTGGCCACGTGCTTCAAGCTGAACTCGGTGCAGGTGCGCGCGCTGCTGGCGCCCGTGGCGCCGCCCGACGTGGTGGACGCCGCCGCGGCGCACGCGCACGCGCTGGCCGACGAGCTGTGCCGCGCCGACGGACGAGAGGTCCGATATCAGTATTTCACTCAGCTTTATCTTAACATCTAAAGAACCACCGTCCGACTTCTCGCAAATGTTATCTAGAGTCTTGGGTAACCTACTCTGCCTCGCGATTTGCAAAAAGATGTGTGAGCAAAGTACTCATCAACCAAATCTCGGTGGGTTTATTCGATTTCTTAATCATATTCCAATTTCAAGTTAATCAATTCACAGAATTACATTTTCCATATGAAGTTTAACTGCCGGGCTGTACGTTGTCTGTCAGTCAGCCGTGTTAAGAATTTTATTATGTAGATTTAAATTTTTGTAAGTGGTTCGGTTCGAAATATTATTGATTTGTTTTTGTAGTCTCGTATATATTAAGTCTAACCAAAAAAAAAGTCATTGAGTTTGGTCATTGACCTTTTTTTAGGTTTGCTTCGGCAGAAGAATGTAAATATTTTTCTTTCAATTGGGATAAGTTTGGGACGAGTAAGTGACGTTTTGATTGCGAATGTACATATTCGTATCTGGTGCTAGTATTGTTAGTAGTGGTGTTGATGAGGGTTGGTGCGGTGCGTGTGCCGGCAGGTGCGGCTGGAGGAGAGCGTGTGGCTGGGCGCGGGGCTGCTGATCCCGAGCGACGGGTTCAGCGCGGAGGTGGTGCGCGGCGTGCCGCCCGGCCTGGCCGAGTTCGTGGCGCCGCTGCAGCGCGCCGCGCTCTGCCGCCTGGCGCACCAGCCGCACGCGCTCGGCGGCTGGACCGTCTACATGCAGCACCACCACCAGCCGCGCCGCGCGCCCGACAAGCGCCTGCACATCATACAACTACACAAGAACTCCAACGGAATGGGGCTCAGCATTGTCGCCGCTAAGGTGACTACTCTACTTAATTCTCTGTCACATTTTATATTTTACTATAATCATTTTGAATTGCTTCTTTTATACCAATACTGGCACTTAAATATTAATATTTGTTGCAGGGCGCCGGGCAGACGAAACTCGGCATATACATAAAGTCTGTAGTGCCGGGCGGCGCGGCGGCGGCGGACGGGCGGCTCGCCGCCGGCGACCAGCTGCTGTCCGTCGACGGACAGTCGCTCGTCGGGATCACACAAGAAAAGGTATGTAATAATACTGCACTCACATTTCGCCGATAGGATTTGGTCCCAATGTAATAAGTGTGCCTATTACCCACAGCCCAGAGATTCATAAAAGCTGATTTTTGGAATGTTCCAAGTTCAAATTAACAACAAAATTACAATAGTAGAATGATATTCGACATTAATACTATAAAGTAATTTCTCGGATGACTTAACGTACACAAGTTACGGTTTTAATAATCATTTTGTTTTTAACTGCCCGTATGTTGTATTTGAATGTGGAATTGAAAGTTAAATAATGTTTGTGTGTACGACAGGCGGCGGAGTACCTGGTGCGCACGGGCCCCACGGTGACGCTGGAGGTGGCCAAGCAGGGCGCCATGCTGCACGGGCTCGCCACGCTGCTGCACCAGCCCGCCTACACCCAGCGGCAAGGTACCACATGCATCAACATTATTCACACCTACCAACTACCAAGAGAGTACAATAGAAATCATTCATTTTAGTCTTTATAACTCATTATCATAGGTAAGTAGTATAACAATACGAAGATAAAAATTTGGTCCGCAAATAACTTTGGATCTTAAGTGCGCAGGAACGATTTTTAGGTCTCTTTGGTTAGGTTAGGTACGTGACGTGACGGAGATGTATCGTTTCGAGCGCGAGGTTTGCGGCAGCGTATACATTTACGTGCATTATTGTCAAAATAAGATTTTTATAAGATTACCAAGTTTTTTTTTATTGTAAATGTTATAAGGAACGTTTATCTGGGAATATAAGCGTGACAAATTTATTGCACGCAATTGGACATTTCCATCACTACGCCGCCGATTGCTCACTTTAACACGACCATTGTGCTGAAAACCTATTTTGTAGGTATCGAATTAGATATCCTCTACTAAATAAAAGGGGATAGGGCGGGCTGGTACGAACATGAATAGTTGCAGGGGTCGTATATTGACGATGGTATTCTTTTTTAAATGAAATAAATATAATTGTGTGGGCGGATCGTCTCCCGGCGCGGCAGACGAGGAGGTGCAGTACGAGGACCGGCTGCGGCGCAACTCGGGCACGTTCACCAACACGCACCCCGCGCTGCTGCGGCCCGCCTCGCCGCTCGCCGAGCTGGCCACCGCAGGCAATTATGTCTTGCCCATTATACACCCGCGTAGCACGCCACACCGCACACCCCGACGCATTCACCCTCGGTACTGACATGCTTCTTACAGGCCCACCTGGAATTGTGTATTCAGTGTATTCAGTTCGACTTTCTCTTATTAGTTGCTGTTGTCGATTATGTTTTCGCTCGTAGTCCTGGCGGTGACGTCATTGTCGTAAGAGTGCCTCGATGAACAGGAGCGTCCAACGTTTTACGTTCTTTCAAATGCATGCCCGCCAACTGACGCGGAACGCAGAATGCTGAACGCTCTCCTGTATGTTTGGGCTCCGATCGTTGTTATTCTTTGCTGGTTTATTTTGTCGTGCTGATTATTGGTTCGTGACGTTTTGTCGGCTTCCTCTTGTAGCGTGTATTCGAATATTGATCGATAGTTTATTGATTTTCATATTACAGGGTACGGTCGACGCCCGTGTCAAAATCGATGTCAATTCCTGAGAGATGAGTCCACAGAGTCTAGTACGGACGAGAGCGAGGAGTTTCATACGCATTACCACGGCTCCATCCCTAGGTTGATAGTGACCCTGGACAAGGAGAATAATCAGTTGCAGGAGGACCTGTCCCCCGACACGCCGGGCTGCCCTATAGAACTCAAGTGCGGAGCGGCACCGCCGAGACCGATCCCAATCTTCACGTTTACGTGTGAAGATTTCGACGAAACGCATCCTAGAGACGACCACATGAGCCGGGACTGTCACGTGGAGGAGAAGCCCCCTCCCGTGCCCGACCCCCCCGCCAATTACGACCAATCCAGCGACAATGGCGAGACCATTTGTTTACCACCGCAGATGAAACCGATAGATACTAAGCTCACTCTAGATTTGTTTAATGCTCGTGCGAGGGAGAATGAGATGTTCGGGCGGAGATGCACCGGCATAGACGAGTGCGTCAGCGCGTGCGAGTGTTGCCGCACCCCGCAACCGGAGACGCAGCAGATACCTTTCATCGATGAGCCGAGTTTCGAACCGGTAATATTTGAAAACGACGGAGTTCACGATAAGGTTGCTACACCGAAAATACGACGAATATTGCCATCTCTCTCTATCGACCAGTCCGAAGAGAAACCGGACACTACAGACGCGGTCTGTCAAACGACTTCCTCCCCGGCAGAGGTGGAAATAAAGGATTTTCTTTCCACTCCTAATAGAAAAAAACTCGACCTCAATCTCAATATAAAGAAAGAAGCCGAGAAAATGGGAAATATACAGTGCAGACTTAAGCGAGCATTATTTGGCGCGTCAAATTCGTTGTCTGGGAAATCTGATGATACCGAAGTTCCGTCCACCTGTTCCACGACCGACTCCTTCGACGAGACGACATATGAAAAGCCCGACATTGCTAAGATTAAAACTCAGACGCCGGTGGATCCTGGTGCCAAACAAATACTGGACAGCGTCGACCGCAAATCATGGAGATCACCCGACGAGTACAGACCCGCGTTCGGCAAAGTAAAAGAGCTGGCTAAACATTTCAATGATATTAATTTAAAATATTGCGTGAAAATCTATAAGCGAAACTGTCAGTCCAGTCCTAATCTCTGCGGACGCTATGACAAAACTCCAAAAACAGCCGAAACCATACCTACGAGCGCCAGCCTAGCGGACATACAGTACGAGTCTACCAAGACCGACACTAGCGAAACCAGAGCCGCGAAAATGTCCGACGACGAGGTCAAAAGCATACTCATTCAGCTGGAGGACTGGTCCCGGTACGGGTCGCGCGGGAGTGAGGACACCCTGGCGCACGGCAACGAATTTGAAATACCGAACCTGCCATCCGAGGATCACGCCGACGGCACGCCGAACGGATACGTCTTCAACGAAATAATCGATAAGAAACCGAGACGGATCACGCTCGACAACATAACATTGAAATCGAATCAATCGAGCGTGAACTCGGAGCAGGCGAAGCTGAGCGAGTCCTCGCTGGGTTCAGTTGAGCCGCGGCTGCCGCGGGTGGTGGCGATGGTGCCGCAGCGCGGCTCGGTTGCGCCGGCGCAGAGCTGCCCCGACATGCGCGCCGGCACTCGCCCCGACTGTAAGACTCCCCTACACGCATGACGATAGGTGTGTTATAGACGGATGCACAAACATTTTCGTTTTGTCCGCGCATGTCATCGTTTATTTTATTATTTCGTGATTTCTTTGATAAAGATTGTTTTCTTTCTCATTATCGTTTTATGTTTAGGTATTGTTTTTATTATGTGCACTCACGTTCTTTTTGATTTCCTATACTTTTAGCCGGATTTTAACTACTCGGATGACAATTTATTGTGAACACTTATTTGTAGACATTTTATGTTTTATTATTGTATTAAAAATGTTGAGTATTTATGCTTTAATACCTCTAGGTCTTCAACGAAATTTACGTTGGCTTTGACAAATATTTTGTTTCGCCAATTCACAGTAATAGCCGAAAGACTTCGACTGCTGAATATGGACCTTATTTCCCCCCAATGACAAATATTATGGCATGTTATATTCAAATGCTATGCCAGGTATTCTCTTCGAAGATGGGTCAAAATGCGTCACGATGAGTGAATTACCGCTGACGTAGTCTTTGACCAATCACGTGTCCCAGGCATCACGGGAAGAGAATACCTGGCGTAGTATATGATTGTACCATGTGTTGCAGTAGTTGGGTATGACAGTGTGTGCGTGTGTGTAGCGAGCGGCAGCACGGGCGCGCTGCGGCGCGCGTCGGAGCGCGACCTGCCGGCGCGGCTGGCGGCCGAGCCCGTCAAGTCCAGCAAGAGCACGCCCGCGCTGCACCACGCCGCCGCGGCGCCGCCGCACCAGCCCGAGCCGCACGGGTAATGCCAACATCATCTTACATTACTAAAGACGGCGGCTCTACGCATGCCCAATTACATGAATTCGGCGTGTGCGCAGACGCTATTATTGCTCTATTTAGAGGACGCTACCTGCGCTTACCGACAGCACCACGTGTTTTATTATTATTAAATAGGCCTGACGGCGTTGCCGATGTGCCGATGACGTCATGCGAATTATCGATCCAGTGGACGCGCTGGCGCGGTCCGTTGCTGCTCTCGGTTGCCATTTGCATTCCTCACAAAAGTCGCAAAACAAAACTTATGAAAAAATACAATGTCCTGTAACTCAAAAAAAATATGCGCAGTCTGATAATAAATCGGCGATCTCAAATGTACCTTGAATATTGTTTCTGATACAGCATGTATGTAGGTGTATCTTCATTTAGATGTCATGTAGATGCATTATAAGTGTATTGTCCAGTGCGAGCGTGAACCCGGGCGCGGGCGGGGGCGGAGGCGCGGGCGCTGCGGGCGGGTCGCCGCGCGCGTGGGCCAGCAAGTCGCGCAGCAGCCACAACCTGACGGCGGCGGGGCAGCCGCACGACGCCTTCTACCAGAACCTGGCCGCCGTGCACTCGCAGCACCACGCGCTGCAGGACAGGTACGTACGCTCCACTTCATATCGCGACTATACTTAAGTATTTTAACTATCGTGAGTCGTGAAAGTATAACCAAATAGTGTGTAGTCGTCGAGTCACTCAAAATGAGCTAAGATAGCGGCTCTGCTCAAGCCATATTGATACAATTATGCATAAAGGTAGGTATTAATTATTAATAATAGTTGTTTTATATAATATCACAGTGAGATACACTTCTAGTCACGTTGACATTCTCTACTAGATTATTTGTATGCTAAAATAATTGGAAAGATACTGAATAATAATGCACACCTCTGGGCGGTCTAGAATCATGAGTATAATATTAGTTTTCTTTACAAAGCCACTAACACCCATATATGTATTGCATCCGTAGGTGGTCGTCGCTACGCAGCTCGACGGGTAGCAATCGTCCTCAGTCGGCGCACTTCTCGGCGGCGGGGCAGCCCGAAGCACCTGACTCGCCCCTCCACCAACAAGTGAGCTTACCTCCCAAATAAAAAAATATAACGGCATTAATAACATTCTTCAGAAGAAGCCATCGGCCAGTATTATTACATAGTATTTAATATTGCAGCCTACTTATATGGCGGTGATTCTCCTGAGAATGTAATAATATGTACAAAGTTCACCCTTAGTCCATTTACAGTACCCATAATACAAGTGTCACTTAGTGGGGGACCGTATAGTTGGTGTTTGTCTGGCGATATTATTTATTAATTATATTATTATTCATTTGAGGTTCTATGATCTACATGAACAAAAAATTATGTTAATAGCAAACTGTCTCGTGGATTTTCCAGCGATTCCGGCGCGGCGGGGACTAAATCACAAACTGCCTTTGAGATGTTCCTTTAATAGATCCACTTCCATAGATCCACGCGCAGCTGAACCATGCGAGCGCGGCGAGCGTGCGAGCCGCCAAGCTGGCGGAGATGTCGGAAGAGGTGTCGCGCAGACAGCAGCAGCAGTACCCGCAGCAGCAGGCCGCGCCGAGCAGGCCACCTGCCGTCGGCCCGCACCAGCACCAGCACCCGCAACATCACAACCACAACGCAATGGGTATGAATGAAAAACAAAATAGCCGCGTATAGATATCAACTTCGTACATCGAATGGGACGAACATGAAATACTATTTACAATAGCATTACAAAGCACTCTACGATATGAAGATAAGAACTAAAAAGAGATATCGGCTATACCTCAATAAACTTCACATATGTATACAAATATGGGATAAGAATCGCATATGAAATCGTAATCGCAAAATGAAATCGTTCCAAATTCGATACGACTGTTTTCGTTGTACAGGTCAACAGTCGATGCATATGCAGCCGAGCCAGCCGCAGCTCTACCAGCAGCAGTCGCCGCAGCTGTCGTACGGCTCGCACCCGCAGGCTCACCCGCCAGCACACCCGCAGCCGCAGCCGCACCCGCACATGCATCTACAATCGCAGCCCGCACCGCAGCACCAGATGTACCACAACCAAAATGCCCAGCCACAGAGGTGAGAGCTAATTTTATCTAATTTTTAACTATGATCATCACTTGCGTAACGGTTTAAAACGAACCAACAGTTCTTGAACATCGTGTGAAGCCCGTTAACCCGCAATGCGCTAGAGGGATGGACCGTGTCTATCAGTTGGCGCGTGCTCAAGAAAAGGCTAAAGCTATAGCTAAAGCTATATACTTTGTTTTTCAATTCTTGCAGGTATGAATGGCACCCGCCCGGCCCGCCGTCCCTGCACCGCTCGCAACCGCCGGTCGCCCCGAAACCACATGTGAGTGATTCCATTGCCATTTTTTATCCTCTAAACTAGATTTTTCAGCACGCTCCGGCTTTACAGCCTTGATTGCTGTCTTGCAGCATGACGTATAAGTGGTATGGTAACAAAAACTTCTGGTAAATCTGGTAAATGTTACATGATCATTATAGATATCATTAAATCATTTATGTTGAATGTCATAATTTGCAAATGTTGTAATTTTTGGGCGCGCAATGTATCGTATATCGCGCGATCACGACACAACGCTTCGCGCGATACTCGAGTCATGCGAGTGAATCAGCTGACTTACGAGCGCGCTTGAGCTTATCTAGTTTTAATTTATATTGCAGTTTATAAGTCTATATTAGTGATTATTGTTTTTTATTTATTAAACCACAGATAGACTTTATCTATGTTTTCATGCTAAGATGAATTAAAAAATACTGAAAAAGAATGCGTTTAATTCAAAAAAAAGGTCGACGAAAGATGTCGATAATTATGATTCTGGACATTTATTGTTCTAATAGATTTCATGTGTTGTTTGATAGTTTTAATAAAATGACTGGGTAAATGTATCTATATGTAACGGGCAGGGTGCGAGGCGAGCGGACACCGAGCAAGAGGAGCAGTCATACCCGCAGCCGCAGCAGCCGCCGACCAGCGCCGTGCAGCCGGAGGATGGTGAGCTCCTCTCAAATCCTGACATTAGATAATTATTAGAGATGTGCTAAAGAAGCGGTAGTTTAAAGTTAGTAAAGGTATACCCTTTCTGAATCACGCTATATAACTTTTAGACTTAGATATCTTAACTCGTCTTAGATATTTTTCAAGGAACTCGCTTCTACGGTCAGCGAATACGGGTATTTAGTTGTATTTATTTGTGCAGAGCGGTACGTGGCGAGCGCGCTGGAGCCGCCGGCGGTGTCGGTGTACCCGGCGGGCGGTGGCGCGGGTGTCGGGCGGGGCGGGCCGGCGCCGGCGCACAACCCGTGGCAGCGCGAGGAGCGCGAGCGGCAGGCCGAGGCCAGGCGAGCCGCCGCACGAGCGCGCAGGTAACGATGTCAAGCTAATATTTTGAACATTATATTTTCTTCCACCCAAATCTACTAGAAAATTTAAATCTTAATAAACGACTTCTTATCTTATATTTGGCTCACTTTTTATGAAACTACTTTTGGTTTGTTCCTGGGGAGACGAAGGAATACTATACATTTCTGATGTCTAAATAGATTATAAATAGGCATGTGTATGTTGGTACAGGGACGCGGCTATCGGGCAATTATTATCACTGGGCGCGTCGCGCTCTCCCGTGCAGAACCAACAGCTGCGCGCGCTGCAGCTCGAGCGGGACTTCGAGCTGCGCGCCACGCAGCACGACCAGGTCACCATCATATTATATTACACTACACGTTCGTGTATAAGGGCCAATCATCATATACTATACATGGGTCACACCAAACACGTTTATTGTTGTGTATGTGTGCACAACTAAACGTACACACACTCATACTTTGACAGTGGCGAATACACGTCAAGTAACAGAAACAAAAGAAAGTACTCCAAGAGGTCAAAGGCCGTCTTGTGTTTCACTTGTATTCCGTTCGCATTCTATGTATAATATAATAAAACCGAACATGGTCGTGTCAGTACATTTAAATTATAATTATAACAGGAGGAGGGCGGCGCCGCGGAAGGGTCGGAGGAAGCGGAGGAGGGGGAGGAAGGAGTGGACGAAGACAGCCCCGCGCCCTCGCCGCCCGCGCAGCTGCACCCGCCCAAGTCCATACTCAAGACCAACACGCGCACCGAACTCACTAACGGATTCAATACTGAAACGGTACGCTACCTTGACGATTTTATCTTATGATATTTATCTGCTATTCTGTCAGAATTGTCGTCAGATTATTTATATTTTTAAGAATTTTATAACTTACCATTAGTATGGAGTTTTTCAGTAATGCAGCATGATATTTTAGGTACGTTAGGTGTTAAAGGTAGTTCAACTACTCGTTGAAGTTATACTGTATGCAACTAATTTAGTTCATGAGTTGCAAGACTTAAATATTTGTCATAGATTTTGTGATGATTTGTGCTACATACTATAACCAATACAAACTATTTGTCAGCTGTGGTTAATAACAACAATATTACGTGTTGGATTACCGGAGGAAATTACAAATTTGAAGTTAATATGTGTGTGTATTATGTTTTAATTGTTACTACAGACACGTAAATATTATTTAGCATTTCTTAATATGTTGTACATTATTGATCAGACGCAGATGGTGTACGAGGAGAGCCGCGTGACAGAAGTGGCGACGGGCGTGAGCGCGCTGTCGATGGGTGGCGCGGGGATGGGAGCGGGTGCTGGGGCGGGGGCGGGTGTTGGGGCGGGGATGGCGGGCGCGCCGCCGCCGCCCGCGCGCGGCTCGTCGTTCGCGGTGATGGCGGAGCGCGCGCGCACGCTGTCGCCGCCGCGCGCGCCCGCCGACGCGCACCACGCGCACCACGCGCACGCGCACGCGCACGCGCCCATGTACGTTGTTACCTTATTATAACAGTCATATTATGTTTACCATCTCTCTTACTATTTAAATTGTCCAGGCAGCAGTGAAGGAGCTCATTATGTAATTGTATCATCGTAGAAACAGGAAGCTATCACTTAAACAGGATGTTTCCAAAAATATATACGTACCCTTAAATCTGCGCTTCTTTAGTGCATTTAGAAACATTATGTCAAGTCAGAATTTAAAAAGGCCCATTTTAGATAAAACCACGAAAATTCACAATTGGTTATTTTGTTGGGATTTTTTTTGTATAATACGTCAAACCTATCGAATCCTTACTTCACATAATGATTACAGCCTGTATATGAAATCATGGTAGTGAGCGGGACGGAACGCGCTAAAAGATCATTTCCAAATGTACCCTGCAGTAAATCAAACCCGTTCCCGCCCAATACAGTGAGCCGAATGATATTTGTCCGAACCCCTTAGCCAGGTGGTCGTCACATTGCACCCATGTATTGATTGTATATATCTCGCCGGCAGGTCTCCAGTGGGCGCGTCGCGGGACAAGCGCGTGTCGTTCCACGAGCGCGCCCCCGCCCCCGCGCCACCCGCCCCGCCCGCCTCCTCCCCGCCGCCGCTGCACGACCCGCCCCCGCCCGCAAGGGAGGACCCCGACGTAAGGACAACACTTATCATCACTATTATACCACAGTTCCATTTGTGAATTCACACAACCTCACCGTAACTCATTGAAATATTATCTAATTGATAACTGATGGTCTGTAGAACTTGAAATAGTCGACCAAATAAGATGGCAGCAGCTGGAGTCGTAATGGATTTTTTTAACCAGAGAGTATCTTTATACTCTAGTGTGCAATTTTTACTCCGGTACTCTAGGTAGTTCGGCTCCGAAAAATTGGTACGTCTACGGAACTCAAATGAAACGGCGTACTGCATAACCATAGGTATCAGATCAATATTATAGATGAGATAATTAAGTAGCGGTCCATGACCGATCACCTGGCCCAGCGTCGCCCTCCGCGCTGGAGCCTAAACATCTCACATCTACACAGGACAAAACAATCTTCAGTTTTGGATATTATTCGACAGCGATTCATAGAGGAAGCGGAGAGCATGCTCGCCGGGCCGGCGTCGCCGACCACGCCCACGTCGCCCGCCGGCCTCACGCACACGCCCGGCGTCATCGGCGCGCAGGAAGTATACCGGTACGTGGCTTCACTTTACATACGTAATTACAACCAACAAACAAGGTAACGTTGCGTGTGCGCACAGTACAGTGTGCTCAAAGATGTTGTTACCGCAGGGCCAGGCCCTGGTGCCCATGAACAACGTTCGAAAATATCTTAGTTAAATAAAGAAATTTCGCAAAATTCAAAAAGCGTAACAGACAAACTATTTATAATATTATTAGCAAGTACGATTAATGCTATGTTACACATAACACTTAGCAGTAACTAGCTTTGCTTTGTTATACCCTGCAGTGGGCGTCAAGGAGCTGATGATGTAGTAGTTTAGCGCCTTGAAAGTATTTAGTATAAATATGGGCCTTATTTTATTTTTGCTTCGGGGCCCTTTGTTACAAGCTACGCAACTGGATGTGTTGTAGGAGTCATCTGCGTGTGACAGTTTGTAGGTTTGGCCGCGACAGTTTGTAGTTATGTTATAATTTAGTACCAGAGATAGGGGTACTTTTTATTTTAAAAACTTGGACGTTTTGGGTTTAAGTATGTCGGATATAAATTGTGCAGGGACCCGCGCACTCGGCGGCTGGCCGAGCAGCAGGCGCGCGCGGCCGCGCCGGCCGTGCCCGAGCACCTCTCCTTCAAGGAGAAGATGAAGATGTTCGCGCTGGAGTCCGGCGAGGCCTCCACGCCCAAGGATAAGGTGCCCTACTTTACTAAATAGCATTGCTCCCACCGCATGGACGGATTCTATATACACGAGCATTTTGTCATGTAACCGAATTAATATTATTATATGAAAAATCTGTACGTCGTAAAGATGGTTAATAAATAAAACAGTAGGTTAATTTTGTTAAAAGCCACTAATATTAGATTAAATTTCAGGTTAAAATATCACGTGCCCAGAGAGACATTGACGCGGTACGCTAATTCGACGGATAATTGTATAACTTGTGAGCTCGTATCTACTTAGCGTGATAGTAAGATTTAACTTATACGACATGATTTTATAGTAATATGACAGATTCGTAACGAAACGTTACATTTTCTATTGCAGTATTAAATTAACACGTTTACAGAGAAATTCCATTCTATTTACTACATAGTCTACATACGAATAAATGTAGAAGCTTTATAATTAAATATGTGATCCTGAATGAACCGGGAAATGTTTATATGTCGTGACGGAGGTCCATGATTTGCCTTTATCGAAGGTGTAGCACCAATTTTACATGACGTCTACTACGGTATTAAATAAGTTTTCAAACAAAATATATTTTTATGGCAGTTAAAATTTGAATGAATTTACGTGATCGCTTTAGCAGCTAGTGCAACGATTTTATTGTAATTCAACAACTATTAAAATCTATCAGGTCTGACCTAATCCTAGGTAAACATGGTATTTAAAACATATTTTGGATATCTCCGGGTATTAAACGGCATAAACGATTAATTCGTGGAAAAATTACGTGCCATTTATGTAGTATACTAATATTTTACTATATTGTTTATCTTTTATAATACGCTAGTAATTTAAACGCCAGGGAGGACCAATATAAAGCGACACGACAGCGTGGTGCCTTCGCGTGTTCCTTACAAGTAATATTTTACATATCCATATATATTTACAAATATACCGTTTATATTCATGGAGCTGATAACTTTGAAACTTCGTTACATTCCAAAGAATATTAGTTTCTTTATTATAATTTGTATGTTAAAAGCATTCCTATAAACAAACTATTCTGTGTGTAACACTATATTTATATCGGTTGTTATCTTTTCAACTATTTCGAAGGTCAACATGTTACATCTATTTGAATTTTAACATAAAGCAATAATTGTATTGTGAAGCCTTTGTTGTATATACAGGTTATGAAATATATTGTTAAATTAAGCACGTGTTTGTGCCAAAAATGTATTCAATTGTGGCAAAACCGCGCGTATTAGCGTCGAGTTGCTGTGTCGAGGCAGGCAGGAAGTACTAAACGGTTCACAAATCATAACACAAACGCGACGCCTATTAGTCCTTACTTTTTCATCATTGAGAAGTTTACAGATCCATTTAGACTAAGTCTTGCTACGCAGTAGTTTTAACATTTCATGGCACCAATCTATTGTATATAATGTAGGTAGTGGAATCCTTATAATTATGTTAAGGTTTGTACACCTGTTTGTATATGTAAAAGTTTATTTAAAGATTTGTATCAAGGTTTACATGACGAGCCGTCGCAGGACGGGAGGCCTACGGGAGCGTAGATTTAGTTTATAGTTTGTAACCTGAGAATTTATCCATATCAATTCTCAGTATTCACCCAACGATAGTCAATTAGCGAAAGATTGAGATTTATTTGTAGAGTCGAATAATTTTATGGCAACTGTATATAATTACGCTAAACAACAACGTAAATGTCACTATGGATATTTAAGGTTCGTATTATTATTATCATGCAAATTACTTATATTATTATTAACGGTAGCTATTGTACTTCATTTCATTAAAAATAAATAAATTAAAGTAACATTATCCCGATGTATTATTTTTTGTTAATAACCAGAAGTTTTGCACGGATTGACACGAAATTATAAGGTGAATATAACCTAAATCGAGATAACTTAGAATTATAAGATAAATTGTTGCGAAAAAAATCTTGAATGGATGCAGAAAAAAATACCAAACTTCGATTAACAGTGTTTATATTTGTTTTGAGGTTAATATTACGTGTGCCATGTGGCTTTAGGTACCTTTAGGAAAAAGCACTAAAAAGTTCTCTAAACCATTATCAACATCGTCAGTTAACATGAGTTTTATAACATAAATGTTACAATATAATATATACATTTTATGATTCCATCTAGATTCTAGATTGATCCACGCAATAACATTGTTGGCATGGACCAGACATTAGTTTGTGCTCTACAATTTATAATTATTTTATTATACCTAGAAATATAAAACTTTAAAATACAGTGCAATTAGACATTCAGAATGTGAAGGCGGTTTGTATCAAACAACTAAAGTTACATTAGTCTAAACTAAATATATACATAGTTTAAAGTTTGTAACGGTGGTTATTATTTTTGCAATACAATGTTAAAGTGACAGTGAACTTTGGCATAGTCCAGTTAACAATATGAACAGTATTCCAAAATTATTACTTTACCAACATATTATTTATGTACTGATTTCTTATATTTACGCGAATACATATTTAAATAAAACAAATTGTACGGTTTTTATCGCACTTATAAACTATTATGAATATATTCAAGATATATGTTTTAAATAGCTCGAAACGTGAGGAACTTAAAATAAATGCGACAGAATCCGTAAAATAAGTTTAATTTAAATTCTATAAACATTTATATCTAATTCATTCATACTTAGAAGGATAATATTAATAAAGTATACTGCCCCACATACATCAAGTACCTAACTAACTAAACGAATTGTCAATTTGGTTTATATTCAAACTTACAACATAAGTTGGCATCCCAATCTTAAGGAAGCTGAATCTCAATTATTAAGTCTTAAATCTACAACAAATGACACTGTAACAATTAACTAGATATACGTAATCATAATTTAACATACTTAATTTTAAAGCTTGCCATTTATTTATTTACATTATCAATGTTTACATACTAAAAATTAAAACTCAAGAAACCAAGCAATGTACTTAATATAAAAAAAAAAGTTTTAAAGTCTGTAAATGATAAATGCCAATGGAAATATAATAGAGTAAGCCTAAAATATCACGATATTACTGTCTTTGTCACACTGCGAGGCGGACGATTGACGTCTGTGTGTTACACACACCGGCACGTTTTAGCAAGCGTAAAAATGGGCAATAAACTTAAGTGACCTATAAATTTAAGCATGTACCTACAATATTGCATGAAGTTGTTTTACACGCCTGATTTGTACTGAACACAATATTCTTTTAATTTTCAAATCTGTTATTTATTTTACAAAGGGAATGTATTATTGGTTTTAATGTTTACCTTTATTTTGTTCCACTGAATATGATGCCGGTGTGTTTAGTTGCAACACTTGCAACCCAAACTCTATTATGTACAAGTATGTAGCCAAGGTCGGGAGAGAAGCTCTGGCCAGATACGTTGGTAAGTACCTTTGTATAAAACGGTGGGTCTTCTAGGGCATATCGGGGGTATTTGAACCCCAAACCTCCCCCCAGCCTACGGCCTTCATTATCTAAAAACTTTACCTTCCCAACCGAAGACGATTCCAACGATAACATATATATGAAACTGTTATGTACTATGGCATATCTCAATATACATTCAAACTTGAGATGCATTTGTACATTATGTATTTGTTCATATAAAAATAGTCTTATCAAGACCTTATCAACAGAATCTTTACGTAACAGGTTTGTAATGTACTTGTATAAATAGAGCCGCCCGCGCTTATCGATACTGACCACTGGCACACCACTAGCCTAGTCGTCCCATTCTGCTGCTATTCGAGTCCAACACAGAGAAGAGATCACAGAAGATCAATAGAAAAATAAATTGTGTTGTTCGATTCTACTTCTTATTCTATAAAATACTTTCTTACTTTAGTTCTAGAAATTAAACGCCGCTCAAGTACATACATAGCCTACAGGTATACAGCAGCAGTGGACAGCGAGTGTGTCGTTAGAAAATTGTAAATATTATTTATACGACGATTATTTAAGACTACTATAATAATATCATACGCACGTCGCGCAGTCACTCTCATACAAGTACGCTATATATAATAACAATGGAAGAGATATCAGAAGCCCGCGTCGTCTACTAACGGTCTAGTTTCAATGTAAAAAGATCATATCTAATATAAAGATCTGAATCCAATCTTTATTAAATAATACGATGTATAATTATTTATCTTCTTGGACCTTAGGGCCCGGCATCACTCGCGGAGCTCGAACAATCGCCGATGGCATAATATCGGATGACCGTCCTTTCGAAGCGACATGTAATGTGGACACCCTAGCCAATTTAGAAATAACTTTGAACCATTTTAGAAATAACACAAAACGCACAGTACTACGGAAGATATCATCGGGAATGCATCTCGACTCACATCTAAACATACAAAAATTGACTTAAAGAATACGTATAAAATATATCGTACACACCGTCGGTAGCTACGAGCGGGGAGTGTGGGGCGCCGGCGCCGGCGGAGTCAGGCTTGGCGCGGGGACGGCTGCGTGAAGAACTGTCATTGCGGCGTGTCGCGCGCCGCGCTCCAGCGGTCGAACTCGATGCCGGAGTCGGGCGACACGCCGGCCGGCGCCGCGCAGCCGCACGGCGACCCCGCGCCCGCGCCCGCCCCCGCCCCCGCGCCCGCGCCCGCCTCACGCACGCCCAGCGCCTCCAGCACCTGCGCACACGCAAGCCGCTCACAACCTGCGCCGCACTCGGGCGACGCTCGCGCTGGACGATCACGAGCGATCGGGACGAGACCGAACTTTCGACACTGAGACTACCGAAACCCTTGGACGTGTGGAAGGGTGCGCCCTAATGTAATGACATTGGGTTATGATGTGGGTTCTTTGTTGTTAAAATATACATTAAAAGGAATTTAATTGTAGAGTAATTCCCGCGGCTCAGTCCCGAAAGTGCGCATCGGTTCCCGACCCCGCGCTAGATGTGTGCAGACCTTACTCAGGCTGGCGCTGTGCTCGTGCAGGCCGAGGTCGCGCTCGAACGAGTGCAGCTGGCGCATGAAGTGGAAGTTGGGCGCGATGTCGGTCTTGCGGCTGCGCACCAGCTCGAAGGCGTCGCGCAGGCACAGCCGGTGCCGCTGCATCAGGTACGCCAGCGTCACCGTCACCGAGCGCGACACGCCCGCCACGCAGTGCACCAGCACGCCGCACCGCGCAGACATCGCCTCCTCTGCGGGCGGAGGGGAGGACTCGCATATCAACATTACTTAATAAGTCGGATCAAATAAAAATAGCAAATATGGCGGACCCGCGCGTATAGGGCGGCGGGGTGAAGTTTTCGCTGCTGTCAATAGTTGTACTATGCCCATGATTGAAATTTCTAGTTAAAACGTATCACACGTAAAAGATAACCTGAGAGTCAAATGGCAATGACAGTCAAACCATAAAAATATAATATAAGACCATATTATTGAGATATCTAGGCTAGCACGCGGGGAAACATGCTGCAAAAAGCCACAGAGCCAACCTAGCGTTTAATTATTGTTTATTGGTCTACGGTGTGGACAAACGATGGCGTGAAATAGGCACTTCCTCATGGGATTCGCCGAAATGAGTCAAGGTTTATTGATAGCATTTGACGCGCACTCGGGCGGGCGCATCACATACCATATTTAGCAGAACTGTAATAATAAACGTAGGTACCCAGTGGACATCTGGTAGTGCACTGCGATGAAGTGTCAGATCGCTTCAAGCTGGTTTATGTTTTATTTTGACGAATTAAAGTATATTTTCATAACATTAAAAAAACTATTAATATTTTTTTTATGTGTATTGAACTATATAGTAAAAAAACACTTATCTACTTTTTGCAGAAGCCATTTTAACTTATGGACCGATTTTGACGAAACCTGCCATGGTTGTAGCTTATATGCAGGCACAGCTAGTATTTAAACCAATTAGGAACACAAAGCTAATGTTCAATTAAATGTATTCAAAGTGGAGCACCTACCAATAAACCTGATGGCCTGCGGGAAGTGCACGGCGAGGTTCTGACTCCAGTGGTCCGCGATGGGTATCTTCAGGTAGCTGATGCCGCAGCCCTCCGCCTCGAACGTGTTCGGCAGGTCCGGGGTCACGTTCAGCACATACTGCATACACATAACATTGCCTTTATTAGTACTGTATGTTATCATTTGCTCCACACACTAACAGTTGTATCTCTAACGACGTCGGCTCCTTTAATATATCCGATATAAAGCATCCCAGGCAATATTCAAAATGTGTCCAGTTAACTTCTTCAAATAAGTAATTTAATTGCTTAAGTCTTGGAACATCCTGTTTGTAATGTTTAAGTTTTGAGAACCAAACATAATATCTTTGTACAACAAAACCAGTCCTCGTGGACAGTTATCCAATAGCACTCGCACCATTTTTTTATCTTTTAAATAACATATATTTCAGAAATTATCTTTACGTATTTTTCAATGATCTGGGTATTATTAGGATTTCCCGCAGTCCATTATTTGGTAGTCGTAATACAAGTGTTGCTTAGTTTAACTCAATACAGTTGGGTGTGATAATCCCACGATATTCATTTAAGTAATTAACATTTACTAATAGTTATCTTCTTACTATGGGAGTTTTGATTGGTCAAAATTGTATATTCCAGTATTGAATAAGACGATACATAAAGCCATAGAGTCCAAATCGGGATCGCGGTGAAAGGTGTCCACAATTCTCTCACTGGGCTGGCTTTGTACTACCTTAATATTGTGCCTGGCGAGCGCGTCGCAGTCCTCGCTGTTGGTGGAGTTGCCGAGGTACAGGTTGGGCAGAATCTCAATGGGGAACTCCTGCTGCGTGTGCCCGTGCGTGTCCTCGCACTCCGAGGACGAGCCCGACGACAGCGCCTCATCGCAGCCGGACCCCGAAATACGCAGGGAGCTGGAAACCAGACAATTACGATATTAAACTTCAGATAGATTTGGGGATTCCTCCTATGATCCCGACACGATCCTTTGGAAGACTGGTCTAACCAGTAGAGGCCTCTTTCATGGACTTATAACGAATAAAATCATTATAAATAAAATGTATGTAATTTCACACTATCCCATATATAGTCACTCATAATTTAATGAGTCAGCTTAGTAGCATTGACATTTATAAATACGTAATAAGGAAAATATAACTGCAATGACCAAGGACCACCATCTAAACTCATAGCAATGTTTAATGTCTTTTATAGTATCAGCCACGTGATTTGCCACGAAGACACGGATGTATGAAATGTGGATGCGCCGATAGTACTTTTTTAAATTTCACGAAGCAGTAGCTAACTTGCCTGAATGTTACATTCTATTGAGAGATATGCGTCTATTTTGATGTCGAAAACATTTTCCACCTCAATGTATTATATAAAATACTAAGCGTTTCCCTTCAAGGACAAGTCAACGATCTATAGGTAGACGGTATCATTGATACGGGCACATCCAAGCCAATGTTCATAGATGGGTGTGAGCGGCAGGGCGCGCGGGGCCGCGATCGATTGCCGCCCTGAATGGGGTGAGGTTTGGCGGGGTTTCTCCATTCACCTGCCCCCGCAGCTCAATGGCCACCCACGCAGCGCCGAGTCCTTACTCTCGCCCTCGCACCCCCTCCTCCCTCACGACACGTCTCGTCCCACGCACACACTTTTCCAAATTTGCTATCTTAATTGTCTTGCCGTCATGTCATTCAGTTCGCTATTTTGGAAGCAATCAAATTAATCAGACACGCGGCTGCCGGTCGCTTAATCTTAGACATTCTTATTTTGACACCCTCTATGTTTTATGATATTCCCGAAGGCAGGGTATAATCTAGCCTTAAATTGGGTGATACACAGCTCAGAAACTAGTCACCAAGTACATATACGGGCTGATGGCAGTAGTATGGAAGATAGTACCTGGGCGTGAAGGCATAAGCATATACACACACTACTATAATTGTGTTTAAGTAGATAGTCTTTAAAGTATTTTTTTTCAGATTCTCAGCGCCACTAAAATTTATTCTTAATTGCTCATCGGACATAATATGCGTTCTTTTTTCCTTTTTCACCTTGACACTGGCAAAATCACCGAAGATCGGTGGAGCCATTTACTTTTAAAATTGAATTGAATTGAGTGTAGGTATATCGTAGATCAAGTTATTTTTTTAATATTATAGATACACGTCATTGTAAAATATGTATCGGTACTTTATGCATGAAGGAAGGTGTCTAAAGAGAATTAACTACTGTTAACCCACGGTTCAACAAATACTTACCTGTACATATGTAAAATTAATATATTGCAGCCAGAAGTAATTATAGCGGTTTATTGTTAAAATTACTTCACGAAAGTAATAAATACTACGTCATTAATGATATTCGCTCTTAATTTTTGCCCGAAAATATTTAACGTTATCTTCATCGGAAAGCCGCCATCAACTGTTGTATGACCAATTAGAAGTGTGTACCCTGAGTGGTCATGCCATGAATATAATTATTTACAGTAGGTAGTAGGAGGTTTGTGGGCAGCATATATCCACTGTGTACTAAGCATTTAGTCGCATAGTAGGTAGTGCGGCGGCAGCGTAGGCCGGGGCGTGGGCGACCGCCATCCGTAGTCCATTCAGGGGAGCTCGCCCACGCTCTACGCCATCCATGCCGACCCTGATAATGGTAACGACTACTGAGCTCGAGTTTACCGATGTGGGCAAAGTGAACGGTGCCTTATTCGTTACGCAAATATCGAGGTATTCCCGATACACAGGTGCAATGAGGTGTAACACCGCTCATGGAGAATGTCGTGCGGCTAAAACAATGAATGCGAGCTACTCATTTGAATGCGCGAGTAGTACTTTCAGTAGGTAGTGCATTGTGTAAGCGGCGCGGCAGTACGGTGGCGATTTTGCGCGAATACAATTCGTATTTGAATGGCGGCAGTGTTTGCGCGGCGCGGCTCGGCACGAAGGCCGGAAGCCGTGACACGGTCGGCCGTGTTATTAATGAACGACTGCGATATGTATGGGCGGGCGCTGCCTCCTCGGAGCCGGCCGACCCGAGACGGAATAACGAACACGGGTACAAGCACCGAGCGGAATGGGGCATGGTGTTCGCTTCGAGTCGGCCGGCTAGCAGTGTACGCGCGGAGCCGGCGCGCGTGTGGGCGTAGGAGTGCGTGCGGTGCGGTGCGCTGGCGCACAGGAATGCGGCTCGACCCACCCGCTGCCAATGACCGCCTGCAAGGGACGGTTTTTTAATGCCCGCTTCGCTAGTTCCCATCCTGCCACGAGTTTTAACGAGCCAAGTCGTCCGGACAAAGCGGATAAGTCGTTTATATTAAGAGACTTGAACTAAGTTATGTACCGCGAGTATATTCAAAGTGGTTATATGTATGCTTGGTTGTGTGGATGCGTAGCGCGGACGAGCGTTTGGTATTGGTTTTTAGCAAGTATGTCGAGGTCGCAGGCCACTCTAGCGCCTACACTCGTATCATGTCGAGTAAAATTATCACAGTACCCGCTATTTTGTATATAATGTTATCTTACTTCGAAACAATGCCACTTAACACAATTGCTAGTGGAACCTAATTTAAATAGTTACATATTATCAAAACAAAAACTCAGTAGGTAGCAATGTATAAACATGATCAGTTGAGAACCGTGTTCTAAACACAGACTACTTTTTTTCGGTTATTCATAACATCTCGAATCGGAGTTTATACACATCCACTTGAACGTTCTTTAAATCTCCACAAAACGTTATGAATTTTGTGTTTCGAGAAAAAAAACAATGTGTCAGTTTATAAGAAAACTTTACACCAGCTCTAATATTGATTATATAAAAGTACCTACACATGAAGTATCCTGTGATGTATCCGTCGCCGACCGTGACCATGTATTAATTCGTGAATGAACTCAACTGACGCGGATCGAACTGAGCGCCTTGACGTCAGCCTCGATGACGTCACATCAGCGATAGATAACCTGCGCGGTCACGCCAACCAGGATCTAAGAGTTCCATCATGTAGACCGGATGACATCACAAACACAACATGTAAATGTTAACAAAACTGAGTAATGCCATAAAGAGGTTAGCCAACATCTGGATCAATGATGAACGACTGACTCATATTAATATCTACTCCGTGATCAGTTCCAAAAATAAATTCTTAATAACCGGTAATCTCAATATCAAATATGAGTTGAATAAAGATAACTAAGAAGTAAATTGTTTCCATCTGTAGTACTTCCAACCTTGAACCATGGATTCAAATGTCAATGCTTCAAACTGACTATTATAGTACATTAGTAGATTTAGTGCATGCGTGGACATTAATGAACTATTTCCATACACACTACTTACATCGTCAATATCATGATGAAGATAACCTAACAATTTTATATGACTGCGCCCATCCATCCGGAAAAAAGTTCAATTTATAGTAAAAATACATTTATTTAGCATAGCTTAAAGACCATATTCGCAATGCGCTATGTACAAATTTTCTGCCACTCCGAACCGACTCTCCCTCTCCTCTGACACTGGATCTGTTTATATGTGTCATATCATATCTGGCAATCATATGGTGAACTAAGCTCGGTACCGTCGACTACTAAATTTATGCTTATTTTACAAAGCCCAGATGCGCTTATCCGAAACGTTATTGTATATACATCTTCAATCAGCAATGCATTCGTTTTTCTTTTTCATACCATTTTATGTTATATTAATTTTTCCGGTTACTATTTATAAGTAATTTCAACTCAGCTTTTTGGGACGCTATTAAATGTACACCAATTACAAAATCTTGAGACAGTTCAAATCCTTAGTCAAAATCCCGTGAAGTTAACACAGGATTCGATTGAATTTCTTTTATTCCTGTCCTCCACATATGACATAGGTGATGTTTAAGGGTTATTGACGTCAGCGTCGTAACTCAGATCGCGTGAGCAACCTTGTTGCCAATAAAATTAGGTCTACATTACGTAGATATGACTACTTACTAGAAATGTTTATTAATTCGTGCTCTGGCCTTTGTGAACTTTAAGAGATAGATAATAAGCTCTATGTATATTTTCTACTTTGTATCTCTGATATATTTTACAATGTACTATTAATTTCAACATTCTAAACAAGTTAAGATTTTGTTTATTTTTTGCATTATTTTATGTGATCGTGACTTATGTGCTCACTGGCGAAATAATAATAATAAATAATTAGTAAATGGTGTAAGTAATTGATCTTCGATAACTCAAGTGCTTGAGACGTTTGATGTTAAAATTACATCCACTATCCGTATGTGGCTTAACCTTTAACCGTTCTACTAAGAATAACAAAGTTGAATTTTGTTTTCACCAGAAATAGCCGTGGCATTTCCATTATATTTATAAGACGCATTAAAAATCATTATTTTAATTATCTATACATATAAATAAAATTGGAGTGTCTGTTTGTAATATTAAAATAACCGCTTTTTACTAAGTGCATTTGGATGTATACACGTTACCTATACCGAAACAATTTTTTTTACAATTTTTGTCTGTCTGTCTGTCTGTCTGTCTGTCTGTCTGTTTGTTCCGGGTAATCTCTGAAATGGCTGGACCGATTTTGACGGGAATTTCACTGGCAGATAGCTGATGTAACAAGGAGTAACATAGGCTACTTTTATTTTAGAAAAAAAAATTGGATCTCTCGAAAAAAAATTAAAGCCAATGTTGCAGCGCTGCGCCTGCTTAAAGTTTGATAGCAATAATCTGCAATGCGTCCCGCGGGATCAGAACGCGAGCAGGCTGTTGCCAACGGTTGAGTCGTTGTTAAATACCACGCGGACGAAGTCGCGGGCAACAGCTAGTCTTGTATAAGTATAAAGTTTCATTGTTGTAATATTATAAGAAATTATAGCATTATAATAAGAGCACGTATCGCGGCCGGGGCTGGTGCTGGCGCGCGGCAAGCCGCCCGCGGCCCCGCACTGAGTGGGCGCCTCACATTTCCATCATAAATTTAAATACTCCTATTTATAGGTCTGTTAGGTATCATATCGTAAAAGGTAGCCATTAAACAGCCTACGCGGTCAAGCGGTTACCTCGAATATGTAATGTTTGCGGAAAACAATAAGCTCACTTTGATATTTTGAGTCAATGGGTGCCTGTGCTGAAATGGACCTAATTCTACACTACTAACTATGTCTCTTCTTGAGACTATAGAACCACGTTTTGCTGAATATAATTCAAGTAAAATAAGTGCAAATATAAAATAAACAACAAAACAAAAACAACTTGCACTCAGCTTAACAGGAGGCACGTCTCTCTTTACCATAGTATTTACAACCTACCTATTTCGTGTTGTCCTATAATCATTTTAAAAGTTTAATAGAAGGGCGGTCTTCTAAAAGTTGAATCGCCGAGACGTCTACATTTGGGCAAGAGCCGCGCCCCGCCTCGGATGCTAACATACATAGCTTTAGGGTTAAAGTTATATCAAGATAAGTACTTATCTATGATTTAAAATGGTTTTATGTACCTGTTAAATCAGGCACCCATAATGAGCGATTTAAATGACGGAGCTAGGTAGTTAAAATTTTAACGACAATAGATACGTAACTTATTTATACGCGTTGACCCGGCAGACGCTGTTCTGTCCCGAATTTTCCGATTTCCGGACAACTTTTTACATTTAGCTATTCCTAAAATCCTTATTACGAACATTTGAAAAAAAAAGGCCAAATCGGTCTAGCCATTCTTAAGTGATGCGCTTACTAACTAGCGTGGTTACTGGAACAAAAATTAGCATCGGGAGCTATGGAGATTACAAAATTAATGACAACATATTTATAATTCCATCTACATACCTTTTCGTATTTTAGTACAAAATTGGCATTATTCTATTTTATTTATCGCCTTCCGATAACTCAAATAATTTCGATAAATGATAAAGGTATTACATGCACTAAACGTCTTTAGCGTTTCAAAACAAAAAAAAATAAGATAATAACACGGCATGTTACGTACATATCTCTGAGTTTACGAGTCGCCATTCAAAGTGGTCGGTTCATTAACATTATGTGCCGAATAGCTCGAATGATTTCGCGCAGTAAAAACTGAATAGTGAAGGCGCTCCCCGCGCACGCGCCCCGCTCGCCGCATGAATGGCGCGCGCTCCATTGAACGCACCGCGCGCGACGTTCTGCAAGCGCTAAGCTAGACTCTACGGTTTTCGCTAACACTTTACTCTTCGAAATTATAGCTCGGTATAGTTGTGCCGCGTATTTTTTTGCCTTTGCTATACGGTAATTGATGGCTGAGAGAAATAACAGCTGCATATATTATATACATATCTGTGTGAATAATTATTATGTGAGAACAAATAGTACTACCTATTTGTACCAACCACCTTGTTCAAGTCTTACTGTAATCCGCAACGGCTCTGCGTGGGAGCCAACGGTCGAAGCCACGTGTAACGTTGAGAAATTCATAATCCAATAGTGGGTAGACGATTATGAAACAATGCACTCAAAGGGCGTTGCTTTTGCTTATTATCTAGTTGACCAATATCTCCATATAGTTTTATACTCCTTAATACACATGAGAAAGTAAAAACTATTGTTTCAGGGGAGAGAAATACTAAAGATTAAAAAACTTGAAATAGGCGTAGGTGAAATGACTGCTGATAGGGAGAAGCACATGTTGCTTAGACCTCAGCCAGTATTTATTAGTTGTATTCCGTATTACCCCGTTTTTAATGAATACCCTCATGAAGATGGCTTCATAATTGTCCTAATGTCTACATATTCAACGGAACGCGCACGCCGCGACGAAGACGCAGAGACGCAGCAGCGACACGGTGAATGGGTTTCTAAAAACCAAACACTTTTTCCCAAAGCACTGCAATGCGTCAACGTAATGTATTTTTTATTCGTTATGAATGAGAATTGCATGATTCAGTTTATAAGAACTAAAGAAATAGCAAAATCTAAAGGAATAACAATATTATAGCAGCAGAAAACTGGAGACCTGAGAACATTTTAAGCTGACGTTACGAAAATGGTTAAAAGGCCCTAAGGCAAGCTGTAAGTCTCAGACAAAAACTAGTGTCCTTTATAGTATGATATAAATCTCGCGGCATTGTCTAGTTACGTATTTATAATAGGTATCTGTCTCCACAAGGATACTCTATTGTTGCATCTAGCCGCGACATGTAAATGGAATGATTAACACTATTGTACTAAACGATACGGTTCCAGCTGAACAAATGGCTTGCTCATGAATGGAATATTTGACATTGATGTGTTTCACGCACACGTGCCAGACAATTAGCTACGGCAACGTGTAATACTTATTTATGTACTATCATGTATTGACAGCGTCTGAGTAATGTAATGCGTCGATAGGAAGGAAATCGTGTTTATTCGATATGAGTAACATCCTCTGTCGTGTCGGCGATACTGAGAAATCGGTTTTTATTATTCGGTCTGCTTGCATACGCCGCCCACGCAACACCAAAGATCGATATGAAACACACAGGTACCTGCTAATTAGCATTACCTACCGCCACCTTTGTAGGTAATGTGTATCTATATCACTGTTTAGTTTCTCACGAGATAACATTTATACAAGGATATATGACATATAGGGAAGTGTTTGCATTATACATAGTTTGCTAAAAATTCTGCAATTTTATTTATTTATTTATTTACAATTACAATTTTATTTAATAATGCACTTATCAAACTATGGTATTACTTCATATCGAACTGGCGATCATTAATTTAACATTATCCACAGTAAGTGCGCTAATTAATAACAACGACTATAGTTTTAGAATTAATAAAATAGTTCTTATCTTAAGTGTCGGTATTATCGCATTATGTTCAATTCTTGTTGGTAATCAAATACTCAGATACTTAAGACAAATGCGTCGTACATGATGAGGTTGAATGTGAATGATATTCCATATGTATATTTTTATTGGCCGCGCAACACAAATGTGGTCTCATCGACTGATCAACATGATATTGAGAAAGTGTCGCCATCCAGTCGGAGTGGATCGCTGGGCCAGCTACTTTTTCCCGCGGCTCTGGGTGGAAAACGTCTCACGCGCATGAAATCGAGTTCCCACGGCTAAGTTTCCTCGTTCAAGTCATTATGAACTGAGCGAACCAGTTATAGAATAATCTAATTATTACTATAACCTGCCTGCCTGTATACTGTATATTAAACTGGTTGTCGATGGTTTTCTCAGTATTTGGTATGGTAGGCTGCGTTTTATTCGGTTTTATATTGATTAGGACTAAGATCATATAATAAACGATTGCTTTGAAGTTTTACAAAGGAACTACAATAAACTAATGTGCTGTAAAAAATCAGAAAATATAAATTAAGTCTCTATAAATACTCTACAGAAATGGCTGCGATGCATATCTACGACGATTATACTTGTTTTCGTGCCCAAGTCTCCATGGATACAATTATAAATTTTAAATAGGTCCTTGCTGTGGACGGCCCCTCGGAGGAAAAAGTCCTATTCACACAATATCGCGACTCGACAGAACACGAAAACTCCATTACTGTAATGTTTTTTTGCTTTAAAACTTCTCTAATTTTGACCCGAGTGTAATTTTAGAAAACGTCACCTCAACGTCATACTATTACATCTATTCAGACTACGGAACCCTAAAATGTGGGTGACGGGAGTCTAGTTTCGTATTCAGGATGAAAACAAATATTTGGTGGTGATACTAACCGTAATCCCATGAGGGGTAGATGGGGCACGTGCTGGGCGCCAGCCTCGCTGCACCACTCCGGATACGCGCGGTGAAACTCGACAAAATCGCCTGTTGGACAAAAATTCATAATTGAAAATGTTACTAAATATTTAAACCGAAAGGAATATGTGTGGTTCAAATATCTGTTGTGAGTAGTTAGAATAGGTGTTTGATGTAAACAATTTCATAAGAGATATGCAATTTACAGCAAAATACTGCGAGGAAACAGAAATGGGTAACGAAGCAAGGACTTTCTATTCCGTTTATAGCAAAACAAGACCATAGAGCATCCCAGACGATAGCATAGCAAAACCAGAGACCATGCAGTAATTTTAAAAGCAAGACCAAGGCCGTGCAGTTACTAGCACTGCATAATCAAGGATAATTTAGTAATTGGTAGAGGTAGAACAAGAACCATGCAGTAATTTGGAAAGCAAGTCCAAGGCCGTGCAGTTACACTGGCACTTTATTATCAAGGATGACGTAGGGATAGCAACAATTAGGACTATACAGTAGTTTGGAAAGCATGGCTACGTAGTTACTAGCAATGCATAACCAAGGATAATTTAGTAATATGTTAGAGGTAGAACAAGAGAAGCAAGAACCCCAACCATGCAATTAAAAGCCAAGCAAGACTGAGACCATGCAATTAGGAGCAAACGACCATAACACCCAGTGCAGATTCTGCAGATTGCGTAGATGAGGGTTCTTTTTTGTACCAGCCACGCAAAATAACGCATGTGTGATTGTGAATGTTACCACGCTATTGAATAGGGTATTTTTTGTCGTGCCGCGCCTGCGCCTACTACGTTTTCATTCCGGGGGAACGGTGGTAATGTTGTGGTAAGACTTTACAAGACTTTAGCTTCAAGTAGGGTTAGGACTAAGCAGAGCAGGAGCTTTTTTTAAATAAATAAGAGATCATTTTTATACATTGTAGGTTAGGTGAACACAATTGGGTATTTCTAATTGGTATGTTTAATAACTTAAAACAGTCGTACACAAAGTGCATGCAACCATATTGCCAGTACACAGAGCGAGTATGTTGTTAGCACATTTACTATTAGTAGGTTAATTACAAGTGCAAATGTGTGTAGGTGTAGACGTTAACTAAACTTCGAGTTGGTTCATTCAATGTTCGCTCTCATTGATATTCTCTCATTCAATTTGACGCATGCCTAGCAACATTTTTTGGAGTAAAGTTTATTTTGACAGAATTGAAATACAGTTACTATAAAGTATCCATTACCTACACATACGCACTACAAAACTTCGAAAATTGGAATATATGTTGAAGGATTCATAGGAATTGAATTCAACCCATAATGTAGCTGCCGAGATAGCAGGACGTGACTTTCGCTTATTAATCACAATGTTGGAGAAACATGTATTTCATGATTTGAAGGAAGTTTGGAAAGGAGGGAACATCAGGGTTATGAAAGTTACTTACAAACGTGCAACGTTTTCGTTAAAAAGAGTGGAATATCTTGAGTGTTTTTATCGTGGTCGGCGTATTCATTAATAATTGGTTGCCACAAATTACTTAAGAGTGTCTTCGCTTAACGTGTATGTAATTTTAATATCGTTAATAAGTGCTGGAGATGCCTCTCCTTGGGTAAAATTTGCTTTAAATTACGTATTTCCAACTGCTTTCTTTGCCAGGAAAACCCTCATGTGTATGTGACCTCGCTAACCAGAAGCTCATAATAGTAATAGCTTCATCGGAAAAGTCTGGTGGCTCTGGCGACAGGTGCGTCAAAACAGCGGTAGGCAGGCAACGCTGCGCATCCGCCGCGTTCGGCCGCTTCCTGTCCTGCGCTGCCGACGACAATTGTGATGCTAATGTCGCTCCCTTTACGTCCATCACACACCTATCAACACGCGGCATATCCAGCTCACGACTCGTCATTATCATCGAGACGCTTGTTCGATATCCTCACGATATCTCATAAACATAGCTACGCCGCTGTTATGGTAGTCATACAAATTATTACTTTTATACAATTCATACACTTTGATTTCTTATGTTTATGCGAATAGTACACATTGAAATAAAACTAAGTTTACGGATTTTATCGCGTTTCGGGAATGAGGCAAATTCCGTTAATCGAATTTCTTGAAAATCAGGCCACCCATTCTTGAGTTATAAATGCTGTAACGAACACGACTTTGTTTTGAAAATGTAGATCAGATGATCAGCTTGGCTAAAGCTCCCAGCAAGTGCCTAATACCTACCTAATTAATCATTTGACCATTCAATTCCATCTTGATGTGTAGATAGATCTAGGTATATACGTAATTTATGAGTGTTTATTAAAATGTGCGGTTTAAACACTCAATTATTAATACTACGTACAACGTAATTACTTATTGATAGATACACTTTTAATGTGCCACAAATTGGGCACGAAATTGTATCACGATATTGCATCAGCAGTGTCGTCTTTTATGTGTAGTGACTTTAAATAATCAGGCGGGCCGCACGGATTACCTATCCATCAGTTTCTCATAAAAAATGGGCTACAAGGTAGGCTGCAAGGCTGGCGGGCGGCCGGCATGGCGGCACCACGCAGCCGCACGGCGCGGCGCGGCAGCGCGGGACGGGCGGCGGCGCGGCATCGATCGGCGATCCGGTGACTCATCGCAGCCCATTCATCCACCGTACTCAATGAAGCCGTCGTACCCCCGCTTCGCCGCCGCTCACCCCCTCACGCGTCCTCGGTAGCAAGGACTCCATAAAATTCGCCCTTCGCCGCGTGAACCTAATCCTTCAGCCCATTACACCCACAATACAAGAATGATCGTTTCGCACACTCTTTGCACCCACTCTTTTACGCCCACCAAAAATAAAAATCCACCTAAAACGCAAAGATCAATATCGTTTTAACGAAATGTTCTACATCGTTATGTACACTGACCTTCAAGAGTAAAACAGATTTTCAAAAACCCTTTATATTCGGCTTAGGGTTTAAATTACAATGTAGGAAACAGTAATGCTCATTATGACAGGGGCAGGAATAGGCACAGCCACTCCGAGGCACGAGGGGAGGCTGGCGGCGGCGCCGCGTGGGAGGCAGGTGTGGACGGGGAGGCCTTGGCCCGTCCCGCCCGTGTCCTTCCCGTAACGTTTATCAACAACCTTGTGCGATTTAAGCCACCTAGCACATTATTGCAGCACTACATATAACAACTTAGTGATTATCCGCAATGAGACGGTGAGAACCTACTTACATATTTCAAGACAAACTTGCAAAATATAGCATTTTCCAGGAGAAAATTACTCTATGATGATATGTCGACAAAAGGTTTCTATAAATGAAGAGGTAATTTTTTTTTGCTATTTCCGGAGGCTACTTACTCCAATATATTATTATAATTCACAGCTTTACATTTTTTTACTGAGTGCTCGTAATAGGATCGAACAAAATATAACGTTATTGCGTCATCCAATTCTAAAATAAGGAGCTAGGTGGGTGGCTGCTTCGCCATTTCAGATAGGTAATAAGAAGGTAGTCCTCTTTGTGGAAGGTTATATGAAAATATGTAATATGGAAGCGAAAGCACATCGTCATTGATAATATCTGGCATCTTTAAATAGACCTTAATCAATCCAGTTGGGACAATTTGGACCAATTTAGTAAGACCGCTATAAATATGAATGCACATCGGCCTCTATTGACTCTGCTCTTGTTGGGTCAATTAAATCCATTCACAGCGTACGTGGCGGCACAGAATATGGCGGTATTTAACGACATCATGTCGCGGCATAAAACACAATATCCAAGCGTCCATGATGCAAAACCTGCATCGCATCAAAATAATAAATGAGAATAAAAATTTGGAAATTAGTTTTAAGACAATGGAGTATAATAGTTAATAAATTAATAATAACCTTCGCCAAAATTCTGGGAATATAGCAGGTTGACGTCACTGGATTCGTTTTGATTTGGTTTCGTGGAATCCACGCGGGATGGAAGTTTTCGGTTTCAAGGCGTGACGACTAAAATAGATTTCTTGTAATACTAAAGAAAGTCTATCAGAATTACAGTAATCATCTATTTATATCTACCTGACCTGTATAAAAAAAATGGCTAAGTGCAAATATGACTTGCAGGTTAAGCTATAGGTTCCAAACTATAGCGTTTTTAAACCAGCTCACAGTCAAATTAGAAAATGTCAATCAAAAATCCAAAGTGTTACAATCTTAAGAAAAACAACAACAATGTGTCCGTTCACAAATATATTTTTACCTTAGAAATGTATTGAGTATTTTTTTCAACAAAAGTTCTCGCTTGTATTACTCATAACTGTTTTTTGTCATATTCTACTGCTTTTACTTTTATAATAAGCTCCTTAGTTATCGGCCCACTCATTTAGTTTGAAGCTGGAAGCCTCTGAGGTAAGGAAAACATTGGGAAAACAAATAGGGATTCACATGGACACGGCAACTATCTCGTTTTTCTTAAAGCTCTTTTCCAGTTGAATCAACCCTATCATATAGAATGCTCTCACGTAAAATACTTGTATACATGTCGGTACTTGTGTTGTGTGTGTCTATGTCCCTACACCGACGGTAAAAAAAACCTCTACGATCAAAACATACCAGAGAGTTTAATGACGATGGTTGGTAGAAGCTGCACTAATTGATGGCTAGCACGATTTCAAACCGATAGATAATGAGTGTGGCGCCGCCGTCCGTCGGCTGCCAGATAATGTCGCTGATAGTCCTATCAGCGTACCGGTCACAACGCTGCAGAAGTCTTCCTCGTCCCCATGGCACACGATAAACATACACACAGCTCCATAATTATGAGCCGAAATAAATTTGGGTAGTTTACTATTATTGAACTTAGTTTATTTTGTTATATTAGATTCCGATTGGGTGGCCCCAGTTAGTAATACTTCCTTTTCTGAAGCTAACATCTGGATAGAACACAACACAGCTGGTGTGTTTCTCTGGCAAATTTTATAAAATCAAAACTGTACAATAATGTGCCCAGTGGTTTAATCAGAAATTATTTTATATGCTGTGACAGAAATTTCGAAATATTCTGCGTAACTAGCAGTGCGCGAGACTTCGTACGCGCGCACTTGTTTGCAGGAGAACCCTTTTATTTCCCGAGATTTCATTGTAACGTTTTTGTAAATTGCTTTGAATTTTCATGAGTTTGGGGACAATTACATAGTTATGCGATAAAAATAATAGATATCAACCAAATTGTATTCAAAGGAACACGAGCGTTAACAATTTGGGTGACCTTTACGTGCTTTAACGGCGTAACAAGTTTTTTTATTTGAAATCAGTGTAGCGAGTCTGGACAAAAATAAAATCAGAATACAATACGCAGCACAAAATTGTAATCCGCAGATTAGACATTGCATCAGCACATAAAAACTGTCAATGTCAATGATACGCCTTCCGATGTACTAGGTACCTGTTTATTTACATTGATTCATTCATTCTACGATTTTGGTTTATCAATATAGATAGACGATCTATTCATTATTATCGGCGCTTACCGCTTACCTCAGTTTAGGCTGGCTGCAAGCATCTTAAGGTAGTGTGACTAACTATTTACGACCAGTCGTGCACACATCCTATAATACCATTCATAAATGTGTCCATGCGGTTGAGTCAATTCCAACGCGATCCACTTTAATGAGATCCCGCTTCCCTTTCCCATTTCGTTTTCCTCTATTAGCCATATTATATTCGCACACGGCGTCCACTCCGCCAGATGCGCACGATTTTCTCTACGATAATAAATGTTAAGCTCGAAAGAGTTTACATTCAAAGCGGAGCTTACAACATCCTGTTGTTCGCAAGCACGTGCCATTTATTTTACGGCCGAGCAGCTCCATACAGATACTTAGAATGGACTATTCACTATCGAATATAGATTAATGCGTTATTATTACACATTGGCTTAATCAATGGTTTAGCTCGCTTGACGTAAAACATAACATTTTAGTAGTTTTGCAAACGGAAAGATGTGTTATTACGAAATTGTTCTTGCTACCGCCATGTCTTTCGTAAAGCCATGTAAGAACAAAATTCAAGCGTCCCAAAATAATTAATTATACCAATCCAAAAATATTTGAAATTGTTACGTAACAAAATTATTCGTATAAACCTTGACTTTGACTCTTCTATAGGTTCCTTGACATCTTCTTTGGCTTTGTTTTACAGAATATAAACGTATGAAATATTCTTCACAATGAAACATTTCTACTTCTTGTCGACATTATAAATTTCATATTCATGCTACTGCTACACTTATTCATTGGTGTTCTATTAGTTCTGGTAGCGCAGGTATTTATGGAAGGTATAGAAAGTATAAATTCGTTGTTTATATTATATAGTTCATACAGGTTATAGTCACAAAGTTGAAATTGGCAGGACGTGAGTGGAACGGGAACTTATTAATAAAATTGCGGCGCTCTTCCGTCGGACGAAGACCGAAGCAGCTCCACGCATCCGGTCTGCTTTGATCACCCAGTTTATATCGGGTAAATTATTGTGATCCTCCACTTCATTTACAGAAGACTAAAATAGTCCAGGAAAAATTAAGAAAACAAAACCATCAAAGGGCAATAAACAAACAATGGCTTCCCATTTCCGCTTTCACACAAATTTTTAGAATTACTATAGTTTGTCGTTTATATTGCCAATGGAGTAATAAATTTCATGAATATGCTAGAAAGCCGCTTAGCTTTATAGAAACCATTATTACATATAAAGGCGGATGACCTACAAATTCGTTTTATTGTCCAATAAATTACACAGCAATAAATGGACCAAATAATACCCGGCCATAACCAATTCTATCCGTTTTAAGACCATAAATTCAACACATAGGAGTCCACAAACCAACACGTTCTACACTACGGTGATTATAATCGTATCGTCTCGCATTGAGGAGCACAATAAGTAGTCTGTTTCCTCTCCCACGAATGGAGGAGCGGATGCCTGGACTGGCGACCTCCGGATCTTACACCCCTTATGCATTAAAACTAAAACAGACTGTAGGCGTTTTATAACCTCACTACCCACACAGGCAGACCGGGAGTGCGGGGTTAATCTCTCTTGCAATTTGCTGAATGCCCAGACATTTCGACATGATTGCGACGCGACGGCCACTTGCTTGCCGATTGACACGCTTGACTCAAAAATCAAGTCTCCAAGGACTTGTAAGAATTTGTAAATAATTCTCTTGAAAAAAAAAATTTATAACTCTGATGGGTAATTATTTACAAATTTCTTATTTTACACTCTTTTGACACGATTTTAAAATGCACATTGCTTTGGATTACGAATATTATATAAATCTTAATCGAGAATCTATTTTCGGTTATGATGATAGTGTTAGCTAAGACAAGTGTCTATTCAAAATTACCTACACATGGATATCGAAGGAGTTTTTGTCAATGAGATTTTATAAAAAATTAAGTCCGCGCTGCAATCGATGTTACGTCGTCAACGGGTTAGGTAATCATTTGCTGAATGAACACAGACGTGGGAACCAAGTAGAACTACCTACTTATATGGTATTCAATACTGTACCGTGCACCACCATCCATCGTAAATAACTTTGTTATTAGCTTTTTTTTTGTTTTTTTATTACATTATAGGCAAGTATTTGATCTCGATCTCACCTGATGGTAAGTGACGATGAGATCTACGATGGAGCATACTTGCCTAGGTAGGAAGACGGCAGTAGATAAGAGACGCTACATTCACTAGCTACTACTATTCTGTAATCTTGCGTACTTTAAAACTAGTTTTGTATTCTGATTTACATTTTTATCTTAGTCCGACAGACAATGATTCCGGTGGTGTTGTTAAAAATTCTAACAATAAAATTTTTGCAACACCAGAGATAATGGCCAATACGGCAGACTTTTTACAAATTAAGTTTCAATTAGCGTCACCTATAACGAGGTACACTAGCGCCATTCAGCCAATACTGGGACCAGGCACAAGCAAACACAATTATAATGTTATATTAATACACCATCACGCCTGTATTTCCCGAAGGGGTAGGCAGAGGTGCACTGCAGTCCTACTACTAGCATTTAGGTAGCCACATTTTTTATTTTACTATGCTGTTACTAACTAATGTCATATAGAAACAAAACTGGGTTTAATATGATGTTAATTGGACGATTAGGATAGCAGCATATGATAGTGTGGATTGAATAAATGATTATTTTTTAAGAGTTGCATTTAATTTTCTTTATGATTATTCATAACTATCTTAATGCATGTAAAAGGACCTCAATGTTTCCGGCAACATGTTCTGCTATATCAAATTTAGTTATTAATTGAACTGTTTGGCCATTCTGACCAACCTGATGGGGTATTTTAATAGGTAGTCAGAGTAGAGAGTACTATATGGATGAATGTTTTTTGTAGACCATATAAAAAAATACAACAAATTAAAGACCTGCCAAGGAAACATACACAGGAGTATCCCTGGAAAATGGGCCACACAATATAATGAGATAACAATATTAAAAGATATTCATGGAAAAACCACAGAGATGCATTATTCATCAGGTTACTGCTGTTGACACAACACCTGTAAGTCTAATGTGTAACCATTTTTTATATTTTTCGAACTTTTCATTTACTTATTCACACTTTTTTTTGTCTGTAAGTACATACTGAACGAAATAGTCAATAATAAATTCTAATTTATTTGTGTAAGGATTACTTAATTATGAACTTTGGCAATGGTACAGTTTCCAAATTTAAATAACCTTATGTTATGCCTCGGAACAACAATTATGTTGATGTTAATAATTCATATAGTAGCCCTTTTAATAAATCTTGGAAATTTTATTAAGACTTATAAGAGATTAACATTAAATTTTGTTCAATGGAAGGGATTAAAACATCGCAGAGTGATATTTCAGACCTATAAGATTTCCCTTTCGGTGAGATAAAATATCACACTACCATAAATTCTAAGATTGATAGACTGAGTAAGCCTTTCTATCTACTTGTGTTTGATCAGGACCTAACATTTTGCCATCTACCCTTACAACTACATATATTTACTTTCAAATAAATGCAACTAAATTAGTTAATAACGAGGCAGGTACAAATTTAATCCTACACAAACAGTCTTTGTTATTAGTATTCAATTTTGCATTTTTTTTATAGCTCATACCAAAACAATCTGAACTCAGAGTGGGAGTGAACTTGAGTGTACTCCTGAGCTAGACACAAGAGCACTTAAAGTTGTTTGTTTTTATGTTATGTTATGAACATGCTAGGGCATGCAAGTGAGACATGAAATATAAGGTATTCTACATAAAGTATCACTCACCTTCGAGACAGACAACCTGCACGCCATCTTGCTTGAGTCTCCTTAGTAGGATCCCGTGCACGGAGTCCGGGTCGCGGGGCACCCCGTCCCCATACAGCACGAAGATACCCCTCGTGCGACACTGCGTGATCCTCGCCTTCAACTCTTTACATTGCACCGTCGACACGAGCTCGATCTTGCCAGCCGCCAACCGCCGCAGCATTATACTCGGTATCGAGAAATTCACGGCTGAACGGATGTGCGACAACGAGTAGTCGTTGGAGCCCCGACAATCTATTAGTATAGTGTCCCTCTCGTCGGAGCGCAGCTTCGCCAGCAACCACTCCTTCGACACCAGGTCGCACTCGCATTCCGAGTCCGTCGGCATGATTGTAATCACAAATGTTCTCTGTTTACACGGGCCCTTCGTGTCCTACGATCGCCTGTTGCACTAATGCGTGGAAATTGCACGTAATGAAGTCAGTAACACCGACATAGTTTTTGACACCTTTTGTTAATTAATAGTATGAAACTAAAACCACTTTAAACTGATGAGAACCATTTACTTTAAAAAACACTAAATTATCCTATTTAAGCCCCGAGGCACGAACAAGTGATCATGGAAGCAAAACGCAACTGACTGACTGAATGACTGATCGCAACAAAAGAACGAGCGAACGATAACGTTTTTACTCTGCCCCTCTATACCCGCGCGCGCGGGGAAAAATGTTGAGATGGTTTTATTTTGTGTAGTTTCCTTAGAACGTATTTTTTTTGTCCACAACTTTTCTATGGGTGGTATACTTTATTGATTTGAAATGGCTCTTTGAGAGTTATTGATACTTTATATTTCACACTAGCAAAAGTAGCTATATCTATAGCCGATTGTAATTGAAATAAAAAAATATATAATAGAATTGAGAAACTTCTCCTTTTTATGAAATCGGCTAAGAAGAACTACATTATACTTGATACTGGCAAAATGCCAACTATTTTTCAAGACAAAACTAAATGTCGATTGTCGTTTGCCATTGTCAAAAGCGAGGAATTGACAATTGATTGACGCATATGTACAGAAAATAATTATCGAATGTCCCTTTAATTACATTTGGGAAGTGTTTTGTGTTTGCATTCTTATTACTAATTTAGAAATATTGTTGAGCCTCTAGTATTATTGTACGTAGTGTACTGTTTTATTTAAATATGGATGACATATACGAAGATCTAGATAACTATAACGATGTTAATGCTGTTCAAGAGGTAATGAGTTTTAGCGCCAAATATTCTGTCAATATTTGTACTTTTTGTACAAATGTAATTTTACTTATTTTCATTGGATCTTATTTTAAATATACAAGTATAATTACTTACTTCAATTAATAGTAATTATTCACTCGATAAATTAGCATCTTTTATGCTACAATCTGTTACCTACCCTTTTTAGTTGCGGGGTGAAAACCTGATACTGAAACAGAAACTTGAAGAGTGTACGGCTGCTATGGGAAAGTTGCAACACGTAAGTACTGTAAATGAATTATTGTAAATATTTATTTTTGCTTGATAGTATCAAAGAAATTGCCGTAGTACGTCATTACTACCTATAGCTCATACACTTTTTTCTAAGATAGTATTTATTTAAAGAATTATAAATAATCTTTGATAGTGCATCAATCTCGACACCTGTGCAGGTAAAACATGACCAGTATGAGTGATATACAGGAAACTTCCGTGGCATACTCAAAGAGGAGGCTTTTGCCTTTGAGTAATTGAATAGGATAAACCCCCCCCCCTTAGTTGGGTTTCGTCATTGTCCTGCTAACACCACAACACAAAATTTACTTAAACTCCTTTATCTGGCTTATATGGCCCCAAAATTTACCAAATACTGAAGTTTAATATACATTTATATTTCAATTGCATTCAATTTGCTGGTATTATTACCCACACATTTATCTAGACATCTTATAGCTTTATCAAAGGTCATATAGGAGTGTGCAAAGCAAAACTGGTGTGCGGTACTGTATGACATGTGATAAAATCATAGAATGTCTATAAATCCAGGGGTTAGACGATTATAACAAAACAAGTTACAATAGTATATGACTAAAATAAACAGCATAGTATCATAGTTCAAGGTATCATTTTGGATTGGCTTTTTGATTTAGGCTACCTCCACTCTTTCCTACCTTTTGCTAGCTTGGTCCAGCTGTATTACTACACCTCCTATATCTTGTTATCCCATCTGCAGTGTTATTTTGCAGTTTATTTGATGACAAAGACCCAGAGTCCATAAAATTACCAAGCTTTTTTGAGATAGGAATGGATGACGCATTGATATTGTAGCATATATTGCAGGATTACGATGGTCTAGCATTGGAGTTCAAGAAGTTGGAAATTAACTACTCATCACTGCTAAAGACTGCCCGGGCAGAGATTGAGAGAAAAACACAGATCATTACGAGTCTAAACATAGAGTGAGTAAAATGATTGTGTATATAATAATTTGGTAGTGCTATGGCAATGATTTTTGAGATGATTATAATATCTTGTACTCTACACACTGATGATTAAATTAACACCATTCATTCAGTACATATACATATACATATACACATTATATTATGTACATATACATAACAATAATATAATGTTTATAAGGTTAAATTATTAAATGTGACATAATATTAGTGACATGAAGAATCAGAAATACCACACTCTTTTTCACCTCCTACTATTTGAAACTAAATAAAACTTCCATTAAAAGTAAACAACTCCATTAGCTAGACAACTGAACCACCTGACTGCGTACATTCATTTGGGTTACATGTCTCTTCCACATGTTTCTTTTATACTTAGTTAGTACTTTTTGTTTTTTTGACCTGCTGCTAAAGTCTGATTAGCCGTTCCTACATTGTTCTCACATACCTATAACAATGTATTGCTCAATAATGTAAAAGATCTATTTAAAAAAAAAGAGCAACCATGGAGTTTCTTGCCCATTCTTCTCCATAGGAACCGCATTCCGAACGGGTGGTGAACTAGTAGCATAATGTTTTTGTAACTTGACGATTCATAAGTACTGTACAATAATGGTTTACGTGAATAAAAAATATTCTGATTCTGATTCTGATTCCACCAATTACCTTCAACATCAATAATATATGTAGCCCCAGAAATGGACTCTTCAATTATAGTGCCCACTATACACAGTTTATTGTATGATATGTTGATATTGTAAAATAAAGGTATTTAGACTTGTGTCTATAAAAATACAAGTAATACAATTTTGGTCACATGTCATCATTGTCATCAACAACAAAAATGTTCACATGGTAGAGTGATAAAAAATTTACTTTTGCAATATTTACATTGGTAGTATTGTAAATTAAGCCATAAGCTATAAGTACATAATATGTATCCATATTTATTTGCTAATGATACCTACCCTCTCATGTAAAATACATAGAGCTACTACTACATGACTCAATTGCATTTCCAGGAAGGACATGATGGTGGTGAAAGCAATGCAGAATGGAAATAATTTTAGAAGAAATTTTTATAAAGATAAACCAAACCTTAACAACGCAAATAATACACGCAAAAATCAAGATAACAATAAGAATATTGAAGAAAATCAGAAAAGTAATGTCGATGATCATACTGAAAGGTGAGATTGTATGTAATCATTTCTAAGTAACCTCAAATGATAGCAGACTCGAACTCACATATGTAATGATTATTTTGTATAACTATTCTAATATTAAATCCACGAGACGGATTTACTTAAACTTTTTGATAACTTTTACAAAATGTCATAAACAATACTGTTTATTCCGTAAATTCGGGATTCCTGCAGGGTAGTCCTGAAACTTAAATGAATGCATATGATGTCATGGTCACAGCTCGTTTGGCAAAGATTTGTATCATTAATTTTATTTTTAGGAAGGACAGAGCTTGCTTACTGAAGCTAGAACCAGTTACCATTGCTCCTCTGGAGAACACAAATAGAATAAGCAGTTTAGGTTTAGTCAATACTTGTTCTGACAAAAAGACAGAGTTCAAAGAGAATGTTAAACATGAACAAAAGCCCACTCCTAAAATTGTTGCAAGCAGTATTAAAAATAGAAGGAAGTCCATGCCTGTTGGGTGGTAAGTTTCAAAGACAAATTATTAGCTCTAACTGCTTCAAACATGATTTGATTTTAAATGTTTTCCATATTGCAAGCCTGAAATGGCATCTTAACAGATTGTGTATGTTTATTACAGTGTACAAGAAAAAAATATCTCAGATGATGAACAAGAACCTGAAAAAAATATTAAAAATGATAAACCTGAAAGAAATCAGTTGGTTAGATTTCCAATTGATAGATATAGCAATAAAACCTCTGAGTCATCTAGTTTAGACGATAGGAGCTCCAATTATCAGGAACCTCCAAGAGAAACATCTAGAAATAGATCCAACAGATATTCTGATGATAAATATAGGAGTAGAGAAAAGTATGATTCCTCACACAGATCTAGAAGGCATATCAGTCCTGTTCACGGCCACAAAAGGCCACTGAGGGAGTATCACGATGATAACTATCATAAATCGGAACATGGGCGATACAGGGTCCTTGTAAGCCCCCCACCCGACCCCTACCACCATAGTAATCATACAAGCAACTATCACCAGCGCAGGAATCGTGAGCTTCGGCCAAATTATGATAGATATCACACTGAGTATGATAGGCACAGAAAACGTTATGAGGAAAAACAGTCCCATAAACATAGGTTTTCAAATGATAATGATGAACCAAGTAATAAGAGACCCAGAATCGAATCATTCAGACATACTAGTCATTGCCATCCTGATGAAGAAGAGAGGTATACTGAGATAGAACTAGCAGACAGAGTACCTGGTCTTGGTCACACTCTTGATATGCAAGACACATCCTGCCAGTCCCCAGATTACTTACATACAGAAGCCGGGCCAATACATCCAGTAAGAGGTAATTATGTAGATTAAAATTAAACCCTTTAGATTTTATCTATCATGGGAGCTCATTAGATTCATGCCTTTTATATTAAGCTATCACAGCCATCTGTCCAGTGTATATAATATGGTGGATTTAGACTCAATGTCAAAAATAAGTTCGTCTACAATTTATTTATTTCACAATTATGTACAGACACACCCAAGTTATAGTGTTATTACACGTAAAGATAGAATTTGTGAGTGCCGCTGGGCAATCACAAATTGTATCTGTGTGGTGGACTATGACCTGAGTCCATCTGCATTTATAGGCAGTGCGCCGGGTGTAATAGCTTTCGGCTAGCCCCATTTTATTTTGGGACATAATAGCATCGCTGTTATAAATGGCGGAACTACAGGCGTAATTACAGAAACTTAAAATTGTATTCTTTTGCAGAAATAATGAACACGGCATTGATACCCTTAGATGATCCACGTAAGTTCAGTAAAAAATATGTCCTAAATACTGAAGTTGAAGGTGTAACTACTATATCCACTCTCGTTGGTAGAAACGTAGATATGATACCTATAAATAAATCTGCGTGGAACATCGAGCGCGTCGATATTCCTCGAGCGTTGAGGGATCACCCCTCCCAATTCAGTGATGAGCTTGTTCACGAAATATACATGGATGTTGATAATCCCGTAGCAAATACGTCCATGGAGTCTGGTGAAATATTTTTTAATTCTGACAAACTATATTCTGAAAATCTTGATCAAAATAATGAACTAGGCAATGCAAAAGAGAGTATCGGTTTAAATAAACCGATGGAGGAATACTCTAAACTAATCCACCCTAAAACAATTAATGTAGAAAACATTCAAACGCCTACTTCCATGAAATATAGAATTCCTAAAATTAAACATGATAGACATACTCATGAGGAAAAACGAAATAGGACTAATTTAGATTCCCATAAAAGTGTGTGTAAGTCAAGTGAAGAAAACAGAAGCGATAATCGCACACGTGACTCAATGCACGAAACACTGATAAATACACACAACAAATTTCACTCTAATGAGGAAAACGAAAGTATTGAGGTAACAACTGAAGGTAAACATGGAAACCCAAGTCAAACGACTTTAACTGATACAATAAATGTTGAAGGCGATTTAGAGTTAAGTGATGAAAATAGCGATGTTGAGTCTACTAGACAGCCTGTAATTGATAAACCTCCGGTTCAAACTACTGAAAAAAAAGCGACTGAGGCTGATGTAGCGCCAAGCAATATCAATGAGATTAACTTGAGACGAATACCTGATAAAACTGAAGATTTAAATAGTGAAGAAATTAACGTATCAGAAACAACAAAAGAAACTGATTCTAAGAAACATAAAGGCAAAAAGAAGAAATCAAAATCTAAGGATTCGAAACAAGCTACTGACGATAGTAGAATCGTTCAAGTAACTGAAAAGAAAAGTAAATCCAAGAAAGATAAAGTAAAACCAAAAGAAATAGAAAATAAGTTTAGTGATTTGTTTGGTGATAGTGGTAGTTTAATTATGCCAGAAGATTTAGGTATAGCTACCTTTGTACCGAGTTTTGAAGACGCTCAGGATGCTGTAGATTTGAATATAAAACAAATGGTCAAACCTCAACCGTCGAATGTCAACGAAGTTTGCAATGCTAGACTGAAAACTCGAACTGAAAAGGTAGACAAGCCTAATCTAGCTCCTAAGTTTCAAGAAATAGACATTAAAATTGCATGTGACAAAGATCAAAATGTAGCTACGGATCACAATAATCAAAATTCTTTGAAAATATGTGTTGAAAAGGTATCTCCTGAAATTACAAATATTGTTTATGAAAATATAAATCCAGACACTACAGTATACAATGGTAATGTTGTTAAAACAATCATAATGTCGACAGGAGTGCAGCCTCAGTTTGATTTAGAAAGGAATGTTGAACCAATATTAGAGAAACCAGTAATGGAAACCAAACCACAAGCAAAAACAAATCCTGCTATAAATGATTTAAAAAAGCAACATCATATGAAAGCTTTAGCCACATCGACCCCTCAAAAAGAATTTGCCAATATTTTAGAAACAGAAAATAGGGTAATTGAATCCAGTTGCAGCAGGGTTGGGAGTTTAGAAAGTATCCCATCAGCGGTTGATCAAAGTGAAACTAATACTCATGATTTGAATGCGGATGTACCTGATGTTAGGATATTTGTAAGAAGACGTAGAAAAGTAATGAAGAAACCATGTAACTAATACTTGTGTTCAATAGATTATCATTTGATTAGTAGGTATTTAGTCTTCTTAGACTAAAATTATTAATGATTAAAATGCGTCATAAAGTCTATTGTACAAATAGCTTTTTCTTGAAGATTGTTGAATTGAAATATTAGGACGACTATTTAGGTTTTGTGAAGTTCCATTTAAGTCTTAATTTTATTAAATAAGAAGTGGTACTTTGTTACGTTATGTTGTATATTATACCGAACTTGATTGACACAAGGTGGTATATCTTGATATGTAAAAACATATATATGTTAAGAAAGCGGTATTGTGCCGCTTATTTATTTTAGTAAATATAAAGATATATCCTCAACGTTTTTATTTCTATTTGCTTTATGGTGAACGTTCCTGTCTGTCCCGAAAGATTCGAACCAAGCTAATTTTTGAATTTATATAAAATTGTATGAAACGTTTTGCAACTGCTGCCAAAGAGTATATAATCACTACAACTGCTGCTTTCAATAGCTTTACGACAAACTGCTGAAAATTTAACAGTTGTGTCACAAGACCCGGCGGAAGTGCAAAAGGATCTTAGAGTTTGGTATGGTTGAAAACGAATTTTCAAGCTGAGTTGCCATTTCAAAATCCACTTCTGTATCTTCGTTATATTTAGTCAAATGAAAATCTCGATCTCGCACTGTATTCCTACGTTTCAACGTCGCTGGTATGTTTTGATTCCGCCAAGATAAACGCAAAACCCATTCGAAAGGGTTTCCTGTATAAAACACCCGTAACATTCTCAGAGAAACATCGTTATATTTTTCGATTCAAAACCTAGGATATCCCTTCATTCGGGAAAGTTACGTTTTTAAGCTAATTGTTCAATGGACAAGTAATTATTTATGTAATCCCGATGAATTATACTAGAGCCTCGTCCTCGAGATTAGTAACCGTAGATATTATAGAACACAATGTAGTAACGCATAGTAACTACCACTTTCATCACTTTAGTTTAAAAAAACCCTAGTAACACCTTGCGGATAGCAACACTGGTGTATAATTTTTTTTTTTTTTTACTACATAGCAGGTAGGCACATCACTTAGTTGTCTACACGGTCTCCCGTTCCTCATTCGCAGTTTAGTGCTCTACCACTCCACAACCAATATTACCACGTAATCATGCCGAAACGTTCTAACAAAAATAGTTTAGAATTCATAGCAAATAAGTTAAGAAAATTAGAAAAAGAAATTAAACGTTCGCGTCGCGATAATCCCTACCCTCTTTCGCGAAGTTCTACGTCTTCATCATGCCAGTCTTCTAGTTCATCTTCCTGTTCATCGAGGAATCCTTCTCCAACACCGGCCCATAATGTCCCCGGTAAGTGTTTTTTCCTAATCGCCTACCCACAAAAATATATGTATGTAATATACCTGGTACGCAACGTTGTTTATAGCATCAGAATAGTCTTCGGGACTAATTCACCGCACTGTTTGAAGGCATCAGGATAGTCTTTGGGACTACTCCGCCGCCTTGTTTGTAGGCATCAGGATAGTCTTTGGGACTACTCCGCCGCCTTGTTCGATGGCATCAGGATAGTCTTTGGGACTACTCCGCCGCCTTATTCGATGGCATCAGGATAGTCTTTGGGACTACTCCGCCGCCTTGTCTGAGGACATCAGAGTAGTTTTTCGGGACTATTTCGCCGCCACATACATAGCCGCATTTATTTTCAAATACCGCCAAAAAAAAAAAAAAAAAAAAAATACAATGGAAATTCTGTTTCCAGATCAAGAGAGAAGCGCAAGCCCACTTGCGGAGCCAGTTCAGGTGGATCTACCACAAACTGAAGTTCTTGTTGTGGCACCCCCAGAAATACAAAATGAAACATTGGATCAAGTCGATGCCGGTATGTCTCCGGAAATCCTAGATATTTTGGGAGCCGACCCATCTACGGTCACGGAATACGGCCCAGAAATTAACAAAGACGTTGCACAAAGGTTTGAACACATCGCAACCTCTGGCCTAAGCAAGGAAGTACGTAAAGATCTTCTCTTGAAGTACACGGTGCCAACAAACTGCAAGAATGTCATGAACCCAGAATTAAATCCCGAAATTAAGGCTGCTTTCACAGACCAGCTAGTTAAGCGCGACAAGGCCATCGAGGCGAGGCAAAAACAAATTGCCGCCGGGATATCATGTTTGGGAAACATTATATCAAAACAACTAAACTCTGACGACAAGGACCATGACTTGCTCAAGAGTCTAATGGATGCTGGCCGAATCTTTTGTGACATTCAACACTCTGAATCTGTCACTAGGCGCAATTTCGCCTTATACTCGGTAAAAACTGATCTTAAAGATCATTTGGCCACAACTAAAATAGACAAGTTCTTATTCAGTAAAGATTTAGCGGATACTCTCAAGTCGGCAAAAGCTGTATCAAAATCGGGGACCGATTTAAAGGTGGATGTCTCAAAAAAGAAGCGGTCGACGAATCCACCCGCCGCCGCAAGTTCGTCAAAACATTTAAACTGGAAGGCAGGCACCGCAGCACGCAGGCAGCCGCCGGGCCCGCCACGCCACCAACCGCATGCCGCACCGCCCGCGCCGCCGCGAGGGACATCATCGCGCAATTACAAGCAACAACCCAGACAGAACCAGCGCAGATAGATCCGGTACGTTACGCGGGTAGACTTACCCTCTTTTATAAGCAATGGTCTCTGATTACGGACGACCGTACTATTTTATCTTGGATAAATGGGTACCAAATAGAATTTGGTCGTCCGGTTTATCAACCTTGTTGGCCTAAGCCGAATGTTTTTACGAATTCTGAAAGAGTACAGGTCGCACATACTGTTCAGAATCTACTGTCCATTGGAGCAATTTCCAAATGCAATCCTTGCAGTCATCAATATGTATCACGTGTATTTTTAGTGCCCAAACCGAACGGCAAAATGAGATTTATTTTGAATATGAAATTCTTAAATAAGTTTATAAACACACGACATTTCAAACTAGAGGATATACGTACAACACTTAAGTTAATAAATAGAGATTGCTTTATGGCGACTTTGGACCTCAAAGACGCATATTTCTTGGTAAACGTCCATCCGAATTCCCGAAAATATTTACGGTTTATAATAGATGAACAAATGTACGAATTTAACGTATTGCCATTCGGTATTTGCACTGCTCCCTACATATTTACAAAAATAATGAAGCCTGTCATTAAACTACTCCGTTTATGTGGCTTCATATCCTCCATATACTTGGATGATATTTTTCTGACAGGCTCATCTTATCATGAGTGTATCGAAAATATTAAGACAACCGAAACATTATTACAAGCTTTAGGCTTTATAATTAACCTTGAAAAGAGTGTCAAAATACCTTCAATGTCTTGTAGATATTTAGGATTTATATTAGACAGCCAAAAGTGGCAGCTGACTTTACCCTCGGAAAAAAGACTTCGAATAAAAACTGAAATAGAGAACATTAAAAAATTAAAACGTTTTAAAGTAAGAAAGTTTGCTCAGTTAATTGGGTTATTGGTTTCTGCCTGTCCGGCGATAGAATATGGCTGGCTGTACACAAAACAGCTTGAGCGATGTAAGTTTCTTATCCTAAGGGGTAACGATAATTACGAAAAGTATATGACTTTGCCGTGTACTATAATTTCCGATTTAGACTGGTGGTCAAACGTCATTACACATTCTGTACACAGAATTAAGGATGGTAATTATGTACTTGAAATATTCTCTGACGCCTCAACAACGGGGTGGGGCGCCGCGTGCAATGGGGAGACCGCCAACGGGTACTGGTCTAATGAGGAAATTATAATGCACATTAATTACCTTGAACTCTTAGCGGCATTTTTCGCCCTAAAAGTATTTGCGAAAAGTTATAAAAATTGTCAAATTCTATTACGAATCGACAACACCACAGCTGTAAGCTATATAAACCGCATGGGAGGTATACAATACCCCCATCTTACCCAAGTTGCAAAAAATATATGGCAGTGGTGTGAAGTCCGTCAATTATTTATTACAGCGTCTTATATAAAATCGGCAGACAACGTAATTGCAGACAAAGAATCTAGGCGAACACATCCAGATGTCGAATGGGAACTTTCTAGTTCTGGGTATCAAATGTTGATAGATAAACTTGCTGTCCCTTATATTGATCTATTTGCCACAAGAACCAATAAAAAATGTGACAAATATGTCTCCTGGCACAGAGATCCCGACGCTTACGCTATCGATGCTTTTACCTTAGACTGGTCAAGTCATTTCTTTTATGCTTTTCCACCCGTAGCCGTAGTTCTTAAAGTCATTAGGAAAATAATTTCCGACAAAGCGGAAGGCATTTTGGTTGTACCAGATTGGCCTACACAACCGTGGTACCCATTGTTCGTAAATTTACTGGTATCTGACCTAGTAAAATTCGATTCCAATGATATCATAATACCATTTTACAGCAAACGCAATGTCCAAGCTCACATTACCCTGGTTGCCGGAGTATTGTCCGGACGGCGCTCCTGAGACGTAGCGTGCCACCTTCGGCCGTAGACATCATGCTGGCTTCGCTTTCAGAAAATACCATAAAGCAATACAACGTTTGCCTTCAGCGCTGGTATGTTTATTGTAACCAGAATAATATCAACATGTTTGAGCCACCCATTCCTATCATATTAGAATTTCTTACTCAGATTTATAATAATAATGGTCATTATGGAACAATTAACAGTCACAGAGCTGCGTTAGCACTTATTGCTGGGCCAATATCTGATGACGATCGAATTACGAGATTCTGTAAAGGCGTTTATAAACTGAGACCACCACAGCCACGATATAATGTAACGTGGGATGCAAGTGTAGTTTTAAACTATTTAGCAACTTTATTCCCAAATGAAGACATATCTATCGAACAACTTTCAAAAAAATGCAGTACCTTGCTTACTCTTGTAACAGCTCACAGAATGCAAACAATATCTAAAATTAACATTAATCACCTGGTGATCTTGGATAACCAAATTATTATTAAAGTAACTGAAATTATTAAAACTTCAAAATTAGGCACCAAACAACCCACTCTTTATTTACCGTTTTTTAATGAAAGACCTGAAATATGCCCTGCTAGGACACTAATTTCATACATGAATAGAACGAGAGATTTGCGAAAAACTGACCAACTTTTTATTAGAACTCGCAAACCGCACAGCGGTGCGTCTTCACAAACCTTAAGTAGATGGGTCAAAACAGTCATGAAAGATAGTGGAATTGACGTCTCTATTTTTTCATCCCATAGTACTCGCCATGCCGCAACCTCTATGGCCCACAAACTGGGGGTTAATGTCGATGTCATAAGACAAACTGCAGGATGGAGTGGCAATTCCACTACCTTTGCAAAATTCTATAATAGACCAATTATCAACACTGAGAGTAATTTGGAATTAGCCAGGACTATATGTTCTCTTGATTAATGTTATTATTACAATAAGTTCTTCTCTATAATCTATCAATACTTTGTACAATCTTGATTATTATAAATGAGTAAATAATGTGATTATGGTTACAATATTCGTCTCATTTGGATATTCCCTCCACTCGCTCTCAACATCTACATTGTGTTCTATAATATCTACGGTTACTAATCTCGAGGACGAGGCTCTAGTATAATTAATGATTAAACGAACTTACCTGTAAGTGAAGTTCTGTCATAATTATACGTAGAGCCTCGTCCGAAGAGATTAGTAACACCCACCCTCCCTGGACACCCCATATTGTTTCGGAAATATCCAAATATTTGAGTTATAAAAACCAGGCACTTTAAACTAAATGAGGAACGGGAGACCGTGTAGACAACTAAGTGATGTGCCTACCTGCTATGTAGTAAAAAAAAAAAAAAATTATACACCAGTGTTGCTATCCGCAAGGTGTTACTAGGGTTTTTTTAAACTAAAGTGATGAAAGTGGTAGTTACTATGCGTTACTACATTGTGTTCTATAATATCTACGGTTACTAATCTCTTCGGACGAGGCTCTACGTATAATTATGACAGAACTTCACTTACAGGTAAGTTCGTTTAATCATTAATTGTTGTCCCCTTGAACGACTGGAACTCATTGAATGACTTGTCCTGGTCTTTTTACTTGCCATCAATACGATCATCGCCAAAATGGCGAAAATCAAGTAGGTACAAAACAGTTTATCGCCAGTCCAGTTTTTACACAGTATGGTTACAGGTCAATGTTTGTATTTTTTACGACCAAGTGTCAAATGTAAATGCGATGGAAGCCATAAAGTTTTAAAAAGTGAAGTGAGTGAAGTCAAGATAGACATCAGTTTAAAAAAAAAACTACAAATTCGACAATGGCAGACGCGAAGCAAGGTAAAATTTAACATTTTTCCTTTTTATTCACGTATAAATATTTATTTTGTGTTCTGATCGACGTTATTAGATGTAATATTTATTGGGTCAAAATGATCCTATATATGTAACTTTATAAATTCATCTTAGACTTACTTTGTCCATGCTGCATCATCAAGGAGTGTTTTCCTTTATTCGTTCTGCCGTTTTAGCTGTAACTTAAAGAAATTATCATATTTGGTTAGCAAAATTGATAATGATCAATAACTATATATATACTAAACGTCTGTATAATGGAATTCACACGTATGTTTTTTTTATAATATCTCACCATTTGCATGTGTGAAAGGCATCTGAATCTGATGTATTTGCTGTCAATTTATAAAAATACTGAAGGATGCCGTTGTGTTATTTACATTATACCAAATAATATCGTAATACAATAAGTTTAGATAGCTTATTATATCCATATAGTTACAAGCTGCCAACTTTAATTTTGTCTTTTATTTTATTTGTCAATGTTGGTGACCAACCTATTAGTCAGGCAATCTTTGTCTTCATGAAACTAAAGGTTGATTTGGGATTATTATCCCAGAGGTTGGAATTACTGTTGGAAATAAGATATGTCCTTTTTTGATCAGTGTAAAAACAGATTGACAATAAAATGTTGATAATTTGTGTCAGGAAAAACACCAATTGAAGATTTCTATAATGGCTCAACCCAATCACGAGTGGTCCTAGCAAAGCCTCGATTAGGTGGCTTTGCATCATCCAGTTTCGCATCAAGCTCTAACAAAGGATGTAATCCGTTTGGTAAGTGCATAATGAATAAGGAATCTCATTCACCTGTATTTACAATTTTTGGTATTTGTATTGTATTTTTACTACAGGTTCCATCTTACGTCCATCACAACTGAAACCTGGTGGAAACCCATTCTTAAAAGTGGCTGACACAACTGGCAATGATGCCGACAAATCTAAAGAAAAAGATGATACTACAAATGAAGACAGACTGAAAGAGACTAAAGAAGAGGTTGAAGTGCCCATGTTTGTACCCCTCGGGTCTGGTAATGTAACCACCAGGTCTTCAAACCAGGTGCCGGCACCAGTGCAGCCCGCACCTGGTTCATCATCGGCAGGATTTGTTTTCGGTCAGAACTTGAGTGCAAGAGTTATGATGAAAGACAATATTAATAATGGTGAAGCATCATCAACTGATCACAGCTCGAGTAATGGCACCACAGAACTGTTGTTCACAAGTGCTGCAGCATCTGTGAAGGAGAATCAGGTTAGCATATGCTCAATGTCATAATACTCATCAATTTAGCCTGTACTTCCCAAAGTGTGCTCCTTTGCAAAAACCTGATATGGGCTATAGGCAGTGCCCACAAGCATTACAAGAAACTAGATACATTTCGATTGTGTGTAGGTTTTTCTTTATTTTTGGGGTCTGCTACCATTAGGACTATAATACATAATCATTAATTGTGTGTATTTTTATAGTTATTTACCACCAAATACATTAAAACCCACCTGTTATAAATGTTATTGATAATTTATATAAAGATGGTGGTGGTGATGGTTGTTGTTCCTGCCTACTAATGGGAGAAAATATATGTCAATGTTTCACAATTGTTATCTTCTCTGTATTCTATAAAATACTTTATTCATCAGGAGGAGAGCACATCTGGTGAGGCGAGCAATGGCAGTGATGGCCTGGCAGCCGCTGCTGCCGAGTACGAGCGGTCCCACGCGCGACCCCCGCCCCCTACCACCAATTATACCATTACCGGAGAGGAGGGAGAGATCAATGTACTTCAGGTATGTATTGTTAAGATGGAGAGAGTAAAATCTTATTTGAATATATTCTATGCTGTATGTTTGTTTCTGTACTATGAGGTTGTCTGCTCATCTGTTTATTTGTGTACCTCTCTGCCTCCTGCCATCTGTTGGATACTATTTGGTCAGCATTTGACCAGTCCAGTGCCAATTTTGCTGATCTATTCTGGCCTGTATATCTGCCCATTCTGTTTTTTTCATATGGTCACATGGTGGGCCTTTGTCCATTTTCCTAAAGTACAGTATTGGGTCGTATACTATTATTGAATTTAGTATAGACTGACCCAGGAAGTGAATACTAAAAAAACCCATTTGCTTGCAGACAATCCAGCAAGCAATTTTATAGTCAGCAACTTAATTGGTTATTGTAATTTTTCGATAATGATTTCATAATTGTTTTATTAATTTATCAATCGTAAAATAAAAGTATATTATTATTATGCAATAAAAGAAGGCAACAACCAAATTATAACATTACTATGGTCACTTACAAATAACTGAAATATTACAAATAACTGATCTGCTCAGTGAAGGCTCAGCTTGGTATTTGCCCTAGTTGTGAATTGAAATACTGTCACGTTGACAATATTATAAATGTTTCAGATATCGTGCCGGCTGTTCGCGTGGGAGGCGGGCAGCTGGCGCGAGCGCGGGCGCGGCGTGCTGCGGCTGAACGACGCGGCGGCGGGCGGCGGCGCGGCGCGGCTGGTGGCGCGCGTGGCGGGCTCGCTGCGCGTCGTGCTCAACACCAAGCTGTGGCCCGACATGGTGGTGGAGCGCGCCGGCACCAAGTCGCTCAGGATCACCGCCGCAGACGCGCAACAGCAAGTCAAACTCTTCCTCATAATGGTACATCGTTTATACATATTAATATGTCTCGCCGACATACCAAGCCGAATTTGCATATCTTCAAGGCTATATTCGCTCGATTTTGTGTCGAAAATTTTATGTTTATTTATAATAGAGAGTGCTTAGTATGAGCTATGATAATGAGAAAATCGATTGAGTGATCAAATATTTTCACACTTACCAGTAAAGCTACCATTACCATTAGAAATTCCATTAGAAACTTATGAAAGGATTTGCTCAATTAATTGATACCTGATGCTGTCAAAACTTGTGCTAAGCCCGCAGGGGTATGTCGTTTCGTTACAGGGTGCGCCCGGAGACATAGTTCAATTAAACAGGGCGCTGTCTGCCCGCGTGTCGGTGAGCAAGAGAACCCCGTCGAGCGGTTGCTCGCAGAATGTCACCTCCCAGCAGGCCGCCGAAAGGCTGGAGGCGGCCGCCGATGAAAATGACTACCTGGATAAACTGGATGATGAAGCAGACTATAATGAGAAACGAGGCGCTTCCGACGCAGCCCCAGATGACCAAGTTCCAGATATTGAATTAGCTAACAATGAGAGGCTAGACACCGATGCAACTGACAAGACGGCGGAGCAGGAATCCAGCGTTGATGATCAAGAAGACAAAGAAACTAAATCACTGAAGCGGAAAGAGCCGGCCGAGAACGAGACGTCGCCTAAGAGACAGTGCCCCGAGATATCAATAGAGTGATTATATTGTAATGTTTACAATAAAGCATTATAATAAACTTGTGATGTAAATGTGGACAATGTTCGATATTCACTGAAAGCTCTGGGTTCAATAAAAATCTTATGTAAATGTAACTAATAGATATAATGTGTAGAGATATTTATGATTAAAATTAATATAGCATTATGCAACATTGTTAATTATTACTAATGGAGTATCCATTTCTAATAAAAATTGTGACCGCGATAGCATTTGAATAATTATTTTGAGTACAAAATAAGGCTGTATAAATGCACTCTGCTCAAAATTTCTATAATCACATTCCAAACTAGCAAGATCGAAAAAGATAATATAACACTTGACCCGAGCTGAATACCAAATATGATACTAATGTGGTTTATTTTCGGATAGGTTTTTAAATAAACTATTTCATTATAGAAAAAAATATTATTAAATACTCCCCTAGACCCTATTTTTTATCAATGCCAAGAATGGAATGTCGATTTAATGATATCGACAGAAGCTATCAAATCAAAACAGCAAAATGAAAGTACACACTGCCTGCAATACTATAATTCTAACCCGTCGTCTTTTTTTATACCTGTAAGATAAGGTAAGAGGGGCGACTATGTGGACTGGAAAATAGCAAAAAACGGTTTTTTTTAAATAAAAGTATGTTATATCCCATAACAGTCTTTAATTTCCTTGCGTAGGTTTTAATTAACATTATAACCATATTTACATTTATTATCTACTTAAATTATACATTGGAAAGAATAGTGTGTATTAATACTAATACAACTAAAATTCAATATGTGAACAAAGTAAAAAAATGCACAAATGTGTAATGATGTATATAACAGCTTAAAAAAGAACTAGTGATACAACGTGAACCAAAGAAGGTGTTCGCTACACGATTTATAAGTCAAGAACGGGTGTACCGATATAAATGATCTTTGATTTTTGGAACGTTTCAGCCCCGAATATCTTACAACATGGGGAAAAATCACAAAAAAATAATAATAAAGATAATTCATTTTGTCATACATTTGATTCTTAGGCGGTACGATGCTCGCCGGTATAGCTAGTTAATAATAAGGATGCTTATTTACACTTGTATAAGTTATATTTGCATTACTTTGTCTAGTCAATATAAATTAAGGATCTTATCATACAAAAAACTACAAATGGTATCCAATCATATAAATTACATCACAAAGGAAATGTAGGTAATTACACATAAAATCGTACAAATGATAATTGAGATTTATATAACATGTCAACAGCACACATTATGAACTAATTAACTGTCTTTTCGTTACTATTTATATACTAACTATATGAATAATACAATGTCAAGTGCACAGTTTCACTAAGATTGAGAATATAGATCGTGATAATCACTCTATCCTCGCTGTATATCAGTCAGTAAAATTATAGGTATCTGAGAACTTACGAGTAAGTTTATTTTCCAACGCATAAAGATCGTTGGTTCCACTCTTTTACATGAAAAGCTTAACACTTACCTCCTTCATAGGGGTAGGGAAATGTAACAAGTATATTTCACATATATATATTAATTATTTTAAATGTAACTATAAAAATGCTTTGTAGTACGTAATAATAAACTAATACAAATTCTAAAAGCTGCAAGGTCTAGAATTACACGATATATCCTTATATAGTAAAGCGTCCATATTGGCACAGGGTATCCTAATCACAATATCAGATTGAAACTTCTTTAATTACTCATTCCTTACACACTCAACGCCTTTTCTTTGTCGATGAATTTCCGGGAACATTACGCCCGTGCACTACGCATGCGTGCAACTGTGAAACCCACTACCTAGAGTAAACTCGATTCAACGACACTGTATATTCACTACATATAGTCACTATGCGCTCGTGGATTGGATAACGTCCCTATTATGTTATTGGCGGTCGGTATATCGTCGCTCCTGGACATGCTGGACGATGAAGTGGCAGATAGTGATGATCCGGAGGCGGAGGGTCGTTTGCCGAGTTTCTTGATGACGGTGGGTGTGGGCTCGCAGGCGTCGGAGTGCGGCGCGACGTGCTGGTAGCAGACGGCGGACGCGTGGCCCGAGCGCACGGACGTGAGCGGCGCGCCGCTCGTCCACGTGTCGCTCGCCGGGTCGTACACCTCCACTATGTCCAGGAACGAGGTGCCGTCGTAGCCGCCTGGGGGGGGGGGGGGGGGGACGACATTCCGATAAGTTACTATTAGCCCGTGTAGAAAGCAGAAGAGCTTTCAGCGTTCTTTGTTATGTATAGGTTCTATTGCGCCCGCGCAAACAGCAGGTGGTTAGGTTAGTGGAACACGAAGGTTCTGTCTGTTTGGGTTATAATGATCGGGAATATAAGATAGACACCAAAAAACACCGGAAAATTATTATTATACTTAAGTTACGCTGAAGTAGGTACTTGGCAGTACAACGAAACTACAGATACGATGTATACTCGTCATACGGTCAACGTTGTCCGGATTTATCTCAACTTTATTTAAAAGAGTATCACAAAGACATTACAAAACATTATTCACAAGAAGTGTTTTGTAATATTATAAATGGAATATATCTTCTATGAATTTGTCTGTAAAATTTAATGCCAATGATAATGCGTAAAAGCCGGTTACTATTGGTTCCCGACATCACCCTTATCGCACTTCGGTATGCTCAATTCCCATGGTGCCCGAATATAACAATACACATACCGAATATCTGTCGCGGCAAAGGTGAAGCTATGAATGAGAACTGATGTAGTATGAATAGTGTTTGGGAAAATAGTGTTAATTACCTAGTGCATAGAGCTTGTTGTCGAGCACGGTGAGCGAGAGCGCGGAGCGCGCGATCCGCACGGGCGCGGCGGGCTCCCACGCGTCGCGCTCCGTGTCGTAGCGCTCCACGGACGCCAGCTGCTGCGAGCCGTCGTACCCGCCCACCACGTAGATGTACTGGCTCATCGCCGCCACACCTGCGCGCGCGCAACCAATCGCTCTAGGGAGCTCACAACGGAATAATAATACAACTATAAAATGCTTGCAGTTACACATTTTGAAGTCGTTTTGAATGTTATTATTATTTTTTTAATTTCAATAATTTAACATGAAGGAAGTTACTAATTTATACGTTATAGCGTCTACTCGCGGCTCCGACCGTGACACCGCGATGAAATAAACCGTATAGGACTCTGGGACAACGGATCACTAGATCCGGAGATTACCTCCTACATACGAACTTTACCTCATTGTTTATAGATTTGTATTTTTTACATGTAGTCAATAATGTCATATATTTTGTATACTAACATTATACAGAGTTATTATAGACTGTATAACTTTATACAGTCTAGGAAATTGATCAAGACTCGAGATCAATTTCATCAGGATCATTTTAGATGACAGCTTGGTCCAGTGGTTTGAGCGTAGGCTGGTTGGATCACTGCACCGGGTAGTTGTGGGTTCGATTCCCGCCTGGGCAAATTTTTGAAACGATCTTCTCTTAATTTGCCCTGATCTGTGTATTTCTGGGATCGCCCCCAGTCCATTGTACAGTACCTATTTAACAAGCGTTGCTTGGTTCGGGGCCACACAGTCGGTGTGTTCGTCTGGCGATATTTATTTCTGCAAGTGTGTGTGTGCGGGTACGGACCGGCGCCGCTGCGCGCGACCCGCATGGGCGCGACGTCGGTCCAGCGGTTGTTCTCCGGGTGGTAGCACTCGGCGGAGGCGAGGCGGCGCGCGCCGTCGAAGCCGCCCACCGCGTACAGCAGCCGGTTCACCACGGCCACGCCCACGCCCAGCCGCGCGCGCCCCATCGCGCCCACCGACGTCCACGTGTCGCGCTCCGGGTCGTAGCTGCCACGCAACCCACATACATCAACGATGATTTTTTTTTGCCAACTATCTTCACCATGAAGCAAACTAACCAGCGACTTAATTTATTTATTTATTATAAAATGCTTGTTATGCTTACAGCAATGCCAAGACGCACAACAAGCTAATAAGGTACAGTGGCTTATATTTAGGTACTTAATGGATGTAAGGGCAGATATCCATCCATCACTCATCGATCCAATTGCTATAAATACACAGCTGTACCCCGGCGGTCGAGGCCGCAACGCGCTAGCAAGAGATAGAGTTACGCGATAAAAAAAGATGCACCTAGTTACGTGAAAATAACTTTTAAAACGCATAAAATGCAGCGGTGTGCGAGCTGAAGTGGACTTTACTGTTGTAACAAGAGTCGCGTTTCATTTAAATGTATTTGTGGAGTGAAATATCTGTATGTAAGAACTGTATAGAAGTTACATAATCTGTAGTTAGAGCATTTCAATAAAGGCGTCTGGGTTTTGGCCATTGCGAATTCGGAATATCTGCTCGTGGTCATAGCCATTCAACCGAGAATGAGCCTCGTCGCTAAATCATATTAAAAAAACACTTCTTTTGCTTGGCAACCGTAAGAGATTTTGCATTAAAAGGGTGCTCACCATTCAACGGATTTATGATATTCCGAGCCCGCCGACCCGCCGACTGCGTACAATAACCCATCCATTACCGCTACACCTACCTGTTGAGAGAAATATAAATTAATCACTATTTATTTATATTAATATGAACATTATCCTTCAGCTTATAATTTAATACCTCACAATAACTAGTTTTATATAACGCTTATGGCAATGCCTATAAAGCATTGGCAGAGGAGTACGCCATGGAGTGCTAAGTCTAGGCATTTTTTGTAAAAAAATCTGATGAAACATTATTTCTAGTACTCCATCTCTCTCACACTCCTTATGTTTTATTCCTACACTTGTTTCATATTCGCAATATCATTAAAAATATAATTTCAAGTTGTCTAAACTGTTATGGCGCCACAACGACGTCAATTTCAGGGTGAACCACCAAAATATGGTGGATGTGACGTCACACTACATAATTATCACACGTGAAACAAAATGCAATTAAAAATGTGAGTATATGTGTATGTTGCCTTACTCTATGCCTCGGCGTTGACATGGGGCTGCACGGGCGCCAGTGCTCCGTGGCGGGGTTGTACACGTCCACCCAGTCGCTGTCGTACGACGAGCCCGGCGACGTGTTGCGGCCGCCCACCGCGTAGAACAAACCCTTGGACAACGGATAAATTCACATTTACTACATTACCATGGGACGCATAGCTACATAATACTCGACCTTATTTGAGTATTATTAAAACAGGCAGTTATAGCCAAATTGGTAGAACACTTTCCTCGGTAACGAGGATCGCAGGTTCAAACCCCGGCTCGCACCTCTGGGATTACTGGATTTCATGTGCGAATCTCATTTTCAACCACGATTATCATTTGCTAAACGGTGAAGGAAACCATCGTGAGGAAACCTGCATGTCTGAGAGAACTCCTCAAAAGATGTGTGAAGTCCGCCAACCCGTACTGGGCCAGCGTGGTGGACTATGGCCTAACCCCCCATCGCATTGAGAGGAGGCCCCTGCCCAAAAGTGGGACACCAAAGGGTTGGTATTATAAACAGGCAGTGATAGACAAGCTGGCCGTTCGGCCGGCAGTTCGGTTCAGGTCGGTGGGTAAGGAGTTAGTTCTAATTAAAAAAAAACAGGCAGGTAGGTAGATAGAGGATTCATTTCATCATCATTATCATCAAGGGTATATATCATTCAATAAAAAATATCAAGAAGTACTCGACATTGGCAAAAATGGCACTGTTTTGTAGCTGATTGCCAACATAAAAAAAAACGAAAAATAGGAACTATGGGTACCAAGTACCATCGTTGATATGTGGTGATAATTGCAGTGCACCATTGCCCATGGGCAGTACAAGCCGTGTAGTGTTTATTATTCATTTGCGAATACAGTGGTGTTCCCCGTAAGACTTGCGTTGTCATTGTTTGCCAGCCGATAAAGTCACCTTGTGCTAAACACGAGTATATTATCAGAAAAACTGCGGTTTAATTCTCTAATCATCACATATTGTTCCTTACCAAGAACAAAAATGTCAAGAAAAAAAATAACTATAAAGTTATTAACGTGTTATTTAAATGTAAGAAAAATACGAATCGACATAGATGGTTATATGAATCAAATCGCCGTGGTGCTGTTCAAGTTCCGATATGATTGAAACTACAAGAAATAAGCAGGGTTGATGATTAAATAATATGGTTCATACTTTCCCCAAGTTTATAGGATATTTTAATCCTTTACATATTTTATTTTATTTAATTCCTTTTATTTCAATGTGTAATAATCGCGTTAATATATAATCTCAACATTCATAATAGCATAATAAAGAATTTTAAATTTGTATTTGTAAAAGTAAAACGATAATTATGAAGAAGCAGTAAATATACAACAATCTAATACCATGAACCGTAAGATGCTAAATGGTCGCGGAAAACATCGCAAGGAAACCTGTATGACTGACTAAAATAATCTCTCGAAAAGCCTGTGCAGACCGCCAACACGTAGTGGTGGACTATGGCCTGATCCCACTTGCAGTTAGGGGAGGCCTAATAATAATAAACAAATGAATAGTATGCAAGTGCTGGTACCTTTAGGAAGGCCGCGCCGAGGCCGGAGCGAGGCACGGTGAGCCTGGGCAGCGTGCTCCAGCAGTTGTCGTCGAGGTTGAAGGCCTCGAACAGGTCGATGGAGTGCCTGAAGTAGCCGCCCGCCACGTATATGATGCGAGGCGTGTTCGGTCTGCGCTCCTTCACCACGGGCTTCTTGTGCAACGTGAGATCCTGAATACGATTTTTGTATTGTAAATAATAATAATATCGTCAGACGAACACACCAACTATACGGTCGTACCGTACAATAGACTGAGGGCGAACCCAGTATATAATCTATACTAAGATTATAAATGTTAATGTTTGGATGGATGGATGGATCTTTGTTACTCAATCACGCCATAACGGCTGAAAGGATCTGGATGAAATTTGGCACAGAGATAGATTATAGTCTGGAATAGCACATAGGCTACTTTTTATCACGGTAAAATGTATGGTTCCCGTGGGATAGATTTGCTTTAATTTTTCGTAGCGCAAAGAATCGACATGTTTGTATGCGCGGGTAACACCGCAGGGCGCAGCTAGTACTTATTTAGATATGAAACATCCATGACTCAAATACAAACATTCGTGGTCATCACACAAAGTTTGTCCCTACCAATATTCCGTCATAATCGCTATTTATAAATTAAACAGGAAAATATCAACAAGAACGCTGTCAGCGATATTAGCACGTCTCTAAAAGCAACCATAGACAGATTACGTGCTCGTGTTTCAAAGACAAGACAAACAAAATAAAAACTACAACAGACAATATTAAGTACGTTATGTGCACATATTTCGCTATGTACGGTTTTTTTCCTACTGATGTACGCTTATCTACATGTTGATAAATCCATCTTCGTGATACGGTATTGAAACCTATTAACTGCATACAATATAATTCAAGTTATCCTTCCTGGTTCGGTGAGCCCTTCTAATGTGTGTTCGTTTTTGGTTGATAATATTGTATCTTTACAATTTGTTATCTAATTTCAACGTATCGCTGTGAATATTATTGCGATACAGCGCGGACCCACTGGCCTGGGGCTACCATATCGCGCGACAATTATTATTGCGAACTTTCTGATAAAAAAATAATAATGTAACTCTTAGAAATACATTAATTAACGATTAACAGGGACACTATCATATAAGCAGTGATAGCCAAGTTGGTAGAACGCTTGCCTCGATAACGAGGATTGCAGGTTCAAACCCCGGCTCACACCTCTGGGATTTTCCATGTGCGAATTTGATTTTCAACCATGATTATCACTTGCTAAACGGTGAAGGAAAACATCGTGAGGAAACCTGCATGTCTGAGAGAACCCCTCGAAAGATGTGTGAAGTCTGCAAATCCGCATTGGGCCAGCGTAGTGGACTATGGCCTAATCCCCCCTCGCATTGAGGGGAGGCCCGTGCCCAGCAGTGGGACATTAAAAAAAGGGCTAGAATTATTATAGAGACACTATCCTCGCGTCTGTAAAAGGAGTAGGCAGTGCATCCACATTTTGCATAGTATTTGGTCCCAATGTTATAGAGGGCGAGCTTATATCCATTGTACCAGCCACACTCCCCCCTAATGGGAGAAGGATTCGGGCCATAGTCGACCACCCTGACTTAGTGCGGGTCAGCGAACTTCACACGGCTTCCCAAAGGCGTACAGTGGCTCAAACATCATCTTACGTAGCGTCACGGTACCGTAAGTGTCTTCTATCCCGCTCATACCACAGTATTTATATATTAATAACAGTGACAGCATGCTTTCACAATATCGTTATAATTACATATCGAGTTCCAGATTCAGCTACTGGTTTTCTAAATATACTCCGAGTGATCAACAATACTGAATACAACACATTTAGTTGCATTGAAAAAAAAATCTCAAATAAACTTTATTATTATGATTAATATTATTATCCTCACCTCAGGGGGTCACGCAAGACTTTGGTCACGACTGTTAGCGGGGGGGTGGCGAGGGGGGGGGGTATGTATTTGCGTAAGGCGTTACCTTGAATATCTTGGCGAGGTATTCCCTGCAGGCGGGCACCTTCTTGAGTACGGTGCAGGTGCTCATCTGCTCCTTGAGGAAGCTGGGCGTGAGGTACTGGCAGCGCACCGCCTGTAGGATGTGCTCCATGCGCGGGTACCGCCGGTCCTCGTCGTACTTCACCTGGGAACAAACAATGGATAAACATGAAAATTTTTCGTTTTACTAACTAACTGTACGGTCCCAAACAACGCTACGCTTATATTAAAAGTATCGTACAATGGGCGGGCGGGCGATCCTAGTATATACAGGATGTTATATCCAGGATTGGGACCTCCGAAACTATAAGTGATAGAAAAATATGTTCTTACGAACCATGTCGTCGAATTTAGAGATTAAAAAAACTGCAGTCATAGATTTAAAAAAAAGTCATACATGAATCGGGAATCGAACCCGGCCGGCCGGAAAATAACTTATATATATATTAAACATTCATGTCTCGGTTACCAGCATTCGCGTTCATCACTCAAAGTTCCCTGCCGGGTTGCGAATCCCGGACCCTCGGCACAAAAAGCCGGGTTACTATCAACCGCGCCGATCAGGTCGTCAAAAGTATTTTGCGCCATGGCGAGATTTAATTGAGTAGCCATATGTGCTGGCCTCACCATATAAAAACTCTATCATCGTTAAGATCTCAATTCCACCTCTGGCTTGGATTACGAGTCATTGGAATTTGCTGACCGCTGTCTGTCCTCCACTTAGCATAAATAATAGCTAGACGAGCGATCAATGAACTTTATGGAGTTGATTTTTTTTAAATTTTCAGTTGTTTACTTTCGACTAGTTAACGTTATATAAATCATTCCTTCATTCATAATGGTACTAAATATGATGGCCGTAGCTAAGGTTTGCTAAGGGTGGAGCAAGGCAAGGAAACTCGAATTAAACCCTTATGTCACCAATAGTAAGACCTTCTTTGCCTGAAGTCACTGCTCTCATTTGCCAAGATACTATAGAGGCACATCATTTCTTGACAACAGTAGTGATAATGACTTATATTTTTAGCTTGACTTCATGAGCCAGGGGGGACAGCTGCTCCATTGTAGGTACACCCATGCTGAATATAGAAATTGAACAAGTGACGAAGCAAACTTGAAACACTCATGCCTACATAGAATCTGTGTGTCAACTATATATATATTAATGAGTCTATATCCTGGATCTAAATACTTAGCAGCATAATTATCTCCAAGTGTCATAGTTTAGCGTAACTAGTATATCTCCACATATTAGTTGTATGGACATCATGATAGTAAAATGAAATGTTCACACCATCATCATCATATAAACGTGATACGTTCATTAAAGACGCCACAAAATAAAAAAATATTAACCTTTAAATTGTCGAATGATCAATAGTGATAACGGGCAAGTCATGTTGGTGGCGATACACTATCGCGAAGTTCAATGATACCGCGATACTATGATAGCGCTAAATGTTCCGTTTGTGTTGCGCGGTCGATGCACCAAACTTGGTAGGTTAATGTCAAGATCACAAATAAATGCCATGCATTGCCCAATAAACTTGTCTAACTAACACATGGGTATAACACGGTAATATGTACTTTATTCAATGACTATAGAGAAGATAAAACATAATTACATATCTTGTTTGTTTATTTAATACGTACGCTTTATTTTTTTTACATAAGAATATAAAAATGTGCTATAAAGCAAACTAATCAGGTTTCCAAGATACAGGCTTCCGCCTAGTTTGGAACCGCGACTTAATCTACCATGTGAAATGTCTAAACTGAAGTAAAATTTTCTTTAATTTAATTTAGTTCCCCGAATTATTTTGCAACTCTATTGCATACTTATATAAATATAAAATTATAAGTGTTATTATATTTTTTGTTAACATTGTAGCGATTTTGTCACCAAAATACGTTGTTACATTTATTCAGCTAGAGACTAAATATACATATGTTTCAGGAAACTAAACGATTACTGCGAAATAAATGTCAATAGGCCAGTCAATTCATGTTATTTAAAAAAAAAAAAAATTAGCAATAAACACAAAGTTTCCAGCGTCAGGGCCTCTACGTACAGGACATCACTGAAGGTAGAGCGAAAAATATGTGTCTAATTACTCACCCAACTCAGCACAGCATTGTAGACCTCTCTTTCTTCCCTCACGTTAAGCTCGTCCTTGCGGATCAAACATATTAGCTCCTGCACAGTCAGCTGCAGGAACTCCTCTTCTTGACACACCTGCAATAACAATATATATTTCTAAAAACCATCATCTTCGCGATAATGATTATCACTTGCTGAACTGTGAAGGTAGACCTACGACGTGCGAAGTTTACTAACTCGTACGATGGGCGAGTGTAGTGGACAATGCCTGGAATACCCCTCGCATTGAGTTCTTTTAGATTCGACCATTGGCATCCCCAACATGAAAAGGAACAAAAAGGCTATATAGTCCAATAGTTTTTTTTTCGATGCCCTAGGGAAATTAGTAATCTAGTTTCCTTATTGATTTCTTATATTTACGCGAATACTACACATTGGAATAAAACTTATTTTATGGATTTTATCGCGTTTATTTTCTAATTTTACGTTCCCGACATTCCGGCTGCTTTACAGTAATCATGGTCACGGGAGGACTGAGGTGTTTGACGTTCTTGTGTCAAAGTTTGAACTGGGGAGCCATCATATTTAGTTGTTGCTTGCGGTCTGAGGTATGCAGAAAGTGCTCACTGTGTCTTGAGGTCATGTTTTGGAAAAATCCTTGAAATAGGTTTTATTTCAATCAAGTTTCCTATTGAGTCAAATGATTCCACATTAATAGAGGTGAGTTGGTGATAAGATTAAATATTATATACACGCGTGACATTGCGAATGTTTTATCAGTAGGTACAACAAACTTTAAGCTGGGTCGAAAAGGGGAATGAGAAGATAGGACATCTTCACACACCACTGTTATACTTTTTAAGTTATGGTCAATACATGTCCCAAGGTTTTGGCGCACGTATAGGCCTAAGAATCCATCGAGTGAATGCGATGACCAACGCTAAGAGCTTGTCCAGAAAGGGCGAATTCGCCGCGATTCTCTCGCGCGTATTACGCGCGACCGTTGCGTCCACAAGGTGCGTACCAACGCGCGAGCATTTGGGGAGGAATTCAGTACGAAACATGAAGTTGAACGAAGCGGTCTCGTTGTGGTTAGCTTACCGCTCTAGAGTTCGCGCGTTAACTGGACGCAACAAGGCGTCCCTAGTATCTCGACTCGCGCGCAATACGCGCGAATCAAGCGCGAGTCGAGAGTGTGGCGTAGTGCACGCGATTTACGCGCGTATTTTGAATTCGCGCGATGCTTGTGGACGCGATGTATTGATATCTAGTACCTCGACAACGCGCGTATGAATTCGCGCGATACGATTCGCGACGAATTCGCCCCTTCTGGACAATGTCTAAAACACCTACCAAAGCCACCATAAGTAATAGCCAGAGCCGTTGGCAAAGATATTGGCCATCGACTGGTAGAGCCTTAAGAAGTTCATGTTTACCTGCGTGAAATGCCTCTCGATAAACTGGTTAGCTTTCTTCTTGAGATCGATGCACCCGTGCTGCTCCGCGAAGTTGGCAATGCCGATCGCGTTGGAGGGGTCCAGCTGGCGCTCTAGGAACGCGCAGCACGCGTCTATCACGTTCGATATCTGTCGGCACATAGCTAAAATAAGTGTAGATTGCTAATGTTGTTCAAGGATTACATTCTGTGCGATATAAGATTGAAATTAAAAAAAAATCGTGTAAAATATTTTAACAGATGAATCAGTAAGTTATTTGGTTCACGTTGATGTATAAAATCATTGTGTAAATGATGTTTATTTTTTTTTAAATAAGGCGAGCCAGTAGCGGTTGGCCATGCGCTCAGTACAGGATGTAATTTTTAAAATGTCTAGCAATTTGATTTATTTCTTTGGGAATACCGTTGGCCCTGTTAAAATATTTTACACTGTTATTGTTACACCTTATATATTAGATGTAGAAGTTCTTGCTGAGGAAATAATAAGCACGAACGAACCTACAATAATGAAATAATTTGGACTGAAGCATGCGTCGATTCAAGTTTAAATAATGTATTCAGACAAGTGTTTAAATCATGATAATGAACCTAAATCCACATTTAATAGTTATAACAGAGACCCGCCAACTTCATGTTGTCTTTGTTTAGGTAGACACAAAATAATTTCGATTTAAATTCTCAAATGCTGAACTGGTTTCATATAATATAAAATTCTAGTTCCTAAATAAAGAAATATAAAGTTCCATATCCTTTAACCTCTCTTTAATATATACTTGTTACAGGGTTCAAAGTATGTACTTACTTGGAACATTGTTGCGGCTGGTAATAATTGGCACACGGTCACTTCAGTGATTCTGACCTTGCCCGTGTACAGGAAATAGACGAGCCACGCGATGGCGGACGGACACACCCCTTGTAGCCGCACCCTCGACATCTCACACTCTTTTAAACCGCTTGTGAACATTGCCTATAGTGACAAAAAATACATTTTAATTAAAAAAATAACAATCAGATCATTATGCTCTCTGGTTCTATAAACTGTTCCTCTGAGCGCACAAAATGTAATATGCGTTAAAAAAAATATTACGAATAAAACACCCTGATTCAGTGAGACGAAAATAAATATGCAGTTATATATTTAGGAAGCTCTCTAACAAAGCATGCTGTATTGCCATACTTATTTATAAAATCTGTTGTGTGAGAGGGATGGAAAAGGTAACGTTACCGAAACGATACGTAAAAAAGATTGTGCTTGTAGTAGACGTCCTCAATGTCATTACTCATTTAAGGGTGGCACCGATTGTCATTAGTAATGACTCATTACATTTATTTAATCATCAATCTAGACTAATTTAGTAATTTGCATAGAACTGTGGGAAACCCAAACTGAACCAGTTAGTTACTGTGTTAGTAGGTGAGCTTGCCATTGAACATAAATTAAAAGTAGGAAGTGAAATAAAAAAATAATGGTCTTTGTTTATATGTTGTGTAACGTAACAATCTTCAAAATCAGGTAATTACCTACCTCCGTAAAAGATACGACGCTAACTCAATATTTTTTTGACAATTCGGTTAAAATGTTAAGTTTTTAAATCTTTTAACTCTCCTTCATCCTATTAGATTAATATATAATACGGTCAATTTACCACTGAAGATAACCTTCAAACAACATACACAGTACGCCTTTATGCCTGGAGACCGATACTGTGTAGGTATGAATTTACCTTAAATGATTTGCATTTTTTTTAAGTCTATAAATAAAATTGACCTCAGCTGATAATGTATCCAATAAGATTGGAATACCAAATGAATTTGGTATAAATCTGAAAAAGGGTGATACTTTGAAAGACTTGAGTATAAAATTATGATATTACTATCGATGTATGTAAGTACCATATTTGCAATAAATGATTACAATAATGACGTCAATCAAGCGGATCGAAATCTAATCGACGTTTTATCTTGATCACTAGAAGAGGCTGTCGAACTCATCTTCTGTGACTCCAACAAGTACGATCTACAAACGCATTCCGAACACAATATTATAAGATGACACAGCCAAGATTTACATATTCAAATCACATTATCAACGCAGAGTGCGATAAGTATATGTAAGTATCATAAATAAATTAGGCTTATCGCGAAACTGAATAGCGACCTTAGACGCTTATTATTCTAAGATAGCATCGTGATTTAAATACTGAGGAATAATTATAAAGCGTTTGACCGATGCTAGCTCGGTAGACTCGTACAGTGTAGTGTACCTAACATTGCTTGATGACTTGCTATCACGAAGTTTACCTTATTACATAGCCAAAATACGTTGTTGCTACAAGTCACAGAATGAGACGGTACTTATCTTATCGACTACACCAAACAAAATGAATCGACTAAAAAAGTTTCGTTGAGTGAAAATATTTTATGCACGCTGTAGACATGATGCAAAATTTTGGTTCATGGAAAAAACTAATGTACAAAGCACGCTCTGAGACACTCATAGAAAAAGCATGGTTGATGACACTGCATCATGAATGCGCGTATCACAAATTGCTTACTTTAAAGTAGGGGCTCCCCGCAGCGAGGACGACCTTGTGGACATGGAACAACTCGTTGCCGACTTCTAATACTACGTCTGTGAGCATGTGGTGTGACCGCATTGTGAACATCATCTGTGGAAAAAATATACACTATAAATAAACTGTTATTGCTTTAACTATTGTTTGCCTTTTGGACTGTAGGTATAATAGAATGTATTATCATCTTAATATGATTGGATTGCCAAAAAGGTAATATTTATGATCGCTTCAGAGTAACATACAGTACGGGAACGTACTCCAGTAACATTCACAATTCTTGTTCTCCATAAGACACCGTTACGTTTGATCGTCATCATAAGAAAATATATTTTTTTAAAATTTCGATTATGACCCACGTGCATTCTTTTACATTCAATTTGTATATCTGCTTTGTCATTCTTAGTTCCGGCGTCCTTGTTTCTTTTTCTAACCATATATCGAATGTTTAAATCGATACTCTGCATACAAATCGATCTTTTATGAAATGTTATAAGTTTACGAGAATGACAACATATTCTTTTCAACGTTTAAAGATCCGTTGATATTTTATACAACAATTTTTAACAAACATTATTATAGAAGCAAGTTATAAAAACATACAAAATAATAATTACGAAAAGCCTTATCTTAATAAAGCATACCATAAATTATGAGTAGGCACTTTATATTGTAATAGCTTTATCAGCTGAAGGGCTTGATTGTTAATTATGTAAGAATAGATAAAACATAAATCGAATTCATAGAATCTAGATAAATCTTCAAATAAGCGATCACAATCCATATAGCTTTTCCAGGGCGTCCTCAAAAATTGTTACGGATTACTCCGTAACAATTTTTGAGCAGTGAAGTCTAGTTGCACTATGTTGTGCGACTTACTAATGATGCTAAAACTAAGCCACGATACGTAAATAGTGGATTCGTGGTGACGTCAGTAATCACTCATCTTCAATTAACGCCAACGACCTTGACTGATAATAGTTCGCGATATGGTGCGCGGAAGAGAATTAATTCCGATACAATGGTTACTTAGATCACCGCTCGCTTGTATACAGAGGCACCGCTTTCTCATTAATATTATTTATCATGCCTCGGGTAAATGAATATTCCTGGAACATTCCATTTCAACTTCGCAGAACTGAAGTCACGTGATAAATGTTACAAAAAAAAAAACTGAGAAGTTTCAAAAGATACGTAGGCTCCGCTACACAAATAGCCAATATTAACATTTAAAGTCGAACATAATATTTACATATCAATATAACGTATATATTATGTACTAACTAACACGGCTTCGACAAAGTTATTCATGTGCGACTGATAATAATATGCTGCGTCACCGTGCCGTGCGAAAACGCGATCCGTACGTCATTGGGTGCCGAATAATGTTTGTTTCGCCTTATTATGTGAAGCGCCACGTGAATATCTTGAACCAATGTGTTTATTCATTAGGATCACGTATTACCTATGCTCATTACAGTTTAGTCCCGGATTTGCTGTACAATAAACACGTTCAGAAGTCTGAATAGCGATTACTAGCAGTTGAACTAATATAACATTCAATCATTCTAGTTCATATTAGGTACGCGTCAATAACATGAGCGGTCATTCACCGAGGCTAGTTAGTGTGGAAGAAGTTTGAAACTAAGAGATATTGAAAATTCTTCTAAGGATCCATGAACTCATTTTAACATCAGGAGAACTGCAGTCATAGATTTTCAGGAAAACTACGCGAGCGGGACTCGACCCGGTTAATCTTTCAAACGAAAATGTATGTTATCTTCTAACGAAGGTCGTTGTAAGGAATATACATATGTTGAAGCCACATGACTAAATAAAAAATAATCGTTGCAATTCATTAACTCTTTGACTAAATAAAAACTTGCAACTATGTAATTAAAATCCGCTTAGTAGATTTCGACTCAGTTTATGTTCCGCGATAAAACGTATCGAATATAACCCGATCGAGTTAATAGCTATCACCGGGATAAGTTTTCGCGTGATGCACGAACGAACAGCTCAAAATGTGTAAGATACCGGCCTCTTTATCGAAATTAATGTCAATTAGATTTGTTTTCATAATACATATTCTATGTACAGACACGACCAAGTTATAGTGTTGATTTCATGGGCGTCGCATTTCTTTAGCGACCAGTGTGTGTGTGCGTGTTAATACTGATAAATACACGTCACGTCGCTGTTTCTTACACGCGGAAGTAATCACGCTATCTCTTTCCCGCTAATTAGTATAGGCGGCCTTTTAAGAACGGGACAAAAAAGTTGGATCCAAATCGTATTGGTAAATTATACTAATATTGAAATAATATCTATCACTAGATTACCTACTACCATTAGAATGTAAAAAAATGCTATCTCTCCAAATATCTCAAATAATAAACTCAGTTATATTGTTTCTAACTAAATTAGGCAAGTAATAATTGAAAATAATTACCCCATTGTTTATAAAACCGCACACTAATTTAACTAATGTCTTTATTAATTTTTTTGTCTATCTACCTAAGTGAAGTGTGTATTTCTAATGAGAATAAAGTTTAAGTAACTTAATTATATAAGTAAAACTATTAAGAATTAGCTGATCGTTTATCATTTTTTCATTTGTCAGCGCGCGGCTCACGGAGGAATATGGCTGTACAACGCCGGTATAGGTCCCAAGGTGTCCTACCTCTAGGTTTACCGTATAATAAAACACTAGGGTATGTGGGGTATGTAGATATATTGCTTGTAATAAAAAGTGGTCTCTAGAGACTAGATGAAAGACCAAAACATCTTAACACCGCGAGCTAACTTTGCATTAGCGACATCTATCGGGCATTGATGTAACGAATTATACATTATCGCCCACCAAGGACAAATTATGCTATTTGTCCTTCCTTAAAACACAAATTAAACATAAAACTTAACTTAGATCAAAATAATAAAACAACATGAATCCTTCAAAATAAAATAACAATTTGCTTATTCCACTGCAATCGGAAGAAAGCACAATTTTGAAATCGGACGTTTGAACATGCCGTTTTTAGTTTTAAGAGTTACAACCCGAATAAGGTTGTCCGCGCCAGGATGAGTTGCAATCACTCTGCCATATAACCAGCGACTCGGTGGTAAACCATCTTCTTTCACAATAACAACATCACCCAACTTTGGTTGAAGTTGTTCTGTCGACCACCTGTACCGATGCAAAAATCTGGTCAAATACTCTTGCGACCACCTCCGCCAAAAGTCTTGCAACATTTTTTGAATATGCTGCCATCTTCTCAAAGAACCAACGTTACTGGTTTCATAATTTTGATCAGGAGGGACTACAAGAGGCTCCCCAATTAAAAAATGTCCCGGCGTCAGGACCGTTACCTCCTCCGAATCACTCGAGACAACAGATAGCGGCCTAGAGTTTAAACAAGCCTCCACCTGTGTCAGCACCGTTGACATCTCTTCGAATGTCAGTGTCGATTGCCCAATTATTCTCTTCAAGTGGTGTTTGACAGACTTAACACCCGCTTCCCATAAACCACCGAAATTAGGCGATCGAGCTGGGATAAAATGCCAATTACAATCATTGGTAGCCAACGCTTCAGCCACTTCGTGTTGCATGGAACCCCTTTCTGTTAAGAAATGACGCTTTAACTCACTAGCAGCGCCAGTAAAGTTAGTGGCGTTATCGCTCCAAATATCAGTGCAGTGTCCACGTCTTGCCACAAATCTTTTAAAGGCCTGCAAAAATCCTTGAGTTGTAAGGTCGGTCACAACGTCTAAATGTATGGCGCGCGTTGCCATACAAACAAACAAACATATATAACCCTTGTACGCCTTATAACCACGACCTTTGGCAGTTCGAATTTGAATCGGACCTGCATAATCTACTCCACTGCATTTGAAAGGACGCGACGGCGTAACCCGTGCAGACGGAAGCTGTCCCATTAATTGTGTCTGAGGAACTGCAGAGTTCTTAACACATATCACACATTTCCTATAAGTCGATCTCACTAGTTGCTTTGCCCCTAATATCCAGTATTTGTTCTGAATATAACAAAGCATTTGTTGTGGACCTCCGTGTAACGTTTGCTTGTGGGCGTCTGAAATTATCAAATCGGTCAAATGACATTTCTTGGGTATCAAGATGGGGTGTTTCTGGCTACTACTAAGACCAGAATGATTCAACCTACCACCAACTCTCAACATTTGTTTTTCATCAAGAAACGGATTCAACGCACGAAGTCGACTACTCTTGGGTAAGTTTCTCATTTCTTTGATTAAAGCTAATTCCGTGTCAAAATGAAATTCTTGATACTGCTTAATGCACACATTCAACGCTTCTGTTAATTCTGTTGTAGTTAGATAACCTTTAATTCTGTCAGTCGTATTCCTTATATTAAAAATAAAACGTTTACAGTATGCAACAACTCTACATAACCTGGTCAGAGAAGAAAATCGATCCCATATGGTATCAGAGGCAACTGCGCAATAACACTTCACGACTTCCAAGTCGGTATTCGCATCCTTAGGTTTTTGATAATTTATTGTCTGCTCCGCCAAAAACCTTGGGCCTTTAAACCACAACATAGACTCTACAAGCTCTGATGGGTGTAACCCTCGAGATGCCCCATCAGCGGGATTTTCTTTTGATGACACATGTGACCAGTTATGGGAATCTAAATTTGTTTGTATCTCCGATACACGGTTAGCTACAAAAACTTTCCACCGACTCGCATGGCTATTAAGCCAGGCCAGAACTACCATCGAGTCTGTCCATGCGTGAATATTCGCTTTTTCAATTTTCATAACCCTGGCTACTTCCATTAGTACTCTGGTCAACAATACTGCACCGCAAAGCTCCAATCTTGGGATCGAAACTTGCTTAACCGGCGCTACCTTTGTTTTGGCAGTTATTAGAGCCACGTGGATATTTCCGTCAGAGTCAACTACACGACTGTAAACAACCGCAGCGTATGCCACCTTCGAGGCATCGCAGAAGCCGTGCAGCTCAACAACTGTATCATTCGCCTTTGTGTGAATCCATCGTGGTATGTTAACCACACATAACTGAGTTAATTCCTGTCGGTAAGTAAGCCATTCATTTAATATTTGATTGGGAACCGTTTCATCCCAATCTATGCCTGCTAACCATAGCTTTTGAATAAGTATTTTAGACTTTATAATGCTCGGTCCTACCCACCCCAGTGGGTCATAAAATCTAGAAATGTCAGAGATCATCTGTCTTTTTGTTACAGGTTGCTGCAGACTTGGAACTTTCACAATGTAGCGGAAGGAGTCATCGCTGCGATCCCAGGTAAGTCCAACTATTTTGATTGTTTCATCAGACCTTATTTTCACTCCTTCTTTTTTCTCTTCTTCTTCTTTTCCTTTTTCCATCTCCTCCACGAGTTTGGTACTATTACTAGTCCATTTCGTTATTTCAAATCCACCTTTTGCTAACATTTCGTTCATTTCTTTATACACCTGCAATCCTTCCTTCTCTGTCTCACATCCACCTAGAAAATCATCAATATAATAATCATTTAGAACCCTTTCAGCCGCCATAGGGTACCTATCACCTTCATCCAGAGCCACTTGCTGTAATGCCTTTACTGCCAGGTAAGGTGCAGAAGCTGTACCAAAAGTTACCGTCAATAATCTATAATGTTTAATTTCAGATTCACTATCATCTCGCCACAAGATTCTCTGAAAGTCCACATCATCTTCATGCATCTTAACCTGACGATACATTTTGGTAACATCCGCTGTAAGACAAATTGGTGGAACTCGCCAACGCATAACCAAATGACGCAGTTCCGATTGTAAGGTAGGTCCCACTAAAAGATTGTCATTGAGTGATTTATTATTCCTTCCTTTACAGGATGCATCATAGACAACTCGAACCTTCGTAGTTTGTCTATCTTCTCGAATGACTGCATGGTGAGGCAAGTATATAGCCTTTGATTTATTTAACTGCCCTTCTGGCACTAGTTCCATATGCTTAAGCTGAATATACTCGTTCATCACATCCGAATATCTTTTCTTCAAATCCTTATTTTTATTTAACCTATTTTCTAATGAACGAAATCTGTTTTCAGCTATTGCCAGAGAATTCGTCACCTGAGGATCATCGGTTTTGAACGGAAGCCGTACTATGTATCTCCCTTCAGCATCCCTACGAGTAGTTTGCGCGAACATTTCTTCACACCTTTTCTCGTCTTCTGTAAATAGTTTATTCGGCTTCAACTCTGGATCAGCTTCCAGCTCCCAGAACTTCTTGAGAAGTTCATTGTCATCTGTACGACAATGTAAAACATTTATACCTGCTGGTTTAACATTTAAATTAATATCTCCAGAGAGAATCCAACCCAAACGGGTATCCTGCGCCAAGGGCGCTCCCTGCGTACCTTTCTTGATTCCTTCCAGAAGTATCTGATTATATATTCCTACACCAAGCAATAAATCCACACGACTTGGAGTATGATACTCTGGATCAGCCAATATCAAATTATTAAGTTCGATCCAATTCTTGGGGTCGATCTTACAAGCTGGTAATGGAGCTGTGATAGATTTTAAGACGTACGCATTAACATTAACTGCAAAGCTAGAGTCCACTCTTGATTGTACTTTAAAAGTGACCATAGCTTTCGACGTGGATGATTGCTCACCTAATCCACTAATTTGACCCAACACAGGAGTCTTCTTTAAACCTAGGTGCTGAACTGTTGCCTCCGTAATAAACGAAGACTGTGAACCTTGGTCCAACACCGCCCGAACCGTGTAACTGCCATTTTTCGTCGAGACTCGTACCAGCGCTGTGGCTAGCAGAGCCTGATTGTAAACCCTTCCTGACGAAAAGCATGAAACCAACGGTTGCTCAACCGTAGAACCCACAGGTTGAGCAGATGAAGCAACTACCTCCTCTGATGCCTCCCCATTGACTTTGGCATCAGTAGACCCCGAAGTAGGAATACCCTTGGGATGCAAAAGCGAATGATGTTTCCTTTTGCAAACTCGGCACCTTACTTTGGTGCGGCAATATTTGGCAGAGTGATTGTTTCCCAAACAATTGAAACAAAAATTATTATTTAAAACAAACTCGCGACGTTCATCTACAGTTTGCTTCGCGAAAATCTTACAAAATGCAAGAGTGTGTTCTTCCGAACAAATTTGACATTTAACATTAGATACATGTAAGGCTTTAATTTTATTAATAGGAACATTAGTATAGGTCGGGCCTTTCCTTCCTAAATTAGATCCGGTATCCAAAAATTCCATGGCACGATAACGATTGGTAAGGAATTCTTTGAATTGATCGTAAGTGGGTAACTCATCCGATGAGTTGTTATTACTTATATTGAACTCCCACTGCCTTCGCGATTCCGAGTCTAATTTAAGTGTTAAAATGTGTATAACCATGACATCCCAACTATCGACCTTTATACCAAGATTGCCCAGCGCAGCGAGACAATCGTTGGTGGTATCAATTAACTCCTTCAAGCTGTTCGCCGACTCATTTAAAATGTTGCGTTGACTGAACAATCTTTTAAGCGTATTATGACATATGTACTTTTTGTTATTGTATCGCTCTCCAAGCATTTCCCAACATCTGTCATAATTGATTTCCTCTATGGGTACATGCCTTAAAAATTGTTCGGCCTCTCCAACTAAATAGCCTTTTAAATAGTGCAACTTTTGAACATTATTTAAATCTGTGTTACAATGAACTAATGCGCTAAATAAATCCCGGAATGTTGACCATTCGGAATATTTCCCTGAAAAATTTGGAATATTAATTTTAGGTAATCTTATTTGAGGAGCTTTTACATTCGGAGATAAATTTGACATACATGGTTGCTCAATACTAAGTTTATTTAAAACAGTTTTCAATTCACATTTGAAGTCTACATAAGTCTCTTCTGTATTATCATAAATTTCCAATCTAGCATAATTAGAGTTTGCTACCTCTTTAGGGTTAACACTGCGCATTAATTCTTTGTGGCCAGACACAAACTCAAACCACATCTGATCCAACAGCTCTAACCTTCCTTCTATATACTCTTTGGTTATTCGCTCTTTAGGACTCTTTTTGAAGTTAGTCTTGGCCTTTGATATGCGCGAATGCAAATCCGTTTGAAAATTTAAAAGAGATTCCATTTTAAAACAAAATTAAAATTTTCAAATTTTGACAAGTTTAAATTTTGACAAATTCAAAATTTTACTGAATTTTCTAAGTCTTTTACGTTCTGACAAAAATTGGGCATAGGTTCCCCGTACCTTCGTTTTTGGGAAAACTATTCTAAGTCCTAGACTATAAGCTAAAATTATTCTAAGTTACAAATTACATTTAAATTCTTCTAAGTTCTAGTCCTCTTGAGAATAAAGTTCAAAATTGCATGTTAAAAGTACTCACGGTTTCACTTCTGAACACAACACAAATCACCACTTTGCCTTGCCTGCACCTCCGTATTACCGCTCGTGGTCAGCTACGCTCGCTCCGCTCATCGTAGTCCTGACTGCGCCGACTCCCAGCGCCGTCTGAAGTCCTCGACTTGGACTCCTGCTATTACTACGTTCACGACAACGACCCACTGCCCGTAGCAACCACCCACTAGCACCTCACTCGGTGCTCCATAGGTAAAATACCCGACAACGAAGGACCATGTACAACGCCGGTATAGGTCCCAAGGTGTCCTACCTCTAGGTTTACCGTATAATAAAACACTAGGGTATGTGGGGTATGTAGATATATTGCTTGTAATAAAAAGTGGTCTCTAGAGACTAGATGAAAGACCAAAACATCTTAACACCGCGAGCTAACTTTGCATTAGCGACATCTATCGGGCATTGATGTAACGAATTATACAATGGCATTAAAAGCCGTCTCGGTAAATTTTGTTCTGTTTGCCACCGCGCGCGGACTTTTATGACCCACGCTAATTTATTTGTATATTTAAATGTGCAGACCATAAATAAATTAGTACCTATAAAGAGACCATTTGCTAAATTGATTTATGACTAAAATGCGTCAGAAATTATTTCGAGGCGAGACTTTATTGGGTAACTGTTAACTGTATCAGTTTGCGCATCACGATGACTTTGCTTTTTTATAGGGCTGTCAAAAAAATCTAAACTGAAATACTTATATTCCATGCCATTTGGAGACTAAGCCTGTCTGTAGTAGATGTTTATTATTTACTACTTGTATAACTTAGGAGATACGTATTTATGAAAACTTGACATGGATGTGGGATAACCTTCAGACTTATAAAAAAATATAGACCAAAATGTCCAAAAAAGCAGTAATCTGTGTATACCTACTACGCAATAGGGTAGTAGGTATACACAAATTACGGGTTCAGTTTCAATGCGACGCGTTCAAACTGAATGCAATCGGCTTCAAAATGATGACATTTGAACTACCCTAAACAATTACCAATTCAAAACGAAAAATTGAGATCGGTGACAATATTACTACCACATTGTCGCCAATCAAAATTGATCTATGTATATTGGCACTGACGGTTTGGTTTGGATGATAAAGTGATACATTTAAAAAGAGAATTATTAATAAGGTGACATTTTAATCTCCCGCGTCAACTGCTTAGCGAAATCTTTTACCTTGACCCTAGCCAAAGGCCTTGGCAAATGGCCATGTTGGCTCGAGGTTAGTGACCGCTGACCGATTGTCATTATTAATTCTAGGACGTTTCCAAGAGGACGTACTTTCATGAAATCACTAATATAGTTTCCCATGCAGAACGTCATGTCGCCAATGTCGTTGGAGCCGGTCCCGACCTCGCCCTCGAGGGTCACGTCGCAGCTGATGGGGGGCATGTCATCCAGCATGTTCCCGCGGAGCATATCGTCGGTCTCCATACCTGACAAAAAAAATACAACCGAATTGAGAACCTCCTTTTTTATGTCGGAAAAAAAATAGTGTGAGACAAATAGCTTTCGTGATACTACCGCGACGACCGCAAACCCTGCTGACACAATTACGAAGTTGCTTGTCTCTACTTTTCTATCTTCTATTAAATGGGCCAACTACAATGTTTAAAAAATATATCCCTACATATAAAACAAATTCGTGTTAGTTACATTACACCATTTGTAACTCAAGAACGGATATGTGGATTTTTATGATCTTTGATCTTTTGAATTTGTCACCGCCTCGTATAGCAGAATAACTATTAAAACATGGGAAAAAAATATATATATGTTTGATTATTTTCACACACATTGGATTTTGAGGCGGTACGAAGTTCGCCGAAACAGCTAGTATAATATAGTACATGGAACTTTTATCACACTAAGTGTAAAAAAAATTAAATGTTAGTGACATGACAACCCTAACGCTCTAACCTATTTGAACATCTGTTCAGATATTATGCTTACTGTGACAATGGTATAGCAAAGTAAAATATTATAGCGAGATTACGAAGTTCTAATTTGCTTTACATAGCTGGTTAAATAGAGCTGTTTTCAACCTTTACTCGTGGAAAAAAAAAATCTTATATGGGCTCTTGATCAGGAAGAAATAGGGGAAGGCATTGTAAGTATGGTAAATCAACTTATTTTATAACGTTTTAACAATATAAAGTATATGATAATGTATTGTGTGTGGGTATTAAACGTAATTACCTACCCACCGACTTTTTAGGGTTCCATACTAAAACCAGGAGCCTATAGTTTCGAATATCAGTCTATCCGGTCACAGCCATTATATTAAGAGACTATAGCATTATATTCAGATACTTTAGCATATTTGACACCTCTACCATGAAATATACAAAAAAGTTTTGTTACTAAGTTAGGTGCATGTTTGTGAAAATAAATATCTATACTAATGATGAACAGACTGACTATATCTCATGTTATAATAATCATTTAATTAGACTGTACCTACTTATAGTCACAAAATTTCTCATTTATAAACTATGAAATAGTTTCCTTTAACTTACCCCTTTGAAGTGCATTCTGTGGGTATACATTATCGAGTTTCATTTTCACTATGCACAGCACTTAAACATACTTAAATATCACAAATAATTTTAGATGAATCTCACTTTATATGTATTAATATTATAATTTAATTATATATATATAACTTTAGGCACTGTCACTATGATATTGAACTCAGTATTAATTGGATTTGTGAGCGGGTATTTTTACTGTAACGGAAGCACGCGGTACCGCATCTATGGTATAGCTTGGCGACAATAACGCACTAGACTGATCGGCGCCCCATGAGTTTATGCAGCGATAGGAGATAGGCTCTAGTGCCGGCGCCGCGCCGCCACAACGAGGTGACTCAGCACGTCGCCATACACAGAATTTGGGTTTATGACTTATTTTTATAACATAGCTCTAACATTCATGTTTTCGATTACTATTAGTGGAACCATTTTCGAAATAAATAAAAACAGTACAATTATGATTAGTAAATCTAGCTTACGATTTCAGGTCTGTGATTATATATTGAAATAAAACAATTTTTTCAGGATTCTAACGCGTTAATTTTTTTGTTTTCACGTTCCCGACGTACCATGGTTGCTGTAAAGCAACCGAAACGTCGGGAACGTAAAAACAAAAAATAAACGCGATAGAATCCTTAAAAAATAGTTTTATTTCAATGTGTAGTATTCGCGTAAATATAAGAAATCAATCAGTGATTATATTTCAAAACAATTAAAAACTTTTTTGAAAATATTATTTACAAAGCATAGAGTACACATACCGACATGGAACTATTGCTCGCTGTGTCTGTAGGTTTTTATACATTATTTTGTATTTTGCCTATTCGGAGGAACTCCACACACATAAAAGTAGATTTTAGCCATTGATGTCATATCATTATCATAATGCCAAGTTTTATCAAAATGTATCTCATAGTTTTTCAGCAATGTCAGAGGGTGAGGTGTAATTGTAGGTATCAGAAACACTGAGCACATTATAACAAAGAGGGCTATTAAAGATAATTAAGATAAATAAATAAACCCAGTGTTAGGAAATCACAATATGTTACTAACAATATTTGATTGCCATGTCAGAAGGTTCGCTGGCCGTAAATCATACCCACAGCGCAAAGTTCCTAACAAATATAATATTTAATGACTAACTAGTTCTTTCATGTGTCTGTGTGTGTAGAGTAAGATCTTATTTGATGAGCATCTAGGGGCAGAGAGGAGCATTATAGATTTCAAATTCATAGGATAAGCCCTATGAACTTAAAAACAAATATATTTAAAAAAATAATTGTTTAACAGATATTTCGAATGTCAGTCAGTATGTAGATTTAACTTCTATGAGAATATGAATAATATAGATACAGATTTAATATTAAAAGTGAACATATTGAAAATATAAACTAAAATTCATTTAACCTTGAAATTAAGTAAACAATATGAAATGTGTCACATTTACACACAAATCAAATTTGTTTCATTTTCCACCAATCATAATGAGCCTGAAAACAGAACTTGCTTTCACACTCATAAGCACACATGTGAAAGAGACAAAAAGGCTTCCATAATGTATATTCAATATGATCGCATAACAATTTGTGCCATATGCTTATTTACAGACAATATAATTTCCATTGTGTTTTATTGAATGTGCCATCCTTTGATAATCAATCTGTAGCACCATCCATCTTGGTTGGACTCAATCAATTTTATCAATTTATTGCATTGTCATAGTATTCATCTGTACCAGTTCTGTATGAAAGAACCTTTACATGCTGTAAGCAAATTGAACTTCCATCTAAGGGTTTATGGAGCAAGCTATTTATAAGATTCACAACTACAGCTGCTAAGAGTTGTATATCAGTTACTGGGACTTGTGAATGGATAACATTATGTAGGTAGGGAGGTATCTTTATTACTGACTATTTTTCGATTTTTTTTGTGATTTCAAAAATACTTAACAATTGCATATGTTACACATATTAGTATAGATAAGCTAACTATAGGCTAAAACTACGTAAGCAGCAATAACTACCCTAACTAGTGCTAAAAACATATACTAACTGAATAAAACTTACCTGTTCGCTCTATGATGTAACAATGGCAATATAAAATAGTTTTTTTTACAAAAAGGTCACTGAACAGTCTTGAATGAAAGGTATTGGTATTTTATAGAAAACATAATTTCGTAATATGCAGCAATAACATTACAAAACTCCAAATTCACAACACAATATCACATCACACATTCACTATACCATTATAAGAATGGAATGCTAATTGTTAACTCAGAAATATAGGTGTTTGTAATTGCGCGATTAATTCTTATCTATTATTCTATGTTCCCAATTTTTTTTCAACAAACAAAATTGAATAATTCAGGCAATTACTCCTTTATTGACAGTATTTGACAGCAATGTAGTGTACCAGTGTTGCTTGCAACAAACAAAAGGGATCTCGTATTTAAAAATAATTTATTTTTTGATACTGAGTATCAGTCTTTTAGAGCCCAGGGGCTTTTTCCAGGGCCCCGACAAGTCGTTGAATGAGCTGAAGTCGTGCGAGGGGATTCCTATTCATAGAAATTTCCCCACATATTTTACTTGGGTAAGTAAAATTTATGGTTCAATCCGATGGGTTTTCAAAAACTGGCCAATAATTCCCAAAGGTTTCCTAAGTAATGAAAATAAATAAAACTATTTTTTAAGGATTTTATCGCGTTTATTTTTCGTTTTTACGTTCCCGACGTTTCGGCTGCTTTACAGCAACCATGGTCACGGGAGGACTGAGGTGGTTGACGTCCTGGTGTCATAGTTTGAGACGGGGTACCCGTCATATTTAGTTGTTACTTGCGGTCCGATCTACGCAGAAAGAGCTCACAACGTCGGAAACGTAAAAACGCGATAAAATCCTTAAAAAATAGTTTTATTTCAATGTGTAGTATTCGCGTAAATATAAGAAATCAATAATGAAAAGAAATTAAAAAAAAAATTGTCCATGAAAGATATAGGTGTTATATGGGAAACCCTTTCGAATGGTTTATATCGGGTTTTGCATTTAAATTAGCCGAATCATAAACAGGAGGTCAAATTATAGGAAAGCCCTTTCAAAAGGCAAGCAATGTGAATGGTAATGTTATATTCCATTCTCTGTCTAAGGATATAGTCAAATCAGACAGCAATTAAATCGTTCAAACCAAAGCAAAATCTGTTCATAGGCTTTTCAGTCTGACTTATACCATATAATTTGCTTACCTATAACATGAGCAGAATTTTGGATTCGGCTTGCAATTCAAAAGGGTTTCTCTTATAATACAAACATTTCATCGAAAAAGTTCTTTTTTAAAAATTTCGAATCAAACCCCAGGAAGCCCCTTCATACGGGATATTTTTATTAAGCCAGCCGCTTGATGGGTAAATACAGTTTCAAGGAACCCCGATGAATGGAGTATGTACTCCTTGAACGACTACAGCTCGCTAAACGACTTGTCCGGGCCTTGTACGTCAAGTGCGAGATTATTCGTAAGCTAACCGTATACTTTATAGTCTAACGTATTTAGACATTTTGTATGAAGAATTGAATGTTTTAAATACCGTCCGCTAGAGGAGCTTATAAATTCTCCATACGAAATGTCTAAATACGGTAGACTTTAAAGTACTTATACGGTTATCTCGCACTTAACGTGCAGTAGGTATTAATTAATACATACATACCTATCATTCGGGTATTTGCCGAATATTGGATATAGTAGAATGTGTTTTGTACAGTCCGGACCCCGGATGTACGGGAAAATGCGATTTTTTTAGCGAATTTTATTAGTTATTGTGATGTTCGGGGCGGGTGGAGACATAAAAAAAATCAAAGATCATAAAAATCGGCCCACGTGTTCGTGATTTATATGACCATAAATGAGTAGCTAACACGAATTTGTTTATAATAAATTAAAAAAAATATATACTTATTGGCCAAATACCAAGGAACTTACCGATGAGAGGGTATTTATAGTTTCATGGTGTGTGAAAATTGTTGTTTTATTCAATTAAATTAATTAAATATAAGTTATTTACTCCAATAGAATTACTCATTTACGTATGTATCACACAAAAAAAAACTATTTGTATCCACTTAAGTTTGTTTATCGTGTTGATATACGGGGACACATAATTTAACCTCTGAATAATTTCTAAATCATTAGCTGTAATTGATCCGTCGCGAAATTAACACCCTGCGCGCTTGTTTGTTGTGGCTTCATGATATAGGTGGGTAGGTGATTTAATATTTTATTACTTATTAGTTACTTAAGCATAAGGTTTACATATATTTTAGTAGGTATACTTACTTTATAAAAATAATACCAGCCGTTTTTAATGTCGCACTGTTGGGCATAGACCTCCCATTAATGGGAGGGGGATTAAACTATAGTACACCACGCTGGCCCAGTGCGGGTTGGCGGACTTCACACAACTTTCGAGGGGTTGTAGCAGACTTGCAGGTTTCCTCACGGTGTTTTACTTACTTCACCGTTTAGCAAGTGATAATCATGTTTGATAATTAAAAAACATAAACCCCTAACATAAAACAAAATTTAAAAGTCAAAAATAATATCTATCTATCTAGTATACTAATAAATAGATATTACCATAAATAATAAAAAAATATTAATATTTTTTGACAGGCAGAGTCGCGGGCAGAGCTGGTAAATATTCAAGTAGGAATCAACCTGTATCCGCTTCAACTAGCACCTAATTAAAATCAATCAAATTGACACCTTATTAAAGCAGTTTAAGCCAAATAACATACGGTCTGTATCAGTTAGTTCGTTCTTCGACGTTTTAGCAAAATGGTTGAAATTAATTATTCTACGTTCCAAGCGCTGAGACCTCATTTCGATGCGCTGGCCAGAGTTGGCTATTTTAAAATAGTTTTGAAACAAATGTCCCCTATAAGACATTTTTTTCATAATTTTTACCGAGGGGTCATTTTGGCGTTAGTATTAGGGTACAACTTGCAGCATATCATACGAGTTATACAAGTAAGTTAACCAGTTTATCGGATCCCAGAACTAATGAGTACTTACAACATATTAATTCAGAACTGTTAGGTGCTACACATATGGAATCAAAGGGGATTTCGTTATTGCAGTAGCTGCGTTATGAATCGTACAAACCCAGCTATTTTTAACAGACTTCCAGAATGAGGAGATTCTCAATTCGGTTGGTTTTTTATGTTTGTTACCGCATATCTCTGTCATTTATGAACCGATTTGGAAAAATATACGATATGCTTACGGATTGGTCCCATTTTTTTTCAAAAAATTGTTGTCTTGATGGAATCTATCAGGAATTGAGAGGACTCCTAAAATTTTATAGGTATACGAATAGTGATTTTGGTATTTTCATCAACTAGCCAAGTATTTGCATTCAGAATTAAGTTTGGCACAGTCTTCACATTCGTTAAATATACTCGTATGATTTAGTTAGACAAGGTAGATTTCAAGATTAGATTACTTTTAGCTTTTTTGTTTTTTGAAGTCGGTTTTTTTGTTAAAAAGTTTTTTATTTAGGCATTTTAAATAATTCAAACAGGTTCGCCATAGCACCGAAAAAATGGTGGACACACTGTTCATATTGCTTACAATTTTGAATACACTGGGAAAACAGGCCGCCTTCAACTTCAGGAGTCGTCGGATCGACCAGATTGTTTCTATCATAAATGGTTAGAGACATGTTCGATTTTCCCGTCCATGAATGGGCATAATACCCACACAGTACCTACTGTTCTCCGCCAAACGCGTGGAACCTCCTTAACCCTAGTGTGAGCCCGTCTTTCACCACACGGCTATACATAATGTTTTTTTATAAACTTAGTAGCCACTGAAAGTAAACATAAAAATATTAGACTTCTTTCGTAACGTTTTAAAGTTCAGAATCTATCGAAAGAAAACTAGGTTCCAATCTGGTAATTTAAATTAGAATGAAAAAAAAAAAACACTAATACCGGCCACCAATACGGTCATTGATAACGAGCGTGAATGAATGATATTTACCTGTCCTCAGGGCCGGTCTTCGCGCCAACTAAACCGTACCACGTGAAGGTTTTGAAAGAGAACGCGGTGGCGATGTCTCGGCTCCTGACATTGTACCACGTAGCTGTGTTCACGTGCGGTAGCCTGTGGACCATCTTCCCGATAGTGAATAGAGCTCTAGGCGAGGATGTAGATTTCACAGGATATTATCCATTCGATACTAAACGTTCTCCAGCGTAAGACCAAGTAAATTTATCTATGTCACTAAAAAGCTTTTTATTCGCACTAAATGCATACTGTAAATTTTGATATCGAAAAAGATGAATACTGAAACGTTACATACATAATTAAGTAGTTTTTTATACATACTCAGGCAAGTAGATAAGTAGTTAGTATTTTCTTTAAAGGTAAAGTAGTAAATTCTTCACCCATACATAACACATAATTATGTTATTTTTTACTCTGCCGGAATCTATGTGCTCTTCGACAAACGCATCCTTGAACCAGAATACGACAAATAAGACAGCAAGAAAGTTAAAATATGGGGACGATGAGATAGTCGTCAGCAGGGTGAATCTGGACTAGAATCGCTTAAGAACAAGACAAACGGTTGGAGTAGGTTAACCTAAACCATGCAGTAAAAAATATTGTGATTTTTAGATTCGAATTGGCTTTAGCTTACATGACGATCCTAATAACGGGCCAGGCGTACGGCAACGTGACAATGGATTGCACAATCGTAGCGTTTTACGCTCAAGCCAAGATACAAATACAGATGCTCAGATACAATCTCGAGCATCTGCTGGATGAAGACGACGATGTAAAAATAAACCGCAATGGAATTAAAAAAACAAATGAAACCGTTAATAAAGATGATATTGAAGCGGTTAAAATACACGAGCGGTTAATCAAATGTGTGGATCATTATGATCAAATTGTACGGTAAGTAAGGTACAGGGCGTAGCCATTAGCCGTTGGGGTGGAGAGGTTCTGGAATGACGACCACGAGCCCAAAGATCTAGTGCAGGGTTGGTCCTACAGGGTGGATCGATGACAAAGTATGGGTCGCATAGGAAGCCGGTGGAATTCATTGGGGGAGGCCTATGTCCAGAAGTGGAGTCTCTGACTCATAGGTGGCACAGCAAATAAATAAAATATTGTTTATGGAGATTGCGTAGGTAGGTTAGCTACTTTTAGTGACCAAATTCCTACCCAAACTAGAAAATGTCGGTCTGCACGGTACACCATCACAGACAGATTCTATATGTCGCTATTTGAAAAATGTGTGCAAGCAGAAATCGCCCAGATTTCTTTTTTTTTGATGCTCCAACAGGTTTATTAAGGAAGTTGAGTCGATATTTGGCGAAGCAATGGTGATTCAGTTTTTTGTGATGGCGTGGGTCATATGTATGACGGTGTATAAGATTGTCGGAGTAAGTAACTTTTACAATAACATTACTTTCTTATCAACACGGTTACGTTAATAGTTGTAACTACATGTTTTTATTTTATTCCCATCACTAGTCTAAACAAAAAATTGCAATATCTTAGACTACGGTGGATGAACGCAATTGCTATAATAAGTGTTTTATATCTTATTAGCGAAATTGAAAAATATAGAGCATTTTATTATCTATAACTATCAATGATAAAGCAGCCTGGAACTAATCGCTTAAATATCTAGCTAGCGTTCATTACGATTTTAAGGTGTCAAAGTCTAGCGTGTGTACGCCTCGCATGTCAACACACTTTTTTTTGTAATAAACATGGCCATTGAAAAACAGAGATAATAAAAAAAATACAAGCCCGCTGAGTTTCTTGCGGGATCTTGCCAGTTGAGGTCGCGTTCAGATCCGGTTGTACAGTTAGGAAAAAAATAATAATATGTAAGTGCCCCGTAGGTCTATACAATATAAATGATTGCCTTTGATAGTTACAGCTACTTATTTATTTGAATTTTTGAACTTTAACTTATTGTAAACTATGTATTGTGTGGAGCCGATAAAAGGACTCGGACGCCCAGATATAATAAATTATTAATTTCAGTTGAGCATTTTATCAGCGGAATTCATGTCCATGGCGGTGTATCTAGGATGCATGTTGGCACAGCTCTTCATTTATTGTTATTATGGAACACAGCTTAAAGTTGAGGTAAAATCGTTTACAGACCTGTAGTTACTTATTAGAATAAATTAATTAGCTATTTAAACACTTGAAATAAAACTAATTTTACGGATTTTATCGCGTTTATATTATGTTTTTTACGTTCCCGGCGTTTCGGCTGCTTTACAGCAACCATGGTCACGGGAGGACTCGAATCCGTGAAATTAGTTTTATTTCAATGTGTAGTATTCGCGTAAATATAAGAAATCACAATTTAAACCCTGTTAACATTTGGGTTTATACGGTATTTTAGGTACATTTAGTTTAAGACTGTCAAGCTACGGCCCGGTCTCTGTTACCTGAACATTGTTAACGGGAATATGTAGGTGTATAGATAAACTTATTATTTAAGTACATAAACAATAAGGTTTATTGAACATTGTATTCATTAAAATCTTATTCGGTGTAGTGAATATGATTTTTATAGGATCGTAGGATAGAGCCACTGGCAACCCTAGATAGAGGTGACGTCTCTGTACCTAACCATACCAACTATGTACCAAATGGTATGTACAAATAGGTACTTACAAAAGAATTCCCAAGTATCAAACTACCATAGTAGAAGCATCGTTAACTGTATGAGTCGTAAATGCGTGATAAAGAATGTATTGCATTTATTTGGTGATGCAGACAAAATTAATAAAGTACTTAATACGAATGTATTTTGCATTAATAGGGATCAGGGCCTCAGATAAAGGACTACAAAGAAGGTTTTTTGGCGGGATCTTGAACCGTGGAAGTTGTCAATTTAGTTTTATTTTCCAAAAAAAGTGTTTCTTTTATAAGTAATGTGTAATATTAGTGGGATATTAATAACTTAGTGTTCACAAATGTGCACGAGTGAAGGAAATCGAAACAAAACAGTGTAAGTGACTTTTTAAGTTCTCCCGAAATGTCCCGTAAATTTTCAGTAAAGTATCCACAGCTTTAGATGATGATAGTGGTAGAGCATTAATTTCATCGTCAACATTATCATTATCATCAGGGGTACATATAATTTAATAACAATTATCAAGAATTACTCGACACATGGCAACAATGGCTATACTATGTAGCTGATTGCCAACCTAAAAAATAACAAGAAGACTAAATAAATTATTATTTATGAAAATTACCCACACGTAAACGACAGGTAGAAATGTCGCAACCATACTCGACTATCTAAATATTTTGTTATGTTGTTATAGAATCAAACAATATTTAATATAAATTATTGTGTAGGTGTAGTGCCTAGGTACTTATCAGATAACTAGTATAAAGGACATAATTTTTGTCGTATCATGCTTACAACATGCTATCTGTTCATTTATGTATTGTCATGCTTAGTGCACATAATATTATTTTATACTATCTATCCTGCGACTTCATCCGCGTTAAATACCGACAAAAAAGTTTTTCTAAAATAAAAGTAGCCATAGTTACTCCTTGTTACATCAGCTATCTGCCAGTGAAAGTCCCGTCAAAATCAGTCCAACCATTTCAGAGATAAGCCGAAACAAAGAGACAGACAGACAGACAAAATTAGTTAAAAATGTTGTTTTGGTATACCTTGTATACATCCAAATGCACTTAGTAAAAAGCGATTATTTTAATATTACAAACAGACACTCCAATGTTATTTATTGTATGTATAGAGTATAAGATGTTCCGGCGAACTTTGTACCGCCTCAGGTGTACCAAAAAATACAATATTTTTCACATGATTAAATAGTTATTCTGCTATACATGGCGGAGACATATTTTAAAAGCAAAGATCATAAAAATCGGCCCACCCGTTCCTGTGTTTGTGTACCGACTTATCTTCTTTGTTTTGTTTTTATACTGCGCCTTATTTACCCGTGCAGTCTAATTAAATTTTCTGTCTATACTTACAAAATAAAGGTCGATTTAATTTCCTCAGAGCGAGTACATAAACCAGTCGATATACTGCAGCAGATGGCTGGCGCTGCCGCCGCGGTTCCGTCGCCAGTTGTTCGTGCTGATGCAGTGCTGCTCTCGACCGCTGGCTCCCAGGACAGCTTACATCATACCCATGTCTCTAGAGACTTATATAGCGGTAGGCATGATTCGATGGCAAATATAGCATCCAGGCATCAGGTAGTTTGCTTACTAAACCGAGTTCTTGGGGTGTCATTTCTAGGATGTGTTAAATAATGAAGCCTCTGACAACCTTAATCTGTACCTAAAAATATTTAAGGTTGTTCAGTGATTTGGATGAAGAGTTCAACAGATGCACAGCTAGTTTTGTCGAAGTACCAAGGTCAAAAGTTGCGGTCAAAAGTTTAGTAATAGATCAATGTATTCAAGGAAAGATTAAATTTACGGATACTTTGTTATTTCAGGTACTGAGGACTTCCTACACGCTCTTCACCTTTCTGAACCGCTAGTCATCTCGGGATTGTTCTCATTTTATTTAAATTACAACGCTTTAGTTGAATTTATTCACCTTAATTTGCCATAGGTGATTCTTGATCGGTGCCTACTGAAATTATTATTTTTAGTTAACCTAAATAACCTACTAGGCAATGAACAAAGCAGTGAACATGCGTTCACCAAAGGAGTCACTATCGTCAGCCATGAGGGAAAGATGGAGGAGTAGAAGGCAATAAACAGAAGTGTTATTTCAAATGAAACGAATTTTACGGATTTTATAGTGTTTATTTTATGTTTTTGAGATGAGTAGATCGGACCACAACCAACAATTAAATATAAGGGTAGCCTAATTTAAACTACGTCGTCCGTGACGTCCTAGTGTCAGGACGTCAAACGCCTCAGTCCTCCCGTGACCATAGTTGCTGTAAAGCAGCCGAAACGTCGTTACCGTAAAAACATTCAATAAACGCGATAAAATCCGTAAGATTAGTTTTATTTCAGAAATAAACAATAAAAAAAAGTTGTGTGAAAGATTATGATGTACAACCGAATTGAGAACATCCTCCTTTTTGAAGTCGGTTAAAAATCTACAGCGTCGTGATCTGCTTTTCGCAAACAAATAGATATATCTCATGTTCAAGATTTTGTAGATAGTATTCTTTAGTTTTGTGCTGCATTATGATAGGAATCGGAGGTCGATCGTAAAATCGACCGCCGTTTGAATCGTTGCGTATATTTACTGCTGTTTTATGACTTAACGACGAGACGGTTAGAGATCCGCGTACATTCTACTTACCTAATGGAAACAAAATTGTTTTCTCTTATTCAGTGTAGTTTTTTTTTTAATAATTTTCGTAGTTATATAAAAGTTTATGTCAGCGATTATTAAGCGACACTTACTACTACTTACTAATACTTGATGTCTATAGTTATATGTATTCGCGCAAGTGAAACACTAATTTCATCGTATTAGCGGGAACACAAGCGATAAACATGAATATCCCTCCAGTGTTTCTTCTATTGTTGGAGTGGAAAATAAACATCGGGGGCGACTAAAAATAAATTGTATCTATCATTTATCCGCAGCAACATTTCCACAAGCTTGTAATATAATTATTTTAAGCACCGTGTTCGAGTGAACCGCTTAAAGTTTCGGTCGAAAGGTGCGGGCGCGCCGCGTGAGTCACGCGGGCTCCGCCAGACGATCCAGGAGTCCGAAACCCGCCTCCTCAGTGCTCCGTACGACCGAAGTGCTGAAAGTCGTGTAAAAAGTTGTATCCGGCCGCGAATAGCGCGTGTGGAATTCCGTTTATAAATACGCGAGTGCGGGCGGGGCGGCTCGCGGCTCGCGGCTTCCTTCGGGTTCGAGCGGTTGGGAGCCGGGCCGGCCGCGACTCGGCAGCGGCTGCGCCCGCGCCGGCGGCGCCCATGCGCGCGCGCCGATGATATTCACGGGCGGGGGGGCGCGCCGCCGTACCTCGCCCGCGCCGCCCCGTGCGCGCCTCGCACCGCGCCCGCCCGCCCAGCGTCTTCATGCCGACTACGTGAGTTGAGTCCTCTACACGTCTCATTGTTTACACTTTGATAATTACGCAGGTACACGACCCGTGCGCCATAATATTTTGGTTAGTAGATAAGTATTGATAATATATCGTAAGGTATATCGTATTTTCGACCTACGCTTTGTGCGAAAAATTTCCCTGCCGGCTATGAAAAATATATACAAATAAGTTAGATACTTACTTTTTTATAATAATAAATATACTCAACGTTTTGAAGGCCTTTGGGTTCCATGTTGGGTGAGTTCTGTTAGTATTTTTGTAAGTGTTACATACCTAATTCTGAAAAGTTTTGTAGGACGGTAATTTGCAATTTTAAGTAATGTAACGGCGGTTATTTAATTTATGAAGAGGAAGAACACAAAGAAGGGTAACTGCAATAGGTAATCTGTACTGTACTAGATTTTCATGCCATAGTACTAAGACAGAGTACATATTTTATCTACAAATGACATCGATAAATGTAAATAAATCATCAATCAGTTTAAGTGGGTGAAGAATAATTGCTATTAGCTCTTTACAAAATATATAGTAACAACAGAGTTCACTGCAGAGCTAACAGAGTTTGGTAACTGAAGACGTATATAAAACCAATTAACAGATACTGGTAGTGCATGAAGAATTCGCTTGCCACAAAGCCTAGCCAATGGATGTATGCAATGTTATGGCAAGAAATAATAATATAATCATTATAGTGCTATGTTTCATAGTGACAGAGTCACAATAATCAGAATGCTAACAGAAAAAATGCTTACACTGGAAATATAAATAAAATAAGTACGGATCTGTTATTTAATTTACTTCGAACTTAGCTGCGATTAACGTGTTCTCTGCACTAAGATGAGGTCTTGGTACCATAGTCGAATGCGCCATATTTGGAATTCTTGTATGTCTGTGGAAACAGACACTACAGATCTTGATGAAACTGCATAATGAGCGTTTATAACCCGAGTCAATCGGATGGGTATCCGGGGACAGCTTAAAAAAACCCATTTTTAAAATCCACTTATCGAATATTTATAAAATTTGGTACGGTGATAGATTATAATAAAGTTTAACATCTTCGAAATTTTATATACCGGAAAATGTAAGGGTTCTACCGGATAGTCCGAAAACTGTATCTCAAAATTTAAAATAATAAAATAATATAGTACCAGCCCTTTTAATGTTGGGCACGGGCCTCCCATCAATGCGCTCATCAGTAGTATTTATTTAGTTTGACCAGCTGCTAAAGTATGCCTAGCTGTTCCTACATTGTCTCGCATACCTATAACAATGTACTGCTCAAAAATGTAAAAGATGTTTAAAAAGAGCAACCATGGAGTTCTTAGCCCGTTCTTCTCCATATGAACGGCATTCGGAACGGGAGGTAAAGTTGTAGCTTAGCATTTTGTTACTTTTTTGACGATTCATAAAGTGCTTTACACGAATAAAAAATATTCTGATTCTGATTCATCGCTTTGATGGGACGCCATAGTCCACCACGTAGCCCGATGTGGCTTGGCGGTGTACTCCTTTACTATCAAAATGTACTCGGCAAATTTTATTCAAACCGCAAGGCTTACATATCGGCTTAACGTATACAGCACATAGCTTTTGAGTCGCTGGCGCAGCGAGTACTTTTATATATTTATGTTCGCCCTTCTAATTCAATATCCATTTCCAATATAAAATCCATTTGGCGTTCCTGTTATGATAGTAGTGCGAGTGATACCTAGGCTGAATGAGTGCTGACGCACAGTTGGCATTACAACAGTACCATCGGGCGCACGCTGCTTGGGTTCCGTCTATTTATACCCATGCATTACCGCCACCATGCCACTCAACCTTGATGCTCCTCGTATGTGCTCTTCGCTTCACGTTCAAGTTTACCCGACTCCATTGTTATATTCTTGTACCTACCAGCAGTGGACTTTTTGGCTTTTGCATCGAACCCCTACAGATAGTGGAAACAAAAAAATGTAGATAATTTATACATCAATCCATCAATTTCGAGTACTTATTTTTTAACATCTCTCTTCGTTACACTTATAGGTACTTACATATTTCTACTCATAAGCACAGAATACATCAAGGTACTACGTATCATAGCACAGTTATAGCTGCAGATTGAAATCTGCAATGGTTAATGAATAATATCTATGAATAAAAAAATCTGAAACCGTTGGCTGTCTATAACTGAAGAATTAATTGCAATTTCCTCGTGAGGACCCAGTCTTAGTGGTAAACGTAAATTATGGCTAATAGTATCCTTTTTTATTGGCACGTCTATATGTTCTGTAGCGACCACTTCAACCACGCCACAAGCTACACAGTTGGCGCTGCAGACGCATTCAGAACAATAGACAATTCTCAATACAATCCTGAATCACGCTATGAGTTTTCGGAGCACGTAAGATATATACAAGATCCCGACATTAACCGCCGGGGCATAGCTGTAGAAATAACGGTGATAATCGATATCAAGAAAGCGTATAAAAGCTTTAAATATTACGTATATAATTTAAACTTCTAAATTGAAATGAAACATAAAAGATGGTAGGTATTAGTTGCTGAAATATGGTTTTTATGGTGTAACCATCAATAGACAATGATGGATTCGTTCCTCGAAGGATGAGCTATCACCCGCAAATAGATACCCACACAGTACAATTTCAACTATGCGGACATATTAAATTTATCGACCTGTTTGTTATTATTGCTAACTCGTAAAAATCTACCGCCATAAAAATGTAATTACAGAGATCGCATAGTTCTGAACATAAGAAATTTAAAGAAACAGTTTCACAGAGATGGACGCTTATTTAGTACGTAAGTAGTCTCGTAAAACAGCGCATCAGAGGTATTCAAAATTCTGTGTCAAAATGGTATATATTTTTTGTTGTATTCTATCAGCCGAAAGACGTCCACTGCTGGACATAGGCCTCCCCGAATGACTTCCACACATTACGGTCCTCCGCCACTAGGTATATATATAAGGTGTAACAATAATAGTGTAATATATTTTAACAGGTCCATCGGTAGGCTATAAAGGTCACATTCCCGAAAAAAATTTAAACTAATTGATATTTTAAAAATAACACCACTTACCAAGTGAGCAGTGAAGCGCTCCTGGCTTACTTTCTCTGAGAGAAAACAAACACTGTTAACACGTTTATATATAAACGTGATCGTGATGACCTACTTGTTAACCCCATAAAAGTATTTAACACGATTTTTGTTATATACCTTGTATATAATCCGATATTTGTGTATTTTTTTTCTTTTTAATGTTTTCTATATTACCTATCTATAAACAAATTATGAATCACTTGTTTTACGGTGCAGGCATCTTTATGAAACCCTCTTTTGAAAGGCGCGTGAACTTGCCAAAGCGGGTATACTACTCTGGCCATATTGAATCAAGAAGAGAATGGTTCCTTTGCAATGGCAGTAGGTTCGACTCCTATAACTGTGACACCAAAATACCATCGGCGCAATTTGGGTTCACTGCAGTGCACCACTGCCACCCCGTTCAGAGTATATTACCGGCGTGATGGATTATATACCTGGAACCAGTTCTGAAATTAACCCGTAGTCTTGTTGGATTAACGCCTATTCTTAAATCGTACCCGATGATACGTTGCGTGTCGTGGCCGGTCACGTGACTACCGCATCTCAACAACATTATGACAAACGAATTCTCAATTTTGGCCATTTGACATTAGCCGTGTATTTCAACGGTGGCCACCGATCCATGCCAGGGAATTCGCAGACCTTGAGCACAGACGCTTTCTATACAAATACCAGTGCAACTAGTTGCGTCCCTTCAGCTGATAGGACGCTACATTGCTATCAAACAATTGTATGTTTATTGGCGATGGCGTTTATGTGCATCTCCACCTGTGAGCGTGACGTTTGAAGTTGGCGATGTGTCCAGACGCGGCATCGGGTGCGTGCAATGTCATCGTGGTTACGGGTATGTCCAATTTAACGTTAGCACGACGCGCGAATTCTTGGCTTCGAACGTGTTTTACGGTGTTAGCTCCGCAATGTAAATAAACGCAATGCTTAAGGCGGGAGGAGCGACATATGAAGCGATACTAAACACGCAAGTGTGTTCTCTCTCATCGAAGTCGATTCTGATTTATAACAACCATTTTGTTGCACACTTCATCATATTTGACGCATATAAATCAGCGGTTTAAAAAAAACTAAAACATTCGATACGAAAAGACGGTTGAAACTATATTTATAATGCAAATTCCGTAAATAAGTATAGCTATGAAGTCCTTTATTTGTAGGAAGTATGTATTTGTGCGTCATATACGTAATTGAATATAGAGTCTCAGAAGTTGGAATACCTATAAGATGTTTAAAATTAAAAGGTAGACTATCTCTAATGGGTACTTCTTAAAAAACTAATATTTATATAGTTCAGGGACTATTTACACGAAAGTTGTTTATTATAAATCGAGGCAGTGATCTATTTTATTAATATATAGTAGTTTTATGGATTGTAGGTAAAGGTCGGTTGATAATATAAAAACTTATAGATATTTAAGTGCACATTGAGTTCAGCAGTCGCTCTAGGCTTTATCTTTGTCATAGAATAAAAAAAATCTTGTACTTCAGACCGCGACCAGACATTCATAAATCAGCCGATCCTGATGCATGATCTCGAATGTCAAGAGATTTTCTTCAAAGTCATCTAGCATGCATCACTTACGCCGGTACAATGTAAATGCACATATTTGGCAATCGGTCAAGCTACTGTAATTAGCGTTGACTGACACAATGGCCTCACCAAACAACAAACACTTGAACGCAACTACCAATGAATCATGAATGTTTACAATCTGATGGTGAAATTACGGTATAACGAAGAAGATGAAAGGCGGTTATGGAATTGAAAAAGCTATTTGCTGCTAGTTATTTGTGTAACTGGTTCATTGTTTCTCGTAATCATTATATCTGAACCATTAGAGCTATTATGATGAGTAAATATCTCGGAAAAATATAAAATGTAAATTTAGATATAACTGCTTAGATGCAATTGTGGTTTAATTGCTTTATTTTTTATGTCTTTGGAAATTCGACTACCATCGTAATAGCCGTATTTAAGTTTACAATTGCTTAACACAGTATTTTAAAAATGCATTCCAATGTTCCAGTGGTTGCCGGGCGGGGGTTGCGGCGAGGGCGGCGCGGGCGCCGTTCGCCGATCCCGCGGCAAGCGAATCACGCAGAGACGCGGCGCCATCAAACATCATAAGTACGTTTCCAACTCCACTAGTATTCTTAGTATATAGAAGTTAAGCAATATGGCTGGCAATTATACCAATTCTTTGAAAAAAAAAGTGTAAAATGTTTTTTTTTCGCATCCGCTATTTCAAATTCAGAGTCACGAGAAACATTAGAAGTAGTATATTATCACACATTCTCGCCTTGGTTTTTGGCTGAGCCACTGCTTACCTACTTTACCCGCCGGACCCGCCTACGTGTTAATATCCATTTGCATGTTCGTCACAACAAACCACATTTAATTTATTTAAAAACATTCTGCAATGGCGTAGTTATCCGTAAATATAGCATTGCAGCAACATCACTGTTACCCTAACTATGGAAGTAACCAGAAGAACTGCATAAACTTTCGATATAAAATATTCGAATCTAAATACAATTTCTCAATAAATTTCTTACATTGTTATGTAGACAATAGCTACCAGCTGTCCTATGTCGTATAGTGCGTAGACACATTAACCTACCTAGGTAAGAAATTAATCGAATTGGATGAAATCACTCCAAATAATTCACCTTATTTTATCGAATCGTAATATATCGAAATCGATTAAACATTTTGCTTTTAATGCCGTATCGAACAATTTGCACATGACTATTGACGCAAAATGTTTGTATGAAATGCTTTTCTCCTCCGACTTAATTCCTCAGGTTAATATACTATACGCTACTAGTATCTATCTATTTCATATATATTAATTATGCCCTGGTTTGGCGTGTGACATTGCAATTATTTGCATTATGATGATGACCATGACATTAGTAGAAAGGTACCATCGAACCCTTACAAATCGAGTTTTAAGATACTAGACCTACTACTAAAACTTTTGCTATAATTAAGTTATTTGTCGTCTATTTCAGAATACACGAAGTGAACGGCCACCAGTTCGTGGCGAAGTTCTTTCGGCAGCCGACGTTCTGCGCGTTCTGCAAGGAGTTCCTGTGGGGGTTCGGCAAGCAGGGCTACAGCTGTTCCGCGTGCCAGACCGCGGTGCACAAGAGATGCCACAACAAACTGCTGGGGAAGTGCACGGGCTCCTCAGTGCAGTCAGAAGCCACTGTGGTAAGCATTTTGTGATATTCTTCAAATGAACACTCTCAACAAAAAAAAAATGCGAAAGGGACCTGAATCACGATGTTTGACTTGCCAACCTCTTCGATTTAATAATCATATAACCAAGCAGGTGAAAAAGTCCAAAAAAGGTAGATCGATAAAGAAGTCGAAAAAACAACTCCTGCAGCTCTGCAGTCTTAACACACATATGTAATACGAGCGAATGTTTAAAATCCTTAAAAAGAGTAATTAATAAAAAATAAATGAATTTTGTTATAGTACCTGCGGGAGAGGTTCAAGGTGGACGTACCGCACCGGTTTCGGCCGCACCAGTTCATGTCGCCCACCTTCTGCGACCACTGCGGCGCTATGCTCTACGGCTTTTTCAAGCAAGAGCTCAAGTGCGAAGGTATATTAGCTACAGTGAGAGAACGTTTTTAGCACTAGAGTTTTTTCTGGGTAGAGGTGATGATGATAGGCTGTTGGCTGTGTAGAGAGATCATAGCCGTGTAGTTAAATATGTCCTTTGGTTCGGTGTGTGCTACGAGCGGAATTAACATTTGTCCGCCTCCGTGTTTTGGAAAGCACGTTGAGCAGGCGGTGTCAGACTGGCAGTCAGAAGTCAGCAGACCTCTGATAATGTTCGGAGATTACAATAGCTCAGCCTTCCTATTTCTAGCCTTTTTATTTACACCAATAAAAAGGCTATGTCGATAGATTATGCTATTTGACCACTATTCTTCTGGCACTGATTGCTGTAGGGTCAATTTGAAAACATGGCAGTATTTTAAACTCTATGCTACATGAGATTGAGAATTCGGATTATTAAGGGGACAAAATTTAATTTCGTAAACATCTTCTTGAAGCCCACTGACTTACTAACCGACTCATTATGATATCCTTGATGATATGAAAAAAGAACCTTGAAATAAGACACGAGTACTTCGTGTGGTTTGTAAAAGCTCGTTAAGAAAGGCCTTTACTCTACACGTAGGTAGAGACGTGGGGAAAATAAAGTTTTAATTGAAAAATATCAGGAATAGTTTTTTTTTAGTCCATAATACATTTTTGTTCCTAAAATATTCTGTATCTCATGCAGAGGTTGGAAGTATTACCAATGTTTTCAAATCACCCAGCGAAATACAAGCAGTATTTAGGTAGAAATATTATTTATTGTAATAAAAAAGCACCATGTATTTGGTAGAGTATGATTCTACAAAACTACGCCGCTTATTTTGATACACCAATAGAACTTTACTAGAATCCGTAAGATTTGCCTTCCTGCTCACGGTCGTAATGTTGAAGCAAGACAGCTATATCTTTATTTTTGTCCAATTTAGTTAATTCATGGTTGTAGATGAGCAAAATTAGCTTCAGTACAAAATTTTCTGTTCCAAACTTAATGCGAGACATTTTTGTATGGCATCCTTAATTATATATGCGCATGAGTGCAAAGTTTTAATTCGTCGAATTGGCGAAATATATATAAGTACTATTATAACACTATTTTAATAACCATTGCTTGTAAATACAATCAAATCTGCAGAACTGGGTACAAGTATCGTGTCTTTTGTATGATAAACTTACAGCCTGTCCTGTGTATGATAAGAACAGCCCCATAAACATTGATATTATTAGTCATTTAAGTATAAGACTCTTTAATGAAACTTTCAGCTGATACTCGTGTTTGGGCTACGCGCGTAGGCTGCCCACGTAGCCTTCACGCGTAGCCTAGTTTGTAGATAAATAATCAAGGCTGCTACGCGCATGGCGTAACCCATAGTCGCACTTAGCTAACCTATCTTCTATCCTATATTTAGTTGCATGTTGTGTTTGTGTGTTACTTGTTGATATGTTTTGTATGCAAACAAAGGGTACTTACCTATTTAGGTTGCATTTTGCGTTGTATTAGAGAAAATGTTGGCATGTTCATAATAAATCATATGTATGTATTAATATGTGTAAAAATAACCGACTAGTTTATAGCTGTTGTTTTTATTTCAGTAAGTCGTTGGTACATTTGTAATAAATGTAACATTTTAGGTCTGACAGAGGTTGTACGGACAAAACTGAATACTATATCACCCGGACCAGGAAACAGGAGCTCCAGGAAACAGGAGCGAAGATAACGAAAAAAATTATCACTACTATCAATATTTCTTCATTGTGGTGCAGAAGCCATGACAGCGCCCCCGCCAAGTCGAGTTGAAGTTTTTTTTTTTTAAATATACAAACGGCAATGGCGTCTTTTTGCGAGAGTGAAAGTATGATCTAGAATCAACCGCCGAGTGCGTTTAGTACACTATAGAAAGGTACAATAATAGTTATAAACTATCGATTAAATACTAAAAAAGCTGACTATTTACTGTAATTTGATATAGCTTTAAGAATGTTCTTTATGGTAATTCCTTAAAAATATATTAAAATCTGTACTGAGAACCTAATAAAAGTTTAGCGTCGACGAGAAGGTTTTTGAGCCAGACGTCGTGGTCCTACAGGTATAATATTAAATTTGATAGTAGTAATACTAAATATTATATCATGTCATGGTATGTTTATACTTTGACACCGCGTTTCAGACTTGTATGAATATTCTTCAATTGCATAGAGCGCTGTATTCAGTGCCATCTTGTATTTAGCGTAATAAAAATGTTTTTGTAGTGAGGATAAGGTCACCACAAAAGTTATTTTACAGATTTTATCGAAACTTTTTTTCATTACTTATATCTAATGTCAAACGATGTTTGAGTTTGTAAAAGCAAACACAGACAACTGGATTTTCAGGTTCGAATCAAAACAACATAATATTTATGCATGTAAAGCCGGCTAAACATAGATCATATAGCGTATTTTTTATCTACGTTCAAAATCGTAAATTAGGTAATATTTCTAAAAATGAACTGTTAGAATTCAATGATATTATTTTTCCCTCTCCTCATTGGAAACAAGTCCAGCTGTGAAGACGTAAGCAAGTAGACAATGCCTGTCTATAAATACGATGGTATGTCGCGAGATACTTTATTTTTAGATGTTTGCGCTATTTTAAAGCCATACAACGCGTGAGGACATTATTCCAGTTTTTTTTTATTCGATTAAATACATTGAGATACTTAATAATATTTAAGATTTTGTTAATTCAGACCAGTTTGACTCATTGCAAAATAGTTTTTTTTCTACTATTCGATCAAAGCTTCCTTACGTACGGAATCGTAATAGACGTCACGTGGGATTTATTATTATCTATTTAACATCGTCAATCAATCACCTGGCGGGTGAGAGCCGGCGGGCGGCGCGGCGACTTTGGGCGGGCGGGTAGCGGAGGGCGGGCGCGTACCTGAAGCACGCGCTAACCACCGCCCGCGCCGCTGACCCACGTCACCGCGCCGGTGAGCCGCCAGTCTGCGCGCGCGCATCGACGTGCGACCCCGGCTGTCGCACGCTCGCGTTAACGCGCCATCATGCCTCTATATTCCGATCATATCGCGAACATGTATTACGGTGCCTCGCCCTCGTACTCCAGCCTACCTTACGGATACAACAGTTCAGTTTCCTCACTCGGATCTTCGTACAGTGCCTCGTATCTCAACCCGGGAGGTAGTTACAGTGGTCACTCTTCTCTCGGAGGATATTCTCGTGCACCGCTGACTAGTCGATGGATCCCAGGTGTTGGTAGGAACTACTCACCTATGCTAAGCACTATCTCCGAGAGGGGATGCGCGAGCCCTGCAAGAATAAATAGTCCTAGAAGAATTCCTATTACAACTCGAAGCTATGGTACATCCAGTTATACATCGCGTCCTATCAATATAAACACCGCTGATATCGATGTTTCTAAAGATAGATATAGACATAAGGTTGAAAATGAGAACCCTCGTTCTGAGAAAACTACTGAAAAATCACAACAGACTAAAAGCTCTAGTGCAGAAAATGAAAGTGGTCCATTTATGCCACGAGTGGATGGAAAGCCGGAAACAGGTATTGACTCTTCACCAGGTGCGCAGCGTAGTACAATAAAGCGTGGTAGGACAGTTGTCAGGCTTTACACAATCAAAAGAAAGGAAAGGGATTCTCCTCGTAAGCCACTGAAACATCAAGTAAACAAGATACTGTAAAAACACCTGTTGAAGAACCTAAAGATGACAAAAAAGAATCCATGAAATGGAGAGAAAAATTGTCCGATGATTTAGAGTATAAAGAGAAAAAAGAAAAAAAAACATTGGGTGCTAAGCTTGTGGAAAAAATTATAGTAAATGAAACCACTAATGACGACTCTGAAACTCCAGAAGAAGTACTTGCAATAGAGCCAGAGTCATCACAAAGCTTGCCAAGAACTCCAATAAATAACATTAATTATCCTAATACTGTATCTTTGGACAGAAGATGCTCGATGGAGCTTTTAGCGGAACAAGCCCATTTGTTAGATTCTTTGATTAGAAGCGAGAACCTCAGCACTGCGTCCTTGGATTTGAGTAAAGTTGGTGTAGTTAATGAAACTAAAAATAACGAAGACACACTTGCTTTCGTAAAACGACGAAGACCAATCGACTTACAAAATCCTTTGAAAACAACTAAATCTGATCATTCACTCCACGATGCCTTAAAATCATGCAAAGATGTTAGGGATCCCAGAAAAAGGCGAAGTATAAAAAAGTCTTCATCAGGAGGTAGTATTTGCAGGTTAGATTCTATTACCGAATTTCCTAAAGAATCCATCAATCTGGAATTGTCAGCTATAGAAGAAAAACGGCTGGCAATAAAGCAAGAAACCCCAGAGCAGAAACCAAAACTAAAGTTAAAAACAAAAATAACCTCATCCGTAGAGGTATCAGCTCCGAAGAGCCCATTGAGGTTAAGAGTTGAAAATGTTACAGTTGAGAACGCGGTCGTAGAAGATAAGCCTCGAACGCATAGAAAAGGAATAACATATAGCAGTGAAGTAGAAGTTGTTCCACCTCAGAATATTTTAGAAAAAGTTCCAGAAAAGAGTAAAGAACAACAAAAAAGTAAGAAAAAACTAAAAAAAGTAGTAACAATTGATGCCGATCCTGCCTCACCTGAGCCTGAAGATGGAAATTTCTGGAATAAAATCGCCAAACGAGAAACTGTTTATCTAAAGAAAAGAAAAGAAAACATAGAAGAAGCGAAAGAAAAACACCAAAGAGCCCAATTTTGGTTTCCAGAAGAGGAACAATCTGATAATATTGAAGAATTGAATCAAGTCAAGGTTGTTCATATGGTTGAAACAAGTCCTTCTACAAACAATATTAAAACGGATGTTGCTGATACAATGACTAAACAAAAAATCGATGACGTTACAAAGACCCCAACAAATTCATATAAACAAAATGCGACATCAATAATTGATAAAGAAATTGAGATGGGGGCAAACCAATCAAATACAAAGTCTGATGCAGGTGTGTTAAAACATCAATGTGATACAGCACAGATATTGGTGGATTCTGAATTACTACAAAAGTCAATAAAGAAAGAAACTATAAATGATAAGTTTATAGAAAAGGATCAATCGTCGATAGATAAGACGGAAATAAAAACTGCAGATACAAACAGTAAAAAAGTCACAAATACTCTACCAAATAAAAGTGAAAGTAAAGAAAGTTCATCTGACGACAAAATAACGTGTAAAGTAACAACTGGTTCATCCAAAAGAGACTTCTTGTTGGGAAAAAGTGCGTCTTTGGTAATCAGTAAAAATAAAGAAACTGTTACTTGCGATAAGAAAACCAAATCAGAAAAACTCAATGTAATAGGAAATAAAGTTGAAAAATCTGACAACAACCGAAATCAGTCCTCGATGCTAAAATCTAGCAATAAAGCGGAAATTTTAAAGAAAACTGAAAATGAGCAGACTTCTGTTGGCAACATATCCCAAAAGGTTCTACCATTTTCCACACCAAGCTCAATTATGAAAGAAAAATCACTGAAAGTTGTTGCTACTGAACAAGAGACACCTGAACAACTCATGAGTGAAAAACAAATTAGTAAAAAAGTTACTCCCCCAAATAATAAACAAAATACTCAACAAAATATTGACGTCCCAAAACTTCCAAATGCAAGTACAAGTACAAAAGCCATCAAACATGCATCTCAAGTTAAGTCTAAAGAAAATTCAAATGAATTTCCTATAAACAATAAGACTAATGATAATAAAGTCCAAAAAACCAAAGTGATAGAGGACTCTAAGGGTGATTATTCAACTCCACTACATGAAAAGCTTAGTCAATCATGCAAAAGAGATATTCATACTGAAACAGAATCACCTGCCGAAGCGATGATAGAAGACAATGTAGCAAGTTCTGATGTTAAAATTATATTAGAATCGAAATCGCACAAAGAAACGACAATAATTAATGTTCCTCAAGTACCAACTACTATAGAATTACAAGACATTCCAATTAAAGAAACTAAAATAGAAGTTCAAACTGAGCTAAAGACAGGAGAGGATAAACAGGCTGAAAATAGTAAAAAACAGGAAAAACTAGAAAAACCTGATGAAACAACTGCACCTCAGATTTTCACGCCCAAGAAACCAGTAAAAGAAGAAAGGTCAATAAAACCGTTAATAGCAACGCCTCGACCCTTGCAAAAGCGAGCTCCTCAAGTGATTCATTCGTCTGATTCATCTGACTCTTCGTCTTCAGAAGAAGAATCTTCAGGAGACGATGAATCCGATACCAGCGAAGAATCTGCGGAATTTTTAGAGTGTGAAAATAATGCGGACGGTAGAACTTCCACCGGCTCCAACGATTCCGGCTTCGATTCGTCGGCACCTACGTCTCCTGCAACATTTTTGCAAATAAAGAAAGGTAAATTCGCTTTTGGACGTTACATTAAATCCGTAACTCATTTATATCTATTTCCATCAACTAATTTTCCACTAATAATACGAACGGAAACTATGCACGCCGCTTTTGCATGGCTTTACGGGAGGCTGATATACTTGCCTGACAACCTGTCTGTGATATAAGTGGACCGTAACCGAATCTTTCAAAGCCTCCAATTGCGCCACAATTGGAAATTTGTTCTAGACTGCGATGTAAACTGCCATCGAAAGTGTGAGAAATTGACAGCGAACTTGTGCGGTGTGAACCAACGCCTATTAGTGGAAGCCTTGGCATCAAGAACTGCATCTAAGAAAGGTGGGTGTTGTGGAAAAATCTGTATAATTCGCGGTAATTTCAGCGATTATCTTTCTATTATGTGTACCCATATATAAACTCTTATGTATTTACATATACGTCACCAGTAGGTACGTCATTCGTTTCGACCAAAATAAAAGCTACGTTTTATTGATAGGCAACGTCTGGTACAGTTATTATTAGGCATTATTTATAGACATTATTCTGGTTATAAAGTTTAAATATCTAGATCGATTCTTTAAAAATATCATCTCATTTTTCAACACACTCGACAAATTCACCACTGGTACCACAGTGTTTCTCTCTGTTTATGTTTTGGGATCCATAACAGTTGCTTATTTATATTATTACAAGTGTATTGTGCGTATTTGTTTATGTAGTGAAGTACACTGTGGCGTGGGTGTCAGGTGCGGTCGTTTGGCTTCAGGCCAATCATTTGTTCACCTGTACAAAATTATTAGAAGCAGTTGCTGCTGAAATTCAAATAAGGGGCGTGTTGACATTGCCCAAATTAAAAGGGTTTTAATCACGCGATCGTCTTTTTTCTTCACAAGTATTCCTTATTTCTTCAATAATTGTATTAGACACCTTTTCTATTGAACATTTTCTTAATTGCTGCGTACCTATAGCATTGTGTGAACACACAAAAAAATATGTCAATATGTTGAATATTTTAAAATGAATGTTACGATTTCTAAGTCACACAATTTGTTTGTATCGTCATCCATAAAAGACTGGAGTATGCCTCATTGGAACTGAATATTTGGTTTTACGCAATTAAATTTGCGTGTTTGTCGTACTTAATGATGACAAACGCAATCGCTACTCCAGACACCATCCCGTGCTATTCTGCACCTTTTTTTGTTATTACGTAACGTTCAAAGTGTTCATAAATATAGACGGAACACTCGTAAATCACTTTTAATATTCGACTTCCCAAGGAAATGTACTCTGGACTCCAGCTCATTTCCATAAACATTAATTTCTCTGTCCATATATTATATTTGATTATTTTCAATTGTATTTATGTAACGTTTTAGCAAATGTTTATTATATCTTCATCTTTCACGCTGTCCTTACTAGATTTATTCGATCAGTCATCGACATGTGTCATAACTGTGATGATCAATGCCAGCGCGCGTGGCTCCATTCTCGTGATCAGGGATCGATGCGTACTAGTGATGTGTACTTACGATTATTTGGCTATTCTTCAAACGTTATTGCATGTATTTTTATAATCAGAGAGGCTATGGGTTGGCATTGATTCGATGGGCATGTTTTGCATCGACTAGGTATTATGTCAATATCCTTATGATATATTCTCTAGGTATCAATCATTATCATTACCTTACACTTTAATGTCCTACTGCTGGTTACACCCCTACTTCCAATTTCGAGGATTAAAGTCATACTACATCACGACGGGTCATTGTAGATTAGTGGGCTTCCCACGTATTTCGAGAATTCGTATGATGTTTGCCTTCACCGTTTGGCATATGATTTACATCAAAAATGAGATTTGCACATTAAATACAGATATCCTAAAGGTGGAAGCCGGGAGTACGATTTTGACGTGCACGGGGTGTTTAATAAACATAAATAATACCTAAGTAGGCACCTAGTGACAATTATTTTTACATAGATAGCAAGTAGTGTAACAACCTATCTTCTCTAAACATCGTGTGACTCTTCAATTATTAAATAATTCTTCTTCATCTATATGACTTTCTTAAAAACTTTTTAATTGTATCTATAATAATCTATTGAAAACTAAAAAGCACCATAATACTCTTTCCTTTGCACATTTTTATGACCTTGAATAGATGTTTGAGAGCGTTCGCTTTATAGGAATCTCCTACGATACATGGACTTTCTTATGTGTGAGTTTGCTGACCGTCTGCTGTTTGCGCGGGCGCCAGCCTATAGCTACCTACCACATAGGTACTTTATTACAAATAATGCGGAACACAGAACGTTGAAAGCTCTCCTGTGTCCTGTTAGGGCACTAATATTTCTTATGTTTATATTTTAGAATTTCTTGAAATGAGTTTAAAACTATTTCAATGACGAAGAACCCCCATAAATGTTGTAATTCAGAAATCTTGCATCGGAATTTAATTTCGATCAATGGTTAGGTTTTAAGTGTTCGTCTAAATTTCTAATGAAACATTCACATAGTATCTTCACATCCAGTAAAATTAAATACGTTTAGGTGACAACGCTTTATTTCTAGGAGCCATTTTATTATGATTCCTTCACACAGGTGGTGATAGTTCGGGCGCGTCGTCGAGCAAGACGCCTGCGCAATGCAATAACACCGACATCTTAGAGCAAGAACTTGGTGAGATATAAACACGCTACCGTCTCATTGTACTTATACACACCTTACAGACTCACTGTACTTCTATCAACACTATGCTTGACTGTCGTTCGTTTCGGTAGAAAAAAAGTAACTTAGTATCCGCTTGCAGCTACTAACACAGTTTCCACACAAACACAATTATTAATTGTACTTATCTACTACTCACTTTTGTATTATTAGAATAGAGTAGTTTTGAAAATAAGACGCGATCTATTTTCTTGGCCTTACCTTCGGAGCTATATACACACTATGTTTTCAAAGACGATCGTTTATGTATATTGAATTCACAGTTACATCTACTTATATTTGCCAACATTTGAAACACGTTACTTAGATTGAAATAAAACTAATCTTACGGATTTCAACGCGTTTATTATATGTTTTTTACGTTCCCGACGTTTCGATGCGAATAAACGCGATAAAATCCGTAAGATTAGTTTTATATCAATGTGTAGTATTCGCTTAAATATAAGAAATTAATACGTAACTTAGATATTATAAAGTTGGTAAGCAGGCCTACAACGTATACTCAAGTCAATAAAAATCAATTTCACGGAATAATCGTTTCATTTAGTCTGGGATAACAAATAAACAGGAGCGTTGGCACAATTGGCAAAAATTACATCCGCATATAATAATACCGCGCCTCAGAGTGACGGGCCTTTCGTTGAAAGTGCAGACCGTCCCACTTAGCGCAGGGTTCCGCATTCCATTTCCACGATTTATACATAAAGGGGTTACATATAATACCTGTCCGCACGAATCTACAATAAGGTTTATTATTCTGCGACGCACCCATTTTACAACAGGTGCTGAAATACGATGAAACTCGGCAAAACATTATACCGAATGTTTCGCAGAAGATTATTTCCATGCACCGTCGAAATTAGCTTGCGTTTATTTTTCACTAGAAAAAGTGCACTGAAATTTATTGATATTAGCTAACGTGTTATATATAGGTTTGAACACTAAGAATACTTGCATCCGAATAAAATTGCGAACAAATGTACCTACCAGCAGTATTTAGGTATGTTTCTTGTTTTCCTTCGAGGAAGCAATGTGAATCACCTAAATTAAAGTCCAGGATAACGTCTTAAAGCAACGCAAGTCATGCTGGCTTCGAACAAAAGAAAGATTGATAAGCATCAAGTGATTAATAAATAAAAAAAACAAGTAGGTACCAAAAGCTCATTTAAGGGTTGAACATTCTGAATCGTTTTTACTACGTAGAATAATAATAAATACATTTTAAAAGAAAGAAAGCAAAACGATGTTTCAATGACATTTCAGTCATAGCCGTAAAGTTGCCATTCGTCCTCAACATTCTAAAATATTAAACGATTAGAATTCGCTGTATAACTTTCATGAGCACGTACAGTCAGTCTACTAAATGCCAAATAAATTAAATAACGCCTCTTATTTACATAAGAGTAGGTATCTGTTCTAATTTCGCATTGTTACGCGTAGAGTGGTAGAGCACCGCGAGATTACGCCCAAGCCAAATAAATTAATTACAACTTGGTATTATTTACACTGATCAGCATTTTAATGCACAAATAAACGCAATTCTTATAATGAGTATACCTAGTATATTTATGTTGATGAGTCATGGAATATATAAGTACCCAGGTATAAATTATACTCATATGCTACAATTTAAAACGTAACGTACGTCTAGAACGATCAACCCAAAAGCCACGAGCCTGCAAACACGAACATGTAATTGCTCAAGTTGTTTATTAAATAAGTACCTACAAATTAAAACTGATTTGAGACTGATCGAAAATCTTCAATAATTTATTTAATTTTAATACTGTAATGGTCTTTCATTAGAATTTATTGCAATTCCATCTTAGATGGTAGTTGAGTTAATTATTCGATTAGCTCGTCATAGGTAAAGTACTCGGTATTTTTTTTTTGTTTGGCCTTTTAAAGTTTCGTCACAAAATTATATAAAATAATTACAATCGTTTAAGTTTCTATGAATTTGAGGTCAAACCCTAAGGGAAAGAGAGAGGGATTGTAATTGAAAGCAATATTAATTTCTAGTCTGGGCGCCTCAACAAAAAAAAAATACTATCATCTTGGTACGTCACATCGAATGGCCAAATGGAAAAATATAAAACTAGTTAAGGAAGTCCCTGTTATTTCAGCGGCGAGATCCCGCGATAACCCCAAAATTAACCGCGGCGACCTTGATATTGCTCTGTCTGAGCAAATATTTTTAGCGACGTTCGCGATCTCACACGAGGTGAAAAAGAATTAATATATCGCAAGTGCTGTACGCGCATTATGTCATATTACTATATCGCGACGTAAACATCCACGAACTTGAATTATGTTATAAAACTACCAGCGCGACGATTCGCGCATACAAATGAAAGTATAACCATTATCATTATTTAATTTCTGTTTATTTATATCGTGCTTCCCGATCAAAACAAATATAGATAGAGGAAGAATATAGAGAACGGACGAGAATAGGTAGGTAGGTATCGTGAACATATTCTATGCGTTTATTACTACTTGGAATTCATTCATAAATAAAATGGCTTTATCGCTGTATTTTATAGCAGGGAACGTCAACGCCGCGCGCCGTGTCCTCTAAGATGGACACGGACCTCAGAACATTCAAATTGTCTACAGCACATTAATTCCAGTCAAAGAAAATATTCTTTATGCGAGAATAAACAAACAGGGTTTATTGCATAGGTCATATTATTATTTTTATAAATGTAATGTAGCAATGTCACCGCATCAGCTGTCGCACTTGGAAGTGTCTTCAGATACGGATCAGTTCTAGTGGCTTTAGGAAGGGATGTTTACAGACGCGGATCTCCGTCTGTGTGATAAATGCTAGCACACTCGTGCCAATAATTCAAATTTCGAGAAAAATTATTTGGCGGTCACATAATTGTAATATATCATCTGATGAGAACACAGTTATTTAACATTCTCAAATCGTTCCTTTTATTTAATAATAAAAAATATATATTAACAGGTTCATCGTTTATAAAGGTCACATTCTCAAAAAAAAAAAACAAGTTATTGATATATTAAAAAATTACACTACGTACTTAGTACGACGTAAAACGGTACTGGCTGGCTTTATAAACAATAAAGCAAACACTGTAAACACATATATTTTATACACAAACGTGATCGTTACGACCTACTTGTTGGCTACCCTTAAAATATTTTACACAGTTTTGTGACAGCTTGTAAAATATTTAAATCGATATTCCCGAGTTACTACTAATTCCGATATCTTGGTTCATATTCATATGAGTAGGGAGGGTAATGTTAAGAAATACCAGTATAATTTATCCATAGCTCACGTATTTACTTACTTTACACAGTGTAAACAGGTCCTTGTGCTATTTATGTACCTACACATATAGGCGTAATGTAAATCCACCCTAACTGGTCTATTGTAGCCCAAACATAACCTACTTCTTACATCGAGATCACACGAGAACGCATCAGCGCTAAAAGAAGTTTTGCGTTAGAGGCTCTACGGATGTTTTTCCTATTTATACAAACACCTTACATCATGTTTCACCTTGTGTATCTAATTTTCTATACTCGCAGAACAATCGACCGCTTACGACCTGTTCAGAAAGACTGGGCGGTTCACGCCGCCAGCGAGGTCCATCCCACGCTTCAGGAAATACACAGTGGAGGACTTCCAGTTCATCAAAGTGCTAGGAAAAGGCAGCTTCGGAAAGGTGAGATTGATCTAATTCTTTATGTATGTAGATGTAGTGTGTACCAGCAATGAGTGTAATTGGACCCCCCCTCCCCCAAACCCTTACAGATACTCTGAATTCCGCCCCTGGTGTATACCGTTCCGTAATATAGATTACTGATGCTAAAACTTGTTTAGGGCGGTCTCCAATCAGAATCCTACAAAAAGTATCCTCCACCAATTATTTTTTGTAAAATGCTTTCTGTCCGCAATTATCATTGGTTTAAATGGTTGACCTAAATCGGGATATGAGAAGCGATTTTAGTGCCAGAGATCCGAGGTGAGTTTCGCTTTCAAGTGTAAAAACGGCTCGCTATATCAGCAATCAATAGTTTTTTTTTATTTGTCCTGATTAGAATTCTATTCAATATATGTTAGGCTCCAATATATTTGTCTCGAAGTCTTAGTAGTGTTTATCAAGAATTCGTTTCTGTAAACATTTAAAGAAAGCAATAAAAAAACCTCAAATAGAATACGAACAGGCACGCCATTGAATTATCTCACTAGGAAAGCTGGTTTTATTTTGTAAAAGCCAAAGAGTACGAATTCACGTCCCGAAATAAATGAAAACTGAAACAAGGGATTTTGCCAAGAGAAAAAAACGACGTTCGGTATACGTTGAGATGTACCGATGTTGTGTACCAATTTGCTGCGGACAACATCGACCGTTCGACTGTTGATAGACGGTTCTATAACTAAAGATATGACAAACGACGCGTTTTCAGTGAACTGTACAAATAATACACCTACCCAAATCACAACGAGAAGCAGACGACATGATAATGTTTGAGCGATGAATAACGTGCTGCTCTTCGCGTACGTAATGTCTGGAGACATGTATAACAGCCGTTCTTTCCGTGTCTTGATTGAAGGAACTTCCTGGACTACATAGTATTTTTTTAAATTAAATTGCATTACGCTATACTTACTTACTCATTAATTATGTAACAGCTTGGTCTAATGGTTTGAGCGTAGCCGCTCGGTTCACTGCACCGTGATGTAGCGACTTCGATTTCAGTCTGGGCATCATTCAGAAATTATATTTTCGTAATTTTCACTGTTGCTAGGATATCTATCACCTAGTCCAATGTGCAGTATCCATAATACAAACGTTGCTCAATTTGGGACCGTACCTGCTATATGATAATACTAGCTACGCCCGGCGGTGTTACCCGCGATAAAAAGTATGAAAAATTAAAACATCTATCCCACGGGAACCATACATTTTACCGGGATAAAAAGTAGCCTATGTGCTATTCCAGACTATAATCTATCTCTGTGCCAAATTTCATCCAGATCCGTTCAGCCATTCGGGCGTGAAAGAGTAAGAAACATCCATCCATCCAAACTTTCACATTTATAATATTAGTATAGATATCTATGTATGTTATGATTTCGTCAATAGATTGTATAAGCGTGCGTCAATCTCTACCGCGGTGGTAGCCAAAGGAATAGTGTATCCTCTGGGTCACACTGGGTGTGACCAACAACACGTATATCTTGTTCATGAAAAGACTGGATTTTCGGTTGATTACCTAGTTCATTATTGCGCGTGGTAAATTATAACAAAGTGTTAGTATCTAAGCCCAGTGGGAACAGATTTAACTACCTGTAAACTCAAGAATAGAATAGACGGATGGAACTAGGTCGTTGAAAAGTACCAACTACTGTTTACTCGGTGACAATATGAAAATAGAGTCGGTATTCACCTATGAAGATTTTCATATTTCAAAGTGTAGGTACTCTACGTAGCGACTAGCATACCCACCTAATTTGTACCTATACTTATGTAAACAAGCATGGAAGGTAGGTATTGCTATAGCTCTCACTATATACAGATTTCATCGAAGATATTGAAATTTGAATCATAACGACGGTAGGTAAAATCGATGTTGGCATCTCAACGGTATTTGATTACATAGACACTAGAAAATTATCATTCGGTTTGCATCTGGGTTTATCCATATGCGAAAGAAAAACTGCTCTACAATTTTGATCTTCAATAATATCGACTGTACTGTGTAGCTATTACCTACTGTATATTGTTAATTTAAAAAAATATATGTATTTTTTTTTATTACATTATAGGCAAGTATTTGATCTCTATCTCACCTGATGGTAAGTGATGATGAGATCTACGATGGAGCATACTTGCCTAGGTAAGAAGGCGGCAGTAGATGGAGACGCTACATTCACTAGGCACATGCAGCGCAGCTGATCTGACCCGCCATCCATGAATGGCAAAACCGAACATCATACCGCTTGGCGACATGGCTTTGTTCAGTGGGTGGTGACTAACTACGGCCGAAGCCTACCACCAGTAGAGTTGTCATCTAGTTGGCAACACCCAGGGTCACGTGTAGGGTATCTCGAGGGTATTTAATTCTCCTACGGACGAAGGTGACTCGACCCCAATGCTCAGAATCTTTCCACTTCACTAAAAAGAGCCGTCTAGAAATTCAATAGAGACATTGGAGAGATAAGAATAAGAATTGTCTATTACCAAGCAACTTATCAAGTTGCCAACCCGCACTGTTAGCGTGGTGGACTATGGCCTAATCCACCTCGCATTGAGTGGAGGCCCGTGCCCAGCAATGGGACATAAAAAAGGGCTGGTATTATTATTATATCAAGTAAGATCGATAACAACGAGGTATTGGTGAGCTCCAAACTAGACAATATCTGTATCTTGGGGCTTAGTACACTAATTAGGGTACACATACAATATTACATGTTATAGAATTTCTTGTACTAAAACATAAAATAAAATGTCAAAATGAAATGAAGATCATTTAATAATTTATAAATACCTACCCATCTGCTACGTTTAATTTGGTTTGGTATGTCTATAATCGTTGAAACATGTACGTGCCTGCTTCAATCCGACATGGGACGATATAGCGCCATTAATTCTTCACACTAGAGATGCGCAAACTACATCTTTTACTTGATTACAGATTTATAAATCTTTTCACTCAAAAGATTTAAATCACTCTTTTAAATCTTTAAATCTTTTAAATCCGTGTGTGTCGGAATTAAAAGATTTAAAGAGTCATTCATACGACACATCGTAAATGATTCGAAGAGATTCGGAAGGAGAAAAAGATACATATACTACTGATTTCCCTTCATTCTTATCAGGCTTAGGACTGTCAACCTAGCTTTCATAATTAACTAAACAAACATACAAAGGACTAGGTTGGCGTTATTAAATACCTACTTAGTACTAATGAGGTATAAGAACGTACTTATTTTTGTACCAACACACTTGATCACTACCTAATTATTTACATTTATTAAAGTTTTTAATTATTTACAAAAGTCAAAATATCATTGATAAAGATAAATATAAAGAGTTATTATTTATAGTTTTTGGTTCAATTCACTATTTACACTCTCAAAATAATTTCGCATACGCAATTAAAAGCATCGAAACATTCGAAATATTAATTCAAAACTAAAACATAACAAACCGTCACTCGATTTCCTATAAAAAAAAATACATTCCACTTAATTATAAGGCGCAGAAAGAATAGTTTTCTCTGCATTCTACATTATACGGCGACGCGTAGCTCGTATGCAGTACGCACGCGCGAACTTACACATCCTTCTCTATCTCTTTCTGAATCATAATACCAGCCTATAGTCTTCTCACTCCACATCGTAATGGTCTCAATTAAATCAATTTGAATCTTATCCAAAGTGATTTAAAGATGTATTCCAAAAACTTCTGATTTAGTGATGCATGATGTATTATTGAAAAAAGTAAATCTTTTTTTCAATTCACTCAGGATTTACACATCTCTACTTCACACGACCGTTGATGATGACGCACGCTAGGTGCTTCAAAGTGTTCAGGAAATGTCAAATAATATTTTGCTCGGGTACGATGAACTCGTAAATTCTAGACTAGTTGGCTCCTAAGAAATTGAGACATTGTATGTATAGCTTTAATTAAATGAAAATTGTTTTAGAAGTGGGTAATTAGGATTACGCATTAAACAACTAGTCGGTTAACTATAGGTTCTACTGTCCCAGAAGAATCCATCCATTTCTCACATTTTACGTAGTATGTTAGAGCTACCACCTGAACAAAGCCATGTCGCCAAGCGGCCTAGCCGTGTTCCGGCATGATGTTCGGTGTTGCCATCCATGGATGGCGGGTCAGATCAGCTGCGCTGCATGTGCTTAGTGAATGTAGCGTCTCGATCTACTGCCGCCTTCCTGCCTAGGCAAGTATGCTCCATCGTAGATCTCATCGTCACTTACCATCAGGTGAGATCGAGTTCAAATACTTGCCTATAAATAAATAAAAAAAAAACCATTGTTAAATCCCAGTGAATTTTGAGATAGGGACAGTTCTTAGGCTACTAGGAGAATCCATTAATTTTCATGTAACAAGTAATCTTAATATTGACCGGGGTTATGAGTATCACTATGCCAAGTTACTGCAAGGTTCATCGGTTTTTTTCCTGTTACCTTTCAGACAGACAGACTGACAAAACTCCAACAAGTACCGAGTGTTTTTTTTTAGAAATACCTTATTGTGTACAAAGACGACCAAATAACAGTCTATTATAAACGTAGGAGGTAGGTGGTATAGGTTTGGTTCGATAAGCGGTAATCGTTTCGTCGTGTCGAATGTATTCCGGTGGGTGACCGTAACCCACAGTGGTGTTCCATGGCAGGTTGCCACTGCAGCGCAACACAACCGCGGTTCACCTGCCGCACTAACGCTATTGTAACTCTAGATTTACACGAGCTATTTCCGTTGCCTACATCACAGGCCACCTTTTCAACGTCAGCGTACACGTGTCATCGGCCGCCATCATCGACTGGTCGTAACGTTTATTCGCTTCGGTCGTGGTGGCCTATTATTTGAATTGTAGTTTTTTGAGACAAAATCTGAGTTCTCCTCGTATATCGAGAATGTTACGTCATAGCGTTTAGTTTGGACTTTGTACTATGAAGGTGGAATGCGTTCCGAACGCCCGTAATAATATTAAAAGGATTGTGTTGAGGGTAAGCCAAGTAGGCTGATTATCTGGGGTATAAGTACAAAACTCTGACACGTAGTTTCCATTTTTTTTATAAATGCACCAAGCGTTTTTCAACATACAGCAACATTATTCTTCTTCCTAGCATTTTCCTATTTATTTTTTTAGTTTTGGTGTCACGTTTTAAGTCAATATGAATTGGGTGATTAGAATTACCTATATTTACAAATAGGGATTGTATTTAGTACAGTCATTAGCACAAAGCGTTTCTGGAGTAGAGTAATTTAAAATCGATTTATCTAGATATCATTTTAAACGTTAAAGTTCACCAGAATCATTCAGCAACCGTATAATGTCAAAATTGATTTATAGCTCTAATACCGAATGTGCCCGTTTATTAGCAGGAGCGATCTCGCATTATGTGCACTCGCGCCAGAACGAAACGTCTTCCTGGTTTCACAGTGCTTGGCCCAATTGCCTTTGAGACCGGGCCAAGAATACGGAGAAAGCATGATACCTATGAGTTATAAAATGAAAACTCCTGTCGTAAGTGTCACAAGAGTTTCCTGCGACATATATCATCACTTAAATTCGCTAGTTTGTTTTTGAATATCCATTTGTTAGTGGTATTTCGTAGCGCCTTTAAAATTAAACGTGCGAAACAAACAAACTTATTAGGTATGTCGTCAGTAAACAAGAGCAGGGCAGATATACTGTTTCCTTTCTAGTGAACTTTTCAAATATGTATTATATTAACTAATTGTGCAGCAGTTTTCGCTCACAACTTTCTTCCTACAGAACCAAATAAAATAACGTTCAAAATCTATTCCTAAAATAAAGCGTTCCAGTGCTTACATATGTAAATACGGAACGATTGGAACATCCCAAAGTGAAAATATGAACTTTACAAATCTCGATCCTAAAGTCTGACCGGCTTTACTCATTTCTTTCAGGTCCTCCTAGCAGAGCTTCGGGACACAGAGTATTATTATGCCGTTAAATGTCTAAAGAAAGATGTCGTACTAGAAGACGATGACGTCGAATGCACATTGATAGAGAGGAAAGTTCTGGCACTTGGCACTAACCATCCCTATCTGTGCCATTTATTTGCCACTTTTCAAACTGATGTGAGTAAACCAAATATAAATCACAATATCCAAGGAGAATATTTTGACATTTGAAGTGACCTCGTTACTACTTATTAAACCAACTGTAGAATCTACAAATAATTTGTGAACTCTAGAACGTTTTAATATGAATTTCCAAATGTTTCTTCATGCTATGTAGTTGGGGAGGTACACAAAAAGAAGAACATACAGTATATGAATTTATAGAGCAATATTTATTTTACAATATGAAGAAAATAAAATCTGTAAACAAAACGCTTCTGAACTTTGAGATACAGCGTGGGAGATTCGTTATTTATTATCTCATGGGATTCGACTAAAAGTGTAATCTTTATTTATAGTCCCATCTGTTCTTCGTGATGGAGTACTTGAACGGCGGTGACCTGATGTTCCACATCCAGCAGAGCGGGCGGTTCCCGGAGGCGCGGGCGCGGTTCTACGCCGCCGAAATAGTGTCAGGGTTAAAATTCTTACACAAGAGAGGAATCGTTTATAGGTATCGTACACTCTACATCAAAAGTATTAGAATACCAACTCTACATAACTATAACAGGCAATATTTATAGGTATCAATCTGTCACCGCTAACAAAGAAAGATCTATAAGGTAATACCCATGTACGCACATATTTAAAAAATGCACATTATTTTTCTTTGCCCTCGCTCAAATGCAGAAATAATTTAGACACATTCTACACAAATTGGCTTGGTTTCTTGTGCTTCAATTTATGTTGATCGTGAGTTTATTATTTCTTCATTCATTTTCACTGTGAGCTTAGCAATATAGTAGTCATACATATGGAATAAACAGTAGATAGGTTAACATTTCGAAAGGTCAAAGGGGCCGAGGGTCAAACCTCGGTGTCTTCATTGGACACCACTGTAGATCCTGGCTTACAGGAGTAGCAGTGGTGGGAGTGTGTGGCGGGCCTAGTCCCATAAAGAAAAATTTCGAAAGGTGAAATGTGTAATCAAATCCTATCCTACAACTGAAGTCTGGCCATTAGCAAATGTTCAATGATTGATGAATGTGTGTAAACAAGTAGTAACTGAAATGGCGCTTGAATGTTTCTAATGGCGTGGTTCATTGTTGTTTTCAGGGATTTAAAGCTAGACAACATTTTATTGGACTTCGAAGGTCACGTTCGCATCGCCGACTTCGGTATGTGCAAACTGCAAATATACTTGGACAAGACAGCTGATACTTTCTGTGGAACACCAGATTATATGGCACCTGAGGTAAGAGGAAGAAGTGGTATTGGGTAGTGCCAATAACCAATAGGGTTTTAATAATCCCAATAATGTATCGCTTCTATGGTTAACACGTTCAATCTGTATTATTCGGTCAATTGATAAGCTACTACTAGGTACTATATACTACTACTCAATCACGCCAGAACGGCTGAACAGATCTGGATGAAATTTGGGACAAGGATAGATTATAGTCTGGAATAGCACATAGGCTACTTTTTATCCCGGTAAAATGTATGGTTCCTGTGGGATAGATTTGTTTTATTTTTTTATGGAGCAGTTTGGATATTATGGTAGTTCCTTATTTACAGATAATCAAAGGTCTCAAATACAACCAGGCAGTGGACTGGTGGTCGTTCGGCGTGCTGTTGTACGAGATGTTGATTGGACAGAGTCCGTTTAGCGGGTGCGACGAGGACGAGCTGTTCTGGTCCATCTGTAACGAGATGCCCTCCTACCCGCGCTTCCTATCGCACGAGGCTCTCACCATATTGACAAGGGTACGTTGCAAGGCGCAAAAGGTTAGGTACCTCTAGGCGGTACCGCAGCCCATCACAACATTTTTTGCACTTAAAATCGTGGCTGCTAGCGCCATCTCTGGAGCGTTTAGGGACCCAAACCTTTGCTTGAATTTTCCAATTTATTTTGAACTTTTTTGATTGTAACCTCATTCAAACAATTACGAAAAATCTCAAGTTACGCTTACTAACGAATAGCATGTTTTTGTGAAATATAATTTTTTGTCGTCGTCTTCTCTATAGTAAAAAAAATAATTTTCCAAATCGGTCCATAAATAACGGAGATATAGAGACATAAAGGAGAGAGACATAAAAAAAAAAAAATAACCGAATTGAGAACCTCCTCCTTTTTTTTGAAGTCGGTTAAAAAAGGACAATAGGCTATAGGGCAAAATAAATAATTTCTCAAAGTAGATCATTTATTGAACATGTCTGCGCAGTTGTTGGACAAGGATGCGCGGACGCGTCTGGGTGGCGCGGAATGCATGCACGGCGACATCAGGGAGCAGGAGTTCTTCCACCCGCTGCATTGGGACCGCCTCGAGCGGCGCGAGCTTGAAACTCCGTTCAGACCACGCGTGGTATGTAACCATTACAACAATAATCACCCTTTATTGGTATGTAGCGACCACTTCAACCACGCCACAAGCTACACAGAGGGCGCTGAAGACGACATTCAGAACAATAAACATTTCTCAAAACAATCCTGAATCGTGTTATAAGAGTGTTCGGAGCACGTAACATATTATATACAAGATCCCGACAATAATCGTCACGGGCATAGCGGCCGCCCCGCCAGGCATACCACCCGTCTAGCTGGAAGATGTTCCCTTTACCGCCAAATGTGTACAATTAATGACTACCGTTTAAACAGCTAAGTATGCAAGGAATATCAACACAGCACTAGTCCCCGGTGACATCATCAGCGCATTTTATTGACGTATGAGCGTCTTCCAGCTGTTATCATAGCTGCTATGATCAAACATATCGGTACTGCTGTCTCGTTATACCTACTTACAATAAAGTTGTGTATATATAATTTATGTAATACCATTTAAAATGGACGCAAAACATTTTATAAATATGGTGTTGTGTGCCGTGCGTGGGTAGCATTTGCTCCAACCGCATGTGGAACCATAGTCCAGGCTTAGAGTAAGGATCTTTACTATATACTGTGGCCCAGGTCTTCGTTGTTATTTGCGGGCAATTTTTCCAAAAACCTCAAAATAAGTGAAATCTCTCGTGTTAATTATTAAGTTCTTTTGATGATGGTCTATATTTGTTAACAGCGTCATCCTATGGACACCCAATATTTCGACCGCGCGTTCACCGGCGAGCGGCCGCGGCTCACCGCGGTGGAGCCGCACGTGCTGCGCTCCATGGACCAGGAACCCTTCAGAGGGTTCTCCTACACCAATCCGAATACAACGGACCGATAAATTCGACCTTAAGGCCATTGGTGCTGGCTGAAATTCCCTTGTTTCCTGAGCCGAGGAGTTTGATAGACAACGATGTTTACTCGTCGGCTGGATTGATTGTTGTAACGTCCCGCTGGACGATAATTATTGGCAGTAAAAAGTATTTTCAGATTATTGAACGTAGAGAAATAATATAACTTTTCTAAACTGGAATTAGATTCCTAAACATCCTGCCTGGACATAAATATGTGGACATGCCTACTGTGTTGTGGGTATATTAAAGAGCATAAAATATTTGAGTAGATTATCAATAATAAAACCAGTATAATGCATATCATTAAATGATCTGAACTGTAGAGTAACGTGTCTGGTACACGGATTGTATTGTATGGAATATTTATGTTGTAATTAAAGGTGCAGGCTATCGAGCCAAACAGTTATTTCTAACTTCTAGGTATTATACCAAGGTATAATTGTTAATACCTACATAATTTTAAATTAGTTGTAACCTATCGTTTAATTTTTATAAAATCAGATATTTCCTGGTTTTTTATAAAGAGTGATAGAAAATCCTATACACTGAACCTATCCTTGACTTTAATTTTATTTTGTATAGACTACTGTACTTCGAATTGGGTTTTAAATGTGCTTTTATATTTGATTTTTTTAATTTTATTGAAGTCCTAAAAATAGATAATTACTGTACCTATCTCTATAATTAGTACAACTTTGACGACGACTATTCTCGTCGTTGACATATTGTATGTATTCAAAATCGCATATCAAGATTTTTAACCAAATATTCTGTTCGGATTTTAAATAAATTGTTTGTGGGATATAATAAAATTACGATAAGTAAGTATTCAAGTGTTTGATTTATTACGAAAACAACATACTTATATAGATAAAGAAACACATACGTTGATGCAAATAAAAGAGTCCTATGAAAATATGCCCAACAAGTAGTTGATAGGGAACCATGAGATATACATTATGGCAATAATTCTTCTGTGTAATGCTATCCTTCGTTTTTCTTCTTCTTTCTTTCTTTCGTTTCGAAATGAAATGCGATTAATTAAAAAAGAATCTGAATATAGCCTCACCCACAACTTACTGGGTATTTGGCCATGTCAAGTAATTAAAAGCAAATATCACATTATACATTTTATAATGGATGTGACATGAAGATTTGAAAATTCATAGAAAATCGTGGAACGGAATGGACAGGCGTCAATTTGCGTTTAGTTATGTCAATTGTCTTGTCTTCTGTCAAATTTATTTGTTGTGGAATTACTGTATAGGTTATGCTATGTTGGATTGTTTTTGAATTTGGTTTATTTTCTCGATTATCAATCGTAATTGTTTAGCAAGTGTTGTCCAGAGTGTTGGTGTAGTACATTATATAAGACATGGTAAGATTTTGTATTGATATTTGTGTATACACAAAATTATGGTGTAAAATCTAACTTCCTAACCATGTTACCTGCTTGCTAGCTGACTCCCATTATACGTTTTGGACAATTTTACACGTTAATTTAACAAAGTATGGAAAATACACCCTATTTATTTATATGATCTGATTCCGCGATAGAAATATTTAAAAAATTACTTGTTTTATCCAATTATTTTGTACACAACAAAAATGATATATTATGTACCTACTTGCAGAAATTGAATTATCAAATATATCCCAATTGACACGTTTTTGCCTACAACGAAAACAGAAATGCCATTACATAAGTATCTATGTTTATGTATTATACATTATTTGCTTTCTCATATAAAACCATAAAGGCCATAAATAAACAAAATTTTATTTCTTTCAGGCTCGCAATGCAGAGAAAGCTATGTAAGTAGATGTTCAGTTGCAGATTTAGAAACTGAACAATTCATATGCAATTATATATTAATAGAAAGCATTTGGATATGTACTATAAATAACTAAAAATTTTTATAACAGGACCACGCTGGCCCGTTGGCGCGCCGCACAAGTGCAAGAGGCAGGAGGCCAGCGTGAAAGACGGCCATACCTCGCTTCAGAGTGCAACGATCTACCACAAGCTGAGAAATGGAGACTGCAGATTGTTAGAGAAATAGCTAAAAAAGTTGCACAGATACAAAATGGTAAGTAATTATGTTACAGTTACAGCTTGAAGTGTGATTATACCTAGGTTTAGCCTCATCTTACCATTCTGAACGTAAATCAAACATGCCAGGTCATGCTGAATTATAAAGTTGTGGCTGGCTAAACAGGTCTAACCATTCCTCCAAATTTAAATATAACAAGATTATATTGGAATGTGCATACATATGGTATGGCCACATGTGTACACATGCTCAATTTTTATTTTTAAAATGTTCTGCATGTACGCACTGTGGGACTTATCATATGTATTTGTCCTATTTTTATGATTTGCCAAATACTTTATTAGTTTTTAAGGATGTTATATAAAGTTATTGGTAAACACATTTCAAAATTTTTACATTCAACTTTTTCAAACAAATCTATGTGGCTATGACTTGACTTACAAACAATATTTCAATACAATAAATATGTAAAATTTGGGCTCTACTAATTTATTTTTAAATAAAATTCCATAATGGATGATAGTGAAGTACTGAGAACGCCTTCTATTCGAAGTGCACCAATAGAACCTAGTGTAGATAATCCTGCTCCTGAAGATGATGTATCACCTGCTGAAATATCTAAATCGCCGTCCATGCAATCACCTCACATCCTTCAACCACCAGTAAGCCCACAATTCAGCATAGGTGCAACGGCAACAGCAAAACCCTCTGCTGATATTTCCAATAAAAGCATCAAAAGTGCGATGTCACCCAAAGTTGAACACAGAAGCCCTAAAACACTTAGCATCAAATCCGATACTGTAGAACGAGCTATTGTAGATGCAGTTTCTAATCTGGAACCTCAAGGAAAATCTTTAAGCGACCATGTTGAAGAGCTGACCGAGTCTGTTAAGCTATTGACCCAGGATGTAGATCCAGAATCCAATACCCTGACAAGCAATATAGATAAAATAGCCACAATGAGTAAAGTGCTCACTAGCGAAGCAAATGCGTTAAGGCAGTCCATTCGAATTTTGACTGAAGACATAGCCCGTACTAAACAAGAGCTATGCTACTGCGGCAAGGAAGTAGACGTCAATTTCCCATACCACCTGTTTTTGCTAGAAATGGTCATTAACAAAATCCACATGAAGTGTGAATGTTTCGATATCGACTATAACAACCTAGTGATCTCATCACAATTTCTAGGGAAGCAACCTATTATATTATACGATCAGTCCTTCGGCAAAATCGAAAATTTCAACAAACTAAACGTTGGAAAGTCGACTCTGTTCGCCATGACTTACGACAAAATATGCAGTATAGACGAATTTGAGATAGTATTACAGTTGACGAAGCAACCTCCGTGTTCCACGTGCGTTACGAAGATAGCTGAGACTCGTATGGATTATACGGCTGAGTTTATTACATTGCGCGAAGAATTGTGCAAAAAATGGACCGAAGAGCAGCCAACAGATAATATATTGTGTACTACATCAACACCACTATCTAAGAATATGTATTATTTGTCGTGTGGGGACAGCGAGAACACAGACTCTATAGGCATCATCGAAGTCACCGTTCGAATGTCATTCTTAGGCAAAGAGATAACCACAGCATTTTGCGCCAATCCTAAACCACAAGGAACATCCTTTTTACTAAAAGAAGATAATGGCATGACGATGTATTCTTGCCAAAGAGTGGAAATGGACGACCAGGGCAAAATACTATTGGATGAAGGTATTATGTCTAAGAAAAGTGCACCACCGTTGGCCAGTCCCCTGCCCTCTAGGAGAGGTGAAAGTCCGCCATCGCAAATTTCTAGCGTGGTTTCAAGAAGATCTTGCGATCCAGCGCCATATTACAACAACAATAATTATGGTAAGTGGCATTATTAATATTTGTGTTTCACCTATAACCTAATATTCACTGTACCTACTAAGTACAAATAAAAAAAATTTAATCATTTATAGATGGACTATCAAAATACGATGAAATATACACAAAGATGAATACCAACGAATTACGAATAAGGGTCCCAAAAAGTACAAGGGTGGAAAGAATCGGGAAATATGATAAAATTGAAGAGCTCTGTACGTGTGAGAGCACACCTTACAATACAGGAGAACAAATACAGTTCGAGCTGCCGAAGGATTTCTCTTCTCCAGATAAAACTTACAGTTCAAACTTGAAGTACACATGTAGAGGTATGGATAAGCCGCTGGACCGAAAAGACAGAAAAATAATAAATGTAACACCCACAAACTGCCCCGTTCCAGTGGATATGCAAAAACTGTTGCATCCTAACAAAGACGTTTTTTTACTGAAAATCGGTAAGAAATTGGAAACGAAAGATAAGAAAACGGACCTCGAAATAGAACTCGTTACCAATAAAGCACCTTCTGAAAAACTTATGGAAAATAATAATATTTCTCAGCAATGCAGTGCTGGTGATATAAAGAGGTCACCACAAAGAGGAGGGAAGAAAGGGAAAGGCAAAGATGCCAAAGATAAAGGAAAGGGGAAAGGCAAAGGTGCCAAAGAAAAAGGGAAGGGGAGAGGCAAGAAGCAAAAAGTCAAAGGAAAGAAGTGAACAACATCACATTTTATCATAGAAATACTTATATCAGCATGTTAAATTATTTACGCTTTATTGGCAATCATAATATTATTAGAAGAAGAATCAAAATTGTAATTTCGATGCTGGGTTCGCACTGGGTTCGAAGCATAACAGATATTTTATAAAATTTACAAAACACTCAAAATCTACATGTGTCACTTCTCGCTAGCAATTAAACAATACTCATCAGATAATTGTTTCGTATGTAGTTTGTATGACATGCACATTATAAACCTGTAAGTACCTAATATATAGAATTATATCTATTCTTATCTACATTGCTTATAATAATATTATCTTCTTAGCCGGTCTTGGCGAGTTCCGCATTCGCGACCTGAATGACGAGATCAACAAGCTGATGCGTGAGAAGCGGCACTGGGAGGTGCAGATCAAGGCGCTGGGCGGGCCCGACCACGCGCGCGTCGGGCCTAAGATGTTGGACCAGGACGGCAAGGAGGTCCCAGGGAACAGGGGGTACAAATACTTCGGAGCCGCTAAGGATCTACCAGGTATGATGAGTGCCTTTATAACGGTTGTAGCAGTCAAACTCAATTTGGTACAAGCTAGATATTGCTGTCGCGTTATTTTGAACAGTCCAACCGTTAATTAAGTTATGTTTCATTTACAATACCATGACAATATAAGACCATTGATGAATTAGATTCATGGTAGTTTCTTAAGCAGCAATCTAGGGATTAGGCCTGCTGAGAATCACTCATATTATTTTAGTTATTTCTACTTGATGCTGGTATAATACCTACTTCATACTATGGTTATAAACTTTTGAGAAAGTATCCTAAATTATTTTTAACCATTGTCAGGTGTCCGAGAGTTGTTTGAGCAAGAGCCGCCGCCGCCGCCGCGGCGTACGCGCGCAGACCTCATGCGGGACGTCGACGCGGACTACTACGGGTACAGAGACGACGACGACGGCCTGCTGCTGCCGCTAGAACAAGAAGCTGAAAAAGAAGGTACACACACATCTCCAAAATTGCGATGGACCAACATTTGTAATGTCTAGTTATTTTTGGAAATAATTACTATTTGAACAAACGAATTTAAATATGTCCATTCCATTCGCTGTATGCAATCCAAAGGTTATTGAGCTAAAGAATAGTAATCAACTCTATAAAAAAAAATAACGTTCCAAAAAATAAAAACGACCCAATTTGTTTACTAGCAAGCGATCGGAATTTATCCAGACCCGTAATTTTAATATTTTTACAGCAATCGCGCGAGCCGTGGCCGAATGGAAGCAAAATAAGGAAGAGAATAAAGAACAAGACATACCTGAAGAGGAAAATATATATCCTGAAGATGTGAGTAGTTTTTTTTGGAGTTCGCCTGGCGCTGCGTGTGTGGACCTACTTAGGATTTAAAAGACCATTGAGTTCCTGACATAATCCCTACCTTTTTTCTTAACTTTGATCGACGGTATCGAAACTTAGACATAGGCACTTTTTAGTATATCCATCTATAGTATTTGAAAAAAATATATAACGGGCTTGCATCTGTACCTTAATTTAAAAAAAGATGCCATTGTCTATTTGGACGTCACTGAAGCCAGTGTTTTTTAAAATCTCAGATATTTCTTGTGTACACATAACCTACTGGACCGATTTCAACAGGGAATTCACTTGATAGCTTTAAGTTAGACCTAAAAGATAGAGTATATACCATCACATTATGACCATGGGGGGGTTGAGTTGCATAGCAAAATCGATGGTTACGAGGGCGGATATTATATGTATCGTAACAATCACTCGAGTTCTTAAAATGTTTTCTTCGGCTTAGGAGTATTTCTTTAACATTGTTAAACCAATTAAACTTCGTGTATTCATTTCTTTTCAGCCGGACGATAAGAGAATACAAGAAGATGAAGACGGCGAGCCCAAGCAGGTGGTGACATCCCACGTGGCGGTGCCCTCACAGAAAGACATCGAGGAAGCGCTGCTCAGGAGGAAGAAGCAGGAGTTACTAGAGAAATACGGTTGCTTAGATGTCAAAATGGAAGAGAGCTGACGGAAATAGCTTGTAAGAATAATTAAACAGATAAGCTTATTTTTACACTTTGTTTAATTTTGTCAACCACAAAGATTTTCGGACATATTGGAACTCTGTTTTACAACAGCTGATGAAAAAAATGTCAAGAATCTAGCTAACATAATTATCGTGGATTATCTTGTCATAGAAATATGCAAGAATAATTAAATGGGTTTACGTTCGCCTCTCGCTCTTTTCATAAATTTGTATGGTGATATATATAATCTAAAAACATACGTGTTGTTTCACATTACTTTTTATTTCCGAACTATTTCTTTATTTGGACAACAGGTTCATCTAAAGCAAAATATACACAATATTAAGTAATTATATGTACGTATATCCACTGCGCTGGTAAACCACTGTTTTTAACATTGGAGACTAACTTGATATTTCATAGGCTGACCGACAGTCTATGAGATTTAGAAGTATTTTTTTAAATATTGATGTACGGCAACATTTGCAATTGTCAATTTAGTATCCAAGATTTAAATCCAGAACCCGGTTATATCATATTACTACTATGTGATAAGTTATCCTGAATCCCCTAAAATAAACGATACATTTAGTAAAGGAACAATTGAGGTTCGATGGACGTTAATGAAATGAAATCGATCCTACATATGTTAGGTTCAAATATTATGCATATTTAGTATGATTTTACGATAAATGAATGTTTTGCAAAATGTACCTAATACTGGATTTATGATATAATTTAGAACTCAATATTTTGCAGCTACTCTAAAATAAGTACAAAATCAGGTGTTTTATTGAACGCAGTCGTTTAGCAATAACTAACATCGGACAACATGTTTACCTATACAAATAAGGAATGTACAAACTTAATATTAACGAATGCTGAGAATGAAGATATCCTAAATCATTTTAATCAACATTCAAATATACACCTAGGCTACGGATAAATCGAGCTAAAATTCAGCGCTGAGAGTCCCGCTCCATTGTGGCAGGTGAAAGTGAACCGTATGTGCCAGGCCGCTAGGTCCAGCTGAATATTTTGGGTGGAAAAAGCGCAGTTCGATTTTCCGAACAAAAATTCCACTCCGAATTTCATCTCTTCAACAGTCTATCTAAATACCAATAATGGCGACGTGACGTTTCATAGGTTCTCCCATCGGGCCTCGCCGCCAAAATTGTTTACAGACATTGGATGTTAAATAGATTTACCTAAATTTATAGACGTTTTATAACTTTATCAAACGTCATATTATAGTAGTGCGTAAAGCAAATCTCTTGTGCGCAGCACTATGTGACGTTAGATAAAGTTATATAACATCTATACACTTTAGTTTTGACTATGTTTCTTCTGATCGTGGCACAAACATATTATTTATTGAATAATAAGAAACATCTATCGAGTAACTTTAAAAATATAAAAAAAAACCTTCGTATACTTAGAACATCTTCAATACGTAGATACATAATAAGCGAATTTTAATTAATCTTTCTTTTTAAAGATTAATTTATATTTCCATATACTCAAGTATATTATGTAATAACTTTGATTTCTATCATATCTATCAGCTCTCCTGGTATTTTATAATTTAAAACACACAGTTTATAGTAATATAAAGATACTTGAATTTACTAGAACGAAGCTAATATTCTTAAGTAACGCCCACAAATTAAAGAATAATATACAGGGATAATAGAGTATGTTTACAAAGATGCGAGATACATCATCCAGCGATTTGCACATAGTAAATGCAATTTTAGACTTTACTGTAATTATTATAACGATCACGATCATATAATAACGTTTTGTTGAAGATTTATGTGCGTTGCTCCAAACGCCTTCATTGAGTTTACCCCTTAATAATATTTTATGCACCATGCATTCCGATTTACATATTTATAATAATAACTATATTAAACTGGACTAAAATATCTTAACTCAAAACCAACCACTATACTGAGCCCTTAGTATGAGCTCTGAATGTATTCCTTCGTACATTTCAGATCGGCGTCTCTAGCGAAAACGCACAGCTTTACCAGTAAATCGATTCGATCGATTACTCGATCGGTATTTGAACCGTCAAAACTCGTACTAAGCTCACAGTTAACAATAGACAATATACATTTCAAATGTTTTGAACATAACAAGCTCTGACTGGGTTGTTTTATTTGAACAATTCTATACTATATAAACCCTGCAACTACAAAATAACGTAAGAAATAATGGAAGATTTAAACAACACTATTGCAGTGTTGTGGCGTTTATTCATGAACATCTATTGCAAATTACTACAATTTATGCTACAAGTCTTGTCGATGCTATATTTATTAATTAATATTAAAAACTTAGACGAAGAAATAATAAACAGAATGTCGCGAACAACATTGAACCACAAAAAAACAATCTGATTCGTGTCGTACACGCGAATTACGTCCTTACGTACACGCGGTACTAGACAAATTGGCGTGGGGTTTTTTGTGCTTCAATATGTTAGCGACACTTCGTCTATATTATTTCTTCGTCTGAGATTAACAAGTATAACAGCTAAATCAGACGCAATACGCTGTTTCGAAATGTGATTTTGTTAATTGATCTTTCATTGGGACTAATCAGATAAGTTTGAACTGTATGCATTTACAGTAAGAGTTCAAATCTAGTCTTGCTATAATTCTTAGCTTAGTTTAGCGAGTATATCGTACTTAAACAATATACTATCACAAAGCTCCAGTCCAATATTACCGTGTGCGACACGGTTGCACACCTCACTGGCACCGTTCACATCGTCAATCGGGCTCAGGGGATCCCGACTTAAGCGATACCGGTAATCGTGATACTTGGGTCACGCAGTATAAACAGCGGCGATACAATAAAAAAAAATCTTATTTGTTGGAATTTTCACTGAAGAGTAGATTATAAGAACAGTGATAGCCATATTAGTAGAACGCTTGCGTCGGTAACAAGGATTCGCACCTCTGGGATTTCTAGATTTCATCTGTGAATCTCATTTTTAACCATGATGATAATTTCCTAAACGTTGAAAGAAATAATCGTGAGAAAATTCGCATGTCTGAGAGAACCCCTCGAAAGACGTGTGAAGTCCGCCAACCCGCACTGAGGGGCCGATATTATTATATAGACGATAAAGTTGATTTCACCTAATGGATAGATTCACTTATAAAATATTAATAAACGCAACACCTAATAAAACGGTAGCATTAGTATGTAATCCAACAAAAATAATGTAAAATATTTTAAAAGTTAGCAAGTAGGTCATATATTTCATGTTTATGTTTGAGTTAAATGTGTATGTGTTTTTTTACAAAGACGGCAAAATCAGTAATATGACACTATGCACTTGGTACATGTTGGTGTTTTTTGGGCATATCAACTTAATAACCTACCAATGGAGATCTTAAAATATTTTAAATCTAATATGTGTTGTCTGTGATTGAGACCAAACTGTTTAAGACTGGAATAGATTCTGTTGCTTGGCGTCGTTCTCGAAGTCGGTCCACGCGTTGTTCAGTTCCATGAATATCATTTTAGCTAGGTTCTCGTTGGTGGTTCCCATTTGCTGTGGGACAAATTGTTTTTATTACCTTTAGCTACATACTTACGACTTATTGTATAATTCCACAATCACGAAAAAAACTTTTCCTGCTTTTAGCGTCGAACATCAACATAATATATGACAAGCACGGTGCATTTTTTTACGAACACATCTCCATGTTAAAGGATATTCGAGATGACAACGATTATTATAAGTATTGTTTTTCAGATTTTACAGATGCAACAACATGGATGTTTAAACGCCAGTCTTAAAATAAAGAAGCTCATTCAAATTTAGAATTAATTTACCGGATCATCGTCATGACGAAATAGTAACGTCGCGCATCGTAGTACGCCATCCACATGATTTGACACACGACAGAGACAAAAGTATGCGCAAAAAGGTAACTCGCGTTCCGAAGGGTTAAAACAATGTTACGTAATACTTGAACGCTCCCATAGTTCCGTCCTTCTCCCTCGCGAGCTTATGACGCTGTAGTATCTCATACCTTATCGGGGTGCACGGCGAGGCAGGCCCGCCGGTAGTTCCGCTTGACGTCGGCGGGCGACACCAGCTGCGCCATGTCGCAGCGCGTCCAGCGGCACTCGTCCCACACCACCGAGTGCAGCGAACACAGCAGCGCGCGAATGTTCGCCTTCTTGCCCTCCGTCTGACAAACAATAATACTAGTACTGGGGCTACTTACGCTTCCAATTGACAGATCTCGGTCATTCACGCACATGACGTCATATGGCAATCATTTTGTTTAGGGGGGCAAGTTTTGTGAGATTTACGTAGCTTACATTAGAATAATTAAATAATACAGTCTTGAGGGGGGGAGGGGGGAGGGAATTACACCATTACGCCTCCACCCCCTGCCGGAGCGAGCCCAGTATACAATACATAAATAGATTTTAAGATATTGAACATCTGACTCATGACACCTCGACTCGGGTACACACAATCTCCTGCTGATCACAATAAGTTAGTTCCTTTCAGGATTCCCGGACGTTTAGCGCAGAAGGCAGGGTACCAACTAAGCTAATCAGATCGTGAAGAGTACAAGATTAATATTTCACATACCCATTCATATATTCTCAGTTTCTCAGGGTCCATGTCTCGCGCCATCTCCACTTTCCGCATCGCGTTCATGGTCCTCGGACCAGATTCCTTCTTGCTCGCAAAGTCGTAACCTTGGCTTCCGAGCAAGTCGCCGAAAACGTCCATCGGCTTCTTCAGTTTCTCCTCAGCCGGGGTTTTGGCTGGCTCAAAATGTGCTCGACTGGAATAAATAAAAGTGATACTTCATATGATACTTTCATCGGCGGACGATATCCACTGCTGGACTTCGACCTCCAGGCCTTAAGGCCCTTCGCCACTGGCATACACCAGCTTCTTGAGATGTGTATGAGGGGGGTCATAGGTCCGGTCCACCTTTAGTTAGTCGCCGATAAGAATGGACAAGTGCCAACATAGTGATGGCAGACTGCCCTCCCGGCCACCCCCCGCCTGCGTGCATCACCTCTTTACCCTACATAAACTACGCAACACCTTGGGAGCAGGAACTTGTAATGTCGTAACGCCATCGACAATCTGGGGGGGGGGGGGGGGGGGGGGGAGATGGAGGACGCTAACATTACCAAAACGCTTCGTAAATAGGATTGTGCTTGCGGTACAGTTGAGCGGGAAACCTGGGAACTGATTAGGTGTATGTTAGCTACTAACTTGTAATCGGGCTGGTGTGCGGGCGAGCGTGCCGGCGTGTGCGCGTGGTGCGCGGGCGACGCGCGCGGCGTCACCAGCGGCGTGGAGCCCGGCGCGGCGCTGGGCGTGGGCGTGGGCGTGGGCGCGGAGCCGGGCGTGGGCGTGGGCGCGCCCGGCTCGCCAAGCGCGCCGCCCAACGCGCCCAGCTCCGCGAACGGATCTTTTGGCCCAGACTGTTCCAGGGGAACGCTTTGTGGTCGACCTGTTAAAACAGAAACATTGGATGTCGAATAAATGTTCGTTTGTGTCTCGAAAAGTATTTATTGATAGACGCATGTATCAGGATTCGAGAATGAGTGAAAATTTAACAATGTCAGAATATACATTCATGTACCTATAGCTGCAAACATGCCATCTTGTCAGGCACCATGCAAACGAACTGAATTTGTATTGCAAGCTACTTTCAAAATTGCAGTTGCGATTTTGATGGAGTTTGCAGCTAGCTTGCAGTCCTAATAAAAATCTGTCTGCATAATTAGCCTATAATTTTAAACTATAGTATAACTTAGAGATGGTTTATATTATTTTGTAATACCCTAACCTACTTTATATAAACAATTATGATTATTTTCACACATGCAATAGATCTGTTAAGTAATTTAATGAACGTTTATATTACCGGTATCTTCCTGCACGAGTTGGGGTGTAAGCACAGGCTCCTGCTTCGGCAGCGGGTCGTTGAGCCCGAACGGATCGAAGTTGAGAGGATCGCTCGAGGTCACGTGACGGTTGGCATCAATAGTATCCGTGGGAGGCGGTGGTATGTCACCGAATATAGATTCAGATGCAAATGGCTGTAAAATTTTGTTTAATCATCTAAAATATTTTTTCCCCTATTTTCGACCAGAATAATTGAATAGATGGAGAGATGCATGATCGATGACAAGAATATGTGTCGTTTCATAAAGTCAAATAATTTAATTGATATAAGTCCTCTACTAGCACAAGCAGGCATCCGTCACTCGTCGATCCTACCGCGATAACTATCTACAGCGCGCCGAAAACCGGTGCTATTATAAAGTCAGGGGCTACAACGCTCTTGCATGAGATAGGGTTACACGATAAAAAGAGAAGCACATAGTTTGGTATTAATACTTTTGAACATGCAGCGATGTGCGGACTGGGCTGTATTTTATTGAATTTAAGTAAGTTTTGCTATTTATGCAAATGTCTTTGCGGAGTGAAATATCCGTTGGTAAGGACAGACAACGTGTCACAGTTTTTCGCACAAGCCTTAGCTAAATTGATGGGGATGGGGAACAATAATTATTGAATATGAACAGTAATCATATAAAATTTCTATGCTTTAATGTACGCACCTGAGTATTCTCCGTGGCTTGTCCACTCAGGAAATCACCAAAACTATCGTCCGTCGGCTTCTCCATCAATCCAAAGAAATCGAACGAATCGCCCGTCTTTAGTGCAGGCTCCTTTTTCAACTGCGTAGGCGCAGACACCGGCGCTGGCGAGGAGATAATGTTCAAGAAGTCCACGGTGTTGTCGGTGTCGTCCTGTTGGGGGAGCGGCACGGGCGGCGGGGGGCGGTGGGGCGCGCGCGCGGGCCGGGGGGGCGGCGGGGAGGGCGGCGCGGCCGGCGCGGGGGGGGCGGCCGGTTCCTTCGGCGGGTACTCTGCTGTCACTGTGTAATCATTTTGATATTACTACTTCTCATAATCAAGTGGATAGTACAACACAATAAAAACCATTTAAGCATCATCTAGTTTAATACTACTTCTACTAAAATAATATATAACTCTATTGGTGTTATCAGTAATACTTGTAGTGTTTTGAGATGAAAATAGTGCAATGCGTATGTACAGAATAGAAATTAATGTGTTATAATCACGTGTTTATATAAAGAGGTCTCAGCCTAGTTAGGCTAGAATAAGTTCTCTTCATTTCATAATTCCCACTTTTCCAGACCTCGGAATATACGTTTTATCCGAGTGTGGTGTTGTTATAACATTAACCTGGCGGTCCTCCTCGCATTGTAACATCTTTAACGGGCAGTCAGAAGTCAAATAAATATCGATAAATGATCTTATAAATTACCTGTAGCCCAACTTGTACGGCTTTAGCTGTTGTCTTGGTTTTAGCTTAGCTTTAGTTTTAAGCTTTAGCCTTGTTCTATAGACTTTTAAACTTAAAGTTCGTCATGTTTGACTCATATCTAAGGCCTCAGCCTCGAATTTAGCGGGCAGCGGGGCGGCGGCGGCGCGGGACCAGAGCTCGTTGGCCGGCGCGCGCCGCTGTTTTCGAGAACCGGTCCATTTGATTTTACGCATAAGATCCTGCCGCCGCCGCCGCCCCGCTGCCCGCTAAATTCGAGGCTGAGGCCTAATTAGAAGCTTTTTATATTTTAAATATTGTCTGTACAACCTACCAACTCTTGAAATAATTGACGCTATTTTTGTTGGACTTGGTAGTAGTGAGTTTAGGATCTAATTTCGTGCATAATTAAATATAAATCTAAATGGTATAAAACGGTGACATGAATATTATTTGTGCGGATGACAACACTACACATACATGTACTTGTCCGCGGCACCGCTCCAGGATTGTTGCGGAGACAGGCTGTATAAATACATACACAAATAAATACAGTCAGCGATAAAAATATGTCTGTGTAAAGTCTGTGTCTGTCTGTTTGTTCCGGGTAATCTCTGAAATGGCTGGACATATTTTGACGGGACTTTCACTGGCAGATAGCTGATGTAACAAGGAGTAACTTAGGCTACTTTTATTTCAGAAAACAACATAGGATCTCACGAAAAAAAATTAAAACCAATGTTGCAGCGTAGCGCCTGATTAAGTTTGATAGCAACAACCTGAAATGCGTCCCGCGGGCTCAGAATCCGTAAGCAGGCTGTTGCCAACGGTTGTGTTTTTGTTAAATACCACGCGAACGAAGACGCGGGTAACATCTAGTTCATTATAAATGCGCTAAAGAAGCGCAGGTTCTAAGATAACTGTAGCCTTTCCGAATAACCTTCTAGAAATATTATATAAGAATAATATAACTCCAAAGTAAGTATAATTTTACTAGAATATAATATACTTTAAATAATACTGCACTGATTTACCGTTTGCAATGTTATACATAATTTACTTATGAATTACTAACTTATTCAGCTTAATAGTACATATTTAAGTACTATACTATACTCGTGAATGAAAAGTCGAACTAACAGCATTTAACACCGGTTGAGTGATCGAATCTTTCCACATCACGATCACCGAAACAAATAAAATATACAGTGAAACTCACCGAAATTATCAATAGTCTCGTCCCTCTCCAGGTTGGTGGAGAAGAGTACATCGGGCGTCCGTATGGGGAAGGAGTGGTCCTCCTCCCAGAGGTCGCTTCGCGGCTTGCGGCGTTCACCGTTTTGCACCACCAGGCTGATCACAGCCGTCGTGTTATTGGAGAAGTGATCGTTCACGGGGAGTGTCTCGTCTATGCCGTCGATTTCAGACCTAAGAATGGATAATAAAATATTTTATTTGTAATGCACGTGGTAAGCAAACATATTTAAAGTTTTGATAAAAAAAAACTAGGTTTTTTATTTCACTTACACACACACACACACACACACACACACACACACACACACAAAACTCTAAATTAATGGTAACAAATTTGAAAAAAAAGCGAGGCATATTTTGATGTATTGCAAGGAGGAGTATAAAGCGTTTATTTTATATTTTCGTTGCGTTTTGGCGTAATTTAAAAGCCAGGTTTTTCTTGAGTTTTTAATTGAAGAGACATAACATAGAAAACAGAATGGTACCATAGAGAAAAAGGGTTTTTTCAACTTTTATTGGCATTAGCGATCATAGGGTGGAAGACGTTAATTTACCGAAACGGTACGGAATAAAGATTGTGCTTGAGGTACAGGAACCCTGATAATATGCTGTCCCTATCAATCCTTTTATGACTTTTGCGCGCGTTATGAGTAACCATAGAGTGTCCTGCCCCTTCTCCATAGGCACGGCATTCCGAACGGGAGATCATAGATTTTTTTTTTTTTTATATTCCCACAGCGGTGTACACGAATCAGTGTGTTTCACTGTGTCCGGAGATCAGTGAAGTAAGCATGCTGTGACTACCTGGTGAACTTGATGGCGTGCTGTTGCAGCGCGAGGAAGCCGGTGTGGAAGTGCAGCGCCAGCACGGGCACGCCGAGCGCGCGGCCCAGCTGCTGGCGCGCGTGCCACACGCACACCGACACGTCGCCCACCACACTCGTGTCCAGCGGCAAGGTCACCTATACATGCACAGTATTTTTTTTTAATCTAAATCTTGGGGTCGAGTCACCTTCGTCCGTAGGAGAATTAAGTACCCTCGAGATACCCTACACGTGACCCTGGGTGGTGCCAACCAGGTGACAACTCTACTGGTGGTAGGCTTCGGCCGTGGCTAGTCACCATCCACTGAACAAAGCCATGTCGCCAAACGGCCTAGCCGTGTTCCGGCATGATGTTCGGTGTTGCCATTCATGAATGGCGGGTCAGATCAGTTGCGCTGCATGTGCCTAGTGAATGTAGCGTCTCTATCTACTGCCGCCTTCCTACCTAGGCAAGTATGCTCCATCGTAGATCTCATCGTCACTTACCATCAGGTGAGATCGAGATCAAATACTTGCCTATAATGTAATAAAAAAAAAAAAAAATCTTGTGGCCTGTGGTATTTTGCCAGTGTCAAAGTAATTTTTGATAATGTATTAAATAAATAAATGTCGCCAGACGAACACACCAACTAAACGGTCCCACATTAAGCAACGCTTGTAGTATGGGTACCGTACAATGGACTGAGGGCGAACTCAGTATACAATACTTATATAAGGGGGCGTTGTGTAGACGCTTACAATAATTAATTTAATTTGAAGTTATAGTGGTTTTTAAGTAGGTGAAAAAATGGGGGCGTTAAAAAATAATTCATTCTCAAAGTGGGCAGTAGACAAAATAAGTTTGGGAGCCCCTGCTCAAGATGAAGGCGATCACTGTGCGAATTAGCCAATGTCCGCCCCCCTAAAACGTAGGCAGTGTGTCAACTCACCTTGCCTTCAGCCATTGTATAGAGATGCAATCTATCGTAATCTTGTAACGTAGACAGTAGTAATCTATCTTCGTTGTATATCTCTATGTAGGGCCGGCAACCATCCCTGGGAAAAACAAATATATACTATCATAACACGCTTCCTTGGGATGAGTCTCCTCATTAAAGATAAAAAAAAAATGTGGGGTTAGTTTTTCGACGTCTCTGAATCCAAAACAAATGTTTTTAAAGTATTATCTCTATGTTAGTATCGGCATCACGGAAAACCAACTGCACCAATTACAGCGTAGTTTTCGCTATTGAATATCCTGTGGTTGGACTCATAAGATATGGTTCATATACACTGTGACCATGAGCCGACTTTTGTCTGACCGATAATTGTCTGTCATATGCGTTAGCCCTAACTTTTTGAAAAGTTAATTCGTAAGCTATAACCGTAAACTTAACCCTTAGTAGCCTGATTTACGAAAATGATTTATTTTTTATTACTGTGTTTAATGTTACTGTGTTTAATAATAATGACACTTGTTTTTTTTTTAATTTCGTTGAAAAGAATATTATACAACAATAAAATACGTACAACCAACCTATAAAAAAAAACTAATAGTAATGTGAACATTCGGTTTAAAAGATTGGTATCAAAATTGAAACTCTAGGCTATTAAGGGTTAATAGTCTATGTATTTAAAAACTTTCTATAGAGAATTGAACAGCACTTCGAGCGGACGGTATTGAAAACTTGCAATACCCCAAACAAAATGTATAAATACGTAAACTATCAAGTATGCGGTAAGCTTACGAATGAACTAGAGTTCGAAGTGCGGAATACTGAAAGTGTTGCGTTACCTTGCTTTCGTGAACAACGGCACCGGTTGTATGGTCAGCGACACCAGCGTCACGGGCCGGAAGTGTGGCAATATAGGATCTGGCCTGAACAAGAGAACGCACATGAGAAAATTTGTTCAACAACAATAACGTGACAAGACAACGCTGCATACTTTATCCATTTTATTATTTTCTTGATAACAGATGTAATATTCAGTCAAAACTGTTGTATTTGATCTCATCTTGGTAGTGTGTATACTCAATAATAGTTGAAAGAAATAATATTAGCGACTAGGGGACAGTATTATTGTTACAGAGGCACACAATTTTAATATTATTTGTCTATACACGAGACAGGGAAAAACTACTGGACATATTTAGATGAAACTTGCCATGGTAACAAGGCCAACACCTAGGATATTTGTTTCCTCCGTTATTAAAACATGTTTTGAGCTAATAAATTAAATATTTTAACAGGATTAGATTACTTTCACATTAGCTTACTACTGCTATGGGAAAAATAGTAAAATAGAAACACACCCTTACCATCTAGGTATAAAAAGCTACACATTTTACCTGATAATATTACTGAGATAGTAGAGGTATCTGAGCTGACTGGGCGCTATGTTGATGGGCGACCGCTTCACGGCGAAGATCTGCAGCGCGTCCTCCGGTACCGTCACCAGCTTCGCGTAGAGCAGGAGGCCGCATACTAGTATGCATGACATCTGCTTGCCGTCCTGTAGATCAACATTGTAATATAAGAGCAAGCTCGTAGAAGTACTGCTTGTGTAATATTATATATACACAATGGTGCTCCCTGTTCACAAGGCATTGATATTTCCGGCAATGTATGTCTGTCTATTATCTCTATTTTTAAAAACCGTTGTGTTTATTTGACGGCTCTACTCATTGGACTCAACATTCCGAACCAGTGGTAAATTCCGCCTATTCATAAGTGATTTTTTATCAATATTTAGTTTTTTAATTTTGATCTTGTCGCGACTAGTGAAACGCGTTTGAGACGTTTACGTAAGGACTAAGTTCAATCGCCTATGTACCGAAGTTGGATAAATCGCGACGCTAAGTGCTTCCAAGGACCAGCAACCAGCGTCAAGCGTCAAAATCTATCCCTTAGTCGTATCTGTATATTAAATATTTATGGAAAGAAGATAATCGCAGAGGGTTATTATTTGGTTAATTGCTATACAGAAGCCAAATCAGTTATATTTGGGATTTTCGTCTCTCTGTTTGGGGAACGGGAAACTCCTAGGCGGATTTTAAAGAACCAGACGATAGTTTAATATAGTTTAAATTGACAATTAAGTTGCCATTGCCATTTAATTATGATTCCATTGTCACTTAGTATCCGGTAGTGACCTGGCAGGTGATGACCGCGGCGCCGCGCTCGTCCGTGCCGAGGTACTGGTACATGTGCTGCAGCAGCGCGTACGTGGGCGCCAGCAGCGGCGCGCGCTGCGCCGGCGCCGGCCACAGCGCGCGGCTCGCGTCCGTCACCAGCACGTTGCGGGGGAAGCTGAGCTTGCCGCCGCGGCACGCGTTGTACACGCAGTACTTGCCACCGCCGTGACGGCTCTCTAAGAATGCCTGAAGCGATATTAAAGACTTGTTGAAAAATATCCATGACAAATGGAATCAACATTTAAGGAGTAACGGGGCTTTGTTTTAAGTAACTAAATTTGTTTCTATAAATAGTAATGTTTAACGTTGGTGGTATATCTTAAACGAGCACAAGTGAAGAAACTTAAAATTAATTAATTACTGGAATATTTATTAAGATCTCTCAAAATCTAAGGGAATTTAAAAAAAAGGGAATGTGCCGCTTTACTGATAGGGAGGGTTTTTTTCAATATTGACGCTGGTAAAAAAAAGTAATAACTTGTATATCTCGGCTGGCACCGCAAATGACTTACCTTGACGTCATCAATATGATTAGTCTTATAAGCACTTTCTAATCCCTCCGAGGGGTATGGCATCACTATTAAACGACTAGTTATGTAGCTTATATCCAAATCCGTTCTAGCTATAGACCTGAAACAAAACTATAGATGAATACGTACGCTCCAATTAGTATTTCAAGGTCAGTCTTGAGTGTGTATACTCACTGTTGTACAGTCTGCATTACTTTCGAAGACGTGTCCTTCAAGTTCTTCAGGAAGCTGCCGGCACCCCCTCTAATGGAAGAGAACAGTCCTCCTGAAGTAGCTGGTGGTTGCGGCAGGGGCGGCTGGTAGTGGGGGGCGGCGGGTGGCCGCGCGGGTGGCGGGGGGCGCACCGGCTCCGGCGGCCGTGAGTTCGGAACCTCTTGGCTAGTCGACACCGGATCTTTGTTCGCTGGAAAAGAACATTCATTTGGTTTGATATTGTTGCTAGACGTTATTGGAACATATTCATCTATTCGTGAGTGTGTAATGGACTTTTGATTTTACATAAATGACAATTATTACTGTAACTGTTACACACTTTTGCTTGAAGTATTTTGTTGTTTTCTGGGGCGATACAACATCATGTAGTAGTAAAATTACTCTAATATCGTCTAATAACAAAAGTGCGAATTACAAAAAAAAGACTCAAGACAAGGCCTTACCCTGCGGTAACGAAAAATATCACAAGCTCTGCGCGCCCAGCGTTAAGCGTCACAAACTTGACGTTGGTATCGGAATAAACTTTTAGCGGTAAACGCTCCGACCGTGTGAGCAATACATTTCGACGTTCGGCGCTGAAAGCGCGTCACGTCACGGACTTTTTTTCATGACCATTGAGAGCGTAACAGGAGGCAATATTGATCGATGTGTTATTAGGTGTTTTTAAAACAATCAATGGATAGTCAACATAATTAACAGGTACATTATATTTGTGTATAAAACAAACAGCTATTCTGTTTTATTAACAAGTGCGACGGGACATTTTCGATTACATTATTACGAAAACAACAATATTAATCACTAGTCATTTATTTCTAATGTTGAATATCTTACACGTTTATGACTTAAACACCTAATAGTAACAAAAATATTGCTTATCTATTAAACTATGATATAAACTTTTTAAAACAAAATAATATTGAGAAACAAATCACGAAATTTGGTAATCACATGTGTTTTTGTTTATATTTTTTTTGGATAGGGATTCAATAAAAACAGTGAAAATAAGACTTTTAACATCACATAATATTCTCTAATAAAATAATACATTGTTAACCGAAATTGTAAAAAAATACAATGTTAAATCATTTGCACTTAAGTACCTGCCTACCTAATTTTTATTGATAGAACTGTGTTTAAATTTATAATACTATTTTTAAACTACGGACCATTATTTATAACTGATAGAATATAGAAGATATATTTTTAAATATACACAAATCTTTTAAGATGTTCTCTAAATTAAGTAACATTTTCTAAATACGCTTTTATTACAAAAGTAATTCATTCGAGTTTTATGTTGCTACCACATTAAGTAGGTACTGTGTAATATATTGGGGCAAATATTAGAATTAGAAACCACATGTAGACGCATCTGCATCGAAGACTTTGTGCATCTACTTATACCTCGGTAGTAGTCAGAAGTGGGAGTGAGATAGGAAGACAGCGCGTCCAATCGGGAGTCCGGTCGTTGCCGTAGACGTCGAAGCGCCCACGCACGTACGGGGCTTATACCAACTTATAATTGTATATCTTTAATGGAATGAGTTGATAAATAAAGCACCGTTTAACTTACATGTTAGCCGTGGAATGATTTTAAGTACACCTTAGTTGACCTCTAGCCTTGTCAAGAGTAAATCCTTCATTGGACACAATCGTCAGCTGGTCTTACAGGCGTGATGGTGTATATATGTATATATATACAAATATATATTTATTAATGTATGATGGTAAAAGCCAAGTTCTGGAACTGGGTCCTTTTATGTAAAGAACTTCAATCAGAAAATGTTTTTAATTAGAATCTGTTGGTACAATTCTAAAATTATTTAGAAGCCATATTTTAAGCAGTCACAATTTTGACAGTTCAATCTGTCGCGCACGATAGTTGTTCTTTATCAGAATGTAAACAGCGTCGGTGTAAAATCTTGACTTTGCAACCGCGTGGCTATCGGCAACTTCATAAACCTTTGCACAATGTATAATATATCTCTTGTAAACGTTATAACAACAATTATGGTAACTTATTAATACTATCAGCTGATATTTTCACTTTTGTACATTTAATATGGAATAGATAAATTTATGTGAATAGAATTCTGACTTATATCGAGTTTGAATAATTGCGTCTTGGAATATTATTTATATATATATTTTAGACATGTCCCATTAGTAAGACTTAAAAACTAATAGATTACGTGGAAATTAAATCAAAGTAAGGACGGGTCTGCAACCGACTGGTATTAGAAATTTCATGTTTTATATTCCAACTAAGTAGAAGTTATTGTCATCATTCACATAATAAAATATACTTATATAGCAATAGAAATTATAGATTTACAAATCTCCAACCTTTTTTACTGCTTTTGGCGTAGAGAGAATATTAGGAACAATACCTGTTATACATCTCAATGCAATGCCAAACATCGGCAAATTTGACAAACCCGATCACATCCGAATGAACAGCCAATAGCAATCGCTTATTTCTGCGCCTCAGTAATATATCTAGCGTTATTGGATCGTACGTGTCGTCTCGTTTTCGTTCGCAAACGATCGAGTATGCGAACTTCGTCGATGTGCTTTTTAAGTTTTGTACTACCTACTGTAATTTGAATTACAATATCATAATTTGTTAAGGCTCTAAGACCCCGCGTAGACAGAAGATCGTTTTACGCTCGGCCTTCTTTGTAATATACGGCGCCCGTGCAAACTGCAGCATCACATTTAAAAGAACGCGGAACGCAGAGTGCTCTCCTGTCCGCGCGGGATTCAAAAACCAGTATTAAACAATGTTATTGGCAGGCAAACTAAACCAGTCTCCTATATTAAATCGTACAAATTATAATTATTAATTCCGAACACATATTCGACATGCGATAACAATATTATAATAATTAAACATTAATAAATAAAAACAATAATACTCATCATTGCGAGCATATCCAATGGTTCTAGCAAGCGTCAACGTGCGAGGGTCGTCCGATGCAAGGCATGTTAGCGCAGCGGGTCATTTAAATGAGAAAACTATTGGGCACCCGAAAAAGTTGAAAACACCTAAAATGAAAAGAAATCGTGATATGTATTGCGAACGAACATTACTACATTATAGAAGTCCCGCGCCTCTCACATCAAGTGCTACCTTACATAAACTACTGCTATTTACTTTTATAATGGTACACATTGAAAATAATTCACGTCGTATGACACTTATAGTGCATAAACATGAATCCAATAGAAACTGTTTCACGACTTTATGCATCAGAGGCTATCGACTTAATTACAGCCTGTTAACAAGGCAACCTCGATTCTTAATTTATTAGTGAAAAATAAGCCAGTCATGGTTGCGTTCCGTATATTATCATCATGAAAGAAAAATTACTCAATTTAAACTTATTTCCATAACGATTACTAATACATTAGGTACAAGGTTTTTTTTTAATAAAAAATGACTGTTTATAACTCATTTATGAACAGTCGATTCAACCGACATTCTAATAATAAAAAAAATGGCACAAACTCCAGCGTTTTTTTTAATTGTAAAAATGACTAAAAAATCAGTTTAAAAGAATATGGCACGAATGTTTTTAAAATGAAAATTGACAATTTAAAAGGGCAAGGGACTTCTATACTTAATAGACAGGTACATGCAATATGTTATAATAATTAACTAAAATAAAAAGAAGCACTTATTCCATAGAGATTAGGTAACATGCGTGGGAGTCAACCCCGTTCCCATACTTCGATCGCAGATAATAACAACAAAATATCACCTGCTCTTATAGATTAGTAACATACTTTTTTGTAAACTACCGCTCTTTGCAATGCTCTGGCTAAAATAAGAAGTGCTTTAGGGTACCCCCAAATGGACCCATACGAAAGGGACAGAAGCCTAAAAATAAACTTTATGACGAGGCGGTAAGAGCTTAAACTCTTTCGCATCTTCACTTCACGTCGTTCAATTTGAGTTAGAAGTTTTTCTGTCCATCTTGAGCGAGACCTTAATGCGATCCATGTTGTGCCTAGTCAGGGAAGCTACTAGATCAAGGGTTCCTCTGGTGTCATGCGGCTACAGCTTGGACTTGACGAAATCTATACTCCTGTCCACTAAAAAACTATTTACGCTTGAATGTTATGGGGACAGGGTCGTAGTAAGCTTCGGCGCTAGAGCCAAATTAAGCTACGCGAAAGTGACCTGAAAGGTCTTTTAGAGGTTGATTTCTAAACATAGTTTTTAATAGCATCCCACGGGAGTTATGCCTTTTCAGACGGGTAACGTTTCACTATTTAAGGGTAGGTGATACTTTGTCGTTCCATCAAACGATATTGAACACGGGGGTTAACAGAAACGGTCCTAAGAACGGATGCAGTAATCACTAATCATGTCATGTTCATGAACGTACTCAAGTCCCTTCAGATAAGTACATGTTTAAATATTTACATTATTGCATTTCAACGTAATCATTAGATGATAATAATAAGTGTATAAAAAAGAAAATACGTACATAATTTAAAAATAAAAGTATATCTAATACCATGGCACACATTAATTGTATTACTATGTTAGTAAGTGCTATAGAACCATAATACAAAATAGTGTAAAATTGCAAGCATTTACATTATATACATAATACAGTGAGAAGAAAGTCCATTACTAAAGCTGATTTTAATTATTTTACTTTTAAAACTGGTGCTGTTTTCGCCATGAGTTAGTGGGCAAGAACGAGGCCCTGGATAGGGTTTATATTTCTTGCATCGCGGAGCAAGTCATTCTTAAAGATTTTGCCGTGAATTCTTGTCATAGCTGTATTATAATACTTCGTGTTTATTTAGTTAGTATTCCAAATAACTTAGTATTTTCATTTTTCCGATATCAATTCAAAATTGGTGAACGGTTAAAAAAAAATAACAAGGTTTAACAAAAAATAGTGTAAAATATTTTAAACGGTCAACAAGCAGGTCATAACGATAACTTTTATGTATAAAATATATGTGTATACAGTGTTTATTTTTTCTGCGACAAAAGCAAGGTAAAACCGTTTCATCGCGGACTGTGTTATTATGAAAAAAAAAGTTTTTTTTTTCGGGTATATGACCTTTATAGCCTACCAATGGACCCTAAAAAGATTTAACACTATTATTGTTAAAGTTATATTATAAAACAATGTATTTTATAAATTGTAAGAGGGCGTGCTATACCTGCCATTTAGTAGCATGTGCAAGAAGCAATATTATAACTACAATATACCACACATGTGTTAGTGAAGGCGAGATGTATATAGGATTAGTACCACCACGTTTAGTGTAGAATTGTACCCACATGAATCCGCGCTACTCGGCGGCGTCCTGTGCTACCAGTGCTCACTCAGTGGTGCGTTACAAATAAAACCAAACCACGGCTGTGAAGAATATACTCATTTATTTATCTAATTTAAGCTCCATGACTAATGATAATATGCACGACAGAAATCATGTGCCAATTATGTGTGACAAAAATATAAGTCAAACGGCACTGTGTTCTATCACACAGATTGTATAGTATTAATTAATAACTAATAAACAATATCATTATCGTTCGACACTTTGTTCTATCCATATAAATCTATTCTAATTCAAATACTTGTACCATAGTTAAACATATTTATATTCCTTATATTGTCTGGTATTATTTTTGGACTGATCCACGATTTTAATTATAGAGTGATTGATTCAATCAACACATATATAATAAGGTATAAGAAACACTGTAAAAAATACACCAATTTAAACCGTAGACTAGCTATATACAAACCAATAACTTAAAATATAAGGCCCGAGATATACATATTTATCTATACGAGATATACGTCCAGCGCGGAGTTTCACAAGCCACCAGATAGTTAGTGCCCTTACCCTAGATTGTTCTGTTACCGTAACCAAATGTTAGTTTTTGAGCACGATGTTTTCAATGGAGTTAATATAAGCCAATACATAATTTATTGTAAAAATATACCATGAGAATAACCACGTTTAGTACTTCAGTACGCTACGATAACGATAGAGAACTAGTTTGGGTACAATTGTGTATTGCACATATACAAAAATATCTGATAAATAAGGGGTTTAGACATTGGTGTGAAAATGTATGATAAATATATAGCCCCATAAAGTATGTAGGAATGTATAGACAGATTAGTAATTACTCCTAAAATAGTAAAGGTTCTAACTAGCGACAAGTATACTATTCTACTAATGGTATGCATTTCATAAATGCACACTGACTTTTTTTTGGTAATAACGAATGTTACAATTATTTTGCGATAAAGTGTAGTTTCCTCTAATTTGTTCATGATTCTTCTATCACTGTGATGTTATTATTCGTTCAAGTCTCGTTTCATATCAGACTTAATTTATCAAATTAAAGCTTGTGCACTTTACTGTTTATAAATATTGCACACATTAAATGCACAGTATGAGCCTCTTCAGTACATCTTAAGGCTTGCCCATGTAACATTGTGGCGATTAGTTGTTCAACGAATCCGTACCGAGGATGTTTTAATTCCGAGTAGGACGGGGCGGGACGGGACGGGGGTGTATACCCGTGTATTATAATAGACGGTGTCGTTGTACCGGTCCACGCTAGCCAGCTAAAGTATTACTAGACGATCGAACAGGTCGGACCAAGGACATAGTTCGGTCCGTATCAAACATCCGTTATGTGTTGTCGGCAGACTACTCTCTAGAACAGGGATCCCCAAAGTTGTCCATATTGGTTTCTCATAGGCGACATAGACGAAAACAAATTTTGGGGATCGACGAAGTCTGCACATTGACACCTATTATTAATTAACAAAAGTTCTTATTTGAAACTTTCAAGACACTGTATAAGTTGTGGTACGTGTACCAACTTGTTATAAGAATGACTAATATTTAAGGAGGAAGTATCATTGTTGTACTTTTAAAAAACTCAACAAGTCGATAAGCGTGCAGAAATTCTTACAAGATAAAATTCCTATTTTGTAATTATTTAAAAAAAAACGAGAGATAGGATTTTCAAGTCATTTGGCTTTAGGGTCTGAGGTATCAGTTAATTTTGGAAAAAGAGTCTCATGCTCAAAATAGTTTGGATATTGATTGATTCGGTTCGGTGCGGACCAATTCCGTGGTCCTTTATATACCAAGTTGGATCGTCTATTAATACTACTATGTGCGCGCGTCCTTCAGCGATACACACGAAAATGAGACGGATACGTAATTGGATCGATACAATGATACTTATGAAGAGAAACCTTAAGGAATCCTATAAATATAAAATAATACTACTTTACCAACGTCCTGTTAACGCACCTAAGCATCAAAGCAATATTTTGGATAACGTAAAAATATTTCAAAGTCAAATAAATGCTATACTACCTTATGCCATTCAGAGAACAATTTATTTAACATTGCCTTACCTTTGGTGATGTTCAATTTTGGCGCAAAATCAACATTGGAATGTAAATAAATCTCACATTTCGTCAACGTTAATAGTTAACGTATCTATCTAATGAACTCAAAATTAATATATGGATAAATAAGTAAAAAAATAAATTTGAGTGTAAAAAGTCAAAAAATACTTGACCATTTATAGCTCGAATATCTAATGCAACATAATAGAACGATGGTCCGCGGGGGTTGTGGGTACCATAAGTGTGACACGATCGCACTCGGCGCGCGCGGCGGCCGCGCGGGCGGCGCGGCGCGGGCGCAACGTACCGCGGGAACAGCTCTCTTACGATATGGTAGTGTAATATTTACTTGACTTCTTATTACCTGGCGAGCTAGTGGCCACAGATTGTTCAACTTTTTTACGCTCAAATTTGAGTGGTTGCTTGAGATTGACGTTATTGGACTCCGCTATCGCCGCCAGCCGCTCCAGCACACTACTTATCGTCAAGCGCTCTTCGGGGTTCACTGTTAGGCACCCATCTGCGAACAAACACATCGCCGTCACATACATTTTCAGAACAGCAACTTATCAATGTGTGATACATATTGCACAACATAAGGAGTCATCAGATATAGAATTGCGTGACATTTTATATTAAAGACCGCACGCCTCTGCCTGCCGGTAACGCCAACGTTCCGATGCCAGGTTGGAAATCCTGAGGATACAGTGAACGCACTACGCCTAAAATCAATTTGATGCGATTCTTCCGATGTGGACATAAGGGCGCATACCTTTGATTGACTTTTAGCGCAATATCCCTTAACGTTGTATGCGCTCCTAGTCGCACTATATTTTGACGGTAACTGAAAACTTAATAGTAGTAACTAGCTATTGCCAGCGGCTCCCCCACGCACATGCAAGGATTTTGCTGTGTAGATTGACCAGGAATAGTCATAGCGTGACGATAGTTTTGTACCTTCCGACTCTTACATGGGCTAACTCATTGTCAAGACCTCATCGAAATCGGTCCGATAGTTTGATACTCAAATAAAGAGTCACACAGACAGAAATTATGAATACAAAGAAGCAATGTCCAAACATATGTTTAATGTTACTAGCTTATGCCCTAGACTCCACTCGCGGTATCTTGATGAAACATAGACTATAGCACTCAGAGACAATGTAGATTTCTATAAGTGAAAGAATATACGGAATTGGATCAGTGGTTCTGGAGATTATCCCCTACATCCAAAACCAAGAACTTAACCTTTTTATAACAGCCTTTACCCAAGTGGGCGATAACGCCCTCTTGTGGACGCTGCAGGCCTAAAGGGTAAGGGTAAGAGACCCAGAGAAAAATGGGGGCGTTGTGTAGAGGCTTACAATAATTAATTAAATTTGAAGTTATAGTGGTTTTTAAGTAGGTGATAAAATGGGGGCACTAAAAATAATTCATTTTCAAAGTGGGCAGTAGACAAAATATGTTTGGGAACACCTGCTTTATAATATTACAATAGATAGGTACTCACTTATGATTTCGTGAAAACATTTATAGCGTTGATCGTTGGGGTTCAAATTATAGTTTCCATTTAGTATCGCCAGTTTAGCTGAGTCTTCGAAGGGGTGTTGCATGTAGCATAGAGTGTAGAGTATGCAACCCAACGCCCACACGTCGACACTATGGTCTATTTTCCGATTATCCCAAGTGTCTAGCATCTCTGGCGCTCTATACATGGGTGTTGTATATTGAGCCAACTGGAAAAATAACAAAACAATTATTAACCGTATTTACTTACTGCTTGGACCGAAGTTTAGTAATAAAATCGACTAGGAATAGTATCTGAATGGTCACTTTTATAGTTTCTCCATACAATGCAAAAGTGAGTTGAAATATGGCATTCCCATTCAATTTTGAGTCGATTGCGTTTGTGCCGCTTATCGTAGTTAGAACGGTCAGCTGTGACGGTACATACTGTGAATTTAGAAATAGGGGGGGGGGGGGGCTACTCAGTGAGCCGTAATCCGTGATATCTTTTTCTGAGAATCGTGCTAGCCCAGTTTGTTAGAATGTTTGTATTCATAGTGATATTCTATGTCGTCACATTCTAGAGATAGTGTGAGTAGGTAATCGAATTACGAACCTTTATTTCAAAGGCAAAAGGTCTTTGACCAAGTTGGGTCTTTGACCAATTCTTTATAAAAAAAAGTCCATTATCAAATAAGATAAAAAATTACATTACATTTTTAATATTATGTGTAGTACTCCAAATATTTAAGATTACTACAAATCTAACAATCAAAACACCTGCACAATGTTTATTGATTTACAAAACTAAGTATAAATAGCTACTTACAGTTTCCTCTAACATATTCCTTTGATTTGCACTCCACGAAGGATTTGGAGAATATATATCTGTTGTCGCTGATCCGAAATCACACAATTTAATTGTACCTAAAAATCATATACAGACATTATGGTAAAGAAAGAAGGAAAATACGATAACCATTTGTCGGTTACAAATAATCAGACACCATTGATGTTGTTTGTTAATGTTAGGGTTTAAACAACAGCAGATTTACAAGTAGTATATAATGCAAAGTTTGGTATACTTATTATTATACGAATTAACTAGGCGCCGGTAGTCGATGAATTTGAAAAACCGGCTTCACATTTATCAAAGCAGTTCTTAGGCCGTGATTCGTATCCAGCTTCTAAGGTCCAAAAAACTTTTATAATGTGGCTTATTTACTACCCACACCACACTCTCACCAAGGACGTACGAGAAAGTCCGAGATTAAAGCTATTTTTTTTTGCAAGAAATTCTTGAAATATATACAGGAAGGTCATTATGGATTATAAGACTTAACTATGTCTGGAATAAAATAAGCTGTTGCCTGATTTTAATGCCCCAGTATTTTATCAATAACTTATGGGAAGAACTTCGAAAACGGTTTCTCACCCAGAATTTTACGCCCAAGATTTGCAAGAGATTGCATCATACCAGAATAGACAGCTAAAAGGAAATAAATTTATTAAGTTATTGTTTAGTCAGAGTTTATGAGTTATATAGTTACCTTCATTAGATATTAGGAAATTTTCTAGTTTGAGATCGCGATGAGCTATTGGTGGCACCTGCGCGTGCATATGCTGCACGGCGCGGCACGTTTGATAGAACACCCTAAGGATAGTGGGCAGGGGGAAGGCTTGCCCCCTGTGTTGGAGGGCCTCCATCAAGCTACCTCCACTGCAGAGGTCCGTCAACAACAAGTACTCGCCCATCCCATGCGATGTCTTAGACTTGTCAATAAACGATGCCGCTATATACTTGATTATATTATGATGCCCCGATAATTTCTTTAATATACTAATCTCCTGTATAATGTTCTTGTTGGCCTGTTCATCAGCAGCCATTAGCCTTTTGAGAGCATATTCAGTGCCACTAGATACGTCTTGCGCCACAAAGACAAAAGCAAAACCACCTGGAATGAAAGTATTGGATAAATATCTTGAAATGACGACAGCATTGCGGAATAGTTGGAGCGCAGGCCATTTGGCTGACTGACTGCACCAAGTGTTAGCATGTTCGAAGTCAGTCAGATTTCTTAAATAAAATATAAGCAAAATGAAACAACATACACAAACACTTCGGTTTGTATTCTCTGAAAGAGTAGGCAGAGTCGGATGATTTGGCTGATATTTGATCCCCCATGTAATATAGGGTGAAGCTATTGCAATGAAAGTCATGTCCAACAATTTGAAGACAAAAACCCTTTGAAGACAATTTGAACTTTACCTGATTTTTTAATGGGAGAGTTGGAAATGCAATACAAAAACCTGCATTAATTATTTATAATTCAGGATTTATATTTTATTCCACTTGTTGTATATGAGTATGGCCCTTATAACTCATATAAGGAAATGAATTTGTATCTGGTTTTTTGTTGGGTGTACAAGGTAAATAGGACCTCCCAGTTTTAATTGGAAGCTAAGCAATGCCCAGCTGTTTGGCACAAAGTAAAAAGTTGTTCAACTGATGATAGTCTGCAGTTTATCTAATTACTGTGAACCCTTAAACATATGTCCAGCAGGGACACTTATTAATGAATTGTGGTTTAAGCATATGTTATGATTTTTTGTTGTTTTTCATTTCCTGTACAGAGTAGTTGATAGTTTTTTAACGTAAGTATTAAATGGCATTACAAAACATCTTGATTTATCAGATTTCATGAATGTGCTTTGATTATAGATTATTTTCCCGAGTCCAATATACTGGAAAATCAATAACAAACTCAACCAACAACAAATCTATAAGCAACCAATAAGCTTTAACTAAGCTTATTGGGAGAAAACATAAAATAATAAAAAATGTGTTTCTCATAGGCATTTCATGTCTATGAGAAACACATGCCAAATGCTCATAATAGTTTATTTGCATTTGCCAAATTACACCGATAATACTGAGCAAGTTATAAATAAGATATCTTGCAATATGCTTGCTTACTATCTTCTTAACATGCTTTTATCTGTCAATTAGAAATACACATGATGCATGTTACTGGTTCGCTAGTAACACAAATGTGTATTGCAGGCTTAGAACTAATAGTATTCTCTATAGTATATGAATATGATTATTCTATGCATTATCCAATTACTGGTTATTAATCCATTTCTGTGAACACACAAAGAGGCATGGACTTGCCATGTCGGATAATTCTCAAGTTATTGAGTTAGAGGTAATTTGAATTGGTGCATACAACTGAAGCAATATACCACTGCGCGATACTATGCACCCTCCGCCCCCAAACCTATGACGTTTGTGGCAGAGTAGGTACGTAATGACCTCGAACCGTACACATGCAATGTACATGTTCCAGAGACCGCATAGTACTAGTAAAATATGTGAACTCACCTTCTGCGATCACCTTTTTGACTCTCAATTTCATATTACCAATTTCAACAAACTGACCGACAAAATCATTATCACTGCCACCGTTTGCGCCTCCCGAGCTAAAATAGCCCATGGCTGATTTAAAGACGCTCATTTCTAAATCTAATCTTGTGATATTACGTTATTGTGAAGAGAGTATGTATCAGAAATTTTATCAACACCCTCTTCCCAAATCCATTTTACAATGGGAAAAAAAAGAAATAGGCAGATTTGTTGGCAAATGGCAGGCGTAAGACTACGTTGCCAGTCATAAATATAAATATTTTCCCCTGCTATGTCCAAGCTTTATGGTGATTTTATTATCATAAGCAAATATAAGTGATACTTTTGGCTATCATTGATCACCCTTTATTTGAATCTTTTATTGTCAGTCTTTTAGAGTTATGCTTTGTAATTAAACTAATTGATGGCTGAAAATGATCGATCCAGTATCAATATTACATGGCAACATTACAAAAGTGCCATTGACAATTTTGTATTATCTTTTATTTTAAGGGGGAAGCTCAGGGTCAGGGCGCGAAATTCAAAATGTCAATGGTTTTTATTTTTTTACGAAAAATTTGGACATCTTTACGATGTAATTTAGTGTTTTGCGATATTAGCATTCTGCATTGGAAGTCTCGATGTATTAAGTTTGCTTAAAAAAGTACCTAATCCGATACAATACCATAAGGTTTGTAAAAACCGTCACTTTTACTAACTTAATGGTGTTGTATCGCTTTAGGTATTTTTTTAAGCAAACTTAATACATCGAGACATCCAATGCAGAATGCTAATATCGCAAAACACTAAATTACATCGTAAAGATGTCCAAATTTTTCGTAAAAAAATAAAAACCATTGACATTTTGAATTTCGCGCCCTGACCCTGAGCTTCCACCTTAAATCGACTATTCTATATTATACTCTAAATTGACTAAACTACTGTTCTGTCACCTATAACTGACAATCACACAAGACAGTGACAGCTCAACAGTCTTCTAGTTCAATGCTTTGGTCAGTTCATTCATTCATTCATTTTATTCAATTATATTATTTTATTTGGAAGGAAAGCGAGCAAACTAGCTGCTGTGAATGTATTATTTGTTTATTGAAATTTCCTCAGTTATCAGTTATTATTATTCAGTAAATAATCTATAGTCAACGCAATACCACATCGGACTGATGTTTGTCAACCCCGTGTAAAATAAACAAACATGGGATTTGAAATCAAAAGATTTCAAGGTGACGTTGATGAAGAACTCATTTGTCCTATTTGTTCAGGAGTGCTCGAGGATCCACTGCAGGTTTGTAGACGTTCTATATTAGAGTATTTTTGTAAACAAATGGCACGGCGTGGTGAGTGAGTGGTTTCTTTGTCACAGGCACCAGCCTGCGAGCACGCGTTCTGCCGTGCTTGTATCACTGAATGGATAAGTCGCCAGCCGACCTGCCCCGTGGACCGGCAGGCCGTCACCGCGAGCCAGCTCAGACCAGTTCCACGAATACTTCGCAACCTTCTCTCAAGGTAAACATTTCACAACCTTGTCATGGATTCTTTTGACTTTGTAGGTCACAATCTATGATCGTTTTGTAAGGACTTATATAATAAAAATCTCTGTTGTGGTAATTATTTCGTAATAAGATACTAATGGAATCTTTTAAAATTGGTTTGTTATGATGAAGAGATAGGTTGTTTTTGTTTATTTCAGTCAACTGTATTGCCATCAATAATGAATGATAGCAGGTAATTAATGCTGTTATTGTATAGAAACATGAGTCATCATTGTTGTAGTTACAGTAAGGTTACTGTCCATTATTTAACAGTGTGTTTTATCAATTTGATGTTTATATTACAGGTTGTGCACGAGTTGCGACAACGCACCCCACGGCTGCGCCACTATCTTGAAATTGGACTTGCTGGCTTCTCATTTAGTTGACTGTATGTTTGCATGGTTTTACAAAGTTATACTCTGTGAATGGCCCACATTTAATACTAGCTCTTGGTCCTAGCTCCACCTAAAATAAAAAGTATCATATGTTGATTTATATAGTCAACAGATGTTGCCTATTTTCAAACTTTCATCAAAAATTGTTCCAGCTGTTGTGGTACCATTATGTTTGAAATAACACTGAATAGAGCTATAGAATATAGGTTGGAGTATATTCTTGATAAATATTTAATCTATTTTTAGTTAATACCAACTAGTAATATTCATTTGACATTGGCCTATTCGCTGATGCATGCAAACAGTAACAGCAGCTGTTATTATAATAGTTTAAATAACTTTTGTAATACCGTTCAAAATGTATGTAAAATCTTATAAATATAAATTAGTAGTTTTATTACTAATTTAAAACATAAGACTAGTTTAGTTTGTCTTTTTTTTATTAGGTTTGTAATTTCAAAATGTGTACAAACACATGTATTGTGTGGGATGTAATGAGGTATTCTCATTATAACAATATTGTCAGGCGAACTCGCCACCTGCATTGTTTTAACCTGAGCAACACTTGTATAATTGGTACAATATAATGGACTACAAGCGATGCTCTAATTACTTGTCGACGACTACGTAATTTGTCTTGATCTGAGTGAAATCCAGGCAAATAATGACAAAATAATTTCTGAAATCTGTGTACTATGAATGGAAACCGTAACCACCCTGAGCAGTGAGCGTCACAGCCTAGACTCACACCAAGTGGTCACCTTGTCACATCATCGTTTCTAGGTGAATACAACCCCAAGAGGCCAATGCCATGCGAGGCGGGATGCGGCCTTGTCATCCCGAAGGACGAGCTCGCGGAACACAATTGCGTCCGCGAGCTACGCGCGCTCATCGCCACGCACCAGGGCAAGCTCAACGACTATGAGCTGGAGCTGGCGGAACAGAGGCTCGTCATCAACGAACATAAACGGGAGTTGGCTTTGTTGAAGGTATGTGCTCAATGTCTTTTACACAAGGTGTGATATTGCAGTGATTTACATCTTATGTTGCGACCACATTATCAGGCGATTTTGTGACGTGCTGGCGCGATGAAAACTTCGTGCTCGGTCAGCGGAGACGTCTTGATCGCCCGCATAGTTCAGACTAAACAAAATGGAGGAAGCCGGTGTGTTGTATTATATTTAGGTGTTTATTTTGATATTAAAATATTTCCAACGAAAATTAAAATTAAAAAAAGTAAAAAAGAGGAGCTATTAGCATTTATCTCCTAGGAACTATTACTACGAGTATAAAAAAAAAATACACACTTTGGTATTGTTGGTCCTGGTTTAGTCTATTTAGATCAGGACACCATTTATTGTGTGTTAAGCGATTTTTTTGTTTTGCAACTCCACTAAATCACTCCCTATTGTCCGTCCTATCCATATGGTGGTTACATTGTTCTCACATACCTATAACAATGTATTGCTCTAAAATGTAAATGATCTATTTTAACAAGCAACCATGGAGTTTCTTGCCCGTTCTTCTCCATAGGAACGGCATTCCGAACGGGTGGTGAAGCAGTAGCATAATATTTTTGTAACTTTTGATTATTCATAAGTACTGTACATAATGGTCTACGTGAATAATAAAAATATTCTGATTGTGATGTGTGTGTGTACGTGCGTATGGTGCGCAGGAGTTCATGCGCGCGATGCGGCTGTCGAACCCGACGATGCGCGCGCTGGCGGACCAGATGGAGCGCGAGGAGGTGGCGCGCTGGGCCGCGTCGCTGGCGCGCGCGCGCGTCACGCGCTGGGGCGGCATGATCTCCACGCCCGACGATGTACTACAGGTTGTACGTTCTGTCACCATGCTGCCAACACATATTACTATACGTAGATCTATACTATATACATATAAGTTTAGCGATTGAGGTACCGAGGTGCGATAATACCTGGTCCTATATGGAACTCCCCGGCAGAGTGCCAGTATACCCACTAAAACCCCACGCTGTGTCTACTCCGTCGCATGTGCCGGGGACGCGGAACGCGGTGGCATACTTCCGCGAACCCCGGCGCGAAGGTGCGATAATACCTATATTGACCTTTGGAATAAAATTATTGGGTAGCAAGACTGCTTCAAACATTAGCATAGTCCGACTAGAGAATTATTATATTGCTCCATGGTACACTGCCAATGCAGAATTACACTAACCATTTAAAATGGGTACAGTGTATGACACAATTGCGCTATGGAATGACTCTTCTGCGCAAAAGAGTAACAGATTCTCTACTTTTCGATGGCTAATACGAAATCTTGTGTGTATTGTTGATCGATGTTCAAAAGTCATTGGATTAAAAAATTGGTTTACCTCTGAGAATTCCGCATTGTATGTGCGTTTCTCATTGTATATCCATTATCATTTGCTAAAAATCCTGAAGGAAAACATCGTGACGAAACGTATATGTCTGAGAATAACCATTTTTTAAAAGACTTGTGAAGTCCGCCAATCGGCTCAGGGCTAACGTGGTGGACTATGACCCAAATTCCCCGTTAATAAAGGGGGGGCCAGTACTCAGCAGGTAAGTTGTAGGTTATTAAAATATAACTTTTTAGTTAGTTATCCATTGAAAACAAACAGACATGCATAGATAAAATATTAATGGTTTGAATACATTTTGCCAGATGATGATCAAACGAAGTTTATCAGAATCCGGCTGCCCGCTTCATATAATAGATGACCTAATGGAAAATTGTCACGAAAGAAGATGGCCCCCCGGCCTGTCGTCACTTGAAACGAGACAAAATAATAGGAGGTAAGACCCTATTAAGTGGGGAATAAGGACGAGAACCCATTACAGTCCTTGCTGCGTACGTTTTTAACGAAAAACACGTTATACATTAGTTAGTGTAATACTGTCGAGGGCATTGGACGACTTGGACTGGACTAACTAGACCTTTGGAACCCAAACATAGGGTAGAAATTACACTGAATGTTTTCTGCCAACTCAACTCTGTACCAACATTCTTTGCCTGTTTGAGCTCTTAAGGTATTTTTTTCATGTCAACCTAAATAATCGCAAAGTCAATTCAGGGAAGTACAAATCGATCGAAACCATGTTGTAATTGGTCTTGTAGTTTTCACTGATGCTTGAACACACAAAACTAATTGTAAAAGCATTTTATAGGTGTAATGTCTTTGTTGCAGATTATATGAAAAGTACGTGTGCAAGAGAGTGCCCGGCAAGCAGGCGGTGCTGGTGCTGCACTGCGACAACACGCACGTGGACGAGCACATGATGGTGGAGCCCGGCCTCGTCATGATATTCGCGCACGGCATCGAATAGCGAACAGCCACAGTTCCATTTTAACTAGTGTTCAAAAAATAAAGTGATGTGAAGTGTACACATGTGTTGGGTTCTGGGGATTCCAGCTGCAATGAACTAATTTTGCACAACAAACACCGTTTGTACACACATCGCAACAAGTTTGTAATTTATATTCTATACCAGGTTGAAGTGATCTCAAACTTTTTATGTTGTGTGTATGATCCCCCAACACGGGTTAATTATGAAGTTTCTTTTGAAAAAACGACAATTTGATTCTAGTGAGTCGAGTTTGATCTCGTCCTTCAAGTAATCAGGCATGTGAAATGTAGTAAGTTCAGCCTGAAAATAGAGCTTACGCTATAGTTCTGTAGGTCACTGATTAAAGGTATGCAATGGCAATACGGATTGTAGTTGTTTTGTATAAATTCTCGCAAGATTGTGGCCAATATCGGTGAAGTATGGGGTGACAGTCGGTAGTTGCAAATAAAGCAAAAGTGAAATCAATTAATGGTGCCCTGGCAAGTACAATTGGGGGTATGGCATCTAGCTTATGTTTGATAACACAATTAACTCGCAATACCTTCGTGAATGTAACTTTTAGCAGCATTCCTGTACTCAAACTTTTCAAAGTGACAATTACGATGCCATTGTCATTCCATTGCGAAAGTTGGCAAGTCGAGAGTTGTGTTCCACTCCCAAATTGTTTTAGAATGAATTTAAACCTAGTAAGGCCTGATTCTATGAACTATCAGGGACCATTTAAGACGTTTTTCATTTGAACGGTACAGGGCTGTAGTTATAGCGCTAGAGCTAAGTGTTGCCATGCGAAAATGACCCTAAAGTGATCAGGCAGTATTGTCTGTTAGTACCTACTTTGCAATTTAAACCTGTGCGGCTATAAAAAGCCTACTTTGATCTCTGAGCGACCACGACAATGAAAAAAACTCCATGCAGAATAAAGACATAACTAAATTCACATTGAAAAAGTGTCCGCCAAACGAAATTGTAGGATCGGTCAAGATTTTTCAAGCTTGATGATATAAAAAATAATTTTGCTGACAACAGCAAGACCAATGATAATGTACAATAATATACAAACAAATAATATAACAATGTTGTTGGATGGTTTTTAGTGTGTTAAAGTAATGTATGAGTTTATAGGTTAGTTCAAATAACATTGGATTGCAAACATTCCGAATTGTAATGAAATTGTATCATCGATTTACATTATCTAATTTCAATGTTATCAACTTCAAAATTTAAGTATTAAAATAGTTATAGGCTTTGTTCTAATATAATTTTGTATCAAGTTAGTGATTGAGTTCTTTGATACTTAAAAAATACTTTGTCATTGTTTTTATACAATAATGCTGATTTCACTTTTGTCAATGCTTCTAATTTTATTTGTATAGATGCTGTGACTTGGGTTTTTAAATATATTATTATCATTATGCTGAAAGCAATTGGGTCAAATAATTGTTTATTACTATGTATTTAGCTCAATCTTTAATTTTAATATACTGATCACTAATTTACGATGACATTTTTAATCGGTAAATACCTGAGGAAGTAATAAAAAAATGTAAATCTTCGAATTTAAGAATGTCAAAATTCCCATTCCTTTGACTAGTATGGTGCGTGTATTTAATCTATACATCTTCTATACATATAAATAAAATTGGAGTGTCTGTTTGTAATATTAAAATAACCGCTTTTTACTAAGTGCATTTGGATGTATACACGTCACCTATACCGAAACAACATTTTTTACAATTTTTGTCTGTCTGTCTGTCCGTCTGTCTGTCTGTCTGTCTGTCTGTTTGTTCCGGGTAATCTCTGAAATGGCTGGACCGATTTTGACGGGAATTTCACTGGCAGATAGCTGATGTAACAAGGAGTAACATAGTTAAATCCAATGTTGCAGCGCTGCGCCTGATTAAAGTTTGATAGCAACAATTTGCAATGCGTCCCGCGGGATCAGAACGCGAGCAGGCTGTTGCCAACGGCTGAGTCTTTGTTAAATACCACGCGGACGAAGTCGCGGGCAACAGCTAGTGCGAAATAAAACTGATTGGACCGGTTGATCGGGCTGACGATCGGACGGGAAAATAAACCAATGAATATTGAACCGAATTTCCAAAACCGTTCTGCTTATTGCGCGACCGTGTCAGTGATATTTATTTGAAGTAGGCACTTCGAATGAATATCACTTCAACTTTCTTTATCTCAAACAATAGGACCGATTAGAGACATACAAGTAAAGCACTCCCCCTTACCCCTTGAACTAAACCTTATACAAAAAAGGTAAGTGCAGAAGGAAGATCAAGTCATTCGAACGCCAGCCGCGAGTAGTGATATTTCGCAATATTGGTACATAGAAATACGTGTTTATTTTAACACAATGCCATATATTTATTTATTTCGTAGACATTTAAAAAAAGTACATTTAGAAGAAAAATACATGACATCAATAACTATAGAAGATCGATCGAAGATGTTAAGCTATAGTACATCACTGTTCCGCCCTGTGGAACTCCACGTCGCGCGGTAAATAACCCTACAGAACTAACATAATATACTACCTACTAGCTTTATCGAGCTTAGCTCGGTGATCATAAATAAACTCTTTTAATGAAACAACCCTGTTAAATTTCTACAGACTTGATTTTTGTTTCAGGGATACCTGCTGATACTTTACTCTTTTATAATTATAATATAATATCGCCAGATGAACACCAACTATACGGTCCCAAATCAAGCAACGCTTGTATTATGGGTACCGTACAATGTGTTTACATCAAACGATTACATTTAAATACAAAGTTTTTAACCTTGCAATTTTTATATGTGCCTTTATAATCTTCGTGATCGTAAGCGATTATTATTTGGTCCGGCGTTTATTTAAGTACTTATATGTGAGGATTTTGTGTTGTATGTGTTCGACTCTGCCAATCTAAAATTGTTTCTTGCATCTTAAGATTTGAATCTTTTTCCGGCTAAGTAGTCGAAACTAGTCGAGGCTACGTTGATGAAGCAGTCTACCTGGGGTTGTGAAACCCATTATGTCGTCCCAAACTAGTCGTCGTTCATCGTCTGTCGTTCTTAAAATTATATTTTAAGATGACTCCGGCACTCTAATATTTTAATTTTGTTACGGAGACACATAATTGTATCGGACAATGCATCGCATTGCGTGTTTATGAAACAAGGTATTAATTTGAGCGAAATCGGTGTTTTACCTCACGCTTTTCAGGTGCCTCCTCTTTACTGGTAGTCATCTAAGCCATCACTGAATTCAGATATCGATGACTGTAAGATTCTTATTTGATCTTTCAGGACTGAATTTTCTTCACATATCATGTATATCTCATTGGTTATATAATGGATTAGAGCCGGTGAAATATTTCCGCTTTCGTATCTTACGTTGAGAGCTGAGTTCTCTTCCATTTTCTTTGCCAATTCACAGTTTGAGCAAATCCAGTCGATATTGTCTGCCGCAGGAGTTTCACCGGCGCAGGCGCACGAATGTCTATGATATATTTTACCACAATCTTTATTCGAACATGTGATAGTATAACTCCTTTCTTTTTGTTTAATATTGTTGTTGCAAGTGGAGCATGCCTCCGGTTTATTATTAGGATTGTTTTCGCAAGGCATATTGTTTTTATTCGCAGTTGCTCTCTTAGCTTACGCAACTATCGTATGCTCTTTGACTGTACCTACAAATAGTAACTGGTGTAAAAACTATTTGGGTTTACCGCCTGCTTGGTGTATCAGTATTTTGCACTAAGTTCTTCGCGCGAGGGATTCATTGGAATCCCAGAGCAAGTTGGGAGAAAGACGACTCAACGACCGAATATCTACGTGCGTATTGATCGATTGGAACGCGCCGCGCGCAGCCGTGCCTCTGCCGTCCGCCCTGACGAACATTTGAGAATCGATTTTACCTAAATTATTTCCTAACTACTAATAGGTATTCTATGTAACTTCGAAAGACTGTAAACTATTATCACAGACTTCCATAGAAGTTTGTTTGTAACAAAGCTGTGCTTATTATTCATTTACCCCACTTGGGGCAGTCGTATCGTATGCTCATATTAGGTAATATGACCGCATGCATCGACTTGAGCCAATAAGGAAAGATACGTCATTAGAGTAGATAGCTATAGCAAAGGGCAAACATTTGCAGGCGCATATATTCATGGTTGGCGGCTAAAGGGAAGATCTTTCCCGGCGCGGCAGGCGTGTATTAGCGCGGCTGGTCACTTTGTAATCATACTTATTACAGCAGTTATTACGTTATTTCATAACTTTGACTTTTATAAATTGTTTTAGCGCCTCTGTAATTAGTGTAATGAATATGGTTTTTGTAACGAAACTATAAAGGACGTTAACGTTGCAAGATGTCCGTGTACAGGTGTGTTCCCCCTCACCCCTATTTAACCTTAGACTTTCGTAATTGTTCCAGTCGTTCCATGTTTGTGCGTGTGATCTCCGCACACTATTTTTGGAATCAGTTGTAGCAATAAGATTGGTTTCTGAACGAAGTTTGTGAACGTCAGGCAGGTTGATTACCCTAGAAATGTCAAATATTTTTGTTTGTCATCTTATTGGTCATAATTTACAAATTCTGCATCCAATGCATCAAGCATTTGTGAATTAAATAACAAAAATGTCTGAAATGGACGTCACGGATGGCGGGGACGATTGCTCAAAGGATTTGTGTAAGTATCTTTTTTAAACTAGTATTTGGTAAGACACAAAGCTTTCAGTTAAGCTACTTATAACCTATGATATGCCACCGGTTGTTTATCTAAGACACTACGGAAATTTACATCTTATTACCGGCGACTCCAACACAGTAAACTATAGTTGCAAGTGTCTGGTAGGTAACGGTACCTGGATACAGTCGCCTGTTGTACGAACACTTTGTATATTATTGTTTGCTTCTATCCAGCATAAGACTGGTCCACAACACACAACACCAACATAAAGCTGACAAAAAGTTCGTTTAAATATCTGTACCACATTCCCATGCCTCATTTCCAAATGTTAAATCCTATGGACTAGTTATTAAGGTAATAAGTTTATACAACAACGAAAATTTGATTTTGTTTGTACCAGTGCTCCTGGATCGGGTATTCCTAAGGCTCGGCAATGCCGACAGTGATGATCAGCTACAGAGTTGCCTGAACAGGTTCCTACCACCTGTGATTCTAAAACTATCATCGTCTCATGAGCAGGTTTGTATTGGTATATTTTTAAATAAAAAAATCCTACCTACTTATTTGTTTGAAAAAATCCAGATAATTTAAAAAACAGCCTTATATAGAGTTTAGAATGCTTAATAGTAAGCAGCGCTATGCTTAATTCTAAGTGTCGCAATACCTTCTAGTAAGTGTCGCGATGCTTTATAGTAAGCGACGCAACTTCTACATATAACTGTCACTATGCCTTATAGTGTGCATTGCAACGTCTTACAGTGATCGTCGCGACGCCTAATAGAGAGCGTCGCGATGTCTTATAGAAAGTGTTGCAACACCAAATAGTGGGCCTTGAAACTCCTAATGGTGACCGTCGCAAAGCCTTATATTGATCGTCCCAACACCTAATAGTGATCGTCGAAACGCCTAATAGGAATCTTTAGTTGTGTTTCTGTACAGGTCCGCACCAAAGTGATGGAGTTATTGGTGCATGTGAACAAGCGGGTGAAGTGTCGAGCCGCGGTGCAGTTGCCCGTCGACACTCTGCTGCAACTCTACAGTGATCCGACGTCCAATAGCTTTATCATCGTGAGTTTGTTTACCTACATTTACCTTTATATATACAGTCAGTTTAATTTGATCAACGTCAACCCGGTATGTAGAGTGGGTAGTGACTAGTGACAATGCCTTCTGTACCAAGGGTCTAAGGTTTGAATTCCGGTACCGATCCCTATAGAAAATATGACTCAATATTAAACAATGTTTTATTTTTTTTTCATTACAGAATTTCACTATAATTTACATAAGTATGGGCTTCCCGCGGCTCCCCCGCGACCAACAGCTCGCTCTAGCTCCATCCCTATTGGAAGCTATTGAGAACAAACCACAGCCACATCAAGATAGGTAAAAGATACTTCATTAGCACAGTTAGTTAATGACCCCGCTTTCCGTCTTGAGAATCCCGGGCTTGAATCCTGCAAATATTGTGTGATGAGCACATATATTTGTGCTTGAGTCATGGATTCTTATTATGTATGTATATATGTAAGTGCTTTTCACTGGATTTGTTTTTAGTCCATTGTATGGTATGGTACCCGTAACACAAGAGTTTCTTAGTTTAGGACCGTACATCTGGTGTGTTCGTCGTCTGGCGATATGAAATAAAACTGAAAGCAGACCGCTGAACCCATTCCTGTGCGTATGGGCATTTAATTTAAATAGATATGTCGTATTATCTTTATTTCAGCATTTTGATGCTAGTCATGCCTCTGCTGGGCCATATCAAGGAGACAGATCTGAATCTCAAGGCGAAGCCGAAGGCGGCTTCACTGATACTCAAGTTCGCTACTGATGTGCTTTTGCTACCATACAGGTAACTTTTTAGTTTATCTATTCTGTGAACTCAATTTAGATCCTATACATATACAGATCCTATAGCTATCTTTTATATAAACAACTACATAAAAAAATGTTCGTTGGTAAATGCATCACTTGAGAAGGGCTGAACCAATATGGATATTTGTTTTATTTCTATAACGAATTGAATAAGGCTTTCAGGGGAAGAAAAAACGGTAAAAATGTAAAGTCCTTTTTCCATGGAATTCTAAATTGCAACGAATCTGTGTCGGTATAGTGAAATGAAAAAAAACTATTTAATGATATTACTTAGATGGAGTGTCGCGTACAACACAATGAAGCTAATAAAACTGACGGCCTCGTTAGTGCAGTGGTAGTAACCGACGTAAATCTTTTAAACTAGTTTAATGTGACACTGAACATACATGAATATTTTGCTCAGGGGAGTGTTACTGCCCATCACGTAAGAGTGTCATACTACTTGAGATTATGACTGTTTAAGGGCACTGCCAAACCCTGGTGAGAGCGACTTCCAAGTACCACCTGGTATGAGTATGAAGACGTACAAACGCATCGTGGATAAGAACCAGCTGAATCCCAACCAACTTGAAGAGGTAGGTATTACACACTTTTTCGTTGCACGATCGACCAGAGTTGAATCAAATCATTATTTATTATTTCTTATGATAAAAAAAAACAAATAAATATTTTTTCTTTTTGATCGATTCGAGCAAAGAAAACGTTTGTCAGTGCGTTATTTTTTTTAAGTCGCTTTTGTCGCCTCAACAAAATTTAAAGATTGTTTATGTTAAAAATGAATTACGATATTTTGCAGCTAGTGTATACAGGCTGATTTTATCAAGTACGCTTGGATGACCAAATCCGAAACTATAGGCTATAGCGTAAAATGCTTAAAGGACTCTCGAGATCGATTTTGATGAAAACCTAAATTGCATCATTGGATTCTGGAAAAAATAATTTTCATATCCAACAATTACCACATTTTTTAGTTTGTCTTATGTAAATTTTTTATGACAATTCAAGTATGTGGTAAATTTTATAGTTAACCTATTTAATATTTCTAGATGAAACTATCGATAGTGAACTTCATAAGCAAGGACATCTTTAATAACAACGACATACTACTGACGTTGATAGTGGCCGCGGCGGATTCGCGGTTCAGTGTTGCCAACCATGCGAACAGCCCTCTTATTAGGGTGAACAGGTAATATATTTTTTCGTCTAAGTCGAGCATTATATTTTGTGCCATTTATGACGATTCATGAGTACTGTAATGGAATAAAAAAATATTCTGATTTTGATAATCAATATATTATCTTTAAAATAAAACTAATTTTAAAGATTTTATCACGTTTATTTTATGTTTTTAGTCCTCCCGTGACCATGGTTCCTGTAAATCAGCTGAAACGTCGCGAACGTAAAAACATAAAATAAACGCGATAAAATGTGTAAAATTTGTTTTATTTCAATGTGTAGTATTCGCGTATATATAAGAAATGAACAAATATATTATCGGTTGATAATAGTTTTGCTGACTAAAATATTTTTTATTTTTTATTATTAATATTTAATATTTTTTTTGCAGTTCCGTCGATTGGTCGCAGCCCTCAGTGGTTGCGCCTCTATACTCATTATATCTGGGCACCTGGGGCGGGTTGAAAGTGCCTCCAGATGATCGCAAGGTAAGAACATGACGTATATAATTAGCTCAGCGAGTAGTGACCTTATATTCTTTCCTCAGGGTTCCTGTTTCGGAGCCCGGTAGGGACAAACTTATTATGAGCACGAACGTTTGTACCCCAAAATGTTTAATATCTACATTAGTGTTATATACTGGAATCGTCCCAGTCACACAGTTGTACAGTACCCATAATACAAGCGTTTCTTAGCTTGGGACCGTACAGGATTCTTCTGGCGATATTATTATGATGCTATTTTCAATTGTATATTTTTTTCTATTATAATTAAACCATATTGTGATGTTTAATTAGTTATTCTTGTTTTGTAGGTGCCAGCTTGCACAAGGCTGCGTCTGAAGTTGATACAGTACTTGAACAAAGCAACGGGACCAGCGATCATGTTCCCGCATTGTGTGCAGGTGTGTTACAAATTAAAATAAAATGTTTATCATAAGTTTCCCATTTGTACAGTAACTGTTTATTATTTATTATTCGGTACCCACCAGTACAGTAGGGAAATGTTTATTATTTCTCTTTCGGTACCCATATGTACAGTTACTGTTTATCTGTACAGTATCAGGCAAATTGTTTACTCATTCGGTACCCATTTGTACGGTAGGTAAATGTTTATTATTTCTTTTTCGGTACCCATATATACAGTAACTGATTATTGATTATCATTTAGTACCTAACTTACTGTTTATTTTTCATCTATACAGGTAGTGTTCTCATCATTGTTCGATCCAAACACAAATTCGAGGCTACGCAACATGGCTTTGATGTTTCTTCTGAACGTTATCAACGGGTAAGCGTAGATATCGCAATTCAATTTCAACCCTAGAGCTCTGAATAAACAGCTCAAATTGTCTTGTTTTTTTTTGTAAGCATGCAGCGTAATAGCCGTGTCCAGGCTGATCGAGCGAGGCGGGTGACAGATGACAGAAGTAGAGTGAAGTGCGTGCGTTTCTATGGCGATGATAAAGAGGCTGTGCGTTCGCTCTGGACACGGCTCATGTCGCGGAACTATTTTTTATTACGGACAATTGATGGCAACCCGACGTCCATTTGTTTATTTTATTCTGATATATTTGTAGGCGTTTTTAACCATATTCGGCTACATCAACTGTATTGTGATCATCACACCTAAATGTTAATGGGCATGCGACAAAATATCCACACTGTACTTTTCTTGATGGGTTAATTTTGTTAAAAGACAGGGACAAAACAAGCGGATATTTTGTGGCCGTAAACGGCTTGCGCGGGTCCAACACGTAGGGGCCTTTATGAGATTTTTAATGTTATTTTAGCTACCTGCTGGGGTCAACTGCTGAAAACGATAGCATAAACAACGAATTGACCTCACCAGGCGGAGGAACTTTTGGAGGAGAAATTGCTGGAATATGGACATTATTATTTTTATGTTTATGTGTATGGTGTATTTTAGTGGTGAAGAGACTCAACTGAGGAAGGTGTCGACGGTATTCCTTCAAGGTTTGCTGAAGCTCGTCCGATCTGATGAGCACGTAGAGCAGCATGCCAAAGCCTACATGTGTATAGGTAAGAAATTTATCTTATTTATTTGAGAAATATTATATGATACAAATGCGCTTAAGAAACGCAGGTTTAAGGGTTTGTTTACCCTTTCTGAATAACGCTGTATATATTATATTATTATTTGCCCGCCGCACCTCCCGTGTAACCATCGATTTTCCTATGTAGCTGTGATAATATGTACCTAATCTTTTGAGTATAAGCTATCCAATAGTGAAAACCTCGTTGCAACTGGTCAAGTAGTTTTTTTTTTATGCTTTACAAACAGTCAACAATTCTAAAAACATTCGTTATTTATTATACAGCCTATTGATCTATTTTATATGTTAAATATGTATTCAAAACATAGTTACCGGTTTATAATAGGAAAGATGATAGTACCGTGGCGATGTCATAACGTCATCGAGAGAGGATGTTGTCGCTCTCATTCTTATTGTTATATTCAATGGTGCAAGCGGGATGGAACAAGCGTATGTTACCGTACGTGATATTAAATGAATATACCCGAAACAGGTCGTCTAGCGATCAAATGTCCAGAGACCATTAACAACCAATTCGCACTGCTCGAGGAGCTGGTGAAGAAGATACCGGAGGCTCTGCCCGAGATGAAGACCGCGCTCAGGGACGCGCTGCTAGATATGTCCGCCGCTTATAAGATCAAACCTGAAGGTGCGTATAATAATACCAGCCCTTTTTAATATCCCACTGTTGGGCACGGGCCTCCCCTCAATGCGAGGGGATTAGGCCATAGTCCACCACGCTGCCCCAGTGCAGGTTGGCCGACTTCACACATCTTTCGAGGGGCCCTCTCAGATATGCTGGTTTCCTCACGATGTTTTCCTTCACCGTTTAGCGAGTGATAATCGTGGTTGAAAATGAGATTCGCACATGTAATGAAATCCTCTACCAGGATTCGAACCCGGAACCCGGGTCGTTTCATTGAAATTTATGAAACACTTATAGTGTGTCTTTGTCACATTTTGCTCAGACGACCAGATTGGTAGAGTTCGTAGTGGCTGCTTTCCCGAGAGTCCCTGGTTTGAATTCCAGTTGAGGAATTCTTAATACGGCTTTTTAATTAGATATTTAGTGGATAGCGTATGTCACTTTATTGTCGGTTATAGAAGCAATAACCCCACTTCCCACTAATATTATAAATGTGAAAGTTTAGATGGATGGATGTTTGTTACTCAATCACGCCAGAAGGGCTGAACGGATCTGGATGAAATTTGGCACAGACATAGATTATAGTCTGGAATAGCACATAGGCTACTTTTTATCCTGGTAATATGTATGGTTCCCGTGGGATAGATTTGTTTTAATTTTTCATAGAGTACCAATAAATTCATTTTCTCATACATTTGATTCTGAGGCGCTACGAAGTTCGCCGGGACGGCTAGTCTTTAAAATATTATTCATGTAATTATATATGTTGTAGAACAAAGTGATGCTGCAAGTACGGCGCAAAGGCCCAGCACATCCCACGGAGACGAGATGGAAGTCGACGAAGACAAGAAAAGTCCTTTCGATGAACCGCAAGCTTTGGCCTTGTTCGCGTTGTTGGATCAGTGAGTTTTATCGTCACTATTATAGAATAATATAAGTTCTTATACACGTACTTATCCCCAAATTCATAGGAAGATTCAAAAGTTATAGTAAATGTAGATTAAAATTAAAACTTCTATGTAATTTGGGGTTCAAAGAACTATATCTAACTAACAGACAGGTATAGAATAATGTAGTCATTTTTGCTTATTCTGTTGGTACAAATACTTTTTCATTCGAAAACTGCTTTGTAAAAAACCCACGTATTTAAGTAAAGAAAAACGTTACGGCGCGTTACATGGGAGAAGGGGGGGTCAAAAATCTCCAAAAATTGCGTTACGTAATACTTGAACGCTTCCGGTGTACGCCGACGGTGGCTACATTTGTTGACGAGGAGTTGAGTAGGGAGAGCGATGATGTACTTTATGATGTATCTCTAATTAGTGGTATGATATTACAGTTACATGCACAGCGAGGAGTCCATGATTCGGTACATCGCGATGAGGTACTCCGCGGCCGTGTTCCCGCAGGACTACATGCCGTCCAGATATCTGCTGCTCCTCGCCAGTGGAGACAGGTGAAATTTAACTGAATATGCTATATACAACGTGATTCATAAAGCGTAGTCATTATGTGAAGTTACAATTTCGATATGTCTGTACAAAAAAAACAATATTTGTTTGGTCCCATAAAATGACAATGCTTTTTTTTAATGTTACTTATGTACATACTGATTTTACATAATGATTAAAAATGCGTTGAAGAAGTGCAGGTTCAAAGTGTAGTCCTTCCTGATTCACGCTATATATTGTCGCTAGATTTATTTGTTGATGTGGGACGTTGCGATGGCTCTAAGTGGAATGAACCACCGGTGGTTTAATTAATATAAATATTGAATCATTCAGTTGTTCAATGAGTAGCAAGATCCGGCAACGTTCATAGTAATATCCATTCATTTAAAAAAAATCTCTTTCGCTTAAAGGTGATGGAAATCATCATGAGGAAACCTACATATTTTGAGAGATTCTTACTAGTTCTCTAAAGACGTGTGGAATCCGCCTAGCTGCATTGGGCAAGGATAACGGACGATGCCCTGAATCCTACTTGCTTTGCGGGGAGGCCCATGCCAAGCGGTGGGACAATAAGGGCAATATTTTTCATAATAAATCTACAGAATTCTTTAAAAGTCATACTTTCTAATGAAATCCTGATTTAAATCATTTCATCCATTAACATTCATTTTCGTTTTAGCCAAGATGATATATCTAATGAAGCTCTCAAGTGTCTGTACGCTACCTCGCGCCCCAACGAGATCGATGACGTCGTAAACAACGTATCCAAGAAAGAGACAACAGCTGTAAACATAGACGAGGATACGTCCAAGAAGGACAAGGACAGAGAGCCCGAGACTGTCGATTTTAAAGTGCCAAAGTTTAAAGATGTAGTGAATTATGTGTGGGAGCAAATGCAGAAGAGGAAGAAAGGGTCGAACGCTAAGCATCGGTTTGTAATTGGCAACCAGGTGCTGCAGTTCCATCCGATGACGTATCAAGAGGTAATTAAAATAAAACTTATTTTACAGATTTTATCGCGTTCTTTTCATGTTTTTATGTTCCCGACGTTTCAGCTGCTTTACAACAGACAAAGGGGGTGGGGGGGGGGGGATTGTGTGTTGATAAATTTGTACGAGTGTAGGAAATTGAAATAAAATAGTATAACTTGACTTTTCAAGTTCTCCCAAGATATCCGGTAAATGTTCAGTAGTAAGTATCCACAGCTTTACTGATAGGGGTACGGGATACATTTCATCATCATCATCATCATCATCAACAACATTAACATTCATCATCTGAGGTACATATAATACGATAACAATGATCAAGAATTACTTGACACTTGCATAATGACACTATTTTGTACCAGTACCTCAAGTGCGAGATTCATAGTTAACTTTCCGGTAGTTAACTATATAGTCCGACGTGAATACGTCTGAACTGACAGTATACCCAAAACGTTCGCGTCTAAATACCAATCGTATTCCATTGGTAAACAAAAAGTTTGCTCGATGAGTGAAACCACAATTAGGCCCGTTATGTTGGCTTTAACGTTTTCTGATTACGTTTGGGTATCACAATACGACTAAATGAGACAAGATACATATATTTTGTTTTATGTCCTTATCGTTGTGACTGGTTTTTCGGACCAACAATACAAGTTGAAAGGACGAACAAAAAATCGGTCACACGCGATCCGCGCGATGCATGTCTAGATAAGACTAAGAATTCTCATCCGATATTATTTCCTTTTCAACCACATGAGTAACACAGAGAAAGGTGAGTTAGCCAGGCTAAAAGTGTTGAATAACTTAATTTTATTTTCGTTGATATTTTTTATATTGGTGTGAGCTTATTTAATGGTTATAAGGTACCTATCTATATTTAAATTTTCTTTATTAGTACGATGGACGCTAAAAAGGTTTGCAGCTCATAATAACAGATTAGACAGAGGAGGTGGCATATGCTACCTACTTCGATCTACCTCACACTAGCGCATAAAATCGTAGACATAGAACTGTCAAGGCTTGAATATGTCAAGATTGTATTTCTAGGAACAATATCATTTTATAGAAAATAGTTTGGGACATTCAGGATGAGCCAAAACCGACAAGAGTTGTTCGCTCACAAAACACTTAAAAGAAAATGGTAGCCACGTACGTAGCGAAAATAGGTCCCATTGTGACGATTGAACAAGGGGTTCGTAGGACAATTAATGCAGAGCGGTAGGTAGACCACAGTCTGTTTACCACAAACTATCATCGAGTTTCGGAAAACCAACCCATAGAAGTGCATCATCCTGCACCAGGACAACGCAAGCCCGTACATCAACGGTTCCGGTGTATAGTGAAGAAGCAGTCGAATATTTTTTATCGGCAATTTGGAGTACCATACTTCGGCGTGGAACAAATATTATAACGACTGGTTTGAGCGTATGGAAAAGTGCATGAAATACCGTGGGGAATACTTTTTAAACAATAAAATGTATATAACGTTCTAGTTGTTTATTCTTTTCTCAAACGACAAAACTTAATAGGCATGCCACGTTTACTAACTATATTATTAGGTACTATCCAGGGATGTTCTTGATATCTTCTCTCCATGGTGATGCTTATAATTAATATAGAAGGATAAATCCTTAATCTTTAATTGAAATATTCTAAACATTACACATGATAATTCACAGAAACACAAGTATTGGAAAATAAAAATACATCACTAAATGTTCCAACAAGAAACCAAACTAAGAAATAATCAGTATTACAGGTAGCCACTTTTCCTCTTCCAGCTAATTCTGGGTTCTATTCTTTTTCGCTGTTTCCAATCGGTTCCACAATTATTTTTCGCTGAGGTCCGTAAAGGATTAAAACTCTGCACAGAAGTGTTTGTCTCGCTTATCTTGATTATGAGCACTAGCCAGCATCCTCTAGCCAAGAAAATTACGCATTGGGTACGTTATTATGTAATTTAAACATGATTTAATATCAATATTGTTTTCACAATGACTTTCCACGTTTCACAGTTTACTTCAAAATTCCATTGACAGATTGATTGTAGTGAACACGTCTTAACTGTTAGTTTACTGTTAGTATACCTAAACCGTGCGAGTGTAAGCTCCCATACTATACAAAAGTATGCTCGATTGACTGAAACGTAAGTTATGGCCGTTATGTTGGCTTTTACGTTTTCTGTAAAACCATAAATCCACCACATAATCTAGAGGAATAATATTTCTTGTATAGCTATTTCGTTTTCAACCATATGAGTAACAGAGATCAAGCCAAGTCGGTTGTCAAATTACTGACAATTTTTATTCTGGTTAAAACAATATTCATATTTCAATTTGCCATCATTGTTTATAAATTGATGGAAGCCATTCAGTTTTGAAAGTAAAGAACACGAGCAAGAACTAACAAGCGGACTTATTATTTGCTAGCCTAAGTATTTCTGAAATGAAATCAAATGTCCCACAATTTGAGTTCTTGGTAAAATGTATACTACGGTAAGTAAAAGCTAAAAGCCGTAAAATGCGTGGTTGCATTCGTCAAGTCCCAGTTCTAGGTATACCGGTACTGCACCGGTGCCTATCTGCAGGCGGTCAGTGGGGCCATCGGCACCAGTCGGGCCGCGACAGTTGATTATCCAGATACTTTATTTTATGTACAGGTAGTACCCATATTTCTCTTTAACGTAAATAATACTCATGCGTAAATCTCAATTCTGAAATCTAAAAAAAAATGTGAGGAAACCTGCATGTCATGGGCCAGCGTGGTGGAATATAAGCTGAATTAACCTCATATTAACGAGAAGTGTGTGTAGTGTACTATCGATAAAATTGGGTGCACTTCAATGAACTGCACCTCTGCCTACTACTTAGGAGATTCCAGGCGTGATGGTGTTTCTCTCTTTACCTAATAGCTTAAGTAATCAAATATTGTATTTTCAGGAGGATGGAAGAACTGTAGATTCAAACTGTCAGGACAATAATCCTGCCACCATTCCAATTCAAAAATCCACTATAATTTTCATTGTTGGCTGAATAGAAATCGAACCCACCGCCACCCGGTGCAATGAGTTGAGCGGCCTGCGCTCAAACCACTAAATAAAGATGCCTTAAACATTTCACATTGTGTTTTATTTTCATTGACCTAATGTGATAATGGATATGTGGAGTGTGTGTATATAAAAGGTAGTTTAAAAGTAGCGCCTGTAGCAGAGAAAGTAAAAAGCAGGAGGCTAGTTTGGTTACGTTATCAAAGGAGACGAGAAGCATTTTGAGCGCCTAAAAGGGCTATTAGTATGAATATGCATAGATAGAGTGAGAGGAAGACCCACGAAGTGGTAGAAGTTTGTATAAAAAGTGATATGAAGGAGATTAATGTATGAAAAAGACATACTGCGGCGATCCCAAATAATGGGAAAAGGTGAGGCAGATGATGATGATTTTACTGATTTGTAATATATATTTACCTAATTTAGATTGAGTTTAATTGCAAACAAGAGCCTTAGTATGAGGTTATGCCGTTTTTTGACGTAGAGAAATCCTTATGGATACCCGCAAGCTCTGCGGGAGACGAGCGGGTTATGTCGGACTGCTACCGACTTAAACCCCACGGTATACCATCGTCTACCTTTGTTGGGGCGCTGTGGGATAGCACTAGCATGCACTGCGACATCCAACGAGGTTATGCCCTAGCTCCACCCTTGATATAGTGTGAACATTCGATAGTAGTGATGGCCATCTTGGTAGAATACTCGCTTTGGAGACAAGTTGCGCAGATTCAAACGCGGCTCCCGCTAGGACTTTCAGATTTTTACGTGCGCATCACGTTTTCAATCATGAATCATTGGCTGTACCGACGGTAAAGCAAACATCGTAAGGAAACTTGCACGTTCCTCAAAATTTATGTGAAATTTACCAAATGGCCCTGGGCCAGCGTGGTGGACTATAGCCTGAGGAATGTGCCCGGTATAATGACAATAGGCTCGCCCCCTATTTCATTGGGACCAAATACCATTGGCGAAATGTGGGTGTACAGGAGTGCACCTCTGCCTACCCCTTCGGAGATTGCAGGCGTGATGGTGTATTAGTAGGTAACAACCAACTATTTTATCCGACAATCTATTCAGAGAAATGGCTGTGTTGCGTAGGTGTTAATTAAACATGATATATCAATAACTTAATACATTTTTTTCGTTAACTTTTTGTCGTTTCACGGTTTCACCAACAAAATCATAAGTGACAACGCGAACTATAAAAGTGAACGTTTCCGTACGATACGTATCGTAAAATCTTTCAAATTTATGACTCGCACTCGTGCAATTCGTACGTCTAAAAGTATTCGGTTAACTTATGAAAAATCTCCCAAAATGTCTATGCGTACTATAAAAGTAGGTTTAGGTTTCTCTATGGTACGAAATTATACCTAAGTAAACTTGTGACTCACACTCGCGCATGTCGTACAAAATCGTTAACTTTCAAAGTTTCCGTGAGCAAACGATCGAATGTTTACTACATATAGTAACGAAAAAAACTCACACTCGGCACAAATGTTTTAGATATCGCCCGCTAGGGGCGTTTTTTAAGTCTCTATACAAAATGTCCAAATACGGTAGTTTGTAAACTATAAAGTTAGCTAACGAAAAATCTCACACTTGAGGTACAGATAGCTAACCTAAAAAAAAATAAGATGAACATAATTTCTTGACATCCTTAGTGATATGGTCTTATAATTTCCGTTTGACTCCCTAAACCAGGGGAGGTTTAGAGTAAACCATCTGCCTCCCAGTGGCACGCCCGTAGCAATGCCATACCGTTAATTTGTTTTTCTGGCAATATTAGACAAATAGATAATTTTTATTGTAAACTCTTATACAGTTATTATTAAAACAGGAGTGTGCATTAGCGAAATTCATCTCTGCCTATTGGGGCCCTATTGGGGACTAGCTTTTACCCACGACTTCGTCCGCGTGGTATTTAACAAAAAGCGGAGAAGTCGCGGGTAACAGCTAGTCTAAAATAAAAGTAGCCTAAGTTACTCCTTGTTACATCAGCTATCTGCCAGTGAAAGTCCCGTCAAAATTGGTCCAGCCATTTCATGGTTAGCCGGAACAAACAGACAGACAGACAAAAATTGAAAAAAAAATTGTTTTGGTATATGTACCGTGTATACATCCAAATGCACTTAGTAAAAAGCGTTTATTTTAATATTACAAACAGACACACTAATTTTATTTATTTGTATAGACTATAGGCTTGGCGGTGTTTTTTTTTTAATTTATGTGTTTATATTTTGGGCATAGATCCTCCGGTACATGCGGATGTGTTTGAACCGCGACGCGGAGCTCCGGGACTGCTCGAACCACCCCAACGCGACGTCGCCCCTGCTCGGCAAGTACTTCTACGACAAGCTGCTCGACACAGAAGTATTGGAGCGATACCTCACTATGATCACCTCGCTGTTGAATGCTAGCCCAGGTGAGCTACTGTTGAACATAGAACGATATAATGTCTGTGTAAATAAAAATATATTATCATAATATATGTGATAATCTTATAAAAGACAAAAAGTATGAAAGAAATTATTCACAGAGATATTGATATATCTTAAGGTGGAAGCTCAGGTCAGAATGTAAAAACCGCTACTTTTACTAACTTTATGGTGTTGTATCGCTGTAGGTATTTTTTTAAGCAAACTTAATACATCGAGACATCCAATGCAGAATGCTAATATCGCAAAAAACTAAATTACATCGTAAAGATGTCTAAATTTTTCGTAAAAATATAAAAACCATTGACATTTTGAATTTCGCGCCCTGACCTGAGCTTCCACCTTAATAACATAACCAATAAAATATGACGTCCTAGATCTATGCAATAGACACGCTCATGAAAAATGACATTAACTCTTTGAGATGACAAATATTTTTACTATTTACTTGACACTGTCAAAATACCTTAGATGGTGGCGCCAGTATTTATTTTTAAAAGAAGAAGAAATAGGCTGTCTGTATACGTTATTCTAGGAGTGACAATAGCTTGTTCAATGCAAAGAACTATAATTGATGTGTCGCAAAGCACATTATACTAACAATTTAATAATATCCACAGAAATAATGCCACTAACATGCTTCTTGGACATCGTCGGATGCGTGCCCGAGAAGATAGCCACCAAATACACAAGCCTACTACCATTCCTCCGCACACTATTCACGACCAGTACCAAAGAAGAAGTGCGAGACACCGCGGCCGTCATCTACGCGATAATATCGATCAACACTAGCGACAAGCACGCGATCGAGAAAGAGATTAGAGAGTTCGTGGTACAGGGGCGGAGTAATAAGAACTTGGAGGCGCAGTGCGGGTACCTGTCTGCGCTCGCCAACATGTGCGAGAGGTGCGTCGTGCTAGCGAAGCGAGGCAAGTTCGGCGGTAAAGGATTCAATCCGGCCAATTGGGAGCCGTACCAGGAAGGCGCTGTTGTTTTAGGTATGTATGTATTTACAGCCATTTCTTCTTTGACCGGATCCAGAATGGCCGCGCAGCTACGCGAGCCTGACTCGATTGTATGCGTTGAGGCAAAAGACATGACAGTTTATAACAAAGGAATTAATGAATATTGCCAGACTCAACAGTGAATTGTGTGGCCCCAAACTTTCTTTTATAATGAGTGGCCATTGAGTTTTTTGCCGGCTCTTCGCATTGGGATCAACATTCCGAACCGGTGGTAGATTCTGATTAAACGTTTTTATCCTAGATGAATAAAAAAAAATTAGACCAATGTTTAATTATTCAGTACCCAGTAAGTTGATGCATCATAACATGTTATTATCAATTTTCTAGCCAATTTCCTAGCACATCCTCAAACACTCCTAATAAGCACGTCATGTACGGCCGTCTCCCTCCTCGCCCGCTGCAGCGGCCTCCCCCTACCGAACGCAAACAATAAACAGGAGTCCATCATCCAAACCGATAACCCTTTCAACGAGAACAAGAGCGAGATGGAAGATAACGACGTCACGAAGTTCACGGTCGCTAACAGGCTGTTCAAGATCGTTGGGAATGCGAAACTACCGTCGAAACTGAAGGAGAGGGCGCTGTATTCGCTCGGGCTGTTGTGCTGCGGTGAACGATTCCCCTTCGCTAAGCAAATCGTTATGGGATTCTTGCAGATGGCTAAAGATGTGAGTACATTTTAAACTACCTCTAGCAGAATCTTTTGACAGCAGCGCATTATGTCATACTTCGGCCATATAGTACGGAGAGGAGATGAGAACCTCGTAAAGCTGATCGCTCACCTTCAACCAAATTCAGCTCGGTGGTCAGAAGCTCTCGGTATCCAACGATGATCGCGATCCTCAGACATGAGGGACCGACTATAGAGAGAGCAGGGCCCCACGTCTGCTAGCACAATCGTTTTATAAACGAATAGCAACCGCATAGTAACTGTCACTTTTGACAGATATTGTACGGGATATCTGTTAGAAGTGACAGTTACTATGCGGTTTCTGTCCAGAATCTTTTAACGTAGCCATCATGCCTGTAATGCCCGAAGGGGTAGACTTAGGTCCACTGCAGTGCACGCGCATTCCGTTGAAGGTATTTGGTTCCAATGTAATCTGAGGCGAGCCTATTGCCTTTTATGTATCGTTACGGTGATCTTAGCGTCTTGCTTCCCGATCGCACTACGTGTATTATACATGTGAATGACAGTAACAGCATGCTTTCTCGATGAAGTTACGATAACATTAGGTGTTATTGCTTACCCTAAATTTCACTCAAGCTGTGATTACGATATTGGTCAAACGCCTGTCCTAGTAACCAGGCGTGTTCCAAATGTGATCTCATTTTCAACAATGATTACCAATTGGTGATCGGTGAAAATACATCGTGAGAAATCCTCCAAACTTATCTCGGAACCTAACCGGTACTCAAAAGGCGTGTAAAGTCCGTCAAGCTGCACTGAGATCTCCTGGATAAAAATAACACTCCAACAAAAGCAACGCTTGTATTATTGGTTCCGTACGACGGACATGGAGTTTTCCCGGTATATAATTACCTAAATAGAAGATATTAGACATTCATGACTCGGGTACAAACATTCGTGCTCATCACACAAAGTTTGCCCCTACCGGGATTCAAGCCCTACCAACTGCCCTAATTGGCCCGTCTAACAGTGGGATTAAAGACCTTAATATTATTGTTTTAGAGTAAAGAGTTTGAAATTCATCTTCAAATAGGCGAGTCACTGGTGCTATGTGTTGAAGGAGTCAACTCAAACGAAAACAGAGATCTATGGACTGAGCTGCCGCGAGAGGTACCTATAACTTTTGGTGTTTTTATAAAATACATTTAATCCATTTTAATTATGTAATATAGCCTTTATTCACTCATATAACGTACGTATATAAAATTACTTACTAAACCGTGCTTTGCTATATAATGCCTTTTACTTAAAAGAGCCAGTGAGCGGGATAGGCCCGCAGGTCCCTCCCACCAACTGCTACTCCTGTTAGCCAGGATCTACAGCGGTGTCTAATGAAGACACAAAGGTTTGACCCTCGGCGAGTCCCGGGATAAAGTTAATTGTCTTGGAACGCACGAAACTAATCGAAACATAAAAATAGGAGTTGGAAGAAAATTATCTACTTCCGTGAGCGGGCTGTAAAAATTGCATCTTGCTGAGCACTATAGCTCAGCAATATTGCCAGCGATACTCCCTTGCTGCAATGTAATTGTCAACAAATTTACCGTTGATTGTGGCAAATGCTGCGCTATAAAGATGGCAAATCGACGGGTTATACAATTGCAGCTTGAAATTGCCACCAAACTAGCCCGCTTACGAGCGCCTTTATTCCTGTTGGCAGAGACCTATTTTAGGATATCATTTAATAATTGATTATTCTAGGGAGCTGCAAAAGTACGCGACACCGACGCTTTGAAAGAGAACGATCAGTTGCTGGAGTGGTTGATTCAGGAGTTGTTCAAGATTGGTAAACACCCTCACCCGCATTCCAGACAAGTGAGTTAACAAAATATATCTCTAGAATACATAGGAATCGCTAGACTATGCAGTGATAGCGAATTGAGTTGTGTGTGCGTTGCATGTTTGGTCTATTGATAAAAACTTTCTTATAATCCTACAAGTATTCAGTGTTGTTGTTGTTGTTGTTGTGAAGTTGCTTTTTGAAAAAGTGTGTTATTGTTATACAAAGGAAATACTGACAGATATAAATTGTGTTATCGTTTGTAGGCAACTAGTATTTGGTTGCTCGCGTTACTGAAGAACTGTCCGGAACGCGAACCTATCAAGAATAAGCTTCAACTACTGCAAGAAAAGTTTATGGACTTCTTGTCTGAAAATAGCGGTAAGTTGACTCATACACTACTTCAGTTGAGAGTTCTCTGAGCTTTTTGTTGGCAACGTTAGTATTTTATAAATTATATTTTAGTAGTTTTAAATAGTCAATAAAATACTTTTTATTGGAATAAGCTAGTATTCATAGTTTCCTAAATATTAATGTTTATTTAGTGACCTGGATTAATTGCTCCGCAGTGTATTTGCAGCTTACACTTTCCGTCCACAGAAATAGTTCAAGACGTAGCGAGTAAAGGCCTGAGCCTCGTGTATCAGAACTCGGCGGAGAGCCAGAAGCAAGCGCTGGTGGAGCAGATCATAGATCAGCTGACGAGCGGCAAGCGCTCCGTCACACAGGTCACCGACGACACCAAGATATTCGAGGAGGGCCAGCTGGGGAAGGCGCCTACTGGGTGAGCGCCGCTACCAACACTATAATATATAAGTAAATATCGCTAGACAACACACACGTGGTTGCATGGTTTCACACTAAGCAACTGTCAAATGGTCTGGAGGGTTTCTCAATAACACTCATACCTGGAAAAATATGAGATCAGTGACTGAATACATACATTTACATTGATGTATTTGAGTGCATTTAACGAACGCACCTGTTTAAGAAAAGTTCACTTCATTCTATATAAAATGAACATATGTACTATTTTTTTTTTTTTGTTAAGTTATTCTGCTGGTTTTGGTTTGGAAATTTGAACTGGTTTTTAAAGAAAATAAATAAAAAAGGTAAATAGCGAATGATATCGAATTATATATTAGGTTATTTAATCGATATTATTAACTTTTTGCTTTTGGGTTAAATTTAAGCAAATTGTATCATTTTGGAGAAAAATAATTTCCAATTTGGGTAGAAATAGAAAATCACATCTGGCACCACTGAGTGTTCCTGATGTTCCTGGTAATATATACCGAGTAACCTCTGAGTTTCTAGACGGCTCTTCTCAGTGGACCCAACATTCCAAAGCGATTGTAACTTCTGTTCTGACTATTCATAAGTGGTTTCTTACCTTACATGATTAAAAAAAAAGATGTAAATAAAATGTCTCGTAACTCAACAACTTCGTTCCAGTGGCAACCTCTCCACGTACAAGGAGCTGTGCTCGCTCGCCTCGGACTTGAACAAACCCGATTTGTTGTACAAGTTCATGCACCTCGCACACCACAACTCCGTATGGAACTCTAAGAAAGGTAACCTCTATTTATTTGATTATAGACAACAAGATTATAACATTGTACTAAAAATATTTTTTCAGAAATTAATAACGATTGAACCTCTTTTTTTTTTTTTAATAATAAGAAGTCGCTACAGTACCGTGTTGTGTGGTGTGCAGGCGCCGCATTCGGGTTCCAGTCGATCGCGCTGCAGGCGGGCGCGCAGCTGGCGGAGCACCTGCCCAAGATCGTGCCGCGCCTGTTCCGCTACCGGTTCGACCCCACGCCGCGCATACAGAACTCCATGCAGAGCATCTGGCACGCCATCGTGCCCAACACGCAGGCCACGGTAACAACAGCCAATCAATAACGCAAGAAATCGGTTCACAAACGCTGGAGATAGGCAGTAACATATATTGAAAAGTATTGCAGGCATAATGATAATACGTTAGTAGTACATAATAATATAAATGAGCTAACTTGGTCATAAGTTAAAGTCAAAGTCAAATCGTTTAGTTCGAATAGGCCTACGGGTGCCCCCGTAATTACAAAATGTCGTAGTCATTTTTTTTCTTAACTATAATCGGATCGAAACGCGACCTCATCTCAGAAGATCCAGCGAGAAACTCAGCGGGCTTGTCTTTTTTTTAAAGCCATTATTTTTGCAAAAAAAATAAAAAGTTAGCTCCAGTGTGCTGCCATGCGAGGCGCACACACGCTACATTTTAACATCATAAATCTTGATATTTGGTAATTGTAGTCGAGACTGGAATGCAGCTGAGAGTGTAATGACCAAATGCTTAAGCGTGTCATACGATGTTTTCCAACACATTAGTGAGGAAATAACCTAGCGAGTAACTTGCCTCATACCACAGAAACATTTGTAACATTTTAACGATTCATAGGTACTGAGATGGTTTACATTAAGTAAACATATTCTAATTCATGTTTTGTTGAAAACAGGTGCACAAGTACCACAAGCAGATATTGGATGATTTGGTCGCGAATTTGACTTCGAACCAATGGCGGGTGAGGATGTCGTGCTGCAACGCGCTCAGTGACCTATTGCGGTGAGCAGATATATTATTGAAAAACAAAAATGTATTTTTTTTGTCATACAAATAGAAGTTCTAACAAAGTTATGTACTGTTTTGCCAGTATTACATCCCAAATATTTCAGGTGATGTTTAAAAAGAACAGTCAAAATTATATAATTGTAATAAATAATAATAAATTGATTAATACTTAGCAAATAGTAAAAGTAACATCACTAATCGTAATATAGTTTTAATTATATTGCTATAAAATAAACTTCAGTTAATATCACGCCTTGATTATATTTAGAAGCTATGAAATTTGAACTCTAATTGCAAGTTATTTGGTCCCAAGTTTTAGTTTCTCTGTCACGCCGTCCTGGTAGCGATTGCCAGTCGTGTTTATGCGATCTTGGACCTTACAGCGGTGCCCAAAGCCTTCACGACTCACTGCACCAGCTGCCGACGATATGGACTCAACTGTTCCGCGTGATGGACGATGTGCACGAGGGCACCAGGCAAGCGGCCACGTCCACTGCTAACGTATTATCCAAGGTAATATACAGCTTCCCTCCATAGAAATAAGATATCAATCAACTTAACGAACCCAAAATAAGAAACGCTTGAAATATGGGTATAAAATACTTTTCACAAATGTAAGTTATCCATAAACGTGATCGTTATGACCTACTGGTTATAACGTCAAAAAAAGCCTTTAAAATATTTTATACTATTTTTGTTACACCTTATAAAAGTAGTATATCTAAATGCTTTCGATAAAAGCCTAGTTTTGAGGCAATTTCTAGCTGCAATTGTATAGGCTTTACTTGCATTGGCACTTGTCGCAATCAATGCTAAAGGTGTTCAATATAACAGCGAGAGAGTACCTATCATTATATTGCTAAGCTTAAATGCTGAGCTATATTGCTCTGCAATATTTCTAGCAAAATGCAATGTTTATATCCCGTTTAAAGCCGAAATGTGCTTCAGCTCTGCATTCGGGCGTCGGAAGTGAGCCAGGGCAAGGACGGCAAGGAGGTGGTGGCGGTGATCCTGCCGGTACTGCTCGACAGCGGCATCACCAACGTGGTCCGCGAGGTCAGAGCCGTCAGGTAACTCATAACAACCATTTATCAAGGCTGCATATATACTTGGTAGTAAGAAAGGGATAGCGTTATTTACTTTCACGTGTGATAAACAGTGATGATATTGCTTGCGCACATAGATTTATGTTGATATACTTAATCATCTTAAATTATATTAGTGTTTGTGAGATCTGATTAAAGTTAAATACATAACTTTATTATTTATATGTATCGCATTTCTTCATTTCGAACGGTTCGTCTCAACGATTCGTAGCGTTTACAGGTCGTTTACAAAGTACAATTAATAATAAGAGTTGCAATTAATAATTGAAATGGCCCCAAAAATAATTCTCGTAAGGTTAGTGAAGCGCGGGGCTTATCTTCGGACGCTACGCTAACCTGATTCGGTGAACACCGACCAAGACTTGCTTCTATTCTTCTATTCTAGAAATGTTTAGTGAGGCCATGGCTAGACGTGTCGTCAAATAATTTTGACTCAGTGGCTATTGGGTAAATACCACAGAGTATTTTGTATATACAGAAAAAGAATACGCCATTTTCATATCTTAATGTCACATCCATTATTGTATATATTGAATGTGTTATGGCTATTAATTACTTGACCTGACTATTTGCATGTAACGTTGTGTACAGCTTGCACACAGTGTCGAAGCTGGTGAGCGCGGCGGGCGCGAGCCTGAAGCCGTTCCTGGCGCGGCTGGTGCCGGCGCTGGCGGGCGCGGCGGGCGAGCTGGAGGCGGCCGCGCTGTCGCAGCTGAGCACGGCGCTGGCGGGCAGCGCGGCCGCCACGCGCGACGCGCTCGACGACGCGCGCGCGACTGCCGCCAAGCACCACTACACCACCGACACCGTCGTACATGTAAGTACTACATACACTACGAACCAGTGTCTCCAACTCTCTTTGTCAAAATTACGGTGTTACCTGGTCTCAAAATACGGCAGATGGTGGAAAATTACGGCAGACCAGTGTTTGCAGCAAAAATACCCATGCAGTGGGGATGCGTAACGTAAAAAAAAAAAGGTCATTCTGCTGCTTCAGTTTGGAAGAACAGGGAGGCGCAACGTAAAAAAAAAAGGTCATTCTGCTGCTTCTGTTTGGAAGAAGCAGCAGAATCCCAATGCAATGTTGCCGTCATATTTTGCTAAATCAAGTGTTGTCATTATAGAAATATGGACAAATATGGACACGGACGAAATTACGGTAGATTTTGACATGTCTACGGTAGGTGGTAGACCTAGAAAAATTACGGTAGATCTACCGTAATTACGGCATGGTTGGAGACACTGCTACGACCAACGAGTCGTGAACCCGCGGAAGTTAGCGCCAAGTGGCTGCGTAGAACATAATTTACGAGTAAATTGTGTTCTGTGCAGCCACTTGGCGCTAACTTCCGCGGGTTCACGACTTATTGTTTGTATTGTACACTTGTAACTACTCTGGATTGGCGATAGACATCGTCGTTTTGTGCCTATTTGGTATTCGCTATTTTGACGCTGATCGTAGTGATAGCAGGGAGTGACCACGGTACTAATGATAGTGATTTGAAAAGTGTCAACTATGTCTACAAAAAAACGATAAAATAGTTTTTTTTTATTTTTTTATTACGTTATAGGCAAGTATATGATCTCGATCTCACCTGATGGTAAGTGACAATGAGATCTACGATGGAGCATACTTGCCTAGAAGGTACCTTCCTTTTTGTATTATTATTAAACAATAATACATAGTTTGTAATACATAGGAAACATCCTGTATACTAGGATAGCCACAAGTCTATTGTACAGTACAATATTAGTGTCGCTCAACACTGAACCGTACAAATGATGTGTTCGTCTGGCAATATTTATTTATTTGATTACTACAGCGCGAGCCACCAGCAGCACATAACCTTAAATCACAAGCAATAACGGTCAATTTGGAAAAGCAACCGTAATATTTGATACATTATTTTTGTTCAACAGTGTATGCCATACGTAGACATTGAAGTGATGAAGGAAATGTTGCCGAAGATCTTGGAGCTGACGAAGTCCCCGCAGCTCGGCACCAAGGTCGCTTGCTGCCACTTCATAGTATTATCCGCTCACTACTTGCGCGGTGACATCGAACCGGTTGCCGGCAAGCTCATGTCCAACCTGCTGAACGGTACCTTCGATAGAAACGCCGCGGTCAGGAAGAACTTCGCCGAGGCCCTGGGACAAGTGTCCGCGTTTGCTAAGGTTAGTTTTTTACCACGGAGAAAATATCGTACGCTATATTGAAATACGTATGTAACCGGTAAAAGTTGGTTGCATTGCTCTGTTTTACAGAAAATCCCTGATACTAATGACATACAGAAGCCGACTATGATCATAGGAGCCTTGTTTTACATATTTATATACTCACGCATGAACGCCTCCTGAATTATTTATTACAGGGAGGTGCATTTATATCTTTATTATTATAAGAAATATCTTTACTATTATATCTATAAGAAAAGGGTAAAGAGGTAGACGAGCGTGGAATAACCTATACAAGTATATAAAATTGTAGTGTCTGTTTGTAATATTAAAATAACCGCTTTTTACTAAGTGCATTTGGATGTATACACGGTACATATACTAAAACATGTTTTGTCTGTCTGTCTGTCTGTTTGTTCTGGCTAATCTCTGAAATGGCTGGACCGATTTTGACGGGACTTTCACTGGCATATAGCTGATGTAACAAGGAGTAACTTAGGCTACTTTTATTTAAAAAAAATCCCCCAACCCCCGCCAACGACTTAATATCACAAAGGCTGCCGGTCGCGGGCAAAGAACGCGCGAGCGGGCTATTGGTAACGGTTGTGTCTTTGTTAAATACCACGCGGACGAAGTCGCGGGTAACAGCTAGTTTTAAATGACACGGATGCCTCAATCTTATTGTCTCACAGTGACTTACAAATTAAAATGTTATTTCTTCGTGTCATGTTCATCAATACTTGTTGATGACAACAAAATAAGATAAAATACGTTTTATTTCAATGTGTAGTATTCGTAAATATACGAAATCAATATTAGCCCTTTTTAATGTCCAACTGCTGGACACGGGCCTCCCCTCAATGCGAGGGGGTTTAGGCCATAGTCGACCACGCTGGTCCAGTGCGGGTTGGCGTGGCTTAGTGCAGGTTGACTATCAATATGACGACAAAATATTATATTTCAGCCTCAATCCGCGGAAAAGTTAATGAAGAAGTTGGTGACGTTATACGAGACGAAGGAGGACGACACGGCGCGGCTGGCCATCGCGCTCACACTGAAATCCATCGCCAAAGCTAAGATAGAGCACTTGAAGGACAACGAGACGGTGTTAACGCCGATGGTGTTCTTGGCGATGCATGGGCCTAAGGACGATGGTGAGTTATAACTTATCTTACTTAATTAGAAAAATCTCATTTCTTTAACTTAAATTATATTTTATTTGTATCTATGGATTCCCTCAAGCTAGATACTAGAATCATAAGAGATTTGACCCTCGTACCCTTTTGGTGTATGTCACATTGATTCCCGGCTATATTCTGCACTCTCTCCTTCTCACTCGATCGCCGCACTCTTCATACTAAGTGACATACCAAGGGTCGCATGAACAGATACCAGCTTAGAACCACCGCGGGTAAAATCAAAAGGGTATTTTGGTACATTCAAAGGTGTAATTTTGCCTTTGCCCAATACGCAATACATGCGCCGGCGCAGCTTGTCGGGCAATGTTCGCGTGCGTTTCATTGGTGGAAGTCCTTAGTGCTATATTTATTCAGTGCTTCGGTACCAATGAGTCTGTGTTACGATAGAATCGCCGACAGTGGAGATGTACGAAGAGATCTGGACGGACATGAGCCCCGTGCGGGAGAGCGGTATCAAGCAGCATCTGCCGGTCATCCGCGAGGAGATCGAGAGGGCGCTCGGCTCCAGCAGCTGGACCAAGAAGATTCAGGTAAAGTGCGTTTCATGAAAGAATTCTCTTCGGAGTTCAGTTGGTATCACTGAATAAGGTGTTGCCAACAACAACGCATATACCGGGAAGAAAAAAAAAATCTATCATAAGAATCTATTGATGGTGATTCCAAAAGGAATGTATTATATTCTATTATCTATTGTGTATCTATGTTCCCTAGCCCTAGAAGTAATAATACAATATTTATCTTCGAAAACGTGGAATTAAAACCTGGACTCTGGTAAAATTATCACGTGACGAATCACGAAGGAAATTATTTCCTTAAACTAACCATTGTGGCACTCTGTATAAGTTAAGTTTTTGTAATTTTGCATTCATTTTATGTGGTGGAACAATAAAGTGTTATCTATCTATCTAACAATTTATGTCAAGAATAAATCGATTTTACATTTAAAAAAGCCTGCTTACCCGACTACCTCTAAGAGCTAAAAAAAGGAAAGGTTATGTATTTTTTATATTGTGTTCTAGGCAGCTAACGCAATAAAGACGATATGCAAGGACCTGTCGGCCGGGCTGGGCGAGCAGCGCGAACCGCTCATCCGGGCGATGCTGGCCGCCGTGCACGGGAAGACATTCGACGGGAAGCAGCACATGCTGGAAGCGCTGGCCGAGCTGTGCAAGTGAGTGCTAGCTACATTCAACTTTTATTTCTTGTTAGTTCTTGCAGCGATAAAGCCGCTTTATTTTTTAAGCTAACATAAGCTTTAGGGGGTATTTTCCAAAGTAGTCTTTACCTGCAGATGCGCCTGCACAGCTTTTTTGTTATATGGAAATAAACCTTTCTGACGGCCGATTTTACAATCTATAAATAAAGTTTATTCTCTAAATAAACTTGACAATTATTAATTTAATTTTTCCATAACAAAAAAATATTTGGTGGATGGCGATTGAAAAATCGGCCTAGTCTTTAGGCCTTTGTCCTAGTTTTTACTATAGATAAATATAATATTTAGATATTGTTAAAAGTCCAATCAATGAACCGAGTCAATTTATGAAACTAATGATTAATGACAGCCTTTTTATCACACTATCACACTAATATTATAAATGTGAAAGGTTGGATGGATGCATGTTTGTTACTCAATCACACCAGAACGGTTGAACGGATCTGGATGAAATTTGGCACAGAGATAGATTATAGTTTGGAATAGCACATATGCTACTTTTTATCGCGGTAAAAAGGACATACTTTTTAATCGCGGGCAACACCGCGGGGCGCAGCTAGTATATTAATAAACTTTTTTTTTTATTATAATATAGGCAACTATTTGATCTCGATCTCACCTGATGGTAAGTGACAATGACATCTACGATGCAGCATACTTGCCCAGAAGGTACCTGTTCACTCTCGACTTGAAAACACCCAGATTATAGTCAACGGGGAACAAAGACGCCGGTAGCGTGTTCCATTCCTTGGCAGTTCGCACGATGAAAGTAGAAGCAAAACGCTTAGTGCGTACCGAAGGAATGTCCACAGTGTACGGATGACACTTGTCCGTGCGTCCTGTCGACCGACGATAGAATGGAGATGAGGGAATTAATTGGTGTAATTCCGTCGCACACGTTCAAAACCATGAGTGAATATGAGTATAGAATGTGTTGTGTGGTGCAGCGTGCGGGCGGGCGAGGCGGCGCCGGCGCCGGCGCTGGCGGCGGCGTGCGCGGGCGCGCTGCTGGCGGAGTGCCGCAAGCCGGACGCGGGCTACAAGCGCCACGCGCTCGCCGCGCTCGCGCGCGCGCTCAGCTCCACCACCTGCGACACCTTCCACCAGCTCTACGACATCGTCAAACTTATCTTGTCCAAGGTGCGTACGTCGTTTGGATCATTCTCGCAAACTAGATTCTCCCGGGTATTTTGTGGTATTTAGGGTTCCGTACCAAAATGGTAAAGACGGAATCCTTCTGATGCGACTATGTCCGTCTCTCCGTCTGTCCTTGGTCTGTCGCACCTGATTATCTCAGAAATTACTAATACTATCAACTTTAAAACATCCAAATGTAATGCATATAGAATAATTAAAAATATATATATTTTCGTTGTAAACGGGCAAAAATGCGGGGTTGAAATTTCAAAATAGAAATACTAGGTTATATGAGACGTTATATGAAAGGGCTTCGTTTGCACATTCAAATAAATATTTTGATTTATTTTTATACTACATAGTTTTTGAGTTACAGCTAATTTAGACGCGGGGGGCTGTTGAACATTGGTCGCTCTCTTTAAATATCTGTAAAATCCTATTATCATCCCTAGATTTATAAGCATTAGGTATATTTTTATATGCAGGATGAGTTATCAGTGGGTAAAGATTCCGATGAAGAAGACAACGAAGGCGCGAGGCAGAGAAGGGAACAGTTAACGGCGCTGAAAGAAGCCGCCTACGACCTTCTTGGAAAGGCGTGGCCGAAAGACTTGGACACACAAGGTACACTATATCCATCAAATTCAATGTATATCATTGAAATGTGAGCTTTATAGCAATATTGGTATAAAGCTCACATTTATGTCGTGCATAAGTGGGCTAAATTGTTTATTTGCTTCGCATTACAAATAAGTCAAATTAATTTTCATTGCTATGCCAATGGTAAAATAGTGCTAATTTCGTTGATACACAAACTAACTTAACTAAATTAAATATATTACCAATTGTCGGTATCTAAGAGCGGGATGGCAATAGTGGTCAAATTGTATTTCTTGCAATGATTGTAGTCGAATTTGTTTTTGCAAGGCCCCACATCTGCTAGAACAATCGATTCATAATCGAACAGCAATCGTATAGTAACTGTCACTTTAGACAGATGTTGTACGGGCTATCTGTCAAAAGTGACAGTTACTATGCGTTTGCTGTTCGATTATGAATCGATTGTGTTAGCAGACTTGGGGCCCAGAACAACTGACAAAAGATTCGCTGTCTCTGTGTATTTTTATTGTATCAATATGTATATTTTTTTTAACAGAAAAATACCAAGACGTATTCTTCGAGCACTGCGCCCAATCGTACGCGTCTAGTTCCCGGTCGACGCAGCTCGCCATACTCACATCCATTGCTCGCGTGTTGGAGAGGCTCGTCGTACTAGCCAATACCGGGGAGCCGATGGACACCGACAACGTGACTACGTCGAACAGGGATAAGGCGATTAGCAATGTCACTGAACGTGTTGTGTCTATCATTGATTATACACTTAGTAAGTTGATATTATGAGGATATTGCAGGCACTATCATATACCTATGACATAGAAATAGGACGGCCAATTTTTTATATAATTTAGACATATTAATGATTTTTGTTTTCGATAGACACGTATAATTTTTTTCGTATGATCACATATATGATCCTAGATTATTGTCATAGATAGTTATTTCATGATTTGAATACCCTCTTTAATAATATATTTATTTTATCGTACACAATCTGGTATAACTGTTATAAGATCTATTAGTTAATTCAATGATTCGTATACAGCATGATTCAGAAAGGGCGCTTGTTTAGCGCATTTGTAATCATTATGTGAAGTCAGAATTTTCATGACAATTAAAAAAAAATGCTTATAGTAAGTCTGTTGAAAACTAAAGTATACGTTTCTGAATACCTGTATACAGATGGTTTTTAATTGTTTCAGAAAACAACAATCAAGTGAGGCATAGGAGGGATGCACTGAATATAATGGACATACTTGTAAAGCAACTGAAAGGTAAGCTTTCATGAATCAGAATCAGATTTTTTTATTCACATAGACCAATAAGTACAGTACTTATGAATCGTCATGATTTTGATACTGTTGGAAATGTGATGCTCCGACTATCCCCTTGGGGTTTATATTTGTGGTCGTTACGATTATAAGCATAGGCCATTGTTTCAATAATAAAATCGGAATTAAAAACTACATCACCTCGGTTTTCTCATAAAAGGTACGTCGCAGCTCAAAAATTACTACATTTTGACCCCCCTTTAATATCTATCTAACTAAAAAATAAATAAATCCATAAATATTTTATCTTATAAAAAAATCTTTTGTTCGCGCATCACGTGAAGGACGGATTTTGACGAAACTTGGCATGGTGAAGCTTCTAAAGCGAATCAGATACTTTTATCCTAAAGGGTAGATACAATTTTGGAATGTGAACGATGCAGCCTGTATTTAAATTTTTACAGATCTCAATAAGACTGAAGAGTTGGATAAGCTGAGAAAGATTTACCAGACGTACGCGCCAGACTTGTCCAAGGACGAGTCGCACGAAATTAGGACCAAAGTAGACAACATTAAAGTACACTTTAAATAAATGTTCATGTGTTATTTATGTCTGTGACGGGATATGTATTAAATATTAGTACCAACCATTCAGTTTGTTTATTTCATTACTTTCCCCCATCGAGAATGATCTACTACTACTACTATCAGCCGAAAGACGTCCACTGCTGGACATAGGCCTCCCCCAATGATTTCCACACATAACTGTCCTCCGCCACTCGCATCCACCGGCTTCCTGCTACGCGTGTGATATCATTGCTCCACCTTGTGGGAGGGCGTCCTACACTACACTACACCTTGTTCTTTCACATTTTGGGTCAGATCTTTGAAAGCCTATTATCTTTTAAGATTATCTTGAATGAAATTATTTTAAATAAGTAATAATTTCTCGTTGTGGTAGATTTTTTTCTATATTATAGTTTTCTCATAAATAACAGTTATTTGATTTGGCGCATCAATCAAATCGCGCAGGCATTCTGCAGCTGTTACACATCTTACTGGCAATAATGTTAATTTCAATCAGTGGTGCATACTTAACGATAAAATAAAAGTCGACCAGAACAATATCACATCAGTGTTTAATGCTACTGCATTGAATAAATTTATGGAATGAAATAAAAGTACATCAACAAGATAATTAATTAGCATAAAAACATTTGCCTAAATTAAATAAGTATTTATAGTATGTATGTATATATTTATATAATACAATTATTTAAGCCGTGTATTCAGTCGGGTACAAAAGTACACGCGATCCGTGTCTCCAGGACATTGCGAGATGTCTCCCCGAATGCACAAAGTTGAAGGAAAAATATAACCCCCTCCTTCTGGGGCAGCCGGGTAAAAAGGTCGTAGGACAAGATTTCGCGTAGCTTCGTGCGATGCCTCTGGAGACATGATCGCAGGACATTTGTCCCTTTGTGAATACACGGCTTTATTATATTACACACTGTGTTTTGGTAATCTCAACAAAATGTATTATGGTCATAGCTTAAACATAAACTATCAAGTCATAATATAGTATATTATGACTTGACCTTATATTAAATATACCTAACCGTGTCTAGTAGAAAAGCTCTTAAAACCACAACTATATTACGTAGTACTCTTAATCAAACAATTATCAATAATACAGATAAAATATGTACTGTTACGTCGAATTAAAATGAAATTGGCTCTAAATAGATTCTACATCCTTGTGCACGGTCGGATCAACCATCCAATACCACAAGTTAACTTATTTGCATCCAAATGACCTCTTACTTTGGAAAGAAAAAATTTTTTTTTTTGATGTCGCTCAAATGTGGTAACCAAATACGACCAGACCATCGCGTTAAGCATATTTAGTCGAATTTATATACAATCTACCGGCATTATATAGCATATAATGCTTCGTAAGGTTTAGCCAGAGGCAGAAACAGGAGGGAAGGGAGCGCAATGGATGCAATTGCCCCACACTGAGTCGCGACTGAAGTACTTTATTGCGACCAATTTCATTTTTTTTTCTGACAGGTAAAATCACACAAAAATGGTCCTCCCCAACGAAATCCTGGATCCGCCCTTGCGCATCCAATTTAATTAGCGTATCTGACAAAATTTTGCCAAAAGTGGTAGTTCCTCGGGATGGTTCACATTTGTTGGATAATGACGTCACTGGACAAAATAAGTTAGAAATCGTATGGAAATATTACTAGACACCAAATGAAAGAAAATATTTTTTGTGGTGTGCTACTGATTAATGTCTATAGTCGGTACTTAGTGACACGGTATTTGTTCTCTTAAAAAATAAAGGAAAATTATTATAATGAGAATAGTTTTGTACGTAACTTAGAACACAATAAATACTATTTTGCGAATAATTATACCTGCCATTTAATGAAAAACTTATTTCTAAGGGGGATATTACATTATCATATATGTATGACCCAGATCTTGGAAATCATATTTATCTACTTCATAAAATTTAATCACACTATTCTATCCATGATCTAGCTACCAACAGTTTGATACATTAATATATGGCCATATACAGGATGTGTCTTCCCCAGAGTTGGAATTTATCGTCGATAATTTCGTGTATATACGCATTTTTTATTTAGTATTATTTGTAGAAAACAATAATACCATAATTACTAATTTAGGCTTAAAACTGAAATGTAAATTAAAACTCGATACGCTTGAGCGCGCTCGTTTCTCGATAATCGCGCGTTGAATTGTTGTGATACATTGCGCGCAAAAAAATACACCATTTGTAACCATTGACTTTCGACATAAATGATTTCTATAATTAGCATTTAAGGGTAACTATTATCCGAAGTTTTCGTTACCATGCACGCTTACACCCTGTTTCCTAATCCTTGCTAGATATCTATCATAGATATATGATCATATAATTTCCCACTTGTATAACAATCACTATAAACAACACCCAGACCAAGCTGTATCGTATTTACGACATATAATATAATAATAATCCCACTGTTGGGCACGCGCCTCCCCTATAGCGAGGGGGATTAGGCCATAATCCTCTACGCTGACCAAGTGCGGATTAGCGGACCTCACATGTCTTTCGAGGGGTTTTCTCAGACATGCGGGTTTCCTTGCGATGTTTTCCTTCACCGTTTAGCCAGTGATAATCATGGTTGAAAATGAGATTCGCACATGAAATCCAGAAATCCTAGTGCGAGCCGGGGTTTGAACTTGCGATCCTCGTTACCGAGGCAAGCGTAGCCTATTGCAATATAGAACATTGCCTGCGCGATGTTACATTATGGTCAGTGGATAAATTCTCTCGTCTATAATCCCCGAAGCGGTAAGCCGAGGTACACTGCAGGGTTCCCACATTTCGCCGATGGTATTTAGACTAATTTGAACAGGGATCAACCCTATTGGGCACACTCCCACTTAAAGCCAAGGGCCAACAATACAGCTAGATCAAATACAAACGCAATGTTACCGGGCTACAAGCCACTGCACCTAGTGTTATCCGTTTAGGAGTCTAATGCAAGCTATTTACAAAATTATGTTATTACAAAACCTTATAATGTTAATTGTACGGGGCCTCAAGTCTGCTAGCACAATCGATTCATAATCGAACAGCAACCGCATAGTAACTGTCACTTTTGACAGATATATTGTATGGGATATCTGTCAAAAGTGACAGTTACTATGCGGTTGCTGTTCGATTATGAATCGATTGTGTTAGCAGACTTGGGGCCCTGCTGTATTGCACTCTATACGTCATCGAAGAGGCCCCGCGGAGGTATGGTCATCTTGTCTCTTCTTCGCTCGTCGGATTCAGTTCTGAGGGCCGGCAGGGCGCTGTCCCCGAAGCGTTGGTCCAGTTCATCTTCCAGCGTCAGGTTGGAGCGGTTGTACGGTATCTCGGCTCGCTCGTAGCCGGTGATCTGCGGCTGGATGCGCTCAGGGCTGGGTTGCACGTAGTAGTCTGAGTCGACGTCGTTGAGCAGCCCGGTGCGGGCTGAAATATGACCGACATGCACAATAACCAATAAAATAAATGATGGTTGAGAAGAGAAAGTTGATTAGGTTTATTGTAAGAACTGTTGAAGGGCGAATAGGCTGCCGTGGTTGCAGATTTGTTTTCCACGTCAGTCATGGTCATGTGGAATGCAATTATTTGCATTGGGTATTTTATAGCACACTAATGCATGCACATTAATTACACCCAAATTTATAAAAGTATCTTGATACTTGTCGGAGGCAGGATCGATAAAGCTAATAAAATATTCATCAAAAATCACCGTTTTTTAGCTGATTGTATTTTTTTTTCAGAATTAACAATGCCGATAGGAATAATTCAAAAAACAATAGATGTATATGTACAATGGTAACTGTCCTCACTGATTTGCCTAAATTGTCTATCCTGTATAAGGAAGCTTTATATAAATTGGGTGGGTAAGTATAATTGAATAGGGTATATAAAAGTTATATAGATATTCTTACAATAAACAGACTCGACATAACACAGAAATAGAAGAGTGGTGTCATGAAAGATGGAGTGCATTAAGAGAAGAATCAAAGTGGCATGATATACAACACAAAATATTATAATCACACTAATATTATAAATGTGAAAGTTTTGATGGATGGATGTTTGTTACTGCATCACGCCAGAACGGCTGAACGTTCTGGATGAAATTTGGCACAGAGATAGATTATAGTCTGAAATAGCACATAGGTTACTTTTTATCCCAGTAAAATGTATGGTTCCCGTGTGATAGATTTGTTTTAATTTTTCATAGAGCAAACGGATCGACATGAATTTTGTTGGAGTATGTAAACTACATCCCAATGGCAAAAAGGTTTTAGTATCAAAGACAAGAAAGAAAGCACCTGCCAACTTTCTTGACAACTCTTTTTTGACATCGTATTTATACACTGCTTATATTTTTACACCCAATTATATCTCATTTACCACATTCAATCCTGGTCTTCATTGCCCATAACCATCACATGCATAGGTAGTGGTAGTTTAGGGGTCAGCAAATGACAGGCTAATTTTTATGTTACTTTTTGATCGCGGGTAACTCCGCGGGGCGCTGCTAGTAACTATATAAGCTTTCGCTTAGGAGCTAGTGAGTGTTGTGTCGTATTACCTCCGTCCTGTGCGTCTCGCGCGCTGCGGTAGTTGGCGAAGCGTTCGCTGTAGTCGCGGCGGCGGGACAGCGACTCTTGCGCACGCTGCCGCCGCCGCTTCTCTGCTCGACCACAATCAAGCAATTGGTTAAAGCAACCGAAACGTCGGAAACGTAAAAACCAAAACGCGATAAAACCCTTAAAAATAGTTTTATATCAATTGGTTAAAGCCTTTCGTGAATTGAACCATGACTGATTTCTGACAATACATTCTTCTATTGTATCAAACAATATTTTATTAAATGTCACCAACTACTTCCATTTTTTTTTTCATAGTATCCAATGAAATGATCCTAACATAAATTAAAATAATCCATATTGAAAAAAAAGTGCTCAATTTTATAAGTCAACAAAATAAAACTACTATAACAAAATTGTTTTCACAAAAATAAACGTAAGCTTCCTAAGACCGTTTCCCGTATCTCGTACCTATTCGGATGTCCCCGTACAAGCTCAATCCACTGCACACTATCAATATTACAAGGGTTGGGTAGCTTAGGACCGTATAGTCGGTGTGTTTGTACAGCAATATTAACATACCTCGCTTAAAACAAAAACCTCTGGCAAAACCAAAGGTGCCAAAAAAAAAACATACCTCGCTTTATGATCTCACGGCCTTCGTCCACCAGGTCGGTGGTGAGCTCGTCGTCGCCCACGAACTGCTGGAAGCCGCACAGCGACAGCAGGCGGCTGCCGAGCGAGAGGTACGTGGCCACGCACAGCAGCACCACCAGCATCGGGAAGTAGATGTTGAAGCCCTCCGCTATGATGCCCAGCACGTCCATGTGACCCATTATCTATTATAAATAGGAAAATAAAATACCTTAAAAATAGTATAACAACAAACTATGTATCAAAATATAATAAACTAGCTGCGCCCGGCGGTGTTACCCGCGATAAAAAGTATGAAAAATTAAAACATCTATCCCACGGGAACCATACATTTTACCGGGATAAAAAGTAGCCTATGTGCTATTCCAGACTATAATCTATCTCTGTGCCAAATTTCATACAGATCCGTTGAGCCGTTCGGGCGTGAAAGAGTAACAAACATCCATCCATCTATCCATCCAACCATCCATCTATCCAATCTTTCACATTTATAATATCACAAAATCACAAAATATAATAAATTGAGTTTCTATTTAAAAAAATATACTTTATATGAATAAAATACCATAATTCATCCGATTGTAGGGCTTGTTTCAATGTATGTTAATAAACTTTCTTTCAACTAATCTGGACGATGGCACATAATAGATTCTATAAAATAATGTGGAATCACCACAGTGCACCTCTGCTTACTCCTTTGTGGATTAAAAGGATCGGTGTTATAAGCTGTAAACAAGTTTTATTAGCAAAAAGTGAAACAGGCCTTAAATAATAAGGAGCGTAATGAAACAGCAAAAGGCGTCATTTGTAGTACAACATTGTGACGTCACTAAGTGCAAACGCGTCCAACGAGGTATGTGCGCACCCTCCCGCTCACCCTGCCATGGTGCGATGTGGCGTTTTCTATTAAGCGACCAACTTAGCTACTACCTTACCTTACACAATTCCAAACCATATTCCAAAACAACAAGGTATAAAATCCACCAACCTGCGTGTAATAAGTCTCCATTATCCTCTCTTTAATAACATGCGAGTCCATATGTATGAGACTGAGGAAGTTGAGGCACATGGCGGGCGTGAGTCGGCACACCATCATGCCGGAGAATATGAGACTGTACTCGTTGGTCTGGTGGTGCGGCGCGAGGTAGTATAAGTTCAGTAAACGTATCTTGAGTACGGTTGAGTACGCGCAGTAGAACATGTACGCTATTATTATTGTTGAAATAATCTGAAACAAGTAGCCATCATAGTCATCTATACTGTAGCGGCCCGTGGTAGTACACCTTCTGGTATCACTACCTTGCTTCCGTTGGGAATGGAACCTTGTACCAGTAGCAGCTCAGTATTGCGTCGGGTTGTTATTGTTACTCGCAGCAAGTAGTTATTGATTTGTTAGAGATTACTTATAGGTACAGTAGATGATATAAAAAGTTCTCCTTGCACTGAAGTTACAACGCCTTATATAGGCCTAGCTTAAATACTAGCTGTCCCGGCGAACTTCGTACTGCCACAGAATCAAATGTATGAGAAACTTAATTATCTTTATTATAATATTTTTAGTGATTTTTTAGCATGTTTAAATAGTAATTCTGCTATTCGGGGCGGAGACAAATTAAAAAAAAACAATGATCATGAAAATCTGGCCCAAGTGTGCCGTGATAATTTGTAGAACGTTTCATCAATTATTAATACATTAAAGACGTAATAAAAATAATGTGACGGGCTATGTGACGTGAGTGGATGTCGAATCCGAAAACAAGTGCATTTAGAATTCTTGTTTGCATGTCTGTTTAAGAATCAATGAAAACCTGTGGGACCGATTTCATTTGGGTCTCCACCATTGGATAGCTCATGATTAGACTCAAGAGATATGGTAAGTATACACTGTGGACCAATTTCAGAGCAAAATCCGTGGGTGCGCGGGCGCAACCGCGCGAAAAACCCAGTGAAAAATTAAATTGATTCAGAATGGTACATACTTCGATAGCAGCATAATTGTACGTAGCAGTAGCCGCTATGACGATGTTCGCGAATATGGAGAGCACTGGCTTCTTGCAGAAGAACGTCATCTCGGACCAGACCACCGCCACTGACATGGTGCCCGTGATCACCGCCATGGTCTTCAAGAAATACTGCCTCAGGAAACATTCCCAGTACCATTCTGTGAACAATAAGTAGACTATGTCATACCAGTGGCGAAGACTCCACCAACTCCATAGGAATCGGTTTGTATGGAACCGATTCCTACGGAGTTCCATTTCGAAAGATGGCAATTTTTGGTAATGTTAGTATCTAATATTGCCAAATATTAAAGTACACGCTGTAACGTGACTTTGGCTACCTTCGTTGTTTATATGGCTATGCTATAACCGTTAGTGCGTAACCCAACACGCTTTTGGTCGGCTTAATTAAAGCAAAATAATAATTTGCAAAGAAGCATTAAATTTGCAGTTATTTTTTTTATTTGGCATCACCATAGGTATTTTGCCAGTGTCAAGTAATATAAAGTATTCTGTTTTTGAGCATATACACAGGCCCAAAGGCTAGGCCCAAGTAAAATACCCCCATCACTCAATCAGTAAAGTGATGGATACTTTACAGAAAGATTTTTCATGGATTTTTTGTGAGAAACTGAAAAGCCATGTTTCGTCACTCTGTTTCGATTATTATTAACTTCGATATCGATTTCGATTAATATTAACCGAGCCCATAATGGTTAATATTCCACTTATATCACTCACTATAACTCGCAGGAACACTAGTTTTAGAAATTAAAACATAACTGACGCCATGACTTTTCAGTTTACGCCAAAAACTCCTGGCAAAGAGTTCTATTTTCAAAATTTTAAGTTATTTTTTATTATATCGTTTACAAGTGGCCAGTGCTAAAAACTTTCAATGTCGCCCTCGTATGTACAACTAAGGTAAAGTAAAGCCCGCATGCACAAAGTATGCTCCCATAGCCTTGTTTATGGTTAAGGGAGTTTATTTCATCATATTTGTTAATATGGCTATATAACCCTTTGTGCGTGACCCGAGACGCACTTGGTCGGGTTTTTCAAATATACCTGTCGAAATACATCATAACACAATATCTTACCGAAAATAGGTGGGTATACTATGCGCTGCAGCCTGGGCCGCGGGGTATGGAAGGTGTGTTGGAACCGTCTGTCTGGGGAGCGCTGGTTGGACGCCACATCTTCGAGGTGGAATATACGTTCTAACATCAAACCCCATTGAGTTTCCGTGCGTTGTAGCACGTGCAGCGCTTTGATGGTCTGTGAAATTAAATGACATACTCTACAGGGTCCTTAGGATGTTTTGCTTCAAAATTTTTGCTTTGAAATTAACTAATATTAAGATGTAAGCCGTGTTTTCGGTATTAATTAGCCACTTGAGAGAAATAAAAATAGTTTCGCTTTTCTCACGTGTGGTTGTTCTCAATTGAGGCCTGGATTTTCGGTTGTCGCTAATTAGTACGGGCTATGCCAAAAAACCAGGGCCTCTAGACCGAAAAAGAAGGGAAGAGATTTACAAATGACTATGGAATTGATTACGTTACAATGAGACGAAATATTTTTTTTTTCAATCCCATTTTTTTTTAAGTTCGTTCTCATTTCAAATTTGCATGCCGAAAAGCGTAATGTCTACTCCATTATAGTACATTAACAAACCTGACTGTGACATACCTAAATGACCAAAAATTTTTTTTTACCTTTTTATGTAGATTGACGAGCGACTTGAGGGAGGGCGAGGCGGGCCTCTCGGGCGGCGCGCGCTGGTTGAGTCTGTCGCGTAGTTGTATCGGCAGCTTCTGCACTATGGTCTCCACATGCCGGTACAGCGGGTGGCCGGACCCCACTGCGCAACTCACCGCCTTCAAACTCTATGGTTGACAAGGAAATTACAAGATCACAGAACAGAAATATTTATCGCATGGATTTTGACGACTCTAGTCTGTCTGTATGTAATATTACATAGTGAATTATAGGTACAGACATTGCATTGGTTCCGTCAACGCGTATGAAGTTGCGGTCACATTTAGTTCCATCTAATTGGAAGCAATTAACAATATCAAAGTGACTGATACATACTTGTAATGTATGTAAAGTAACCCATTTGTTATGTTATTTAAAGAGAGTAAGTAAGGGATATTACTTAACACGCACAAATTACTAAATAAATTACTATTTAAGTATGTGGATTTGAAATCAACGAAAGCCAACGAGGTTATACGATTTCTACAGAAAAAAATATAATATAATATTTTATTTATAATAAACTGGGATCCATCAACACCCGGACCAGGGCGAATGACCAAATCATCATGATTATTCCCAAAATTTGTAGACGGGATTGATCCCGCAACCAGCCCCAATGCAGCTGTAGTGGTAACAAAAAGTGATAACTCAATACTTACATCTAATATATCATCCACAGTCTCCTCAGCTTCACATTTATCAGTACTCAACTTAGCTATCTTGAAGTAACAATACGTCAATGTATAATTCTTCTTTGAGTTGTTCCACAAATTTCTCGGCACCTCGACTAAAGCATATCCAAGTAGCAGGATCAGAAGGAACAGACCCCATGTGTTACTGGCCGATGAAGCGATGGCTTTAATCTTCGGTGGGTCTAAGTATACACCGGGTTTCAATGCAATGTATATGAGGAGAATGCCACATATGAAGAGATAAGATCCGTAGTAGATGGCGTTGTCAACTAAGGCGGATTTCAGTTTTCCTTTCACCGTGAAGTCTCCAGCTTTACTGTATGATTGCATCATTGGCATAATAAGCCTGGAAGGAAATATCTGTTGATAATATATACGAAATCATAATGAAGATATTATATAAACACACACAGAACTGAAACAAATAGGGAAGGGCCGCTGGGCCACTGCTGACTCTTGGCTTGTATGTCATTATTTGTTTTATTTAATTATTGATTTTTTTATTATCACTATCTCTTCTAATGTCAATGCTTACCAACAATGATGTCAATTAGTTGAATGTTAATTTTTTTATATATAACTACTTGTATAGCACTTATAAAAAGTCAGTAATTTTCAAAGGTAGTAGTTATTACCATGTGAGGCACTGTGAAGTCCAATACACAATTCTCCACAAACTTGGAAACACATCGCTGCTGACAAACATCCACGGCTTTTGACATTCGTTAGTTGGTGGTAATGGTGTTGTGCTGCCATTTTGAACTACTACTTGTGTTGTTATGATATCCGTAGTTGCATTTTCCAGGCATTGTCGGTACACAGTCTGAAATATTTAAGAAACATTCAGGACTTTTTTTTTTATTGCAGTTTATGATTGCTATTGGTGAAACCACTTATGAAATGACTAGATCAGCAAATTTCCCATAGAGAAAAAAAAAATAACATACAGGCATGTGACATCATCATCACAAGTCAGTGCGCTTACAATAGAGCAATAATCCAACCTCACTCTCTACCCACTATTGCTAATCATGAGTAAGGTGTGTCTTTGAAAATATGTACATTTAAAAAAAGTATTAGAACTTATGATGCTATATTCAGTAAATATACTAAGTTCTTAGCCAATATTCTATTTCTATGATTGTTCTCTAGGAAGAGGTGGTGTGTTTTCCATCCAACCATCAGCTGAAAGACATCCACAGCTGGACATAGGCATTATGTTAAATTTCAGAAGGTTCTTTTTAATGTCAGAATGATGTGAAAAGGCCAACATAATCAAGTTTCCACATGAAAACACAAACTCATTGTTTTTAAATGTACACTATTTCAGTGATAAAAGATAATACATAATGTATTATAAAGGAAATTGATGTTGTGATAGTGCAGTTAATTGTATTGTAGTTGTTTAACATGAAAATGACATCAGATATTGTTATACAACTTTGAGTTATAAAATAACTTTAAGCCTCATTCACTAAAGGACAAAGTACTGACATCAGACCATTATCAACTAATTTTCGGTGGATTGTATGGGTTGTATGAGATACTGTATGGTCCCACGTTTGATTTTTCAAAAAAAAATTGCTGTATCTCATTACTCTGTATGAACTTGATCCTTATTAGCAACATTATGGGATAGTGTAATAATAGTGTGGGTTTTTTTTTTTCAAAATCAACAAGTTCAATACCTGGCTACGGGAATATTAAAAAAAACTAATAATGCCATTTTAGTTTTAATTATAATAGGTCTTTGGGCATTTGTCAATATTCCCTATGTTATTGGACTTGGCCATGCAAGCAAACTTGAAAAATTCATCTGTATAATAACTTATATAGATATAAAGGGCTCATAACTTGGATTACTCAGAGGTTATATATAAATAGATACAAGGCTATATGTTCTATCAAGGGAATATGGCTTGCTACAGCAATGAATAAGTCCCCAATAATATAATTCTTAGTATACCCAGAGATGTTTTTATGTGCACGCTATGTTTTCGTCATGAAAGCTTTAGACTACTCACACAGTTATATGTGAATTTAGATTCGAGGATAAGGGGGACACGGAAGCCAACAATGTTTTAAGCTTTAAGATGATTTCCTAAGTCCATGAGATACTCACCGATGATATATCTAACGGCAAGATGAACATTATAACGAATGAGAAGTACCATGCTGTGAGCACAGACACAGTCACTATTATATGATTCCTGTAACAGTCGCCATATCTGTATAGCAGTGTGGCTGCTAATATGAAAGCTGAAATCAGCTCCACAACAAATAAAGTGTATGCCATGTTGACACACTCGTCTTTGCTACACAAAAACTAGTTTTTCTTAGCAGTTTTCTGCTTTTCCCTCCACACTCTTGATGCTTCGTGTTGCAGTTCCTCGAACCGTATTTGAGTCGCAGATTTTAAAGGCAACAATCTGGGACGCTCGATTTCATACTCCACAGGACATTCTTCGTAGAAAAGAACTCCCGTGTCAGGTAAAATTGCGTCGAATTCGATACTTTTGTCTTCTTGGTTCTTCGCTTCTGACATATTTTTAGGTACAAAAGCAGGAACACGATATCATTGTTACTTTGTACTATAAACAGCAAATTGTAGAAAAACTTAGTTACATTAAAACAAGAAACGTGTACACTATAACTGTATGCAATATTGTCACTCAACTATATGATTTTGTGATATTATCATCCAGTTATGAAATTTATCTCTATCACCCAACACGCAATTCCTCATTATTTCAGAAAAAAATGTCAATAATGCAGTGTCTCCAACTCTCTTTGTCAAAATTACGGTGTTGACTGGTCTCAAAATACGGTAGATGGTGGAAAATTACGGCAGATCAGTGTTTGCAGCTAAAATACCCATGCAGTGGGGATGTGTAACGTAAAAAAAAAAAAAAAAAGGTCATTCCTCCAAACAGAAGTAGAAGAATGACCTTTTTTTTTTTTTTTTACGTTGCGCATCCCTGCTCTTCCAAACTGAAGCAGCAGAATGACCTTTTTTTTTTTTTTTTTTACGTTACGCATATCCCAATGCAATGTTGCAGTAATATTTTGCTAAATCAAGTGTTCATTATAGAAATATGGACGCGGACGAAATTACGGTAGAATGTGTCACCGTAATAACATGTCTACGGTAGGTGGTAGATCTAGAAAAATTACGGTAAATCTACCGTAATTACGGCATGGTTGGAGACACTGCAATAATGTCAATATTTCATTTCTCGGATTTTTTTTGCTAAAAGATTGTTTATCTCTTTTACTCTCAAGCGTCATTTTTGCTTACTCACTTGCACGTTATGTTTGAGACTATGGTCGACATGGAACGTGTGCTGGCGTTTACGAAGACTGACAAAGCTAAGTACTTTCTTGTCATCACGGCCCGGACAAGAAGTTGAATTGAGCTGCAGTCGTTCAAGGGGCTATTCAATGCGATTCCCTACGATTTTACAAACATGGAGTCACAATAAACGTAACTTGATGATGATGACTATGAATCGATGAAAAAAAATATGAAAGACTTTTTTTTTCTTTACTTTTGGCCTTTTTCTATAGAGACTAGGTTTTTTTGGCGGGAAATTGTATTTTTTTTTATATGATGTGAATGTTTGATATTAGTGTTCATAAACGTACACGGTTGAAGGAAATAAAAATGAAATAATACTTATAACTTGATTTCACATCCACATCCACAGCTTTACTGAGGGTAGGAGTCATTACATCATCATCATCACGAGCCCTACTGTTTTTCTATTTTTTAGATTGGCAAAATACCAAATAGTGCCATTTAGGCCAGTGTCCAGTAAATAATTGTTTTCATCGTTGTTTTAAATATAAGTACCTCTGATGATAATTATGATAAAATTAATCCCTTACCCCTATCTGTAAAGCTGTGGATACTTTTCTGAAAAGTGACCGAACATCTTGGGAGATTTTGCAACATCAAGTTATTTTTAATTTCCTTCACTCGTGTACATTTATGAACAAACACTGTTGTTTGTGTGTATTTATTAAACATCGTTTAATATCGTACCAATATTACACATTATCTTTTAAAGAAACACAATTTTTGTAATATCAAACAAAATTTACAACTTTACGGTACAACTTCCCACCCAAAAGCCTCTTAGGGACTTATCATTAATTTATGTAATACCAAGTACCTACCTAAAAGTAATGTAGGAATGATATGGGCCGTTTTTTTATGGACTACCCGACTAATTGATTCTGAAGATGTCGACTCGACGAGAAGTTTTTTGAAACTGTCGAATCATAGACGGCTATACCGACAGGTTCACTGCCCACTGATCTCAGCAGCAGGAATCGATATAGATACCTTACTTACCCAACAAGTTGGTTGAAACTTCGCTTTGGAAGCTCAAGTGTCCTGGTTCAAACCCTGGTTTTCAACTCTGCGATTTTCGGAATAAATTTTCAATACCTACTTATTATTATCTTGCTGTACGGTGAAGGCAAACTTGTACTATACATTGAAGGCAAACATCGTGTCGAGTGGCACGCTTTTTGAACGAAACCACACTGGACTGGCATGGTACAATGTAGCAACCCGAATCCTCTTCGCATTGATGGGGAAAAAACACTTGATTAAAACACTATCGATTCGTACGAATTTGGGATTCGTGCTGTTTTAAGGGCTATATTCTGTGTCAGTCCGCATATAAGTAAGCAGGTACATTTAGTTTTTTCCCCTGCTTTGCAATGGAATGTGGATAATAATTTTCCACCAACTCCCCCTATTTTTGCTTTCAATTAATTACGTTGCTCCAAGACAATTAGCTTTTATCCGGGATTCGCCGCGGAGGGTCATATCTCGGCGGCATCGTTGGACACAGTGGCGGTCTAAGTTGTATGAAAAAAGAAGAAAACGAGCTCAAATGATTTGCCGAAAGCGTTATAGCTTATCTCGTAGGCGCGGTGCCTATCGTAACGAATGTTGCAGACACGGGTACGTGTTTAGAGTGCGATATGAAGGCCTTGGGAGCGATAAAGTGCTACACTCGTGAAAAGATATCAAAAGAGTAGGTAATTCCTATTGAAACAAAGATGAAGCGGCGGCTCGTCGTAAAACATTTTATCTGCAGGTAGGTGTATAGGGTGGTTGTAAATATTTATAACACGGATGCCTGAATCTGTTGTCGTGCTCGTGAAGGTATATAAGTCGATATCTATCGTTAAGTCGTTCACATATAAACATGTCTATAAACAGGGCTGTATAAAGTGACATGGTAAGGAAAAGTATAGGTAAAAGTAGAATAAAGTTATAGAAATGATTTATGTCGAATGTCAATGGTTTTATAATGTTGTGATCTTTGAGCGCGCAATGTATTGTAAACAACGCGATCACAACACTACGATCCACGCCACGAGATACCCGAGCGTGCGAGTGACGAGCGCGCTCGAGCTTATGGTCTTCTAATATTTTCATTGCAGTATTAGTAATTATGCAATGTTTTATTAAAAATCACGTTGAGATGGACTTCTGTTATGATTTTATGCTAAATCAATTTTAAATTCATGAAAAGATCAACTGGAAATTCCAACTCTGGGTGGTTCAACTCATGATTCCGGACCGGTCAGTTTTTGTTACGAAGCTAGGTACTTACATTCTGTATTTCCCAATCCGCTATAACAGTAGACACCTAAATGTACAAAACAATGTACTACAGTAGATGAGAATAAAGATGAATGTTACGATCTGAGAACCCGTTCTCTTACTTACTTTGTTCATGAAGTAACATCATAATTTATGTCGTATAGGCCTACGGGGGCGCATAAAAATTGTAATATAATCCATCTCCCTAAATCCAGGTTGATTGTGAAACGCCAAATATAAATTCAATACTTAAGTAACTACTTACGTATTGATTTGGAGAGAAATACCTACTTGGAGATACTGAAGGCATTGCCAGACGCGGTAAAAGGGAATTGTTCCCGGTTTAGAGAAGATTTAACACTGCGGCGAATGGTGTAATACTGCGTTTTATTAGCTCTGGGATTTCTTCGCGGCCCCGGGCCTGAGCGCCGCTGCGCCGGAATGGAGAGATCGTTCGTTTACCCATTTCCAATTTTAAATTGTTGTACTCAAAGTTCGATTTCTAAAATGCTAATCACACTGTCTAGCTTTGAATAGTTTATCAAAGTACTTACCTATTAAGTGGAAATAAAAAGAGATCTTAATTAATGTTTACTTGTACCTATAACTTTATTTTAAACTAGCTGTTGCCCGCGACTTCGTTCGCGTCTTTAAATTTGTATAACTTTTTTTATCAATGAATAGATTGAAATAAAACAAACAACATTTTAAGAGAAGCTTACCACAATACATAAGTAAAAACCGCACCCAAATCGGTTAAGTCGTTTCTGAGACTAGCGCGTACAAACACATAGACAAACATACAACAATTCTAACAAGCATTGTTTTGGGTTCTATTGCGTTGATAAAGGCCCCCAATAATAGTCTTTTTCGTATATCTTCCATGTACAGACAGCGATCAGTTACATTTTTATTATATGTAACAAAATACGTAAATTGGACCTTATAAGCTCGATTACATTGTAGGAACTTGCCTTTGTCCACTTTGAAAACGTTAATCATGGTCATTGTTCTTACACAATAGATGAGTACCTGTTGTGTCTGCTAATTGACAGACTTTAAATTTATAGCACTACCTTAATTCATTTTAATGCCTAGTCTTTGTGTCCTGTTTTTATAGAGTTCACTAAATAAAAAGGAAGGGTTGTCCGCAATGTAATTATCAGACCATTGTGGACGGAAAATCGATGGTTGTGCGGGCGGACCCGCGGACAATAGCAATGTATTAGTGCACATTGCGATGCCACAAAAACAAAGGCGCATCTTGTAGGGTGATATTTTGTTAGTTTTATTAATTAATTCTTGAAATTACATTACTACAGATGTGCCGAATATGTATTTTTAAACCGAACCGAATACCGAACATAATTCGGTTCAGTACTTACCAAATCGAATATTTGTTCGGTGTAATTTATGCTCAGTTCCATGCTGCGATCTATCCTTTGTGTATTTAACCGAGTTCTACAAAAGCCACAGATTTATTTTATTTATTTTTATTGTCATTTACTTTCTTGTGACCCGACTGCGCCAGAAGAATAAGGGTAATGTTTTTTATTGTTTTATTATTCTTACTTCTATTTAAATGTTTGTTAAGATAAATAAAATAATAAAAAAGTTTAATCAAAATACATTAAATAGTTAGGATACATACAAGCGGCACTTTATGGGTCTTATTTTAATAATTTATATAAATTATTGTTTTAATTTTATGAAAAATCGGTTAATATTCGGCACATTAACCGTATATTCGGCCAAATATAGAAAATATAAATATGCCGAATAATTATAATATATTCGGCGCAGGCCTATACCAAACTATTGTTTCAGGCGTCCTAGGTCGGTACTCAATGTGCTTAGTACTGGAACCATGATATCGACTCCGTAGCCCCAAACCCGATTGCGTCGATGGGGATTGTGTCCAGTATAATGGCAAAAGGCTTGCCCCCTATAACATTAGAACCACATACTATAGGATAAGTGTGGATGCACTGCAGTGTACGTCCACCTACCTCTATGGAGATGACAGGAGTGATGATGTTATTTTTATTCCATGGCAAAGAAAAAGCTTAGTTATGTTTTTGCCATTGCCGCCTCACAAGTGTAAAAGCCAGAGCATTTGCATTCCGTAGCGATAAGAAAGGGATATAAAAAAGCCTATTTACATCGTGCGTTTACATTATTCACAAACCGCATGCGTACGCTTTGAGGTAAGCCGCCTCAAGGAAGCCAATCGTGCAAACAAAAAGTCGCAATTTCGTTCAAACATTATTGGTTGTAGATGATGGATGTCATTTTTAAGGTATTTTAATGTTACGCTTCAAAACTGTAGCTATATTTTGAAATAAAACAAATTTTCCGAATTTTATTGCGTTAATTTTATGTGTTTAAGTTCCCAATGTTTCGGTTTCTTAACAGCAACCATGGTCACGGGAGGACAGGTGTTTGACGTCCTAGTGTCATGGCTTGAACTTGGGTACCCTCATATTTAGTTGTTGTTTGTGGTCCGATCTACGCAGAAAGTGCTCACTGTCTTGAGGTCTTGCAACGGTGCGCTTGGTTTTGGATTTAATTATATTAATTACTGGATCCCAAGTCGGTAGTAGCACCCAGCTATCTTTCCTATTGAAATTAGGATGCTTTTTTAATGTTAATGGCTTCACGTATCATCCTTGGTCGGATTCGGTGTTCTTTTGCGAGGACCTGTGGTTTATCAAATCTGATATAATGGCGGGTGCCATAAAATATGTAAAATAAGTGTTATTTCAATATTACATAGTTCTCAAAATGAATATGCACACTCAAGTTTCTTAAAACCAACATGCCAATATAAGTAATTATGAGGTACTAGGTTGGTAAGGTATGTGATGAATAATTTAAAATACATCGTTCAAAGCAAACAATCATAAATGTGTAATCGATACAAATGTTTAAGAAGCCGAACCATGAAATGTATGTGTAAACACGACATGTAAAATTTTTGTATTTTTACACAAGTATTAAATTTACTACGTGTTATAATATCTACAAGTTATATCGTCATTTACAGTATTGGAAACATGTCGCGTTAAAAATATAGGCTTAGATTTAAAACGAAAAAAAAACAAATTATTAATTTTATATTTGCGTTATAATTTTGAACGGATATAAATTGGAAATTAGTTACATACGTATAATTGTTTTTCTTTCTACATCCGTTGGCGTCAATATTATTAATGGAGGCCCGATATTTAGTTGTGACGTAACACACGAATTTAGTTTACTTACGCACGTTGACAATTTAAGCGGGTCTCGAACAATAGGGTTTTGTATAAACAGCTTTTTCGGTTGCTTTGTTTGCAGCGGAGCACGCGGTTTTAACAATAAAGGGGGCTCTGGAAGTAACAGTGTTGTGTGGAATAGCGTAGATGTAGCCAACGATGAAGTTTAAAGTGATATTATATTGCGTTTTGGTTTGTTGCTCTCAAATTGTCGGTAAGTACTTGATACGATCGTCTGAATATTTCAGGAACGCAAAATAAAATATTAATTTTACATGTGTACCTCACTAGGAAAGCCATTGTTGGGCGCAATGTAAATGGAGAAGCTTTGAGTTATTAGCTTTTCACAATTTGTGTTTTACTTTTGTCTTTTTTAATATTGTTTTTAGTATCACATCCTTATGCCGAGGAAGCGATTAGACATAGAGCATACCAGCCTGCTAATTGGCCATTAGGCCATAATGGACCGGAACAATATCACGGCGCAAATGTAGCACGACCTCAACATGTAAATTCTGGGTTCCAACAACAAAACAAACACGAATATTACACACACCCAGGACGAAATTACGATTACACGTTTTATAAACACGTCACTCCTCGGAACCCGGGAGATGAGAGACAGGAGGTGTTACATTCTGGTCCAGAGGTTAGACCGCACCAGTTCGGCCTACCGAACAGGCGGCCGCATAATCAATTTGTGAGTGCTGTCGCCACTGCGACCATCGCACCAGCTCCACTAGCTGAAGAAAGGACTTTGGTAACTAGCGTACGCGAACCGTACCATGCTCCAAGTCACCATCCGTATCAAGGAGCAAATTATTTCCCCCCCAGCCACCCACAATATCGCCATACAGATGGAAATCAACCTATCCCCATAGCGAGAGAACCTTACAGAGAGAGAGAGCAGTATCGCGAAAGAGAACCGTTCCGAGAACAAGGACTACATCGTGAACTACTCCGAGAGCGGGAACAGGCGGCGCTCCATGAGAGAGAACTGTTCCGCGAAAGGAACCAATTCCATAACCCTATTGTGGAAAATTCTGGAAATATTAGACATCTAGAACAATCTCCACCTCAATTTGGATTCCATAGACCTGCGCATTTTGAGCCTAAAAGTGAAGCTTTAGCAGTAGCAAATGCTCCTCAACATGTGCCTGAAAATAACTATGCTCCAATACCGACTCACAACATTGAGTTACCATCTCATAATAATGCAGTCATAGAACCAATAAGTGAGTAAAGATTCCCTTCACACGTCAATTCAATATTTATGAAGATATATGCATGATTTTATGTTCCTATTCCTATCAGCCGAAAGACGTTCACCGCTGGACATAGGCCTCCCCCAAGAATTTCTACACATCACGGACCTCCCCCACTCGCATCCACCAGCTTCCTGCTACGCGTGTGATATCATCGGTCCACCTTGTGGGGGGCCGTCCTACAAACATCTTCTGGTTCGTGGTCGCCATTTGAGAACCTTTCTGCCATAACGGCCATCGGTTCTGCTAGCTATGTGCCGCCCACTGCCACTTCAACGTTGAAATTCTTTGAGCTATGTCAGTTACTGTAGTTCGTCTACGGATCTCCTCATTTCTGATTCTATCGCGTAGTGAAACCCCAAGCATAGCTCTCTCTATTGCGCGTTGAGCGACCTTGATTTTATATAATTTATACTTATTACAGAACACGAAGAAAGCCTTAACGTAGAGAATACACCGTTGAAAAATATGTTAACATCAACACATAACCGTTTTGTTGTGATACATCCAAACGGGACTGTGGAGTATTTGCAGAAATTGGATCCTGCAACTCAAAACAATCGCAACTACCACGTCGTTTATTCGGGCCATGCTGGGAACATAGAACTGGTAAATGGAGGTAGCGGTCACAGTCCCCAATTATTGGTCCCACCACCATTGGTTGGTAATGACTTTGCACCTCCTCCACCAATTGATACACACTTTGAAGGCAGCATAAACGATAAGAGCAATCATGGATTCCCGAACCCAATTGTTCCTATGAACCCAATAGTTCCTGGAATTCTAGGTGGGTGTAAAATTATTTTGATTTCGGTGAGTTTGATGAAGTGAATTTTGGTTTTATATTATATCATATTCCAGATTACGTCACTACTCCGTCACCGTTTCATGCCGGTTATCTGGGCCATGATGGTTCTCCAAGTCATGGCAGTTCTCCGGGCCATGATGGGCCTCCCAGTCATGACGTTTATCCGGGCCATGACGGTTCTCCCACTTATGGCGGTTCTCCGGGCCATGACGGTTTTCCAGGTCATGGTGGTTCTCCGGGCTATGAAGGTCCTCCGAGCCATGACGGTTATCCGGGTCATGACGGTTACCCAGTTCATGCCGGGTACCCAGGTCCATTGTTTCCTATTGACCATACCGGTAAGATTCCTATTTCACGTATTTGAAGCACCAAAATGATAACTTTGTCATTTATTGTACTTATACATATGTCATAATTGCAGAAGCTACATCTTCATTAGCACCTTTTAAAGATGTTGATTTGAAAACCAGTCCAAATGATAATAATCAAAATAAACCATTGAACCCAACTAGCCCTTTGGACACATTAACACATCCCGGTAAGTCCAGATATTACAGTACCAACAAATATTCAGTTATATCTTTATTTACTACTAGCTGTTGCCCGCGACTTCGTCCGCGTGATATTTAACAAAGACAACCGTTGACAACAGCCTGCTCGCCCATTCTGAGCCCGCGGGACGCATTGCAAGTTGTTGCTATCAAACTTAATCAGGCGCTGCGCTGCAACATTGGTTTTAATTTTTTTTCGTGAGATCCTATTTTTTTTTAAATAAAAGTAGCCTAAGTTACTTCTTATTACATCAGCTATCTGCCAGTGAAAGTCCCGTCAAAATCGGTCTAGCCATTTCAGAGATTAGCCGAAACAAACAGACAGACAGACAGACAGACAGACAGACAGACAGACATACAGACAGATAGACGGACAGACAGACAAAAATTGTAAAAAATGTTGTTTCGGTATAGGTAACGTGTATACATCCAAATGCACTTAGTAAAAGGCGGTTATTTTAATATTACAAACAGACACTCCAATTTTATTTATATGTATAGATACATTTATGTTATTACAGATCATGTTACACCTCCGTCACTAACAACACATTCCGTTGAACCAGATTTTGAGGTAACCAATAAAGATTATCCAGTATACCCATCTGATTCAACTGTTCATGCTGGTAAGTTTAAATAAAAAACTAGCAATGAGGTGGTGTGTTTAAATAAAAAACTAGCAATGAGTTTGATGTTGTGGTATTTTACCACTTAATGTAATGTTAATCATGTGATGTTGCAGATTATGTTACTACCCCATTCACTCCTTCTACAACACCTACAGTTAAACATCACGAAGAAAGTGATAATTCTCCAATTGTACCACTGATTCCTAAACATCATGGTAAGTCGTTTTCAATTTAAAGTGTAACAATCAGTAAAAATAATTTAGACTTTATAATTTATCATTAATGTTAAAATTTATCTTTATAAATATCAATTAATAAATTAATTATTACAGATCATGAAACCACCACACCAGCTGCCCCACATTATTCTGAAACTCCAAAACCTCACGATGTAACTAAGCCATACGACAAGATCACAAAAGATGATATTATTACAATATCACCGATAGAGCTTTCTACAGACAATGTGAGGAATGTATCACCAATGCAGAAAAGTACAACAGAAATTGTAACTCCATCCAACGATAAAAAAGATGCAGATGAAGTAACGGAGACTTCGAATGTCAATAACAATGACAAAAGTGACGACAGGCCGGACAAAGATATAGTTAACTTTCACCATCAGCTCAATGTAACAAAAGGTAATGAAATAGACAAATCTACAGCTGTAACTCCAGATACTGAAGATATTGTTACACATGACTATGACCATACCCAAACGCCATTCTTAAGCGTAAACAAAAAAGTTGTGATTTCAGACAACGATTCCTATGGGAATTCTAAAGCGCATAACCATGATTCGGAACTGTCTCTGACCACAACGTCTGAGCCAGACAGCATTAAAGATGACCATAAACCTATAAAACATGGTCATGACCATACAAATAAACATGATTTAATAGATTCTTTAGATATTAGCAAAAGCGATAAAAAGCAGGAGCATTATACAACATCGGCTCCTGATCATTTCGACAAGGATATTTTAAAGACGTTCCATGAGAATATTATTAATATTAACCAACCAACCAATCCGACGAACAATGACAATCCTACGACAGGTAAGTACCAAGACGATACAAAATAAACACTAGCCGAACTTGCTGATTTAATAATGATGTTTATAGAATTTAAAGAAATAATGTAATGTTTAATTATTGTAGGCGATATAGTTCGCATAATAGCTAAATATTTTTATAAAATTTTGTTTTGCAAGCTGATAAAATCTCAATATTTTTTGTTCAATCAGCCACTAACAAATATATTGCGCATACTGATGTTCCGGAAATTACCGATGATTGGTTGTCGGTAACAACAAGTTCGCCAATTCAAAGTGATATAAAATCTGTTGGTACTACCAATCCGCCTGGTGATGATGATATAGACTCCAAATCCCCGGACGACGTGATGGTTAAATTTAGTATACCATCTGACGGTAAAGATAAAGAAGAAACTATTAACATAGCTATTGAAGTTCCGACCGAAGATACAGGTGACACTTGTCCATAATACAAAAGGGTTCTTCGGAATCTATGTTATGTTTTGGTAAGAAAGATAGTAATTCAGATTCTATTCTTGCAGATAATACTGATGGTGACACAGACGGTGGTGATACACTGGTATTGAGTATTGACACTAAGAGCGGTCACAACGATGACAATATCAAGAAGTCACCTATTGACGTCACGCACACCGCTGTCATACAAACAAGCGATGGTGTTGATAAAAACTCCATAATCGGTATGATAGTTGGAACTTTATTAATAATATCGCCTTGTATAGTTACTTAGCCGGCAATACGGCATACGGCAGCTTACTCTAGTCACATCAGGTTTATCCTGATTTGGTTCATATACATTTAGAGCGACTGCAGTTGACCAACTTAACGAATATCACTTCATTTGTCAACGATTCTTCTGTGAGCTCGTAATGACTGGCAAGACAAATGACAATCGGAACCCTTCTTTAGGCAAACATTTTACTATTTTTTTTAACGCTGGCGATTTTAGGCAAAACACATAGAATTGCATTCGAACAACCAGCCATAATAATGTCGAGTTACTCTAATTTACCTAATATTTTCAGATTTATCAGCCATCAAGGAAAAACCTGTTGTATGGTTCAGGACGACAGATAGTGACTTTTTCGAGAAACTGACAAAGAACAAAGCCTGCGATATAGTTTACTTGTTCCAACTGAAGCCACAGCCCATGGTGGAGAAAGATACAAGAACCACACACTTCGCCAACGGCACCGTTGTGGAAGATATTACACAGACAATATATAAAGATAAAGATGGTACGAAATTTTAAATGTTTAAATATATATTTTTTACTTATTACATGACCGAAATTATAAGTTCATTAGTTTGATAACATAAGTAATGATGTATGGACAAATAGTTTGATTGTCTTTAATATGTTCTTCTTTTATAGATCCTTCGCCGCAGATTATAAAAACCTCAAGAATAATACAGACCTAGATGGCTCACGTCCTCAATGATTGCTATGAATAATATAGTTTGGTTTGTCAGCACACAATAACATAGTCACTAGTTTTTTTTTTACAATTTGTGTTTTATTCCACACCATCTGTTATTCCATACCATTGCTGCATACAATAGAACTGGCTGAACATTAAAACAATAGCCCCCAAATGTCGCTATTTAATTTCCAGAAGTTTACCTTTTATGAATAAAAGTAATTAAAACAATATTATCAATGTCTGGGTGTTAATAAGTATTTTCGCGATATAAATTTCAGGCAGCTGACTTTTATTCATAATCCGTGTAAAATGAGACTTTTATAAATAGTTTCGGACTTAGTATATACAATTTAATGTCATTTAGAACGTAAAATATTCTCAGACAAAAATGGGACTGTCTCTGACACTTTAAAAAAAACATATGGATCTCATTCAAAATATTTCTTGGAAAGCAATAAAGCCTGCTTTGGTCTGTGCAATACAACGTTATTTAGTTAACTCACAGTTAATCATTAATTACACATGTTTTACACAAGCTACCACGTCAAACACCATTAAAATAATTTATTGCCACCAGTGACCTCATCGCGAAGTTAAATCTAAAATGAACAAATGTTGAATTCGTATAAGTTATTTTCCTATGACGTCAGTAATATTAAATAATCGATTTTTTAAATAAATAAATCGATACATTTTGAAATTTTAAATCGTGCAAGAGATATCTATTTACTTTAAGTAGATAATTCATATATAGCGAGAATCAGAAGGGGAAACTATCCTGATAACCTAAGTATCTTTAGCACATTTATTGTTAGTCAGATTTTAGAAAAGAATGGTAATAAAAAATTACCAATAAAATAACGACACATCAAATTATTCTTAAAGCAAAACATAGATCAAAATCTCAACTTTTCGGGGAAAATAAACTACATTTTACATAAATAGTTTACCGAGTTGCTGGAACTTGTATACATTCAATCATCAGACTGATGAATTTACGTGAGGGAAATGTATACAGTTCTAAAGTAATAAGATGTACTGGCACTCTTCAGTGTCGCTGTAATCTGGTTTATGGAGGCAATAGACTGAGCGCTCAGTCTGTTTAGAGGGTAAGTTAATACAAGATAATGGACTGCGGAAGAAGCTGTAAATTTTGGGACACAAAAAGCCGACCAGGCAACTTATATCGTACCCAATTTACAAATATCATGTTTGTTTTTTTCAGTATCTAGGGAATAAAAGATCTAATGCTATATAAGCATCGTTATTATTTGGGTTCGTGAAGAAAAAGTAAAAAAAAAAAACATAATGCCACTTGAAAGGCAATAAGACTCATAGATAGATCATTAAAAAGCCGCTAAAGGTCCTAGAAAAAGCCTCCTCTTGTTTTTTTTCTCATAAGGACATTTTTTTAATTTAAATAATATTCCATGCCCATCAAAATCTTCTTACGTTGCTTAAGAGTACTTACCTATATAAGATTTTGTTCGGTCCTGGATCGGCTCCGACTCCAAATACTTTATAGTTTATAGAAAATTATTTCTAGACTTTTTTAGTTGTAAAAAGAATAAGTTTAAAATTAGTTTCTTGGAGGTTAATTAATAAGGTCACAACGTGCCGTGTAATTTGAACGAGCAAAAAACTTGATTAATATCCATCTTGATGGATGGTCGCATAGGCTCCAGAAAAAATGGATAAGTTTCGGGCGCTTCAGTTTTTCGATAGAAAATAAATCAATCATTCTGGATACGTTTAAGTAGATGGACTAGACTGCTCGTGCAGATACTTCGAGCAACAAGATGTGGGAGGATCCAATCTCCTCATAATGTCGAGTCATCGGTTAACTGTGGGGTGTGGGGGAGTACCGGTTTATTTCGCTTCGATCCCCCAAGGATTATTTTCCTCGAGCAGGTCCCTAAATAAACATCGGTCCTCACGCTCAACTCAGCTGCCCATGCCTACAATATGTTACAAATAAGTAGTTGTTCTGAATGTAATTGAATCAACACATTTATATTAGACTTTCTTTTTTGATGACGTCGATTTGTGGTGGTCTGACAACGGGTTGTAGCGCCTTGATCTACCAATACTTCTTTTTGTCTTTAAATGGCTTCACCCAACTAATGGTAGGTATTCTGCCAATGTAAAGTATTATATAGCAATAAATTAATTAGTAAAAGTATATTGTAGTTAAATGGATGACGATGATGGAGGGACGATGGTGAAGGATGGAGGTCGCGTTCCGATCCGGTTGTAGTTAAGAAAAAAAAAATAATGACAATTTATAAGTGCACCCGTAGACCTATACAAAATAAATGATTTAACTTTGACTTTGGACATTATCCCCCATCTGACGAAGTCGGGTAAAAATAGCAATAACATACTCTATAATATACTGTGGTAGTAGATAAATGAAGACAATTTTTGTTAAAAACATTTTGCTGTTATCTCAAATACTGTTTAGTTAGTTCATTATAGAACAAACTCAGAAAAAAAATATTATCTTACTTATAAAGGCCCATCTACACGAACACGTCAGTACGACCACTTGAATTACTTTGCCACGCACAGCGCAGCATTACCCAACGCTGGTCTGGGAGCTGATAAAATATATTACAAGAAGAGAAATAAATCATTTTCATGAAAAACTGTCGTGTACGAGGGTTATTTATTGCGTGTTCTACATGAGTGGAGTTACGAACAATAAATCTGCGAGCAAATGAGATTCGAGGCTGGTTTGTAAGAAGACAGAGGGAAGGTAGGATGTAATTGTTATTGATGCTTCTCAGCGCTTTGTTTTTAAAACAAATGATGAACAAAGTGAGTGCGCTTCTTAGATCCGTAGCGTAAGCGAGAACTCCTAATGTAATCGTAAAAGGAATGCGTGTTTACGTACCGTTTCGTTATTCGTCTTCCATCACTCTCACACCACAGATTGTATTAATAAGTATGACAGTGACAGCATGTTTCCTCAACAAAACAAAAAAAAATACAATCTTTTAGGTACTCAAAAGGTAGCAAAGAATTTTGGAATCGCCGAGCTACAACTTCGATTCGAAATATCTTATAATTTCATTGCAAAGGAACAAAGGATCGAGAGCGATTTTTAACATTTCTTTAGCGAAACGTATACTCTATAATTCGTTTGTACGTCTGGCTACACATTTTTATTAGCCCTTAAAAACATATATTTGCACTTAAAGTTCCAGTGGCGTAGGTATGTACAGACACAAAGGTTCCAAGTTGGTGGTCGCGCGCAAGATAGCGAATTCGGTAAACTATTTATTGCCTTCGAAACTTTCTAGATGAGTTGCGAGAAGTTGGGGATTGATTGTTAAGTTTACTGCGTATCAAAATATAAGTTGAATGAGTGAAGATTTTCTTAACAATTCGTTGCTATTTGGTGTGTAGGGGTCGTAAACATGTTTTAAGGCTGAAGGGTGAAGGTTGAATGGGTGTTCACGAGACAAATATTTCTACTAAGTATTTACATAACATCAAATACCGTGTTTTAGCGGCTTTGGAAATACACACCGTTGGTAATGACATGTAAATGTTCTTATAAACCGTGTAAATAATTATTGGATGTTGCATGGCATTAAGTTTCCAAAAAATAATAAAGGAGGACTTAGTGCATAATATAAAGGAACCTATTACTTACGGATGTTTCTATATTCAAACATCACCGTATGAGAAATGATAAGAAACCAATATTTATTCACTAATACCAAAATATATGTCAGAATTTCAGATACAATGCGACAATAGAAATCCATTTCCTCAAACGACCGATTTCAACAAAAGAACCTTGTTAACTCCGAAAACATTAGCGGTTTATATTCGATTGAAAGGGCTTCGCGAGAACTTTTTAATTTGAACCAAAGCTTAAATTCTATTCAGTATAACAAGTCAAAATGAAAAAGCTGTACAAAAGCCTCGCCCGAATGGAATTTCATAAAGCATTCAGCTTGTGAACCGAGATTGTGAGCAGCACTTCATATGAACGTCATATGTTCCGCGATAGCACGAGTGTCATTGCAATTATATTGAGGTTGGAGAGTTGGGAAGTCTATACGACGGTTATCTATTCAGAATCATTTCACTGTAGAGCTGGATTATATGAGGCAAGTGTTTGTCACGTTGTTCAATCATCGACATACAGTATAGATGATTTAGCCGAAACTACGGAGATTCATCTAACTTAAACTGTGGACGTGGAGATAATAGATAGACTTATACCAGACCTTTTTTTAATGTCGCCCTGCTGGGCACGGGCCTCGCCTCAATGCGAGGGGGATTAGACCATTGTCCACCACGCTGGCCCAGTGCGGGTTGGCGGACTTCACACATGTTTCGAGGGGTTTTCTGCCGACAAAATGACAGTTGTAATTTTGTGTGTTCTTTTTTTAATTGATAAACGAAAATATATGTACTTGTGTTAGTAAGCCAACAAAGATAGACCAAATGATTCGATCACAGTCACTTATAATAATATTCTACTCGTATTACTCATTCAAATATTTCAAATAGGAAGATGTAGGAAAATCAAGTCTCCGCACAGTGCTGCGTCATCAGTTAACGATTCAGGTATGTTCCTTTTAATCCCTCGAATTATATCCCGCCGAGGTAACAAATAAAAATCCAAGGGATACTAAAAGCATGTTCACTTCAAATTAATTTGTAGAGTTTATAAAATGCGTTGGTTAGGTACGAATAAAGATGCATGATGCTAAATTTAAAAAAAAAACGTCCAAGTGCGAGCGGACAGTCAGACACGCACTTGGACGGTTTTTATTGTTAATATACGCTTTCTGGATTGTGTAAAATTGAAGATGTGAGCATCACGCAAAACTGCTGAACACGTTTAGATGAAATTGGGTACAGAGGTAGATCGGAAACAAAGTATTTTTTAACTAAATATCACCAGACCAACAATACCAACTGCATGGCCCCAAATATACACAACTGTAATGTATAATGGAAATGGAATTCGAGGAAACCAAAGCTATTTACGAAAATATTGTTCCCGAAGAACACCTGAACGGGCACGGAAATTCTGCTGTAGTGAGCCATGCGGCCTATGCTAAAATTTACCAGACTTAATGGAAAAGGTTATCCAAATTGTTACTTCACCATTTCGCCAAGTCTTCAGGTTCGTGACAGAGTAAACCTAACCCAAAAACTAGGTAAACGCAAGACACGAGAGTCTTATTTTTTCGACCTTCATTGTCAGCGTAGGTTCTTAAATCGCGACAACACAATGTCTACCCAGGGGTAAACACGATAAAAACGTATTACTTATAACAAGTTGAATAAATTATCCCAAGCAGGGAGAGAGGTGAAATATGATTTATTTTAGTGTTTTGCGCGTTTTTCCACGAAAATACATACAAGAGATGTTTATTTTTCAGTATTTAGATCTTCTTGTTATTCAAGGAGGAGCATGCATGGAGCATAAGTTACACAGACGAGATTTCATCTTCTTATACAACGTGAGACTACCACTATGTTTTGTCGTTTAAATACCTGGTAACCCAGTAGGAAAATTATCTAGGTAACGCTTTTCTAACAATATGATACAGACCTGTAATAATATGGCACAGGCCTGTAATACTCTGATACAGGCCTGTAATACTATGATACAGACCTGTAATAATATGATACAGGCCTATAATAATACTATCTAAAATATTTTTGTTTTCCATCATTCTCGCGATCACCAAAAGCTATAAACAGGTATGTTTCCTTTTATCACAGTGTAAAGACACGTTAGTCTTCTAGTGTGGCTATGCAAGTAGCTTGCATCCACTGAATGCACTCCAGTTTAAGATTAACGAACCGTTAATACACTTAGTACACATTGTTGGCTCGGCTCAGTGTAATAGGTACTCATAAAGTTGACCTTAATAGCTTAAGTTAAAGTCTATATCGTTATGATACCGCAGTAAACATGGGTTTATTGTCCTCTTACTTACCTCTGGTTATTTAAGTGGTAATGTTCGGAAGATTCCTTTCAGTTTTTGGAATCAACACTTGCTTTATTCCGCGGCTGCGGCCCGTGCGACCATCGATTTTGCTATACTAACCTTTTGACGATACTAGCCTCTTATATAGGTCATCCAATCCTCTTATAAAGGCTATCCAATATTAAAAAAACACGTTAAAATTCGGCAAGGAATTTTCAAGTGGTGCTCGAACAAACGGATAAAACCGACATAAGATACAGACACAGGAATTCTAAAAGCTCTTGTTTTGTGAACTAGTCTAAAGTATTTTTTTTAAATACTCCAACCAAGTCTTATAATGATACCATTATGAGACTATCGGTAACTAGGCTGGTATAAATATATATATAAAAAAGTCATGTTAGTTACACCATTTATAACTCATGAAGAGGTGGGCCGATTTTGATGATCATTGATTTTTTAAATTTGTCTTTGCCTCGAATAACAGAATAACCAATAAAACATTAGCATAATTGAATTGAATAACGGAAAAATGCTTCCTTGATATTAACGGTCTATCTGTTAACATTTCTATGTTACATTGAGCGATATAACTTAAATATTGTACTAATACGATATCTCAAACTGAAATTCATAAGGTTTAATATTAATAAGCGAACTAGAATTTCGTATTTGTTTGTACAAGATTATATGAAATACAGCTGCGTTTGTTCAGCAACGTGTAAATGCTACAATGACTCAAAACCACATACGGACACGTATATGAGTAACATGATTGTGTTACTATGAAAGTTAATAATGTTGAATGTATTGATTTCTTATATTTACGCGAATACTACACATTGAATTATAACTATTATTTCGGATTTTATCACGTTTCGAGTCGCGAGTGAGTCCTCCCGCGACCATGGTTGCTGTAAAGCAGCCGAAACGTCCGGAACATAAAAAAAAATCTAAATCTAATCCGAAAACGTAGCCTATTTCAATGTTGAATGTGTCAAGACCTTTGATTTATCAAGTAAAGATTACAATAAATTGTATAGTTTTTATAAAGGCATGGTTGGTTCAAACCGGTTCTCCTATGAGGAATAGGATATTTAGGTATAATTTTGACGAAAATAATTTATCTGTTGGTATCACCTAGGATTACAAGTTACTATACTAAAGTCTGTGATTAGTTTTTGAAAAAACCTTCGGAGATAACGCTCAGGATATATATGTATTTTGTTCCATAATATTTTTTAACATCTTAAGAACACTTCTAAAATTGTTAAACTCTACCAAGAAGAGTGGTATAAAGAAAAAAATACCATAAAATAAACTGTTTTTGGCAATGTGCGGTCGTAATCTTAAGTAATTAGGGAAAAGGTTCTCCCTCTAATTAATTTAGCTCGCAAACATAAAGTTTATTTTTGGTAACCTATGTAAGTACATACATATATGTAACGTATACGGCATGCAGATTAAACATAGCCCACGGGTAAAATTGATATTTAACTGAGCTCGTAATAATTTCAGCTTAAATGACTAAACCATTATTTATGGCACACAAATGCTGCTAATTCGCTGAAAATAATTTATGCATATTTATATCCTCTGTTTGTTACACACGGATGATTAAGTCGTCAAGTAAATTGTTTAATTCCATTATAATATAACTACTTATTTCATATTTACGGTGTTTGATGATAATGTGACTTATATACTTTTACGGTTTAAATAAAATATAAAATATTAATAATTATAATAATATCGCCAGACGAACACACCATGGTACGGTCCCACACTAAGCGACGCTTGTATTATGGGTGCCGTACAATGTGCCGAGGGCGAACTCAATATATATTACTTACTAGCAGTCACCCGCGACTTCGTTCGCGTGGTATTTAACAAAGACACAACCGTTGGCAACAGCCTGCTCGCGCGGTCTGAGCCCGCGGGACGCATTTCAGGTTGTTGCTATCAAACTTAATCAGGCGCAACGCTGCAACATTGATTTTAATTTTTCGTAAGATCCTATCGCACGCTTGATAATAGACTGACCGATTAGGGTTTAAGCCCAAAGTGAGATAAGCACACAGATAGATTTATTCCAACGTTATCTATCTACCAATCTCAGAATTTTTACGATATCTTATTCCTAGACTGAGTTACGAATATGTTGTCTTTTTTACTTATACAAATTTTGACAAAACTTTTAACATGAAAGTGACATAAATCATAATGCGTCTGAGATTGCGACAGTCAACTCGCGGTGCTTTTATATTATAGTGACCCATTCATGTTTCTGAACTTAAAAATCAATACTACATAAAAATAATATGTTATTATTTTATCAAGTATAGACTTATAACATAAAAGAGAAAGGGTTTTAGTGAAATGTTTAATAAAATACAGACATATAACAAAAAGTGTCATCACTAGTACAGCAATATATCATTGATTTTATTAATAAACAGACGTATCTCAGGGACAACATTTTAAAAGCTATAAATAATTGTAAATAATAATAAAATTTCTTCAAAATTACATTTTAGTATCAATAATTACATAATCAAGTATTCTTACAATACATCATTTATTATTATTACGCTATTTTCATAGAGATATAAGTAATAAAGTCAGACAAGTTGTAAATGACGAAACGTTTTTGCGATTTCCCAACAAACAGCTTTTTTGAGTTAGGTCAGTCTATTAGTAAGCGTGCGCTATGTTCTTTTCTAAAGTAATAGTAGCCTAAGTTACTCCTTGTTACATCAGCTATCTGCACGTGAGAGTCCCGTAAAAATCGGTCCAGCCATTTCAGAGATTACCCGGAACAAACAGACAGACAGACAGACAGACAAAATTTTTAAAAAAATGTTGTTTTGGTATGGGTACCCTGTATACATCCAAATGCACTTAGTAAAAAGCGGTTATTTTAATATTACAAACAGACACTCCAATTTTAATTATATGTATAGATATAGATATTAAACATCCATGACTTGGGTACAAATATTCGTGCTCATCACACAAAGTTTGTCCCTACCAGGATTCGAACTCGGGACCTTCGGTACAGAAAGTCGGGTCACTACCAACTGCGCTAATCAGGCCGTCAAACAACAATAATAGCCAGCAAACCAATGAATAAATGTTCGTTCCCCAATTCAATCCAATCTATTTCGTTGGCATGTCTATCTGTTCGTATGTGACACCTCATATTAATTAGGCGGTGCTGGTTGTGGCATTAGGCATTTCGTTGATTGGCGCTCACTCCAACTTAATTAACATATGTTATGTATTCACCAAGCCGATAATATACATATATTCATCATAATAACGTAATATACCTACCATACTTACCTTCATTTTATTTACCTATATAAGTAAAGTAAGTTAGCGTAACGACAGATATCGGCTTAGTTGTAAGGCTCTAGTTTTCCCACAATTCTTAGTTGCCCCTTTTGGACTTACCATTTATGATCTATTTAGAAGATTGTCGCTTATCTACCTTCCAACCATTAATGAGAGGTATTTACGCTTCGCCATTGAAAGCAACTGCTTGAAGCATTGTTTTGACATAGTTCATTAAAACTTTGATATATCTTGACAGGCAAAATACCTGAGATGGTAGCGCTACATGTATTCTTTTAAAAGAATAGATAGATAGAAGAACGGATAGCTGTAAACCATTTTTTGTAAAACATAAAATCCTTACGATGCCGTCATTATACTTACTTGAGGTAGCAATGTTTGTTAAACGCAACAAAAATAAATTTGTACATATTAGCAGTTTGCGAAGAGCTGATAAATTATGCTTAGCTCCGTGTAAAACAACATTACACAGTAGAAGTATATTCACAATGGCTCCGAAAATATACAACCAATTGCCAAAACATATTAGAACTGTGGAATGTATTAACGATTTTAAAAGAAAGCTATCGACATTCTTAATTGAAAAATCTTACTATTCTGTACAAGATTTCCTTGATGATAAAATTTAATTATTACTTGTAATGACATCTTAATTAATACAATTCTAATAATATAATTTATCTAGACTAATATTGTAAACAAATACTAATACCTATCTTCATTTATATTTTTTTCTTTTTTTTGTATCACTATGCCACTAATATTTGTACGCCAATAATTGGCAGATCATAGCGAACATTAACTCTATGTACCTACCACCCTTTTACCTATGTTCACAAATAAACTATCTTTATCTTTATCTCTTTAAAGAAGAAAACCTGTAATTTGTGGAGATGAACAAATTAAATTTGTAATTGTTGTCTAAAGAAATCTACTATATAAAAATAAGTCGGGTTTTCCTTCCTGACGCTATAACTCCAGAACGCACGAACCAATTTCCACGGTTTTGCATTCGTTGGAAAGGTCTCGGGCTCCGTGAGGTTTATAGCAAAGAAAATTCAGGAAAAACCAAACGAAATGTTACATAAAACGAAGCCATCTGGTGGCGAAACGGAGTTCGCTGGGTTTGCTAGTAATCTACTATATAAAAATAAGTCGGGTTTTCCTTCCTGACGCTATAACTCCAGAACGCACGAACCGATTTCCACGGTTTTGCATTCGTTGGAAAGGTCTCGGGCTCCGTGAGGTTTATAGCAAAGAAAATTCAGGAAAAACCAAACGAAATGTTACATAAAACGAAGCCATCTGGTGGCGAAACGGAGTTCGCTGGGTTTGCTAGTAATGTATAAATACAAGGTATTACTTTATTAGTGTAAAATATTTTAACAGGTATATCAGTAGGTTGTACAGATAACATTCCCAAATAAATAAATCAATTTATTAACAATTTCGAAATAGCACCACATACTAAGTGGGCGGTGAAACCTTACTGGTTCGTCGTCTTTATAAAAAAAACCAAAGTTACCAAAGCAAAACATGATCGGTATGACTTTCTCGTCGACCAAGCAAAGTCGTGTTAGTTACACCATTTATAACTCAAGACCAAGTGGTCTGATTTTTATGAACTTAGATTTTTTTAATTTGCCTTCGCCCCGAATAACAGTATACCCGAAACGATAAACACAAAGCCGTATAATTTGGTTTATTTCAAGCAGAATAACTATTAAAACATGGGAAAAATCACAAAGAAATAATAATACAGATAATAAATTTTCCATAATTTTGAGGGTTGTTCCGTTCTAATCCTATGACCACTCACCCTCTTTTGATTTTTCTTAATTCAACCAATTTTTAATTCCTTTACTCAACCGACAGCAATGTGGTAGTACCGATGTGGTATTCTGGAGCCAAATTCGCCCGCCATATCGCGCGTGTGATTTGCGAGATGACCTTCGAAGTGATTGCCATTTAACAGAATAACACTGCTGGGCTAAAATAGGTACCCACTTGGTTTCTTAGAAAGAAACACAAAGCGATATGCAAATGTCTGTTATCATTATAATGGCAGGCGCTTTGAACGGGCTGTTGGAGTTGTTGGCAATTTTTGGAATATTCGCCTAGAGAGTTTATACAGGTGTTCAATGGAAAACAAGAATGCGAATACCTGCTTAATTTAAAAGATCGCTAACGATTCCATATGTATATTTATATGTAGGTATGTTTCTGCTTCGAAGAAGTAATTTGTAGAATAAGTATCTAAGATGCTGGACAACTTTTAAATTTTTTTCTTCCTCTTAACCCTTAGTAGCCTGATTTACGAAAGTGATTTATTTTTAATATTACTGTGTTTAATAATAATGACATTAGATTTTTTTTTATTTTCGTTGGAAAGAATATTATACAACAGTAAAATACGGACATCCAACCTATAAAAAAAAACTAATAGTAATGTGAACATTCGGTTTAAAAGATTGGTATCAAAATTTAACTCTAGGCTATTAAGGGTTAAGGCCATATTCGGACTATAGCGACATTCAACTAAATAGCCAAATCGGTCCAGCCTTTCGCAAGTGATGCGCTTACCAACGGACAGTATAGATTTTTATTTATATACATAGATAATTAATATTACGTATCAGAAATAGGTATTTATGGACTCATTAATTATACCGTAATCTGTTTATATTTAAACTCCCTGTGCCAATGCGCTGTATAAACGTTGAAAATATTAAAAAAAAATGATAAACTATTTGGACGTCTCTGAATCCAAAACAAGACTTATGAGAATTCTTGATTATGTTTGTTTTTGTGAGCATCATGGAAAAAGTACTGGAACAATTTCAACGGGGTAGTTATTACCTTATGATCAGACAGGGCAGAGGTATAGCAAAAACGATAGCTGCATGAGCAAAGCCACGGGCCGAGCTAGACGGTTCATAAACCACTACTACAAAATGTTGCGAATAACCATTGCCGAGCTCGCTATACGACGGTTGGTATACATCACAAGGTGCGAGCAACGAATCACGTCCAAAGTATTGCAATTGAAAAAATCTAGAGTCAAAATGTTCGCTCGACGCTGCTCGTCTCGATAACTCCAACATCGAAACTTGCCCATTCGGGGCTGGGCGTTTTACATAAAGTTGCTCGACCTGGGGGATGAGTCGATTCCCAGAATGGTACATGCTTGCTGCATTAGTTGGACGTTTAGACGCGTTGAGCTATTGAAATAGTTAGAGACGACAAAACTCGCAGACGAAAAATCCTCCCGTTCTATACAGCGTGGCCCAAAAAAGGCAATTTAGCATTTGAATCGGCGAATATTTAGCGCATTGTGAAATCAAATTTTCGAAGTGGTTTTCTTGTATATTTTCTCCCAACTAAATTACAATCAAAATGTATTTTTTTTCTTTACATCAAATTCTCTCATTATGTTTTCAGATGAGCAAAAGAATTGCAGGTTCAAATATTTTATTATATTTTTCTGAATGACGCTGTATAATATTTTTCACTAAAAACGAATATTCCTTCACAAATCGGCAGTAGATCTAGAAAATCCCCCCAACCACTAAAACGCAGTTTATTTAGACTAATGTATGCGGGATATTTCGTACAGAGATTAGGCGAGACTGCCTAGAGTAATTATAATACATAATACCAAGGAATGAATCCGGGGCGTCTCCCTCTTGCGAGGGTGTCGAGGGGGTCGAGGATCCGGGGAGTTCATTATTTTTTCAATTTGGATTATATATTTTCGTATTACATAATGTGAAGGTATCGTGTTAGTATATATGAACGTTGTATACATGAGTGCAGTTGCCTAGTCTGTAACATTTAAACTCATAATGAGCATTGCTTGTAATAAAGGCAGGATCGCATGCATTTTTTATAATTTATTCTGTATTTGGTGTGCCATAGTAGTAGTATATTAATAGTATTTAATCTATACTAATATTATAAATGTGAAAGTTTGGATGGATGGATGGATGGATGGATGTTTGTTCTTCTTTCACGCCCGAACGGCTGAACGGATCTGGATGAAATTTGGCACAGAGATAGATTATAGTCTGGAATAACACATAGGCTACTTTTTATCCCGGTAAAATGTATGGTTCCCGTGGGATAGATGTTTTAATTTTTCATACTTTTTGTCGCGGGTAACACCGCCGGGCGCATCTAGTATGTTATATGTTACTATTGCTGTTCGCTAACTAAGCCATAGCTTATGCTTTGAGTGAGTCACGTTAACAGTCTAATAGCTAGTGTGGGGATCAAACTCAGATCCACTCGGTTACGAGGTGAGTTCTTCTGACCACTAAGCTATTGACGGGTAAGACACCCTCTGGATAAAGTCTAAAGCAACAAAACCATAGATATTTAGCGAGTGTAGCTATCGCTAATTAGTTATAGAGAAACACGATTTGTAATGTAGAAAAGCAATATTTATTAATAAAGAAATCGTCGTATATTTACATTGATTGGGTCAGACATAGTACTGTGTACAGAGAGTAGAAATATACAACACGAAAATATAATACACCAGACGGCGCTGCCATCGCACTTGCGCAATCGCGCTCCGCAGGCGCATCTGTATAAATAGATGCGGGGCGCCCGCGGCTCGTCCATTTCGCCGCCGGCCGCCGTGGGATACAGACGTACGTCGTGATACTGCAGCGCGTGTCGACGTGTGCTACGTGATGCAGCTACAGTACTCCCCCTCAAGCGAAGCGTACCGGCTTACGAATAATCCTGCCTGAGCGGGTCCTTAGCTCAGATCCTGTTTCCCGGCTTCTGTCAAGTACTCCTGTTTCTACGGGAATGTCAAGTGTTATTCCTGTTTCTGTACGACTGTTATCATGCTGTGATGTTTCTATTCGACCGTCATGTCTTGATGTTTCTATGCGACAGTCTGGTATCGATGTTTCTATGCGACAGTCTGGTATCGATGTTTCTATGCGACAGTCTGGTATCGATGTTTCTATGCGACGGTCTTGCATCGATGTTTCTATACGACGATCGACGGGCTTCGATGTTTCTCGGCAGAGGTCATGTGCCCCCAACAAATTTTTCTGTGTTTCTGCTCGGTGGCTGTCAAACGTACCCGGCACCATACTTCGTGTTTCTTCGGCTGCGTTGAGCGTGTAAGCGGGCTTCAGGCGATCAATCGACACGGTCATCATTTTTCCTCGGACTCTGATAATGAAGTACTTCTTGCTGCGCTCGACAACTGGGTATGGTCCTTCGTAGGGCCGCTGGAGTGGCTTACGCACGGCGTCGATTCGCAGAAACACTGACTCACAAGTTTGTAAGTCTCGGTGCACGAATATACTCCGCTTGTTTGTGTGCGGTGCGTAAGTTGGTGTGAGTGCGGTGATCGCATCGTGAAGCTGTCGCACGTAGTCTTGGTCCGGCGACGATGACTGAGCGGATGGGGCAAAGAAATCGCCTGGCAGTCGGAGTGCTTGACCATAGGTGAGTTGTGCAGGACTAGTCTTCGTATCCGTGCGGATGGCGGTGCGTAGGCCCAATAGTACAGTGGGAAGTTCGGTGGTCCATTTTGTATTTGATTCCAGACGAGCCATGAGCGCTGCCTTTAATGATCGATGCCAGCGTTCAACAATCCCGTTGCTCTGCGGGTGGTAGGCAGTGGTTCGAGTCTTCTCGACGCCTAGTAGGCATGTTAGGGCGCGGAACAGCTGACTCTCGAACTGTCGTCCTTGATCAGTGGTAATAGTTACAGGGCAACCAAAGCGAACTATCCACGCTTCGTAGACGGACTTCGCAACGACTTGCGACGTCATATCCTGTATAGGTATTGCTTCGGGCCATCGCGTCGTTCGGTCGATCATCGTAAGTAGGTGTCGATGTCCAGTTGGGCTTGTAGGTAGCGGGCCGACAATATCAATGTGTAGATGTTGAAACCGATCGCAGTCTGGAAACGTTGCTATGTTGCTATGCACGTGTCGGTGAATTTTGGAACGCTGACACGGTATACATGACTTAGCCCATGTACCGACATCGGCGTTCATTGATGGCCAAAAAAATCGCTCTTGCATCAGTTTGCGCGTTGCTCGCGTACCCGGGTGGCTTACTTGGTGCACGGAGTTGAATGCATCTTGTCGAAAATCACGAGGTAGGTACGGGCGAATTTTTGATGTTGACGTTTCACAGTAGATAGCATGGTTGACGTTTGGCATTGCGATTTTTTTGAATTGTAGGTTTTTCTGTTGCAGGAGTTGTGGTAATTCATTATCTTGTTCTTGGGCGGCAGATAATTTTTCGTAGTTTATTGTTGATGGACAGTTGATTTCTTCGATACGAGATAGAGTATCGGCGACTATGTTGTCCTTCCCGCTGATGTGGCGAATGTCGGTTGTGAATTCACTAATGAAAAGTAGTTGTCTTGCTCGGCGTGGGGTCTCACTGTCGGATGATATCTTCTGTAGGGCGTAGGTAATCGGTTTATGATCGGTATAAACGATAAGATTACGCCCCTCAAATGTCTTCCGAAAATGCTTCATTGCCATGTAAATTGCAAGTAGTTCTCGATCGTAGGTACTGTACTTTAATTGCGTAGCGGTGAATTTCTTCGAATAATATCCCAGTGGTTGCCATGCTTGGTTCACATGTTGCTGTAGTACCGCACCGGCACAGGTGTTTGACGCGTCACACATAAGTGCGAGCGGGACAGCGTGGTGCGGGTGTGCGAGTAGCGCGGCGCTCTGTAGGCTTTTCTTGCATTTTTGGAATGCTTGTATTGACTCGTCGGTCCACTTTATCACAGTTTTGTCATTTTTCTTGGAGTTATGTAGGTATGTGTGAAGCGGTGCTTGTATAGATGCTGCGTTGGGAATATGTTCTCGGTAATAATTTATCATGCCGAGAAAACTTCGTAGATCTTGGACGGTTTTCGGTCTTGGGTACTCACTGATGACTTGAACTTTGTCTTCGGGTGCTCGTATGCCTTGACGAGATACACTGTAGCCGAGAAATGTCACAGAGTTCAGTCCAAACTTGCATTTTGATATGTTGATTGTAATACCAGCGCTGTCGAGGCGTTGGAATATAATGTGCAGGTGTTCCCGGTGCTCGTCTTCTGATGATGAAGCCACGAGTAGGTCATCGATGAATGGGAAAACGAAAGTCAAACCTCTGAGTACGTCGTGGATGAATCTTTGGAACGTCTGACCAGCGTTTTTCAAGCCTGGGCACATCCATGGAAATTCAAATAGTCCAAATGGTGTGATGATTGCTGTTTTCTCAATGTCTTCTTCTCTGATAGGCACTTGGGAGTATGCCCTATTCAGATCGATGGTGGAGAAAATATGTTTTCCGGCGAGCTGGTAGGTGAAATCTTTGATGCGAGGGATAGGGTACCTGTCTGGTTTAGTCACTGCGTTGAGCCTTCGGTAGTCACCACACACTCTTATGTCGCCGTTCTTCTTAGGTACGACATGCAATGGGCTGGCCCACGGACTCTTGCTGGGCCGGCACAGGCCTTGCTGTCTCATGTTTTCGAATTCTTTCTTCACAGCTTCATAACGGTGTGGAGGTATGGGTCGGGCTTTTGCGTAGATAGGTGGTCCGGTGGTTTCTATATAGTGCTCCACGTTGTGTTTGCTGATGGATTTCACTGTTGTTGGTAGCGTGACGTCAGGAAATTTCTCGAGAATGTCATAATACTTCAACTCGTTGTCTAACGTACGAACTGTAGGTACTGATGACTTGCAGACTGGTGCCTTGATTGAGAGGGTTGTGACCTTGTCGACGATAGTTCGTCCAGCAATGTCCACGAGCAGCTGGTGGTGGCGCAGAAAATCAGCGCCTATGATCGGCTTGCTGACTGCTGCGATGATAAATTTCCAGCGGTAAGGCCTTCGTAGATTCAAGTCCAATTCCATAGTTTTCTCCCCGTAGGTAGGTATGACGGAATTGTTCGCCGCGTAGAGACAGAACTGAGTAGGTGTGGTCGGCATTCCTCTTGTTTTAGGTATGACGGAAATGTTGGCACCGGTGTCAATCAGAAAGGATAATTTTGAGTTCATATCTTTCACGAATAGGCGGTGTGATGTGTTCCAAGCGCCGGATACCGCAGTTACCGACGCTGGTTCTAGTTTTCCTGCGCTGTGTCTCCGTCGAATTTGCAGGGCCTCGTGCATTTTTGTGCTCTTCTGCCAAAACGGCGGTGATAATAACATATCCCGTCATCAGGAGACTCGTTGCGCGGCGACGGCTGATTCAGGCGATTGCGGAACGGGCGAGAACGTGATCGTGAGCGTGAGTAGTAGGGCTCACGTTCGTCTCTGCGGCGTCCCCATCCGCCGCGTTGATCCTGTGCTTGCATCTTCAACTCTGATATTTCGTGCATTAGCATGTCAATTTTTTCATTTATGGACACGTTTTCTGCTGATAAGGTGGATGTCGAGGCTTGCGGTGTGATGGGTGGGTGGCTTTGTTTGCTGCTCACGGCGGAAATTTCTGGCAGTGTTGTTTCAAGCATCTTGTCTGCCAGAAGCGCAAGGTCTCGGAGGTCGGACTTCTTTGCGATGTTTTCACTGACGGCTATCACTGCGCGTACAGATTGCGGCAGGTGATTTGTCCACATAACACGGAGGGTTGCTTCGGCGATGTTAGTTCCGGCGAGGCTCTGCATTCTGCGCAGTAGTTGTGAAGGCTTCATGTCGCCAAGTTCCATTTCGGATAGAAGTCGCTGTGTTTGGCGCTCCGCTGAATCTTCGTAAACTTGTAACAGGCGTTCTTTCAATGTTTCATATTTCTTGGTTTCGGACGGTCGCAGGAGAATGTCGATGATTTCGTCAACGTCCTGACGCTCTAACTGGCCGAGGAGTTGCTCGTACATTGCTTGATCACTTTTCCTTTTAGCTGCAACGATGGCCTCGAACTGAATAAACCACACTCGTAGTCTGTCGCGCCAAATTGGTGGGATGCGTGGGGCCGCGCCGATGACAGACACCTGGGCGTCGGAAACATCCTGACTGTCCAATTTTGCTGTGGCGGAGTTGTTCTGGGCTTCTTCAGTGGCCATTCTTGATAGGTAGGTAGGTAGGTAAGGCTGATGTTCTTGAAACGTTGGTGTCACCACTTTAGCAGATATGGCTATCGCTAATTAGTTATAGAGAAACACGATTTGTAATGTAGAAAAGCAATATTTATTAATAAAGAAATCGTCGTATATTTACATTGATTGGGTCAGACATAGTACTGTGTACAGAGAGTAGAAATATACAACACGAAAATATAATACACCAGACGGCGCTGCCATCGCACTTGCGCAATCGCGCTCCGCAGGCGCATCTGTATAAATAGATGCGGGGCGCCCGCGGCTCGTCCATTTCGCCGCCGGCCGCCGTGGGATACAGACGTACGTCGTGATACTGCAGCGCGTGTCGACGTGTGCTACGTGATGCAGCTACAGATATATAACTTTTTCGTTAGATATCTGGGGAAAATTTTCTACACAAGTAACCGTAAGTTAATACATAAAAGAAATTTTAACCATTACAAAAAGTAATCTTAACGTCTACTTGTAAACAGGAAGCTGTAAATATTTAAAAGCTACTCATCAGTATAAACGCCGCAAGCGTTTTCAGGAGTTCCTGGAAAAATTTCAGCAGCGTTCTATTTTGCATAAATTACCCCACAAAAGGAGTGTGCCGCGAGCCGCTCAGACGCCAGCCTAACGCCCAGGGTATAACGTAAGCAGAACGCGGTATAGCGGAAACGAAGTGTTGAATTCCATGGTATAAAAAATGCTACGCCAGGCGATGGCCCAAGACTAAGTCACGATCAGTGTTGCCATTAATTGGCATATGCAATAGAATTAAAACCCGCTCATTGGTCGAAGATAGCTGGTGACGTAGACTTGGGCCAATCACGTGACGTTGTTGTGACGGAAGAAAATAGCTGTATCTTTATACCGAGCCGCTACCTTCAGTATTGTGGGGACTATCAAGGAAAATTATATTTTTAAAATTACTAAACACAACACGAAACTAACAATAATGTCTGCTACTAAGATATTGTAGTTGTAGTAAAAAACAAAAAAAAAAACACAGTGGTATTCCTTTTGACATCGTAACGTTACATTGCAAGACAAAAAGCTCTCTATTGTAATAAGCGCTCGAGTTAAAGCTGCGTATTCACGAATGTGAAGACGAGCGCGGCACGAATCCCCCAGCAACGTAGTGTTACCTGCAAAGCAAACAAGTGGAGCGGCTACTTTATTCACATCCCACTGCGATAAACCGGGCGTCAAGACATTCTTCCCTACCACGTCACATATTTGTACAAAATTCATCTCAACTCCGATATTTACACCTCAATAAAAATATTAGTAAAAAGTGCATGTTCCTTTGTAATACTATTCTAAATGTCTTTAACACCCCTTAGGGGCTTACAGTGATGATGTTCTGTATTCAAATTATTGTATGTCTTCGCTGTGTCGTGAAGCACTCCCTCATTTGAATCTCATAAGCTATTCGAAGCCGCCCGTTAGAGCGAGTTTCATTAACACAACGCGATTAAAGATCCGCCCAATGCCGAAAGAGATTTGATGTCAAGCGTGTCCGCGTCACGCCTGGTTATTAATTAGGGTCCCACAAAAAGGTGTCGAGGTCCAGAGGCTGTGACGCAGGCTCCTGCGGCAAATCCGTCCAGTACCTACCCGTCACTCGGAACGGGCGGCCGCGCCACATGGCGGCTCGGCAAAACCGCCGTAGGCAGCTCGTACCGCGAGCTTTTAAAATTCGAATTTATAATTTTAGTCTTATCCTTACGTGCCAGTGCTCTAATAGAATCCAATGAAATTATTTAAAAAAAACAATGATTCATGATCGTGTTGTGGATTTTAAACGTTAATTACCTAGTAGGTATAAAGTGAATTAAAAATAAATTATTATTCATGAAGGAACCTATTTATTTTATGTATGGCCGTAGTTTACATAATTTGGGAGTGTTCGTTATTCTCCTCATACAGGTGTAGAAAATTCTAATAACTGTTAAGAACATCATTTTAAGCGTTCACTGATGCAAACGTGATACGAGAGTGTCGTATGTGATCCATTTTACGGGGCTTTTTCTCCCATCAAGTCGTGTCAGGAGAATCGCATTTTTGTTGTGGGAGCTTAACAATAATCCTGATTACATTCGGTTGTATTTCGTTACTAAATTCCGATACATAAATGATTATCGCACTTATTCTCTTTTCAATATCTTGTTTTCCTTTTCATACTGCTTACTTAAATGTTCCTATTTATAAAATACTAGCTGCGCCCCGTGGTGTTACCCGCGATTAAAATGTAAGTCCTTTTCTGTACCTCTGTGCATTTTCCGGTATAAAAATTAGCCGATGGAATTTTCTGACCACTAAACTACCACTACCTATGCAAAAATTCATGTCGAACCTATATTCTCTATGAAAAATTAAAACAAATCTATCCCACGGGAACCATACATTTTACCGAGATAAATAGTAGCCTATGTGGTATTCCAGCCTATAATCTATCTCTATGCCAAATTTCATCGAGATTTGTTCCGCCGTTCTGGCGTGAGTAACAAACATTCATCCACCCAAACTTTCACATTTATAATATTAGTGGGATGCTGTGTATACCAAATTCGTACTCGATCTCGTATAAGCGAATTTATAATACAATAAAAAAATCAACAGTAGTCGTACATTGCGCAATAAAACCTTTTCTCAGCTACGTATAATAAAAAGTGAACGACCATTAGCAACACGATACATTTCAGTATAGACGGACAAGCAAAAACTCCTCGTGAACCTCACGAGATGAGATACCAGATGTTCACAATGGCTCGTTCTTGCCAAGCGATAATAGCTTTTTAATGCTATTTCGTTATTTCTGACGAATGAAGGATGTGATATTATCGTTTTTTTTTATTACATTATAGGCAAGTATTTGATCTCGATCTCACCTGATGGTAAGTGACGATGAGATCTACGATGGAGCATACTTGCCTAGAAGGTACCTGTTCACTCTCGACTTGAGAACACCCAGATTGAAGTCAACGGGGAACAAAATTTGATCTGGTTATTTTGAATTGTTGAATGTATTTCTTATGAGGTGTGTAGATTTGGTTGCAGCGTAGTCTAGTGGTTTGAGCGCCAAGTTCCAGGCCACTGGTTCGTTTACCGTCTCGGGAAATTTGGTTGCGGGTTTGTTTACCGTCACGGGAATTTTTTTTAAGAGATTTTTTTGTATATATTTTTTAATTTTCTCACCTGATTGTAAGAGATGACGCGATCGACGACGGAGCATGGTTGCCTAAAAGATACCTGTTCATCCTCTTTTTAAAGACTGCCAGATTTTAGTTCTCACGAAACGCAGACGCCGGCAATTTATCGTCGATCTGGTTGCAATTATTGCTGGTCTGGTTGTTACGGCAATAGCCCCGGTGCATTGTAAAGTAACCATAATAAAAACGTTGTTTAATCTGGGACCATACAGATGGTATATTATATCGTTTGTCATTATTTTATATGCTTTTGTGAATGTACTCATGTCAACTATAGAGTGACCAATTGTAAGCACTACCTTGGTATAATGATTGAATTTTACAAATTTTACAAAGATGTATAAACACCCTTCGGTCGTTTTAAAAATCTTGTCCAAAGATTAACAGCCAAGTCATTGTAAGTTAAATTAACGCCGCGATCGTGTTTTAATTGAGGCACTGCCAACGAAGATAATCGATTTTAAATTATCTGTTAATTATTGTACGGTTTTCATAAAGTGTCATCGGTTTTCCGAGGGGAATTTATTGCGTAAACTGCTTCAAACGATGGCGATACTTGGTACCGTTGTGTGTAGTTGTAAAAATAAAAATTATATGAGTTTTTCTCATTCATTCATTTATGGAATGGGGAATATTGAATTTATATTATTCATATTCATTTATTTTGCATTCCGCAATGTGTAACTTAAATATTTATAAACATTTATGGACTGATGACATTGCTAATGAAAATATATATTTTTTTTTTAATTTTACCTGCTTTTATTCTTTTTATTTGCATACATATTTTAATGTAGGAACTAGGTACAGACCTACCTGCAATTATTAATATATACCTAGATATTATCCTAGTCGTAGGCCATATATATAGTAACATGACGTCTGTTAAGCATTTGAGAAAACGTATGTAACATTCATATTTTTACCAACTCTACCTCATTCGTCCTTCTTCACAGAAACTCGCCTACGACGCCAATACCGTGTACGTGGATATCTTGTAATATAACAAGTTGAAGAAATAAGCATATAGGAGTGTGCAAGCAATGTGATCGACCTCTCTTTCCCGGAAACGGTGGCCTTGGCTGGCGCCATAGACGAGAATAAAGCATGTTTTCATTATCATACGATACGATACCATAGATTGCTACGCCGTAGTCGCTACGGCGTAGAAAGTCTACGATGCTGCTACGACTGTAGCAAGAAAAAAAATTACACAGTTTATTTTTGTTTGTTTTATAACACTTTATTTGTATGTATTTCAAGCTTTTAATTCATAAATAGCTCAAGTATTAAATGTGTCAGGGTAAGGACAGTTATAATGGATTATAAAACTATTACTACGCACTTTTTCCTCTAAATTAAAATTTTCTTAATAGTGCCATTATAATCCATTATAACTGTCTATAAATATGGTGGTTAGGATTCATTGTAGATTCCGATGATCTAAAGGCGTGTAGCAATCGTTACCGACCCATGTACGTGAGGCAAATTATAAATCTCTGTTGCTGTATCTTTTATAGACATGCCTATATTTTAGAAGCATCATTATGTACCTACTTAAAATATTCTCATGCGAGTATTTCGCTCGTGCAAATCGTTTCTATCTAGACCAAACCACTTTCGAACATGAATAATTTTGGCCAATCAACACTCAAAATAGTGTTGATTGGCCGTTAAAATATTTATCTTAGTTCAACGTTTAGCGTTGGAGTAATAAACTAAAACTAAAGTTTGTATTGTATAATCTAAACAAAACTATAGAAGTTCCTCCGCTCGAAGTTTTAGTGTACAAATTGGCGTTACAAGCTTATTAAAAACTGTTACGGTTTTAGTAAAAATGCAGTTCTCTCCACGAAATTTGTCTTGAAGAACGTCAGTATGTGCCTAATTTATTTAAATTATTTAATGACCTTGCTTTTGAGTATTAATCTTTTAAGCCTATCAGTGATCCCGGTTTAAATGCGGATTACGTACAAAAGGACTTCGTACCGAAATACACTTTGAAAATAAAGTTACGACCGGCTTACACGAACACGGTAGTTCGAGGTATGACTTAAGCTTTCAGTTTATAGTATTTAGGTCGCGTATAAGTTAGTTAAAGTCGTGAGGAAATATGTTCGTCATTCGAAGGCCGTGTGAAGTTGGCCAACCTGCACTTAGCGACGACTAAGGCTCGAATATACCTGGCATTGAAGGGGAGTTAACCCGTTATAATAGCATTAGGCATTCTGTACGGTTGTATTTTATCAACTCAGCACCTTTCATGGCACCAGCGATTCAGATAGCAATCCAAGAGAATTCGCGATCGGCCAGCAAATATTTTTTTGGGTTATTATTATTTAAGCAACTATATTCCATGTCAACATAAATGCATACTTGATTGGAACCTGTTTTGTGTTCAATAAATAAATAAAAATAAAATAAACTGCGCGTGCTCACGTATCATGATAATTTCCCATTTAGTTAATTATTTAGCTCAATATATTTTTGTAACCATTATTCAGTGTTTTCTTCATTAAACATATTGATACACCCTTAAAGACGAAAAGGTGAACGGAACAAGTTAAGGCCGTACACATACACATTATAACTTTGCTACTTAATACAATTGGCAATGTGTGGGTGCACTTCAGGGTGATAGTGTTTGTTTATTTATTTAATTTAACTAATATTATAAATGTGAAAGTTTAGATGGATGGATGGATGGATGTTTGTTACTCAATCTAGCCAGAACGGCTAGACGGCACTCGATTCAATTTGGCACAGAGATAGATTATAGTCTGAAATAGCACATAGGCTACTATTTATCCCGGTAAAATGTATGATTAGAATGTCCTGATAACGTAATTATGCTGTGAATAATTATTGCTATGGATGTCATAGATAAAAGAATAGTCGAACGGGCATGTCAGTAGGCCGCTCGTTGTCCAACGTATGGTCATACACGAAAAAAATAACCAATTATTACACGCAACAAAAAAACTTTAAACTTTTTTTAATACACGTGTCATGGCGATATAAAAAAGTTATGCCTCTGAGTTTCTTGCCGGATCATCTGTGCAGACGCCGCGTTCCGATCTGAAAAATAAAATTAAATGACAATATGTAATTTACCCTAGTAGTATACGAAATATATTATTTGAATCGGTAAATAAACGCCGCTACGATTACTGTATGAATAAATCATATTGAAGTGAAATGCTCATACCAACTTAGCGATGTAGGTGACACCGACTCTGGAACAAAATGTGAGCAAAAGTTATTCAACTGTGTCCTGCAGATTCCCTGTCATTTTAGGGTAGAAAACAGATGGACTAGTTATTTTATCGACGCCATTTCGCTCAATAGGTAGCTTCACTCTACCCGCTCATTCTTATTCCGTACACTCGTATTGTATAAGTGAATGAGCGACTGTTAAAATATATATGTGCCGCTTGCACGTAGGTGTTGGAAATTTGTTCACATTGAGTGTTCATTCCATTAATAGGTTTCTATACTGTGCATGTGTTGGGAGAATGTAAATTAGTGTACTCGTGGACAGAACAAATAAGATTCTATTCCATAAAAAAATACAATTATTCCTAAATCATAAAAAGAAACTATTGATGTCAATGGATATTAAAGAATTCTTTAAAAAATCTCTAGCAGAAAGTGTTCGTTTTCTGCCTGAAAAGAAAATAGTTTTGCTTATTAAACATGTATGAACAGACATTATCATTATTATTTATACGCATAATTTTCAAGGGTACCTACTACCCAACTAAAATTTCAAATCAGCAGCAGCTAAATTGCAAGCGAAAAATTGGCGCCTAACATAGCAGACGTATTTTATATTTTTTCCTATACGGTTGGGTTACCAAAAAACTGGAGTAAAAAGTAAATAAGGTCGAATGAAATGCTCAATAGAAACGCCCGGGAAAATAAAATAAAACACACCGATTGTGAGACCGTTGGAGTTCCGTCGTCTTGTGTATTTTTTCAACCAAAACCAAAAACAATAGGCATGTATGGCCCTAATTAATTCGCATTGGTAGTGTATAACTAAAATAGATTTATAAGTGTCAAAGTTAGGTCAAGATTATAGATCACACAATTTTTTTTTTTATTGCAGTTTATGTTTGTTTTTCTTTTAATTCTTCGTAGTTACTACAGATGCCTAATATAAAACTATTTTTATGTGCACTTAGATTTTAATGACGATTTCGTAAACATAAAATATTGATAATATAGTAATTATAGCTATACGTATACCGTGAATAAACTTTTGAAGTCTACACTTTCCATTTAAACACGTTTGCAAATCTAATGAACCCAATAGAATTGTCGATAATATTGTTATTTCACAGACGGCTCCGACACTATTGTGTGCAGTGTCGCTGTGAAAACTTTATCTGACATTCGCGGCTAAAGGTAAACCCATGTATGTACCCATTGACCCATAGTCAATGTTCTATTATTATACTACTTCTTTGGATATAATAATACACGGAAAACAATTAAAGACTTGTCGAGAAATTGTCTACGCTGTGTCATAGACATTTTAACAATTCGCGCCAGCTTTCGAAATTTAAAAATAATGTTCTAAACTTATTTTGGAACAATAGTAAAAACTAAGTTTGAATTTAGAATCTTAGAATTTCAAAATTACCTGGCCTAGTAGTTGAGGAGCCAGTTTTAATAGTCCTTTCTTACCAGCTCTAGCTAGATGACGAATAGTGTTAATTATACTTATCTTAAATATATTTTAAAGTTTCTAATAATATATATAATTAATCTCTTACATAAACAATTTACCAATAGCATAAACTACGACTGGATGGATATAAGTTCGTAATAGAAAAATATTAAGTTTTTTTTGTAATATCTAAACGGTTACTTTAAAAAAACAGCTGCCGCATAGCAACAAAAAGTTCGCTCACTTTGACTTACTCCTTGGGATCACGTACAACAATATCAATTACAATATTAAACTCCGTAGTAATGGCTTCGGTACGTGACCGGATTTAATTCGATGCCCAAAGAAAACAATGTTTTCCGATATTCCTTGTTAGATTTTCAAATACTACCTATACCAGTCTACCAACGTTACTGTGTACTAGAGCTCGAAGTTTAAAAAAAACATTGCGGGAATTTAAAATGATCCAATCAAGTGATTCTATGCTCGTTATTATAACAGAACTAGCGTAACCGTTGAAATGACAAGTATTTTTTGGTTGATATTAGAACAGTTCTAATAATTTAAAATTTGTATTTTAATTATTGTTTGCCGCCATTTGAGCTCAGATGTACAATCAAGTCATAGGTACGTTAAGGACTGGTGCACACAAAAGTTATATACAAGCTGGCACGAGCGAATCGGTCGTTCGTATCAATTTAGGGGTTGTCGTATTCGCGAACAAAGTAGCTAAAAGTTAAAGGCTGTAAGATACAAAGCCCGATATCAACTTTTTTCGATGAAAACATGTAATGAAGCGGAAATTGTGTTTCGGTGAATACCTAAGAGGCCAACTTCACATGTTTATGACACAACTCCACAAGCCTTACGCGTCTAATGAGATCGATTTGCAAAATATTGTATCTCCTATTACGTATTTATGTAAAAGATTGGTGTAGGAATACCTATAGATAAATATTATAATAATTTTATATAAAATTAAGAAAAGCACAAAAATAACATTAGGGTTACCTTTGCCTAAAAAATAGTTTTCGTTATTTATGGAGCTTTGTCCTATCAGCCAGTGTTATGTGAGTTTTTTTTATATGTTTCGCACATAGACCTTTGACTATGCCAACCACTATCCTGACAAATTATCGGGCAATTTTGGTTACATATAACCATGTCACATAAAATAACGTTCAATGGTTTATTTAAAAAAATATGTCGTACGGATAACCTCCTCCTTTTTTTCGTCGGGTAAAAAAGTAACGTGAATAAAAATGGTCGTCAAATCCATAAAAGCAAAATAGATGAAATGTGAGCCCTACACATGAGAATATAGAGAGTTTGCATATGTCGAATATCTGAGGGCTTATAAATCTTTGGAAACTGGGATCGTGGCAGCTGCGTAACAAGATGGATACCGTTTCGGGCCGACTACGGTATTACTATGATATGAATTTACTTTGATTTGTACTTTGATAAACGTGTATGTATTTTTATTTTGTAGTCCAAAATGCATTCTCATTAGTTCCTTTTCGTTTCTTTCAATGATGTTTTCTTATACGTGGCATTAGTATATTTTACAAATGTGTTGTAATAATTTTTATAACGCATTAAATGCAGCGGAGTGCGAGCTGAAGTGAACTTTAATGCTCTGTAGCCAGAGTCAAATTTCATTTAAGTTTTTTTGCAGAGCGAAATATCTCGTTCGTAATAACTATTAGATAATCTGTGTCCTTGCCCACAATCTTGTATTAAAACATCCTTTGTTCCTTTAGTATATATATATAGAGCCTGAGAGGAACACATCTGGTTCTATGTAATGCGAAATTCTCACTATTTACTTGTCCATACGCGCCCTATATAGCTTTAGGCCGCTTTTAGGATAGATTTCATTGGCGATACAGGCGTTAATATCTGAGAAACCTACACATAAATAATTTACAATGAGTAAATAAAATACTTATTGAATAGAAAAAAGGATCCTCTTGTTTTTTTTAATGTTGGAATTCTCTAAGCGACGTTTGTAGTATGGGCTCCGTACAATGGACTATAGGGGCGAACCCAATATATAATTCCTTATATAGATGTTAAACATTCATGATTCGAGTAAAAATATTCGTGCTCATCACACAAAGCTTGCACCTACTGGGATTCAAACTTGGGACCCTCAGAAGGCAGGGTTAGTGCCAACAACCAACCACCGTACCAATTGTACAAATCGAGTGAACCCAAAGAGTACAAAGAAAATGGAATGCAATACACTAAACCATCTCCCGTGTGTTTACTCGTAAGCTCTTATAGGTTGCAAAATAATTAAGCGATTGTTGATTGATGATTACATTGAATTGGTACTTAATCTGTTCGTACACAAACTAAAACTTGACTAAACCAACTATAGCCGTCCTGCACCTAATCGTAATGTATGAGTTAGGCAGGGATATTTTAATTATGTCATGTTTTATTTAGTCGTGTTACGTGACAAATACGCTACTTCACTAGGTATATGCTTAGTGGGCGTTCTGTCAGTCTAAATAACGTTAACAAAGTAAACCGAGAGTTTAACACGTTCATAGAAAATTATTTTCTTTGACGGAGTAAGAATCAGGGGTGAATTTCAGATAGCGTTCTTTATTTATTACTAGCTGTTGCCCGCGACTTCGTCCGCGTGGTATTTAACAACGTCTCAACCGTTGGCAACAGCCTGCTCGCGTTCTGATCCCGCGGGACGCATTGCAGATTGTTGCTATCAAACTTTAAGCAGGCGCAGCGCTGCAACATTGGTTTTAATTTTTTTTCGAGAGATCCTATTTTTTTTCTAAAATTAAAGTAGCCTAAGTTACTCCTTGTTACATCAGCTATCTGCCAGTGAAATTCCCGTCAAAATCGGTCCAGCCATTTCAGAGATTACCCGGAACAAACAGACAGACAGACAGACAGACGGAAAGATAGACAGACGGACAGACAGACATACAGACAGACAGACAGACAAAAATTGTAAAAAAAATTGTTTCGGTATAGGTAACGTGTATACATCCAAATGCACTTAGTAAAAAGCGGTTATTTTAATATTACAAACAGACACTCCAATTTTATTTATATGTATAGACTAGCTGTTGCCCGCGACTTCGTCCGCGTGGTATTTAACAAAGACTCAGCCGTTGGCAACAGCCTGCTCGCGTTCTGATCCCGCGGGACGCATTGCAGATTGTTGCTATCAAACTTTAATCAGGCGCAGCGCTGCAACATTGGTTTTAATTTTTTTTCGAGAGATCCAATTTTTTTTTCTAATATAAAAGTAGCCTATGTTACTCCTTGTTACATCAGCTATCTGCCAGTGAAATTCCCGTCAAAATCGGTCCAGCCATTTCAGAGATTACCCGGAACAAACAGACAGACAGACAGACAGACAGACAGACAGACAGACAGACGGACAGACAGACAGACAGACAGACAGACAGACAAAAATTGTAAAAAATGTTGTTTCGGTATAGGTAACGTGTATACATCCAAATGCACTTAGTAAAAAGCGGTTATTTTAATATTACAAACAGACACTCCAATTTTATTTATATGTATAGATGTATAGATTATTGTGGGTACGTTAATAAAAATAATTTCAGCTCTGGAAATGGAAATACTTAAGTAAAATTGGTGCAACTCTATTCGACCTAGTAACCTGAGCGCCTACAGTCGAATACTGAAAAAACTCACCGACATTTTCACAGCTGGTGCACTTTCGCGAATTCGAATTTATTTTCTTCGCCAAAATGTTCAATTATTTTGTAAAAAATTGTTTCACTTTCGAGGCTTTTACGTACGTTACGTAAACATTAAAGGTTCTATTCTTTTTTTTGAATTTCAAATGTTGTTTTTATAGACAGGCTGTTTTGTACATTTTTTGAGTTTGTTTTTTATCTCAACACGAATATAATCCTGAAATTGGCGTAAGACGCGCTGTACACTACACATAAATGATTCATTGTTCAGCTCCATAAACATTGTATCTTCAAGATCCAGTAGGTATCTACACTAAAACTTATTCAGTACATTTAACTTTACCTAACTATGTACTACTACTGTAGAATACATATACTATATATATTCATGTTACTATAAATACGTATACGTAGGTGTATATAACGTTCTACAGCACATTACATTATTCTTTACTATTGTTCCGTGATGTTAGTCGTTAGAACTATGTTAGAGGCGATGAAGGGACCGAGATAATAGCGACAAAGCTTACAACTAATAACTATTCTATATCAACAACAGAAATGGAAATAATAAGAATCGCAGGCGTTTTCTTCATGTGCGAATAAAAAAAACAATGCGACAATCGGCTCCCGCATTGTTTTTCGTAATGAAAAAAAAATCCGAGCAAGTGCGGGAAAAATAATTTGTTTCGACAAACACCCTATCCTCCAGTTATTGGTCAGATTACCCATACCAATTCTGTCAAAGAAGTTGTGTATAGGCTCATCGTGAAATAGGACCTTAGTTGACTATTATTCATTGTACTAACACATGAATGACATACCTATTACGAAATAATTTTAGAAATATCGATATACGTATAATAAGATTGCCTAATGTCTAGACGATCGTGTTTGCGCTGCATACAATACAAGATAAATCAATAATGTAACATACATTAACTACTCTAGAGCCTACTTTTGTTTGTCCGGAATGCCTAATATGAAAATAAATGCTGCATAGGTAATCTGTGTAGGTGTATTATGATAAAATCTATCTCATAAAAAACAGCTCTTTTTTTTTCTTTTTTTTTCTTTTTTATTTTTTTTGTTGGCCACGGGCCTCCCATCATTGCGAGGGGGATTAGGGCATAGTCCACCACGTTGGCCCAGTGCGGGTTGGCGGACTTCTTACGTCTTTCGAGGGGTTCTCTCGGACATACAATACACTTCATATTAAACACAAAAGATAGGTATTTTACTAGAAAAATGTGGCTACTGTTTTTATTTGCAGAGAATTCCTACTTTGATGTCATTAACGGAGAGCAAACATATAATTTATAAATGAACAATTTTATAAAATCTGGTTAGAATGTTAATTATTTATATTATTCATGATAAACTGTTCATCTAAGAAAATAAAAACCATTATTTCTTTACAACTTTACCAATTACTAATAAATCAGCCTTGTATGTATTTAAAGTTCTCTGGCGGTTCAATCACTCCATTTAACCTATAACTATACAACAACAAAAATACAACAACAACTACCTTTTATAATAGAGTATCCTATTTTTTTTTTAATTTAAATAAACGCATTGCAGAAGATCTAAAAACACGTGATAGATGCATTAGCAGGAGGCTGGAAAGCTTTCAGAGTGCTACAGAACGGCGGACTATCTTGAAATCTGCAATTTCACTAGGCGTTCCTGTAGACGGGGAAGATATTCAAACCTATGGACCTTCTAACAAATCACACGGCGATAAGAAGGCACTCCACAATCTGTGAAAGTCGTGGTGATGCTATTCCGTTGTTTTTTGTTTTGGACATTGACGTTTTGGGAGGGGTGGACAGGGAAAAGGCGATTTTCCGCGCCGAATGACATGTGAATAAATTGTGAATTGGAAATGTGTCCGTTCCATTCTATAGAATCTTTCTCGAGTCGTAGCTAGTGAAGTATAAATTGGAATAGTATTTTCACAAATAACTAAGTCTGTGCTATACAACTTGATATAGAAAGGGTATACTATCCGTTGATTCTGCGCTTCTTTAGTGCATTTGTAAACGTGTGTTCATGTGAAGTTAGAATTTGGATATGTAGACTTTAAAAAAAAAATTTGTTCCCTACAAAATGACAATTGCTATTATTTACGAACAAAATATTTTTATTTCTAATTTCACATAGTGTTTTAAAATTCGCTAAGAAGCTCGAGCTTCCAGGCTTAGTATACCCCTTCCCTTCACCTTCCCCCTTTCCCTTCACCTTTCGCTTCCCTTTCTGAATCATTCTATATATTTAGGTATTGTTTGACTATAGGTATTGTATACAAATAATTTAATATAATAAAAAAAAACATCAAAATAATTGATTCAACTTTAAGACCCTAAAACATCCGTAAGGTATTTCCTTCTCAGGAATTTAAATAGATTTTTCAAGACAAGATAATTTCAAGTAATTAAAATATAACTCCAAAGCGCTATACAACGAAAATTAAAGATAGCGCATCGCAATAATGTAGAGACGTGATGAGAAAGCGGGAGCTAGAGAAAAAAGGTACCAGGTCCTGCCAAAACAACTTGACGAGGGGCTAAAGGCGACGCCGAGCGACGTGGACCAAATACGATACTTATCAACCGGACGATAGCACGAGCATTGTATTAGACATAGCTTGATTAACCTGACGTTCCCAAAATAAGCAACGCTTGTATTATGGATACCGTACAATCGACTGGGGTATGTAGAATAACCTTATTACATAATGGTAAAAAGTACAATTTCTCTTCCTCCTCATTCGTTCTTTCCTTCTCCTTTTGTTCATTAAATTTATACAAATATGAACAAGTAAATGAACACAATGAACAAGTGAACACTCATTTAGGATTGTTAGTTCTTTTAACGAAATCACACTCATATTATTTGTATAAAACAAAGTTGTATTAGTTACACAATTTATAACTCAAAAATGGATCGGGCCGATTTTTATGATCTTCGATTTGTTGCATCTATCTCCGCCCCGAATAGCAGAATACAATAAAGAAAATATCATGCATTTCACATACATTTGATTCTGAGGCGGTACGAAGATCGCCGAGATAGTTCGTAAAAATAAAATTAATTGACCTAATACGTATTACATACGTACGACATGATTGACATATTTTGGTAATGATACTGCTTTCTGTACCCAGGGTCCTATGTTCAAATACCGGTAGCGGCAAATTTGGTGTAATGAGCTCACATATTTATACGTGATTCATGGACGTTTTATATCTATATAGGTAATTGTGTAGGTACTGCTTCTCGCTAGAAATTCCATGTCAGTAAAGTCCCCAGTATTATATTTTCGATCCAATAATCTCGAAGGACTGTCGGATCGCTTGTAAATGAGATGTCGGTGCAAACATTTCTAAATAGCACATAATCTCTAGCTATGTACCTGCCATTCGTTGTACTTAGCTAAGCCCCTCACGACACGGTCTCATAGACGCAGAGTAGGCAACATCTACACGTACACGCCCTCACCAAGATTTACCGCTATCGATGTGACTCCAGGGAGTTACTACCGATACTGTGCGCTCGTAAATCTGTGCAGTACCAACCCTAGTTAACTGCCTCGTCGCGACACGACCTGTGAACTGCCGTCGCGTATATCATAATATAGTAATTGCTTGGTATTTAGCTCTTGTTAGTGTAGCGTTAATACGAGCTTGGGGGTCGAAGGAAAGAGATAGGGTTGCCAACCCTTCTATCAGTATACTACTATATTAGGAGCCCCACTACTAAAATTATACTGGGTGAAAATACTGTTTAATTATTAGTTTCGTTATTGCATATCGGGAATACGCGTTCAACAAATGGACATAATACTTTCTGATGAAAAATTAACTTCTGATAAATGGTAATAAGGTTGTCTGTTATTTTTCACCATCTACTATTATAAAGTGGAAAAGGCCTAAAAAATAAAAATTATTTTAAAATGATTGGTAGCCAGATAATGTGTGCGTAAGTACTTAATGTAGGTATCTAAGAATTTGCTCACGACGTCTTTTTACGCGCAGTATTTTACTGGCCTGCTGTTTACAGAGCGTATTGAAGTTCGCATCGGTCGACTGCACGCAAAAGAGTCTTCGTCTGCATAGGCCTTAAATTAAGCTAGAATTATAATACACGAGACGGTCAGCCAAAAAGGTTGGCTTAATGGGCCACCCGAATCCCTGACATTACAAAACAACGACTGCTTGCTTTACATTGATATATTACTTCAATCCTCGAATCAAATTAGTAGACATTTGTAAGCACTGGTATTTTACTGTAAATTTTAATAGTAACGTCAAAACATATGAACAAGAGTATGTAGTGAGTACTATGCCAGACGGCTGTCGTTCGCAAAAACCGCCCGAGGCAAAGGCATTCAGCCCATCATTGATGGTAATCTCAAAACGATTACGCCACATAGGTAGGTAATAGGTATATGGAACTGCTTACATCGAGATTAGAGACGGACTTATCTAACGATTAACTATAAAGCTACACAGACTGTAATAAAATATTTCGATCTGACTACAATATATATCTATCAATATATATATATGTAAGAGTATCTAGAATATTTAAAATAGCACTTATAAAGTTTTTCGGACAAGCCAGCTGTAGAGAGAGAATATTATATATATATATATTTTTTTTTTTTATACCTTATAGGCAAGTATTTGATCTCGATCTCACCTGATGGTAAGTGACGATGAGATCTACGATGGAGCATACTTGCCTAGGTAGGAAGGCGGCAGTAGATAGAGACGCTACATTCACTAGGCACATGCAGCGCAGCTGATCTGACCCGCCATCCATGAAAGGCAACACCGAACATCATGCCGGAACACGGCTAGGCCGCTTGGCGACATGGCTTTGTTCAGTGGGTGGTGACTAGCCACGGCCGAAGCCTACCACCAGTAGAGTTGTCACCTGGTTGGCACCACCCAGGGTCACGTGTAGGGTATCTCGAGGGTATTTAATTCTCCTACGGACGAAGGTGACCCGACCGCAAAAATAGGTGATCTTCTTCTACTTCTTTGTCATTCCCTCACTAATGAGGATCGTGACCATATAGGATTTGTCTCCATTTAATCAATTGGACTATTATATAACATAATATACATAATTTATATATAAATTATGTTAGATACACCAGAGAACGACTTACAGACGTATCCAGAGACGTTTTCTTTTTATAATCGTGACATTCGATGGTAGTTTAAGTAGGTACCTCATTAGTGATCGCTTTATAGAAATACAGAATGATTCGGAATAGGTATATTACCTCTGAACCTGCGCTTCTTTAGAGAATTTGTAATCATTTTGTGAAGTCAGAATTGCGATATGTCGATTTTTTTAAATTTATTTCTTATGCGAATACTACAAATTGAAATAAAACTAATTTTAACATAAAATAAACGCAATAAAATCCTTAAAATAATAGTTATATTTCAATATTTTTTTCTCAACTAAATGACAATTGTAATTTTATGTCGGCATTTTTTATACTTTTAACTATACATATTGATATTCTAAAAACATGCTGTTTGTTTCGATGATGTTAATTATATTATTTTTGTCAATATCCACTACACAATCCTATACGGTATAAAATTGTACCACGCATAATGTTAGCCGCGAGTATTTTTAGTCCACATTCAGATGGCTGGTGTTGAGGAAAATAGACTTAAATAACACAAATTGCGCTGACGGCCGCGGCGATGTACGTTTATTGCACTGCGGTTTTGGGATTTCGAAATTGCGGTTAGCACTTTGACATAACAAAATGCAAATACACGTGAGCCTGCCATTTTCTCCTATTGTTTAAATTCGTACATTCTGTGTTTGATATATAGAAAAATACCGGTTGTTTAGCACGTTATAATTATCGTTAAAAACTAGATTTGCACATAATACGGCCTGATTAGCGCAGTTGGTAGTGGCCCTGCTTTCCGTGCCGAGGGTCCCGGGTTCGAATCCTGGATCGGACATACTTCGTGTGATGAGAACTAATGTCTGTACCCAAGTCATGGATGTTTAATATGTATATAAGTAATTTATATTGGGTTCGTCCCCAGTCCATTGTACGGTACCCATAATACAAGCGTTGCTTAGTATAGGACCCTATAGTTGGTGTGTTCGTCTGGCGATATTTATTTATGTTCAAAATGCAGCGCAGATGGCAGACCCACTGAGCTAATCAGGTGGTTAAAATGATTATATCGGCTTCAAAACTGCGAAGCTGTAACATAGAAAGTATGTTTAGATAATAGTCTCATATTACGACAAAATGGCGTCCGCGATTGGTTTGATGTAACCCGAGAGGGCTTTGTATAAAATGGTTTTGGAAGCGCCGACGCCAAAACAGAGGCAATAGAACAGACCCAATGGCGTAACCGCGTTCCGAGGGGCGAATATTCTTTCTTTTTATTTATCTTATCTTAAATATCTTTTTAGTTTTTCGTTCGCAATCGTCTACCAATTGAATAACTAAGACTACCTAATATAGACATTAACAGACTGGCATTTGGTTCTATTTGTTATATATTATTTATATTTTATTTTACATTATTTTTATTGACTTCTTTTATTTACGCGAACACTAAACATTGAAATAAAACTAATTATCATAAAATAAACACGATAAAATCCGTTAACAATAATTTTATTTCAATTATTTTATGCATTATTTTACAAACTTTACGTAACTGCGAGACGCGAGAGTCTTCAAAATCAGTATTGTTCTTGCTACGATTAGGTAATTCGAATTTTGCAATTATCGTAACAGAACCTCGGTTTTATTTACACGGATTGAATATTTCTTATAGTTCTGTAATACAATCCATAAATCATCCAAACAATCCAACCATCCAAACAATCCATACAAATTTACAATTCGGATATCGCTCGGCTGGAGGACCCTTGTACCATTAAAATGTATTTATGTCTGTCCCTCCAGTCATGAGCTTTTACGCGACTGGTGACCGAGATTCTCGACGAGGTCATGATTAAGTTGCGTACCGACTTTCGTAATTTGGAGGGATTGACTACTAAGGACTTGTGCTATTATGGTTCTCTTGGTAAGTGGTTCGGGGTACGATGATGGACGAGGGGATGCTTGTGGAGATGTTATCAAACGATGGTTGTTTTGGAAGTCGGTTAGTAATATGTTTTTTCCAGGTATAAAGTAAAAACGACTGAACGAATTTCCATTAAATTTTGTGCAAAGTTAGAAAATGAATCAAGAGTTATGATAGACATACAAGACTAACCAAAGGTAAACTAGATATGTTTCTTATTTTAATTATACTACAGATGAACTAATAGTACTTACGAATAATAAGAAATACTTAATTTAATACGTAATTAAATACTTAATTCACCACAATATAAGTATACAATTGCTACATATAATTAAATAATAGATATTATTACTATTACTGTAAAACATTATTCAAATACGTCGTAGTAAATACATTATTATATGGTGTAAAACAATTACAATTAATATTTGAAAAGGTCAATCGGATGATTATAAATATGCTTTCCAAAAAAAACATTCCTAGTACACAAGTAGAACGTAAAACGATGATGAAGTTCATAATATACATGATTAAAGTGAAACATTTAATTAATACATACACAGACACATAAAAGTACAAACATCGTTAATACATGAAAAAGAAGGTGCAGAAGAAATGTTAGGCTGTGTCCTCAGTCGGCAAACTGTCAGCGGCCGACTGAGTGAGCCGCAAATTTGTGGCAAACTGAAATTCGAGTTAGCTGAACAACGCAAATTGATCTGAGTTTGCTCAGATCAATTTGCGTGCGTCGCAAGCAAACTGTTATGAGTCGCCGCTTATTAAGGTCGACCGACTGACTGAATTTTCACTGTCAACTGTCCACATGACAGTTTGCGGTAAACGGACTCACTACGAACAAGCATATCGCCGCCGCCGACTGGAACCGGTTTTGCTGTGAGTCGGCCGCTCACTGAATCAAACGGCGCGCGCAACACAGCAAACTGCGTAGAGTGAGCGCAAACTAGCAAACTGTGAACACTCCATTTCAAATATATGGAAGGGCGTACTAAACCGATACGCCGCTAACTCAGTCGGCCGCTAACAGTTTGCCGACTGGGGACACAGCCTTATAGTGTAAATCAAACACAATTCACACACGTATTTTATACATAAACGATATATATGTAAGTAAAATATTTACATAATTCTTTATGCTGTCAGTGATGAAAGTAACGAGTCATACGTTGTATAACTGAATTGCCCACCCTCATCAAATATGATCCCGGGCCGACACCAACGGTGGCCTCTTTATGGTAAATACGCTATAGCATGAATTTCTTTATAGTTCGTGGCCCCGCTGTTATTGCTTGCGAATAATATTACATTTTTATTTTATTTACATAGGTAAAAACGACCTCTCTCAGTATAATTTGAGGGTGAATATTTATTTTGGAAAATATTATAGATCTTTGTGGATAAATAGTAAAATGCGCTTCAAAATAAACTATTCTAACGGGTTTTGGGTTATATTATAGCTTGTAACTTGTATGGATATAATATATAAGAATTGCTTTATCTGCTTTCTGTACTGAGGTAGCCAAGTTGGAATCCTCGTAGAGAAAAACTTTGCATGTTGCACTTGATGTTATCCCCGAGTCATGGATTTTTAATATCTATAAATTATAATATACTGGAATTGTCTCCAGTCTCCAGTTATGACAAACGTCGCTTGCCTTGGAACGGTACAGTTAGTGTGATCGTCTGGCGATATTATTAATAGCCAAAATTCATAATGATAAGCCACAATCCATAATTAATAAACACAATATCCAATACTAGCGTAGCTTAGAAGAACGCTAGTCATACAAATAAATGAATGGGATTTATTTAATTAAGTTTGAAAGAAGAAAAGTTTTTCTTTCTAATTGTTATCAAAATAAATAAAAGTTAAAGAGAATAAAATTAAAAAAATAAAAATTGCATAAATGTATGTTAACTCGAAACACCTAACATATATCCCGTCATATTGTGAGTTTGACAAACGAGACGGGACCGCGTCCTTATTCCGTGTTGAGAATTAGGTCGGCGTTACACGCGGAGGCACTGAACTCCAGTTTAGAAGCCCGAAGCGGGTACGCGAGCGATGCATCGCGTCATGCATCTCAATTAGGTAGTCATTCACAAAGAGCCCTCGCAACCGCGTGGCGCCGCCCTTAACAATTCATTAGCATAACAAGCGTTTCACGTAACGGAAAATAAAAAAATGTTTTCCAGTGAACTTATTCTGATTAAAAAAAATTGAATTTATAGCGTTTAATACTCGCTCAGTTGATTGATAGGTATGTTACGTGTTTTTTTTCATTAGCGACTTTTTATAGGTAGATCTACAAACCTAATTCAATTACACAATATGTAATAGTTTAATTTTAACTCAGTATGCAGTGAAAGTAAATTGTTGGTATATTTAGTTGAAATAAACTATGGTACTACTAAAAACAAAACAGACACTCGAAATCTAAATAGATGTCAATGGAAATATGAAAAACACACACTATATTGAGGTGCCGCAATTGAGTTAAGCCGAAACAGTGAAACAAAACCAAAATAGTTAATACCGTTGTGATGTCAGTGGAAAGTGATGTTGTTGGTGCAAAAATGCAATGGGCCGGTGGGGGGGAGGGAGGCGATCTGATTGGATGTCACGGTGATGCATTGCATTCGATAGTCAACTCCCGTTGAAACTGGACGCTTCGAACACCAGAATGTCGGCAGGTAAATGTTACAATAATTGTATTATTCCCCACTTTGAGTACATACTTATACAATTCAGCATGATATTATTATAAGGCGTTAAATACTTAATGAAGTCTAAAATGTTTCGTGATTGATTGAACCAAATTGTACAGTCGAAATGCGGGATACGTCAAATTAGGTCAATGTTTATTAAAATTATGATTTTATAAGTGTTATGGATATTAATCAAATATATTAGGTCATACCACAGCAAGAAATCGGTGTTGAGCCACGAGGTATTATGCAAATGAAATGGCGTATTTTTAAATTTGTTTGAATATAGTGTTTTGATAATATTACAGTAGATATATTTTAATGTAGACGCTATATGTTGATGTCATAAAATTTTCATATTCAGGTATAATTCCTTTAACCATTAGATAATGAAGCTTATGCTAAAATTTCAATACATTGTGTACTATATTTATATGATTTTCTTACGTATGTTTATCTTAAAGCAGGGTCCGCTGTGGCCATGATCGGCGCGAACCTGCGCTTCGGCTCGGCCGGCGCGTCGAACTCCTCGATCGCCAACAACACGAGGCACTGCCCGCCAGGTGGCGCCGCGAGCGCCGCGGCGTTGCTCGCGCTCTCCGGCCTGGGCATGTCGGCCAACTTGGCCCTGATGGCTGTCATACTCAGCAAGAAACAGTTACGAAGGTTGGTCGGTACCACAGAACAGCAAAACACGTATAGGATTCGCTCACGAATATGTTTTGCCTGTTTTCATACATTGCTAGCTTTTTCATAAATAGCCCCGACATTCCTTCGGTACGTATTAAGCGGTTTGCTTCTACTTTCATCGTGCGAACTGCCAAGGAATGAAACACGCTGCCGGCGTCTCTGTTCCCCGTTGACTACAATCTGGGTGGTCTCAAGTCGAGAGTGAACCTTCTTGGCAAGTATGCTCCATCGTAGATCACATATCAAATACGTGCCTATATCGTCATTAAAAAAATATAACCACTAACGAGATTGGCAAAACTTCCATTAAACGAACCAATTTTAAAATAAGTTGTTTACATCTGTCCTCAACATCAGTTTCATATGTTATAACGTTACCCGTAAAGCTGAGCGTGTGTCGCGGAAACTCATACTTATCGCGCTCATAAAACTTAGTATACACCTGTAAGGGGCATGGTAACGGAAACTTTGGGTAGAGGTTACAATGAATGTCCATAATAAAATGATAGAAATGATTTATCTCGACAGTCATGGGTTATAAATGTTGGCATTTTTGAGCGCGCAATGAATCGTAAACAACGCGATTACAACACACCACTCCGTGCGATAACCGACGTACGAGTGAAACAGCTCATTTAAGACCGCGCTCTAGCGAATTCCATTTTAATTTACATTGAGTATTGTAATGAGATTTCATGTGTAAATTAATTATTACGTTTTTTTTTAGTTTAAATTACGTTGAGATAAACATATATTCAGGGCCCCACCCTGTATGTGTCTACATTCAAATGTATCATTTCACGACCACTGTTGTTCTTATACAGCCGTTATATTGCAGATGCGATACGTTTACAGTTACGATAACGATCAGTTATTATGATATAACATAATAAACGCTGTACCAGTTTTGGGGCCGCGATCTGAGTCCGAGATTCGGCACGTTTGTATTCACGAACACGGAATAGTACTTATCAGCCTCTCCACGAATCTACATTTTATTTCGCCATTCTGATTCGAGAACTGAAGAAATCCATTGAAAATTTATAGATAATATACAATCTCTCAGATATCTACAGAATGGTTCTGAAAGCTCGGAGCCTGCGCTATAGCGCATTTGTAATCTTTATGTAAAGTCAGAATTACAAAACATCGATTTAACCCTTAGTAGCCTGATTTACGAAAGTGATTTATTTTTAATATTACTGTGTTTAATAATAATGACATTTGATTTTTTTTTAATTTCGTTGGAATGAATATTATACAACAGTAAAATACGTACAGCCAACCTATAAAAAAAAAACTAATAGTAATGTGAACATTCGGTTTAAAAGGTTGGTATCAAAATTGAAACTCCAAGCTATTAAGGGTTAAAAAAAATCTAACAGAATTACAATTGTGATTTTTTATAACCAGAACCTTATTTTAATTCTCTTTTTTAAATGATCCTGTAATGTCTATATACGTAGGTTTTTAGTATTAAACTCAATTATTGTCTAAAACAGATAAACATTTTGCTAGGCAGTGGCTTATTTTGATGATTCCGATTATTAACTTATTTGGACATCTCTGAATTCAAAACGAATGCGTCGTGTGTCTGTTTTTTGATCATCATTTAAATGGGGTTTTCACTGTTTAATAGAATATGGTTGCAAAAGGAAAGATACATTATCATCACACTATGAGCATTAGTATAAAATATTTCTTTCAAAAAAATACGTATGTGTTTTGTTATAGTTATGCGTGGTCAAACATAAAAAACTAAAAAATGCTCCGTGTTGAATTGAGAGAACTTCCTTTTTTAATCGGTAAAATATTGATGGCAAATATCTCAAGTGTGTTAGGTACATCATTATTTCTGTTATTAAAGGAGTCCTTACACCCAATTTTCTTAAAGTAGGTACCTTTTTCCTCTTAAACGATAAAGGTTAGACGGAATATGATTTATACCGGGTAAAATTCAATTTAAGGGAAAATGACATTACAGATTCACTACCTGTAATTCAATAAGGTAGATGGGATCTATTCGAATGTGAATTATTATTAATCCTCGGTATGCCTTATTTATTTATTATTAACAAGGGTACTAGACAATTCTTAATGATGTAAATAGACTTAAATAGACATGCTTCTATTACTCAGGTTCAAAAAATAGCGCTAATGTTTGCCTACCAAGCTATATTGGACAAATAAAAGATTTTCTTTAACCAACCGTTCGATCTTACTGCTAGCCCCATTTTCACAGACAAGATACAAGATTGACACGATTAAACGGAGTGAAAAGTGTATTCTAGTGAAAGCTATTTCTATTTTAGTTTAGAAACTGTCCTAATAGATATGCATAGCTAGGAAGAGAGTTAGTCTGTGTTATCATATACCTTATTGAAAAGGTGTATTTAAATAAATTGATATGAAATCTGTGACCTAGATAATGTTTCTATGGTAGGTATTATATCTGCTGGACACTTGAGTATAGCTCTCCATTTTACATGAATATCACCGAAATATAAAGTACTAAACTAGGTAGTAACTTACTTTTATCATCTTGAACAACAAAAGATTCTTTATTCGTTTGTCAGAGATAATCCCAAAGAGACTCCATTTGTTTTGCGAGCGAAACTGGGTTTATGTATTCCTGATTATTCAGAAGTAGAATCAGAATATTTTTCACGCATGTAAATCGTTAATTACAGTACTCATGTACTTTCGTTTCTGTATACTTATACAGTAAAGAAAGTTCGTGTAACGTGTAACGCAAACTCTCTCAAGAGATTTCCTAAGGGCACGACATTAGGGATGATTGATAAATGGCCTGTCAATATACATTTTATAGCTACGTAGTCGATGTAATAAATTATAATTTGATTATAACGTTATTTTTGTGTGTACCAGCGGACCTACCTATTATATATTGATTTCTTATATTTACGCGAATACTACACATTGAAATAAAATTATTTTTTAAAGATTTTATCGCGTTTATTTTTCCTTTTTACGTTCCCGACGTTTCGGCTGCTTTACAGCAACCATGGTCACGGGAGGACGGGAGGACTACCTATTATACCTACTAATGGATCCAATCCGACTCACAAAATTTATTCGGTACTAGCTGTTACCCGCGACTTCGTCCGCGTGGTATTTAACAAAAAGCGGACGAAGTCGGGGGTAACAACTAGTCTAAAATAAAAGTAGCCTATCTTACTCCTTGTTTCACCAGCCAAGTGCCAGTGAAAGTCCCATCAAAATCGGTCCAGCCATTTCAGAGATTAGCTGGAACAAACAGACAGACAGATAGACAGACGGACAAAAATTTAAAAAAAAATTGTTTTGGTATATGTACCGTTTATACATTCAAATGCACTAAGTAAAAAGCGGTTATTTTAATATTACAAACAAACACTCCAATTTTATTGATTTGTATGTAGTACTTATGTACGTATAGATTAATGTTTTGCTTTAGCCTTATATTTCTAGTTCGACTAGCATTCTGTTAACTTATCGCTTCCTTTTAGTGAATTACTCAATAACTTATTACGTCATATGTGTAGATGGTCCCACGGGCTGCTGTTCCACCAAGCGGTGGTGGACTGCGCACGCGCCGCCATACTGCTGCCACTTGGCATTGCCGTATTCCGCTGCCAGCCCGTCTACAAGTGCTCGCTGGTGGAAACCGCATTTTTATTACTGGTTAGAAAAATACTATATTCGAATTTGCTTCCGTCATATAGTTAATACATAACACACTACTGTGTTTGTCTTAGAGCGCAGTTCTACCTCAGTAGGTATATGAGCTAAAGAGCTAAGAGAAATCTGATATTATTAAATTGGAATTCACCATCAATTCCGCTTCAGGTGACGGTGTCAACAGTGAATATGCTGACCACAGTCCTCAACGACAGTCCCATTTTCCCTGAAAACGAGGAGGAGCAAGCTGATTTATCGGCGCCATTACTGATGGACAGTCCGCAGGTAAAGTTATCGTCTTAACGACTATACCATTTCCTTAACGACCTCGACCCGGTTCGAAATTTAATTTTTCCCCTTAGGAACATTAATGTTTTCAGCGATAGCATCTTCTTAATTTTTTATTTCTGAAGTAAAATGTACCATAACTTTTTTACCAAGGTATCAATTCTTTTTAACAAAGTACTCTAACCAATTCTTTATCTACTTTGTTGCAGTGTGTCCTTTTCGGTACATTCATGATATGGTTCGCATCGATCACAATAAATCTCGGGCCCACGTTCTTATCGGGGGCTTTGGCTGCCAGTGCAGGCTCTTACGGGTCCTACGGGCCGGCTCCCTCGTGTCCTTTAGTACGAGGGCCCTTCAGACATTACGTACTTAATGCCCTTTGGATAGGCGTGAACGCGGTCTGCGTTGGATTGACACTCTTCCACTTGAAAAAACTCCATCGAGATCTTACCAAGGTTTGTATCGCACATAATAATACCGCAAACACTCTGACAAATGGCATGGAGAGGTTTCGCTAGACTAAAAAGTAATGCTTTATTGACATAATTTGCATCATCATTCCCATTGTCATACATAAAAGAAAACTTCTCCATGATCATCATTCACCTGAGGAACTATTGTGATCACATCATCCACAGCTTTATGAGAAACAGTACTAGTTCTAGAAGTTGTTTGGAATGTAAGAGTTCAGTAGTGCAATGCTAATGTTACAAGTGGCGAGAGGTTTACGCTCCGAATTTCGCTGAAACTTACGACGTCATCAATATCGAGTGGCTGTACAATAATGTGTATACGTTATTGTGTTACGTTGGCCGGTAAAGCAATATTTTTGTTGGTACATTGCCAATATACCTTGAGGTGCGCCGCAAATAAGATTTAAATTTACGGAATCCACCTAAAGCGAAATGGGGTTATGCATTTTAGAAATGCGGCGTTCGTATCAATTTGAAACGAAAGCTAATACGTTACGCTTGCAGCTGCCAAATTGCGGTTCAGTCTTAAAGTGCTGGATGAATTTAAATCTTATTGCATGCAGGCTAACGTAGAAGCAGTACGAGTAGCTGGTTTAGTGACGACGCTTGTCAGCATGGCAGGAGACAGCAGGCGCATGGACTCGCTGCCAAACAGCGTTGGACCCCGGGTAAGGACTGCATGCTTAGCGTATAGATCTTGTAGTTATTGTGTAGTTAGTAGCACTGTCTTGCACATTAAATATCAACACACTTCTACCCTTTCCTTCTTCTGTGTATCCCTTCTTTTTCGGTATTTTTATTTAATTGTTAACTAAATAAGATTCAGTGTTTAAAAAACGAACATTGTTATTACTAATACCTATTTAAATTAAAATTTTCTTTCTTCATTTATTTTTCCAACATTCCTAGTTTTATTCTCTATTCAATATGATTTAATTGGTTTGTATGGTGGATAATGTATCTTATTTCTCCAGACTATAGATGGTAATTTCTCTGACGGTCAATGCCGGCCGTCAGGCAGTGCCAACTTGCCATTGGGTGGCGGGCGTCGGCTGCGCGGGTACTTGGCGCGGGTGGAGCGCGAGGGGGTGCGTCGCGTGCGCATGTTCCTTGTCATCACCGCAGCCTACATTCTGTTCTGGGGCCCGCTGTTTATAATAACGCTGCTACACCACCCTTCGCTTACGTCGCATATAGCGTATGAAGTAAGTGCTAAGGGTTATATCTTCATTTATTTTAGTGCTTTGCATTATGTACATCAATGTGCATCGTACTGGTGGTAGGCTTCGGCCGTGGTTAGTCATCACCCACTGAACAAAGCCATGTCGCCAAGCGGCCTAGCCGTGTTTCGGCATGATGTTCGGTGTTGCCATTCATGGCGGATGGATGGCGGGTGAGATCAGCTGCGCATGCATGCCTAGGCATGTACCTAGTGAATGTAGCGTCTCTATCTACTGCCGCCTTCCTACCTAGGCAAGTATGCTCCATCGTAGATCTCATCATCACTTACCATCAGGTGAGATCGAGATCAAATACTTGCCTATAATGTAATAAAAAAAAATGTAGGTAATAAGTTATATTCCCAACTTTTTGAATTTTTCCGAGTGACAAGGAATGCTTCTAGTATAATTATTTAGGCACTGTTTCGGAGAGTACAAATAAAACCTGTTGTTCTACGAATTCAGTGCTCGAGGTTATATGAGGGTTAAAAAATATAAAAAAAGAATATTTATCGCATCACTGTTGACAACATTGTTTGGCAAAAATGTCTTTGAAACTCGACAGTTATTTTTTTTGTTATTTTATGTGCAACATTAAATAAACTCAATATCTTCTTAATGGTCCAAGCATTGAGACTCGGAGACGTTATGAAATAACTAAAGACGTAGATAATCCATCCCGAGTTGTTAGAGACATTTGAAAAGAGCAACTACTTTTACCAAAATTAATGAGCCGTCATCAAGCCGATCCCAGAAATCAGTCCATGATTTTTATACTCAAGTCGCTGTTTACGAGATCGAAAGATAGGCTGAGGGGTACTTTTATAGTTTAGTAATACGTTAAAGGGCCGTAAATGGGCTACAAACATTGCATCTACCTCGTAAACTTGCTCGGCACTATAGCTGAGTAATATTACCCTTGATACTCTCTTGCTGCAATATATTGTCAACCATTCAGGGCCCCAAGTCTACTAACACAATCGATTCATAATCGGACAGCAATCGCATAGTAACTGTCACTTTTGATGGATACATCCATACAATATCTGTCAAAAGTGACAGTTACTATGCGGTTGCTGTTCAATTATGAATCGATTGTGGTAGCAGACTTGGGGCCCTGTATTATTGCAGCAAGTGCTCCGCGATATAGACGGCAAGCCGCGGCTATACAATAGCAGCTAGGAATTGCTACAAAATGAGGCAGCTATACAAGGTGTTTGGCTTCCACAGATGTACTTCCAAATAACTCTACATATCTCGTATGTGCACGCGGCGGTGAACCCGCTGCTGTTCATGGCGCTGCACCGGGCGCTGCGGCGCGCGACCCTGCAGCTGTGCTGCGGCTGCTGCGTGCACTGGAGCCAGTTCGTGCTCGCCCTCACGGCTGCTGGTGAGACACCGATGCTACACTTTCAGTGGCCCCATCATTATCACCTATTTAATAATAATACCAACCCTTTTTAATGTCCCACTGCTGGGCACGGGCCTCCCCTCAATGCGAGGGCGATTAGGCCATAGTCCACCACGCTGGCCCAGTGCAGGTTGGCGGACTTCGCACATCTTTCGAGGGTTTCTCTCAGACATGCAGGTTTAGGTTTCCTACGATGTTTTCCTTCACCGTTTAGCATAATTACAGTGATCTTGTTAGAGGAACTGGGATTTGAGCCGGCTGAACTTAGACATACATTCTAAAAAATGTCTCAGTAAACAAAATGATTATTCATAGCCCAATCACCATTGGCACCGTCGTCATTCTCACCGGCGGCAATGTCACCGGAGCCGCCGCCCGCCCCGCCGCCGCCTATGGCGCCGCCCGCCCCGCCCGGGCCCGCCCCTGCGCCTCACACGATGATGGTAATTACCTCTTATATGTAAGTGTTGACACCGTAATACGTGGTTTACATCACTCGCACAGTCCCGCACGTCTGCCTATAGTCCCCCGCGAAATTCTGGCCTTTGCATGAGGACGAGATCGGAACTCTGTCGCATCCTCTTCCGTGGTAGTGGCGCCTTAGCTGTCCCGTGGTCGCTCTATAGTTAAACGATAACAAAATCTCGATCTCAGAGTTGGGAAGTTGAGGACTGTGATGCTGAGAGTATGTCGAGTGCGCGTGTACAGGGAGACGAGGATATGATGGGGGAGGCGTGGAGCGGCAGCGTGCGGCGGCCGCCGCGCTCGCCCAGCCCGCTGCTGCCGGCGATCTGAGCGCCCCCCGCCCCCGCCGCGCCGCCGGGCCGTCCGCGCCGCCTCGCCCGACATATATACCTATTGGCCACTACTAGCCTCCGCACCGACCTTATTGTGTAAATATAAACTCCTTATTGTACATATTTTCCTGGTACATCTCACTTGGTAGTACGTGGTTCTTATCGATGTATAGTAGATAGGAGTGTTAATTATAATTATAGAAGCACTTGAACTTTTAAATAATTATGTAGTACGTGAAAGGTGGAAAAACTATTCTGCTAATAAGTATATAATAATATTGTAATATTGTGTATTTCAATTCTGTAGTGTAAGGTGTAATAGGAGGCTCAATTCATTGTAGTTTTAATAGCACTTCTCTGAAATCGTATTCACTAGACCGAACACATGTTGCGTCAAATTAAGATAAATTATATTTTCGTGAAAATAAAATCGAATTTCTAAATTATCCATTAAATGAAACACCAAATATATATAGATGTAAGTGATAAATTTAAATGTGAATTATGAATATAACGTACTTGATTTAGATCATAGAAACAATTAATTGTGGTGTTGTATTAAATAAGTAACTTAAGTATCTTGCCAAAGTACCTACTTACCTATATATGTATTTTGATTATCACAATCCTACTGAGTACCGTTATCTATCTATCAGCCATCTATAAAGACTGATGCTATTACACTTTTATTAAATTTTTATTCAACTTAAGAAAGTTATAATATTGTCTCCAAAATAAAACGGCAAAACATAAATTTCAGCGGTGGGAATTTACCACATTTTTGCCAAACGATGTGCCGTCGTCAAATCTTTTTTAAAGTCACTGTAAAATCAACAGTGATGCGATATTGTTTTATTATATTTTGTAACCCTTATATAACCTCGAGCACTGAATTCGTAGAACAACAGGTTTTATTTGTACTCTCCGAAACAGTGCCAAAACAATTATACTAGAAGCATTCTTTGTCACTCGGAAAAATTAAAAAAGTTGGGAATATAACTAATGCTGGGCTCTCCTCTGATGTAGATTGTAATTCAGTTTGAACTCGTTTAAGCAATAACGTAATTGAAAAAGTATTACAGGAAAATTATCTCCGAAGTTGTAAGTAGCTATAAGTATCTAAGATCTCATACATTTGATTAAGAAGTTGTTGATTGGATTCGCAAAAACAAATATCATACAAATGAAAAATCCATTTAGAAAGGCAAACAATATTTATTTGTTTTCCTATTGTATCTCTTGTAAATGATAAATTATAATAAAAAAAGATCAGATAAAAAATAAAAATAAAATCGTCCTGTTTACAATATTAAAACGTATACAAATTTTATTAATTTAAATAACGTTAAATGTAAATTGATGTATTAATGATGGTTGTAACATAATTAGGAACTTACTTTGTAAATTAAAAGATAATATAAAATATAAATGTAAAATTGTGTTCTTGAAATTATTATAAAAGAAGAAGAATTATAAATGATTGAAAATAAAATGATTTATTAAATGTTGTAATTGTTTTCTTTTAGAGATTAAATATAGTAAGGGCCTGTGGCCTGTAGAAAAAAAAATAATATAGCCAGACGAACACACAAACTATACGGTACCACAATAAGAAACGCTCGTATTATGGGTACCTTAAAAATAACAATGGACTGGGCGAACCCAGTCTACAATATATAATATAGATATTAAACATCCATGACGCGCATACAAACATTCATGCTCATCACACAAAGTTTGCCCCTACCAGGATTCGAACCGGGGACCCTTGGCACAGAAGGTAAGATCACTACCAATTTAGCTAATCAGTCCAGTATAGATATCCACATATCCACAACTTATTTGACATATGGCCCATAAAAATACCTCAGTGGGTAGTGGCCCTGCCTTCTGCGCTGCGGGTCCTTTGTTCGAATCCGGGTATGGACAAACTTTGTGTGACGAGCACAAATGTTTGTACCCGAGTCATGGATGTTCAATATCTATACATGGATTATATACTGGGTTCGCCCCTAGTCCATTGTACGGTACCGTACAATGGACTAGGTACGGTACATAATAAAAGTGTGGGACTGTATAATTTGTGTGTTCTTCTGGCGATATTTATTTATTCAACTCCAGGAGTATGTCCCACAAGAAACTGATATACTCGTAGGAGCCAATCACCGCGGTGCCGCTCTTCCGGGATCTGTCGAAGGCTAATTGCATTTCCCGGCTCTTCAGAGCATATCCCGCGGCGGTATCATCAAAGTGTTGCTGGTAATTAAATAACATCTGCCTCCGTTGGCAACCACTAAGAGTATGGTGAAGCCACTCTTAGCAAAAGCGAGCTCGCTGGAGTGGCGTGAGTTTCTTTCATATAAATATTACTTTCTGGATAAGGACTTATGTGGTGATTACGATCGTATAGCCTTATAAGATGGGCTATACGACTTTTATATTACATCGTAAACATATTGTAGTTTTATGTGAGATAAGACCCCGTAAAATGCGGTCTAATGAAGTCGTAATAAGGACCGCTTTGCATTGTGGTCATGGTTGCTGAGTATTTATTTTTAGTTCTGATGAGTAACAAAAGATTGCCGAAATTCCATTAGTAGCAGATAATCCCACTAATATTATAAATGTGAAAGTTTGGATGGATGGATGTTTGTTACTTAATCACGCCAGAACGGCTGAACAGATCTGGATGAAATTTGGCACAGAGATAGATCATAGTCTGGAATAGCACATAAGCTACTTTTTATCCCGGTAAAATGTATGGTTCCCGTGGGATAGATTTGTTTTAATTTTTTATAGAGCAAAGGACCGACGTGATTTTTTGCATAGTGGTATTTTCGGGGTCAGAAAATTACAAAGGATAATTTTTATCCCGGAAAAATTCACAGGGGTATGGAAAAGGACATAAAAGAAAAGAGCATACTTTTTAATCGCGGGTAACACCGCGGGGCGCAGTTACTTGTAATACTACTCTGTCAAGAAAGTACCGGGAATAGATCAATAATACACAAAATGTTAGTTATTCATCCAATTTTATTTTATCACCTTCAAAGTATGCTCCTTCAGAAACGATACACTTACGCCAACGAATAATCAATCATCAAAAAATTTTTTAAATGCATTTTCCGGAATTGAGTTTAGTTCTCGCCGCGAATTCTCCTTTATGTCTTCTACCGAATGAAAACGGGTGCCACGAAGTGGTAATTTGAGTTTAGCAAAAAGAAAGAAGTCGGCTAGAGCCATATCTGGTGAATAAGGTGATTGTTTGATGGTATTCGTTGAGTTTTTGGTCAAAAATTCGTTCACAATTATGGCCTTGTACGAAGGCGCATTATCGTGGTGCAAAATCCAAGATTTTTTTTTCCACAAATCTGGCCTTTTTCGTCGAATTTGCTATCTTAAACGCCGCATAACTCTCAAATAATATTCTTTATTTACCGTTTGACCTTCCGGCAAGAATTCCGAGTGCACAATACCGCGATAGTCAAAGAAAACAGTCAACATGACGTTGACTTTTGATCGACTTTGGCGTGGTTTTTTCGGTTTCGGTTCAGTTGGAAGGCGCCACTCCGAAGCTTGTTGACTAGTTTGCATGTCAAACTCGTAAACCCACGTCTCGTCACCAGTAACAATGCGTTTCATGAATGTTGGGTCGGAATTGACTCGTTTTAGCATGTCCTCAGCGACTCTTATGCGATTGAGTTTTTGGAGAAAAATCAGGTCTTTTGGGACTAGCCGAGCGGCAACATGTTTCATACCCAAGTGATTATTTAAAATGATACGGATCGACTCGTGAGACACAGAAAGTTCGGCGGCTATCTCTCTCAAACTTGAATGAGGATTTTCAGTCACTATTTCCTTCACTTTTGCGATGTTTACTTTAGTTGCAGACGTTGATGGCCCACCAGAGCGAGGAAAATCTTCCATCACATCTCGACCGCTTTTAAACCCTTTGTACCACTCATAAGCACGTGTTTTTGATAAAGTCGATTCACCGTAACCCTTCTGTAACATTTTCAGTGACTCCGAACACGAAATTCCATTGGCGATGCAAAATTTAAGACAAACTCTGTGTTCGATGTTTTTGTCCATTATGAAATTCGCAATACACACTAGATATGATATAACTAAAAACAGCACTGTATTTAATCTAAATAACAGATGCAACTCAAACCCCGCGCCAAAATGGAAAACAGTTGTGCCAATCTAACAACAAGAACAAAAAACAAAAATTGAAATAGGAACCTTAAGCAAATCATCCGTTCCCGATACTTTTTTGACTGAATGTATAAGATTAAGGAAGATGCATTTGGCCGCGGCACGCATCTGATTAACATTCAATTTGGAGGCAGCCAGTTTATAATTTTCATTAATATTCATGGACCACAGTTTACCGAAGTCGCTGTACCTACAAACTAAATTATAATAACGAAATACGGACCCGTGTTGGACATTTGAAGTTTGGCTGTGGGGTCTATTGTAAATAATAAATGATGTTTAACTGCGACGCATATGATTTGTGTAACAGGCGCGCATTATAAAGAGGCATTTCGCTAAAGCTCAAAAATCATTTCAACCCACTTTATTATTATAATCCACAATTTTTGAGCCTCATAACTTCGATCTAGATAAATTGGTTTCAAAACAAAATGACAAACATATTGTGTATCGTAAATAATTAACTTAAAAAATATGCTTTCAATTTGTTTAAGGTTCTTATGAAATTGAAATCCCATTCTATGTAGAGAATATATGTTAAGCTTAAATGGGTGTTTATGAAATACTCGATGTTTCATACAATATTCAAGCACAGCACTCTAGTAGGTACCTACGAATTCATACAAGAATACATTTTATCGCACGTTACCGTGAAATTGCACCTAAACACGATCTGCTGACTTTATATCTCAAAGCTCGTCAAATTAATGCGACTTAAATTCCCGCAATAAATTTATGTGTACGAACCGAAATCTCGAAAACCAATCTTATGAGAGTACATATTAGATCTTTAGTATGTGTAGAATTAAATTGGCATTATCAAGTGATTTTATTGCACGAAATAATCAAATTATTCAGAATGCTTTTATAGGAATGATGATGATACTGCTTCGAAAAGTAAATCTTCTAGAATACAATGAGTAGAAGTTTGAATTATTTGGCAGCATAGAAGATAGTGACTTTGGTTTATGTGCCGATAGTCGAGGGTTCTAATCACGGTAGGGGCAATCTTTGTGAGATGAACACGAATATTTGTACCCAAGCCATGCACGTTTAGTACCTGTATAAGTAATTCTATATACTGGTATCACTCAAGACTTTTATATGGTACCCATAATACAAGCGTTACTTAGTTTGGGACCGTACTTTAGGCGTGTTCGTCTGGCTAGGTATATTATCATTAATTACCTATTTACCTGTATCTGCGATTATGTTGATGTTTCGTATATGATGATGAATGATGTCTTGACATAATTTTAATCTAACATACACTCAGAAAAACAAATCTATTTTATAATGGTTCCATTTTTTTTCTTGTGAGGTACTGAACCCTAAAAGTAGCCTTGGAATATGTTTCTGATAAGTTTTCCTTGACTTCCATTGAGCGAAAACAGAGTACTTGGTGCAAATCATTTCTGGAATGGAGGCCATGGGGGAACAAACGCCCGCAAGGAAGACCTTAAATGCGTTGGAAGGATGACGTCTATAAAGCAGCAGGATCGAACTGGATAAAGTTCGCTTAAGACTGACTCCTGTGAAAGACGCTGAAGGACACCGATATGGTTGAAAGTGGCTTAATAAGAAGAAGAAGCCTACCATTATTCGTCGATATATCGTAGAGTTTTCACACCCTCGACTTCCATTAGCAGATGGTCGGGCGAATCTTGTAAAAGCCTCAGAGTATAATACCGTTACTGTACCAATTCCGAGTCCTATGTTAGTAAGAATTGCGTTTGTTTTTGTGTTACAATGTAGCCAAGTAATTAACGTTAATCTTCTCGGCTCGTTACCTACGGAAGAAAGTTCAAGTTAATCCGTCCAAGATTACAGTAACCGGTGCTTAGGCAAACTACGCCGCACTACGGGGATGTAGTTAGCTATAAACCAGTTGAAATAGTTATGCGGCCATGTTGCCGATGGCTCGCCACTTCGTACGAGTGAAATTTAGATTTCTGATTATCCGTTGGGCACCCATCCTTTTCCCTGAATACAAATTGTCCTCAGTGTGGATCTTGTTATAAGGTTTCGCCGTATAATGTTTCATTAAATTCTGCTCGGTAGATTTTAACATAAATAGGTCGATAGGACTTTTATGTTTGATTATACTTAAATACATTTTATTGAGTTACTTACATAAACGTGATCGGAACGACCTATTCGTGAACCTCTTACGATAATTCTGACTATTTTTGTTACGCCTTTATAAATGCTCTTAGCACAGTTTAAGAACTAAGTCATAAAGCAGTTATGAAACGTCTATAAATATACCCCCAAATTTATAGACGGTCTATAACTTTATAATACGTCATATAGTATTGCGCACAGGAGTTTTGCTTTGCAGAGTACTATGTGACGATTGATAAAGTTATAGAACGTCTATAAATTTGGGGGATATAGTAGGTATTAGCATTAATACGATTCTTATAATTCTAATATCATAATATTTAATAAAGATTATTTCTGTGCCATATAATACCTAGGTTAGTATCAGAAAATACAATATACTAATTAATTTACTAAAATTGAAATTAGGCGGATTTCAAAATGCACTCAACAAATCTCCACCACCATCGGCCGGGAGGGTGCCCAAAACGCTGGCAGCATTGTCACGCTGAATGGCAATGCTGATGTGTTGGCCAAAATATGTGCCAGCGTTCTGGTCACCAGATGTCTCCACCAGACTTTTTGAGCACCCGGTCCCCACGGACCCAATGTGTCTACCCCAAACCCCATACTGCTAATATTATGTCAGAAAAAACGCAATATTGCAAGATCATATATTGATATCCATATCTATAGGTACTCGGCTTTCTAACTTATTGGAGCCGATTCCAATTCTAAGCAGGCGCATGAATATCATTGGTCACATATGCTTTGATCCTTGGCCGTAATAAAATATAACTGCGGTAGTTTAGTTATATTTTTAACTACACTTCGCATGCGACTCCTCCCGCAAATCATCGCTTTTAATAGCTTGATGAAATATAGCCTGACACACATGTGTTATGTAACTTTCTATTAGTAAAAGATTTTTTAGAATTAGAACGGTATGTCTGGAGATTTGTCCAATAAACAAACTAACCAATTTACAAATTTATTGTAGTATTGGCTTGGCCAAGAACTCAATCCCTATTGGGATCCCTAAATCTTCCCTCTAAAATTAGATTCGCAAAATAGCTATCGTGAGTATTTTAATTACTGGCATTTTTCTGTACTTTTGTATGAAACCAATATTTATAAGTAGATACATCTTGCGCTTCGTAGCCATGCCACCGTTCGACTCGAGAATATTTTTGGCTTCCCCATATTGGCTTATGTATGCATCTATTTATTTAAGGTATATGAAAATATTACATATATATATATTCTAATAGGGTTTCAAAGCTTCAGTTAAAAACGTTGCATGACTAGACCGGTTGTTATTATATTTTAAAATGTTGTGTTCAATGCAATAGAGTTCAATTTACGGAAATAGTATTCTGAATTTTGACAGGTTATTGCAAAATATTTTCTTGACGATATATTTAGTTGGATATCCAAATATAGCGCTTACGTTACCATGTTTGGGTTACCAACCGTATGGGATCATAGGATCAGTTTGGATCATCGCCGGCGCCTCATGTATAGTTCCGTGACGTCACAAGATTCGAATCGTATCGAATAACCTTGTAATATTTTATCCATCGCTCTTATGATATTGCAAATTCTTTCATTTGTCATATTGAAAAAGAATTGAACTCGACCTTAAGAGTAGATATTTTAATACCACTTAGGATGGGGCAAAAGAGTATTTGAATCTTTTGATCAGAATACTACGAGACTACGTATCTACGAGAATGCTACATATTCTTAACATACCGTAGCGCTACATGCTACGCCACGATTCTATCCAATAATTTTCGTTACAGTTTTAAAAAGTTATCATTGGGTATATGATTTGAACCTGTACATGTATAGAACGCCGTCAATTGTGATGTTTGTCGAATATACCCGTCCAAGACACCATTTTGTGAATAGCTCAGTTGTTTTCAAAATAAATTGTATCGAGAGTAAATGTCGTCCACAAGGAAAACCCAATCCAGTGGCACAATGAAAATTGCCCTGCTCATCAGATTGATTGTTTGGGTTAATTAGTGAACAATGTTGGATGGCGAGACAAAGGGGGAGTCGCCTGTTAGGTGGGTGGTGGGTCAAAACCAGATTAGGGTTGTATTGGAAGATTGATTTTGTGTTTTTAAAGACCGTTTGTTTTTGGTTAGTGTGAGAAGTATTAAGGGTGATTCATTCGATAGTGAGGAACTTGAAATTTTTAATTTGGGTAGTCAGAGTATAGACAATGATGTATTTTGTTTTTCAAAAATTTTCTTTTCTTTTTCACCAGTAACGTATATTTTTTTATTTATCTGGTGCAGTGTTACGCTCGCCTTGCAACCACCAGACTATTTTGACTAGATTTCAATGAAGTTTAAAATCCGCTGACTCTCACTGGTCTACTAAATAACTCCAGCATTTTAGGGAGGACTGTGCCCAACAAGGGAAAATTGTAAAACAAAATAATCTGAGTCCAATTTACTGGTTTGAATTTATTTTGGGTGACTTCTGTTTATCCTAACCTTTGTTACTTCGTCCGCAAATAATAAGGATTGGATAATAGGCCTACTTAACGGTGTTTTTATGGCCCGTCATATAAAAGTACGAACGGGTTAAAGTTTATGACTGGAAATAGGCATCATTAAGAGAGAACTTATTCACAGCAATTTATTAATGCCTATTCAATGTTTATAGCTCTTGCCAGTAACTTACCATGAGGTATGGGTACGCTTAAAGCCACAAAAAATACATTTTTATGGCTTTGATTCGTTAATGTTGGAAACCACATAACGTTGCTGTGTAATAAAATACTTTAATATTAATTTTAACCATACAAAATTGATGCTTAACTGAAGTTGTATACTTTTTGTGATATCAACAAGAATACAGATATAAATATTAATAACAGATTCATGTTAACACGAAAACATACTATGACAGAATTTAGCACACACATATATGTAGCAGAATATATAACAAAGTTTTTATGTGAAGGGTTAAATTGAACGAGATTTGAGAACAAAAGTAATTATTGAACACCTACGTGCGGAGGTACGAATAACGAAGTCTACTCAGAATACTCAAGACTTAGTTACACAAGAAATCCATTCGGACTGCTTAATATTCAGAGATTTATTTGCTTAGGTATCTCGACTTACCCAAATGTGTATAAGTTAAGTGTATTTGGCGATAGTCCACTTGGACGACTTCGGTAATAGGTTATAGATTCAAATAGTTAATTTTATAAAAAAAAATATGTTTCTTTGATAAATATTGTGGCATATTTACCATTGTATGATCATAAACGTGCACGAGTGAAGGAAATTGAAATAAAATAGTATAACTTGACTTTTCAGGTTCTTCCAGAAGAAATCCGGTAATTTTTCAGTAAAGAATCCACAGCTTTACTGGGGGCTGGGGGCTGGGGGGCTTTACTGGAGCTTTACAGGGGTAAGAGATTAATTTCATCATCTTCATTGTCATGAACATTAATATTATAATCGGGGGTACATAAAATGCAATAACAATTATCAAGAATTACTCGACACTGGCAAAATGACACTATTTTGTAGCTGATTGCCCATATAAAAAAAAGATAAAGAATTGCCATGTTTTAGGAACGCTTATATTTGAACGGCTAGTGATCCGTCTAAAAGCAATGTACCACCATTTGTTTTATAATAGCCCCTTTTCATTCGCTCTCTATGTCCTCACCCAAGGGTGTGAGCAGGAGATTTGGCAAGTTTCTCACTTGATTTATGCGCTGCGATGCGAGCTGTATGCAAATCTTATTACAACATAGGTCGCCGCCCGGGCCATAGACAATTATGTTAGTCTAAATGCCGCGGAGTAAATTACGAGACGCCAGTGTAGATGATCATAGAGTGGAGATGACGGTTAATGAATTATGGATGGAGGTAAACAACAGAAGATTGAATATACATATTTATGAAAAAAAAAATACAACCGAATTGAGAACGTCCTCCTTTTTGAAGACGGTTAAAAATAGAATAGCATGTGGTCTCGGGGATAGTATTCTTATTTTAAAAAGATTTGCGGTCTACACCATATAATAAATACCGCCATTCAAACACCAATTGTACGTTCCCAAACTAAGCAACGTTTCTTTAATGGGTAGCGTACATTGAACTGGGGATGACATTATTCCAGTATATAACTACTTATATAGATATTAAACATCCATGACTTGGGTACAAACATACGTGCTCATCACACAAAGTTTGCCCCTACCAGGATTTGAACATGGGACCCTTGGCACAGAAAGCAGGGTCACTACCAACTGCACTAATATAGTGCAATATACATCAGCTTACCCCTTCAGGTAATACGGGCGTATTAATTAGACTTCACACTGAACGTACATGGCTTCGGATTATAAATTGTACCCATCGCAGACCCGAGCATTTGGTTAAACACAGCATCGTATACGTGAGATCAAACAACAGATTAAAACAGCGATCACAGACTCCATTACCCAAGAGCCTTGACCCTGCGAGGCGAAGCGGATAACGCTCCTAGCAATCTCTGACCATCGCCTTGGATCGACCCGTGTAACTCCTGATAGTAGTTTTCCCTTTGTGTTGATAATCTTTTTCGAGGTATTCGTATGAAGTAGGCGGTGGAGTTGATACTGTTCTGTTACATTACTCGTTGACTTTATATTAACAGACTTCAAACACAAAACAGATTTGAGAACCTCCTCCTTTTTGAAGTCGGTGAAAAAAAGAGGAGTTCCTCAAGTTGAGTGCATATTTTTTAATGTATTATTTTTGTTTTCCTGTATACTGTTACAACAACCGTACCGTACCGGTATTAATATTAGTTTTGCTTCATATATTGTTCTAGTACATTTCTTTAAAGCAGCTATCTACAAAATATTATGTACTTAGTCCATTGTACGGTACCTATAATACAAGCGTTACTTTGTGTGAGACCGCATAGTTGGTGTGTTCGTTTGGCGATATTATTATTACTATTAAATTTCCAAATTGTTGGGAAGTTGATTTTTTTTACGAATATCTAAATGGATGCCGTAGTTATGGTCTGAAATGTTTGGATTGTAAAAAAATGCAATAGTTCGCGGTGTACTTAGAATAGCGTCATTGATATTAAAATATTTACCTTATTTTATAAGTAGGTACATAATGGCACTATCGGAGTTTTCGGTAGTTTTGGAGGAAATGCTTCCAGTATTGATAACTCAGCAATATCGAATATCCAACATAAACGACTAAGTTCAAACTTTCGCATAGCGTAGCTAGTAACTACGTTATTCAAAAGTTTCAACATTATTTTCAAAGTATCGTGTTTGTAATTCCCAAACGCAATGCTCCGTTTTTTTTAAATGAACTGTGAGTAAGTACACTTTAGGTAAGTAAATTTTTATTTGTGATATCAGCTTGTAATAAAATATTAAATAAAAATAAAAATATAATATAATAATACTTCGATAAATGTAAATGTATTTCTATGCTATTTTAAATTTCGAAAATATTTATTTGGCAGGTGAATATTACATCAAGCGGGAGCGTGCGAGTCGGCCGACCGTTGTGTCATAGCAGAGTGTATGGGATGACACGACAAGAATATTCCATTTGCCGACATTATGTGTAACGAGCCGAAAGCTCGATAACATTACGCATCGATATCGATCATGATCGATTGGTACTTTCACGTTACTTTTTTTAATTTTGGAAACGAAAAAACAACCGTTGTTGACGCATTTTTTTACAAGTAACCATTAATATGCGATAAACACATTTTATTTTCGTTAGCTCGTTGAGGCCAATACATTAGGCCTGAGTGGGAATCGATTTTTTTTTATTCAAACCAATATTTTGACATATTGTTAAATTTCTAGCTACACTACCTATTTTGCATCCTATATTACATCTGCCGCATATAAAATCATGAGTTAATATTTGTAATTATTTATTCACAACAATATTTACAATAGGTGTATACAAATATATTTACATAAAAAAAACAAAAAGATCGCACTTCACTGGCAACTGGCACTTTTTAATGTAATTGTAAGAACACCAAAAAATCCTATGTATTTCGGGGTAATTTAATTCTAATTATTATGAGGATAAAATAGAAGTCGTTGTAGAACGATACGTTCCGTTATAGTTGGGGTACTCAGTAATTCCATCACGTGCCTCCAGGTGCCTGCTCTAAATGCGCCGGCTTGGATTATGTAATTTATTACACTGCACTACGGAATCTCTCGGAGATCAGCTTACGACGCCGCAGGGTAGGTAGCGACGGATGTAGCCTCCGTACGATGGATTTAGCTATGTAGCTATTCTGTTTCTGGGCTCTTAGGTAGTCCGTTTATAAGAATTACGAAATAATTGACGCTCTAAGGTGGTATTATATAAATATGACGTCCTAGATCTATGTCATACATAATATTATGATTATAAAAAAACCCAATTGGACGCATATGGCAGTTTTTTTATATTTTTATAGGCGTCACATCTCGGTTTTCTAATCAAGAGATAGAATCAAATGTATTATGTTTGTTACTACGTATGATGGCCTGATTAGCGCAGTGGTAGTGACTCTGCTTTCTGCGCCGTGGGTCCCGGGTTCGAATCCTGGTAGGGACAAGCTTTGTGTGATGAGCACGAATTTTTGTACCCGAGTCATGTATGTTTAATATGTATATAAGTATTATATACTGAGTTCGCCCGCAGTCCATTGTACGGTACCCATAACACAAGCGTTGCTTAATTCGGTACCGTATAGTTGGTGTGTTCGTATGGCGATATTTATTTATTTATTATCCAGGGCATCAGTTCAATCGCGACTGGCACAGTGTTCACTGATCCAATATGTCGGCAAAACAAATAGAGTTGATAGGTTACTGCGGTCTGCTTACTTAGTTGAGCTCGCTAAAAGCATCGCATACACGGGTAATACGAGTAGGTAAACATTGTCTGTTTATCACCAGTGTTAGCGCTTTATAACTGACTAGCCATGTGCCCGATGAGATAACCCATGGTTAACCATCAAGATCATCATCGACATATAGGTTTATTTTAATGAATTTCAAGTGTTGGTAAGAATTTCAAGAGTAGCTTTGGCTATTCAGCGAGGAAATGCGGCCTGCATCTTGGGCACGCTACCGCATGGGCCAAATTTTTTACACATTTTGTAGCTTTTCTATACTCTTTTTAAGTTATATTAGTTTGTAAATATTTCAGTTATTTTCATTGTACGTTAATTTATTGTTTACCACTTAAATTGTAAATAAAAATTTGTAATTATATAAAAACAACAGTGTTGGTTCATATATTAAGGCAGCCCGCATTAACACATAGTGTAGGCAACTCGATCTTCCCACACTACTGGATTCGGTAAGAAAAGAAAAATCTGCAAGTCTACAGTTATCTACGTACACGACGGATCACAGAATATGTTACCCTATAACTATATCATAAACGTCGAAATTAATTTAAGCCACTCGCAAAACCCTGTCCAATTTCTGTTTACGACTCACTTCAGAGTTTGTACAAGATTGATGGGCTAGAATGCTTCTATTCCAGTTGGATATTCTCGTCTTGTAAGTTGTTTATAGCAGTCTATACTTGTAGTGCAGGTAAAGTGGAGCAGAGGCTGGCCGGCCTACCCGGCTTACATTGGCGGAAATAAATTCGTGCTGGATTTAGCTTGCTTCGTTATTTAAAAATATTATTTATTTTAATGAGTGAGTGTATTATGCAATTGAAAGAGAATTTTGTGTTTCAAAAAAAGAATGTCTCATAAACTAGATTTTATTTTTATTTATTTTTCGCTGTGTAGATTTGATTTAGATTTGACACGTTTTTTGGCGGGAGGTTGATCCGTGAAGTTTTTAATTTGGTATTATTTTTCAATACTAGTGGAATATTAACTGGTGGTAGGCTTCGGCCGTGGCTAGTCACCACCCACTGAACAAAGCCATGTCGCCAAGCGGCCTAGCCGTGTTCCGGCATGATGTTCGGTGTTGCCATTCATGGATGGCGGGTCAGATCAGCTGTGCGGCATGTGCCTAGTGAATGTAGCGTCTCGATCTACTGCCGCCTTCCTACCTAGACAAGTATGCTCCATCGTAGATCTCATCGTCACTTACCATCAGGTGAGGTCGAGATCAAATACTTGCCTATAATGTAATAAAAAAAAATAAAAAAAATTAACCATTGAGTGTTCATAAATGTGCACGAGTGAAGGACATTGAAATAAAATAGTATAACTTGACTTTTCAAGTTCACCCAAGATGCCGGGTATATTGTCAGTACCGTATCCATAGCCTTAATGATAGGGGAAGGGATTCATTTCATCATCATCATCGTCATTGAATTCGTCATTATCATCTGGGGTACCTATTTATATTTTTATAACAATTATCAAGAAATACTGGACACTGGCAAACATGGCTATATTTTGTAGCCAGTCCAAAAAAGAAGCAAAAAAATGTTTACAATGATGAATCCAATAGCGAAGAAATTTAAATTATGGTATCTCCGACCTTTATTTAATTTTATGCTGAACGAATACAATACAAATAATGTGTCTATTGAATACTCTTAGGGCCGGAGATTCCGTTTGAATTACGTCTGAATTCTTATTTTAAACCAAACCATAAATGAGTCAAGTTTTTTCAAAAGGCAATACTGTCTCATTTAAATATATTCAAAGTGAAATGAAAGCGAGATGGTCGAAGATGTCTATCGATTTTAATATTTCATCAATTTATAAACGGCACACCTGGGCATACAAGGAGCGAGTCGATTTAATTAATTAATCCATTAGTGCACTGGGGTTGCGTTAGCGATAGAGATTTTTAAAATAAATTACTAAGGTTCATATCGTATAAATATTAATGACTTATTACTGAAATAAACCAGAGTATTTATTCTATTGTGTAGGCCTTGCCTAATATTAATTAAAACAAAGATCGCAATAAAAACTATACTTATATTAATCCATCAACAATAAATCTAAATACATAAGCCATATATGAATGCTTTGGCAAAAGACGTGGCTGGCGAAATGCTGCTATGGTGAAATAAATTTATTTTAAATTTATAATAAAAAAAAATCATAAATGGAATAATAATATTTTTTTTTATAATAAACGGCGTTTAAAAATCTTGGAGCACTAAAATCTGGAAACATTGTTATTGTTATTTGGAGTATATTTAAAACAAAGCAAAACCAGGTCACTTCATAGAACTGCTAAACCTCCTCCTTTTTTAAGTGGGTTTCTTTATCTATGCCTAATCATCTACAATATAGGTCATAGGACTTGCGACATTATTACTGAGAACTTGGGGCTTGACAAAGAACATTTTTGTTTTCACAGAAAGCCATTTTTCTTTTTAACGTTTTATCGCGTTCATTTTCGCATTGGGTCGAAGATTGATGACATAGCTCCACCGGCTAGACGGTTTCAAATAGGGTTTTGAACAACTGAATCGAAAATGTCAATCTCAAATAGTACGAACCACAATGTTTTACGTGCCGGACCTATTTTTATTGGGCTTAAACCTAAGCTTGTAAAGATAGAATATCTTGAGTTAAAATCCCAATCAACAGTTTGATTTGATTATCCTATGTGGGTCTGTGACACCGTTAGCTCCAGAAAACATGAGCGCAATGGGTTATCAATGGATTTTAAATTAATATCTGGTATCGATAATATTGATTTATTATATTAACGCGAATACTACACATTGTAATAAAACTTATTTTACAGATTGTATCGCGTTTATTTAAGTTTTTACGTTCCCTACGTTTCAGCTGCTTGACAGCAACCATGGTGACGGGAGGACTTAGGTGTTTGTCGTCCTAGTGTCATAGTTTGAACCGCGGTACCGTCATATTTAGTTGTTGTTTGCGGTCCGATCTATGTAGAAAATGCTCACAGTGGCTTGAGGTCTTGCAATAGTGCGCTTGGTATTGGATTTAATTATATTATTGATGAGATCCCAAGTCGATGATGGCACTAAGCCATCTTCCTATTGAAATTAAGATGTTTTTAATTTCAACGGCCTCACGTATCATCCTTGGACGGAATCGGTGTTGTTTTGCGGGGATCTGTGGTTGATCAAATCTGATATAATGGCGTAATCTGTAAAACTCGATTTATTTCAATGTGCAGTATTCGCGTAAATATAAGGAATCAATATTGACAATTATGTTGGGTAACTTAGCTACTCAAGTAACTTAAGATCGAGGTCGAGGCTTAAGATCGAGAACGCTGTTGCGGTGCACGTTCACCACGTGCTGCGCTACACATAAACAACCAGCGGTCTTACATTTATATAAGCTAGAACTTCTCAAGCGATGTTCAGTACAGTACTCAAGACAACCTTAGTGGTACTGAGTCAGTGCCTACACTGACGTTTATTTATTGCCAGAGCCGAGAATTTTTTTCTTCTTAAAAAGGTAAATAGAAAAAACAACCAAGGGTAAAAGCACCGTATCATCGACCTTTTATAGGATCATTTAGAAACATAAAGTTATACTTAATGTCTAAAAACATATATCTATTTATATATATATATATATATATATATATATATGTAAAAGTCTTTTAGATGACTTTTTGAGAGACTTTTACATGCTTGCTTCAGACTTGCGATTGGACGCAACGTATGAGCGGGTTAATTAACGCCCGCCATTGGTTCAAATTCCGAATCATGAAAGAAGAAATCCGAGCGCTGTATATAGTGTAATATGAATGATGCGAAACTTAACAAATAACGATTACCAAACACAACTGATAGTGACGGCCTTATAAGTGATTTTTTATGGGTTTAACCATTAAAAAAAGGCAGTGAGAAGAGAGATTTTACGCCTTTAATTAGGCGAAAAATTAAGAAAAAATGTCTTAGTTTTACTTACTACACATCTTCTTAAGACTGTTCGTCTGAAACAGTTCACGTTTACAAATAAATTGAGACGTTCTCGCTCAGAACAACATTCCATTCGGTACGAGTAAAATAACAGGGAATGCAATTTCTTTTGCGTGACGTCACTTTATTAGATTTGTTTGCTGAAGTCCGTAACTCGGATACTAAAGCGGGAGACAACGAAATATGATATCTACCTGCGCGTAGATAGGTTATACATACATGTTTAAAAAAAGAAAAAAAAAAGACAAGCCCGCTGAGTTTCTTGCCGGATCTTCTCAGTTGAGGTCGGGTTCCGATCCGGATGTAGAATTAAGAAAAAAAAATGTAATGACAATTTGTAAGTGCCCCCGTAGGCCTATACGAAATAAATTATTTGACTTTGACTTTGTTACGGTGTTGATAATAATGCCTTAAATGAGTGCCTTAAGATGGTCTAAAGCAGGGATTCCCAAAGTAGTCGATATCGGTTTCCCAGGGGTCGACATAAACGAAAACGGATTTTGCGGATTCACCAGGTCATAAATCGACCCCTATTTATTACAACAAGTTCTTATTTGAAACTTTTAAGATACGTTTTAACTTGTGTTACGTGTACCAAGTTGTTATAAGAATGACTAATATATTTCTATGAAGTATCATTGTTGTACTTTTAAAAAATCAATAAATGTGCGTAAGTTCGTACAAGATGAAATTATTATTTTGTATCAATAAGAATAATCTTGAGATAGTATGTTTAAAGTGATTTGGCTATGGGGGTGAGTATCAATTTATTTCTGAAAAGGGGTCCCTTGCCCAAAATATTTTGGGAACCCTGGTTTAGAGAGCATAATGTGACAACAGAAATATAACTAATGTGGCATATGATTTCAATTTCATCCTGTCCATTATTAGAGAATTGTAACTGGGCTGAGTCTGTATACATATTAAAGATATATTTAAAATGCTATTTGAACGTCTATAACGAGAGTGAACAGGTACCTTCTAGGCAAGTATGCTCCATCGTAGATCTCATCGTCACTTACTATCAGGTGAGATCGAGATTAAATACTTGCCTATATATATTTTACTGGTGGTAGGCTTCGGCCGTGGTTAGTCACCACCCACTGAACAAAGCCATGTCGCCAAGCGGCCTAGCCGTGTTCCGGCATGATGTTCGGTGTTGCCATTCATGGATGGCGGGTCAGATCAGCTGCGCTGCATGTGCCTAGTGAATGTAGCGTCTCGATCTACTGCCGCCTTCCTACCTAGGCAAGTATGCTCCATCGTAGATCTCATCGTCACTTACCATCAGGTGAGATCGGGATCAAATACTTGCCTATAATGTAATAAAAAACAATATATATATAACGTTATTAAAAAAAATGTGTATTTGTTTGTAATGGGCAGCGAGCATACAATGGATTGGGGCGAACTAAGTATCTACTAAGACAGATATTAGACGTACATGACTCGGGTACAAAAGATTAGTGGCATCACACAAAGTTTTCCTCTACGGGGATTCGAAGAAGAAGAACAAATGTTTAAGAGAAAGTTTCCTTCAAATTTTCATACATTTATCCCAACTGACCGATCATTCTTATCAGGTAGGATATATTCCCTTCCGGGGCGTGTGCGGAAAGGATATTCGATATCTTTTTACTTATTTTATACTTACGTGTGAATTTTATTGCTTAAATTGGAAAATTATTTGGATACCATTTTAACGTTTTCTCAATAGGTACCTGTACTTTATATCGTACTAGCTGTGCTGGCGAACTTCGTACGGCCTCAGAATCAATTGTATGAGAAAATGAGTTATCCTTTTTTGTGTGTATTCTTCCCATGTTTCAACACGGGCGGAGACAAACATAAAATTAAAGATCAGCCCACCTGTTCTTGAATTATGAATGGTGTAACTAACCTGTGATTGATATGATATACATATAAGAAACCTATACCTACCTAACCTGGAAAGTATTCAATATTCCATGCTTTCACATAAAAGTTCTGAACAAAAACAATTTGTTCGTCCCAAGTAACACCTGCTACATTATTTACAAGTACTTATGTATGAGATTCAAAAAAATAACTTCACCTGAGCGATCTCTCCTGCGAATACTCCCGAATCCATATTAGCATACCCTCTGACTGTTTATATAAAAACCTTTAATGGTATACCTACATAAAGGTTATCTGGAACAGATCGCATAAGACCGCCCAATGAGCACTGTTGTTCGACCCTTGTATTATATCTTTTATAATGTCGATGTATTCACGCACAGATATGTACCTGATCACCACGACCGCACACCAAGTTTAAGTAGCCAGCCAGACGGGATCTCCACTAGGGCGAGGCAGAACATCTGTAAGGAGAGGTATCCACAAACATTACAAAACGGTTCCCCCCCCCCCATCAGAACATCGGTGTTAGACTCTCTATGGGTAATAGTATACCCGGATTACAAAAAAAAATACTTTGCAGCCTTATTATGACGGTACAGATAGATTGACATTAATGTATGTAATGTATACAACAACGTGGACTTACAGGGTATACTATTATAGCGACCTCTTCAACCTCGCCACAAGCTACACAGATGGCGCTGCAGACGCATTCAGAACAATTGATAATTCTCCATACAAACCTGAAACGCGCTATGAGTGTTTTCGGAGCACCGCCAGGAATACCACCCGCCTGGTTGGAAGACCTTCCCTTTTCCGCTAAACTATCATCCACAATCTCCGCAAAATAGAAAACTCAGACGACGAAATAAAAAACGTCATCCGCATTTACTTCACGACCCTCCGTCTGTGTTATTTGATCTCTTGAGATAGAAACAGAATTATACATTAAAAATCACTTTCACTTATTCATTGCTATATTCAACAAAAACCTTTGTTAGTGGAATAGTAATTTATCCCAGAAGTCCCATTCAAAACAGACACCAAGTCTCGAGACTCTTTGTTGGAAAACAAATGAAATAAAATTGTCATCAGGATTCAGATATAAAAAGTACCAGATCCTTCGCTGCCCGATGTTTTAAGCGTAAGTTACAGACAGTTACGCACATAAAAGTGATTTATTAGCGTTTCGGTACAGAGATCAGATGGGCGAAGAGCCAAGATTATCAGATGTAGATATATATACCTACTTGGTTAACTTTGGAGCCGACTGCTTTGACTTTAATGTATTTATGTCTATTGGAGGTAGAAAATACTACTATAACGAAAGTTATACCAATACAGTTCTCGAAGTCACAAACTTGACGAGAATGCTACGGTGATTATAACACCAAGCCACGACTACGGCGTAGCACAGTAACGGCGTAGGCCACCTACGTTAATCTAACGATACGATAACCGCCCTCTTAATGTCCCGATGTGTGTGTGTAATGTACATAATAACCGTTTGTTAAGCACATCTTGGGTGTCCAAGGGTAACTACAGCGTATATTAAAGCCGAGATACTATCATTTTATTTGCGGTTTTTCGTACCTTTAATTAATACCTACACTATAAATTACATGTATTTTCTGATGTAAATAGTTTTATAAAATTAAAATACTATTATTAGCGATATGGCAACACTGTTTGACAGCTCGCGCCTTCGCGCCTATATAAGGCACGCGAGCCCCGACGTCGCTCTCATTTGCTCTCCGTCTCTCAATTTTGTAGCGATAAGACGTGTTATAGCTCGTTGGAATTGTTAAATTTGAGTTATTTATGTTGGATTCAAATATTGAAGAATTGAGTTTGTTCGTTGTGTAACTACATGTTTTCATGTCATTTTATTTTTATTAATTAATTAAATCTACCCTCGGTTCCTCGTGCATATATTTTTTTAATTCAATTCGATAGGAACCGCTAACACTATATATTCACTTTATAGCATAAAATATATTACACTTATATTGATTACCAATTATGCTTCTGAATATAATGTAGTCGCAAAACGGCTGATCACTCTCGCTCCCGGATCAACACTGATCGCCGGGCAACCGACTGATTTTTGAAGCGCTCTCAATCCCCACTCCTTACCGCAAAGAGACCAGTTTTGGTTGCCAGTTTAAATAAAATGTTGCCAGTTAAATTCGTGACACAAAAATGAAAGGCGAATCACGACAGTAGTAACTTAATTTTTATTCAATTCTTAATTAAATCTTAGAAAGCTTGCCTAGCCATTTCATGCCACGGAGAGTAGTCAGTCGGTCTCAAACAAGGTACGTCAGTGTTGTGTGCGGCCTCGCATTAAAGCGAGGCCTGTGTCCAACAGTGGGACATTAAAAAAGGGCTAATATTATTATAGTGTTGTGTTAGTACTATGCTATTCAAAACGTAGGTTTAAACAGCGAATTTAATCTACATCAAAAGTTACTCGACAGTCGTCTAAATTCAAAGGAGGAATGTTATAAAACATGAGCTAGTTAAAATTTTAAACACGGCGCATTGTTCCCCGCTATACAAACACGTCGTTGATTTCACAAAGTTTTTAACCTGAAAAGTTAATTGTTGGGAAAAGTTACTTTAGGGCGTAATTAACATTTGGCACCTGAGGCTAAAGGGCATATACATGAAGTTCAAATGTTTAAAGTTACTAAATATAAAATAAAGATAAGCGATTAAAATAAAACTTTACTATGTAGCATAAGTATTTACGTGTATTATCTTAACTTTATAAGTTGGCCGCATTGTAATAAGTATTTCATACTCAGAATGATTTGCCATCTCCGATTATCTGACATGTGTATAAGTGAACGGTGGCTATATCATATGGCTGTCAATGTATATTTTTTTAATTAGAAACTATGTATCACTACCTGTCCCGGCAAACTTTGTACCGCCTCAGAAACAAATGTAGTATGAGAAAATGAATTATCCTTAGTATAAAATTTGTTCGTGATTTTTTCCCATGTTTTAATAGTTATTCCGCTATTCGGGGCGGAGACAAACATAAAATTAAAAATCTTAAAAATCAGCCCACCCGTTCTTGGGCTACAAATGGTGTACCCAACACAGCTTTGTTTTTTACATATATACTAGTAATGCCCACGACTTCGTTCACATGAACTTATTTTTTTTAACCTTGGATTAAAGTTGATCTTGGTATAAGCTATTACGACACTCAATGTTAACACACACAACCCAGTTAAAGTCCTATTATATGTACAGATCATGTAAGAAAATTAATATCCGGATTATAACTAGCTTACCCGAGAGAATACCTATGCCTATGTACTCACATTTTAATATCTGACGAGCATCTCATCATTCATTACACACTTCGTTGCGTCGATTCGAAGCTTAAATTAAAGGCAATAAAAAGTCGATCATGTAATTTTAATATCCATTTTGTACATAAAAAGATTCTTCATAATATATTAACATTCATTTCGTGCCCTTAGGAACTTATTTCTTTTTCTATTCTGGGCCCCTTTGAGATATATATTTAATCATCCATAGTCATATATCAATCCCATATATTTAATCGCAAAAATGGATCTTGATACCTATCTTATTAAATCATAAAACGTACTTATATAGCATTGTATTATATATTTATATATTTAAATGTACTTAATGTGAATGGCGATACGAACTATCGAATGTCGGCTATCAGTTAGTTGGTTTTTACTGTCCTCAGATATTACCAAATCAAATAATTTCTTATCAAGAATGTCTAAAGATATTAATCCGACGTCTGCGGGATAGCTCGAGGCACTTGAAATATTTTCATTCGCGCCCTCCGAGGGCAGCAATTTCTCAATTTAAGAGCTTCAGAAAATCCCGCTGTTCAAACAATCAGTCCTAACAAGATATCTACACTTTTTCTCACCCACCGCGACAGATTTCTATTCTCAATTCCAATTATTTTCTCAGTTGGTCTTGTTCAAGGGAAATTTTATTATTTTAAAACCTGGTTTATTCTTGAATTTATCTCTAGTCTGTTCCTGCCTCTTGGAAACTGGCGCCATGATTTCTTAAGCGCTAAACTCAAGTGATATTTTCCATGATTCCGTAACACATTCAGTGGCTAATTTTTAGCCGAAAATCTGTTAACTTTGTGGGCAGTTTTAGACGGATATTTAATTAAAATGCGCAATCGTCTCGTAAAGATTTTAACGTTACTCCGAATTCGGGATTATGTTTTATCGGATAAGTTTCAAAGTTAATAAAGCGTGGTATAAATCAGTTTGGCTTTTCGGCCAGTTGAGTTGTTTTGTCGGCGGCAAGCGAGGTAATTATGAAGAGGAATTGTAGCGAAATACTTATTTAAATACCACTTACCTACCTACTCAACGTGAATAAAAGCGAAAAAAAAGTTTAAAAGAATTCCGTTGCAATATTATGAGCCAGACTTTTTTTTAAATTGCGTCCGTTACCTAACCGGCAGTATGTATTTTGCCAGCGTCATTCGGCGCTCATATCATTCTTTATATAGCGTGTTGATTTTGAGCTTAAAATATTCACCATGTTTTATTCATGGCGAAAGTTTGATAGCTGCTTCTGTTTGAATTTCACCCTATGGGGGTTGTTAAATTTTACTATCGTGTTCGTGGTCCAGTAGTTATATTGGATAGGTCATAAAGGGAGTGAACACAGCATTGTTGAAGATTATGTGACTATCTGTCATTATAAGAACATTATTGACATGTTCGAGTAGTCTGTTTTTCTATCTTTTTTCATTCTTATCTATTACTAGCTGCGCCCCGCGGTGTTACCCGCGATTAAAAAGTATATCCTTTTTGCCGGCATAAAAAGTAGCCTATGTTCTATTCCAGACTATAATCTATCTCTGTGCCAAATTTTATCCAGATCCGTTCAGCCGTTCTGGCATGATTGAGTAACAAACATCCATCCATCCAAACTTTCACATTTATACGTAATATTAGTGTGATAGTTTGATTACTGACATATTTATACTGTTTTTTTTTTAACAGGGACATTCAGACAAGGTGATAATAACCAACGTGCCGAAGGAGCGGCTGTAGATACCTGTGACAAAAAATTTTGATGCCGACCGTGAGCCAGAGCCGATATAATTATGACAACTATGTACATTACCCATACGGTTCATTTTACCTACTTAAGCTCATTTATATAGCTCAGCCTATACTGTTCTCCCATATCAAAAACCATGTAAAAAGCTTAGTATATTGTAACCATTTGACGATTCATAAGTACTGTACTTAGTGGTTTACATGAATAAAAAAATCGTACGTACTATATAAAAATGTTCGACATTCTTTTAAAACGAATTACGCTTTTCCAGTTATTTGTGCGAACCTCAACAAACACAAGAAGGAAAATAAGATCAAAGGACTTCCAACCTAAAGGAGAATAAAATGTTAAAGAAAAAATTGCGGTCGAGGGCTTTTAAGTTTAATTTTTATCTGTGACAACACAGCTGACGCTGACAACACTCGGACGTTGGAGTCGTTTTCTAAAACAGATAATAAAGGTCGCGCCTGGCTTTGTTAATGCGGTTTTAGGACACGCCATTTTCATTTCTTCATGTCACATCCATAATTTTATTTATAATGTGTATTTATTGAATTTAATATTGCTATTAAATCCTTGACTCTGGCAAAATACCCGCTATGTTGCGGGTGAGGCCATATTCATATCCATTTTATTTCATCGCATTTCATTTCGTAAAGAAAGAAGAAGAATTCGGGTTTTTTTTTTCAATATTCAGTTTTTTTTATAAATAAGTAAGGAGTTCTGTTTGTATTTTCTGAAGAACAAAGTTTAAACCGATGAGACAGAATGGAACAGAGGTAAATTTTTAGGGTTATCTAGTGTCTACGAAGAACTTTATATCAGATCATCTCTCCATTCTGGTCTCTCATAGCGTCGCATCTTCTACAGATTCATTCAGAAATGGATGAAATTGGTATAGCCCTATATACACCCTTGTGCTGTCATCTGTTATACGTCTCGAAATCAGCGCACACGCAGCATGTGCACGATGCAGTCTTGACCACACAGGTCGAACTAGATCCAGCCTTTGATTATAAAACCATATACCATGAGTGATCGATTACGCACATTGCCAGTTTTGTATACCTACCATAGTGTAAGGTTTTTTTTTCTTGTACATAATTTGCCAATGGCATTATATCTCAACGCAATAATCAAAAGAGACTACTCAGTCCGTAATAACATTATGCGATGTAATTTTATATACTGGCCTTTGGGTCTTATCTAAAGATCCGAGAAAGCTAAGCAAACAAACAACCAAAATATCCACAGTCGCGGATTAAAAAGGATAAAAATATGAATTTAAAAGCATATTCTTAACAAGTACTTAAGCCTCTTAACGTTGCGCCGGTGGAATAAGAATTTTCTAAGGAATTATCAAGCGGAGAGGGAAAAACAACGCCCTAAATTAATTATGAAGCCCTCCCTGAGCTGTTTTATAAAGTGCTTACAATTTTCGACTTAAAAATATCATAAACTGGCTTAATGGCGTTGTGGTCGTAGCCGTTTGATTTTGTAGGTTGGTTCGCAGGTTGTAAATAGCTGTGTACTATCTAGCGAGCAGTCACGCGAGCCTGTCTTGGGCGCATGCCTCGCTTTTTATCCGCAAAATCATTTACATGCGAAGTTGACATATTACAGCCAGCCGCCGGCGAGGCGAATGATTAACGACGTCATGGTATAATAATATGCTATATATTCTCTTCGGATACTATACTACTGATAAAGAGTTCGTTTATTTTTCTCTTTGACTTTATATTTAGCATGGGCGTTTTAGTAGATTTTTAATAGAGCTATTGAAGTTTAATTTCTTCTTTTTGTGTTCCTTTAAAATTTGGTGCCAATAAAAATGGGACCAATCTGGAAGTATATAATCACAAATGAAAAAACAAAATCCAAATCGGTTAATAAATGACGGAGTTCTGGGGTAACATAAAAACATGTCAAAAACAATCGAATTGAGAACCTCATCCTCTTTTTGAAGTCGGTTGAAAATGGTATAAGATGAAATAATGGCCTCACCCACAAATTAATCACTGAACGAACATATAACCCTACCAACTGACAAATGACATTTCGTGGGGCGTGAGCGCGATGCAAATTCTTGCATTGTTCGATTCCCGAGCGAGTACCTCCACGCTGGCGCATATATTATTTAATGCAACCCGAACACCGAAGTTTATAGCACGTTAACTTAATTTGTAAGTACTTTTGTATTGATGGCTCCCTGAGATATGCTTGTTTGATTATCAACTAATTTAACTAAATCCCTAGTTTTAAAAGAAACGGATTTTCGGACAGATCTTTGTTTGGTGGTCGATTAAATGGGCCTAATTGATATTGCAACAAAAAACACAATCCACGATATATCTGTTCAAAAAAAACTCACTATAATGAAATAATGGTTGGGAAACAAGAAAAAAAACTGAAATGCTTTCCCGTGGATTTATGTTTGGCCATCATTTGTCGGCCTATATGTGGACAGGTCGGCTAATGAAAACTAACAATGCGAGCGAGACAACAATTGGATGCTTTCAAGCTCAAAGTGTAGCGCCATTTTTTTTCTTTGGCATGTCAGATTTTTGCTGTAGTTTGGGTACCTTTTGCTTTACATTTAAGCGCTGGATATTCCTTAAAAAGGTTTTTTTTAATATTAAAAAAAAACTCAAAACTCGTTCCTATTCGAACTTAAAACATTAAGTACATACAGTTAAATTACGTACAAATTATACTTTTACAATGTTGGACCGTAACGGGCACCTGAGTGGACATTCACTTATAATCCCTAAGCTATAACCGGATACATAATTAAAAAAATAAATGGTTTATAATATGACTGAAATGTTGGTTTTCCAATTTATATTTTCCGTTCAACGATTTATATTCAACCTACTCTGTATTAATGAGAACGAAGTGGGTACTCTACTCTCTCTGTATTAAGATACCGCCTTTGTGTAAAGAAGTACCCATTCATCTCCTCAAATGAAGTTGTTTATTCTGAAATGTGAAATTAGATTTCATTTCACATCCATATACGAAATCTGCCCCATTTATTGAATCTGTAGTTATACGAAAGCAATTAATTGCCATTCGCATGTATCTGGCCTAAGGGCCTTTCATAATGTGCTGATTTATCAGCATCACTCATGGCATAAAACATTTTTTGATAGTTATCTTTCATCACATTGTATCATGTCCGTATATAACAAACCCTCAGTATCATTGATACTAATCGGCCGGCCCGGCGATATTGTCATTATTATTATAATTATAGCCAATTAAAAAAATTACATCCCTTTTCAAATTACAAAGTAAGTAGCTAAGCAAGCTACAAAATATATATATCGTACCTACAGTCGCATATTGTGTTAATATCTATCAAAACATCTCCATTGGTGGCAAACAAAAACGTTTTGTTGTATTCTCTGCGCCATTTCATTGTTGTGTTCAGCTTAAGCAATCAAATGCAAAGCAATCAATCTTGAAGCGAAGCGTCGCGACTGCTATACCGTTGAGGGCGTAATTAGACATCAGACCTTGCTCATGCAGACGGGCAATTGAAGGGCATCTTGTGACTAGCATTAGCTTTTGAGGATACCTTGACCTGATACCGAACGCTGTGAAGATGAAGGTCAAAGGTTAAAAGCTCAATTCATGATTCCGTTCTTTATTCGGATGGGTAGTAGTTAAAACATACTTGGTTGTGCGCATTGCTACCATAAGTAAACTCGATTCGAATATTTTACAATATAGTTAGTGAGGCATATGTACAGTAACTGTTTTCAAACGAAATACGGCACTTAATCACATTCTAATTATTCATGATCAGGGCCCCAAGTCTGCTAACACAATCGATTTATAATAAAACAGCAACCGCATAGAAACTGTCACTTTTGACAGATTTCCCTAACAATATCTGTCGAAAGTGACAGTTATTATGCGGTTGCTGTTCGATTATGAATCGATTGTGTTAGCAGACTTGGGGCCCAGTACCTTGATCACAATCCTTGTTACGGGCCGTTTAGGTACCTACGCGTTGTCCAACCCTCTCACATCACAGATTTCATAAATAAGTATAACAGTGACAGCATGTTTTCTCGATCATGTTACGATTACATTAGGAGTTCCTGCTTACGCTACAGGACGTCAAGTGCGAGATTATTCGTAAGCCAAACGTATACTTCATAGTCTATGTATTTAGACACATTGCATGGCGAATCGAATGTTTTAAATACTGCCCGCTAGAGGCGCTGTTAAATTTGCCATACAATGTGTCTAAATACGTTAACTATACAGTTAGTTTAGTTGACGTGCTGATCTTTGAAGTTAGTTGCCGTTGAAGAGTCTTAAAACTTGCAATTCACTAATGATTTAAAATAATCTATACATCTATACATATAAATAAAATTGGAGTGTCTGTTTGTAATATTAAAATAACCGCTTTTTACTAAATGCATTTGGATGTATACACGGTACCTATACCGAAACAACATTTTTTAAAAATTTTGTCTGTCTGTCTGTCTGTCTGTCCGTCTGTCTGTCTGTCTGTCTGTCCGTCTGTCTGTCTGTCTGTCTGTCTGTCTGTCTGTCTGTTTGTTCCGGGTAATCTCTGCAATGGCTGGACCGATTTTGACGGGAATTTCACTGGCAGATAGCTGATGTAACAAGGAGTAACTTAGGCTACTTTTATTTTAGAAAAATAAAATAGGATCTCTCGAAAAAAAATTAAAACCAATGTTGCAGCGCTGCGCCTGATTAAAGTTTGATAGCAACAATCTGCAATGCGTCCCGCGGGATCAGAACGCGAGCAGGCTGTTACCAACGGCTGAGTCTTTGTTAAATACCACGCGGACGAAGTCGCGGGCAACAGCTATTCTATACATATAAATAAAATTGGAGTGTATGTTTGTAATATTAAAATAACGGACGTGGACGAAGTCGCGGGCAACAGCTATCTATTATATTTCTGATGTAGCTCGTCAACACAGACGGCCGCGAAGATCGTTTACTTTTTGATCGTCAGAATATAATCATATTTAAGTTAAACTTATTCAATAGGTGTACGTCGTTGAATTTCAGTTCGTACTTGTACTCCTCGATTGATCTTTTCTACATTCTAGGTACTTTAATTAAATATTGCCGTTCCAGTCGTCCTAAGTAATTAGGTCACAGAAAATTTCGATGAACTTTTGCTAATTAATTTTGTAAGATAAAGTAGACTTACTCAAGTTTAATTGCAAAAAGTTGCATAGATAGAGAAAACGAAAAATATTTTTCAGGGGAAACTGGCGTTCTCCTTTTTCAATGTAGTATTTGTGTTTTTAAGTTTTGCGTTGTCCGTCATGCAGTCAGTTAAGGATTTCATTAAATAGGTAGATAGATAATAGTATAGTCTGCCTAATTTTTATGTTTGCCACACCTGTCACATTTATGCTTCTTGATTTAATTTTATTTTAGTACACATGGAGGACTAGGTTAGTTTCATTTAAAGAGATACCTCACTTACCCGGCTCCAGACTTATCCGGCTCTCGACTTATCCGGCTCTTGACTTATTCAGCATCAAAACAAACTCACATAAAGAGGTCGCCACTTCGCAGGCTAAGGGCGGATCCCAAGAGATCTGTAAACATCTTAACTGGAGTTTGGATTGTGTAAAACTTTTGCCTATTTATCTATGTTTCCTAACATATAATTAAATCTCTATACAAATCCAGTCATTTTAACGTAACGCTATGATTAAAAGGTAATGATTTTGAATTGGCTATTTTTGGTCTGTCAGTCTGTTTGTCAATCATTGCCATGCCAATTGCCATGGTGATATCCAGGTCAACATACAGTATATTTTTGTCCCGGGAAAGACCAGCAGGCCGATTAAGAACGACATATCGACCGATTCGGTTATGATCTCGTACTTTTTTTTTTCATTTTTCCTCGGCGTAACCCTAAATCTAACGTCCACCCGTACGAAGTAGCATACAGGAGACACTGTGGCAATAAAATTAAAATTTTAAAACAAATTACTTAAGTAAAGTATAAAATTGCGTTCGGGGCGAGCGGAGCTAGAGCATAGTCGACTTGACTATAAACTCGCGTAACAGCACTTCCATAAATTTGTCTCCGGAGATGGTAGTGAAGAAACAATAGAGAATTAGATGTATGAAGTGAAAACAAGCGATTCGTCTCTAGTCAACATGTGAATTATTAGTTTTTACCTAACAAGCTGCGCCCCGCGGTGTTACCTGCGATTAAAAAGTATGTCCTTTTTACCGGGATAAAAAGTAGCCTATGTGCTATTCCAGACTATAATCTATCTTTGTGCCAAATTTCATCCAGATCCGTTCAGCCGTTCTGGCGTGATTGAGTAACAAACATCCATCCATCCAAACTTTCTCATTTATAATATTAGTGTGATAGTATGTTAGTTGCAAAATGTAAGGAGTCATTTTTTTCTTATAAAATGTGACTTTTATGAAAGGTCATTATTACAAGAGACTGCTGAACAAGGGTGTCGTTATATAGAAAGTGTATACCACAAAATAATTATATTAATGGAAGTGCAAATTATTATTCGTGGGCATGTTTCAAAATGTGCTGACATCTTATTTGACAGATGGATAATGCAAATTATGGACGTTTGGCCGTTTGGCCGTTTAGTTGGTCTCACTAAAAAAATACCAATTTCCACATGTAGTTCTTACAAAAAAGCAATGTAAATCAAGTCTATTTCGGACCTAATGAGCAAGGATCCCTAAGTCGTCCTACCACTATACTTTATATAGACATGCTACCCAATCTCTTATTAATCTTGTGCTCGAGCCTGGTGGAGTAATTTGTCACATGAAGACATATTTATGGGTACAAGGGTTACCGCATGAACGATAATAACGAACCCGGCGGATTGCGTCAGTTTCTTTATTAGTACGTAGGTACTATCGGCGAGCTGACCACTTAAGAAAATGTTTGTTGGAACGGTACAGCCACAGAACCGTAGCAAACAATACGCTAGAGCTAAATACGTCATTCAAAAATGACCTTAATGGCAGGAAAATGTGTTATTGGCGGAGCTATTGTTGAAATAATAACTCGATTAAGTCTCTTGTTTTTTTCTCGGTAAAATTTTACCGTACATACAAATTTAAAACAACATGAGGAAGTTATTTGGGAGGGTTGATAGGAATATTTGTTGCCTACGAGCGTACGGTAATTGCCGTATACGTACCTTCACGATGGGTGTGGGGTACAGAAGCCAGTATCAAATTAAAATATAAATTTGGCTGCTTCATAATGTAGAGAGTTGTTGAAAGTTTCGTAGCGATTTTTATATTACAGAAGTTGTTTGAAATTATTCAGCTAATTCAGAATTATGTGAAACTGAAATGGGGGAGCGAGGCGGAGCAGGCTAGGCCATTTTCGTATAACAAATTTGTTGATATGTGCATGAATACGCTACGCAATGTAAACGCCGTTTTGTAAACGAGTTCGGGTCATACAGCGTCTGAATAACGTACAAAACAAACAAAACACCCATTTGCGGCGTTTAATATTCATTGTCCATATTTTATAACAAGGGTCGCGCCTTCTGCAAAATATTATCAATTAATATGCACAATGGAACAATAAATGGTTCAATATACAATGGTATATTTTAGAAATGAGCATTTGGAAAAGACAATTATTGATAAATAAGATGTTTTTTAATTTTGTATTATTATACTTAACTTGTCGAACATACCTTAACATTAGTTAATCAGTACGTCAAGTGCGAAGACTATTCGTAAGCCTACCGTATACTTTATAGTCTAACGTATTTAGACATTTAGAGAATTGAAAGATTTAAACCGTCCGCTAGAGGCGCATTTAATATTTCATACAATATGTCTAAATACGGTAGACTATAAAGTATACAGTTAGCTCTCACTTGACGTGCTGTACCTTATCTGACAATCTGTGACCAATGCCTTGTGTTGTACAACTCATATGTCACTCTTATATTACTGCAACACAGAGATAAGAGTCACAATAGAGGGCGAGATATTTTACCGGGCACGGTCTCCATATATTACATATACAATATATATATCAAATATTTGGTCAGAAAACTTTAATCAAAAACAAATCTCTGAAATAACTAATCTTGTGAATTATTAATATTAGTTTGGGAAACTCGTTATGAACTTATGAATTACTTGAATATTAATAAAATTGTTTTCAAGCAGATTATTATAGTATCAACATAATTTAACAACATGTGTACCTATAGGTATTCATAATGAATAGCAGTTAACCAATAATTACTTTAATTGAAGGATGGTAGCTTTCTTGATAAATTAAGCTTTATGATGTCAAAGTAGCGTGTGTGCGCTTTTTTGTAATAAACCTGGTTGTTAAAAAAAAATACAAGCCCGCTGAGTTTCTCGCCGGTTGAAATGACAATTGGTAAGTGCCCTCGTAGGCCTATACGAAATAAATGATTGAACTGTGACTTTGACTCGGCCAACCTCAATTTTCAATTTAATTCTTAACAAACAAAAAACCGTCGTTGCTTAGGGTCCTAACCAATGACCGTTTTATGCTTCTTAAGAACTTGAACCCATCAATTTATAGAATGATTTCGCTCACTATAGATACAAACACTATTTGTACCTTAAGTATGAAGCATTTTCCTAGATGATATAACTTGCCTCTTAACTCAAAAAGTAACAAAGCACTCAATATAGAAATTTCTCTTTAATAAGAGTACGTAAAAAAAATGTAGAGAACAATAGCGTACAAGAGAATTTATTGCTGTTGTTAACGCTACAGCTCTGTTGTAATGGACTACAGGTGTTCATGCCCTAAAACCACTTTATTGCTAGTAAGAGTCCTACAAAACAGTTTGATTTATTATTTTTAATCTTGCTAGAGTGGTACTACTGATACCGCGATTAGGAAGCAGTGCCTCATATCTAGTATCGCGGTCAGTAGCTTTGCTTTGACCACTCTATAACGCTAATAGGACCACTCTATAACGCTAATAGGACCACTCTATAACGCTATTCCTATTGTCACACTGGGTGATCACTATATATTGCTAGTATTTCTGTCTTTATCATACCTACTATGATTGAACACCATCACGCCTGTAGCCGCCTAAGGGGTAAGCAGAGGTGCACTGCAGTACACCAATGGTAGTTAGTTCCAATTGTGTAGGGGGCGCCTTTATTGCCAAAATACCGGGCACGCCTCTTAATCTAAGGAGGATTTAGATCATACTTGACCACGCTGGCCCAGTGTGGTTTGATGAACTTTACACTACACGACAGTAGACTTGCAGGTTTCCTCACGATCTTTAACATACTACAATATAAAATATGTTTAAAAAAAAATAAGATGACTTTGTGAGCGGATAATATTGCTTTCTATTCGCATAATCGACAACGCTAGTTGGATGAAGCAATCCAATTCGTTCCAGTGTACCTAGCCATAGTAAATATTTCCAAAGAGGCAGTAAAAATGTTACGTTCTCTTAAACCTCGTTAAAACTCCATAAAAACTTTAACCACACTGAAGTCTGACAACTGTGATTGCATCAATATGTGCTGCTTTAATATTCATTATAAAACTTCTAAGTATACGTAACTACGAGATTTTTTTTATACTCAAATTCTTGTAGTTGAGTTCATTTGCCGTTGAATTATGTTTGTAAACTTTTAACATTTGTCAGTTTTCTTAAAGGTCGAGTGGGATACATTTATAAAACTTACAAATTAGTGATAATATAACTTCACTATCTTCTCTGTGATTCTGACTGGTAGTTGTAACTATAGTATATATGTATAGTGAATATTAAATGTAGCGGAATTATAAATTTGAAACGAATTACGACAATTAAATGCGGCATTCGGCGATATTTGCATAGTGACACCACCGCAGAGCACCCCAATTTTAACACCAGAATACATAATTAAACTCTACCTAGCCCATCGGAGAATTTTGTTGCGATAGTCTACCTTTAAGACTTCTCACAAAACTCATTTAATCTCCCATAGAAAAATCGCTTGGCTTTATCATTTATACGTAACTATTTCCTCCACGGACCATAATAAATGCCTATGATATATTATGAACGCAACCCTTTGGTAATTTTCTCAAAGAAATCCATCTATGTATCATGAATTACTAATGTCCTCTGATTCGGAACACCTTGTATCGACAGATAATACAACTTCGAAGCCAATTGGTCTGAAACTATGGAAGAATTTTTTTTTTCCGGAAAAAGGAAGATCTTCCAGCAGACAGCCAGGTGGTATGCCTGGCGGAGCGGCCGCTATTCCCCGAAGGTTTCGGGGCCTTGTATATATGTTACGTGCTCCGAAAACTCTCATAGCGCGTTTCAGGATTGTTTGGAACCTCGTCATTTGTTCTATATGCCACCTGCAGCGCCATCTGTGTAGCTTGTGGCGAGGTTGAAGAGGTCGCTACAATATAATCACAAGCGGACGATATGTGCCGTGTTGCGGAGATTGGATCGCAAACCAATTTTATTTGTAGAAGATAACATAATGGATATTTACGGTCCTTTAGAGTTGTATCTGATTAGAAAACAGTTGTTATTATATGTGGGGAAAGCAAGAACTTCCAATGTAATTGTCGAGAACGTAACGTCATCGAGTAGCTAACTAAACTGACGAAAAATTATCAACGTTCAGTGTAACTTTTAAACTTATCCACACAAAAAGTTCAGTTCTTATCACGTCATGATAGAAAAACCGCATAATCCAATAGTGGTTATGAAAAATCTCTAAACCTTAACATGAAACTAATTTACATATAACTAGGTATTACTGTCAATACGAATATCCGTAGGTAAACGTTTCTGTATGAAACTACATAATGTATGAAGGCTACCATACATTACTTCTACGGGTCCTATACAGCTATATTTCATTGTTATCATATCGCAAGGGAAGAGTAATGGCTCCCATCCGTCTAGGGCTTCACCGTTGTCTCACGTTTGTTCATGATGTACGTCCCAACTTGAATTATGGGGCTGGACACAAACCCTTATTTTATCCGTGTTCACAAAATAGGTTTAAGGTAGTTTGAGGATCACGATGTATAGGGTCAATATTGTATCGTATAAGCTCCATCTATATATATATATATATAGTGTTAGTTACACTATTTTAACTCTAGAACGAGTTGACTGATTTTTATCTTTATTTTTTTTAATTTTTCTCCGCCCCAAATAGGAGAGGCGGTATGAAGATCGCCGGGACAGCTATACACATAACAAAAAGGAACATATGTTCATATTGCCTTAGATATTAACTGATTGCGTGCTGATCCGTTGAACGCGATTGCGTGCGTGCTAAGGAAAAAAATGCTTAGCGAATCTTTTCCAGCAGGATTTTCGTCCATTACCTAGCCGCAAATAGTTCTAAACTTGGGCTACAATCCAAGATAGTTAGGCGCAGTGAGGGCGCGACGTACAAGCGACTTAGCTCAAACATTAGTACAGTAATTGGGGTCATCAAACAACTAATGTTTCATGCCGCGACAGATGTCAAGTATCGTTACAGAACACTGAGCAGATGCAGAACACTGAGCAGAGCAGGCATGGATTCCTCCGAACATCATTTTCCACGACGAAACATTTGGCCGCTTAAACTTACATAATACCAGCCTTTTTAAAGTCCCACTTTTGGGCACGGGCCTCAATGGTGGAGTTCAGACATGTAGGTTTCCTCACGATGTTTTCCTTCACCGTTTAGCATGTGACAATCGTGGTTGAAAATGAGATTCGCATATGAAATCCAGAAATCTCAGAGGTGCGACCCGGGGTTTGAACCTGCGATCCTCGTTACCAAGGCAAGCGTTCTACGAACTTGGCTATCACTGCTCTTTTAAAGCGAGTTACATGTATAATCCTAAATCATATTGTAACCGTTCCAAGGAAATTGCTAAAAATATACGAAATAACAACTCCATACATAACGATCTGTTATAAAATATGAAGCTTGGAACCAATCCAAGTGGCGGCCATTTTAAATGACATTAAAGTAATACAACCCGAAAGAAATATAAGCAATTTACTGTAATGTGAGAATTGCTAGAACTAGGACGGCGGTGAAGAAATTTATGTTTTTTATACGAAATTCACGAGCTAGTAAGTTATTATTTTTTGGAACCTTCAAGATCATTCTACTATTCTAATAAGTATTTATGAAATTTAAAAAAAACGTGCCATTCTGTCATTAAAATATAATATAATTATCACAGATCACAACTACATAATCATTATGTAAAGTGAGAATTTCGGTACTTTGATTTAAAAAAGCCGGTGGAAGCCGGTGGATGCGAGTGGCGGAGGACCGTGACGTGTGGACATCATTGGGGGAAGCCTATGTCCAGCAGTGGACGTCTTTCGGCTGATAGATAGATAGATATATATAAAAAAAACAGCTTTGTTCTCAACAGCGACGATTGTGATTTTTGCGCGAACCGTTTGTTTTTAATTGTCATATTAATTGCGCTAAAGAAGCACAGGTTCAAAGTTAGTATATACTTTCTGTATCAGCTTCTACACATTTATTTATACCTATAGCGTAACAAGTGCTAAAAGTCATTTCTATTTTCACCATCTCGCTGGCTTAAGCCGCTGTTTAAGTATCAAAGTCCACAAGTACAAGTGGGTTCCGTCTGTGTTGTAATCCCCGGGATTACCGCGCAGCAAATGACAAAACTTGCCGTCCCCTCTGTCGCGCCCTGAATGTTCATAATACTTATGACAAACTTGATCATTGCGTAATATTATTATTGGCACGTGTGACTTTTACTTGGATATTGTAGCTTCCTAGACAGAATTTATATAAATGTTAGGAATGTGTGATACTCAATAATTTGTGACTATTTCTTTTAAATAACAGCGTATTATTGATTTTTTTCAACAAGATTGGCCTCGTTTTTTTCAATAAAGCTTTCATTGTCATTACGGCTAGCTGCAGGTATTTACTTAATAATTATGGACGGTGCGGTGAAGCATGCTTTCTTTTGTTTTTTGTCTACGCTCTTATTTTTATATAATATATAGTAAAGTTGAATAAATTATAGTACAATTCTATATAATGTAGTAGGGATGGCAACCCTAGACCCCGTACACAATTGTATCAAGAACATGCCCGGGCCGCGGCGAACTGCACCAATATTATTTCACCTCTCACAGCCGTTGGATAACTTTGCTAATATTTACTTGAGTCTGCCATATCAAGTATTATTAAATTAATATTATACACATACTGGCTGGCTTATTTAGCGAAACATAAAACAGGCATGATATAAGCTTATTTATATATAATGTTTGTTTGATTGTTGACTGTTTTTTAATATTATTATTTTATTTAAAGAATGAATGTTTCATTTTTTAGAACTTTTTAGGTTGCGTCAAATATGTATGTTTGTTTATCATAGGTATAATTTAAATGTCCGTTAAATTCCACATTATCGTTTTGTTAATTGAAACCTTGTACTACGTATAGTACATGTTTCATGTGTGACATCGCCAAAACTGGGGCATACAATACAATTTTAGTATCAAATATGTTATGAGTTTCATAGTATGGTTATTAAGATGAAATTCCAAAAATAAACATTTTTTTAACAAAACAAACCGTGTAAAAAGCTAAACTAAATAATCCATTCTAAAAATCTAATTTATCAAAATAAACAAATGTTGGATCTGGAATGTTCAATCTGGAAGTATATCTTTTCAAGTAAAAAAATATATTTTCCAAATCGTTTTAATAATGCGGAGTCACGAACATAAAAAAATACAATCGAATTGAAACCCTCCCCATTTTTTTAAGTCGGTTAAAAAACTAAATTGTTACAATTTAAAATTAAATAAAGTATTAAAACAAAATACCAAAACCACATACCTACTAAGTGCATGATACATAGTTACAGGTGAGTGTTCTCCTAAAAAACACATTTATTGTATGCATGAACGGGATTGGTATTATAACTTATTCGTGGACTTTGCATATAGGTACCTACTCAAGACAGACGCTGAGGAAGGCCTCCACCAACATAGTTGAAAGTTGCTAAACAATAAGAACTCAAGAATCCTGTTAATCCTTTACCAAAGAAATATCTTTAAAATCTTCCTCTTATTTATATCACCACTTTAGTTCGTGTAATCCATAACATATACAAACAGTTTATCCCATCCAGTGTCGCGTCGAATAGATGCACTCATGCATCAAGCTTCGAGCGAGATGCTCTGCACTCGAAGATAACAGTGTATTTTCCACATTATTTAAAGTGTAAATACCAGTGAACATCCATCTATTGGATAAGATCGTACACACACTGTAGTGAGTGCACATAAAATATAGGGTGTACTGTTGATGAGAAAAGTCGATAACAAAAGGTCGAATTGAAAGTGTAAACTCGCTTCATCGTACTTCGCAACTTTTGAGCAATAGCTGTGTACTGACCAATTAAGCAGACCTTGCGATGCTGGCTAGGTGATGTTGACGCTTGGTCAGTGCTTGCTTCAACTGAGGCAAATACCCATGATGCTTGCCCAGCCGCTGTCATATGCCGCTCTGCTAATGCGCTGCTTGCCCGACTTTTCAATGTCAATTTCGCACAAGAATATTGGCATATATTGGTCAAAGATCTTGCTAGGTCTGGCCAAGGCGGTTGATGATCGTATCGTATTAAATTTCAGTGGGAGATACCTATAGTTCTCTCTCACCTATTCCTTGTTTATTTGTGTAATCTACGTCTAAAGAGTGTGCATTATCTTCTGTCTCGTTCAAAAGCTCTTTAGCTCTCTCTTCAGAGTATAATAAAAAGTTAGCCAACAATGTTTATCCTCAACAGAATCCCACTATAAAATTCACGATTTCATTAAGTTGGGTTTGTCAGTCAGTAGAAGTTTACGAGAAAAATTCGCACACAATCTCGTGAATCTCCAAGATAATTGAAATATGAGACGAAATGGCGACAGAAATGCGAAAAAAATCCTACATAATCTTCAATAATTTTATTTCACTGTTAATTTTACTATATGGTGTTTCCAATATGAGGGCGAGGGTGGGTGACTATAATAATTTACAACCATAAAATAAAGACATGAAATATATAAATTTTGTTGGTATTTCTTGTAGTAACATGATTTATAATATACGTTGTTTCATTTGGTATCCGATAAAGACTAACCTTATTTCGGTTTTCCTTTATCTATCATATTTATTTTGTCAATAGGAAGTCATGCGTACATCATCCTTGCGAATATAGGATAAGATTTATATTGTGATGAAACAGAATTCCCTTTTGCTTTGAAACTTCCAACTGAAAGGGAAATCTTCAACATAGAAATCAGCACTATTCCCACGGGAAATTCAATATCAGCCGTTCAAAGAGCCGACCAAAGTTAGCTTAGTTTTCGGGACAGGGTCGTTGTTTGTACTATTCGATGATGTTGAGATTAATATAAATATTATATGATTGTTGCCTATTTTACGATTCTGGGACTCTGGATTCTGGGGCTTTCTCGCCGGCCATTGGTTTTTAAGTTTTTCAATGATATTGTGAAGCAATATGCCTTAGAATACAATTTTGAGTGGACACAAAAAAAACTAAAAAATAAAAAATCATCGAAACGAAAAATCTACGCGTACCTTCCCTAGATATTTGATTAATTCTCTCAATTCCACATGGATACCATTATCAGAACTAGATTTTGATAAAAATGGGACCAATCTGGAAATATATCCTTCAAATACAAACATATTTTTCCACATCGGCAAATAACTTACGGAGTTCTGAGCTAAGACACATAAAAAACCTTCACGTTTCTTTTGAAATCGGTTAAAAAGTCTATATCTATTTGGTTACTAATACCTATTCGGTTACGCTTCTACTCTTTTCAAAATCACATATCCAATGTTTTTGTTGACGTTGGTAAGTTGCTACTACACCTTTGTACTAAACTACACGTGAGATGGTTATAAAATGGCACCCATTTACATAATCTACCATTGGGACCGTTGGACGCGCAATTACTACAAGCGGACGCGACTTACCACAACGGCCTTGCATTATATCGTACAACAAAAGACTTAATTAAGTCTTCATACACAACCCCCGAGCTAAGCTTTTGTGTAATTAGCCAAAAGTGAAGTTTGTACACGAGTTTGTTGAATTAAATTTATGGCTATTTAACTCCCGTGTCAGGTTTCGTTTGCTCTTATTTGGCGGTCTGTGTATATCACGATTAGAAAAGCTGAATTAAATTTCGCGTTTTTGTACCCTTTTTAATTTTTTTGTTAACGCTGTGAAATGCATTCAAGCATACCGTTCATGCCCGGAGGGAGGGGGGGCAAGAGGGTAGGTACCTTTTTGATAGACTTCTAACTAACTACTAACGAAAACGAAACTAACTAGCTCTTATATCAAAATGACGTCTATAAACCGTGGTAAGAATCAAAATGGAAATGGAATGTGATAATGCTAAACCAATTTATCCCGCACTTCACAAGTGTACATAAACACCCTAACATCGTAGTGAGTATGCATATATGGTATGACGTCACGAACTGGGACAATTACGAACCTACAAAGGATCTCTGATATAAAATTTAAAAGAACCCGTCACACGCGCCCATTACCCATATCACCTCCCCACGTTAAAAATAAAGTAAGCAGGCAATTATCCCTTGATCACCTATAAATCTGTTCATGAAAAGGGTCTACTAGGTATATGCCGTGGAATGAGGGGCGGCTATTGTTATTTTTTACCCCCGATCCAATTATAGTCTGTACACATGACGTCAGCGGTGGTCTTTACAACCTTATTATCTCAAGGGCGTCAAATGAAAATAAAACAGTTTTATATAAGATCCTGCATCTCGTTGTTAAAGTTTTGATGTGGAATTTAAAAGCGAGACAAAATATGTTACATACACAACAACAGATTACACAATATGCGTTCGATCTACATTAACATTGCTTAGTATTCATGCTAAAAAACCATAAATTAAAAATAAATACTGTTTGTCTGTGGTCAACCGGAATCTATAGGTGGTCTGTGGTTCCTGCTCCGGGACTCCCCAAAACATGGAGAATTGTCAATCATTTTTTTATGTTAATCTATAATATGTCATAGACACATCGCGAGCACGAGCAAGACCGCAATACGTATAACAGTTTGAGTTTATAGCTAATTGTGTTAATTCTATTTGTAAACGAAATAAATGTGACTAAAGTACCCTAAAACAAACGTGTCTCACATGTTTTTTATTACCACTGTATTAACCGCCATCACACGACACGATCTTACATATGCGATCAGATTGTGTAATTCTTTTTACACCAGTTACGCGGCCGACATTAGTTCACTCTCTCGGTTCCTATTTTTACATGCGCGCTCTTTCCCTCATGAAAGCTGATTCACACGGTAAAGAGCGCAAAGGCAGCTAAATGACTTAGCAGAAACGCATCGTAAATTCGTAGCTTTGCTACGCCGTAACCCCTGTTACGATGTGTTATACATATTTTGAGGACCCCAGCTTAAGTGCGTGTATAATATGCCGTTTTGCTACGGACAAAAAATATTATAACAATTTTGCACCCTAACTGGACTTAAATAAAGCTCCTACTTTGGAATATAACGACGCTATAGCCCGACGAGTGGATATTCTTGAGAACCGTCATAATGAAATTTATTTCGTAATTTTCTCTCTGCAATAAAAAAGGTCGCAGTTAGGTACGAGTGTTTACGTGAGATGTTAATTTTCTTCCCGGCGGGGTTTCTCTCGATCATGGTTGACATTAAATATTCATGATTTTTTTCTGCAATAAATACTCCGAGTTATAAGGTACCAACAAAGATAACAATGCGTTTAGTGTATTCCATAGGGCCTCAATCATAAGGCTTGGTATTGAAAATATAACAAGATATTACCTACAAATGTACTTTCTAAAGATTGAACGGGTGCCTTAAATTGTTGAGACTAGAGATAGGCAGCATTCTGCGGACGATGGGATAAAAGTATACATTTTATAATACAGTTGTAGGGTAAATGAGGTTTATACACTTCTTTTTCCATTGTTATAAAGTATAAAATAAGTTATTATAGCCCTAATCTTTCGTTCGGGACGGTGTCTCTACTACGATATGGCTAAGTATATCGGAGGGCAATTCATCAATCATAGCATGTGTGACGGTCGCCGTCCCTTGTGCTAATGGCGGTCCTTAAAGTGTTGGGAGCTTTCCTCAAATCTCAAGGGATTCGTTAAACCCTACGAGGTAATGGTCACTTGGTATTTTTGCGAGGAAATTCCACTTAGGGCTTTTTATACGCATCTCTATTTAATCTGTATTATTAAATTGATTTGTCAGACCTTTACCCAAATTAAGTTAATTAAGTTTTATTATTATTCGTGATATGGAACTAAATAAATTAAGAAAAATAATAAGTTATGCCGATATTTATGCCATTAGAAAATCTTACATTTTGTCAACGTTGTTTAGCCTTACCTATGCACCTTATTAGTTTATATCATCATAGTTTAATGTTAGCTGTACGCGTAATACTAATAGAACGAGGCCTGTATAAGTGTATATACCATTAATCTACATAAATAGACAACTGGAAGTAATACAACATCTAACATGAACTAAAATACTCTTACAAAAGTGACAAGTAAGAATTCGGCATGCCAGCATGTTTACCAATAAACAAAACGCCATTACGCTATTGTTGGCTAGGGTACGTCTGATAAGGGTGTGATCCCGTTTGTAAGATCAACATTGCTGTCCCCATAGGAGACGACACAAATAATTTTGCGACTGTTTTTTTTGTGTAAACACAAAACACTACACAAAGTAAACAAGAATGAATTGAAAAGGAAACTTTCGCCTTGAGAAGAATAAAGAAAAATGGAACTCATTCTGTAGTGTAGTAAGTAACCCAAGGTAGTGCATTGGTGTGGCATATGTGCTCCAATGCTCGCACCAGGCCAAAAGCGTATTAAATAAGGATCATTTTTGTAGAAACACTGACACAAAACCAGTACGAATCTATGTGGTTCTCCCGCTAGCAATACCTAACCTCATAATCGAAGCATAAATAAATTAACTTAAACCAAAATTATATACAAGAACACAACACACACAGTTTCCATATTCGACACACCTCGGATAATCGACAATCTGTCAATGCCTAATCGTAATTCTTTCTACAGAATTGGCAAAAAAATTACCATCGACACAATAAAATAAGGACAAAACATACTCTCAGTAGCGTGAACAAGTGACATAAGATAACTATCTACATTTTTTTATATACCTACATACAATAATATGATACATCCACACTAAAGCAGGGCCCAAAGTCTGTTAACACAATCGATTCATAATCGAACAGCAACCGCATAGTAACTGTCACTTTTGACAGATATTGTATGGGATATCTCTCAAAAGTGACAGTTACTATGCGGTTGCTGTTCGATTATGTATCGATTGTGTTAGCAGACTTGGGGTCCAGTAGAGAGACACAAAGACACCCACATGTTAGTATATATCCGATCTTATGTACGCTAAAATAGACTCGGCAAGTATCTCGCCAGACGTAGCAAATGGTTTGGAATATCAGCCCTAATAAATTAGACGGTGAAAGGGATTCGCGTCAACATATCCAATGTGATCTTCTATTTATTAGCTTCACATGGTTCCAACAATCAAACGCCGGCATTTCGTTAAGTAACCCTACTGAATGAGTATGTTGTTTATTAACTACTACCTTTGCCAGTGACGTACATATGTATAGAGTTGATATATTAATGGCTATCACATAATACAAAGTAATTTACACATATTAAGGTACTCAAAATTAATATTTTGTGACACGATAAAATGGCAATAAAAACAAAACTTTAAAAAGAAAAGGCCGCTGAGTTTTTATCGGATCATCTCAGTTGAGGTTGCGTTCCATAACAGTTATACAGTTTAAACAAAAAAAGCAATATGCCTTCATACTATTTTAAAATAATTAATCATTAGACTTTGATAAACATCTTGCTCATTTGCCGAAATAGGCCAGAAGCGACGCATTTCAATTCAATCTCATGCTATTTGCTTTGTTAAAAATATTGATGGCAATATTTGAACACAAAATATTTTATTCTTAGATTAGGTCAAACATTAATTTGACTTTAGATTTCGACATGATATAACATAAGTAACTTTCTTGTTTTAAACATGTATACGAGAACTCCACCGACCCGCGCAGCAATCATAGTGAAATAGGACTTATCTCACTGTGGTTAAACCTGATTTTGCATTGAAAAATACTGCTCTAGTATGAGAATTATTCGCAAAGACCTCCAGACGATACATTAGTCACAATATTTAAAAAGGCAAGCCGGTCGTCATTCTTCGGGAAACTTTCATAAAACACCTTTACGCCTGTAATCTCCGAAGGGGGATGCAGACGTGTACTTAGGTGCAGAAACGATTTCACCGATAGTCATGACTTCTAATATAATAGGCGTGGTGGACTATGGCCTAACCCCCCCGCATTAGGGGAAGGCCCGTGTCCAGCAGTGGGACATTAAAAAGACCTGGTATTATTATTATCTATACAAATAAATAAAATTGGAGTGTCGGTTTGTAATATTAAAATAACCGCAAGTGCATTTGGATGTATGCACGGTACATATATCAAAACAACATTTTTTGTCTCAAAGTCAAATCATTTATTTCGTATAGGCCTACGGGGGCACTTACAAATTGTCATTACATTTTTTTTCTTAAGTCTACAACCGGATCGGAACGCGACCTCAACTAGAAGATCCGGCAAGAAACTCAGCAGGCTTGTCTTTTTTTTTGAAATTCATTATTTCTGTCTGTTTGTTTCGGCTAATCTCTGAAATGGCTAGACCGGATTTGGACGAGACTTTCACTGGCAAGTAGCTGATGTAACAAGGAGTAACTGGAGGCTACTTTTATTTTAGAAAAACTTTTTTTGTTAAATACCACACCACCGAAGACGCGGGTACGAGCATGGGGCTATTATACCAGGTACCATCTTCCTTCATGAGAGCTCCCTCACTACTGATGCTGATGAAAAATTTTACATAGGGTATTTAATGTTAGTCACAGCTAAGCCAATTAAGTCAGTAGTACGAGAGAGCAGTAGTAGAGAGTATGGTAGTATGAACGAATAAGCCTCCCACAATTGGGTATCAGTCGCAAGTTGCATCAAGTCGCGGCTTATTGGCGACGCGGCGCTGGATATACCATTGGAAATTGACACTGGATCCGACGATCCGAGCGAATGCAGTTGGGATAGCTATTACATATATTCAGCATGCAAATCCTTATATACATTTTATGATCAAGGTATTATGTAATTTGGTATAAAGAAAAGTGAAGTAATATTGTTCAATCGTCGTTATCACATCAAAAGGAAAGTTCTTTGAGTCAGGCGGGTGGTATGCCTGACGGGCGGCCGCTATGCCCCAACGGTTATAGCCGGGATCTTCTATATATGTTACGTGCTCCGAAAACTCTCATAGTGTGTTTCAGGATTGTATTGAGAATTTTTAACTATTCTGAATGCGTCTGCAGCGCCATCTGTGTAGCTTGTGGCGCGGTTGATGAGGTCGCTAAAGTAGTTTAGGAGTAAAACCTTTACTTCTAAATTACTGTAGTGTTTAAACTTCATTCTCCAGTCTCAAAACGTTTAATCTCCATTTCATGAATAGATAACTGTTGTAGATTAAAAAAAAACGTTTTTTAATATATGGAATTCTAGAATCTGTGCGTCAAGTGCGAGTTTTTCTCTAAGGTAAAATCGTATACTTTTTAGTCTACGCATTTAGACACTTTGTATGGAGAATTGAACAGCGCCTCTTGTGGATGGTATTTAAAACATTCGATTCTCCATATAAAATGTCTAAATAAATATATTATTAAACTATACGGTTAGCTAAGGAATAATATCGCACTTGAGGTACAGAATAATATTGTACTAGGTAATTGAACGGGCCGAGTAGAATGCCTTCGACACGATAGGAAATCGAATAATTTATAAAGCCTACAACTTAACATTGAATAGTTTATAGCATTTTCTATACAAAATCCAATTTCTCGGTGTAACATTTTATCGGATTTATTTTCGCGTTGGGAGCAAGATTGATGACATCGCTACATCGCCTAGACGGTTGGGAACAACTGAATCGAAATTGTCAATCGCTGGCGAAATATCTGTCGTATTATTTTACCTGCCGACAGGCTTATTGGTCTCGCTCCCACTCAACCTTAAGTTATAATGCTAAACTAACCAACTTCATTATTATTCCTAAAGGTATGTTGATTACATTTTAATGTATTTTTTATTATCTATTCTGTACATTGATCTACTCATTGGTTCATCTTCTTTTTTTAGGTTGGCAATCAGCTACAAGCACTACAGCCATTTTTCCAGTGTCGAGTAAATCTTGATAATTTTTATTGAAAAGCTTGATATTTTTTATTGAATTATATGTATTCCTGATGATAATGATAATGTAGATGACGATTATGGTGATGAAATGGATCTCCTACGCCTATCAATAAAGCTGAATGTGGATACTTTACTGAAAATTTACAGGACAACTTGGGAGAATTTGAAAAGTCAAGTTATAACTATTGTATTTCAATTTCCTTCACTAGTGCACGTTTATGAAAACACAATGGTTAATATCATTCACACACTTTTGGAAAATAAATCAAAATTGCCAACTTCATGGTTCGACTTCCCGCCAAAAAGCCTAGGTCCTCATTAGTTCTGTGCCAAAGAGAATATATTCTGAAAATTCATAATAATGTTGACAACTTTTCCAGCGAATGTGGTCCTTAAAAAATAACTATCAAGTACTGGCCGGCCAGATTTTCGAACTGTTTTAAAATACTCGTTGCACTCCATCAGTTGAAAGTTAATTAATCCGATACGGATCAGACGAGTAGCCTCCGAAGCTTCATTCAATCGACGGCTTCTGTCGGTAAATATCCCCCGGCCGTGCCGTTTGTGTAACCCACAGATATATGAGAGGAGATATGTTATGAAAGCGGTGAGCTTGCGCTCACCTTTAGCCAAAATTACGCTAACATAGAGTTTTCGCCGTCAGTCGACTGCAACTGCACGTCGGTATCGGAGCTCTAACTTTTTTTTAAAATGCCGTGTTATTCCGTGGTTGTGTGCAAAAATACTAGCAGCAAAGTGAACTACGCGAAAGATGGAATCTCATTTCACCAGCCAGTGTTAAGTATTTTATTTATTCGTCTTTAAAATCATTAAAAACAACAAATCAAAAAATATTTAATGCCTTTATTATGTTATTTTAGGTTTCATGTAGCACAACGACTTTTTTATTTTTGTACAAAATACATGGCTCTTTAAGTACCACCTATGTTCGCTACTGAGTGAATGTACGAGGCAATGTATAGATCGTCTAACGATACTTTGAATAAACTGGTGCGTCGCGTGGTACGGCCGCTGTATACGGCGACGACGCAGCACGCACCGAGGAGACTTCGTATTGGTTGGTTTTAGCGAGTGGTTGGGAACAAAACGGAGACAGCGAGTTCGCATACATTTTGAACCGCACGGCATATCTCTCGTGATCTGTGGTGTAACCTATTCACATATTGATATATTCTGTGAATCTTTTTGCTTGTTGTATTTTTTTTGTTTCGTCTTTTGGCTATAGATTATATCAGAAAATATTATGAGACTTATTATATACAACGGAAAATGGATTAATCATGCTACACAACTCTTGAATAAATCCTAAAATTAGTCCAAATAATTAGACCGCACAGTGCCGGAGATATTTTTAGGGCTTTTTGTTCAAAAATAAACGTGAATGCGTTTTTGTACGAAATTCTTGAATGTCTAACCATTCAAATCAAATTGATTGTTAGCATGTCGAAAAACATTCCTGGAACATGGCCTAGTTGGAGATTAATTAGGTGTTATACTCCCAAGTTGTTTATGTTACGTCATAGACCTTTTATTTACGTCATCTTAAAATATGCCTACGTACATGACTGATTTCTCGTAAGTCCGATACCTATAGAAAAATCGTGTTACGACTGAGTGGGTTAAAAGTTAAAATTCATAGAAAATGTGTATTGAGGACCATAAACTCAATATACCCATCTTATTAGATAACCACGATCAGTCGCTTAGTAAAAAGAGCATGATAAATAAGGTTTAGCACAAAAACGAAATAAAATATCATGTACATACATTAATTAAAATGTAGCTATAAAATCCTTATCCTTTGAAGTAGGTAAACCTAAATATTGATCCGAAAGTTAAGCGACCTTCAAATTAGAACCTTATTAAACGAAATTAAATGTCATTTCATTCAATATATTTGTAGAAGTAATTAATAGATTTTTTGTGGTCATGTTTTGACTTCAGCAGAGTTGAGCTTCGAGTGCCACCTTGCAAAATTTAAGTGCACACGAGACGGCTCAAGAATTTGTAAGGCAATACATTGAGGGCAACATTCATATTTTATCACAGCGCGCAACCACCGCCATATGTAAATGCCACATACATAAACAAAGATGGTAAAAGCATTTGTTGTATAGGAGGGATGTAAAGTAACATTATTTTTAACCGACGAAAAGAATGTAAGTTCTCAATTCGACACCAATTTTTTTTTGTTTGTCAACGCATAACGTTCCGTTCCGGTTATTAATTATTTTGTGAAAAAAGGAATGTTTTTTTGTCTGTTCTAGTATTTCATTCATACTTATGAAAGTCACATTTCGTAAAGTAGTAACTTAGCATTTTTTTAACTATTGACGATTCATAAGTACTTTACTTAGTGGTTAATATGAATAAAAAATATTCTGATTCTGATATTTCCGTAGGTAATTTGGGAGCACACAATATAATTCAGAATAATAATGAATATTCCGTTCCGGCCGAACCCAAGGGCCCGTAAGAAAGGTTTCATTACAAAACGATATTGTAGCTATTATCGTAATGATAACATTATTCATGCCATTACGTTACAAGGATCAATTAAGCACCTAAACGAGCGTTGCTGAGGTTTAATTAGAGATAATTTGTAACCGGTGATAATAATCTCATTGGTATTCCATTTAACGAAAATTTCATGGTTGTAACCGTTATATTCCGGGCCTTAAGCGAAATCACTGTATTCGGATACAGTGATTTCGAAATTAAAAAACATCCTAATTTCAATAGGGAAGATGGCTGGGTGCTACCACCGACTTGGGATCGAGTAGTCAATATCATGAAATCCAAAACCAAGCGTACCATTGCAAGACCTCAAGACACAGTGAGCTTTTTCTGCGTAGATCGGACCGCAAACAACAAATGAGGGCACCCCCGTCAAACTATGACACTAGGACGGCAGCCACCTCAGTCCTCCCGTGACCACGGTTGCTGTAAAGCAGCCGAAACGTCGGGAACGTAAAAACAAAAAATAAACGCGATAAATTCCTTAAAAAATAATTTCATTTCAATGTATAGTATTCGCGTAAATATAAGAAATCAATAGACCATATTGTATGTGTGTATATTATTTCTTATATTTACGCGCTATACTATAGCTAAGAAAACCAAATAATAAGATATTTTGCCTAGTTAGTGGATATTATAGTCCAATCTCTTTACAAAGAGTACTCTCCTTACACCTATAGCGATTAGTAATTGCCAAGTCTTAAAAACACATCGACATAAACAAGGCCTGTGGTGAAAAGTGGAGTAAACAAAAAATATTTATTGGCAGAGTAGGTGACCGCAGGCTGCGGGTCACCGGCGGCGCGGCGGCGCGGCGCGGCGGGGCGCAGACTCGACGCGGCAAGCTGCCAACTAGGGTCCAGCACCCCACCGACAGATAAATAATTCCGTTCGAAATTTAAAAATATAATTTTAGCGGTATTTGCTGAAAACACTGGCCATATTACATAGTAGAGGCAAGCAAACACAGCTGTCGTAGAGCTATTGTCACTGTTGATGACGCAGGACTTGCAAATTCGACAGGCGAGAGGAATGTAGAGACAGAAAACAAAATAAATATTGTTGTAACTTACAATTTTTTGCGGTATTTTAGTGCAATTTGGCATCCAAGTTAACTTTATCAACTAATCTTTAAGCGTGTGTTCACATTGTTAGATTAAATAACCCACTTTGATAACCCAATTGAAATAAATAAGCAAAAACAAATATTTTTACAAAATATTACCTACTTATTTGATTTGTCTTTGTAATATTTTTTTTTTGCTTTTAAGTGCATGCGGAAATCGTAACAAGTTTCGAGTTAATCTATTGTTTTTCGGACACCTTATTCCAAAACTTTAGTAATAGATTTAAAAAAATACATTTTACTGAGACCATACCGGAATTGCCTCCTATGAAACTATTTTTTTTATTATTATTCGGTTCACAAATGCTATATTCTACTCATTTTTTGAAATCGGGTAAAATCGTCCAATTCTGATAAGAACTATTAGTAGAATCCAACCTCAATCCAAATCCACAAATGACTAGAAAAAAGCTATGGCAGTATAATTCTTCTGAAATTTTATACAAATTATACAATACCTCTATATACCGACGCGGTAGGTGAAGCATATTTGTCGTCGAGCATATTTGTATTGTTCTCCTGAAGCACGGCTGAAAGCTATAATAATGTTATTATAGAGCGTTCGTATTGTTCCAGGCCGGGAGCAGTTCACGGAGGCTCTCAAACAAATTGTAAACGATATTCGCTTTGAAACTAAATATTTTGAGAGCAACAACGCTTTTAGTGTTGTTGACGATCATATTTCGTGAATTATTTCGAAGGCAGAAAAAATAATTTATTTATATGTTTGTGTAGAGTTTGCCTTGGTATCTCCATATTCCACTTTCTATAACATAATAAAGTCGAATCGATCATAGAAAAACTATTTGTTAGTGTTGGTTAATATTATCTGCTAAATAGTATGATTGATTGTTGAAGCAAAGAGGATTCTATTAGCTTAGGTACCTATAATTTAGGTTTTATTTGTAAACTCATCGCTGGCACATAATTATAGGCTTTTGATATTTAATTTTCTAAGTCGAAAGTGAACAGGTACCTTCTAGGCAAGTATGCTACATCGTAGATCTCATCGTCACTTACCATCAGGTGAGATCGAGATCAAATACTTGCCTATATTGCAATAAAAAAAATTGACAGAGAACGTCTAAGAACAGTCAAACAGTAATATGCAGCAATTTTATGTTTTTCGATGTACCTCTATCCAAGTATATTTTATTGCTTACTCTCGCTGATACCACGCATTTTATCATCAGATTTAAAAATATGACGTTTTTGTTCGATGGGAAGGAATCCTAATTCCTGGCGTAAACCTTGAACGACTGCGGCTCGCTGAACGACTTGTCTGGGCTCTGTTCACTATCTATAATTGTGTACCGCTCCCACTTAATCTTAATTAAGGTACTTACTCTGAATTTAATCAAACGTAAACCAGAGGGTACGTTACGGTACGGTACGCAAGGGTGGCGCGCGAACCCTTAAGCTTCGAGTACCTACCGCTATTTGCACCCTTCACATTCCCTTATTTAATCAACGCCCGTATGCACGTATTGTGATCTACGGCGGCTTGGCGTGACGTCAAAGGGCACTATTAATCTTGTCTTTAACATCGAAACGCTTAAACTCTTCCTACAAACGTCTGCGGCTCTGCCCAAGAAGGAGCATGATATTGCATAAAAAAAATCTGTGCTGCGATTAAAGGCCCTTTGAGCGTTATATTTATAGGCACAATTATTTATTTAGTGTAAGCATCTTACATTAAAACTGGCACTTGCAAAAAAAAAAGAAAAAAAGAAACAGCACATCATCGCATCGGGAGTTCGGAGTCTGTGGTAGAAAAAGAGGCGGGAATTACAAAGGAGAAAAGTGGTTGTACCTACTGGTGGATTGTAAACTAAAACTAATTCAATTACATATCAAATCAAATCAAATCAAAATATTTATTTAATCAAAAAACACAAAACAGTAATCTAATTACATTTTATATTATTTTATTCTGTGGTGTATTATTGGAAGTCTAACCTCAGGATATTTCTTATATTATGTACTTGTTTATTATATTTTAGGAAGTATAAGGTAAGGAAGATTAATAATATCGCCAGACGAACGCACCCGCTATACGGTACAGTACAATGGAATGGGGCGAACCCAGTATATAATACTTATATAGATTACAAACATTTATGCTCATCACACAAAGTTGTCCCTACCAGGATTCGAACCCGGAACCTTCGATGCAGAAGGTAGGGTCACTACCAGCTGAGCTAATCAGGTCGACAAACGAGTAACCATAGAATCAGACAGATATTTAAAAGTCAAATTGTATGAAATAGTTACGTAGGTAAATAAAGAAGCAACAGCAACATGTATTATGATTCTTGGAATACAAACACCATGAGAATATTTACAATAAAAGTTATTTGAAAAACAAATGCCCTCGTACGTTTTGCCAAACACAAGCAACATCACACATCTACCTGGAAAATAAATACGTGGCTGTACCTACACTAACAAAATGACTTTAAATACGTGGCTGTACCTACACTAACAAAATGCCTTTAAATACGTGGCTGTGTCTACAGTAATATGAATGCAAATAGTCCGTCCCTAGGGTCGGCTATCAAACTTTCCCAGCTATTGCGGGCACATGTTGAAAAACTCAACGACAAGTTAAATAGCTTTTACAGCGCGGTACAAAGTTGTGCTGAAATGTTTCGCGCAATCTTCGGCTACCAACTAGTTGGAAGCACAGTTTTGTGGAATTTTATAATTAAAATAAAACTAGACACGAACTGCAGTGTGGCAAATTGCGAAATATGATTTAGACTTAATGTCAGACTCATTATTTAGGTACCAAAGCTTATAGATCTATCGTCACATCTTTCTAGTAAAGTGGGTACAGTAATAGAGATATAAACAAATGAATAAACAAAACAAATAAATAAATAAACAAAACTAAACCTTTTTGGCGGAAAGTTGAACGGTGAAGTTGACAATATTGTTTTATTTCCCAAAAAAATGTGTGTTATTTGATAGATAATGTGCAATATTAGTTAGATAATAACAATTATGTATTGATATATGTGCACAAGTGAAGGAAATTAAAATGAAATAGTATAGCTTGACTTTTCAAGTTCACCCAAGATGTACGGCAAATTTTCGTCAATTTTCTTATATCAAGAAACACTTGACACTAGCAAAAATGGCTCAATTTTGTTGCCGATTGCCAACTTTAAAAAAAGAAGACAAACCAAAACTAATTTGCCAACAACACCAATAAACGAAGAAATAATAAACGAAGACATTAGATGATTTGGTGAAAAAGAAAGTGTTCAACTAAGTTGTGGTTACATTTTTAGACAGAATAGTTATATTAGTTTGTTTTAGTAATAGGTACTTAGTTTAAGGATGAGGATATAATTTAAATTCCTTATTAATAGTAACCAAAGACGTCCGCATTCTGACGAGGGTTTCTTCCTTTGTCGGACTCGTCGTCAGAAAATTGACGTTTATTTAATAACTGGGATTGAAATGTTTTGCCGACTGTCTCGGACCTGAATAGTAGAGGTAGTTGAGTGAACATGGTAACAGTCGGACCAGTGAGTCCAACGGCGGGTACCTGATCGGTGTTCCATTAAACCGGTAAAGTTGCACCTAAATACCCCGACCTGGTCTTTCGGAATAAAAGTTAAGGAAGTATCGTGTTGGTGGGAAGATACGTTTCGGTTTCGGTAGCGTTCGGGGCAGTTGTTGAGTCTGCAGAGTTTTAGAAAAGATTGACTAGTTATTTTTTTTTATTGATGTTACATACCTGCCTGTATGGACAAATTGGTTTTTATATATGAGTGGACGGAATGCCGACGGCCTAGCAGGATGAATCGATCCATCCATCCATCAGCCAAGAGACAAATATCTGGACATCTAACCTAGGTATCGAAGCCACTCCAATATCACAGTCCACCGACACTGTCATGCAACGCCCTCCTTCAACTTGTGACGTGACCTCCTTGAGGGGGAGCAAGCATTGCGCCAAGTTATTACACTAGTGCTCTCTGTAGTTTGTAACCAGAAATCGACAAACAAATTCCCACCTTGACAAAGAAATATTTTACTACCGGACCTACGTAGGTACCTGTTTATAGTTAAAACAATAGATGGCGTTAAGCACAATAAAACATTCGCACCATTTTATCTGTGTGTTTACGACGACGAATATATTATAAGAATAAATATCCGATTTTAGTTTAGTACTTCGAAGCTATTCTTTGCAGTTAACCGTTCGCTTAGGTTCAGAAATGACACGAATTCTGTGCATTATTGTGTGCGTTGCATTAGTCACGACGTCGATAGGTGAGCACTTTTTTATATTATCAACTACATCCAATAATGTCACGGGTGGTACTTATAAATTTCGAAACTAGTTCTAGTAAGTACTTATTCAAGGCTATACAAGAGTCCTACATAATGCAGAGAAGTTGCGCGTCATAGGATACTTTTTAAGTTGGGAAATAAAAAGGTATGCACCAATTCGACTGGTACTTCAGTTGAAGCCAAGTTATATACTTATCTACTGAAAATTCGTACAGCAGCCTTAAATTTTTACAGCTGCACTTAAATGCGGTCCGAATCAAGTCGTAGATGATTGCCCAAGCAACTGTCCTGCAAACTACTGTCCAAAGAATGAGCATCAAGGCAAGAGCGTGTGCAAGCAGCCTACTACCTGTCCGCCGCCGAAGTGCAAGTGCCAGTTCAACTATCGGTTCGCTGAAAACGGCACTTGTATACCCACCAGAGATTGCCGTAAGTTACTTACCAAACATCTGTAAGCATTTTTTTTATTGGATCGCCTGCGTCTGATCAGGCTGAACCATTGACATATACAGTGTGGCAAAATAGAGTAGAAATCAATAGGGGCGCCACTGTCGCTGATCTTGCAACCCCGACATTAGTACGACGGAATAATTTTGATACATGATTTATTATTTTCCATAGTTATTATTCATAATGCAAGTTTTTGTTTCAACATGAGTTAGATTAATAATATTTTTTTTATTTTTTTTGTATTTCAGGGTAATGAAACATAGATAACATAGGTAATGCGTTTTTTAATTAACATTCAAAAGATCTTCGTCTAAATACTCTACTCCTGATAAATGCATATTCCCACTCATCATCATCAGTATTGCTGTTAATCAGTATCATTCATCAATCAATGTCATCGTACAGAGTAATTCGCTTTTCGTAGTCCTCCCGATTTCGTAGTACTTCTATTTTCATCACGTGCTGACACGAATTTTTCCAGTCGTCTACTGAAACATCTTGAAATGCACGTTCAGCTGCTTCCTACAACAAGACGAATATAACATATTATATTGATAAGAATGCAAGTAAAACAAATAAACGTAAATACTTTTAGCAATAAATAAAAATAATGTGCAAGTATCAAGTTGAGTTGGAACGTACTAAACGAATGTACCTCTAAACGCTCAATGTTTATTTACCGAAAAAACCTGTAAGCTGAAGCTTTGAGCCTGTTGTTTTAATCAATAAACACGTTATTTCACTTAAAACTGTAAATAAACTGCCACATACCTGTCATATCAGCGGTTCTTTGATAAACATTGTCGAGTTCTGACAAAAGATTTTGCGCCTCAAATACCTCGAGACACCGCCTGTAAACTTTATAAATCACCTCTCTTGTTGAACTCCGAATAGTTTTATTCATTGTAAATAGTATTTAACGTTCTTCGACTGGTTTACCACGACGTAAATAAGTATTTATCCGTGATTTACACCTTTGTTTACAATATTGCGAAACACTCCACAGATAAAAAATAAAGTTGCCAGGGTAGAAAAAAATTAGTTCCATTTCAAGACTTTTATGTCAGGCTGTAGGTATTGTTTTTTTATCGAATTGATTTGTGATGTTTGTCGCAGGTGACCTTTACAGCACCGGAGGAGATAATACTGTATTCTTTTCTACATGATTTAACTACAAGTCTCAAGTCTCTTGTCTCAAGAGCTGTCTTGAGACTAGAGACTTGGGACTTGAGCGGATTATGACTCATGATTCTGACTGGCGGTAGCTTAGCTAGCTTGCCCAACTCAATATTCATACATGCATATTATATACCTACGTCACTTTATAGATATACCTACTCTGACAGCTAATTAAATCAGCTAACAGCTACTGGTAAGCTTTATTCATTACTGATAGGTAACTTTGCCCAGATGCTCGCGACAACTCTACATCATCGAGATCAGTTCCCAATAGTTTTCTCGAGGTACCCTTTGGACAAAAAATACCCTTACGTCTTCCCCTTACAGCAGGAATCGAATTATTTTTTCAGCACCCTTCGCCTGTAAAAATGAAAAAGAAAGGTACGAGCCCTGCCCATCGTATTGCCCGACTGACGACTGCTCACAAGCGACGCCTGATGGAAGGTGTCCGTTCCCTGGCGTTATACTCCTGGTGGTCGAGTGCAGCCCCACGTGCCGCTGTACCACAGGCCACTGGAGACACAACGGCAAATGTGTACCTTACAGCCAGTGTCGTAAGTTTTAAAAATATACAAATCTCTTTTTACAAAGTAGGTACCTAGGCACCTAACCTATGACCATATGTTTGATATAGGGACTTCTTCCTAGCGTTTTACGATTTTTTTGCGCTCACTATAGCTATCTCATTATTTCACGTACATGAAGTAAAGAAAATACCTACTTACTCAAAATTATAATTAACAATTTTTATTCCTTTATGGCGGGTTTCTTCATGGGCGCGCGAACAGTAATTTTCGTTTATGATATCCGTGGTGTGAGTGGGACAGAATGCTACTTTTTCTGTGTTTAGCTTTGTCGATGAATATAACCTGATGGTGCTAATTATATTGGCACTCAAACTATACATGCCTCAACTATATGTATCGCCATCCTACTCATGGCCTTAATGTGTAAGCAAGAAAGCAATTCGTTTAGTTAGTTGTAGGTTGTTGACAACTGGATTAACACTTATTTTGTTTTCAGCTTAGAACAAATATATGAAAAACAACACATCGCAAATATTTCATACTTGGACAGATATAGTGTGAGAACTCAGTTTACTTGACTCATCGGATTAACAAAAAAAAATTGTACAATTAAATAAATGAAATTCTTACTACTTAGTTTATAAGTACTTAGTTTATAGTAATTTGTATATCACTGTGGGTTACCGTTTCATAACAACACTTTGTTTAACATTGATTTACGTGTCACAATTTTTATCTTATCCTGCAAGAACCTATTTTCCCCATGCGAATGCCGAATGCATATAATTTAGCATGCGCAGAGCCGCCACCTTTGCTCATTTTATGTGATGCTATCTGTAATGACGTATTACCGTACCTAAGTAGGTAGGCACCTGTTTATAGAAGAAATAATAGGTGGCGTTAACATCCAAACGTCACACCTTTTTTATTGTTTTCTGCGTGTTAACTAACGAGGTCGGTATCTATAAAAAGACGTTAGACATCCTACATTAGTACTATTCTTTGTAAGCAATCGGTAAGATATGACACGAAGCCTGATCATTATTTTGTACGCCATATTAGTCGCAACGTCAATAATAGGTGAGTATAATAGGCTACTAGCAAGTGCATTCCACGAGGTCAAAGGTTCATAGTAAAGTAGGTATTAACCTATGTAAGGTGTTACAAAAAGAGTGTTACCATTTTTAGAGAAGAATCGCTAAGTTAAATGATTCTGTTGATGTATAAAATAATGTTTTTTTTTAAACAAGGCTAACCAGCAGTGTTTTGCCGTGCGCTCAGTACAGGTAGTCGTGTTTTAATTTAAAAAAAAAACCGAAGAATTCCTCATCGCCGCTAATTGTTCGTGCCACTCGGTAATATGAAATTCGTTATAAGAATAGTTTGTATGTTGGGAAATAAAGCGTCCGCACGAATTCGGTAAGTAGATGAACTGCTAAAACGTCTATGAATTAAGGTTGCTGTATTTTTATAGCTGCCCTAAAATGCGGTCGGCATCAAGTCGTAGATGATTGCACAAGCCACTGCCCTGCGAATTACTGTCCAAGGAATGAGCATGATGGCAGATTGCGCATTCAAGAATACTACAAAAAGTCCGCAATCCACACGGAATCGCCATATCACCAATGGGCTCGCAGAAAACGACACTTGGATACCTACTAGATTGCTGTGAGTTACTTACATTACACCAAACTTTTGTGTGTTATGAACCTAGCTACGTTTTTTTAAACGTGATTGATCAGTACGTCAAGGATTTCAAGATTAGATAATTTTTTGCTTTTTAGTTTTTTGAAGATAGATTTCATGTTATCGCAACCACATTGTCTACGTTTTTGCTCTTAAATTCGTAATACGGGCATATAAATTAACAGCGTCAGTACTAGGCTAACACAGAGCACAGTTAAGCTATGCTTCGCATGCCCGGCTTATAGATGGGTTGCCACTTAACTGCTTTGTAACAACTCTTCGTTTAATGACTATTTATAATAAATTTTATCTGAAATTGTATACTTTACTTATTACTTAATACTTGTGTTTTAACTTAAATTATCTAGGTAGGTTATCTATATATTATAATAAAAATGTTATTTGGTTGTTTTGTTATTGTTACGCTATTTGGACCTCTACATAAGTGTATTTAGGATGCTTGTCAGTTTGTTCTAGCATCAATGAGGACCCATTCAAATAGGTGTTAACTATTGGAAAGAGTATCGTTCGTTCTGCATAATAATATATTATAGGACACAGATTTATATAGCATGTTGCTTCAATCGTGTTAGTCGGTTGAAGGCCTGATTAGCGCAGTTAGTAGTGACCCAGCTTTATGTGCCGAGGATACCGGGTTCGAATGCTGGTAGGGACAAACTTTGTGTGATGAGCACTAATGTTTGTACCCAAGTAATGGATGGCTGGAAGTAATATATACTGGGTACGGCACCCATAATACAAGCGTTGCTTAGTGTGGGACCGTATAGTTAGTGCGTTCGTCTGGTGATATTTATTTATTTATAAATGGTAGACCGGAGTTATTTTAGGCTATAACTCAAGAACGGGTTGACCGATTACTATTAAAACATGCGAAATATACACAAAATAATAATAATAAATATAATTACTTTTCTCATTAATTTGATTCTGAGGCGGTACAAAGTTCGCCGGGACAGCTAGTAGAAAATACATATCGCCAGATGACCATACCAGTTGTATACGGTCCCAGACTATGTTATGGTTATTGTATTAAGGGTTGGTAGCATACAAATGGACTGGGGATCTCAGTGCCTACTTAATAAGGAAGCGGTTGTTCACTAGACATACTAGTTCGGTACCAAATTAACATAACACAAATATAAGAAATGAAATTATCGTGATATAATGTATCATGGCGTGACAATGTAACAGGTGCATATATAAAGGAAAATATTCTCCTTTATTCGTATTACAAGACGATTGTCCGTCGCCATGACGGGTCGATCAGTTTTGGTCATCGTTGTAGTGGCTAATATATTTTTAGTAGTGACCTGTACAGGTAAGAAATTTATTAACTGTATAAGATAGAGCTCTAGGAAACATATTAATTTAAGTGTGCTATGTGAGAGTGTGTTACTTATTTATTATTATTATCCTCATATTTAGCACGCTACCAAATTTTAATAAAATCTATCGCGACTCTATCAGATTTTAAACTAAAATATAGTTGGTTTTGGTAGATAAAGATTTATATTGACTAAGAAAATCTAGTATTATATAAGGTGTACAAAAAGAGTATGAAATATTTTAACAGATGAATCAGTAAGGTATATATATGGATCGCGTTGATGTATAAAATAATTGTGTAAATTATGTTTGATTTTTTTAAACAAGGCAAACCAGTAGTGCTCAGAACAGGATGTATTATTTAAATGTCTAATCACTTGATTTTTTGCTTTGAGAATGTTATCATTATAACCTACTGTTGGCCCTGTTAAAATATTTTACTCTATAATTGTTACACCTTATATACATTGTACACAATCAAGCCTGTAATCCCCGAAGGTTAGACAGTGGTAGGCAATGGTAGCGGGTACGCTCCTTTTCCATATGACGAGAGTTTAGCCCTCTCAACTGACCCAATGCATCTAGGAAATAATACACGACTTTAAAAAGCCGTGCAATATTTGTCGAGGTCTTTGCCAAATAAGATTCGCACATGAATATCCGAAAATCCCAGAAGTGCGAGCCAGGTTTGAATCTGGACACCTTGTTTCCAAGGCGAACGTTCTACCATCTTGGTCAATGCAAAGTCTACAAGATTACATAAATTGTCTTTCCAATCGTCTTCAAAGAATTGCTTTAAATTTACTCTACCAACAATGCCATACAGGCAGCGGTGCTTCTAGCTATGCAGCTTCTTCCTCTCAAGCAAAGGCAACACCAAGTCACACATCGATAACCACAAATAAATCCAACACAACGTCTAGCCATCACAAGAAATGTCGAAAAGGTAAGTAATTAATTATAATATAATAACACATACACACACATACTACCTACCTACTACTAACTACTTACACACTATTATAGCCTGACGGTTACGGTGGAAGCCACACTGTGGTGGAAGCTCAGGTCAGGGCGTGAAATTCAAAATGTCAATGGTTTTTATTTTTTTACGAAAAATTTGGACATCTTTACGATGTAGGTAATTTAGTTTTTTGCGATATTAACATTCTGCATTGGATGTCTCGATGTATTAAGTTTGTTTAAAAATATATCTAACACGATACAACACCATAAAGTCAGTAAAAGTAGCGGTTTTTACTAACCTATGTAGTCGTTTGCCAGCCTAATAAAAAGAAGAATAAGCAAGAACTTCTAATGTACTTAATTGTTACGTCGGATCACTATTTTCATTTCATCATGTCACATCCATTATTTTATTTATAATGTTAATGTTGTTAATGTTTATTGAATATGTTATTGCTATTAATTACTTGAGTTGTGCAAAATACCCGCTAAGTTGTGGGTGAGGCCATATTCATATCCATTTTATTTCATCGTATTTAATTTCGTAAAAGAAGAAAGAAGAATCGTTCCGTAATTTCGGAACTAGTCTCAAAAGAAAAAGGCCAAAAAAAAAGGGGACATGTTTAAGTTATAGTTATGATACTTTGGTATAAAGATTGTGCTTGAAACACAGTAATGTAATTAGGAACTCCTAATGTAATTATCTGTTATACTTATATATGACTCTGATGTGGTGAGGTAGGATAGGTCTTGCACTTTCAGTATGTTTAGCAAAAGGAAGTTTAAAATAACCAATATTTGGTTTTTACAACGAGATACTCGTACAGGTGCAGGTAGGTATTTCGTTGCCAAACAAGTTATGCACGAGGCAAAATCTAAACGTCGAGTCAACTTAATTGGCGTTATGTTACATGAGCTCATGTTTAAATTATACGTTCTAAAAAGGACTTTAGTAGGACCTTAGATTCAAATTGAACGATTAAAATCCATTCAAATTCGACGGCAAGGTGAATGGATCGAACGGAGTGTCGTTATGTTAGGTGAGCTCATGTTTAAATTATACCTTCTAAAAAGGACTTTAGTAGGACCTTAGATTCAAATTGAACGATTAAAATCCATTCAAATTCAACGGCAAGGTGAATGGATCGAACGGAGTGAGTTGATCGCTCGCGTCTGTTTTGCTAACCTCCTAATTGTGAATCATCAAATAGTTTGAACAGGTGCCTCCGACTAGTCAACGAACGCAAAGCAAATTTTAAGGTCGACATAATGATTTAAAGAATATGAATTCGTGCACAACAGCCACTTACGTCAAGCTATTATTCGATAATTATCGTTTGTACCTAATAAATATAATTTTATTTGTCCACGTGCAAACATTAAAATGTGGCATGCTTGATATGGCCAGTTGGCTTAGACCAATCAGATAGGACTCACAATTGCTTTTATCATTGATGATTTTATGCATGCAAAACGTCAAAGTCAACCTTTGGGTGAACTTGTAATTTTTATACAGGGTCAATTTTTAATAGTAGATAATACTGCTGTAAGAAGGCTGACGCTTTAACCCAATATCCCCCAGCACACATATTATGTAACTTTTGTTATCTCGCATAATGTTTTACTATTAGGAGATACCTATTGCGTGGAAGCGTGCTGCCCATATTAAATGTGGGGTAACGAAAAGCTTAGGGGGCATAATCAAAGGGTTCAAAGTCCATCATGCGAGGTACATACTGGTACGTCGCGTCGGCTTGCTCCTGGACTAGATAGCTGAATCCGCGAGTCTTCTGGCACAACACAAAACGGGAGGTCTGACTAAAATAAATCTATATATATAAAACAGAGTTGTGTTTGTTCCACCACTTATAACTGGAGAACGGCTGGACGGATTTTCGTGGTTTTTGATTTGTTGGATTTGTCTGGGTCCCGAATAGCAGAATAACTATTAAAAACATTGGAAAGTTGACGAAAATAACATAAATGACAAATGTAAAAAATGACATATAAAAAAAAAACAAATGACAAATGAAAAAATGACATTAAAATAAAAAGGTTCTTCTTCTTTCTTTACGAAATGAGATGCGATGAAATAAAAAAATACAGATTATTCTGTCAATCCAGTCAGTCAGTTGAAAATTCTTTTGTGTATTAGAAAAATCTTTTGTGTGAGTATTATTATTAAGATGCCGCGAATAAGATGATCTAATATTTCCCAACGGAGCCGTAATGCAATTAGGCCACGGAACATTGCGAATCAATTAACTGGGCAATATGGATGAGCAACTTGATCGGCGTCAAAAGATCAACACAGCAATGAAAAGAGCAATTCTTCAAGATCTACAGCATGAAGCGAAGAATGAAAATTTTGCCGGCTACATTGGAAGCCCGCGCCACATGCACGGGTACGCGCAAGATACGATGTCGTATGTTAGACAGCCAAACACAAGTGGTGTTTGGCAATAGACATGACAGAGCTTTTAAATAAAAATTTTAATCTCTAATGAATTTCTTTGAACAACATTTTCAGCCATTTTAGCGAAGGAAGAGTTGTAATGTCGTTAGGATAGGTGATACGAAGTCCGGACTCCACTCCGAAGTCCACTCAGGGCCTTAAACAACGGGCTACCCTCGGGGTCGAGGACGACTGGGGTGTGGGCCCCCGACGTCTGGTGATGATGACGACACCTGAGGAGGACGGCGGCGAGCGTGGCTCCCCGCCGCCGTGCGCAGCGAGGGCGCAGAGGAGCGAACGTCTGCTCCCCCATAAGGGGGCGAGGCACAAGAGGGGGGGTACCGGTGCGTTCCGTTTGGAGATCCCGGAGTCCCTTCAACATGTGTCGAAGGCGGCCACCGGGAGGGTTTCAGTGCGTAAGAATCCCACATAACCCGGCCCTCTCCCACACAGAGGCCGAGTATCTTTCGAAGATTTCCGCCCCGTCAACAAAAAATGATAAGTAAATTTGATTCTGAGGCGGTACGAAGTTCGCCGGGACAGCTAGTTATTAATAAAATTAAAACCTAGACTCTCTAAGAACGGCAATAGGTGCGATTTTCTTAAGAATTTTTTGTTGTTTGAATTCAGATTATTTACAGGTTTTTGTGTTTTTCTTTATCTTTGTAGCCGGCGTTTGCCCATCACACGAAAGATATTCAACATGCATTCAAGGTGAATGCAAAGCTTTGAACTGCACTCAAAAGGAGGATTCGATCCCTTGTCCAAGAATACGCCCGGAAACTTGTATATCTGGATGTGTGTGCGAAGAGGGCTATTTGAGAGCAGCTAACGGTACTTGTGTGCTAGAAGACCAGTGTAAGAAGGATTTTATGATATGAAAAAAGAAGCATAAAATTACAGTTCAGCTAAGTACCTTTTTAACTGCTCTTAAAATTCGCAGGTCCATTAGAATGCAGTGAAAATGAAGTTGTGGATAATTGCCCGGCGGTTTGCAGCTCCGACTACTGTCCAACCAGCGAAGGCGACTCTGCAACCTGCAGTAGACCAGACCCCTGCCCCCCTCCTGCCTGCAAGTGCGGCTTCAACTATCGCCGAGCTGACAATGGCACCTGCATACCCACTAGAAGCTGCCGTATGTTCACTGTCATTCTATAATTAGTGTTAAAAAGGTTTATGGGATCTTATATCATATGACTATTTTCTTTTCAGCTCCATTCGACTGCGGGGCCCGCCCCAACGAGGAGTTCAACCCGTGTCCACCTCTATGTCCTAGGGACGACTGCAGCCAAGCATCACCATCAGGTAGATGTCCAGCCCTATTTGGCAACATAGGCATAGTCCTACCGTGTACCCCTAAGTGTCGATGCATCGAGGGTTACTGGAGAAAAGATGGGATATGCGTTCCATATGGAGAATGCCGTAAGTAGAATGAACAGGTGCCTAACAGATTAATAAAATTAAAACATAGAATTTTCTAAGAACAGAAATGGGCGCGATTTTTTGAAGAATTTTCAGTTGTCTGAATTTCGATTATTAACAGGTTTTTGTGTCTTTCTTTATCTTTATAGCCGGCATTTGCCCATCACACGAAAGATATTCTTCATGCATTCAAGGTGAATGCAGAGCTTTGAACTGTACTCAAAAAGACGACTCGATCCCTTGTCCAAGAATACGCCCGGAAACATGTATATCTGGATGTGTGTGCGAAGAGGGCTATTTAAGAGCAGCTAACGGCACTTGTGTTCCAGAAGACCAGTGTAAGAAGGATTTTATGATTTTAAACAGAAGCATAAAATGACGGTTCAGTTAAGTACCTTTTTAACTGCTCTTAAAATTCGCAGGTCCGTTAGAATGCAGTGAAAATGAAGTTGTGGATAATTGCCCGACGGGTTGCAGCTCCGACTACTGTCCAACCAGCGAGGGCGACTCTGCAACCTGCAGTAGACCAGACCCCTGCCCCCCTCCTGCCTGCAAGTGCGGCTTCAACTATCGCAGAGCTGACAATGGCACCTGCATACCCACTAGAAGCTGCCGTATGTTCACTGTCATTCCGTAATTAGTGTTAAAATGGTTTATGAGATCTTAGGTTATATGACTATTTTCTTTTCAGCTCCATTCGACTGTAGGGCCCGCCCCAACGAGGAGTTCAACCCGTGTCCACCTCTATGTCCTAGGGACGACTGCAGCCAAGCCTCACCATCAGGGAGATGTCCGCCACTCTTTGGGAGAATAGGCATAATCCTACCGTGTAACCCAAAGTGTCGATGCATTAAGGGTTACTGGAGAAAAGACGGGATATGCGTACCATATGGAGAATGCCGTAAGTAGAATGAATAAATACCTAACAGACTAATAAAATTAAAACAAATACTTTCTAAGAGCAGAATGGACGCCATTTTCTTGAGAATTTTCAGTTCTCTGAATTCAGATTATTTACAGGCTTTGTGTTTTTCATTATCTTTGTAGCCGGAGTTTGCCCATCACACGAAAGATATTCTACGTGCATTCAAGGTGAATGCAGAGCTTTGAACTGCACTCAAAAGGACAAATCGATCCCTTGTCCAAGAATACGCCCGGAAACTTGTATATCTGGATGTGTGTGCGAAGAGGGCTATTTGAGAGCGGATAACGGAACTTGTGTTCCAGAAGACCAGTGTCAGAGTAGGTTCATCAAGAATTAATTGTTCAAACATAAGCTTTCAATTCTTGCAACTACCTACCAATTTATAGTTGCAAGAATCGAAAAGCTAATTAAACATATCGTGTATTAGAACGTGATATTTTTTTAAATAACTTAATAATAAGAATAAATACCAGTAGTCCATTGCGAGAATATTCGTAAGCTAACCGTATACTTTTTAGTCTACGTATTTAGACACTTTGTATGGATAATTGTGAATTCTGTCGAACACTTTTTAGATTCGCCTCGTTTCGCGGAGAATTGTATTTAATTTGGGGTTCCGACACTAGTGATAGATAGTTACTCGACTAACATCTTAGAGTTCAGTGTTGCTGGCTTATTTAATTATCGATCAAACTTGATTGGTTTATAATTGGAAAAGTTGACAAGCCGAGGGTCAGTAGTGGGATCCTCTTCCCCAGTTTGTTTACTAAGTATTATTACGTCCTGCCGAATGTTTCATTAATTCATCCAAGGGACTAATTAAAACTGAAAAACAAAAGTTGACTCATTAAATATTATCTTAGCAGTTCGTAAAGAAAACAATTATTGTTTTAACAGTGTGACGATATAAAACAGGTGTTTTAAAATGCAGCTATATAAACAATCGGTTCCTCCGCAAAGTTCCTAGGTATATAAGTTAGTTTTAAAAGGCAAGACCATTGTCGGCCATTGTTAATATAATGACGGTTCGAGCGGTATTAATTATAACTGTTGTGGCTTACATAGTTCTAGTAGTGTCTTCGTCATGCACAGGTAAGAGTATTTTGAGAGATTTTTTTTTTTTATTACATTATAGGCAAGTATTTGATCTCGATCTCACCTGATGGTAAGTGACGATGAGATCTACGATGGAGCATACTTGCCTAGGTAGGAAGGCGGCAGTAGATAGAGACGCTACATTCACTAGGCACATGCAGCGCATCTGATCTGACCCGTCATCCATGAATGGCAAAACCGAACATCATGCCGGAACACGGCTAGGCCGCTTGGCGACATGGCTTTGTTCAGTGGGTGGTGACTAGCCACGGCCGAAGCCTACCACCAGTAGAGTTGTCACCTGGTTAGCACCACCCAGGGTCACGTGTAGGGTATCTCGAGGGTACTTAATTCTCCTACGGACGAAGGTGGCTCGACCCCGAATTTATGGGCAAACAAACGCGTGACTGAGGAAATAGTAAAAAATTGGTTCTACCTAAGTACTCATTTGTTATCCAAGGTTGCAAAGTTGCTCTTTGTTGTGTGTGTGTGCTTGTGTTGAATACCGAGCAAGTGAAGGATTCTAATATAAAGAACAACGAGCGTAGCGAGTGGTTCAAAAATAGCATTCTGAGTGTAGCAAGGGATACAAAAGTACGGGACTCAAATAATTTTAAAGCCGTGCGAAACACATAATTTTTGATCTCACTACAGCGAGAAAATGCTGAATGCGAGAAAAACAATTCCAATATTATAATATAATTTAAATGGTTAATATCCCACTAATATTGCATATTATTCATCAATGATCAATTTAGTTTTATCTTTCAAAAGATGTTCTTTTGAAAGATAAAACTAAATTGACAACATCACTATTGAACTTCCCGCCGAACCACGTTTCTAATCGTTTCATTATGTTTTTTAATAAAAATTAAGGAGTTAGGTGCGCGCGACACTCCATTACGACTGATAACAAATAGTTCTTATTCTTATGCATTAGTTTGTCACGTTCGAAATTCGAAAACCTTTTCCCATATTTCGAACAATAAAGGCTGCCTTTCCGAGCCAGTGAGATGAAAAAAATATTATCTTTTCCATTTCTCTCCCTCCCTCCCACTTTTTAATTGGTTATTTGAAGTATCTACTTACTAAAGCAATTCATCGGTTCAGTAGGTGGTAACGTAAATTTTGGAAAATTCGTAAGTATATACCTCCAGGAATTTTGAGTCAGCAACCGATTCAAACGGTTATTTTTTTACAGCTCCATCGTGTCCAGGCATAAATGAAGTGTACACGGACTCCAAGGTGTCCTGTCCACCTAATACGTGTATGTCACTAGTTGCCAAGTTCAAATGTGATGCGAACCAGCCGGTCGAGTCAGGGTGCGTCTGCGACTCAGGGTACCTAAGGCTCAATGCAACGGAATCCTGTGTACCAATATGTGAATGCCCAGAAATGCGATATTCACCCGACTGTCCACACGATTGTGAAGACGATTGGGAAGACGAAGACAAGTGATTAGTACTTGTTCAATTAAAATTGATTTCAAGAGGTATTATTTGTTTTATTGCTTCTCCTATCAGTTTTAATTTAGTTATTGGTTGAATTAACCCTACCTTCCAACATATACCTACCTACCTGCTATTACAAATAAACACGAACCTAACTTTCATTAGATAGGCATCTACGTTATATAGTGCCATGTTATTTACTGAACGGTCCCCAACGCCAAGGATCAAGTAAACCATGGTATGAGAAATATCTAAACCACTAGGAAAAGAGTTGAACAGATTTTAACCAAACATAGCTAAGTACTATCCCGATGAAACCCAGCTGTCCAATAAAAAAATGCATTGAAATCGGTCCAAACGTTTGGGAGCAACGATGCTACGGACACAGACAGGCATAGACATCAAATTTGTAACCCTCGCGACGTGTGTGTTGGAAGTTATAATGTACACATTTTGTCTGATAACGTTATGTTATAACAAATAGGAGCCACCCAAGGAAATTCGGGGAATGATGTTTCCTGTTAGGTTTCAACTTTGATAACACAAAGTAAGTAGACAAGATTTTGACCCCTTCGCAAGCGTTTCATCTATTAGTCACAGGTTTTCCCGCAACAGGGTACATTATTGGACCCAATAAATATATTATAGTAAGAAATTAAAGCGAGGTTAGTATAAATGAGAAGCCTTATTAAACACAGTACACGTTTAGCCGCCAAGATGTTGGGACCACATTTTGTTTTTTTCGCCTGCTGCGCTTTGCTCTGCGTTGGATATATTAACGCAGGTAAGTTAATTATTTTATATTTAATTAATATTAACCAACGTAGGCGATAGGCAGTGGCAAGAAATTAAATTAAATTCTTTAACTAACACTCTAGCCTTCGTACCTATATGTTTTTACGAGTTTTTGAGTTATACCGAAGGAACCCAATCCGTCTTCTTAGCAATATACTTTGGTTTAACGAAACATCGTTAAAATTGGCCCAGTGGATTATGAGATAGGTAGGTACAACTACTTACAAAGAAAGTTATTCCCAAGATAACCCGGCAAACTCCATCTTCACGTGATAATAGGTGTCCTATATACCGGGATCCACATTATAAGCTTTCAAACATGCAGTTTCATTTTTTTTTATTAATATTAGTTTAGTTATAGTTAAAACTATTTAGTCTGTCTTTCTTTCTTTATTAATTTCTGTCATTGGTGAAGGGACCGTATGTGGTTTTTGTTATTAATGTTTTTAATTTTTTTTTTTATTAATACTTATTAGTTTAGTTATAGTTAAGTTACACGTCCGTGACGCTAAATTTATTAATTTTAAAACCCGATGCCGACAAACTGCTGCGCAGTTTGGCACAAAATGTAACAAGATGTGTAATATGTTGATACAATAAATGAAATTTAAAAAAAAAAAAATCATTGAAAAGCATGATGATCCATTATGCGCAAACAGACAGTCAAAAATTGCAATAATAGCAGATTCGGCTTCTGTGTCACCAATAATGTTACCTACAGCTACTTTTGTTCAAGATAATCTATAAAAATAAATAAAATTGGAGTGTCTGTTTGTAATATTAAAATAACCGCTTTTTACTAAGCGCATTTGGATGTATACACGGTACATATACCAAAACAAAATTTGTTACAATTTTTTTCTGTCTGTCTGTATGTTTCAGCTAATCTCTGAAATGGCTGGACCAATTTTGACAGGACTTTCACTGGCAGATAGCTGATGTAACAAGGAGTAACTAAGGCTACTTTTATTTTAGAAAAACTTTTTTCTTAAATACCACGCGGACGAAGTCGCGGGTAACAGCTAGTAATATCTATAAGTATACATTGTACAGACACGACTAAAGTACCTAGGTACAGTTTTATTCAATGTAAATCATAGATTGAACAGTACCACCTAGTGTAGGTATTCTAGAGATACGGGGCGAGTAGGATATACCTAAGTACATCTGGTAGGTACTTATATCATCAAAATCACAGATCACGAGAGATATGCCGTGCGGTTCAAAATGTATGGGAACTCGCTGTCTCCGTTTTGTTCCCAACCACTCGCTAAAACCAACCAATACGAAGTCTCCTCGGTGCGTGCTGCGTTGTCGCCGTATACAGCGGCCGTACCACGCGACGCACCAGATTATTCAAAGTATCGTTAGACAATCTATACATTGCCTCGTACATTCACTCAGTAGCGAATATAGGTGGTACTTAAAGAGCCATGTATTTTGTACAAAAATAAAAAAGTCGTTGTGCTACATGAAACCTAAAATAACATAATAAAGGCATTAAATATTTTTTGATTTGTTGTTTTTAATGATTTTAAAGACGAATAAATAAAATACTTAATACTGGCTGGTGAAATAAGATTCCATCTTTCGCGTAGTTCACTTTGCTGCTAGTATTTTTGCACACAACCACGGAATAACACGGCATTTAAAAAAAAAGTTAGAGCTCCGATACCGACGTGCAGTTGCAGTCGACTGACGGCGAAAACTCTATGTTAGCGTAATTTTGGCTAAATGTGAGCGCAAGCCCACCGCTTTCATAACATATCTCCTCTCATATATCTGTGATCAAAATAGTATGATTGCGCCTCTAAGTAAAAATTATGAACGATAAGGAAAAAAACTCTATTCAACTGGTACCTACCTACTTAATTGTTGTCGTGCGAACATCACGTCAATATTATTATCAGGGAAGTACCTACCTACTTGTACAGGTATGCTATTTTGTGATGTGATATCATTCTGATTAAATAAATGTGTCTGGCTGTGTAAGTTTATCTCTCATATGGAGTCATGGGGTTAGTTGAAGTTTGCTTATAAGTCAGAGAGGAATTAGATAAGAAGTCGCCAAATGCCCGCGCTACCCTCTGCTACAGGTAGGTTAGGTACTTAGTCATGACCTATCAGCAAAAGCCGGTTTGAAGGTTCGCTTTACGATTGCCTCAAATTCCATCTTCCATCCTAAGCTATGATGAAAATACACTAGGTAGTTAGGATTAAGTAAGGCAGATATATGTAGATTTTCCTACAGGAATGTGAGTAGTTGCAACTTCAAATTTAAGGTGATTCATAAAAAACTAGGTTATTTTAGGAACTTACAGAGTACATACATAACCGCTATACTGACTGTATTTCAGCTACCTATATGTACTCTACTAAATGACTTAAAGACATCTTTGGTAAAAAATCAAAAAACAATTATCACATACCTGTTTTATATTTCACATTGACTTCCTTAAATCTAAAATCAATTTACAGTAGCAATATGATAATATTTTTTGTCATCATCACTTATAGTGTTTGGTGCTCCCGACAGTGGATCCTTCCCATCGTGGGACTTTGGAAAAGCTATAACATCTCTTATTGACTCTGCATTGCAAGCTATGGTCACCAGTCTGTCTATGCCTAGAGCAATTCCTGCATGTGGTGGACACCCACATTTCAATGCATTCATAAAATGTGTTAATTTCAAAGGATCAATATCCAAAATCCTCATTAGTTTTTCCTGTAACTCTGCATTATGCACTCGAACAGACCCGCCACCTATTTCATTTCCATTCATAACAATATCATATGCTAATGATCTTACTTTCAATGGTTCTGTGTCAAGTAAATGTATGTCATCTGGGTGAGGAGCTGTGAATGGATGGTGACATGTCTCTATCCCATGTTCACCTTTAACAAACAAAGGGAAATCAACCACCCACAATGGCTCAATTGTTTCTGTTACCTCCAACATATCTTTGGACCTCAATAGAGAAGCCAATATTTGTCTGATTTCACCTAAACATAAGCAGGCATTTTGAGTGTCACCAAAAGCAATTATAGCTGTATTAGCGTCACCAATAATGTCTTGTATTTCATTTTTTATGTCTATACCAAGTTCTTTTGAAATATTTTCATATAGAACAGCTTTAGTTTCATACTTCTTAGCAAGCTCTCTGATTTTGTCTTTATATTTGGCTGTTAATTTCCCAAGTTCTTTCTGATATGGTAATGCAAAAGCTCCGAAGTTTGAATCACCTAATGTTTCAGGAAATGCTTTTTTTATGTTAATAAATTTTAACTTGTAACTTAAATCAGGTTTGTCACTTCCATAATTTTCTAACGCATCTTTGTATGTCATCCTATTGAAGGGTGGTTTTGGAAGAGGATTTACAAATGTTCTGTACAGTAACTCCTCAATCATTGTGAGGACTCCATTTAGATTAGTATAAGATAACTCTATATCTAATTGTGTGAATTCTGGCTGTCTATCAGGCCGTGTAGTCTCATCCCTATAGCATCTTGCTACCTGAAAGTATCTATCAATGCCGCCGGACATCAGCATCTGTTTAAATTGTTGAGGGCTCTGAACAAGCGAGTAAAACAATCCAGTATGGTGTGTTGGCACCACAAACTCTCTGGCTCCACCTGGAGTACGACAGAACAATGTTGGTGTTTCAACTTCTACAAACCCATGATTTTCAATAAGAAACCTCCTCATATTGTGAAGCATATGGGAGCGCACCCTCAAATTGTTTTGCATCTGTGGAAATCGCAAATCTACATATCTGTGCTGTAATCTTAATTGCTCCTTGGGTTTCTGATAATCTCTAAGATTAAATGGTAGCTTGTCAACTGTGTTGAGTATTTCTAAGTTATCAATAATGACCTCAATTGCTCCGGTAACCATATTTGAATTAATCATGTCCTTAGGCCTCAGGACCACTCTTCCAGCTATTTTAATTACAGTCTCTAGTGGAAGATCAGGTACATTTGTGCTTATGATACACTGAGTAATGCCATAAGCATCCCTTAGGAGAAGAAACTTTGAGAGTCTGGAGAATTGTACCCAACCACAAAGTGTAACTTTTTGACCATTGTGATGAGGCCTGAGCTCACCGCATGTGTGTGTTCTGTAGGTAAAACTGCTGCAATCTTGTTCCATTTGCACTTCACTTACACTTTGCTTTGTGCCATGCAAACTTTTTGATAGAGATAACAAATGTTTGTAGGTTATGTTTTGAAAATTCCGAAGTCTTCGGCAACAAACACTAGCGATAGTCCTTTGCTGAAATACTTCCGCTAAAGTAAATGTATTATTGAATGCCCAATAATTAGACCGTTTGTAAAAAGGTAAGTTCCTTCTCCACATTTTTGGGCGTTTAGAATTTTTATAATATGATAATAACGATCACTAAAAACAACGTACGTCGGTAGTTATACAGCACGGATAATTAATAAATATTTTTAGTGGTTAATTGCACGTAAAAGTCACATAATTAAAATATAAAAAATGTTTTCCCACACACACAATCCCACAGCAGTTTCGGAATTGTGACAGCGTCAGACAGCTGATTGACTGTCATCATCGGAGTGACATTTGACAGTTAGTTTTAGAACGTCGAAATTCCTATGAAGTTTTTATTTAAAATGCATTTAATTTTGCAAAGAAAGAAGATATATTAATTAAATATGTTATCTCTATATATTACTTGACATTATTAAAATACCCATCAACTTGTGGGTGGGATTCATATATATTTTAATTCATCGCTTTTTATTTCGTAAAAAAAAAGAAGAAATATACAATAGAAACGCCGTTCCGCCTAGCCTGCGCTTTGCGCATATCCGAAAGGAATAGAAGTTTAGAGGGTTTAAACCTTTTAGGGGTCGAGTCACCTTCGTCCGTAGGAGAATAAAATAGTGACCCTGGGTGGTGCCAACTAGGTGACAACTCTACTGGTGGTAGGCTTCGGCCGTCGTTAGTCACCACCCACTGAACAAAGCCATGTCGCCAAGCGGCCTAGCCGTGTTCTGGCATGATGTTCGGTGTTGCCATTCATGGATGGCGGGTCAGATCAGCTGCGCTGCATGTGCCTAGTGAATGTAGCGTCTGGATCTAGCCTGCCTTCTTCTGCCTTCCTACCTAGGCAAGTATGCTCCATCGTAGATCTCATCATCACTTACCATCAGATGAGATCGATATCAAATACTTGCCTATAATGTAATAAAAAATAAATAAAAAAGTACCTTTACCATAAAGAATTTCTTTATCATGTGAGGGCAAATGTGAATTATGGTAAAAAACAGCCTCAATTTCACATACGACTCATTAGCGTATAAGGGTAGCTCTTCTAGCCAGCGGCGGGCGGTATGCCTGGCGGAGCGCTTGCTACCTATGCTCCAACGGTTATTTGTCGGGACCTTGTATATATGTTACATGCTGCGCGTTTCAGGGTTGTATGGAGCCTTCGTCATTTGTTCTGAAATCTGAATGTCGTCTACAGCGCCATCTGAGTAGCTTGTGGCGAGGTTTTTTTTTTTTTTTTTTATTGCACTATAGGCAAGTATTTGATCTCGATCTCACCTGATGTTAAGTGACGATGAGATCTACATTTTGTTGAAGAGGTCGCTACAACTCGTTGTGAACTTCTTGTATGTTTTCAGATATAAAATGTAGCATCAATGAAGAAGTAAAATGCGTAAAACCCTGCCCTCCCGAAACTACTTGTAGAACACGCGGTATATTGTATAGTTGTTTGAACGATGACAAGCCATGTGACCAAAAATGCGTCTGTAAAAATGGATATTATAGAAACTCTGGAGGATATTGCGTATCTACCGAGCAATGTGGTGGGTATCTTACCTTTCTCCCCTCTATTCACTAAAATGGCTTTTATGTACGCGTGCATTAACTGCGTTTTATTATACGATACGAGAAGAAAATACTGACATAACAAACTAGAACAAGAAGCACGGCAACTGCCTCTTTTTTGTTATAGCTCTGTCCTCTCCGACCCTGTTGACGTTAAACGGTCAAGACTTACCAGGGTCAGAGAGAGACAATTCTAGTCTGAAAACCATGTAAATTAAAAATAAACAATGATTTCAGATAAATGCCAAGGTGACCATGAATATTTCGAGTGCGGTCCAGCGTGTGATCATGAATGCTCAAAGCTCCATGTTCAAAACAAAACCAATTGCCCTGTTAGGAATATTGTTTGCAATCCTAAGTGCTACTGCGAGGATGGTTACGCAAGGGATGATGAAAGAAATTGCGTGCCTGTTCAAAATTGTCGTATGTACTTACCTATTTAAGTTTTATCCCACTAATACACTAATATTATAAATGTGAAAGTTTGGATGGATGGATGGATGTTTGTAACTCAATCACGCCAGAACGGCTGAATGAATCTGGATGAAATTTGGCACAGAGACAGATTATAGTCTGGAATAGCACATAGGCTACTTTTTATCCCGGTAAAATGTATGGTTTCCGTGGGATAGATTAATATGGCAGCATACATAGTTTTTAATCGCGGGTAACACCGCGGGGCACAGTTAGTTTCTCATAAAAATAAGCCAGGAAAGTAGTTCTAAAAAGATTCTGTAGCTAAATGCTTGCATTTGGAGTTCCCGGTTACTATACTCTATTGAACAAGTCCTCCACAGACGAACGAAGAGATGCTACAAATTCTCAAAGAACCGACATTCCAGTAAAATATTTTCCTAGTTCTATTTACGTACTTACCTAGCTACTTATTTACGTTATATGTCTAATTTTGTTTTGTGGCATCACAGCAGCTACACCTAAATGCACGGGCCCGAACGAAGTCTACACAGACTGCAAGCGTACCTGCCCGCCCGAGATCTGCCTCTCAATCGTGGCGAAATTCAAATGTGACGGCAACCAACCCTGTGAAGCCGGCTGCGCCTGCAAGGCGGGGTACCTGAAAAAGGAGGCAGATTCACCTTGTATACCACTGTGTGAATGTCCTCAATCGTGGAACTCCTCACATTGTAAAGTCTAGCCATGGAGTTGAATAAAAAATTGCACCTACTCAAAATGGTTCTTTCCTGCCGCCTAGATCCGCTTTGACGTAGGGAAAATCAATGCAGGTTCAGTTGCAGCACATTTTTACAAATCCTGAATTATTATTCGAAAATATATCTGAGGACCAGAGACGTAATTTTTTTTATTACATTATAGGCAAGTATTTGATCTCGATCTCACCTGATGGTAAGTGACGATGAGATCTACGATGGAGCATACTTGCCTAGGTAGGAAGGCGGCAGTAGATCGAGACGCCACATTCACTAGGCACATGCAGCGCAACTGATCTGACCCGCCATCCATGATAATGCCGCCTATTGGCTTATAAGTAGTTATTTCCTGTGCTGGACATATGCATAGCGATGCATACACTTTACAGCAGCATCTCAAACGGATATTTACAGCTTTACTGGTAATATATTTAGGTAGGTACTATAACGAGGTCTACGCCCCTGCTTCTCAGGCAGCCCTGTGAAACCAGGAATAAAGGATTGAACCAATATTTCAATAATCTTCCGTTCGCTAGACAAGCTGAAATCGACATGGCCGACATACCTCAGTTGGAGAAGTCTACGATTTAATAAAATACGGAGTAAATAATAACATTTATTATAGTCGAAAAATATAGTCTTAACAAAAATTTTTTTAGAAACTGTCAAGGCAATGCATTCTCTCTGAATATACCGATATATAAGCACAAGGAAGCATTGCGAATAGGCAACTTTACGATGTAAATAAAGCCTTATGAAAATTTACGAAATATTAAACAAATCAATAGCTTTCTATCTAAATACGGTCATATGGTTACTTAAAAGTTCAATTTTAAGTTGACATAGGATCGTAATTTAGATTTGATTAATTACAACTTACGAACTAAATAAATATTTATGAAAGTCAACGAGAAACTAAAGCGATTGCGCGTCTAATACTTTGAGGTCAAAAACAAAAGTAAAGTCTCAGAAAGAAAATAAAGATTGCTTATAGCCAACTTTTCCGCCATAAACTAAACAATAATACCAATAGTAGATGTATTAAAAAAAACAAACCCCACCTTATTCACTCAGGATTAAGGTACAGATTTACTAAGTCAATATAACATGGCTTTATAACTAACTTTTTCGCCATAAACTAAGCAATGACATCAATAGTGGATTTAATACAAAAGAATCTCAACCTTATTTACTCAAAAGTAAGGTACAGATTTAAAGAAGTCATTCTATGCTAAGTTTAGTAATTCTATCCTTATACCTACGTACACAATAAAAATCTCACCTTATTCAATTAAAATAAGGTGTAGATTTCAACAAGTTATCTACTAGGCTAGTGTTGATAGTTCAACAAACTCCTCTCCACATTGTGGGTAGTGGAACAGGCATTACTGGTTGAGGCTGGGTGTAGATGGATGCAGGCGGGCTCATATACTCGTAAGGCAGGGTCATGCAACTCTGTATTGGAGACATGGAGGGGTAGAGCTGCTGCGGGGGACGCACAGATTGCTGGATAATGTCTTCTTTCAACATCTGAAATAGAATAATCACTTTAAAATCTCTTTAAACCTTAAGGGATAGATTATACAGTTGAAAATGAAATGCCACAGGGTTCATTATTACCTTGATCACTTGCAAGGCGCACTCTGCTGCCTCGACATTAGCCTGCTGTATGGTCTGGCATGGACGCGTCGCAAACGGGCCCAGATGTTGGGGCATGTTGAGCAGAGGCACTGATACGAGGGGCAACTCCACTCGTCCAATCCAAATCTCAGATCCTGTTGGGTCAGTGTATTTCTGGTAGTTGTAGATAGGTGGGCTCCACATGTATCTAAGAAATAAATTAAAATATTAGTTTTGCGTGCCGTCTCTATGGAAAAAAAGTATGGTATTCACAAAAGTCAAAAAGCATACCTTTTACACATTGAGTCAAGCTTAGCTGGAGCCAATTGGTAATTTTCTTTATGCAGATACCCAACTGAATTCATTCCCAATGGTGACCCACATGTGGAATCTCCAGGACATGGTGAACCAATGCCTTCATCTTTAATAGATGTGTACTCTTTGGTATCAAGTTGCCTTTTGTAAAGCAGGAGCGTCTGTGAGAGATTAAAGCTGTTATTGAACTTGGCATTGCCTCTATTCATCTTCTGTATTCGGTACAACTCACGAACAACTGGCTTGGCCCATCGTATCTCCACGACACTGCCATCTATCTCAGTATTCTGCAGTTTCTTCATAGCTATTTCAGCATGCTCTCTGAGGTAGAAATGGATGAAAGCATAATCATATATTTTCTTGATGCGTTCCACCTTACTATTGATGGCATCTTCGAATACTGCCTGGATGGTGCTTGATGTGGTCTTGATTAGAAAATTACGAACGTAGAGAACTTTGACCTGTAAAGACAGCATAGCTATATAAACAAGGATTGCCAAATTGTTTACTTATAGTATCAGATACAATAAACATGGGAAACAAGACACTTGTAAACTGGCCAGGTAACAAGACCAAGATCTGCAAAGCCCCAAGTATGTTATCTTTGCCCAAGTCAATTATTGCAATTCATGCTACCTACTTGCACGTGTATTTTACGTCAAGTAGATGGTGTGTGAGCGAATCGCTTGTTTGATAATAAGCATACGAACAGCCGCGTAGGGAGTCCATCACAAGCATGCTACATGCAGCTGGCATATGTATCTTGTCAATATAGAATGCCAGTTAACAGCACGCAAGCCGAAAGCGGGCCTAAAGCAGTTATTTCCTGGCTGCATGGAAGGAGCCTACTATACCTATTTATTTACGCGCATTGTATGCAATTAAAACGCAAATGTGTAATGATTTTAAATCGCAATTGTGGCATAATAAATAATAACAGTGTAAGTAAACAGCTCCACCCACCTTTCGCATCTGTTCGTCGTCAACATCTGGCTCCGGCTCAGCCCAGTCCACCATCACCTCTTGGTCCCATATCTTGACACAGCCCGGCACCAGCGCGCGACGCGCCATCGCCGCGGCCCGGTGCGACGTGAACTCCACAAACGCAAACCCGCGGTTCAGATTCTTGTCGTAGCAATTCTTGTACAGAATAACGTCCACGATCCCGCCCACGCGTTTAGACAGCTCCTCCAGCACTTCTTGCTTGGTCTTATCCTTCGGAATGGAACCGACGAACAGCCGGCAGTTGTCCACAGATTTCACGACGCCGATGCTTCGTTTCGGTCGTATTTCGTAGCCGTTCAACTCCTTAACCGCCCTGGATGCCTCGGACCTCATAGTGTACGTGACGAAAGCGTAGCCACGGTTGGAGCCGGAGAAGTCCATCATCAGGCGCATTTCGTAGATTCTCCCGGCTCGAGAGAATAACGGTACGAGCTCGTCTTCGAAAATTTCTCGAGGCAGCTTGCCGATGAAGACTTCGCAGCCCTTTTGTGGCGCCGGGCCGCTCCAGTCCGGTGGAGGCCCAAACCTTCTTTGTCCGTTGTGCTGTACCAACGGGTACCCGGTATTCTTCATCAGCTCCAGGAGTTTCAGCGTCATATTTTTAACAGATTCACCCATTTTGTCAGTCTAATTTGCAATCACAATCAACACAGCACGTGCGCGCTTCAAATCAAACGATCGGCGAAAAAGCGGCGAGACAAAGTGTCGGCGCTCTTTATACTTTTGCCGACAAACACCGGGCGGCGGTTCTGACGTCACGTGCATTTCGAATTTGGCGGTGAACTTTTCAATCAACTTTTGTACTAATAGATATTTATAAATTAATTTCATTTCGACAAAGTTAGGAAAACATTAATAAAAATAAAGTATTTATATTCAAATACATTAAACTCTAAACTATGCTTAATACCATGGAAACTAAGAAAAAGGACCCTTTTCAACAACAAGGTACCTACCTAGTAAAAAAATATAAAATTATTTCAAAAAAGGTGCTACTAGGTATCTGTCCACGTACTAGGTATATTTTATTTAATAAGATTTCTATCTAATCTAATCATGAAATATTCAGAATAAAAAAAAACATATTCTTAAAAAAGTTAAAAGTATGAACCTACTATCTGCCATAAATTTTATCGTTTCATAATTGCGAAAGTTGTTGTCAATAGAATTACTACTTATACAAAATGGATTTCGACTTATAAATATTTTACTTACATTATTATCTTTCTAATTCAAACAATAATAATACCTAATTAGTAAATATATTTGGATATAATTTCTCTTTGTACCTAGGTAGGAATGCTACCACCGCATTGGCTTGGTAAGATTGTTTTTTCTTCATTTAGATCAAATCCAATGTTGCATCAAATATTTTAATAATTATTAAATTTAATTCTCATTAGAATTACTACTGTCAGCTAATTCCTTGGTAAATACGATTAGGACCGTTTTAGTTTACTAAATTAATTAATAGATGGCGTGGATTTCATAAATGTTTAGCGCACTTAATTCCATTCGAAATTACGGTCCCTACCAATCGTTTGTCCATATGTAATTTCTTTTTTTAAATTATATATTTACATGTAATCTTTGGATAAACAGAATACTTGAAAAATGTATGTCAGATAAATTCTTCCAATCTCTAATTTAATATTGATTCCACTTGATCCCAGTCTATACAAATATCAAGACATATCTACCATAAAGATTTAAAATACATTCCTAGGTATTATAAATCAATACCTTCTTTTGTCGACACACTTATCTGTGATATCATTCCAATATTTATACTTACCTAATATTACATTCTTAAGAGAAATAATTGTTGGAAAATAAAAAAATTAAACAAATAAATTGCACGTTTTTAATCTCACAGACAGGACACGTACAAATAATAATTCTCTAAGTATCAGAACACAGACAAAGTACTCGAAATACAGCATCGGTACAAACATTGAGTCAGTTTAAAATGAACTCTAAAGATCAACAAAATAAGGCTTAATTTCATATAACGAATGATAAATACGGAGCCCTCTTCGCTTGGCGCATTCGGGTAAGTAAGGGAGCTATACTTAAAACTAAAAATATCACATTTAATGATGTATGAAGCAGATCTATTTATGATTTAAATTTTATACCTACATGATTTAAATTTACAGCTAATATACATAATGTACCCTGTATGTATATTCATACATAAATCAGTAACAATTAAAAAAAACTATGTAATACAAAAACAGAAAAGAAACTATTTTCTCGGCATGACTGATTACATTATAATATAAATACGATGTCTTAGATTTAGGAATAGATATACGATAATGCAATCGGTCCATAAACTAACAGAGATCATAAACAAGAACAGAGAATATAGACATTTATAATGTATATAGAACATACAATCATATATATTTGCGAGGTATGAATCAATCTTTTAATGTAGACGGAGTGACGCGAACAACGGTATTGAGGCACAAATATCTAATCCGATTTGTATACTACACAAAACGGCTTGGTTTTAATTGCTTTAATATATTGTTCGCGACATTCCCGTCTATATTATTTATTTATCTGTGGAATGAATATAAAAAAATACATTTACATAAATATATTTTTTCTATATAACTATATCATTTTATAAAAATACATGTGCCCGAATTACATGAACAAAATACTACTTTATTCTTCACATTTCACGTCGCAAGTACAAAGCTAATAGTAATAATTCACATTGCGTGCAGTCAAAACTGAGTCCCAACAATAAGCAAATATAGTCTCAAATTGTGTGACAACAATACAAAGGTCATTTATGATATTGAAATACAAAAAAAAATTATTGTTTCCTACGTCTTAATAATATTAGTTGCAATCTATTAGGGCACTGGGCCCCAAGTCTGCTAACACAATCGAACAGCAACGGCATAGTAACTGTCACTTCCGACAGATATTGTATGGGATATCTGTCAAAAGTGACAGTTACTATGCGGTTGCTGTTCGATTATGAATCGATTGTGTTAGTAGACTTGGGGCCCTGTTTACGTGCTGGCGATCAAGAAACTTTACTCGACAGTAGCATAAGTGTATCTATTTTGTAGCCAAATACCAACTAAACAGAAAAAAGAAGAATTAAAATCCGCGTATTCACGGAGCAAATGTCATTGAACTATTAGGGCGCTGTTTAAGTGCTGGCGATCAAGAAGCTTTACTCGACACTGGCATAAGTGGATCTATTTTATAGCCTTATGCCAACAAAAAATAAAATTAAATGTCATTACGGAAGCTTAACCTAATTATCACATTACATCTCGGAGTTTTGGTCCATTGCCTTGTTGTCGTACCCGCGGGCCGTGGTGACGGAAGCGCCGTCGGTGTCGAAGCTCGCGTCGGAGTCTGTGTCCGCGACCCACGGCTGGATCTCCGCAGAGCAGAACACCCCGTACACGATAGCGCCGACGAGATATATCCCGCTGGATATGAAGAACACTATCCGCCATTGTTCCGCTGTCTGTAATAAAATAAAACGATTGAAATTAGCTTAGTGCAATAATTATTATAATAGATTTAAAATAATATTATAAATGTGAAAGTTTAGATGGATGGATGGATGTTTGTTACTCAATCACGCCAGAACGGCTGAACGGATCTGGATGCAATTTGGCACAGAGATAGATTATAGTCTGGAATAGCACATAGGCTACTTTTTATCCCGGTAAAATGTACACTTCTTAATCGCGGGTAACACACTAGCTGCGCCACGCGATTCTGAGATTTTAGCTATATATATATAGCTAAGATCTCAGAATCCACCGGGCGAGTTTCAAATAAACTCGGCGTACTGATTAGCGCAGTCGGTAGTGACCCTGCTTCCCGTGCCGAGGGTCCCTAGTTCGAATTCTGGTAGGGACGAACTTTGTGTCATGAGCACGAAAGGTTGTGCCCAAGTCATGGATGTTTCAACTTCTATATAAATAATATAAAATGGGTCTGCCCCCAGTCCATAATACGGCACCCATAATACAAGCGTTGTTTAGTGTCAGACCGCATAGTTGGTGTGTTAGTCTGGCGATATTTAAACGTATTTATTTATGATACCTTAAGTATGCTATTAAAAAAAAGTTATACCTTATCTGTGACAATAGAGCCGGCTAAAGGTGGACTTATGATTCCTGGCAACGTGGCAATGGTGTTGGACAGACCCATCAACACGCTCGCGTGGGGAGGCGCGATGTCCAAGTGGTTCACACTGAAAAAAATTAAAGACACCATCACGCCTGTAATCCATGTAGGGGTAGACAGAAGTACTCACATAGTACACCCACATAACGTCGATCGCTTGGTCTGGGCGCGAAATTCAAAATGTCAATGGTTTTTTTATTTTTTTACGAAAAATTTGGACATCTTTACGATGTAATTTAGTTTTTCGTGATATTGGCATTCTGCATTGGATGTCTTGTCTGAAACGTTTACTTTACCGTCAAACTTAAGTATGCTTACCTGAATCCCGACCAAGCGAAGCCGCCCAGACCGACCGCTATAGTCAGGAACACGACGCATCCGACCACGCTTGTAGCGTACGCGGCAGCCACCATGAATATAGTCTAAAGATACATAACATCTGATTATCATTTGGTACAGGGATGTGACTGTTGGATAGTCTATACTTGGACTCAAAATATAGGGAAAATAGTCATCACGCTATAATCATTATGGTCGAGAAGAGCAAAATGGTTGCGTGGGCGCAGGGTCTAGAAAAAGCTATTCTCAGACGCAGAAATACTATAGACGGAGTCTCCACCCCAATGGTTATAGCGTGATGATTCTGTTCCCTACATTTTAAGTCCAAATATAGGCTATCTAACAGTCAGATACTTACTTCACTCCGTCTATATCATTTCTTCGTCTAAGTAACTATTTATATAATTGATAGAACTAGGCGATACTTGGCGGAAATCCATTGTTAACCTAATGGGGAAAGAGGACCCACCACTGATCCTCGGCTTGTCAACTTTTCGATTATAAACCGAACAAGTTTGATCGATAATAAAAGAAGCCAGCAACACCGAACTCCTCTAAGATGTTAATCGAGAAGCTATCTATCACGAGTGACGGGACCTCAAACAAAATGCAATTCTCCGCGATACGACTATTATAACTATTTAAGTTTATTTTACCTGCGACAGAAAGGCGCCGCAGTTGAACAGTTTCCGAATGTTGGTCCTGGACATGGTGCCGCGCTGCAGCAGCCAGTCGGCGGAGTGGCCGGCCACCTGCAGCACGATCGCCATCGCCAGGTACGGCACCGCCGCCAGCCACCCGGTTTGGGACGTGTCGAACTTGAATACATCTGAAAACGTTACATAATTAACTTAATCTCCTCCTTCCCATTATAACTCAAATGGCGGTTTACGGACCAAGAGGGTCGCCTCCGCCATCCATCACCTGGAGGAGCACTCATGGCGATTTAAATTACTCCTACCTGCCTTGAGGAAATTAAATTAAGGGCAGGGATACGGTGTGCTTCTAGGTACACAACGTGTGGTGAATTTCTATGGCGGGGACTGAAAATGACGCATATTTGAATATGCCATGCCATGCCTCCTTGAACGAAGGTTTAAGCAAAAGTTTTAGATAGAATCTCTCATTGATATAACGTGTACTCTTTCTACTTGATGTTGGCAAAATACCTGCTAACCGGTGGGTGAGGCACATTTCGTAATTAAGTTTCATAATCTGTTTAAAAAGAGATCTTAGTGATCTTAAATACGGACGAAAAGATTGTCAAGGTGAAAACAGTCGAAAAGATTGTCAAGTTAAAAACGGTTCAAACGATTGTCAAATTAAAATCGGTCAAAATATTGTCAAGTTAAAAACGGTCGAAACGAATGTCAACTTAAAGAAGGTCGAAAAGGTTGTTTACTTTAATGCGGTCGATAAGATTTTCACTAGGTATCTTTTCTAACCAATCCGATCCCCGCTGCGATGTATCAACTTTTGCTACTACATTAAGTCTAGTACAATAAACTGCGATGAGACAAAAGTAAAAAGTTAAAGAGAGAGAAAGAGAGATTGAGAGAGAGAGAGCGCGAGAGAGAGAGAGAGAGAGAGAGAACTATATTTTGCCGGCACCTTTCATGAATGTAGGCAGGAACGTGAGCAGCGTGTAGAAGCCCCAGTTCTCGCTGAAGTGCGCCATGACGATGGCCCACACGGGGCCGGACGTGAGCATGGCGCGCCACGGGTGCCGCAGCTTCGAGCCTTCCACCGCCTGGCTGCCGCGCGAGTCCTGGCCAAACACGTCTTAAAACATGACAATAATCATGCCAGGCGAACACACCGACTATACCCAACGAACGGCGAGCGTTCTACCAACTTGGCTGTCACTGCTGTATAAAATATCATCACCTGATGTGATCATCAACATCTCAATGAATAAATTAATACCTGTATATACTTCAGTTCGGCGGCAGATATGTGTGGATCCTTCTCGGGCGACTCTTTGACCACAATCCACCAAATTGTTGTCCACACCAAGCCCATGATACCTGCAAGTGTTAAGTACATTTTGTTATTCAAAAATGCAACCCTCGGTAAGAACTATCAAGGAAACTGCAAGGAATGATTCATATAAAAAAATACCTAGTTTGAAGAAAATTACACTTGCGACCGTTGAGCAAAAAAAAAAACAAAAAAGTTTCATGCCATCATCCATTTTTAATATATAATGTATATTTATTGATTTTTTTTATCGCTATTAACTTGACACTGGCATAAAATAATTGCTGGAGGAGGCCATAATGCCATATCTAATGTTATTATTTTTTAATCCATATCATAAAGAAAGAATGTATGATTGTAGCTTACCAAATACGTAGAATATACCGGGCCAGCCGGTGTAGTGTGCGAGCAGCGAGCAGACGGGCATGGAGACGACGGTGCCGGCGTAGCTGCCGCTGAACGCGAAGGTCGCCAGCCGCGCGCGCTCCGGCGCCGGCGCCCAGCGCGACCACACCGCGTGGATGCACGGGTACGTCACGCCCTGCCCACGTCACACAACATCAAGCCGACATTCCAAATTTAAACGGTTTTTTGACGTTAAGGTCGCTAGGTCAAGGCGCGAAATTCTAAACTTCAATTATTTTTTTTAAATTGCATAACTAACTACGTTATTTTGTTTTTGGCGACATTGGCATATTGCATTCAATGCCTAGATGTAGAAACTTGCTTTAAATTTTATCCAAAGCGATACCATACTCCAGAGTTTGTAAAATCCGTAATTTTCACAAGCTTTGGAGTGTTGTCGATAAATTAAAAATATTTTTTAAAGCAAATTTAATGGATAATTATATTCAAATATATATACTGCAGTCGCAAACAATTAAATAAGCATCGATATTGACATGTTCCTATTTTATATTTTAAAAGAAAGACTTTCACCCTTTCGCTTTCACCCTTATAGCCGTGTCTACAAGAGATATGCAAACTCATACGCACTTATTTGAAGTAGCTAGTAAAGAGACCGGCAAAAATGGCAGCTATGCGCATGCCCAATTCGAATATAAAAGGGCCAATTATTCAATAGTATTACCTCAAACAGCCCTTCAATCACTCTGACGGCTATCAGCAGGGCTGTGCTAGTGTGGGCCAGCGGAGGCGTGAACAAAGTCAGCAGTGACGTCGCCCCGATGCCTATGGCGAAGACCCTGAAAATAAAATTCCAAGAATTTTGAATCAAAACTCATTTTACGAATTACGCGTTTATTTTATGTTTTTTACGAATCGGCTGCTTTAAATTCCAAGATTTTCTTAGAATTCTTCTTGTATGACCTCAATTAAGTTTGCAAGTTGATAAGCGCAATTGGTAGTGACCCTGCTTTCTGTGCCAAGGGTCCCGGGTTCGAATCCTGGCGTTGCTTAATGTAGGACCGTATAGCTGGTGTGTTCGTCTCGTAGCGAGTCATGTTGACTCGCCTAGGATCCGCCTATTTTCATTACATTGTTGCTTTTCTGTTTCCGCATCACGAGAAATATGGTGTCTTTTTGTCCGGGGAAATGGATGGATTCTCGCAGGATGGTCATTAAATTATATGTCGAAATTTACTAGGCGGATTTTACTGAAACATAGCATGGGTATAGTTTACAAACCGGGTCAATGGGATTAAGGCGATCCCATTGACCCGGTTTGTAAACTATATTTGGAAGTGAAAGCGTTTCCCGGGATAAAAACTAAAGCCGACGCATACGAAGTCTCGGGCACTGTTGGTTTATTATAAAGTGTTCTATTAAAAAGGAACAAACCTGTTACCTCCTATTTTAGCCGCCAGCCACCCTCCTGGCAGCTGCGTGATGATGTACCCGTAGAAGAAGGAGCTCAGGACCAGACCCTTGGTCTGAGAGCTCCAGTCGAACTCTGGTATCTGAAAAATGTAACATTATCAGAGGAGATATTACCCAGGGCCCCAAGTCTGCTAACACAATCGAGTCATAATCGAATAGCAACCGCATAGTAACTGTCACTTTTGACAGATATCCCATATAATATCTGTCAATAGTGACGGCTACTATGTGGTTACTGTTCTGTTATGAATCGATTGTGTTAGCAGACTTGGGGCCCGGGTTTTACGGAACCCATAGTATGGCATCGAGACATTTGGTATTGTCTGTTCTAATTCCAGCGATGTATGTCTTTCTTCTTGTTGGATATCTTATTTTGGATAAAAATGAATATACCCAATTGCCAACATGAATAATGCACGAAGTATAATCCTAATACCCATCGGAAGTGTACCCAGTATACTGGCAAAAGTTTCCCCCTATACCTGTACCGTTCAAACGAGAAACGGTCTTTAGTGAGTAAGAATTAAAGAATTAAAGTCTCCAATCATTACTTACATACACAACCGTTCCATTTTCTAGCTTCGTCTCGACGGGTTCTGTCATGGCGACAACTGCGACGGAGAGGTTAGCTCGCAGCGCGTACACGTTGAAGAACCCGAAAAATGCCATGAGGGCCACCACGAGCCGTCTCCGCTGCCAGAACCGCCATGTCAACTGGTGGTCTTTCGATTGCTCCCTGGAAAGAAGAAGTCTTATTGAAAACCTCTCAACTAGTAAATAAAAAATTTCAATGTCAAATCATTCATTCATTATGTTAGTGTTACATTTTTTTACAAATAATCGGATCGGAACGTGATGAGATCACGTCTGAGATGATACGTTAAGAAACTTAACGGACTTGTTCTTGTTTACCGACTGCGCCAGTAGGAGCGTAAAGTTTTTCAAGAATTTACTTTGACCGCCAATTAATTACGTATAAAATGCTAATTTAGCAAGCCGTGGCGCTTGTGTTGTTGTGCAAAAAATACCTTAAGGTGTTCATACAGTAGGTATATTGCCCCTTATCGTAGCTACCTATGTGGTGATCTGGGCGTGGTGTTAATATACTTTTGTAGCCTGAAGCCTCGATTTAATAATAACATTATTTAGGTACTTCGTTACTATAGGTAAATAGTATTATCACCTACGTCTATCACTTATTAGGTTAGTACGTAAATTAATCTAGTTGGTAGGTTGTGGTACCTACTGAAAATTTTGTTACAGCCAGGACCTAACACAATTACTTCAACAGACAACGCTATTAAAATATTGTCTACTCTATTGAGACATGCCAATATTATACGAAGTTCATAAATGTTCCAAAAATATGCTATATCGTACGTTTTGAATTTATCTTTTTACTAGAATTGATAAAACAAAAAAATTTGGAAATGAAAGTCTCAAGAGATTTTTAATCAAGAAGAACTATTATTTACATGTTCAACCTTTATTATACATTTATTTACGCGATATATACAACGCAAATATAAATTAAAAAGAAAATAGAAAAGCTTACCTACTTAATATGTACAAAAAGTGTAAAAAAATTGGCATTTGCGGTAGCGTACGCAAGATGCTGGCCGCATTTCCTCGCTGTAGCCAACTTCACTCGCTGAGCGAGGAAATGCCCGGCTCTTGGGTCGCCAGTCACATAACTATCTAAGCGCCTAACAGAATCACATTTTCATTGAAAAAACTCAAAGAATTCAATATAGTGATTTCTTATATCTACGTGTGAATACTACTAATTTAAATAAAACTAATCTTTCGGATTATATATCGCGTTTATTTTAAGCAGCCGAAACGTTGGGGACGTAAAAACATACAATAAACGCGATAAAATCCGAAGTATTCATTTTCTTTCAATTCAATATAGGTTTAAAAAAACAGCTTGTAGGTACAATACATCATCCAGTAAATGATTAGATATATATCTGAAAAAAGACGTAAGAGACGAGGTAATAGGTAATTGGGAGTTTCGCTCTTTCGCCCTAAGGCCAAGACTACGCTAATCAAGTAAAGTAAACCTTTCGTTTTTATCTAACAATTTCTTAGAAAATAGATTCGCTTCGGGCTTTTAGCGATTAATTTGGATCGAATTTACCCGGGATTGTATCTAAACCGGATAAAAAAACTAAGGAACATTGTTTGTCCGAAATAAATGGTAAATCTAATTAAGAAACTAATTCGGGACCTTTGTGAATGTATTGTTAGTAAAGTAACTAATGCGATTTATGAGAATGGGAAAAAAGAAAAATCAACTTGCCTTGTTAATGTTTCGTTAATATAGAAGCCTCTAAAGAGTTGAAGACAGCCAGCGTGGTGGACTATGGCCTAATCCCCCTGGAATTGAGGGGATGCACGTGCCCAGCAGTTGGACATTAAAAAAGGCTAGTATGATTATAATATATTATAAGTCCTTCAAATTCCATTAAGGTGGAAGCTCAGGGTCAGGGCGCGATACAACACCATAAAGTTAGTAAAAGTAGCGGTTTTTACAAACCTTATGGTATTGTATCGGATTAGGTACTTTTTTAAGCAAACTTAATACATCGAGACATCCAATGCAGAATGCTAATAACGCAAAACACTAAATTACATCGTAAAGATGTCCAAATTTTTCGTAAAAAAATAAAAACCATTGACACTTTGAATTTCGCGCCCTGACCCTGAGCTTCCCCCTTAAGTTTATTTACTTGCAGCGGTGGGATAGGCTGTAGCGTAAAGAGATGAACCACGACTTCATAATACATTGTGATAATCAGAAACCCCAAAGTCCTTGGAGCATATAAAACAGCTGCTTTCAAAGGCTACAAACCAATAACAAGCGACGTATCTGTCATATTTTGTATAACATTATAGTTCATTGATTCGCATTAATTACACGCCAATTAACGGTTCAACGTTACTCATGCTTTGTTCTCACACATTACAAAACAAATTTTAATTAAATACTTACCTAAAACAATTGGACACGGCCTTATTGAAATTAGTCAAGCTATAATTCATATTGAGCTAAAACCTAACTGCCGATTTATTTTCATTATATTATATTCAATTATGAAATATGAGCAGAGTTTTTAGAAAATCAATTGGAAGTAGATAAGTGTAGGCACGGAAGATGGCAGAATCAACCAGGCTTCTATACTTAAAGGTCTTGGAGCGATTAATATTTCTAATGATAATATTATTATTGGAGTGGACAATGAACCGGAATAAGTACAGCGTGGAAAGGGACCACTTTTCCCTGCACAAGAACACCATAGACTGGAAATTAATATCTTACAGCTTTCTTTACCCGCAAAAAACGCCGTAAGATATCAGTATCGCATATAACTGGCCTTATTGCGGTTTCGGGTTACAGAGGGACATGAAAATTACCCGGTACCGCTAGTACAGTTACATATTTTGCATCACTCTCAACTTTTTTAGATTGCTAATGGTACTGCAATTCGGGTAAATTTTTATGTTGCCATTGACATTAACTCTTCCTTGGGTAGTATGCGACGATTGGCTTAAAAAAGGTCTGCGCAATGGTGCAAGCTGTAATTAGTTTTCAGAAAAAATTTTGTCAGAGCCAAATTTTTATCACTATTTCATTTCTCGCTATCGGGGTAAAATGCAGTGTTTGACTCTATAGCAATCTCTTCAACCTCGCCACAAGCTACACAATTGACAATTGTGAAAAGCGCTATGAGAGTTTTCAGAGCATGTATCATATATACAAGATCCTGAGAAGAACCGTTGGGAGGCATAAGTACCACCCGCCTGAATAGAAGATCTCCCCTTTTCCTCTAAAACTCGTTTATAAAATAAGCCATTTTATTCAAGTCGAGGTGTGTGATAAAATGGTTCACTTTATGCACTTGTTGTACCATCTACTATTTAAATTAACCAGTTTTTAATGTTGTGCACTAAAGCGGGTGTCAAATGATTTCCATGATGGATTTTCCATGACCCATGAAATGAGGTTAAAATATTGGCAAAATGATCGTTAACTTTATTACCACTTCTCACGAGGCAGTTTTATCGGTTTTTCATTAGAGCCGGTAAATATTATCAGCGGCGTGGGCTAACTTAGTTGTGGAATAACCGCCGGGCGAAATACGTCAACGTTGTTTAGTTAAACTGTGAATGTTGTTATAGGCTGATAATATCGATGGATATCAAGCACTTTAGTTTATTATAAGTGCCAGATAAAATGAATTTATTAATGGTTTTTTTCGGATGCATCATGTGTTTTTAAGGCATCTTCAGGTCGGACTTGAGTCAAATGTCTTCAGGAAATAATTCAATATTCGCGATGCGGTACAGAGTCCTGTGTGGTGAGCTCTCTTCGATGCGATAAACATTCAAGTTTATATTATGACCGATATGCGATATTACAAGCATGTTGTCCCCTTCATTTTTCTCACGAACATGCTAATTTACTAATGCCATATCTGTCCAAGAGAGTAATTGACGCAGGTACGTAAACTAACGCCGTCTCGAAACCTTGTAACGGCAGATATTTTCTAAGTAGAAGAACAAACAAAAAAAGCTGTTACAAAAACCGCATCTCAACGACTTAATTCAATGGAATATGACCTTTTCGTTAAACACGAGACGTCGCAAAGTAAGACGATAGAGATCATTAAACCAGCTGTGTTTGTAAACAAACACCCCTGAGAGAGTTTGATGCTTCTTATACCACTTTCATTGCGTGCGTCGTTAAGCAAATCCCCTGTGGTAAAATTAATTTGATGACAACCATAAGATATTCGACAGGGGTGTCGACCGATCTAATTAGGTCGTGACCCAATTACAATTTTAAAGCTTTCGATTTGTTAATTTACCAGACGTAATGATTTTTATGGACATCGATCGCGTTATGTTTCCGGCTCTCCACGACAATTAAATATGTAATCAAATTAAGTAACACATAAATGCCCACTGTAATAATATAACTACCGCTAGGAAGTTTCTGTACTCCAGTTAAGTGCTAAGGGACTTTTCTTGTTCGTTTTTTTATGTGCGATAAGCTGCTAATTATGTGTTATAATCTTCACGGTTTTAACCTTGGTTGGTATTAAATAATGCCGTGGTATCTTTGATAGCCAGTATTGTCAATCCGTGACATAAGACTTGCCGTTATACGTAGATTTAATTCACTTGTATAAGATAAGATCGATTAAGTATATGACCATTGTTGCGACAACATAAGTAGAATTCAGTACCTAAATAACCAGTCCAGTAATAATGCTACCATCAAAACACAATTATGGAACAACAAATGTAAAGTCTACATTCAAATCCAGGGGATCAGGCAATTGTTTAGAGCAGATCCAATGAGGTCTTTAAAAACTGGTACTAATGTATATTAAAACCTATAAATGATTTTTTGTTCGTTTCTAGGCTCATCCATTGGGAACGGCTGTACCAGTTTCGATTATTTTAACATTATTACCTAATAGTCCGAATGTGTTTTTATAAGAAAACGTGACAACTTGAATTTGAACAATACAACGTATGTCGGGTCCGCTAGTGTCAAATAAATAAAAAAACGGAACAAGAACTTTTATATCTATTATAGTAATATTGTTAAAAACGTATGCTATTATCAATTTCATGCCACTATTTACGCCTTTCACTTTCGAGGTTGGCCAAAATTGGTATTCATACGCAGCAACAACAGGAACTTATAAATTGCACCAGTTATGCGGAACAGTTAAGTAAAAACTATGAATATGACTTGTCATACTTGTCTAAGAAACACTTGATCAGAATTATGTAAAGGACAACGTCTATTTTAATTCCTTTGTCCTTATAAAGGTAAACGTAGCAGAACAGCCGTGATCGTAGGTGAGCAATGAATTAGCTGCCTAATAATTTACAATGTCTGTAATCTTTGAAAAATATTAGAAAATTGGCATTTATTTTTATTGGAATAAAACTAGTTTTTATTTATCTCGGTATAATGTATGGTTCCCGTGGAATAGATACTTATGGTAGCATACATACTTTTAATCGCGGGTAACACCGCGGGGCGCAGCTACTATTTAAATATTTTATAAAAAGTAATGTATAGTACCTATGCATTGAAACTTTTCTACAGAGATTCAACGCCACGCCATTTTGTTATGAACTCGATGAGGACTTAAACCGTAGAAGTATAATTTTAGATTGATTTAAGACTAGACGTCCGCAATTATTCAGGCATCCGTAAACCAGTCTGGATGCAAATGAATCCTCGAACAAAGCATGGAACGGCCTCGCCACCCGCATAGACCGCCGTTGATGTGGTGACGATAATGAATGGCAGCCGTTCGTAAAACGTCGAGAAATCGGTTCAGTACAATCTGTTCAGTATTACAAACGGTCTTGTTAAATTCTTTAGGCTGCGGCTTACATAATATACGTATAGCGACAATACAAGCATGAAATTTGTATTTCAGAAAATGCCAATAGGCATGTTATGTTACAAATTGCAATACTATTTGTTTGAGTGTCTAAAATTCAATGCCATTATGTTTTTGTTGGAACCGAGTTTTAATCCCGAAGAACAATTGAAGCCATTTGTCATCACATCATTGATTGCAGCTACTATCTTAACTTAAGATGTGAATTGTTTTTATTGTTAAAATAATTATAAAGCGTGTGAATTAATTACATGAATAAGAACATTTTGTAGTGTTAAGTATTCTCATCAATCAACTTGTATTGTTACGCCATCTTGACAGGAAAGCGACTCTACGGCCTCGGCTCTATCACGAATTATATCAAAGGACGAAGTCGGAATAAAATGCTAGTGAACACTTACAGATAACTAGATTCTGCATGCTTGTTTTCCTATGATGTCACATCGTCGCTCTTATATTCAAATGGAATAGATAATAGCTACAGTAAATACGACCTTATCTACCTATTAGGCTGTCCCGGCGAACTTTGTACCACCCGCCACCATCTCAGAATCAATAGTATGAAAAAATGAATTATATTTATTATTTTTTTAATATTTTTTTCCCGTGTTTTATTAGTTATTCTGCTATTCGGGGCGGAGAAACCCACCCGTTTTGAGTTATAACATGATGGAACTAGCACGCCCTTGTTATATTAATGACTAATTCCATCTCTCGTTGGAAACTAACCATATTTGAGTCCTATGGGATACTCGGTCTTACATCGCAACCTGATTCCTATCCTGAGGATAAGTCGACCAGTTATCGCTGGGATAAGTAAGGCTATACTAAAATGGATTTCTTTTGATGTCCGCAGTAAAAGGAGAGGATCTGTGTGTGACCAAGAATTAATTTTAGTCTTCAATCTTTTATTGATTGAAATAAAACTAATTTTGCAGATTTTATCGCGTTACGTGAAAAAACATAAAATAAACGCGATAAAATCCGCAAAGTTAGTTTTATTTCAGTGTGTAGTATTCGCATAAATATAAGAAATCAATTTTATTGATGTCACTTTGTTCTATTGTTTTAAATGACATCTTGAGCACACAAGAAATAACACCAATAGTAATAATAGTACCTTTGAAAAGAGTAGGTAGCTGACGATGACACCCCTAGGGATTTATATTTATGTCAGTAATGTCTACTTTATGACCTTCCCTTAACTATGTATTTTCCACAGATTCGACAATACAAGATTTTCCGAACGCGGTGGCTGGCGAAGGGTGTCCTACCACACGCAAAACTGGTAACACCACTGGTATGTGCGGAGACCTTGAACGCAATCTCGTGTTACTTGTGACTTTTAATACTGGAGACTATTATTTAATAAACATGTTATGTGATATTATTATCTAGTCTCGTAACAATAGCGCTGCTTGCTCACAAAGCCTTCTAGGAATACTTATTTTTTAAGGTCTTATATCAAAATGGGAAAAACGGAACCCTTATGGTTCGGCAATTCAAGTGAAGAAAGCCTTAACTATTGGCGTTAGAATATTTCCCGCCAAGCAAGGGATAAGCCCTAAGACCCCAGTAGACGTTCATGGCTATTTACAAGCAATTATTAATGTTAAACAATATGGAAAACCCACAGATAATTGTCGATAGATCTACAATGCCACTATGTCTATGTGTCTTGCCCTACAATAAAAAAAATATAAAAACCTATAAATTAGACCGGTAAGTACACTTAATTGTTATACCTAAGTGTCCACTTTTTATCCAACCAGATGACATTCATTTTATTAAGTTCCGTATATTTTTTATGTGGTTCGTTAGAATAATTACCAACTTTGCTATGATGCCTATGCGATTCCGTGTAGTAATTGAAAAAAAAAAACTAGTTACTACCTAACTAGAAATCAATCTCAGTCATTTATCATTGAAGACAAAACTAACTTGTAATGCAGGCATCATTCTTTAGGGTAATGTTTAATGACAGCGATTAAAAATGTACAAGGCCTAACATCTAATTTGGGCCACTTAGAGCTGAAACACACAAGTGAGAGTTCGGTATTTTACGTTCCGCGTTCTTTGCAATATATGGGGTATATGTATTTGCCCGAGCGAGTGAACATTGAGCGGTGGGCATTTCGTACATATCCATGAACGCGACATGACAGTAGAACGTAGAACGCTAACGCTAAACGTTCTCCGTCTGCTTAGGATCTTATACATCAATACTCAGAGCCACGTAATGTCCAGGGAATATTGAACGTACATCGTTATTAGACTCTGATAGAAAGCTAATCAGGGCTCATAAAATGCAATTACAAGTAAGCATAGTTTTTTAACTAGATCTTAAGTGTTAAATTGAGCATTTTATCGCCTGTATTAGGCCTATACCTACTTCCACTATTTTATTGGTATAATTATATGTATGTAAGTATGTAGATAAGTCGTCGAATCGACGGTAACGTAAGAAACATAAAATAAAGGCGATAAAATACGCAAAATTAGTTTTATTTCAAAGTGTTTTTAGTTGTAAAGCCCCATTACGACATTGACGAATTATTTCCTACTTTTTCCGGTGTTCATTGTGCGTTCTTATATAGCTAAGTAATTATTTATTTAATCACATCATTATGTACTTATGTTAGTAATTGTAGGTTTTAAAGAAGCTTTGTGTAAAGTTATATTGTGATAACAATGTTTTGATTACGTGAGTGTAATTCTTTACGGAAGGCTTATCTTTCCTTTGTTGTATTCGGATTAATGTCCCCAGAGAAGAACAAAAGACTTCCGAACGATAATTAAGTAATATAATTTTCTTACATCACTCTGCGGTTATTGAGCCTGGTTAAGAACGAAAATAATAAACACGTTTCTTTACAAGTTATAGGTAACAATTTAACTTTGGGTTCTGTAGTCGAATCATACAAAGAACCCTTATAAGATTGTCCAGGACGACCGTATGTCAATCTCATAAACAATTTTTTTATGGAAATATTTTAGATGTAAATCGCAAGGCTAAAGATAGTAAAACTTTATTAAGTTACTTTTTAAGAAGTCCTTAATGCCTTAAGCAACGCCCCGCCCGTTCTTGTATGGTATTGTTATATAGGTATTTATAAAGTAGACAGTTTTCTAATAAAACATTAGCCGTGCCATTTGCAAGATATAAAACTGTTAACAATGTGTATTCCTTTCAGTTTATAATCACCCATGTTAGTGGTTGGTAGTAATCGTAAACACGGTCGATGTGTACTTAATATTTTTTTTAAATACATTTATACCAGAACTTTTTATATACGACTTAAATTATATTATGTAGTTTCTTTGCGTTATATAGGAAAAACCGTGTAATAACAACGGAACCCTACAACTACGCGTGGTTCGGCGCGCACTTGGTCAGTTTATTGTTTAAAAAATAATATGTAGGTAGCTTATAATAAATTCACAATTCTTGTGTAACTAAACAATATAAGAAAAACAAATCTAGTATAAAAAATGTGTCAAATTATTCAATAAGTATCCGTAATACCTACTAATACCTATTTTATTATTGTGATAGCGGATATAAATAAAACCAAATTCAAATAAAATACAAGTACATATGTAAGTAATAAGGAAACGCGAAGGCCATTGAGAAAACGTGTTACATTTATGTTACAGTATAAAAAATAACAATTTTAACGAGCACCCAATCACCAGATGTCTAAGAGTGTGTGGATAATGGGTACTAAATATATTTTGGACGGTCTAAGGTTCCGACCCATTATCCAACTATGCATACCAGTTCATTGTGAAACTAGCTAGCTACGTGTAGCTTATGAAACACTCTTTGCAGAGTATATTTATCATTTCTCCGTTGAGATAAAATATGTTCAAAGATATGCAGTTATAAGTCGAATAAAAATCCTAAAAGGAATAGAAGTCTTTAAACTGTTCTGTATTTAGCTTAGTCCTATAACAGTCGAATAACTACGGTATAAGAAGCCAAATTACTGTATAATAGTTGGGTGAACCAAGCCATTTACACTGATATTAAATTATAAAGAAAATATAAAGTAATTGTTCGCAATATAACTAAATTATCTGTAACATTGCGAACAAGGTCTCATATAGGTTGCATAATAATATTTTTTTTCAGATTCAATATTGAAAAAATATAATAGTACGACTACAATAACAACGCTATATATGTCAACATTTATTTCAATGCTGAATATAGGCATTACGTTTAAAAAAGTAAATAATAGGAAACGAAAACTATTTTTTTATATCGCCTTTGTATTTCATATATGCAGACAGCAGAGTTATAAGCTGCATATATACCTATACATTTCACGTGAGATTTTTTATCGCGCTCTATTTGGTATGCGCCGAAGGTAACAAACGAATGCCTTTATCGCTTGCTTTATGAACACTCTCTGCTTTCATTTTTTAATGCCGATTGCAATTAATGAGTCGCTGTTTGAAAATTGCGATTGATTTGCAGAATAAGAAGTTATTAGTTGTAACACCGGCAACTTGCTGACCGTATTGAGCTAGAAGAAGCTAGGAGTTTATTGCCATTTGTCGGCCATATTTTCAAACTTTACAGTTCTAAATTATAAAATTTACTAGCTTAAAGTTAATGATGTTACATGAATAATTTATAATAAATCTGCTACCTATGTAATTTGATGTTTTATTGCCACGAAACTGATTCTATTGTTTCGTAATTCAACCTATTATGTTCTCAAAATATCGCTGAGATACGGAAATGAACCGTTATTATGGGACTAATGCAGTCGTAGATGGCTTCCTTACTTGATGTTGTATAACAAAGTTTTAGTACAACATTTGAAACGGTCACTCTTGACTTGAAGTAAAGTAGGTGTATAGGTACCGTGTGTTTTGAGTTTGAATAGTGTTTCCTGTTGCAAAGTCAAAGTCCAATAATATGTGTTGCCAAAGATAAAGAGCGGTACTTTACAACAGTACCAATTGGCATTTTATAACTACAAAATATTTACTAATGAATTACAATGGGAAGACAACTGAGAAGATCCAGCTGAGAAGTCTGCGAATTTACCTTTAATATAAAAATCAGCATAGCAGCAAACTAACTAAAATATATATCGATCACGTGTCGATGACCTAAGCTAAATACCTCTAAATTCACGGCTTATGAAGTCATCGACTTAATGAAACATATTTTTTGTGAACCTACACTGAAGACTAGATACACGGGCTATAAACGCGGGTTGTAGAATACTCCAAATTTATTAAAATGTTAGGTAATTTACAATGGTATTATAAAACATTTTTTACCAAACAACTGCTTCGTAATGTTAATGTGAACAAAACATTCTAACAGTTTGTGGGACATATTTGAAATAAATAATTAAGGTTTAAATAATTACAATCAGCCTTAAGAAATAAATACTGAGCCAATCCTTAAAAAAGTCTTTTATATTTCATGGAGAAAAGGTTCGAGGACATAACGTTCGTATAAAAAAAATGCGTCAACAGTATAAAATGTTTTCTCAAACTGACCTCAATGAAAAGGTCACTTATTGTCATCAAGCCATTCGTCTTCGTAATGGAATTCTATTTTGTGCTGAATAATATTGCTGACTCGATTCTATGTTGGTCGCTAAATGAATTCTTAGCTAAACGAGTACGGAGTCAGTATCGGCTTCCTTCGGTAGGAAGTTGTATGTCAAAAAGATATATTGGTAGGTTGCGTCTACTTTACCACATATCTATGTGTTTTCACAACGTAAGCTCCCAATATCAAATACTTACAATTTTTAATAGCTTACACTCATATTATTTTTATTTGCGGTCCAATCTACGCAAATTGCCTGTCTCTTAAGGTCTCAAGAAGAAAAGTCACCGTAAAAGTAGTTTCATTTCAATGTGTATTCGCGTAAATATAAGAAATCAATACAAGAAAATATTTTTCATCAAATTTGATTAAAATCGCATACTTTATTTGGCCATCGAAATATGGTAAGACCGAAAAACTCATACAGCCCAACGGACACATGTATAATGGGAAATCCGTTACTTTGGTCTCTATTTATTTGCCATTAATTAATGTGAATCTTGTTATATGGTGGCTAGATTTTCTATTCATAGGTCCTAATATAATAGATGCAAAACGTGCCTGTTGTTTCTTCACGCCCCAATCACAAATTTAAGATGTTCCTACATAGTCAGATTTACATGAACCGAAAGAAATGGCGATCAGATTTGCATGACGCTGTGATGAGCAAACGAAGTTTATAACACCACAAGGTTGATTAATACTTATTGCCATAGCAATAAAGTTATTTTATTAATACCGTAAAAGGACCACTGGCGACTAGAGACGTGCTTATCGTTGCTATTTAAGTGATCTAGGAAATAGACGAAGCATTTTGTTTATTCAAAGCTGACTACTCACTTCCATCGCGTTGAAGTAGCGTCAGTAAACACAGGAAAACTATGTTGTCATAGACAAATAATAAAAAACTAATTTGCTTTTGTATATAAAATAACAACTAACCATCTTATATTAAAATTTTATTCAAGGTTACACCCTAGAAAACGATTTACTAAGGATTGTAAACTTTTGTGCAAAGCTTGAGATGGACTTAAGACTATAGTAATATGTGACACAACATTTTTATCGATACGACATGCGTCTGACTAGCTGGACACTATCTCCTTAAATATTAGAAATGCTGACATTTAGACAAAATATTCGACTTTTCCTTCAGGAATATAAGTTTTAACGCTGGCATTTAGACAACACAATTTTAACTAGTACTTCGCCTTTTCGTTCAGGAACATAATTTGAGCACCACACAGCTATACCTATGCTTTTCCATCGAGTTCTAGATGTTATGTAACTTGTCCGAATCACTGTCACAAATCAATGCTATATAATTCTATAATAAGAGCTTTGAAGCTGTAATTATCTTTTGATCTGTCATCGTAATCTTTTGATACTTCATCTCTAGCTACTAGTTATTTTTGTATTAAATAGTTCCGTTCTACCAACTTGGCTATCACTGCTATAACGAGGATTGCAGGTTCAAACTCCGGCTCGCACCTCTGGGATTTTTCATGTGCGAATCTCATTTTCAACCATTATGATCACTTGCTAAACGGTGAAGGAAAACATCGCGAGGAAACCTGCATGTCTGAGAGAACCCCTCGAAAGACGTGTGAAGTCCGCCAACCCGCACTGGGCCAGCGTGGTGGACTATGGCCTAATCCCCCCTCGCATTGAGGGGAGGCCCGTACCCAGCAGTGGGACATTAAAAAGGGATGGTATTATTATAAATAGTTCCGGTATCAAAGCTACTGTCTTGTCCCTCAATTCACACGTATAAATGGGAACCCTACTCAGGACTGACGTCATTGCATGTTCTCTGAAGCATGTTCAATTAATGCTTACAAATTATGTTCATGAAAATGTTAAGAATTTTTTAATGAGCCAAAGTTTATAATGATTAATGTATGTAGGTAGGTACTTATAATAGTCCGAAATAACTGTATGATAAATGTATTCTAATGTAGGGTTAGCCTTCGTGCATTGTGTAAGGGCATTGAAGTTACTTAATCCATATATGGAGTAAGTGAAATTTGAAAGTAACTTAAATTCAGAGTTTACATATGCGATGAATGTCTCTTGTAGGCTAGGTTTCTTCTAGCTAGCAGTAAGTATATTTCCATGTCAAGTTCTTTGGGGCTTTATATTGCCAGGTTTTACTACGTTTTTTTGGATCCTTTTCTGCTTCGTTAGTTATGTCCGTGAAATCTATACTAGCATGATTTTATTACAATTTCGTGTATTATAATTAATAATGATAGGATCTAGTTAAGGGCAGGCTCCAACAGAATGGGATGCACATTCTGAAGTACTAGCTGATGATGTATTGCAACAAAAACCAACGTTAATTGCTTGAACAAGTATTAAAAATTGCTTCCAATGGTTCTAGCTCATTTTCAAAACAAATAACACATAACAATGAGATATCTAAAATCGCCAATCGAACCGGAACGTTTTTCTCGCAACGCGTATTATACAACCGCAGGTTTTCAACCATATGCTAGGGGTATAAAATAATCAAAATTCGATCTTATGTCAAGGTTGTTAGAGTAAATATAACTATTCGGTATGCGAATCGCGACATCCGTTGGTAATTTCAAACAATCGCATTTGTTTTCTCAATAAACACGAACCTCTGTGTTGTGTTGTAGAACATTGCCGCTTGCCTCTTCATGTCATCGGAGACGGTGTTGTCTTCATTCATTTTCCACTTCACTGTATCACGATATGGCAACGGGGTCACTGTGCTTAGATTTCGTTTCGCCACACCATAGGTTTATTAAGTGTCTAATTTAAACTCTATTGTTTTGTGTTAAGGTTTATTTTGCCGTATGGTGGATTTCAATGGTGAATGGTCGGTATGGCGAGGCCGGCAAGTCGTACGACGCCCGCGCCTCTCACTGTGCGAACTGACTGCTGACACGGTATCCAGTTAGATCGCCCACTCGTGCGCCCCGCAGCACCCCCCACTAGTCATAAATGCGGCTCCATTGTCGTAGACGATACGGCATGAATATGATACATTCTTCAACTATGCATAGGTATAATAAACAAGTTTATGACTTGATCATGTATGTACATTTATTATAACGCCGAATCCGCAATTTTTCGAACATTTGTTTGTCTGCGTGTGAATCATGGAAAAACTACTGGACACGTTTTGATGAAATTTGGCGTGGTGATCATTTATTTCCTGGGTACTACGACATTTTATCTCGGGAACTGGATGTGTTTTCGCGGGATAGCCAACAACTGTATCTCAAAATTCACTAGTTGGATTAGATAAAAGAATACCATGGTGATAGATAAAAAGACAATCAATATCTGTTACAAATTTATCCTGGGTAATATGGCCAGAAAAACTTAACACCATTGGTACAAAGTCGTGGGCAATATTAGCTATAAGCACTTAAATGATATTATATTTTTGTCAAGTTATTGAAGAAACTTTAAGTTGACTTGATAGATTCGCCAATTAGTACAAAGGCAGGTACGCATTTAATTATAAGCAATTAAGTACTTATCTAAATTTTAAATCTGAAAAAGCCATTAAACCATTAAATAAAATCGTTTTCCTATTACCTCTATTGTGTAGTTATTAGTGACAAGGCAGCTATGTGCTGTAAATATGTTTTTTTAAATATTATTTTATTGCCAGTGAAATTAAACATTTATCACATGTTATGCACAATAACTTTTGTTGGCTTAATTACAAGTCTTTGTCAAAATTGTGCTTATTGCGGCCATATCTCAAATATATATTATATTGACCTGTCTAGTGGTTGCAAAAACAACCTATAGATTATAAGGACCCGGATTCCATTCTTGGATTATACAGTTTACGACGTTCAAATAAACCATTCATACTTCATAGTCTAGATGTATGTCAAGTAAATGGCAAAAGGTTCATCCAATCATTTTATTCCATTGAGACGCATTCAAAGATTTATAGAACTATTTGTGAAGTTACATTGGCATTACGCGTTAAGCAGTATTAAGAGAAAATTTTCTTTGATGTCAATGGCAATGGATAAATATATCACATAATTTTCTAGGGGTTTAGCTATACATACATTGAAAATTTAAAAAAAAATGGTGCCCTAGGCTATTTGAACATATTTATGTCTGAATAGGCATAGAAAGAGTGGAAGAGACACAAATAGACAGAGAAATAGCTTCCAGACTACTTATTACAATAAGTATTAAGTATGTTTAAATAGTACAGGTACAGGTACAAGAAGTCATACTCATGGTCTCAAAGATGTGCCGAGAAGGTAGTAGTGGTCTTCTACTTTTTGATATCTTTCTGTAAGCTAGCACTTATAAGCTATCTGCTTTATTATAAGTCCAACATAGCTGCATGAATATTAGGTAAGTGTATATGATTTTAAAAATACAATCTAATAAGTAATAAAACATCATGATGAGTGGTTATTCAGTAAAATATATAGTGAATGAAAAATATAACAGACACAAGCTAAGTAAATAAAATGATAAGCCACGTAATTGTGCACTTTTAATAGTATATGTGGTTACATTGTTTACACATCATAGACAAACTTATTATATTATTGGAATTGTTACTTACCGGTTCTCTGACCATAATGGCGTGTAACCGTAATTGTAATTACTCCTTTGCTTTGTCACCATTACTCACAATAACAGCACGTGTTTGTTTATTCCAGTTGAAAGAAAATGTTATTTTATTTCATATGTGAATAAATTAAACTAACCCGCGGAACGACAGAACATCTGTTTTTGACAGTTAGTTGTTGATATTTTTTTATTGGCATTCGTATACGGCTTTGGCTTAAAGCCTTTTAAGCTCATTGTGTCCTTTGAGTGTTATAACTTCGATTTATAAAAGCTCCAAAATAATATTGTATCATAGATTGAGAATATATTTTGTTTTACTTTACAAATTAAACTTCTTAAAAAAATACCTTATTGTAGTAAAATTAAAACAAAATGTCTTAGCGCGCCTAGTAGTTGGTTATTATGTTGGTAGATGTTTTTGCCTTGATTAATTTATAGGGGCCTTATTTGTTAGGATATAATCTATAATGTACCTACGCATCTTGTGTATGCGTTATGAAGTATGTCTACCCGGTATAGGTTATTAGCTTTTCTTGAGTAGGTAATCAATATACTTACTTAAGGTAGGTTAAAAGTTAACAGAAAATAGCAACAAAATCGACAGTGTTACCCCAGCTCCAAGGCCAAACGGAAAATCACAGCACTCACCCATGTGGTTGACCTAATTTTTCCATAAGTTATTACCCAACTTATTTTGGGGAGCTTTCGCATAACACTCTTTGGGGATTTGGACAAGTAAGTATGGGATGAGAGGACACTTTTTTGTTGGAAAAAGGATGTGAATATACGAACTAATAGATTTTGTTGTTCTGGGCATTCATTTGAACATCTTATATATATATATATTTATAGTTCTGAGTTCGGATTATCAGAAAACGATTAGTAAGTTGGTATTGAGTAAATTGATTGAGAAAATATGACTGTTTTATGTGGTTGTAGGTGCCCTTACTGACTCGCGGGCGAGCGTGCTTGTCACTTATTTAGTCTGATTGTGGGGTATCTAAAGCCGCCCGGGTGGCTTTATACAATCATTCGGCGGGAATTCATAATCTGGATTTCAGCATCTCCGAGCTGAAAAAATCATAACCGGAAAAATTCAAAATGTGTGATGTATAATATATTGAATTGTATGTAAATCCGTTTTATTTTCATAATTTCTTATTGTTCTATCCTGTCTTTTCTGAATTCTCCGGATGTATAAGGCCGCCCTTAAAGTATAAGTACGTAAGTACGTATCGTTCTCTTTTTACAATCCAGGATTCAAACCGAGAATCATATTATTAAGATCTGACTTGACCTCCTTGAAAACTATTTTAAAAACTGTGCAGGTACGTTCGCTCTAATTTAAGGACGGTAACATAGTCCGTACGTACCTACTTAAATTAAATATAATTTAAATTCCAACGATAAATTACTTAATTCAAAGTTTATTAACGTTTTAAGCAAATTGCGGTCACGAGATGTCAAACAAAACTTTAAAGTTTTTATCCTACGCGACTACTTAATTAGTTCGACTATAATTTAACTTTTGATATTTTAGGCATCGTCTCTCTTTCGTTAAGATCCTCACGTTCTCTAAAGGATCCTGGAATCATTTATGATCATTGATATGGATACACAATAAAAAGCTGCAAAAATAAAAAACTTTGCAGTTTTGTCTATGAGTACCTAGTAATAATGTATTACGTTTACTTAAGGTGAATGCTCAGGGTCGGTTGCCGCACATTTTCGATAGATGGTCCTGTTTTTCTGCAACTAGTTACACGAACATCGAGCATCTATGAGACTTGATGTTGCAAATTGCGAGCACTACTACGACATTGCATTGAAATATCCAAAAAAACATTAACCTGAAATCATTTATAATGGATGAGATACCATGGCTTCTAAAATCCTTGTATAAATAGGCACTCACACATAGACAAATACACGTCTTTTTTGTGCCGCTAGAGCGCAGCACTTGTTAAAAGTCTCGCATACTAAAAGTTGTCTTTTTATGCCACCAGGTAGAGCGATCATAAAAAAACTTATTTATCGGTTGTAAAATAATAGAAATACTTTTGCGAGCTTTGCAATATTAAAAGTTTCAGAAATAAAAGATAGAAAAGAAAAATGTATACTTTCATGTTCGTAAATATAATGTTTATTGTATAGATCTTATAAATATAGCAAGGTTTGCATGATAACTGTAAAAGTATTACGCTTTACAATATACCAGATCAACAACAAGAACAATATTTATTATAATTTACAAGGGAATAAGAAATTTGGCAATGTAGTTCTATACCTAATAAGGGATACAGCTACATTTCCAAATTTCTTTGAAACAATGTTGTTTGTTGTTGGTATTCTAAAATTAGGTAAATATAACATTGTTTCAAATACTAATATTATGATATAGAATCGACTCTATACAATTTACAGTCATCTTGATTCTTGCAACCTCCTGTGCTTCATTCCTCCGCTAAAAAGAAAAAAATAATTGTTTAGTCCAATAATAATTATTACTGTATCCATACTTATTATAAGGTAAATGCTGCTGTGACATGTATAGATTCAATCATTCAATCATCGTTCCAGAGACGGGCCAACATACACCGTCACACTGCAATGCACCCACATTTCACCGATGGTATTTTGGTACCAATGTAATAGAGGGTGAGCCCATCGCCATTATATCGGGCACACGCCTCCTCAATATGAGGGGCATATAGGCCGTAGGCCCAGTGCAGTTTAGTGAACTTCACACGACTTTTGACAGACATGCAGGTTTCCTCACAAAGTTTGCCTTCATCGTACAGCAAGTGATATTTTTTATGGAAAATAAGATTCGCACATGAAAATCCGGAAATCTCAGTGATGGGAGCCAGGGTTTGAACCTGAACACCTCGTTCCAAGGCGAGCGTTCTGCCAACGAGGCTGTCACTGCTGTACAACTTTGGAATCTATACTAATATAATAGATTCCACTAGATGCGCTGATGTTCTTCACTCTCATAATACGATGGGATGGCAATCCGGTACAATCAGAGAGATCGGGCTGTGTTGTCCGAAGCACAAGCAAGTGATAATCATGAAATTGAACTTGTGTTGTGTAGCCACTTTACAATACGAGTTATGCTCTAAGGTATTTGTTACCAAGTTGTCCCGACTTTCACCAGTGTCACATTCCATCAGTATCTCCATTACAATTCAAATAGCAAACAAAACACAAATTAAAACAAAACTAATCGCAAATCCCACACAATTATTATTTGAATTTTGAAGTAAGTTTTTACATACATAATCACAAACACAAAATGAAATCGGTCGCAGCAGAGTAGTGAGTCCATTTTTTTTTATAATTCTGGAATTTGGCATCAGCATACCATAGACATGCTGCCAATTTGGTCAAGATATAATAAATTAACTTCGTAGACACCCAGAACAAAATAAGTAACACTATTCTATACATTCTAAGAACTTGGTAAGTGCTTACCGACTTTTATATTTATTAAATATCTATACCTCAGATTAACAGAATCCAAAGAGAATAATTTTAAAAAATATAACAGTAGGTAAGCACATACATAATATCTAAGTACAGAATGTATGTGCATCAAAACCAGTTATTTTCGGCCTAGGCACCTATTTATTATGTAGACGAGTACTCGTATCCGAGGTATAAGGTTTTGCGTTCAGAAACGAAAAAAAAAGTAATATCAATATATCTAAAACTAAGTAGGTTTCTAGTTGGTACCAATTTATAGCTACTCTATAATAAATCGGTAAGTAAAAAGAAGAGAAATAGGTGCACATAGGTATGTTTTCTTAGATTTATTCAATTACGAGCTATGTCGCACTTGATTTGTTCAAACGTTCAAGGGGTATCCCATTCATTAGGCTTCCCTATAATTTCGAAAAACCCGTTCATACTAGGTGCCGGGGCTTGCTTTCTTGTATCGCCAATCGTGTTAGGTTAGTTGGTTGGATATATATGTATGTATATATATATATACATACATGCCTTGCTGGTTGGTACCTTCCTATAGCTAGTCAGTAAGTAAGAAGAAGAGATAGGTACATACATATAGGTCGCTATGTAGATTTTCTCAGATTGATTCAATATTGAATAATTACTAAAAACCGATGTTACGAAATATGTCGCGCGAGTCGCTGTCGATGTATTCTAACATTTTTTCTAGTCACAGCTGGCTGTGCTGCTGATATATATATATATATATATATATATATATATATATATATATATGTATATCTATACTAATATTATAAATGTGAAAGTTTGGATGGATGGATGGATGAATAGATGGATGGATGTTTGTTACTCTTTCACGCCCGAACGGCTGAACGGATCTGGATGAAATTTGGCACAGAGATAGATTACAGTCTGGAATAACACATAGGCTACTATTTATCCCGGTAAAATGTATGGTTCCCGTGGGATAGATGTTTTAATTTTTCATACTTTTTATCGCGGGTAACACCGCCGGGCGCATCTAGTATATATATATATATGTGTACCTATCTCTTCTTCTTACTTACTGACTTATATATATATATATATATATATATATATATATATATATATATATATATATATATATATATATATATATATATATCAGTAGCACACCCGGCAGTGCCTAAAAAAATGTTTGATAAATTGATCAATAAATCGACAAAGACTCGCGCGACATATTTCGTAACACGACATCATCTAGCTATGGCCTTGGAAGGTGTACATACTACCTATATATATTTTCGTTATATTACTACCACACCATGTTGGAGTAACACGGCCGAGCTGTGTGTTTTGGAAATCTAATATTCACTTACAGAAACAATATCAATCATTCAAAAAGACAAGTCCACCGGCAAGATTTGAACTTGCTATAGTACACGTTTGCATCAACCGTGTAGAACATTAGGCTACGTAGACCACTAGTCAAGACGACGAATATTTTGATAGGTTTCAATGATATTTACAACCAATTGAAACATGACATATTCATTCATTCATTGATTATTTAAAAAAATAAATACATGCCTTATGTAGGTATGTAGGTTATTTTATTATAATAACCCGAAAAAATATGTTTTGGGTGCAGACAAATCCTAAAAACTTGGATTACAGGAAATAGGGATACATGACGATCTGCACACACAGATAATAACACACCCCAAGTGGCTCAAGTGAAAAACGTAGGTACATGCGATTGTTCGTAGGTTCGATGGACGAACGAAATTTATATGTATTTTTTATTTTTAATTTTTTATTATGAATCTTTATACTTATTTATAGAAAATTTATATCTCTCTATATATTATAATGTTATGTCTTTATGTATTATAAGTAAAAACTCCTGCTGCCATCTGTCGCCGTAAATACTGAAAGACAAAGAATCGGATGCTTTATTAGTTACGGGTTAATTTGGACAGAGGCGCTTTTATTCACGCACACAAGCCTAAAATTTAATATCGTTTTATGATGTTATTACTATAAGATTTTGCCTGATATTTCATTCTGCGAGCTCTTTAATTTATAGAGAATTGATAACAATGCTTGTACAACTAAAAAACTGTATGTGTATCGAGTATTACAATGTTGAAATTTGTATGGGAATGCGACTGATCGCTTCCACCTTAATTTACAAGTAGGTAAGTAGTGTTTAGATAGGTATATCTAATATCTAACTAATAAGTGAGTTGTATAAAAAAACGAGTAGGTAAATAATTATAGAATAATCTCAAGGAAACTCCCGCTTCTGATAGAAGGACAAGATAGATCGAGGTCGGACATCAAGGAGATCACCGCTGAATGGCTGCAAGATGGATGACCACCTGATCATGGTGACAATAATCCGATCCCGACCCTCGCTATGATACTAATGCATATAAATAAACAAAGTTTGGACTTTATGGCGGGAAGTTGAACCGTGAAGTTGTCGATTTTGTTTTATATTCCAAAAATGTGTGTTCCTTGATAAATAATGTGTAATATTAGTGGGATATTAACCATTGCGTGTTCATTAACGTGCACGAGCGAAGGGAATTGAAATGATATTGTATAAATTGATTTTTTGTGTTCTCCCAAGGTGAAGATATACCTACTGCAGCTTATCTCTGCCCACTGTTCGAGTATTACTGGCTTTTATTGATCTATCTCTCCCTATATATCTATCGATATTAAGATCAATAATAACCCGGGTAAAAGAACACATCACTACTGTGAAACACCGGCCCCCCACGAAGTCTGTAATCTGTGAACACAAGATAGCACCCGCCATTATATTATTTCAATGTGCAGTATTCGCGTAAATATAAGAAATCAATATGTAGGTACTGTGTTAAATTTTTATTACATCTAACTGTACCTATTTTATCCGGGAAAGTGAACGCGAACGAAGTCACAGTCACCAACATATATATAAATTCTGACAAATTGTAGGTAAACAAGGTAGGCGCAGCGGCAGAAATCTCGTATGATAAACGTCCATTTATCAAAGTGAACTCAATGCAATTTGTTACAATGACTTGCTCGATATCACTTTACTGTGTATAAAATTAGGAGGGTAGAATCTTTCTTCAGCTAAGCGCTATTTACATGCGGAAGTTTAACGTAACTTAACTGTTAACTAGATTGTGATAAAAAAGAGTTTGACTCCTACAATCAGACAAAAAAAAAACTCTATCTGTACATTACATCTGTAAAGATAAAGCTAATACTATATCTTAAGGATTTTTATTCGCTAAAGAATATCCACGAGGGCTTATCCCAACGACGGTACACAAATACAACGTATTTTCCTTTTAAATTAATTAAGAATTTATGCTAAACCATTTAATGTTCCCTTCTAGACTCAAATAAATGGAATTAGTTTATTTTTTTCTATACTTGTAATTTTCCCAGACTTGCTCGTGGCGTGCGAAATTTATAACGTGAAGAGATTATCTTGGCAATCTATTTTTTAGGGTGCAACTGAAAAAGTTTAACCCAGAACAGAGAGTATTTGTGGTATATTAGAAAGTACAATTCATCCGTAAAACATAAAAATGCGTTAGTATTACTATAATTTCTATTGTTGCTTTGTTTATTTAGATCACTGGTAAAATCTTCATACAGGATCGAACTGATTAGCGCAGTTGGTAGTGAACCCGCTTTCTGCGCCGAGGGTTCCAATCCTGGTAGGACCAGCTTCGTTTGACGAGCATGAATGTTTGTACACGAGTCGTGGATGTTTACTATCTATATATTTAATATAAACTGAGTTCACCTTCAGTCAATTGTACGGTATCCATAATATAAGCGTTGCTAAGTGTGGGACCGTATAGTTGGTGTGTTTGTTTTGCGATATTTATTTAGTTAGGTATATAAAGATTCCTATGTCGTGCGAACATATTTTCCATAAAGCAATCTGTTCCTATATCGTGTTTTGTGGATATATATTATGGTGTAGGTTACGAGTATGCCCTTAAGATCTCTCGTCACGTTTCCCCTGCAACACGTAACACGTGCAACACTGCGTGCTTACGTGTTCATGGTTTAAGCGCTTTTTTCTGCGCCTTCCAATTTTGTTATTATATTATCACAATGCACAAGGCGGTAGTTTGTATAAAGCGAGACACCGCGCATATGAGACTACTATAAAGTTACATGTTGAAGTATCTAATTAATAGTCACCATCCTTAGATTAAGAAGGCTAAGTGCTACGAGGAAGCTGAGTATATTTTTAGAATAATTTTTAACATATTTGTTCTATGTACAAACTTTTTGTTTGTGCCTATTTATTTCAAAATAATGAGTTTTTTTATATATGTACAAAGATATTTACATAAAAAAATAACATTGTACTTATGAATAAATTATAAACATAAAAATGCTGGCCGCATTTCTGCGCTAAATAGTAAATAGAGACGCTAACTCTCTGCGCGAGTTTTTTTTTGTTATTTAAATATTTTTTAATTCAATATATATGCTGCCAGCACTGACGTCCATGATACAAGTACGCTAGACTAATGATATCCTTTAAAATGACAGCTATCTATGGTGCCTATTTGAAGCGCCCCCATCGTGGGGGAAAGGAACTAAATCTGACGTAAAATGCAAATGGCCGTTGTTTTGTTTACATTGTCTCCGTGTTTATAAAGTGATTTTGAAGGTTTAACGCGATTAAACTTGTTTGTTGTGTCGTATTAATATAGTTAATACATAAATAAGTGGCGTTAGTTAATAGGTAAACCATGAAAGAGTGCGTGTTATGCAAAACTCTTTACCAGAAGGGAAGTGGGGTTACATTCCACAAGTAAGTGAATTTACGGCTAATATTCAAGAAATTAAAACTTCTATTGATATTATAGGCACTTAAAAATATGTTACTAATCTTATTTATACGTGATTACAACGCATTTGTCTTTGTATTATCGGTTTTTTATAAACAATAAAATTCAATAGTGCTGTAAAAGTTCCTTGTCGATAAAATTTATCGATATTTTTTCTATCAATATCTTAAATAGATAGAACGTTCAAGAACGTAAAAATCGCCGAAGACAGATTTGTATTATCAAATACATATTATTTTAAAACAATTTTTACTAATTCACAGGTTTCCGACTGACAATAGAAGACTAGAATTATGGCTCAAAAACATTGAAAAGCCTAGTTGGCGTCCGAAAAAATATGATTACATCTGTTCGAAACACTTCTCTGATGACTGTTTTATTAAACATAACTCATGTACTACTTTGATGATTTTTATTTTCTATTAATACCTTACCTACTCCATTGCTTCCCAGACAACATTACATTACCTCATTTCTAATTAAAAAACGATCCTTATTTAAGTAGGATCTAGCTAGTCACACACCACCCTTTAGTCCGGTTTCGGCTTATACTAAGATTACCTACCCTACCCATGAGCGATTCGGCTAATCATTATCATTATTTGCTTCATCTTAGTATTAACCACTCGACTATTTTGGACATTAGCCATTGTTAAAGGAATGGATCATAATTATTTTCATTTTACTGCATGGGTAGGTTTAAGCATAAACATTTTTATCGATGTATCATATCACTGTCCCATCTCTATTATTAGTTCCATTCCCCCTCACTGCCGCTATCAGCGCCAAAATGGCGAAAATCAAATAGGCACACGATAACCGGGCTTATGATTAGTCCAGCGATATATACCATAGAGGTCAGTGGCTGCCAGTGTTACAATCTTCATAAAAGTGTAACGCGTTTTTCGCGCGTATAGCCCAGCAGCCAGACCTTCACGCAAAAGCAAACATGATCCTTCATCGATTTATCGCCGTTTATACACATAAAATTATTATATAAAATGTTAAGAACAGAAGTTCCATAGTATTCCATAAAAAATGTCGTATATAAGTACTTAAGTCAAAGTTATTGAATTTGTATAATTTGTCACCACGACACGTACCAATAAATTTTTTTATTTTACATTTTCTTCTTGAATTTTACAACCGGATTGGAGCCCGACCTAAGGTAGGAAGATCCAGAAAGATATTCAGCGGGCTTGACTTTTTTACCGACTTTCATTAGGAAGGACGTGTGTAATGTGTTTTTCTCATGTATTTTATGTGCTTATGATGAAAATACCCATGTTCATTAAAGCTTTTATTACGTACGTGTACTGAGGCCATGTATGTTAGGTGTTACTGATAAATTAGCTCCACTTTCTATTATGTTCGTAAGCAAGATTATATACTAGCAAATTCAGACGAGTAACTTAGGTAGGTCCTAAGGTACTAAGGTAAGTTTCCCGAATGGTGCCTTAACTGGTACGTAATTCACGAGTTGATTTGAATCAAGTTAAACTTCTTGAATGTGACTGCGCAATGTGCACGGAACCATAAAACCTATCATTATTGTTCATTTTGTACCGTATTGAGTATTTTATATCGAGGCCGAACACATTTCGACTCTATCGGGATCGCAGGAGCAATGCTAGGCGATAACTGTATTGGGAGAAAATGCTCATTACATAGGGAATGCCTCAGAAAGGGGTGCCTTAAATATAGGATGGTGCCTTGCGTACGTTCACTCAAACCCAAGCGCCTGCTACGCGAACAAAAACATCATCGTTTCATCATAATACCAGCCTTTTTTAATTTCCCACTGCTGGGCACGGGTCTCCCCTCAATGCGAGGGGGATTAGGCCATAGTCCACCATGCTGGCCCAGTGCGGGTTGGCGGACTTCACACATCTTTCGAGGGGTTCCTTCAGACATGCAGGTTTCCTCACGATGTTTCCTTCACCGCTTTGCAAGTGCTAACGTGGTTGAAAATGAGATTTGCACATTAAATCCAGAAATCCCAGAGGTGCGAGGTTTGAACCTGCCATCCTCGTTACCGAGGAAAGCGTTCTACCAACTTGGCTATCACTGCTCTTTCGTCGTCACACCACCATCGTGTCATCAAACCCAGTCAGCTGGCAACTTACGTACATCACTATACTAAGCGTACTAAGAATACGATCGCATTTGTTCAACCTTCGCTTAAATTGTGAAGAATTTGACATTTCCATGCGCTAGCTTGAATTGGCAACGCATATTGGATATCACATTGCTTGTAGATAAGTATTTTACACGTAGTGGTATGTTATTTTAGAACATTCTAGTGCAGTGCAATTTGGTAGAAATGTAGTACTATAAAGCTATATCTGTATAAGTAACCTTTACCGTTTAGTAATGCTTCACCCAAACTATGCGTTTACCGCAGAAGGTGTCAAAATTAATAATTTTAACTATCCTTTCAATATAAGAAAGGTTTAGCTTTAAAACCCACATCAATATAGCTACAGGCAACATCTTTTAAAATAAATCGGATGAACGATCCAATCGGGGGAGCAATGCGACCAGACACCTATTCAATTATAGCAAAATGTCAAATGAAGGATTTGCCGACATCTCCAGACTGTGATAAAAAAAAATAAACACACCAAAATAACCCCTATTTACTTGAAATACCTATCAGTATAAATTACATAATATAACGCCTGATGGATATCTTATAGTTTTTATTTAATCCGCTGAATTAATTTTCCATAAATATATCTACAGGCGCAAACATATTGGTTTTTACGTGACAAACATTTGAACTTTGAAACATTTTCTTGCAATACTTAGGGTCTGATTCATAATGTGCTACTTATAAACCTAATCCATCCATTTCAAAGAAATATCTAAAGCGATACAACACCATAAAGTTAGTAAAAGTAGCGGTTTTTACAAACCTTATGGTATTGTATCGGGTTAGGTACTTTTTTAAGCAAACTTAATACATCGAGACATCCAATGCAGAAGGTTAATATCGCAAAACACTAAATTACATCGTAAAGATGTCCAAATTATTCGTAAAAAAATAAAAACCATTGATTTTTTCAATTTCGCGCCCTGACCCTGAGCTTCCCCCTTAATGGTTTATATGAATAGAAAATATTCTGATTCTGATTCTGACTTAACATACACCAACGTATAGCACATAGGTATGACTCATACAATAGTATATTTCCGCAATCCGATACCAAGACAATCTGTAACAGATTTCTGCACTGGGATCTAATGTCCGGGATGACGTGATACCGCGTTTAATTTTACCACAATCCACGCAAGCTTCCCGTTGTTTTTCAGCCGTTTTATGAACACCCATTGTTGAGTATGTTTATGTTATACAATAAACGGAAAATAGAAGACTCGGGCAAGCGTGGGCGATGTTTCTGTCTACTTAGATAAAAATATTAAGCCAGTTATTTATGTATCGTCTCTATTTAGGAGGGAAGTGTGTGAGATACTTTCATAGGGAGAGTTGCAGATTATGGAATGGAGTCGACACACGTACTGAGTCTCACTAGGACCAATATTAGGTAGGCGTAACGTCCAACGCAAACCTAACTTCATTAAAAAAACGAATGCACGTGATGCTTTTCGTATGTGGTATAGCCGTGATGAAAGATGCGTCGTCTTTACCCAGGCTTTTGCGATTAGCCAGGAATTGTTTTTTTTTGTGTCATGGGGTTGGAGGTTAAACATATTATGAACTGGAACAATGGCGTAGTATTTAAATTGTCTAGATAGTAGTTTTTGACACCTGCAAAATTCTGATTTCAAATAATGACTACAAATGCATGGTAACGACTGCTATTATGATTTCAAGCCAAAATTAATATCAAAGGAACTGAAAAAATGGGTATAATTCATGCAAAGATCGACGGAAAATTCCAACTCTTGTGGTTTAGACTCATGGGTTGAATCAATGGTATACGTTTTCGTTACGAAGAAACTCACACCCTGTCGTGTTAGTTACACCATTTATAACTCAAGAACGGATGAGTCGATGTTTAGGTAATTTGATTTTTTTTAATTCTCCGGCTCGAATAACAGAATACGTATTAAAACATGGAAAAAATCACCAAAACAATCATAAAGATAATTAATTTTCTTATACATTTGTTTGGCGGGACAGGTAGCATACTATTAAAAGGATAAACCGTAAAGCTTTTTAAATTTATAAGAAAATTCCATAGTGACGTGTTATCTTGAAACCAATTTGTCTAACAGTCGTGTGTGGAGCGTTGGCGCTCACATTCTTTGCCAAGTTTTCGAGTACGGTATTAGAGTTTGCAAAGTGTTTATAGGTTTTTTGTGGCATTGTGTAGGTATAGAGTTTGAAAGTCGTAATATCAAGTTGGGCCTTATTCTTCTTTCCGTAGTGGAGTTACATTTCTTTTAACTTTTTGCTCTTTGAGAAAATATTTTTTAATTGTAATGATTTAGTAAGTTATATGGGTCTTGTTGATGTATAAAATAATTGTACAAATGATTTTTGATATTTTAAAGCAAAGCGAGCCAGTAGCGATTGGTCATGCGCTCAGTACAGGGTATAATTTTTTAAATGTCAAATAATTTTATTTATTTCTGTGGGAATGTTATCGTTATAATCTACTGTTGGCCCTGTTAAAATATTTTATTTTTACACTATTTTTGTTACACCTGATCCCTAAAGTGCAAGTCCGACTTGCACTTGGTATATTTTGATATTTTCTTCGTTCAACAATACACAACTTATTGTTGATTTTATGAAATAATATACTTTTTTATTTAAAATAACATTACTTAATATAAAAAATATAGATGGTTACGTTGAAAATTCTAAGAAAACTTGCATATATTGGAATTCTCAATTAAGTAGAGGTCCCTTTATACAAAATATCATACGCAAACATTGGCAAAATTAAGGTTTTTGTAATAAGGTTTTATGATTTAAATATCGTTATCAACGTTGCATTTTCATTATTATACAAAATAATGGTAACCGCAAATTATAGATCTTTTTTAAATCCCTTTTTGTAAATAAATGTTATTATTAACTTATCTACTTATAGCGTTTGAGATCGAGATCAAATACTTGCCTAAGTATATAGTAATAAAAAAAATGTGTTAAATCTTGATCTCATATATAAGTGACTTATGTATTTTTTTAAGACTGAACTTTTTTAAACTTAAATACTTCTTAAGTAATTATATATACACTATAATATTTCGCGACACAAACCATACTTATTATATGTATTGTACGAGTTCTTTGAGGGTGAATTGGAATAATACAGTACAATCACGTTCCGACCTAGTGGAACAAAGAGGGACAGATATATACCCGAGATTATTGTAAAAATGATACCAACATTATTTCATCTCGGTACTCTTACAAGACGACTATGCTAATGCGGTGCTTGTATGTTTTTTTTATTACATTATAAGCTTGTATTTGATCTCGATCACACCTGATGGTAAGTGACGATGAGATGGAGTATACTTGCCTAGAAGGTACCTGTTCACTCTCGACTTGAAAACACCCAGATATGTACATTGGTAGGTACACATACGTGGCATAGCCACTGCCGTGCCTCCAGATAATAAGCAGAACGGTTTTTTTATGAGAATTTCTCCAAAACCACTTATACTAAGTTCTCAAACTAAAAAAAAAACCTATGAAGGAAAAACTTTAATTTTCCGAGCACGAGACGTCTCAATGTCATTTCCAATTTGTCCGTAAAATATTTCACTCAACGATAAAACTCTCTGTTTTCTTTGTTTACTTACCGAATAAATTTCATATGTGGTACCGACTGTAAATCATGCACTAACACGATTCTCTAAAGGGTGCGTCACACAACAAGTGCATCGAAATGGCTAGCTCAGACCAATCGCCTCGTTCCACCGATAAGGCTGGGGCACATTCCGCGCGGTCTGAGGCACATGTACTGTCATTTGTCATTTCCCTAGACCGCGGCTAACCAAGTCTTGTAGACCGGACTAACAAAGTTAGGTTGCTCACTCAGTCTGAATTCGGCCGATAATCTTTTATTATTTGCTCTGGACTGGATATTACTCGAATCGTCATTAGTTTATTATGTGCTAGCTATAATATAAGGTCTAACTAAAATAGTGGCAAATACTTTGAGAGGTTAAAATAAATATTATGTTAAAAAATCACAGTCTTTTGGATCCATACATTTGGTGTTTGTCTGGATTTTTATTATTAAGCCTTGCCCTTATTCGCAATCTTAGGTCAAATAACGAACGGTGGCAATTCACCAACTGGCATTAGGACAATGTCTTGGACTAAAGTTCGAATCCACCTCACATTGAAGAGTGTGCCCGATACAATGGCTATGAGCTCGCCCCTATTAGATTGTGATCAAATAATATGGATGAACTACATTGCACCTAGACCTTAACCTATCCTACACCTAAATTACTGGCGTGATATAGGAAATCGTCGAAATATGAACGCTACTTTGGTGTGAAGAATCCTTAGCTGTATTTCACTCACAGCGTTATATACCGGCGGTATCATGGAAATAGCTCTCTGAATAAGTGCGTGTTGTCTGCACTCGGACGATCAATGTGTCATGTGTGCAGCGCTCAGCCCTCTATGCAAGTATACAAAAACATGATGAACATGTTTTTCGTGCGTAACTTGTATAATCTGTGCCCCTACACTTAGGGCACAGATTATACAAGTTACGCACGTTTACGTTTAGGTACTATTCTGCTATATAGTTAGCTATTTGTTGACCATGACAGGTGATAAAAAATAGAGCACTGAGACTGGTGACAGAAATAGGTGAAACAGACAGCGAAAAACCTGTATCTATCTACAGATAGATACAGGTGACAAAGACAGCGATGAAGACTAAAATATTTTAAGACGATTTTTGGTGCAAGTGATAATACATTTTCGATTTCAGCAAGGCTTTTTGTTGTTTATATTGTGGATGTCTTAAAAATAAAGAAACACTCTTCATCGCCTTTTATTACATGTAGTGGTAACTAGCGCTATCCCTTTCGCTCTACTTAACGGTGTTACGTGAGCTCGTACGCACGTAGTGATTTATGTCGCACTACCAATTCGAATTTGTCCCAGTCTTCCCTGTACACCTGTCCCTGTTAGTTATTTTAGTTCACCAGTAATATCACGCTGCATTAACCAAAATTTACGGTCTAAAATAATAGTCAGTGGCAAGTGCACTAAAGATTTTAATAACACTATTATTGGATAGTTATCGGCACTGTCGGACAGTGGCGTGCTCAGCGGCGCATATTGCACCCCTTTGTGGATCGTACTCGGATATGTACCTATAGTTGGCTTGTCGCCAGCGGAATATTATTATTAGTGGAATATTTTGTTTAAACTTTAAACCTAATTGGAAAAATAAATACACTTGTTTTGCAAGGTGTGCTTAAGGCATGATTTGATGGCAAATCTATACTTATTAGGTATATTAAGCTATTTTTATTATTATTATTTTTCTCTCACCACACGGGCTATACCTGGATCTTTGGAAGGCTTGCGCGAGGACAGGGGTCCAACACGTAGAGGCCCTTTTTGAGAATTGTAATGTTATGTTTGGCACCTGCTGGTGTCAAATTATAGCATAATCAGCGAACTGATGATAAGTGGCAACACTGGCGTGAGCGGCTCAGGATGTAGAGAGGCGTGCGGCGCTTTCTTATATTATTTATAATATTATAAAGAGTTAACGTTATTTAGTTTGTGAGTATGGATATACGGGGTAATCTCCGGAACTACTAATCTGTTTCTGAAAAATCTTTCATACTAAAATGCTAGCTTATTCCTGAATGCTTATAGGCTATGTTTTGTTCAAATACCGCGGACGGAGCCGCGAGCAGAAGCTAGTAACTAATACTAATAACTAAATATGGAAATCAATTCGGGGATGAAATATAAGTTGAAGATAATAAGATGGACCCGACCTAGCTCGATTAGCTAGAAATTGGTAATGTAAATGTTATGACAGTAAAAATACCGATAACTATTGAGGGCTATCAAAATGTTCGTACATTTTGACTTTTAGAATTCAAAACAAATATAATAAATACATCTTAGATAAGCACTGAAGCGTTTATTTCGGTCGTTACCCGCAATCAAAGTGGTCGGCAAATAGCTTGTAGAGATATTACAAACGCCAAGCCGCTACATTGCTCTACCCACACGTGTGTGAGACGAACAAACTGCGAGCTTGTGCTGACTCTACGAGCGTTAAATTAATTATTTTAGATCTTTGCATTCATTTGTAGGAACAGTGTGAGAATTTAAACGCATACGTGTTTGAATTATGATCAAGTGAGTTGAATCTGCATATATCATTGTGTTCATGAATTGAGAATTTGAAGAAATAATTATTATTCTTTACTTTTGGCCTTTTAATTTGAAGTAAAAAAGGTTAGGTACTTTATATCAATAGAATATCATAGATAAGAAAAAGTATTCCAATTTCAAACCATTTCCAAACTTCGTACCTCCTCAGAATTAAATGTATGAGAAAATTAATTACCGTTATTAATGAAATATCGTTATCGTTGTAAATATCATGAAATCCAAAACCAAGAGTACCATTGCAAGACCTGCGCAGATCGGAGCGCAAGTAACAAGTAAATATGAGGGTACCCCCGTCAAACTATGACACTAGGATGTCAACCACCTCAGTCCTCCCGTCACCATGGTTGCTGTAAAGCAGCCGAAACGTCGGGAACGTAAAAACAAAAAATAAACCCAATAAAATCCTTAAAAATAGTTTTATTTCAATTTCTTTATTAATATTATTTTGGCCATATTTTAAAAGTTATTCTGCTATTCGGCGTGGACACAAATGCAAAAAAAATTAAGATCATAAAAATGGGCCCACCCGTTCTTGATTTATACATTGTGTAACTAAGACGACTTGGTTTAATCACATAGTTAAGTAAAGTTCCCAAATCTCAAAGAGACACCATTTAATTTTGTGTTTGGGACGACAAAATATTCACAATCTTCATCCACAGAGGACGGATTCTTTATTTAAGGTCACTAGAGAGACTTTTAAAATTCATGTACTACAACGAGCCATTACGCTAATTCATTATGTCATACTACAGAATAGTTTATAACCTTGCCCTAGGTTGGTAATTTTAAATTAAAATTACTTTAGTTAGGACTTTTCTTTCTTATATCAAGCTTGATTTAGCATTGTTGTCACGTATCTCAGTTGACCATAGACTGCATATCGTGTTTAAACTTTTTCAATAGCCTACCTGTTGTTTGACTGAAAATAAATTCCAGTGATTCTTTGTGAGATTGTAGGCGTATCACTGGATGCATTGAGTGGGTGCATAGCTTAAAAACTCGCTCCTTTGAAAGAAAGGGTTTTATTAATGGATCCACGAAAGTGGTAACATTCAGAATATGTACCGAGTAAACGCGTACATATTTACTACTAGCTGTTACCTGAGACTTCGTCCGCGTGGTATTTAACAAAAAAGTTTTTTTTTAAAATGAACTTAGCCTAAGTTACTCCTTGTTACATCAGCTATCTGCCCGTGGAAGTCCCGTCAAAATCGGACCAGCTATTTCCGAGATTGACCGAAACAAACAGACAGACAGACAAAATTTTTTTTGGTGTATATGTACCTACATCCAAATGCACTTAGTAAAAAGCGGTTATTTTAATATTACAAACTCACACTCCAATTTTATTTATTTGTATAGATGTATAGATTTATTATTTGCTAGCTCCCAACAAGTTATAAGCAAGAATCATCGCTTGTTAATAATAAATAAGGCATATAATTTGTAATGAAAGATAATTCTTTATCAGCCTCTACTTATCTTATTTGAATGAATGAAGCTTTAGCTCAAAGTTATTTGCGATTCAAATTTATTTGTAAAGTAAATGAATGCTTAGATTTGACTAAGTTTATTTTAGAACATAATTACACAAGTTAAGATAAAAAGCTACAATTTTATTGATCAATAACAATGCGTTTTTTTTGAGACAAAACAATTTTTATCAAATACTTACTTATCAGCTTACTTTGTTTTATGATTTACTAGCTGTCCCGGGAACTACGTACCGTATCAGAATAAAATGTATGAGAGAATTTATTATGTATATTATTATTTTGTCGTGATTTTTTCCCTTGTTTTAATAGTTACTCTGCTATTCAGGGCAAAAACAATTTAAAAAAAATCAAAGATCATATAAATCGACCGACTCGTTCTTGAGTTATAAATGGTGTAACTAACGCGACTTTATTTAATAGGTATATATATATATATATTGATTGCAGTTTTATGTAATATCAAATAGGTATTCTTATTTCATTAAGCTCAACCTACCTTTACTATCTTACAACTTAGCAAAATTCACCCTTGACCAGGGTGAACTTAGCTAAGTTGTAAGATTTATTAAGTTGCATGACATTTTTCCATGACTAAAAATGATGTCATTAAAATAAGTCAACATGCGTGCGGCGGGTGGCTTTGAATAAAATTGAAATAGCTGGCACTACTGACTGCCCTACTTACGAAGTTATCCAATTTGATAACTTGCAAAACCAACAAGCGGTTGCGTAAAATGCTTTTAGCGTTGCACAGGGCGCCCACTCGAGATTGATATGAAAATTTCACCGGAACTATTTTCTAATCTGTATTGGCGCTGCATCGCATTGCATCCAATTGATCCCGTATTTTTAGAACACAAACAGACCTGATGGTGTTTACTGTGGAAGATGCATAAATAACTTGGATAAACAGATACAGGATAGAAGGTTAAGTTTAAATGGTCGGCCACAAGTCACATTGAAAAGTTGATTCTGTTGGTTTGTAGCTCGTGTAGAGCTATGCTTAACTTCGCTAACTATTGTCATCCTAATGAAAATAAATTCAATCGAGTTTTTAAACAACGCAATTGGTGTTATTTTATAGCTGTCTTCCTTGTTTCCAATTTTGGTATAAACGGTGATTCCAAAAGAGTATACTAAGTCTTAAAACATTATATGAAGTCGGACTGATAATTAATCAATTTTAGAAAAAGTTTATAAATATCATAATATACATTTTATGGGGAACAAAATTTATCTTTTTGACTTATGAACGTGATGATCACAAATGCGCTAAAGAAGCGCAGGTTCAAGGCTGAGTATACCCTTTCTGTGTCACTCGGTATCTGGGGATGACTTTCCTATCGACCCTGACTTTGCTGATTATTCTTATATTGTGATAGCTATAATACAAGACGCAGCAACTTGCAGATGTTTCTGGAACATAATGATAATGATACTTCTGTAAGTAGATATTCATAGCTTTCCAAGTTGACTAAAGAAATATATTTAAAAATAAATATATTTAAAAAAAAAAAAAAAAAAAATTTGGATTTTGACCCTATTATTACTGGTGACTGAACCGGTTTCTAGATTTTTGTTTTAGTCATCTGATCAGATGACTAAAACAAAAATCTAGAAACTGGCAACCCTGATTGATAAGTTATGGAATATCGACATTCCATAACTTATCAATCAGGGTTGCCAGTTTAACGTGCCGGCACCAATTCGGACGAATACGGCTCGATCAAATGTAATTAGTCAGAGTTGGACTTCTGCTCCTTATTGTCACAGTGACAGGGAGCAATGTATTGCTATTATATTTCTGGATATCATACACTACGGCCACTCAATACTGAAAGGCAATAAATCTGTTTGTATTGGGAAGGTAATGGACAACTTTCAATGGAGATCTGACTGCGATGCAGTTCAAGGTGAAATATAACGTACTCTAAAGAATTATTTTTATACAAATAAGGACTTGTTTGAACCCGAAATCGACAGGTTATAGAAGGAAATAATCGAGGGATTTATTTATTAACATAATGTGAATTATGGTGTGTTTATTATCGTGAACATGTATTTAAGAATGCTAACCCAACATCTTAAACGATTGAGGTACAGAATTATTTACAGTGTGTTTCTCTTTGGTGACACGGTACGGTGTATACAGAATGATTCGGAATGCGTATACTGAGCTCTGAACATGCTCTTCTTCATACAATTTGTAACCTTTATGTGCCAACCGATATTCGATAATATGTCAATGGAATAAAAAATCTCATTCATAAAATATGTCAAATATTTATCAGGAGCGTCCTTAGCGGAATGACTATTGTGTGTGCCCTAATTTGATTACCACGAAATTTGCTGTAAAAAAATCACGCTGGGATTCCTCGATAGCACTGGGTATTACAAATATTTTTCCTGTAATCACAATGGCAGTATCTAAAAAATAGCTGTTACTCGCGACTTCGTCCGCGTGGTATGAAACAAAAAAAAAAACTAAAATAAAAGTTGCCTAAGTTACATCAGCTATCTGCCAGTGAAAGTCCCGTCAAATCGGTACAGCCATTTCAGAGATTAGCCGAAACAAGCAGACAGACAGACAAAAATTTAAAAAAAAATGTTTTGGTATAAGTATGTGCCGTGTATACATCCAAATGCACTTAGTAAAAAGCGGTTATTTTAATATTACAAACAGAAACTCCAATTTTATTTATTTGTATAGATAATACAAAAAGCAGTTATACTTAACACTTGCCGTCTAACACGCAAGTTTCTCCAAAATTCATCATCATCACCATAGCTTCCATCACGCAAAAACTGGCACACTTGGCCAAGGCCCGTGTGTCAGTTATTTCACGCCTAAAACAGGGAGAAGAAACGATAATAAAATAATAATTATAATGTCGCCAGACGAACACACCAAATATACGGTCCCACAAGAAGCAACGCTTGTAATGTTGGTACCGTACAATGGACTAGGGGTGAACCCAGTGTATAATAATTATAAAAATATTATACATTTAAGACTCGGGCACAAACTTTCATGTTTATCTATCAAAGTTTGTCCCTACCAGAATGCGAACGTCCCACGACTCTCCGCGCAGTAGGCAGGGTCAGATCGTCAGGCCAAAGTAGATACTAATTCTTCTGGGTATTATATTTACTGATACTGACACAATAATCACTCGTGTGCTAAAATGTATGTTGTGCTAGTATTAGTAAAACAATAGATTACTTTATCTAATTGCCTAGTACATGATATTCTATCCCTCAAATTTATAAACGTTTTATAACCTTATATAGTGCTGCGCACAAGAGTTTTGCTTTGCGCAGATCTATATGACCTTTGATAAAATTATAAAACGTGTATAAAATCGGGGGTATAACTTTATCAAACTCATCACGTAAAAAATTAATTAAAACAACAACATTTTTAAAATAATATAATTAATTAAAACATATGAAACACAATCTGTGGAGGTTGCCAACTTATTCGATTAAAAACTGTGAGGCCTAAATAAATGTATTGTTAAAACCATTTGAAGTTACAAATCGGTCTAGCGGTCGCCTGCCATTTTTAAACGAAATATTTATTTTTCGTTTCTACCACGTGACTCATAATAGTAATCCAGACCGAATTTGAGCCACGGCGGCTAATCTCAACGGAGATTACCCATCTGCACAATCGCAGGTGCAATTTCTCTTGCCTCACACTCATAGTCCGATAGGACGGCAATCCGACACGACCGGAGAGAGATCATTGATTGACTCATACTAAGAGGGCTTCAACACGGTCGCCAGATCAGAGTCAAAGTAAAATATTTTTTTTTATGTAAACGCTTACAGGGCCACCAATGACTAAATCAACAATTAACTACTGGACTGAGAGAGATTGATGTATAATAAAAAATTACACCCTCAACAATCAGTCTCTTTTGTTCTTATAGCTCTCTCTCTTTCTCTCTCTCTGTTGGATGGTTGACCCGCCCCCCGATTACGTATCTTATCAAGCTTAGCGAAAGAAAAGCGACAGCAATAATCTCGCAATAATTGCTTTCAAATTGCAGATTTGTATGACGTCGCAGCCCTGCGTAATACGAATTAGCAATTTAAAAGCAAATATTGCGTTAAGACTGCTATTGCTAGGCTATTGCAAGATACCTAATCAGGGGGCCAACCATGTCTAGCCGTTCCTACATTGTTCTCACATACCTATAACAATGTACTGCTAAAAAAAAACGGATCTTTTTAAAAAGACCAACCATGGAGTTTCTTGCCAGTTCTTCTCAATAGGAACGGCATTCCGAACGGGTGGTAGAGTTGTAGTTAAGCATTTTGTAACTAATTTGACGATTCAAAGTACTGTACTGAATGCTTTACATGAATAAATAATGTTCTGATTCTGATTCATGTCGTAGCACTTGCTATGTAGTCATTCTTAACCTAGATAACGGTACCACCTCTATTGTAATCTTCGGTTTAGCTAATTAAATCATTTAATTACAATATTAATACATTATGCACTGGTATGTCGGCGCGGAAACGCTACAGCGGTTACTAATAGCGTATAATAAGGGAAGTGGCTAGTGTAACGGCACCTGTATGATAAATTATGTCCGATGTGAATTGGCCTTAGAATATCGATCGTATTGAACGGTGTGTATTCATTGTGTTTAACATTTTGACCTAAAATATAAATAAATATCGCCAGACGAACACACCAACTATACGGCCCCACACTAAGCAACGCTTGTTTTATGGGTACCATTCAATGGACTGAGGGCGAACTCAGTATATAATACTTATATAGATATTAAACCCATGACTTGGGTAGGTACAAACATTCGTGCTCATCACACAAATGCTCTCCCTAATAGGATTCGAACCTGGGACCCTCGGCACAGAAAGCAGGATCACTATCAACTACGCTAATTAGGCCGTCATATTAAGGTAATAATTGGAATTTATTATCGTGTGGTTTTGAGTTTCGCATGCCCGCCGAAGCGCGTACCGTACCATCTATATTATTGTAAGTACTTAAATAGAAATATTTAGTTATGTATGTAAGTAGAATATAGTTGACTTAATTTATTTAAAATCGACATATATGTTTTACAATCCCATTTGTTTTTTTAAATAGTACATAATTGACGTTATCATTCAGATTCAGATTCAGAATTCTACCTAAGAAACGTACCATAAATAAAAATTATAGTTAGACTAGATTTGATTTTATAGAATAACTTAATCTGGAGACAATATAGTTCCTGGGAATTCTCAAGGTCAAAAGCGTAGGTTGACGAAAAATTTAATAACACTTTTAGTGCTAATAAAATCTCCAGTAGACCACTCGAGTCAACCCCAATCTTATCCTAACCGTTTACATACTCTGCGCATATTTTATGCGCACCAGTAAAGATAGGCCTAATGTAATAAAACAAATTTTATGTAATCGACTTGGTGCTTTTTATTTTATTTTAAATACACATAATGTCTAATGAAATCTACATTGATGTTAGCGAGCTATCTTATTTTTACGTTTGAATGACGGTGTAGAATCGATTTTCAGTTATTATTTATGAGTATTGCGATTTTATATTATGTTTTCATTGTGGAAAACGCGATATCAAATACCAGTGTGCCGTAAACTTTCATTCGTGCCAAAGAAAATTGCAAAGTTGACCGGACGTCAAGTGCGAGATTGTTCGTAAGCTAACCTTATACTTTTTAGTCAACCATTTTTAGATATTTTGTATGAAGAATGATAGTTTTAAATACCGCCCGCTAGAGGCGCTTTTCAATTCTCCATAGAACATGTCTAAATACGGTAGGCTATTAAGTATACAGTTAGCTCGCACTTGCCGTCATTTATAATCCGCTTGATATTCAATTTAGTCTGTTTTCCACACAGTCTTAACATGATGATACAACACATGCAAAACAGCTAGAAGTTTTCTAAAAAATACACACTTATATTATACATTTGAAAGTTTGGATCGATGGATGTTTCTTACTCAATCACGCCAGAACGGCTGAACGGATCTGGATGAAATTTGACACCGATATAGATTATAGTCTGGAATAGCACATAGGCTAATTTTTATCCCGGTAAAAAGGACATGATTTTTAACCCTTAGTAGCCTGATTTACGAAAGTGATTTATTTTTAATATTACTGTGTTTAATAATAATGACATTTGATTTTTTTTAAGTTCGTTGGAAAGAATATTATACAACAGTAAAATACGTACAGCCAACCTATAAAAAAAAACTAATAGTAATGTGAACATTCGGTTTAAATGATTGGTATCAAAATTGAAACTCTAGGCTATTAAGGGTTAATCGCGGGTAACACTGCGGGGCGCAGCTTGTTTTATATATATCAGCATTCCAACGAAGGAATCTCATTGACATTCAACCAGCGATGTGCGAAATTAAATAAAAAGGATTAACCAAAAAAAGTTTATCCAAAAAAGGGGTTGGTGTTACAAACTTTTTTTATCGCATACTGATCGCATAGACGTCACATTCAAATGTATGTATACGGACAAGTCCTTCAATCTCAGTTCATAAGTTTCGGGTGCCGAAGGGGTTTTTGCTAAATAAAATATCCTGATTTATATTTTGCAGTACGCATACCACAAATCGGCAACCAGAAGTTATTATTAGACGGACGGATATTTTAATGATCAGCACCTATTTTTTTAATTGTAAAAATAATGGCTTTTAAAAAAAGAAGACAAGCCCATTGAGTTTCTTGCCGGATCTTCTCAGTTGAAGTCGCGTTCCGATCTGGTTGTAGAGTTAAGAAAAAAAAATTGAATGAAAATTTGTAAGAGCCCCCGTAGGCCTATACGAAATAAACCATTTAACTTTGACTTTGACTTAGAATGTATTGTTTTCTATGCTTCTTTAGAAGTTACTGAATCCATGGGAATACACTATGTTATCATTAAAATAACAAAATTTGGAAGACTTGTTCAGTTTTGTAAATAAAGGTTGATATATTTTTTTATTTAATTTAGTCATCATACTAATTCGTATAGGTACCTATATGTGCAAAGTGTTAATTTATAAAATGAAATAGGCAAGTAGTTATAGAGAGCTTTTTAAGTCCATATACGAGGTAATATTATGCGTTGCGGTTTTTTTCTTGGTTCTCTTTTCAAACAAACATCTAGTAACTAATAACATGGCTTAACGGTACGTAACTAAAGTACAGTATTGTAAAAAAGTGCTGTCATCGACCGTGGTGATTGCTCTATACAAATAGGCTGTAACTGTAGTGAATAGGCACCTGATGAGAGACGATTCGTCAAAGGTTGCCGCTGGCGACACACGTCCGTATTACGAAAAGCTAACTTTTCATAGTCAAGTCAAAGTCAAATCATTTATTTCGTATAGGCCTACGGGGGCACTTACAAATTGTCATTACATTTTTTTTTTCTTATGTCTACAACCGGATCGGAACGCGACCTCAACTGAGAAGATCCGGCAAGAAACTCAGCGGGCTTGTCTATTTTTTTTTTTTTTTTTTTTGTCTGTGACTTCGCCTATTCAATTGCGAATCGTGGAATGTTAACGGAAAAGTCTTAAGTACATAATTATATATGCTTAATTTATTGATTTCTTTAATCTACGCGAATACTACACATTGAAATAAAATCTTTTTTTTCGGATTTTATCGCGTTTATTTTATGTTTCGTCGGGAACGAAAAATCATAAAATAAATGCAATAAAATCCGAAAAAAATGTTTTATTTCTTTATGCTTAATTGTTTGTATTTTTGTGATTATAGTAATAGGTGGTTACACGGACTTTGGTGGTGATACTTGGGTGTGAGTAAACTATAAAGCACTTTGAAGGTAATGTTGAAATTACGAGGTACCTACGAGGCTATATAATATTTTTTGGTAAGTAAAACTGGCCAAATCGTGTGAAATCCTGGTAAATGGCAAGATGGCTTAAAACAGACAATCATCATTAACATCGATAGAAGAAAAACGTTACGGCGCGTTACATTGGTCAAAAATCTCCAAAAATTGTGTTACTTAATCCTTGAACGCTCCCTCAGTATTGATGCTACAATACGAGGCAGGCAGACAAACTCGCTCTTGCATTTCCAACACACAAGTGTAATACAAAAACTACCGTATTATTTAAATATAGATAGTTATTTCTCGCATACAATCTTCCAACTTTATTCATCATCTTGGTTTTTGTGTCCATGCTCGTAGAGTGATGTGTGTATTGACCTGTGTACACGTACCCTTATGTGGTCGGAGTCAGTGTGAAATTGCCTTTAGTTCGGAAGTTACGAAGTAGGTACTCATGAAGTATATACACGGTAATAATTTATTCTTAAATCATAACAATACTATAACTTAATAATAATCGTATAAATAGATTTTTTTTTAAATAACAGTTTGGTTAGTATATTAATTTTGATAGTGTGGCCCAATCCGCCTATTTCTGAACTTCATTCACCGTTTGTTACGATAGTAATAGTAACTAGCTGTCCCGGAGAACATCGTACCGTGTTTTATCAGTTATTTGGCTATTCAGGACGGAGCCAACTTCAAAAAATCCAAGGTCATAAAAATCGGCCCACCCATTCTTGAGTTATAAATTGTGCTACTAACACAATGAAATGAATGAAAGCGTCACTAACAGAGTACATTATACATAGATGTGGCCACTCCATCAATTAGGTACGTACCTATGTCCACGGATGTGGAGTGAACGCAAAACTGTCAAGTGCCTGATAACGTTACCTATGTTATCTATTTGTTTTGTACATGCATTAATTTAACACATGACTAAAATAACTTCTTTTTAAAAGAGTAACCACTGAGTTTCTTGCCGGTTCTTTTCAGTGGAACCAACATTCCGAAGTGCTATTTAGGCCTACATGAATAATAAAAAAATAAAAAATTTACGACCTGATTAGCTCTGTGGATAGTGACCTTGATTTCTGTGCTGCGGGGACCGGGTTCGAATCTTCGTAGGGACAATATTTTGTGTGATGAGCACGAATGTTTGTAACCCAGTCATGGATGTTTAATATCTGTATATACTGGGTTCGCTCCCAGTCCATTGTACGGTACCCACACATAATATACAAGCATCGCTTAGTATGGGACCGTATAGTAGGTGTGTTCGTCTGTCGATACTATTATTACTACGAAAAGTACTTGGTATACAGCATGCAGTATGGAAGCCGTTTCCAGTGACAGACAATTCAAAATGGCGGGAGATAAGGTCAGATTAACCATTCCTAAAACAATGAAGGGACTGAGAAAGAACGGTCTTCCTGATAGCCTTAGTCCTGAATTTATAGACGTTCTATAACTTTACCAAACGTCATATAATACTGGGTAAAGCAATACTATTGTATGCAGTACTATTGTATGACATATGCTATAGTTATAGAATGTCTATAAATTAGGGGGTTTGTCTTCCGTTGCTGAAAATTATTAGTAACTTTGTCTAATGTCTTTGCAAGGTGAAACTAGAGGTATTCGTCATGGAATAAAATCGCAATTCACAAAACGCGCCTTACATTGCGTTGTATAAACCGAGATGTAAATTGATTTAAGTTTTTATATTTGAACGCGGCCGTAAAGTTTCATACGAGCAAAATTATTTAATAGTTTAACAGATACATAACTCGTACATTACAAAACCCATTAAAGAATTCCACAGGTACCTATTTAGAACAGCATAATGCCTTTAAAACTTCAGCCCTGTGTAATTTAACGATTTTCTTACTTCGAAAATGGTACATAAAAAGTGTGATGTTTCTCAAAAGTGTACTGACGAGATGCTTCGCAAAATGGGTCGAAGTAACACCAAGATGAAAAGGCTTTGTTTATCTGGACATAAAGTAGCGGCTCTAGATTGAAACGGTTTTGTTTAGGGAATGTAATTTAGAGATTTTAGGACGAAAACACAGTTACGATGTTGTGACAATTTCTGCCTTCCGCCAATTGCCTGGATTGCGAGACCGTACTAAGCCTCGGTACGTCTTGAACCAGATTGTACAACTACGCCAGATACAAAATGCTCTTCAATAAATCTGTTCGTACCACCAATATAAACTCAGAACTTATAGGCACTTCTATCAACTCTCAAAAGCGAAAATAAACCCATGTTTTCTCATCCAAAAAATAAACTTTTCCCAAACTAACCATCCATATTTGCCCCCGAAGACTCATAAGTAGTTTTCGCACAGATAATGGAGCGGAATTGTGGAGGCAATGAACCTCTCGGGCCACTCGAGAAGGTACCACCTGAGGTTTTACTGTGTCTCCAAACAACCAGTTAGTGGGATAAGCGATCGAAAGTTATAGATGGAAAATATAGAATAATTTTTATATGCTCTTCGCTATTTTGAATTATTAGGTATAGGCCTGTGAAAATGGCAATCAAATAAACTTTCTCCGTCTATATCATAATATAGTTCTCTACATTTTATTTCTAAATATCCAACATATTAAGTACTGGCTACGCCCCGCGGTGTTACCCGCGATTAAAAGGTATGTCGATGCCTTTGTCTTTTTCTGACACCTAAATTACCTATGCAAAAAATCATGTCAATCCTTTGCTCTATAAAAATTTAAAACATATCAATCCCACGGAAACCATACATTTTATATGCTATTCCAAACTATAATCTATCTCTGCGCCAAATTTCATCCAGATCCGTTCAGCCGTTCTGGCGTGCTTGAGTAACACACATCCATCCATCCACCCAAACTTGCACATTTATAATATTACTGGGATTAAAGTATTTTTCTGCATTTTATCCGTCCTTTCTTCACGACAAATAAAAAAAATCATCTCGGAGCTTTGAGTTCATCTATTTTGTTCCATTGTCTATCTCAGATAGCATCAGTCGTGCGTTATCCGCGCCGTTGAAAAGATTAATGAAAGTTCAAAAAGGCACTTTTCTTTTTCATGGACGCGGAAAACATGCTCTATTTAGCTCAGAAGCTACATATGAGTTACAATAGATGTCACTGTTTTGAGATTGTCGCGATAGTATTCACACCTTATTCTAGGAAAGCTTCGGGAAGTGATCAGTATAAAAAACATTACATATAAATAAAACACACCAACTCACAGTTTACCCTTACCTGGATTAGAACCCGGGACCCTCGGTTACAGAGAGCAGGATGGAATGGTTATACTCTTTTTTTAAGTAATTAAGTTGAATGTTTAAATTAAAAGTACTTAATTAACAATAGACAATCCTTTTGTTTGTGTTTGTCTACGGATTTTCTCAGTCAATTGGGCAAATTAGACGCCGTTTGACTTTTCTCTAGATTTTACATACAAAAGGAAAGGGAAAAGTTTTGAATATCTTGTTGACAGACAAGTAATAAAACTTTTAATGGAACCTATATAAGAAAGAATATGAAACTAGACGTCCGTATAATTATGGATTCGGTATGAATAATAAAACATCTGTGGCAGCAACGTAACAATTATTGTGGGCAATTAGATGACAGTGCCAGTGGCACAAACTTCAAAATATGTAGTGTTGTTCCTACCAAAATGTCTATGGTCACCGGTATCGATAAGTTTGTAGCACGATACAAACTTTAACTTATAAGTACCTCTTAGGTTACGTGCTTTCAGTGATAAAACATTATAAATGAAAATATATTTCGTTTATGATCAAAATAAAACACAACTCTAAGCAGGGAAATTACCTATTTTTGGACTTGCGGTATTGTAAAATAACATTTCATCACCTGATCATGCCAACGAAAATAGGCCTTGCGACCATATGATGTGCAAATGATATTCGATCTTAAGGTGTTAAAGGACTTTCTTGGTTGACTCTACCTACGTAGGTAGCCAAGCTTGACAATTGAAAGTCTTTATTTTTACCGCAACAAGTGCTTAAAGAGTAACGGATACTAGAAAATAATTGCTTACTCTACCCCAACAAACCGGCGCAGCGGGTCGATTTAGAACCTTTCGAGAAGTATCCGAATCGATTGGATTAGAAATTTTCTCGTGTCGACGACAATCTTTCAGAGCCATTCTTCATGACCGAATCGAAGATACGATCACTCGCTGTGTTTACAAATTAAATTTTATATGCAAGTTTCAATAAATAACCGAATCAGTCGATACGGGACTTGTCGTAAGGCTCTGAATCAGGGGGCCGAATCCATTATACATAATTAATACGATATTAGCGATTGACTGTCAGTGTAAATACGTAGGTTATTAGCGAAACTTGACTATTTATCAGTAATAAGCTTATTTATTAGATAACTTGTGAACGAGGCACATAAAACAGATGTGCGGAGTATTGGGTACTTATACTGACATGCAGCTGTGGTTATATTAATAGCTGTGTAGTGACCGAATGAGTGGCATCGCAAGGCTGCTTCATTGTTAGTCCACCTTCATGATATTATACACACAGCCACAACCGTCACTCCTATAAGCCAGGATCTGAGGCAGTGTCTCACGAAGACCGAGGTTTGACCCTCGGCAAGTTCCAGAAAAAAGGTATAATTGTCTTGATACCCGCAATGAGTTAATAAAAAGAAAAAATCGTGAGTTGAAACATAATTATCGACTTCCATCCATTGGAAAGTAAGAGACAAATGGAAATATAGACTGATCTTGTAACTTGGAAAAGCCCAGTTGTAAGTCATAACATTAATTAAAAGACCACGAAGGTACTCATCTTAAAATGTTTCCCAAACACGATTAGATATTTGGTATGCCTGTCGGCAACCCTTAGCCCGGCTTGGTAAGCCAAGCGTGTACGTATATAGCCTAACCTTAAATGCAAGGTACAACTAATCAAACTTTGAAGTACGCTCTGTTAGGTCCTGTCGCAGTGTAATTAAAACTATTTCATTGTAAGAAAGGTAATCAGAATGTTGTTGGACTAGCGACTCATTCTGTCTTCGCAGATCCTTCCGTGTGAAACCGTCAGTAGACATTAACCTGCAAATAGTTGAACAGGACAACATCTATCAGTAGGATAACCAATACAGTACAAGAGACAGGAATTGTGCTGTTTTATTATCAAATAAGTGTCAGAATCAAATGTACGAAAAATTAATTGTTTTTATATATTTTTGACCATGTTTTAATTATATATTCTGCGAATCAGGGCATATGCTAGATCATAAAGTACAGCTTCCCCTTTCTTAAGTTATAGATTGTGTAACTAGCACGACTTTGTTTTATGCAAATAAGATATTATTATGTCAGTAGGTACGCCCAAAACTATTTTTTTTCTAAATTTATAACTTCATTGCTAAGTAGCAATACTGCTAGGATAGAAAGCTGACAAACATGGCGAAATAAAAAAAACTACTCCTCAATAGATACAAATCTAAATGCGCGGTTACAAAAAATACACGGAGAGCGTAAGAAAGCATGAATCTCACTAGAATAAATAAACATCTAACAATATCTACTAACGTGTATTTAATTAAATCCTGCCGTGTATTCTCGAACGGAACGAACGAAAATAGACCCGGAGGAAATTCTGCGATTGGTAGTGAAATTGCAATTTTATTTTTGAAAAGAGAATGTTAACGGTCACAGGAGATACTTAACCCAAATTCAGTTGAGAAAATGCAAAGGAATCGAATTTAGACATCCGCTATGGATCCCCCATTATTTAAAGCGGCCGACATTCAATCTGAGTGTAATCTTCCTTAATTGAGTGACACGCCACGCAACCGTTGCAAAAATCCACTATGGGATAGCGTTTCGTATAGTGATGGAGCTGGGATCGTTCCTTGTTCATTTCACTTGTCGACTAACTGCGGTTGAGAGTGAACGCGCCCGCACCGCCCTAGAGAACACGCGATCGCGACACGAAAAAAAAATACAAATTAAATAAACAATGTTCCAAAGCGACGTGACTTAATTTTAAATATAAAGTTTGTATTTTTTTAAGAACTCAATTTGAACTTTTAAAAAGTTTCTGTGACAATGTTGTTTGAAAGTTTGTTTTCGTTTGTGTAATTACAATAATTTCAAAGATAGCTGTTTGCGAAGTGGGTAAGTAAATATGTACAACTAAGAATGTGGTACAAATAATAACAGCGATTATATTTTATGATACTTGATACCCTTGTATTATAAGCTACTTGTTTGAAGTCTGCAATTTATAAAATGACAGGAAGGAGGAAATTAAAATGATAGTTTAGAAACTTAATACACAAAATATTAGGTTAACGCATTTATCTATAATCTAATATGATTAATAATTATAAAGCACTACGATCTAGTTGGCAATATTATAATAAGCTAATAAAAAAATTATAGTTACGCATTTAAATAAAACTAATTTTATTTAATTTTATTTTTATTGTAAAATTAGTTTTATTTAAATGTGTAGTATTCGCGTAAATATAAGAAATCAATAATATAGGTACGCATTAAATAATATGTGAACATAGTATTTAATAGTAGGCATAGTGTTATTTGACAAATTAACACACAGAAATAAGTAGTTATTACCAAATTAAAAATACAATTTACGCATTATTATTTCTAAAAATTACATTAGAGTATGGAAGTAAATTCGGCTTTGACCTAAACAAATAATAAAATATATTCTGTATTTATTTTAAGTCCGTACGGACATCGAGTGTGTAAGTACCTATGTCCTTAACCTTATTTATATTTTTTTTTACTTCAACACTTACGAGTTTCCCTGCTTTAATCATTGATAAGTAAACTATAACTTAATGCAATCATGTTCATGATTCAAAGAACATATACATTATAAATCATAGGAGTGTGTAGCAGTAGTAGCAGACTTCGGATTAGTTAAATCAAATATGTAACCAATCTGAAGTCTGGTCGTCTTCATCACTTTCACTTTAGCAAATGATACTTTCCGAATGCAAATGCTTGACTTCTTGATGAAAATACCAAAATTGCTATAGGTATGCCTATAAAATTTGAGGTGTCCTCTCAATTCCTCATGGATCTCTTGATCAGAACAATTTTTTGAAAAAAATGGGACCAATCTGTAAGCATATAAAAATATATTTTTCCAAATCGGTTCATAAATGATGGAGATCTGAGGTAAAAAACATAAAAAAAATACAACCGAATTGAGAACCTCCTCCTTTTCGAAGTCGGTTAAAAATAAAGCTTACGATTAAATAACGAAACAAGACGATCTAATTGCATAATTAAGGATCTACCTACGCAGAAAAATATAAATACGATAGTTGTTTGCCAAAAAAAGGACAAACTGAAAAGCTCACAAAAAATTATAAAAGTTACATTGCTTTGAGACTTTTAAACCAAATTAACTTATAATTAATATTAAAAAAAATAGAAGAAAATGTTTAAGCAGATATTTTCATAAGAAAAGTATTGCTAGGCCTGTGCGTAATTATAAAGTATCTGCCTAGGAGACAGCATTCAATGACTATTAGAACAAAATAATCTTATTTATTATCACAGAAGTTGTTTTTAAGTCTAAAAATAGCAATTTTAAACCGTGTGCACCGTCAATCTTAAATATGTTAAGGCTTAAGCAACAATTTTTTATGAGACTTGTTTCTGCTTAAAATTTGAACATAACTTAAGATGAATGGTGCAAGCGGCCGGCCCTTAAAGTTTGACTTATTTATTTATTACTAAAAAAGGTTAAATACTAAGGTCCTCAATGTAACCTTAATAAAAAATGAGTTATTTCAGAATGTTGAACGTACGTTAAATTGCGCAATCACATGTTATTAAAAACATATTATCATCCGTCATCTTGTACGATTATTGCGTTGGTGTTAATTTGTTGACAATCTTCGCACGTATCGTGCAAAATTAAAAATAAATAGGCATTTTATGCCAGTCTATAAATAATCAATAATACCATCCTGTACTTATGTGCTCCTAAAGGCTCTACAAATTGTACAACTGAACACCTAACCTTTAGGGCCTTTTGACAAGAAAATTAATAGGGATCCTAAAAATTGGCCCTACGATTGGGTGTAAAGTTGTTCAATTCGTCGATTTTTTTTGGCTTAAAATAATTGCAGAAGGTAGGTGAGCGCAAACTTTTGCACCCGAGTCATGGACGTTTAATATCTTTAAAAGTATTTATATCGCTGTCTAGTGCCAATGTTATGCTAGTTTGCGGATAGATCCATGTATGTGTAAGTGTCCAGATTAAAATGGGCTTATAGAAAAAAATACTTTTACCGTCCCGAAGAGTCTGCTGCTTTACAGCAACCATGGTCACGGGAGGACTGAGATGTTTGACGTCCTAGTGTCATAGTTTGAACTGGGGTACCCTCATATTTAGTTGTTGCTAGCGGTCCGATCTACGCAGAAAGTGGTCAGTGTCTTGAGTTCTTTCAATGGTGCGCTTGGTTTTGGATTTAATTATATTAATTAGTGAATCGGTGGTAGCACCCAGCCATCTTCCTTATTGAAATTAGGATGTCTTTTACGTGTTCTTTTACGTGAATCTGTGGTTGATTAAATCTGATACAATGGCGGGTGCGATCCTGTATGTGTTTACAGATTACAAACTTCGTGTAACGCCGATGTTTCACATCAACGATATGCTCTTTTACCCGGGTTTTATTAATCTTTCAGTTTATTTTACGTAAGAGAACCTACATTCACAATCGAGTGTGTATAACTCTGCATCTTGTAGAGGAATGTGACACTTGACAGATGGTAAGATGGTTGCTGTAAAGCAGCCGAAACTTCAGGAATGTAAAACATATTTTAAACACGATACAATCTGTAAAATAAGTTTTATAATAATGTATAGTATTCGTGTAAATATAAGAAATCAATACGTAGTTAATATTTTATACGAGTATCATTTCGTGCTACCTTCGACTTGTATTATGTCATAGTCTCACCTGAGACTGACTACATTAGGTAAATTCAGTGTCGTGTAAAACATAAAAATCTCCTTATTCTTAATAATTTATTGTTCCTAGTCTACCTTGCGTATGTGGTTTAAAAAAACATTATTCCTTCATAGCCACGTAAGCTGAAGAATCGAAGGAGAGAAAAAGAAGCGATAAAGAAAAAAACCTACACATATTTTTTTTTAATTTATGGGGTAACGGTAAGTAAGCCGAAACCAGCCCAACGTGCCCAATCCATCCAACATTCATATTAATTCCGATCCTGTATTTTAATACTCTTTTATTGTCATTCAAGTAATCTTATGTTATAAAATCTTGACCGCAAAGAGATAAGTATTTTTTTTGAACATTAAACAAAGCTTTAATTTCATAGTCTTGTTAAAAATAAATGTAGTTGCATTTAATTCCAGCTTCTATGGTCCCAGTCTGCATGCCCAAATTTAATCGCAATGGAATAACAATGGCATCGCAAATGTCAGTTACGAGTAGTTTTGCGGGAGATGAAGTATGCCAGAAATGACAATTAAGATACCATAACCATTCAATTATGAACCGATTGCATTAGCTGATTTAGGACCCTCGCGTCGGGTGAAATAATAAACTTCATCTTGTCGCGGTAGGAGGCTGCTGCCGCTTATTAATATCAGTATTTCATGTAAATTTATTCCATAATTAAAACCGAAGTATGATTTTTTATCTCAACTTAAAACCCAAAAAATAAAGAAATCACGAATTTAATTACCAAACAGACATTCGTTAAGCGAATAATTGTTTTTAATATCAAATTATGTGCACGGGCGGGCCTTGCCGACATCTGTAGGGAGAAATAAAAAACCATTACAGGTAGAGGTATAATTCGCCGTTATGCTACGGCCGCATCTGGGTTAACATTTGTGTTAATGTTAATGCCAATATGCGCCTTAATTGAAGCATTAAAATTACCATGTTTCATGCTTATCTTTATTTAGTTCTGCTCTTATATCTATAAGAGCACAACTAAATAAATACTATCTAGTCAGTAAATTAATGTGTTGAACGTTTGTCCAGATCTGCTTCGTGACATTATTTAAGGCATTAATTGGTGCACTAAGCCAGAAATGTGACCGTAGCATTATGATAAGTATGCAGGATATTCTTGAATTTTGTTTCAAGTTTTGTTGAATAAATCGATGGTACATAATAGTAACTTGCAACACTATTAAAGTTCTATTCAGCGTAGTCTCAGATGTATGTGTATAAATTGATCGTAAACGTATATCTATGGAGACCAAGGAAGTCGGTTCATTGAATGGAATGTAATTGACGTAATCTCACGCCTGTAACAGATCGGTGGAACATCTATACATCTATACATATAAATAAAATTGGAGTGTCTGTTTGTAATATTAAAATAACCGCTTTTTACTAAATGCATTTGGATGTATACACGGTACCTATACCAAAACAGCCTTTTTTAAAACTTTTGTCTGTCTGTCTATCTGTCTGTCTGTTTGTTCCGGGTAATCTCTGAAATGGCTGGACCGATTTTGACGGGAATTTCACTGGCAGATAGCTGATGTAACAAGGAGTAACTAGGCTACTTTTATTTTAGAAAAAAAATAAGATCTCTCGAAAAAAAATTAAAACCAATTTTGCAGCGCTGCGCCTGATTAAGTTTGATAGCAACAATCTGCAATGCGTCCCGCGGGATTAGAACGTGCGAGCAGACTATTGCCAACGGTTGAGTCTTTGTTAAATACCACGCGGACGAAGTCGCGGGCAACAGCTAGTTGAAACATATATTTATAAGAACTATTAGAATACTTCTTATAGGCAGTACCAAGGTTCAGAAATATGTTTAGAAGATATAATATCATAGTTATATTAAATGCAAGTAGTCTAGATTATAATATTTTATACAAGAAAAACTTCATCTTAAAATACCATTCGTCTGAATAGTTGAAACTCTGAGTAGGTATTTAGATGTGAAAATTGGATGGATGGATGTTTGCTACTCAATCACGCCAGAGCGGCTGAACGGATCTGGATGAAATTAGGCACACAGATAAATTATAATTTGGAATAGCACATAGGCTACTTTTTATCCCAGTAAAAAGGACATATTTTTTAATGGCGGGTAACACCGCGGGGCGCAGCTAGTATATCATATAGACCAGATAATTCGGGCTCATTGCAGAGCACAATCAATTAGTTTAGACCCGTACCGTACCCTATCGTTTTCAGGCAAAACAAACTTGATAATTCCTTAGATTAACAATAAATTCAAGCATGGGACAAAAAACAAATCAACTGGTATTGTAACGTCGGCCGTGCTATGAATTTTACATTTGCGCATTCTATCGTATATCCCTTGGGGTAGGCCGTGGAGTATAGTTATGTTACTCTTATTGTGCGATGAAATAGCAAGATGATATATGGGACCATTTGTTTACGCCATATGAAAAGCGCATAAAACTCTGCAATCACCACACTAATCGAATTTCTGCAAATAATTATCTATACATCTATACATATAAATAAAATTGGAGTGTCTGTTTGTAATATTAAAATAACCGCTCTTTACTAAGTGCATTTGGATGTATACACGTTACCTATACCGAAACAATTTTTTTTACAATTTTTGTCTGTCTGTCCGTCTGTCTGTCTATCTGTCTGTCTGTCTGTTTGTTCCGGCTAATCTCTGAAATGGCTGGATCGAATTTGACCGGACTTTCACTGGCATATAGCTGATGAAACAAGGAGTAACTTAGGCTACTTTTATTTTAGAAAAAAAATAGGATCTCACGAAAAAAAATTAAAACCAATGTTGTAGCGCAGCGCCTGATTAAGTTTGATAGCAACAACCTGCAATGCATCCCGCGCGCTCAGAATGGGCGAGCAGGCTGTTGTCAACGGTTGTCTTTGTTAAATACCACGCGGACGAAGTCGCGGGTAAAGCTAGTTATTAAATAAATAAATATCGCCATACGAACACACTAACTATACGGTCCCACTTTAAGCAACGCTTGTGGTATGGGTACCGTACAATGGACTGAGGGCGAACTCAGTATATAATACTTATATACATATTAAGCACCCATGACTCGGGTACAAACATTCGTGCTCATCACACAAAGCTTGTGTCCCTACCAGGATTCGAACCCGGGACCCTCGGCGCAGAAAGCACAGTCACTACCACTGCGCTAATCAGGCCGTTTATTGGAAACAATAATTATAGGTGTAAATTATCGTCGAAGGCGACGCAAAAACGCTATTTCTGTCGGTCTGTACGCATTTGCATCACAAGGATATAGTCACCATGTTGTTAGCTTACATTTATTATCAGGAGAAACGGTACTCTATATAACTGGAATTTACAAAAGGTATAGTCTAGACAGCGAATTTGCATAGACAGTAAGTACCTCCAATCAACATCGACCTCATATGACAAGCTGGTTTTGTTCACAGGCCATTGGTCAGAATAACAACTTCAACGGACCAATAGGCACCCACTCTTTTTGTCTACGTTATTGTTTTGTTTTTATTAGATATTCATTTTCGCTACTGTATTCGTTCTGTTTCTGATTGCAATATTTGACATATCCAATTCGATTTGAAAATGGAATATGTTTCTTGATATCGATATTGCCCCCGTTCATAGTATCAGTATTATCATTATCACGAGTGACACGCGAATGACGATTCTAATTACAACAGTTTTGGTAATATCGCAAGAATTACGAACCATTGAATTGTGATCCTGTGATCCGAATCGTGATCCAGATGGTTAACGGCGCCATTGATTATTAATTTAAATTTAGCGCTGTAACAAGACAAGTTTACTTATGAATTAACCCAATCTTCGGCAATAATTTGGCTGTCTACTACTGTAGTTACTATAAGAGACAAATATGGCACCCGAGTAGCTCTATCGCAGACATGTAATACCTACCGCAAATCTAAATAAATGCTACTTATATAAAACAGATTTAAAAAATCAAACTGAAATTGAATACTTAAAAAAAAACATTTATTTTTTCGAGCTTTCTGCTCCATTTATTCCATAACTCGTACTCTCTTTCATAAACGTAACGGTTCAAGTTAAAAGGAAACCAACATTTCTAAAGCTCAAATAACAATTACAGATCACGTCCGTGACGTCATTATACTTGTAATGACGTCGACGTTTCGCAATATCGTTTCCTTTTAACATAACTCCGAACATCTGACGGTCTTTTAGTCGCAAAGTATCTGGAATTTAAACAATCTGTATCTTTGTACTTTTATATTTCCTGCACAAAATGTTTTTTGATCTACCAAGTGTCTTATGTTTTCATGACACCCACCATAACGTCTGTGTTCCACAGACATTTCACTGATAAGACATTGACGTAATAACACATTACGTGTTCGCCAAGGACTGCCTTGCCATTATATAAAAATTAAGTTTCAAATCTGGTATATTTTTTATATTAAATTAGACGTACCAATTTTTTCTTTAATGTATACCTGTGAAAAAAAAATAAAACATTGTTTAAAAATATATTCATTAAACAAATTGGGGAAGGTACCACTGACCCTTGATGCAATTCTCCGCGAAACGAAGAATTGCATATTAATTACGGTCCTGACACCAATGACAGTCAGATTCTTGACTGACATCATAGAGGAGTTCGTTTTTGTTGGCTTTTTTAATTATCGACCAACTTGTTAGGTTGAAAATTTGAAAAGTTGACAAGCCAAAAGTTCAGTGGTTGATCCCTGTTCCCCCATTTGTTACAATAATTATCAATTATTATTATTGATTATTAGAAGAGAACATCGTCGCATTATTTCTCTGTCGCACGCGCGCTGATTTATGGCGGTGATGTCACACGCATGTAGCTCTGTTTTGTTTATGTTGTATCTGATCGTAAAACATATGTATTTCTTGTACAGTTATTTTAAAATGTACTTTATTGTTGGTAATCATAAAACTCAATTTATATAATCATGCAATAAAAAGTACTTCTTAATATAAACTCTACAGTCAGCGAAAGGTCTTATATGAGTTTAACAGTACTCCGTAAGTTAGTCCATTAAACAAAAACTTATGCAATCAATTTTGTTTTAATTCATCACAGTTAATAAAAAGTTATTTTTTGAACGCATATCATTTTGAAATTAGCCACAGATGAATATAATATCATCTCGAGCTCATTCCTGCAGGAAATTCGGCAAGAAATCGTAAACCTACATCCCGAACGTTTCCTGTGATTACCGCTTTAAATTAATGAATGAGATGGTTGTTCACGTCTGATGCTGGTGCATTTTTGTTTTAATTATGAATATCGGTATAATTAGGGACGGATTATTTATAAAAAAAATGTTATCGTATTTGTTAAAGTTACCCTTCGCAAAGAATAAGTATGTGTTTTTATTGAAATTCGGGATGGTCTTGCAAAAAATCTATATTTCGCGTATTGCAATTCAGGGGATCGATAAATCAAGTTATTGGGATTTATAACACTAAATCTTTCGGGAGTTCGACTCGAGTGCGACTGCTGTCGCGATATATCATCAGTAATATGTTTAACAGGCAGAATTTCGCATTATTCATATAAAAGCTATTTTAAACATCAGTATCGTTGCGTGGCAGACCTTATCTTACAAAGGTCATAAAAATGTATGTGTGTGTGTGTGTGTGTGTGTGTGTGTGTGTGTGAGTGGTGAAGCTACATTCCGGAAATTTTGCAAATGTCCTGGTAAATATTGAATCTTAGCTTACTTAGCTGTATGTACCGTCTAATGTCTTCTCTGCATATACTTATTATGGATTCACGTATATGGAAACAAGATAACTTTATCAATGAGTGGATACTGAAATACTTTGCATTTGTATTAAGTAAATAATACATATTTTAAAACTGTCATAGAGCTCTGATAATTCAAGAAAAAAACATCTTGCGCGTGTATCTGTTTCTTCGAGCATCGGGGTAAACTACTGAACCAATTTCAAAGAGGTTTTACGTATTGGATAACCAATCATTTTTATTGGACTCTGAAACTAGGAAAATTGTTGAGCAAAATCGATGGTTTTGCGGACGGAGCCGCAAGAGAAAGTTAGTTGCTACATACTTTTTTTCATATAGAATAAAATTGTCACGCTGGAGGTCAGCTGGTGATAATAAATTACATTTATTTCATTGAGCTTTTTTTTCCCGCGCCACGTGGCTACCCGACGACGAGGCAAGCCTTGTATAGTGTATTCTTTTGTACGGTCGTTACGCAGGTCTGTTAACGTTACGTTTACCTACGGTTCTGAAAATTTGATTCGGTTTGGTTCTGTTACACGTTGTTGTATTATTAATTGAATAAACTGAAATTTTAATTAATATCTGTACGAGTAATTGGCCCAAAAGATTTATCATAATTATTTTGTCGTGACTCTGATTTTGGTGCCGAGGGTTCCGTGATCGAATCTTGATGGCGGCAAACTTTTTGTGAATGATTTACATTTGTACCTGAGTCTTGGATGTTTAATATCTATATAAGTATTAGGTATATCACCTCCAATCTAATATACGGTGCCCATAATATAAGCGTTGCTTAATTTGGGACTGTACAGTCTGTGTGTTCTTCTGGCGATATTGTTATTATTATATACTATGTTGGAAGCACACATAAAGGAGGCTACATTTCTTTTCGCGGGCAAAACCGGGTAAACTCATTCATGGATGGCGGGTCAGATCAGCTGCGCTGCATGGGCCTAGTGAATGTAGCGTCTCGATCTACTGCCGCCTTCCTACCTAGGCAAGTATGCTCCATCGTAGATCTCATCATCACTTACCATCAGGTGAGATTGAGATCAAATACTTGCCTATAATGTAATAAAAAAAAAAAAAAAAAAAAAAACTTAATATATACGTACAAATAAATAAAATTGGAGTGTCTGTTTGTAATATTAAAATAACCGCTTTTTACTAAGTGCATTTGGATGTATACATGGTACATTACCTAAACAACATTTCTTAAAATGTTTGTCTGCCTGTCGGTCTGTCTGTCTGTTTGTTCCAGCTAATCTCTGAAATATCTGGACCGATTTTGACGGGACTTGCACTGGCAGATAGCTGATGTAACTAGGAGTAAATTCGGCTACTTTTATTTAAGATTTTTTTTTTTCGTTAAATATCACGCGTACGAAGTCGCGGGTAACAGCTAGTAATAAATAACTATGATGGTTGTAGTAACCCTGGTAATGTATGATAACACACAATAGATCCGTCCAACAATAGATTTTTATGCTCCTGAAAAGAAAATCACTATCATCATCCATCAATCAAGACATCGCTTTAATAGTTTCAAAGGACGTTTAATTAGCTTGAACACTGATTGCTATCGACCTTGTCGGCAGCTTCGATTGATTTTCCAGCTAAAAGGGATAAATTTCCTTTCGTCCTTCGATCAAGGTTCGGTCCTTGACTTTTCAGTGAGCATCGTAAGGATTTAAAGGAAGATGTGTAGGGCAATGGAAAGTTCCCAATGTTGCCGTTGTGAGAAAGCGACCTTAGTGATTATCGTGGTTAGTTCATTCGTATAGGCGTGTTTATTGCTTGTTCGTGATATAAAAAATAAATTTCATTGCGGAAATGTATTATAAAAATAACGCCCCTACGCGGTTTTAATTAGTAACGTATGCCATTTCAAGGGGATGTTGCAACACCCATGGATTATGACGAAAAAGAATCACGAAGTAAACCATAGATCTTATACAAAATCTCTCAGGAAGATTGGTCGACCCAACCAGCCACCTAAGGGCTCGGCATTTCCTCGCTCAGATTTGGCTATTCAGCTAGGAAATGCGGCTAGCATCCTAAACTTTTTGTAAATATTACGCAGGTAATCTTGGGTATTCACTTATTAATCTATATTTTTTATTATAATATAATTTTCATTGTTACAATTTCTTTTGTGATTATAATAAAGACCCCCAAATTACATATTAATATACAAGGCATTACAAATGCTTTGTGATGTCATTGTGAGTATCTATACATTTGGGGTATCAGTATACAGTGAGATAAATATTAGTTTAGTAAGTACTTCATTCAAGGAAGGTAAGGGTTTTGCGATCTTTTCCTGCCTTACTTAAGGGAATTAAGCCTCAAGGTTCATACGACCCGTCCCGTTTTACGTGTCGAAATGGAGATATAGTGTTGCGAATTTTGAACCGAAAATTAATTCAATTATTCTAGAATCTATACATATAAATAAAATGGGAGTGTCTGTTTGTAATATTAAAATAACCGCTTTTTACTAAGTGCATTTGGATGTATACACGGTACCTATACCAAAACAACATTTTTTTTAATTTTTGTCCGTCTGTCTGTCTTTCTGTCTGTCTGTTTGTTCCGGGTAATCTCTGAAATGGCTGGACCGATTTTGACGGGACTTTTACTGGCAGATAGCTGATGTAACAAGGAGTAACTTAGGCTCAAGAAAAAAAATTAAAACATCTCACGAAAAAAAATTAAAACCAATGTTGCAGCGTTGCGCCTGATTAAGTTTGATAGCGACAACCTGAAATGCGTCCCGCGGGCTCAGAACGTGCGAGCAGGCTGTTGCCAACGGTTGTGTCTTTGTTAAATACCACGCGAACGAAGTCGCGGGTAACAGCTAGTATATAATAATAACCAACCAACCAACCCATTTAATGTCGCACTGTTGGGCACGGGCCTCGCCTCAATGCGAGGGGGATTAGGCCATAGTCCACCACGCTGGCCCAGTGCGTGTTGGCGGACTTCACTCGTCTTTCGAGGGGCTCTCGCAGACATGCAGGTTTCATCGCGATGTTTTCCTTCACTGTTCAGCAAGTGATAATCATGGTTGAAAATAAGATTCTCACATGAAATCCAGAAATCCTAGAGGTGCGAGCTAGGGTTTGAACCTGCGATCCTCGTTACCGGGTCAAGCGTTCTATCATCTTGGCTATCACTGCTTCTGGAATATATAAATTGAATTATTGAATTTATTATGATGTGAATTATTGATAAACTGCAAATAACATTTCAGTCGGACAACTGTTTCGTTTATCTGTAATTATACAATGTGGATGTCTTGGTCATCTCACGTTAGTATAAACAATTCAAGTCTGTGATGGTGGTCTCTGGTGATTTTGGCATCAAAGTGCTTTAACTGTATTTATAATTAATTTGTTTACGTGCATACAATACGGCAATGACTTTGGAGTTATATCAAAGGTTTTGAGATTGCAATATATTTAATTTCTTACAAATAATCCAAGATGTCAGCTCTTTTTTGTTTCTATCGGAAGCTATTTAAACAACACATATTTAATTCTCCCGTTTATAGATTGACAAACATATTATAAAAAGTTAGGTTCGTTAGTTTGTGGGTTTGTATCCGGATTTATTGTTCCGATTCAAATAAATATTTCACTATAAAGAAGCTAAATAAAATTATACTTGAGTACTATGGGCTATGTTTTATTAAAGTACTGCGGGCAGAACGTACTGGGGGCAGAACGTACTGCGGACAGAAGCTAGTTACATATACTTTAGATTTAGAATAAAAGACAATGACCCTGAAAGAAATTTTGGTTGAATCTCTCAGAATAAATGCTGAAATTTCCTTTCATAAATTGTAATCCGTGAAAAAGAAATATATCCGGGTAAAGAAGATCACGCGAATAGAAATGTAATCTCAAAGGCCGGGCCGTGCTCCCGACACACGCACCGTGACCGTGTCAAAGGGACACAAGGACTAGACAATTTAACCAACGCCGACCCTCACTTTGAATAAATGTACAAGTGGAGTTTATCCACTAACACGTATTTTGGTTATCTCTTGTGAAATCTTAAGCCTTACGGCACAGCAAATAAACAATTGTCTTACTTAATGGCTATATCAAATTAATGTTACTCAATTTTATCGCCACCAATTTTTTTTATCTTTTAAAAAATTTGTTTATCACCGCAATAATTTTACTTATACAGTAGGAGTTTTTTTTATTTTGAATTTTGGGCGGCAGTCCTTAATTGTTTTACAGGATTTTAGATTTTGTTTCGGTACAACTGAAAAGTGCTGAAAATGTTTTCTAGATAATATTTATACTTATCTCAAAATTGATAAAAGTTTTAATAATATTACAATGATCAGCCTATGACGGTGGAATTGCAGGTATTATGGAAATTTTAAAATCAATAGAATCAGAAATTTCATTTTTATGTAAACAGATATAAAAGTGTTCATGAATCATCAAATATGTATCTGTAAAAAAATATATCGTCGACAATAATTATTCAGTTGTATTATGTTTTGATGGATAGGATTATTTTTTCCAAATCATGTTATCCATTTTTCACTCATTACGTATGTGTGTAGAAGGCCAATATTAATAACAATATCGACTAAGTAAACAGGAGGAACCGGAAGTGCTACGATTGATCGAATCAATTGCTTCAGTACACTTGTAATGGTTTGATTAACTTTATTTCCCACAGCAGTGCACACAATCTGCGGGTTCCAGCTTGGGGACTTGCTCTAATTCTCCGATTAGTAGAGATTTATATTGACCCGATTTATACTCACATAAATTGCAAGGGAAAATCGGTATTGAAGAATATTTCTTGAATGACTGCTATTACATCTGAACTAGAATCAGAGTTCAAGTAGGAAATATTGTTTGAAATTTAACGCAACTCTAATGTATTTTTAATCTGTATGAATATTTTGAACATTGTAATAAATTATAATTAAATTCACGTCGTTAATATTATTGTCTTTCACTGTGGACGTAATTCCTATCACATGTCAAAAGACAATTTTAGTTTTGATCTATGAATGGGCAAAATAGTTGGTGCTACTATGACGAGAATGACCCACAATCAAAAATTATGGGCAGCTCTAGATGAGGCCTAAGCGGGAATGCAAGACAAACTCAATACAGGTGTCAAATAATTATATTTATGTTTAATATTTTACTTAATAATTAAGTGATAGTCAATTATCATATTCATGATTTTGTAAACTTGTCAAATACAGGTTATTAGTATTATGCGACATTTTGTCAATTAATTTTGTATTCAGAGTAGACCCCCAGGTTACAGTGAAAAATTGGCATGTTTGTTTATTTTGCCCGCACTGTGATCATAATAAATGGAACGGAAGTGGCGTGCTACATTCGATGTTAAACATCTTTAAAAAATGATCGATTTTCGGTACTTACCGATAGGTACAAATTGATGATGATTCATGAGTTGAAATTAACCTAAGAATATACGATTTATTTACATCCAACTAATAATAGTTCAATGTCAAAATTGTTACTTTTAAAATAATTTCTTGGAATTATGTTAGAGAATTAATTAAATAATGGATTAATAAGATGCTGTTTGGAAATCATAAAATTCATGGACAGTACCTACGTACCCAAAAATATCAAAAATAATATTGTCTAGTCAATCCGTGCTTTTGCATTCGCTAAAGACGCATCCTCGTTTGCTTGGAAAAATATTTCAATTCAAAAAAGGACGGACTGAGAATCCGTCGAGAACCACTCATCCGTAAAGCAGCTATTTCCTAAGATTCCGCCGTGAAATGAGATCTGCTGATGTGGTTATAATAATAGCGCCGGGTTTATTGGGCAATCTCGATGAATAATTAGGATTTTCTTCACTGCACTCGGTTTTCGGTTGAGTTTATGTTTTCTTCACGTTTGCGAAGGTCGGAGGTGTGTTTGGGATAATTCAAGCGATATTTAAGCGCTACAATTAACTTACTTAGAGGGTGAAAGTGGCTTCATAACGAAAAGTGATACCATGAAATCAACTACTTAGTCTGAACCCTTCAAAGATGGAAATTGCCATTGATGTTTTTATTAATTATACTCATTTATTCAGTTCTGTACAAATTGATGTTAGCATGAAATCATAATAGAAGCATATCTCAATGTAATGATAATTAAAAAAAAAACGTAATTACTAATTTAGACCTAAATCTGCAATGTAAATTAAAACTCGATACGCTTGAGCGCGCTCGTCACTCGCACGCGACGGGTATCGCACGTAGCGTTGTGTTGTGATCACATTTTTTACGATAGATTGCGCGCTCATAAATTGTAATATTTATAAACCATGACTTTCGACATAAATAATTTCTATAAGCAGTGATAGCCAAGGTGGTAGAACGCTTGCCTCGATAACGAGGATTGCAGGTTCAAACCCCGGCTCGCACCTCTGGGATTTTTCACGTGCGAATCTCATTTTCAACCAAGATCCTTACAACCTGTATAGGAACTCAAGGTATGTGTGAGAACGCGAACTTTATTATTATTTCTGAACGCACCGGTTTTGATCGCGTCCTGACTCTATGCCCAATGATCCTATTCATTCTTGTTTATTCTATTTTACGTTCGTATATAATTAAATTTAATTAATATTAATTGTGGTGTTTCATTTAATTAATATACACTATAAATGGCGACGAGGATGGGATTCGAACCCACGCGTGCAAAGCACATTGGATTAGCATGGATTACACTATAGTATGGATATTATCGAATTGTCTCATCGACAATAAATATTATTATTTAATGGTTTTCAGCACGTTGGTGGGTTAGTAGGCACCTAAATAATATATTTCTTATCATTAAAAAGCAAGTAACGTAAGTGATTCAGAAATGGTGTACTATTCCTTGAACCTGGCTTTTTTATGTCTATTATTTCTACCAATTAGTTCCTAAAGTTTTTCTACATTTCCATCGTTACGGTTCAGTGTTTGGTATTTTCATAAGTGTGAATTAGCCAATTATTTGCAAGATATTCGCAGAAAAAATACTTCTATAGATACTTACCTACTTTATCTAAAGGGAAAAACATATTCAGATAAAATAATTCAGCCGTGATAAGCCCATGTACGCGTAGCCTGGAATTTATCTATCTAGATAAATCTGATAATCTTGATAAGTCCCAACGAACGAACGAAATATGTGTACCCTACACATATGTCGTTGCGACCCAAAATAGGTAAGGTTATTTAACGTATTTTATTACGTGGTGATTTATTGGCAAGTCAAATTACTGTAGATTTATTTTTCTATATCTGATGTTAACATAACTTCTGGTTAAAGATCTCTGTATATCTCAAGTTAGCATAATTCCAAACATAATTATTACATGGCGAGTACAGACCGATATACCAAATTAATAAACCTATGGGGAAAGAGGACCCACCACTGACCCTCGGCTTGTCAACTTCTTCGATTATAAACCAAACAAGTTTGATCGATAATAAAAGAAGCCAACAACACCCGAACTCCTCTAAGATGTTAATCGAGAAACTATCTATCACGAGTGACGGGACCTCAAATAAAATGCAATTCTCCGCGAGTGTCGCGGAGAATTGCATTTTATTTGTTGAAGAAGTTGACAAGCCGAGGGTCAGTGGTGGGTCCTCTTTCCCCATAGGTTAATAGATTTCCGCCAAGTATCGCCTAGTTCTATCAATTATATCAAATTAATAAAACAACCTTCGAAATTCCTGTATAAAGCGAAATATTATGAATAAAGTTAAGATAATCCATATAACAAACGTTGTACGTTACTTTTGCGATGAGATTTTTTGTAAATAATAATAGGTATTTTTTCGTATATTAATTGAAATATTTGTTTAAAATCTGATTTACAATCACAGTTTAGACCGCTTCCATGATTTGTAGTGTTACAACCAGAACTAGTATAGATACGAGTTCGTATTGTAGAACACATATGTTTTGCTACATCACTGTTGATGTGATTATGTAGAGGTCTATTCAGACGTTAATGGGAATCGAATCCTACTGGGCAACAGTAGGTATAAATTTGCTGGAAACAATCAACCCAACTCTACACATAGTTCCTAAATATTGAGCGCGCCAGCAAAGGTGGTAACGGATCCTGACTGTATCTGAACAGGGTTTGAAACACTGGATAATTACCTTGTTGACAGAGTGTTTCTTAATCAACTAGTTTGTCATCAATTAAACTTTACGATTCGTAAAAATATAAAATGAAAATAATTGCTTACATCATCTTTATAATAACCGTTAATCATAGCCGCTACTATGTAGTGACTAATAGTAATGCATCTCACAGGCAGACACGCAATCATCAATCGTATAATACCACTTTTGATGCGTTTGGGGTTAAGTATGTCGACTATAAGACTGGCAGACATGGATGGCGGGTCAGATCAGCTGCGCTGCATGTGCCTAGTGAATGTAGCGTCTCGATCTACTGCCGCCTTCCTACCTAGGCAAGTATGCTCCATCGAAGATCTCATCGTCACTTACCATCAGGTGAGATCGAGATCAAATACTTGCCTATAATGTATAAAAAAAAGACCTTTCTTCTCACCAAATGGTTTTTGTCCATTCCTCGAGTAACTCACATATTCTTTATATAAATGTATACTGGTTTATTTATTTACACTTACTCACAAGCAATATGGTCGTTTTCTCCTGACATAATACGCATCATCAGTGAAATATTATTTTAATATGACGACCTCATTAGCTCAGCTCAGGGTACCCGAGCCTGTAGTCTGTGCTGCTGATCCAAGGTTCGAATCCTGGACAAACTTTGTGTGGTTAGCACGTATTTTTGTACCCGAGTCATGCATTTTAGCCATAATACCGTAGTTTAGTGTGGGACCGTATAGTTGGTGTGTTCGTCTGGCGATATTTATTAATTATTTATTAAATAATATTCAATTTTAAACGAAATATAAAACTAATCTACTACATAAATAAACAGCTCCTAATAATGCATCCATATAACTTGACTGAACAATAACATTGACTACTATTCGTTCTATGGGTCGGCACATTGCACCCAAAATAATAAAGCAAAATACAATGGCGTGTTAATTAAAACGAAAACAATGAGCTGTTTAAAAGCACTGTCTCCTGCGAACGACTACGGCAAATAAAAGGTGGAGAGGCGGTCGCCAAAAAGTAAAATCATTTTTATTTTACTGATAAGTACCTGTTACCAATCTTGCTAGCTTTGAACCATGGTTATTGTAAAGCAGCCGAAACGTCGGGAACGTAAAATCAGAACATAAACGTGATAAAATATTGCTAGCTATAACACTTTTTTATTTTAACCTTACTCTACATTTTTTTGCAATACATAAATATATTGTTAGATAAATAAATGGGACTTTCTAGTGTTAACTATAAATTTATTGCTCATATACAAAGTAGGCACGTAATGTCCTGGCACTTCTTTAACCTGTCCCGTTAATCTTAAGCACTTTCTATGATGTAAATACTGTGTTCAAAGAGTACTTTATATATTGGGCCTCTCTATCGGAATTGATACTTAGTATTATACAATAAGTTTCATTTTGCCATGATAGGTGAGAGAGTATATATGTAATAATACAAGACACAAGTAGATAATAAAAGTTATTGCTTCCAGCTCTCCGACTAGAAGCCGTTGTATAAGCATCAGCTGTTATGACAGTGACGTCAAAGGTTGGTCAAATCGTGTATAATTTGATTGTGCGGTTCGTATGGTTTCGGGGTGACTTTTTTGTATATTTTTAGATTATCTCTCCGTCCTTTGTTTATGTAACTATTATTATTGAATATGTCAATTCGAGAGTGAACAGGTACCTTCTAGGCAAGTATGCTCCATCGTAGATCTCATCGTCACTTACCATCAGGTGAGATCGAGATCAAATACTTGCCTATAATGTAATAAAAAAAAAAAACTTACGTTTGAATTTAATAATCTACTTCGGTATAAGATAAGCATGATGCAAATTACTTCATTATTAAAAAAAACGATTTAAGTATAATGCAACTTTAAGAGCGTCAAGTTAATATTACTTCAAATATGACAAGCCGATTGACACATAATTTAGTAGTGACTGCTGTCCGTATCAGGGCGGTAGGTTGTATCATAATGCTCTGACCCCCGAAGATCGAGCATCGCAGCGTAATCCATGGTTGCGTAAGGCCGCTGGCAAAATCTAGTGTACTATAAGCTTCCTTTTTACGCTGGCTGCAGTTACCGCCTGTACCTTTGATCCGCTAAGTGTACCACAAGGTCGCTCCACTTACGTCAGCACTCCGTAGCTCCACTAGCATATTTTCTTAAACGGCCTTCCGTATAATACTTACATTTGCGGACACCCACACGTACGCCGGTCCCCCATACCGTACACTAGGCATCCATTTATCAAAAGGTTGAATGCAAAATGACAGTAGTTACAGCAGAAAAGTAAGATGAATCTTTGGGTATCGTAGAGCGTTGGATTATTTTTGTATCTAATCTATATATATAAAACAAAGTCGTGCTAGTTACACCATTATAATTCAAGAACGGGTGGGCCGATTTTTATGATCTTTGATTTCTGCTTTTTTCTCAGCTCCGAATAGCAGAATAGCTATCTATGGACCATGCGAAAAATCACTAAAAAATTACAAGTATAATTATTTTTTCTCATACATTTGTCTACGAGGTGGTACGAAGATCGTGGATAGCTAGCAGAATACGCAGATCATTCAAAAGAACACTTTAAAAAACATGAAAAATGAATGATAAAAGCAAACACGCATGTTTTGTGAATACTCAGTTCATTTGTGTGTTTCCTGGTTGTCATAGTTCTGTTTGATGCTGTTATATATCATCTCGTAATAATTTGTCAATCGCCAGTATTAGCGCGATGACGTCTGTGGTGAAATTAAAACTAGGAAGTATTAATATGACAAAAATAAAAACAACTCAGTAAAATATTTATCTCTCTTCGGTCGTTCCCTCATGACTGAGGATCGTGATCATCACGGCAGTTTTTTGGATCGGACGAACTGTCTCCATCGGCTGCGGTCTGTGGCCATCTTCACCGCGGCGTAGAAGCGGGACGTTGGTGTCTGGCGATGTGACCAATGTAGCTCAGTATACGACGATGACATATGGTAGACAATCGGTCTTTAATATTTATAGCACAGAGTAAAAAGCAAATTTATACTCGGATGTGTCTACAACACGCCCTCACCGAGTTATGTTGATACTAATGGGTGTTTTTAAGTCGAGAGTGAACAGGTACCTTCTAGGCAAGTATGCTCCATCGCAGATCTCATCGTCACTTACCATCAGCTGAGATCGAGATCTAATACTTGCCTATAATGTAATAAAAAAAATATTGGACCAAGGAACGGATTTAAAAAAAAACTGGTAAACGTGGCCAATTATTTGCACACAATAAAACACACTGATTTCGTATATTTACGCGAATACAACACATTGAAATAAAACAAATTTTACGGATTTTATCGCGTTTATTTTATGTTTTTAACGATCCCGACCAGACTTGATCCTTGAAAGATTTCCTCAGTGTTATTACGATGAAGAAGGTTAATCATCGTGGCTCTGCTCAAAATTGAGACGTATTTAATGAAGTCTGGATACGAATTTCCTTAACCTTTCGTGATATTAAAACTTTGCACATACATTTTGTAATTAGATATGTAGAAATGTTGATAACGAGTAGCGACGAAAAGTGGACTGGGCTCCTTGGATTTTTCGATTATAAGCTTTTAACAAGAAGTTAACTTTATAACGATTGAAATTTATGTAGAGCAATATACATGTAGCGCTCTACTTCCAAAAACAAGTAGAAGTCACTATAAATAATTTTCCCGTACTCTAACACCAATAATCTAAGTAAGTACTTATTCACTGGCACCCCTATGGAAAATATTCGAGATAGGATCTCTGAAAAGCCGTATCTATCTACGAAAAAATCACTGACGATGACGAAAACTCTCATATTCCGCCATAAATTAACCTTGTTACTGAAGCTGTGGACCGGAAAACGGGCCCTACTCGACGAGTGGGAACTCGAATTACCCGACTGTCGGTAAGTTCAGTTTTATGTTTTATTACACCATTTATTGGCTAAATGTCAGCGCGGAATTTACTGAAAGCATGTGAAGGAAAAAGTGTTTTAATAACAGTCATGTAAGAGGGTATATATTTTGATGTTTAAAGTAAAATATCTGTAAAATAGATTTTGAGAACATCTTACGAGATAAACACTAATCTCATACTTAATTTACGCACCGTACGAGACCTATGAAGAAATATAAATTACAGTGAGTTTTTGTACCGATGTAGCCGTATGTAGACAATGTTTTCTTGTAATTTATTACATGTACTTACACAGAACATACTCGTATTATTGTAATAAAATAAAAGAAAATGTATTTTCACGAAATGAAATTTAAGGTAACAGTGTATATGGTAGGAGCCGTATATGGACATTAGAAACAAACTAATACATGATCATAGTTACCATTGAACAAAGGGGGATTACAACAAGGCATAAAGGAGATTTACAACCACCGTGGGTTTCCTCTTGTTGGTGCATGTTATAGGCAAATGTGTTAAGTTGTCACATAAATTAATTATAAATAGGGCAAGATGAATCTTTGTCGGCACTTAAGCAAGATGGGTTAACAAAGATGTTTTAATAGTATTGTGCTTGGGTTGCCCCAAGCATACGCTTCTATAATAAACTTCCCAAAGGAATCCGAGATCTGCCCATTAATAAGTTTAAAACAACTGTAAAAAGTAATCTTTGTCGTAAGGGTTATTACAGGATCTTGGATTATTTGGATGACAAAGCAGCCTGGGACTGATCGCTTAAATATCAATATATATAATGTTAAAGTGTAGCGTGTGTGCGCCCCGCATGGCAACACACTGGAGCTTACTTTTATATTTTATTTTGTAAAAATAATGAATTTAAAAAAAAGACAAGCCCGCTGAGTTTCTTGTCGGATCTTCTCAGTTGAGGTCGCGTTCCGATCCGGTTGTAGACTTAAGAAAAAAAAAATGTAATGACAATTTGTAAGTGCCCCCGTAGGCCTATACGAAATAAATGATTTGACTTTGACTTGACTTTGACTTTGACTTTGACTTTGACTTGCAATTGCGGAGTATTTTGATATTCTAGTCTGTCAAGGGTATATAGACTGTAGCGACGTTATCAACCTCGCTACAAGATAGATGGCGCTGACGATTCTCCATACAATCTTGAAACGCGCTATGAGAGTTTTTGCAGCACGTAACATATATACAAGACTACCATATATACTGACATATATACTGACTGTTGGGACTTCGGCCGATACAGCTGTATAGGTCATCCGCGGTCAGCAGCATCATTTCAAAAAGAAAAATAATAATCGTTGGGGCAAAGCGGCTATCCTTGCCAAGCATAATACCAGCTAGGTTAGAAGATTTCCCTTTTCCGCTAAAAGACGTTCATCTATAGGGATATTATACCGCTTGTCAGGTAGTGAAATGTGTTCCATAGATCTGCAAGCTATATCTTAGGACTCTTTGATTACATGCTCATAACAATACTATAATTTATTTCTAGAATACATTTTCGTGTTTTATTAATTGTAGAATCGAAATACAGGTACAGTTTTTTGTACTTGGGTTAGAAGAATCTTGTTGCCTTTCATTACATAAAAAATAAGGTACGAGCCGAACGGTCAATTCTAATACATTTTCTGTTTACTGAACTTTTGTAACGCGAACTGATCTAGGCAGCAATTTTTTTTATAGATATACTTTAGTGTGGTTGGTGGGTGGGAGGGTAAACTACAAATCAGGTTATCATATTAATATTTTACCCCAACAAATTGTCTAGTTTCCAAAGGTTGTCGGTAAAAATCACTGACTAAAACAAAATACTACCAAGCGGGAGCTTATATCGCTTAGATGATACAGATGGCAAGTTTTAGGCCGGAATTGGATAGCCTAGAAATAAGAGTTTGTGGTATGGCCCCTGTGCTGTAGTGTAAGCAGATATTCCTAAGGTAATCGTAACGCTATTGAGAAAACATACTTTCACTGTCGTTCTTATTTATAATATCAGTGGAGTGAGCGGGACAGAAGAAGCGAATGTAAAAAGACTGTGCTTTAGCCACTGTTAATTTTTTTCTCAGATCCCCAAAGCCCGCGCTCGTAATTTTGATGGCTCGCGAAACGGTTCACGCGTAGTGACGTACGAACGACGTTCAATTACGATGCATACGCCAGATAAACGTTCCGCCCCCTGATTATGTAACTTGCAATAGCCTAGCGATAGCAGTAATCGCGCAATATTTGCTTTTAAATTGCTAATTCGTATTACGTAGCGCTGCGACGTCATACAAATCTGCGATTTGAAAGCAATTATTGCGAGATTATTGCTGTCGCTTTTCTTTCGCTAAGCTTGAAAAGATACGTGGTCTGCAGGCCGGTTTGACGGTCAATGCTACACGACTAGGGAAGGCCACGGTTTCTGGGAACTGTGAATGGGAATCTATTTCAAAATGTATGTGCGTTTTTGAGGAACGCTTTTTCGGACTGATTTAATCGCTGCTAGTACGTGAATGGCCTTTACACGGGCTATCTTGTTGGGTTTAATTTTTTTAACATGGTGATGAATATACATACCTACTCGTATTGATTCCTTATATTTACGCGAATACTACATATTGAAATATAACTAATTTTAACGGTTTTTATCGCTTATTTTTTATATTGATTTCTTATATTTAAGCGAATAAATTTGAAATAAACCCTCTTTTAACGGATTTTATTTCGTTTGTTTTATATTTTTACGTGCACGACGTTTCGGCTGTTTTTCACAGAACAACCGAACACCGATCTCGACCAAGGATGATACGTGAGGCCATTGAAATAAAAAAACATCCTTATTTCAATAATAGGATCCAGTCATTAACATAATTAAATCCAAAACCAAGCGCAACATTGCAAGACCTATGACACTAAGACGTCAAACACCTCAGTACTCCCGTGAGCATGGTTGCATGGTGGCCGAAACGTCGGGAGCGTAAAAAAATAAACGAAACGCGATAAAATCCTTAAAATTACTTTTATTTAAATACCTACTAAAAAAAAAAAAACTTGGCCTTATTATACAGAATAAACATGTACAATTATTCTGGTAATGCGAACCAAAAAAAAAGTATTAGTTATTGCATTTTTGACAGCAGTATTTGAACTCATAAATACTGAAAGTGATTTGGCGCCGCTCTCACTGATTTACTAACTCGTTATATCAAACAAAACAGGCACAAGTGCCAACAGTGTACATATTTATTGGCGATCTTCCTCACGTTTGACACGATTGCGATTAGTAAAATTATTATTAGCGGCTTTCTTATTTATGATTGTTCTTATTTTAAAAACGCAAGAGGGTGCCTATATCTGTGCATTCGTATTTATTTTTTTAATCTTCACGAGAAATGTGGGGTCAAGATACAAGTAATTATTTAAAACTTAGTCTCGAAGATTAAGTGAACTATAATCCATTAAACGCTAGCGCGCCGAAGAATTATATTAAGTTGTGAAGCTAAAGTATTCGCAAGTAATCGTAAGCGTGAATGAGAATTAAAACTTGTGATTTCAGGCATAGCTCTCTATTTTCAGTGCCACAAAGTTCAACAAAGTCAAGGTTAAATAGTTTGTCTATGGTGTGACGTAATATGGCTCGTAAATCATAGCTCACAGAGCCAGCGCCGGCGCCGCAGCTTGTGCGTTTCGAGAGCTTTCAACCGCTAATACTGACGAAAGCGGTTTTTTAAGCTCGTTCTATTTCTGATCACACTTCCTGATGTTTTATGTTGTAATTTTATAGTGGTAGCGTGTATATGGATTGCGTCATTAGGGGATATAACGACGTTTTTACCTATAATATAACAAAAATCAAAATCGAAAGTCCAGCGTTTTGTTTTTATAATTACTCATCGTTGTCTGCATTTCATTACCTCATTTTGTAAACGTATTTTTTTATACAAAGTACAGTCATTAAACAACGTTTTCGCTTAAATGGGGTCATATCAATAAAAATCCACGAACACTGAATTATCTTATTCGGTTGAATAAGAAATAAAATATACTTTACAACACAAACAATTAATGAAATATTTACAATGTATATTCTGTAATAGAAATCTGAAACCGCCAATTATTAATTTCAAAGTAATCACAGTAAGTGCCTTATCTATCTTAATCATTTGAAAACGTCTAAATAAATTAAAACCTTTTTTATAGAGCTGACACACATACTATCGTTAGCTCAACTAGGTCCTTGTGAAGTGGGTAAAGTAAAGAACCTTCTTTTCCTCCCGTGACCATGGTTGCTGTAACGCAGCCGAAACGTCGGGAACGTAAAAACATAAAATAGACGCGATAGAATCTGTAAAATAAGTTTTATGCGCACGCGCGATGCGGCGCTTGTATGTGTAGTATTTGCGTAATGAAAAGAAATCAATATGTGAACCTTCTTTTACTATCAGATACTTTATTGAAACACAATTGTACCTATAACATATTTTTTTATGAACAATGTTGTTTCAATAAATAAAAAATAAATTAAGATTAAAACTATACTCTCTGTATAAGTTAAGTTTTTGTAATTTTGTATTCATTTTATGTGGTGGAACAATAAAGTGTTATCTATCTATCTATCTATCTATGACATTTACCGCGGTATGCCGGCGACGCTTATTTTTAAACGTAATATTGTTATCTTAAAACATTATATAAAGGCCACTAATGGGATCTTAAGTTTTATAAATACCCTGGTTCATGGCTAAATACACTTGACACTTCGTTGAATATATCACGATTCACTTCAATCACTTATTTATATTTTCATTTTTGTTACAGAGAAGAAGAATGATACAAGAGAGTTAAAAAGAGGTATGTTTTGTATACATTACTTATACTAAAAATAGGTCCTAAATTAGTCTATAAATACCTTTATAGACTAATTTAGGAAATAATTGATAGGCAATCAGAGTCTGAGCCTATCAGAGAGAAAAAAAAACGAAAGTCGGTAGTTAGTTTATACCGCGTGTAACAAAAATACGAAATAATATTTCAAGAGGTGTAAGTACTAATGACACTGAACAACGTTTGTTCTAGCACATAGGTCGAAAACTGATTAGGACTCGAGATAATGAGGTCTAAACTTTTGCCAAAAAAATGTTAAGTGCAACCCTACAATCAGTGTCTAGTCTTTCCAATTAAGACCAACGATTTCACAGACGTGACAAAATAGGATATGTTTCTTGCCTACGACAAAAAAGGTTAACAATAAACATTCCGCAAGTTACTTTTAATTCAGCATTAAAATACCATTTATGTTACTCATTATTCTTCTAATTTTCATATCAATTCCTATTTTACTAGGTATTTAGTACTTACCTGCTGCTTAAAAACTAATTAGAACTAATATTTGTTAGTTAATAAAATGTTATAATTTCGATAAACATTTACATAATTAATTTAAATGTTAAATTGGTATTTTTTGTATCAAGTCTGTTACCTTTACAGACCTGAGACAACATTTTACCAATTCTTCATTCTACCAATAACTAGTCTTTGATACGACAGCGTAGTCCACGTGGACTTACGGTCAAAGTTCAATGAAATCCTTTGCGCTGGCGTCGCCGCTCCAATGATAAAGTCGCGCCAAATGTTCAATTACTCTCATTGGCTGGGAGCGACAAATATCGGCAAGTACAAAGAAATGTCGGCACATGTCAAACAAAATGAGTGACGCCCTTTTCACACCGCTATTTTTATTCATGGAATTGATTGGTTCCGTCGATTATTATTTTTTATTAATTAATTAATTAAATATTTTTTTTCTGGTACGATTTAACGTTAAAGTATTTATTTTGTGTCTTGAATGTTGTTTAAGCACTTAATTAATTTTTAATTTTCAATTTTGCTTCGCTCCATCGCTTATGTACGTGTATTTATTTTAAAGGGTTTTTTAATTGTTTTATGGGAACCCAACAATTCGGAAATGTCGGCATTTGTTTGATTCCGCTTTCAAGTCCTCCAGTTAGTCAGAGTCTTTTAAGGTGTAAGCACGTAAATTGAAGAAGCAATGCCTCATTTTTACTATCAAATAGTGAATACTACGAAATGATGTTGTGTTTGGGTGAAGCACGGGGAAGTATTCTCGAGGCGGTGAATATTTACCGCCATCAGTACAGTGATGGAAGGCCGCCTGCTGAACAGCGCCGGCTTCCATCATACACGTGCTTCCGCAATCTTTGCCTGCGGTTGCATAGGACCGGTTCCTTTCACGGGACCCCTGGTGGCGTGGAGTCGGGTGCTGGCCGCCCCAATCTCTGGGGCCGAGATTGAGACGCCGATTCTCCAGCATTTTTTTGTTAACAAGAGGACGAACACTCGCCGTGCCGCTGCTGTGTTGAACGTCAATCACATGGTGGTGTGGCGTACTCTTCGTGACGACGGAAAATACCCTTACCACTTCTAGCCACTCTAGATGACGTTCTGTCAGTCGTACAGGGAGCGCGTATCTACTGATTCGCGTCCGGGCGTCAACTTTGCGCAGGATGATGCCCCGTATCGAAAAAGAAGGGGCACACTTGGAACCGTACTTATAGCATGCGTAATAGTGATGGATGCGATGCGATAGACACCTACGTAGTCTCAAGAATGTGTGCTGTGCTATGCTGTGTGATAATAATAAACACCTAATTTGTTTTTTGTGTGAATACCATCATACGTGTAAAATGCGAATCTGGTAGGTACAAAGGTTTTTTACCTATTAAGTTTTTTTGTTATTGTTATGGTTACCATAATTACATACGAAATTAGGAATATGTAGCTAGTGAATTTGGTTCACTAGCTTGTATGGTAGATACCTACTTACCTATATCGTTTTGTTTGTGATGAAAATCGTTAAAACGCTGTAGACGTGCCCAGTAGCTAATCTTTTTGAGTGTATACATACTTACCTACTCGTAGGCAGATATCAGGATTGTTATTGTTGTTAAATTAAATAAAATTAAACTGTAAGTAATGAGTCGCTAAGCTTTCGAAAATCGTGTTATGATAATATTGTTATTAACTTGTTGAATTTGTTTGATTACTGTGTCTGACTATGTTTTGATTTCTGAAGTAGATTGGGTTACCTGTACCTAATAAAACTAATGATTGCATTTAGTACTTTTATTTATGTTATCACGACCCGGCTTAGGTAGGTCGCGGGAATCAGCTAAAATCAAACAGCACAAGACTGGGCGTAGTGGAGGTCTGTGGGGAAGAGGCCTATGCCCAGTTGGTCATCATTCGGCTGACATGATGATGATTCAGTGATGATGATGATGATGATGATTTAAATATGCGCATGGAAATCATGTAAAAATTTCACGGTGGGTACAGATAGGGTGATAGCGAGACGCGCGGCGCGGGCGCGCGGGCGGCTGCTGCGCCGCCGCGGTGCGGGAAGAGACGCGGCGGCAGCGGGGCCGGGGAGTGTAGCGGCATAGAGGCGGGGGCGGCGGTGTTCATTCATACGCAGGGTTGCCGAAAAATGTTAGACAAAAGGTTTTTTTTAAGTTTATATGGAAATATTTTTTCAAGATTTCGACTTATGTTCTCTGGGGAAAGTTCTTCGCTTTTATGGGTACATTCATACCCAGAAATATTATTTCGTATTTTTGTTACACCCTGTATAGTGTGAATTATTTCTTTGTATAAATTGATGTTTAACTCTGTATGAGGCATAATCATAACATTTGTCTATATAATTACAAAAGTTACGCTAGTGCGAATAATTCTAATTAGATTCATTAGTAATCTAAGTTAGTGATTCGGTTTCTATTGAATAGTGTAAGATTGCATTTAGAGATAAAAAGGGTTTGGGTAAATTTTCTACTAGGATTCTATATCCATCTCACACACCCATAGAGGCCAGTATGTTACAGACAAGAACAAACTTCAGCGTAGATCACATTCTGGATTCAAATAATTATGTATATTTTCCTATCCAACTATACTAAATGTAAACCAGACAAAGTAGATGTTCCTAACGTCAATGTTGAGGACTAAATTGAATAATATAGATTCCATTTTAATTATAAGTATCTGTAATTCAGATTCCAATGTAAATTTATCAACATAGGGTTTACATACTGGTTTGCATAAACAATCATCTGTAATTCTATGAGCTAAATTGATTAAAGGATCGTCTCGGTAAACCAGCTCGTTACCGAGGTAATAGATTTTGTAAATAGCTGTTTTAGAAGCTAAACTTGAATGAAGAATAAACTTAGTTATGTTGTTGGCATAGTAATTGAGATCAACCCGTGTAGACGTGGGCGTAGCCACAATGGGGCAGAGGGGGCAGCTGCCCCACCTTGGCTCATGGGTTCAAGTGAAAAAAATTACCATATGATATGACCATACTGAAATCAAGAAACTATGTGTCTTTATTGGTAAAAGCGAATTTCAATTGATGTCAGATTCTTTGACGAAGAAAATAAATTCGAATTCGAGTTTCCTTGATTTGCCCCACCTGTGCCCCAATGAAGCAAACCCTGGATACACCCATGCTTGCAGGTAAATTATTTGTCCCACGTAGATTTTAATGATTAAACTGATGAGATGGATAGTCTAATCATAGGTGAGTAAAGTTACTTATTCATCATCATCATAGCACAGGCCCCTTTTTAATGCGAGAGAGATTCAAGCTATATTCCATCCTTCACGCTGACCTAGTGCAGGTGGTCGGACTTTGTACGTTTGGAAAGAACTAACTAACTTCTCTCAGATATATACATTTCCCCACGATAGTTTCCTTTACCGCTTACCGAGTGATAATTATAGTTGAAAATGAGGTATGCAAATGATTCCATAAATCCCCGAGGAGTGGGCATAAACTTGCGACCCTATATTCAAGGCGAGCGCTCTACCAAGTGCTCTATCTCTGTTTCCTAAGATAAAAAACCTGAGAGGAAAAAAACATAATAAACAAGAGTCAAGTAAACAAAACGTTACCTTGAATGAAACTCGTTTGACATTTAGGGTAAAAGGTTAGCAGTGATATCTCCAAAGCGATTAATAACACGAGGCACGACAAGAAAAACCCAATGACTCGAAGACAAATACAATTGGATTGTCGATTACAGATTGAAATATGTTTTCACGTTAATATGTGGAATAAATATTCCATATTCGTTATTTTGTGAAGCCATTGATTTTGTGCTATGACAATTTGTGATTACAGGTAAAATTTAATTTGACTCTGTAGCAGTCTCAGAGTGTTCTTATTTATTCTGAAGTCTTTATTTTATGACAGAGAGTAAGAGAAGGCGGACAGAGGGGCACATTCATTGAATGTTGTTATTATTAAATACTTTGTGCTGGAATTTCGTTGAGAAAATAAACTTTTTAAAATTCACACGGGATCTCCAATGAGTCAGACTTTTGTTTTTTTATAAGGTCTCATACAAAACATCTGCGTGCAACGATCGTGGAGACATATCCAAGATTATCGTTATAATATAATCATACCAGCCCTTTTTAAATGTCCCACTACTGGGCACGGGCCTCCCTTCAATGCAAGGGGGATTAAGCCATAGTCCACCACGCTGGCCCAGTGCGGGTTAGCGGACTTCACACAACTTTCGAGGGGTTCTCTCAGACATGCAGGTTTCCTCACGTTGTTTTCCTTCACTGTTTAGTAAGTGATAATCGTGGTTGAAAATGAGATTCGCACATGAAATTCAGAAATCCCAGTGGTGCGAGCCGGGGTTTGAACCTGCGATCCTCGTTACCGAGGCAAGCGTTCTACCAACTTGGAAATCACTGCTAACTTAATGTTATTGATTTCTAAAAATCCCTTAAAAAATCAGAATAAATCCCATCGAAATTGGATTTTATATATTTGCAATTCCCATGGGTACGTGTATCTAAAACTTACGTACATAGCCACTGCTAAATAAAAACACTTAAGGTATTCATGGAAACAATAACTGCTAAATAAAAACACTTAAGGTATTCATGCTTAGGTATACAATTAAATGAACGCAAAAGGTTACTTTTACCGTAGAAAGCTTTCAGTGTACTTTACTCACTAACAAGCGGTTTGGAGTCATTTAATCCAATGTGGGCGGTATAGTTTAAAGAAATACTTATATTTATTTTTTCTTTTTGCAAATGTTAGCAAATACAAAAAATCTCGTTCAAGTTGATAGAAATATGTTCTGGCACTTTTAAAACACACAAATCAGCGGGTTTCAACATTTTCATTTTGTAAGGGATATTTTTTGACTTAAAATATTGTCACATTTTTAGCTAGATCAGAATTTTCATCATACATAACTATATTAAAAACTAGCTGTTACCCGCGACTTCGTCCGCGTGGTATTTAACAAAGACATAACCGTTGGGAATAGCCTACTCGCGAGTTCTGAGCCCACGGGACGCATTGCAGGTTGTTGCTATCAACCTAAATCAGGCGCAGCGCTACAACATTGGTTTTAATTTTTTTTCGTGAGATCCTATAATTTTTTCTAAAATAAATGTAGCCTAAGTTACTCCTTGTTACATCACCTATCTGCCAGTGAAAGTCCCGTCAAAATCGGTCCAGCCATTTCATAGATTACCCGGAACAAACAGACAGATAGACAGACGGACGGACAGACAGACAGACAGACAAAAATTGTAAAAAATGTTGTTTTGGTATAGGTACCGAGTATACATCCAAATGCACTTAGTAGAAAGCGGTTATTTTAATATTACAAACAGACACTCCAATTTTATTTTTATGTATAGACAAGTTTACACTAAAATGAACATCGGATAAATGAAGTATGCATTATGCAAAACATGTATTCCCACTCGGCAAGTTCGCCGGGCGTCGCATCGTCGCATAGCACGCCCCGCGGCGCCGCTTACGTTCCTGCGATTATTGCCGCAGGGGTTGCTTGTCACATAGTAATAGGTACCCATTTATAGAGATGTTGGTAGTAGAACTAAGGGAAACAATGTTGTTGATGTCTATATTAACGATATACTTGCGATCTTAGATAATAATATATTGCTGAAATGCCCAGAACACTGCGGGGAAAGCTTATTTAACAGCATAGAGCACCTTGTAGATGTATATTTTATTACTAGCTGTTGCCCGCGACTTCGTCCGCGTGGTATTTAACAAAGACAACCGTTGACAACAGCCTGCTCGCCCATTCTGAGCCCACGGGACGCATTGCAGGTTGTTGCTATCAAACTTAATCAGGCGCTGCGCTGCAACATTGGTTTTAATTTTTTTTCGTGAGATCCTATTTTTTTTTTCTAAAATAAAAGTAGCCTAAGTTACTCCTTGTTACATCAGCTATCTGCCAGTGAAAGTCCCGTCAAAATCGGTCCAGCCATTTCAAAGATTAGCCGGAACAAACAGGCAGACAGACAGACAGACAAAAATTTAAAAAAAAAATGTTGTTTCGGTATAGGTAACGTGTATACATCCAAATGCACTTAGTAAAAAGCGGTTATTTTAATATTACAAACAGACAGTACAATTTTATTTATATGTATAGATTATTTATAAATAGCGTTGGAAATACTATTTCGAATTCTTAATCCATCAAATAAATAATAATAAATGTCGAATAAATATTGAACGAAGAATAAACTCTTCAAGTGTCAAATCACATTACCATTTCAATACTTATTGAAATCTTCATTATTCTATAAATAAACGCCGGGAATGCTATCGTTATATTTTTAGCCGTCGGTCGTTAAACTCGAAGGACAAGTCGCTGGGTTTGTATTTTATTTTGTATTGCAGTTTTAGGGTTCTGCGCAGAAAAGCTGAGAAACCAGTTCACGTAGACGACAGTATATGTCGATGACGTAGATGACATGATAGTATTGATGACAAATTGTCCGGACGGTAACAGTGCCGTGTCATATGTATTTAAATTAATCTGCTCTCATAAATAGGTTGATTCAGAAATGGTATACTAAGCTTTGAACCATCGCTTCTTAAACGTAATTGTAATCATTATATGAAGTCAGATTTTCTTTATGTAGATTAAAAAAAAAAACAAAAACAATATTGCCATTGTAATTTATTGTGGGCATTTTTTAAAATTATTGCATCGAAAAGTTCACAGGGTTCATCAGCCCATTCATCATCTGTTCATCCTCTGGAATAAGTCGATATAACTGTGATTTTCGGGGACCAAATTTTTTATGATTTTCTTTACTGATCTAAGGTAATTATGGTACGGATCGCAAGTTACGCAAGCTCAACTCACCCTGACTGTTTATATTCCTTTTGTTTAAGAATCTTATAGAAGTGTGAAAGAATGCAAAACAGGGATGCGATTACAATTTTATTTTTGTGTCCAATGTTGTAACTGTTGAGGCGATGAGCTTTTATTTTAGTTAAATTCGTGTTTTTTTTTCTGTATCATTCAGCACAAAAGGGAATTCTATGTACGCTTCTTAGAATAAAATATAGCTGATCTATTATATTTAAGCGAATACTACACATTGAAATAAGACTAATTTACATTTATTTACGTCGAGAAATATAAATTCAACGCGCTAAAACTCTTAAAAATAGTTTTATTTCAATAAAAAATATCTAAAGGAGTTATACGAAAGATATTTCAGTTAAAGGGGTCAATTTTTTAAGCATTTATGATCCAGATAAGACGAAATTTTATATAAAAAAACTTCACTTCTGATAAATACCATACCATAGACAATTTAAGTACTTAGTTTTGTAATTTAAATGTTATTAGGTAAATAATTAATCGACAACCCGATTGACACAGTTGGTAGTGATCTTTCTTTCTGTATCATGAGTCCCGGGTTCATATCCCGGTAGGAACAAAGCTTTTGTGATGACCACGAATGTTTGTACCCGAGTCAGTTTATATACGTAATTATATATTGGGATTACCCCCAGTTAATTGTTCGGTACCTTTACAAGTATTGCTTGGTTTGGGACCGTATTGTTTGTATAATAACTACTTAGGTACTCGTAATTCCCTGACTTCCCTGACCCTGTATATAAACTTATCTTAAGTGATGATTCATTAAACATGATCAATTGTATTACAATCTTTATAAAATTCAACGCAAGTCTTGTAAACACGTTTAAAAATAGAACAGCTCATTGGATTTCCATAAATAGTACCAGAAATATGTAGAATGTTTTTCTTAAAAAAAAATATAACACTAGAGACGAGTTCAAGGTACTAAAAATAAACTTTAATAGAATTATTAATTTCTTTTGAAGTAGTTGCCAAGTTTTACCTAATTAGTGTGAAAACTAGTGTTTAAAAGTAATAAATATTATCATGAAAATGTATGATGATTGATGGTATCGTTTAGGCACGTCTATTTGAAGTTAAAATATTTATTTACTAGCTGCGCCCCGCGGTGTTACCCGCGATTAAATAGTATGTCCCTATGTCATTTTCTGACCCCTAAACGACCACTACCTATGCAAAAAATCATGTCGATCCTTTGCTCTATGAAAAATTAAAACAAATCTATCCCACGGGAACCATACATTTTACCGGGATAAAAAGTAGCCTATATGCTATTCCAGACTATAATCTATCTCTGTGCCAAATGTCATTCAGATCCGTTCAGGTGTTCTGGCGTGATTGAGTAACAAACATCCATCCATCCAAACTTTCACATTTATAATATTAGTATAGATGAGATGGTGTAACAATATCAGTGTTTTGTTAGAAATCGCTTTAAGAGACTGAACAATTATGTTGTATTCTTCTTCTTTTTTTACGTTGGCAATCGGCTACAAAATAGTGCAATTCTCCACGAATCGAAGCGAATCTAAAAAAGTATTCGACACATGTTTCGCCTTTAAACGAAGTATCTTCAGTAGGGCTGGGCTACGCATGAGCCTATAGAAAAAAATAATTTTCCAAATCGGTACATAAATGACGGAGATCTGAGGTAACAAAAAAAAAATACAAACGAATTGAGAACCTTCTCCTTTTTGAAGTCAGTTAAAATTTATCAAGGTTCTCCTCGTATTTCATTATACAAAATCATTGCTCGTTATTCACGCATCGCCATTAACCCAATGGCTATCGAATCGGTTAAGGGTGGTAGCCCGCCGGGTTTTGCCCGCCATGTAATGTCACATCGCCTGGCTGAGTGGTGATTGACCCTGATATCAGGATAAGGCCAAGCGTGTCGGTGACAGGGATATTTCATTCTAGTAGTTGGCCGAGTAATGTGGGGAAAATTATTATTGGTTTAAGAGCTCTCAACATTTTCGTTTGTGGACCGATTAGTTGTCTACTATGGGTTTGGGTGCGATGTCTGCCGATTATAAGGGCCTGGATTTGATTCCTGTGATATACTGAGTACTATTTAGAATTTGTGAAAAAAAGATAAGCCCGCTGAGTTTCTCACGGGATCTTCTCAGTTGAGGTCGCGGTTCGATCCTGTTGTATAGTTAAAAAAAATGTTAATGTCAATTTGTAAGTGTAGGCCTATACGAAATAAATGATTTCACTTTAACTTTGATCAGAAACTCGTACCTACGACTAAATTAATATCTAGAAATTACTAAAAGGAAGAACCCAAATGCGCTAGAAAGATAACACCAAGAAAGCAGTTGGATTGAACTGCATAAAAGTCGCTCAAGACAGATCCAAGTGGAAGACGCGGAAGGAGGCCTAAGCCTAGACGGTTGAAAGCAGCTAAATTAAAAAAAAAATTACAACCGGATTAGCTCAGATGATAGTGGTCCTGCTTTCTGTGCCGAGGTTTCTGAGTTGGACTCATGTTCCCTACCAGGAGTCCAACTAAACATTCGTGCCCGAATCCCGTGATCACGGTTGCTGTAAATCAGCCGAAACGTCAGGAACGTAAAAACCTAAAATAAATGCGATAAAATCCGGAAAAATCGTTTTTTTTTTCAATGCGTAGTATTAGCGTAAATATATGAACTGATATGATATGTTTCAAACTTGAAAAATCCACAGTTGCATTTTTAAATCGACATTGCCAACAGCGCGCGTAATACTGCGATAACATCACACATTTCAAAAGTAACAACACTTTAGAATAGTCGTTGCAAGAGGAAACGGATATATACCGATAAAAGTCTTTCTGTACGCTCGTATAGATAAACATAGCGAACTTATTCATACTTTTTACGCAAGGGAATGTCGTTATTCATACTTTTTACGCAAGGGAATGTCGTTATTCATACTTTTTACGCAAGGGAATGTCGTTATTTCCGTGTTCACTTATAGTTGGTACGCGAGTTACTAAGGGATTCAAGCGTTAAGCTCCTGCAATTGTAATCGTACAAATCCCCCGCATTTCAGCCAAGGCCAAGGTTGATTAAGGCTAATAAAGAAACCCTCACATATTTCACAAAAGACACTGAATATTATGATACAGTTAACAACGAAAGTTACTATACACAAATATTTGTAAAATGTATCACTTTATTACACCATCACACATGTAATCTCCAAACACTCCAAACACGTGTGCGTACCTGTACTGTGGGCCCACATTTTGCCGGTGGTATTTGGTCCTACTACTAAACGGGGCGAGGTTATTAGGTACCATTATAGCTTGCAGTCCCCCTCAATGCGACCAGAATGTAGTGCATCGAAGTATACGATTTGTTTAGTTATTTAATATACCTATCTTGTGAATAATATTGGTTATATTACCAAAAAGGGAGCCTGGACTATTAAAAATTAAACTCTGTCTTCTTTCGTCTTAACTTTCAATTTCGTCCCGATCAGCTGATTTGTCGTGTAAGTGGAATTGTATATATTTTTGATGCCTATTTTGAAAAGAAAATAACAATTGACTTGGCAATAATATTATCCGGATCAGCTGATTTTTCAGCCAACCCGCACTGGGCCAGCGTAGTGAACTATGGCCTTATCCCCCTCGCATTGAGGGCAAGCCCGTGCCCAGCAGTGGGACATTAAAATGGGCTGGAATTATCAGCTGATTTTTAAGGTCTTGAGGTCCCACAGATCCATTTGTCTTGCGTCACAGTAGATTCGCTATTTCATACATACTTCTATAATCAATATACGTCGCGGTGAACTATGACATTTTGACTCAGGTCTTTTTCAGTGTCTTTTCCAGCCAACAGTACCGAGCTATAGTAAGCCGTGACGTCATAATGTGAAATATTCCGAGGCTTTATAAAACTGTCGAAGCCGGGCCCGAGTTAATTATCCGGAACGGTCTTACAACGCTAAGAGCTTTCGCTGTGCGGAAGAGATTACTAAGAGAGGCTTGATCTCTGTTTTATCCAGCTTATACAAGTATGTAAGCAGACATGTGTGAAAGGATCGGATACGGCCCCATTGGGATCTTACGACCATTAGGTTTTATAGACAAAAGTAGTATTTATGCCTTATAAATAATAGCTGGTTCACACCGTGTTTTTTTTTTTTGATGTTCTAGATGTCTGTGCGTAGCAGTGATAGCCAAGTTGGTAGAATGCTTGCGTTGGTAACGAGGATTGCAGGTTCAAACCTCTCGGCTCGCACTGCTAGGATTTCTGAATTTCATGTGTGAATCTCATTTTCAACCACGATTATCAATTACTAAACGGTGAAGGAAAACATCGTGAGGCAACCTGCATATCGGAGCGAGCCCCTCAAAAGACGTGTGAAGTCCGCCAACCCGCATTGGGCCAGCGTGGTGAACTAATCCCTCTCGAATTGGGGGGAGGCCCGTGGCCAGCAGTGGAATATTAAAAAGGGCTGGTATTATTTATATTTATTGTAGATGTCTGTGGCCTCTCCTTTGGCACAGAATTCAACGCAACATACCCGAAGCGATATTCCATGTTCTGTATGATAACCAATCGATCGTGTTGATCGATGGATCGATATAGTGAACGATGGACTTTCGCAAAATTAATAATGTGATGAAATAATATTTTTAAAATTAAAAAAGTCCAAGACCCATTTCGATAACGTTAACATCTTTTATAACTTCAAAAGAATATATTTATAATTTTAACGATATAATAAAATGTTGAGGGCATTATTAAACACTTCTTTATTCGCGTTTTCTCGTTATCTGAGGATTAAATATGTAACGATATATATATATTTCGCGTTAAATACGTTATATTTACTGAAAAAATAACACTTCTATTAACGTTATACAAATAATATATATATATGTTATTACTTCGGAATATGATAATTTAACATTAAACTTTACATGGCGTAGAGAATGCATGAAAATATATAAAGTCTTTTGATGATAGGGAACCCAGTGGGAATGAAATGGGACATGTACACTATGGGTAATGCACAATGGACTGTGTGAATCACAGTATATAATTACTTATATAGATATATTAAACATCCATGCTTCGGATACAAACATTCGCTCTACACATAAAGTTTGCCCATACCGAGATTCGAACCCGACACCCTCAGTACAGAACGCAGGCTCACTATCAACTGTGCCAACAAGGTCATCATTGGTTACCGTCCCGTAACCCAGGTTATACAGGGTGTGGCTTAGTAACAACTCATACGATGGATTCAACTCATGATTCTGGACACCCCAGAGTTGGAATTTTCCGCCAATCTTTTCATAAATTATACGCTTTTTTTTCATTATTTTTTATCGAATTTATCATGTAATCATAATATATAAGTCTAACTCAGCACGATTTTAAATAAAAATAAACATAATTTATAAATAAGGCCTTAAAATGCAATGTAAATTAAAATTTGATAAGCTAAACCGCGCTCGTCACTCGCACGCGTCGGTTATCGCGCAGAGCGTTATGTTGTGAACGCGTTGTTTACTATACATGGCGCGCTCAAAATTTACAACATTTGTACCTAACCCATTTTCGACATAAATGATTGCTATACTTTTAGTATAGGTATTAAGTGTAACCTTTACCCAAAGTTTTCGTTACCATGCCCCCTACACCCTGTATAATGTGCGTAATAAATTGTTGTATAACAAGTGTGTCCTTATGAAGTCATTGTACGTCACCTTGTACGGTATGAAATGGTCGATAAAAAAACAATTTAAGAAACTATATGTTTCTTGTTCCCAGTACTGACATCCAGTAGTGACAGTGCACTTATGTTTATTGTATGTTGTTATTTCGTTTTTTTCTGGCAACAAATTATTAATCTTTAATTTTAAATTACCTTACTACTAAGAGCCAATTTTCCAATCCACAGATAAAGGTTATTTTCTAAATAGATTTGGCGTGTTGAAATACATTCTAAGGAAAAACTGAAAAAAATATATTTGGAGAATAAACTTTATTGGAACATCGACTCTTAGTATTTATAGTAAGTAGGTTTTTTCAATAAATCGAGGTCGTTGTTGGCTATAAATGCTAACTAGCAAAACCTAAGTATTTGTCATTACTGGGATAAGATAGCTACTAGGTATAGTGCAGTATGTAATTACTATTACTACGGTAGGTACGTGGTAGTGTTTGCTCCATAAATTATCAATTAATACAAATATCTTTCAATCCCATGGGAACATTCAATTCGTAAGATTATTCCGATCTGCAATGCGAGTCGTGGTTATGTAACTGTCGAAGTTTAAGGAATTTAAACTTAATTATATAAGTAGTAGCTTTCACATTTCCTGTCAGTTATTAAACTTGTCTATAATATTCATGGTGGATGCTATGTGCCAATGGAATGTAGGTTGTAGCTTGTACGTGAAGTAATGTTTCAACAATGTTTGTAGTTGTACATGTTCTTGATAATGTCAACGGAACTAGTCAAAGTCGAAACCTTAAATAATCTAGGATAGCAAACCCTCTATTATATAATACCAGCCCTTTTTAATATCCCACTGCTGGGCACGGATCTCTTCTCAATGCGAGGGGGATTAGGACATAGTCCAGCACGCTGGCCCAGTGCAGGTTGGCGGACTTCACACTTCTTGCGAGGGGTTCTCTGAGACATGCAGGTTTCCTCACGATGTTTCCTTCACTGTTTAGCAAGTGATATTCATGGTTGAAAATGAGATTCGCACATAACATCAAGAAATCCCAGAGGTGCGAGCCGGGGTTTGAACCTGCGATCCTCGTTACTGAGGCAAGCGTTCTACCAACTTGACTATCACTGCTCCATTTCTTAAGAAAAGCTTAACTTAAATAGGATAGAGTTTACAAAAATAAGTGCCTATATTCGAATAAGCTTTAAAGCCAAGCTCTGATTTGGCTATTACACTTTCGCGCAGGATTTATCTCCAGCGAAAGAGATTAATTGGTGTCGCCACTGAAAAAGCCAGTTCTATTTTAAAAAAAGTTATTCCGACCGTCTGATTGATCTATTAACAAATAAAATGCTGGGTTTGGAATACTTTGGCAGGGAATTATTTCTAAGTCGTAAGGAAGCAACGGGGGACAGAAATATTTCAATACTACTATTGGTAAATAATAATATAGCCTCGTCGAATTTATATATTATGGTATTTTAGTTACGATACAAAGGCGGCAATTTTTCTCTCTTCTTTCTTTCATGTTTTTTTTCTTTCTTTGTTTTACTTTTTATCCTGGTATAGTTTACTGTCTCTAACTCAATCTGAAACCCTCTTAAAAACATATTCTTGTCTATTGAAATTTTAGAGATGGATTTAGAGAAGAATCGAGAGAGAGCCTCGACACTGGCAAAAATGCTAATGTTTTGTAGCCGATTGTCAACCAAAAAAAAGAAATAACAAGAAAAGTGTAGTATGTGTAGCTCTGTTTTGATGCAAGCAAAGCCGCCAGTAAACCCAAGTATAAAATAAAATATGTAACACGAGACACTACAGTTGTTGGCCCTTGTATATAGCACAGTATATAATGTCTTTACGAGCGCTTTTAGAAGATATATAGTACAAAGGCGATCTTAAAATAAAAACTGCGCTAATTTCGCTAGTTTATCCCGGTTAGTAAATTCGCAGACGATATTATTGCTATCAATCGCCATTGGAATGGTAGTTTTAAGTTTTGTGATGATTAATCGGACTAGAAATATTTTGGCATGCTATATATTATGTACGCAAATACTGTTTAATGATTAAGGTAGCCCCAAATGTATAAAAAGCTTACGTTTATTTACATACACATTTCCAACGCTGCGATTCTTTTGAAAATTACTTTATAATGCCATCGCAAATTGATAAGAACGACAAAATTAAAAAATATTGAGGTTACGACATTGGCGAAAAAGGTAAGATTTTTGTTTTTTCTTATATTCTTTACGAGGCCTTCCAGTTAGTGCACCTATTTGAATATCACCAGTCGTATTCCACTTACGAGCATCCGAAAGGCGCGCTAACAATAAAAAAAACAACTTTTATAATATTCCATGCAAAGTGGAATAGAATAAAAAATAAACATATTAAATAATTGATTAAGGCGATTTATAAAATGATAATTAAAAAGCTATCTATCAAATAAAATTCTAGTGCAAAAACATTTAAATTTAATATCATTAGGAAAAAAAGAAAAACTGAATTCGTACAAAAGAAAAACATCGAGTGTGGCAGAGAGATAATGAATTGATGACAGCTCATTACTGAAAAGATCCATTAATCAGCCAACAATTGGCCGATAGATAACAAGCTGATGAAAAATTTTTTTTTTTTTTTAATGTATTTCATTTATTGTATCAACATATTACACATCTTGTTACATTTTGTGCCAAACTAATTCATGGTGACATACAACATTGTATAATTTCCGACGCTACGCGACGCTATACTAAAATATATTTCCGTTCGCGGAGAATTGCATTTTATTAGGGGCCCCGTCACTCGTGATAGATAGTTTCTCGAATAGCATCTTAGAGGAGTTCGGTGTTGCTGGCTTCTTTAATTATCGATCAAACTGGTTTAGTTTGTAATTGGAAAAGTTGACAAGCCGAGGATCAGTGGTGGGTTCGTCTTCCCTCATTTGTTTAAAGTGTATTTCATTTCAAACAATTGCATCATTTTTGTGTCGTCATACCTAAATGAATCTTATATCTTATATCGCAAGAAAACAGCGACTGTGATTGTTCAGAATGTGTCAGTCTGTCTGTCTCCTTGTGTCATAATAAACAGGTCTACGACCTTTCAAACTTCAGTCGTAAAAAGTATAAATAAAATATTCGTAAGTACTTCCCTTGGTGTGCGAAGTTTCAGCTAATTTACATTCATTGGGTTATGATTTTAAGACTATTTGGCAACAAAAAGGTCAAAAAGTTATACTGTTACGTAGCTTTACTTTCGTCGCTTTACTTAAATTCTACTCAGAAAAGCCTTAGACCGTATTTTAGAAGCCAATTAATGGCCTGTAAAGATGACATTTACAGAATATAATATATAGAAATATTAAGTACATAATATCGATGGTATGACGGACTTCTTCCATTAAGAAAGGAATTAAACACTATGTAAACATTTATTTTACACAAAATTGATGATCGGTATGACTTTCTTTCTCGCCTTTTAAAATATGTTACACATTCTTATGATAAGGTGTAAATAATAAATGTAAAAAAACGTCGATTCACCGTTAGATGATAAATACCAAAATTACCTACTGAGTTACTTAGACACTATACGACTATAGTAGTAGCTCACATTTATTTTTAACATAAAAGCGTATTATATACTTGTTAGCTTCATTAATGTTTGAGTCATTAGAGCCCTTGAAACGTGATTTAATTAGCTTACCTCCGACTACAAGAATAGGAATAGACCTCATGTGTAGCCTACCAAGTGGCATCTACTTAATGCAAAACAATGTCAGCATTATTTTTATGCTTGAGTGATGTGTTATTTTAGTACGCAGTAGGTAGAATAAAAATCAAAATAACTTGTGACCGGCAAACGCGAGATTTTGTTCGCGGCTCTCTACACACAAAGGCTGAAATAGTAGTCCCTTTCTATTTCATACTATAGTAGCAGGTGTCACTTAGTAGTACTACACGCGCCATTTATATTTTCTTCCAAATCGGTTCATAAATGTCGGAGATCTGAGGAAACAAACAAAAAAAACCACCGAATTGAAAATCTTCCTTTTTGAAGTCGGTTAAACTGGTATTTTTTGCCGATTATGTTGCTTATTAATTATTTTCATTTTATTTACCTATATACATTATATTTTTAAATTTCATCGATTAAATAATATACGTAAATATCCATAATTGTCGTAACAGTATTTCCTAGTTATATATAATCCTATTTCAGACTATATGTTTGGATAGTTTAAGCTCAAAATCGTGGATCAAGCGTGGTATTTAACAAAGACAACCGTTGGTAACAGCCTGCTTGCACTTTCTGAGCCCGCGGGACGCATTGCAGGTTGTTGCTATAAAACTTAATCAGGCGCAGCGCTGCAACATTGGTTTTAATTTTTTTTTTCGTGAGTTCTATGTAACTTAAGTTACTCCTTGTTACATCAGCTATCTACCAGTGAAAGTCCCGTCAAAAACGTTCCAGCCATTTCAGAGATTAGCCGGAACAAACAGATAGACAAAAATTGTAAAAATTGTTGTTTTGGTATAGGTACCGTGTATACATCCAAATGCACTTAGTTAATGGCGGTTATTTTAATATTACAAACAGACACTCCAATTTTATTTATTTGTATGTATAGACTAGATTCAGCGCACGTGTGACTTTGATGTCTCACTCACAGTCACTCATGTCCAAAATGAAAAATTCATATCATTGAGACCAAGAGCTTGTGACAGATTGAGATTTTATACGAGTTGCAATAATGAATTAGCCTTCTGATATTGCATGCTTCGAATCCAGCTGTCGTCACGTGACTGATCGTTCATAGGAGTGATTTAAAACAAAATCGCTATCCGAAACGGAATCGTAAAGTTCCCGAGACGATTCCACAATCGATTTATAAGTTTTTCGTTAAACCGTATCATCTTTCCGAAATCGATCGAAAGTTTTCGAACTGTCATTCGAGCATCTGTCTAAATATATAAAACAAAGTCCTGTTAGTTACACCATTTATAACACAAGAACAGGCGGGCAGATTTTTTTTTATCTTAGTTATCTTTTTAAATAATAAAAGTATCCGCTACATTTTCATCGCTACCTCTTCGCCTATTCTTAATGCAATCCCAAGCAATCAACATTTCAAACCACAATTATGTTGAAGATTGTAATTTCACCATGCCTCTTAGGATTGAATTACGCGGCTTTTGAAACGACCTTCAATGTACCCTGTGCTTTGCCTCACGTGAAAGCTATGCGATGCCATACGATTACTTTTGCGACATTCGTGCGCTTAAATGATTTTATACTAGCCATCCCGGTGAACTTCTTACCGCCTCAGAATCATATGTATGCGAGTAAATTTTTACCATGTTCTAATATGTAGTTATTCTGCTATTCGAGACGGTGGTAAATAAACAAATAATAAAGGCATTCAAAATAGGTCCACCCGTTCTTGAGTTAGAAATGGTGTAACTAACAAGACTTTGTTTTATTTGCAAGGTGTGACAATAATAGTGTGAATTATCAAGTGGGTATAATGATCATGTTTATGTATAAAAATATATGTGTTTGATATTTCGGCGTCACTGGTGATCGGAAGACTTGTTGGTTTTAACTGTTTCGGTCAAAAAACCACCTGACTGGTTTTAGCAGCGATGTTTAGGAACAAAATAGCAAACACGCTGCCTAACTCCCCAATAGGAGTGAAACTAGAAGAATAATAAAAAAGGGACTTCAAGAAACATTGACAGAATTTCATTGATCGTTCATAAAAAAATATATCATTTCTGGACGAGTCCAATATCTTTGAAATGACATCGTTTCCAATATCTTGAAGCGTAAACACTTAGGACATTATCAAAATTTTATACCCCATAAATGTAGTCTGTGTCCGTAATATAATGTAATAACCACTTTAATATGAAGGAGTGTCAAAGACGAATCGAGTTTAATGTTCGCAGACCATTGTCTGTGACCATTAATATAACGAGTAAAGTAATAAAATAATTGAATCACGCGAGGTATTATGAGACCCTAATATTATGAGGTAAGCAGTAATATGTGATAGTTTTTTCAGTAAGCATTATTTTAAATCTGTGTTAGTGTGATTAATTTTGCTTTTTTTAATAATAGTATCAGCACTTTTTAATGTCTAACTGGGCACGGGCCTCCCCTCAATGCGAAAGGGATTAGGCCATATTTCACCACGCTGGCCCAGTGTGGGTTGGCGGACTTCACACATCGTTCTCTCAGACGTGCAGGTTGCCTCGCGATGTTTCTTTCACCGTTAGCAAGTGATAATTGTGGTTGACAATGAAATTCGCTCATGAAATCCAGAAATCCCAGAGGTGCGAGCCGTGGTTTGAACCTGCGATCCTCGTTATCGAGGCCAGCGCTCTACCAACTTGGCTATCACTACTTGCTGACTTTTTAAATATCTTGCGTATAAAATAATATGAAAAAATCCTATGTACTCAGAGTTATGATCAATTTCTTAATGCCTTCCTAAATAACATGTTTCTGTGAATCTTTGAAATTAATAATAATAATATGTATGTCAACATCTTATTAATTTAATTTGACATCGTTGGTAAATAATTTCTCCCCCTCAATATCTTTATCAAGTTAATTATATTTTGATAGAAATACTATGTAATCATTTTGGGTATTTTATTAAAAAAAAAGTTCCACATAATTGATGTCTACGACGATTTCCATAGCGACTTGGGACGACTTAACACCGAAGCATTTATCACTGTCAAGCATTTCCAATTTCGCTATAATTAGTTGAAGTATCGCTTCAATTCCGTATGAAATTCACGGAACCCGCGCCGCCAATATGAACTTATAAATCATAATAAATAGTTACAATTTATCACAGTTTAATTGCTTTAGTTTGGGATTAATTAATATTGTTTTAAGCGCCTATTCAGAGCTGGAATGAAATATAATATGATGACAAGAGACACAAAACAAAACTAATACGTAGCATAATTAAAACAGGAGTTTTTTTTATTTTTTAATTCCTCTTATTTAACGTTTATAATATGTTCATTATATATATTGTTAAACATGTAAGGGTTTTGTTGGCTTCTTAAATTATCGATCAACTTGTTTGGTTTATAATCTATACTATATTAATATTATAATATTATAAATGTGAAAGTTTGGATGGATGGATGGATGTTTGTTACTCAATCACGCCAGAACGGCTGAACGGATCTGGATGAAATTTGCCACAGAGATAGATTATAGTCTGGAATAGCACATATGCTACTTTTTATCCAGGTAAAATGTATGGGTCCCGTGAGATAGATTTGTTTAAATTTTTCATAGCGATCGGATCGACATGATTTTTTGCGCGGATAACACCGCAGGGCTCAGCTAGTTGGAAAATATGACAGGCCGCGGGTCAGTGGTCCCTCTGCCCAATTTGTATATCTATTTAAATTATATAAGTAAGCTTAATGCGACTTGAATATAGCACAATCATATTTCTTAAAAATGTCTGAGTTGGCTAAGAATATTAATTAGTACATTTTTATTTCATTTAATCTAATACCCAGTAATTGCAAAGGCTACGACCACCGTCATTGTGATTTGATTGGGCATAAACCGAGTTCACACCTATGCGTAATAAAAGCTAAGGGAAAAACAGTGTCAATAATGGAGTGTGGTGCCAAATAAAGCGCTAGCGATTAATTATTCTTAAGTAATAATTCTATTAAGAATATAATATAATAAATAAATGCTATAATTTTTACTATTTGACCCTAACAGGTGGCTAACATAACATCAATATTCTAAAAAGGGCCTCTGCGTGTTGGGCCCATGTCCCCGCGCAAGCCTTCCAAAGATCCGAGTTTAGCTCGTGCGGTGAGAGACATGTTCATATATTAACACACCAACTATATAACTGAATAACTTATGGGTACAATACAATGGTCTGAGGTGATCGCAGTATATAAAACTTATTATAGATACTAAACAACCATGACTCGGGTGCAAACATTCGTGATCATACAATTTGGCCCTAACAGGATTTGGAAGCAGGGTACTACCCAATGAGCTAATCAGGTAGAGTTAAGGAAAAAATGTAATGACAATTTGTAAGTGCCCCCGTAGGCCTATACGAAATAAATGATTTGACTTTGACTTTGACTTTGGTAGTAATGCCAATTTGCAGGATTAACGAGACTATTAAGAGCTTTATGAATGAGTATGTTATAAAGTCAAGGCGTTATTCAGTAAGTAAGACTTAGCTAGAAATGCTGCTCTCAACTATTAATCTGTGGCAATTGAACTAAGCTGATTCTATATAGGTAGGTAATATACCTTTATTTACCGGGAAAACTAGATCAAACGAACAAGGAAAAGCTGCACAATCACTCACCTCTGAGCGGCCAAACACAACACTAATTTATAATGGTTAGGTGTATTATTTCGATCTATACTCATTTATGTTATAAAAAGCTCGCAAGCTTGTGAGTTTTGATGTAGGGCTTAATTTTCGGAACTACCGATTCGATTAAAAAAATATCTCGTTTGATAGAAAGTTACATTATCCCAGCGTAGTTAAGGCTTATTTTTCATCAAGGTATACGCGCGGAACCGCGGGCTGAAGCTAGTTTGTTATAATATTGTGGTAACTGCCATCACCTTGCATATTATCGTTGCTCTATTTGATTGGCTAATACAACCACATATAGAGCGATAAACAATTAAATTTTCAACTACATCAATCCGCTTTCCCTCCACTACACATGGCTCTATAGAGCACATAATGGCGCCAACTGACGTAGCCAAATACAAACGAAGCACCCTTTTACGACTACTAAATAACATTAGTCGCGTTAGTCAGTTAGTTGCGTCTGTGTAGTTTATTGAGAGCTTTTACGACGCATCAGCGGGTTACTGGTGAAAACGTTACGACCGACTGAAATTGATTGCTGTAGAGGTGAGTATGTCCGGATTAATAGTGGATCCAGTATCCGTAAGCTCTCCTATGCATTATTGACTAGGATTCCGGATCAAAAACCCTAGTTAGATATTGAATTTTGTAGTCAAACTGGCCTGAAGGAAAGTATATCTTCACTTGTTGTGTTTTTTTATATCGGCAATTTAATTATACCTATGCATCATTAATGTATTAATATATACTAGAACTTGAATAATGTGAAAATATAATGAAAATGACAACAATTACAGGGTAAACAGGTCTATTTATAAGATGAGAGTGTATTTAAAGATAGTTAGTCCATTCTTAAGGAATATATAAATGCGTAAAAATACCTACGACGTACGTAATAACTACAGCCTGGAATTGAATCGTATCCACGGATTCATTCCCATGCCGTAATGCCCATCTCTGTTCCCGATACCCTGACGATGTGTCACGGACAAGACGTTAGCCATCAAGGTCGGTATATAAAAATATTATTGTTTTGTTCTATCAGCGATGAAAAGCCCCCGCATAATACGCAAAAACAGAACTTCAACGCCCTACTTCTTGTAGAAGATACTTACGTACTACTTAAAAATATATAATATCGTCTATTTAATTTTGACCTAAAAGCTTTTGTTAACTGACGAATGAAACTTTTTATAATCCGTGATTTTCGATGTTTTTTTGAAGAAAAGTTAAGTCTGCAAAATGTTGATCGACAACTTTAGGGATCTCTATCTAATGACAGTTTTAAGACAGCTGATACCATTATTTTGATAGTCATTGAAATAAAACTAATTTAATAGATTTATTGGGTTTATTTTATGTTTTTACGTTCCCGACGTTTCGGATGCTTTACAACAAGTATGGTCACGGGAGGACTGAGGTGTTTCTCGTCATAGGTTCATAGTTTAAACTGGGATACCCTCTTATTTATTTGTCGTTTGCGATATAAAACATAAACGCGATAAAATGCGTTAAATCAGTAACATTCTCGTAAATATAAGAAATCAATATTTTAAGAGCCATGATTATTACAAAAAAAATACTCCAGTGTGTTGCAATATTAATTGACTTGATCAATACATATACCAATATTAAACATCCATGACTCGGATAGTAACAAACACAAAACAATTCTTACCAGGATTCGAACCCGAGACTCTCAGTACAGAAGGCAGGGTCACCACCAACTTAGCTAATCAGGTCGTCATTCAAAATACTACCTTATTTACTGGTACACATATAAATGTTCACATATGCTTATGAGGCCATGATCAGGGCGCGTTTATTCTGAGCTAGTTTGATTATGGCATGCAGTGTTCATTATTGAATATTGATCATTGGACGGTATTTAACACGTTGACTGCGTTAGGAGGTCTAAAAGAACTCTAACGTGACTTTCAGCTGGTGCGGTGCCGAAAATCGTGTTCTCCACCTCTGTGCGGGAGGTCGTAACTTCTTTATTTCTATGTGTTTGACAGAGACAAATATACATACCTACTTCCCGCTGCGAGTTAGATTCAATAATGTAATAAAAAAAATAGGAGATGGATGAGGTCTCTAACGCACTGAGTTGTAATAATATACATCTGTTGCGTGAAGAGATCTTTCGGACCTCCTAAAACACAGGCGTCATAGACGCAAGGAGCGGAGCGCGGGCGGCGCGGGCGCCGTTAGCTCGCGCTCAGTGTTGTTCAAATGTCGATAATGTGTACCTGCGCACTCCATGTAAAAAAAATACGCTCTTATATTTTGTCAGCGTGGTAGCAAAAAAAGTCGTTGCACAGGCTGTCACAGTAAATTACGGCTTACATTTAGTAGCACAGATGCATCCAAAAAAGTCAAACGAATAAATATGTGTATGTGTGTGTGTGTGTATGTACAACTATGTGTGCAATGCGATCAAAAAATGTGTTTACCATGCTTCAATGAGGAATATTTTTCTTAAATATATTTTAGGTCACTATGTTTATTGAAATAAAACTAATTTTATGGATTATCATAATTCATCATTCACGGAAGGACATTCACCATGGTCAGTCCTCCCGTGACCATGGTTGCTGTAAAACAGCCGAAACGACGGGAACGTAAAAAACAAATAATAAACACGATAAAATCCATAAGATTAGTTTTATTTCAATGTGTAGTATTCGCGTAAATATAAGAAATCAATATTACTATGTTTAAATGATTACTTCATAAAAAGTTTAGCTATCGATAACTGGTGTTTTATTTTAATCCCATTACTAGTCACAACCCAAACGGATCTATCTTTAGTTGCGATGCGAGATTCAATGGATACCTAATTTTTTTTTCGTTATATCTCATAACCCACTTTTCATATGCCCATGCGTAGCAAACTTGAGATAGAACAGTTAATTCTCTATTATTTACAGAAAGAACATAGATTGTATCTTATTTTTTGATAAAGATATGAGTTTTTTTAAAATACCTTATTTTAGGAGATGGATTAGGTCTCATACGCACTACAGTGAAGCTCGGTTATGAGGTCGAATAGGTCTCTACCGCACTGGCTGAAAGTCCTCTGAAAATGGCACCGCACTCAACGTGTTAACTGACCGCAGAACACGTGTGGCATCGTAAATCCATTGTATCATATGAATATGGCCGAGCAGCTGTTTGCAATATGAATTATTACGACGTCTACTGTTGATGAATCTAGTTTATGTAGACACCTATTGTTATATTCAACGATTGCCAAGTATGTTGTTAAGAAATGGCGTTTTGGCGGCTGATCACCGAAATTAATAGGATTTAATGACGTGTAATCACAGACTTATTAGAATACTTATAACAGATGGCGTAAAAGTCTGGTATGTTGTTTGAATGGTATCATACGATAAACACAATTGTACAACTAAAAAAACCTAAAATGCGACACCAATAATTTATTGTCGTCCTCTTTATACATGAAAGGTGTGACAAGGTCGACAATATATTTAGTTTAGTTAGAATACTAACAGAATAAAACATTTCTACACCCACTATTTTAATATATCTACTCGACTTCAAAAGAATATTAGAAAGTACCAGTGAAATATACGTTTGCAATAAATTAAATAAATAATTTTTATCTGTAGCATGTTCGCAGAAAAAATGCGCATGGTGAAATTGAAGTAATAAGGAAATCAAACGCAAATCAAACATTCAGTTTCTTTGATGTCGTAACATTTAAATTAAATTTGTACTTTTTTATCTAAAATATTATCATAAGTACAACTAATAATAATATGTAGAGTTGTTATTATATGCCCGCTAAATATGAATGGGATAGAGCTAGTATATAAAAATACTAATTATAGCAATAAAGTTAAACATTTACAATTAATCTTAAAGTAAACAGGAATACAAAAATATTATGAATACAAACTATATATCAAAAAAACCTTGTCCACGTTGAAAGGTGGCAAGAATGCTGGCTGCATTTCCTCGGTGTATTATCAAGCTTATTTTTTGAGCAAGGATAGAGCCAGTACCAGCCTATTTCCTGTGGAAGCAATCAACCTAGGTGATTATCTGTGGATAAACACTTTAGCGCTATGACTACATGGGCCTAACGTATCTACGGCAAACGGTACAAATACGTAGTTATTGTTTAATAGGGCGTACTTGCGCCGCTTGCAGAGATCCGCTCTTTCAGCCACGGCCCCCGCTGCAGACGCTGACTCCTTAAGATGGAAGAGCAAGTGTGTCCACACACGTGACACCCCAAAGCGGTTGACCCCGCTCCAGGGAATCAGTGTCAAGCCAACAGGTCTCTTGCCGTCATCCCGAATAAATTTATAAGTAAAAAAAATAGCAATTCATGCTCAATTTAATTTCGGTGTAGTTAGATTACAGACTCCTCTACAAGAAATATATTGGTTTATTCGATGAAAATTCTCCAAATTCGTTGAGAAGATAAAGAGGAACCAATTTAAACGAAGAAAGCAATTAAGCTTTCTACAAATGAAACCTTAATTTCACCCTAGAGTTGTTTTCTGTCTAAGTTTATGAATTGAACTAATTGTCATTATTCGGCAATCTCTTGCAAATTTCTATTATGACTTGGATTTGGGACCCCAAAGATTGTTTTGTCTTTATAACTTAAAATTCATTTAAGTTTGTACTTCTCTTTGTCGTTTTATGATTGGATGTCCATTTCATTTTCTATCTGTAATTACATTCATACTTTTCTTGCTACTAGAAATAAATCAATTATTAGAAATTTAATAAATGATAACTCATACCGAACTCACGGCCCAAGGCTATGCGATCATTTTGTTTAAAAAATAAAACATCATTTAAAATTTAATTATAACTAAATAAATAAAAATCAAATGCTTTTCATAACCTGATATGCTTTAACCAAATTAGCATTGCCCAGATATTAATAAAACAGATCGATGGCTTATGCATTTGCGGGTTCATTCTTCACGATCATAAAACAGTATTCGATCTTTATTCACCTGTGAATTTTATAGCTCCATTATTTTGTTCCAGACGATTAACCTTGATCTATTTCGTCCACTTTAAAAAAATAGAATTAGGTAGTATTTTTAATTATTATATGTGGTTTAACAATAATAGTGTAAAATAGTAGATTAAATCAATAAGTTATATGGGTCACGTTGACGTATAAAAAAGTTGCGTAAGTGTTGGGTAAGTCTTTATAACCTATTGTCGGCCCTTTTGGAATATATATCCCCATTATTTTATCACCTTGTATATCGTGGGATGTGTAAACGTTTTTTTCATTTTTTCGCTTTTAATTTCTTGAAAGACTTTAATATTATCATAAAACAAAATTGAAGATAAATCTTCTAAATCATTATTTTCAAGTATCACGTAAGTTTTGAGTATCATACTGCATTTATTTCGCTTTACTTAAGCTAACAGGTAACTAAACAGGTATTTTAGCAAGTAAAATATTTGCTATAATACTACATCGTACCGCGCCCTTTTCTGTATAAAAGTTAATCTCTTAGATAAGAAATCTGAACACAGTTTCTGTACATTATTAACAGTTATAAACATACAATGTAATATTTCTACCCTGTAACAGCTAACTCATCACATCGAAATCTTAAATATTGTTTACAGATAAGGTTGAGGTTGGCCTTATGGGCCAGGGGTTTAAGAAGCGTATAAATCTTGGTTCTCGACGCAAATCATGTCGGTTAGAATGTTCCTGGGGCCGCAATGACGGCGGGCGGATGTTTTCCCTTATTTATTATCTCTCGACTTGGTCTCATTTGCAATTGATGGTGGATTTGTATTCACTATTTGGGCTAAAATCCGGAATAATATCACAGGGGCTAATTTTACTAATTTATATCTGTTAAATTTTCTTAAAAAGAATTTTATAAAATAATATGTATTTAGCGGAAAAGGGAAGATCTTCCAGCCAGGCGGGTGGTATGCCTGGCGGGGCGGCCGCTATGCCCAATGGTTATTGTCGGGATCTTGTATATGTATATGTTACTTGCTCCGAAAACTCTTATAGCGCGATTCAGGATTGCGATGACAATGGTCTATTGCATGCTGAATGCGTCTGCAGTGCCATTTGTGTAGCTTGTTGTGCAGTTGAAGTGGTCGCTACATGTACAATAATTAGAAAGAAAATAACTTAAATATTTACAAACTATATGTGCAGATTGAATTCAACCGAATGATTTAGAGGCTAATGCTTAAAACTGAATTCATTGTAAATAAATAAAAACATAAAGAGGTTTATCGCTTTCACTGAAACTCAAACCTCATCCGTCAACAAGCTAACGAGTGCTTTACTCGCTCTTACCGCATTTAAATGCTGAGAATAAATAAGAATAAACACATCAACACGCCATTACGTACCCAATAAAGAGACAAGCGCGCTTTGAATGTTCGTTTGGGAGTCAAACGGCCCGCTTCGAGCTTACACTAATTTAATAAAATTTGTAGAGAATTTACGAGTAATGTCGATGTTAAATCCGATTAAAGTTATTTTATTAGTCGTTGGTGTTAAGGAATTTCTTGTTAGTAACATAAAAATATTTATACTTAGTCGGGTTTTCTGATGTAAATATTGGGCCTGATAATTTGTGATAATTGACATTTTGAACATTTCTGAACATGGCAGGTAACTCATGGTGTGAGACAAGTCTTAAATTGCATAGTACTGAATACTCATCTCTTTTTTCAGTTCTTAGGTAAAGGTAACTTCTCCTTCACGCTATTTGAGCTGATCCCGTCTAAGTCAGAATATTTTTTATTCATGTTAACCATAATGTACAGTTCTTATGAATCGTCAAAATTGTTACAAAATGCTAAGCTACAACTTTACCACCCATTCGGAATACCGTTCCTATGGAGAAAAACGGGCAAGCAACTCTGCGGTTGCTCTTTTTAAAAATCTTTTACATTTTTGAGTAGTACATTGCTATGGGTATGTGAGAACAATGTAGGAACGGCTAGGTAGGCTTGAGTAGCTGTTCAAAAAATACTTACTCTAAGTTTATAATATTTAGTGTATATAATATTATAGAAAAAAATTGCTTTAGCTAGGCTACGGTTTGCTATGGCCTAGTACTACCTTTACAGCAAAAAAATCTTAAGCTGGCAGAGAGTATAAAGATACCAGTGTCCTTAGCAGGAACTCCTGATGTAATCGAAACGTCATCGAGAAAGCATGCCGTCACCGACACACTTATTTATTTACTATATCTATGGCGTATGAATAGCGCCGTTGGCCACATTATTACTAAGTTTTTCGATGTATTGCCTTTCTTTCTTAAATTTATAATGTGACTGTTTGATGTTCCTATTAAATAAAATAAAAACAAAAAAGGGGGAAGGTAGACGCTTACGACGTTACCGTAAAGTCATATAAAACGGATGCGCTTGAGCCATAGTTCCTAAAAGTACGTTATACATTCACAAAGAAAAGTGCTTTATAATGTCACTGTAAATGATAAAAAAAATGTATGTCTTGACTACTTTCCTGTCTAAATCTATGTTACATTTACCTTAGACTTGTACTGAAATTCTATATATGTGTTTGAGTGAACCCCAGTCACTCCAGTTGGAGTGAACACTCATATACCATTCAGAAATCATCCATTATTTTGTTGTAACATAATCTTCTCTACACAGACAGAGTAAATACGCGATGTTTACGTAGCAATCAAATAGACATGGACTATTTGCACTATTTGTCTAGAAGTCCTCATAGATTGTTCGTAACTTCTACACTGAAATCTAATATCAATTTGGATTGAAATTGAGTCCATTGTTATTCACAAAGGTTGTTCGAAACAGTGATAATTGACTTGATAATAGTGAATATTAGACAATGGTGGAGCGACCATGGAATCGGACAACTGCGCGTGAGTCATCTGAAACTGCTCATAATTAATTACTTTGACCGCCCCGGTGAGGGATCGAAGTTCGAACTTAATATTGAATTGTATATTAATTGTATGTAATCCGATACTTAATATCAAATCAGTTAATATAAAACGACATTAATATTTTTATTGTGTAGGTAATTCATCAAAGAAAACTATATAATTTGAGGTGATTAACTTGAATGCTCTAGTGTAACTTTATTTACCGAATAAACCCAATGTATTTTTACACTTATTCAGTAGCTTCAAATGGTAAAGCAATTTTTTTTTAAATTTGATTTTGAATAAAGATCTTTTTTTTTTTTTTATTACGATATAGGCAAGTATTTGATCTCGATCTCACCTGATGGTAAGTGACGATGAGATCTACGATGTAGCATACTTGCCTAGAAGGTACCTGTTCACTCTCGACTTGAAAACACCCAGATTATAGTCGACGGGGAGCAAAGACGCCGGTAACGTGTTCCATTCCTTGGCAGTTCGCACGATGAAAGTAAGATCCGATTTACGCTGCTCTCTCATAGTGCGATTCAGGGTTGTATGGAGAATCGTCAATTGTTCTGAATGCGTCTGCAGCGCTATCTGCGTAGCGTGCGGCACGGTTGAAGTGGTCGCTACACAACAAATTCGTGCGAAATCGGCGAAAAATTACAATTGTAAAATAGTAACGGTACAATAGGAGGTTGATGGTACCATAAATAAGTCAAGTATGTCTGGTTTGATTTGTATGCGAGACGGAATACGTGATTAGCTTAAACGGGTAAGGTAACACCTTAACTGCAGGAGTTAGTAGGCAATGAGTTTCGGCACGTCGGTAACTTGGTTAGGGTATGGTTTAGGTGCAGAGGATGATTTTACTTTACTTTACTTTTACTATCGAGTCGTAAAATTGAATTCGTTTCAATTATTAGAAGGAAGGTTTTCAAGGCCGTAGCGACGGCTTTATTGGCTACAAGATTTTTCGTAGGTATATAAAATATAATTAGTGATAAAAATGTGATAACTTAGATGCAGTATTATTAAAAAGTTTCATTGTTTTTTTTTAATATTTCTGTATGAATTATAAGTATTAAAAACGTTTAATTTTTCAATATTTAAAGCCTCTCTAGCCTAGAGCTAATATGTTCATTTATCTTTATTACAACAGTCAATTTCACCCTTCTTCGTCTTAGTTGTGGGTTCGCTTATGTCTTGAACCGTAACACCAATAAATAACAAAGCTGAACTTGAACAATGTGGGAGGAATCCCGAAATAGTAAAATTACGTGTGAACTCTACCTTTTAAGAGCAGGATGGCGCGTGATTAGTTTATTTAATTCACTTTAGATAGGACGTGGTAGATAAAATAGATAGAAATTATATTAATTTCTTTAAGTTGCTCTTTTTTATGGACTAGCTTGCTCTTAGGGCGAAAGAAAATACAAAACCTTCCAAATATGATAACAAGAAAAAAAAAATTGTTGGTAGATAGATAGATAGATAGATAAATAACACTTTATTGTTCCACCACATAAAATGAATACAAAATTACAAAAACTTAACTTATACAGAGAGTGTCACAATGGGCGGCCTGGCCTTATCACTAATAGCGATCTCTACCAGGCAACCTTTGGATGGAGAGGATTTTAAAGACATTTTTACGACGGGGGTACTATGGTGCCTTATAATTTTCATTTACCATTATTTATAGCATTGAACTTCTATCGGCTTAGATAACACAGAGTGTTACATACTACTCAGGTATCTCGTAAGACCTCACCTATAATACTACAACTTACAGACATTGTGAATTTTGCAATGCATTTCCGCACCAATTCTCGTATACAATTAGATTGAATTTGAATCATTTTACCTCTTGGGGCTGTTCTACTCAATTGGTCTAAACTACTCTCCTTTAGTTAATGGATATCTGATAATTTTAAGGTTAAAGGTGACACGTGTTTTAGAGAAAAGAGATTCTAGTTTCACATTTTATACGAGTAGATGTTGGAATCTGACGTTTCTAGCAGTCGACATACAACCGTTGACACTGAAATGAGACCCATCAAGACGACATTAAAGTTTTAGCAGAATAGCCAATCTGTCACAGTCGATACCAACTGGAACCTCAATAGTGTGTCGCTGAAATGGCAATTGCGTGTTATTTTATTATTTTATTAAAATTAGCAGAATTAGGCCCCAGTAATGATGTATATTGAGGAGTTTATACTTAGATATTTTGGTAGGAAATATTATATGATTGCTGACGTGAGCGTTGGCCCTAAACGAATATTACGAACGTTTTTGGCTAATTAAAATAAAACCCACAGATCAGCATAATAAACATCGACCCTTCTTAATTGCATCGTTATTCTTACAATCCATAGCAAACTTAATAAATCACGAATACAAATGAGGAGATCAGAACCCTTATATCTATATAAACATTATATATAATATATATAAACCTTATTATATATATATAAACACTGTTAACGAGGTGCTAATAAATATCGACGACAATTAAGACGAATTAAGAATGTTTAAAAGCGGCCTGATTAGTGCTGTTGGTAGTGGCCCTGCTCTCTGTGCCGAGGCTCCCGGCCGTAGGAAAAACTTCGAGTGATGAGCACGAATGTTTGTACCCGAGTCATGGATGTTTAATATCAATATAAGTAATATATACTCGGTTCGCTCCTAGTCCATTGTACGGTACCCGTAATACAAGCGTGGCTTAGTGTGGGATCATATAGTTGGTGTGATCTTCTAGCGATATTTATTATTTATTTTAATAAATTATTTATAGATATATAAACGTCATGCGAGTGTAGTTAAAGATGTCAGCTATAGCTACGACCGTTGCTTATAAGGCGAGCGTTCAACTAATGTCTAAGATTATTTTTTAAAATTTTACACCTACACAATTTAATAAAAGTTCATATAGGTACATAACAAGAACGCCTAATTCATTTGCTAATTAGCAACATTTCTAACCCACGAATGTTCCGAACAACACGACAGTCGGGCGAGTGAAATGTCCAAATGTTTCGACAATGAATGGCGTACCGGGGACGTGCTTCGAATCTGTATAAAGAGATAATTTCCTGAGTGGCCCGCAGAGCTGTTTTACATAATTAAACGAGAATTATATTTAACCGACGCTTACATCCGACCTCCTGATGTCAGTATCCAATGTTGTACGTCGGAAAATAGAGTTTTGAACGCATCTTAAATTGTTAATAACAGAATGAACCTTTTTTTTTCGTGGCGAAATCGTCATGGATGCCCGCAAATCTGAAGGGAGACAAGCGGGTTATGACGGACTTCTACCCATTAAAACCCCACGGTGGTCCTTCTCCGGCCTTGTGGTGAGGGGACCACGGGAACGCTTTCGCACTCATCCGCGACCCCATAACAGAATGAACCTAGGTAAACTGATTTGTGTGTGGACGATAAAAGTCGGTTGGATCCAGATTGCTATTAGGCTGGTTTATACATAGAAGAAACTTACGTCAGATAGTCCACATGGACGATACACGTTACATTAAACCATTAAAATGATGAATGACGATCGATTTTGCGTATCAACGCAAACTAACAGATATCCCATACAATATCTGTCAAAAGTGACAGTTACTATGCGGTTGCTGTTCGATTATGAATCGATTGTGTTAGCAGACTTGGGGCCATGTAGTGGCGATATATGACCGCCCATGACTGTAAAACCAGCCTTATCGGTATTCGAATGTCTAATGTAGTCACACCATTACTCTTATGCAAACGAGCTACAAGATCTTTTGTAATATGTTACTTATAGTCGTAGCGACTATACAAATGCATTTAAATCCAGATTTTTATCTCAAACTTTCAAGATGTGCTAGCGAATTCAAATAGCATTTTATTGTAAACTTGAATCTAAATTAAGGAATCTATTTTACTTTATTTGGAAGATAAAGGGATAGTGTGCGAAATGAATTCTAAAACCTTTCTGCTCCAACGGCCATCGGTTCTGAAAATATATCATAAGAGATGTATGATGTGTTTCATGTGGGGACTGTATTGTACTGTACTTTACACTCTTGTGCACACGAAATTGGTTGTAACACATACAAGATAAGTACTCTTTTTGTGTCAATCTTTATACGGTCATCTTCAAAGATTTAAATCACTTCTCACCGACTTGAAAAGACCCCTACAGTGGTCATGTATCTAATAAATGCATAAATACAATAGCAACTTTATTTTTTTTATTATTCATGAATCTGTCATCTTTATGAAATAAGCAATATAATATCAATGTAAAAGTTACACTATCTTTTTCTATGTTTGCAATTTCGATCCTCGCGTAATTTTTTTTTTTTTTTTAATATAAATAATAAAACCTGTGGCCACGGGCAGGCCTCCCCTCTATGCGCGGATAATTTACACCATAGTACACTAAGTTAGAGGTTTCAAACTATTCGTTTAAATTAAATAGGAATGCGGCTTACTCAACATACTCTGCTCCGTAACTTATTTATAGCGGAGGGTAAATTCAGTTAATTGGCTAAGTTACCCCATATTACCCCGTACCCCATGCTTCAAACGCAAAGGTTCAAACGGCATCATCCTGTTAATTTGAATCGGCCCCAAATATTTGTCTTTACCGATTGAACGGCTCCCGATAAGCCATGGGGTATTAATATCCTATTGTTAGGAATTGTATTGGCTTCATTTGAATTAATTACCGTATGAATGATACATTAAAATTTGGGGCAAAGGGATTATCAGGTTAACCTCATTCAACATCATCAACATGTTAGGCAAAAGCTAATATCACACTAGCGAGTGTTGAGAGTGCGCGTTTCGTGCACGAGCCTATATGTATTGAAAAAAAAACGCAGCAAGCACGAGGCTCACGTTATATTTACTTTGCGTTTTCTACCGACGCTCAATAATCGCTGGTGTATACCCAGCCTAAGAGTCCCCTCAATCTGGTGTCTATTAATATTATACAAAATATCAATACACTATTATCGCATCATACGGTCACTGAGTCTACTAGTTAAAACTTGGAAGGCAGTCTGTAATCATCCTACACAAATAGAAATAGTTAAGTTAGAAAAACAACTGGCACCTACTCAAATGTGACCTCTAATAGAAGGCGAAGTTGTATGATTGTATAAAGCCGCATAGTCATTTACCAGTATCACCAACTGTTTTGTTTTTAATAAACCACATGTGACGTGTAACCGCACACATATGAAACTCAGATTGGGTATCGAAGGGCTGACTTTGAGCTCGTACGTCAGCTTTGATGTACGCGCTTAGAGTGTCACGTTGTGTGAGAGTAATTAAACTCGGATCCTGTGGTGTCAACACAATATACTGTTAAAACATTTAGACACACGTCTAAGTTTAATGAGATATTAATTAATAATAATAATATCTTCAGACGTACTCATCAACAACTTGAACGGTGTCAAGCCAAGCAACGCTTGTATTTGTAGGTAGGTACCGTAAATTAACTAGGAGATCCTAACAGTGTAACATAAAGTGGTAAATATTTGAATGGTTGAACGAGTACGTCATGCCGGTCACGATGATGTATAAAATAAGTTTGTTTTTAAAAGCGACCCAATGGGGCTTTGCCACGCACTTAGAATGTACTGCTATTTTAAAATTTCTTATAATTTGATTTATTTCTAACTGTTTAAATATTTTACATTATTAATGTTATACCTTATATTATGTTCGCTCGCTATACGCTTATTGCTCGGCTAGGCTCAAACCATGTTAAACAATCATTTTCTTACCTAATTGTCAACAAATTCTCCGTATCCAAAATACAATTTGAATTTCTACCCTTTCCCCATATTTAAGCGGTTAGCTTACAAGGGTAAACTACTATTTACTTATTTACACCCACCCAGGAATTCGATATCGTGTATTGACAGGGAATGCAATATAACAAATAGAAGCTTCGTGAATATATGAGCCCGCAGGCTCAATGAACTTTACCTTTGTGTAAACAGACGAACAAATGGTGGATTAATGTAACGAAAAACAATGTTAAGTTTGCCTTGTTATTTCTTCAGATTCCTTTAGTGTTTTTCTCTAGTTTGTATTTTATTCTATTGTTTCCCAAGTTTTAATATACGTGGGTTGGGTTGTAGTTGATTTTTTTATTGTAACACAAATAGATTTTGCCATCTCGAGACAAGACACGATATTTAGACAAAGACCTTTTTTTTTTTTGTTTCCGCTGGGAAATGCATTTACGCATACCGCCCGAGCCCGGGGGAGCCCGGACGGTTATGTGGGGCTCCTGGAAGAAGTTCCAGACTACCCACTAAAACCCAGCGCCGCCCTCTGTGCCTTTTGTGGGGCGCCACGGGATCGCTCTACGAGCACGCTACCGTGACGCCCCGGCGGATACCTCGGGTTCGGGGGCCCCCCGGCCCCCTTCCAACTGCTTGAACCCTCTTATGACGGGGCCAGGAGGCGAGCGTATCGCCCCCTTCTTCGTCCCCGCCTCGCTCTGCGGATCGGGTCCGCCAGGGCATCCTCCTCCCTGACCCTTTCCGCGGCCTCCTTCTGCGACATGACTATTTCGCAGAAGGAGACCATCGCCTCCCAGGACCCCCTGTCGCGGAGCATAGCCTCCACTATGCTCCGCAGCGAGAGGTCCCTTCCGACCACGCTCTCGAGGTCGTGCCTCTGCGACCCCCACACCACACACTCCCGGAGCGTGTGGCTTGCCGTGTCCACGGGTGCATCGCACTCGTGGCACTTGGGGGTCGCCTCCCGCCCAGCGATCTGATGCAGATACTTGCCGAAGCATCCGTGCCCGGTAAGTATCTGCACCAGCCTATACGTCAGCTGGCCCCTCCTCCTGAGCCAGTTGACCAGTTGGGGGCGGATCGCCTCCACCACCTCTCCTCCGTATGTGGGGGAAGCCAGCTGCTCCCCCCACCTCCGGACCACTTCCTCCTGGGCCCTCTTCCTCTCGCGCCGTACCGCCTCCCACTCCGGTACGACGCCCCTCGCCCTCTCGTCTACCCGGAACCGGTGGACGACGGCCAACACCTCCGCCTGCAGCTCCCAAGGCGGATCCCCCGCCAAGAGCGTGGCCGCCGCCCAGGACACCGTCCGGTACCCTCTGATGGCCCTCACCGAGATTACCCTCTGAGGCCTCCGAAGAAGCCTCTTATTCCCCTCGGTGAGAGCCTCTGCCCATATTGGGGCCCCGTACAGGGCCATACTCCGGATTACCCCGGAGTATAGCCGTCTGCACGAGGAGTTGGGCCCCCCCACATTGGGCAACAACCTGCCCAGGGCAGCGGCGGTGGAGATTAGTTTCGGGGCTAGACGGATGAAATGCGCCCCGAAACTCCACCGCCTGTCCAATATGAGGCCCAGATACTTCATCTGGGCCCCCACCCGCACCATCTCTCCCCGGACGGCGATACTCGCCCCCCGCGGAGGCCCTCGACGCGGCCCATGGAACAAGAGGGCCTCCGTCTTCTCCAGGGCGACCTCGAGACCTAACTGCCGGATCCTGATTTAGACAAAGACCTAGGCTATTATGTGTTGAGCTTTCCTCAGACAGCGTCATAAAAGAAGATCATCCGGTACCATATCAGGTTTATTGTATTAAGAGGCACTGTGAAAATCTTCAGATGTGCTATGAATGAATACATAGAGTTGGACTTGGTTCCTATAGATCTCACCACTTTTTAATGCTATTCCATTCTAAAACTTGGCCGTTCTTACAAGAATTATGATGACGGATCTATTTAGATAAATAAGGCAAGAAATCTGCCGTTCTGTTAATCCCACAGAACTGGGTGTGGTATATATTTAGTTTACGACTTAAATTCCGTCTAAGTCGAATCATTTCATTCCAGCACTTGCAAAAACATTTACCTAGAGGAAATTTATTTTTGGATTTGCGATATTTATTCGCCAAACTCTTTTACGTAAGCTGCACTTGTTTACCAATGTAACCGAAATTTCCTCCAGAAGCTCGGTAGGAATCATATCCTGTGGTAAATAAACGCGGTGTGTTTAAGTTAAGTGCGAGGCTAATTGATTTAAAAGTGGTTGGGTTAAAATTTAATAGCGAGTTTATGAAAATAGTTTTGGTAATTTGTGGAATATAAGTAGCTACTAGTTTAGGGCGTAGATAAATAATGAAATTCGTTTTTTTAACGTTCCGTTTTGACATTACTAAAACGCTAACTACGGCTTCACTCAAAGTTTAATAAGGGTAGGCTTAATGTGCTTTCGCTTATGTTATAGCTGCATAGTTTGTTTTTAATACTGAATAGATAACATACAGATTATATCTGCCTTCTTCGTTAAGGAATACTGATACAGTGTCAGTGTCACCTTCCAAGGTGAGGTGCACTTCACACTTGATGACTTTATTAGCTCAGTGGGTAGTGACCCTGCCTTTCGCACTGCGGATCCCGGGTTTCGAATCCTGGTAGGGATAATCTTTGTGTGAAGAGCACGAATGTTTGTACCCGAGTCATGCATGTTAAATATCTAAATAAGTAATTTATACTCAGTTCGCCCTCAGTCCATTGTACAGTACCCATAATACAAGCGTTGCTTAGTGTGGGACCGTATAGTCGGTGTGTTCGTCTGGCGATAAAAAAAACATTATGCTATTGATTTTCTTTCTTTAAAAGTACTATACTAACATTATTTTAATTCGGTGGGCAACAGAAAAATACTTCCATGTCGGTACTTACGCAATAGCAAGAATTCCTTTCACAGTTTTCAATCAGTAAACATATATCGTTCGTGTAAAATGACCTACAAGAGCAGTCTTATTTCTTGTGTCGAATAGAATACGGTAACCAGATACGAACGGATATTGCTGTGATATGTGGGTCGGGAGGCAAAAACTACAGCACCATGTATATAGCTGATTGACCGCGTTGTTCAATACATAATATACATCTGTGAGAAAAAAAGGACTCGCATACAAGGAAGTTAAGTATGCTTGAGTATATACTAGCTGCCCCGGCGAACTTCGTACCGCCTCAGAATCAAATGTGTGTTTTTCCCATGTTTTAATAGTTATTCTGCTATTCGGGACGGAGACAAATTAAAATAACTAAATAAAATAAAAAATCTAATCTTTAAATCTACCTTGTCTAACTAAATCAAATATAAAGTAATAAAAATAAAAAAATGTGGAAGAGACCGTTCTAAAAATTTGAGGGTTAATCAAAGGATTTATGGCAGTTAATTCAAAATGTTAGAAGTTCTTGTTTTAGAAGAAAGTGCATAAGGACCATTTGGCATAATATTTCCAACTGCCCATAACGACTGCGAAAGATGTTAAATCACTACCATCACCGGCTTTAAAACTCACATCGTGCCAATTATCACCGGCTTTAAAACTCACATCGTGCCAATGTGCCCAAGATACGCTTGCCTATTTAGTGCTAATAGCTTGTTTTTCTTTCATCATCATTAACCATAAGTATACGGAGGGTATGTATATACACCTAATGATGGTACAGTCCATCCTCGAAAGCCCTTCAGCTAAGATTAATTGGCACAGCCAAGGGCATCCCTCCGTTTCCATTTATGAAAAAAGGGCCAAATATTTTTCCACCTTCCATTGTGTGGTCAGTGCGAATTGTAATTTTAGGCGCCATTTGATGCCAAAGAGCTGTCGTTTTAGCATAGGTAATGGGTTTTTATTTTAATTATTTTATTTAGATTTGTGGACTTATTTGAAACTAACTAATCTTTTCCATTTACAATAACATAGTAGACCATTTTACGATCAAGCATGTAACTGCTTAAAAAAAAGAATATCTAAAATGATTTTACAAGTCTTCATTCCAGCATTGCCCAAAAATATGTTTTTCAGTTTACGAATAATCTCGCACTTTTTTTTATTTTTTTTTATTACATTATAGGCAAGTATTTGATCTCGATCTCACCTGATGGTAAGTGATGATGAGATCTACGATGGAGCATACTTGCCTAGGTAGGAAGGCGGCAGTAGATCGAGACGCTACATTCACTAGGCACATGCAGCGCAGCTGATCTGACCCGCCATCAATGAATGGCAACACCGAACATCATGCCGGAACACGGCTAGGCCGCTTGGCGACATGGCTTTGTTCATTGGGTGGTGACTAACCACGGCCGAAGCCTACCACCAGTAGAGTTGTCACCTAGTTGGCACCACCCAGGGTCACGTGTAGGGTATCTCGAGGGTATTTAATTCTTCTACGGACGAAGGTGACTCGACCCCGACTTGACATACTGGTCACAGTATGTTTTTTTTTTACTTATTTAATGTATTTATTTAATTAAAATTTACATTGTATGTATTTGAATTCGCTCAGTTATAATATAGGATGTTCAACATCACAAGATTGATACAACGGTGCTTTTATAAATCACAACTCATAAATCTATCCGGAAAAAATAGTCTTAAAGTCACGAATTATATTTAGATATTGTATTTTGGTCAGCGATAAATCACTCAGCGTGCCCGCAAGGTCGATTTCAATTGTATCATTATAAGAATCTAAAATCCTATCGTTATTAAAAAAATAAACACCGCAGCGTAGCATTCGCTTTTGTTATTGTTACAATAAAAGTTTGTTTGTGTTATCTACTCCATCGTGGTACTTATCTAATTAATTTTTTATTGGGTATTTTTCATGAAAATTCAGCGGCCGCTAGGCTTTTCAATTAAAACTAGCAAAATACGTTGTTGTATAATGCTATAGAACAAACATTGTTTTTGAGGGAAATTGGACTTGATGAAGCTATTCAGTATACTCGTACTATCTCATTTCAGTTGGTAGTGACCCTGCTTTCTGCGCTGAGGGTCCCGATTTCAAATTCTGGTAGGGACTATACTTTGTGTGATGAGCATGAATGTTTGTACCCGAGGCATGGTTGTAAATATAAGGATTATATACTGGGATGTCCCCCAGTCCAATGTATGGTACCCATAATAGAAACGTGCTTAGTGTGGGACCGAATTGTTGGTGTATTCGTAGGGCGATATTATAATTATTTTAATTTCAGCATCATAATCAATATTAAACATACAATTTAAAAGTACTTTGTATCAGTGACATGAAATTTTTTTTTTTTTATTTAATCCGCGAACGAAGTTGTGTGTAGAAACAAATCATTATTAAAATAGCACTAAGATCATAAAAAAAAACAATTAAACAAATCCGAGCGGAATCCCTCATCTTTGCAACTTTGAATAGTCGATAATCGAGTAGGTATCGAGAACTTTTCAATAATATTCCTGAGGAAGTTTCCAAGATGAACACTGAGACGACGTTTAAACTCTGGAGCTGAAATAAATTAAAGTGGAACTTAATACGAAATGAAACGGAATAAAACAGACGGGACCTAGAAAATGTTGTGCGAAAACGAACGATTGAGTATTAAGACGAATAAGACACATATTTGCTCGTGCAATCCTTGTTGATAACTCGCGAGACAGCATTTGCAAGTACAAGTGCTTGGTTTTATACTGGATACATTTTACCCATGGTATAAAAATATGCTACGCAAGGTATAATCTTCCGACGATGGCCCAATATTACTTCACTATCAGGGTAGGCATTCGTTGACATTTATAATAGAATTAACATCGCTCATTAGTCGAAGATCGCCGATGACGTACTCATTTGCCGCTCGCGTAGATTTCACGATAGAACACCTTTTTTTACATGGGGAAATGCGTTACGCATCCCCTCCACCCGGGGGTGGGGAGGCAAGAGGGGTATTTGGGACTCTCCGGCACCTCTAGCCGGTATACCCACTAAAACAACGATAGATCATACCTAGGTTAGCATATTTCCATACCATGACTCCATTCAGGAAGGCGAGGTTAACACAGCGTTATCCTATGTTTCTATAAACGCACACTAAGGCATCACTGACTGCGTGGCGACATGGCGTGCATTTTGTAGCCAAATCATGGTTTTTAATTACGACGAGTGTGGCGAAAATAACATTTTTTGTTGTGAATAGAACTTTAATTAAATTGCTGCGGTCAGCACAAAGCTTGGCCGTTACAATCTAGTTGGGGTGGAAACGTGCTGATATGGATCAGTAGTTAACAGTAAAATGAATTGAATACAGTACGAAACAATTTAATTTAATTATGTTATCATTTTGATATATTGATTTCTTATATTTACGCAAATACTACACATTGAAATAAAACTAATTTTACAGATTCTTTCGGTGTATACTATGTATTTGCCATTGTAATTTAAAAACATCCATATTCAATAGAGAAGATGTGTGGGTGCTACCACTGACTTGGGATCCAGTAATTAATATTATTAAATCCAAAACCAACCAACCATTGCAAGACCTCAAGACACCGTGAGCACGTTCTGCGTAGATCATACTGCAAGCAACAACTAAAAAGGAGTGTACTCGAGTTCAAATTATGATACTAGGACGTCAAACACCTCAGTTCTCCCGTGATCGTGGTTGCTGTAAAGCAGCCGAAACGGGTTCGTAAAAACACACGCGATAGAATCTATAAAATTAGTCTTATTTCAATTCATTCCTTATTTCATACTTCTTCCTAGTCTTTGCTCTGTTAACATTAAGGGTTGGCTTATACCACAGGGTAATGAGAAAGTATTTATGCTGTACATTTAGTCTAGTTTAATATAGTTTTTTTTATTTTTTTATTTGGCATCACCTTAGTTATTTTAACAGTGTCAAGTAATATAAATTATTTATGTTTTTGAGCATATGCACAGGCCCAAACGCTTGGCCCAAGTAAAATACCCCTCATCCCTCAATCAGTAAAGTGATGGATACTTTACTGAAAGATTTTTCATGGATTTTTTGTGAGAAACTGAAAAGCCAAGTTTCGTCACTCTGTTTCAATTACCTACACTTGTGCACTTTACCGAACCCATAATGGTTAATATTCCACTTATATCACTCATTATAACTTGCAGGACCACTAGTTTTAGAAATTAAAACATAACTGACGCCATGATTTTCAGTTTCCCGCCAAAAAACCCATCATTCTTCTTTCTTTCTTTCTTTCTTCTTCTTTCTAATATAGTTGATAATAATTGGACATAAATACATAGAGCGACCACCGTTTACCGTACGGTACTCAAGTAGCTGGGATATATCAGTGGCTCTAATATAATCTTTTTACGGAGCATTAATGTTACTTAAGCGCCTACTGTCCCGGTCACACTGAAGCTTATATAAATGAGAATGACAGTGACAGCATGCTTCCTCGGTGTCGTTACTCGTACATTAAGAGTTCCTGCTTACCTTACAGTTTTTTTTTCAGACTTCTGTCGATGGCTATAGATTGACCACAGCTATAGTAAACGTTTAATTTTGTTTCAGGATTATGGACCCCGACATCATGTTGGAGGACTTTGAGGAGCAGACAACTGCTCGCACCTCGTTCTACACCACTGCCTTCACGCCCAATGATTTGAGTCACCACGACAAGAATGTCACCAATAGCACCCTGGAACCTAACTTTTTTTATTTTTATAGTGTAAGTATCACATACTTTCTTCTACTTATTTCAACAACTTTCTTCTATCCTGTCATTTTTTCTCATCTTTTTCTGCTAATCCAGTTTAATTTGAATTTTTAAATATGTAGACCATTAGAAGCAATTAACCTATTAAAATATTTATTATTTTTAATACCATTTAAAAAAGTCAACAAAATGGTATTATTATAAAAATAACATGGTAACACAACAGCAATCCTTAATATAATGGAAGCAAATCAGGCTTCATATAAGTGTAATTATTTATAAAATACTTTAAAAGTTGCCAAAGGGCTGGTGCTCAAAGTGATAAAACAAAATATTTATAAAAAATTGAGCCTTGCCAGAGTACTGTGAATACACACCTTTAGTATTCCAATTCACTCAACAGATGTTAACGACTAGACTCGAGCCTGACTCAATGGAAAAAGGCCATTATGGAAAAAAATAACTACTAGACTCCGTTAATGGTTGAATAGTATTACGTTACGTTACGTTATGTAGTTGAAGCCAAATCTTTAATGCTAATAACCTTTCTCGCCCTTACACACCATATCAAATTGATGTTTCCCCCATAACGCTTCGTGCGTCATAGCCATCAATCTATTACCATCAATCTAAAAGGCCCTAGATTAGTTAATAGCTGTTCAAACAACCTCAGTTACTATTAACTGGCAGTTCATCGTCTTAGCCATATAATCGGGTTTGAGCGGGTTCTTCGAAGTTCGAATTAGGGTAGAAAACGAATTCAAAATATAGGTTTGTGAAGGGTTTCCACTTTGATGGCGAGGACTGTAATTTGTTGCGATTCGATGACATGGGTCAATGTTAAATGTTTTAAAATTAAACGCATGTTTTAAATGATAGTCTTTTTGGCATACTAATATGTGGATAACAGAACTTAATACATAACTTTGATGACTCTTGTTTAGTCAGAATAAGACGCTCGGCTTACTGCACTGTGTGGTTATAGAATATTTTTAGTTTTCTTCCAGACTATAGCACGATAATAACACAAGCAATGTTTAATTTGGGACCATACATCTGGTGTTTGTCTGGCTTCATATATATTTTCAAAAAATTACTTACCAGTACACGCTGGAGATGTTATCAAATCGTCTGCTATCAGAAATTTTGCACTCTTAGGTCAATTGATCAAGTCAAGATTTCAGTAAAAAAAATATATTACGGTGCTATATTATGTGTAGTAAGTATTACTTGTACTGATCACATGATATCCATTAATCCTGTGAAAGGTTTTACCCTGGTAATGGATATTTGGGAGCCAACGTCATCGGTCATGGAGAGGCTGTCCCTGATAAGGTTATCAGTACCGACCACGCTCCGGCTTTTAACACGGTAGTGTTCGACAACATAATGATTTTGATAAATAATGCGAAAAGGCGATATTGAATGTTTTATCTTTACAAGGTTCAATGGCTAGTGTTTAACATGGAAATTTATTATCTGTGACACATTCAATAACACTAAATTCTTCGTGTCTTTAATTGAAATATTTTTGTTAAAAGGCAATCGTGGGACATTATTTTCGATATAGAATTCAGAAGTTTTGTCTATTTGTCCGTCACTCTATCGATTCTCTGCGTCTCTGTTTGCGCATCACGGGAAAACTACTAAACGGATTTTGATGAAACTTGCCATGGTTATAGCTCATAGCCCGGGTAAACGTATAGAATAGCATTTATCTCAGCAGATCTCGGATAGGATTCTGCGGGATGACAAAAAAACCGTATCTCAAAATTTACTTAGTGGTTTTAGTCAAATTTGTGATTCATACCGTAACCTGGGTAAAAATTTAGTGTATGCTTTGCATACTATTGCGAAGACGATTTGATGCATTAAATTTTGATGCCAAGTAATTTACGGGTTCCCACGGGATAGTCGACTAAATTCCTAGCATACAAAACCGCAGTCGCACATCGCAGTATATATGGAATGTAATTCTTCATAGTAATATGTCTGGAGTGTATAATTATATAAAAACACTTGTATATACGAACTACATCTATACATATAAATAAAATTGGAGTGTCTGTTTTTAATATTAAAATAACCGCTTTTTACTAAGTGCAATTGGATGTATACATGTTACCTATACCGAAACAACATTTTTTACAATTTTTGTCTGTCTGTCTGTCTGTCCGTCTGTCTGTCTGTCTGTCTGTTTGTTCCGGGTAATCTCTGAAATGTCTGGACCGATTTTTGACGGGACTTTCACTGGCAGATAGCTGATGTAACAAGGAGTAACTTAGGCTACTTTTATTTTAGAAAAAAATATGATCTCACGAAAAAAATTTAAAACCAATGTTGCAGCGCAGCGCCTGCTTAAGTTTGATAGCAACAACCTGCAATGCGTCCCGCGGGCTCAGAATGGGCGAGCAGGCTGTTGTCAACGGTTGTCTTTGTTAAATACCACGTGGACGAAGTCGCGGGCAACAGCTAGTACTTAATATATTTGCATATGGTTTTACTATTTCGTTGCCTTGGGTCAAATTAAGTGACAGTATCACACGCTTTAAATTAGGCATTTTAAAAGAAATAAGAAATGTATATACTTACCTAAATGACTCATGGCTCTATGCATTTGCATAAGTTCTCCATAAATTTTGATAAGGTGTATATAAAACGGCATTTATTATTGAACATTTTATCTTTACAAGGCTACACGTATTGTATATATACTCGTATATCGTACCTTTTCCTGAATAAAAGAATATAGGTTTATTTAAAGATTGCAGTTAATTTTACCGATGGTGAACATTTCCAAAGATAATTGAATATTTATGTCTCGAGCGAGGCAGTAGCTGGCAATATGACGTTCTTGAGAAACACAGTATCTTCGGAACAATCCTTTTATGTAACGTTGCGGCAATATAAACGTCTTCCGTCTCGCTCACATCATAGGTTTTATAAATGAGAATGACAGTGAAGGCATGATTCTTGATGCCTGATGCTCGTTGCGACTAAATTAGGAGTTTCTGCTTAACCTAAAGAACACGACATGACATCCTATTCTTCAGAATATGCTGCGTATAATTGTCTGGCTGGATTAAAAATGTACATAAACATTATCACGCCTGTCTTCCCTGTAGGGGTAAATGAAAAGCTACATTTAAGGAAAATACGAGAATAAACAAAACCTATCTGGGGTATCGGTGTTGACATTTACTTAAACGTGATTGTGCAGAGAATCCATTTTATTGTTGTTTAAATAAACTTTTTGTCCTGTTGTATTTGGAAGAGGGGCCAAGATGACCCCGTCGATAAGGGCGCATTAAACAGTTAAACCGCTTCTTTGTTTAGGATCGCAGTGTTGGTTTAAAAAAAAAACTATAAAAATTAATAATACTTATCTACAAAAATAAGACTCGCATCATTTTTAAATGCTTTTAAAATATTGATTTCTTATATTTACGCAAATACTACACATTGAAATAAAAGTAATTTTACAGATTGTATTGCGTGTATTTTATGTTTTTACGTTCCCAACGTTTCGGCTGCTTTACAGCAACCCTGCTCACGGGAGGACCATGGTCATGGCCCCGGTCATGGACCAATAAAGTCGGGAACGTAAAAACATATTATGCACACGATACATTTTTTAAAATTAGTTTTATTTCAATGCTTTTAAAAAGTTCACTAGGGCCTCGGTAAATACTAATGAAGTCGCCCAATGTTGCAGTGAGGCTGCACGTATTTGAATTGGGTGCTGCCGTGATAATATAGCTAGTCTAAAACTGTTAAGTTAACGATAAGTACATTACTTGTAGCAGTGGATAGCAGTGATAGCCAAGTTGGTAGAACGCTTGCCTCGGTAACGAGGATCAAAGGTTCAAATCCGCTCGCACCTCTCGGATTCCTGGATTTCATGTGCAAATCTCATTTTCAACTACGATTATCCCTTGCTAAACGGTGAAGGAAAAGATCGTGAGGAAACCTGCATGTCTGAGAGAACCCCTCTAAAAATGTGTGAAGTCCGCCAACCCGCACTGGGCCAGCGTGATGGACTAGGGCCTAATCCCCCTCGCATTGAGGGGAGGACCGTGCCCAGCTGTGGGACATTAAAAAGGGCTGGTATTATTATTATTTTATACATTCCTTGTTTCCAGACCATCCAATTCACGGTGATGTGGGTGTTGTTCGTGGCGATAGTGGTTCTCAACGCGTCCGTGATCGCAGCTCTGTTGTGCACCAACGCCCGCAAGAGCCGGATGAACTTCTTCATAATGCAGCTTGCTGTCGCAGGTAAGGTGATACTAACAACTTATCTAAGTAGGTACTCATCGAGCTCTTTATTATTATATACTAGCTGCGCCGCGCGGTGTTACCCGCGATTAAAAAGTATAAAAAATTAAAACAAATCTATACCACGGGAACCATACAGAATACCGGGATAAAAAGTAACCTATATGCCATTCCAGACTATAATATATCTCTGTGCCAAATTTCATCCTGATAAATCAGTCTTTCTTCTTGAACAACTTTGTGACGTAGTTGACGGTCTTCATTTCGTAGGTCATCTCATGAGTGATCTTTTGCAAGTTTTGGTGTCCTTGAAATTCCTTCCACCATAGCGCGTCATGGCGCTCAATGGTAATGCTTCCTCATCGCCACACGTAACCAAAATAAGTACGGACTTATTTGAAAAGTATGTCACTCATCAATTTTGAGTATTCATTATACGAACTTGTTCTACGTACTCAAAAACATACTTACGCCTCGCGTATATGACTGAGCTTCAACTACTTTTAAAACTACTATTTATAGTTTACAAACAACTCGTTTCAACCAATAAATTTCAAAAAGTTTCCTTTTTAGAGCTACCCTTAAGGGTTCAGATTAACCAATCCATAAACCCTTAATTAACCCCGTAACTTCATTTAAATTATGTTCTGACCTTTAGAAACTATGGTTGCAATCAAACACGGACAAGGGTCATGTAAGCTGCCATTGCCCCTTCTAAGTAGTATTGATGTTGCCGAGGGCAACCAAATCGTTGATTCCACTTTATTAAGTTAGTAGGTACGTTAAGTGTTTGTACTTGTTTGTATTTGTTTAGTAGAAACTGAGAACGATCAATAGCGAGTCAGTTATATTAAGCAACATAGGACTTCGTCTTCTTCTTTCTTTAAGAAATGAAATGCGATGAAATAAAATGGATATGAATATGGCCTCACCCGCAACTTAGCGGGTATTTTGCCAGTGTCAAGTAATGATTAGCAATATTAAATTCAATAAATACACATTATAAATAAAATAATGGATGTGACATGAAGATATGAAAATGTTGTATTTCAGCAACATAGGTCACAAAATGAAATACTAGCAAAGACAGCTGCCAAAGTCAGCCTAGCCGTTCCTACATTGTTCTCACAAACCAATTTTTATTTTTTTCTAGGTATGTTACCGGATATTTCTAGTATTCGTATTGATTTCGACTAATATTTTCTTAAGCATTAGTTCGTCAAGTTCGTAATTTGAAAACCTTTGCACTGACGGGGAGATAATGGACTTTTGCAAGCAGATTTCGAACAATTAAGGCTGCTTTTGCCAGCTAGTGCGACGAAAAATAAAAAACTCACTAACGAAACCTTGCGCAGTTGACAGGAGGTGAAAAATAAGTCTCTTCATAAGCCTTCGAGCATGATAATCCAGGTCCATACACAATTGAATGCAAGTAGGTATTCTTAAGTAATTTACTTAAGACGATTTGGTCGGGCACCGTCTCTAAATAAAATAAAATATTTTTAGCTTTTTTGTGCTTTAAGGTTATATCGGATTTTAGGACGTATTATTAATATAATTATGTGCTTACAACTCGAAGACGCCTAAACGGCTTCTAATCCGATTGTTACTGATTTACATGATATAAATTATTGTTAATTATTAGTGTGATATAGTCAACTCAAATTCCGCATGAGTGGATTCGAAGACCAGTTAACATCTATCACCACCCTACGTTTTTTTTGTTATTGATTTATTAAATCAGAACAGTTGCCAATTCCCCATATTCCAAATTGCTCGTTCGTTAGTGCAATTGACAAAAACTGCACAAACGTTGTTTATGTGGTGTAGTATGGATTTATTCGAGTTGATAATTGAAAAGCACCCGCACGATCGCCCGTGCCGATCGGTGCACTTAAAATTAGACAATCCAGAAAAATATTATTCTCAGATAAAGTATACGTACTTATTTCAGGTGCATATAGAAGCACGCGCAAATTAATATATGACCTACGTTTAGCTTTTCATATCAGTAAAAATAACTTGTATGCAATGTTTATTTTTGTATAATATATATTTTTTTACATAGATTTGGGTCGTTTCTGGGTGAAGTTGCACTGCTGAAGTACGTCATTTAACTTACAAGATATAAACTTACTGTACGCCAAGTTAGAGATTATTCGTAAGCTACCCGTATACTTTATAGTCTACCTTATTTAGAAAGTGTATCGAGACTTGAAAGTTTCAAATACCGTCCGCTAAGCCCTTCAATTCTCCACACAACATTTCTAAATACGGTAGACTATAAAGTATACAGTTAGCTCGCACTTGGTATGTAGGTAATTACTTTTATAAGTTATCTAATAATATTCATCAAAATATTTCGATATATATGTACATTTTACCAAGTTTTCAGCAATTTATAACATCGTACAGATGAAAATTCTTTTATAAAGTTTTTGAGGAACACCTGAATGTAACATTCTTTGTTGATATAAGTTTAGTATTTTTAACGTACTTCAAAAAGGAGGAGGTTCTCTTTTTTTATTATATGAATTTGCTTTGTTTTCTTTACATAGCAAACGATTATTTACACTAAATGTTCCTACCTATTAAGTTCGAGGTTTCAGTTTGAATTTCTTCAATCTGAAAATTGTTCATGCTAAAGAAAAAAGTATTTTTTTGACCATTATTTCAAGGTTATAAACCGGTAGCAAGTTTAATGCTTACCTTCTTCATTATAGAAGATTCTTATTTATTTATTTTCTCAATAATGCTTGATCTTTAACATTAAATACTTTATTCTTTAACACAATATGTACCAAGAAAATAGCAATATAAAGTTAACAGAATTTTTAGTTATTGAATTAATGAAATCCCTAAACTGACTTAACAAAACTGAGGGAAATTATGAATTTCGGAGTCTGTTAAAATAGCAATATGTATAGTCTTTACCCTACGACTTAATATATAATTAAGGATGATGCAGAGTGATTAAGGATGTTCGACAAATAGGGCGGGTCCCAAAAAATGTGATTCAACGGCCATAAATTAAAGGGAGGAGGGTTAATCGCAGCTAAAATCGGAGCTCACCCTCGTTTTTAGGTAATCTCCACCGGAAATTAAGCCACTAATCCAACAGGGAACATGTGTTTTTTACCTTTTTATTTTTGTTTTCGCCATATTGCTTCTGAGAAGCACAGCTTTAGAGGGTATGAATCAATAACATTTATAGATTGTATTCAGTAAACATTAGTGTCTACCTCAGGTGTATTTTGGAATCTATAGGGGTTGTAGTTAGGTTGAATTTAGAAACAATATTTTTTTAAATAAAAAAAATACAAATACTAGGTAGGCATGCACTTGTATTAGGTACTAGGCATAATGAAATACCAACATACAATTATCAAATAGACTGTATTAAATAAAAAAAATACACGATTAAATTGCGCTGCCATGATGCATGGTCAGCACAGATAAGAACAATAAAAAAGGTAGAAAATACACAAATGTCATTGTGACATTTATATGTGCGTTCAGTATCGCACAACTTATACTACGTAGACATTGACGTTATATCGTTTGAAATGGAAAATTCAATTCAACAACCCTATTGGCATAGTTGGTAGTGATTCTTCTTTCTGTACTTCAGGAAAATCTCGTTGACTTCAGGTGAATGGATTGCCAATCCATTCACTTGAGCCCGTAGCACAATCATTTATCTTAGTTGCTATCACGATATTAGTGCAAACCCGGTGCAGCTAGACTCCAGCACTTGACTAAAATTTAAAAGTATGATAGCTTTACAATTTATCGTAGTTAGTTATTTATGTATTGGTTTCTCACATTTACACGAATACTACATATTGAAATGAAACTAATTTTACAGACTGTATCGCTTTAATTTTATGTTTTTTACGTTCCTCACGTTTCGGCTGCTTTACAGCAACCATGGTCGCGAAAGGACTTCGGTGTTATATGTCCTAGTGTCATAGTTTGAACTAGGGTACTCTCATATTTAGTTATTGTTTGCATTTCGATCTAAGCAAAAAGTGCTCACAGTGTCTTAAGGTCTTGCGATGGTGTGCTTGGTTTTGGATTTAATTATATTATATACTGGAGCCCATGTCAGTGATAGCACCCAAAAAAATAATCGCGTTAAAATCCGTATAATTAGATTTATTTCGATAGTTATTTAATTTCAATTGTGTAGTAAAAAAGAATTACCTTACTAGCAAAAATAAGTGGAAATATGTACGACAATTTTAAGTAAAACACAAATCCTAATAAATCAACAAGTTAAAATGTATGACGCAAGAACTTATCTTAACATTCGCGGATTTTTCTATTTGCGCGTTACTAGTCGCGGCTTGACAGCGTAGATTTATGTGCCATAGACAAGCTAGAGACGTGGCTAAGGCGTGTTTGTGCCAACACTAACAGATGCACTCAATTACGGAAAGTGGAAACTAGTGGACAATTGGGTTAAAAGTTGTAAGTGGAAATTATAGACGATACGCAAGTAAGATATCTGAAAGTTGGAGTAGGTAGTTGAATTCAGTTTTTTATTTGTAGTATTATAGCAGACAGTAATATAGTATTTGAATTTATGAATGTCAGTCTGGAAATATGTCTTTTACGCAGTTATTGCTTTCCTTTACTGACACCATTAGCCAAACAGGGATGTTTCTGTATGTACCTACCCATATGGAGACTAAAAGAAACTAGATTTCCATTAGAAAACTTGAACCCTCCAAATATTTTACGCAGAAGTACTTAGTCAATTATTTTCGGATCAAAGATTCGCCGTACATTTAAATATTATGTTTCCTATTAAAAGTCCCTAACTTCTTATGCGGAAGCTTACAATAAGCTGCTCTTAAATTTACCCCAAACACCATTTCAAATAAATTATAACTTCTATGAATTCGGAATAAATTTCACAGATTGTAAATTCGGATTTTTTAACGCAAGTAAATAACTTACCGTCATGACCGTTTTATTACATACAATGGAACCAATCTTTTACACCCAAGTGAATAAATCTCATCAATGTTTCATTTTAAAACATAGCTATTGTGCTGCCAACGAAAATCATCGACGCGTTTATTATCAAAGTCTTAGAGTCTGGAATGGAATGAAATTAGATTATCTCAGAAGCAATAGTATTTTTGTTACATAGTAAACTTTACAAACACGCTCATTTGTTTAGATACATGTTCGTTACTTCATTTTTATAACAAACACGGCTTCATGCGAGGTTGGGAGCTAGAAATAGACGAACGCGGAAACTGTAGATACTGTCGGAGAGATGACGGGCGTTTCTCGAAAATGATATATTTGATGGATGTCTGATCGTTGAGAGGGTTATATATTGAATCAGTTCGGAATGTTCCGTGGCACACTTGTTCCTATACGATGTAGCCTCGTGTAAGTATCGCGATATTTGCCAAATACAAGTCAAAACAACAGTTTGTTTTCTGGCTATATTGTTAATTGAATTGATCGCCGTTTTCCTTGTCCATTCTTTTGTTTTAAGCTTATCGAAGAAAAAAGAAATGATCAAAGTATGTTTACTTTGAATCCGTCCGAAGAGGACATGAAATACCTAAGTAAAATTGATTTAAATTGTGAACAAAAGTTTATTCTTATAAAGACGATGTACGGCTCAAGGATTCTAGAAAAATACAGAAAAAAATGTACACTCATATGCAATTGAAGACTGCTTGGTCTAGTGATTTCAGTATATGCCAGGGTACAAATACTATAAGGTAGGTATTTTTCAGAAAATTTACTTTTAAAATTTTCCCTTGTCTGCAAACTTATTAATTTTATTGAAAAGACCGACAGATACCTACCATTTCTTCTTTAACGGATTGATTAGTGCAGTTGGTAGTGACCCTGCTTTCTGTGCTGAGGGTCCCGGGTTCGAATCCTAGTAGGGACAAACTTTGTGTGACGAGCACTAATGTTTGTACCCGAGTCATGGATATTCAATATCTATTTATTTTATCTTATACTTTACCAGGCGTACATGAAAATCCATATTAAGGAAATTCATTATCAAAAAAGTGGATAATCCCGCTATCTTTATCTATCCTTGCCAACACAATCGCCAAAAATAACCTCATATATGACAAACTAAAAAAGAACTTAAAAAATGCACCATTTCCACCCCCATTTGCTGGGTCAATGAAACTCCGTGTGTTACATTATAAGCGGATTATGGGTCACCCACGCCTCCTATATTTTTCTATAACCTTTATCACGGAACCCAAACACGTGCTGATGCATTCCCGTCCCCTCGTTCCGCGCCGAGGAGTGAGTGCAAACACTGATAAGAACCACCGAAGGAAACCATTATTTGTTTTCTTTACCAAACATAATATTCTGAAGTTGTTTTTCTCTGTTTAAATTACAGATATGCATTAACCTTTTGAAGTTTTGTTTGGAAGGTCTTTAAGGTTGGTGCGGAATTTACGCTTGTTTACGCGCTAAATCTTAAGAGACGGGAAAATGGTAGAGCGGTTGTAAAAGGTTTGAAAATTGCGTAATCATGTGTGTGCGTTAGATCGTTATTTCTTGAAAAACGCCTTGATGATTTTTGTGTTCGTACTACAAATTCTGTATTAAGACACTGTTTAAAATTATGATAATACCTACAATGGGAACTCTTTTAGGCCAAGAGAAAATGGATTTTTGCCAATACTTTCTTTGCCCTAATATGATACTTTGCATTTACATAAATATAACCGAAATGTTACGGAGTAGTTCATGTAATTAAATATTTAATTATTAATATAATTTATTTATTTAGCATACTGACTACAACAATACATAAAAGGCGTAAGATTAACGTCAATCCGATGACAAAATACAGCGCAATTATACAAAGTAGAAGTATGCATAACATTATTGAATAATCTGATATAATGGCGGGTGCGATCCTGTACATGTTCACAGATTGCAGACTTCTTGGAGCGCCGGTGTTTCACATCAGTGATGATTCTTTTACCCGGGTTTTATTGATATTTTAGTTTGCCCTGTGTTAGAAAACCCAAATTCACAATCAGTTTGTATATCCCTGCATCTTGTAGAGGAATGTGACACTTGACAGATGAAATAAACGCGATAAAAACCTTTTTTTTTTTAAAGATTAATGTCATTCTCGTTTCTTTGAAAGCAATAAATATATCCATATACATAGTTCAAGTTTTAGTTTTTGTCAGGCTTCTCCTGTACGTTCTTACTCTTGGACGTGCATCACGTATCCACTGGATGAGTAGTAACGAAAATGGCAAACTGATTTATATTCTGTGGCCGGGCGTGGAAACACTTTTGATCCCAGGAAACGCCCTTCCATTTCCCGGAAATAGTGAAAAAAAAGAAAACACATATGCAAACGATGTTGTGGGGCATGTATCTTTTGGTGTAAGAGTATCCTGTTTGATGGCATGTCTAGTAGTTTGAACGTAGGCTACTGCACCAAGTGATTGTAGGTTCAATGAATTATATTTTCGTAATAGGCTCAGAGTTTCAGTGGGATCTCTGTATATAGATAATATATACGAATAAGAGTTATATGGCATCGCTTGAGAACGGCTGGATCGATAAGGCATTTTTTTTTCAGATGTACCTACTAGCTCAAATAAGTTTTATGGGAATGAATAATTTTAAAAGTTGTATTTGGACAAGATAACGTGTGTCAAGTCAGCTAGTAATAAATATAATATAAAAGCGTTGCTTATTATATAATAATAATATTAATATCGCCAAACGGACATACCAACTATACGGTCCCATACGGAAAGCAACGCAAATGGGTAACGTACAATGGACTGGGGGCGAACCGAATATATAATACTTATATAGATATTAAACATCCATGACTTGGGTACAAACATTCGTGCTCATCAGACAAAGTTTGTCCCTACCAGTCCGAACACGGGACCCTAGGTTCAGAAAGCAGAGCCAATACCAACTTTGCTAATCAGTTCAACATTTGGGACATTTATTTAGTTTTTAAATATTACAAGACTAAGTGTTACCATATCTTTTCAGATCTCTTCGTTGGACTAATCTACGTGTTCCCGGATATAGTGCAGAAGATTACGATAGCTTGGCTCGCTGGCGAATTTATGTGCAAGACTGTGAAATTCTTACAGGTGAGTTTTAGAGAGAAATAATTTAATCTTTTTTTTTAGTAGGTGTTTTTAAAATTAAAAAAAAAAATGACAACAAACGATGTATCAAAAAAAAAAATAACTCGTATCGATCGTATACTTGATGCGTTCGTCTGGCGATATTTATTTATTTAGATACCTCACAAATTCCTTAATATTATACACAAAGTTTTAATAGAATAAACAAATGTAACAGACGGTGCATTCATTGTCTAAATTTTTAAACTTCAGCCAGACTTGTTTAATAACGTTTCCCACTCTTAGGGACGAAATAAATTTCCACCAACACCGTCCACAGGTGTAAGGGACAGCTTTAGATGGGTTTACTTTAGCTGGTTAACTTTTTGCAGAACTTGTACGGAGCGATAAAGGGGTTCGTTGTCACTCGTTGGTCCTATAAAAAGTACTCAGTTTCGCTTTTGACGCGGAGAAGCTTTAACACAAGCTTAGCCCCCGTATTTATAGATGTTCTATAACTTTATTAACGACATATGTACTGCGCAGTACTATACGACGTTTGGTAATGTTATAGAACACCTACGAACTTCGGGGCTAAAGGTTTTACAACCTCAAAGGTGTAGTTCATTGATGGTTATGTTGTGAAACTCGAAGAGTTATTTTGATTTAGCTGTACCTTTCACAGTCTACGGTTTGCAGTTGGTAGTGGCTGCTTTCTGTAATGATGGTCCTGGGTTCGAATTCCAGTAGGGGTAAATATTGTGTGCTGACATGAATGTTTGTATCAGAGTCATGGATGTGTAATATTTACAGAATGATTCAGTATATACTAAGCCTTGAACCTATGCTTCTTTAGGGTATTTGTAATCCTTACAATGTAGTCAGAATTTCGATATGACAATTAAAAAAAAATGTTGCCAATAAAATGACAGTCGTGATTTTTGGTGAATATTTTTCTACAAACAATTATTACAAATTCGTTAAATAGGCGCAGGTTCAAGCCTGAGTTCAATTAACGGTACGGTACAAGAATAATTCTTACTTTAGGACCGTACAGTTCGGTGACTTGGGTGTGTTCGACTCGCGATTTTATATATTTTTTTTCTTTTCAATTTCAGGCAGTGGTGATGTACGCGTCAACATACGTGCTCGTAGCATTGAGCATAGACCGATGCGATGCCATCACCAATCCCATGAACTTCTCTGGAAGCTGTAAGTATCTACATTCATGCTTAGACGAATAAATTATACAGACGAAGTGTCACGAACGTACACGAATACGCGAAATCGTGAAAGGATGCTATTCGCTAGAACTACACGAATTAGCTTGGCTTTTTGGGGTTCAATATATTGTTTAAAAAGAATTTCGGAAAAGTTCAAGTCCATTGCAGTGCATTTATTGCTCTGTTGAGGTCGCGCTCCGATCCGGTTGTAGAGTTAGGCCCCCGCAGGCCTAAACGAAATAAATGATATGACTTTGACTTTGCTCGCGACACTAATAATATTATTTCTTCGACAGTATTCATGGTCATAGTTAACATCTTTTTCGATCATAGGGACCTTCTAATACTGGTATTAAACGGCTCAACGGTCCATCAAAGGCGGAGGCAGGTGGTAGATTGTTTATTAAATAATATCAAAACACCCACTTACATTAATAGTCATATAATTATGAATGTACCCAACAGTATAAATCTCACACAACGCCTTTATATTATATATTAAAATTATAAGTACCAGCCCTCCGCCTATTAACTTGAGGCCTAAGAAAATACAAAAGCGGGTATAATAAAATCTTTATATGGTTATTAAAACATAGTATTCGCTTTATATAATTCAATTTGCCGCTCTGAATGGCAGGTGGGACAGGTGGGTTAAGTTAGGGTGAAAGAGTTGAGTTTTAAAGGTACTTAAATAGTCACCGCTTAAGATTCTCCCGGTCGATATATATACCTGTATGATTCTTTGAAATTCTACTGAAAATCTATTAAAGAACTTTACTTTGTGATCTAAAAGGTTTAATGTCTTTAAGACTGGGCCATAAGTCCAGGCTGATTGGTCTGAGTTTAAATCATTTTTTTATATACTTCAGGGAACCGTGCGAGGGCGTTAGTGGTGTCAGCGTGGCTGATCAGCATATTCTTCTCCGTTCCACTCCTCATCTTGTACGAAGTCAAGGAGGTTCAAGGCAAGTAAAATACATAAGTACATACTTTTTGGGACATTTCAATCAATAGTTACCCAAAATGTATCTTTATTATGTTGTAATCAACATCTAAATTAGGATATAATTGCTATATTTTTATGTACCTACCAATTTTCTTGTTGCGTATCAGTAGTGGTATTCTGTAACTGCAATCTCATGTCTTACGCGAGAGTCCGAATGTGAATTGTAAATACAAATTGTACATTTTACTCCAGGATTCACGCGTGAGACATGACTGAATCTCGCGTGATTCCGAGCGGGAAATGTAAACTTAGTATTGATATTTTACAATTCACTTTTGGACTCTCGTGTGAGATATGAGATTGTCGTTACAGAATAGCACTACTGCTCACAAATATAGAAGTGAGAATTGATAACACTGTTAGGATGAGCCAGATACTGAATATATGTACTTGAGGATCTTATGGGTGCTTGTTGCAATTATGGAATCCTGAAAACACTTACGCAATATGTTCGGTTCTGTATTCGTAATTTTCCGGAACTTTGGTCACGAACTTAATTGTATCTCTATCTATCTATATATAAATAAACTGTATTCACTCCTACAAATTTCAGTTAGGCTAATAATTATGCACATTAATAACGTAGACTATAACATAAATATTTACAAACTAACCCCCGAATTTATAGACGTTTTCTAATTTTATCAAACGTCACTTAATACTGTGCACAAGAGTTTTGCTTTGCGTCTATAAATTATGGGGTAAAGATTGAAAGAAAATTACATTATTATACAACATATTTTTGGGGTCGAGTCACATTCGTGGGGTCGAGTCACCTTCGTCCGTAGGAGACTTAAGTACCCTCGAGATACCCTACACGTGACCCTGGGTGGTGCCAACCAGGTGACAACTCTACTGGTGGTAGGCTTCGGCCGTGGCTAGTCACCACCCGCTGAACAAAGCCATGTCGCCAAGCGGCCTAGCCGTGTTCCGGCATGATGTTCGGTGTTGCCATTCATGGATGGCGGGTCAGATCAGTTGCGCTGCATGTGCCTAGCGAATGTAGCGTCTCGATCTACTGCCGCCTTCCTACCTAGGCAAGTATGCTCCATCGTAGATCTCATCGTTACTTACCATCAGGTGAGATCGAGATCAAATACTTGCCTATAATGTAAAAAAAAAAAAAAACAAAACAAATATATATTAAAAATACAAGAGAAGAGCTTACCGACTTCATAATTTCAAAAAGTGTAAAAAAATTGCCTGTGCGGTAGCGTACCCTATCTACATTGACCTCCCATTCATGGAATCAACTCTGAACTGGGGCACTTTTCTTTTTAAGAGTCGCCCGAATTACATCCTTAATCGGGTATTGAAAGGAAAAAATTGGCCTAATTATAAATGGTGACCCACTTCCGATATCGGTTTTACATGGTCAAATGAATTGACTTTTAACTTATCAAAAATGTTTTTATATTTTGTGTTTGGTTTGGGTTATATTATTTACTTCAAGATTTTGCCTCCAGCCTTTGCTAGAAGAAAAAGAAAACAAAGGCTAGTCACAAACGTGAATCATAAATTATGATTATAGTAAATGAGAACGGCTTGAAAAAACTTACTCAAGTTTCTCCTTTCAGGCGAACTCCAATGCTGGATAGAACTGGGCAACCCACAGCGATGGCAAATCTGGATGACTCTCATCTCCATCATGATCTTCGTGCTACCGGCGCTGGCCATAGCGGCATGCTACGCAGTCATCGTTCTAACCATCTGGACGAAAAGCAAAGCCGTGGTCATGAGTCCGGCCATTAACTCAAGAAGAACTAAGACAATGAGAAATGGTGAGTCCTTAAATAAATCTGAATTAATAAAAACAGAATAACATTTAGTCAGATAGATAGAATTTTAAATGACTATTTAACTGTACCCATAATAAAAGCGTTGCTTATTTTAGAACCGTACAATAGGAGTGTTCCTCTCGCAATATTTAATAAAAACACAGCCGACATTCAAAGAAGAAGACAAAAAAGAAATGCACCATTAAAACTAATGGCATCGTTTAATTTCAAACGGGATTGTGACACGAACCAGATACGGCTGGCTCACTAATGTCTCCTTCAAATAGATTCCTCAGAATTGGAATTAAATCCACAGTTATATTCAGCTCTGGGGCCGCATAGAGTTTTATTATTGTAGGACGGACTTATTTAAGACGCGGCATCTCAAGGTAATAGACATGCCAACCTGAGCCAGTGAGACTCAGAGTGAGTGAGTGAGAAAGCTGATTTAAACGAACAAGCAATGTGTGTGTGGGTTAACATAACTAGAAGTGGGTTCACATGAACGGGGAAAATGGTTTACGGGCCAATATGGACCCTGTACAGCAATTGATAGTTGATAGTGATAAAGTCTGAATTGAAATTTGATAGTATATTCATCTATACATATAAATAAAATTGGAGTGTCTGTTTGTAATATTAAAATAACCGCTTTTTACTAAGTGCATTTGGATTTATACACGTTACCTATACCGAAACAACATTTTTTACAATTTTTGTCTGTTTGTCTGTCTGTCTGTCTGTCCGTCCGTCTGTCTGTCTGTCTGTCTGTCTGTCTGTCTGTCTGTCTGTCTGTCTGTCTGTCTGTTTGTTCCGGGTAATCTCTGAAATGGCTGGACCGATTTTGACGGGACTTTCACTGGCAGATAGCTGATGTAACAAGGAGTAACTTAGGCTACTTTTATTTTAGAAAAAAAAAATGGATCTCTCGAAAAAAAAATCAAACCAATGTTGCAGCGCTGCGCCTGATTAAAGTTTGATAGCTACAATCTGCAATGCGTCCCGCGGGATCAGAATGCGAGCAGGCTGTTGCCAACGGCTGAGTCTTTGTTAAATACCACGCGGACGATGTCGCGGGCAACAGCTAGTAGAAAATATAGCATTAAAAATGGTGATACCTTAGCGGAAAAGGGAAGATCTTTCAGCCAGACGAGTAGTATGCCTGGCGGCGATGCCGCGATGCCCCAACGGTTATGGTCGGGATCTTGTATATATGTTACGTGTTCCGAAAACTCTCATAGCGCGTTTCAGAATTGAATAGAGAATTGTCGATTGTTCTGCAAGTCGTTTGTAGCGCCATTTGTGTAGCTTGTGGCGCGGTTGAAGAAGTCACTACAATAGAAATTAGAGTAGGTAAGTGATAGACCGTAGTGATAGTATGACCAAGTGAACGTGGCCATTTTTATTTTCATTTGCCAGCCAACCAGTAAATAACTCTCGTGTAAGTTGCTAATAGTATACATCACAGGTGAGGTAGAGATTGGAGGCCATGACTTATCGCGAGCCTTATTGAAATGTTAAAGAGGGGTATTAGCGAAATGTTGTATGTTAAAAAGTATGTGGCTAAATGTGTCAAATTAAGGAGGCAATATTAATTGTCTCTATTACTGAGAAAAGTAATTACCCACAAACCTTCCGTTTAATATTCGGCAGCGATCAACTAAGATTCATTTTGATTTATTTCTTTCAGGTCAGGTGGAGAGTGACCCTGACTCTCGGCGCGCGAGTTCCAGGGGACTTATACCGAGGGCCAAGATCAAAAGTGTCAAGATGACTTTTGTTATAGTATTTGGTGAGTAGGGCATTCCGAACGGGTGGTAGTATCTTAGCATATAATTTTGTGACATTTTTGACGATTCATAAGTTAAGATAGTTTCATGCGCTTTGTCTATAGATGAATTCATGATCCTAGAAATACGATAATATAATATTCCCTATACTAACAATGCTATCTCTAGGTATAAAACAAAGTCGTGCTAGTTACACCATTTATAACTCAAGAACGGATAGGTACATTTCTATGTTCTTTGATTTTTAATGTCTCCGCCCCGAATAGCAGAACAACTATTAAAACATGGGAAAAATTTAGATTTTCTCATACCTGAACCTTTCGATCCTGAGTAGGTACGAAGTTTGCCAGAACAGCTTGTACTATATAAAAGTAATTTTAAGTTTTTTTTTCAGTGTTCGTGCTCTGCTGGTCGCCATACATAGTATTCGATTTACTCCAAGTGTATAACTACATACCGCCGACACAAAGCAACTTGGCTATGGCCACTCTCATTCAGAGTTTAGCCCCACTGAACTCCGCTGCAAACCCATTGATTTGCTGCATGTTTTCACCACACATCTACACCAGCCTTAGGTAAGTGTCTTGAGTATCTTGTAAAAACTATCGTGAAACTGAATCTTATTCTTTATCGGTCATTGACTAGACGTTATAAAAATCAGGGAATTGATTGTACTATTTAGTATACATTACTTGAAATATATCAACTTAGTAAAAATAGTAAAATATTTTACACAAGTTTTGTTTCACCTTATGTACCGGTTAGTATTTGAAACACCTAGCGACATCTATGTTTGCTTACTTGAAACAATTCGCTTTGATGGGTTCGTGAGTTTTTCGAGTTATTTTGTGAGAATTTAGATAAACATTAATACTCACAATATGATATATTGGGTGCATACATTAACTGACGGTCATTATACTCAAAAACAGGTACATAATCGCTTCATTTCACACTAACAAACCTTGTTACTTTATTTTATACAATGACACATACGAACCCATTTGTAACACACACATAATCACATTTTCAGACGCGTAGCATCGTACAAGTGGGTATAACGATGTAATAATTGCAGGCGGGTACCGCCATACAAGTGGCTGTGGTGTGGCCGCCGTCTCAAGCGCCACAACCGTGGCACGCTCAGATCGAGATCTGACTCAACAGCGAACTCGGACCTACTTAGTTCAACGCACACAAGGAGATCTCATTCTGTAGCTACGGTAATAAGTCTGTTCTTTTTAAAGATATGTGCACTATTGAACAGTATAATATTATAGTAGATCTAATAAAGCATTGGGGAGAGTTCCACTTTGGGCGCCATTAGTAAATGAAGTAATAAAAAAGAGTCGTATGATAGTTAGGTATCCTTATAAATATTAATAGAGAACCAGCTGCATATGATACTTTCGGCAAAAGATTTCTGAAATAGAAATATACTTCTGAAATAAAAATCCACCCTTAATTGAAAAGCATTATCGAAATAATTAATTTTAGGTATTTTTTTTTTAATATTTCAGATCCTGAACCGCACTCGAAGCAATAGTGTCTCCCGTCCCTCAATCGACCCGCGGCGCACGCAGTTGCTTGTACTGGTGTCGGCGCGCGACTGACGGCGCGTGGACGCGGCGCACGAGCCGGCGCGAGACGTCATGCTCTAGCGCCGTCTCACTGCGCACGCGCATATTAACGCCGTGCTCTACCTGTACAGAAACAATTAAGGGGGAAGCGCAAGGTCAGGGCGCGAAATTCAAAATGTCAATGGTTTTTATTTTTTTACGAAAAAGTTGAACATCTTTACGATGTAATTTAGTGTTTTGCGATATTAGCATTCTGCATTGAATGTGTCGATGTATTAAGTTTGCTTAAAAAAATACCTAAAGCGATACAACACCATAAAGTTAGTAAAAGTGTTTTTAAAAAACTAAATTACATCGTAAAGATGTAATTGATAGAACTAGGCGATACTTGGCGGAAATCCATTGTTAACCTATGGGGAAAGAGGACCCACCACTGACCCTCGGCTTGTCAACCTCTTCGATTATAAACCAAACAAGTTTGATCGATAATAAAAGAAGCCAACAACACCCGAACTCCTCTAAGATGTTAATCGAGAAACTATCTATCACGAGTGACGGGACCTCAAATAAAATGCAATTCTCCGCGACACTAAGCGAATCTATAAAGTATTCGACACGTGTTGTATCGTAAAGATGTCCAAATTTTTCGTAAAAAAATAAAAACCAATACGATTTTGAATTTCGCGCCCTGACCTGAGCTTCCACCTTAAGTATAGTATATAGAGCCCGCCTTTTTTTGTTTTCGCTGGGAAATGCATTTACGCATACCACCCAAGCCCCGGGGAGCTTGAGCGGTCCGACTCCAGCCTACCCACTAAAACCCAGCGCCGCCCTCTCTGCTTATCGTGGGGCGCCACGGAATCGCTCTACGAGCACACTACCGTGACTATAGTATACAGAGACCGCCTGCACTGAGGTACAGTTAACCCCACGGTCTTCATCCGGCTAATATAATTTCTAGTCATTTCAGGAATAATTCATGACGGCATTTAATTAAATATTTTTATATCAATATACTTAGCTATTTATTTTGTTTATGATTATAATTAATTTACTTATTTATATTTACTGTGTCACAACACTTCTTAGAAAACTCAGTATTGATCAATGTCGAGCTCTTATCGAATAACTTAGCGGTAATATAGGTCATAAAATAATGTGACGCTACATCGAATAAGTAATTATGTTATAATTAAAAAGAAAAACGAATAACAACTTTTACACAAAAGCCTGTACAAACCAAAATACAAAGGAACACTAGGACGCTAGTATTTTATAGATGTTAAATTTTACTGAATAAGTAAATAAAAACGCAGTACGAATCGAAAAACTTTGGTAAGAAATTATAAATAAAAAAGAAATGTAAGTCAGTATAAGAACTTTTTATTACTCGTTGTAAGATAACAAATAATTAAATAAACAATTCTATACAAATGTAAAGAACTGAAAATATACTATTTATGTCGTAAAAATTTAAATTAAGGTATTAGTACCCGTTTAAATAATTTTAAAATTGTAAAAATATTTATTATTATGCGAATAAATGTAAATTGTAGAGAGGCTTATCAAATGGACTAGTTTTGTGTACAATTATTTTTGTACTGTGAGTAATAGATTGTATAAGTTTTGTCTAAATATATTTAGAGAAGCTATTAAACGTCGTTTCAGTGACTATATGTTTCATTTCATGCCTAACCATACCTACAGGTTCAAAAGAATAAAGTATTAAAATAGCTATGCAACTGCTAATTTTGAACCAACCTTATTATTTAGCAGGTAAGTACTATAATACAAAAGCTCGTACATTCTAGCACTACTAGATAAGATTAATGTTTTTCAGTACATTTCCGTTCCACCTTTTAATGTAATGAACTCTTGTAATTAAACAACAAAATAACTTTTACACTTTATTTATGTTTCTTTGAATGTTTAATTGTAAGGGAAGTTAAGGAAGCTTTATTATTTGCGAGATAATTGAATTTAAATTGCAAACTTAGTTACTAAGTACTTAATTAGAAAATGGTAATGAATATCTTTACAGGGCAAAGCAAGTTATCACTAAATTAAATCTTGCCATCGTGCGAAATAAATAATCCGGTGAAATTTAGAAGGCTTTACACAATTTAAAACTCTCTGCCCATTAGAGCATTTAGCGCATTGAGAAGTACTTGGACTAATATAATAATGAAATCAGATGAAATTATGCAGTATAGTAGCGATGTTTTGTTTGATCATCGTAGAGACACCTTACCTTGTAACATCAATATAAACATCAGTTTTTTTTTAAGTCCTTTTCCTTTTCTGCTACAAAATTAGGATGAACAGGTATCTTTTAAGCGAGCATGCTCCATCGTCGATCGCGTTGTCACACCATCAGTTGAGACTGCGCTCAAATAAATAATAAAAACTTTATAAATGCTGAATATTAAAAATAAAACCCGGGCAAACGCATGTCGTCACTATCAGTCACGATCAGGCGGATATTTTGCAACTATATCGGCTCCTAGTTTTGCAACGGAGCCCTAAAAAAGGTACAGGTTGTTCCACAAATTATTATATTTGCCTAGTTTTCTAAGTGTGTAGTCACTTATTGATTTCTTATATTTACGCGAATACTACACATTTAAATAAAACTAATTTTACGGAGTTTATCGCGTTTATTTTTTGTTTTTTACGTTCAACCACCTCAGTCCTCCCGTGACCATGGTTGCTTTAAAGCAGCCGAAACGTCGGGAACGTAAAAAACAAAAAATAAACGCCATGAAATCCGTAAAATTAGTTTTATTTAAATGTGTAGTCACTGTTAGCATCTGAATGTAGTAGATCACTTCATTAGCTTTCAAGATTTGTAATGTTCTGATCTCTTCATATAAAGTTTGTATTACGCGTCAGTGTACATGTGCCCTTCCAACATTGAGTATATTAAAAACCCCGAGTGCGTCCGATCCCACCCACCTCACGTAACGACTATTAATATTTATAAAATGACTCGGTTATCCTGCAGACTATCCTGCATCCGCTACTTGCAAGACATCTAGAAACAATATAGAGCATGATACATTTGGACATAGTAATTTACGCTTGTACGTAATATTTAATTTTTATCTTGTGAGTATTTATCAATGGAACTTGTTTCTAGTATTTTTTTTACTAATTAATTCCAGAAAAATACGTGGGTATGCGTGTACACTTGTGCATAATAAAACGTGTCTAAACACACATACTAAGGAATACCCTGCACACTAGCATGTAATGTTTATAACCAATACTCATAAGGACAGGGTTTAACTAGGGAAGTCCATGCTAATTTGTTTAAGCCCTTCATTTGGGGTTGGACAAATTATAAATAGTGGAATTCGTTTAAAGTTGAATGCAAGCCAAGATAACATTCATGTTAGAGGCTGTGTCACAAATAAGAGCAACAACTGGTTTGACAGAAATTGTGTCGGTTTATCGGCACATTGTGAAAAGGCTCTTATGTTATTTGATCATAAGTATTTATGTTAAACGTTTAAATTCATCACCGCACTCCAAGCAGTCGTTTCTAGATGAAAGCAAATTGCCATCTTAAGTGATGCTGGCTCTTTAGAAATACTTTAGCATATTAAATTTTCTTTGCAATTTACTTTGACGTTATGGCATTATCTTGTCTTATCTCCAGACGTCCATTACTTTTCAAGTAGAATTATCAAATCTTTAGCGTTAACAATCATAAATCACGTTCAAATAAATCACACTGTAGGAATTGGTTTTGTGCTCTGAAAATAGTGAGTCAAACACAAGTAAGTATTATACTTTCTTTTTTAATCAGAAATGGATCAGGGATTTTCAAATCCTGTATTGTTAATCGCGTTTCAAGATCGTCATTTTCCTAGATAATTCTAGTATTTGATTAAATCTCTAAGCAGCTTTTATATAATAACACTTATAATTTGATACTATAATATTTTCATGTTAAACAAAAAATATTGTTATTGGACAATAATCTATGAAACTGCTCTATATAATTTTCTCTATGGTTTTCTCTCTCTTCTCTATGGCGGCTGCTTGACAATGTGTGGTCTAAAAAAGTGTTCTGTACATTTAAATAAAATTATGATTGTTTAACTATAAAGAAGTATAATTTAACACCCCAGGGCCCAGAAGGTATATATTTAACAGTCATGTAATTTTAATCACTATTAACGATGTAATTATTTGACATAATTTTCACTATAATAATATAACTAAAGCGGGCTGTTATTAGTTAAATGTAGAAAGCTACTATGCAATAAATTAGTAAACTTTTCATAAGTTCGGTAACCCGGCGGATTTACACTGATTTGGGTTTTCGACGACTTTTTTGACCGGAATGTATGTCGTAAGGATATGTTAAAAGGGCCCCGTAACCAACAGGTACTGGGTTCACCACAGTGGCCGTTATATTATTGCCGCATGATCACTCTCAGCTCAAAGTTTAGCTTGGTTCGAGGCTAGCAGTAAAAGGTTGATCTCTCATGAAGAACTTTTATAACTGTATCCAGTATACTTAGTTCTTTATTATGGAATAAATTTTATAGCGTAGCATAAAATATTTTTATACGTCAGTTTAGGATTCTAATCCGTGCTTTAAATTGTGTGCTCAAGTCTAGACTACGGTCATCTAAAGGCTCGCGTATCAACATCATATTAGTGCTAATAGTTATCAAAAATAAACAAACTTATTTCACATTGAATATATTTTTGAGTTTATAATATGAAACTTCAACTGTTTGTACATTCAAGATATTTAAACGAAAATTGTGCTATTATATTCATATCCAAAACATTTGTTTTTAAGATACTTATCTGTGTGCCTGTGTATTACAGCATCACGGTAAGATTACTAGACCAATTAAAATACAACGGAACCGGCCCAGGAATAAAACTGGTTTCCCCCTATATCCCCTTTGTAATTCTAGTCCAAGCATAGAAAAACGAACTAAAAAATCTGGATAATAAAATAAAACCGTAAAACCTGTTGGCGGCGTTCAGCGATCAAATTGATTGGGACTCAAGGTCGGGCAAGGTCCCGCGCGATCCTCTTTGAGATAAACCGCGGTGTAAACTCTCGTATACGAGGCTTCAACATCAATGTCGTAAAGTAAGTATTTGCGGGTAGTGTGAAAAAGAAACGAGAAAAGTTGATATAAGGTCCTGATCAGAATTGTGTTTGAAAATCGAATACCTATTGATCCGCTTGGTGGGCGGTTTAAGGCGCATTTACATTGGATCAGTAACTTTCGGCAAGTCAGTGATTGATACTGGTATCATGTTAATCGTTTTACGTCAGCAGAGCACGGAGTCAATTTTCGTGGTCAGTAAGCTCCCCAAGCTCCATTTTCCCCAGCGCTAGTGATATCTACTAATCGCGTGTGTGTGTGTTGTTATTGGGAAGTCATGCATGTGTGTGTAAGCACGACTAACTGACGAAGGAGGTCAGTCCCTGACATCAGTTACTGACTCAATGTAAATCTGCTTTTACATTCGTTTATTTACCAATATTTTCTACACAGGAAATAGAGGTACACTACAATGTACCCATCATTTCGCCAATGGTATTAAGTCTCCATGAAAGAGGGGGAGGCTTTTTGTTATAATACCGGGCATACTCCAGCTCAATATAAGGGAGTTCAGGCCATAGGCCACCAAACTGGCCCAGTGCGTGCTGGCGAACTTCTCACGGCTTTGAAGTTTCCTCACGATTTTTGCCTTCACCGTACTTGCTGTAAGTCAAATCATTATTGAAATCCCAGAGGTACTAGACGGGACTAACTCTATTAAATAATAAAATACTTGAAATAGTTTCTAACAACAGTTTTATAAGCCGATTCCTTCTATTTATTAGCTTTGGAAATACGCCAATTGTCTTAGATTTCATTTCCCTTAGCGTTAGTTTTAATTTGAAATCTACAAATGGTTTTATAAATCTCTTGCATTTAAAATCCAATTCTGAATGCTCAATAAATATCATTAGATACGATCATTGAATACGACTTGATTCCTTTCAAGTTTGAATATAGAGTCCTCTCTATATTCAAACGCTGAGAACACACTTATAGACCAAAAAATGAGTAATAAAATATTAACAAATAAATTATGAGTAACAAATAAATGACTAATTACTACTACTTACTTATTTTTGTGAATATAAAAATAAATTGACTATATAAAATATATGGGTACACGGTGCGGTCATTTAAAAATGAGGGTCTTTATATAAATTACGCCAATTTTATAAGACATTTAAAAAATTACACCTGTACGGAGCGCACGGTCAAACGCTACTGGTTAGCCGTGGCACCACGGAACATTCAAATTTAGTTTCCGTTTTTTTTTTTCGGCACCATATTGCGTTTCGATGAGTGACTGTGTCCTATTAGAGTTAGTCGATAAATTTCCTTTTTATCTGGTTTCTGTAGTCAAATATTCCTAGTTTGACGTGTAGTTCCGCCATGTCCGTTTTCCAGCCACCTTACTCATTATCAATCATAGCCTATTAACATTACAAAGCTGAAATTCGACAGAAATAATAATATCTACTATTGTAATTTATAATTTGATCTACTTAGGTAACAACTATAAGGGTTCATTGCTGAAATGGCTATGGAGCCCTTCTTTGTCAGTGATCGGCTGCACACTTGGCTGGTTTTATTTTTCTCTGGGGCGCTGTTGTTACCAAATTCTTTATCCTGAAATGATTTTCTTTTGGTATTATGATCATTTGTTTTATGAAACTTTGTACCTATCTGTCGCGTGAGGTTTTTATTTTTAAATGAGCTGACCCAACAGACGTCCTGCCAAAATAATTGACATTTTAAATGTATGTTTTTTTTTTTATTTTAGCAGAATTATTATTAAAATAAGGGAAAAAAATCACGAAAAAAATAATGATCAAGATAATTAACTTTCTCATATATTTGGTTCAAGGCGGTAGGAAGTTCGCCAGGACAACTAGTAAAGTATATGACGTGACGATAAAACTATGACGTGTTAAACTTAAGTAGACAAGAAGCAAACTGTTATGAGATTATGACATCAGTTGGTAAAAATACTCAGAGTCATCTTCAAAGAATATTTCGCGTATTTCCGACATCATTGCTATTAATGAGTTAACAAAATTATGCCAACGACAGCCCTATAGGTTTTCTATTCGCGCACTTGGATACATCCCAAATGCCCGCGATTCGTCGAGGGATCGATTCGTTAAGTTTTGCAATAAAAACAGTTTTTGTGTGTAAATTTCTTTGTTATTGTTTTTTTATGAGGCTCTCCGTTGTTAGTTTAAATACTAGCTTTCAGTCGCGGACCCGTACATGTTCACTTCAAGGATAAAATGTAGCACATGTGTAATTAAATACTACCATCTTCCGACTGTAAAAGGTTCGACTCCCGTCTTGGTAAATTTCGCAAATGATCATTTCGCTTGCCACCGGCTGGGTCTTACTGGGATAGTTCCCAGTCCATTGAATCAATAAGTGTTGCTAAGTTTGGGATCATACAACTGGTGTGTTCGGCTGGCGATATTTATTTAGCTATCTCCAAAATGAATGAACCCATTTCAACGCAATTTTCTTGCTTAATAACTGGGTTTGATACGGACCAGTACTGCACCTTTTATTGCGTTCTGCTTTATAAATCTAATACCGAGATTTTAAGGCTATCATTTTAAGTTACTTATCATCTGAAATGCAATTAGTCTTCGTGGTCCTCTCAATATAAGGAAAAATATAACACCCATTTCATTTCAGTCTATCAACAAGAGGGTAAAAGAGACCTTTTCAGCTATTTATGGTATAATTTAAAATAAGAGATTTGTTGATGACCCGTCTCTTACATAAAGGGCTTTAATGATGTTAATCATGGCATGTACATTAACTGTGCCGCGGTTTTGATGTCGGTTGCAATTTGGCGTGTCGTTCCTATTTGTATGAATTAAGCCTGTTTTTACACATTCAAGTCCATTTACAGGAGCATTAAAAACAATTATAAAAAAAAATGTTATTTGGATTAAATATTTGTACCAATTAAAGTGGTAAGGTTTTTCTTATTTACTACCCGGTATCCGCTATATCTTCTCGCTGTCTTTGAAAAGCTTAAACGCAACTTAACATTGGAAGCAGAATCCAACTTTTTAAATCTTTATTTTTAAAACGTACTCAAAAGATATACACTGAAATTTATTGAAAGTTATAATGTATTTTAGACACACAGTTATAATATATATTAAAAAAATAACTTCATTACTTAGCTGTCTTAATTTTTTTTCAGGCAATACTCATATCAATGTATAAGTAACATGTCGTTACTTACGTAGTAAAATTATACATTAACATACCATTGAGCTATGTTTCATTAAAAGTAACGATTCAAATAGTTTTTTTTGTATTTTAACGCGTAAAAAATGGTGCAAATCTTTTTGATTGGATAATAAATCATTATTTAGAATGGTTAGTTTGTTAAAGTCTATATTTTACTAAGTCGTTGTTCCATGTTCACTCAAACATCGTCATACCTTACCTTTAGTGAGTGGGATGAGTGACTATACACGGGTGGGGTAACAGGACGGAGGGGAGGGGTGAGTCACTGTTCTTTAAGAGTTTTTCTCTGTAACAGCGACGTGAAGACGGGCTCCTGATGTTTTAACGGACAGTTTGTGAGGGTCAATGAACCGATCGACTTGTTATGATAAAGTTTGAAGACTGAAGAATATTCAGGATCTTGTTCTATAGTACGACACAGTTGGGAAAGTAATCAAACAGTAGGTAATATGCACACTTTGAAAATAAATATTATGTTTGTTTTAATATTATCACGTTATCTTGCAATGGAGTAGTTTGGAGCTAATTTCTGTGCCTTTTTTCAGACATTTTTTTTACGAGGGGCGATAAGTGTGTACAACTACTGAGTATATGTGCATACTTATGCAAAATAAAATCATGTTACGTACCAATACTAGAGGAATCTACATACAATCACTAGTTTTATGGGCATAATATTAAAATAAAATAAACAATCCCAGCCCGTATTAATATCCCACTCCTCGGCATCGCCCTCCCATCAATGAGAGGGGGATTAGGGCATAGTCAACCTCGCTGGCCCAGTGCGGACTAACGGACTTCACACGTCTTTAGAGGCGTTCGTTCAGACATGCAGTTTTCCTCACGATGTTTTGCATCACCGTTTAGCAAGTGATAATTATGAGATGCGAGCTGGGGTTTAAACCTGCAATCCTTGCTACCGAGTCAAGCGTTCTACCTACATGGCTATCACTACTCATTTATAATATTATTTAAATTAAAAACATTAGGTTATCGTATTAATCCTAATCATAAATATGGAATGCTTGTGTCAATTTTGACTATACTTCTGCTTTCCGGTTTCCTGTTTATATTATCGATATGATTCATGAGTTATACAGGCGTTGTGCTATTGTATAGTCGTGGCATATTAGGTGTTATGGGTCATTGTCCTGATTGATAATATAATATCGCCAGACGAACACACTAACTATACGGTCCCATACTAAGCAGCACTTGTATTATGGGTACCGTACAATGGACTGGGGACGAGCTCAGTATACAAAACATTTATAGATATTAAACTACCCTGACCCAGGTACAAACTTTCATGCTCATCACACAAAGCTTGTCCCTCCCGGGATTTGAACCCGAGACCCTCGGCACGGAAAGCAGGGTCACTACCAACTGCGCTAATCAGGTCGTCAAATCTATGTCGTTATACGTTTTTTCTAAACTATACGTTTTGTCTTTAGCACGCTAAAGATTTGTTAAGTTTCCAAATAGTATTTTAAGAGACATCTGCTTATCAACTATCAAGGATCTGACAACCCACTAACCCGCATCAGACAAGAGTGTGGGTTTCAACAACTAATGCAATATTTTCTCCTTATTCATATTCAAGTTTTCTGCTCCAGGGAGTAGATACACAAGAAAAACATGCTGAGTACATACCTAAGTTTTGCCAAACTTTAGGCGGTTCTATTCTCAATAGACTCATAGCAAAGTGTACAAATATCAAAATCAATACACTATAATAATATGTATGTCACAGCAGTCGACATTTATACATGCGAAGTCGAAACACTCGTGCGGGTATTGTTATAAATCAGCTTGAATATATATGTGTGTAATAAAATGAAATAATATGTATTAGAAATAGTAGGTAATTGCTTCAAAAAAATTGAGTTGCTCTTTCTTTATAAATCTTGTAAGCTCATTTAATATCAAAGCAGTCAATGCAAGTACAATGGCACTTAACTTACAAATTGTCATTTCTATTATTTTTTCTTAACCCTACAACCGGATCGGAGCGACCTCAACTGAGAAGATCCGGCAAGAAATTCAACGGGCTGGTCTTTTTTTTACAAAATTATTTGATTTATTTATTATTTGATTTGGTGGTAGGCTTCGGCTAGTCGGCTAGTCACCACCCACTGAACAAAGCCATGTCGCCAAGCGGCCTAGCCGTGTTCCGGCATGATGTTCGGTGTTGCCATTCATGGATGGCGGGTCAGATCAGTTGCGCTGCATGTGCCTAGTGAATGTAGCGTCTCTATCTACTGCCGCCTTCCTACCTAGGCAAGTTTGCTCCATCGTAGATCTCATCGTCACTTACCATCAGGTGAGATCGAGATCAAATACTTGCCTATAATGTAATAAAAAAAAACTCCTATTTTTCGCCTTCTATTTTCGCAGTGTGTTGCTTGACTTAATTGACACTATATATTTTAAAAGTAAGTCCCATATAGGTCTAGTCTCGTTATCAAAATAGAGATATCTAGAGAGCATAGGTTTTACTCTTCTCACACATTGTAAGACTATTGTAATGCGGAATGCAGATTTATGTAGATTTAGCTGGTACCTAATCAATAACAGTTTAGAGACAGTCCAATCAAACGCATGTATTCCAAACCAAACAGGGATGCCAACAAGAAATTATACAAACTCCTAATCTTAACTATTGTGTTGCCAACACCAATCTGATTAATAAAACTGAAACCCCAGAGGGTTGTCAGAGATATTCCAAATTATGCAGTGGAACAGTTTTACAGCATATTGGGCAGTTTTATGGAATATTACCTTTTAGAATAGTCATTGATAAGTAATTTAAACTCTTATTGGCTGACTCAGTAATTTCATCGTGAACCCGTATTATTTTCACAGTTGAATGGCAAAACTAATACCAACTTTTATAACGGCGCATTATTATTTTTTCCTTGGGTATCTGAAATCTAATTTAATTTCGAATGAGTTGCAAGACGTATATGCAATTTGTCTAGCTGTCTATTAGTGGTGTCTGCCATATTTTTTTTCTGCTAGGTTCTAGTCTATGATTTTTTGTTATTTTAAGTGCGTCTACAATATTAGTGTTACGCCACCGAAGAAAAGGTCGCGACTATCTTTGTACACCTGCAAGCTATAATTGTAACCTGTCATTCCACATTGAATCTTTCAAGTATTTAAGTAGTAAGTTCGTATGTACATACGATATTGATACTGGATGGACTTTAAGTATATTGGAATAATATCTGGCTGATCAATTAGTTTATTAAATAACGGAAAAAAATGGCTGCTATTTCAATATATTTAATTCCTAACACTAAGAATGATATGGAATGTTGTTAATGTTGGAAAACCCTATTATTTGTCGCGTTGTTTATTGTTCGTTATCATGAGGAAGTCCCGTTTTATACATTATATTGTATATCAAGTGTTGAGGGATCGCTGGTTGTTTCATTAGTATCGCGATTCGCATCGAGTAACCGTTGTTACCCTATAATATGGAAAATCTCATCGTTTTCGTATTTTGTGCTACACTCTGTAAGTTAATATCCTTCATACATGTTTGCTTTCCTAAATTAGCATGGTTATTATGAGTTCATCTTGTGGTGTTTCCGATAGTATGACAATTTTGTTAGCTAAGAATATTTTTTTATGAACATTATTTTAATGTTCTCTGTATTGTATATGTAATAAACAAAAATACGGTTAAACACCGCTTGTACCATTAACCATAATAAAGATAAAGCTTGTCTTTTTTTACAGTATTTTTTTTTAAATTGCTAATTTATATCACGCGAGTTAATTGCATCTTTATCTTATCTTTCTATTTACAGTAGTGTCTGTAATAAGAACTGAAACAAAGGAATATCGCAAAGATTACATCTACAATTGGCGCACAGATGCATTTTACAAACTCCATATCGAGTCTCTCTCCAAAAGTGAGAGAGAAAAGGTGTGCGAGAGTGAGGGAGCAAAACTAATGTCACCGATGTCGTATGAGGAGTTAACCCAATTCCACGCCAAGTTGAACCAATACCAGTTCCCGTATACGGAGGAAGATGGCGATTATCAACATCGTGACGTACCTGAAGTACGGTCGATCTTTGATCGTGAGTATCAGTGTTTAATTTAGTTTAAGTTAGCCAATAGTAATTTAGTTTCAGTAGAAAGCCAGTAGTCATTTAATTTCAGTAGAAAGCCAATAGTAATTTAGTTTCAGTAGGAAGCCAATAGTAATTGACTGTCAGTAGATAGCCAATAATAGTCATTTAGTTCCACTAGAAAGCCAATAGTCACGTGGTCGGTCCAACAAGATGAATACAAAATGTCCCTTCGAATCTCTCCGAAATGCCATAAACCGATTTACGTGAAGTTGTCTGTAATTCTTTTATTGCATTGTTTTATAATGTTTGTTTCACGATTACGTACTACGTGTGAATAGATTTAAGAAATCATTTAAAATGACAAAAATACAGACGATTAAACATTCCCATGAGATAAAACGAAAAGTAAGTAATGACGTCACCGCCATAGGAAAGCGTAATAGTGGTAACCTATTCCCTCCCCAACCCTTCTTCTTTTACCATACTTTAATAGCAAATATCTTTGAAATTATGTGTTATATATACAAACACCCTACATCTGCTGCTCTGTGTTTCCAAGGGCACGTAGCCACTGAAATTCTACCAACTTCGAGAATATTTTCAATCAATCTAGCGAACGCTACAAGCAAATGGTCTAATTATTAGCAGCGTATATAGGCATATTTTCAGGGATTAAAATCATGACGCCATTTATTTTAATGAATTTCAGCGGAACTAGAAGCAAAAGATGTGCTTGAGATGACTTGCCAGGTGGCGACGCAGGACGGATACGTTAAGACTACTGCTGTGTATCGAGACCAGCCCTTTATTTGCAAAGTTGAGGCAAGGGAAGTTCCCTACGATCATCAATGCAGAATACACGCTAAAGGTTGGTACTTACCTAATCAAATTGGTGCTAGAAGTACCTTTTGGTAACATTTGTTTTTCTTTTTTTTCTTTCATTTCTTTTTTTTACAGGTTATAAGTTCTACCCGTCAGTAGGCAGCTGCTACAAGGTCTCGTTGGATAAGCAAACTTGGGATAATGCAGCCGCTCAGTGCCAGGGGGAAGGCGCCCACCTCGCAATCATCAACTCTGAGCAAGAAGCACTTATTCTGAAGAATATAACGAATTTGCAAATAAGATCACAAGCGTACGTCCATATTGGTTTCAAAGTGCTAAAAGACACTGAACCTCGAGTGTTTAAAACTATTTTCAGTAAGTATTTTTTTGGTTTAAGATGGTTCGACGATTTGGTAACCATTGCTGGTAGGCAATACATGACCACAACAAACCCAAAAGCCTAGTTGTAAGGGGAATGCCTTTGCCCTTTGTGAGCAATGGTGCTTAGTCCCAATGTAATATAGGGGAACGGTTAAAAGAACTTTACTTGCTTCCGAGTCATTTAACTACTTAAATATGTCTGGCCACCTGTTGTGAAATTACAGGGTCGTTTTTTGCGTGATCGTACTCATAGAAAGCTCCTGTTTTCTTCCAGGTCTGAGTAGATTGGTCTTTCCCAAAGTCTGCTACCATTAGAATGTCATGTCAAGTCATGCCATTCAATTATTTTGAGTCAATTTCTTTAGCATGAGGCCGTTGCAATAAATTTCGTCTTTCAGTTGCTCGTGGTCGAGTTGATTCTTGCAGGCTTCAATAATATATGACGATTGTTTTGTTCTCAGATCAAACGCTAGAAGAAGCTGGTTTCAGCGTGTGGGCCAGGGGCGAACCCAGCAACCTTAATCACGCAGAATTTTGTGGCTCGTTGCATACCGGTGAGGCGAAGCTCAACGATATTGGATGTCATAGGCACCACTTCATTTGCGAGAAGGAAGTGATTTGCCAATGTACACCTTAACTCGAATAGTGTAGTTTGTCTAATCGTTTGATTTCAAATGAGATATGTAAGCGTTGTTTAAGTTTCATATTACGTATAATACCTAAGTATTATGTCTATAAAATATTGTTTGATGCATTTTTAATGTATTTCTTTAATTATGTAAGTTAATATACAACTATGTTTATGCTAACTTGTTGTGTTTATCGTTCTTATCTAATATTAGTTAGTACCTATTTGGTATAGACCTTTGTTGTTTAAAAAAAATATTTAAACTAATGAATTGAATATGTTAGTAACATTTTTTCAGCAAATATTTCAGTAGATATTGTAGAGAATCATCAAAACCATATTGATACAACCTCAAAATATGACATGAATAAAACAAATATTCAAGATTGGTCTGCCCAAATAACGTTGCAAAGTCGACGGAACGTAACAACATATTGATTTCCACAAAATATGAAAATGAATCACTTCACTTGGGACGTATGAAAAGGTTTCACGTAACAGCAAGGTATCTCCCATGATTGAATACCGGCCAGTTTAAGACGAAAACATCGTTACAGCGAACTATTTATTTGACTTTTGCAACAGGTTGTGGACATATTTTTGAGTCATTGTTCAATACTCACTAAGACTGAATTTTGGGAAGCAAAAATTATGGGTAGCCAAAACAAACCAGCCATAATCCTTAGGTATATTGAGCTTAAGCTGAGATATTAATCTAAAGTATATTTAACAAATTATATTAAACCACCTCGATATAAAGCAACGTCTTCGAAAATACAAAACCACAGCTATCTCAAGCACACTGGACCATTGAAAGGGACGATATTGGACGATCGCGATGTGGACGGAAAATTGTCAGTTTCATTTCATAGTATTGAAGATCATGTCTGCGACCGCACAAAAAGGATATATCTACGAATGTTTTGCTGCAGCAAATATCTGCTGTTGAAATAGCGTATATACGATGACACTTGCCTATATGTGTGCGGAAGGTTATTGGCTAAACGAATAAAACAAAAGTTTTTTTTTAATTCGGATCAGTATTCACTAGAACATTGTGTGATGGTATTTATTTGAAACTGGACTTAAAACAACGAAGGGTGTTATACATTGTATGCGTTCTCCATTTCTATCTGTGTGTTTGTATTGTCGTCTTTAGAAGCTCATGAACTGATTTCGAAACAGTTTTCATTTTTGATAGTCGTATCGGTAAGTTCATTCTTAGCTGTTTCATAGATCACGCTCCAATCTGGTTGTAGATTTGATAAGATGATAATTTGCTATCGTCCCAGTAGGCCTATAGAAAATAAATAAATTTACATTCACACAGGTACCCTTTCTGTCTTTTTCAAGATAGATTGAATGGAAAAAAATTTCGACCTCAGATGATTTGACTTTATTACAATTTATTAAGCTTTCCATGTAAATGTAAATCGTTTAGCACCTTATATAGATAATGAAGAGAGTATTACAGGACCAATAATTATCCAACAACCAATTAGGTACCTACAACATACATTTGAACAAAACATGCCGTACGTAATACTTCCATTAGACGCAAAACATAATTGGAACACATAAAAGACCATGTAAACGACAGAGACGCGAGATTTTGATATCTTCAATCAAGCCTCAGGGAAATACAGCGACCAAGATAAGGGGAAAAGCATGTTTAGTACAATTGTGTAGAAAGATTCTCATCAGTGAGGATTTTGTGGGTAAATGAATTGTTTTTATGAGAACGTCACACTCGACAGGCTAAGAATTTCTGTTTCGGTGTAAAGGTCCTTCAGTATCCAGGAACAGTATCCACAGTTGGTGCAACTACCTAATAAATATTTGCCTTCATTTAATAATTTCAAGCGGACAGGAATAGAATCTATACCCACCATTGTTATTACCATAATGAACTGTTTCAAAAGAGCATAGAAATAAATTTGAATATGAACAGGCGATAACACCGCCAGGATACATCAAAATAATAATGTTTTTCCTTGAATACGCATTATAATACTTAGTAAGTTATCCAATCATGATTGATACAAAATATATTCCTAATAATAATAATATTTTTGGGGTCGAGTCACCTTCGTCCGCAGGAGAATTAAATACCCTCGAGATACCCTACACGTGACCCTGGGTAGTGCCAACTAGGTGACAACTCTACTGGTGGTAGGCTTCGGCCGTGGTTAGTCACCACCCCCTGAACAAAGCCATGTCGCCAAGCGGCCTAGCCGTGTTCCGGCATGATGTTCGGTGTTGCCATTCATGGATGGCGGGTCAGATCAGCTGCGCTGCATGTGCCTAGTGAATGTAGCGTCTCGATCTACTGCCGCCTTCCTACCTAGGCAAGTATGCTCCATCGTAGATCTCATCATCACTTACCATCACGGGAGATAGAGATCAAATACTTATAATGTAATAAAAAAAATATCGCCAGACGAACACATCAGCTATACGATCCCACACTAAGCAACGCTTGTATTACGGGTACAATGGACTGAAGGCGAACCTAGTATATTATATTAAAAATCGTTCGTAAATCGTTGTTTAATTTGGTGTAATTATTGGTCTGATGATAATATATTTATACATTCGATACCATTTAGTTTCAGGGATTTTCTAATTAGTATTATACCACTTTTATGTATATACTAGCTGGTGTAACTAACACGACTTTGTTTTATATATAAAGATATATAGATTATAGGCATAGTAGTAGGCGGGGGGCCGTAGGCAGGTTGGGGGTTCGTACCCCCGCGAAATGCCTTAGCTAATCCAAAGTTTTATACATAGGTACTGTAATGTACATAATTATCCTAATAATATCGGCTCTAACTCACGGCCTGCGTCTTACTTATTTTGTCACTCCCAACAATATCCTACCGTCGCTCTCCGGCGTGTTGGTTGTATATCTCTTGTCATTCATTTGACACTGACAGCTCGCACAGTCCGTAGCTCGAGACGACACAATAAATATATATATAATGCCACATATAAATATTACTTATATTTATATCTCCGTAAACAATTATGTATTTAATTGTTTACATCTATGTAGTGTACATACACTACATCTCTCCTTTGTTATAATTGATTTTATAAAATATTAAATCAACACTATTTGTTCCAAATTAGCAGTTCTATGACTACTCCTGTGTTACACCGTAACTCAAGTTTAATACATATACTTCTATACAAGCATATACTCATAGCGTGAATATCTAAACCAAAGAATTCACTCACTCCACTGATCTGTAGGCAGCTTGGTATTCTTTGCTAGCATAGATCATAAAATCTGTCTTCTACCTGCCACTAGGTTTCCTACCCCATTCATCATTCCAAAAGTGTGTGAGTGTCATCGTCTGTTTAAGATTCAACTTCATAAATAAGTACATACTTAATTTATTAGTTTTTTATCTTACTATCTACAATATCCATCTTTTGTAACCCTTCTCTAACCATTCCTATACTATCTCCTTTCCTTCCTCTTGTTATTTTCTTTATTGCCCAATCTTCTAGATTAAATCTCTTAATATTCGAGTGATACCTAAAGACAGACAATCTGTGCCTCATCTCACGTATTTGTTCCATACATCTAGCTGCGCATGACCTTACTCACGTGAAACAGACCACGCTGATAAACATTATTTCAATACTTCCGTACGATCCTACATCGCACATTTTCCTGATACTGATCTTCAATGCACACGTACTTTTTATTATTCTTATTTTTCCACCAATTATATACTCGTATAAATATATTTACAAGTTATGTGATTAAATCTAACTTCTTGCACACAGTAAATAGCTTATAACTCTTACCTATTAACTTTATTTTAGTACTTCACTGATCATTTCTCTCTGCTCATTAAAATACAATAATAAGACACGCTCAACCAGCGCCAACAAGTCAGTGAGTTTTAACAGTTCATACAACGTTCAAGACTTACTTTATAATACCTTTTAGTTTTCATTCCTTCGTTTTGAATGATCAAAAACTAATGTAAACATGACTTCGTCGTGCGTATTTGTTACAACACATAGTTGGTCAGCTTTATTTAAGCTGTACATTATACTAGAGAAATCTAGTCTTTAGCGCCGTGCCAATCACGCAATATTTAGTTGCACCGGTGCCTGTTTACAGAGCCAGCGCTCTCTAACAACACGGTTATTCCCTGGACCAGAGATATGAAAATGTCCAATTTGGTACTCAAAATCATCATTCGATACTCCACACACCGCGAGTGGAACACAATTCCTACTCCGACACGCCATTCCGGTGCGTATTACAATGTCATGCTGTAATGTTGAAAACATTAATATCAAATCGCACTCACGCTCTAGTTTCCTACTTATAGTAGTAAACTGGTAACAATTCAGTACGGAATTAAGTGCTTGCACTCATCTTGCAATTTAATGCTTGTACTTACTCATTTCACTTTTTAATTCTATGCTTATACCAATTTCTCAATTGTAATGCTTCTGGCAAATTATTGCAACTCGCATGTTAATGCTTATCGCAAATTAATACTTATCACCATTTAATGCATCTCGCAATTCAATGCCTCGTGCAATTAAATGTTTCTCGCAATTAAAGACTGTCACAATTTAATGCTTCCAGCAATTTAATGCTTCCAGCAATTTAATGCTTCTCGCAATTTAATACTTATCATCATTTAATGCATCTCCCAATTGAATACTTCTCGCAATTTAATGCATCACGCAATTTAATGCTTCTCGCAATTTAATGCATCTCGTAATTTAATGCATCTCGTAATTTAATGCTTCTCACAATTTAATGCATTTCGCAATTTAATGCTCCCTGAAATTGAATGTCATCGCAATTTAATACATTTCGCGATTTTAATGCTTCTCGTAATTTAATGCTTCTCACAATTTGATGCCATCGCAATTTAATGCATCTTGCAATTGAATGCATTTCGCAATTTAATGCCACTAGCATTTTAATGCATCTCGCAATTTAATGCTTCTCGCAATTTAATGCTTCTCACAATTTGATGCAATCGCAATTTAATGCATCTTGCAATTTAATGCATCTCGCAATTTAATGCCACTCGCAATTTAATGCATCTTGCAATTTAATGCATCTTGCAATTTAATGCATCTCGCAATTTAATGCCATCGCAATTTAATGCATCTTGCAATTTAATGCATCTCGCAATTTAATGCCATCGCAATTTAATGCATCTCGCAATTTAATGCCTCTCGCAATTTAATGCGTCTCGCAATTTAATGCATCTTGCAATTTAATGCATCTCGCAATTTAATGCCATCGCAATTTAATGCCATCGCAATTTAATGCCATCGCAATTTAATGCCATCGCAATTTAATGCATCTCGCAATTTAATGCCTCTCGCAATTTAATGCGTCTCGCAATTTAATGCCTCTCGCAATCTAATGCGTCTCGCAATTTAATGCATCTTGCAATTTAATGCATCTCGCAATTTAATGCATCTCGCAATTCAATGCCTCCCGCAATTTAATGCGTCTCGCAATTTAATGCATCTTGCAATTTAATGCATCTCGCAATTTAATGCCATCGCAATTTAATGCATCTTGCAATTTAATGCATCTCGCAACTTAATGCCTCTCGCAATTTAATGCGTCTCGCAATTTAATGCATCTTGCAATTTAATGCGTCAGGCAATTTAACAAATAAATATTTCTAGACGAACACCACCTATACAGTCCCACCCCAAGCAACGCCTGTACCATGGGCACCGTACAATGGACTGGAATGAACCCAGTATATATATATTAGGTACTTATTGTAGATATTAAACATCTATGACCTGAGCACAAACACTCGTGCTCACCACACACAGTCTGTCCCTACCAGGATTCGAACCCGGGACCCTCGGCACAGAAAACAGGGCCACTACCAACTGCACCAATCAGGTCGTCAACAACGTATGACATCGCAATTTAATGCATCTCACCATTAAATACTTTACGATTTACCTTTGATAGAATAATAACAATTTATTTGCAAAAATATTATTATTGTACCTCCGCTTCTTCAATTTGACCGTACTTCAACATGAATCATGTTAGATATATAAATGTTTATTTATTTTATCGCCAACGTCGTCAGCTCGGTCTCAAACCCCGCACAACAAATCGAGCACACAAACTACGTCACCAAACGACCCGGGCACCAACACTCGCACCCAACACACAAAGTAAGTCCCCATCGGAACCCCAACACGGAACCCCCCACTACAGAAAACAAAGCCACAACCAACCGTGTCAACTGGTCATCCAGTTAAAATTACAACCACCCACGTGTTATTATGTTCTCAACTCTCTTCACTATTGTATAATAGGTATAGGTACATTTCACCTTTGATTTCTGTATTCCAAGACCATAAATTTACTGAATCGATAATAATAATCTCATTAAATATTATTTTTTAATGTAGATGTTTAGAGATTGGACTTTGCTAGACCCACATTTCGTCTCTTTATTTTATAATATTAGATATCGATTCTACAATCGAATAATCTCCCAACTGACACGCGTAAACCAATTTGATATTAATTCACTAGTGCAATGGATAGATATTTCGTTCAATGGAACCGGAGAGATACATACTATTCAAATTATTAGAATCTAAATCAGAATTCTGACCTCTATATCATTATTGTGTTATCCTGTACATTCAGTAGATACTGGTTATTTAATTAATACATCATGTATCTACCAGCAACTCAAACAAGAACAACATTAAACAATCTCGCCAATCAAGCGCGGCACAAGAATAAGGCCTCACTATACTCTGGCGCGGCGATGATATGGCGAATCCAATCTGTAGGTACATAAAAAACACACTGTACTTACCACCAGTACATACTATGACTAAATCAAGATCTATAGTTCCATGCGGAACTCAAATAAATAGTTTCAAATCACTTGAACCAATTTTACAGGCTTTCTGCAAGTACTTACCTAATGGTTGCCATAAATGCCACATTTAGTAACATCAGTCATTTTACATCCGTGACTGTCGAGTTGTAAGCGTTCTCTTATTCCGACGTACCCAATTTTTTTTATATATTCATACTTTTACACACACTTGTATACTTACACAATGTTTTTTTTTTTTTTTTTTTTTTTTAAGTACGTAAATATAGTTCCTCAATAAGTGGATTACTGATACTGAATAATAATCTTTCTTGTTGAATATGGTCTTTTAACATTTTTATTTTTTTTATTTTTTTTTTTTTCAACCCACATCAAACAAATACCAACCATTACCCTTCCAGAATTATTACTGTAGAACTAGGGTAAATCAAATTACTTAACAACAATTACACTTGTGAAAATAGTATTTGCATACAATTGTTTAATATCATAATAAGTAAGTTAAATTCCATTTTACTTAATATTTGATTATTATTTTTAGTTTAAATATTAGTCTTAAGACAGAAAGACCAAACAAACTCTAAATAGCATAAGGACCACATCCCAGAATAACTAAGTATTCTCATAATACTTAATCAATCTCCGTTGTATTTTGAAATGATCTTACTAATATTTATAATGTTCCATAAAACTCTCATCCTTAAGCTCCAAAGCTGTTTCTTTTACAACCCGAGACCCAGTACCTTGTGACATAGATGTGTATATTAATATAATTGAATATACAAAACTACCCAATGGTCAATATTGGCATAAGTTTATTATCTTTCTCTACCACACTAATTACCCACAATTTGATTAGATAATATAATAATTGTGTACTATGCAAATAAATTAAATTATTAGTTATTTTAAAATAACAATAAATGTATTAAGTGGGCCATTATCAACCATTCATCATACATTAAAAGTAGACCATACATGAAATCATGAAAATGATTATTTTACTTCTAAGTAACTGGCAGCTAAATCTACCACTAAGGGAATACACCCTTACAATTCCATAGTTCATACCTGTGATCAAACTTTAAGTATGTATGTATTGTATGGAAGATTGCTATCAGTGATAAACTTACCCATTGTGACACTGCCCATGTAAACCAAGTGTGTGTATCTTTTGTAATTATTCCATGTGGTAATGCAACAAAGTGTTATTTATTATCTATATTTCTGTTACCCCTAGGTAATACTAACCTACAGACTACACCAATCACCTATCTACCTATGTAGGTTATGGTGCACCCAACAACTATTATTCTTCTTTTTTTCTATCTTTACATGGCCTCACCGTCCCAACGGCCGGCCCCCAATTCCATAGCAGCAATAAATCAAACGAATACTTATGGAAAACCAAAACACATAGTAACAAACTGAATAACAATCACTTGTTATTGAAGTGTTTTCTCCCCACTTACATCTTTTACTTTGTTCACAATTTTTTTTTATCCTCGTCGCCATTATGTAATGTACATAATTATCCTAATAATATCGGCTCTAACTCACGGCCTGCGTCTTACTTATTTTGTCACTCCCAACAATATCCTACCGTCGCTCTCCGGCGTGTTGGTTGTATATCTCTTGTCATTCATTTGACACTGACAGCTCGCACAGTCCGTAGCTCGAGACGACACAATAAATATATATATAATGCCACATATAAATATTACTTATATTTATATCTCCGTAAACAATTATGTATTTAATTGTTTACATCTATGTAGTGTACATACACTACAGGTACATTCTAAAATAATTTCGGCTCTTTTCGGATTGTTGTTATTGTTGCTTATCGTCTCTGGTCCAGAACTCAATCCCTCGAATTGAAGTTCTGGCTTGATCTATGTCGATGATATTTTTTACTGAAATTAAGGACCTACACATACCTACCTAGACAATAAGGATTAATTATTGTAACATGAAGGTTTATCTACTTGAATACTTTTTGGTGGAAAAGAGAAGATCTTCCAGCCAGGCGGGTGGCATGCCTGGCGGGGCGACCGCTTTGCCTCGACGGTTATTGTCGGGATCTTGTATATATGTTACGTGTTCTCAAAACTCTCATAGCGCGTTTCAGGATTGTATGAAGAGTTGTTAATTGTTCTGAATGCGTTTGCAGCGCCATCTGTGTAGCTTGTGTCGAGGTTGAAGAGGTCGCTACAACTTTAGTATCTATTAATATAAACTCAAGTTTTTGTAATATACAAATAGTGACCTTCAGAAGGTCACAGTGCCTTTGTTCCCCGTAAAAGGGATTTGTTTGCAAATGGTACAGTTATCTGCGGACTCCGGGCAACGATAACGTCATACCTACTCTGTGTAGAACGATGCAGGGATCGCTCCGATATTTTCTCTAGTCCTTTTCATTCTTACTGTCGAGACGTATCCTTTTTATAATTTGATGTGGCTATAACAAATTATTTGAAGAAAACTAGTGTGTTCATTATGTCTATGTCGAAAATTGAGTTTCTTCTACTAGATAAAAAAGCGATGACCATGGCCTATTTCGAAAAAAATATCCGTCTGATGCCAATGACCAATAGCAAGGAAAAAGAACCTTAATGCGACTACAGAGATACCTACTTAGGTACTTAGTCATCACTAACTGGTGAATATTTAATTTGTCTCTAACGCCACGAATTAAGATAATTGATGAAAACTCGGCCTTCAAGCGTGACGACGTGGTAGCTTATACCATCTTATCGCTGTTCTAGTGGCCCTATTCTAACAAGGCCAAACTGTATGTCTATAAATTACAACATGAACACATAATATGTATGAGCTCGAACACAATTTAACTTGAGCTATATTTTAAACTGGTTAAACTGTCCCATTTTAAAGTTACAACCCAGGCGATATATCAAAGATGACTCTTAGTTTTTGGAATGTTTAAATATTTGGGGTATTCGTTATCTATCTGCATAGATCAGTAGCATATTTACGTCATTGCTGTGCATTTTATATTATGATTCTGCATATACCATGTAGTATGTTCGTTGAGCAATAATAATTGCTGCTGGGCCCGACTCAATGGAAAAAGGCCATCAGGGTAAAAAAATGCGTCGTTGTCACTTACTTGTTGAGAACCCCTTCAAATATTTAACATTATTCTTATGAAACCTGATATTATTTTATTACTTTGAAATTATGAAGATGAAATAGAAAAAGTATAAGTATTTGATATGAACTTAATGTAAGGGTCCGACATGATCATAAAGCTTGTTGTAATTTTGAGCAACTCACGAAATTTTTATGGAGCTCTAAAAATCCCGCCGCCGCCGACGACCTAGCTATAAATCGCTTGGTTAAGTACTTGTGTATACTTTTTTTATAATTTGAATGGATTTTATGAGTTTTACTTTGAATATTGATGTTTTGAAATTGACTATTGTAATAGGGTTTATAGCAAAGACGAAATTTTGATAGCCGAAGGTTTCAATCTTCGATCATTATTTCTGTCTTCTTTATTTATTTATTTGCTATACAATAAATACACAGTATTATTGTACCTATATCCATTCACAGTTTATTCGGCAGTAGATTTCATGAATAAATGTTAGTATAAAAATAATTTAATAGCAGCCCTTAATATCCCACTGGTGGGCACTAGCCTTCCATTATGGCGAGGGGCGATTAGGCCATAGTCCACCACGTTGGCCCAGTGTGGGTTGGTGGACTTCACACGTCTTACGAGGGGCTCTCTCAGACATGCAAGTTTCCTCATGATGTTTTCTTTCACCGTTAATTAAGTGATAATCATGGTCAAAAATGAGATTACTTATTTTAATTTTGAGCATAACACAAACACAAATATAACATTTCCTAAAGTACTTTGTTTCTTTTTGTCGTTACGTCCCGTACCGTTGGGTAGAATTTTTGAATTGATCTCACTCGATTCCATTTACTACTAACAATGTACCATCTGACATTCTGACTTCGAACCCATCCCTAACACAGATATCCCGCAATTACACATAGAGGGTCGAAGCCGCATATTCCAACGGACTGGGTACGTAATTTACAAGGTACATTACTGCCACTTGTTCTTTGGGCGGCAGTTGGCCAACTCATATTGGTATTTGGTGTTTAAATATTAAGAACTTTTCTTAATTACATGCGGCATAGGTGCTATTGCCCATGACTCACGACTGAAATACTTTATTTTGACCAATTCCAATTAGTTTTAAAGATAGGTAAAATGACACAAAAATTTAGAATCCCGAACGAGATTACCCTCTTTACCCCCGCACTAAAACGAAGAGCAATTCTAAACTGGTTATTTTATAAAAAAAATAACAAGTGACATTCGGACAAACGAGAATCTGTACCACACAATTTTATCGATTCCTATTTCCACCTTTTTTTCACGGAAACTGTAACCTGATCTTTACGACATCGATTTAGTGCCTCGTAAATGAGAGTTAACACCGCGGCATTATATCAAAGAGGAGCGCGAGACCTTGCCCGCCCTTGACTCCCAATCAATTCGGTCGCGGAACGCCGCCAACAGGTTTTACGGTTGACTTTATTGCCCGGATTTGCCCGGCTCGCGGAAATCCTCCAGTTGCCCGGATCCGACGACAAAAACAGATTTCGTATAAATAACAAGGTTGACGGTGTATTTGCCGTGATTTATGTGGATTAACTTACAGCTACAGTTCATAAAAGTATCCGGGATAATGGGCACGACAATACAATATTAGTAGATAGGATGGATTAGTTATGAATGAATACATGTTTTTCGTCTTGACAAAGTTGTTTTGTTTTAATATAAATAAAACAACTGTTTTTACTGAATTGCGTTTGTAAAATGGTGAAATTGACATACGAATGTGAAATAAAGAAAATATAATTGATGTTTTATTTAACAATCAGCAAATTTGTGGATTGAATTAGCAAAACATTTGCGGATTCAGTATTCCAGGGCTCGCGCTTCGTCACCAACGCAGACACCCAAAAATACATTGAAGTATTTTAAAATCTGGTTTTCAACACTGGTATTTTAAAAACGTATCATTTTGGTACGGAACCCAAAGAAATGGGGTCTGAAAAATGGAAGGATTCCCCCAGGATAGACAAACTAAACTCCCCAGGGTGTGAAGTTGAGGGCACTGCTATTGGGAATCAAAGGAATCAATTATTGATCATATGCTATATCCAAAATCTGGGCGCTTCTTGCTATGTAAAGCGATAAGGTATAATAATTGAATGATAACTAGAGAGATCTAAGCTCGGCTTTTTCAATGAACCGCGGCTTCAGGTGCCACAAATTACCAACTTTTCATGGTAGTTTAGGTCTAGATAGATAAGGTTTATCTTAGTCAGTTGTATGTCTTTGGGTGGAGGGAGCCCAAAAGAGGATATAGGATAAAGTCTTAAATCAGCTGGACACGGTACATTTACGGGGATTCAAGATGCAGACCCAATAACCCTGGCGTTGACTGTGTTGCGACCACCGCATTGGACGCGTCATCGAACTGCCTTAAGCTTATTCGAAAACAAAGCACGAATCTTATCATTACCACTAGCGGGCTACGCGCAATCAAAACCACAAATCTTAACTAAAATAAGCGTGGGCGCAGCAGCCAAACATATTGAAATTTGCACGGAATCTCATACTCCCACGACGGCCCCAAGAGTACGTCAGTAATTTTTTTATTTTTTTTCATTACATTATAGGCAAGTATTTGATCTCGATCTCACCTGATGGTAAGTGACGATGAGATCTACGATGGAGCATACTTGCCTAGACCTAGGTACCTGTTCACTCTCGAATTGACATATTTTGTGAGTGTGAACAGGTAGGCGGCAGTAGACCGTGACACTACATTCACTAGGCACATGCAGCGCAACTGATCTGACCCGCCATCCATGAATGGCACCACCGAACATCATGCCGGAACACGGCTAGGCCGCTTGGCGACATGGCTTTGTTCAGTGGGTGGTGACTAACCACGGCCGAAGCCTACCACCAGTAGAGTTGTCACCTGGTTGGCACCACCCAGGGTCACGTGTAGGGTATCTCGAGGGTATGTAATTCTCCTACGGACGAAGGTGATTGGACCATAGTACGTCATCACTGTTGTGATTTGCTTTGCGATGCTCCTATACAAAATAGCATTCAGTGGAACATTACCCGCGCACTTGTCATCTGAATTTCGAAGCATGTATTTGAACAAACACCCACGTTTTATGGGAATACCGCGAGCCCGTCTGTCGGAATGGTGATAAGGGTTATCCGAGCGCATTCGTCACCCGAATAAGTCGACGTAACAATTTGTTTTATCCTTTTGATAGATATAAGTATTGGTTACGTTTGTTGGTTGTTGTGTTCTTTAGCTATCGTAGATAAGTGTTCAATGAGTTATCAGCCTTGGTTATCATAGGCACCTGTTGCTCGGGGCTCCCTAAGATTCACCCTGAGTAATGATTAAGGTAAGCAGCATTTACTGATGTAATCGTAACATCATTGTGAAAGCATGCTGTGACTATTAATTAGATCTGCGGTGTGCGAGACGAAAAGACGCTTGCGTTCAATTTAATTTAATTTTTACATTAAATGGCTCCACCGATCTTCGGTGATATTGCCAGTGTCAAGCTGAAAAAAAAGTAAAATAATGGTGACCAATTTGGACTGATTTTGAAATGACGCTTACGTTACTGTTCTTCTTCTTCTTCTTTTTTTACGAAATGAAATGCGATGAAATAAAATGGACAGGAATATGGCCTCACCCACAACTTAGCGGATATCTTGCCAATGTCTACAAATTAATAGCAATAACACATTCAATAAATACACATTATAAATAAAATAATGGATGTGATATGATAATGGCGTCTTTTCCTGTAATGCTACTTGAAAGGATTGAACTTAAGCTACTGATGTCACAATTTTGACAGCTGGTATGACAGCAAGCAAGCGAGCGTTGTCGTAGGGCGAGTTATTTACTGACTTAAACAGAGGGTATTGACCAAATTAATAATGACTATGTTGCATCAAGATTGGACATTTGATGGTGCAATTAGTATCCTTGGATCTAAGGGGACAGAAATTATCCAATTACTCGCATAAATAAACAAATCAATGCCAATTCGATATAGAACACATTCCAATCAAACGAAAATTACAGTAGGTATAGGTATCATTAACATCTATCAAATGGTCCAATCAGTATATATTAGCCACAGCTACACAAACTAAGCCGACCTTAAGAGAGTAGTTTCAATCTTGAACTGGATTAGTAGAGACGCAATGGGTCGCAGAACCAAGAAACTAGCAAAGTTTGTTACAAGTTCTCTTACTGAATTTATTGAAAATGAAAATAGGTACCGAGCTATAAAATACATCTGTAGTTACAATGTCATCCATGATTTATCGGGACAACTTTATAAAGATTTATATCAGTTTCTTTTTACGACAGCAGAATATTTAATTATTTTACGAAAAACTAATTGTATTTAATTAATAAAAGCTATCCCAGCGCACTTCGTACGCCTCAGCGTCGAATGTGATTTTTCCCAAGTTTTAATCGTTATTCTGCCATTCTGGGTGGAGACAAATAAAAAAATTCAGGGATCATAAAAATCGGCCAACGCGTTCTTGAGTTACAAATGCTGTAACTAACACGACTGTGCTACCATTCTTATAATTTACTCTTTTAGAGCCTACAGATGTTTAGTGATCTAGTCCCCGATTGTGCAAACACAATCAACTCGCAATAGAATGAAAATGGTATTGTAATTTTTTTTTTTTTTTTATTACATTATAGGCACGTATTTGATCTCGATCTCACCTGATGGTAAGTGACAATGAGATCTACGATGGAGCATACTTGCCTAGGTATAAGGCGGCAGTAGATAGAGACGCTACATTCACTAGGCACATGCAGCGCAACTGATCTGACCCGCCATCCATGAATGGCAACACCGAACATCATGCCGGAACACGGCTAGGCCGCTGGGCGACATGGCTTTGTTCAGTGGGTGGTGACTAGCCACTGCCGAAGCCTACCACCAGTAGAATTGTTAAGTCATAATTACGATGCATGAAAGTCGTTGCACACCTACACACCTACACCTATTCGTTTCGCCAATTACAAGCTCGATAGCTTCTTCTACCTATCTTCATGATGCATTGAAGTCATCTATGTACCAGTGTCAATAAGCAGAATAATACAGAATAAAATTACAACAATTCCAACAGACAGGTTCCAACAACAGAACAGGGTCATTCGTTGGGACATCAATCCTTCTGAAAAGTATTTTCTTTGTAAGAAAAAGTGAGGGTCACTCTCGGTCAGTTATTACAACATTTTTGTTCAACGGCTCCATTTCGTGGAATAAATGGGTGCCCAAATAAATTGGTCCCTTCAGAAACAAAGAAATCTGCTGCAAACATCATATTTAGGTTGGTTTCAGAGGTGCAATTTTATAAGGCCGTTTCATTATAAATGATTACGTACTGCAAATTTTATTTGATACTCGGGACTTAAAACCAAAGTTTAATCTAAATGATCAACAACATAGCAAATTTGTGAGCCTTTTTTTTTATTTACGTATTGGAGTTGTGACTTCGAACAATGATTACAAATGGGCTAAAGAAGCGCAAATTCCTATGGTAGTAAACCCTTTCTGGGTCACGTTGTATAATCAAATACTTCAAAAACTTTTCCCTTTTCCACCGCTATGTAAAGAATATTTAATAATATAAACTTTAATATCACACATAATGCTTATCACTTGCAACCATAATGGATTTAAATTATTCAAACTCGCTTCCATCCACATAAAGACAACATTCCATCAAACGCTATCAATCATACAATATACGTATCGATCATCGATTTAAAACGTAGCTTCCGAGGTCGCATGTTCTTTATAATGAATAATAATAATAATATCTTTGTGCCGACATTAATATTGAATATTTTATGCTCGTAGCTGTTGGGGAATCTGAATGGTGTTTTATGTTATAACTATAGCAGTGCGTAGCAATGCGTTGTACGTTTGAACTTAAGTTAAGCACCGAGAGAAACCTTGCATTCCCGGGATGAAAAATTATCGGATACCCGATAGCTACAACTATCTGTCTCGGCAAAGTTCGTCCCACCTCAGATTATGAAGAAATCTAAAAAAAAAACATTATTTAATAAACTAAATATTCTGCTATTCGGGGCGGAGACTAATAAAAAAAACCAGCCCATCTGTGTTTGAGTTAAAAATTAGTTAAGGTGAGAAGGTAGATATTTTAAATGATCAGATGGTTAAATGAATGTCAATAGCAAGCGTCTTAATATAAAAATAAATCCAGCATTTAGGGTGTGTTTCAACTCGATACCGAACGGTGTTTTTCAAACAAATTAATTGCTCCATTTTACGTCTTTATATAATTCCAGCCCTTTTTTATGTCCCACTGCTGGGCACGGGCCTCCCCTCAATGCGAGGGGGGTTTAGGACATAGTCCACCACGCTGGCCCAGTGCGGGTTGGCGGACTTCACACATCTTTCGAGGGGTTCTCTCACACATGCAGGTTTCCTCACGATGTTTTCCTTCACCGTTTAGCAAGTGATAATCTTGGTCGAAAATGAGATTTGCACATGAAAAATCCCAGAGGTGCGAGCCGGGGTTTCGAACCTGCAATCCTCGTTACCGAGGCAAGCGTTCTACCAACTTGGTTATCACTGCTTGCTGCTTACGTCTTTACTTCAGTGAAAACGAGCGCTTACTTATGTAATTCAAACAATTGTAATTGGAATGACCTACATGATACCCATTTAAAATATGTTATACTATTTATATTACACCTTAAGGGCACACATTTTTTCGTAATAGCATGTCATCATAACTCGACTTTAATTCACCTCAAATTGTGCCACAAGAGATTATCACCGCGAACAAAGCAATAAACGAGACGATTTAAAACGATTTATTTATGTACTGCTCAATTGTTTACAATTCTGAATCATTCGTTTTAAGAACGGATTACTTTATGCTTTTTATAGATTTCTCCTCATCGCGAAAGTTATACGGCGGGAATGCGTTTTCCTTATTGCCTGTTGTCAATTTCAGTTATTTCTATACATTATATAGGTCGACATATTCAAAAGCACCGTGTACATATATAATGTATTTTGAAAAGGTTAGGTATATTAAAAACTACGTCATATCATACGGCTTCAGACTCAAATGTATGAGAAAATGAACTTTATTATTATTGTTTATAGTGATTTTTTCCCATGTTTTATATCATAGTTATTCTGCTATTCAGGATAGAAACAAATTCAAAAATCGGGGAACATAAAATTCGGCCCATCCGTTCTTGAGTTATAAATTATATAACTGACATGACTTTGTTTTATATGCATAGAAGATTACGTTTCAAATTTTGTCAAAATATATTTTAATATTTTTCTCTAATATCATAGAAGATTGATTATATTTATAATATTGTAATTTTTGACATTGTGAACCTTTCTATGAATATGTAAGTACCTATAAAACAAACAAATCTATATGACTATATATCATTACATGTTGAAATCATGTTTTTAAGATAAGATACTTACCCGTAGAGTATTTTATATTTCTTTATGTTCATCCAACATAATGTCCAATTACAATTTAAAATAATTTTGTCATAAATTATTTGCTTATAAAAAAATGTTTACCCTTTCTATATAGATCTATATAGGTACCCTTTATATATTGACTACAAAACCTAACCTCTATTTATGCACCAAGCACTTAACGCCAATATGGAAAAAACAACACGTGAGCCACTCAAGCCTTTGTGTACCAACTCCTCAACCCGTACGACGCCACATAATTTATCGCACTGCCAACTTTACCCATAGTTTTTCCACCCCATATACCATGTTTAGTTCAACACATACTTGTCAACGGAAAAAATAACGTCACTCTCCCCGTTATCGTTATACGTTGTAATAAGTTTTTATGTGGACGCGCCATCACTGTGCCCTTCCCCTTGGACGCCCTTGACTCCATGCTAAGCGATGTTGCGCATCGGGATGTAAAGGATGAAACAGAGGGAGGTCAATGACACGGTGGGGATGTGTGTAGTATGTGGTATAGTCACAGCGGTAGCGAAGAGTAACATTTTATAGATAGGAATCCGGGGGTAGGGGCTATGTGAAAATAAAACTTGTATTATGGTGACAAAAACACTGGGAAGCTTACACTTTAATGTATATAGTATAACTAGCTGCGCCCAGCGGTGTTACCCGCGATTACAAAGTATGTCTATCCCACGGGAACCATACATTTTACCGGGATAAAAAGTAGCCTACGTGCTATTCCAGACTATAATATTTCTCTGTGTCTAATTTCATCCAAATCCGTTCAGCCCTTCTGGCGTTATTGAATAACAAACATCCATCCATCCAAACTTTGACATTTATAATATTAGTATAGATGATAGAAATCATTAATGTCGGTCGATACAATTTATCGTAATTTTGACGAAAAAACTTGTCATCACTATTCTCGGTCAACGCACTAATAAATGTTAAAATCGTTCGACATAAACATCGTATTGTCTGTCAAGATGAATTCGGTTTACGGCCGGCAGTTAAAACGGGGTGTAAGGGGCGGTTTTACCAATATTACTCGGTAGTTGGTGACTGATTTCAGAGACCAATCAAATTGGAACGAGCGCGGTTTTTTTTATTTACTTTCAAAGGTTGTATTTTAATTAATCTTCTTCTTATATTGATTTATTAAATATTCGCGAATACTACACATTTAAATAAAACGAATAATACGGATTTTATCGCGTTTATTTTTAGTTGTTTACGTTCCCGACGTTTCGGCTGCTTTACAGCAACCATGGTCACGGGAGGACTGAGGTGGTTGACGTCCTGGTGTCATAGTTTGAAACGGGGTACCCTCATATTTAATTGTTGCTTGTGGTCCGATCTACGCAGAAAGTGCTCACAGTGTTTTGTAAGTCTTACAATGGTACGCTTGGTTTTGGATTTAATAATATTAATTACTGGTTTCCAAGTCTTCTTCTTAATCGTTAAACTCTTGGTAGGGTAGTCGTGGTCATCACTTAGGGGTCAGTAGCTCGCTTAATAATCCGTCGCCATTCCTGACGCACCTTTGCCCTTCTGTTACACTCATACACCTCATATATATCAGAGCTTATTAGGCCTCAGCCTCGAATTTAGCGGGCAGCGGGGCGGCGGAGGCGGCGCGGCGCGAGACCGGAGCTCGTTGGCCAGCCCGCGCCGCTGCCGCGCCGCTGTTTTCGAGAACCGGTCCATTTGATTTTACGCATAGATCCTGCCGCTCCCGCGCCGCCGCGCCGCTGCCCGCTAAATTCGAGGCTGAGGCCTTAAGTTCAAGCCGTAATATCATCGTATACAGTAGCTGTATACACCTCTGCCTATATGCTTTAGGGGTATACTGGCGTGATGATGATGGTGATGATAGTGTAACATTACCCAATCCCTGTTAGCTGCTAACTTAATTGAACACCTAACTTTGAGTCTGACCCGCGAGAAACGCGGATCAAACCCAACCTTCTTATACAATATTTAGGTCAATTTGCACAACCATCTTTAGTGTAATAGAGAAAGGCATATCACAAGTGGTAGATTTAATCAAAGAAATAGTATAAAGCTCGTTACTGACGTTATTGTAGGACCTTTTGACCTTTAGCGAGTTCTCTTTATAAGTTTCAATCTGTTGAAAAATCCTTCCTAACGGAAATTCAATACCGTTTGGTATGACGTCTGATATTTAATTACACTGCAATGTTTTTATGCTCATGATAAGTTGAGATTGTGGTGCCATCTCCTGTCGAAGGTCGGTGATCATCATAGTTATCTTGGTTTAAAAATGACTGTCAGAAATAGGATCTGCGGCTCAAGCACAATATTTTTACACTACGAACAACGAGTCGTGAACCCGCGGATGTTAGCGCTAAGTGCGCTGCGCAGAACATGATTTACGACTTGTAAATTATGTTCTGCGCAGCCACTTAGCGCTAACATCCGCGGGTTCACGACTCGTTGTTCGTATTGTACGTAGCGTTTCGGTACGTAAGCGTTGTCCGTCTCTCTCCCACCACCGATTTTATAAATAAGTTTGACAGTGACAGCATGTTTTCTTGATGACGTTACCATTACATTAGAAGTCCCTGCTTATCCTACAGCTTACTCTTATGATCTACAAAAATCGTCAGGATCAGAAGAGTCTTCTATGAAACGTCTTTAAGGGTAAAACCCTCTGATTTTGCCCAGTATTCAGAATCAGAATCAAAATATTTTTTATTCACGTAGACCATTAAGTACAGTATTATGAATCGTCAAAAGTTACAAAATATTATGCTACTACTTTACCAGCCGTTCGGAATGCCGTTCCTATGGAGAAGAACGGGCAAAACTCCATGGTTGCTCTTTATTTAAAAGATCTTTTACATTTTTGAGCAAAACATTGTTATAGGTATATTGTTGTATTAACACAGAAGCTTAGTAAACATATTTTGCGATAAAGACGATGTAACTTAAATTAATTATAACCATATTGAAAATACCAGTCAACATAATAATATTTTCAAGTACTAGCAAAATTACAAATAGGTCCCAAGCTTATACCAGTTAAGTTTACAACGACATTAAGAACACATTTACACCGATGGCCCTTTTGACCTGTTGGTAGTAACACACCCTCGGGGTTTACAAGCAAGTTATGTGTAACACTTTTTGATGAGGGTTTATCTCGGTTGTCGCTTTTCTTTGATTATAGAAAACATTGTTAGTTCTTTAACATGGATAAACAATAATAAAAATACAAGCGTTGCTTAGTGTGGGATCGTATATTTAGCGTGTTCGTCTGGCGATATTTACATTTACTTAGATATTAACCGTCACTAGCATGGCTTCAAACATTCGTGCTCATCACATAAAGTTCCAGTAATATTAGTCAATTCAGTATTCGAACCCAGGACCTTCGGTACAGAGATTAGGGTGTACAACTACCAACTGTGCCACTCAAGTAGTCAAAACTACCTAATTTAGGAAATACATAAGGATTATTTAACTCCAATTATGTTAATCAAAACTAGCTATCTCGCACGATAACTAACATCTCCTTCCCTCAGTTAATCGCAAAAAGCTCAACGGCTATGTTAACCAAGAGCCCGAAGTATATCGACCTTTAATCGATCGGCGTTTGCATCTAAACGAGGGATTATCTGTTCCTCCGTAAGTTACGTCATTTGTCCTTTTTGGATAAGTCAAGTATTTGAGCGCCAAGCCTGAAAAGATCCTGAATATTAAGCGTGATAAGATTTTTGCATTTTCTTGCAAAGCATTTTTGAAGTGTCGAAGTCTGCCTTCAGCGATAGCGGGCGAAGAATTCTGACAGAACTCGTTACAAAACACAATTTATTTTTGATTTCTTATATTTACGCCAATACTACTATTAAAATACAAAGACATTGTGAGCACTTTCTGCGTAGATCCGACCGGAAACAACAACTAAATATGAGGTTACCCCAGTTCAAACTATAACACTAGGACGTCAAATACCTCAGTCCTTCCGTGACCATGGTTGCTGTATAGCAGCCGAAACGTCGGGAACACAAAACTATAAAATAAAACTATTTTTTAAGGAGGAATATGCTGAACTCTTAAGACATTGCCTTACATCTGGCTATCTATTGTGGAATGAACAGTTCTACAAGCAAGTAGATGGTGTGGCGATGGGCTCCCCTGTTTCCCCCGTTGTCGCCGATTTATTCATGGAAGACTTTGAGGAGAAAGCCCTTCGTACTTCACCTGTTACCCCAAGATTCTACAAGCGGTATGTAGACGATACTTTCACAATATTACCATCTAACAAAATAACAGCTTTCCTAGACCATCTCAACTCCATACACTCTAAAATTAAATTTACAATGGAGTTAGAGGCCAATAACTCTCTAGCCTTCTTAGATGTCTTAGTCATCCGAAATTCCAACAACACCTTAGGCCACACCGTGTATAGAAAAAAGACCCATACAGATAGGTACTTAAACGGTGAATCTCACCACCATCCAACACAGTTAGCTACCGTGGGTAAATCTTTGTTTCAGAGAGCCAAAGGGATCTGTGACGAGCAACATCTGGCTGCCGAGCTCCATCATGTCAAGCAAGTACTGCATGACAACAAGCTCCGAATCCCGCGCCGCCGTCACAGTGACCGAGTGAAACCAGCCACAGTCGAGCGTCTGCCTGCTGTACTACCATACATCAGAGGAGTCACAGACAAAATTGGCTACATCTTGAAGCGCGCTTCAATCAAAACTTTTTTCAAGCCGCCGAAGAAGATTAGTCAGTTCTTACCATCTGTCAAGTGTCACATTCCTCTACAAGATGCAGGGGTATACAAACTCGATTGTGAATGTGGGCTCTCTTACATAGGACAAACTAAAAGAGCAATAAAAACCCGCGTAAAAGAACACATCGCTGACGTGAAACACCGGCGCTCCACGAAGTCTGCAATCTGTGAACATGTACAAGATCGTACCCGCCATTATATCAGATTTGATAAGCCACAGATCCTCGCAAAAGAACACCGATTCCGACCAAGGATGATACGCGAGGCCATTGAAATTAAAAAACATCCTAATTTCAATAGGGAAGATGGCTGGGTGCTACCACCGACTTGGGATCCAGTGATTAATATTATTAAATCGAAAACCAAGCGTACCATTGCAAGACCTCAAGATACTGTGAGCACTTTCTGCGTAGATCGGACCACAATCAACAATTAAATATGAGGGTAGCCCGTTTCTAACTATGACACCAGGACGTCAACCACCTCAGTCCTCCCGTGACCATGGTTGCTGTAAAGCAGCCGAAACGTCGGGAACGTAAAAACGAAAAATAAACGCGATAAAATCCTTAAAAAATAGTTTTATTTCAATGTGTAGTATTCGCGTAAATATAAGAAATCAATATATAAAATAAACGCAGAAAATCCGTAAAATTAGTTTCATTTCAAAGAATTTATTTTTATTGAAATAAAACTATTTTTTAAGGATTTTATCGCGTTTATTTTTTTCGTTTTTACGTTCCCGACGTTTCAGCTGCTTTAAATAGTTTTATTTCAATGTGTAGTATTCGCGTAAATATAAGAAATCAATTTATTTTTATTTTTATATTCAGAAGCTGCTAAAATAGTCCGTTAATGGGCTATAATAATAGGATCTAGCGGACAAACTTTCTGAGCGCTATAACTCAGCAATATTGCCAGCGATAGTCTCTTGCTGCAATGTTATTGTCAATACCTTTACCGTTAATTGCAGCAAGTTTCCGGCGATATTGATGCCAACTCGAAGACTACTATAGTTAGTACTAAGAAATTGCCACAAAACTAGCTCGTTTACGAGTGCTTCAACATATACAAATATCTAACAATATATACTACGTATTACATAAACGCAACCCAATTTCGAGAGCTGCCTAATGTTGTGCCTCCTAGGATTGACTGCTTGGTCAATCATGGGACAGCTTGGCGAGTTTGACCCGGAGCACATGCAGTGCGGGGGTTATAACCATTGTTTCTAATGAGATGAGTGAGACGGCAAAATTCGAAAAAAATACTTGCGAGTTCGGAAGTTCGCTACAATTTTACGTGTGACTCTGGAATCAACCCTGTGCTCTTGTGTATGTAGGGTCAGCTTTGACTGACTGGAGCCAAATACAGCCCTCAGATTGCATTAATTATGATAACATATATGTTGCTACATTCTGTGCTAAAATATGACGTAACTCCCACAAGTAGGCTGGCTTCCTTATTTACACGGTAAATCTATATTATATTGAATGTTTCGTCCATTTACAATGTCATTACAATGCTCCGTCATTTTGAAAAATGCTTGTACCTACAAACCTGTTGAGGACGCCGAGCCTAGGAGAAATCTATTGCGTAGAGAACGTACGAGTTGCGACCCCGTGCAGCGAACGCCGAGCCTGCACTGGTTACAACGCCTTTTAAGGTGGAAGCGATCAGTCGCATTCCCATACAAATTTCAACATGGTAATACTCGATACACATACAGTTTTTTAGTTGTACAAGCATTGTTATCAATTCTCTATAAATTAAAGAGCTCGCAGAATGAAATATCAGGCAAAATCTTATAGTAATAACATCATAAAACGATATTAAATTTTAGGCTTGTGTGCGTGAATAAAAGCGCCTCTGTCCAAATTAACCCGTAACTAATAAAGCATCCGATTCTTTGTCTTTCAGTATTTACGGCGACAGATGGCAGCAGGAGTTTTTACTTATAATACATAAAGACATAACATTATAATATATAGAGAGATATAAATTTTCTATAAATAAGTATAAAGATTCATAATAAAAAATTTAAATTAAAAAATACATATAAATTTCGTTCGTCCATCGAACCTACGAACAATCGCATGTACCTACGTTTTTCACTTGAGCCACTTGGGGTGTGTTATTATCTGTGTGTGCAGATCGTCATGTATCCCTATTTCCTGTAATCCAAGTTTTTAGGATTTGTCTGCACCTAAAACATATTTTTTCGGGTTATTATAATAAAATAACCTACATACCTACATAAGGCATGTATTTATTTTTTTAAATAATCAATGAATGAATGAATATGTCATGTTTCAATTGGTTGTAAATATCATTGAAACCTATCAAAATATTCGTCGTCTTGACTAGTGGTCTACGTAGCCTAATGTTCTACACGGTTGATGCAAACGTGTACTATAGCAAGTTCAAATCTTGCCGGTGGGCTTGTCTTTTTGAATGATTGATATTGTTTCTGTAAGTGAACATTAGATTTCCAAAACACACAGCTCGGCCGTGTTACTCCAACATGGTGTGGTAGTAATATAACGAAAATATATATAGGTAGTATGTACACCTTCCAAGGCCATAGCTAGATGATGTCGTGTTACGAAATATGTCGCGCGAGTCTTTGTCGATTTATTGATCAATTTATCAAACATTTTTTTAGGCACTGCCGGGTGTGCTACTGATATATATATATATATATATATTGGATATATATATATTGGACTATATATAGATATATATATATATCTATATATACTAGATGCGCCCGGCGGTGTTACCCGCGATAAAAAGTATGAAAAATTAAAACATCTATCCCACGGGAACCATACATTTTACCGGGATAAATAGTAGCCTATGTGTTATTCCAGACTGTAATCTATCTCTGTGCCAAATTTCATCCAGATCCGTTCAGCCGTTCGGGCGTGAAAGAGTAACAAACATCCATCCATCTATTCATCCATCCATCCATCCAAACTGTCACATTTATAATATTAGTATAGATATACATATATATATATATATATATATATATATGTATATATATATATATATATATATATGTATATATATATATATATATATATATATATATATCAGTAGCACAGCCAGCTGTGACTAGAAAAAATGTTAGAATACATCGACAGCGACTCGCGCGACATATTTCGTAACATCGGTTTTTAGTAATTATTCAATATTGAATCAATCTGAGAAAATCTACATAGCGACCTATATGTGTACCTATCTCTTCTTCTTACTTACTGACTAGCTATAGGAAGGTACCAACCAGCAAGGCATGTATGTATATATATATATACATACATATATATCCAACCAACTAACCTAACACGATTGGCGATACAAGAAAGCAAGCCCCGGCACCTAGTATGAACGGGTTTTTCGAAATTATAGGGAAGCCTAATGAATGGGATACCCCTTGAACGTTTGAACAAATCAAGTGCGACATAGCTCGTAATTGAATAAATCTAAGAAAACATACCTATGTGCACCTATTTCTCTTCTTTTTACTTACCGATTTATTATAGAGTAGCTATAAATTGGTACCAACTAGAAACCTACTTAGTTTTAGATATATTGATATTACTTTTTTTTTCGTTTCTGAACGCAAAACCTTATACCTCGGATACGAGTACTCGTCTACATAATAAATAGGTGCCTAGGCCGAAAATAACTGGTTTTGATGCACATACATTCTGTACTTAGATATTATGTATGTGCTTACCTACTGTTATATTTTTTAAAATTATTCTCTTTGGATTCTGTTAATCTGAGGTATAGATATTTAATAAATATAAAAGTCGGTAAGCACTTACCAAGTTCTTAGAATGTATAGAATAGTGTTACTTATTTTGTTCTGGGTGTCTACGAAGTTAATTTATTATATCTTGACCAAATTGGCAGCATGTCTATGGTATGCTGATGCCAAATTCCAGAATTATAAAAAAAAATGGACTCACTACTCTGCTGCGACCGATTTCATGTTGTGTTTGTGATTATGTATGTAAAAACTTACTTCAAAATTCAAATAATAATTGTGTGGGATTTGCGATTAGTTTTGTTTTAATTTGTGTTTTGTTTGCTATTTGAATTGTAATGGAGATACTGATGGAATGTGACGCTGGTGAAAGTCGGGACAACTTGGTAACAAATACCTTAGAGCATAACTCGTATTGTAAAGTGGCTACACAACACAAGTTCAATTTCATGATTATCACTTGCTTGTGCTTCGGACAACACAGCCCGATCTCTCTGATTGTACCGGATTGCCATCCCATCGTATTATGAGAGTGAAGAACATCAGCGCATCTAGTGGAATCTATTATATTAGTATAGATTCCAAAGTTGTACAGCAGTGACAGCCTCGTTGGCAGAACGCTCGCCTTGGAACGAGGTGTTCAGGTTCAAACCCTCGCTCCCATCACTGAGATTTCCGGATTTTCATGTGCGAATCTTATTTTCCATAAAAAATATCACTTGCTGTACGATGAAGGCAAACTTTGTGAGGAAACCTGCATGTCTGTCAAAAGTCGTGTGAAGTTCACTAAACTGCACTGGGCCTACGGCCTATATGCCCCTCATATTGAGGAGGCGTGTGCCCGATATAATGGCGATGGGCTCACCCTCTATTACATTGGTACCAAAATACCATCGGTGAAATGTGGGTGCATTGCAGTGTGACGGTGTATGTTGGCCCGTCTCTGGAATGATGATTGAATGATTGAATCTATACATGTCACAGCAGCATTTACCTTATAATAAGTATGGATACAGTAATAATTATTATTGGACTAAACAATTATTTTTTTCTTTTTAGCGGAGGAATGAAGCACAGGAGGTTGCAAGAATCAAGATGACTGTAAATTGTATAGAGTCGATTCTATATCATAATATTAGTATTTGAAACAATGTTATATTTACCTAATTTTAGAATACCAACAACAAACAACATTGTTTCAAAGAAATTTGGAAATGTAGCTGTATCCCTTATTAGGTATAGAACTACATTGCCAAATTTCTTATTCCCTTGTAAATTATAATAAATATTGTTCTTGTTGTTGATCTGGTATATTGTAAAGCGTAATACTTTTACAGTTATCATGCAAACCTTGCTATATTTATAAGATCTATACAATAAACATTATATTTACGAACATGAAAGTATACATTTTTCTTTTCTATCTTTTATTTCTGAAACTTTTAATATTGCAAAGCTCGCAAAAGTATTTCTATTATTTTACAACCGATAAATAAGTTTTTTTATGATCGCTCTACCTGGTGGCATAAAAAGACAACTTTTAGTATGCGAGACTTTTAACAAGTGCTGCGCTCTAGCGGCACAAAAAAGACGTGTATTTGTCTATGTGTGAGTGCCTATTTATACAAGGATTTTAGAAGCCATGGTATCTCATCCATTATAAATGATTTCAGGTTAATGTTTTTTTGGATATTTCAATGCAATGTCGTAGTAGTGCTCGCAATTTGCAACATCAAGTCTCATAGATGCTCGATGTTCGTGTAACTAGTTGCAGAAAAACAGGACCATCTATCGAAAATGTGCGGCAACCGACCCTGAGCATTCACCTTAAGTGTGACCCTGTATAATTGTATTTTTGATGAATAAATCACTCGCTACTTCTGCCTCGATCATCGATCTACAAGTGCTACGAACAAGAACCGACCTTCTACTACAATCTACCCTAAACCTGAACTCACAAGAATTATCCACCACAAAACCTATGTTTAAAATTGTATTGGCTCACACCAAGACGTAGGTACCATCTCGTATCGACGATGCGGTCTGTCAGACCACTCGTGCCATGATTACGGTCGGCGGGTGACGGGTTAAGCTGTGGGGCCGATTATATACCGAACCCTGAAGTTAATTACATCCGTCTGAGACCCTATTATCGTGACTCGTTAAATAAGCCGTAACTCGTCAAATTGATATTTTGGCGCGAACGCTTGGGGGAAAAGATGGCGGCTACACGCTTTGTTTTAGAAACCAAAGCGTAAAATTTAATTTCATTGATCAAAATAAGCTTCAGAATTGTAGTTCAAATGTAGTTTTTAATTAAATTAAACTTAGCTACGGACAAGCGGTTAAGTTTTCGATTGATTTAATGTACATATTTGGAAAACGGAACCTTTATTTTTAAAATAAATTAAAAGTGTAAAGATAAAGTCTTAGAAAGATATCAAGTTACAAGATATAATATATTTTACGCAAATATTTACAAGAAAATTATATAATATGTTGATGTAATATATTATAATAAACTCATAGGTTTGTATCCTATGACGGCAGAAACTACTGATTATCAAAATAAGAATAAGTAACCTTCGAATTATCCACACTCCAACTTTTCATACACTTCCCTTAGTTGAGGGCGCTACGTTACGCTTCGTAGCGCAAGATATTATTAATCTGGTCGTGGAAGGTTCTCTATGGTTTAAACATTACAACGCATGTTCCCTCAGTACGTCACTACTTACGAGTAGTACTACGTACGAGTCATCTCATTTTTTTTGACCAGCTTCTAAAGTCTGCCTACCTGTACTACATTGTTCTCACATACCCGTAACAATGTACTGCTCAAAAATGTAACGGATCATTTTCAAAAGAGAAACCATGGAGTTTCTTGCTCGTTCTTCTCAATAGGAACGGCATTACGAACGGATGGTAAAGTTTTAGCTTCGCATTTTGTAATTATTCTGACGATTCATGAGTACTGTACTTAATAGTTAACATAAATAAAAATATTCCGATTCTAATTGTAAATTTATAAACCTACCTACAAATTTATTCGCTATTCAAATAATACAATTAAACTTAATAACAATTAAAATCTCATAATTCAAACAACCACCTAGCTTAGATTTCAATAAAGAATACAATTTCAACCAACCGTCTTGTTATAATTCAAATAACGAACATGAATCGATTCATTAATTTACCACGCACGTGTACCTTCGATACGTAAAGTGTATTCTCAATACGTTGCGTACAGTCGCGGCGTCTTCAATTTTCAGCGTGCTAGGGATTCTGAAACCGGCATCCGTCAGCGCCGCACGACCGCTTCACGTACCGCGTTCCAAATTAAAACGACGAATAGAATCTCAAATAAATAAACGTTGAATTAAATAATAATATGTATATAATAACTATATTATCTGTGTATTAATTATATATAATGTGTATTGTTGTGTGACACTGTGTAGTGTAGAGTAAACTTTTGTGTATAAATTGAAAGATTGGAAGTTTTATAAATGTAAGTACCGTAGTTATATATTTAGTGAATTAAATAGGAGTTATATAAGGCCTATAAGCCTTCATTCTTTCATAAGTTTTGTTGTTTGTCCAATATTTTTTCTTATACATCGAACGGCCTACGGCTTCATTTATCGTTTATAGTTTAAAAATGTTCTCTTAATATTTTTCACACCCTAGAGAATATTTTTATAAAACTAATTGATTTTAGGATTTTACTTTTGTTTTTAGCATAGACTGAACAGATTTCAAGACCCAACATCCTGAAATATTAAATTGTCAAAACATACACTATTAAATATTCGGAGATCTTTGCCGAGTAGTCGGACTAAAACAGCAGAATAATTAACGTATAAATTTAATTATTTATTTAAATTTTCTTACATTTAAATTCATAGGGGATATAGCCTGTGTAAAATAAGAGAGAAACATTATCATTATCTATAGTTATTGTGTTCACTTATTTTTTAAGTAACAACTCGTAGTTTTTAATACAGACTTATTTAAAAATAAAGTAAACCTGTTAATTGTTATAATAATATACCTAATACAAATACATAAAGTACATACATATTTATGTATAATAAACACATATACAATAAATCATTTAGTATTCAACATGTTGAAAGGCTATGCCCTAATAAATCATAAACATAATATTAAAAGGTCGGGAGGTCATATTTCAAATCTTTCATGTTCAACTGTTACGGGTGACAGATGACGTCAAAGGAATATTTTTCGTGGCTACAATATCGTCCATTATGCCAATTGTTTTATTTCCCGCTATAGCAGTGCCAGGGCCTTCGTACGCGTGAGTTTTAAAAAAAAATAGGTATCATAGACATAAACTAATAATGTGTCTATAACAATCAATATGTCGAGTTTTAGTAGAATGTATAGTATACATCTCATTAAAATCCGCACAGTGGAAATTGAGATGGATATTTTTTTTTACTATACTACAGATGGGTACTCATGTCACGGAATAAAAAGCTCTTTATCATGACCCGGGTATATAAGCTATCAGCTTGCCAAGTTTCAACGAGAACCGCCCAATAATTTTCGCGTGAAGTGCAAACAGACAGAAGGACTATCAGAAGAAGGAAAATCCCGCTGTTGTTGAATTGTTATTACTTAGGCGTCAGTATCGAAAATAATGTCCCCAACAATTTTTTTTTAAATTGAATGTACAGAAATGACAAAACTTAAAACTTTTTCGTAGGTACATAAAGTGGTGACGTTTTTGTCTGATACCTATATAAAGCCTATGTAATACGACCTACGCACCTTAAAGTATAAACCTATATTACATCAAAAAATGTCATTATACCCCGTTAATATCCCACCGTTTCCCATACAACTCCATTAAAGTATCGTCTGCATTGGCATGTTGCCAATTTACCATAAAAATGATATAAAACCTACACAGCTTGAATTTCCGCTTCACCCCACAATTTACGCACCCGCGATTGTATATAATTAGGAACACTGAATCCTGAAATTATAGTACTGACTACCATAGTGTAAGTAAATAATCTATACACACCTACTTATCTATACAAATAAATAAAATTGGAGTGTCTGTTTGTAATATTAAAATAACCGCTTTTTACTAAGTGCATCTGCTGTATACACGGTACATATACCAAAACATTTTTGTCCGTCTATTTGTTCCGGCTAATCTCTGAAATGGCTGGACCGATTTTGACGGGACTTTCACTGGAAGATAGCTGATGTAACAAGGAGTAAATTAGGCTATTTTTATTTTAGAACCCCCCCCCCCCCCCAACCCCCATCAAAGACTTAATATTACAAAGGCTGCCGGTCTCAGAACGCGCGAGCGGGATATTGCTAACGGTTGTCTTTGTTAAATACCACGCGGACGAAGTCGCGGGTAAAAGCTAGTGTATCATATAGTATAAACATCCATGTCTCGGGCACAAGCATTCGTGCTTATAATACAAAGTTTTTCCCTACCAGCATTCGAAGCTAGGGCCCTGAGCCCAGAAAGCAGGATCACTACCAACTGATCGTCAAACTAGATTTCTGATTGTATCGCCGAAAACGAACCACTATGCAGGATTCGAAGTTGGGGCCCTCAGCCCAAAAAGCTGGGTCACTGGTCGTGAAACCGGTGAAAACAAACCGCTATGCGATTCGACGTTATTAGTTTTGGTTAATGGTGCGGCTAATAGCAACCATTTGGAAATGACAGCACACGTTGTTTGATTAACCACGACGGGGTGTGATTCGGAACAATTTGTTTTTAATTAAATCGAACGATAACATCGATGCCTACATGCGTAATTGGGTCACATTTATTCGGTGTCACACGTGTGACTTGTCTCTACAGGTGATCCCTGTAGAGACGCCGTAAGTAACCGTAAGTAAAGCCGTAAATACCCTTTCTTAATGATAATGATTATGATCTGAATGATGATAATTTTAAATGCGCCAAAGTGCAGGTTCAAAGGTTAGTATACCCTTTCTGAATCACCCTGTATATCATAAACATGTCACCGATAGTCATACAATAAAAGTGCCTCCAATCTCTCGAAGAAAAAATATCACTCTCCAACGTGTATGCATTGCTATTGCCATTCAAATCTGCCAAAAAGTCTACAGTATAGTGACGTCATAACTTCTTGTTTATAACATTATCCCGCAGTTTTGTGGACCACATTTTACTGTTCAGCTTCTAATGACGCAATTATACGCTCCAGTTTGTTTGTGGGGCGAAGTGAACAATAGTCCTGAAAGTTTGGTCACTGAAGATTATTTCGTGAAATATTTTTGTGTGGACATTTTTGTAGACTTTCAGTTTGATTAATTACCATAATTATCAATACCAGCAGTGGGAAATTGGGGACTTAATCTAGTCGTAACTATTACAGAATACCATGTACTCAGACCTCTTTGGCAACTTTTATTGGTTACTTTTATTTTCCATTTGCATAATATATTTTTAATAATCCATAAGGATCGTATACACGCAGCCCGCAAGAAGCATCCTCCGAGGCCTGCATTTTATATACGGAATGCAACTAATCAGTTTTCTCAATTGTTTAACCTTTAAGAAATGAGAACAAGGCTGCTGTTTTATCAACTGACCTACCTCTGTCGTTGAATTATATTTATTTTATCTATGACTCGAAAAAAAAATTCATGCTCATCACGCAATGTTGCCCCTACCAGAATTCAAACCCGGGGCCCTCGGCATAGAAAGCAGGATCACTCATTTACTACCAACTGATCACATAAAAATGTGTTTAAGTAATATTAAGTTATCCCTATAACATCTTAACGTAAGTAAAATATTTGCACATCGCACAACACATACTGGAACTATATATGGATGTACCTACTTCAGTGAATTTGTGTATAAAGAAAGAAAGAAAAACATTTATTGGACACAGTTCAAGACGTAAACAAACCATAGGCTAACATAGAACAAGAAAAATAACAATAAATCAAGATAAAACTATAGGAATCTGTTTCATTATGTATAGTCGGTGTTCCACATAAATTCATTAATAATTTTGTGCAGAATTATCTAAAAAAAATCACTTAAAAAAACTTAAAAAGTAAGCGTCGAATTGATTTCCTTCGCTTTTTTCCGTCGGATAATTACATAGATTACCGCTTTCTGTTCGTTATTTGGTAAGAAAATAGCAAGATCATGGTGAAATTATGACCTAAATTAACACGTCATCTTAGGTAGGTAAATTAATAATTTGAAACGTGCTCAGAAAATTACTGCCCACTTCACCTAGCCTAAGGCGTATTTTCCTTTACCCCATCTCGTGATTAATGTAACATTGAATCGGGCGCGGTAAATTGTCGGTAAAAGCACAACGGGGAATTTACCGCGTGTTTGCGCCTCGGTAACCGCCATGGGAACGATTCAAGACGCGTTCAGAATAAGGTTTTCCATTTGTTACCTTAATAATGGTTTTAACCATGATTTTCTTAAATATCTGAAAGTGTTCCTATAAGCAGATACATTAAGTAACACAATTTAAGTGTTAACCATTTTTTATTGTGTATAATGACAGAGTATTAAAAAAAACACTTTTACAGGTAAATATTGATGAAAAACGTATATATTTAACTGTTGTAAAGTAAGTGGAAACATTATTTGAAAGTCATAGGCTTTAAGTTACAAAATTCTAAGTCAAAGTCAAATAATTTATTTCGTTTTCCATACGGGGCTCTTACAAATTATCATACCCTTTTATTATCATTACTCTACAACCGGATGGGAATGCGACCTCAACTGAGAAGATCCAACGAGAAACTCAGGGGTTGTTTTTTACATTTTTTTTTTCATTCTGTTGGTACTATGACATTTGCCTTACTAACTTGTTTAGCGCGTCTCGCTGATATCTAAACGAATCTCTGAGCAATGACAATTTATTGAGGATCAATCGAGCTTACTCTTGGGACCGTTCCAAATACAAAGGAAAAAAAATGTTATTAAATCTAATACAGTAGTAGACATTCAACGCTAACAAAAACACATTATTGTTTTGTCAATATTTTGCAGAAGAACCGAAAATTGTAATTAACAGAGAGGAGCAGCGAGTAAAGCTAGTTGTTTATACTTTGGCGGAAAAGGGAAGATCTTCCAGCCAGGTGGGTGGTCTGCCTGGCGTGCGGCTGCTAGGCCCCGACGGTTAATGTCGGGATCTGGTATATATCTTACGTCCTCCGAAAGCTCTCATTGCGCGTTTCAGGATTGTGTGGAGCCTCGTCTTTTTTTCTGAATGTCGTCTGTGACCGAAAACGCTAATACAGAGCGAAACGTGGCATTTTGACGTCTAAACTTCAATACTATGTGCTACTCTAGCGTAGTGGATATTTGTCGCAGGAAACCCCTTGCGTGAAGTGGAGGCCTGTCCCCAACAAAATTAAAAATAAATATTTCTCTAGGTTTATCAGACATACAGCTGTACATTCAAAAAGTTTCCAAAATTTTGTGGACAGCCCTATTACGTTTGTGCTTAATGTGCGGTGCGAGGCTGCCATTGCGTATTGTTTATGATGTTACATAGTTTTAAGAAAATTGAGACCCATATTAGCTAATTGCTTAGGTAAAGTCAGCCAGTATTTTAGTGTATGTGCGCCTAAACATCAAGCAGAAATTTAATCTATAAAATAAGCATTGTATACCAAATTAATTATTTGTAACTTATGCTATGAACAGACGATCGAACTTGGAACGGACCAGAATACGGATTTGGTCCGCTTGACAAACAGATTCAGTACGGAGTGGACCATCTCCGGGACCCAGCACTCCTCCGGCTCCGGTGTTTGGTATCATCGCGCACAATGTTGATACCTACCAGTATTCGAGTCTAGGTCTCATATGACAAACCAGCCAAAATGGTCGAAGTTTTTATTTTCACATGCCTTTTACCTTCAGAATGTATTGTAATATACCCTTTCAGTGATCACAGTCGTTACCATTTGGTAAATATTCACGACCAGCAGCGCCCCGCGGTGTTACCCGCGATTAAAAAGTGTACATTTTACCGGGATAAAAAGTAGCCTATGTGCTATTCAAGACTATAATCTATTTCTGTGCCAAATTTCATCCAGATCTGTTCAGCCGTTCAGGCGTGATTGAGTAAAAAACATCCATCCATCAAAACTTTCACATTTATAATATTAGTGGGATTAACGATTTGTACGTAAAATGCGTACACTGACTGCATAATTCTTGAATTTCTTGTCATCTATTCAGTCAAAATGTCTTGTTGCCGACACAGGGTTTAAGCATAAATTAAAGTGTGGCATAAGTTGAACGCATTTATTATGGAAATCGATTCGTTGAGAAAACGTTTTGGTTAGAATCATGCCCGTCGACAAAATTGTATGTATTATCAAAAAAGCTGAGCGAGGAAGAGGTTGACCTAAAAACTTAGAGCAAAAGTCTTTTGTAATGTGATTGTAAAAGGATTAAAACTTTCAATAAATTTGGGTTAGCTATGTCTTTAATTACGAGACGCGCATAGCTTAGGTACATCAGATCATACAGATCATAAAAAAACATCATAATTACTACAATACAAAAGTATTTATATGTATAGTGATGTAGTTTTTATTTAATGGTATTATTTGTATTTCGATTGCGATCCTAATTGTAAGAGCTTAGAAATAGGTTGCTACTTGGTTAGGTAAATAGAAACCTAATGTCGTTACCCAAATTATTTGCTTGTTTAAATTTAATCTGCAATAATAAATCTTATTACATTGGCTATATACAACGCAAAGTAAAACAGTGTTGGCCAATCAAGCGAGAATATTCAATCCTAAGGGTGTCGGTTAAATTAAATTATCTTTTTTCTTTTACATGCAGACATAGAAAAAGTGTAAATTTAATTTACTTTTCTTGAGCAGTGAATAAGGTTTGATAAAATGAATGTAAAAAATCTTTTAAATTAATGTGGGTGCCAAATCTGTGAGACGGCGAAAGCTAAGATGTATGTTTTTATAAGACTTTCGTCTGAAACCTAATAACAGTTTTTTTGGTTGAGACACCACTAAATTAATAGTAGTCATCTTTCGTCCATTTATAATGACATTATACTGCACTCATTAAGCCGACTTTACAAATTGATATCTTTACTTAGTACAGAAAAAGATGATACCCAATTAAAAACAAAAATAAACATAAATGAGTCGACAGTTAGAAAAAAAAACACTATGGACAGACCTACTACATTTCCTGGACTACAGAACTTTAAGTGTAATGCATAAAAAACAAGCTCACGTCGCTGCACCATCTCCCATTTACCTACTCGTACATAAATGAGTCATAGAATTCGGTTTGCATTCAACCGTTCTCTGTCCACACTTCTAGAATGTCGATGTTCCCATTCCGTCTAAACATAGCACAGTCCTTGAGAAAACTGCACAATGCATAAAGATTTTAGACAATTTAGTTACTTCAAAGCCAAGTCGTGTAATCCTTAGTGTCGGCTGCTTGAAAGCCAACCCTCTAAAGCAGTGGGCCCCATAATTCCGAAACTCGCGTAAAATCTATAGAAACACAACCCATATACGGCTAATCGATATACGTAATATATTATAGAAATTATATGCGGACTAAGTTCATCCTGTAAAATGTATTACGTATTTAAAATTTACACACTTTATTATTAACTGACAATAATGAGTAGAGTACTGCGTGAGTTATTACTTAGTATAGGGGCTATAATGCTGATAAAGACAGAATATTGTCTTTTAAAGTGTAACCACTGAGTTTCATTCCCACTCTTTCCAGTGAAACCAGTGGTAACTTCTGACTAGTCATAAATGCATTTTTGTATACATTAACAAAAAAAACATATTTTTGATTTTGATACCTCTCCAAATTATATAGATTAGTCAGAACCCTTTTTTTAGAGTCACTTTGACAAAAGTGCCAATTACGATGGTTCGCCAACTATATACAACCAATGTTCGCCAACTATATACCTACCGCCCATAAAGCAATGATTTCACCAAGTACTCATAACTACTCCGAATCAGTATTCAGAATCGTCTATTCGTGAAGAATGCTGTAAAAAATCCAATTTGTCGTCTCGTGACTTGGACGATGTCTTGTGGAATGTTTAAAATGGGACAACGTTGAGGATAATCAGCCGACCGCTCTTAGAGTAGAATCCGTTTTATATATTACTGTTTTTTTATTATACTTTTAAATTTACACATAAGTATTATGGGTATTTATAGTTGCATTAATATGAGTAATATTTCTTAAGGTAGTGTACCAATAAAGGTGTACAATACAACACAGCAGTGATAGCCCAAATTGGTAGAACGCTTGCCTCGGTAACGAGGATCACAGGTTCAAACCCCGGCTCGCATCTCTGGGATTTCTGGATTTCATGTGCGAATCTAATTTTCAACCATGATTATCGCTTGCTAAACAGTGAAGGAAATATTACGAGGAAACCTGCATGTCTGAGAGAACCCCTCGAAAGACGTGTGAAGTCCGCCAACCCGCACTGGGCCAGCATGGTGGATTATGGTCTAATCTCCCTCGCATTGAAGGAAGGCCTGTGCCCAAAAGTGGGCTATTAAAAGGGCTGGTATTATAGATAGCCATAAGATTCGGAAACAAAGAAGAGGTTCAATGGAGTTAATAACATGATTTATTTTCATTACGAGGTCTGTAGGTACTAAAGTATAGTGCAGGTGGCAAAATTAATCCCATTTTCTCGTGTCATAATTCTTAACTAGTGCTGGAATCCTGTGATCCCGGGTGGGGAAGCCGTTCGGATTAGAAAACCTTTGTTTATACACTTATCAAATAATGTAAGCTTTAGTTTGGGATACAAGTATTTTTAGAATTTTAATTTATAGATGACCTTAGATTATGCTTATACATTAACGCATATATCTTTAAGATTAAGATCTTAAAGGTTAAGACGGAGGTGACGACCTCCAACAAAATGTACACCTCTTTGGCTTCAATCACTTTCGTGAATTATGATTCGTTGAAAGTGCTTACCGTCAGAGATCATTCATTTGGTCGCAACGGGTATCCATAAACTTCCTACCCCTAATCATATGAGCTTAGTGTCTTGGAGAACCATCTTTCTCATCCTCCTGACATATCGAATTAATAGTACTAAAATTAAAACTTTTTCTTTTGCGGAACAGCGGGTTATGTCGGACTCTTGTCCGACATAACCCGCCGGAAGCCGAGAAGGACCACCGTGGGGATTAAGTCGGTTCTTACCGACTTAAACTCCATGGTGGTCCTTCTCCCGCCTTTCTGGGGAGAGGGGGGGGGACGCTTTCACACACATCCGTGACACTAAAATTAAAACCTAACCTAAATACCGTTACAGACCATTATCTACACCAAATAAATTATTAAAAACCTATATAAAGGATTAAGATCTAATTTAAATGTTGAATGTGCTTGAAACATTCTGACATTACATACAACATACCCATTTGTGATTGTGATGTGATAGATGTACCTACCTATCATTAGCTGTATGTACGTATTGTATTCGATGTTCTAAATCGAAGAGAACTTCATCAATAGACAACCTTCCTTTAGAACGATCTTATTCTTAGATCTACGAGCTCATTTCCTCTTTCATATGAATGACAAAGACAATACAAGTATGTAAATTTGAAAGCGGAAAACGTTCAACATTGTGACTGGAATAATCAATTTTACAACATTTGATATAAGCGATATCGTATATTATGTAAAATAAATAAATAGCGCCAGACGAACACAGCAACTATACGGTCCCACATTAAGGTTTTATTATGGGTACCGTACAGTGGACTGCGGGCGAACTCAGTATACACTTATATAGATATTAAACATCCATGACTTAAGTACAAACAGTCGTGCTAATCACACAATGTTTGTCCCTACCGAGTTTCGAACCAGGGACCCGCAGCACAGAAAGCAGGGTCACTACTCACTAAGCCAGGTCGTCGTTTAATATAGAAATAGTACTTTCAACATTTGATCAGCACGTGTGTGCAGGGAGGACGAATGTAGATACAACATTCGCGATTTTGCACATCATCATCGCATCGTAGCATCGCAGCGATATAACTAAATGCAGGGTTCTTTCATAGGAAAACGGCTATTATCGTAGGACTGAGAATAGACGCTCACACATGTATTGTAGACGCTGCCCATACGGTTGTATTTAGAAAAGCAAAGATAGCCGTAGCCGTAGTATTGAAGAACCCAGTACACGAAGCGAGTTCTAAAGGATTAGCATTCAAATGTGCATTCGCTGAATACCAGCTCCGCTAAAAGCGACTGAGCCGTGATCCAAAAGTATCGCATGTGCAGTTGCCCTAAAGGCCGCAATTGTTATTCAAGTCGGGCGACCAAATGCGACCGAAAATTTCCGGGCTTTCTATGTCTCTGTGCACGAAAGTAGCGGCGGCTCCTCAAACGTTATTTATTGAATTATCTTCTTTTGAGCTTCGGTGAAGCATAGTATGGGTAGGGTCACCAGCAAGCTACCAACTTTAAAATACTTCCACGTTTCTTTACATCACATACATAGAAATAATTAAAATAAAATTTCAATTATCAACCGAACATGCAAACACTTATTTAGTAATATAGTATAGGTAGTATAGTAAAGGTGTTATAAAAATATTACTATAATATTTTTATAACACCTTTAATCTAGTTGATAAAGATTCATAAGTACTGTACAATAATGGTCTACGTGAATAAAAAATATTCTGATTCTGATTCTGATTCTGATTCTGATTCTAATACTATCATGTTTATTCGTAGCTGATAAGTAAAATCTGTAATCAAAATTTTACAAACAAAATCATCTTCATCTTATTTAACTAAACATTTGGGAAGTTCACAAGTAATTGAGATTCTGGAGCGAGCGCAAATTGTATCATGGGAATAAGGACTTAATATGTCTATGACGCGAATAATTATGGAAATGACAGCGCAGAATAATGTTTGTAGTTTATAAGTATTTTTGACACATAGTTTGTCTTCATATTATTTTTAAGTTTTTTTTTTATTTTCCTGTTTGTAAATATTTGGTGAGATATAAAACTAATAAAGAATTATATCTGAATATTTAACTAAGTCAAAAAAATAATAATTAAGTATACATTTTCATTTCAATTGAAGTTAGTGACTTTTCTTTCCATTTTATATCTTGATAATGAGAGCATTTTCAAAATCACAACCCTTAAAATTAATTTGTGTAGAAAAGCTTACCTACCTAATATTTAGAAAAAGTTAAAAAAATTTGGCCCATGCGGTAGCGTACCTAAGATGCTGGCCGCATTTCCTCGCTGAATATTTGTGTAGAATGTTTTCGCTTCGTTCAAAAATCACAAGAACAAATACGGCAGACCAAAAACAGATAGGTACCTATCCTTTTCAGCCCATTCTGCATCCTAAAAAGAAACTGTTTGTGTCATTGATGGATTTACTTTTGGGGTAAACTCAGAGCGGGTATTACGAAGCCTGCTTTTATATTTTTTGCCATAGGCACGTGTGGGTAGCCATATATTATGGAACCATTAAAGATGCCTGGCTAAAATATCAATATGAAATAATCTTTTAATTTGATTATAATTTATTAAACTTATATTCAGTTGTATATTCAGTTGCGAAAAATTTATCATGCTGATACAGGCTACGTATTTGGAATTACAGCACCAATTTTCCCTATCCAATGTCAAGTGCGCACCATATATCTTAATTAAACAAATACCAGGATTTCAGCCCTCAAGGCCTCAAGTAGGTACAGCCCGTAAAAGGGCTTACACAAATTGAATTTGTCGCGAGAAATCCCGGCCAAGTAGGTACTGGCAACAATACTCGAATGAACTAGCCGAGTAAAACTTGTGTATAGTTCCGTATCGCTACACAAATAAAATAATTCTGATTAGTTTGGTCCTATGTGACTAGGGTTGCCACCTTTTTTTTGGCAAATAGAGTACATTTGTTATTATAGGTAAGAAAAAAAGTACATAGTATCAAAATAAAGTACAATTATATTTTCTTCATTATGTTTAAATTCTGCCAACAACAAGTGTAGTTATTGGACTCAAACCGCACAAAACAAACAAGTAATTGTGGCAATGACACTGAAATTGTTGACATTTGAGGTTAGGTTGTGTTAAGAAATTGTTAAAAACGAGTACTTAAGTGATGTGGCGCTAGTGAGTGGCGACATGGATTTAGCACCAATCGATAAAATACTTACGACAAAACTTTTCAAAATCACAAAAAAATCAAATCAGGCGAAATAAAGTATTTTCGTATACTTTATTGTTCTCATAAAGTGTAGAGTACAATTGCCTGAAATAACGTACAATACTTTATTATAAAGTACGGGTGGCAACCCTATATGTGACTGTACTGAAAATGCAAGTAATTTAGTACTTCAATTATTTTGACGACCTGATTAGCTCAGTGGGTAGTGACCCTGCTTTCTGTGCTGCGGGTCCCGGGTTCGAATACTGGTAGGGACAAAATATGTGTGATTAGCCAGAATTTTTGTACCCGAGTCATAGATGTTTCTTATCTATAGGTATAAGTATTATATACTGAGTTCGCCTGCATTCCATTGTACGGTATCCATAATACAAGCGTTGCTTATTGTGGGCCGTATAGTCGGTGTGTTCGTCTGGTGAAATTTATTTCTACAGTGTGATTCAGAAAGGGATTCAGATCTATACTACCATTTAAACCTGAAATTTACCGCATTTTTAATCGTCATGTCAAGCCACATATTCGATGTCTCATTAAAGAAAAATTCTCATAAATACCCACAGTCTTCATATTATTGGGACCAATTTATTTGGGATAGACACATCGAAATGTTTACAAATGAGCGAAATTAGCATAAGTTTAAATGATAGTATACCTTTCCTGTATCACGCTGTCGGTACGTATACTTTAAACTTTGTACTTCTCACCCCTTTAAATAGACTTTTCGACAACAGCCATTATTTGGTGGTTAAAAAAAAACTTACTTGGAATTGTGTACTTGGATGTAGCCCAAATCAATTTCCGATTTGGTAATCTCTACGCGGAAAACTAATAAATATTTACTGACCCACAAGATAGATAAACCACGTTTTCAGAATAGAAGGGGTCGAGTCACCTTCGTCCGTAGGAGAATTAAATACCCTCGAGATACCCTACACGTGATCCTGGGTGGTGCCAACTAGGTGCGAACTCTACTGGTGGTAGGCTTCAGCCGGGGTTAGTCACCACCCGCTGAACAAAGCCATGCCGCTAAGCGGCCTAGCCGTGTTCCGGCATGATGTTCGGTGTTGCCATTCATGGATGGCGGGTCAGATCAGCTGCGCTGCATGTGCCTAGTGAATGTAGCGTCTCGATCTACTGCCGCCTTCCTACCTAGGCAAGTATGCTCCAACGTAGTTCTCATCATCACTTACCATCAGGTGAGATCGAGATCAAATACTTGCCTATAATGTAATAAAAAAAAATATAAAAAAAATAGAAATATTCTGATACGTAGTTGAGAGAAGGCTATTGTCCGCTTAGTTCAGGTTAGAGGCACCCCTAAGATCCACATCTGTTGTTTTTGTGTTCGCTTAGAACGTACCTAAGTGTTTTCTCTGTTGCTTGTTATTAATGGTTCTTGAATATATTACACTAAACTGGTCATTATTTTGACCCTCATCGTCGTAGAACAAAATAACGATGAAAAAATACACTGTACCTACGACCATCTGATTGTAAATAAAACTATTGCAGACAACTTCTACCCTTCAAATTCACATCCATATTCTTAGTAGCAGACAGCTTTTAGTTGGAACATATAACTAAGACGTTACCATAGAATTGATTAACAATTTAGATAGGTAAGAACAATTTCAGTCACTGACTCATGAGTCAGTTCAGACAGAATTACAACCGTCTCAATTTATATCATATACCCCCCTTGCCAGTGGGGGGATTGTGGTGAGGACATGCCTCTGCTGTGCTACGAGCTGGTAAACTACATTCAATATGGTTTTGTCTAATCACTATGATGCTATTAATATGTCGAAGTTGTGCTATGAAGTTCCAACTGTGTGGTGACACACAGTAAAATATCCATATTCTATAACATTTGATTGTGTAATAAATTATGTTTTACTCATATATGATAAGCGAGTGATGCTAGTTGTAGCATTGACAAGCTGAGCGGAGGAAAACGTAGCATAGCTCAGTTTATAGCTTGAGTATTTTATTTCTCTATTACCATTGGCTTATCGCAGGCAAATGCTGAATTAACTTTGATTAAACCAACCGTTATTGGTAAATACCTTATATTTTTATAGAAGTTCCAATAAATTGAGGTGATAGTTTTGTAGAACTAACACCTCAATTTATTTAAATGTAAGAAAATGTTACGTTAAAACTTGTTTGTTTATGATGATTAATGTGAAATCAAATAAAAAAAACCGCGGTATTTTATTGCAAATGCAATTTACGTGTGATTTTCATGAAAACAAAAATCGTGGCCTACGAACTTTTATTTCAATTAGTGATCTATAGAACTTAATAACAGAGTAGGTAGAAATATACATTGCTTGACACAATTATTTTCTTTGTACAAATCTATAAATGTATATTAGCCCTATAAAACTAACCATTACCTATATTCCTAGGCTTGCGTTGCGAGATTTCTAGAGGTCCAAATAAAGTACTAAATATTTATACACCAGTCACAGCTGAGTTATAAAAATTAACTGGTTAAATTATATTCAACAGTATAATTAAAAACTTTGTGATTAACCAATCAGCACACAACAATTAATTCTCACATCTCGCTTAAGTTAATTGAAATCAATTTCTAAATTTAATAAGGGAATGTTTAATTTGAACCCGTTTGTTAATTTACGGCACTTAAATCAAACATATTTTACGATACAGTCGTAGAGAAGGGAGTGCTTATTTAAAATTATACTGCCTGAAATACAGGGTATTATCAAAAATCAAATCAAAATTCTGATTTCACATTGTGTTAACAAATGCACTAAAGAAGCTTAGGTTCCAGGCTAAGTATACTAAGCATAATATGGCGCATTGGTAAGGTCAATTTGAAATATATAATTTGGCCTTAATATGGCGCATTGGTAAGGTCAATTTGAAACCAGAATTTTTATATGTCGATACAAAAAATATCAAGGAACAATTTTGATTTTATGAACAAAAAAAATTGCGTATTGAAATTCTGACATCACAAAATGATTAGATTTGCGCTAAAGAAGTCCAGACTCAAGTCTTAGTATACTTTTTCTAAACCATCTTCCAAAGAAAAGCTCCCTTCAAACAGTGGCTCTTTATCAATTTGATCAAATCCCTGATTTTATCATTTGCAGCGATACGCACAGTACAAAATATGTTATTGGCATAACAGTTTTCTTTTCAAATTATTAAAAATATATGAATATGTATAAAACTTTGGAAGCTCAAGTTAATAATAAAGTTTTGAGTTTTCACGTTCTACTTTGTAAGCTCGCTGAAAGCGTGGCAACCTTTCTTCCGACAGACTTGCTCTAAACGTATTGTGTTTCTTTATATTTTTTACTTTTCAGCGCAGTATCGATGATACAGTTCATAGGAAATTACTTGAAGCATAGGGAAACTTTTAATTTTTTTCATGGCAAACATAAGTTTTCTTCTTTGCAGTCCTGTGCCTACTTACTTGTCTTGTTATGGTGCCCTATTGATTAATAAGTCAATGTGAAAATGAACCAAAATCACCCCAGACTTAGTTTTGTTGTGCTTTTGAGAAATGTATATTTTTAAAATTCTGGTAAAGGTACTTTACTATTTAAGGCTACAATGAAATGCTCTTGATCTTAGCTGTTATTTTTAATAATGATAAAAAGGAACATTCTCTTAGACATCAGCACTACATTGTAATACCCTGCTTATAAAGTAAAATAAGGGTAAAAGGTTCAAATAAGGTTCACGGCACGAAATTTTCTATCTCGTTAGTGAAACCATCGTTACAACGCCTGAAACATTTTTATATTTTTGCCTTAGATCCTTTAAGATATTAATTTTGTAAGTCCGTATGAAATATTTGAACTAAACCTAAGCATGAAATATTGAAATGAAAAGATTACTCATTTATTTGTAAAGAAAGCATTCAAGAATAGACGTAAAACTGGTGCTCGACAAACACTAAACGTATGAAACTGAAGGAACGCTTGGTGATATTTTCAGTAAATACGCACAAATAGAAGTACTTATATAAATGTTACTTCTACTCCCTTTATGCTACCAGAATTTACGATCCAATTTAATTTACAACGCGACGGAATCCGCTGATACCAAAAAACAGTCCAAAAGAGTAATTACGGTATTACTTCCCTTCTAAAACTTCTCCAAAACAATTCGAAAGTTGTTTACTAATCGCCAATCTATAGAATCTATACGTTGAAGCAATTAATCACGATTGCAAGTCGCACCTGCGCCTACGACCGCGTTAATACCAGCTTTCGTACAAAATTTGATAAATTAGATCACTCTCTCAAATACCAATTGAATCGCTGTCCAATTGATTGATTACTCTGAAACTTTTCACACAATAATCAGTTTTATTTTTGAAGTTGTAAAGGCTAAAATTGATCGTTGGAGCGAGGGGTAAAGGTGAAGAGATAAGTTATTTTGCAGTAATGGAGTTGGCTGAGAGCGAAGGTTTATCGCTGAACAGTTTGGTAGTAGAACGATATTGATTAAACGATTATATTTTTTTCATATCCAGGGACACATTAAGTACCGATATATATAAAAATATAATAATTCCGAAAACTGAAAAATCTGCTTGTAAATAATAATACCTATAAAAAAATAAAAAACCTATAAAAATAGTGTACCTATTTCTCGTACAAATTTAAGCTTTACAGTTCCACTTCCTGGCTTTGTCCACATCAGTATTCCTTGACGTATCTGTGTGACGAATGGCTGTTATGTGCGAACGATTCTTAAAACATCAGAAAGCTGTGCTTTTCTTCAGGAAATATAAATGGTGTTATAAATATGAATGTGCAATAACATGTACCTTTTTAGATACCTTTTCATATTATAATATCGTGTTCGAATCATTAAAGGCTAACTTTGTAGTAATGATAGTTCAAGCTATGAAGAGGTAAATTTTAATTTATTGTATGTTTCAATATTAAAATTAATTAAGTAGTTAATTTAATAATTTTCGAGAACCCCTTTCTGCTCGCAGTTTTTCAATTCTGTTTTACACACCGAGTCTAATCGGTATTCATAAAACAATATTTCACTCTGTTTTGTTAATTATAGTAGATATTCATGAGATGTTAAATGAAAATCTAACTTGCCTCAAGAGACCTTATAGTGGAAACATATTAACGTTGAACAGGCGTTGTCACCTCAGGACCCTTCATTTTCTCGTCTGACAACACTCAGGGGTTACACAATGACTCTACATATAGGTACCTACTAAATAGAGGAGATAAACATCTAATATGATGTGTAGCTATTTCACCAGTTCACTGATCAGGAAGATGCTGGTTTGATTCTGAGGCTAAATTATTTTTTTGTTAAAATTTTAAAGAATTTAGAGCAGGTATAAATATACAAATTGCATGATTATGTTCGGTATGAACAATCGTTTTATTTAATGTTAAGATATTTACTTAATAAAGGTCCGAAAGGTCTTAAACTGTTTAAAATAATATTCTAGAATCCACTCGCAAGGTAATTTAGTTCTCATTACCATCTGAAATGATCCAACTTTAGTACAGTAACAGAAATAACAATGTACAAGAGGGTAGCTTCATTAAGAATGTGTTAATTCACCATAATAATAAAATATTACGAGTCCCCCTGGAGTTAAAAATATGGATGACCGTACTGTATTATTATTATACGCATACAAAATTAACGTCAATTTACAATACCATTACAAAGCACATTTCTTCTTACACTATATTTAAGATGGAATAGTAAATTGATCTAACTTTTATACATTTAGGGAAAGTCTCTAACAATAGACTGCCAATTGCTTACAAGAAACACAGTTATTTTGTAAATTTCTATTAGACATTTAAATATGTTAAATAAAATCTATTTTGCCATTAAAAGACTTAGATATACATTTGATTGAGTTATCAAAACCTCTTTTGCCATTAAAACCCATAAATATACATATTACATTGAGTTACTGCAAGCTTGATTAGATAGCCAATTATTTACTCAATAAAAACATAACAATATAATATACCTTCATTCACAGAACAAAAGACGTTCAATTTCAAATAAATTGTAATATAATATAATATCTTCGGGAGTCAAAATCCGTGTATTTCTAGTAGACCAGACGTAGGAATATATATATTCTCTCAAGCTATACGTTAAATAACTTCAAGCACCTTTAAATAAGCTGAAACTAGTTACGACATTACTTCGTCCGGAGTCTTGGCGTTCTTCTTTACAGTTTATCAAAAATCTCATTAAGGATATGAGATTAGTTCAGAGATAACACAAGGATTAAACTTGTAGCCGTTATTTTGTGGATATTTAAAGTCTTGTTAATGGACTTGTCTTACTCAGCTTGTCTGTGTTTGGAAAACTAACGGGGTGTTTTTTGTTTTTGTAATAGTTTATGTTTAATTAATGTTGATTGTTGTTTATTTTTTTATATATTTTATTATTATATTATATATATATTTTATTTAATATATCGCAAGCTTTGTAACACAAACGCGTTTTTGTCTGTTTTTCTGTCTGTATGTTCTTTGATCACGGAATATTGACTTTTGAAAGACGGCTTTTGAAGAAAAACATAAGTATTATTTCATCTTCGATGATGTGGAGTGATCATGTTCACGGTGATTTTCGATAGGTGAACCTTTTATATTTTGGTTTTGTCCAGAAGAATAAAAATGTGTTCGAGATAATAGTAGAACAATACAATCGGCTGTTTTGTCCACAGATCTTTAGGAGGCGAGATGTAAAACCTAAGTCATGGAGGAGTTGGATTGCAGCAACTGCAGCTTGTACGCTGAGCTCAACGACAGCTTCGTGTACAAGAACCTGACCAGGAATGAGACGATAAACAAATTCTATTTCTATCAGGTAACAAATTATTGTCTTAGAGTTCAATTATGACTGTCTGCTGCTAGTTTGTCATAATTCCTGAAGCATTACATTGTTTTTTTTTGTTTTGCTAGATGGTTTTCATGATTTTTTTTAACCGTTTATATGCGCCGGGATTGTGATGGATATTTTGTCAAGTTCTCTGACACATTTTTAAATTATAATTTTTCGACACAAGTAGGTGCTTTGGTGTATTTCTTTTCCTTTTCCGTACAAACCCTGCCTTGAGTATGTTTATAATTAAATTCGAATGAGTAACATTGAATGCAATTGTACGGGTGTTATTGATTAAACCCTGATGTTTTTTTTATTCTCGTAATAAAAAACAATGAATTGTACTTTATGCAATATAACCTTGCAGCCAGATGCAAATGCAGAATGTATTTTTTTATACAGGATGTAAGTAGATAGTAACGAATACTTTGGGTAAAGTTACTCTTAATTCCTATAATATAATTATTGTTATCGTTATCGTTTATGTTGAATGTCATGGATTACAACTGTTGTAATTTTGAGCGCGCAATTTTTTAGTAGTACTAACGTTGAGATAGACCTTTTAGACTAAAATCAATTTTAAAATACTGAAAAAAATGCGCATAATTCGTGAAAAGATCAACTAAAAAATTCCAACTGTGGTCCAGAGTCATGAGTTGATACATGGTATCACCTTTCGTTACGAAGCCACCTACACCCTGTATGTTTCCTCTTCTTCTCGTCTATTCTTCGATCTCCTCTCATTTCTAAAACTAACTTACCTACTAGCCATTATATTACTATCAGACCACATTTAAATAATCAAACAGACCACATTTAAATAATCAAAGCTAAGACTTTTACGGTACTGGATCTAAATTACAGCCATAAAAGTAAATAAATGTTAGACACGCCATTTTCATATCTTCATGTCACATCCATTATTTTATTTATAATGTGTATTTATTGAATGTTTTATTGCTATTAATTACTTGACATTGGCAAAATACCCGCTAAGTTGTGGGTGAGGCCATTTGCATATCCATTTTATTTTATCGCATCTCATTTCGTAAAGAAAGAAATACATCTTAAAAATCCATGTTAAATTAGCTCCGTTAAGCAATTCATAGTCATCAACCCTCACGCCAATAATACATTTCAAAATTAATTTAACCGCTATGAACGCACCATTAAAACCTAATGACCCGTCAAGTGTCGCTTTAATAAAATTCTATCGTTACGAGAGCGGCCGACATGCATTTATATGTTAATTTGAACAATTTTCAATTTATTAAATAGCAAGGTTTCATGATAAATATTTATATAAGTAGCGAATCATTTTGTTTGAATATGATTCGCTAGTATGTGTTCATAAACGCGCACGAGTGTAGGAAAATAAAAGTAAATAGTAAAACACGAGATTTCCAGTTCTCCCAAAAAGTTCGGTAATTTCTCAGTAAAGTATCCACAAGTTTACTGATGGGGGGGGGGGGGTATTAGGCCTAGACTACGGATTAGGCCTCCATAGAATCTCATATTTGATACGAAAAATAATCATTCCACTTGACGTTGGTAAAATACCTACCTAAGGTTGGGTGCTGCCATTAAAAAAAAATATATATGTTATTTGTATTTGTCACGTATTCGGTCATTTTGTTTAATTATTATATCATTCGTGGATAGACATTCCAAGTAACCGCTTTGTAAACATAAAAAAAATATAAAACACAATTATTATTTTTTTGTAATTCATTTCCCAAAATCTTCTTGAAATATTTACAATGATTTTCTTGTAATACAGGGTCGCATACTATTCAGTTATACGTCCAATATCAAAGTAATGAATGTTTGTTGTGTTGTTTTAACATTTTTAATTTACCTAGTATATCTAATTTGTGTTACATTACCGGTGCCCCTGCAGCATCGGGTGGAGTTAATTGCGTGAAAGAGATGCAAAGAAGTATCGGTCTAGACTTGCCCGCCGTATTCTAATCTTGTTTTTGTCTTTACCGTAGTTTATGAGAGACAGAGTCAACGTTATTTCTATTACTTTGAACTTATTCGGCCAAAATGAGTGAAAATTACGAGATCACAGACTTCCACGCCATTGAACACGAAAATAATATTAAGACATAATTTCAGACTTACCGACTTCTATCTGTACTTAATAGGAAAAGTTGGGAGTTTCTGCCGCATCTAAGAATAATATGTATTATTGGAAAAAAACACCAATACTGCTGGACTGCAGCTTCAAAACATTTTGTTGATTTAGGATTTGTTTATTTTGCATACTCAGCAACACATTTTCTAATAAGTTCATATCTATGAAACAACATATTCAGTCAACTGTTATTTTTATTTTGCTAGCTACAGAATTTGCTGCAGTATAATTGAATGTTCAGAACGGTAGACCTGCAGCCACAAAATTGCCCTGCGACCACGCTCTGCACTCCACACTTTGCAATTTACTACATATTGCTCCTCAGGAGCATTCTCACCAAATTATTAAGAAACTTGGATACTAAAACTCATTATTTGAAAGTTTGGACAATTACTTTGTTAGGCACTAATGGGTACCTGGCTTTTAGTATAGTTGGATGATTTAACAATTATTACATATGGTAGAGAATATTGCAGAAGAAGTAATAAGTTAAGTTTTGTTTTACTGTAGTGACTAACAATTAGGATAACTGCGACAGGTTTAACAATAAGAAAGCCAGTAAAGTACAGAAATAGGGTAAAATATTTACATTGAAATAACATCAACAACAACAGCAACATAAAAAACATAAAATAAACGCAATAAAATCCGCAAAAATTGTTTTATTTCAATGCATTCGCGTAAATATTAGAAATAAATACAAAATATTAAGGTTTATTTTTCGCTGCAGTACCATGGTTGCAACTAAACGGTTGACATCAAACAATGGTCAAAAATTTATTAGGTAAAAATGGAATCTTAAGAGATCAATGTTTTATGAAGTTATCCAAACCTACTCGTTCCTTTTATGTTTAACGTTGTTTGTCAAATGTTGTGGGTGTTGTGGAGTTTGGTATGAATATAAGAATACAAATGTGATGTTTAACTATCGACCATATTACCCCCTTACAAGACTCGAGTAAGCGACTTAGGCTTTTATCCCTCTCACTATAAGGGCTTTCTTAAGAAGGGATAACGGCTATAGTGATGTTCTTAACAGCGTGAAAAATATTTTACGCATTCACTGATAGGATAATTTTTATTTTTCTGGTCGTCCAGTCAGCGCAATTGGCAATCCTGTGGATGCTGTTGGTGACGATCGTAGCCGGAAACGCAACAGTGGTACTAGCGCTGCTTCTGACGAAATCGAGAAAGAGTAGAATGAACTTCTTCATCATGCAACTAGCTATTGCAGGTAAGGCTTCACTTCTTAAAAATATTTTGTAAGAATGCGAAAGGTGTCATATATTTTAATTTAATACGGTGTTTTCACTTCGTTCACTATTCCTAAAAACGATTCAACCCATTATACTTTGATGATAGGTGCAGAGAGTGAGATAAAAGTATATATGACCCGAGCACACTTTGTGTGTCGGCTTTCAGTGCCGAGGTTCCCGGTTCGAATCCTAGTAGCGGCAATCCTTGTGTGATGACTATGAATTTATGTATCTCAGTCATGGTTGTTTAATATTTATATTAGTTTTTTTTATTATTTTTTATTACATTATAGGCAAGTATTTGATCTCGATCTCACCTGATGGTAAGTGACGATGAGATCTACGATGGAGCATACTTGCCTAGGTAGGAAGGCTGCAGTAGATAAGAGACGCTACATTCACTAGGTACATGCAGCGCAACTGATCTGACCCGCCATCCATGAATGGCAACACCGAACATCATGCCGGAACAAGGCTAGGCCGCTTGGCGACATGGCTTTGTTCAGTGGGTAGTATTCATATACTGGCATCGCCCAATCCATTACGCGGTACCCATCAAAAAAATATTGCTTACTAAGGTACCGCACAGTTGGTGTGTTCGTCTGACAATATAATATTACAGTGTGTACCAATTTTGTTCTCCGAAATCATGATTAAGATACTTATCAAACTCCTTCAACTCAGCTTCGTTTTAGGATTATATGATTTTGATACTACGAGTATTGTTGAGATATTTCGTCTCAGTAGTAACTTATCACTCTCTTTAATATCAATAAAATTGTTATTAGATTAGTTATATAAGTCTGCCTTTGTTACAGATTTACTCGTGGGATTAATAAGTGTGTTGCCTGATCTAATACAACGGATAACTATCACATGGCTCGCTGGCTCTATTACTTGTAAGATGATGAAGTATTTACAGGTAACTAAGACATTCAGACTGTTATATATTGTTTCTTATATTTACGCGAACACTACACATTGAAATAATTAATATTTTTCGCGTTTATATTAAGTATTTTTTTTTGTTCCCGACGTTTCGGCTGCTTTACAGCAACCATGGTCACGGGAGGACTGAGGTGGTTGACGTCCTAGTGTCATAGTTTGAAGCGGGGTACCCTCATATTTAGTTGTTGCTTGCGGTCCGATCTACGCAGGAAGTACTCACAGTGTCTTGGGGTCTTGCAATCGTTCGCTTTGTTTTGGATTTTATGATGTTAATTACTGGATCCCAAAAACGTAATATCAGCGCGAAAAAATACGTAAAATTAGTTTTATTTCAATCTGTTATATATTATTCTAATTATAAACAGTTCTTTGCAGTTTGGAGTTGTATTTCTATTCACATGTAATATACTTAAGATACTTATACGATTTGTTTCAGGGGGTAGTGACATATTCTTCGACATACGTGCTGGTTGCTCTAAGTGTCGACCGTTGTGATGCCATCACACATCCCATGAACTTCACTGGAAGCTGTAAGTACTCACAGCCTTATAAACATTCAGACAGTATGAAGTACACGAAACTACATGATTAAACTGAAACAGTTATTTTAAAAGGTGATGTCAAACTTTAACACATATTATTGTCCAAATGTAAAAACAGAACAAATTTTCCGCCTCTAAAAACCTTAGGGCAAACAAAATGTTACGCACAGTTTAGTGTTAAAAACTCCAGTTTCTAAGCTGAACAAGGTCCCAACATCGCCATAACTTAACGAAGCGTGAACAACTTAAATAATGTTGACAAAGACCAGGCCCTGGTGTCGTTGCATATTTTGTGAAAGTTACCTCATAACTAAGAATTTACTCCACTCGGGACAATGTTGGATTGGTAGTTTGGTACTTTTTACAACACTTTTTGTTTGTCTTTAGTGTATAAGTTCTTGAGTTCATTCATAACGTATTTCTTTAGTCTACTTTTTTTTGACAATATTATGCCTAAGATAAAGAGATGGAGTAGGTACTTTTTATTTCATAATATAACACGTTGAGTATCTTGTTGATATTAAATATTTTCTGACTGACGATCCTGCAGCCTCGCGAGTCTGGACAAAGAGCGCGAGTAAAGATCACGCCAATTTGATATCAAAAATTGGGCAGACTAGACAAATGACAGATGTCAGGCTTGGGTGAGGCAGCGCGAATGCTTGCTTTGCGCGAGCCATATCCTGGCTAAGCCAGCAAAAACAGAATTTCTAGGCTGTATAAACAATGCATGGCTAATGACGATGTTTAGGAAGCTACTCATAACGCTAGAATATTTTTTATTATATTTGGTCCTGGCACTAATACATGGCCTTTGGCAAAATTATCCAATGTCATGATAAAATCTTACCGATACTCCACGAATTAAATTCCCATAAACCTTTTACGAAGAAGTGCTTTTCATTGTTAATTAGGGCGACGAGCACGTGCCCTCATCCTTGGAGCTTGGCTCGTCAGTTTTTTATTCTGCGTTCCGATGCTGATACTATTCGACGAAGCTACCGTGGAAGGTATGTCTCATCTTAATATATATAAATTACGTGTCACGGTGTTTGTACGCTATGGACTCCTAAACTACTGAAACCGATTTAAATAAAATTTTGCACACCGAGCAGCTTTATCCAACTTGAAAGATAGGATAGTTTATATCTCGGTTTATAATCGCAAATAATTTCCTAGAAATATTGTATATGGTAAAACAACGTTTGCCGGGTCAGATAGTTTTCGTATAAAAATTAATTGTGTTACTAATAACACAATTAATTCTAACAACAACAACAACGTCTAAACAACGGTTTTGATTAAGTAGTAATATGTCATTCAAACGACTCAAACGAAGAAATAATATAGCTGGAGTGTGGCAGACAACCCTAAGAAACCAAGCCGAATTGCGTCCTTACGCGAATTATGTCTTATCGCGTATATAATGTGTCACAAAAATAGAAGATTGTTATCTTTATAACCCTGTTGGCCCTGTTAAAATATTTTTCAGTATTATTATATACACAAATCGGCTTGGTTTTTGTGCCTCAATATGTTGTACGTCACACCCCGTCTATATTTTATATAAGATGATATTAATGTGAAGTTCAAACAAATATTTTTATATTGAGGCGAAATAATTATCCTGTCATTCTTCGGTCGTAAAAATACGATTAGTCACAAGCAGGTAAGCATTGACATTGGTGAGTTAGATTTATATAATACGTGCATTCAGCAAGAAATAAATAACACCTCTAGGGAACAGAACACCCACACGGCGGCGTGTGCAGAAAGTGTTGAGTTCAGTCTACGTTTTAATGAACTCGCTAGCTGTTAGAACTTAATCTATTTGGTATTTTACGAGGGGATTGTGTTGCAGAATTCTAAGACACGAATTGCCAACGAGCTTGTAATGATAACACAATGAAATGTGAATTAATTTTCAATGAAGCGTTTGATGATGCTAATGGTTAGGAATTGAATAATGACAATTTGTTATCTCTTAAGACGTGTTTACCGTAGACCGCGGACAAGCTTTCTTGGGATGTTATCACGAAATAACTGTCTAATCCGGTAATAAGATAAGTACTTAGCATGTGAATAGGATAAAACAACGTAGGTTTTTCTTTCATAATAAACAAATTATCAGTTAAGGATTGCTTACCCAGTTCACTACAAGAAATTTGTCATATTGGCAATCCCGGGACAAGCTTTGCGCCTATTTTAGTCTAGATGCCAACTTGACATCCATCCAGTCACATGCCTGTTGGCGTACTTGCTGAACTGATTACAGGAGGTGAAAAAGGTTGATTTGTAACCTTTCCACTTGCTAACACAAATTATCTAATCTTGCTAGCTTTAGATCTTGGCACTCCCCCGAGTATAGAGATGCCTTAAAACGGATTGTTTGACAATAGTCTTTCCAAGGCTAATTAAACATTATTAAAAACCTCTTATATCCAGGTGTGCCCCAATGCTGGTCCGGCATCAGCAAGCTGCAATGGAGAATATGGATGACCAGTGTTTTCGTGTCCCTTTTCGTGGCGCCAGCACTCACGATATCCGCCTGCTACGGAGTCATAGTGGTCACGATACGACAAAAGAGTCATAGAGTGCTGGGCAGAAGAGCTACAGCTACCAGGCAGTGTAAGTTGCCTAACTGACACAAATTTCATTTTCGAATTGTATGTCTTTGCAAAGGTTTGCCTTGTCTATTGATAAAACAAGAGTAAAGTATGTCAAAAATGATGTATATTGAAATAAGTAATGTAATTTCCAAATCGTTGTTGACTTCCCAGGTAAGACTTATATGATTTTAGCTTTACAAATTATATATAGAACTACATACAACATGAATAGAGGTCGTAGCCTAATTGATAAAACCTCTCAATAGAGCCACGTGTCACTCGGTCAGTTATTGAATGGATGACCAAAATGTAACATCCGACTTCCTCCGTATCGCCCCGGTGGACATTGTTACTTGTTTAGTCCGTTAAGAGCAGTTTAAGAAGCTTAAAAAAATATGATTGGTATTAGCGGTAGTGCGTAGTTGGGTGTCTCAAAGGAAATACAGCGACCCCAATACAAAAATAGATGGGAAAGTCTTGGAAGGGGAACATACTATTAAACTCGTATTACATAAAGTTGCATATCATGCTATTTTTGTACCACCCGTAATTAATCAAAGTACAAGTAATTAACCACTTTTAAAAACATTTTTGATGAAGTCTGAACATATTTTTTGAAAATAAGCATGACGTAACACATTCATACCTAAAAGTAATTTGTTAGTATAAAAACCAATCAGGGGAAACTCGTTAATGATGTTATCCTTATTGGGGAACCTAAAATATGTAACATAGAAAAATTATAGAGGGTGAAGGAAATCATCCTCTCGAAAGTAAAGAGTAAGTTTTATTTACCTGCATGATAAACGGAAAATATCAAACCATCAAAGAATAACCGAAATCCGTGAATCGAGGTCAAATTAGGGATACGTGAACAGATTGCACAACGCGGTTGGCTATGAAATATAGACTCAACAACTCACAGTTTTATGTGCACAGAAATGATCTCATCCCTTGCTTATTGAAAGGCTTAGGGAAGGAATAAAAAGGAATCCATAAAAGCACGTTGGCTGTGAGGTTGATCTGCGTGTGCTTTCATAGAGAGCGTGACCAGGCTTTTTTGGCCACGAGGCGTTTTTCCCCTGATACCAGGCACTTAGGACCTGGTAATACATCATGTCCCAAAATCTCATCTGACCTAAGGAAGTTCGAGTTGAAGCATATTACTGACTCTTCTACTTTAAGTATTTCCTAAGATTTTTATAAGACACCGAGGGTGAAAAAAAAATATTTTAGCGCTCGCACTGGTAAAGACATCTACCAGGCAGAGTAGCCCTGGTTTCGTAGCAAACGTGTTGAGTGTGAAAGAATAAAAATATATCGGAAACCATTCTGAATCTTGTATAAAGTAAATTACTAACTTATTTTATCCTTTCGTGTTGAGATCCCTCTCAACCTCTTGTGGCTGGTATATAGGTAATAGTTACGTATTTCATTTATTACATGATATTTTAAAAGAACCAGTTAGTTTATATGGACAACGTTCTACAATCCAGACTATTCGCACCTCACAGTTTGCAGAAGTCGCAATATTTTCCATTGCTATCTCTGCCTTCTTTGCCTGCTCTGTCTATATTCTTCATAGAGGAGAACTCGGCCACTACAACAGTAATATATTCGGCCTTAAGGCCTCTAAACGTAAGGTCGATTTCAATAATTTGTTTGCATTTCAGACAGCGATGATTTGGAGGGTAGACGCGCCAGCAGTCGCGGGATAATACCGAAGGCGAAAATTAAAACTGTCAAAATGACTTTCGTCATTGTTTTTGGTGAGTGATTGATTAACATTATTAAAGAAAACTTGGGGTTCGTAGTTATGGTACCTATACATTATATTTACGGATATGACGTAGTTCTTATTTGCTATACTATTGGTAGGTTGATACAGAAACGGTATAATAACCCAGTGCTTCGAAACTTTATAGCAGGAAGTTAACAATTTCGTTTCTTTGATATATAATGTGTAATACTTGTTGGATATTAATAATTGTGTATTCATAAACGTGCAGGAGTGAAGGAAATTAAAAAAAAAACAGGATAGCTTGACATTTCGAGTTCTGCCAAGATGTCTAGTTAATTTTCTGTAAGTTATTCTCGGACTCACTGATAAGGTTAGGGGATTAATTTCAACATCATTTTCGTCATCACCATCATTATTATCACCACGTACTTATACTATACAGTATTCATATTTAAAATAATCAAGAAATATTTAACTTGATACTGGCAAAAAAAACGATTTTGTAGCCAATTGCCAACTTAAAAAAAAACCTGCGCTTTTTTAGCGCATTTGTAAACATAATGTTTAGTTAGAATTTCTATAGGAGATTTTTACAAAATAATAAGAAATGCTCTGAAGAAGCGCATACCAAGGATTTGTATACCTTTTCTAATTCAACCGATTATTATGTCTACTTAGTACCTACCTTGAAAATTCTATTTTTATTTCAAAAGGTTGTTCCACAGTCACTAGAAATATAAGAAATTTATTAAAGCTATGAAAATCGATCAATTAAGCTCACTCCTTTGTAACGTTTGAAGTCGTAATTTCTATAGCTTAAAAGTTCATTTGAATTTGCTTTATATTAATAACAAATCATATTACAATACAAATACGAGTTACGTGATCGTATTTAGGTATCCAATAAGTATAAATGAGTTACCCAAGATTGTAATTATCTTACCCAACAAATGTTAGTAATGTAGACTCGGCAAGGAATATTGATGGGGGATTGCCCATGCAATAATATTCTTAATACATAGGTATTCATACCCGGATAGATTACAGATACATATGTAGGTAAATCTATACTAATATTATAAATGTGAAAGTTAAGATGGATGGATGGATGTTTGTTACTCAATCACGCCAGAATGGCTGAACGGATCTGGATGAAATTTGGCACAGAGATAGTTTATAGTCTGGAATAGCACATAGGCTACTTTTTATCCCGGTAAAATGTATGGTTCCCGTGGGATAGATTTGTTTTAATTTTTCATAGCGCAAAGGCTTGACATGATTTTTTGCGCGGGTTACACCGCAGGGCGAAGCTAGTAAGTTATATATGTATGTGCACAGATATTTTTGTCTAATCTCATTTACTCTATGATATTTTTTTTTATTGTGTTATAGCCAAAAACAATCGGCTGTATTTTTTTTTTGTTTACGTGCTTATTGTTAGGAAGTGTACTTTCAAAGAACAGAGTTTACTCCAACTAATTTATTTTCGTTTGATCACTTCAGTCATAATTTAGGTGTCTAGACAGGTACTTAGCAAAATGTGCTAAAATAAGATTTTTTTAAAATCTGAAACAAAACGAAAATAAATAAAACCGAAACATTTGAATAAAAGTTCAGTCCAATCCGCTATCGTAAAGGAAAAGTGTGGATGCAAGCAGTCACCCCGGCATAACAAACAGACAATGAAAAGCAAAACCTACTCGAGGTCAAATCTCTTAGAAAGCAATATAAGATTACGAGATCCACCACAATATGATGAGGAGTCACAGGGGTCACGGACCGCCGGCGACAATAAAATACTTTACGGTCCCCTTCGTCGCGTATAACTGGGTGAAATCGTTGTACTCAAAGCTCCAGTAGTTTGCGGACGTAAAATCTCTATAAGCGAATTAATGCTTATATTGTTTTTGTTGAAGGAAACTGTCAGACGTTTTGTTTGAAAAAACCATACACTCCAGAGGAATCGTCGACTATCAAGGCTAGTTATAAGAAATCTAAGGACTTATTAAAGTCATAATACGTAGCTAATTGCAGTTTTTAAACACATAAGTACATAAAAAAATCTCCAAATTGAAACCGATTATGCCGCTTTATCTATCTATATACTCATATAACAAAGTCGTGTTAGTTACACCCGCCGATTTTTATGATCTTTGATTTTTTGAACTTGTCTTCGCCCCGAATAACAGAATAACTAAATCTAAAACATGGCAAAAATTCACAAAAAATAATAATAATGATAATTAATTTTCTCGTACATTTGATTCTGAAATGGTATGAAGTGCGCCGGGATAGCTAGTTTCATACAGAAATGATATGAACATTGCAAGCTTTATGCAAAAATATACAGTGTTGAATTTCCAATGTAACTAGGATTTTATGCTTTTAATTGTAGTAGGTACCGCTAATACGGTATATGGTACGCATTAAATGTTTTAAAAAGTTTTTATTACAATTTACATAAAACACAGTATTATGATCTTAGCCCATTAACTTCAATAAAATATTCAGTTTTATTTACTCTATAAAAAAGAATCACCGATTTGTTCCCAATGTTGTATATCGCGCGCGCTAACGTCGACTGAACATTTGTATTAACATATTTCTTATACAGTTATCAGATCTGACGAGGCTTTATTTAGGCCCAGAATTGGTGTTTATGTAAGGTATTTGGCTCCTGACAATATGTTATTCTCGTTCTGCTTGATGAGGTAATCTGTTACCGGATATTCGGTACACAGTAAACAAACGTAACCTACATGTTCGCGAAACAGCTACAAAAAAAAGAAGTTAATACTTGATTGTTAGCTCAAATTTTGTGAATCTTTTACTGGGTATTCTATGTATTCAAAAATACAAAGGTAGATAAAATAGCTAGTAATGTTTACATCTTGAGGAAATCTGCATGGTTTGCCTATTACATTAGGACTAAATACCAATTAGCCAACATAGCTTGCAGAACCGATGGTCATTGGGGCAGAAATGTTTAAGAATGGCAACCACGAACAGGCCCCCCACAAGGTGGGCTGATGATATCACACGCATAGCAGGAAGCCGGTGGATGCGGGCGGTGGAGGACCGTGATGTGTGGAAATGTTTGGGGGAGGCCTATGTCCAGCAGTGGTCTTCATTCGGCTGGTAAATAGATAGAAATGCCAATTGGCAAATTAAGTACACTGCAGTACACATCTACAAACTCGTTCAGGGATGACAGGTATGATTTTATTTATGATAGTCAAGATGGACTATTCTCATTATTGTACTTAGCTTACAAATACATTGACGACCTGATTAGCGTAGTCGGTAGTGACACTGCTTATTATGCTGAGGGTCCCGGACTCGAATCCTGGTAGGGACAATCTTCGTGATAAGCACGAATGTTTGTGCCCAAGTCATAAATGTATGGTAAACATAACACAACCGTTGTTTAGTGTGGGACCGTATAGTTAGTGAAGATGTTATTATATTGCATAACTATTATTATTTGTTCCAGTATTTGTCCTCTGCTGGTCACCATACATGATCTTCGACCTGCTCCAAGTGTATGACTACGTGCCGAACACGCAAGCAAGCGTGGCCATCGCCTCTCTCATCCAAAGCTTAGCTCCTCTCAACTCGGCCGCCAATCCCGCCATATACTTCATATTCTCAAACAGGATTTTCATCAGTCTGAGGTGAGTTATTGGAGAAGGTTTTATGCCTACTTTTAATAATCCTGACTTATTGAAACACTGGAAGGTACTCAACGTAGAGCTCCATTTAAATTTTACCAAGTCCATATTCATTTATTTTCTATAAAAAATGAAGTTTTAAACTTTGTATCTCATTTTAAAAACGCTGAAACCTTGCATGAAAGATTTTCATATTACAATTTATAATTATTGTTTGGGATTGATATTTTATAGCGTAATATCATTGAAATGTAGAGCCGTAATTATTTTGAGAACAAAACTCAATTACTTACTTAAACTATTATTGTTAAACTAAAATCATTGTTCCGTGTAAAATGAATTAAATTAATAAGTACTAAATTGTTTCGGTTTATCGCACTTGAAACCTAATTAAGACTTAATTATTTAGCCCCTCAAACTCATTACCGGGCAAGTTCATCTCCGTTGTCTCGTCATTAGGTAGGCACTTAAAGTTACTTTAGAAGGTCACGGTTGAAATTTGCTGCTGAAGATTAAGAGGCCGCGCGCTCTTTGACTAAGGCGTAGTGATTTATTTAAAAATAACATTAGCAATTTCGTCTAAAAACCATTTAGTCCATTTTGTAATTACGACGAAATGATGTTTATAATGGGAATGTCATTGTTTCACGGTTTATTTGAATCCTTACTACTCCTACAGAGTTATTGAAGACATAACCTATGCCGAGTTTACGATAGGCTTGACTAAAACTTATTCCCTAATAATTGTCGTCGCACAAGAATCCCTATAAATAGGGGGATAGCTAAAAATAGCCAAGAGTAAGCTAAAAACAACATACCTTTTTAAACTGGATTTGTACTTATAACAAGCATTAACCTTTTGTGTTTTAAAATGTTGCTCCGATAACAAAAGAGTATGTTTACTAACGGCGTCGACAAATCACTTACAACGACTTTTTAGTGACATTATAGCTGTAAAACTGCGGTTATAGTGCACTTACGGGCCTTTTGCGCATTTATGGGCATTAAACGAGTGTAGGTATATCGTTTAAGCGACTATCTGTTGCTTTGTGGGAACAACTTTATTATAAACTAGCTGTTGCCCGCGACTTCGTCCGCGTGGTATTTTACAAAGACAACCGTTGACAACAACTTGCTCGCCAATTCTGAGCCCGCGGGACGCATTGCAGGTTATTGCTATCAAACTTAATCAGGCGCTGCGCTGCAACATTGGTTTTAATTTTTTTTCGTGAGATCCTATTTTTTTTTTTCTAAATAAAAGTAGCCTAAGTTACTCCTTGTTACATCAGCTATCTGCCAGTGAAAGTCCCGTCAAAATCGGTCCAGCCATTTCAGAGATTAGCCGGAACAAACAGACAGACAGACAGACAGACAGACAGACGGACAGACGGACAGACAGACAGACAGACAGACGGACAGACAGACAGACAGACAGACGGACAGACAGACAGACAAAAATTGTAAAAAATGTGGTTTCGGTATAGGTAACGTGTAACGTGTAACGGGTACATCCAAATGCAATTAGTAAAAAGCTGTTATTTTAATATTACACACAGACACTCCAAATTTATTTATATGTATAGATATGCTGTTTGGCATTTCGCAATATAAAATATTGTAAATTTAAATCGTACATACATTTTGGAATATTTTTGATATATAGCTGTACTTTATATAAACCTAAAGAAATATATTGTTTAAAATAGTAGTTTCTTGAATAATATTATTATTAGTGACATTTAATAAATAAGGACGTTTTAGTCTCGGAGCCAAAATGGCGTCATTCCCAATGAAAACAATAATATGAAATAGACATAAAGATTGATGGTTAATTTATACTTTAAACTTGTTACATAGGTACCGTAATTTGACGTCACACTCTGCAATTAATACCTATTTTCGGTTGCGTGATAACAAATATTAATTTTAGATTGTTCTATTCAATTAAATTAGTGATACGAAAAACAACGAATTGTTAACTTGTAATTATTTAAATTTTGAGTCTACAGCCGTATTAAATTATTGTTAACATTAATTAACTCTTGACATGTTAAAAGTTGGTTTGATATGTTCCAATTAACCTTTCGGAATTGAATTACAAATTTATAATTTTTTTAATTATTGAAGAAACTTGGTGAATATTTAAATTTGGAACAGGAACATTCCTCCGTACAAGTGGCTGTGGTGCTGGATGAAGGGTAACGACAGTCCAGCTGGCAACGAGTCCAGGGCTCACACAGAGCTGCTGACCTCCTCGCACAGGAGGACCAGACACGAGCTTACAATAAGAGTAAGTGAGAACATGTGAAATTCAATTTCAGTTACATCCTCAGCGTCTTGTAAGACCGTAAAAAAATAGTAAAGCTGTAACTACATTTTGAATTCCGAACGTATTGTATTTTATTTTAAGTCTTTCAAATTTATGATATTTCTAAGATTTCCTTACCAAGATCTCTAGATCAAGGTCAAGATCATTACATCCACAAAGCGTTTTTGTAGATTCCTACGCTATATTGAGCGTCTTTTATTCCCTTATAACTATTGTCAAATTAAATCAAACTTTCTAGACGGTTATTAAAGTATCTCTCTGAGGGTATTTTTATTACTTTCGTTAAAAGCGAGGGTCGGAAACTTTTTTTATAACTTCAATATTTTTCATCACAATTATGTAATTAGGTACCTAGTTACATGTTCAACTTTGTAACAAACGGGCCTGTAGGTAGTTAAGTCTTAATATTATTCTCTTACCTCATTTCTGGATTTATTGTCAGTATGTAAGTATGTGATGTACAGCCTATTTTTAACCGATTTCAAAAAAGGAGGAGGTTCTCAATTCGATTGTTTTTTTTATAGCAGCTCCCTTATCCTTTCGAAAAGTATTACAATAGCAATAATTCTTATCGTGAATGTCTGTATGCCCGCCGGTCGCCACTTGCATTGTATTATTGCTGCTGCTATGAGGTTTTGTTCGGGGTAGTATTTTCATTTGTTTTTATATTAAAACCAGAGTTGGTTGTCTTAAATGGTTGTTTCTATTGGTTCTTATAGACCATAATTGTTTTTATTATAAAAAAATTAGTGAACCTTGTAGTCTATGGTAAGTACGGCCTATGCATTGACGTTTATGCAATCGATTAACATAAGGACTGCTACTCATTATTGGTAGGTCCATCTAGTGTTTACAGATTAAATTGTAAAATATATGGAGTACACTAGATGGAGCTACTAATACGTCAATATTCTTTTTTTTTAATTTTTGGCATTTTTTCTATTGAATCTAGGCCCAATAAGATTCTGACAATGTTAACGTCGTAAGCTAAAACTCGCAGGCCATTGAAGTCAATAATTTTAGTACAACTATAATGTGTATTTATTAAATATTTTATTGCTATTAATTACTCGACATTGGCAAAATACCCGCTAAGATGTGGGCGAGTTCATTTGCATATCCATTTTATTTCATCGCATTTCATTTCGTAAAAAAGAAGAAAATCGTGATTCAATAGAAAAAGGCCAAATAGACAAAAGAAAAGAAAAAAAACACACAAAAACATCGTGATGTTTTTACTCTGTAAAGGTAAAAGATGACAGCATGAAGTTTCCAAAGCAACGTACCCAGTCTCACAGCACTAACTCGCGCAAGGTGCGCCTGCGCCTCCCCGACCAGCCCACGAACAACAACTGTCACCCGCATCAAAGGAGACGCGACGACACCTTCTTGTAGTGTATACGCCATTAAATGTATAATGCATTTTGATAATTATGTAAATGTACAATTTATTTATATAATGTGTAAATGTATACTGTATTTTTAAATATGTAAATAATGATTCATTTTGGTGTGTACCGCGTGATTTTGAATCTGTATAAGTACTGCCATTGGAACATGCGCTTGTTTGGTGTATTCGTATGCGGTCAATTTAAAAAATAGTCGCTGTAATATTTTGGGAGATTTTTTTTTAATTGACGTCGTCATAATACAACCCAAGATCTATTGCCACGGTTATATGATAATATACCCTTCAGTTTTTTTTATCGCCAAACAAACACAAACTATACGGTGCCACACTAAGCAGCGCTTGTATTATAGGTACCGTACATTGGACTGTGGGCGAAGTCAGTATAAAATACTTATATAGATGTTAAACATCCATGATTCCAGTACAAACATTCGTGCTCACCACTCAATTAAAGTTCCCTACCAGGATGTGAACTCGGGACTTTCGACACATAAAGCAGAGTGACTATCAACCACGCTAACCGGGTCATCCCAAATATGATTATTACTTAAGTTTAGAGATTGCAATACAGTACGACGAGAATCTCTTCCCAGTTCCAAGTTATTATTATTAAAAAAAACTCTTTTGTATTATAAAAGTAAGTAGCGAACCGAATACAGGGACTATTTAGATGCAAAACATCTACATAACGATGTGAGTACATATTTGTACGACTATCTAGATCTCTTGTACCAAAGTGTATTTAAATATAATTAATATTACGTGGGTGTTAAGCTAAGTGAATGTTGAAAAGATTTGAATCACGGTTGATATAAGAAAATGTAGCACATAAATAAAAACTCTATGTACGGCCTTCAAGGTCGGAATCAGCTTGCTGTCAAAAAGTGAGGGTAGTATGTTTTTCTTACTATAACAGTCTAGGTCGATCATCAAGTAAATAAAAACTCTATGTGGGGCCTTCAAGGTCGGAATCAGCTTGCTGGCAAAAAGTGAGGGTAGTATGTTTTTATTACTATAACAGTCTAGGTCGATCATCAAGTAAATAAAAACTCTATGTGGGGCCTTCAAGGTCGGAATCAGCTTGCTGGCAAAAAGTGAGGGTAGCATGTTTTTCTTACTATAACAGCCTAGGTAGATCATCAAGTAAATAAAAACTCTATGTACGGCCTTCAAGGTCGGAATCATCTTGCTGGCAAAAAGTGAGGATAGTATGTTTTTCTTACTATAACAGTCTAGGTAGATCATCAAGTAAATAAAAACTCTATGTGGGGCCTTCAAGGTCGGAATCAGCTTGCTGGCAAAAAGTGAGGGTAGCATGTTTTTCTTACTATAACAGTCTAGGTATATATTAAAGGTGCCAATAGATTGGAGTCAAACTCTAGTCATTTGTATTTTAATGTGTGTTTTGTAACAGTGTATGTTATAGCAATTTAACGAGATGTAATTAATAGGCACAAACAATGACTTCACTGTCGACAGATATGGACAGTTACTATGCGGTTGTTGTTCGATTATGAATCGATTGTGTTAGCAGACTTGTGGCCCAGGTTAATCAACAAAAACCGCAGTCGGCCCAACAAAAGTTACCTTATTTAAGTTCCTACAATTCACGGGTCATATTCACGTCTAAAATATTTTTTTTTTATGGTAGGAATGTATGTCAAAGTTTTTTTTATATACAAAATGAGAATATTATTAGAATAAATTGAATAAGTATTTAAAGATTGGATTTTATTTCACACCTTTGCGACGAAGAATTACATAAACGACAAATCTATACATATAAATAAAATTGGAGTGTCTGTTTGTAATATTAAAATAGCCGCTTTTTACTAAATGCATTTGGATGTATACAAGGTACCTATACCAAAACAACCTTTTTTAAAAATGTTGTCTGTCTGTCTGTCTGTTTGTTCCGGGTAATCTCTGAAATGGCTGGACCGATTTTGACGGGAATTTCACTGGCAGATAGCTGATGTAACAAGGAGTAACTTAGGCTACTTTTATTTTAGGAAAAAAACCCCAACCCCGCCAACGACTTAACAAAGGCTGCCGGTCGCGCGGGCTCGGAACGCGCGAGCGGGCTATTACTAACGGTTGTGTCTTTGTTAAATACCACGCGGACGAAGTCGCGGGTAACAGCTAGTTAATAATATAATAATAATATCGCCAGACGAACACACCAACTATACAGTGGTCCCACACTAAGCAACGCTCGTATTATGGGTACCGTACTTATATAGATGCTTAACATCCATGACTCGGGTACAAACATTCGCGGTCATGACACAAAGTTTATCCGTACCAGGATTCAAACCCGGTACCCTCGGCCCAGAAAGCAGGGTCACTACCAACTGCGCTAATTAGTTCCTCAAAATAAATGCTATTTCCCCTCACCATCACTTAATACGTCACAAATAAACTATATAGGTATACTTCATCATGGATAGATGAATGATTCCACAGAACAATGCCATTCATTCATATTCAGTACTGTACAAAGGACAATAAATCCACTTCTTACTCACACTGATTCTTCCGGACCAACTGAAAAATCACAACATTCACCCAGAAGAATAAAGAAAATGTGCGGAGATTTATCAAAGATAGCCCGGCTTGTAACTAAGTTAAGTTCGCCGGACGATAAACAAAGTAGGAGAAGATTACAGAAATTTATCCGCAATTTATGAACTGCCAACCGAGGAAATTTATTTGATGAAATAGTCGGTACCGTATTTCTGTTTAATTTAGAGAATTACTAAAGTAAAAACGTAGCTTTAGGAAAGACGATAAATAAAGGACGTTATTTAACAGACATTGTGACTACTTTACTATTAGTAGGAGTAATTAGTTTGACCGTATTGAAATAAATATATTTTACAGATTGAAATAAAACTATTTTTTAAGGATTTTATCGCGATAAAATCCTTAAAAAATAGTTTTATTTCAATGTGTAGTATTCGCGTAAATATAAGAAATCAATATATTTTACAGATTTTATTGCGTGTATATTATGTTTTTAAGTTCCCATGGTCACGGCACCATACAGCAGGCATATCCTCATGGTTGCTGTAAAGCAGCTGACACGTCGGGAGCGAACGTAAAAACATAATATACAATATTTATTATTCGCGTAAATATAAGAGATCAATAATACTGGACTATGTTGATTTTTACCGCTATTTTTATTTACAAATAGAGTTACCACTAAGAACCAACTCTAAATGATCGGTTAAAAACAGAAGGCACTAAACATTAAAAAAAACACTAAAACAACTCCATGGGATATGCTTTTCACGTAAAAACATAATTAGTACACTATTAATTTGGTATGTTCACATCCCTAAGTAAATAAAGAATCTTGTTTGAAGATTATTAAGATTTAAATTAGACTGACTTCAGGGTGTGAGTGTCGGCGGACTGGCAATTTTCCGGAAACAAATTGCGTTTCTCGGTAATTAATTTTCATGTCAAAATCTTGGTCGTGATTTAAAAAGTAAAATAGATTTAGGAAATTAATCAACAGAAATAAAAACAACATCACGCCTGTAAACCCCGAAGGGATAGACAGACGTGACCTCTCGTGTTCACCCAAATATTGCTGATGATTATCAGTACCAATATAATAAGGGGCAGGTCCATTGTCATTATATCGGATTGCCCCTTAATGCATGGGGCTTTGCTTCATAGTCCACTACGATTCAAACAGCTTTCGAATGACTTGCAGGTTTCCTCACGATGCTAGTAATAAGTTTTTGTTATAATATTTGGGTTGAGATGAATGTAAGTGTGGCAGAACTGTGGTCCATGATGATGTGATGGATATTTTTGTTTACACCTCCCATAATATGATATCTATACATATAAATAAAATTGGAGTGTCTGTTTGTAATATTAAAATAACCGCTTTCTACTAAGTGCATTTGGTATATACACGTTACCTATACCGAAACAACATTTTTTACAATTTTTGTCTATCTGTCTGTCTGTCCGTCTGTCTGTCTGTCTGTCTGTCCGTCTGTCTGTCTGTCTGTTTGTTCCGGCTAATTTCTGAAATGGCTGGACCGATTTTGACGGGACTTTCACTGGCAGATAGCTGATGTAACAAGGAGTAACCTAGGCTACTTTTATTTTTATGAAAAAAAAAAATAGGATCTCACGAAAAAAAATTAAAACCAATGTTGCAGCGCAGCGCCTGATTAAGTTTGATAGCAACAACCTGCAATGCGTCCCGCGGGCTCAGAATGGGTGAGCAGGCTGTTGTCAACGGTTGTCTTTGTTAAATACCACGCGGACGAAGTCGCGGGCAACAGCTAGTATATAAATATAATTCAATCATTCAGAACACTATTTCATCTTCAAAAGACTTTTATTGTTGTGTTATCAAATTACATTTTATTTCATTGAAACAAATCCATCTCAATGTCTAGTCTCACAAAACGCGAATCGTCTGAGCAATCATGTCTCAAAGGAAATTTGATCAAACCGCGACTGTAGTAGTCTTGGTAAAACCCCGCTTCAAATGATTTATCTTTACACGCAATATGAGTTGACTGTGTCTATTGATTAAATATTTTAAGAAAGGAAAAACGTTGTGAACATCATAATTGACCCATTTATTATCCGGGGTAACCAAAAAACTAAATTCACTGGGCGGAAGATAGATTCGACAAAAGTGCTTACTTTGCAGAGTGATTCAAAAGCAGTGATAGCCAAGTGGTTAGAACGCTTGCCTCAGTAACGAGGATCGCAAGATCAAACCCAGGCTCGCACGTCTGGGATTTCTGGATTTCATGTGCGAATCTCATTTTTAACCATGATTAAAACTTCCTAAATGGTGAAGGAAACATCGCGAGGAAACCTGCATGTCTGAGAGAACCCCTCGAAAGATGTGTGAAGTCCGCCAACCCGCATTGGGCCAGCGTGGTGGACTATGGCCTAATCCTTTCGCATTGAGGGGAGGCCCGTGCCCAGCAGTGGGACATTAAAAAGGGCTGGTATTATTATTATTGTACTTTTGCTCCATCGGCGTTTGCTGCGTGAACGACACCAGAGATAAAAAAGGTATGTTGCTTTATCAAATTTATATAGCTAACTATTGATATAAGTACGTATATCCTGGTCTTCAAAGATCCTATGATAGCGTAGGCGTTCTATAACGCTTGCCTATTAATCAAATCTTGTCTGGCTGTAATTTCACCGACGTTATTGGAGCCGGCAATTCCCTGAGAGTTCCACTTGCCATCCACTTGTTAACATAGCGGCGCAAAACTAGGTACATATTTAATTATTATTTGCAGTTGGGTGACAAGTTTAGTACTGAGTCGATGGAACAGTGAACACCCTTAGTGGGATTATATTATGATTTATATAGGATCACATTCATTTAACAATAATTATGGTTTAATTACAATATTATTTATTGCTAGTTGGTTCTCTTTAGACGAATATACGGGTCCTACAAGTAGATGCTGTTTAGATAATTTTAAGGTAATGTTAGACTGCGGAAGCGGAGAAACTATTGCTGGTATATGGATATATAATTGTTAATATGGAATGAAGTTAACATCGGAAGGAATGGTTGCGGAATATAATAATTATTGAAATATAATAATTGTTTGATTTCTTATATTTACACGAATACTACACATTGAAATAAAACTAATTATACAGATTTTATCGCGTTGATTTAATGTTTTTTTACGTTCACGACGACGGCGAAAATAAAAAAAACACCATAAAATAAACATGATAAAATCCGTATACTTAGTTTTATTTAAATAAATGATTTCATTAGTAATTTAATAAAATTCGTATAATTTTAAAATTAATAGAAAGGCCAGTTACAACATGGTCCTTTCAAGCCTTGATTGATTCAATTCCCTACATATACCATATGTTGGAAATTAATTATATGCCTGCCAAAATCTATCTAAAGTATAACACCATAAATCACAGGATAGCCGGCAGATTTACAACAATAGTTGTTTGTATGACAAAGTGAGCTATAAGGGCTGATATACGGCGATATTGACCTTTGCTATTGTTCTGTTTGTCTGTAACTATACTGGATATCGCCAAGGGACTTCCACACTTAAGCCCTGTTGTTGATAAACGACCCAATATGTGGGTAGGAAGCGGAACACATTTGTACGCATTTACTTAAGTACTTGCTTATAGTATAATATTATAACCAGATGAACTCATTAACTATATTTTTGGGCATTTAACAGGATCGCAACACGAGCTCAACTCAGAAGCCTTGATTTTTTAATCGCAATTTTAATCCCACTAATATTATAACTGTGAATGTTTGGATGGATGGATGTTTGTTACTCAATCACGCCAGAACGGATCTGGATGAAATTTGGCACAGAGATAGATTATAGTCTGGAATAGCATATATGCTACTTTTGATCCCGGTAAAATGTACACTATTTAATAGCGGGTAACACCGCGGGGCGCAGCTAGTGTGTTAATAAAATAAAGAAAAACCTCCAGTGTGCTGCTATTCGAAGCTTTTCGGGTTTAAATATTTAAAAAAATATATTAATTAGTAACTCAAATTTGAGGGCTGTCTAATTAAACGTCACATATAAAAAGTAAAAGATCGTATCCGATCGTTTGACACAGACGCCAGGGTTACTACTTAACTAAGTGTAATAACTTCCACAACTTTATTTATGTGTGTTTGGCAATAAGATCTAACGCCCAACAATATTACTCATTTAGCACGTCCCGAGTGCGAAAGTGCCAAATAATGTTAGCCGCTTCCTGGAATTGCGTAAAAACTTCTTGAGGGGACAGTCCCAAGCCGCGCAACGTGCTCTTTTCATTCACAAAACGAAATGGATAGCCAACTTTCATATAGAAAACAGAAGTATAAAAAATACAAATATGGCACAATTGATTTCCAACCACCATTGAGCTGGAAATCTAGCGTTACTACTACCATACCAATACTAGATATAAAACATTCAAATCACACCTAAGAAAAAAGAACACTTTTTTTAACTTTATAGCATCCATCGTGTTTAGACAATGAATTTGCCAACAACATACTTTCAAAACTTGTAATAAAATCAGAAAGTCACTGCAAACTTATTAAATACCGCTTTATATTGTACCGTGGTTAAGAAAAAACGATGTTTAGTACCGTAAGCCATAAACACACACATACATACATCTTCATAAAAACATCAACATAAAAATGTCGTATAAATGCATAATTAAACACTTCTGTTACAATATTAGTAAGTATAAGTTATTTGAATCAATTTAAAAAAATCTATTGAATCTCGTTCCTTTCTTTCAAACGTTCAAAGTATGTCAATGTATTTAACCTACTGTAAATTATCTTTACAGTATTCTCAAGCCTCATTTACTAACAAACAAATGTGACGTCACGGATACAAAGACGTGAAATAAAGTTTGCTTTAAAATTTTGCTGTTCGAGTAGCTATTATCCAGCTTAGAAGCTTTACTGTCATTCCTTTTGTTGATTTATTAAAAGGGCAACTTTATGATACACTGCTGCTATTTAAAAAAAAAATACAACCGAATTTAGAACCTCCTCCTTTTTGAAGTCGGTTTAAAAAGAACTAATTTAGCGGCGATGGTCTCACCGCGTCTCACTGATGCGGTTCTCCTATATCTAAAGGTGTTAAGTGCTTATTCCAAATCCAAGCTCCAAGTGTGCTAACTCAATTGAATTATAATGGCAACGTAATTGTCAACTTTGAATATTATACAACTTACTCCTGTGGACCTTGAAATCCAAGTAACTACTCAAGCAGTGGGCGCTCTTGCAATTTTCAGCTTGAAAAAACCGAAAGCTCGAAGAACCGATGGCCGTTAGGGCAGAAAGGTTCTTGAATGGTGACCACGATCCACAAGCAAGACCATAATAACAAGTCATAAGAACACACCAACAGTACAAACATGTACTGCATATGGCACCCACTCACGCCTGTATCCCATGGGGGTAGGCAGAGACCACTGATTGCCATATGCTACGATCCTGGTATACCATTTTTGCTTCATCCACATTCATACATCGTTTCATACACTTGCGTCGGTCTAATGTATTACGTATTTGCCCTTTCTGGAACAGACCATTTATTTGGTCATGAAAGGTTTTCCTCGGGCGCCCCCTTCCGAGACTACCACACACGTTTTCTCGGTATTTTTTTTTTTGTCAGTCGTCTTTCATCCATCCTCTCAACATGGCCAAACCATCTTAGCTTAGCACCAATAGTACGGTGCAAAACTAAGCAACGCTTTGTATTATGAGTACCGTACAATGGACTAGGGGTGATCCTAGTAAGTATATACATACAAGATAGGTATGAGTCCATGACTCGGCTTAAAACCTTCGTGTTCTTCACACAAAGTACCACTTTGCATCTTTATTCACCGGTGTACCTTCATAATATTTGTCGAAATTTGCATTTTATTGAAAGGCCCCCAGCCTTTTTACACTACAATGAAGCTTTTCTGTTTATTTAGGAGAGTTTATACGTTAACTAAATTAACATATTATTTGGCATCGGGACACAAATTAAAATTTCTAATCAGGTCGGAAAGTTTGGTACACATTTCGATCGGTTCTCATATGTTTTGGATGTACTTATATCCAGGACCATAATTCTGTTTTCCAAATTTCAACTTACATATGCAAAGTATTTAGGGTTCATCTTTAGGGTTCTCTCTGACATGCAGGTTTCCTCACGATGTTTTCCTTCACCGTTTAGCAAGTGACAATCGTGACTGAAAATGAGATTCGCGCATGAAATCCAGAAATCCCAGAAGTGCGAGCCGGGGTTTGAACCTGCGATCCCCGTTACCGAGGCAAGCGTTATACCAACTTGGCGATCACTGCTAATTTAATACCACAATTAATAATTAAGCAGCTTTGAAAATGACGTAAGATCACTTTAGATAAATTACAGCCAAAACCTGCCTATTTGTGACCTCGCCTTGTGTAATAAAGTCTAGACATACAATTACAGCATTAGCGTGTCATTACTGAGATTGAACTGTTTATGAGCTACTTTTATGTGTTACGTCAGTATTGGCATTTTATTTGAACAAGCAATCATTGATTTCTTTCATAAAAAAATGTCAAATATAATAAGGTAAAGGTAAAGTTTGTGAGTTTGGATGTAGGGGGTTATCTTCGGATCTACTGATCCGATTCTGATAATTATTCCACTAATAGGAAGCTACATTGTCCATGAGTGCTATAGGCTATGTTTCATCGAGGTACCGCGGGCAGAGCCGCAGGCAGAAGCTGGTACTTCATATTATAATTATTTACAATACGAGTATATAACTAAATTAAAACGTAATAGGAAACAAACTATGAATATAATACCTAATGATTTTGTATGCGCTGTATACCTTTAGTATTTTTTTCTATCTCCGGGAACACTTTCATGTCCCGGAACTAAAAACATCCATGTTGTTGATGTTATCGTAAGCTATCGTTTGAAACCTGTAGGTAGGCTATTGCCATACCAAGTTATAAAATCTTCTCAGTGGAATTTAAAATGCCTACAGTTATTGGTTATTTTGCGGGAACCTGTCAAATTCCCGGTATAAGAGTATCACATATTACCGTTGACCGTGTCATAATCTGTCACCAAGCCAAGTTTCATATGAATCAATGTAATTTTCCCGTGGTGTGCCAACAGACAAACAAGCAAGAATTCCGGCGAACGGCGTCAGATTCGGGCTCATATTGAAAATTAAAACCCCTTTCTCTCCAAAAATATTCAATGCTTCACTACCAAGCTTCAGTCTTATTACTATAAAAAAAGTTCCAGAGAATGGGCGAAAAGCTTAACAAAATACATATAATCATGGCTCATCCATTACGGTTTGTTCTTAATCTGAGAACATCTTTCATCCAACGACCGCGCGGGGACAGACGAAGCGACAACTCGTTATTGGCTGCAGTTTCCATTCAAATACTTTTAAGAAAACGAACGCTATGGTGTCCATACGGTTCCTACAGGAAAGACATTTTATTGTATTGAAATAAAACTAATTTCTCGGCTTTTATCGCTTTTATTTTATGTTTTTTACCTCAACACACTGTGAGCACTTGCTGCGTAGATCGGTCCGCAAACAACAACTAAATATGAGGGTACCCCGGTTCAAACTACGACACTAGGACGACAAACACCTCAGTCATCTCGTGATCATGATTACTGTAAAGCAGCCGAAACGTCGGGAACGTAAATGACAAAATAAACGCGATAAAATCCATAAAATTAGTTTTGTGGCAATGTGTAGTATTCGCATAAATATATGAAATAACATTTTATTGTAACAAGAAAAAATCAAATAACGACGAAATATAAAGCGTGAACTATGAACTAGTATTTAGTAAAGGAAATTTTATCAAAATAACAAGTGACAAAGACTGTGAAGAAGATTGATTAATTATTTGTGCTATCTTATTTGAGGGCAGGCGAATCGGATAAGCGTTATTAATGACTTAGTTTTGAATAGATTAGATTTTAAATTGATAGTTTACTATTGTTCCCGCGACGTTTTGGGATTGATTTTAGCCCTTTTTACGGTCACATTATAGTACAAGGCAGGCCGTGTTCCCACTATTGGCCTCGGGGTTTCCTCAAACACGTGGAATTTAACCGGCCGCTTGCATTTTTGAGAACTTCATATAATAATCTCCATTTTCCCACTTTTTTCATAATATGCCGAGCATGATGGAATATCCACATATTCTAATTTTGAGCATTTCCTCATGACAAATAAAAACAAAGATATTAATCTTGATATTTACGAGATATTCATGGTCACCCCCTATTCCCTTGTTTCTCATACAATATCTAGACAGTTTTTACAAGCGCTGTAAGATCACATAAATCCTTGTAGGAAAAATCCGAAAGAGCCCGATAGCGATTTCGCAAAACTTCGCAATGTAACCAGTTTTCGCATACATCATAAATGAACGATAATAAATAGCGTGCCATAGTTTATGGTATCTATGAATCCATATTTTAAGAGTGTTTGTCATATAAATTTAATATGTAAATGTAAAAGTTCCGTAAGATCGCAGACAGTGGTGTGACACAGACAAAGAACCACAATATACCGTAAGATTATGTTTTTGTCAAAATGATTTATTTATTCCAATAGTCTTTCTTTTTTAAATGTCTATTTTCATCTAAGAAAACACCAGTACTCCAGACTTCTTAATAAATAATCCACTACTAATACTAAACTTAGCCTTTAAGAAGGTTCGCCTACAAACCTTCGTTCTAGGCTTCTATAAACCTTAATTGAATCGATAATTATTATATTAATAGCCTGTCTTCGTTAATTGGAACTGAGGAATTTTGTGATTAAAATTGATGCCTTTTTGAGTTTAAAAAACTATACTTACTGCACTCTAGAACATGTAGCTTAGTTTTATTACGAACTCCACTAAATACTTAAGTATGTTGTTTTCAAAAATATGCCCTTGTTTTAAAAAACAACCTACCATTTTATTTTTCTCATGCATGAAAAATATAGTTAAGGCATTTTTTCTGTCTTGTTTTGTCCAGATTAAGAGTCCTATTAAGTATTTTATTTTATATAATTAATTTATATTTTTGATGATAAAATTTGTAAATTTAGTAAATAAAACACAACAATCAACATTGATAATTGACTTTCAGATGGGAAATCGCCCTTCTTTGTTATAGGTACCTACCTGTTATACCTATAAAAAATATCATTATTAGTTTTTATAGACGCCGCGTGAACAGTTTACCAGATAAAGGTCACTGTCAATCACATCGTAAACCAGAGGGAGACCATTCGATTTTTTATGGATCACTAGTTTTTCCCGTGACGTAGGTACGTACGAACGTATAACTTCCTTAAAAAAACATATTTTTATTTTAAAGTTCCTTATGCAACATTTTTTTAGTTATTAAAATAAAGGAATTAATTGAAACGATCCCACACTCTAGATATGGCATTATATTATAGGATGTCATGATGCAGTTAAGCGAAAAACATTTAATAAACGAAGTTGACATAATATCAAGATTTTTACAAACGCACAAATATAAGAACTGAGTAAAGTGTGAATAGTAATAAAAAATAGCCATCGGTTTATATAGCCCGAGTGGTCTGTGTACGCTTATATATAGTCTGAGAGATTGCGACAAAATATTTTTTTTAGTCACTTTCTCTTAGACTATGTATATTTTTGAGAGTAAGGGGAGAACGGAGCTAAACATCGATCCGAACAAGCCAACACTGCACGCGCTAGTGGTTCGTCATAATAGCTAGTGGTGGTGATTTAGACCACCGTGGTGTTCCCTGCTTATTCCATGTACGGATGTGATTTTCAATTATGATTGTCATAATGGAGGAAATAAACACCATGACACCAGTTTTCTTAGACGCGGAATTCAGAAGATAGACTCTGTGTTATTGTCAAATTTCGGTATATATGAAAATGGCTTAAAGAAATGTACTTATTTTTAAATCTTAACTATAAACAGCCTCCACAAGAACGAACGAACGAAAGTTAGTTCCCTTTTGGTATCGTCTCCTGGTCTATGAACCCTCACAGTCGTTTCCGCAGGTACCTACTTACCAGCATATGTCGCGGAGTTATTTTGTTGACCCCTATGTTTTTATAGACCGCCTCTAAGTGAGTTTTATGATAAAAAAAAATGTGGCTGGAAGTTTTGTTACCAAGGGTTTAGACCCTGCGCCGACAGAAATGTGTTCAGCTTTTTTATTCTGTTCCACTATGCATCAACGTTCTTTGTTGTATGATTTTAACTACCTACTGTTCGTGCAGGCACTATGAACCCCTAAACTAATTTAGTATAAGAATGCGGACCGCAGAACGACAAAAACTCTTCTGGGTGAGCGGAGTCTTAGAGCGATTGTCCATTGCCCATCTCACATTACTATGATCGAGTGGCCACCGCATGTCCCCTATCAGAGCGCCGCCACATTCACCTACGCCGCCACCATCATGACGTACCGAACACGGTCCGAAATAATCTCGTTTCTCGGTGACGACAGCAGTGGACAAACGCCCGACAAAGTACTCGAGATTATACGCACACCCATAAACAAAAGTTAACTCTACATAATACAAAGCGTAGTTTATGATTAAATCAAATTCTTTTTTAGCGTAGATACACAATCGTTCATGTATTTTTTGAAATTCCAAACTCAAACAAATCGAATGAGCTTGTCACTTACACACTTGTCATAATTACACACCAGAAAAATACTTCATCGCATTTCATTTCGTAAAGAAAGAAGAAAATAGATATTTAAAATCAACAAAATGGACAATATAAATCATTAAAAAATGTAAGGAATACAAAAACTATACATAACGAACACAGTTAATATTTCTTAGGTCATCTCCTCCAAAGATATGGCTATTAACAAATTCGGTAAGTTTTTAAAAATCATTGCATGGCATGACTTGGTGATCACATTAAAACCGCATCCAAAATATTTAGGCACTGCTTACTTCCCTTGAGGTCAGGAAAATTTTTCTGTGGTGCTCAAACAAACAGACACACAAACAAGAATTGTGAAAACACTTAGTTTTTTTAAATCAAAGACCTTCAAATAACCTATTGCAACATTCTATTTCGTCTTTTTAAATATTTTAAGTGTACATACCCAACCTAGTTACAGTTATATAAAAGTATAGATTTGTATTCACAGGCAGGAGCATAGAAGATCTTCTCGACCTGACTGACTCAGATGATTCAACATCGTCATCCAACAGTGGAGTGTTTGACAACCAACAACCTCTTATACTAGAGCTGCATGAACTCAAGAAGGATGATCCACAGACTGACACCGTGCCACCTGTGGCTAAAGCAAAGAAGATTAAGAAGAAGAAGAAAAGCCACGCAAAGAGTCACATAAGCATGACTTCTGAGAGTCAGTCAGAAGCGGGATCAATGCCGCCGCTTACGGACACCACTGAGGACGAGTTTTATGATGCCCATGAAAGCTATCATGCATTACCAGGTTAGATAATTAGTTTTTATTCGATCTGTTACTTTTTAGTACCAATTGATATGTTGCAAAGTGTAAATTGACGTAGAAGATACTGAAGGAGGATTGAACCAAGATGGTTGCAAGTGGCTAAAGAAAAAGGTGATAATAATTAACGACCATCTGCACTAGTAGCACAGCCGGCTGTGACAAGACAAAATATGAGATAAATCGAGTTTTACTCTTTCCCGCGTATGAATTACGGGAGGCAGAGAGCGATTTGGTGCGACATAATTCATGAATTAGGTTTGGTCTTCACCCGCGTGCTAAACCCACTGGTGTAAATGGGCATGATATAAAAAAAAATATACAACCGAATTGAGAACCTCCTCCTTTTTGAAGTCTGTTAAAAATGAAACAGTTTTGGGCCCAAACCTCTTTGGATTGGATCGACATTTGAACTATAAATTTAGATTGTCTTATTTAATTGATTTACACAAATATATACAACGGAAACTACTAAAACAGGTGAGATGCGTGGTAGACAAAAAACTATACTTCAAAATCCATCGGCAATTTGAATTATACTTGGTATGGTTATCGCTTGGAACAAGACCAACATTCAGAATAATTGTTACCCGAACAAATGTATGGGTTTAAAATCACTAGGTACTATAAGTGAAAAAATATACCTATACAGGCAAAATGAATTTATTGTTACAGATAACCAAGTACCAAAACCAGTGATAGCAACAGACCTGGTGCTAGCTCATTCAGAGCACGGGCAAGACCCGAAGGTGTCTCAAGAACCACCCGTGTCGTCTTTAGCCCAGCAAACTACAGCTCCACCTAAAGCTCCATCGGCTATTACGGTGAGACTTCTACCTATTGCGTAGTTATAATCATTGAGCGAAATGCGAACACTTCTGGGAGAGGACATGGTTTTCGAAAAGCTTGTGAACTCTAACAATCTACTGGGTCAGAAATGAACATTGATCAGGCGCGGATACAGGATTTGATTTAGAGGGAACCAATATTGCTTGGTAGTGCCAATTTCGGTGTAAATTTACGGTGTAATATTTCATAAACAATGATTGAATTTGGTCAAAATGAGTAATTTTAGCTGAGTCAGTCAAAGCGGAGTGCAATGGATGCTATTGACAATGATTCTGCTCGCATTGAGTGGAGGCCCGTACATTAGCTTACGGGGAAGGCAAATAACATGGGGATTCATAATCTGATATAATTTAAGGTTGCAGACTGGATACTTGATTGATTCCAATTTGCACAGATGGTAGTGAATGGCTGTCTGTAACGACGGTCCTAGGCTTGAATCCTGGTATGGGCAAATATTTTTTCGTTAAGCATGAATGTTTGGACCCGAGTTATAGACGTAAATAACCTATATATAAGTAATCTATAATGAATACTGGGATCACCCCCAGTATATAATGATCTTAATACAAGCGTTGCTGAGATTGGAACCGTACATTTGGTGTTGGTCTGGCGATATAAATGAGAATGCTGCTCCTTATAACAGCTTATAGAAACGTGAACACGATAAAGACCTTCCCATATATTTTCCAAACCGTTTAACACTATGATACCTGCTTCGAGGGGCGAGCGATGCAAATAGACACGCTCCAATACATTTCAATGTCCCACACCAATATTTATTTTTATTGAAAAGAAAATAATATGTTTTTAAATTATAATCATGTTATTTTCAGAAACCTACCGCGCGCACTGAATAAGATTCTTGGTATGTTTACAAAAAAAAAGACATCTGAACAATTTCATTATTATACCGTTGGTAAGATTGTTTTTTGTTTTCCAGGTGAGCCCTCAACAGGATTTTGGATGAGACTTAAAAAATATTATTATGTAAATATAAATACAATAATAAAGTGAAACATGGAATAAATGTGTAGAATCTTTTATTTTTATTTTCGTAAATAAGCATGCATATATAATTGAAAAAAAAGCAGTGAAAGCCATGTTGGTAGAACGCTTGCCTCGGCAAAGAGAGTTACAGTTTCTTACCCCAACCTCGCACCTATGGGATTTCTGAATTTCGTGTCAGAATCTAATTTTAAGTATGATTGATGATTACCACTTACTAAATGGTGAAGGAAAACTTCGTGAGGAAACCTGCATGTCTAAGGAACCCAGCGAAATACGTGTGAAGTCCGCTAAGCCGCAGTAGGCCAGCGTGGTTGACTATAGCCTAATCCCCCTCGCATTGAGGGGATGCCCGTGCTCAATAGTTGGACATACTATTAATGCCTAATTTTATTTATTATTAAAGTACATAATGTTTGTATTGTATGCAAAAATAAATTCAAACTGGCTAGTAGGAATTCAAAATGGAAGCGGAAATCCAGTAATAAATCTAATAACTAGTCTATAATAAGCACAAAAACGTATGATAAGCACGCTACGAGCTTAGTCACGCACGCTCGCTCGTGCATATATTTCATTAAAGGATCTGAATATTATGCAAAACTCTTTGAAAGACGGCTAGCTCGAAGGAGGTTTATTACAGGCTGATGTATGCGACCTCTTTCACCGAGAACACTCATGAACTAGATGTCAAGCCATGGCATAACGCGCTGTCAATATATATAAAATTAGGTTAAATTCCCAGTGTTAATGAAGTGTTTATTTATTATAGTAAGTAGCAAAACAATAACTCGGAAGTCCCGTTCATCGGGAACTTCCAAACAATAATTAGAGTAAGTTCATCTTTGTTTTTTTTTTGCTTTTATTTAGTTTCGAAACCAAATGGAGAAAAGTGCAAGTAAAAGATTAATCATAAACACCTGAGTTTCCAGGTATGATAATGCACAAACAATTAATATTATTGTCAGCTATTATAGATGTAAACTTTTTAAAATCCTACATAAAATATTTATTTTGATTGTAGCCATGGAAAAACCAGCGCGTTACAAAGCGAAGAATAAAAAACCAGCGCCAAAACCGAAAACAGCCAAGAAACGCAAAAACGACGGTAAGATAATATGTACAACTAGCTGCGCCTAGCGGTGTTACCCGCGATTAAAAAATATGTCCTTTTTATCGGGGTAAAAAGTATAATCTATCTCTGTGCCAAATTTCATCCAGATCCGTTCAGTCCTTCTGGCGTGATTGAGTAATAAACATCCATCCATCCAAACTTTCACGTTTATAATATTAGTGTGAAGTGTGATTAGTGTGATTTTGATTGATGTTCTCTGTATCGACATTATTAATGAGACTTTTATTTACAGGTCCAACTTGTTCCATGTTTCTGGCTGAATTAACCAGAAAACTGGCATCCAAAAAGCGACAGGAGCAGGAGGCTCCGAAAAATGTAGTCGGTGTGTTAATGCTATTTTACCTTAATAATGTCCTTTATTGAAACCTTTTAAGATTTCTCCTATTTTTTTATTTTTTTTATTTTTTTTTATTACATTATAAGCAAGTATTTGTTCTCAATCTCACCTGATGGTAAGTGACGATGAGATCTACGATGGAGCATACTTGCCTAGGTAGGAAGGCGGCAGTAGATAAGAGACGCTACATTCACTAGACACATGCAGTGCAACTGATCTGACCCGCTATCCATGAATGGCAACACCGAACATCATGCCGGAACACGGCTAAGCCGCTTGGCGACATGGCTTTGTTCAGTGGGTGGTGACTAGCCACGGCCGAAGCCTACCACCAGTAGAGTTGTCACCTGGTTGGCACCACCCAGGGTCACGTGTAGGGTATCTCGAGGGTACTTAATACTCCTACGGACGAAGGTGACTCGACCCCAACAACAAAACTGGGTCCTAACGACTCAGTGAAGACGTTATTCCGAAAGATTTTATTTTTATTCTGAACTCTATTCTGTACCGCTTTGCTGATTCAAAAACGAAGTAAATAAGCAAGATTAATAGGAACTTTCTTGCTTTTTTACTCAAAATTTGTAAAAAAAGACATTGTAATAAAGTGATCCGTACTTTTCAGAAACAATAATAGAGAGCATTACAAATGCTTTACCAGTCAAGGTGTCAAAAAGAATGTCTCCAGAGAAGACAGAGTCTCCAATAAAGATGGAAACACTAGCACCAGAACTTCTTCCAAACGATACACTTAATATTCCACCAAATTTCCCTACCCATGATGACGATGTTACTATGGAGGAGATAGAAACAGCTCCACTGAAACCTCCGGCTTTTAAAATGCCTAAAATGCCCTTAGTCAGTAGTGAGGTGCTTAAGATAGCAGTACAAGAAAGAAAGAGAAAAGTACCGATGATAGATGAAGCTGTGAACACTGGAAGCGAGCGTGACGTGGCTAGTGAATTAGCTAAACACGTTAACACGTTGAGAAAGATATCGCTGATAGCGGAAGAGTTCAATCAGAAAACTGGTAACTTAACTAATAATGATAATATCAGTATAGATCCAAATTAAGTCCCATACCGTACAATGGCCAGGAAGCGATGCCAGTGCATACTTAGACATTAAACGTCCATGATTCGGGTACCAACAACATTCGTGCTGATCACACAAAGTTTGCCCGTACCAGGATTCAAACCCTGGAACCTCGGTATCGAAAACAGGGTGATTACCAATTGTGCCAATTAGGTCGTCAAACCGATCTCTATTTAAGTATACATTATACGCCTTGTTAGTATTGCATTGGATATCCAACAGTCATTCATAATTTATAATATCCAAAAATCTTTATGAGCCGTGCCCAGCAAACGCATAACCAAGGAATATATAATCTTTGAACCTACGCGGTATGTAACTGAACCTGTCTTGCACGCAAGGCTGCGCGGGAGGTCTCGACAAAGCTATTTGAGGATATGGGAGGCACGGGATGCAAGCTTCGGGAAAGCTACCTAGATATGAAAATTGTGAGCTTTGTTTTTAGTATTTTGATGCAGATATGTTTTTTTTTATTTTTGTAGCAAGGAATCTAAAAGAAATAGTAGACAGTGTGCAAGAAGACCTGATAAAGAAGTTGGAAGAAGTACAAGCTGAGCAAAAAGCCAAATCTGAACCCTTTCACATGAAAGAGGAAAAGGAGGACACTGCCAAATAACTAAACCAAGAAGAATTAAATTATAGAAGAAAGATTATTGACATGTGTCTTACATCACCAGTGACAAGTACACATTTACATAATGAAATAAATTGTTTGATATAAAATTTTATACGTAAAAAACTAAATAAATAAAATCAAAAAAGTGTAATTTTTATTTCTCTTCGTGTGTGCAGCGGACATGTTAAATAAATATTTGAAATTCAGCCGACTGCCAATTCAAAAAAATCCACATTATAAACACACAATTTCTCACGACAGTATTATTATGGTGAGAAAAGCAATATCAATATAACAGAAATATGATCATATAATTTTAAAAATCAGGCAAGTAATGTATATCGAGTGAGTAATGTTTCAGAATAACACCCAATATTATGGAATTTCGAGGACGTGAAAAGGAACCAAGACGTCATTTTATAAATCGACTCCAAGTATTCAAACTTAATCGCATACGGTCCAAGGATAAATTATGTTGCGGTTTGTAAATCTTATAGTTATATACTTGCCTATAGGCTTACCAAAACTAACTAATAAAAACAAACTTTTGAAAACGATCAATAATTAAATGGCTTATGAACAGATCAATTGAAGAGAAAGGCTATCGGTAAAATACCACGAGTTGTTCGCATGTCATCGAGTCATAATAGATCGCTGAATAAATTGCAGAGGTTGAATGATTCAGGTAATCTACACGTCTTATAGAATCCTGTCACACTTCAAGTCGATGTACTAATTGAAGCATTAGTACTTCTATCGGTGCTGTTACATCTAACGGAATAAAGTTATTTTATATACTTATTTTTTTTTTATAACTCGTTAAATGCTTGGCTACATACATTTAGTTCTGCTCTTATATCTTAATGTCTAACATCATTATTGATGGCGTTAATAAATTAATGTGTTAAACTGTTAGCCACATATCTGATTAGTGACATTATTAAGGCTTAAGGCACTGATTGGTGCACTAAGCCGCAGGTGTGGCCGTACCGTTATCTGTTATCCGTCGTATTATACTTCAACTATTATAATAGGTATTCATACCCATACTATTAATCATTAAAACGAGCATACTTAAAGATGTACGTCCATAGCGACTATTATAACCAAGCATAATTGTTACTATACAGAGTGCATACAAAATATTAATACTTAAACTCATAAGAGTGAATACTAACAAAAAAATACTACTTTATACATTTGATTTTAAGGCGACACAGGACCAAGTACAAGTAAACATATAGATTCACCCACACCGAATAAACACGAAGATGTAACTTGTAAGTATTAATAAGTAACTACATATACCCGGTCATTCTTTAAGGCATATAAAATTCTGACTTCATCTAACGATTACAAATGCACAAAAGAAGCTACTTAAGCTTAGCACGCTGCAGTTACAAATGCACAAAAGAAGCGACTTAAGCTTAGCATGCTGCAGTTACAAATGCACAAAAGAAGCGACTTAGCTTAGCATGCTGCAGAAACTGCGGCGCTCTCAAAACTAACTTATTGTTTTTAATGTTCATTATGATGTAGCTCAATTAAAAGCAAATACTATGCCTCGACGTAAAGAACCTAATGAGAGTTCTGCGAAAAAAGCTGACACTCAAACGAAACAGAACAATGTTGTTTACAATCAGTTCACACCGCAATCGAAAGATGTGCAGCGAGTTCAATTGGTGGTAAATGCAGGTAATAATCTTTATTTCTTCTATATCAAAAAAAATCTACCAGTTTACACTTTTTTTTTATATACATTATAGGCAAGTATTTGATCTCGATCTCAACTGATGGTAAGTGACGATGAGATCTACGATGGAGCATACTTTCCTAGGTAGGAAGGCGGCACTAGATCGAGACGCTACATTCACTAGGCACATGCAGCGCAGCTGATCTGACCCGCCATCCATCAATGGCAACACCGAACATCATGCCGGAACACGGCTAGGCCACTTGGCGACATGGCTTTGTGCAGTGGGTGGTGACTAACCACGGCCGAAGCCTACCACCAGTAGAGTTGCCACCTGGTTGGCACCACCCAGGGTCACGTGTAGGGTATCTCGAGGGTACTTAATTCTCCTACGGACGAAGGTGACTCGACCCCAATATATACAAAAAGTAAGGTGAAGATTGATGATTGAAATTTTACATAATTTTAAACTCAATGCAAACAATATTTGGGCATATAATTGGATGGCATGAAATGTTACCTGGCTCCTCATGTGGCATTGCGTGATGTCTACCAACACTCTTATGTCCAATAGTATCATTATAACACTACGAGCAAACAACACTCGTAGCAATTTCTTTGTCCTAAACAATCACATTGTACCTACAAAAATGAGTTGTTTATACATAATGGTCTGACAGCGAACTCGTATATTATACTTATAATAGATATTAAACATTCATGACTCGGGTACAAACGTGCGTGCTCATCACACATACTTTGTCCCTACCAGGATTCAAACCCAGGAACCTCGGTATCGAAAACAAGGTGACTACCAATTGTGCCAATCAGGTCGTCAAACTGATCTTTATTTGCTTAGTTCCCTACCAGGATTCGAACCCGGGACCCTTGGCACTCAAAGCAGGATCACTACCAACTGAGTTAATCAGGTCGTCATTTCGTCGTATTTACCACTATGTTTCCTATTCCAGACTTCTGTAAGGAAGATCGTACGCAAACAACGTCGGTGGCAAAGACAAGACCAATACCGACCCTCGGTCAGATTTATTGCCAAAACAATATGATCAATAGTGATCGGATCAACGGTAAACAAGCTGAAATATCTCGTACTCAATCCAACAAATTATGTAGGGCGTTTCTATTTGAGAAAATCTCACCCAGAACTGATATTTGTTTAATAAATTATAGGCCGTCAAATTATTTGGTATAATAATAATTTCGGAAACTAATGTTCAATAATGATTATCACTTGCTGTACCTAAGATGGAGACAAACATCGTCAAGAAACTTTCGTCTTCCAAAAATGTGTAAAGTTTACCAAACCACTCAGCGTTGTGTACCATGTCCCGAAGCCCCTTCTACAATGAGTACACTATGTACTTTATTTCTTTCTTATTTCTATATTCTTAACCGTTCAAAAAAGGCATCGGAAAAAATTTCATAACCCCCCGTGTCAGCGGGCGTCTCAATAGCAGGGTTTACACGACACGATCTTTCACACGCGATTATATTACGCAGGAATAAATAATAATAAATAATAATTCCTTAATAAACGGCAGCTCGCGCGTGCAATCGTGAGTGATTGTTTATCCCGCGATTGCTCTGTTTTTGCTCACAATGAAAATAACGATCTGCGAATATCTACAGGACACTTTCAAGGCAGCCGACGTGATTTCGCTTTAGATTTCTTTTTGTCTAACTTCACGCACGTGCAGCATCCCGCACGAAAGACGATTATTAATGAACGTACGTATTAAGGCAGCTAGACGTGCAAATTCGAGATTACTATTGGATGACGTGTTTCGCCGATGCCTCCTTTGACATATGCGTGCGTATAATGCAAAGATATCATTATACGTGTCTTTAATCACTCTCCAGAATGGTTCATGGAATTGAATACGCCAACAAACTCGTTAGCTTCTAACCCGAGGAGCTTTCATTTGACAATACCTGATGCAGATAACGTTGAATGCGTTGCGAATCCGAGTAAGATGAACACGTCATTTTATAATCAATCATCGTTTCTCTTTCATTTATAAAACTTTGGCAATTAATCTGATTGAAATAAGCATATAAACAGTTTGAGTAAAATATGCGTAATTATTCTTAGCGATTTATTTCGATTTCTTTTTGATATTGGGATCAGCTTCTAGTCTTCTCTGTTCTGACTGATTAAAGATATTTATGCGTAGCGATTACCATCTAACCCCTGAGACAGAACTAGTAGAACTGCGGGTAACTCAGAGTCCACAAATTTGTCAGAATTTTTCAGACTTCTTGTAACGTCTGTTGACGATGTTCGGATGATGGGACCGGAGGATATCCGAATTTATAATTTAGTCACCCTACTAAGATCCGGACAAGACACACACACACACATAAAAGTATTCGCTCGTACCTAAATATTTGATTAATCGTTTAGGTCCAGTAAATAAAACCCGAAGAAGTAACGAAAGACCTATCATAGTATTCGATGCAGTAAACATAACACGGAACAGTTTTAAAAGAAGCAATGAAACTGTGAACAATGAAATCGTAATAGCGTTGGAACCCGAAAATCCTACTAGAGAAATTTCAGCTAAAATAGGTAATAGTTCTAAAATGTTTAAAATGTATGAATAAAAACAAAAGCACAACAAGACAAAAATTTCAGTAATATAAATTTCATGAATAATAATATTCTACCAAAAGGTGTAATGTATTGTTACGGCACGACACAAAGATGGGAGTGTTCCATTTCAATTAACCTCGGTTTGTTTCAGTGTGTCATCACTCATTGACTCCTGAAAACCACACACCGGGAAATAAATCCAAACATTCTGACAGCTCGCCAAATGAGGAACAGCCCAACGAAAATTGTTGTTTGAATTCCATGTTGAAAATAAGGTCAAATAAAGGTAGTGTACATGGCGATCCGGACACCGAATTTAGCCACGGTAATATCGCTTTTCTTTGTTTATAAATATGTATACTGAATTTTTTTTCTTTAAAATATAATATTCAACTGACTCCTACTCCTAAACTAGCCAAATTATTGTAGCTAAAGCGGTTTCATACAAAAAAATTGTCAGAACCAATTTTAGTGTAAATTTTACCCTCGAATTTATAGACGTTCTACAATTTTATCAAACATCATATAGTACTGCGCAAAGCAAAACACTTGTGCGCAGATCATGATATAAGAATGTCTATAAATTCGGAGGTAAAAGTTTATCTAAAATTTGTTCTGATAAGGTTTTTGTATGAAACCGCTCTAGCTAAAATAATTTGGAGTGGGGTCAATGGATGGTTAATAGTGTTGAACATTATATTTTAAAGGGACAAAAATAGATGCTAAAGTTTTTTTATTGAAATAAAATGTTTAGGACCAGCCCGTATCATGAAAGAACAACCGACAATAGTTCTTCGTAAGATTGCAGAATATCTGCAAGATAAGATGACAGATAAAACTAATTTATCCAAAGATGACACCACATGTAATGGTAGAGAAATAAATACAATAAAATCAATAGATGCCCAAAACGCGAATAAAGATAAAGGTAATTTTGGTTGAGACTTTAACATTGATGTATCTAATATTGCTAATTCAATATTGGATTAAATTTCATTCCGTTTACAGAAAGCAACAAAACCTTTCAATGTCCGTCTCATTCATATTCAGTGCACAAGACAGAGAGCCATCATATACCAGTGCCATCGTACGTAGAGTGTCCCTCAGAGGTACTACAGAAAACGACAAATTTCGAAGGAGATGGTAATAATGCTTGATAATGAAATGTTAACATTAGTTTAATTTAGACTACCGAAAAGAATAGTCGCATTCATGGTGTACATGGTTAATGTTACAATTAAGATAAAGGGCAGTAGGACTAGGAACTAAGGCTATCTCTAGTCAATCTATAATGCATAAATGCTCTATCATTCATAGGATATGAATCTCAAAGAACGCTAAGCAGCATAACAGGGACAGACGTTGAGACTCGTGAAGATCTGTCGAATCAATGTATAGTTGAACAAACCAGCATATTCGAAGTGAACATGCTTGAAGAGCCATCACCCACAAAATGGTATCGTCATCAGAACGATTCGCCTAACAATATAGAGTCTATGAAATCCAACGCAACGGCGACAGACTCCTGGCCATGTATATTTGATGATGACAATTCCACTGATAGTTCAGGTGATTCATATTTTTAGTGTATTTCAATTTATTTTGTCTTTGTCTACACAATTTGTACCTTCGTGTACCTTTGTTTGCTTTGATTAATTTATCATGGATGGCGGGTCAGATCAGTTGCGCTGCATGTGCCTAGTGAATGTAGCGTCTCGATCTACTGCCGCCTTCCTACCTAGGCAAGTATGCTCCATCGTAGATCTCATCGTCACTTACCATCAGGTGAGATCGAGATCAAATACTTGCCTATAAGGTATAAAAAAAAATCTCTTTTTCCAGTAACTACAACTTTATCTAAAACCTCCATATAACTTCATGGATCATCTTCTTTTCAGATCAACAATATAGATATATATCAAGGAAGGATATTAAAACAAGATATTATGAACAATATCGCGATGAGAAGCGGGAGCGTTGTAAAAAATGTAACAGATACAAAAGATTTCCAAGCAGCAGATATAAATGTTAGTTTCATTTTTAATAAATAAAGTTTTAAATGTTTGTTGTGTGACAGCTCCGAGAAAATAATCATTGTGTCAAGCTTAGACGAAGAAATAATAGAATCGGAATGTCACGAACAACATATTGAAGCACAAAAAACCAAGCCGATTTGTTTAGTACACGCGAATTACGTCCTTATTTTAATGAACATTCGTGTGTATTTTGTGCTACAATATGTTTCTTTATCGGTGTCAAGTTAACTACAAGTTAACATATTATTTTTTTAGTGGCATAGTTTGTAACAAAATGTTCTCAGTCTCCAGTAGTCTCTTACTGAACATAATACTTTTATCTTTCGCGGTAAATCTTTTATGAAATGCTTTTGTAAACACAGTGCCAAGGAAGTTAACATCATTGCGCCACCGGATCTCCATCCGTCGGATCTGCCGTCGGCGGTGGAACAACGTTTGGCAAAAGACTGCCGAGCGTTGGTCGACGTGGTCCAAAACACCTGTCAAGTTGAAAAAAAGTATTATTCTTTTTTTATTTTCAGTCTGCCAACCTTACGGATTTTATCGCGTCTATTGTATATGTTTTTTACGTTACCGATGTTTCGGCTGCTTTACAGCAACCATGGTCACGGGAGGACTGAGGTGTTTGACTTCCTTCAATTTTTTTTTCCTTATGATTAGCATGTGTAATATATTTCATTATTACACCGAGTATTTTCTCAACACGTGAGAAGCTTGGCTATAGTCCAGCTAAACTATGTCCCAGATTAAAATTTGCTTGTGGCTTTCAAAATAAATGTTACTTGCGTAGGTAACTTACACAATTTTATTGTTATCTTTTTTGTTAATATTCTGTGGCTGCATTTGTAAGAAGCAACGTAACTAAAAAAAGTATATATATATCAACTTTATTTATGTCATGTTTCAGTGAGAATGATGCATTACTTACAAGGCTCCATCATATGGGAAGACGCCAATGTTCAGACTAACATACTACTCTACCACGATCATGAAACAGGTACCTTCTATATAAGATCATTAACTACAAATATTTACCTATATTTAAAATTATTATAAAAAATACTCATGCTTACTTTGCTAGATGAGGAAAAGCCAAAGATATGATTACTAATTTATTCGTTAACCTTTTGAAAATCATACTCTTACACAAAAGAAATAAGGCATCATATTGTAAAAATATAACCTGATTCGTATGGATTCAGTGTATTCACTTGTTCAAACCGGCCAGTTAAGTAGTAACCCTCATAAATCGCTGAAACTATTTCCTCTAAGCAACCGTGACACCCTTTTGCTTTTAGGCACAGACACCGCGCTGATGGAGCAAAAATCAGCAGCTTTAAGCGCCATATTTAGTATGGGATCTTGGAATTCTGAATTGAGTAAAAACGAAACAGGTACTTAAAAAAATATTAATAAAAGTAAATTAAGGATTCCCGTCGAGTTATCAAATACTTCATGAAAATAAACTTCATATTTTTTTGAAATTCCAATGCTTCATGGGCGATTTTTTTTGTAGGCGAAACGTTAATTAGGCTGCGTATATTATGTCATTTTTATGGCATATTGAACAACGCCTCTAGCGGAAAATATCTTAAACTTTCAATTCTGCATACAAAATGATTAATACGTAGATTTTAATATATGGTTAGTTTACAAACAATAGTGTGGGCAAGGGAATTTTCGCAAGACCCTCTGATGATGCTTTATTTTCGGAAATATGTTTTTTTTATCCATGAAAAGATTTGTAAGAACTGTATCTCAAATGTTGATATAAATTGAAGGAAGCTGCATAGGTAGGTACACCCTGGAGGCGCGAGGCCGTGGGCGGTGTGGCCCACGACGCCCACGAATATACTCGTAATTGACTAACACATATCCGATTCGTATGGTTGTTAAACAAAGCATTAATTATGGGAATAACACCCACACAAACACAATTAATGACAATGAAATAAACCAACAAGTAAAACACCATAAATAATACTTTGCAGAACTAACAAATACCTCAATAAGCAGCAAATTGAACAGATCAAGGCTTCGACACGTTAACCTGGGCCCGTCCATGTTTCCCTTCGTCCACAGTAATTCAAGTAAGATCTTTTATTCGCATTTCTATCTGGTTTCCTCAACAAATGATGTTTATTTTTGTAAGCGTAGATTTTGAGTTTCAATACGAAATACACTCGAGAGCAATTAATCCGGACCAATTAAACCTAAATATATTGCAAGATGCGTCGTAATATTGTTGACATATTTGCCCACGATTGCCCAAGTATAATTATCGACATCCTGTTTCGCCAAGTGCAGCGCTGAACTACATAGTATGCGTATCCTATGAAATTTGAACAAAACCCTATCTCTACTGTAATGACGCAATCAATAATCTTGTTTTGCAGAAGTAAAATCATATCAATTTGAAAATGTAGTTGAAAACAAACCAATAAAAAAATTCACCAGTCACCCTGAGAGTAGGAAAAACGCTAATAAAAAAGGAAGTAATAACTGCAACACAGATACTAGTACTAGAAAAGCGCCATGGGAAGGTACGTAAAAGCAAAACTCTGAAATTAAAGTCCTGCAAAGCGATAATATTTTTTTTTTACAGATACAACACAAAAAATAACAAAAATATCAAATGCTACAGAACTGCTTAACGTAGCTATGGCTGATAAAAATACAGGTAATTATAAAACCTTATCATTCGATAGTACGAACTGATTGAACTGTATGTCAGATATATAAAAAAGATATGTGATATGTTATAAAGATAAATCAATTTAAAAAGAAAGAAAAAAAACTAAGTTGTAAAGTCACCCATGAAAGTAGTTTAATAGTTTTGATAACAACTCTTAATGAAATTTTCACTAAGGCTGATGTTTAGACTGTACTTAGTTCAAATTAATAATAAATGACGAAAATAATGATAATGGAATTTCTTGGTCGACTTTACATATCAGTACCAATCTTTTTTACGTACCGCTTTGGTAACGTAACGTCTTCCCTCTCAAGCCCTAGATTTCATAAATAAGTATGATAGAGACAGCATATTTTTCTCGATGACGGTACGATTACATTAGAAGTTCCTGCTGACCCTACTGGTAAAGAATATGTCCGTACTTTTTGTATGGTATTATATTATTAATGATGACGAATTTTAGGTCGGTATATTTTAGATTGAACGACTTATCAAGTATTTTTCTAAAATCACTTTCAGTGGGTCTTTGAATGATCGTTCCTTATAACACTTTAAAAGTCTGAAGTACACATTAACTACACACCGTTGAAAACGTGTTATAGAAATGCTTATAAGTTCAACTGGTACTAGTTATGTAATTTGTTTTAATAGATTCAGAGGATCTCCCATTTCCCGTAAAGATTGATGAAAGAACAACGATGTTGTATCCAATGTACCGGCTGCCAGTGAATAAAGAAAAAAATGTTTGCACGCAATTTGTCATCGATTATAAAAATGCAGGTACTTGCATTGCATTTTTTTAAATTCTCTTACAACATGTGTACTTTTTGCTTGGAACCTATAAATTTTTTAACCTATATATTATATTGACCTAAAGTGTTATTTTTAGACCCCCTGTTCTACGTTGGATATTGTTACGAAAATATATTGATTGTCGATTGGTTCTGCATTTGGTTTTAGATTAAATTCGATGGTTGTTTATTGTGATTTGCAGAAACAAACGTGAAACCTGTGCCTGAATGGGAGAACAGCTCATCCACTTCCACTAGAGACATACCCGCATATCCTCCTTGTAGCACACGTGCAGGTTTGCTATTCAGTGTATGCTATATAACCAACCAGTGATAGCCAAGTTGGTAGAACGCTTGCCTCGGTAACGAGGATCACACGTTGAAACCCCGGCTCGCACCTCTGCGATTTCTGGATTTCATGTGCGTATCTCATTTTCAACCTTGATTATCACTTGCTAAACGTTGAAGGAAAACATCGCGAGGAAACCTGCATGTCTGAGAGAATCCCTCGAAAGACGTGTTAAGTCCGCCAACCCGCACTGGGCCAGCGTAATCCCCTCGCATTGAGGGGTGGCCCGTGCCCAACATTGGGACATTAAAAGGGCTGGTATTATATAACCAGCCACCAGAGACTAATTTCAATAAAGGCAACAACGGTTCAACAGTTTTTTGTTATTCCAAACAGACGGCGAGGTTAAGCCTCCTCTTTGGTGGTCACTTGGCAGTTTTTGTCAGCCATTAATCAGACGCTATGCGATACTACGAGTATTAGACTATGATTTGTGAGAGTTTAATCTAGATAATTGGGTAGAAAAATACTGGATTGTTTATTCATTCTATTATTCAAAGTGTATTTTTGCAGTATCTTCATGTTTCGAAGCGGACTCTAATGTTCAATATTCAATGATATCCAAGTTCAGAATGCTGAAGTCCAGCATTAAGGCTGGAATGTCGAGACGAGCTCGTGTCGGTGGGTGGTTTCAATAATTTATCATGTCCCTCTGACGGCTACGTGATCTCTGCCTCTTGCTATTTTTTATTTATTTATATAATCACTAGCTGAGCCCCGCGGTATTACCCATGATTAAAAAGTATGTCTTTTTTGCCGGGATAAAAAGCTAAAGATAAAAAGATAGCCTATGTGCTATTCCAGAATATAATCTATCTCTGTGCCAAATTTTATCCAGATCCGTTCAGCCGTTCTGGCGTGATTGAGTAACAAACATCCATCCATCCAAACTTTCACATTTATAATATTAGTGTGATTAGTGTAATTTATAATATTAGTGTGATTTTAAAATTGACTATAAATTATTTATATTCGAAATACCAATTTCAGTTGGAACAGTTACAGATTCATAAAACGTGTTATGATACATTATCAGAAACTTTACTTTCGGTAATAAAATATTATCCGATGTTTCGGGAATACTTTTTGGAAAGACGGGTTGTCCATTTTGTTTTATTTTCTCAAAAATACGTTTTTTTTAATTGTAATTATTAATTTAATTAGAATTTTGACATTTATGAGTTCAATTAAGAGACCAGGAATTTATAACAAAATGATGCAACCTAATTTATCAGTAATGTTTACTAATAGGATTAGGGGGAGTTTATTAAGCTTAGTCTACGTAGTCTAGGGCTGCATAGAATTTATCACATTCTCGAGTTATTTTTACTCGTCATTGGCAAATACCTACTGACTGGTCTGTGACGCCATTTTATATTTATTTTTTTACTGGTGGTAGGCTTCGGCCGTGGGTAGTCACCACCCACTGAACAAAGCCATGTCGCCAAGCGGCCTAGCCGTGTTCCGGCATGATGTTCGGTGTTGCCATTCATGGATGGCGGGTCAGATCAGTTGCGCTACATTTGCCTAGTGAATGTAGCGTCTCGATCTACTGCCGCCTTCCTACCTAGGCAAGTATGCTCCATCGTAGATCTCATCGTCACTTACCATCAGGTGAGATCGAGATCAAATACTTGCCTATAATGTAATAAAAAAAAATTCTAAAAAAAAATCTTATTCTAATTCTTTTCTAGATGTGGAATCACAAATAACACCAATCCTGTCTATAAAAACAATGTCTACGGGTATAACGACTTCTGCGCCGCTCAACCAAATACCCACAAGTCTTATGGCTGGTAAGCGTCTATCATGGGATTTTATATCAATACTTATCTATATTTATTATGCTTAGACCTTATGTATTATGGATTAAGAAATGTTTTCATGTATCTATAAAATACAAAATCGTAGATTGCTTTTATTGAAAACTATTTTGGGGATAATGTATAGAAGTGTTTCCTTCTAGTTATTTTAAATTAAAAATTCTGTGAGTACTTATAATAAATGTTTTAGTTGTGATCTTATTACAGGATTATTTAAAGTCAGTGCAATATCACAAGCAATTATAGAACAGGACAATATTGCAATTCAAACCGAAGTTGCAGATCGTAGCTTGTCTCAAGCAGGTAGGTATCTAATACTTAGAAGAAATTTTATGCAATATAGTAGGTACATTTTACAACATCCGCCTCAACTATTATTAAATACTTTTTTCCTACATTTTCAGAAACCAAACTGATGTCTATATCATCAAACGACATACAACAGAAATCAATACTAAATATGTACAACATGGGTGAGAATCTGGTCATAATTTTCTTCTAATATAAACTTTGCAGTTCCTGGGACTTCGTACGCGTGCACTTTTAGGTTATCCCGGGGTATCGAAGGGGCCGCTTTCCGGGACAAAAAGTATCGTACATCATGACTCGCATGATGCATGAACAGATAGTCAAACAGCTACAAAAGTAATATTGGTGGATTCATCTTCTACGTCATAAATAAAATTCTATTTTTTTTTTACATTGTTCCCTTTTTTAAATTATTATTAATCCTACTTTGCCAAAGGAATAACATTTTCAGGAACAAGTGTACCGTCAATGCCATTCAACTCATCACCAAAAAAATGTAAAGCACAAGATGCTGGTAAGATTCAATTAAAAACATCTCGTATTTCGGACCTTTGGGTACAAGTATTTTGAGTTCATATTTGTTTTCATTCCATGTAAAGCGATCGAGACGGAAAATACGATTTCCCAATTAATCGCAAACAAGACAACTTGTAGCAAAGGAAGTGACTTCAGCGGATTTAAAACGACGTTTACTACATGTGGTAAGAAACATAAATTATTATTTATTAGTAGTGTCCGCGAGGCCATCCCACCTACTCTGGGGAACTTTTCCATTTCGACGGAAAAAAAAATATATATTTGTAGGTACTAAAATACATTAGGTTTAACAAAAATTGTGTAAAATATTTTAACGAATGTATCATTAACATATTTGGAACACGTTGATAAATAAAATAATTATGTAATTTATTTATTTTTTAAACAAGGCGAACCCGTATTTGTCTATTCGCTCAGTACAGAATGTGTTTTTTTAATTCTAATTGGCTCTGTTAAAATATTTTATATTATTATTGCAACACCTTATATTTGCCATGTATGAAGCCAAGCCAAGTTACAATAAAATCCACGCAGTGAATTTTATGATATGCACAGTTTTTGGCATCCCAGGGGAACGTCTTCATTTTACGGTACAGAAGTTATTCACGATGTTGATGTTATAATAAGCTAACACCATGACAAGTTATATAAAAATCCGTTGGATAGATTTACCATAATGCGCGAAATGACAGAGACATTCAGCTTGAGTAAAAAAAATAATGACGCATAATTTTTTTTTATTTAATATTCTGATAATATCATGTGACACTATTTTTATATTCATAGATAGATTCAGGTTAGTACCCGAATAGTTAGTATTACTACTTTCTTTACCAATTCCATGTTAGTGTCGAACATTGAAGTCTACATAAAATTTCCTATTTTACTTTTTCTTGCAGATACCAATATAATATCTGTTTCATCACAAACGTTGCCGGAGAAAGTAGACATGTATAATATCCGTATGTAAAATATTGTATATCGTTTAGTACAAAATACGGGGAGTGCTTGGTTCTATGCGTATGTTTTACGTGTTACAGAAATGGAAACCGAGCTCCCGCCCTCCACAAGCACTGGATGCTACACCGGGGAAGAAGTGGACACTTGTGGTAAGACCCTAATATTAATTTTTGAGCATTAATAGATTGTGTTCAAGCGTATATAGATGAAATTATAAGAAATTCTTTGAATATTCGTTTATTCACCAAACTGGTATTTCTACTGGGTGACGTAAAAGTAAAAAAAAAATAACAGTCAAACTTAAACTAAGAAAAAAGTTTTTTTTTTCTTTAAATGGCCAGATGTAAAAATCTATTAGCTAAACTTTTTTATTCAAAACTTAGCACCTAATATATTTATTACAGACATGATTTTGCCCGCGGTACCTCTTTGAAACATAGCCTATAGCACACAGTGATAATATGCGGCTCCCTATTAGATGAAATATTTATTTGTATCGGATCAGTATTCCGAAGATTACCAGCTCGTACATCCAATCTCACAAACTAACAAGCCTCACTTCTTTATAAAATGAGTGACATAGAAATTAACAAACATTTGGGTAGTTCATTTAAAAATCTATTTTTAACTTTGTTGACAGTATTGCCTTAATAAAACCTTAGGTAAGTATGTTCCAAGGAAAACTTTAAATGTTATTAATTCATAAACACTTAAAATATTGGCCTTTGGAATTGATTCTATTTTATGAAATTAATTTGTTGCAAAAAATGTGCCCATGAATTATCCTGAATCATCTGTTCGTTATTTATTGTCTGTTGCCAAAGATTTATCTACAGGGTGACTTTGAATTCATTGGCAATATTTAAAACAACAACTCGATGAATGATTTAGATTATTTTAGAAACGTTAATAAACAAATCGATTGATTAATTAATTTATTATTATTTAAAAAAATAACCTGCACGGATCAAAACTCTTGATCGATAGTACGCAACACACTTACTACTAGGCTGGCCATTTATGAATGGACGACGATGGTAAACAAGAATTAATTAAAGATGCAAACGATAATGTATCTTATCCCATAATGTAAACTGTGAAAAACTATTGTACCTTCGAGACGGCATTGAAATCCTTGTGTAAACAACGCGTACCGCCGCCCGTCCCGCTCTTCAAAGTATACCGCCACATAATCATCTCAATTTCAAAGGTCACCGGCCGACACATATGATCTCTCAATTTCATGGTAGGTAATAAAAACATCGAAAATACGTTATACCTACCCATGCAAGCTAAGTTATTAGGTAGCGACTTACACCTAGGTACTTACCATAATTACCGCTTATTTCAACAGTTGGCTATTTACAGTTCACTGATTAGTTATTACAATCAAAAATCAAAACATAAAAACACAAAAAAAAAACATTATTTTAAAAAATCACTATTGTAAGGGTTTGCCACGCACAATTACGTGTGTTTTAAAAGGTGTTCAAAGTGTTCACATCTTCTCTGCACACAAAGTTCAGCACGGGGCGTCTCAAATTGTCTTTGACTCTTCTCAACACAAAGGTTTGCGATTTCACGGTATCAAATGCTGCACAAATTTTAAGTTTTAGTTCATCTCTGGTGTTGCTTTCCCGCTCGTACACCATGAGCGATAATTCTTACACTTTTTGGTAATGGTAAGGATGCATACCCGAGCCGTTTAACAACTACCAAACATAATATTGGCTAACACCAAATTGTCGCGCCGCTTGTCTGGTGCTAGCTTGGGGATTTCTTTGAAAGTATCGCTTTATTTGTCCATACAACGCCCTTGGGTAAGTAGGCAATCTACCACGAACCTGTGCATGCGCCGGCACGTGAAAGGATCGATAGTCCAAAAGGTTTTTCGTTGTTCGCAAAATTAAATCCCGTGATGGAGTTGGTGCAGTCGGATATCGAATTTGGAACATCCGTTGCGTACGCAGTAAACTGTGCGTGCGCTCGTAAGTCAAAACGATGTACAAATACTGCTGGTTGGTGTACCGTCCTTCCTCACCGTCACCTGGGCGCGGCATTTTTCCACAATTCACACTATGACTGCGCCCCCGACGGCAACGGCGTTAGTGTACCACGCATTCGCTAATTCGAACCGGGACTAAAGAAACAATTACAATTTGAAATCATTTTAGGGCCGGGGCACGGGTGGGTGCGGCGGCAAGTGTCATGTATCATCTGATCTTCGTTTTATTCATACCATTCGATGCCGAAGACTATGGCTCTTGTGTTAAGATACATTTTCCATCGTAAATTGAAGCGGCGGCGGCATAGCCTTTGACATTATTTTAGTTCGCTTATTAATAATACTCGAACTCGCATCAATTTTCAAATGTAAGATTAGGAGATAACATTCATAATCGTTTGTAAGTTTATTAATGTTAGTGTGTTGTGTGTAACTAGGTCATTCACACCTAGTTCGTGCGTAATTCTGTGTTAGTTTACATCGACCGAGTATTTTTGATCTTAGATGGATTTATTTTAATTACATACTAATTAATGAGAAATCCTGTTTCTTTTTTTTTACTTATTTGCTTACATAAGCAATCATTAATGTTATCTAAGTTTTATTTCAAGGTTAATTGAACATTTATTTTTAAGCAATCAATTTGTGTATTAATGCTCCTGAAACAATCTAAATCATACATAGAGTTATAGTTTTAAATATTGCCAATGAATTCAAAGTCACCCTGTATTTAACAATTGTTTTTTTAAAGGAACAGATACAATAAGCTTTATCTTAGGATGCTCAAAGTCTACATCAATGAATGAACTGGAAATCTGTTATGCGAGTAAGTAGTCTACCTAGTAGAGTGAAGGATTAAATAATTTGAACATAATGAATTAATGGATTAAAATAATTAAATCTATTTAATAAGTCTTGTAAATAAAGTTTTAATGTTGCCTGAAATTGGCATAATTCCTATGATGTTTTGCAAAGTTTTCAAGGATTTTGAGATGAATAATCTCTGACATTTTAGATATCATTTGGTAATTCTAGTTTAAATTTACTTTGCTTGATAACGTCAATAATAGTTGCAAGGAAGGGTCTAAGTGTTATTTATATGTTACTATCTGACCCGGCAAACGTTGTTTTGCCATATACATTATTTCTAGGAAATATTTTTATAGTTAAATATTTGCTATTATAAAAGATGTAAACTATCCTATCTTTCAAGTTGGATAAAACTGCACACTGTGCAAAATATTATTTAAATCGGTTTATTAGTTTAGGAGTCCATAGCGGACAAACAACGTGACACTTAATTTATATATATGTATGTATGTATTAAGATATTAAAAATCATATTTTGCAGATGACATACCAGCATACATAACGACTAGTACCAATACTTTCCACGCTATGAAGTCGATATCTATTGGAAGAACCACATCAGAGTTGATGTACGAATCCTCTTTAAGCAGAAACAGAATAGACATGGGCATTCAGTACAGCAAACATGGCGGACTAAAGGGTAAGCCTAAACTCTTTTAACTGAAATATGGAAAAACGTTATTTCGCTTCGAGATCGCACCTGCCACTTACGTTTAACAAGTTTCACAGAAGTCAGACTACGTTTTTTACAAACTCCGTCTACCAGTTTTAAGAACTCGGACTGCATCTTTTAAAAACTCTGACTACCGCGTATACAAACTCGAACTACCTCTTATACAAACTCGGACTACCTCTTATACAAACTTGGACTACCTATTATACAAACTCGGACTACCTCTTATACAAACTCGGCCTACCTCTTTTACAAACTCGGACTACCCCTTTTACAAACTCAGGCTACGTCTTCTACAAACACGGACTACATCTTATCCAAACTCGGACTACCTCTTATACAAACTCGGCCTACCTCTTTTTCAAACTCGGACTACCTCTTTTACAAACTCGGACTACCTCTTTTTCAAACTCGGACTACCTCTTTTACAAACTCAGGCTACGTCTTCTACAAACTCGGACTACATCTTATCCAAACTCGGGCTACCTCTTACAAACGCAGACGCATTCTTGTACAAACTCAGACGAACTCTTGTATACAAACTAGGGCGACTATTTTACAAACTCAGAGTACTCATTTTACAATATCAGACAACCGCTACACGTGACTTTTTTATTTATAAGTGACCCAGTTACGATACACACCCATAACCCAATAGTACTTAATCCTCTACAATTTAACACGTAATATCACCAATTAACATTATAACAATAATTGTATAAAATAATTTGCCGTTCCACTACGCTCTCCAATCACGCGATTTTCGCATGAATTTCCCCTACATTCACCTCTCCGTGTATCGCTGATGTAGAGCTTATGCAAATGTAATATGCATGTCGTTTGTTAATGAAACAACGGTGTTCGGTAGCGATTGAACCGATCTCAGGATTGTCGTAAAACCTGCACGTGGATTACATTGGTATGACATCACTAACGAGGGTAGGTCAAGGTCAAGGTATGTTAGCGAATGTTTTTGTTGTCAATTGCTAATACGAATGCGAACTTTTGTACCCTAGTCATGGATGTTTAATACCTACATTAGTATTATATAATAATAATTCCAGCCCTTTTTTTATATCTCACTGCTGGGCACGGGCCTCTCCTCAATTTGAGGGGGATTAGGCCATAGTTCACCACGCTGACTCAGTGCGGGTTGGCGGACGTCACACATCTTTCGAGGGGTTCTCTCAGACATGTAGGTTTCCTCCGGATGTTCTCCTTCACCGTTTAGCAAGTGGTAGTCGTGGTTGAAATTGAGATTCGCACACGACATCCAGAAATCCCAGAGGTGCGAGCCGGGGTTTGCATCTGCGATCCTCGTTACCGAGGCAAGCGTTCCACCAACTTGGCTATCACTGCTTTTTTTATTATATACATGTTATATAAGTAAGTATTATATACGTAAAGCTATGTCTGGTGTACTCAATATTGAGGCAGTGGCCCCTTTTCCCAATTAATTGATCGATCGACCCATCTTGATTCAAAGTCAAAGTCAAAGTCAAATCATTTATTTCGTATAGGCCTACGGGGGCACTTACAAATTGTCATTACATTTTTTCCTTAATACTACAACCGGATCGGAACGCGACCTCAACTGAGAAGATCCGGCAAGAAACTCAGCGGGCTTGTCTTTTTTTTTTATCCATTATATTTACAAAAAAAAATATTATAAAAAGTAAGCTCCAGTGTGTTGCCATGCGAGGCGCACACACGCTACACTTTAACATTATAAATATTGATATTAGAGCGATCAGTCCCAGGCTGCTTTATCATCCAAATAATCCAAGATTCTGTAATAACCCTTACGACATAAATTACTTTTAACAGTTCTTTTAAACTTACTAATGGGCAAATCTCGGATTCCTTTGGGAAGTTTATTATAGAAGCGTATACATTGCCCCATAAAAGAATTATTTATTCTGTGGAGACGAGTGACATGCACGGATAGTTTGTCCTTATTACGAGTGTTAATAACATGAACATCACTCCTTTTTTCAAAATTATGAATATTTTTCTTAACATACATTAGATTTTCATAAATAAATTGAGACACAACAGTTAGAATATTTATTTCTTTGAATTTATCCTTAAGGGAATCTCTAGGACCCATGCCGTAAATTGCTCGTATTGCCCTTTTCTGCAAGATGAAGATAGTATTAAGATCTGCAGAGCAACCCCAGAGCAAGATGCCATAGGACATAACGCTATGGAAATAACTGAAATAAACAATTCTAGCTGTGTCTATATCCGTTAATAGTCGAATTTTTTTAACAGCATAAGCTGCCGAACTCAGCCTACCAGATAGTTTTTTAATATGTGGACCCCATTGCAATTTAGTATCTATGGTAATACCGAGAAACACTGTTGACTCCACAAGGTCCAAATCAGTTCCATTCAATTGTAAATTGGTTCCAACTTGTCTAACATTTGGTGTTGAGAACTTTACGCATTTAGTTTTCTTCTCATTAAGGAGAAGATTATTTATAGTGAACCAATCAACAACTTTAGCGAGTGCATTGTTCACATCGTCATAATTAACTAACTGTCTCTTGAGTTTAAAAAGCAGTGAAGTGTCATCTGCAAACAATACAATCTCGTGATTATTCCCTACATAGTAAGGCATTTATTGTTTCTATCGAAAGTGCGAGTGACACTGGTTACACAAATTTATACAAGAAACTCTATTCATCAAAGGACTTATCAATTTTTTTATATTTACGCGTATACTACACATTTAAATTAAATTTATTTTAAGTAGGAACGTCGGGAACGTAAAACCTTAATTTAAACGCGATAAAATAAAAAAAAATATATTTCAACATCAAATGACAGATCGTTTCGTTCTAGTCTTTATTAAATACCATATTCTTGAGTTGAGTTCAGCATAATACTCCACAGATATATATTCTATATTAATGTTTTTGAAATAAAACTATCGTAAGGAAAATAATGGCGTTTTATACGACATTTGGGTGCTTTGTATTCATGCTTAATGTTGCGGAAACGCTGACAATGTATGGAAGACATCATGACGTTTGCGTTCCTTCTTTGTTGGCGTAACGAGATACCAATGTATTCAGGGAATTCAGGAAATACTTCAATATTTAAATAAAACTCACCAACCACCTCAGTCCTCCCGTGACCATAGTTGCTGTAAAGCAGCAGAAACGTCGGGAACGTGAAAAACAAAAAATAAACGCGATGAAATCCGTAAAATTAGTTTTATTTGAATGTGTAGTATTCGCGTCAATATAAGAAATCAATACTTCAATAGTTTGTTTAGACCTGTATGTATGTAAAGACTCCGTGCAGACAAGAACGTTCCGCGTTTTTTGTGTATTGGTTTCGTAGCGCCCGCGCAAATAACAGACAATCCATACATTTTTAAATAACGCGGAGAGTAGGACTCTGAACGCTCTTCTGGCAGGGGTATTAGTTTAGTTACCCAGTATACATTGCAACTCCACGGACACCTTTGCGAGCGTGCGCGCAACAAATCACTAAATGATGATGAATGGTAGAGAATTGTATACGGGGCCAACAAAGAAACATTCATTTTTATATATATGGTACTGTAAAAGCTCTGAACTACTTTACAGTAAAGGTCAAAGATTTACTAAGTCTAAAGGTAAACCTTTGGATTAGCCAATATTGGGAATATTACAGTGGTATAAAATAATACAACATAAGAATACAGTAGCCAACCCAGACACAGCCAAATTCACTCCAAATTGAATGTGTAATTTCGGTGACATTAGAATTTCTTTCTCAGAGGTCACGTGTTCATCTCGATCTGAACAGTTCAAGTGTGCGTCATTGATGACGTCAGTGTACAGTTTACCAGAATCAGTGCAAGCGTCAGCCACTGATGCCAAACACATGAAAAACATTATTAGTGGTTAGTACCTACATGTACCATCTTCAAGATTTCACGAGCTGGTATCAGCATTTAAATGTCAAATTATTGAATAGGTTTTGTGCAAGTGTCCCCACTTTGCCAATCGGCAGCAGTGATGACGTCACCATGCTGTGAATCCGCCTCCGTACAAACGACTGATACTAAGGACAAAAGTACGATTGATAAAGGTAAGTAAGTAGGTATATACTATATGGAAGATTTAAATATTTATTTGAAAGTGTACGTCAAATTCTGACGCAACTTGTATAGCGGTACGTGCATAGTAAGATTCCCCTTTCAGCAATATTTCCTTGAATAGGAACAAAGCTTTGCGAGGTATTTCACCTTGAAAATCTGTCCTACGTTTTCAGAGCCTGAAATGAAGCACGCTTGCACTCAACAGGACAGCGACTTAAAAACAAATACTGCAATCATGAACCCAATGAGTAATACTATTTCATCAGAAATCAAGAACCCAATGAATAATACTATTTCTTCAGCAATCAAGAACCCAATGAGTAATACTTTTTCTTCAGCAAACAAGAACCCAATGAGTAATATATTTTCTTCAGCAATCAAGAACCCAATGATTAATACTTTTTCTTCAGCAATCAAGAACCCAATGATTAATACTTTTTCTTCAGCAATCAAGAACCCACTGAGTAATACTTTTCTTCTTTGCCTTAAAATAATATAATTCGACGACCATATTAGCGCAGTTGGTGGTGACCCTGGCTTTCTGTGTCGACGGTACCGGGTTCGAATCCTGGTAGGGCACAAACTTTGTGTGATGAGCATGAATGTTTGTAACTAAGTTATGGATGTTAAATATCTATATAAGTACATAGTATGTACTGCATTTACCCCCAGTACATTGTACGGCAGGAATCCATAATAGAAGCGTTGCTTAGCGTGTGACGGTACGGTCGGTGTGTTCGTCTGGCGATATTATTGTCTTAGCTCATAATTCAAAATGCGTCAACATGTTCGGTACTGTGTTCGGGAACAAGTTATCTGCTCCGCTGCTATTAGTCTTTTTTAATGTCCCGCTTCTGGGCATGGCCTGAATTGGCCTCGCAATGAATGACATTGCGAGGCCAATTCAGGCCATAGTCCATCACGCTGTGACAATGCGGGTCGGCGCTTATATTGGCGCTAAATATAATAAAGTCGCATAATTGTGGTTCTTTCAGATATGTAGGTTTCGTCACGACGTTTACTGCTCCTCGTCTTTGTCAAGCTTAGTGCTTATATGTATATTTAGCAGATTCATAACCAGCTGATCCAGCAGATTCGACGTTGCCCTGACCGAATCCCATAGAAAAAAACGCCTTTCAGTTTTCCCGAATGTTCCATTTTCCGTAATTTTTTTTGAATTTGTGTTCTTATATAAAGCTTTACGGGCTATTGCTAACATTAAAAAAAAAACAAATCACTTCAGCCATTGTGTTTGAAATTTTATTTGTATAACTACCAAATACCTATTTAAAACAGTTACATCTTTGTGCATAGCACTTTCAATGTTAGCTTTTAAATGAATACCAAATTAAATATCGACCTTATCTATCTGTATCGCCTTTTAAATTGAATTTTAATCGGATTCTTTGTCTTCAGACATGGAGAGCCTTAAGGAGACACCGTTTTTGCTACCCCAAACGAGTGCCGAAGAATCCGTTTGCACTCCTGCAGCGCCAATGTTCAACCAATCTCAATTTCAGAAGAGTACGCTTTTATTTATTGTATTCCATTGATCACTTGATCGGAATTATTCCTTTTATAACCTACTTCAAAAAGAAGGAGGTTCTCAATTCGGTTGTATTTTTGTTTGTTACCTCAGATCTCCGTTATTTATGATCCGATTTGGAAAATTGTTTTCTTTATAAATTGTAACTATTAGAACTCTGTAAATAGATAAATTTCGAAAAGGCTGGTCTGGCGATATTATATATTATTTCGGCTCTAAACGAGACCTCCTAACGACGACTCTTTTACAATAGATTTCCGCCTGATTCTAATAATTATATCAGGACAAGATCAAACCATTTAGCAATAGATATGTCTATTTAGGTCTTTTGCTCACAGATTTCAATAAAAAACTAATGTCTCTATCGCGTTTAATTGGAAAACGAAAGACACGTTCGTATTATGAGAAGACTATCACAACACCGATTCTCTCGACGCATATTGACTCCGTAAAATGGATCAAGAAATGTAATTCAATGAATGGGGGTAAGACATCACACCATTTCTTTTTTTTAATTACGTTGTGTACAAAACCGCGGCCTAATCATCAGCATTAAAAAAAAACAAATCTGACTCGGCAAAGTAGGAAAGAAACTGCTTATAAAACAGAATTCATTGAAACCCTAGGTTAGCTGTTACAACGATATTAACTTCATAATATACCTACCCTATGGTTCATATTACATTGCACTTCACAATACTGGCACTCGTGCAATTTGTTTCAAAAATACTATACGGCTAAGCCAATATCTGAGACGCTATGAATGGCAACACTGAGTTTATGGCTTAAATTAGTTATTTGTGTCTACAGAGTTTCTCTATCTGTTTCATTCAGGGTATAAACATTTACTAGATCTTGACCCGCAAGAGGAGGTTTTACGTAATTTCTCCAGACCACCTGTTAAATGGTTCGGCAGTAAGTCCTTCGCTATTGACGGTGAGTCAGCAAGTTTGTCTAACAATAATGTATTCAAACTTTATAAAAAATATTGCGTTTGAACTATAACAATCTTTATATAGCCTATCTATCGGTTATAAAAAGTAGATTACATTACATTATGTGCGCTTTACTGTGAGTACCAAATAATAATTTCAGATATGCTGGGACCAGCAATAAATTCATCCAGAGACAGCCTAGCAGACGTATTACCCATAGACCCTATTAACAAGAAGCATACAAATACCCACAAAACAAACACTAAGATGGTGGACAAAGTGACATCAGGTAGATAGTGAAATATGAACAGGTATAAAATGGAATATTTCAGTGATAAAATTAAAAATCAAAGCTGATTTTCCGATTCTAGATGAGAATATAACGAAACACGTGAAGGAATCTATACTACAAGCTTGTCCAGAAAATCACGATACAGGTATATTGATACCACTTATCTGAATGTTGCTTTTCATAATACGAGTAGTACCCGGTGATAAATTATGCACATTATTTAAAAAAAACCGGTTATTTTATTCATTTTCTGTAACGCGCGAATTAACTGTGAAAATTGGGTCTAACTTATTATAATAAAATATTAAGAAATAATTTAATATAAAGCCCTATTATATTTTTTAAGATATTTTTAATGGTGTAGTTATTATAAATAAATGATTTCCTCAGCTAAATAAAAAAAAGAAAACATTTCTATATCATAATCGATGAACTCGATAAGAATGAATTTTATGTTGATACATTGTATTATGTCATATCTTATTCGATTTTTTGAGTTCATTTATTAACTAACAATATAGAACATGGTCAAATATTGTTAATTTTCAAATGATCCTGGTATCGATCACTAAAACGAAAATAACCAATCACATTGTTCTCCCAAAAGTGCTATATTTATCCCCGGGGACTGTCCATAAAATGACTCTAGTTAATTTCTTCTCTAGCGCCAACGAGTCGTAAAAAGACCGGTTCAGTATTCAGTATCATTCTAAAATTGGACTCCAAATGTAAACGTAAATACGTTGTCACCATAAACTTTACAAAAACGCGATAGTTGCAATAGGTAGGCGCTCATCATTATTTAACAACATACTTTTTTATATACTTTATGCACTTGTATACTGAGGGACAGTCGATAGAAGACAAAATGAAAACGTAACTTTCATATTGACTTTTTCTTTTCTTGTGAAATACAGAATATTTTTTATGCCAATATTTTTGAAAGATCTAAACAGAGCATACTTTTTGGTCGGTAAAATGAGTTAGTTGAACATGATTGTATGAGAAGCCTAATTAGAATCTCTTAATGAACTGCATACACAATAATACTCCAGTAGAAGAAGGTCATGCTAGCGATATAATTTTAAGCAAACAAATCTTGAACCGAAATAAATTTGTATCTATCTTATACCCAGCAGTGGGTATCGACCATCTATGAACAAAGATGATGATATCCAATCGATCAATGTAGTTATACCTTTTGTCTACTACCGGTCAGCCCTCATAACAGTCAATGTTTTAATTGTAAAATCCGATTCTATAGAAACGGAATCTGTGCTGATGCCAAGCGATCAGCGATGCGCAAGTGTGTTCACATCGAGATGTGTTCTCCCGACCCCATCGCCGTGTAATCGACAATTATATAATAAATATCATCCTAGCGGTAATTCATCTCTCATATTTAATTAATATTTGACGACATGATTAGCGCAGGTTAGTGACCCTGTTTTCTGTGGGGCCTTTCCAAGGGGCCTGGATTCGAATTCTAGGGACAGTGATAAGCAGGAATATTTGTACCCTAGTAATGGATGCTTAATATATATAAAAGTATAATATACTGAGCTCGGCTCCAGTCCATTGTACGGTACCCATGATACAAGCGTTGCTTAAGTGTGGGACTGTATAGTTGGTGTGTTCGTCTGGATTTTTTTATTGTTACCTGAATTAGCCAGAGTTCTTAGCCGTTTCATGGAAAACAAGTCTACAGTTTTCGTGTTAGGTATTCAAGTCTATAACTATTCTTGCTGTCCCTCAGCAAATACTCAAAAGATTGCTCAATTATTGAAGTCCTACTTAATCTTTAAAATGTAAATTTTTAAGACATCTTAATTTTTTTTATGATGCTTTGATTTAAAAAGCAGGTCTCATAGAGATGCATTAAACAACTAGATTTTTTTTATAGATTGCCTATACGTTTACGGAGAGCCACGTTGCGTTGTTCATAAACAGAGCGTCAACGCGAGCGTTCAAATGGAACCGAACGACGAGATTGGTAAATATGTCTACATAGCTTCGGTAGTTATGCCCATAGTTGGCATAGACACGAAGCCAACAAACTAACGCCCTGTTTCACAATGTGCTCGAGAATCCTATCCACAATTCATTCAAAGTCAAAGTGAAATAATTTATTCCGTGATTTTAATTTATTTTGTGATTTCAAATTTTCTTAACTCTTCCACTGGATCGAAACGCAACCTCAACTGAGATCCGGCAAGAAACTCAGCGGGCTTGACTTTTTTTTACTAAAATCGTTTTTTTTATTGACAGATATCCTTTAAAAAAGTTGTGGATACGGTATGCTAGTACTACAGTTGAAGTGCGGCAGCGTAACTAGTACGGATTGCGTCTGTTTTACTTTTATTTGCATATAGCTCAATAGGCCGTTTAAGGCGCTGTAGATGCGCCTCATCTATGCGGGAAAGTGTACAAAAACAAGTCAGGAAAGATGTGTGGGTAAGGTAAAAATAGACCTTATCCATATAATGTTCCATTACAGAATTGAAACGAGCGAATTGTATAAACTACTCACTTGGAATGCAGCTGACATCTTGCTTTGGCAAGAAGCCACCAATCCAACGAACACCAACACCGGACGCGATTGAGGAGGTTCTGTCACCGAAGGGTAAACCGTACTTATAATATACCTCCCATCTGCCTCATAAAAATATTTTAACATACTGTCTATCCACAACTTATTTGATAGATTTTGTATCAACATTCATTGTCCCAGATCACACAACCGATCTAGATACGTTTCGGTAAATAAATCTATGCAATGTTTTGACTACCTGACACACCTCATAGATATACGATCGAATATTCCGTAGATTATTACTCCTGAATAAAAAAAAAAAATTTGATAAACAAAAAAATAATTGCAAATCTGGCCGGCGTGCTAACTATGTATTATGGTCATCGTTTTCAGACTATTTATTAGACTAGAGTACTAGACTAGTTATTTTTCCTAAGAGGCGTGTCCTTACGATTGAAATAACCACCCAACAGAGAGAGACATAGCAATAAGAAAAATAAGGAAGGATGCAGCAACTGTATCTTCTTGATTTTTCTCGTCATAGCTATCTCTGTTAAAACGATCAACCTATGTTAAATAAATATCTGATTTCGTAGATTTATGTCTTATCTACCGAGTCGTAAGCCATGCGTAAGCAACTACGTACCTACCTTTAATCCCAGTTGTCCTATTTTGACGCATGTTAGGTTCATTTTCCTTCAGACCTGCCAATATTTTGCGGAAAAATCTGCCAAATAAGTTTTCTTAGGGCGTGTTTAAGCGTTGATTTACTGAAGGGCCTACGCACAGTAACCATATTGGCAACGAATCAGCAGCTTTGCTATTGCCTCGGTGTTTATATACACGAATAAGTTCTGCTTACACAAGTCGAGCGAGGCATTCATAGCTTACTGGTTATATCAGTGTTATTTTGATTCATATGAGAAAAATAAATGATGTTAAGGTCATTGAAATAAAATAAGGAACTTCGTTCCAACAAATTTTTGGATTTTATCGCGTTATTTGAGTTTTTTTACGTTACCGACGTTTCGGCTGTTTCGAAACAACCATGGTCACGGAAGGACTGAAATAACTAAAATAAGAGACACGCCATTTTCATATACTCATGTCGCATCCATTATTTTATTTATAATGTATATTTATTAAGAAATTCATTACACTTTCACCAGTAAAGATTCCAAAATTAAAAGTGTGTTCCTACTAAACAAAAATGGAGAACGAATTTTATAAATAAATCCACTTTCAGTGTACGAAGCCTTGTATACGACTACGAATTTAGTCACCAGTGAGAACTCAATGATGACACTCAGAGACACTGGAGTGGGATCGTTCAATGCAGGTTGGTTCATGTCTAACTTCGTGTTTTTATGAAACTATGGTTCATATGGTTTCATAAATAAACTAGACGTAACATTCATGCGGATTCCTTGTAGTAAAAAATATTTTACAATAGTGAATTATTGAATAGAGCATTTGATTATTTTTTACTTATGTACTGCATTCGTGCAAACCGGACATAAGTCCCGTGAATGGTACCTGGTATTGACTGAATGGAAGGACTTTTTGGCAGGAAGTTGGACAGTGAAGTTATCAATTTAGTTTAATTTTCTGAAAATATTTTCTTTTATATATACCTACTGTATTATATTAGTGGGATATTAACCATTGTGTGTTCATAAACGTGCACGAGTGGAGGAAATTTACAAAACACAGTACATGTAGCTTGACATTTAGGCTTTCGGTAAAGTATCCGCAGCTTTATTGATATGGGTAGCGGATTAATTTTATCATCATCATCGTTATCAACATAATCATAATCTTTAGTTGTATTATATTTAAAATAACGATGAAACATTTTACTTGACACTGGCAAAAAAGGCACTAATTTGTAGCCGATTGCCAACATAAAAATAATGAAGAATGGAACCGATAAATAAATAAAAATCGGATGTTTTGGCGGGAAACTGAAAAGTCATGGCGTCAGTTGTGTTTTAATTTCTAAAACTAGTGTTCCTGCGAGTTATAGTGAGTGATATATGTGGAATATTAACCATTATAGGTTCGGTAAAGTGCACAAGTGTAGGTAATTGAAACAGAGTGACGAAACGTGGCTTTTCAGTTTCTCACAAAAAATCCATGAAAAATCTTTCGGTAAAGTATCCATCACTTTACTGATTGAGGGATGGGGGGTATTTTACTTGAGCCTAGGTTTTGGGCCTGTGCATATGCTCAAAAACAGAAAAAAAAATATATTACTTGACACTGGCAAAATACCTATGGTGATGCCAAATTAAAAAAAAAAAAAAATCACGTCACCTCAACCGCAATCTCAACAGCACTGTGCTAAGGATTATAGCATCTATTTCACAGTGATTTGTGGTATATTCCCAGAATTCGAAGCTGCAGTAATACAATCGCCGGACAAACGGTCCGCTAGCATGATGACGTCACAATACAAGCGATGCAACAACGCTGCTAAAAGCTGCTACTGCAACGACAATATAGGCACACACCCAGGTATGGAGCCTCAAACTTAATACTTCTAACTGGCCCTAACAGACTTGTTACCTACTTGAAAACATAGATTTTTTTTTATTATTACAATATAGGCAAGTATTTGATCTCGATCTCACCTGATGGTAAGTGACGATGAGATCTACGATGTAACATACTTGCCTAGAAGGTACCTGTTCACTCTCGACTTGAAAACACCCAGATTATAGTCAACGGGGAACAAAGACGCCGGTAGCGTTTGATTCTGTGATTCTGTATAGCATGTTCATTAAATAAGTTAGTAAGAACTTTTGTTGATGAATGTACACGACTTTTAGAACAACTAATAGTGTGAGCTTATATATAGCTTATACGCATAGGAGAACTATTGACGTTCTGCGTCCCAGGCTTTGCGTGTCGAGTGCGCCAGCGCAACTTTGTTGGCTCTGCACAACATGTTCGGGAAACGTAGATCAATTGTATTACTAGAGGTAGGTACTGTACTACCCATGGTAATCTTCAATTGAATGATCACCGCTCATTGGCTGTAGATGGCCGATGACGTAGTCTAGTCATGGGCCAATCACGCGACGTAGCTGTCACGGGAAAAGAAGGTCTATTATAGCTAAGCATATTTATTGTACCAGGGTACTACTTATTTATTGTTTAGACGTTATAGAGTAATCTTTGATTCTAGATTGCGTGTTAGCTTATCTTGCCAAACACATGGAGAACCATACGCAGACCCCGTGTCACGCGAAACTGCTGGAAATACCGCGAGATGATAATAACAGTAAGTACCAAGGTAGGGAACATTATCTTCTTGTTCTAATCTTTCAGCCGATAGACGTCCACTGCTGGACATAGGCCTCCCCCAACGACTTCTACACATCACGGTCCTGCGTCATTCGCATCCACCGGCTTCCTGCGACGCGTGTGATGTCATCAGTCCACCTTGTCGGGGGCCGTCCTACACTCCGTCTTCCGAATCGTGGTCGCCATTCTAGAACCCTTCTGCCCCAACGGCTATCGGTTCTGCGAGCTATGTGCCCTGCCCTCTGCCACTTCAACTTATAATGCTCTTCAACTTGGAAATTCTAACATTAACCATTGTTTATATCACCCTTTTTAACCGACTTCAACAAGGAGGAGGTTCTCAATTCGATTGTTTTTTTATAGCTACAGACATATTACGTTTAGAAAAAAAAAGCAAACCATAGGTTTACTAAAGTGTTTTATTTTAATACCTCTCATAAATAAAGCCATTGAAATCAATATAGCGGTCACAGTAACAAGTAGCAACCAGACCGGGGGATATTACGAAATGACCAGACGGGAATCGATCCTGCAACCACGCGATACGCCGTACGCCCAACTTTAAACCTATAGACCAAGCTGCCAAGTCATTCGTTACAAAACGGATTACTTCTAAAGGAATGCTTTTTATTACCATTGTAAATTGATTGGAACATCTATAAATTTGGACATAGTCTAGACGTTTCTAATCCTATCTACCGATTCTGATTTTAGACTCTATGGATGAATGTATGAAAACGCATCTGGTGTCCTCGTGCCGATACTACAGCAGTTTGCTGACGAAGCAGTTTGATCGCGTGAAACAAAACATCAAATTAGATTTATGTAAGTACCTAATATATTGCGATGGTTTATATTACATTTGTTATGCCATTGCATACGATTACACGTCACTTCACTGTTTCTAGCCCAAACTATCACAAACAAATTAAAAAAAAAATAGAGTGTTTCCAGTAACAAAACTGAAGCCATCTACCGACAAGTTCATGTACCATGTGCCGACGAACACGGCCGCCGAAATGTGCACCATGAAGCCGAGCGGCCACGAAGAGTTTGCCTGTCAGACGTGCAAATTTCGATCTATATACAAGCCACAAAGGTGCATTTCGTGTTGTGTGTTATCGCCAGCCATTAGTCTTACGAATATTTGTAGAAACGACCAGCCGCATTTGAAATCTGTGTATTACATGCTGATGGCAATAGAAGGTAGACTGCGTAGATTGAAACTTAATGTTCCTGATTGACTTCAATAGATTTCGCTAGATGGCGTTGTTTTCAATTATTGAACGGTGAACTTATTGAATGTATGATAGAATTATGTATGTATGTATGTAATCCCATATGTAGCCATTTTCATACATGTTGTACAGTTTACTTTTTTATTTTGCATTAAATCTACTATTTATAACATGGTAACACAGGAGTGAAATAAAATTCGAATGATAATTAGGTATCTTGTTTTTATTTATACACTTAAGTTACAAATTCAGTAGCAAAATGAGTTGTGTAATTTATAATGAGCAAAGTTTGAATGAGCAAAGAGATCCTTTTATGTATGTCTGAGCCAAAACGAAAACTATAAATAGTTAACGAAATTAAAAAAACGCCTTATAACGTGTCAAAACTTAGTACAAAATTATAAATTACACAATTTGTATGAAATATTAGGCTTAGAAGGATTTGATTTTCGGTTTCCATACATCTTTTCATCAATAACAAGCTATCTAGGATAAACAGGATCCCTGTTGCATATACAATATACTTACAATCATTATACAATATACAATAAAAAAAATATTTACAACAAAAACTATAATAAATTCATAGATGAATAACAAAAAATAATATTAAATCCTTACACAAAAGATAATACTGATAGCCAAAATTTTAATTAACGTTTCAATTGTGGAGATGTCATTTCTTTTGACAGTTTCGAAACGTCAGTCGTGACGAATGTCATTTTTTATTATCAGGATTAATTACTAGACACTGGCATAATACCCACTAATTTGTGGGTGAGGCCACATTCCTATTCAATTTTCTTCATCGCATTTCATTACGTAAAAAAATAAAGAGAGAGGGACTTTGAATGTCATGTTCAGCGCGCGTCAAATATATTTAACTAAGATGGCGGCTCTACGCCATATAGAATTCATAGAAATAGCCACAATCGTTGTATATTTTATTTGACGCACGCTACATACTTTTTTAATTTTAATTATAGTGGTAAAACATGACATTCCAATTAACCCGAAGAAGTCCTGAACGTTGTTCGTAAAGTATCCAATACTACTGATAACGTTAGGGAAGGTATTTAGGTATTTTAGATGGAGGCCAGCGATACGACAATGCCCGCAAAATTTATTTAGTATAGCTATACCATAAATATTATACTAGCAAAATTACTAAAATGGCAACGCCAAATATTAAAAAAAATCGACAATGTCTCTGGAACAAAAGTTCTTGAAACTTATAAATGGAATGTTATGATGTCTTTTCAAACTTTGTTGAAAATCATCGACAAAAAAAATTGTCAATGAATTTGCAAACAATTATTTGAAATGTGTAACTAAAAGGGCAGCACTGAACCCTTTCCTATGTGTTGAGGCTTTATAATAATCGTTCTAATTTCAAACGAATATAGGCTTTAATAGATACTAGAAAAAGACTATCGTGCACTTAAATATACGATGTTTTTCAGTTAAAAATATAAAACAATACATTGTTTTGTAACGAACCACAAATTCAAAACATATGGCTGTGAGAAAAATACACCTATACATCAATCGCTTATATGAAGACAAGCATTATAAAGATGCATTTATTAATATTTTTGTTTGATATAATATTTAATTAACAAACAAAATCCTGTTCAAATATAAGCGGTATTCGCTGCCGCCCACTCGCCCTGCATATCAACCGGGACGAATATCTCATATATCTGAAAGGCTATACGGGTCTCCACAGACGATAGACATAATATAATACAGCACCCGAACGTAAATATTGCACGTCGGTATTTAGAAAGAGACTAGCGGCTTGAGGAAAGTGTGAAAGAGACAATGCTCTACAAAGCCGAAACTTTTTCTATTGTCGAGGTGCAATATTTACAGCCCGTCGCCATATGTCATTTAAAGGGGAAAATAGAGGAAATTGTAGAGTCACGCCCCGTCTATAAACTGCAAACCTAAGGGAGTGTATCTCATTGGGTGAACGTGAGAAGTCTTCGGGTAGCGGGTTCACGAGTTTTGTGAATTATTTTAGAAATTTAATAAGACACGTTGATAATTCATGATTCTAGTTGAAAAACGTATATTATTTAAGTTATATTTAACCAAATTCCAAGATATTCCTACATTAATCACTTCACTTTTAACGTGAAAAACTTTTGTATTTTATATTTCATATAACAAATGAGCAAATAATTCATCAACTAACTTTTATAAACCCATCGTAACTTGTAATATCTCAGTAGTTTAACATCCTCGTATATATGTATATATACTAATCGGTTTACGAGTATGTCAATCCATTAAATATCTTTCGTCTGTGGCAACCCTAACAATTCACACACATATCCTTAACATTTTTTATTCATTGATCTAAGCATATTTCCCTGTTAACACCGTTACTTATGTACCCCGGACAAAAGCAATTGTGAACCCTGACGTATTTCACAAAATAGCTATAAACGTTTGGCACGACACTTTCCGTCCTATGTTCCAGTTTAATCACAGACAATCCTTTGAGACCTGCAAATACATTAATGCGTCAATATATTGAAAAATATACCGTCAGGAATAGTCATAAGGTCAAATTAGCTCTGAGGTAGCAACGGCAGGCAGCGAAGCAGTCAGTGCATTTTTTGCGTTTTATACTTTATCTACATGGTGTAAGACATGTATTGCTAGAGTAGCTAAAGCGATTAAGACGATGCCGTTAACTGTCTCCTGTGTGTCCCGATAGCTGCTAATATAATATGAATGATCCCCTAGTCAGTTTTTTGTGTGGGATGACACCACAGCACAAGAATACTTATATATTTTTATTACGATTTATATTAGTAAGGACTAGCTTCTGCGTTCTCTAGTAACTCGATGAAACATAGCCTATAGCACTGAGGGATAATGTAGCTTCCTATTAGTGAATGAATTTTCAAAATCGGCTCCCAGATTACATAACTTGCAGTAGTCTAGCGATAGCAGTAATCGGACAATATTTGCTATTAAATTGCTCGTTCGTATTACGTAGCGCTGCGACGTCATACAAATCTGCGATTTGAAAGCAATTATTGCGAGATTATTGGTGTCACTTTTCTATCGCTAAGTTTGAAAAGATACGTAATCTGGGGCGGATCAGTAGATCCGAAGATTTCCTCCTATATCCAAACCCACAAACTCTTAATCATATTAGTATAGATGGGTACTTACTTTGGCCCGCAAAGTCTCAAGCCAGACACCTCGGCGTGAACACGTGGACAAGCGAGTCCCACCCGCAGTCCGCGATCTGATGCGGCCTCAATACGTTCCAGTCCAGGCCATAAGTGAACTCCGAGTGGTGCCGTATCGTCTCTAAAGGCTCGCAACCGCGTTTTAAGTCCCAAATTCTGTAAAAAAAAAATATTTTTCATATTATTATTGAGTAAACGAAAACAAATACTTATTTTGGATAGTTTGTCATCAAAAGATCAGTCGGACAATGATTTAAACATGTTGCCATGTGACTACAAATATTTTGTTATTTAACCGTCACTTCTTTAATCTATTGTTTTTGACATTGAATATCACGCCATGACGGTTTCAATGTTACAGCAATTTTTTTTTAATTAAATGCAGATTTGTTTTCTATATGTATTTCTTGCTATCGAGCTTACATCTATACTCTATACATATAAATAAAATTGGAGAGTCTGTTTGTAATATTAAAATAACCGCTTTTTACCAAGTGCATTTAGATCTATACATACACGGTACCTATACCAAAACAATTTTTTTTTTAATTTGTCTGTCTGTCTGTCTGTCAGTCTGTTTGTTCCGGGTAATCTCTGAAATGGCTAGACCGATTTTGACGGGACTTTCACTGACAGATAGCTGATGTAACAAGGAGTAACTTAGGCTACTTTTATTTTAGACACGAAATTAGGATCTCACGGAAAAAAAAAACAGTGTTGCAGCTCTGCGCCTGATTAAGTTTGATAGCAACAACCTGCAATGCGTCCCGCGAGCACAGAACGCGCGAGCAGGCTTTTGCCAACGGTTGTGTCTTTGTTAAATACGACGCGGACGAAGTCGCGGGTAACAGCTAGTATAAGATATTATTGAAATGTTATGTGCAAAAACTACATTCCGCCATTTCTATTATCAGGGACATTTATGCCGGGACACCTTCACGTCAATTTCGTATGGCAATACTTTAGTTCTATTGATACAGATTACTATTTGCTACGGCCCTATATATGCACGATACCGTTTAAAAGATCAAAAGCTTCGTGAATAGAGAAATCTCATCACATCAGATATATACGTAACGTAACAATAAACTAAGTAGTACGAAAACAAACGTTACGTACGTACTTCAAAAAGTTTAATTAATTAATTGAAGTGTGCCCATTTGGTAAATGGCAATAGCAATTAAAATCATGTTGCCATAACTATTATATCAATCTAGAGAAACTCGCACTTGCGGGTTCATTTCTGTACTAGCGACATCTATCGAGGATTACATAAAACTGCTGCACACTAGGATACCAGTGGCCAAATTTTGAACGAATGTCATTGTTATGAAAAAATATGTTTAGATGGCGCCGATGTTTTGAACTGGGCTAGTACGCATGTTGACAGCATGAAATAATACAAAGTATTCGAATAAAACATAGACAATAAAATACTTACCTCGTTGTGAAGTCATATGACACAGCCGCTAATATTGATGGTGCGTGCGGCGCAAACTGCACTCTTCTTACAGCACATTCGCATCCTAAAAAAGAATCATCAATTAGGTTTTAATCTACTAATCGACTCTCCATAATATTTGTCATGACCAGGTTATTCATTATTTTCAGTGTTGATCCTGTAGAAAAAGTTATATATTAGGTATTAGCACTTTTTTAAGTTTTCCGTATGGGATTACTTCCGAGATCTTGATCCTTATTAGCGATATTATCGAATGGTATAATAATGCAGTTAGATGTTTTTTTTTTTTCAAAGCCAACAGGTTCAATTCGCTGCCAGGGAAATTATATTTTCAAAATATTATTATGCATTTAAAGTTTTCGTCAAAATTGTCCTACAGTCTCGTTTTTTTCTTTGTATTAGGGTATAACTACGTTACCTTTTAATGTGAACATGGGTGATGTTAGTCTCCTCAAATCCCAGCCTCTGACCAGTCCATCAGAGCCCGCCGTCGCCAATGCGTGGGTTTCAGTTCTACTCCAATCGCATGACAACACCTGGCAACACCAAATATTTCAGAATTTTTCAGAATATAAATTTCGTCAAGCTTCAAAAAAAACACCGACCGATATGGACAAAAAATTGGGAATATTACATCACATAAATATGATGTTATATATCAATGTCTAACAATTACATCCTGGTCAGCACATGTAACTAACCCCTTAAGCGCACTATAGTACCAACACAATAAATTGTACATAAAAAAATTACCTCAGCGTCATGCGCCTTCACTACAGCTGCAGGCCTCGACGGTTCAGCACAAGACCACAACTTGAGATGTCCATCGCCGGACACTGACGCAAATGTAGCAGGCGAGTGGGGGGAGAATGCTGCCGTGTAGACCAGCTGAGAGTGACCCGCGAATGTGCTGAGACACGCTTCAGACTCTGGGTCCCACTATAATGGAGAAATTGTCATTTCTTTAGAGAACTTTTTTCAGTTGCATTCTAGTATAATTTAGCGTCACCCTGAGGCATGCCATAATAATCTTGGAGTATATGTACAACAAATACTTTTTTCCGATGGGACTTTATGGTACCTAGTGTAATGTCTCTTTAGATTCGTGTACCTACCAGCGGGTTTATTAGCGGGGGTATTTTAAATCATTCGAAATCCATATATCAGGAACGGAATGAAAAAAAAATTGGAGACGGATTTCCGTAATCTATATACTTATCTATAAATAGAATTTTTTCTTCTTTCTTTACGAAATTAAATGCGATGAAATCCTTTTTTTTCGCAATCGGAAGTTTGCGAACTGTCATCCAATAGTCTTTTGACAGCTAACCCGTCACCGGGAGCGACACCGCCATCGGAAAGCTTTCGAAGCCGATTCCAATTTTAAACGATTTAAAATTATCCCATGGGAACACCCAATGCAATCTCAAGTAATAGAGTCTCCTGTCATTGTCATTCTAATTTATGAATAGAATATGTGGTGTGAGCAGGCCGACCATCGCGAGCTGCATTAAAAGAGCAGTTCCACTCACTAGTTTAACCGTGGTGTCCCAACTAGCGCTCAGCAGATGTGACCTCGGCCAGTCCACTGAGCACACCTCGCTAGTATGAGCGCGCAGCACGCGCAGGGGCGCCGCGCATCCAACCCTCCACACTATAACGGCGCCATCACCAGCTCCGCACGCCGCGGCACTATCTGTCGTGCCTGACCATGTCTGTGGAATAGATAAATTCGTTTAATAGGATAACTTTTTAGGGCAACAAATTTTGCCTCATTTAGCTGCTATATATAATGAGAACCTATAAATAGAGGACATATAACTGAAAGAGGTTGGAGCCTAGCTGGTAAGAACACCCAACAAGTTGCAGCGCATGGCTCAGTAAGACTTTGGATGAATGACTAAAGTATACCTGACTATCCTATGACCTTAGTAAATTGGAGGGCATGATCGGCTGGTAGTCCTGCATGCCATTCTAACATCCTGAACAGTCATTACAGGTAAAGGTAAGACACGCAAATTCAAAAAACAGTCTTGCTATTACTGTACCGTAAATCATACTATTTGGATCTCCGATGGCAACGGCTTCACGTAAATATCAATAATTGGCCTAATCAGGGTAAATTAAATGATGATACCAATACATAAAAGAAGTGAGATTTAACTATATTCTAAACATTGCAAGGATCATGGTCCCTGTTATTAATAATCCTAATTATACACAATATATTATATTCTGTAAGTACTTCAGTCACACAGATTTCTCACTATTAACTTAATTTGAACATATATATACTAAATACAACCTCAATAATTAGAAAATGAATAAATAAACAGCATTATAAGTTAGATTTCAATTTCAAAGGCATGTTAGCATACATTTTAAGGAGATTAAAATTGTTTTAATAATGATTATGGTTATTACAGAATTTGTATATCAAGTAAGTAGTGGATAGGGACTCTTTTTACCTAAATGGCCTTATAAACAATATTAAAACATCTGAATAATGACCTAAGTCAAGTGTCTATAAATAAACCATAAAGAAAATCAAGTAATCCAATTACACACTGATGTAAGTTCATACAGCGATGCCGGCTTGTAGGGCTTCAGTACAGGAAACTTAAAGATATTAGTGTTTACAATGATTTCAGGTCAAGGTAGTGTTTTTAATAATTGAATAGTTGACTAAATACAGGAACTTTCATGCATTTTTTTTAAATCTTGATAGTACTCAATTTCTAGATATTAACCATTTAAGGGCTATAAAATAAAATATGCTTTACGGATCAAGGTAACTAATCAGAATTAAATGCTTCACCCCCAGTCCATTATGGTACCCAAATTACAAATATTGCTTAGTTTGGGACCATATAGTTGGTGTCTTCATCAGGCGATATTTTCACTTAAGTCATAAAAAGAGGAAAATAGGCTCATTTTCTATAAGAAAAAATATTGTACAAGACAAGGAATTCTAATTAATTATTATTATTCTAATTGGATTATAAAACGTACCACATCAAATAGGCCATCGCTCCACTCCAATTTCTGCACCTCTATCAATGTATTGCCGTCAGGGGAGAGTTCTAGGAAAAACAGAGTGCCACCCCCTGCCAGGCCGTAGTATTGACTCGTGGCCACTGCCAAAGTATCTGGCCTTGTACGCGAGAACCTGACGCTGTATCCGTGCCGACCTGGCGTCAGGAACGTCGGCATACTGATCGTATAACTAGAAAAAAACTGTATTTTTACGACTGCACTTTTGAAAAGAAAGATGGAAGTATCGGCTATACTTACAAAGTAATTCAGAAACAAAGTCACATTTCCAAACAGCTATCGTTTGTATTAAAGTATTTATATTGTTTTTGTACGTATCTTATAAGCCTTTTATAGGTACTTTTTCATAATAATATTGCTGATTAATTCCGATTAGAGCCCCTACCTAACCTTTTTTCAACTGTCAAAACATACGTCAGTTTTTTGACGTTCATCAAACTTTTTTTACAAGTCTAGTGACGAGACATCGTATCGATTCAAGCGTAAGAGTGAGTCACATGGATAATCTTATTAGTACGCCTACTCACAAAATCCTATTAGGTTGACTGTTTCTGCAGGAAACCTCACATGTTATGCTAATATAAAAGCAGATTTGTTATACAGCCCTCATTTCTGGTGAACTACTCTAGATCTCAACACTCCATTGTCTTATAAAAACATAAATCTATCCACTTTTTCTCAATTTCAAATAAATTTCCCAATTAAAGACCAATACGTGAAATCCATCAAAATGTTGGATTACTTATCCTTGGCTTATGTCGTTGCTGTCAAAGTTTTTAAGAAAACTACCCCTAATGGAAAAGTCACTGTGTACCTCGGCAAACGCGACTTCATTGATCATATGGATTACTGCGATCCTGTCGACGGAGTGGTCGTCGTAGATACCGAATATCTGAAAGGAAGAAAAGTTTATAGTCAGGTACCTATCCACAAGTGAAGTGTAGTGAAGTTAAGAGATTTGAGTTTCGAAAGTCGAATTCGTTATAATGGGTTTCTTAAAATTTCTCCAGCTTGTGACAACGTATCGCTATGGTCGTGAAGAAGACGAAGTAATGGGTGTGAAGTTCTCCAAGGAAATGGTCATCGGTCAAGACCAAGTTGTGCCCATGATTAATGCCAAAATGGAGCTGACGCCTGTTCAAGAGAAACTTTTGAAGAAACTTGGCCCCAATGCTTATCCTTTTACTTTTAACTTCCCTGAATTAGCTCCAAGCTCGGTAAATACATTGTTTATGAGTACAAAGCCCAACTTTTGGTGTTATAAGGAATCAAAATTTGTCTTTTCAATGTAGGTAACTTTACAACCAGCTGAAGAAGATCAAGGCAAGCCAATGGGCGTGGAATACTGCGTGAGGACTTACGTTGCTGAACAAGAAGACCAAAAGAGCCACAAGAGGAGCTCGGTGGCCCTTGCGATTAAAAAGGTGAGAAGAAATACCAATACAAAAGTCTTCTGAGGCTATATTTGTTTTTTTTTTTAATTTCTGATCCCTTATTTTATTATTGGTACAGTTGCAACATGCTCCAGCCTCTCGTGGTCGTCGCCTCCCAAGTTCTCTCGTTAGCAAAGGATTTACTTTCAGCAACGGAAAGATCACCCTCGAAGTAACTTTGGATAGAGAAATATACTATCATGGTGAAAAACTTGCAGCTAACATAATCGTTTCCAACAACTCTAGGAAATCGGTTCGCAACATCCGTTGTGTCGTGGTGCAGCATGTCGAGATTACCATGATCAATTCTCAATTTAGTCGTCACGTTGCTTCCTTGGAGAGCCGTGAAGGATGCCCGATCACACCAGGGGCAAGTTTGTCAAAGACCTTCTACCTCGTACCCTTGGCTCGTAGCAATAAGGATATTCGAGGTACGTTATCTATTAAACTTTAAATGGGTAGTTAAGTACTTAAATGACTACCTATTTCATACTACTGAAAATACATTTCAATTTACAGGTGTAGCTTTAGATGGACATTTGAAAGAAGACGATGTGAACTTGGCCAGTTCTACTCTTGTTCCTGATGGTAAATGCCCAGCGGATGCTATTGGTATCGTCGTTTCTTATTCCGTTCGTGTCAAGCTCAATTGTGGAACTCTTGGCGGGGAACTAGTGACTGATGTTCCATTTAAACTGCTGCATCCAGCAGAAGGTATATTATACCTAACCATAGCAAATTTAATATTTTTTTATTAGAAAATATTTTATAAAATGTGATATAATTCCAGGCACCATTGAACGTCAAAGATTCAACGCCATGAAGAAAATGCAATCTATTGAAAGACATCGCTACGAAAATTCCCTTTACACCAATGAAGAGGAAGATAACATCGTATTTGAAGACTTCGCACGGCTTAGAATGAACGAGCCAGAGTAATAAAATAGGAGAACCCGACAAAAAAATTGAAAAAAAACACAAAAAAGAAATAAAAAAAATATACCTTAAGAAGAAAATTCATTTCCGTGAAATCTATAAAAATGTAACGTCATTTGCATCAAACCTAAGACAGCCACTGACCTGACAAGACAACTGACAAGACAAGACAACTGACAAGACCAACATTAGCAAAATATTTAAGTACTTTATCACAGCTTTCATTGCATGACAATTATAATCGCTTAATTATCTGCTAGTTACAATGTCATCGTTTTTATTTACTTACCGTTTTTGTATTCACTTATCACTTACAATAAAATTAACTTCACCAGAAAATAATGAATTTAATTTTATATTTCACTAGGTAAGTATTACAAAATGTTTACAAATTCTAATGAGCTAAATCCTCTGCCACGTCCGGTGCACTACTGGCATTATAAGTGAAGATGCATTTTAAGTCGACATGTCATTTTTTGCATAATCTATTGTGCGCCTCGACTAAAGGGTTGTATTCCCCGCCCTATTCTAACCGAGCTGTACGGTAAATGCCCCCATATACACAGACCAATAATTTTTTTTTTTTTTTGTTAAATTCGCTCCTTCGAACAGGCTAAAGTCATTATGACCATACCGCCTCGTCTTACGTAGTTACACACAGACCAATAACTGCCAATAAGAGACACCATACATGGCAGCACTTCGATTATGCCAAGGCGTTATTGTTGTGATTCGCAGTCCGGCTGAAAAAGTATTGTTTTCGAAAAAAAAAACTCAAATTGATAAAATCTATACATGACATTTTAGTCACAGAAGCCATGCATTTTATTTCTACCAGCAACTCAGCGTAGCCCCTCGATAGACTTAATTTGGTTATTTCTTATACACAAGTACACAAGTCATATATGGGACGGTACGTAAGGTAATGTTTTTCAAATTCCAGGATGGTAGGTCACTCGCTAGGTCAATCTTGGGCCCTAAGTGTGAGTTTTACGTACCTACCTTTTTTTTTTTTATTACATTATAGGCAAGTATTTGATCTCGATCGCACCTGATGGTAAGTGACGATGAGATCTACGATGGAGCATACTTGCCTAGGTAGGAAGGCGGCAGTAGATAAGAGACGCTACATTCACTAGGCACATGCAGCGCAACTGATCTGACCGCCATCCATGAATGGCAGCACCGAACATCATGCCGGAACACGGCTAGGCCGCTTGGCGACAAGGCTTTGTTCAGTGGGTGGTGACTAGCCACGGCCGAAGCCTACCACCAGTAGAGTTGTCACCTGGTTGGCACCACCCAGGGTCACGTGTAGGGTATCTCGAGGGTACTTAATTCTCCTATGGACGAAGGTGACTCGACCCCAAAACCTACATTCCTACCCACGGACGAATGTATACATTAGCCATTTGGTGCAATTTTTCTTTAGGGGCGTTATTTTGAAATGTATAGAAATGGAGGTAATAGAGGTCTTTGCCTCCATAGTGATAGCCAACACACCATAACAAAGAAAATTAATTTTATGTATAGACTTACACCTTTTTAAATAACTAGTTACATATACATAGTTAAAAAATATTTATAGCTTAGGTTTACTTTTTAATTTGCAAAGGACGAATTACCGACGTCCCGTACGGATATAGACAAAAAGTTATTATTTTTCTAAGTGTACCTAAGTACCTTCTTACTTTCGACTTATTTCATTTTTCAATACACAAGCTGTAGGTAACTTAAGGTACCTAGGTATATATCTGGTCCTTTTGTTACAAAAGCTGAGTACTAGTACTTATTGCTTTAAAAAACCCGTTAGACTTTAAAAAAAACGTTATTACTTAAACAATTTTATGAAATGATGTCCTAAGATTTTCTCATAGCGCACAACTAGTAGGACAAGTTTTGGACAATGGACTAGGAAGACACCGTTGTCCTTGCGTCTTTTATTTTTAATTGCAAAAGGGTCCGTCCACAAACCAGTTTGACCGCTTCCACGTGTGGGAAAGGACAGCGGAATGACCCTTTATTTGCATGATGTGATCCTTGCAATTATGAAGGAGGGTTGAAGATGGTTGATGTTTCTGGGACGCGGCGATTTTCAAAAACAAACGTTCGTTAACGCAGTAAATGAAATCACTTTCTACAACAAAGTAAATAGGAAGTGTTTTCGTTTACCGTGTTAAATGAATTAGTTACCTGTTTAGTGCAAAACGCGGCTTAATATAAATTTAATCTTATTTATTTTTTAAAGAGTAACCACTGAGTTACTTGCTGGAAATTTTCAGTGGAACCAGAATTCCGCACCAGTGGTAACTTTTAATTATTCATAAGTGTTTTTTTGTTGGCTTACCTATATGAATTAAAAAAAGATTTTTTTGATTTTGATTTCATTCTTACTCCATGCAGAGTAATATTTCTACCTACATAATAAATAGGTACCATAAATAAAATAAATACCATAACTTTAATGACTTAACGTTAAAAACTTTATCTATGATCAGACAATTTCACTTTCCTTTCAAACAGTACGGGACATTCCATTGTCGTTCACCCTTCTTCAAACAAGTGTATGGGACAGTTGCATAAAGGTGAATTTGCATAGCACAGTGGACAATAGTTCCCACGTAGGGACTGGTCAAACTGGTTTGTGTAGCCGGAAGGGTGGACGGACGCCCTTTGACCGTCTTAAGAATAAGGACGTGACGTTGGCAGCAAAGCAAGGATTAATGTGTGGGAACGTTTGTTGGACGGCATTCGTTTGGGGTCGAGTCACCTTCGTCCGTAGGAGAATTAAATACCCTCGAGATACCCTACACGTGACCCTGGGTGGTGCCAACCAGGTGACAACTCTACTGGTGGTAGGCTTCGGCCGTGGTTAGTCACCACCCACTGAACAAAGCTATGTCACCAAGCGGCCTAGCCGTGTTCCGGCATGATGTTCGGTGTTGCCATTCATGGATGGCGGGTCAGATCAGCTGCGCTGCATGTGCCTAGTGCATGTAGCGTCTCGATCTACTGCCGTCTTCCTACCTAGGCAAGTATGCTCCATCGTAGATCTCATCGTCACTTACCATCAGGTGAGATCGAGATCAAATACTTGCCTATAATGTAATAAAAAAAAAAAAAAAAAAAAAAAATACCGTTAAATTCAATAATTAAAGAATATACTGTTGTGACTTTTTTTGCACGGAGAAAGTAAGCACTTCGTTCAAATTCTTTTTTTAATTTTGCTAGTTGAAGAAAATCGAAATGATAACTAATTTTCAAATTCAGAACACTTCACATAATTACTACAAAACTGTGCCAACTACATAATATAATTAGCGGCCAGTAACACATTATAGGTAAATAGAGGTAGTACCCATTTACAAAGTAGATTCCAATTTTAACTGATTTTCTTTGATCTTGGGCTATATAGAAAATTCTACAGAACACATAAATGCAAAAATAGAAAATTATCATCTCGTGGAACTTAATTCCGAAACAAAATTGGTATTACAAACTTACCTACAAAGACATATTTTATCTACGATTGCATTCAATGTTTTAAGTACTTCATTCAAAATTATTCTGAAATAAGTACCTAGCCGAGCAAAATTTTAGTAATTTTTAATTAAGTTTACTTAAACTGATTCTTTACGGTCGGTGTTAGTTAATTACAGGCAGGTAGGACACGGATGACGAGTCAATGATTAGGACAGCTCTATTTCAGTTTTAAAAACTGGAAAATTATGCAACTGACAATATTTGAAAGGTCGTACCAAATAAAATGAGGAAATATGACAGCTGTGCGCATGTCGAACTACTATTAGGCATACGCAGACAGAGCCCACCATCTTTACTCATTTTATTTAATGCGACCTACATAGTTACTTTATAGTTAAAATAGTCCCTATATAGGTAAATTTTTTTGAGTGTTTTTTAACAAAAACTGAATCTTTTTATAAATTAAATTAATTAACATTTTCCGTGACGAACTAAAGTTTAATTTATTACTTATAAATTTCTTGTAAAGCATTTATGTACGAAAGTATCTATTCATCAACGTTTACATAGTTTTTACGATTCCCCAGTTGTCTCCCCCTTAATTTGAAGGTGATGAGATATGAAATTTTACATCACACGAACACGATCGGGTCGAACAATAACCGAGCATAAACCCTTATTGTTTTTTTTCATCTCGCAGGCGCGTGCGCACTTTGCATCTCTATGGTACAGAAGGGATGGGATATTGTGCTCACCCCCTTGGACTAATACCAAAAAAAACTCAACCTGTTCTGTTTGTACTCATATTTGTCAATATAAAAGGGATGGAGGTTGAGGGGGGGGAGGGGTTTATAATTCCGTGGACATTCACATACATTTCCCCACACTGGCCCTTGGTTGGAGAATTTCACACATCTTTCGCTAGACGTGCATGTTTCCTGACGATGTTTATGATTTAATTCTTTTTATAGGTATTTTAGTTTAGTTTCAATGTAGCTTGGAACCTATTAATCATTCAAAGATTTGAGACGTCAGTATCGTACAACATTATCTTTTTATCTTGTATGGTTTGTAATTGGAAAAGTTGACAAGCCGAGGGTCAGTGGTGGGTTCCTCTTTCTCCCCTTTTTTTAACAGTGATATCAGGTCAGGTCCTTTTTGCATCACCAAACGTTTTGACAGTCTAGGTCATAGATGAGTCTATCACTACAGAGTAACCGCCGCAAATCACGTACTAAAGCTGAGCACAGATTAACTAACACTTCTGTGAGACAAGCTTGAAAACACGGGTGTCATCTTGATCAAAATCCCATAATAAAACAATTCCCCCGTTACCCGCATGCAACGGTAACTACAGTTACTTTGAACTGAAACAATCGCTTTATTATCTGCCGTCCTTCGAACCTGTTACTACATGGGAAAAGTACCGCAATTGACACTACGTATTGAGTTGACTTTTGCGTGTGTCGCTTGTCCCTCACACAAAAGCAGGCTTAGAACAGATGTTTTTTTAATTGAGGGATGGTGAAACATTTTGGAAGTAGGTAGACTTTATAAAACAAAGACAGCAATTTGAGTCGTAAGTATAATAAAGTTAGGTCCTATTTTTCTATTTCTTAATTATTTTAAAAGAATTGGATTACGGTGACCTCAACGTCTTTCCTGTATTCTGTAAATTGTTAGGCTTACCCGGAGGTAGACGGTCTCTCCCCATAAACTGGATTAAGACGTAGACTTTAAAACCAGTGGCGGATTAGCCATAATATTATAACTAGAGTTAGCAAATGCTACGCACCCTGCGATTTGGGAACCTCGCGCCTGTGCGCAAAACATCTTAGTAAGATGGTATTACCCAGCATAAGATGGAGACGACTTAGTTGTAATACAGGTCAGCTTATTTGCTACAGATCCCGCGCTGGCATAATCCGGCACTGTTTAAAGTATACGGTTAGCTTACAACAATTAAACTCCAACTCGACGTATACTGAGTGCATTGCCATGTTGGCATGGTATTAGTTATGTTGGTAACGGGATATACACATTAGTATAGGTAGATCTACCTGTAGAAATCTAAATAGTCAGGTATCTATCTAGGTATATCCAAGGTATAACTATGACTTACCTGTTTGCCCATGGAAGATAGGTATAATGAAATAAATTGGTGCAATGGACTCGGATATCTCTGAATAAAAAAATAAAAAACTGCTGTATCGATTTCGACGGGGTTCTCGATATTAAATAGCCTATCATAAGAATCAATAGGATATTCATCATGCTATGCCCATTGGGCGTCGAGTAGCAGGGGCAGAGCAAAACTGATGGTTGCGTGTGCGCAACCGCAGGGAAAGGCTAGTAAAATAAAATAACCTAATTTGGGTGTCATTGGACAGTTATGTGTAAATATATACCTATATATTATTTTAAAAATCTTTAATTGTGTTAATAATCAAAGCCAAAAATGTAAATATTGTATGAAGTTTAATCCTGGAAAATCAATAAAATTACGATTTAGTCCACGGTTCAAGTAATAATGTAAAAATTAGTTTAGTAGTTAAGAAAACATTGTGTGTACTTTCTACCTAACCTAACATAAAACATTATGCAGATACCTACTTACTAGTAATCGAATGACGTCATTGGCGGTATCGATTATCGCTCAACACGTAACACTATTACACAACGCAATTATTTTTGCCCTAGAATGAAAGGCACTGAGCGAAACTGTATCAGCCACTTACGATTCAATTCTGAATGCTGCAGTTATAATTTTGTATTACGTAATCCACAGAACAGTACCTGGTCACATTATGACTTGTGAACTTGTTAATTATGGTAATCTAGAGCAGGAAAAAATCTTACCTAAAAACCACCTCAAATCAGGGCTCACAAGGATTGTTCTTTTTATAATGCAAACAACTAACTATAAAAGTGAGCAATCTTTAAATAAAAAAACTATTATGCGATTCACTTGTTTCGTGGTACATTCACAGGAAAGTCAATAAAAAAATATCCGAATCCAATCAAACGATCACGCAACATGACGCCCATATTTTTTCTATAAATTAGAAATTAGCTACGGCCAGTCTAAACGGTACTTAAGCCATAAAGATATTGAGATTAAGCATGCTAAATATATAATTTTACTACCTACCATGTTTCATGTTTATCTTTTTCTGTTTACTACCACTTAACAAAGCTATAACAAAATATTTTCCTTGTATGTCAGATTATTGTAATTGCATTTTCATCGACCCTACTAAATTAGTAGATTTACCCTACCAATTTCATGTTGGATTCCCAATTCAAGAGTTAAAGTTCAATAATTTAAATAAAAATGAGACACGTGAAACTAATTAGAATTTAATTTATAACAATAAATAATTATACCATTAACAGTAATCTAGACTTTCTAATTATAATTTTTAACGGTTATCGGTTGTAGCACGTAAGCTTGGCCCGTAGCTCTATCGACCACGTGACCTGTTGAAGGTTCTAAGAATAGCCTTGGTACTGTATTCGCTGCAATCACTTCTGGCTTCTGGTACTGTCTGACACCAGCACCTGCTTCATAAGCTACGTATTGTGTAAGCTCTGGTTCCTTCTTAGTAATGTACTGTGCTAGCTCCGGTTGCTTCTTGGATACATACTGGCTTGGTTGTTTCTCTGAGTCATCATTTTGACTCACGACCAACACCACCTGATTCCTTTCTTTCGGTGGTGAGTTGCCTTCTTGTTTTCTATATTGATGACGTTTTGGTTTCGGTTTCTCATACATTTCTTCTTCTTCGTCATCTTCTTCATCTTCCTCTGGATATTCCTCTACTTGGCGTGTTGCCTCGGCTTTGAGCTGTTCTTTATTCCTGCGACTCTTTTTTGATGGTTTGGTAGGTTCCTCGTCGTAACTCTCCGCTTTTTGAGATTTCCTTTCCATCTTCACTTTGGGGTGTGCTCGTTTAGCTCTACCACTTTCATCATAGCTAGTCTTCTCTGGATCATACTCGTCATCAGCATAATTAGGGGAGTTGTTATTATGATCGTCGTAAGAGTGAGTGTTGCTTGGCTCGTGATAGGAACCGTCATCGCCATCATATCCGTCATTTCCGTGGTTACCAGCATGACCTGCATGATTCAAGTCCCAGTAATGTTCGCCATACCCACCCTTTTTATCACCCCATCGGACCTAAATTGATAAATTTTATTAGTAATGATGTTAAGTAGTTCTCATTTTGGTTATTTAGATGTTACGCAATGAAAAAGAAAGTTAGCTTGAGAAAGATTCAGCGTTCTTTACAATGGTTATTAATTGATAGGTGTAGTTACCAAAACAATGAAATTGAAAGGCACTTTAGAAATGAGAAATTATTGCGGGGATCTCCTTAATTTTTTAGGTCAGTCAGATGTTACAGTAATAAAATGAACCAATAAGCGTGGTTTTCTAATAGGATGCATTGAACTGCCATAATCAAATAATTTAGTTATTAGAGTTAAGGAAATTTCCGCAAAGCCATTAATAATATGAAGCGTAGAAAGCCTACTTTAGCAGAGAACAATCCTTCAGAGGGTCTGGACCGCTCATGTCTTTCAGTGAAGTGACGTTCGCTCCCCAACCGATGTCCCTGATCGAAGTCCTCCGAAGTGGGTAAGTGTCTATACCTTCAGCCAAGCCAAGCGAAGCGGAAAAGAGAAAGAAACACAGAATAGTTAGAGATAGAGCGTGATAAAAGTATGTTTTGTACTTTTCCCATGTCCCTGTGATTCTTAAAGTCTTTCTTCTCGTATCGTTGCTCCCACGTGTTGGGGTCCTCGCACACGTGACCGAACTCTATCTTGTATGGACTCAACTGTACTGAGAAAAAATCCCTATAAAGCAAAGTAGAAGGCCCATCCTTACTTAGGTAGTCATCATAGGTGGAAAAGCTCAAATTTTGGTATTTTATGCGTATACGTTAACTTATTTATTATTGCAACTTTATATTGAAAACTGAGTATCAATTCTCATAGAATAAGAACCTTCTGCCAATTTTATTTACCTAACTAGCTGTTGCCCGCGACTTCGTCCGCGTGGTATTTAACAAAGACTCAGCCGTTGGCAACAGCCTGCTCGCGTTCTGATCCCGCGGGACGCATTGCAGATTGTTGCTATCAAACTTTAATCAGGCGCAGCGCTGCAACATTGGTTTTAATTTTTTTTCGAGAGATCCAATTTTTTTTACTAAAATAAAAGTAGCCTATGTTACTCCTTGTTACATCAGCTATCTGCCAGTGAAATTCCCGTCAAAATCGGTCCAGCCATTTCAGAGATTACCCGGAACAAACAGACAGACAGAGAGACAGACAGACAGACAGACAGACAGACAGACAGACAGACAAAAAATGTAAAAAAATTTGTTTCGGTATATGTACCGTGTATACATCCAAATGCACTTAGTAAAAAGCGGTTATTTTAATATTACAAACAGACATTCCAATTTTATTTATATGTATAGATAATTTTGTATGATGAAAATAGAGACGAGATATTGGATGAGATAATTAAAGCGGTCATGTTAGGTCTACAACATTTCATTTTCAAAGATCCAGTTGGATAATCTCTTCCATGTGCCATGGCCCAAACGATGTCAACCTTTATGTCGAAAGTTATTTGCATGCTACCGACAATAGAGGTCCATTTAGTTGAAGGTTAACACTGAAATAAGTTTAACGAGGTCATATTTAGAGAGCTATGCAAATGTAGTCATTCAGCTTCGTTTTTAGGTCTAGTGAGTTCTAGTGCAAAACAGGCACTCTCAGGTTTCATATAAGTACTTTGACAAATGAAAGTACCTGCAAAAAAATCTACAATGTTTTTTATTTATGGGGATCGAACTATTTTTGTTAAAATCTTGAACAATTCAAAACTCGTTTAGAAAATCCCTGATATTGCCAGTAATATTCACATATAACTTAATAGAGATGAAAATTTTCTACGGCTACATTGATTAAATACTTACTGAAAGAATTTAGCTTGTGCTTCAACTGTTGATGGATTGCTTGGTGGCGTCTGAACGGTGATTGAACTGATTTGACCCCATAACGATGCAGCATGCAATGCTAGTAGATACCACAGCCATTTCTGTAACAAATATAAGTTTTAAATAACAAATAAAATAGAAATCGCATACGCAGATGTTGTTGAATACGTAGACCCATACATTGGCTAGCGTGATTATGGGAAACAATTTAAAATAATGTCTATTAATAAAAAAGCAAGTGTAATTCTTCTTATAAGAGCGTTGTTGATAGTCAGAATAGAAATTACAATCTCTCAGAAAATGTTATCAAACTTTCAATACATCGTCTTCAAGTAACTACCGATGCAAAAAAGATGCACTTCACAAAAAACACTTTCACTTGTCAAACGAAAAGCACTAGAAATTGCCATTAGTTCCTGAAAATTAGGATTAGATAGATCCATTATTGGATTAATTGTTGTGAATGATTCCATTTAGATTATACCGTGGTCAACAGACGATGTGACATCTTGGCGGCTTGTTGGTGGGTCTGAGGGACCGCTGTTTGTTACTACATTTATAGACAAGACGGTAACAATTCACTTTATGCATTGGCTGTCAACTGTTTAGTTCGGATTGCATCATTAGAAAATATAGACACGTAATAAATATGTTGTATTCAAGTCTTAATTATGTATTGATGAATTTTATTACTGCATTTGTATTGATAAAAATAAAAATAATTATTTCATTCATTTGTTCATTCTTAAGCAAGTGTTTGTCCCAAAATAATAATAACTTACTTTCATTTTAATATGCTTTTTTATGGTTGAAATTTGGTATAAGTAGTCTCATCATAGTAATAGTAAATAAAAGTTTTACCGGAGTTATATTAGAGGTTTACTTACATCAAACATTTTTATATTGACATTGCTGCCTTCATCAATGTAGGTAAGTTTTATTTCGAAATAAAAATATACAGAGGGAAGATACAATAGCACCCTTTTCATGAAGATCCAAAGGTTGCAAGCACCTGTTAATCTCAGATGAGCCCATTACGAATGGTCCCGCGCCGTTGACGGCAAAGTGTTTGCGGAAAGCCGTCTTTCCGTGGCGAATTGTGAAAATGTCACAACGGATACCGATGACATTGTTACCGATTAAAGTAATTAACTTAATGGTTAAGACACGCGAGGATAAGCAATGGGACCTTTGGGATCATTGTATATTTAGACTTATTGAATAAATTCTAAAATTTTAAAATCATGTTTCATTTTTCATGTTAGGCTACTTCTGCGCATCGAGCACTGGGTAGGCATTTAATCATATTGATTATAACTGATATGTAGTGTTAAATTAGCAGTCGTAGTAATAAGCATTGAGTTGGTGTTATGTAAATAAAAACATGCTGAATGTATCCATAGAGAAGTGTATGTTTCACAAATTTATGTAAAAGAAGGTATTAATGAATTCGTTTTTTTTGTTCGTTTATTATCGATTTTATCGTTCGCTTATTAGTTATTTGGAGAACAATGTCAATAAAATTTATTGACATTGTTCTCCCAATAATAATGTTTCGATCCATGAGAACATCCACTTAAATAAGTATTTGATAACACAAGTATAAATCAAAAAGAGAATAGAAAAGTTTACCTACTTAATATTTACAAAAAGTGTAAAATAATGGGTCCATGCGGTAGCGTAACCAAGATGCTGGCCGCATTTCCTCGCTGAATAGCCAAAGGTACTCACTGAGCGCGGAATTGCATGGCCCTTGGCTCGTCCTGGTAGCGTCGACAAATATTTTTGTTTTTTTTTTTATAAATTCTATTGTAGTATTTGATTGCTTATAAATTTGGGTCCTCATTTTTGGACTTTATTTATGGTGGACTATCAATATCGTTGACGTATTTAAAAGGGTAGTTTAACGATTTGTATATAATAATTTAATGGGAAACCATTGATGCTTGTCATGAGGCAACAGATGACAACTCAGTTTATTTGCTATTGAGTAATCAGTGTTTATTCGACGATTGCGCAAGCGTTTTATGTCGATGGATACTGTTCGAAAATGATTATTTTGTTGTAGGCACGCAATTTGAGAGAAATGGAGCGAGGTTCTAGTAGGCAGGGTCACCAGTAGTTCGCACTACCCAAAAACCACTATAACATAACCTATTAGTTTTAGGTTCTAGAATACCGCCAACCACAAGGTGGACCGATGATATCACACGCGTCGCAGGAATAAGCCGGTGGATGCGAGTTGCAGAGGACCGTGACGTGTGGAAGTCATTGGCTAATAGATGGATGTAGGTATTTTTTATAACTTGCAACAACATTACGCATTTGTCATAAAAATACTGACGGTTACGTAAATAACGAAGATTTTTCTATTTGTTTAATAACAGTTATATTCTGATGTAATTGTCGTCAATAAAAGTTATAGTGTTCATTGTGTGTTTACGGAAATATCGGCTCATCGTTCAGATAGTATTTATTGTCACATCGCAGTACGATGTGAATAAAAAAGTTATACCTAAACATGTAGGTAATACTTCAATAAATTGTGTTGCTTATGGTCGATAATTAAATCCTATATTTGAATTATAGGTCCTAATTTCCAGCTTCGCTGGAGTTTTAACACAAGAATAACCAACATCCTCTAATATTCTGATTAAGGTTGATCTACTACATGGCCTGCAACTATCCCTTACCATTGTTACTCCTGTAAGACAGGGTCTACAGCTGCGACCAATGAAGACGTCGAGGTTAGACCCGGTCCCGGGGAAAAGTCCGGTCCGGTCCGGGGAAAAGTCTTGGAACCCACAACGAAATCAAACAGAAGACAAAGGGATGAGTTGTAAATAAATCTATTATCTAAGTACTTAGTTACTTAAAGTCCATCTCTATTTCTATAGGCGCTAAAAATGTATGCGTAAATCTAAAGTTAATAATATGTTCAGTATGACCAAAAAATAAGTCCATTCATGGATCTTTCATTCCCAGTCCAATGTACGGTACTCAAACGTTTCGGACCGTACAATCGGTGTGTTCGTCTGGCGATATTACTTTATTTACTCCCTACAAACGTGAAAATAACTGACGCTTATTATATGCTGAGTCTCAGACCAGTAATAGCTGCCGAAAAAAACTAATTGCAGCGGTCACGCGGCCGGCGGTACTGCAATTATGCAATGCAACACTTTCGCCCAGAATCTGTTAATTATTTCCTAAAATACAAATTAAGTATAACAATAAAACAAATAAATATAATGAATGATTAAAATATTTAGTTTTTACTCTCGCCGGAAGGCGGTGTGTTTTTTGTTTTTTTTTGCTAGTTGGCTGGTTAGCGTAGGCCAGTAAACTGGCTCAAAAATAACTTAGTAAGGGTAAGCCTAAACAAACGTAAATTTGTGAGCTGCGAGTCGCGTCTTTTGGACTGTGTCCTAATTAGTTTGGATTTATTTAGTTTGCGTCATCTTTTGTATGAAACGGAATGCAGGAGTGTAAATTACGCGACTTATTTTGCGCGTCCGAAATTAGACTCGTTCGGCCTCCGCCGAAATATTCAAATTCAAAGTCAAATAGCAAGCCTTTTACCATATGTACGTATATGTTAGGAACCTTAGGTATACCATCGACGAAATGAGGGTGAACAACAATGCACCTCTGCCTACCCATTCGGTGATTATAGGGCGTTATGTTTTAATTGTCAGACACGAATTAAAATTTTATGTTAACCGCATTTCTTATTAAATGATGGCTACATCCATTACCTGTTTTCAAAGGTAATAAGTATACGTCATATATATATAGCTGCGTTCAATATTACTTCAAAGAACTCCAACTTTCACGGAGGCAGGATATCCATGTTCACACAAACGTAAATGCTTGTTTTATAGCCGCTTCAATCTACATACGTCGCATGTTCCTAAGAAGTGATCATACAAATACAAATACAACTCAAACTCCTTCATAACTGTTTGAGACGCCTTTATTTTTTTAATATTGTAAAAAACAAAAACAATATTCTTGATTGCTTAAGAGTTCTAAGTTTTAAAAATAATTATGAGTCATAAGTGTGTAAAAGATCATCATGCAGACGCAAAATCTAATTTATTAATTGCTTAGCCAGAAAAGAAACACAATATTATTCTTCCTAATCATAGGCTGCTGTATAGAATATCTAAATAGGTATCTAACACTTCATACCTTACAACTATAGGACTGTTAATTATAATAGACAGGCCTTCAAGTTTGTATCTCCTGGTCATGTCGCCCTAGTCAAATTGCCGGGTTCTTGGTGCAAATCATTACCGGGGAAAATCTCAGCTCAGGAACACGCCAAGAGCGTAGAAAAGACGATACTTACGTGACGAAGGACGATGGGTTGAAGTACATACAGTTGGCCATTGCAAAGAGTGCAGGGAGTTGGGAGTTGTTGAATGACACCTACGTGAATAGAGTTGAAAATGGCTTACGATAAAGGGCGAAGATGTTGTTTACTTTGGTAAAATAAGCTGAAGTATCCATAGCCTATTGAAATAAAACCAATTTTAAGGATTTTATCGCGTTTATATTATGTTTTTTACGTTCCCGACGTTTCGGCTGCTTTACAGCAACGATGGTCACGGGAGGACCGAGGCGATGGTTTAGTCTTGGTGACTAAAAGTTAAAAATAGTACTGCTTTCACGATTATGTGTAATTTAAAATATTTAATTATTATATCTGCTCTGTAAAGTATTTTTTAGTAATATAATGTTATCAATGCTCTCGTTCGCTTCGTAAATGCGGAATATACCAAAAACTAGCTTAGAAATTGAATTAAATTAGAGTTAAGATAGCTTTAAATTACGCCTAATAGGACAATTATGTAAATATATGATTAAATACTTAATTTTAATGGTGGAGTTGTTACCAGCGAACATAGTTTTTCGGCACATCGGAAGTTCGCGCGACACCTCGACCGAGTCGAGTGACAGCCATTCGAGCGTAAAATGATTCGCTAGAAAGTGCTTTGTTATAGTTTTCTTTCTTATTTAAAAGACGTTGGCTGGCACCGTGGGCACCATTGCTGTTGTGGCACAGTTAGTTATCGGTACAGATATGGACAGTAGAATATTGGTGAGTTAGCATTTTGTGTTTGTTTGCGAGTCTGTCATCAAATAATTGCTCCTCAATATACTAAATAAGTATAGATAACTACATTACTCTCGCAACGATTATACGCACACATACATTGCCATACACACCTGTAAATTCACACAGGTCAAACACATACATACACACATCCTCACACACCACACACACACACACACACACTGAAGAATACACGTCTACACACACACATACAGCCCTTCCTGTATAAATAGAGATAGCAAATATTTTATTGTGTTTTACTTCGAAATTTGGTTTTATTTTTATTTTAGGAAATTGCATAACACCTATTATTCTTGTACATTGTTTAGTGTACCGAGCTCCTAGATACATACATTGTCTTGTTTGGAGTTAATACTTTGTAGTTGTCGATGTTGCTGGTTAATTAACATTTTTTTTATTCTTATTTAAATGCAACAGGATCTTTGCAAAGCTTATTGATGTGCTTGAAAAGAAAAATATTTTACATTTTACGAACCAAGAAGTTTAGTTTATCTAATAAATGTTAAATTTCTAGTATATTGGTAATTTATTCATACTTAGATCTTTGGTTATTTCCACCAAAATCTAAAAAAAAATCTCTTCGTTCCATATGTATGTATTTATAAAAATAGATCCTTTAAATTATTTAGTACATATTACACGAATATGTTAGCTTTCAATTAATAAATTAACCTCAATTAACGTTACCCTGATTCATTATATACTTACTTAGATCGTAAACTATTCAAGAGTTATGTAATTGTACGCAAACTAGTTTGCAAAATGGGATACACATCGTACTTGTCTGTGCATGACACGACATGAGTTATAAATTAAATAAGTCGAAATGATTCGGCTATCATTACATCTATTACCCAATTCATCATTTATGTAACACGTTATTTGTTAAATTAGTTCAAATTTCTTCAATAAGCCGTCACGAAAGTGTGTTTGGCATGATTAACAGTTTGATAGTTTCATTAGATACTTAATTATAACTTATTGCTATAATATAATTTGTGGTAGAATCTTGTTTATGGAGAAAAATAATCTATTTCTTCAAGCAGGCCACACGCGATATGGTTTCCTGTCAGGTCAAACTGTGCACATACACCTCGATTTTGCCCAAGTCGCTAGTCCGGGTTCAAATTACATAGATATATATATACTCCAGATTACCTGTTTAGGTCCATTTGCACAGGTAAATCTGCTAGGTAAACTAGCATAAGTGGCCTGCTAATTCTCTAAATAAACGTAGGTACTGGTTCCTTCCCACTTCAGAAAGTCAGTGTCTGGAGGTGCGGTTAAAAATTGGAAATAAAGCATATCTCCTTAATTTTTCAGTTGATTTTGGCTTGCGCTGTTGTTTCGTCGTCAGCATGGTCGGTACAGCACTACCCACCCCGCAGAGCACTGATGAGAATCACCAGATTTGCGCCGTCACCTCCGCACCTACAACAGAGGTATCATCATAGAATACCTAGTAAGTATTTATTCTAAAAAACCATAAATAACAATTCTCGTGCAATAGACTTTCTGGACGTTTTAATCGAGAACGAGCCCAGCAACTATTTTTCTGTTTGAACTTATGCGAGAGGTACTGGACCAGTTACAATAGGGTTTAAATCACTTGATAGCCAAGGTTAGATACCAAAGATAGAGTAAAGTGATGACGCTGTGACCAATTGGTGACGAACTGCTGACCAAATTTGATGAATAGCCGCCTAGTCTTATTGACTGACAAAAACCGTCCCCAATAACGCAAAGCGTGAACTAGATTACATTAAAAACCTTGCCCTTTCAGTCAAAGACATGGAGGAGCCACAATGGAACCGACCGAAACGTGGTCACGACGATTACAACCATAGACACGACCACACAGCTACCGGTGATATCACGGGCTCAGTCCACAGCTTAGCCAACGTGGAAGAGTCACAATGGGACCGTCCCAAGCGAGGCCACGATAACTTTGATCACTACAATCACAGACCTGGCCACAGCCAAGGCCACACAGCCTCTGGCGGGGTCACAGGCTCAGTCCACAGCCTAGCCAACGTGGAAGAGTCACAATGGAACCGTCCCAAGCGTGGTCATGACGATTATGATCACTATGACCACAGACCCGAGCACAGCCACGGCCACAAAGCCACAAGTGGGGTCACAGGCCCAGTCCACACATTCGTTAAAACAGATAAAAATGCCAACTATAAATGGGGTGTCAGACACCACGTGGGAGACAAATATGCGTCCTAGACTGGCGTCTCTACAAGACTTTATTTACTTAATTTATTTAATTGTACTCGTTGATGTTATTATTGTGTTAATTAATTAGATTTTTATACGTTTTGGAATTTGTTTCATTTAATTACTTGCGACCTATCTTTCTTGCTAATTTAGTTCCATCATATCATTAGCCAAAAGACGCCCACAGCTGAACATAGGCCTCCCCCACAGAATGTCACACCTAACGGACGGTTGACAGCAGTCTGCATTCAATGGCTTCCAATAACTCTAAGCAGATCGTAGGTCCATCTAGTTCGACTCTGCGTCTTCCAGTTCGAGTTCGTCACTTGAGATTCTTTCTTCCACAACAGTTCGCAGTTCTACGAGCCATGTGGCCTGGCCATTGCCACTTCAGCTTGCTTATTATGACAGAGCTATGTCTTTTGCAGATATCCCAATTCTGGATCTTATAGCGCAAAGAATTCCCAGCATAGATCTCTCCATAGCTCGCTAAGTGAATTAGAGCGACCGGTACTCTGATTGTGTATTCAGATTTATAATTAATGTTAATTTAAGTAAATTTTTATACGCTCAGGGGTTCTCAGTTAGAGCTTTTTGTTTTATTCACTTACGTGACTTTTTAAGATTAGATAGAATTCCTATGTGAATTTTAATTCTATGCTAAAAATAGAAAGATGATATACGTGACTAAATTTTAAATGTTGGTTTGGAAGTGATCTAGGCGTGTTCTTTGAGATTTATTAAGTTCTCCTTTATTTTTAATCAGGGTTGCTAGTAGTTTTGCTTATTCAACTCAGATTATCTATCGTTGAAAATTAAGACTTTCACTATCTTTTGCCTGCGACTTTGTTTACGTGTAAGTAGTATCATTATTGTTGAATGCTACCGAACGACCTGTACGTCAAGTGCGAGATTATTCGTAAACTAACCGTATACTTTATATTCTACCGTATTTAGACATTTTGTATGGAGAATAAAACGTTTTAAATACCGTCCGCTAGAGGCGCTTTTCAATGCTCCTTACAAAATGTCAAAATACGGTAGACTCTAAAGTATACGGTTAGCTCGCACTTGACGTGCTACAGGATTAATAAATCACATTTCTACTTATATTACATTTTACACGTAGGTATGACTACCTAAGTTCGCTACTTAGTTTGTAAGAAAAGCCTAACACGACTGGCAATAATATAAAATGTGAGACATATAACCTTATTTTACCTTCTTCTCTACACACACATTGACCTACAACATATTCGTAACATAGTCCCGAGTGATAGATAAGTTTACAATAACTTATCAATACGATTATGAGTAATCGTAATACTTAAGTGTATCGTGTATTACGCTCATTATAACCGGTACCTTACTTGGATTGGTGGAGCCAACACGCCCATGCGCAGATCGTTGCAACACGTCGTATCAGGAGTTGCGCGACACTTACCAACGTGTTACCTGATGACTTCATTACTAGAGTTGGCTGATCGTTTAATCCTCCATTTTTGTTTTCTTGTCTGTCTGTTCGCGTATCACGGGAAACACTGGCCAGATTTTGAAGAAACTTAGCGGTGACGATAGCTTCTTATCCGAGTCGCGATAGAGTATACATTTTATACCGGGAAATTGAAGGGTTCCCACGGGCGATACAAAACGATGTATCTCGAAATAAACTTGGTTGATTCTAAGTATACATATTGTAAATTTAAGCATGGGTATAGTATAGTTTACGTGTTCTCTAGGTTCCCCGGAACAAAAAAAGTAGTCAAAAAACTAAAGTCCCCACGAACAAAGTCGCGGGTAGCGCTAGCTCTAAATAAAAGTATAACTTTAGGTAGGTACCAACGAACTAAGATTATTCGTAGGTAAGTACTATGTCTTGTACTTGAGAGGAAAAATAAAAAGCGTTTTAGGGTTAAAGGTTAAGAAGTGAATAATTAAAGACACGGTTGAAACATTGCGCGTGGTATCACGAAATACAGTTATTTCACTTTTTACCGCCAAGTTCAAACATACTGACTGAACGCATAATGTCAGAGCCGTAAAAAGTACGAAATTAATGTGACTTGAATATTTCTGACTTTGATCACGTAATATTCTCACCGAAATGGCCTCCTTGCGTAAAAGCCGCGATTTACTTCACTACGCGTAACTTGGATCTTGTTATTTTGTTTCTGATTTCCGACGGGCTGGTTGGAACCGATTGTGATGCTCACTTAAGAGAATTAGTATTTTGCAATAAGTGACACATTTACCATTAAATATGCATTGAAAGAAACACTAGGATACAATTACAAAACCAAGCATTTGGTTTATCATTAAGCACGGTTCGGTGTTATATTCCTGATCTGCCAAACTCCCAAGTCCCATCCATCCATGCATCAGTTGGGAGATATCCAATGTCTGACAAGTCTCCTAAGGACTTCAACAAACTAATTCTACATCACTTGTTTCCAGCTTCCTATGACGCGTGTGGATTTGTTCCCCTCAAAACCACCTTTGTTGAGAGGTTACGATTCGCCTTGGGGCAGGAAAGACCATAAAATCATGATATCATTACTTACATAATAGAGAGAAAAGCGTTCTCCCACTTACCCAAGGAAATAATTTCATATTTTATCTGTGGACCAAACATTGACATTTATATCAGCTTATCAGGTATTGCGAAATTGGCCATATCACGAGTAATTAAAAGAAACCTGAATGCAATTCAGATCCAGTCTGAGATTACATTTGAATCGAGATTAGAATGCTTGGAGGTGTCTACAGAATGACCTGAGTGGGTGCAATGATGTTGAATGACTGGTGGAATATGATAGGACAGATTAAAAAGTTTATTAGCCGTTAATATCGTGATGCCCAGTGACTGGAGTTTTTTATAACGATAGCTCAAAACATGTCTACAATGTGAGTGAGCGAGAACTTAACGGATCTTGTACCAAACCAGGATGATAACATGTCTTATCCTAATTCATATCCTGTATGCGACCAGTGATACATTTACATAAGGTACATTTTTGAAATCATCAACTTCAGGAATTACTTCCATTACTTCCTTAGCACCTAATGCACGTGTAATTTTTTTACTTTGGCATTGTTTCATAGTGACATCGGATGAGTGCTATGAAAAACTCCCTTCGCACTTTCACTAGTTTACATCCGCAATTTTCTTATTAATTCTGCGTATCGTTGTCATTCCAAAGATTATGCTTTTAATAGATGTTATATTTGAGTCTTTACAAACACTGTTATATTGAAACAATATAAAATAACAGAATAATTCAATTATTATGTTCATCAAGTCTAAACAGTTTTCTGAAGACAATAATGAGGAAACTAACATCTTCCTCAAAGTAAAAAGAAAATATGCCAAATGCTTTATTGCTTGCAACCAAATTTGTTGCTTAATCATCAAAATACCTGCTTAATATAGTGCAAATATTCGACAAATATTAATCTAGCGGGATTTAGGTTACCCGTCCAACATTCATATGTGCAGCACAGCGCAAGCGTGCCGACCGGTTAACAGAAACATGTGACAAAAACTTGGTCATGCAACTACCTACATATCGATATAAATTGTAACGAAAACGTGAACCGGACTTATGTTAAAATAGTTGGCGATTGAGTAAGAGTTGCTCCTAGCAAGGTGACCTCAGCACAACTGTAGATATTTTAAACTATTTAAGGAACAAAGTACCTTTGGTCAGTTTTAGTAAAACTTCGCAAATTATATAACCTACTAGCTGCGCCCCGCAGTGTTACCCGCGATTAAAAAGTATATCTATCCCATAGGAACCGTGCATTTTACCGGGATAAAAAGTATCTAGCCTATGTGCTATTCCAGACTATAATCTATCTCTGTGCCAAATTTCATCCAGATCCCTTCAGCCGTTCTGGCGTGATTGAGTAACAAACATCCATCCATCCAAACTTTCACATTTATAATATTAGCGGGAAGTTTAACAACAACTCTGCAGACAATTTTTCAGTTACTAATATTAGCCCGAATGTGTTAACATCATAAAGTCGCGGTAAAGAACTTTGAAAACTATAACGAGGTTTCATAAAGGTTATATTTAATTGTAATAATTTATACATTCATCGATTGTAGCACGGAAGGGGAACGAATTTTCAATTCATTAGATGACCTCCTAACCTTGGTCTACATAGTATTATCGTGATGTATCGTGAAGATCGTGAATAAATATTTTTAAGAAAATTGTCAACATTCAATGAAGAGTTTACTTACTTTTTTATTTATTACTCACTGTTTGTTAGGTAAATGGATACGAAAAAGATGCTTCTTCTTCTTTCTTAGGTTGGCAATCGGCAACAAAATAGGGCATTTTTTGCCAGTGTCGAGATTCTTGATAATTGTTTTTAAATTAAAAGTACTCCTGATGATAATGATCATGTCGATGATGATACTGATGAAATAAATCCTTCATCCCTACCGGTAAAAAAATACTATACATCTTGGGAGAACTTGAAATGTCAAGTTATACTATTTTAAATCAATTTCCTTTACTTGTGCACGTTTATGAACACACAATGGTTAATATACCACTAATGTTACACATTATTTATCAAAGAAACCCCTTAACAAAATTGACAACTTCGCTGTTCAACTTCCTTCCAAATAGGACCAAGGTGAAAATTATAATCCAGTCCTTGACACATTTGACTTAACGGTGGCTTACCCTTGTTAGTTTGTTCTGTTATCTCAGAAAAAAACTTTTCTTCAATAAAAGGTACCAACCCAACATTACGTGAAGATTTACAATACTATTGCGCATGCGCCGCCGATTAACCCAACATAGGTACTCTGAGTATTGAAGCCGAAATGTCAGCTTGCACTTTGTATAAATGCCTACATACAATACGTGTATTATAAGCAGGAAATTACGCACTCAATTGTTTTAAGGTTCTGTACACATTACACATACCGCAAAGATCCGTCCTTAAGTCTCTATCGAATCCAAGATCTCTAATGGAGATACCGCAATGAGCGCGACGTTTTGCTTTTCTATATTCAAGCATAAATTATCAATTGCTTGAGTTTTAATATTTAATTGATAAAGTCCGTTTACTCCTTGGTTTCTCAATTCAATCAGATTGCTCTATCCCTCTGCCAGAACACTCTGAATCTAAGGCTCACAATTTTAGCTGTGCACTTTATAGTTTGCAATTTTTGTATGGTTTAAGGAATTCCAAAGTAGTATTGACATATTATGATCATGAACATTCTGGAGTTTATTATACGGTTGATTTTACAGAGAAACTGCAAATAATACAATTTGTATCGATTGTTTTTAATATATGGAACCCGTATAAAAAAGTTTACACCTGGTACATGGATGTTTTATTTGATTACTTAATCGATGCAACGCTAAAGTCAAACGATGCGATTATTTATGACGTATTTTAAAAAACAATCAAAGTTTAATGATTTTTTTATTGTTGATGCATAGGTGTTAATTTAAGCAGTGGTAGCCAAGTGGGCAGAACGCTTGCCTCGGTAACGAGGATCGCAGGCTCAAACCCCGGCTCGCACCTCTGGGATTTCTGGATTTCATGTGCGAATCTAATTTTCAACCATGATTTATTTTATAATTTTTGTGCCTGAAGCGTTTAGTTTTTAAAGTGCGCAGAAAAATATACTGTTTTATAAAGAAAAAAAATTTTTGGTAACTCAATGTATTTACACGTGATTAGAATTATATTTGAATCGTTTTTGGTCATCAAAACACTTTCTATTCTATGGCCTAACTTAACAAAGGGGTAATACACGATGTTCTACATAGATACAACTTATAATATTATTCAAAAGCTATCAAAGATCAGCTTTATGCATATTATGCTCAAAGTTATGCGTTTGAAGTCTGTTATATTATACTGAGGGTGATACTAATATAATATAATTAGGTACTTATAAACATATTGTTAAATATTCAAGTCTCGGATACAAATATAAGTGCTCATCACACAAAGTTTGCTCCTACAGGGGCCTGAATCTGTGGCAATCGGGTCGTTAAAGGAATAATTGTCAGAAAATAGGTCATTTTACAACTAGCACAGAACAATTGATTAGTCAAAAGTGAACGCAATATGATATTTTGTGCATCTCAGAGTGCATTGGCATTCAACTGAGCAAGGCCAGAGCCGTGATACAAATTGCTGTTTTAAATCTATTGTGATTATCAATGGATTTATTTTTAGATCGAAATTGTTTTAAGATACATTATTGCAATGGCGAAATCGTTAGAGATGGTCAGACTTTTGTTTTTTTTTTTTTGAACCAATAAATATAATACGTTTTTGATAGGATATCTCTAGCATTGGTGAGCATGCGGAAATAATTAAAATTTTTCAGTTTGCCAGTAAATAACTAAAGGGACCACTTTAATTTTATTGAGTATTTTATTTTTAAAAGAATACTAAGTTGTTTTTGAAAAAAAAAGGATATTTACTCAAAACTCGGTACGCTTACTCTAATACCTAAATACATAGAAATTAACAATGGCATTACATAGCATATTTTTCTTATTTGTCCATTTATACATTATGTGCTATCCACATAGCTTGTTGTTAGATAATCTTAATCCTTCATAGATATAGTACAATAGGAAACTAAAAAAAAGAAGATCTGTCCTCGGCCTATACATTTGGCTGCAATCAGAGGCACCAACATGACTTACATAATTTTGATTCAAGTGCTAAGACGATTCATAAACCTTAATAAATAGATTTAGACTTACGCATTATTCCTTAAACGCCATGGTCTATATTTTTTTTCTTTTTGTGTAACTTTTTTAGAACACAACATTATGCAAACAAAGCTGCGAGCACACTCGAAAAGCCTATGCTCCAATTTAAATTTCGAACACACACACGTGGATAGTCTTTGCCAAACCACTCCCGCCCTCACCACCTACCAGCTAGAAGGGGTGCCTCTATATAAAGTGAGAGTTACTTACATATACCGCACGATACGTTTTGCTTCGCGAGTGTGCTGTGAGCTTTATTTTTTAAATAATATTTTTTTGTGAGTGCAACATGTTACGTCATTGTGTCACGTTGGCGGTATTGGGGTGTGCTTTGGCGATACCAGCGCCAAGGGCTCAGCACCAGTACCAACCTCAGCAAGTAAGTAACTTTTATTGTTGGCCAGTGATAATGCAAAATAGTACACACGGTAACAAATTATATTATAATACAATTCCAATAATTACCTAATTGAGTTAAGTTGATAGATTTATTTATTAACCGTACGAACATGCACGATTTTTATAACTTAATAATAAATTTATTTATTTATTTTGCGAAGTATGTATTGGTAGGTACATGGTATATTATAGTTTGTAAGGTATTTATTACCATTTATTACCATAATAAATAATTATTTATTAAAACTTTTATAAATTTACAATTTATAAAACAATAGCTAATATGATTATTTTTTATAAAGGTACATAAACGTATTACTTCAAAATACGTACATATTAACATTCAATCATTTGGTACTTTATCTTAAAATTCGTTTTATAAAACATGGGCCAATTTTTACTGCACCTTTTATACCTTATTCAAGTTATGCCACTTCTAAACAGCTGTACTATTACTGTCAAAGAGTATGTTCTTAACCTTTGAGAATTTATTCTACTACTCTTAACTTATGAGTGTGAGTCTATTGTTCTCAAAGTTGCAACATTGCTTGAGCCTTCATTGCATAAATATAACAAGAGGATTGCTTTAAACCACACGGTACATTAGCGACCTACATACGGAGATGTATTGCGAGCCATTTAAATACAACTTCATAAGCTAATTTTGAAAGACACTGGAGTCTTTTCATATATTTTACAAAATCCTTACGTCGAATAGAATCTCTAATCTCCAGATATATCGTATTATATACGTTTTAAACGCTACAGATAAAGAGAAATGGTTAGTTACCGTGTATTGTTAGCATGGTGAGTGTAGTTTTCACGAGTGTATTATAGGTTTTGGATTCAATTCCCGTTTGCAGCAGTGTGTTAATTAATAACTTATTGTTATAATCATTTAAGTGAGAACGGTCCAAAATATATTCTACTCACATCATAACATTTACGATGCCATTTATTGAGTCATTATTGAGTCTTAGGATATAATCAATACAGCAACTATTAAGTTACAAGCTTTGCTTAGTTCCAGACTCGCAATTTTTTTTGTATCTGGAAAAAAAATCCATTCGAGCCGAACAGAGTCTATTTTGTACAAACATACTGGGCCCGGGATGTGTGTCTATCTCCTATCTCACTTCCTCCATGATCTATCTGTACAAGGATCTAAATAATTAGGTAAAGTAATATCTTCTGTGAAACGAACGTCGTGTAGAACTTCATTAAACCTCTGTCTACCCGTCCGGGGTATACAGGCGTGATGATACGAGCGAGAATACATTATTTAAAATGTTATCATCGTCAATCAGTTATTTTAACAATGCCAATATTCTGATATCAATCGAAATAGTAACAATCAATGATTGCACGCTTGACCTTTTCATTTAACACGACACGGATTGAAGTCATTGCCGTAACTAAATGGACCCCAAGCACGTTCACAAATACCTTGAACGTTGGCCACAATGTTGGGCCAAGGTAGTAGACTATGGCCCGGATCCCCCTCGTATTATGGGGGAGTGTGTCACCCTCTACATTGGATCAAAACACCAGCGCAAACTGAGTGCAATGCAGTGGACCTCTGTCTATAACTTCTAGAAATACAGGGGTAACTCTTTATTTATTAAGATCTCTCATGTCAATTCATTCATTCAAAGAGGAATACTGAAAAGCCATCAACTCGAAAGAAGAAGATGCATTTATTTTTATTAATCCTCTTGCTAGATATGTGCTGTTTAAAGTCAATACAACCAGATAATTCAGTGCAAGAATCCTTAGTAAGAAACTGAAAAAAACAGCTTAATTGTTAAGCATAAAAAATGCATCCACTAATGTAACACTTGTTCTCGCAACAGTTGCGATTGTTATCAAACAGACCGGAAAATAGCCTAAACATGAAACGGTACTCTGCTTACATGCGTCCGCGCACAAATGCATGCGCGTCTCGGAAACGCGTGACGAATCAACCGCGACGCAACCGGTAGTTTTATGTATTACATTATGTTGCATTTGTCGTGTTTTTTTTTATATATTACGTTATATGCAAGTATTTGATCTCAATCTCACCTGATGGTAAGTGATGAGGTCTACGATGGATAGATACTTGCCTAGGTAGGAAGGCGGCAGTAGATCGAGACGCTACATTCACTAGGCACATGCAGCGCAGCTGATCTGACCCGCCATCCATGAATGGCAACACCGAACATCATGTCAGAACACGGCTAGGCCGCTGGGCGACATGGCTTTGTTCAGTGGGTGGTGACCAACCACGGCCGAAGCCTACCACCAGTAGAGTTGTCACCTAGTTGGCACCACCCAGGGTCACGTGTAGGGTATCTCGAGGGTATTTAATTCTCCTACGGACGAAAGTCACTCGACCCCAAACCGCGACCCCTTCGTGTCGTAATGATGCGTTACATGGATGATTTGCCTTTTAATACATAGAGTTAAAACAGCTACGGACCTAGCAGTAGGAAGTTAGCTAATTCGGTTAGTTGATGGAACCTACAGATAACGGAAACATAGATTAGTATTATTCTTTTAATTTATGAATACAAAAAGAGGAAGACAACATTGTAGAGATCTAGCTATAGAGTCTGATACGTTAGCAACTCCCGGACGACTTATAACATTTCGTAATACGCTCTATCATATTTTTTGCAACTGCAACAAGATCCGTTAACTTACGATTGCACTGATTAGTCGGTGGGTGTCTAGCTTTATCTAATGACAGGCTTCTAAGCAACCAACATGAAATTGGGCCGGCATTCTCTTAGGTTAATTGATCGTGGACAATTGACTTTGGCACCAGAAACTAATTAGAATATTCAAAGAGCACAACGGCGTACGCAAAATCTGAAGCCTAAAGAATCTGGTCTAGCATGTTGTTTTAATGGTAGACCAAGTTATTTGAGCTTCACTTTTAGTGTACGCTATGTGTTGTTTGAGTATTCCAACAAGTCTGTATATAGCGCGTGTTACTTACGTGTTCAGCGACAACATTTTGTAATATAGGTACTATGGCATTTCATACGAGCATAACAGATTAATATGATAGAGACGTTTTCATTTTTAAATTAATTGGATACCTTATATACTACAAAGTGCCTACCTATTCCACTAAACCCACAATATCACCTACCCACCCACCTACAACATACCTAATGTCATCAGCAGGCAGCTGGCGTGCCACCACATCTACTGAGGCAATACCTGGGCGATCAGCACCAAGCGGCGCCCGCGCCGGAACAGACACAAATCATCTCCAGACCATCACACGGCGCCCCGGCACCTAGACCCGTAAGTCTTGCCACATTATTTCTATGCCTGGCTGCAGTTCGGTTGTAGTAACAATTGCGATGCCATTATTAATCCACTGTAATGTAATGTTGTTACCAGAATTTGTACTATTTATTTTCATTACAATTACTAAGGTACCGCAACCAACACGCAGGTCCCATTACATGTTCCATAATGATTCACATATATCAAAATCCACACAAGAAAATTTAAATGATAGTTAATTGTACTAATTGTTGATCGAACTTATACATTTTCAGTGAGTGTCCTAATTGAGGTTCACGTTGTAAGTTCGTATTATTTAAATATAAGTAGTATTTTAATCGTGTAAAGAATCGCATCGAATATGAGCAATTGCCAATTAGAACACTGTCTTATTCAACACCTGGTGGCTATCTGTGTCTTGAGATATTGGCTCATAATGATACGCCCGTGATAGAGCGCTAATGACCTAGAACTTCACTATTCGAAACAAAAAATAATCACACTACGTATTCATCCAATTAGTTGCAAATATATACATAATTTTACATAACGTCAACAACACCGTTCGTTATTGTTTAGACGATAGGTTCACGATCCCTGCATTTGTGTACCCTATACCCGAATGCAGGGATCGCGCACCTACTCAACAATTGCTAACTAATAATATTGTTATCTCCAGGCTTCGCAACCTCTGTACACGGTTCCCAGCGAGGCTCAGTACCAGCCGCAACAATTCCATTCGCAACCCCAGCCACAAGCGCAAGCGCAGCCCCAGTACAGACAGCAGTACCAAGCACAGAGGCCACAGGAGCAGAGGGAGCCTGAAGACTATGATGTAAGTGCAACGCATCTTCGATCCTAATCAGTCGCTTAACAGAGTTCAAATTTGTAATACTGAAAACTCACGTATGTATTGAACGAAGCCCTTAGAACGTTATGTTTAGAGAATTTGAAATATTCCTGAAGAAATTTTTTTTCCGCGGCAGCCTGCCAGATAGGTTACTTATTAGTAATAAATCTACTTACCATTGGTACAGCTATAAGAATACTGGATATATTGTCCATATTCCTTATGCTTGGATGGATAGTGAATTTAATTAACAGTCAAAGGTTCATCATTTAGACATTTTTTTCTTTAAGTAGGCACATATTTTTCTTATGTACTTCCTTAACATATACTTATTTAGTATTATAAATAATTACATAATACAAGTATACAAGTATCTTTAAACGAAACTGACAATCAGTGATCTTTCTTAAATTCGTTGGACGCTTTTAAAACAAAACACGATTTTGTACGTAGGCATATACCTTCACACAGACATAGGGTGCTATTTTTTAATATCCTGTTGGGTGTCTCACTGCTGGGCAAAGGTCTCCCCTTTCTTACTTGTGCTGTAAATAGAACAGAGTGCTATATTATATCTAAAACCAGTTCATATAGAGAACGCGGATGGATTGGATTAACAAGAGCAAGACTAACGACCCCAACAACTTTCACTGCAAACCTGCTCGAGCGCACAGACCCGTACCGACATGTAGATACCACGGGAGATTGTCTAGGCTGTACATAGGAAGTGGCTTTCTATGATAATTACATGCTATAGATAGTTTAGTTCGGTAAACTAAGATTAGCGGAATACGAAGGTTTATTTACCTTTAGGTTTTCTGGATCTGACGCACTCTCACATATTGTTTAAGTAACATATTTTCAAAGTTATCTTGTATAATGAATTTGACATAATACCATTGGCATAATGGGTGCAGTACACCTATGCCTAACCCATCGGGATAACGAGATGGTTGTATGTATTATGAAAAATAACTATAAAAGAAAGCTCATAATTACCTCTGCTCTTTTATTACATTCAAAATCCTATTCCTAAAAGCATTAGAGTTGATTTAATATGCTTTTATGTCAACAATTATCCTTTGCGGCAACATGTGCATTTATTCGGAGAAGTGTTGTTTTAATTCCATTAATACATAGCTAGGATTTGGTAATAAAAAATAAAAAAACAGTCGAGTTTATAGGTGTAAGCTTATTGATAGTAGCACGGGGTCCTTAGTATTATTAGAATTAATATCATCATGGAAACTAATTAAACAGCCTCATTGTCATCCGCAGCCTCATCCCTCATACCAGTTCGGCTTCGATGTGAACGACGACCAGTACACCAACTACCAGAACCGCAAGGAGCAGCGCGACGGTGACACCATCAAGGGCTCGTACTCCGTGGTGGACAGCGATGGCTTCATCAGGACCGTCACCTATACCGCCGACCCCAAGGAAGGGTTCAGGGCTGAGGTGAGAAGTGTGGATTTCTAAAACCCCAAATGTTGTTAACAACACCTCTCTTCGGTCGTTCCCTCATGACTGAGTATCGTGATCATCACGGCAGCGCTTTGGATCGGACGAACTGTCTCCAGCGGCTCCGGTCTGTGGCTATCTTTACCGCGGCGTAAAAGCGGGACGTTGGTGTTTTTTTAAGTTGGTCAGACCACCTGGTTGGAGACTGGCCTAGTGAACGTTTCCCTTCCCCGTTTCCCACCACAATGAGTTTTTCTAAGCTGCTGTCGCTGTTAGAAACATAGAAAGTTTTTATTAACTGAAACATTAGGACATTATTGCGGTGATCATTTTAACCTTATTTATTTGTATTTAAGACAGAATTAGTAGAGTTGGTAGGTAGGTAGCATTTTACTTACTTAGTATTTTTTATAAATCGATAGAGCGTTATTTAAAAATATTCATACATTTTGGGATGATTGCAGAAGCTTAAATTGGAGGTAAAAAGGATGGGATGGGATATTTTTTTAATATATCCCACTAATATTATAAATGTGAAAGTTTGGATGGATATTTGTTACTCAATCACGCCAGAGGGGATGAACGGATCGTGATAAAATTTGGCACATAAGCTACTTTTTATACCGGTATAATGCATGGTACCCGTTGGATTGATTTGTTTTAATATTTCATAAAGCAAAGGATCGACATGATTTTTTTGTACAGGTAGTTGTAGATTAGGGGTCAGAAAATGACATAGGCTAATTTTTATCCCGGAAAAATGCAAAGACAGAGGAAAATGACATACTTTTTAATCGCGGGTAACACCGCGGGGCGCAGCTAGTATTATATATACATAGAGATACACTAACAATAAGATTTTTTATTTATTTCACAGGTCTCCAGAATGCCCACAGACATCGTGGTCAAGGTCCCCACACCCAAACCCCAGCTGTCCCAACCCCAGATCGCGCATCCCCAAGCGGCTCACCCTCAAGCTATTCACCCCCAGGCCGCCCATCCCCAGCAAAGGCCGCAGCCACCTCAGCAGCAGTACTACCAATACGAACAATAGACGATAGAATAGAATAATGCAATAATAATGTTAACATTATAATAAACGCCATTAAATAAAAAAAACTATTTCAAAGTATATCTGTCAGAAGTTTGTCGATCGAATCGAAATTTGAAAAAAATAAAAAATGGATCCAAGTCATCATTCCTTCCATCCATATAACAAGTTAAATGATAGCACTCAGGTCAGGCAGCGCGAACGTTTCGTCTTGCAACAGCCAGTTGTATTTTCAAAATTTGAATTTGGAATTGATGCTTCAATCTCCTTTTTGTTTTAAACAATATTGTGTATACGGTCTAGCCCATTTGACCTCAAAACTTTAGACGTTATTATTGTTTTTTTATTAAATTAGGATATATAATCTTATTTAGTTAGTGCCTCCTTACTTAGGTACCAACTTGACTGTGTATATGGAAATATGAATGAGATGGAAATGACAAGTGAATTCAGTTTTGCCTTTATTTTATATGATAAGGACAAAACACGTCACTATTGTAGATTGTAGTCAAAACGTAGTAAATAAGTGTATTCCTATTTATAACGTAATCACATCATTATAAATATTTGCTCGCCATTTTTTTTTGTATTTACAAAAAAATCTCATTATGAAGATTTTAAGAAATTGTTTTTTAGCTAAAAATTTAATGTACGAAAACCGAAGTGTGGCAGGATAAAGGTTAATAAAGTTATTTAATAATTTCAATGTTTCCTTCCTTTCTATCTTCTAACGTCAATTTCTTTAATAGGCAAGTATACTTTACCAGATCACCACTACACTACTTATGTACTTTTTAGGTAAACAAAAACGCAAAAAATCAATTAAAATTTTATTAAATCTTTGACATTCGTTGACATTAGCTTAACGATATCTTACGTACTTACTTAACAGGAGCAGTTTGATAGTCACAAATAAACATTAAATACCTTTTCCACAGCGCTATAATCTGTGCATAAATAACTCGATTAACAAAATAAGAAAATATATTTTAATAATCTATAAATAAAATTAACAATAATTTGTTAAAATTCAGTCTATGTATTAAGTTAACTTTTTTGCAAAATGGCCGATAAATTGCTGTCAAAAGTAAACAATTTGTCGGCAATTTTACAGTTGAATAAATGCAACCAATAATACCGAAGTCATCTTAAGTTTTCTTTAAAAAACTTGAGAACATTAAGTTATTTAGAAATATGATATCCCATAATTACCTATTATTATTTTTTACTGGACACTGGCTTAAAGCACGGAACAAGAATAAAATGCAAAAAATTACCATGCATATATTACTTACCCACGTTCCCAATATGCAAAAAGAGTCCACGTGTTTAAAAAAAAACGATTTCCCTTAAGCCTTGTTTACATTTGCAATAGTTAAGTAGTTTAGTTTTAAAAATGGCGTATCTGTTGCGATAAGTAGAAAGTCATGTACAAATGTGCTGCTTGCTCTCCTGTCCACATGCGTGGGGAATGTAGTTGTCAGGGAGGGGGCGACGCGCGGGCGGGGTGCACTCGTACTTAACTCGGTAAATAAAAATAGAACGCGCTTTCTTTTTTTCTACTTAATCGCCAACTTACTACTTAACTGTCAAGTTTCCGCCCAAACGGTGATAAGGACTTAACTTGCCAGTTTTGCATGTTAATGCGCTACTTACCTAAAGCAAATGTAAACCAATCTTTATGCAGACACTTAGTTAGTAAGTAGGTAGTGGGTAATTATAATTATCATACGACTCTAGTAAATGCAATAACGACTCCAACCAAAATAGAACAACATTTAGTTTCTCTAGTCTAGTCAAACAACATTGGTGGAATGTCCCCCTTTGGACGGATTGGCATTGCTAAACGGCATGTCTAAGAGAATCCATCGAAAGTCGTGTAAAGTCCACCAACCCGCACTGGGCCACCGTGGTGGACTATGGCCTAATCACCCTCGCATGGGACGATTGTGCCGAACAGTGGGACATAAAAAAGGGCTGGTATTATTATATTATTATTATTATACTCTTGCGGTGCGCGGTTTTCGCAGAGATATAGGTATATTGACAGAGTAATAAGTTTGAAAAGAGAATTGAGATGATGAGAAGATCATCTATATTGTCCTGCACCACGGCTCATTATTCATTTGACAAGGGACGCATAATGACCCTGATTCAATTGGGATAAAAGTCATTATGCGTCCAGCGCTTTATGCTGATAAAACAGGTGGTCTACGAGACTGGGTCGGGTCTACAAACGCACCCAGACTCAACTAGAACGTAATCCTGTCCTGTGAGGGTCACCGGCCCTAACGGAAGTACGAGGAATAGATAAGGCACGTACGTCTGCGTACACGCACCTCGAACTACGGAGCACTCAGTCGATCTGGAAAATAAAGAAAAAAATAAATAAATAGGTACTTACTTTGAAAACTAGGTCGCAGTCGCAGACTAACTAATAGACTAGGGTTTGTCTAAAGGAACATTATTATATTTAAAAAGGCAATAAGCTATTCGGATAACTCTGAATCCAAAACGAGTGTTTGATTCTTGTTTGAACATCACTGATAAACTGCTGGATCGATTTTAACAGAGTTTTTATAGTTGGATAGCCTATTGTTATACAGAATTATTCAGCAAGGGTATACTAACCTTAAAACCTACGCTTCTTAAGCGTATTTGTGATCACTATGTGAAGTCAGAAATTGCGAAAAGTCTATAAAAAAATATTTGCAAAAGCGCAAAAGATGAGCTGTTTGAGTGTGAGCGTTTAAAACCGAGTATACCAGTTCTGAATCACACTTTATACTGACAAGAGAGGGTCAACAGACACTATGACCATTAGAGATCAAGCAGCAGAACAAATATTGAAACGTATGAACGAACACTCACTCGCAAACCTCGAACACGACTTGCTGCAACAAATCCGGGAACTTCTGTACAATAGTGACGGGCATGCCGGATGTGAGCGACACGCCGTACATCGGCGCGGTAGTGTTGTACCTCGTCTTGCACAGGCGGCCGCCGCCGCAGGCGCTCGTTGACGCTGACTGTACCCCCGGTAGGCTCGCGGCACGACCTGCAATAGGGCCAATTACTCATCGTTACAAATGCGATTATTGTTTAGATTAGCCCAGTGGCGTAGCATGGGGGGGGGGGGGGGGGGGGGCGGAGGATGCGGTCCGTACCGGGCGGCACTTTGACGTGGGTGGCATTTCACAGGTGGTGGTTAGAGAAAAAAATAATAATTAAGGTATGAAAAAAATCGAAGTAAAAAAAAACTATCAGTATTTTTTTCGTATTTTTGTTTGTCGCTACCATATCCCAAATTTTGTATAATGAATAGCAAAATAAGAGGGTGGCAAATTAGAAATCCGCACCGGGTGCTAATTGACCTATGCTACGCCACTGGATCAGCCTTTCCCAAAGTGGCGATAACGCCCCCTTGTGGCCGCTGCAGGCCTAAAGGGACCCAGACCCTAAGAGAACCAGAAAAAAATGGGGGCGTTGGGTAGAGGCTTACAATAATTAATTTAATTTGAAGTTATAGTGGTTTTTAAGTAGGTGAAAAAATGGGGGCGCTAAAAATTATTCATTCTCAAAGTGGGCAGTAGACAAAATAAGTTTGAGAGCCCCTGGTTTAGATGGCTGTAATATGATAAAGAAGTAACGTTTGTGACTTAGGATGTAGGATGTAGGCGCATATTAACTGTCACTTTTGACAGATATCCCATACAATATCTGTCAAAAGTGACAGCTGTTCGATTATGAAGCGGTTGTGTTAGCGGTCATTAAGTCAGACTAACAAATCCTCACCAGTTCTATTGCCGCTATGAGGCGTAGGGCTCTCTGAGTAGCCCGCGTGCGCTTCTAGTAGGGCTCGCCTCATAAGAGCAGGATCCACCGTTCGGACCCCTCGACCTTGCCGTGTGGACTGACCCCACGACCCTGATTTCAGTGCTTTGTTTACTAGGTGCCTGGAAATTAAGAGAAAAATTATACATGAGTTAACACTTCTGGAGTGGGTTATGCCTCAGGAAAAATGTGAAGTATCTCTTCATAGCTGGTCGGTCGGTATACTTGGTTGGTATTGAAATAAAACGAAATTTCGCAGAATTTATCGGGTTTATTTTATGTTTTTATGATCCCGACATTTCGGCTGCTGTACAGCAACCATAGTCACGGGAGGACCCGCAATATTAGTTTTATTTCAATGTGTAGGTAGTATTCGCGTAAATATAAGAAATCAATACTTGGTTGGTAGATTATCTTTTAGCTACTAGTTCCAGATATATATTACGTGGTTTAATTTATTAAGTAATTAAAACTTAATCGACGGCAGCAGAGTATAACAGTCAGAATAGCCGGATATTTTCTTATGAGCGCCATCTACTTAAAATCTGTAGTATATCCGCAAGATGACACAAAAAGTTATCTGAAAAGGGGGCGCTAAACAAAGCCGTAATTGCATGTTCCATATTACGCATCATAAATTGTATGGAAGCACACAAGCGTCAATTCAACGATTATTCCGTAATTATTTACGGTTGGTAAGTGGGGAAAATATGTGGTATTCAAACCTCATCAAGAACACAAAGATGGGTTGCGTGGGAAAATTCTCACGAAGAGAATGAACCCAAGCACTGCGCTTAGTGAACCCTATACTGAGCCTTTTGAAACATCGCATTTGTTTTGAACTTCATAGTCTTCCTATCCGTTCGTCTTTATATCCCTTCCGTTCGTAGGTATTTATTGTTCTGGCGTGAAAGAGTAACAAACATCCATCCATCCATCCATCTAAACTTTCACATTTATAATATTAGTATAGATTTCAGTCCTCCCGTGGTAGTGGCATATATTTCCTATTGTGACTTAAGTCACAATAGGAAATATTGTTAAGTCACTATTGTGACTTAAGTCACAATAGGAACCAATGGTTCAAAGGCTAGTATACTATTTTGAATCACGCTGTATAAAAGCCGTATAACAGATTCTACTCTTGTATCCGGCACAATAATACACTTTAAACAACCCTCGCGAGCATACGCAATTGCATTTAACAATGAACCCGTATATTTAACTGATTTAAATAATGACGCATATAAGTTTAATTGCTTCCCTCCTAACTACCAACTTAATTAATTCTTATAAGTAATAAAACTAAGTTAGATTTCCCGAGCGACTTTATTAGCCTCTGCGAACGGCACAATTGGCCCCAATCTATAGCCGTATTGTAGGGTCCGTACAAACTGGCATGTAAAGGGGCATGCAAGTTACATGCCAATTTGTAGGAACCCTATAAATGGCTTCTCGCCATAGGCTTATTTGTTTGAGGTTAGTTATAGCACTAACATAATGTATAAAATATGTTAATAAGTAAGTATACCTAGGATATGGTGTTCCGTCAGGTCCAGCACAATCTGTGCCTTGTAATGCATCACCCCACGCGTATTTCAGTCTTGGTCCGCAGTCTGCCACCACGTGACATGCTAGTAGTGCCTGAAATTGTTAGAAAAAAAAATCTAAGTTGAATTTCTTAATTGTAATAAAACTGGTCGCTGTAAAGCAGCCGAAACGCCGGGAACGTAAAAATGAAATGCTAAAATGTGTATTCAGATTTCTTCTTCTTTATTTTAGGTTGGCAATCGGCTACAAAATAGAGCTCTTTTGCCAGTATCGAGGGTTTTGAATTATAAGTACCCCTAATGATAATGATAATGTAGATGACGATAATGATGATGAAATGTGACCCCTACCCCTATCAGTAAAGCTGTGGATGCTTTACTGGAAATTTACCTCACATCTTGGGAGAACTTGAAAAGTCAAGTTATACTATTTTATTTCAATTTCCTTCACTCGTGCACATTTGTGAAAACACAATGGTAAATATCCCATTAATATTCTACATTATATATCAATGAAACACATTTTTTGGAAAATAAAATACATTTTACAACTTCACGTTTCAACTTCCCGCCTAAAAGTCTATTCAGTATTTGTTGTAACGTCTTTGAATTTATTATTCTTTTTTCTAATACAATAGGTAGGTACTTTTTCCCTTTATGGAATAAGTACCTATATACAGTAAGCGCAACCAAGTTAGTGTAAAATAATGATAGGTAGGTGGCCGCACGATTTTCATTGGTGGCGCGTGAGGCCACCGTCAGACAGGACGGTATGTATGCCGTGGCCCAATGACACAGATCCCGCCACCACGGTCCATCTTTGACAAACAAAACCCGTCCTTTTTCTCCTCTAATTGTATTGCGTGACCATTGCGGGATTTTCTTTGCTATGGGCTCATCATTTCTAAAATAATATGAGTAAGCAATGAATTAAGCATTTTATAGAATATCGTAAAGAAAGTGAGTATGTTCACTTTATTTGGAGAAGAAATTTAAATGGACATAACTTTACAGTTATGCCTATTTAAATAAGCAATGAAGGAATCTCGTAACATTGTGGTCTAAAATTTAAAGTAAAAACGTAAACCTAAAATATAGGTTTATTTAAATTCAATATATGTAATCGTTTCAATTTTAGTGCGACATACTATTTCAGCATAGTACCTATTCATAACCGGTGTTTCAATTCATTGGAAAAAATGAAAGGGTAACGTAGTGATGTGCAATGAATCGAAAAGGCCCTCAAGAAGAAAGTGTCAGTGTCAGATTTCTAGGTCATGTGTGAATAACATGTCATTGAACTTGCTTCGTATAACAGGCGTGTGTCAGGTGTATTACTGTATTATTTTATACAATCATATGAATAGGTATGACATTAATAAATCTTTTACAATCTTGGCAGTGAAACCGAAGTGAAAACAGTACTTGTGTAGGTATTGCTCATATTTCGCCGATATTTAGGTTAGGTTTTCCCAGACACAATAAGACAACCAAAGCATATCTTATTTATGTATGCCCATTGCTTTTTATACCATTACCGAATGCATAATTTATCTCTAATTAATTATAAAGGTAGTCTGCACTGCTGCATTATAATAGGTATTTAGTCCTCATGGGAAGGATTATTTGATTACAATATCGAGAGTCTCAACGGACGTAAGGTATCGATCAAAAGTGAAATTTAAATAAAGAAAAAGCAGCGAAAGTATTCAACGGTCTCTTGGGTCTATTGTAATGGAATACACGTTCTTGCACATTTTGACGTTCGATTTCCGAGTAGTACCTAGTGAGCGTAGTATAGCGTATACCCGAATCAATATAACTACTAACTAGAGATCACGAAAGCTGGTATGTTGTATAGACTACATATGTACGCTGTTTGAATTGGCAGATAACCAAATGTTAGTCATGCGTTTGGTAAACATAACTTTCTACATGTAGGAAAGTCGAGCTTAAAACTTTCATACTAATTATGAAAGCTGGTTTTATGGATCGATCCGAAAAAAAAACCATTAAGTAATTCACGACTCCTTCTATTAATGGGCTGCATATTGACGCTTTGGAATACCTACATGAAATAGTGTAATAGTGGGAATATAACATTTGATTTATCCATGAAATTATCGTAAAGCATGCATTATGGTCACATCACTTTTACTATTGACACTAGAAACAGTATTCAATTAATAGTACCTACAACTTAATCGGGTTATACCTACATTTATTTTTATATTCATCAAAAGTGAAATCATGCCATTATACATTTAGTTAAAATGGATATTAAACTGTAACTAGCTACCGTTGAGTACCGCGCGCGTCTATAATTTACAGTCAACATGAAACGAGGAAACTGTAAAATAAATTAGCTCCCCGGGAAACTGCTTACGGCTTCTCTTCGTTTACTCAAAAGCTTTGCAACTGCCTTTTGCGTATAACGACCGTGTCGCGTAGATATATCTAATAATGATCTCGGTCAGCAACCTTCAACTAATGACACGTTAATGCGCCTTGGCGGAGAATGGGTGCCGTGGGTAACAGTAAAATAAAGATAAAGTTCTCCCACTGTTTCATACTTTTTTTACCTATCTTCTGTCCGAGTGGCTTGTTCGCTCCAAATGCATAGGCGATGAGTCAGTCAAGCATGATGATGAGTAGTTATGTTAGTTTTGTAGGCTTAAGAGTATTTAAAATTCTGATAGTCTTTCATAATAATTCCAATCTCTGATTTATGCTTAATCCATCATGAAATCTATTATATTAAATGTAAATATCTGTACAATACTTATTCACTCCTGCATATGTATTCTGAAGTACTGATTTATAAGTATGTAATTTAAACACTGAACCGGGTTTGCTGGAAAATGCTGGCAGCTAATAAAATCGTTATTACATAGACAGACACTAACAAAAAAGCGGTAAATTCAGATAAGAAGCGATCAACGAAATTAGAAATCTAGTTTATGTCTACATTACTTATGTTTTGAAGTTTAACTGCAATCATTTATTGGTAGACACGTGTTATTAAACAGTAATTATAACATAAGTCGTTCATATATATATATCTTACAATAAGCGTTAGATTTTTATAAGTCAGTTAAATATTTTATAAGTGATTATTTTTATTTATTAAAGCTACTTACCACGTTAATGTAAATATATAAACTCCTTGAACACATTTTATTTATTAAACAGTAACAATTAAACTATAAATATTATTAATTTATTAGAGCGACACACTTTTATACGCGAATTATTGTCCAAATGTGATGATGATACATTCGCGTGAGTGGAAGGGCGTGCGGTCGACGCACTGCCCGCGCAGACAACAAGTGGTGAACATTATAACGGGAGTTCAGCCTGGAGTCCTCAGAGCGGGCTCGGGCGCCTACTTTACGTTTCGTAGCGGTATAAGCCTTTTACAATTTGAAATTAGCGCCATCTGCTTGACGTAACGTGATTCGGTTATTGTCGGTTTTTTGACGTTTGACATTTTATCGCATGTGGGTGGGAACATCACTATTTACCTTAATCATGGCCGCATGGCTCGGTGTCAGACGGCAAGGTCCTTCAGAAACAAACAACACAAAAAGAACAGGAATACTAACTCTCAAGATTATAACATTACTTCATAACAATACACACAATATAAACGGGAAATACAATATGAAAGGAAATCTGTAGGTGTTTACTAAGTACAAGAATGCTCCCAAAAGTGGTGTGACGAAGAAAAGCTAAACAAAATCCAAGGACAAACTAGAAATTAATTTAGGACCGTTATCGTAAGTTTACGTGCAGAATTTTATTATTCATTTAGATTACTGGAATATCACGTTGAGGTGATGTCGTATTGCCGCTGCTTTTCATTCAACACCTTGAATCAGCTGTTTGTCAATAGTATTCCGTCTCGCTCGCACCCGTGCTAATGCATATAAGTGGTCTTTTTCTTGATGTATCATATTTGGGCATTCTATTTTGGTCCATTACCATCACGATGTGATGCGAATATCCTAATTTTGTATTCTCCAATGACTTTAAATTGAGAGGCGAATAAGAGGTATGTTAATATATCGATTTTCACATATGAGCCTACAGGGTAACATTGCATTGCAGTGAACTAAACTCCTACACTAACCTGCTTTCCAGATAACTAAGCTTTGCTATTAACCTGCCATTTATCTATACAAATTACCTAATAGAGATGTCTATGAATGGCATAATATTAATTTTAATAATACATCTCAATCTCAATCCTGTACATCAAGGATATCAATATTTTGAGCCATCTCACTCAATTGTAACAACTCATAAGACTAGGAAGAAAACATGCTAACATTTGATCGCACAATCAAATACATAACACTAAAACAACATACTTACATTTGCCTGGTGAATACCTGGTACATTATAAAAACAAAAATAATATTATACAAAGTAGTAAGTCATACCCAGCTAGGTATAACAAGTGTTGTTGCCCAATATTGATATCAATGTCACTGCAATTTACTAGTGTGTTGTATATTGTAGGTTTGATATAAGAACTTAATGATGTTAGAGTTCTAACTAAATAATAGGTATACACTTAATGGATCTTATAAATTTGTAAGCTACAAAATATTGTCTATACATTCTAGATCTATGTTATAGTTATATGATTTTAATATATTACTTCAAGCTTTCATAGTGTTTAACTCTATATTTTTTTTCTTACAGTTACAATGACACAGAGTCAGATATGCCAAAGACGAATAGTGATGACACAAAATGTAATATGGAGAAGATCAAAAGGAAACAAGAAGACAATAGCGGGAGATACAAATGTGAATATGACAGCTGTGCGCGTACCTACAGTACTGTTGGGAACTTACGGACACACATGAAGACCCACAAGGGTGAGATCTATTTTATTTTCAATTTACTCCAGAAATCACCACTGTGGGGATGATACGGACCACTGTGACTGCTATGTGATTATAAACTGCGACTCTCCTGTTTTAAATTATTTATGTATTTGACATTTAATAAAATACACACCCCCAGTGTTCATCTAATGCAATTAATAATATCTTGGAAATTTAATCTCACACTTCGTAAATGCAAATCAAAATGTGTATCATGGCTTCTATCAATATCCTATCACAAAATAGAAGGAATATTCCCATTTTCGTATGTAATTCCATAGTTTAAGACCAATTTAAATAGTTGTTTATTGGAGCAATTTAAGAAAAAATCCAAGAAATTGTAAGAAGTGCTGGCGCTGTCACTGCGACAGTTTGATAACTTTCCAGATGTCAATGTTTTTTCTTTAATGTCCTGTATGACTTGTTCCTCATAAATTTATTATTATTATTATTATATTATTAACTAAGTAGGTTAGCAGGGCCTTATTCTATCCTTATTCTAGCTTCTGTTAGGTATCAGTATAGCCTAGAATGGATGGACCACTCTGCTCTTCAAGTTGAGCGGCTTTATAGATGCAAATTGCATTCAAATTACAAATCAAAAATATCATGAATAGGCAGAATCTACCAGCTTGGAATGTTGGGTTCAGTGATAAACAAGCTATCAAGAAACTCAGTGAGCTCACATTTAAAAAAAAAGTATAAGTAGGCTACACAAAATTCAAAATTTAAATTATTTACTTGCTAATATGGGTAGGTTACAGTCATGGTCAAAGATAATAATTAATGTTCGCCATATTTCGCCTTTAATTTGGACAATACAACATAATAGGTATCTAATACCAACTCAAGCAGCACAAAACTAGATAATTATTATTGTCCATGCTATGTCTATAATGAGTATTATGTCTATATTGCAGCAAAGACACTTATTACGTAAGCGTTATTTGATTACAGGTGAATACAGATTCAAATGTCCGATGCAATTGTGTGAGAAAGCTTTTCTTACGTCATACAGTCTGAAGATACATATCCGAGCCCACACCAAGGCGAAACCATTTGCTTGCAACACCAGCGGCTGTAGGAAAGCGTTTAATACTTTATACAGGTGATTAAGTATAATATAATATATCCAGAGTAACACACCAACTATACAGTCTCACACTAAGCAACGTTTATATTATGGGTACCGTTGTATCATGGGGCTGAGGGCGAACTCAGTATGTAATACTTATATACATATTATACATCCATGACTTGGGTGCAAACATTCAGACAAAGATTGTCCCCTACCATAATTGGACCCGGGGCCCGACCGCCGATCTCCCGCGAAAGCGATAGCTATAAGCGATAGCGATAGCTAGAGTCATTGCATTGCTTTCATTTTTTCCGACCGCCTATCTTAGCGCTGCTCTCGCTTTGGCTATTGCATTCATTTGGCTATTGCATTCACTTAAATACGTCAAGTGACCTGCGTTTCGATACTGCATATTGCCTTATAAACTTTGATTTAATAAAATGTTACTAATTCTACAAAAAATGATTGTTTCGTGTTGTTTTGTAAATTTCTCGTATGGTTACATAAATACAATTATAATTACATTATATCAAATCGAATTTTTATGGGTTTCAAACTGTCAATTGCGGAAAGAAATCTAAGGACCGTAGGTTTAACAAAACGCGTTCAGTCTGTTTACATGTATCAGTGTGTAAAGTGGAGTGTTTTCTAAAAATCGGACAAAAATAAATTCTTGGGTAAGTACATATTAGTTCAGTTAATTGTCGTCACATAGGTTCATTATTCCGTATAATAAATGTGATTCTTTGGTGTATTGTATTGTAGGAGTACAAATATGTCGCGGTGCCGTGTTTACCGACAACACAATTATTACTGTTCTTTTAGGTTTCTTCGTAAAGGAAACAGCCAGACTCTTTAGCAAATACCTAGAGTTAATGCACCTACACATATTTCTATAAATCTTTGATGATTAAGCTCCCGAAAGTGTACTTTACGTTTATTTTTAACCTAAAAACAATGTATATTTCAGTATGCCGACAACTCGTCGAGTATCACATATTCAATCGAATATGATGGTGGAGTGGATGGTGGCCCACCCATTGCCAGCTAGGGGCACCATGACCAACTGCCAACAGGGCAAGCAGCAGGCGCAACGCCTGTGGGAATAGGTGGCCTTGCGGTATAACTCGGTTGGTGATGGCACGACCAAAACTGCCAAAGAATGGCGCCAGGTTAGTACGTATCTAATAGCCTATTAGATAAATGTTAATATGGGTAACGGGCCTATACCCATTGTGCATCTGTGAACCGGGTATCAGCAACATTTTAGAGACAAGGACAAATGTGATACCCTTCCAAGCTATTGCACAACAACAGCAACTAGCGTAATATACAGGAATAAGACCAAATCATAGAATTATAATATGTATTGATAGCAGCTTATTACTATGTACTATAATACATATATATATCATTACGATACTACCTTTTACGCTAGTAAACCTTATAGCGTCGGGACTAAAATATAAAAAAAACTGCTTGCGTTGTTATATACAGTGATACTCATAGGTGTAATTCATTTGTTACAGCGGCTACAACAACTAGAAAACGGGACCTTGAAGAGCGGCGGCGGCGGCGGCGGCGACGGCGGAAGCTGGATTTGTTTTCCTATTGTAAATGTGGGAACTATGTAGCCATTAACTTGTAATTATTTTATGTACTTATTGGTACCAACAGTAATTTTAACTACTTAAGTCTATGACCCAGCCTACCTTGTTCTCCCATACTCAAACAATGTAATACTAAAATATGTAAACTTCTTTAACTGAAATAAAATTAGAAGTGCAAACTCTTTCTGTCTGTTAAGTTTTCACATCTGTGCCACTGAACTCATTTTGGTATAGATACACATATTATCTTGACACATCTATTATCTATACTAATATTACAAAGAGGAAAGATTTGTTTGTTTGTAACAATTTAACTCAATATCTACTCTGCCGATTTAAACAATTCTTTTACTGTTAGCAAGTTACATCTTGACTGAGTAACATAGGCTATGTTCCAGCGAGGTACCGCTGATGGAGCTGCGGGAAAAAGCTAGTCTATAACAATATTACAAAGAAATGAAATCATTAAATCAATATTTTTTTATTCAGGTAGGCCAATAAAGCACTTATAAATAGACAGAGTTTACCACTGGTTTGGAATGTTGGTTCCACTGAGACGAGCCGGCAAGAAACTCAATGGTTACTCTTTTCAAAATGAATTTTGGTATAGAGGCAAATATAAATTATATTGAGACAGAATTATACAAAGTTAATACAAATTATGTACTACACAACTGGAAATTATACAATAATTAAACTTACTGTCTGAAGTATACATAGTTAATAGATACAAATTATGTACTACATAACTGGAAATTATGCAATCATTAAACTTACTGTCAGAATTATACAAAGTTAAAAATTACTAAGGTACAAACTTAGAAATTATACAATAATTAAACTTACTGTCTGAAGTATACATAGTTAATAGATACAAATTATGTACTACATAACTGGAAATTATACAATCATTCAACTTACTGTCAGAATTATACAAAGTTAAAAATTACTAAGGTACAAACTTAGAAATTATACAATAATTATACTAAACTTATGGTACCTAAACTCGTCGGCTGCTGCAGGCTCGCTGTGGATCTTCTTTGCTGTCATCTTTGTTCAATTGTTGGGTATATGAGTATTCTGCAGTCTGTTCACAACAGACTGTCTCACTGGACATATACCGTGGCCAGCAGATAATGAACCGATGTCAGCTCGCGGAACGGTATACGCGGTGGCTGAAGTTCTCGATCCCGCGCATCGCTTCTTCGTCAATCTCTATATTTACATGTTTGATGAGGTTGTGCAGCACAACACCTGCGTTGATTTTCCCTGCCTTTTCAGGCGTGTAGTACATCGTCCGATGGGCCAACAGACAACGGAATCGTGTTTTCAAGACACCAAAGCATCTCTCCACTACATTTCTAGTTTGCACTTAAGGGTCGGTGTCATCATCCACGGACGATCAACAACACTATTAGTACACACAACGTATATTCTCATATACGTTGTGTGTACTAATAGTGTTGTTGATCGAGATGAAAACTTGGTAAAAAGCTAAATTGAAAGCTGAAAATGGGATAATATTCTTTTTTTGTATCGATAGCTGTGAGTGCGAGGTCGCGGCTTTCGATGACAGTTGAGTCTTGCTTTCGTACGTCATTGAAAGCAATAGGCGCCATCTTGAAAAGTTAGGCGGTACGGATTATCTGTCAAATACATGCAATAAAGCATTCATTTCGTTCAGTCATTGCTTTCAGTCTAGCTATGGCTTTGACTATAAGCATTGTATTGTACGCGGTACGAAACGACGTGATGACGTCATATTCTATAGCAAGAGTGAAAGCTATCGAGTTGCGCGGTAGGGCCCCCGGGACCCTCAGCGCAGAAAGCAGGCACTTACCAACTGTGCTAATCAGGTCGTCAATGTAACTATTTAATTGCTGTGGATTTAAAATAAGTTTGATATTCAAAAATATCACATTCGGTTTATAGTTTGATTCGTTCTTTACAAGTGTAGATTGAAAAATTTACTTCATCATCTTTTGGAATACCTATTCAGTTTTGTAGAAAAAAATTGATCTCAGTTTTATCCCACGAAATAGACAAGGAGTATTGCACAGATTTAAGTAACATTTTCACTTTGATTTTTTTTTATAACTCATTTTTTTTACCAAGTGTAACTTGTGTTTGCTTCCCTATGTTGTAATGAACTATTTTCAATGATGACAACAAATCCTCCACGGTGATAGCTTGTAACGAGATCAACATTGAGGATACATATTATATTCTATAAGAAATGAATATCATATCGCATTAATCTTCAGGTTAAGAGCCCATCAAAGGCTTCACAGCGGTGATACGTTCAATTGTAAAGCCGACGGATGTTCCAAGTATTTTACAACGCTTAGTGACCTGAAGAAACATGTTCGGACGCACACGCAGGAGAGACCTTACAAGTAAGCATAATAATAATAATATAATAGACCAAACATAAAGCACACACACACACACACACACACACACACACAACACCCCCCACCCCCATCCCCCATTACTTGCTTAGCCCAAAAGCCCGCGGATTTGGTTAGACCCCAATCACCCGGGAGAACAAATTAACAAAAATAAATAATAATACCAGCCCTTTCAATGTCCCACTGCTGGGCACGGGCCTCCACTCAATGCTAGGTTCAGGGCAATCTCTCTTTTTCCTCGTCTCAGATCTGTATACGGTGTTCTCTAAATGTAAGTTTCAAAACGTTTCCTTACTTCATTCATTTCGATACCACAGATGTAGATCAGAAGGTTGTGGGAAGTCGTTCACCGCATCCCATCATCTCAAGGCGCATGGGCGGACACATTCGGGAGCCCGGCCCCACGCCTGCGCCGCGGCCGGCTGCGGCCGGCTGTTCTCTACTTCGACCAGCTTAAAGGCTCACGCCATGAAGCACCAGGTATAACCAACTATACATTAACAACCTATTTATGTATGTGACTAATGCCACTGTTGGTTACTGAATAGAGGGCCTCGGTTTCGAGTCCCGGTAGGGGCCAACTTTGTGTGGTGAGGTCGATTATTTGTACCCGAGTGTTATATGTTTGATATCTATTTAGGTTTGGATAAAACACACAATCTAGCGATAACAAACCTAAGTAGCCCTTTGTCAGAGGATAAGTGGCAGATCATGTCCCAGGACTGAATGTGCCGGGATCGCGCCATTCTATTGTACGGTACCCATAATACACGTGTTTCTTAGTTTGGGGCTGTACCTACAGTTGGTGTGTTGGTCTGGCAATATTGTCACTACGCCCCTCGTGATCATAAAATTCGGGCATTTAATGTTTTCGACAATATCCATTCCCAAGTCGGCTAACAAAATCGACTCGTAATGGAATAGGATTGCCATCGCTATGGTAATTGTTGACATTTGTCTGATAAACAATCTGTTAACAGTTACCTTATACGCGTGGAATTTAGTGTTTGTGGCCATTCCGGGTATCCCACCCATTATCCGAGATTAAAAATCATTTATTCCATGTTAATCTCGTTATAAGCTATCCTCATACCAACTTTTATTAGAATACACCCAGTGGAATCTGATACTGTATTTTGGTTATCCCGCGGGAATCCGTAGATTTCCCGGAGTATAAAGTATCTTATATTCCCTTTAAATGACATGCCAGATGTGTATAGGACATTTGAACTCAATACTTCACGTGAGACGTATTCCGTCATTAGCAATTAGCGTTCTCGAAGTTCTGGCAAACATCCAAAGCTGTTTTGTCTTACCAATAATTGTTTGAGTAAATAACAAATAACTGTCCATTCAAAAAGACAGTTGTGTAATCCAATCGTTTTTGGAAACATGTTTCAATTCATGTCAACTTGCTGTTTAGTTGTAGCCTTGGTTTTTAATGAGTTTGTCCGAAATTTTTATGCATGCATATTTACAAATCAAATAAGTATTCAGTCACCGAATCATTTTACAGATCGAAGCGGAATCCATGGTCAAAGAAGTAATAGAACAGCCACAGCAACCGCAACAATCGGCAATCGGAAAGACCGCAGATGAACTGATGAACTGGGAGAGCCTCCTCGAATCCTTCGGCAGAATAACCACAGAGTCGAACTCTACAGACGGAAGTCTTGAGGATATAACCAGGGTGAACAATGTCGACATAACCGAACTGCTCTTTCCAGATAACACTAAAGCCGCAAAGATTCTTGACACCAACGATTTAGCAGTGGATTACGATTTGGCCAGCCTTTCTCTATCGCCTTTTGTGGTCGATAAGAACGATAAGAAGAACGACGATACGTGGGTTGATGTAAATGATTTACAGCCCACGGTGCCTTTACAAGCCGCATCGATAGACATGACGCCCAAAGTAGAAGTGGAATCGAAAGCGATGCAACTAGCGTTGGCCAATGAAATCGAAGTGCAAGCGCCGTGGGTGGACGTCAGTGCGCTGGCCGCTTCAATATCGGAGACCCCCGTTTGTATTAAGGAAAAGGCACCAGAATCCATTTTCACACTTGCGACATTCGTCCCCACACACATGCAAAGCTACATTAACTTAAACACCGAAGTAGCGCCAACCGCTAACCTTATTACCCATGACGCTTTCGATCTAGACACACCCAGTATACTCGACGTTGGCGACAAAGTCTTCAATGACAGTGAAATAGTCTCAAATCTCGAACCCGGCAAACTTGATTCAAGTCTCAATATGTTTATAGGACCTGACGAAGATAGGTCTTTAAACACTCCACCGCCATCCAGAGTGCAGCAGAATATCGAAATAAACCCGGCCAACTCGGTGCTTTTCAATACCGATTTAGATTTGCAGGACACTTTATTGTTTGACAATGAACCTCCGTCCGATATGTATGTCGTGCAAACGGAAAATATATTCGGTAAAAAGATGGCTAAAAAGAATCCACTGGAACAATTAGCGGCTGACGTCGGCATATGCTCGTGTTCAGAATGTCGGTGCGATCCCGCGCTCGGGGAGTGTAGAAATTGCAATCACGACGAACCCGCCGTAAAACGCGATGGCTGTGTAGACGACACTTGCTCGTGTGTCGACTGCAAATGCGACCACACAACAATGAAATGCGCCGTCGGATGCGGTCAAGCCACGGACACCAATCACAACACGTTTTTGCATTACCACAGACGGCATAACAATTCAAATTTAGAAGATTTAGGTATTTACACACTTCACGAGTGTGAAGACGACGTGCATTCGACGATGGCCAGCAGTTTGAATTGTTCGTGCAGCAGTCATTCGTCGGCCGCTCCGAGCGATTGGACGATTGACAGTTGTAAAAGTGACAGTGAATATTGCGGCACCAAACAGTCAAGTGTTGATGAAAAAAAATCGTGTCATCAAAAGTCTACTGGCGGTGAAAAGGCGTGCTGTGGTAATAATAAATCATGCTGCATCACTATATGCTTCAAAAAGCTGGAGGCGTTCAAGCAATTTCTATCAGACAACGATTTAGTTCACGCGCTAAAGTCCCATAACATAAATTTAACAACTAGCTAATATTTAAGTAGCTTTATACATAATTGCATTTAACTACGTACATTAGCATTGGGTTCCCTGCATTGTCATTATTATATTTTTTACGCTGTTATCATAGTATGTTGTTGGTGATATTTTGTCCAATGTTAAGCTATAATGTTTATGTATACCTACTGAAATATACAGGGTGTAGGAGGCGAGGTAACGAAAAGTTAATGTCTATAGTATATCAATGTATACCTTCGTAGACCACTTAAGCGGTCACAATATTCGCAACACAACGCTCCGCGCGATACCCGACGGGTGAAACATCTAATTTACTAGCGCACTTGATTTTTTATTTACTTTGCAGTAAGGTCTAATTTATTAATTATGTTATTTTTATTATAACCATGTCTAGATAGACTTCTTTTATGATTTCATGTGAAAATAAATTTCAAAATACATACATTCATGAAAATAGACGAGAAATTACAACTCTGAGGGGTCATGGGTTGAATCAATGGTATCATTGCAAAGCTACTTACAGCCTGTATATGTCTATTTGTTGGGTATAAATACTGTTATTTATTTATTTTATGCCTAGCCTTTTATCATGTTTGAATAGATTCATTTAGAGCAATGGTTTTGTGTGAAGTCCAATCTGAACCGTTATTGTTTTCATTCTAGTTTTAATTCTCTACTTTTCATTTATTTTTGTTGATCTGTACATTAGCCTAGCGTTACCAGAGCTCTTGTGTTACAAACCGAAACAAGTATGATATTCCAAAACTTAAATCCAAAATGGTATAGTTAAGGATTTGAGATAATATTACAATTATGGGCAATATTACACTTCGTAAATGTTAGAAGTAAAACAAATGTATGTACTTTCTAAAGTTGTTACTACATGTATGTAGCTTTGTTATTTTTATAGAAAAATCTACTCTATTACTTGTAATGTATTTTTTACTAAATTACTAAGTGCCGGTAAAGTGCCATAATTACCTTAAAGTATAATATTATGAATTATGATGAAAGAATTTAAACATGTACTTAATGAATGCAAATGTTGGTGCTATTTTCTGTAATTTTAAGTAAAATTCAGTGCCTTAAATATTGTTAGTTCACAACTTAGAAACTGTGCTTAATTTGTACAAAGTGTTAAGTAATTTTATATGAGATTTTTATTCATTAGTTCTAGAGAGAATGCGATAATCCTAATGCTGTAAGATTTCTAGTCCATGTAACAAATAAAATAAATGCTTTATACAATGTTTTTTATTTAGAAACGAACTGCTTACCTTATGTTCCTTAAGTTTACTTAGATATTATATAAAATTACATTACTTGATTTCAATGTTCTTATATCTAGGTGTACATATAACATAAAAGAACCTAAATATATTAATACAAATAACTTGATTGACATATTTAAGTACTAGAACATTGCTACATTCTTATTAAAATGTTTAGTTGGAAATGATTAAAGCATATTCAATTATTATAAGAATAAACATCCAAATAACCCCTTGTGCAAAGGCTTTATGGAGTCAGGATAAACAGCAGGCTATGTCCTGGCCATTTACAGAGAAAACTGGTTAGAATTGCAGAGTAGCCTTCAAGATTGAGCAACTTCCTGTTGAAGCTTGAAATGCCCACTGCAGGGAAATGATCTGAATACTGTGCCATTTTTAACGTCTTTTCTTCTTGTCGTGTCTCCTGGCCCGAGACAAGGCTGCCCGATGTCCTGGTGAAGACTGTTCAGAGCTGCATTCGTCACTGTCAGTGTATGCCTGAAAAAAAAAAACAAATACATAACTAATTCGCCACACCACTTCCATTCCCGTGAACCTATTTCAAAATGCAGCTTCACTATTATAGTGGTATTGTTCATTACAAATATTCTGTTTAAAATGAACAGATATAAAGCCATCTTGTATATAGGAGCACCTATAGCAAATAGATATGAAGCAAGTACTAATCATTATAACTACAAAGAAATAGGAACTTTAGCTCTCAAGAATGATATATGTAATTACCTTTTCATATGGATGTGGTTCACTTTGTTCGTCGTTTAACGTCGCACAGAGAAACAGGCAAATAATCTGGAAGACTGCAGTAACATACAGGCCATAGCGTATTAATGTGCTCATCATATCTTCGGCGTAAATCTCGTTGGGAATCATTGTATGCCGAACTATGAGTTAGATTACCTGAAGAGTCGTAGAGTATTGATTTAGGCGTTTTGAAGGGAACTCACAGTATTGATTACACCAAGTTACTACTTCACGATAGTTGTAATTTATACTTTTATCTATGCAGAGATTATTATTTATCCTAGTAGCCTGTGTTATTTTACGTACGTAAATAATAATCCGCAAAACTTGTCGATAGAAAACCTAACGAATAAGTAATAACAAAAAAACAACAACAAGCAATTTGAATGATACCAAAAAGTAAAGTATTATTCTTTTTATTTTATGGCAATGCTTTTTTTATAGCTCTATGCTACTGAGACTTCGACCTATGCTACTATTGGACTTGATTTACATTAGTAAATGATAACAATTTTTAGTATTGATTTGAAGCGTCCTTGAGCGGTTCCTCGAGCGCCTCCAGAACTAAATTTGATTAGACATTTGCAAATAGCCGTCACGATGCATGTTTCGAGCAGTGGAGTTGGCATAATGATGTGTATGAGGTTGGCAGCAGTGGTAAAGGCTGTCTATAGAAAGTAGTGGTCGCAGCACTATTACCAAATCAATGCTCGCGTGCGCCTTTTTGGCGGGAAGTTCAACTGTGAAGTTGTTAATTTTGTTTTATATGCAAAAAAATGTGTTTATTTGAAAAAAACATGTGTAATATTAGTGGGATATTAACCATTGTGTGTGCATAAACGTGCACGAGTGTACGAAATGGAAATAAAATAATAGGTATAACTTCACTTTTCAAGTTCTCCCAAGATGTCTGGTAAATTTTCAGTAAAGTATCCACAGTTTTACTAATAGGCTTGGGGATTCATAATTTTGTAGTTTTATTAGTTAGTATGTATATCATAAATAACCTAACAAAATTATAACGCTTTATTTTGTTAATTTATTATTATTTACCCTAAAAATATTGTTCATAAATAGGCAAGTATATTTTTGCTAAAGGTAAAATTAACTTGCCAGAATAGTTTTCAACTGTTATTTTGGTAAATTTCAAAGGACATTACAGTACTTATCTAGTCAGGAAAAGCTCTTTCCTTACACTGTGTCTAAATTACCTACCTAACCACTTGTATGTATCCACTGGCCATATGATGGTCCATAATTAGAACTATTCAGATTTTCTGTTTGTGTTGATAAGTGCCTGCCCATTGTGTTTTACGGAGACAGGAATAATCGCTATCCTTAGAAGAGATAAAATGTCCGTAAAATTGCTAGTTTAATTTCAGTTGGTTTCATCATTTTCGATTACTTATATGGAACGAATTATGTAATTGCCTAACTCTTTTATGTTCATTTGTACTTACATAATTTTTCATGGATAGTACTTGCTTATTTCAGTACTTTTAATCAGAGAAGTCCACAGAATAGTAGTCGATAGAATTCTGTAGTTTTTGTTTTAGTAAACTCATGGATTGGTTATAATGAAAATATTATTGAAATGTAAGTTGGTACTTACACCTTACCTTACATATATATATAATTTATAATCTATGTGTGGTACTGAAGCACAGTTGATAGTGACCCTGCGGTCTATACCGAGGGTCTCGGGTTCGACTCTTGGTACCAACTTTGTCTGATGAGCACGAATGTTGCAACCGAGTCCATGGATAGTTTAATATCTATTAGTATGATGTACGTACTGGGTTAGCCGCCAGTTGATCTTATGGTACTCATAATGCTCGTTTCTCAGTTACTCAGTTTGGGACCGTACAGTCTATTCGTCTGGCGATATTTTTTTTATTATTAATGCGTGCCTATTTATTTGCGCCACGGAACTGAGCAGGTATTCTCTATGGTTTGAGCGTTATGTTTCAGTATCCTATTTGACCATATTCATAATATTGGTGTTGGCGAGAAAAGCAAAAAAGATAGACTATGATTGGTCGAGATCGAAATCCAGTTCGGAAGAGGTCAAGCAAGCCCACGTCGCGAGACAACACGAGAAGACGGACATAGATATAGCCGGCGACTTGCGGAAATATTTTGCTTTAGTGTGTATACTTACCTAATCTAGCTTCAGAGAATGCACTAATCTTTCTTTATTGTCTAACCTTTTCCTAATTGAGTGATTTAAAAAAACTTTATGAATAGACTAGCTGCGCCCGGCGGTGTTACCCGCGATAAAAAGTATGAAAAATTAAAACATCTATCCCACGGGAACCATACAATTTACCGGGCTAAAAAGTAGCCTATGTGCTATTCCAGACTATAATCTATCGCTGTGCCAAATTTCATCCAGATCCGTTCAGCCGTTCGGGCGTGAAAGAGTAACAAACATCCATCCATCTATCCATCCATCCAAACTTTCACATTTATAATATTATGAATAAATGAATGAATGAATGAATGAATGAATGAATGAATAGATGAATAGATTAACATAATCGGTATAATATTTATAAATCGCGCGCCGCTCAACACTAAGCACACCCCTATTCTATAATATTCCTTACCAATCATTATAAGTAGGAATGGGCCAGGCATGTAACACGCATGGGCCCGCAGAAGTGGGCAAATAATAACCACCAATGGAGGTCAGGCCATCGTATAGGCCAAACAAGAAGAAGATGGGAAGATTTGCGTGAGCATCATGTCAGAAGATGACCTTAAACAGAGACCTGTGTAGAAGACAAGGGGAGGCCTTTGCTCAGACTAGAGAAAAAAATATTCTACACCCCTAATGTGTTGTTTATGTTATGTTCAAACAAAAGTAACATTTGGTATGGACGAGGACGTAATAGTAGAAAAACATAAAAAATACGTTTTCAGGAAGCTGCATTACTGGATACGAATAGCAACATGATTTGTTCCCCATTGTCTGCTATGTTGCCATTGGCTAAATTAGCTTTGGGAGCAACGGATACGGCTGAAACAGAACTTCTATCAGCTATTGGGTTGAATAAAACCAGTGACGTAAGTTTTTTTTTCATCCGTATTCATATCTTGCTGAACACCTTAAGTTAAGTCAAATCGTTTATTTCGTATAGGCCTACGGGGTCGTACTTACAAATTGTCATTAATATTTCTTAACTCTACCACCGGATCGGAACGCGATCTCAACTGAGAAGATCCGGCGAGAAATTCGGCGGGCTTGTCTTTTTTTTTAAGCCATTGTTTTACAAAAAAGATTGGTGTCTTGTCTTTCTTAACGTTCATCCCTGATATTGAATGAGTAACCTGCGGCATACAATCATCCTGATACCATTACCAGTGTTTTTTAAATTTATACTTATAACGACAAACCAATATCATTATAAAGACTTCTTACAGATCGACGACCTGGTTAGCGCAGTTGCTAGTGACCCTGCTTTCTGTTCCGAGGGTTCTGGGTTCGAATCTTGGTAGGGAACAGTGCGACCGTGTGCTGTAGTGAGCCCGAATGTTAGTACCAGAGTAATGGGTGTTTAACATATTTTTAAGTATTATGTACTGAGTTCGCCGTCAGTCCATTCTTCGGTATCCTTAATACAAACGTTGCTTACCGTGTGGGACCGTATAGTTGGTATTCGTCTGGTGATATTTATTTATTTATAGATCCCAAGTACCTTCAAATATCTCATCAAAGCGCTGGAGTACTTGCCCGGCGTGACGCTGGACATAGCCAGCAGATTCTACGTAAATGAAGACGTCAAGATCAAATCCACTTTCAAAAATCGCGTGTTGGAAATATTTAATTCCGCAATAGATAACATTGCAATGAGCAGTCCGAAGCATGCGGCTGATGAAATCAATGAATGGGTAATTATTATTTTTTTATTTCGTTATAGGCAAGTATTTGATCCCGATCTCACCTGATGGTAAGTGACGATGAGATCTACGATGGAGCATACTTGGCTAGACGGTACCTGTTCACTCTCGACTTGAAAACACCCAGATTGTAGTCAACGGGGAACAAAGATGATGAAACAAATGATTTCATCCCTGTGCAGCTCACAACAAATAAAACCGTAACATTTTCTTTGTTAACGTTTGCGATAGCGCAACAACGCTGAAGTAAGCTTTGCGTATATGTAACTCGTAGTATAGTTACACTAGCTGTCCCGGCGAACTTCTTACCGCCTTAGAATCAAATGTATGAGAAAATGAAGTTATTTGTACTCTATGAAAAAATTTAACAAATCTATCCCACGGGAACTATACATTTTACCGGGATAAAAAGCCTATGTGCTATTCCAGACTATAATCTAGATCCGTTCAGCCGTTCTGGCGTGAAAGAGTAACAAACATCCATCCATCTATCCATCCATCCAAACTTTCACATTTATAATATTAGTATAGATTACGGAAATAGAACCTTCTTCTTTCTATGCGAAATGAATATTTATATAATAATATGATATATATATATATATATATATATATATATATATATATATATATATATATATATATATATATATATATATATAATATATCTCACCCATGACTTAGTGGGTATTTTGCCAATTGTCAAGTATTTAATAGCGGTATCAAATTCAATAAATACACATTATAAATAAAAAATGGATGATGACATGAAAGGATGAAAATGCGTGTCGGCGAGGGACTCGACTGTTCTTAGGGAAATTCGTTTCTAAAGATGTAATTTTTAACGATCATTGTAGGTGTCAAAAAAGACGAGAGGTATGATACCAACTATAATAGAACCCGATGATTTGCCGCCCGAGACTGTGATGATTTTAGTTAACGCTATATTTTTCGTTGTGAGTATACTTTTTTTTTTTATTACATTATAGGCAAGTATTTGATCTCGATCTCACCTGATTGTAAGTGACGATGCGATCTACGATGGATCATACTTGCCTAGGTAGGAAGGCGGCACTAGATCGAGACGCTACATTCACTAGGCACATGCATCCATGAATGGCAACACCGAACATCATGCCGGAACACGGCTAGGCCGCTTGGCGACATGGCTTTGTTCAGTGGGTGGTGACTAACCACGGCCGAAGCCTACCAGTAGAGCTGTCACCTAGTTGGCACCACCCAGGGTCCCATGTAGGGTATCTCGAGGGTATTTAATTCTCCTACGGACGAAGGTGACTCGACCCCATACTTACTTACTAAGTTTAAGTGACCAATATTAGAAACGTTAGAATGAAAAAAATAATATTTTAATTGATACCTCAAGTTATGGGACAGCCTGTGCTCTTGCGCTGATGTTATCGGTCTAGATCTCGATATCTATTTTTTTATTACCTGGATTATATTTGTTTTTATTACCTGGATATTGGCTAGGAGTTTGATATTCGGTACCATGGAGCTTAATCTCATAATTTAAAAGTGTGAACACGCGCTTATAAAAAAAAACTCGTTTGAATACCGCTCGGAAACCCTGAGATATATATTATATTACTCGCACGCAAGCAGTCTCCGATACTACATTTTTTACACGTGGACGTAATTCACCCTTATCCCTTTTTAACCGACTTCAAAAAGGAGGAGGTGCGCGATTCGGTTGTTTTTTTTTAATAACATTAACTACTTAGTTTATAAAGAGTAAATTTACATTGAAATGCCAACTATTCCATTTATTCACATTCCACAGCTTTGCTGATAACATCAAACTGATTCCAGGGTTTTTGGAAGAATCCTTTTAATAAAGTTGTGATGGATTATTTTCACACTACACATGGACAGCATAGGATCCCCATGATGTTACAACAAGATGGCAGCTTTAATTACTGCCACGATGAAGTTTTAAATGCACAGGTTCGTTTTTAATAGAGGCAATTGACAAACGTATAGATAAAAGCAATAATGCGGACCTGGGGGTGACGCCATATAAATTTTCCATCAAACTCTACCCAAGGCCGTTGCCAGGAACCCACTTCGGGGCGGGGGGAGGGGTCGGGCTCCGGCCCAGAGATTAGTAAGTACCTATTTGTAAAACGGTGGGTTGTTTAACACTTTTCGGGGGCGGTTTGATCTCTACCTTGACTCTACCAAACTACATAAGAGTAATTAATATAATATTTTTAATGTCACAGATTGTAGAACTACCCTACCTCGGTGGCGAATGTTCGTTCATATTAGTGCTACCTTTCAATACCAACGGATTGCCGTTACTACTCAAACAGTTAAAACTGGCCCCGAACCTGCTCCCTAAGGCTCTAACGAAATTGAGACAGGCGAGAGTAAATCTGACCATGCCCAAGTTTAAGATTGAGACTCAATTGGATCTGATGTCATTGTACAAGAAGGTAATAGAAATAACATATTATATCACAGATTATCTTATATTTATTACAAACAGATATTTCATTTCGTAAATACAGTTTAGTGAAACGCGACTCTTGCTACAAAACAAAGTACACATCTATGGAATTTTACCTACGCATACGACTTTATCCTGTATTGCTGTGATTTCAGGTGGGGGTCACAAATATTTTCGAAACAAAATCCTCCCTGACTCGTATCGTCAAAGGTGACCCGGTGTACGTTACAAAAGCATTGCAAAGGGCTGTAATTGAAGTGAATGAATTAGGGACTAAAGCGGCTGCTGTATCTGGTACGTGTTCACTCATTTGTTATCTTATCAAGTAACAACAAGTTTTAATTCCTTTATAATCTTTAGAAATTAATTTGATCGTTCTTTATTTGTCGAGTTCTGCAGTTTTATGTTCTATTATTTCCTTTTAAGATCCACTTTTAAGTTAAGCTTTCTGATTGTTCCTTGGGAGGAAATTTCCTTTCTAAATATTCTCCAGATGTCGTCTGTTCCTTCTTTAAATGAATGTGGTAAGAGAAAACCACCACTGACCCTCGGCTTATCAACATTTCCAATTATAAACTAAACAAGTTTGATCGATAATTAAATAAGCCAGCAACACCGAACTCCTCTAAGATGTTAGTCGAGAAACTATCTATCACGAGCGACGGGGCCCCAAATATATTGCAATTCTTCGTTTTGCGGAGAATTGCATTCGAGTTCGGTGTGGCTGGCTTCTTTAATTATCGATCAAACTTGTTTGGTTTATAATTGGAGAAGTTGACAAGCCGAGGGTCAGTGGTGGGTTCCTCTACCGCCATTAGTTTAACAAGGGATTTCCGCCAAGTATGGCCTAGTTCTATCAATTATGTTCCTTCGTGATTTATATATTAATTTTACTGTCATATAACTTTGAAGATTTTACGGTATTTATTAAAAACACCGTGAAAGATAGCACTTTAAATTTTACCTACCAGAAAGTCTTTTTAAATTGTTATTGTTCATATCTTAGAACTTCGACTTTCGACCTTCGTGTCATGATGTATTTGCTTTGTATCGATTTTGTCTCAGTTATTATCTAGCATCATCAGTGTGTTCATGATTGCAGGAACTCAAACGCACTTTGTATCATATACACAAAAAGTTCAGTTCCTCGCAGATCGACCTTTCGTTTTCTTCATACAAACGAAGCGTCAGCAGTTGTTCGCTGGCATATTCAATGGGAATTAGTGTATCAGATGATAGGTAACAGTCAATTAAGATTTCAACTGTTTTTTACTGGCACATGTAAATTACTTCTTATAGATACTCGTACCTAAATAAAAAAAAATCTCTTCAATAGAAGAAGCCCTGAGTTTTAATGTGTAGGTATACTTATTTTGATTTGATACATGCGTGTTTTCCTAAGATTTTCTTTAATCACTATACTATCGAATTATTCATTGAATACCTACTAATGTATTTGTAATTAGTTTTTTTTTCTTTTATGAGCATGGGTGCGACCGTGCAAGAGTACGCCCTCACTCTCTCCCACTACTTGCCTTCATCGTACTTTAATAGTAAACCAATGAAATAATTAATAAGTAACTATGAGTTTAATAATGTATACAATATGTTTCTAGAATCATGTGATATATATAAGTTAGCGTGCGCTTTGGTAATGAGAGATGACATATAAATAACAATCTAATTTGCATGTTTTTTAAATTATCTCTATAGTATTGTTTATATATTCGTTTACTTAAGTATTTCTGCAATAGTTGGATCATTATATTTAAAGAGATTTACTTACCAATGGTGGTCTATTATAATTACGATATTTTTGAATATATATTTTTTTATGAAAGATATGAATTCACACATACATTGAATATTACACATTGAAATAAAAGTTATGTTACGGATTTTAATATAATTTAATTCAAAACCAAGCACATCATTGCAAGACCTCAAGTGACAGTGAGCACTTTCTGCCTACATCGGACCGCAAACAACAACTGAATATGACGGTACCCCAGTTCAAACTTTGACACTAGTATTTCAAACACCTCAGTCCTCCCGTGACCATGGTTGCTGTAAAGCAGCCCAAACGTCGGTAACGTGAAAACAGACAATAAACGCGATAAAATCCGTAAGATTAGTTTTATTTCATAACTAGCTGTTACCCGCGACATCGTCCGTGTGGTATTTGACAAAGTCACAACCGTTGGCAAAAGACTGCTCGCGCGTTCTGAGCCCGCGGGACGCATTGAAGGTTGTTGCTATCAAACTTAATCAGGCGCAGCGCTGCAACATTGGTTTTAATTTTTTTCGTAAGATCCTATGTTTTTTTTTTCTAAAATAAAAGTAGCCTAAGTTACTCCTTGTTACATCAGCTATCTACCAGTGAAAGTCCCGTCAAAGTCGGTCCAGCCATTTCAGAGATTACCCGGCACAAACAGACAGACAAAAATTGTAAAAAAAAATTGTTTTGGTATAGGTACCGTGTATACATCCAAATGCACTCAATAAAATGCGGTTATTTTAATATAACGAACAGATACTACAATTTTATTTATTTGTATAGATGTCTTTAAGTTCAAATTGTGTTATAAATATTTTTCTTTTCAGTTACAGGGATAACAAAAATGTCATTTCAACCACTAAATCAATTCAACGCTAACCATCCATTCTTGTTCTTCTTACGAACGAAGAATAATGAACAGCTGTTCGCCGGCACTTTTGTTACACCCATGAAAGAAAATGTCAATTCCCCATTCCGAAATTACATATATACTTAAGTGTGAACTAGGCCTAAGTTTTTGAAATAATTCTAACATCATCTCCTTCGATTCCCATCACGTTTAAATCCCCACCTAAATAACATTGAAAAAGGAAGAACGAAATGCAGAAACTAGTAATTTTAACATTTACGATTTCTTATATGTACGAGATTACTACACATTGAAATAAAAGTTATTTTAAGGATTTTATCGCGTTTATTTTATTATTTTACGTGCACGACGTTCAGTACAAACTATGACACTGACTACACCCTTATTCCTCTCGTGACTATGGTGGCTGTAGGTAAAGCTTAAACGTCAGAAACGTAAATCATAAAATAAACGCGATAAATTCCTTAAAATAAGTTTTATTTCAATAGTAATGTTAAGCTGAATTCTATAGGAAATCCATCAATATTTTCTATATCTCCATTGGATAGGTATTTAAAAAAAACAGAGATGATATATCAGATATATCATTGCAAGACCTGAAGTGACTGTGAGCACTTTCTGCATACATCGGACCGCAAACAACAACTGAATATGACGGTACTCCAGTTCAAACTTTGACACTAGCATTTCAAGCACCTCAGTTCTCCCGTGGCCATGGTTTGCTGTAAAGCAGCCGAAACGTCGGTAACGTGAAAACGTAAAATAAACGCGATAAAATCCGTAAGATTAGTTTTATTTCATAATGTCTAAGTTCAAATTGTTATATAAATATGTTTTCTTTTCAGTTACAGGGATATCAACAACGTCATATCAACCACTAAATCAACTCAACGCTAACCATCCATTCTTGTTCTTCTTACGAACGAAGAACAATGAACAGCTGTTCGCCGGCACCTTTGTTGCACCTATGAAAGAAGATGTCAATTCCCCATTCCGAAATTACATATATACTTAAGTGTGAACTAGGCCTAAGTTTTTGAAATAATTCTACCATGATCTCCTTCGATTCCCATCACGTTTAAATCCCCACCTAATAAATAACATTGAAAAAGGAAGATCGAAATGCCGAAACTAGTAATTTTAACATATTGATTTCTTATATTTACGCGATTACTACACATTGAAATATTTTTTTTAAGGATTTTATCGCGTTTATTTTATTTTTTTACGTGCACGAAGTTCAGTACAAACTATGACATTAGGACTACACCCTTATTGGGCCCGTGACCATGGCTACTGTACTGCTGAAACGTCGGGAACGTAAAAACATAAAATAAACGCGATAAAATGCTTAAAATAAGTTTTATTTCAATAGTAATGTTAAGTTGAATTTTATAGCAAATCCATCAATAGGTATTCTCTATCGATCCATTGTGTAAGTATTTTAGAACACAATTTTTACCCGACTACACCGTGCGAGGAGGGAGGGAGTTGAGAGTTTTAAAAATAAATGATTTGACAAAATAATACTTACCAGTCTCTTTTCTTCTGTAAAATATAATTTGACAAACATTTCGTTTATTATTTACCAACATTAATTGGTAAAACAACGCATAGCATAAAACTTAAATAGGTAAGTACATTATTTACCGAAACATATAGGTTTGGTGACCTTCGATAAATTGGATATGTTAGTTAGGTTTGTAAACTAAGCGGCAGCACGTCTTGGACCCCAACTGATGCCGACTCTTAGCTTTAAGTTAGGCTAGAACATAAACAAAGCGCCAGAACAAAGTACTTTCCTCCTGAAAAAAGCTTTTTAATACATACGTATTATCTATGACAGGCACATATCCAGAACTTTCAGACTGGGTTGCTATATCGATTTTTTGATCAGGAATTCCTTATTCTATGCACGACATGGAAATCAAACCGAGGGCCTCATGATTGACAGGATGCTGTTCCAACAACTAAACTACAAAACGAACGCTATTGTGTAATAATAAAATTTAAAAATAGATATTACCTACCAAAATATTGTTGGCTCAAGTTAGCAACAGCGCTTGAGAACAACACAATAATTAATAACTATAAAAAAATACATTAAGGAATCCTAAAACATCCTAGACCGTCATACAAAACACAAAAAAGTTTCCTAGTCGGTTAACTTAAGAGAAATAAATCATCAGATACAGTATAATTAATCATTCGCATGGTACGGAGTTTTTGTGGTAATGTATAGTGGTATATAAAACGAGGCATAGCCTCGGTACTCATATCACTGAGCATCTGATCGGTGGATAAACAACTAGTTGCAATCAGGTATTATATTTTGATTATTAATATTACTTACAAGGTTATTACTGAGTCTTGTAATATTGTGCTTTAATTCTCCCGACTGAATAGTTTTGATATCTATTTCGTTTTAGATTATGTAGTGTACATAGCAAAACTATTTTCGCGATCACATCCAATTTTCCAGGATAGAGCATATCTTGCAAATATGTGAAATACGTCCCAAATTATTAGTTATGATGCGTTTAAGCCTTAGTTTATTCAGACTAACATAATATGTTTTCTTATCCATTTTAAAATATAACATTTCAAGCTGTATATAATTAATTTCTGCTTTAAAATAGTGTGTCGTATTCGATCCTAAAGCTCCCTTCATAACTTGCAGTAATTGCCTCATCACACGAGTTACAATGTAATTTATTTACCACAGAATCAAAATGAAGTCTGCTATCGTATTTTGCCTCCTGTCTGTCGCGGCCCTTGCTGTCGCTCGCCCCGAAGAGCACTATACCGACCGCTATGACACTGTGGACCTGGATGAGGTTCTCGGCAACCAGCGTCTCCTCCTCCCGTACATTCAGTGCCTCCTGGAGAAGGGCAAGTGCGCTCCCGACGCTAAGGAACTGAAGGGTGAGTGGATTTTTCTCGAATTCAGGGAGCCATGACTACATCATGACGACGATTGTCGTATCGTTATACCTGCACTGTGTGTGATCCCTGTCCCCCCGCCACACACATCAGGGTCAAATTCCACAGTGCTTCTTTCAAACTGACGTTAGTTTTGGAACTTAGCTACGACTTTACTTACGCTCGTGGTTCAAAAAGATAATGCTGAGCGTAGTAAGGGATTCAAAGGCAGCCGTGCGAAACACACAACCTTTCATCCCACTACAGCGAGGAAAATGCTAGATGCAAGAAAAACTATTCAAATATTATTATAATTTCGTTTGATTATTCATATCGTTACGCCTACCCTGCACCCTAATTTATCTATCTCGATAATATCCCTCTAATATTACACATTATTTATAAATGAAATATTTTTTTTGGAAAAAATTGACAACTTTTTCACTATTTAACTTTCGACCGAACCGCGCTTCTGGACGTTTCATTATGTTTTTTTATAGAAGAAAAAATAGTTAGGTTCACCCGATACACCGTTACCACAGATTAACTAAATTGTTCTTATGATTTAATTAATCAAGTTTGAAATTCGATAATCTTTTCCACTCATGGGGATATAATGAACTTATGCGTGCAGATTTTGAATTATAAAGGCTGCTTTTCCGAGCCAGTGAGATGAAAAAAAATATTCTGGTTCTGATACGAGATCTAGAGATCCAAAGTTCCTACGCTGATTACTCCAGTTTCCATGTAATATTCTCACAAATATCTTTGTTTAAATCAGGCATGTATTAATAATATATAAGTAATTATATCGTTTTATTTCAGGACATCTAAAGGAAGCTATTGAGAATGATTGTGGCAAATGCACCAACGCTCAGAAGAATGGAACTCGTAAGGTGATCGGACACCTGGTTAACAACGAGAAGGACATGTGGGAGGAGCTCGTCGCCAAGTATGACCCCGAAAGGAAGTACTCCGCCAAGTACGAGGAGGAACTCCGCGTAACCAAGGCTTAAATCGCCCATAAAACCCGAACATTGTGATATTAGGTTGACCTTTATACGTGCAAATATTTTATGAATAAAAAAAATAATTTTATGAAATGACATCATTGTTTTTGTATAGTATGTTCCCATGGTGAAAAATGCGTCGTATTTCGTCGCAATTGTAAGACAAGTGCCACGAAATAACTATTAAAACTATGAGCATAAGCAGGTTTTGCTTCAGGGCAAAGCTCGTAGCTGACGAGAGCTAGCGGCGCGCTGTTGCAATAAAAAACTTCGTGTGTCGTCATTGATTTAGCGATCCATCATCATCATCATCATTCCGTGCCTGCGGCGTTCGGGCGAAGTAGTATCACAAAAAGCTAGCAAGTTGCTAGTTGCATGCAGGTTGTTTCATAAAGTTTATCCCCATGCAAGAACATTCTGCACACATTTATAAACAGTTTAAATAAAGTGAAAGAGCTCAATCAATATAAGTTACTTTTAAATAAATATTTCAAAACAAGGAATGTCAAAATAACAACATAAGTATACATCTGGATTATGAAAAGTTACTGGTTGGCTTCCTTTGAAATAAAACAAACACGATGAAAAAAAATATATTTTATAAATTATCGTGATCGTTGTGAACAACCCTTTCGTCCTTTATAATATTTTTGTCACACCCTATACGAATAGGTACATGTAACATCGAAAAATCACAAGCGCATAAAATAGAAAGTACGAATTAAAACTTCAGAAAAGTTAGGGGCATGCGCAGTAACTATCGAAGGGCGAAAGCGAACTCATTCATCCCCTAAATCCCAGTTGAAAAGCATTCGCTGCGGGGTTGACACCTATTCCAGCGCTGTCCGCCACTCCATAAACTTTTACGACAAAATATTTTTTTAAATTACGACATCGAAGTGATCATTTTCTAAGTTCAAGTTTTACGTATCTATGAATTTGTGCGGGAAAGTTAAGTGACATGGATTTTAAGTGAAATTCAAATGATATTATAACTTAGTTCTGTGTAGCAGTTATGGAACAAGATGATTGCGATAATTGTTTAAATAATTTAGAATTCGATAAGATCATAAATGGAAGTGAATTTTTGGACTTGCGTTTTCATAATACAATTGCAAGTGGCAATTTATGCGAAAGGACAGAACGTGAACAAACGTGAGTACCTGATATATACAATTAAAACTAAATTAATTAGGATTTATTTCCTTAGTTTTATGTATTTGCTTAGCTTAAAAATAGAACGTGTTAACATATAGTAGCAGTAGTAACATAAAGATAGATAGATCGGTGATTCAAACCACGGCTCACACTTCTGAGATTTCTGAATTTCATGTGCGAATCTCATTTTTAACCATGATTATCACTTGCTAAACGTAAAGGAAAACATCGTGAGGAAAGCGGTATGTCTGAGATAATCCTTCGAAAAACGTGTGAAGTCCGCCAACCCGTACTGTGCCACCGTGGTGGACTATGGCCTAATCCCCCTCGCATTTATAGGAGGCCCGTGCCCAACTGTGGGACTATAAAAAAGGGCTAGTATTATTATTATTTATCATATAGTAGATATGTATAGAATGAATCGAATAAAAACAAAATCTCAGAGACAAATATATAAAGAAACGAAATCCTTGTAGATTCCCACCGGCAGCAAGCCGAAGATTTAATAACCAATACCAAAGATGACAAGCCGTTAGAATATGTGGCGAGCCAACAAACTGATCAAGACAGGGATTACTTCCTCCCCCCAGTCTTCAACATCCACGAGGAGAATGAAGAAGAGGACGAGGATGATGAGAGCCCATACATAGATTACGACTACGAAACTAAAGAATCAAATTACAAAGACTCCCCTGACCAAGCAACTGCCAGAAGTGACAGTCATGATGCATCAGTCGACGATAAGATCCCGTTGCACACAGCAAAGGATAACTTGCCAATATTCTTATTGGAGCCCGAGAATACGTATGTAGTTAAAAATAAACCGGCGACGTTGAAGTGTCGCGTTGCTAATGCTTTAAAAGTGAGTACTTAGAGCAATATTTTATAGAATAACTTTGGTATTAACCGCTTTCGTTGCCTACTTCTTAAGGTTCCGCGGTCAAATTAGGAACCCACAGTTTCGCAATGTCTATAATTGTCATGGCTACTACTTTACATACATAGATATGTATGTATGTAAAGTAATTGGTGTATGTTTACCAACACGCCTGTAACCTTTAAAGGAGTAGGCCTTATTTAATAAGGAATGAGCCTATTACCATTATACTAGGCAGATTCTGCCCCAATACGAAAGGGAATAATTTATTTCTTAATTATGTTAATTTTGTAGTAGGTAATTCAATATTACCTACACATGAACAATGTTGTTTAGGGCCCGTTTGACATTGCACTGAGAAACTTTATTCACAACTTATTTAACCGATAGCCCATACAAATCTACTATCTATCAGCCGACATAGGCTATACAAATCTTAGTTGTTGGTAATTCTCAATGACAACAGGTATATTTCAAATGCAACGGCATCGTCACGCAAGCCCAGAACTTCGAGTTCGTAGACCCTCAGACAGGCGTAAGGATTATAGACGGCGAGTGCAAAGTGACCAGGGAGAACGTCGAGGAGTACTTCGGGGGAGACAAGTACCTGTGCTCGTGCTTCGCCTGGACCAGTCGGGGGCATATACGCAGCCAGCCAGCTACTGTTGAGATTGCTTGTGAGTTTTATAGGCACAGACATGTTATATAAATTTGATTCTTATAGACGTTTCACGTAGGTATATATTTGATATAGCTCCACGGTTGCTAAACGCTACTAATTTTGGCACAAATTTCTATGTCCATGTATGATCAATTGTACAAAGTCGCATATATAATAATCCCGGCGAGCCTTTACACTTCCAGGGATGATCCATTTATTCCTGGAAGTGTAAGGGTTCACCGGGATGGTCGTATACATAAATGTTCCTGGAATAAAAAAAATATAATACCTAATCATGCTAAGTAAAATCCGCCTAGTGAATTTTGAGATACAGGTTTCTGTCTATCCCGCAAGAATCCATCCATTCCTCGGGATAAAAGTGTCCTCGAGCATGCTTATTGCCTCGAGCATGACTCGAGAAGGCAATAAGCCACCGTGCGAAGTTTTATCAAAATCTGTTCATTAGTTTTTCCGTGATGCGCGAACAGACAGACGGACGAATTCCAAAAATGGCGTATACAGACACGTTTAATAAAAATAAATGTGTTGCTGCTGCACTTTTAGATATAAAGAAGAACTTCTTAGTGGCTCCCCAATCCCAGCTGGTAAAGCAGTACGCCTCGGTGACGTTCCGCTGTGAACCACCCCCTGCGGCGCCGTTCGTTCAGCTGTACTGGCTCAAGAACGGAGCGCCAGTGATCGCTGATGACAATGTACAGGTGTCGAAGGAAGGAGACTTGGCTATTAAACAAGCCACGCTATTGGTTAGTTCACAGATGCATCTTGTAGGTGAAAATGGGGTAGGTGGTAATGACGTGTCCAGACACTTTAAAATTAAATTAGATACCTAACTTGAAATAAATAAGTTCGCTTATTAAAGCGGCGGAACAATTATGAATGTGCTTGGAGGATTTGAAAAAATGCCTAAACCGATTATTTTAACTGATATGGAGTAAAAATCTTGAGATGAATCCTTTTCATAATGAAAACAAATAAATGAGTATTAACACAAATATGGTTTAAATGTCTGCTTGTCCAATAACTCTGCCTTTTAAAGTAACATAAATAACACAATGTTCCACATTTCACGAAACAATTTTCAGGACATGGCGAACTACACATGTGTTGCCGAAAATCTAGCCGGGAAACGGATTTCCGAGCCGGCCCTGCTGACAGTTTTTGGTATGTCGGAATTTTAAATTGTACACTCAGACAGTTTCATTCGTTTTCGGTTTTAAGTTCAGTATCGCTTCCCGTTTTGTGAAATGCAAAGCTTTTGTTGGGATTTACGATGAAGTTGTGTGCGAGCTTTGTGTTATAGTATAACTGCATTAATTTGATGTGTGAAAAAAATGTACAACGAGTGGCTCAGTATGTCGTAATTAAACATGGGATGACTTGATTTTGCTTGAAAAGTTTTCTTGATTGCGAATACTTGATAACACAACTTCGCTCTCTTTGCGGGCATTACTTTCCAATCCTAGTGCCATGAATCTTTTTATTGCGATTCAGTTAATGGTGGCTGGAGCACATGGTCTGCATGGACCGAATGCTACTGCGACATCCAAGGCAGGGAGTCCCACCCGGGGAGGAAGAGAGAGAGGACGTGTTCAGCTCCTCGGCCTTTGAACGGAGGACAGCCTTGTATGGGACCTAATGTGCAGAAGACGCAAGATTGTATTGATTGTGATATGGGTAAGCCATTTGACATGAGGAGTTTTATTTGTAACAAGTAAGAAATGATAGAATGCAAAGAGCGAAGTCGAATCAATCAGTTCAAGACCGAACCATAACATGATAACTAAAGTGTTTTAAAGTACTTAATCATGACAAGCAAACTTGTAAAAGACTAAAGAATAAGGATAATAATGTCATTTTATTTGTAGATGACCTAGACGAGTTGGCAGATGAATCACCGGATATACTGCTAGGTAATATAAATCTTAATATTAAAGAACTAATAAGTCAAAAATCTGTTCTCTAAAACAAATATATTTACAGGTCGATGGTCCCAATGGTCAGAATGGTCTAGATGTGATTCTGATTGCCTTCGGACAAGAAGGAGACGATGTCTTACGCTAACAAATTGTAGGGGGATAGACTATCAGGTTGCGCAGTGTCCGCTATGTGTTAGAACTTCTAAGTCTGAAATGATTAACGATGGTAAGTTTAGCTCATTGAATAATTTCTATATATAATTTTCAAACATAAATACCATTTAATATTCAGAATCGTTTCTCAAACGCTTTGAAATCGCTAAGATATTTTCGTTCGAGAAAAAAATACAACACAATATTTTTTTAAATTAAAAGTAACTATTGACGTATTTTTTTCATTTCCAGGATCATCATACTGGCTATTATTTACAGCGCTGTCAATTGCTTTCCTTATATTCATTGTTGTTATAGTACTGGGTATTAAATATATGAAAATTAAAATGAGTGAAACATCACCGTATGTGAAGCCACCGTCAGGTAACATATATGGCTGTTCAATATTTAAACTTGAAACAACGTTGCTAAAACACAATTTTCATATTTAACTTCAGAATACTATCTCATTTGCACATTTTGTTAAATTAATCATTACAGTGCTATTTTTCTTTTAAAATCAGGCACCAATTACTTCGGGAGTGTGATTAAGAGAACTCTGACTAATCAGCCAGATCTAACCATACATGAAGAGTTCCAAACATTAGACTCACGAAGAACACACATGCATATGAGCACATCCTCTCATCCAAGACACGAGCATCTGTATGAAGTACCACAATTAGCTAACAGGTAAAATTCAAAAGCCCTGACCAATAACCTTCTTGACCAGAAAGATAAAATGATCTGTGAATCATGCGAGCAAGTCCAAATCTCCATCCTATGAGTCGAATTTAAAAGTTCAGCAATGGGCATAGAATCTAATGTTGATTGAGACATTTCTATTACAGCTACATGACGCCAATAGACCAAGAGGTAAGAACCGAAAGAAACGGGAGCGACAGGAATTTCGCTTGCAAGGACAGCGTCGAGTCAGACCGATCTGACTCCAGTTGCTTTTTGAGCTGTGAGTTCTTCATATGCACTTCTTGGGAAAGGAAATTGTCATTATTAGTTCTAAAGATCATTTTTAAATGCACTATCGCATCATTGTATGCTTTGTTAATTTCAATAATAGTTTACTCCTAATAATCAAGCTTTGCAATGCAATTTGTAATATATGAAATAAACAAAAACTGACGGTAGCAATCATCTGCCTCCATGCTTTACTACACAGCCTAAACAAGCTTAAATCTAACACCTCAAAACAAATAACAAATCTTAATAATTTCCTTCCAGCCGGTTCATCGTACGGCAATGAAAGTGTAGAAATGTCACCGTCTTTAAAAAACAATGCTTCAGTAGATTCCAAAGTGCTGAATCCTCAAAATTTAGACGTAGCCACATCGAAGATCGTTTCAAGTGATGGTGACTGGTTGATTCTGGATAAATGCGGTGTGAGCCTGTTCGTGCCAGACGGGGTGGTGGAGAAGGGCGAGGAGTTATTCTCGATTGAGGTCGCCGACGAAGACTGGAATAGGCCGCTGCTGCAGGAAGGTAAAATTAAGTTTTGATCTTTTCACTTGGTTCGAATAATTAAACGTGACCCTTTTAGACTAACCAAGCTTATAGGGGAGGTATTAGATTATGTAGAAGCTGTGTATGGTGAAGTAACATTTCTATCTTTAAACAAAAGCTACAATACATTTAACACCAAATTTATAGATCGCTCTATAACTTTATCAAACGTCATATAGTACTGCGCACAAGAGAGTTGCGTTTGTAGTACCATATGAAGTTCATAATGTTATAGAACGTCAAATAGGGGCTATATTTCAGTTAATTATTTCAAGCTTAAGTTAACCACGATTCATGAAATACTTAAGTTCCTATCTATCATGAGCTCAGAACTCATAACTAAAGCACCTGTATCAAATGAACCCACCAAGAAAGTTTCCTTTAATATTAAACTTGTCTATTGTAAGTTGGGTCATGTCGGCACTGAAATAGGATTAGTGAGCCTCGGTCTGACCTAAATCTCAAATGTCAGGTTATTTTGGCCTTTGGTTCGTTTTGGTAGCGCCGCGATGTAATTAAGGGGATGCCGGGTAGAAATAATTTATGAAATTTCAATTCTCGTATTTTTTTAAATTATTTATTTGACATCATTTTGGTATAAAATAATTTTCCAGGTAGAAAATTGTTTTTTTGACTTAATTCGTAAGTTTTTGAAATAATCGTATGAATTTAGACCAATTATTTTTTACTCAACAGGTGAAACTCAACTAAGTCCAGTCATACGGTGCAACCCCAAAAACTTTCACTTTCGCAAGGGTGTGGTCCTATCATTCCCACATTGCGCATTTCTTAAAAACACCAGCTGGCTCCTATCTATACTGCAGAGACCCGAAGAAATCAGCACGAGGGAGTGGCGAAAAGTTACGACTTTGGGCCAGGAAACTCCCGGGACCCCGCTCTTTGCCCAAGTCGACCCGACCAAAGTTTATCTAGTGTGCGAATTTCTGAGCGACTTTGTTCTAGTCGGTAAAAGTTTTAGCGGTCTAGACGCGAAGTTGTACAAACTCGCGTTGTTCATATCCAAAAGGATGAATGATAGCTATTACACTTTGAAGATTCATGTGTTTAACGATACGCCTTACGCTCTCTACGATTGTTTTGAAAGCGAAAAGCGTTCAGGTGGTACTCTGCTCTGTGATCCAAAAACAATATATTTTCAAGAGAATTGCTCTGATCTGTGTATTAGTATCAGAGATATAGGGGTCGGATGGAAGATACAATCTGGAGGGAAGTATCAGGAGATATCGTATTCCCAAGTCTGGGATATGACAATTAGGTCATTAAATTGCATTTTCGTATTACAACAAACCGACTCCATAAACTGCCTTGAATTAAACATGTCTATTTACCAGAAGCAGAAGCAATCTAATTCAGTCAGTTTCAATTTGAAAACCAACGATTTGAACTCAAATTTAAACTGTAAAAGGTTTAGTTGTTCAAGCGTAGACGCTGTTAATATTATAGAGAATCCTTTTAATTATTCTTCTTTGAACAAGAAGGAGGGTAGATACGACTTTGTGTATAAGAACAATAGCTTTAGGAATTATTTTAGCGTGGACAATAATTACCGGGCGAATGTGTTGACTAAGTCCGATAGGGTGATACTATGTAAGCTTTTGGACTGTCAGACATCGAAAGGGAACGATTGGAGGCTTTTGGCTGAGAAGTTGAACATTTGTTCTTATTACTATTACTTCTCGAACACTTGCTCGCCGACTGAGAATATTTTGAATCTATGGTTGTGTAGGAATAACGATGTGAATATGCTGGTCAATTTATCGAGAGTGTTCAGAGAGATGGGCAGGATTGATTGCGCTACTGTTGTTGAAAGGCGATGTTTTCCATGTTGAATATTTTAAATTGGACCTATAGCTGAAAAGCGAGTAAGTCTTAAATGTAATATGACGTCGGACTAGTTTTTTTTGGCAGTGGACTTTATTATCTGTGCCGTGTATTAGTAGATAATCTGTGTCATAACCTTCATATTTTATGCCACGTTCGAGGCTGAGCAATTAAGGACTTAGTAACACATTTATTATTACCTAAAGTTATAGAATCTGATCTTTAGTTAGTGTTTAAAATACCAAAATGTTTCCAAAATCACAAGCAATTACTCGTTGGTTGATTTTATGGGTAAGAAGGTAAATACCAAATTATAGGAGGGCTTACAAAAAAGGTCGATTTTTATAAAAACTCTCTCAAAACATTGGTCATAAATACGTTGAATTTTACTGATATAATTAATTAAATTAGTTAACGGTTAGTAGGTATGTTTTCAGTATTAAAACATATAAGTGCTTGGTATTTTACTAAAGAATATGTTTAAAAAACATTTTATTAGTTGTACATAAATGAATATTGAAACAAATTTATACTGTATTGTATTTAGATAAGAGAAATAATGATGTAGTGGTTTCAAAGATTTGGATTAAAGCGATAATTTAAAATAGTGTTTATTTCCTTCACCTGAAGTCTGAATTTACCTTGTCCTTGTAGATTTAAAGTTTAAAATAGCCTGTGTGTAAACCGAACATAACACACGTACCATACATTAAACCTGTTTATACGTTTATAAACTTACAAACTAATAAACAAACAAACCTTTGCATTTCCGAACTGACTTAGTACATCTACCAACTGTGCTAAAATATTAGGGGGCTTATAAGTATAAAAACTACTTGACACTTACGATTTTACTACAAGCTATTAACAAGCTTTCGACAAGTTATCTCGTAAAACTAGGCAAAGCGAGTAAACTCTACTAATATGTTTTACAACTCGGCATACACATCAAGGCTAAGTGTTAATACTTCTAAATGGTGATTACTCAAAGACTAGTAGATATCAGGGCTATGTGACGTCAGAGTATCAAATTTGTAAGGTGCCTGCTGTCAGGTTTATATAAACCTGTGATAAAACGCTCTTTAGGGACACATTATTTTGATTACAACGGTGATGAAAAACATCGTGAGGAAACCTACATATCTGAGAGAACCCCTCGAAAGTCGTGTGAAGTTCGCACCCGCACTTAGCCAGCGTGGTGGACTATGGCCTAATCTCCTCGCACTAAGGGCAGGCTTGCTACCACCAGTAGGACATTAATAGGGCTAGTATTATAATAACGATTACAAATTATTCTTAACACGAAATTGCGGTGCTTATTCGAAATTGAAGGGATACTTAAGAAACTATTTGCTAAGAAATACAACCGGATACACTCCAGGTTCGTCGAATGGGTTAACGAAATAATAACCATAATGCCTTCGTCTTTACGAGGGGATTTCTTCGATGGTATAGAGCGGAAACTCGTAAAATTGTTATATGGAACAAGTTATAAAAAGGAGCGACACCAACTATACGGTCCCACACTAAGCAACGCTTGTATTATGAGTACCGTACAATGGACTGAGGACGCACTCAATTCTTATATAGGTACTAAACATCCATGACTCGTGTACAAACAATCGTGCTCAGCACACAAAGTGTGTGTCCCAACCGGGATTCAAACACAGGATCGACAGCGCAGAAGACAGGTTCACTACCCACTGAACTAATCATGTCGTCAAATGATGGATGAGAAAGAACTATTGATAAACAATTTTTAAAACGATGCGACAAAATCAATGCAATACAACTTATAATGGTCGCTATAGCTAAAGTTACTTACAGAAAATAAAAAAAAAACATTTTAAAATTCCAAATTCAAGACTCCTCGCCAGTCGTATTTCACATGGAGCGGCGCCCAAAACACCTTCGGAACGTGGTCTCAATTATTAAACAATGCAATCGTCTGCCTCGGCCGGCTCGCGGCTCTAGCTTTAATACTTGAATACTCGTACCTAGTATTTGGGTCAGGGTACGTAAACATACGAAATATCGTGTGTACCAACGAAATAATTTAGTGATACGAGTATCTCAACATGAATTTCAAATCAGGGAGTAGGCTGAAAATATGCTGAAATTTTATGTGTGTGTGTGTAGGATTATATTGTTATGGTTGTTATTTAATCGCTCCTTTCCTTATAATTATGGAGTAACAAACACATTTTATTTTATTGTTTTATTTATTACGTTCACATTATAGATACGATGGCTTCTTCTTCTTCGTACCATTAACCATAGTCTAAAAATTACACAGACAAGCTTACACTTTTTTTTAAACGTTCGTTCCGAAATCAAACAATTTTTTTTTCTTATTTAAGTTAAACGGAGAACACCATATTTGATAGAGCACTGTATTTCTAAAAATGCTTTGTATTAAAACTTCCGAGGTACATAAACTCGGTAAAATTCGTTTCCACGAGGCAATCCCCGAGTAAGGCACGTCCCAAAGTAAGTTGTCATACAATTTACGTCCTTATCTCCGTCTGATTGCATCTACCTTTACAAGATGACGTAACGTGATCTATTTGCATACCTACTCGATCAAAAACCCATCTGGCCGTATAGATTTTTACCCAAATTTGTAGAAAGTTTTGATCCATTTACTGGTTTTGTATAATAGTAATTTTTAAAATTTCAAATCTTTCGTGAATCCATAAAGTGTTACTTACATAAAGTATTTTTTTTAGAACGATATTTACCATTTTAATGATTCACAAACATGATTCATATAATGCCGATAAGCTATATTTTTTTTATAATATGTATACCTATTGAAATTTGATAACAGTAAAGCTGCACTGGTACCTAAGAGCATACTTAACCCAAAACTAGTTATTTTACTAAGCTTTTTTTTGAACCTATAATTATCCCTTCCACTAAAGCTCAAAGTAAAGACATAACCAAAATATAACAAAACACCAATCTACCTAGTTCTGACAACCCTATATCCAGGTGGTACGTTTAAGGGTTGGCCCTAATTGGAGGGCACTTAGTTCGCGAGCTCTCTCCGCCTGAAGAACTTTGCCGGGTATGTTCTGAACGTTCTTAGGGCTTTTATACTGATAGCAAGTACTTCAGGTCTTTTAGGATGTATTTTTGGAAGATAATTTATATTGGATGCTCAGAAATATTATAACAGAATGTGAATGTTTATAAAAAGTTCTATGTTTCTGAACTTTTACAAAAAGTTTTAATAATGGCTCAACGGTGAAGACAAACATCGTACGGAAGGAAACATACCAGCTTACATAAGACCAGTAAAGCTAACATGCACTAGGTTGGCGTGGAAGACGCTTCTTGCATTGAGGGGAGGTCCGTGCCCAACAGTGGGAGATTATATTGATGTCTTATATTTACGCGAATACTACACATTGAAATAAAACTATTTTTTCGTGTTTATTTTATGTTTTTACAGCAACCATGGTCACCTCAGTCCTCCCGTGACCATGGTTGCTGTAAAGCAGTCGTAACGTCGGGAACGAACATAAATGCGATAAAATCCGAAAAAGTACTTTTACTTCAGTGGGAGATTAATACGGGATATATCTTTTTTTTGTTCAATCCATAGCAGTGGAATAAACTTATAAGGGTTCTTAAGACATAACACAGAACTATAGCTCCAAAATTACGCAGATAAACAATCTTATATCTTCGACATATCAAACAAAGCAACACGAGTGGAACATCTCCACACTCCAACGTAACAAATAGCAAACAATGTATCTCGGGACCGCACAAAAGATAACAAATTGTGCTTTTAACGCACTCTTTCGCCGCCATTATAGTGTGGTTCATGTACTTTTGTTTCCTGGTTGCCGCCGGTGCCTCGGTTGTACAGTCTGACGTGTAAAAATAATCATTAATACGCAAATAATTAAAAAACTATTAAGTACCGTAATTGCGAAGTGAGTAGGTATCTCGTACTTCGCGACCTTTTATTAGAGGTCATGATGACGTCACTGATTACGCAAGTAATAATGAAGTCTAGCGAGAACTTACTATATAAATATTATTTTAGAAGAGTTGGTTCTATTTATTATTAATAGATCGTGTGCTATGAAGTTTGTCAGTTTTCTTATTGTGTAAATATTGTAGACGACTGTACCACCACTCATCAGGAAACGATGCGTGAATAATACGAAGAGATAAGGAGGGTGAATATAAGATATTACTGCTACTTTCTAGATAGAGCAAGTTGTACTCGTAACATTGACGTTGTGAACGATTATAACGCCCTTAATTTTACATACAGTTATATTAATGTAGGCAGGTAGGCAGATCATTTAAAGACTAAGATAAAAGATAAATAGATATGACACTCATCGTACAAATGGCGAAATGTGGGTGCACTACAGTGCACCATTGCGTACTAATTCGGGAATCAAAGGCTTGATAGCGATGGTGCGACACATTCCGAAATTTTTGTGCGTGCGGTGATTTTCAACTAACAAGGTAGAAAGCTCGGTCGCGACTAATCTATACTAATATTATAAATGTGAAAGTTTGGATGGATGGATAGATGGATGGATGGATGGATGTTTGTTACTCTTTCACGCCCGAACGGCTGAACGGATCTGGATGAAATTGGCACAGACATAGATTATAGGCTGGAATAGCACATAGGCTACGGCATATAGGCACATAGGCTTTTTATCCCGGTAAAATGTATGGTTCCCGTGGGATGTTTTTATTTTTCATACATTTTATCGCGGGTAACACCGCCGGGCGCAGCTAGTATAACATATTTTAATCAACTTCCCAACCAGATTCCTCGAAGTTTCCGAGACTTAGAGGCTGCCAGCAATCTTAGGGTACATAGGTCGATCGTTATGCAAATCCAACCCTTAAGTTCATGCACTCCGACCGATTTAATCGCTCGGATACTCACAAAGTTTCCACGAGAAACTCCCCAAAACCGAAGGGTGAATAAATTTTGAAAAAACCTTTTAATGTACGATGGTAAAAAGTAGGTATTGGATACTATAAGACGTAGCTATGTCAATTTCTCTAGAACGTTTAAAAAACTCACCTAGTTCTAATAACTATACCACTTAGCTCGCGGGCCGGGCCGAAAAGCGCCCGGATAGGAAAAAAAAAACTATACCATAATATAAGGTGTAACAAAAATCATGTAAAATATTTTAACAGGGTGACAAACATATAAGTATCACGTATATACGTATAAAATAATTGTGTAAATGATGTTTTGATTGTTTTATGATGGCGAACCAGTTGCAACGTGCTCTTAGCGTGTGATTTTTTAATAATTTGTTTTTTTTTTTTTTTTATTACATTATAGGCAAGTATTTGATCTCGATCTCACCTGATGGTAAGTGATGATGAGATCTACGATGGAGCATACTTGCCTAGGTAGGAAGGCGGCAGTAGATAGAGACGCTACATTCACTAGGTACATGCCTAGGCATGCATGCGCAGCTGATCTGACCCGCCATCCATGAATGGCAACACCGAACATCATGCCGGAACACGGCTAGGCCGCTTGGCGACATGGCTTTGTTCAGTGGGTGGTGACTAGCCACGGCCGAAGCTTACCACCAGTAAAATTTGAAATCATCTTTGGGAATGTTATCTTTACAACATAGTGATTCACCTGTTAAAATATTTCACACTTTTAAAGTTACACCTTATATAAGATGTAACAATAATAGCGTAAAATATATTAAGAGGCCCACCGGTAGACTATAACAGTGACAATCCCGAAAAAAATATCTCACATTATTTGAAATTAAAAATATAAGTTTACGTACTAAATGCGCGACGAACGGTACTGGTTCGTTTTCTCAGAGAGAAATCAAACACTATTTACATTTATTTTTTATACATAAACGTGATCGTTATGCCCCATTTATTAACCCTTTAAAATATTTTACACTGTTTTTGTTACCACCTGTATAACATAAAGATATGATAACTTGACAATTGGTACGGAATGAAGATCGGTGGGCCGCCTGAGGTCTGTATACTATGTAGTGTACTGATTGACTTGTTTGTATGGGTGTAGAATCAATCTACCTTTTTTAACATGATTTATAGAACATCGGTACCACGTACTTTGTAATTTCAAGACGTTTTATCTATTTTTATTCTAATAGATAGCACCCTAACCTAAAATGTACCGTATTTATTTTCTAATCCAACTGAGTGGTCTCCACATTTGAGGATTTTTTTAATAAGTTCATAAAGTTTTCCGAAGGGTTGCAACCCTGATTTATTATTAAGCATAGCTAAAAGCGTCGGCGAAACGCTTTGGATTCGATCAAAACAACTTTGAAATTTTCAGCTTTATGGATTTCTGGATTCTTCAAATTGCTTTGAAGTTGTTTTTGTAAATAATTTTCTTTGTTAGTCTGTATTTGTTCGTATTTTTATTAAAGGACTCTTTAAAAGCGGTAGGTAGCTTTAATTAAGTTTCTATTGCGGTAAGTAGCTATAGCTACATTATACATTCAGATCATGTATTTTACATAATCTCAGCAAGAATACTATAGTCGTAGTGTTAAGCCAATATCTGCACGTCAAGTTCAAACTAACCGTATGCTTTATAGTCTACCGTATATAGACATTTTGTATGGAGAATTGAAAACCCCTCTAGCGGACGGTATTTAAAACTTTCAATTCTCCATACAAAATGCCAAAATACGGTAGACTATAAAGTATACAGTTAGCTTACAAACAATCTCGCACTTGACGTATGGTGGTCACCCCATATGAAAACGTCATTAAAAAATAAATAATTATTATTTCACCACACAAACACACCAAGTGTACGGCACCAAACTAAGCAACGATTGTACCACAAGTACCGTACAGCAGCGTACCTAGTACATAATTATTTATATAGATATTAAATCTACAATATCACTTTCAAAAAAGTCGTCTGCTAGATACACAGCAGTAAGCAAACATTGATTTAATACTCGTATCAGTCTGGTGTCAGATTGCATGGGGCATTTATCTGAAGCATCGGCCCCCGCGGTCCCTACACGACAATACACTTTACACTCTCCCCTCGGTACAGGGATTGACATGTGCACTCGTTTATATGAGCACTTGGTACTTTGACTAAATACCATAGTAAGTATAGCAAAAGAATGACGGCGGAAGCTAGCAAGTATGATGTTAATCTTGGACACAATTTTTGTTTTTTTTTTGTTTTTCATATTTCAATCTGTTAAGTATATATGTGATTAGTGTGTTACTGTTATTGATAGAATCAGTAATAATTGAAAATGAGGAATGAATATAATTCAAAGAATCTAGGCGTAAGAATCGGGATTTGAACCAGTACACTTGGTTCCATACCCAGCGTTCAATCAACTTAGCTATCTCTGCTGCTTTGAGTCCACAAAACTGCCTTTTCTATTGAACCACCGCCAGACGCAACGCAAGAAGGGTATAATAGCAGTTTCATCTGTAGTCCGTTTGTATGTTATAATCTATCGTAACTCTCAAACGGATGGCCTCATGGGAATAGACTTTCGATATTGGGCACCCGTGGCTCCTAACATTGTCCTTAACCACGTGTGCTGGAATTCGGTTCAGTGATTCCTAAATTGGCCAGTATTACAGCTCGGCTCGAAACTCGTGTCTTTCCAGACATTAACTACTTAAAGAGAAAACGGTTTAAAGTTAATCCAATGGTGTTCAACCTTTTAACTATGCAAATGGATTTGGTATCGGGATTTTTTATTGATTTCTTATATAATTACGCGACTGCTACACACTGAAATAAAACTTTTTTTATAGATTTCATCGCGTTTATTTTATGTTTTTACGTTCGCGACGTTTCTGCTGCTTTACAGCAAGTGGAAAAATGCTCGCGGCAGAAAAAAAATACGTGATAAAATCTGTAAAATAAGTTTTATTTTAGTCGGGAATTTTAGTTTAGATTGAGATGGATCTTTGGGTACCAATGAAAAAATTTAGGCAAATTTACGTATCATTGCACTGGCAGGTTAGGTTTGAGTATGATGGTACCTATATCTGGTAGGTACTGACATAGAACATACACATACCGCTTCAAATGAACAACCTATGTAGATTTATTATGTACCTATACATATAATCTCAAAGCGCGACGAATCTCGGCATAGAGTTTACGAGCTACCGCACTCGCAGGATGTCCCCCCCTTCACGACATGTCGAGACAAAGGCGGGACGTACCAGCTCGCACCCTCGGTCCTGCCCGCCGTGTGTGCACTTCCGCGGAACACCCGTTTGTACCAGAGGCTGACAAATGAAAGTGTGACGGATGAAAGAATCGCGGAAGCAAATGGCGGAGCGGAATCGTCGTTCAAGGTTGTTTGTAGTCAAAAATGTTGATTAGCTTTTTCATATACGTATGTGTAAAGTCCATCGGTAGTATTTAATAGTAATATTACTATCGTTGTATTACGATTGAATAATAATGGTAACATCACTGTTCTAAGTGCTTGTTAATACATAACCATAATTTTATCTGCCGACTAAGTATGTAGCTACCACACAATGATGAGTCAGAGTACCTACTCTGACTAATAATCAGATAGTACCGACATGCTAGCTACTAAGCTTTATTTACTATTAGCCTTTAGTAACTTAGTTATGTATATATATCAGTATATCAATATGATATCAATACCGTTAAAATAGATTCCTTTTTAAAGAATAAAAGGAATCTCAAACCTCAAAAATATTTATCCATTAGCATCTTTCATAGAATAATTCGCGTTGAAAATTCCGCACGATTCCAACAAATATCATGCATTTCAGAACAGTTTTCATTCAGCGTATGTGCTAATCCCTTAATCCCGACTTGATGAAGCATTGTCTTCAAGACTACTTGCAGACGCACCGTGAGTATATGAGTTGAGTTCAGAGATAAATGCAGTTTAATAAGCCCTCTGAGAGCCATTTGCACTCCGCAATCAGGCTGCAGAATTCAATGACAGGATATTGTATGGGGTTTATATTCGCTTGTAAAGGAAATCTTATAAAGATCTACCAGTCTATACCTGTAAAATCCCAGCTATACTTGTATAGTTAAATTATAGGGCTATGCTGTATTTTGTTAAACAAAGTTACGGTAGAAACAGGTAAGAGTTTTCTGCCATAATTTCGAAGTGATTATTTATTTATAGTAAAAAATAAATTATAATTAAATGAAATTCATATTATTATAACAAGTTTTGCATTTAATTATATTAATTACTGGGTCTCAAGTCGGTGGTAGCACTTAGCCATATTCCCATTAAAATAAGGATGTTTTTAACCGACTTCAAAAATTAGGAGGTTCTCAATTCGGTTGCAAATTTTTATTTTATTTTTTATTTTTGAATGGCCTCATGTATCATCCTTGGTCAGAATGGGTGTCGAGGATCTGTGGAATATCAAATCTGATATACCTAATGGTGGATGCGGTCCCGTACATATTCACAGATTGTAGACTTCGTAGACGTATAAACATAAAATAAACGCGATAAAATCCATAAACATTGTTGCAAATATATATTAAAAACATGCGTACATTATTTGCTTTCACGTATCGTATGATGTTAACAATTGCCGATGAAAACTTTAGTAAGTGAATTTATTACGAAGCAATGTTTCTTACTATAGTGGCGTTTTTCGAACTCTGGTTTTCACCCCCGGATTCCTTCCACAACATAAAACCTGTAACGATAAATGATAATTATTATATTGTTCAAGTATTTCAATGTAGCTGAATAATGTATAGGCATTTTTATCATCTGGTATAAGACATAAGCGACCAGAGAATCCCTTACAAATTGCTGTTCATCGCTATGTTGATAACATTTATTTTTTCGGATTCAGCATAGGCACAAAAGTGTATACCTACCTACTGATTTGAGTGCTACGCTATTGTGGACTGATAATTGTAGGTAACAGAATGTAACCCTCAGATCTGCAACAAGACATGAGACTTATATCTTATACATGAAACATTATACTAATTATAACGTAGGAATCTTTTTGTTCGCTACCGCATGGGCCCATTTTTTAACTTTTTTTTTGTAAACTACGTACTTAGTATTGAGTTTTTCTATTCTAATTTTCATTTCTATTTATCTATAGGTAGTTTTCGTTGTACATATTATGTAAAAAATGAACTTAATCGAAATTAAAAATAAAATAATATAAATTATTTTGTATTACCTGAACATTCTTATTATCTCTATCGCGTGCTCTCGGGTCTCGGTCTGTCTTCACCGAGCCGTCCCCACGCTTCAGCGAGCAGGCTGGCGGGGGCGGGGCGAGGGCGGGGGGGAATATTTTAGGGGCGCGGCGAATTTGGACACTTTAATGCGAGTTTTGATGTTTTATGTTAATATCGAGTTGGCAACTTTGCCGAATAGTCATTGAATCTACGCGATCACAGTTCGGGACCGCGATAGCAAATTAATTTTCGATATTAATGCCAGCGGAGCGGTTCAATCGGTGTTCTTTGCATTAAATTGCTGAAGTTTAAAAAATGTCGAGGTCAGACCAGCGATCGTTATTTTTGGCAACTGCATTAAACTTGCTGATAAGAAGTAAGGTATGGAAAATGATATTGACCAATTCTTTAATAAATATAAAATCGACAGATACATTCAATAGAGATGTTATTTAATGTATATATCGATTTTATATTTACAGTTATATAGTTTGAGCTTAAGTATAAAACAAGCATATACGTAGATATATAAAATACATACGCAGAGAAAAACTTTGCGAAATGCCCAAAAATAAAAGAAACACAAACAAAAGGTGGTTATTTATAGAAACGGGACCCTCATAACCCTCTCGAGCACACATCAAAAGGGCTGGCGCTGAAAATACAAATAAAAATAAACATTCTGTATGATGCGATACAACAATAATACAACTTTTATATGTTAATAAATTCTTATGGACACACTTAAAATATGAGTAGGTACTACTATAACTATCGTATAAAATACTTTGCCAAAACACTTTATCAACACAGTCCGGAAGTTGGCGATATACGGCCTATATTTAAAAAAAGTTAAAAAAAAAAACAAAACAAAAATCACCAATAAATAGATTTACTATTGGTCCACGACTTAAAGTCTTGTACGCGGTTAGATCAACATATATCCCAAGAAACTAAGAGTTATAAGAAGCCTGTCTTATTTCTGCCTTTTTTATAGCTTTGCCTCTCCCTGTTGAGTGGTTGATCCGACCGTGTATTATCGGCGGTATAATTTTACACATCAAGCACTTCGTTGAGGGTTGACAAGAAACGCATAAAAATTTATTTACGCTCATTTGAATTTCATTTCTTTACAGACAGGGCTCATGCATATTAAACTGTACGACATGGTGCTTTATGTGTGATGTTGTGGTAGAGGTATCGTGTACGCCAGTCACCAGTAGGAACTTCTTTTTTTTCCCTAATGGCCTTAATCTAATGTAATCGTAACGACATCCAGAAAACATGCTGTCACTGTCAATGTTTTTTTCTCCTCTCAAGGTCTTTTACTGTCAAACTTATTTATAAAAACTGTGGTGTGAGAGGGATGCACGGCGCTTACGTTCTGAAACGGTACGTAAAAAGGCTTGCGGGTGACGTTCTGACGTGTCTTTAGGCTCTTGTATTTAAATGTTAAATTAACGTTAACTAGGACGATTTAAGTTTTATATAAAATGGAACTAATTCTACAGCTGGATTGAAAAATAAAATTGCTTTGGTTACATACAACGCATTACAATCAATTGGTCTGCGGGATTCTTACTTTTATAGAGTTCCTTAATGTTATTCACGAGGTAACATTCCTCCTATTCGATATTCAAAATTAAACGACATTGTGTGCGACACATCGTAACCTGTATTTGGTGGAACGGTTTCAAATTTTGCTTCCATCTCAAATTGAATTCTGCATATCCCCGTCGGCGCCACATCGTCGCGTTCCGCTGCAGTCCCGTACCCACCGAGATCCCGGGAATTTATTAGTGCGGGATCCCGGACTAAAAGCGCGCCACTCAAACATGGAGATGAATGCATTCTCCGGTTTAATAAGACATGAGACGAACATTGTAGGGAAAGAACGTTGAATTTGCTTTTTGTTTATGTCGGGTGTTACACACTCAGTCAGGCGTCAGTCAATCATTTTGCACTATCAGACTGACATAAATATTAAAAAATCCATCAGTCTGGAGTTTCAGTCCAGTGGTTTAAACGGTCAGTCTGACACCAGTTTGACCAGAATGACGCCAGACTGAGCGTATAACACCCGACTATAGAATAGATTATATACTTTACTGAACATTTATGAAGTGATATTAACAACTTTATTTAAGACGAATAGAGGAACAGAAATATATATCAGAGTTTTTCAAAATAATATTTTTTATGTATTATTTATGCTGACATCCATATTCTTTAGGTTTTTTGTCTCTTCTATGTCAGCATTCCCCGGCCCCTTGGAGACGTTTTATATAATCCATTAAGTTGTCAGCGAAGATTGATATAACGAGATCAGGATCAGCTTACTTGGGTGCATTCTAACGAGCCTTCTGATCTTCAACAAACGGAACATCAAGTGAAGGAAAAGCGATTTGTCTTTTATAGTTACCTACATGTTTGACGTATTATGTATGTATGTACCTATAGAGACCTATAGGTATTTACAGCAATAATTCTTAGAACTTAATTTAGATACAGTATGGACACCTTTAATGCGAAGCGGTCGGTAGCTTTAAAATAATTTAATGGCAACACCCGCCTAGTCTCTCGAAGTGTTGGGTAAAGGTTCACTGAAATGTACGAAAAATATATGAAAAGAGAAGTACATCATTGTATCAACAGAATAGTTAAGTGTTGGTATAGCGCCTGTTCTATTCCATCTTCCATGAAAACAATTAACACAACCTCTGAACAAACAAAAGAGTATTCTATGCTGTTCGAATAGTCTATGAAATACTTTATTATTGACGGTTTACACCTTTGGTCCAGCGGATTAGTGGCGTAGCAAAGGTATAAGCTGCCTGTGGATCTCCAGCTGTATTTTTCACTCAATTACCATAGTTAGTCTGCAACCATCAAGCACCCAGTGTGGCAGTGATGGCTCTACACAGACACAAAAAATAGCGCTCTCACTCGAATGCATACAATCAACAAGCAGGGAAATGCGAACTTTTGAAAAATTTCCGCCATATCCTGCCTTTGTGACGACAAAGATTATAATGTAGAGGTGCCATGATTGGGTATGACAACATATGAAGTCGATAAGGGTAAACCTACTTAATCTTAGCTCGTTGGGGTTAGCCATTATTATTGTTATTTAGCAAGCTCTACATTAAGTAATTTGTACGTCTGCTCTAGTTAATTACCTTTGCTTATTGGAGGTGGTAAAGTTAGTCGTGAGACATGTTAATTTAATGCGTCCTAACTTTTGTTTTCATGTAACTTCATTCACATTTTAAACCGTTGGCACAGTTTTTTTAATCATTTGTACAGAGTTGCGCAAAAAGTGTTTTAGGCACCATTTATTTGTAGAGGGATATATTGCATCTGTCATTTGTATATTCTATGTTGATTGTCATTTTTCTGCTCCACGGGAGGGTAGTGTGACAATACACTTCGGCGAAGCTGGCAGGAAACGTGTTTGTGATGTTTTCATTTTTCACTCACTTTTCACGAATTTTCACATGCAAAAAGATTGTAAAAAAGACCGCTCACAAACAGAGTTTGTATGCCAGATATTTTCTAGAAGTAGGTAGGATACGTCATAAATTGCGATTCACATTTTCGATTGCAAATCATTAACTACTATTTTTTGTAATTATATGATACAGATGATAAAAAAATTAAGCGAGTTTATAGGCAAACCAAACTTGACAATTACCATTTAGATATTAATAAAAAATAAAACAAATTTTGACAAATAAAACAAATCAATTAATTTTATTTCAATGTGCAGTATTCGCGTAAATATAAGAAATAATTATAACGTAAATATATAGAAATAATAAACTACGCGCGAGAAGGAATTCCCTGAAAAATATTTTCTCACGATTTTTCGACGCAAACCAATCCACCTAGTATGTACTAAAACATTGAAATACCAACTTAAGGACAAGGTATCATAAAAAAGAAGAATTCACCATAAACGTTTCTTCACAATGTATTCGTATCCTCCCCTGTAGTCTAAGGCCTCGCCCCCACCGGCGCAAGGTCCCGCCTGGTATCGCTGATCGCCGGGGTTATTGCATCATTACTGAACCCCAGTCGAGACTAATTGTTTCCGAGCGAGACGTATCAACTTACGAGCAATTTGTACCCGCGGCGCCCTTTAAAGGCATTTTAAAATGGGTCCATTCTGTACTGTAAGGACGTTTAAAAATATGGATTACATGATTGCAATGTTTTAGCTTTGAAATAAAACTAGTTTTAAGGATTTTATCGCGTTCATTTTCAGTCCTCCCGTGATCATTGTTGCTCTAAAGCAGCCGAAACGTCGGGATCGTAAAAACATAAAATAAACGCGATAAAATCCTTAAAAATTGTTTTAGCTTTTAATCTTGAAAATATATGCTTTGTTAATTTTAACTAATATTTCTTGTATAAAGATTTTCTGCGTGAATCTATTTTCGTATACTAGGAGTCTTAACATTATGCTTGCCTTACTGTACGTCAAGTGCGAGATTATTCGTAAGCTAACCGTATACTTTATAGTCTACCGTATTTAAACATTTTCTATGGAGATTTGAAAGTTTTGAATACCGTCCGCTAGAGGCGCTTTTAAATTCTTCATACAATATGTCTAAATACGATAGACTATAAAGTATACAGTTAGATCGCACTTTACGTGCTGCTTTTTTTTTAAGGAATACATTCTGTAACTTATACGGTACCAACTAGATAATACTAAACCATCAAAAGTGTAATTCGTTTTTTAGTCATTCTAGATTTCTATGTTTTTAAGTTCTAGAGCCGCAATTCCCATTACTTAACTGTTAAACAGCTCGGTTTATTGCGCTGTTGTTTCCTTCTCGTCTCATCCTATTGAGTTAACTTTATGTGTAGTTAACGGTCGTTTAAGTTCTTTTTTATATACCGCCGTGCGATAAGACTTCACAATGGGTTGTTCTTTAATAGTTTTAAAGTCAAAATCTTATTCTATATATATAACTATTCTTATTCTTATTAAAATTATCTCTATAGGTATATATTATAAGGTCTTGTTAGTTACGCCATTTATAACTCAAGAACGGGAGGGCCTATTTTTGAGATCTGTGATTTTTAATGGCTCCGCTCGAATAGCAGAATAAGAATTTAAATATGGAAAAATAATTTTCTCATACATTTGATTTTGAGGCGGTACGATGTTCGCCGGGACAGCAAGTAGACATATGTAATATAAAAGTAGTAACTAATTGTTATTGACCTACACCTGAATAATGTTTTCACAGTGTGCTGATAAACACTATCTACAACTTATTTAAGGGATGGCCCATAAAAATTCTATCAAATGCGTTGTGTAAAAGTTATTTATTTCGCCTATTCCTTAGTTTTTTTGTTTTCCATGTATATAACTATTGTACATAATTTATAGTAAAGAAAATAATAATGTGTTAACAAAATTAAATAGCTAGAGATAGCTTATATCTAACTATCATTGAATTGGTCCTTATGACAATGCCTTAGACTTTTTTTTAGCTCTTGTTCTGTAAAGTTGTGTACTGATTTTGTATATTCAGTACAAAATTCCGTACAATGTTAAATTTAGAAAAATCCTCAAAATTGTTATCGTCCTCATATAATTTTTATTCGCATTTCAGCGAAGGCAAACTTCCACAAGTAAAAGACCAACAATAGCTTTATGTGTGAACTCTGGGATCATAAAAGTTCGAATTATACTTGATATTACCGGTTCATACCGGTTTATATCGGTTTATTGTCGCATACTTTCTTTCAATAAAAATGTCTGCATGAGCTTCCGTTTGATAGTAGTCTGCTGTCTGGGTTTTATTCTCAGTTGACACAGCAAAATAAATACGTAGTACAAGTACTTAGCTTTAACATAACGCCTCATGACGCAGTTCCCAATAAATCAATACATCCATCTTGAAATGTGACTACGTATTGATTTCTTATATTTACGCGAATACTACACATTGAAATACGGACATTGTATATATTATGTATTTTACGAAACGTCGGGAACGAATACTACACATTGAAATACGGACATTGTATATATTATGTATTTTACGAAACGTCGGGAACGAATACTACACATTGAAATACGGACATTGTATATATTATGTATTTTACGAAACGTCGGGAACGAATACTACACATTGAAATACGGACATTGTATATATTATGTATTTTACGAAACGTCGGGAACGAATACTACACATTGAAATACGGACATTGTATATATTATGTATTTTACGAAACGTCGGGAACGTCAAAAACATAATATAAACTTGATAAAATCCGTGAAATTAGTTTTATTTCAATATGTATATATTTCAAAATTTGTATCTGTATAGTAATAAATTATTATTATTACAATACAAAGCTTGAAGCCATATTGAAGATTTCATTTTGCGTATACGCAATTCTAGATGCTTCTACATCATCAAAATTCAAACAATATTATCGTGTAGGCATCTTCGAAGATATTTTAAAAACAATACAAACATACAGGATTCGTAAATATTTACGTTTGCGTAAATCCCAAGTTGGCATTACAATATACACAGATTGGGTGGCCGCATCCATCATGGGGACTTAATTGAGTAATGGCCGAGTGACGGCCGGTACTGATTGATCGGCACGACGCTAAATATGATGCATCGGCACGGCAACTCTGACTACTGACTCGTGGAGAGATTTGAGTCAGGCATGTTTGGAAGGTTAACAGATTGATTTAAATAACCTTCAATTATGTAGATCCAGGCTATTTAATTAATTAGCTTTGTTCCATCTCCTAAAAAGGATAGTATTCATTGGCCTCCCTTCGGAGAATCGCACATGAAATCCAGAAATCCCAGATCCTGCGATCCTCATTACCGAGGCAAGCATTCTACCAACTTGGCTATCACTGCTTCTGTACTGCTTATTGGTTAGTAAATACAATATTCCTATTATAATTCCACCTATATGGTTTGTTATGCCTATACATCTTTCATCGCGATAACATTCGTACGAATTGACACAAGTCATAAAGTACTAACAAAACATGGCTGCCAAGAACAGTCGGCTAATGCGAAGCACCGCATCCGACACGGAAAACATTAAAACAAACTTATTCGTCACATCCACCCATTGTGAAACTTTGGTCGTTATCCACTTGTTCAGAGAGACTGGATGCAGAGGAGTAGACTAGATACTTTTTGTCAAAGGGCGCCATTTTGCGAATATTAAGTATCAAAAATAGATAAAAGTATGCTAAGATGGTTTGGCCATGTTGAGAGGATGGATGAAAGACGACTGACAAAATAAATATACCAAGCAAACGTGAGTGGTAGTGTCGGAAGGGGGCGCCCGAGGAAAACCTTTCACGACCAGATAAATGGTCTGTTCCAGAAAAGGCCGTAGTACATTCAACCGACGAAAGTGTATGAAAAGATGTGGATGAAGCAAAAATGGTATGCCAGGATCGTAGCATACGGCAATCAGTGGTCTCTGCCTACCCCCATGGGATACGGGCGTGAGTATATGTATGTATGTATCATTTCGCAAACAAATAATTACCTACGAGAGTGAGTGGGTGACCTTTAGTAAAATATTAGTGGGTGATGGGGCACTTGTGCACTGTCACTGTAGTCACTTGGTAAGTGGGGGTGATGACATTGTGACCAAAAAAAGTTGATTTGATAAACGTAGCCAAGTATGACTTTCTCAAAACCTTACTCATAAAATCTACTAACATAATTTCATTATAAGCCATCTATTTATTAACACTGACCATATGCTTAGCAGGTATACGTCATTTTCGGCATCAGTCTACAATCATTATCAAATGGTAGGAGGTTCGTGATTCTTAATGCTATACCATAAACCATACTGCCATGTATGAATCGTGTTTTGTTTGACACCTTTAATATTACTGATAGTGTAAAAGTCCCACTTGCCGTATCCAGTCTGTTCGGTCACACTCATGCCTGGAGCTGCAAATATTTGATCAAACTCGCCCCTCGCGAAGGTGCGTTGATTGGCCCAATTTGTTGAAAGCACGTCAGCCCGTTGGCCGGCGCTGCGCGGGAGATATTGTTGTGATTATAATAAGATAGATAAGGAAAAAAATCCTTTAGTTAAACGTTTTGAATTTAAGTGGAGAATGCGAAGCTTAAGGCTATCTGTGTGGTATATGCGACTAATAATAAATTTTTCATCAAATTAATTTTAAAAAATGAGCTAGAATTTGAAAAATCTTAGACTTTACACGAATACGGCTAACATAAGTTACCCGTAGTATATTTACGTAATAAAACGGGGTATTACAAGTTTCTCGTTCGCGTTATCTTGTTTTAATCTCTTCAGTGACTGTCAAGAATGTTTCAACTCGTGACTGTAAGTAGCAAAGGCGCTCCGACCGTATCTAAGGGTTCGCACACTGTGATAGGAGATGCGATTTTCAAAATTAAACTAAATCTTGTTAATAACCTGCGATCAAACATATAAAGGACTTTTTTAATGTCTATCGAATCAGGGATTTTTGAGGCCTCTGAATATCGCCTTATCAATATCATCATTAGTCCAGGGTCCTTAGTATGATACCTATAGTATGATCTGAAGTTTCTATGTATTTACCTGTAAAGGGGCACGTTTTTCACTGGGGGTGCATCTGAGATATTTATGGAAATATACTTCTATTACTATTTTTTTTTATTTTTTTTTTATTACATTATAGGCAAGTATTTGATCTCGATCTCACCTGATGGTAAGTGACGATGAGATCTACGATGGAGCATACTTGCCTAGGTAGGAAGGCGGCAGTAGATCGAGACGCTACATTCACTAGGCACATGCAGCGCAGCTGATCTGACCCGCCATCCATGAATGGCAACACCGAACATCATGCCGGAACACGGCTAGGCCGCTTGGCGACATGGCTTTGTTCAGTGGGTGGTGACTAGCCACGGCCGAAGCCTACCACCAGTAAAAAGTATTTGTTGCCGTTAACACTCGTACCAACCTTGCAAAATGCACTAATCAATTTTACTAGAAGTTTTCGGTGACACGGTGAATCAGAAAGTTTTTTTTTTCTTTGGATTATTTAAAAACAAATACTTAGATAGAACTTTTTAATACAGTAAAAAAAGACAACAAGGAATGCAGCTTGGGCGGTCTTAAAATATGTATAAAAAAGGATGATTACCCGCTTCCGCTCGTCTCCTTGTAAACTGCACCTTAGTGGTTGCAGAAAGGAGAATCTCAGCAAAGTAAATATTTGGCGAAGTAATTAGCGAGTTGCAAGAGCCGGGCCGAAAGTGGCTAGGCGGCTCTCTTGCCCTCAGAGGCACATGCCGGGCGAGGACTTACCACTGCTCAGGAATTCGGTACTGGGATGTTTATTAATAAACTTTGATGCAACAGATGTTTGGTTGTTGTTTTGTGGGTTTTAGGCAATCGTCTATTAGGATGTCATACAGTATTTTATTGCAGAATATTTTTTTTTTCTAAATGGGTTGCCAAGTAAAACATAGAGAGAACATATTATATATGAGAATAGGAGCCAATGTCAAAAATCTTTTAAGTGTTAGGTACTTATCAAAATGCTAACATTGCTAGCAGGTTATGAAGATGAACACTCCAACTTTACGATCCTAAACTAAGCAATGCTTGTATTATAGGTACCGTACAGTGGACTGGGGACGATCCAACTAGATATATAGTTATACTAGATGCGCCCGGCGGTGTTACCCGCGATAAAAAGTATGAAAAATTAAAACATCTATCCCACGGGAACCATACATTTTACCGGGATAAAAAGTAGCCTATGTGTTATTCCAGACTATAATCTATCTCTGTGCCAAATTTCATCAAGATCCGTTCAGCCGTTCGGGCGTGAAAGAGGAACAAACATCCATCCATCCATCCATCCATCCAAACTTTCACATTTATAATATTAGTATAGATTATAGATATCCAAACGTCCATGACACATACATTCGTGCGAGATCTTCGGTACAGTAGTACGTTACAATCAGATCAGATAAACTCCAATCGGAGTCAAAATATATATATATATATATTTTATTTATTTATAAATTTATCGCCAATTACAGAGTGTTTTTACTCTTTTATGTGCTGAATTTACACACTGTATTGGGGCGCATTTCAAACATACTAACAACAACAAAACTATGCTGAAAATTGCTTACAAAAGCCTCCAACAGCGAAACGAGGCCACAGGCTGAATTCCTAAAAGTTACATCGCTCACAAAGGAAAAACGCTAACTGCGTGTAAGCCAGGGTACTGATATTTCACAATTTGTCAAAGCCGTGGCATAAGCACGCTTCATTATCTGGCTCCAGTTTTATTCAAAGCATTGTCTGCCAACTGATTAAATTTTTTACGGAGCTTAGGCTTTATAAGGCATTAAAGATTTTAATTAGGTATTAATGGGGCGGATTATTTACTTGAAATAGCTAGTGCACCTATAATATTGTATATATATCTCTACCAATCTAAAATATTTGAAAGCTTTCCATAATAATCTTTAGGTATTTAGATTTTTTTGTATAAATGTAAATTTTGTCTAAATATATTACAACATAGTTGTTTTTGTTGGGTATTTTTTTTAATATAAAAATATGATCCAATAATAATCATTATAATGAGTAGATAGATTTGAATGTATTATAAGTATGATGTCGTGAGCCAGCATAGGAGACTATTTTGACCTATATCCCCTTCGCATTAAGGGGGTGTATGCCCAGCTTCATAGAAATAGGCTCGCCCTCTGTTATATTCAAACCATGTGCCATTATCAATGCCAGCAGTTTACCACGAAAGTGTAGAAGTGCAATGCGTTGCATTTCTGCCTACCGTTCGAGATAATTCACGTGAAAATGATAAGTGTTATATAAGCGTAGAATTACACACACACATACACAAGTTTAGGACCAATTAGTATTTAAACTCTCCGTGGTACCTTACACCTGGAATTAGTCAAGCTGTAAGAGTCTTACTTCTGTGGAAATTTGTCTACCAGATCTTATTGTCTTCCGCTTTGCAATGGAGGGAAGTGGATAGTTTTCTTCCAACTCCTCCTATTTTTATTTTTCGATTAATTTCGTGCGGGTTCCAAGACAATTAACTTTATCCCGCGACTCGCCGAGGGTCAAACCTCAGTGTCTTCATTGGACACCATTGTAGATCCTGGCTTACAGGAGTAGCAGTGGTTGGAGTGTGTGGCGGGCCTAGTCCCATAAAAAGCGTAGAATTACTAACAGGATATGCACATAAAACCTTACGTAACTTTATTATAGTAACAAACATAAGTATACAAACATACTTACTCTTGCTATTTTAGCCGTAACTACTCTACATTGTTTTCTTTTAATTCCTACATGTGTCCTTGTATCGAACCGTGAAACGAGCACTCTATTGCTACATAGAGTAAACAGGAAGTATCCAAGGATAGGAAATAATAAAACAAGTCGCCCCGCCCACGACCGAATAATTTCTAAAGGCTTTTATTTCGTATAGCCGAATAATAATAACTACTTAGTATACTTATTAGTTAAGGTATAACGAAAATATTTTAACGTGTATAGGTCATACTATGAATCACGTTTATGAAGAAATTAATTGTGTAAATTGACATATTTTATCTAAGGTCGTCATGGTTAATTTTAATTTATTAACGGCCTGATTAACTCAGTTAATAGTGACTGCCTTTTGCGTCGAGGGTCGCGGGTTCGAATCCTGGTAGGGACAAATTTTGTGTGATGACCGTGAATGTTTATATCCGAGTCCGAGTTCAATATCTATTTAAGTGTTATATACTGGATTCACTTCTCATCCATTATATTGTACTCATAATATAAGCGTTGCTTAGTGTGGGACCGGTCGTTGGTGTGTTCATCTGGCAATATAATTATTATTAATTTATTAGGAACATTAAAAATGAATTTCAAATCTATAAAATAGATACGGCTTACGGCTTTCTTTTTCTGATTATTATATTTACAACCGATTGATCTCTAAAAATAATGTAACCTATTTTATTAAACCTCTAAATGATACCTACATCACTCACTATAAAATGTCCACGAACAAACAAACACAACTTCCAACACATAAGTCTAATCACAAAATTACAACCTTAAATCTAATTATATACCATGCACCCCCATAACATAACATCTTACTCGGGACAATAACAGGTTGCTTATCAGTAGGAAACATCGCAGACACATCCACTGGCCAGTGTGGGGGCACCATGAGATACTGCCTCTAAGATAATGCTCAATCTAATTGAAATAGAGATGCGGTCGGGGGCTGATGTATGTTGGTAGGGAGTAAGCAGTAGGCAGTTTCAAGTTACTGTTGTTTCATAAGATTGTGTGATTTGTAGTAACTTATGTTGAATATTGTATTACTTTAGAAAAAAAAAAAAAAAATATATATATATATAGTCGCCTTTACTTTAACAAAAGATTTCCTTGAAGTATTTTTCAATTAGAAATTACGATCTCCGGTAATAATATTGTTCGTGTGTCACTTAAACTACGTAAAATAAACTGCGATTATATTTACAAGACATTTAAAATTCAATTGCAAAAGACTTACGATACTTTCTAGAGAAACCTACATTACTTGATCTAAGATTTATAATAAATAACCGTAGATTAAAAGTGAGTACTTATATTATAAGTTTTCATTGAAGCGGCAAATGTATTTTGGTTTAATTTACAAGAGATCGCGGGAAATTCACTTATAACGAATGTACTAATTCTATAAAAAGTTTAGGTAATCTTTCCATTTATACATTACAATTTATGTTCAATTGAATTTCTATACCTAACAATTTTGTTACAGTAATCAGATAAAGGCGGTATGAATCAGAATATATTTTAATTCATTCATGTAAAAATTATACTATAACATTACTTATGTTCGTATGATGATACCACCTATTCGGCATGCCATTGGTGGCGCTTCATTTTACCAATGGGAAGTAGTGGAGAGAAATTTAAGATCTTCCCATTCAAAAATGGAATGTTCGGCCGCCTTTATCACTAACGATATAAGGTAAGTCATAATACTCCATCGACCCCGCTTTCGCTTGTCCTTCGCGCCACACCACTACGGTCAGTAATTAGTGGTCGGTGCAAAACTTCCGACTCATTAGATCGGCGTCGTTACCCCACTAATTGCGGTCCCGGTACCCTGGTCCCCCCCTCCTTTTTGTACCCAATTAGTTGTAGTTACCCACTATGTGAAATGCCACGTTGGCGCCGTGTGGTGCTTATCTTTGGAAGGGTCTGTGATTTTGCATGGACATAGGATAGTTTGTTTTACCATTTGAGGTCGGAGTTTAGGTAAATGGATTTGCTGAAAAGGGAATTTTGATTTCGTATCTAGGTTGTCTTTTTAAATATAAAACGCGTTAAAAAGTGTACATTTTACCGGGATTAAAAGTAGCCTATGTGCTATTCCAGACTAAAATCTATCTCTGTGCCAAATTTCGTCTAGATCCGTTCATCCGTTTTGGCGTGATTGAGTAACAAACATCCATCCATCCAAACATTCACATTTATAATATTAGTGGGATGTAGCGGTGCACTGCAATGCATCCACATTTCGCTAATAGCAATTGGTTCAATTGTATTTATTAAATACAATGCGCACTCCTCAAGGCAGGGAAAGGGGGCCTGCCTTGAAGAGTGCGCCCTGTATACTGAGGCCAAAGTCCATCACATTGGCTCAGTGTGGGTTGGCTAACTACACGCGTCTTTGCAAAACGTGAAGAATTCCTCACAGTCTTTTCAAATATTCTGTAATAAACAATTGAAATTCGAGTATCTACCATTAATTCTATTACCTTGTTATTCGTGGTGATGGAATAACATAGTCGACCGGCCTTTGAAAGATACTTAATGTCTATAGGATTTTTCAAATAAACTACGCAATAAATTCGTAATTTCAAAATTAATTCAGTTTAGATTGCCTACCATTATTTTCTCTAAGTTGTCTTCCAATAAAGCAACATTGCTGCTAAGTCGTTAAGACTAAACAGTCAGCGAAACTCCCTGACCCGCTTTGTGTTTCAGCTATAAAGAAATCCCGTTCGGTATCTCAGCCCATTAGTCGTTGTTCACCAAGATTTGTGGGAACACTCGCGTTACAGGGGAAACTAGAAACAAAACAGGGTCGGTGGAACCGTGGCGCCTAGACGACGCCGAATACTCTGAATAGTTACTTAGATTGTATCAAAGAGGATTAAACTGTAATAAAAAAACTGTAATAAAAAATATGTAATACCAAACGGCTGATCAATTGTCAAATCGGTCAACTGCTTAGTGTTGGCTGGTAATAAAATGCTGGTAAAAAGTACAAAAAAAAACTAGATCCTTAGGACCCTATATGTCTACTTCTTCTTTCTTTCTTTACGAAATGAGATGCGATGAATTAAAATGGACGTGAATATGGCCTCACCCACAACTTAGCGGGTATTTTGCCAATGTCAAGTAATTAATAGCAATAAAACATTCAATAATTATACATTATAAATAAAATAATGAATGTGACATGGTGATATGAAAATGGCGAGTCCGAAAAAACTATAATAAAATATATAATACCAAATATATAATACCAACCAGCTGGGTAATTGTCAAAACGGTCAACTTTTTAGTGTTGGCTGGAAATAACATGATGGTAAAAAGAAAATACTGGATTCTTAGGCCCTAAATCTAATTAATAAAATTATTAGCACTGAAATTGAGCACACGAAATCCTTATATAATATCTTCAGGTGAATTTCAAGAAAGGGGTTCAAATGGGGAGTTACAATTTGTTTGCATAAACATTTTTTTGAAGGTGAAGTTCGTGTACATGATTAATACATTATTGAATAGGTAGTAATTTCAATTACTTACTACAAATTTATTGATTTATTTATATAATACATGTATTTTTGTTTAGGGAAAATCATATTTGTTATATTTACGTTATTCTCGGCTGTTTCATGATTAACAGGAGTCCTCTTAATTTGGAAGCCTTCTGAATGGAATAGAGTGGCACTTTGATCGCTTATTACAAACAAAAAGGGTTTCTAATCCAGTCTATACTAATCTAAAAACCACATAGCTGTATCGTTTCGTTGGAGGGCAGCGCTTCGTCTAATTTATAGTATAGTATCAGAAACCCGTTTTAGAATATATTGGTATATCATTGATGAAAGAAACAACGAAATAATATTTCTTTAACCAGCTGAACGGGTGGACTGTGTCATTTCTGCATTTTCCATGCGTTTTTTTTGGGGTCGAGTCACCTTCGTCCGTAGGAGAATTAAGTACCCTCGAGATACCCTACACGTGACCCTGGGTGGTGCCAACCAGGTGACAACTCTACTGGTGGTAGGCTTCGGTCGTGGCTAGTCACCACCCACTGAACAAAGCCATGTCGCCATGTCGCCAAGCGGCCTAGCCGTGTTCCGGCATGATGTTCGGTGCTGCCATTCATGGATGGCGGGTCAGATCAGTTGCGCTGCATGTGCCTAGTGAATGTAGCGTCTCTATCGACTGCCGCCTTCCTACCTAGGCAAGTATGCTCCATCGTAGATCTCATCGTCACTTACCATCAGGTGAAATCGAGATCAAATACTTGCCAATAATGTAATAAAAAAAAAAAAAAAAAATAGAAAACAAAATCTTTTCTTTTTATATGTAAACCAACTTCACAAAAAAAAGTATAACACAACCAGTGTAAAATATTTTAACCAATGAATCAGTAGGTTATATGAATCACGTTGATGTACAAAATAATTGTGGAAATTATGTTTGTTTTTTTTTTAACAAGGCGAACCAGTAGCCTTTCCCCATGCGCTATGTACAGGTTGTATTTTTTTAAATGTGTAATAAGTTAATTTATTTCTCTGGGAAGGTTATCTTTATAATCTGTTAAAGTAATTTACACTATTATCGTTGCAAACGGCCAGTACCAAAATCTTGGTACGTCCTGGTATTTGGACATGAACTCGCCATCCTAATATTTTAGAATAGACTTTAGTGAGGAGAGGTCATAACCTCATCACGTAACCTGAATAGATAACCATACAGACCATACGAGTCTGTATGTATGTATACATACATACCATACAGACATATATAGACCATACAGAGCCCATTTAAAACTAGAACGCTCAAGAACTTTTTCCCGCCTTTGGTAAGTCTTTCGGACCTCTCAAAGCTAACTATTCACCATCTCCGGTAGTTTATGTAAAGGTTAGGATTTATGGAAGAGGACACAAAGCGCAGATAAGGCCGTCTGCACACCGCCGACCATTAATATCAATCACCGTGCGCGCGTCAGGGTCTATGATGTGATAAGGTTTTCTATAGACGAAGGTTTTTGTGGCGACCACAAGTTTCGAGTTCGCTAAAGGTTATTGGATCGGGATTATGCGGCGCAATGACCGGGAAAGTAGGTGGGTAGGATAGTCGGTCTTTGATAGCTTCGTTTATTTGTAGGAGAAACGCGCATAAAGTTGTTATATTATTATATCGGTAGACTTGAATTTTCGGTATAATATTTCATAGATGTTTTCGATAAGAATATTGTTACAAATAGAACCGTATTTAATGTTATTACAATACACCACCAATGTAGACTAATTAAATAAATACCGTCAGACGAACACACCAACTATACGGTCCCACACTAAGCAACGCTTGTAGTATGGGTATTGTACGGACAATGGACTGGGATCAAATCCAGTATATATTACTTATATAGATATTAAACATCCATGACTTGGGTACAAATATTTATGCTCACCACACAAAGTTTGTCCCTACCAGGATTTGTACTTGGGACCCATGGCACAGAAAGTAGAGTCACTATTAACTGCGCTAATCAGGTCGTCATGACGAAGAACGATAATGACTGAATTGGCGCGTCAATTCAGTCATTATCGTTCGCTGATATGCTTAATGTACCATGTATGGCGGTTTTACTGTACTTCACGAAAGCCCAATAAATCGTGATTCGTCGAAACATTACAGAATAATGGCGACAATTGGACGCAAACGCGATAAAACGTTAATTACACGGCTCGTAATTAAATCAGGCGTTCGCCGAAACTCGTCAAAATTTACGATAACTCATAAATTCGATCGCGAAATTTAGTGCCGTCTTATAATTCAGATGGGCAGTAGATCGTGAACTGTCCCCTACGAGGGCTTTCCCGTCCCTCTGAGTTCCGTAATGAGCATAGAGTTTAATATTGGATGAACCCTTACTTTCCAAAAGTAAGAAACCCGTACATTTTTTGTTACAGATTTAAATTAAAAAAAAATATCTATGAATAAAACGGCTGTGACATGGAGACAGACTAACGTGGCGACAAGTTTCCTCATCTACGGATCCCTAAACTTAGATTAAGATATAATCCGGGCCCGCAGTAATGTAGCACTTCATTACTAACATCGTTCATCACGCGATACAGTTCTTAGGTGTTATTTCGATATTGTTATTTATGTTCATCGAACTCACTACATTCTCGCTCTAAAATAATTAGTAGTGGAATAAAGCTAAGGCTCCCAATCGTATTTATGCGTCTGAGGATCGCAGCCACCGCATAAATAACGAGCAATGGCACGAAACAACAATTTATGCAATGTAGCTACCGGCGCACACAACACCAGCATCGGCGGTTGCCTTGCGCAACACTTTCATGCACCTTTATTTAAATGGCTGGTATCTTTTCGACTATACACTAAAATACGACATTTGGTAAATTTTTGTGTCCAATTCTGGGCGATTCATCCTCATTTTTATTTATTTATTTATTAAACACACTAAAGAAATAAACATAATCAAAGACAGATAGTACAAAATGGCGGTCTTACCACCAAAATGTGAGCCTACTACGTCATTGAAAAAATAAATAATAATAATAATATGGCTTTTGTGATAAACTAATTGATAATTAAAAGACCTTAATTCGCTCGTAATCGCTTTCTTAATTTTAAGCCCATAATATGTGGCATGGGTAATCGTAAATTGATAATGTGTAAACCTCGCCATGGAATAACATGGAACCTCTACTCTTGGGAGCATATATCATAATTACCACTTAAGGTATCCTAGAGTAATATGTCTACTCCCCGGTTTTCATTGTACCTAATAGTTCGTATACAGGGTAAAATTATCTAGTTTTCACAAAAAGTATTTCCGCAAAATTGAGACAGAGTCATCCCTTTTAGTCATACCCTACTTTGACAACCCCCAAAATAAAGCCGATACTCATAAAAGTTTGCAAACTAAAATAAAGCTATGAAGTGAGACAGACAGACGCACCCCACGAAGACGTCGGACATGACTGTGCTTTCCGATTCACCCCTATCGCACCGTCAATACTTAATGATAGCTCTTCCTGTTCCTATTGACGCCAGATGGCTTAGATAGTGGCATTTCCTTATTTTTGTGTTGTTTGTTATAAATATATTTCCGAGTATTCAGCTTACTCTACCAGTAAGCTTAATACTCGATTTGAATGTTAAGTTACTTTCTAGATTTGAATGTTAAGTTACTTTCTAGATTGGAATGTTAAGTTACTTTCTTTATTTCAATGTTAAGATACTTTCCAGATTTAAATGTTAAGTTACATTCTGGTTTGAATGTTAAGTTACTTTCTAGATTTAAATGTTAAGTAGAGTAAGTGCCTCCATCATGATACATTCTTTTTTTACTGTGTCCAGTGTGGATGTCCTTAAACAGGCTCCCCACGCCGGTCAGCAGTTGCAAACTTAACATATACTGAGTACTTTTATATTTTTTGTTTTGTAAAATACTTAATGAATTTAAAAAAAAAAAAAAAAGACAAGCCCGCTGAGTTTCTTGCCGGATCTTCTCAGTTGAGGTCGCGTTCCGATCCGGTTGTAGACATAAGAAAAAAAAAATGTAATGACAATTTGTAAGTGCCCCCGTAGGCCTATACGAAATAAATGATTTGACTTTGACTTGACATATGTGAGGGGGCGGGGGGGTGGGGGGGGGGGGTTGTTGTAGAGATCCTATCCTACTATCCTAATGCAATGCATAATGAAGTTCGAAACCAATATCGCCAGACGAACACACCAACTATACGGTCCCACACTAAGCAATGCTTGTATTATGGGTACCGTACAATGGATTGGGGGCGAACTCAGTATATAATACTTATATAGATAATAAACATCCATGAATCGGGCACAAACATTAGTGCTAATCACATTATGTTTGTCACTCACCACTGAGTGCGTCACTACCCACTGAGCTATAATCAGGCCGTCGACACTACTTTTAAATAATATTTTAATTTTACCTGAAAATGTCTGTATAAACGGCTACCCCCATTGTTCCCGGGACGATTCTATTATCCGCGTAGATGTAACTGAATGCCACGCCGGGGCTGGCACTGATATTTCATTTTTCATTTCAGCGACGTTGTTTTTCTACCGCTGAAAAAGTGCAAATGACGGTTGCCGAGATTTCAGAGGAAGCGGGTCGCGGCGACACTGAGACGGTGACAATAGAGTTGGATGTTGTAGACGAGCGACTGTATCTATACTATACTTAATATTATAAATGTGAATGTTTGGACGGATGGATAGATGGATGGATGGATGTGTACTCTTTCACGCCAGAACGGCTGAACGGATCTGGATGAAATTTGGCACAGAGATAGATTATAGTCTGGAATGAAAGCACATAGGCTACTTTTTATCCCGGTAAAATGTATGGTTCCCGTGGGATAGATTTGTTTAAATTTTTCATAGAGTACCAATAAATTCATTTTCTCATACATTTTAAAGATCGCCGGGTCAGCTAGTTGTATATATAATAAAAATACTCAACAATATCTGATGAGGCATTGTTATTACATCTTTTGGATCAGTATTACCTCAGGATATAACTATCTTTCTTGTCGCAATTGTTAGATCAATTAATAGAAGTCAAGCTGAAGCCGTAGCCATAAAGAAGCATGGATTTTGTACAGAATAGCTTAGCGTGGATGTAACCTTTAGCTAGATTGTTTCGCGTTGCTTACAAAAAAAACATTGGAGGTGTTTGAAGAACTTATAGACTCTAAGAACAGTAAACTATTAAGGTTATCTTAGAGTAAATTTATACGATTTTGAATAGTACCGGGCGTTTCAACCACCCATCTGCACAGCCAACCAGAATCAAGGGGAGGAATGTTAACAACGTTTGCTTCTAGATTAAGCTATTCACGGGCCGACGTTATTGTCTAATTGTCTTATTGTTCGGAAAGCTCTTGCGCCGACGGCCGCGAGATGGCGCGATACTCGGCTTGTTCGCGAGACGTTTACCGACTTATTCAATTATGGAATGCGCAAACGTCTTCGTAATTGTGTTAAAATGTCCCCCTTGGTAAACTGGATAAATATACTAAATATAAAATAAAGAAAAATGACCGGTTAATGGATATCCTCAGTATACCAGGTTTTATGGGTAAAGACATCTATATATTTTTGAACTTATTTATTTAGGTACGATGTAGAAAGCAGTCGAAAACCTGCATTACATAAAAGGGTATTTGGATTTACTTACCTATTTAAAATTAGTCTATGTACATACTTACACTAAAGATGGCAAATTAGGGCATATTCATATCCCGATGTATCTTGTTCAAATATATGGGGAATTTATTCTCCCCTGCCGCCTTAAGAAAATTTTCATTTGAACAGCCGAGGTACGGGGCTGTTAAAAGTCGTTGCGCTAAAGCTGAGCATTGCCATACGAAATTGACCTTAAGGTGGGCATGGAGTAAAGTCCCCGATACCTGCATAGTGTTCAGTTCCCGTTGTTCAGCTATAAATCCGTCTCGCACGTTGTGGTTTTACCGGCAATCCGAGTGCGGTGACGAGGCGGTTCCACGCTCAATAGAGCAAAGGACTTGGGGCTGAGTGACAGCGGGAATATAGCGTTTTATTATTACCACTCTCTGAAATAAAAGTATTTTTTCGGATTTTATCGCGTTTATTTTATGTTTTACGTATCCGACGTTTCAGTTGCTTTACAGCAACCACGTCACGAGAAGACCGAAATGTCGGGAACGTAAAATAAACGCTATAAAATCCAACAAAAAATAGTTTTATTTCAATGTGTAGTATTCGTGTAAATATAAGAAATCAATATGTGAACCATTGATCCCTGAACGGTGAAAAAAAAAAACTTTTGACGTATTTTGTAGAGCTTCATGATGACCCTTAAAATCTGTCATTTCTTTACGATTTAGGGGCAGTAACACAAACACTATTTACTTAATCTGACCCTCATATTTAAATTAACTATTAAGCTTTACCTTGCTACAGGCCAATTGGCGAGATTCGTCAGAATCTCTCTATTCAAAACAAATACTAAGGCACTTGTTTATCGCTGACACTGCCACCACACCTCAAAGCTAACGAGCAAAAAGCTCCGCGCACTCAGCTCCCCGAATTACCCTGATTCCGGGTAATTACAGACTACCAGCCCTATCCTGAACACTATGTCATCGTGACGTCATTAGTGGTAAGCAAAATTGTTTGTGCCCAAAGGGTTGAGATTAAAAGGCCGTGTACAAAGGCTGAATTAGTAATTATCTAGGGTCCCTTAAAAAGGCATGACATAATTAGTTTTTCCTGTTCTCTAAAGATAATTTATCTATACTAATATTATAAATGTGAAAGTTTGGATGGATGTTTGTTACTCTTTTACGCCAGAACGGCTGAACGGATCTGGATGAAATTTGGCACAGAGATAGATTAAAGTCTGGAATAGCACATAGGCTACTTTACATCCCGGTAAAATGTATGGTTCCCGTGGGAAAGATTTGTTTTAATTTTTCATAGCGCAAACGATCGACATGACTATGGCGCGGGTAACACCGCAGGGCGCAGCTAGTATATCTATATATATAAAATAAATTCAGGTTTGTTCCAACACTTATAACTCGAGAACGGCTGGACGGATTTTCGTGGTTTTTGATTTGTTGTATTTGTCTCCGTCCCGAATAGCAGAATAACTATTAAAACATGAGAATAAATAAAGTCATTATATGTATAGATAGATAGAGGTAAGTACTGCGTGTATGCGGTAACGGCCGAGGCGTTGTGCTATTTCAAATCCGTGCAACTGTTTCAAAGATCGCTGACCACTCTCCTCGACGATATAATGTTATAAACATATGTCTAACAAAGAAAATATACTTACGCTTACGCTTTTGAGTGCCCTATGCATTCAAATACGATAACACATTTATGCTACATACAGACTTCGAAACCCCATGACAATAACGCATGTGCATTTAATCAGCGATGCGATAGCGGCAGCCGTGCGCTATCTCGCCGGCATCGCAGCCCAATTACTGCTGCCCCTCGCGCCGGGGGATGAAGATAGGGCGGGAAACAGACTCGCTGGACTATGGGGTTCGATCGACGATTTTTTGGGTACCTATATGTTCAGATCAGCCTAGTTTTGTGTTTAGTGTGCTAAGTAAAATATTTTTGCAATATTAACCCTTATCAACACCATCAGTGCCATCAGCGATCGGTAAACCAAAAATACTTTATGATCCTCAAAATATTTTTTGTGGTAAATAATCCATTACATGGCGCAATGGCGAAGATTTATATTATTTATTACTTATAGGAAAATAATTACGGATTAAAAAATTCGATACATATTATTTATGGTTGCCAATTACTGCACTGCCCCTAATTCCGAGTCGGGGGATGAAGATAATATCGGAGATCAGCACACCGTGGGTGCGACCAACTGTCTGTGTCGCATAAACAAACGCTAGCTTTACAACACAATTATAGGTAGCTGTACTTTTTTCGATGCCATAAATACTTTTAACTCGGCAAAATAATAAAATAAACATAGCTTTTAGCTTATATTAAGTAGTATACAAAAAATATGTAATCAAGTCTAAATATGTTTAAATTAAACAATATTATAAATACTCTATGTAACAAACTCACATTCGTGATTTGAAAGATTAAAGATGAATCCTTTTTGATAACATTAAAAAATATGTATAAAACACTAGTTTGGTAATATAAAAAAAAAACAAAAAAAAAATCACGCGTGAATCATAAACTGCGTTATGAACCCAAAATCGATGCAATAAGACTTTACGAGCAAGTGTGTCGAAAAATATTGCGTATCATAAAAAAAAAATTATTACATTTTGGTAAAATTTGGTACCTATTGTGGAGAGAGCGAAGTCGTGCTCTTTCTCTGTCGTTGTAAGCGGTACTCGTTGGCATATCTTTAAAGAGTTTTCACTATTTAGGACGCTTACAAACGAGCGACATTTTATGTCGACAACAGTCCACAGCGACAGCTGACCACGACAATCATCGACATAAACTTTTGCTTCTCTGTCACTCCTACACAACTCTCTTCTTCAAACATTGTTAGCGCTAATCGTTACACTACGCCGTATTACTACTAAATCCTTAAATAAGTCAGACAAATGAGGTTAAGCTCGCAAAGAATTAGCGAAGCCCTTAGATAATTGCCCTCGCGGGCTGCCCCACAAACCCTGCAAGCGAGAGGGCTGCTACCATTGCCGTAGTATTTTACACCCCATATTTATTTGAGAGCCCTTAAAAAGTATTTATTTTTTGTCGTATGCAGATTACAGTCTGCGTTGTTTATGGCGTTGTACGAACAATAGTATGACCTAGGTATTTTTTATACCTACCTACAGGGATGTTTTCATCTCTAAAGGTCAGATTTATGATGTTGATCAACCCTATCGACAATTTATTTAACACATATGGATGGCCCATGCAAAAGCTGTTATAACATAGAGATTAGGTACTTTTATATAAATAAATTAGTCACTAGGTATTGCTCCTATGACGAGCTGATGAGCGCAGTTGGCAGTGACCCTGCTTTCTGTGCTGACGGTCCAGGGTTCCTGGATCGTCGGGAAGCCTAGCAGCGACTAACTTTACGTGATATGCACGAATGTTTGTACCTAAGTCATAATGTTTAATATATACAAATATAAGTATTATACACTGGGTTCGATCCCAGCACATTGTACGATATCCAAGCGTTGCTTAGTGCGTGACCGTATAGTTGGTGTGTTCGTCTGGCGATATGATTGTTTTTTTTTGTTGAAATCTTAATGCCTGACCAAAAACCGTGTGACCAATTTTCGGATAATAAAGCTATACAGAATTATCTTACACGTGTTCGTTCCCAATTTCTGAATACGACGTCCACCCCATTAGACATTTTTATATACAGCCTTCGATACCAACTTATATTTATCGCTACTATCTTTTTGAGACGTTCAATACTGCACCTTAAAGCTTACTGTATAAGAATCGCCATCTATTCGATGAAAGGCAACTTTCGTTTTAGTAACAAACTAGAAGCGCAACTATAGAACAAGGAAACAATCGAAATACATCCTTTGGACATATGTAATACGGGTGAATACATAAAAATGGTAGTGTAAATATTATATTGGTATGGTTCCGTATCGTATCACATGACATTGACCGAAGCCAGGGGATGGGATGAGTCACCAATAAAGGCAGGAAAGTTACGGCCTATAGACTGCGTATGGAAGTTTTCTCCAGACGTTGGCTTCTATAAATGTTAATAGAATGTACTTTTATTGATATTATAATGCTCTGAGACCGTCTAGGTTGGGGAAGATTGCTATTACGTATGTAGACTGTGACGTCATAGCAGCAATTGAACATAAAGTCAACAGACAGATGTCGGCCTGATGAGCGCAGTTGGTAGTGAGCCTGCTTTCTGTGCTAAGGGTCCCGGATTCAAATCCTGGTAGGGAAAAGCTTTGTGTGATGAGCATGAATGAGTTTGTATCTGAGTCTTGTATGTTTAATATTTATATAAGTACTAGCTGTTCCCCGCGACTTCGTCCGCGTGGTATTTAACAAAGACTCAGCCGTTGGTAACAGCCTGCTCGCGTTCTGATCCCGCGGGACGCATTGCAGATTGTTGCTATCAAACTTTAGTCAGGCGCAGCGCTGCAACATTGGTTTTAATTTTTTTTCGAGAGATCCTATTTTTTTTTCTTAAATAAAAGTAGCCTAAGTTACTCCTTGTTACATCAGCTATCTGCCAGTGAAATTCCCGTCAAAATCGGTCCAGCCATTGCAGAGATTACCCGGAACAAACAGACAGACAGACAGACAGACAGACAGACGGACAGACAGACAGACGGACAGACAGACAGACAGACAGACAAAAATTGTAAAAATTGTTGTTTCGGTATAGGTACCGTGTATACATCCAAATGCATTTAGTAAAAAGCGGTTATTTTAATATTACAAACAGACACTCCAATTTTATTTATATGTATAGATTATACACTGAGTTTGCCCTCAGTCCATTGTACGGTGCCCATAATACAAGCGTTGCTTAGTGTGGGACCGTATAGTTCGTGTGTTTGTCTGGCCATATTATTCGAAAGAATTTCGCTATGGGCTATTTTTTAAGTAAGCTGTTGAGGCTTTATATAGACTATAACGTTATTTGTCATATTAATATTCACAATAGTTATAACTAATAGACCAGTCACCCTCAAATTACATAACGATGAAACACAAATTTGCGTCTCACCACTCTCTATAACGCAACCATTGCTGAACTAGCAAAAAATCCCACAAATGATTTGCAATTATGCAGTCTCAATAGACTTATTATATAAATGAGGGGCGGGCGGACGCGACCCAGCAGGGCGGCGACCAACAATTGAATTTTAACGACCTATAATATTCTTGACATAGAATAATAGAGGATGGACAACTTTTGATGCTAGGAAATATAAAATATGTGAAAATAAACAAACATTACTCTTCTTGCTAAAAGTTTGTTAGTGGTTCATAATGTATCAAAACCGTAAAATATTTCCTTTATCCCTAAAATAGATAGGTAGTCAAATCTTAGAACAACAACGATTAAAATTAAAAAACAAATATTAATCAAGATAAGGTATACAGGGTGTTACAGAAAGGGTATACTAAGCCTTGGACCTCAGCTTCTTTAGTGCATTTGTAAACACTTTATGCAGTCAGAATCGTAATATGTTTATTTTTAATAAATAGTTTTGTACCCAACAAAATGATAATTCTGATTTATTAAGAACAATAGTTTTTTTTTTAAATGGACATTCTCCACATTCTAACTTCAAATAGTGTTTATAAATGCGCTGAAGAAGCACAGGTTCCAGGCTTAGTATACCCTTTCTGAAACACCCTGTATACATTATTGCAAAGATTGTATCTTTTCGTAATTCACCGTGGCCTGGGCGTTACTGGGATTGACCTCCAAACCATTGTGCTCCACAATACAAACGTTTCTACGATTAGGACGATAGAGTTGATGGGTCCGTGCGGCGTTATAAAAAATAGTGTACCTACGTATGCTGTTCATCCGTAGAGTCCGTATGTCACTCCAAAGATTCAGGCACAGATGGCCGTCAAGATTTGTGCTTCACACGTTGATCCTATTTGCGACCGAGGAACCGATGCGGTCAGCAACATGTTGTAACAGGCTTATCGCAAACGATAATATATAATTTAGCAACGGACTCGGCCCTCGACTAAGCCCTTTGAAAAGCTAAAGTGGTTTTAGTTCTTTGATACACGTAGTTTGGTAGACATACCTTATTTTGGTGTTACAAAATAATATCTGTAGGGTAGGGAACTTCTAATGTAATCAAAACGTCATCGGGAAAACATGCTGTCACTGTCAAATTTCTTCCTGAAATTTGTGGTGTGAGACAGATAGATGACGTAACATTACCAAAAAAGTATGTCAAAAAACTTATGCAAGAGGTACTGGTAGAATTTGTTACATGTTTGATTTATTTTGACATCGCGAAATCGTCTCAAAAAGTGTATTAGGCATTATTTACAGTCTTCTATAAATATATTAGGTAACTATACGTACATCTATATAGTTCGGTTACTAGGATTTTCACTCTAAAGTCGAGTTTTCACTACGACTTTCCAACAGATGTAAGTAAGCAAACGAGAGTTTTTCATTTATAACAAGGGGTTATAAATGAAAAACTCTAATTACTGTATTTATTATAAAAACTGTTTATCTAACACTTGGTCGAGACACTAAGTGAAAAGCTGTAATCAAACGTTTTACCGATAGCATTGTAGATAACGAAACAGGCCTAGCTCCACATTATTTCTAGCCAAACAATGAACGCATTCAATAATAATCCAAAACGTATAATACGACACGACACCAATTAGAGTGCAATTCACCCCTTCACAACAGGGGACAAATTAAGGGTCATAATTATAATCAATTAGTACACTTTGGTATCACACGTGCGGCGCACGCGCCGGCCTAACGAGGCCCTGCTATCACGATCATGTGTCAAGTGAAAATGTAAAGCAAAAGTGTAACTGTACTTATAATTGAAGAGAGAGAAGAGAGAAGATCTAAAAGAAGACACGAGCAGGGGATGATACTAATTTCTAAAAATATTTTAATGTATATATTTTTCATTAAGATACCACACAGGCGCTGGTAAATTCGGAGGGCTTAGTACGAGTTTTGATAACAACGAATTCCAATCGAGCGATCGAATCATTCCGTACAGTTCACAGCAGCGTCCCAAATGGAATCGCGGACTTAAGAATGTATGAAAACGTTCGATTGCTCTATCTGTATTTGAATACGTTAAAAAGTCATATTAAGTCTCAGTTATCGGAAACCTAAAAAAAAAGCTGTACGAATACTTTGAGGTGGTACAGACGAATTAGTTGTGTTATAGCGTCACCTCGTTCGTGTAACCAACCTTTAATGCTGAATCTTAGCTTGACCAAAAAAAATATCTTAATTGGGCCTCGCCTCAATGCATAGCGTGAGACCAAAAAAAGCACGTCTAAAATATCGTCATTGAGAACAAATAGCACAAAGCAATAATGAGAAGCTAAGAGACTGCCGATATAGAGGCACGTGGCGGTCACGGCTCAGTGATTGAGTTACTCGATAATTATAGAGACGGTGTGCTAGTGTGAATAGGACTTTAGGGCGTCCCATGACGTCATACTGGGAGGTTATGCATGGTAAATATTTTTTTTAAGGAGGTATTCAATTAGACTTTTTTATAACTTTATCGAATATCTCCGATATGTGTGAACGGGGGCTTTGAACATTAAGTATTATTTCCAGGCAATTCAATTCCTGGCCTGAAACTTGTCATCTGTTGCTTTGTTTCAGTCTTCCGTCTGTATTCTGAAACTTAGCATATTTATAAAAGATTAACGCAACAGTTGGAACTTGATTGTATAAAATCCATTCAGACTTTTACGCTTTTTTGTTTAGAATCTCAATCAAATCCTTTTAAACGGAGTGAAACAAAATTTTCCCGAGGTTCAAAATAGCAGTGGTTTTCAACCACTATATGGTGGCTTAAGATTTAGACAGATCTAATTCATGTTTATTTCTAACTATCTCTACTTATTGTATTAGCACCTACCATGTATCATCCACATCAAAACAAGGTAACATCCCAAGTTACAAACAGAACATCGCACCCCTTAATAACCCTTCTGTAATTACAAAAGTACGGCTCACAAGTACGCAGCAACTGCCGACTTTACTCTAAGCTCTTTGAACTATCGCTCGCGAATACATATTTTCCCGGCCAACGGGCTCGAAAATTACTGGAATTATACGTGCGAGCTGTAGCCGAGATGTGTCCTCGGTTGATGGAGGGCTTTTAACGATGTCGCATGATGTAAATTTTATCTTAGCTGTTGAAACGAGGATGTAAATAGGTAGTTCTAATTCATAGTCTTTTCAACTCAAGTTCATATAAATTGTGTTGATTAACCATCAAAACATTCCTGTAGTAGAGTTTGCCATTACCTCATAGAAACTGATTAACTTTTTAAGGTTCAATTGTCAAACTAGACACCTTTATTATTTCGTCATACCTGCCCATCTGGCTGTCCGGCCCCCTGATTACGTAACTTGCAATAGCCTAGCGATAGCGATAACAGCGCAATATTTGCTTTCAAATCGCTAATTCGTATTACATAGCGCTGCGACGTCATTCAAACCTGTGATTTGAAAGCAAATATTGCGCGATTATTGCGGTCGCTTTGCTATCACTAAGCTAGGCAAGATACGTTATGAGGGGGCGGGTCATAATCATTTTATTTAGAGACGATTAGTATATACTGCTAGATATTGGTTTAGCTATGAATATATGATGATTTAAAATGGTGATCCATGTTGTTTTACTTATAGAAAAATAAACAGACATAATCGTTCTAGTATCGTATCGTTCGTGGTTAGTCACCACCCACTGATCAAAGCCATGTCGCCAAGCGGCCTAGCCGAGTTCCGACATGATGTTCGGTGTTACCATTCATGGATGGCGGGTTAGATCAGTTGCGCTGCATGTGCCAAGTGAATGTAGCGTCTCGATCTACTGCCGCCTTCCTACCTAGGCAAGTATGCTCCATCGTAGATCTCATCATCACTTACCATCAGGTGAGACCGAGATCAAATACTTGCCTATAATGTAATAAAAAAAAAAAAAAACAATATCCTATGATAACCACCTAAATTGATTTATTATTACATTTTTATGGGATTATTATTACACTGCCCTAGCCCCAGCCCTAGCTATAATGCGCAAAGAAAGCCTTATAAAGATGAATGGCCCAGTAGCGGACTATCTTGGTCGCAATTAGCGTGCGTATACATAGATTTGCATTTAGATATAGTGAATATTTGCATCCACCAGCAATAACTCTTGCTGGTGCGTTGCAACCGAACCGTTAGACGGGTGATAAGCGAAAACCATGGCGGACGATAGATAGTTCGGTCGCGGTGGAGCAGTGATTCTCAAAGGACTCGCTCCTGTGGGTGTGATTAAAAGATTGGGCGATTGGGAGTGTATTGCGTGTAATTTTGATGAGATTTTTAACTGACTTTAGTTTTGTTTTATATTTATTTCACTAGCTGTCACGGCGGACGTGGTCCTATCAAAAAAATATGTAAATATTTTTTATAAAGAAATTAGCCAAATCGGGTTAAACGTTTTCAAGTTATGAGCTTAGCAAAGAACATTTAATTTTTATGATATACCCAGATAATAATAAAATAAATATAAAAAGCTACTGCTTTTGCATGTTCTGCGTTAAGCTCCTTAATTTAGATATTCTAATAATTATTCAAGTGCAATTTTAGTACCTGATTTCTTGTATTGAATTAATTATAATATATGATTCTTAATTATTGTCATACTTAGCTATTACTTAGCCTTCCTTAGTTAAGGACCTATGCGGATACTAAGCAATGGCTAGGTATGGTATATACGTAAATGTATACTCAAGACACTGATTTTAAAAAGCATTCAATAAAAAAAATACCAATTATTTTTTTCTACAATTCAGTGGGCTACCAATCAAAGTTTGATCACCGCTGTACCGTACAATACAATCCGTTTGTTGTTTGTCTGTTTGTTGCGTGTTTATATCGATTCTGTTGGAGTACGTGATGCGGGCTCTACTCGTTCAATACAGTTTGCGTTGGCAATTATCGCGGCAAACTAATCTACTGTCGTTCGGATGAATGGGTATACGTTTGTTATGATTCATAATGACGTATCGACAGATCGAGCGACAGATGTGTCGTTTCAATTATCGTGCTTGTTTAGCTGCATAGAAATTTGATTGAACAATTCAAATGGCAGGTAATTATTTGAAACCAGAAATGACTATAAGGTCTAATTCATTTTTGTTTACTCTAAATGCAGCTAAATGGATATTAAAAATTAGATTTTTCTAAAGCAAAGTTAAATTCGATTTCGCAAATTGGAGTTCCAGCATCAGACGTTCCACCGTCTTTCTTCCTCCCAATACACTCTACTTACTTAACTTAAACAATTTGTCCGCCCTAATAAGACGCTCTTCAAAGAATTACTTGCTTTTTAGTACCCTAACGCGCTGTAAACGAAACGCCGATCGACGGACATCAAAGCTCGAGATAATCCAATAAGGTGAATTTGGTGCTACAACCCAGATAATTTGAACAGGGATCCTCCTTAATCAACGTTGAAAGTAGAAAGTACCTTTTTATATTCGTTAGGTAATATAAAAATGTGACGGCTTGAAGAATTAGGATCAAAGTTTTTGAAGAAGAAAAAAAACGTATTTGAGTTTCTTTAAGGTTTTCAATGTTGATTAAAAGGAATCAACTGAAATTTTCGACGTTTCAAAAGATTTGGATACAGTGCCGGATTGCGCTCTGATAATATTTTCGTCTATTTAGGATACACAAAAAAAAAACTTGGACAATGGATGCAGTCAATAAAGTACTGTATTTTCTTCTAACCTATTGTGCAATGATCTTCCGAACTTAAGCTCTCTTGTACACATCCAAATGAGCCCAAAGGTCGTCGCGCCATCGCTTTCTGGGTCTCTCTCGGTGACGACAGCCGTGGTCCGGGGACCCATTTGGTGCTTATTTTTGCGCACCACTCTGAGTAAACTAACATCTATCTACGAACCTGTAGCTATTTGATTCATATCAAGACATTTGATTACTATTATTTATGAGCAATTTCGCAATACGTAGTATATTACCATCCCCTTGTTACGCTCTAAGTTTTTGTTTGCTTGTCGGTTGCTCCGGTCCTGACTTCTAATAATTCGTGATTTAGCAGACGCTGACAACGTGGCGCCGCATAGTTCAGTGACCCATCTCTTCTCCCGTTTTTCTTGTTCCCCTGCCGTCTTATCTCAATCTAAGGTCGGTCCATTGAATTATCTTGTCGCAAAAGATTAATGAGATTATGTCAATGATTTCCTTACGTAAGCTTTTATTTTCTTTTTAAAATTTTGACTTCGAGTGGACATTTTTGTATGTGAAAATGTCTTAATTTTATTTGTTTTTCAATATAAATATACCCATTTCAAAAACTTTAAACTTAAACTGATCAAAGGGTAATTTAAAAAGTTGATGTTTGTATTTCCTAACGAAATAGATGAATTGATTACTGTCCTCATGGTTAGACTATACAATCGCACCTAAAATATATAACAGTCTGTACAGTTCGATCAACCGTAATGCAACGACCTAAAAAACCTCATCGTTCGATCAATCGATCTATGCGATGCGATCTTACCGCGCGACCGAGAGACGTTTACTATATGAATTGTTTCTGACATTCCCGAAAATATTTTATCAGATAAACATCACGCTCGGTAATCCAGTTGATTCGTTTGCTGCTGACACTGGCAACAGGTGGAAGTTGGAATTGAAGTGACAAAAACAATATCCCGCAAACGTCATCCCGGCCTCGCGTTGTCGAGCGGCACTCCGGTAAATCTCATGTGCATCTGAACCGCACATCTGTCGTATATGCTATAGGTCAGATTAAGCGAGGACACTTTGGAGATGGTGTCGGTGTTCAAGGCAATGGTGTACTTTTAATATAATTTTGGTAAGACTTCAGTGTGTAAACTGTAATCTGTGGCTTTAGTTGTAAGGCTACTTACTATTGGAGCAGGTGCGCCGGTGTTGATGATTGTGAATGCGCATGATTTCGTAAAATGGTTCAGCAATTATATACAGATCCCGTTTCTTCGTCTTTTTTTGCCATTTTTGAGTGGGCCTCCTGCAGCGCACACCATTTCTGATCGAAACGACTCCTTCTTTCTGCGTTTCTTCGCACTTGGCCTCAAGTCCAGTATAGGTAGTGATTTGCACGGAGAACCGTGCTTTTGGGCAACATGACCGGACTATTTCCACTCAAGACAAGCTTCTTCTAGGAACTATGCTTTGGGTGGAAACCATTTACTTAAACATCCTTCAAAACTAATTTGACAACCAGATTGAGTCAAGTAATTATTAAATATTCAATTTATACGTTTTTTTATGAAAAAATTACAAGTGCTACTATATTCATACAAAAAAATAGTACTCTTTAACTGCGCGCTAACCAGTAAATAACAAAGATTATAAAACATTATTTACATCCCACTTTGCGGGCGACAGGTGAAACAAAACACTTCTGTTTTACCGCAACTTTTTGCTGCAGTTTTGTCTGTGGTTCTGTGGGTTTTTTGTGTTCGCCTAGCTCGCCGGAGTCGGGAGTGCCACGAAAATGTTTTACTGGTAAAGTTGTGCTTGGTACAGGTATCACAAAGAGTTTGTGAGCACAGCCGTTGAACAATAGAGTATTGTGTGTTTGTTGCGAAATAGCTTTAGGAGAAAATGGAACCTACTTGAATACCTTTTTTCTCCTGTTATCCTACTAAGTAATATTAGCTCTACTTTAAGGCAATAAATCAAAGTGCTTATGGCTAGCCGAGGCTCGTTGTTGGCCGTGTACAGAATGACAGTGCAGTCTCGGGATGCTGGCATATTCCACGCGCGGGTTGTTAGTGGCCACGCGGTTGGTCTCAACGCGGCTGAGTTAGGTATACGTACGAAAAAGTCTTTGATTCACTGCGTCTTGTTTATGCTATCGATAATGTATACCGTTTGAATAGCTCTCGAAGAAAATGCCATCTATCACGTCCGCCATTGATGTTTTTATGTCTGCTTCGTTTTGTTTCTTAAGATACTTACGATTTCATTCTAAATATTGTATTTAAGGGTGACTCACACACACACACACATGTCAAATATTTATTATCTATCACACACAGAATTAAAGTATTAATTCACTGCTTGGCCTAAATTAAGTATATTGGGTAGCAGTGTACACGCTTCGACACTCAGTCTAATAGGCCAAGGGCCTAGTGTCAAGTGTCGTCTTGTACCCTTACCTAGACTGGTCACCCGTAAAAGTATCATTATATAAAAGTTAAGCAAATAATGATTATATTGATATCCTAATAACGTACCCGGCCTAATTTGGCCAAGAATTTAATTGAACTAAATTTACTTACTCCATAAATGTGGCAAACCTTATAACTTCCAAAGGCAACAAAAATTTCAGAGTTATTAAACCGCAAAATAACAACGCCGACGTCTGAAACCGGACAATAGACTGAAACATTTGATAACAGCTGAGTATTCGGCCGTAAGATAATTAATAATTGAATACTCAATCAAATCGACGTCCATATTTCAAAGTCAAATGAAATGCCTCGTTCATCTAATCACATACCGAATTTTACCGCAGAAAGCTGCAAAAAACGTGAACGGAATAAAAAAAAACAGCCTTTAATACGAACAAATGGTGGACATTTGGTCTGCGCAAAACCCGGGCTGGCCTTTAATTGATTTAATTTGTCGGGAGTCAAAACTCCGCTGCGGGAGAGGTGTTGCCTTGTCGGCTGCCATTGTAGTAAAGGGATTTACATATAGCATGAAATTCAAATGTATTTCGGTAGTCAGAAAAAATATTATAACTGTTCTAACACTTTGGTTGGTAATTAACACTGTTGGCTTAAATGGTTCACAATAGTTTCGTCTGTTTAAATATTTTGATGTTTTTTTTAAATCAATCGCCTATACTGTTTGCAGATAACGTTAAACTAAGCTGATGTTTGGAGGTTCTTGTAGTAGGATTGGGCTGAAGTTGATAACGGCTCTTATAATCAGTAGACTATTGACGCTCATATGTTTGCATCAATTATTTAGATATTCAATAAAAAAATGTGTAAGACTAGCTGCGCCCCGCGGTGTTACCCGCGATTAAAAAGTATGTCCTTTTTACCGGGATAAAAATGTAACCTATGTGCTATTCCAGCCGTTCTGGCGTGATTGAGTAACAAACATTCATCCATCCAAATGATGCGATACAAGTTGTCGGTACAAAATATTAGATTGGAACGGAAAGTGTGTACACTGCTTTATTTGTTCCAATTTTTTATTTGCAGAGCTGCGCTTTTCCATTTGTTTTCATTAAAGCTCCGTGAGTTGTCGCGACTGGGAGCCGACGTGTTTTATTGACATATCGTATAAACACAATGGCCGAACGAGATTTATACCCTCGTTCGTATTATGAAAATAATATAATGCTTCGAGCATAAATACTGAATTGTAAAGCATTAATTAATGCTTTATTTTTACTTGATTTATTGACACGATTTTATAATGTGACTCACAAAGCGGAGCTTTTTTTTGTAGTTGGGGGTCGAGTCACCTTCGTCCGTAGTAGAATTAAATACCCTCGAGATACCCTACACGTTCGTACACATCTCATCATCACTTACCATCAGGTGAGATAGAGATCAAATACTTGCCTATAATGTAATAAAAATAAAAAAAATAAAGTTTTTTTTAAATTAAATCAGGCTGACGGTATATCAATAGTAATTAAATCTTAGGTAAACGGCACGTCATCTACTGATAACTATAATAAAAAAGTAAGATATTTTTTCCTAATAAATTATTTTGTTGATTCGCTAAAGAATGTCGTGATAATGCTTACCTTAACGTCCAAGCCTGCTAAGTCACAGGCACAGCTGTCGCCGATACACAACCTTACGAGAAGACACACAACCTTATCGACCGATTCGGTTATTAATTGAAAAATATATTATGAAATGTACTATATGTCTCTAATGTGTATGTCTGTTCGAAACCAACCATTCGGTTGCGTAGTAAGATCTTCGTCGTAACGAAAAAAAATCTAATCGAATCGATTCGAACACTCGTCGAAACTTTTCGAATTGATCAGCTGATCAGCAATATTTTTTAATCAAAATACAACCAAAAATCATCTATCTCAAAGTCTTACTGAGTACATATGGGTAGCAAGAAAGTTGGAATGCTTACCATCAATGCATATCGGCACAATGATCGGTGCATCTCAATTCAGAATCGATTCCTCAGTGAGCGCTCAAAGGAGGGAAGAAACGCTGAAGCGTTCTTTGTCATGTAAAAGATTGATAGACTTCTCTATTGAATACTAGCTAGTATTGCTTTGCTATGGATCTGCTTGAATATTTTAGGTTAAATAGTGTGGTTTATTTTCTTTTATTTATTATTTGCTTTTTTTTATGGCGGTCTCTAGAATAGAGTGTTAACCATAATCTTACTACATTATGATGTAGTTACTCGTTCTCTCTCTTTCTCGTACTAGTTTCACTAGTATAATATTAGTATAGATACTAATAATTACATTAACTATTCAAAAAAGACAATATTAAGTATAATAGAAGACAAAGTTATTATATTCCGTGTCACCTCACAACATTCGGTTTTATTTATTATATTATAATATTTCGGTTTTATTTTATTTTCATTTATATTAAACCAGGTGTAAGACAAAAGTTTACAAAAAAATATAATCTAGCTTCCAAGGAGTTTCGTTCCAAGGACTTCGTTAACAAAAAAATCTATCCCACGGGAACCATACATTTTACCAGGATAAAAAGTAGCCTATGTGCTATTCCAGACTATAATCTATCTCTGTGCCAAATTTCATCCAGATCCGTTCAGCCGTTCAAGCGTGAAAGAGGAACAAACATCCATCGAAACTTTCACATTTATAATATTAGTATAAATTACATATTTAAATTGTTTCGTCGTAATTTTAACGTGTAATTATATGTTTTCTGTTTCGCTTAATCATCATTTAGCAATAGATTTATATAAGAGTTGGGTGTATAAATATTAGCATCAGACAGGATATAATTCTAAGGGAGCACTCACAAAGGGCAAAAGGAATGCAGCGACAATGCAATCTTATTGCGAGCTCCCGCGGCGACTCATTGTCATGTAGAAGATTAATGTCTTTGCACTTCACAATAAGTGAGTAATATTAACTTGAGTAATATTTTTCTTGTATAATTAAGTAGGTTTTTAATATGAATATACTCGTCCTTCCGCATCAAATGAAATTTAGAAGAAAATAATTTATGGTTTATAATAACATAATCAGGTTCCTCTCCTGGTTCGGACAAACCTTTTGTGATCTGTACGAATGTTTGTACCCGAGTTATGGATGTAGAATAATATCCCTACCCACACCACCCTAGACTCACAATACAAGTGTTGCTTAGTGTGGAACCGTATAGTTGGTGTGTTTGTCAGGCGATATTATTATTATTTTGGAATAGATGCAATAATCCTCGTCCGCGCATCTAGTCTTATATGACCTTTATCCTATACCATAAATACTAAACATACTTCGAATTCCGAACGCCAGCAGATCCTGTATCCCGTATAAAATATACGGGTGAATACCTAATGCCATACGGAACGTAATGTGACGTTGCATTTTGCAGCATACACCGTTGCGTTTTATTCCGCAATAAAATCCCCGAGACATCTATTCTCAGATCATAAAACCGAAGTGGATCTGAAATACTGAATGGCTGTTATTTAAATGTACTTACTGGGTTTTTTTTTCTTTTCAATGTACACGATTTTTTTTTTTATTTACGGCCAGTACTTTATTGTAATAAAATCTATGCCTCGAATGAGCTTATGATTCTAAGGTCGCATACTGTGTGTCTCACAAGGCTCAGTCTTTCTTAGCGCAATGGAGACAGATATGCTTTTAGATAAGAAAATCTGTATTTATATACGTTATCTGTATGCATAGTTACCAACATACAGTTAATATTATAAATTTTCCAGAGATGTTTTTGCGGTAACATTTAACGGTGATATTTTGCCACTGGCACTTCACTGTAGGTTTCAGCAGAACGGCACCTAAAAAACGGAGAGGACTGGTAGAGCACCAGCCACGAAATTTATTCGTTCACCTCACGTTCCCGTAACCACGTGCTTGGATGTAGATAAACTTGTACTGGATGTATCTTTAACTATTTTCAGCCAGTGTTTTTAATTTGGCTAGGCACTGTGCGGCACTTCGTGACTCAGACGGGTATACTAAACATGGAACCTGAGCTTTTTTAGCGCATTCGCTATTTAAAGTAATTTTTTTTATTTGCTCATCTAATCTTACGACTGTTATTTTGTCGGGAACCTTTTTTTTTTAAATTGACCTCGAATTGCTGACTTCACGTGATGATTATATTGGCGCTAAAGGGGCGCGGATTTCAAGGATTTTTATATAATTTATGAATAACGATGTAGGCTAAGCATACGATAGAATGCAATTTGAGATGATCTTACTGAACATCGTACCAGCTAATGTATTCAGTCGCACAGTGGTCACTCGACAACCCGTCAATTGTCTAATCCTTTCTCCACCGTGCTTCAAATAAAATATTTTTATAGCTACAATAATAAATTTAATCGCGCAACTTTTTGAGACTGGTTCGGGGTATTAGGGAGCGTTCAAGTATTACGCAACGAATTTGGGGGGGCGGTCTTCTGAAACGTTACGATGCGTGACAGGGGCGGGAGGGGGGTTTGAACTACGCGTTACGTAACATTCTTTTAGCCCTTCAGAACGGTCGCGTAGAGACTTTACGTTATAGTAGGGGGGAGGGGGGGGGGGGGGTCAAAAATCTCCAAAATCTCCCTTATATAACATATCCAGTGATACTTTAATTCTTGATGTCGCCAGTTCCTCTGTCCACATAAACAATGCTCGCAGTACGGGAAACTTTCCCTTTGTGGCTCATACGGAATGCTTATCCGGGTGAAATAAACATAGGCGCGCGCGCCTCCACCTTGTCCAGCTATATGAATATTTCAGAAATGCATTTTCTAAATTATTATATCGATAAGTGATATAAGAAACGAGAATTTTTCAAAATAGGATCGTCAATCACAGACTTTTAAGAATATTCAGACAGCACACGGCATGCGCTACAAGCGAAGGCTAAAATGTTATGGTTATATAATAAAACTATGTCTAGAACTTCATAGTCTAACCGCACTATTTACTAGGCAAAATGTTTTGTATGTGGTAACATTTACAACTACAAATGCATTGAAAAATGGCCTCACTTTGCTAGTGGCAACGTTACGTCTTAACTTCTAAACAAGTCTGTGTCTACAATTGATATCCAATTTCTTAAATAATACCTACCAAACGATCTCTAAGTATAAAGGACAAGCAAACAAATTACCTCGTAGAATACTGAGACACAAACAATAAATGAATATTGAATAAACTCGTAACTAAGCAATAAGGTGCTATTCATTGGATGAAAAAAGATAAGATTTTTATTTCTTCACCACGGGATATAGCTGATGATACATTCATTCAGGAAACATTCACAAGGCAAAATGTAAATGTGGCCAAAATATGATTGCTTATTCAGCAAAGTCACAAGTATCAACAATTACATAAACGATGTACATCTATACATCTATACATATAAGTAAAATTGGAGTGTCTGTTTGTAATATTAAAATAACCGCTTTTTACTAAGTGCATTTGGATGTATACACGTTACCTATACCGAAACAAATTTTTTTACAATTTTTGTCTGTCTGTCTGTCTGTCTGTCTGTCTGTCCGTCTGTCTGTCTGTCTGTCTGTCTGTCTGTCTGTCTGTCTGTCTGTCTGTCTGTCCGTCTGTCTATCTGTCTGTCTGTCTGTCTGTCTGTCTGTCTGTCTGTTTGTTCCGGGTAATCTCTGAAATGGCTGGACCGATTTTGACGGGAATTTCACTGGCAGATAGCTGATGTAACAAGGAGTAACATAGGCTACTTTTATTTTAGAAAAAAATAATGGATCTCTCGAAAAAAAATTAAAACCAATGTTGCAGCGCTGCGCCTGATTAAAGTTTGATAGCAACAATCTGCAAAGCGTCCCGCGGGATCAGAACGCGAGCAGGCTGTTGCCAACGGCTGAGTCTTTGTTAAATACCACGCGGACGAAGTCGCGGGCAACAGCTACTAACAAATAAGGTTCGTTGTTCGTCTCGCGATATTTATAAAAAAAAAAAATAAGGTGTAACAATAACAGTGTAAAGCACTTTATGATGTCGATCAGTAGGTTATTATGATAAAATTCCCACAAGAATATATCAAATTATAAAAAAAAACAAGATTGAATGCGCCGTGAATCGTTTCGGGTTCGCATTCATTGCAAATAAATTCAAGTATTTCCACGAATTATTTTATACCCAAATATGACCACTATGACCACAAATGTGATCAGTACGACCTATTCGTTTACCTGTTATAATACTTTACACTATATATACGAGTATACTACTATTATTATTATACTGCTATACGAAAATGCGTGAAATCTAGCCTTAGATACAATTGTGAAAACAGCCTTCAATCTATACATATAAATAAAATTGGAGTGTCTGTTTGTAATATTAAAATAACCGCTTTTTACTAAGTGCATTTGGATGTATACACGTTACCTATACCGAAACAACATTTTTTACAATTTTTGTCTGTCTGTCTGTCTGTCCGTCTGTCTGTCCGTCTGTCTGTCTGTCTGTCTGTCTGTCTGTTTGTTCCGGGTAATCTCTGAAATGGCTGGACCGATTTTGACGGGAATTCCACTGGCAGATAGCTGATGTAATAAGGAGTAACTTAGGCTACTTTTATTTTAGAAAAAAAAATTGGATCTCTCGAAAAAAAATTAAAACCAATGTTGCAGCGCTGCGCCTGCTTAAAGTTTGATAGCAACAATTTGCAATGCGTCCCGTGGGATCAGAACGCGAGCAGGCTGTTGCCAACGGTTGAGACGTTGTTAAATACCACGCGGACGAAGTCGCGGGCAACAGCTAGTCTATACATATAAATAAAATTGGAGTGTCTGTTTGTAATATTAAAATAACCGCTTTTTACTGAGTGCATTTGGATGTATACACGTTACCTATACCGAAACAACATTTTTTACAATTTTTGTCTGTCTGTCTGTCTGTCTGTCTGTCCGTCTGTCTGTCTGTCTGTCTGTCTGTCTGTCTGTCTGTCTGTTTGTTCCGGGTAATCTCTGAAATGGCTGGACCGATTTTGACGGGAATTTCACTGGCAGATAGCTGATGTAACAAGGAGTAACTTAGGCTACTTTTATTTTAGAAAAAAAAATCAGATCTCTCGAAAAAAAATTAAAACCAATGTTGCAGCGCTGCGCCTGATTAAGTTTGATAGCAACAACCTGCAACGCGTCCCACGGGATCAGAACGCGTGCAGGCTGTTGCCAACGGTTGAGGCTTTGTTAAATACCACGCGGACGAAGTCGCGGGCAAAAGCTAGTACAAAATATAGGCTATAGTAATTGATGTTGATTTCAGAAGGAGTTAGGCTCAACAAGAGCTGCCAGCTTCGCAAGGCAGCCCAGTCTGTCTATACACGGCTAAAAAGGTAAATTTTAAAAAGGAAAGTTATCGGAGGGCACACAGGGTCCCTCTGCAGGGCGGCATCCTCACACCTCGGCCAGAGACGAGCGACGCAGCTCTCGTAATCCCTTAAAGTGCTCAAAGTGAGAAAATAAGGGTTAAGTTTTAAAAGCTCTCCGTCTGGGAAGCACAGTGGGCCAAGTTATAAAAAAATGACTTATTCATAAATTTATTGTATTACGCTGACTGACGCTCGGACAATTTTAAATTAAAATGGAATGTTAACGCAGAATGTAGTCTTCTTTTTACGTTTTTGTCTTTTTCTTAGCCTACGTGGGATTTGTTTTTGCTTTGATTGTATAGCTTGTATATGTATGGCAGTCGTTGGGGGAGGAGACCTATGTCCAGCAATGTACGTCTATCGGCTGATAGATTAGATTAGATTAGTATGGCTTGAGCGAAATACGTAATATTTCCGCGAAAATTCCGCGAAATAATATTTCCAACGAAAAAACCTTACATTTACAGGCAGTATTGTCTATTGTTTGTTAGGTTAACTAACGTTACTACACTCACCTAATGCTGATAAATCATCAACTTTTTTTTCTCTAATAACCTTTTTCCATTGAGTCACTCAAATCTTCAACTTAATAAAAATATATATAAAAGTCAAGTTGCAAAGTATTCATCAGTTTTATAACATCGCTGTACACTCATCACCCGTCCCACAGCCAACTCCGTACATACGACAATCGGATCGAGTTTTAAATAAATAATGAGGGAACCGTTGCACGTGGCGCCACGCGGCACACGGTGGTACTACTTACTTTTTTAATAATACCACGCAACGGCAATAAGCCGCGTTTAGTTCCAACGGTTATATTAAACGTATCTTTTATTTGTTTAGTATATTATTCACGATTTAACAAAAAAAAGTTTTTTTTTTAAAGTAGGTTATTTAGGGCCTCTGAAAACAGGTGATGACGGTTAGCTGCTGTAGCCGTGAATGTAAAGAGAAATTTAAGCTCGGACAACCAATAAGCCATGCGAGTGTCTGCCAATCACATATGTGGTTGCCCTATAACTAATTTTGTGTGTAAAAAGTTGATGCTCCAAAGACGTTCAGTTGATTTTTTTTGTGATTATGATTTAGTTTTTTATCTTACATTAGGTCTCATTAGAAAGCATTCAACATAGATACAGTTTTGATTTTCACAAATGGTTCATCCCATTTGTCTTAGGAATTTAACAAAGTTATGAGTAATATACAAACTTTTTGTTAATCTATAAGTATATAAATATGACAATTGTAACTTGGCCTTATCTACGCTTAAACAGAAACGTAGCCTTAACAGAGTATTATTAAATTGTTAGACGTTTGACGTTAAATACACCTTTGAAGTGTCCGGCATTTTCTTTGTACAATTCTGTAAAATTATTGTCGGTTGGACGTAATTATGAATGCAAAAAGGTTGATATTGGGAATATTCGATCAGTATTGGAGACAATGGTGCCACTTTAAATTCATTTTCTCTCCTTATTTTTTTTATAATTCTTTGAAGTGTAAATTGTAGGCTTAATATTATAAAGAATGGTTATAATTACAGTATAGACCACTTCCAGTTATATAGCTGTTAAATAATGGCAGCTTTTAAATTGGATCCCGGGTTATACCTCAAGGCTCGATATTGCTATATTTATTTTAAGAAAATAACCAAACGCTCCTAGTTAAATGGTATCTTAAGCAACCAATATAGTGTCTAGTCTTTTGAGTACATTTAAATATTTATCTCAAGGATGGGTAGGTTTTATGGCTTACTAGCTTTACCTGCGGCGCCGCACGCTTTGCTTTTGACTACTAAAGGCAGCCTTTGTTTTATTACAGAGTACTGATACCATGTAAGTAAAATATTCTACCCAAATGAACTCAGACGTTTTTACGTGATTTTTGTAAAACATTTTATTTGTCATCAATAAACATAGAAAATTACACATTACTATTTGAGATCATGGCCGGCCATCATTTCATTTTTAATGTGGATATTGAACTACTATTTTTTTATGTAGAGTTATTATATACTAAAATATATAGCGTCGTGAATACCTATTTTAAAACGTTTCGTAGATGCGGCGTAGCGTTTGCGTAGCGACTTCGTAGCAACGTGCTACGGATATGAAGTAGAACAATATTGTAGAGCACGCTACGAGTGTCACAGGTGCTACGTGAATTAAATTTGCATTTTAGAACGAAAACAATTAATTCTAGCACCAGTCAATTTTTTTACTAATAAAAATACGAATATTTAGGCCATAACATTCTCAACATAAGTAAGCAACGCTTATGTCATGGCTACCAACGGCCTGGGGGCGATCCTAGTAAAGTAACTTATAATAATTGAGGTATATAAATATACGAGTTAGACAGATATTTGAGATATTCTCTCGGTGTAAAAAGCAATATCACTACCGGCTGACTCAATCGAATCATCAAACCACCTTGAGTTTCGAACGTGTTTAATTCAAATCAGCAACAATGACTTTAAACGAAACACATCGTAATACACGAATAAGCATACTTAATAAACCAGCTCAATGCTTAACATACAAAAATACGAGCCAACATTACCACGGAACGCCAAACCGTTCTCACGCGTCGCTTATCTCGTTAAATGTGGTGTGCTTGCAATAATTCACTTGATTTCCAGTCGAGTGAGCCGACGCCCGACTGTCTGCACTACGCCTTGGCTACAGATCGTCGCTTAAGTGATTAATGGATGACTTATTACACTTGGTAGTGGTCGGAAAAATATCTATATTTAACGGCACAGTATAAGTGAGTTAGTTAATGCAAGTATATTAGATAACAAAGTACCGTAGGTATATTGATATCTTATATTTACGCAAATACTACACATTAAAATAACACGAATTTTAAGGATTTCTTCGCGGTTATATTATGTTTTTAACGTTCCCGACGTTTCGGCTGCTTTACAACAACCATGGTCACGGGAGGACTGAGGTGGTTGACGTTCTAGTGTCATAGTTTGACCGGGGTACCCTCATATTAAGTTGTTGAATATTTGTTTGTATTTAATATATTTCGACTAATTGTTTTAGCACAGAACGCATAATAGTACGTAGCTTTAGTAATCAGCCCACTGCTGCCCCAACGACACCTATCTTTTATCGGTGAACACTATTTATTATAAACAGAACAAGCCCATCAGAAGACGAACCCTTTGTGAGCGTCCTTCGACAAAAACTAAATGATTTACCACATTCGCACCTTTAACAGGTTTTCTATAAATCACCCGGGGCCAGCTGAACAAAAGACTCCTGTATCTGAAGTGTGAGTAATAGGTCCCTAGATGTAATACTACCAAGACTGCGTACCGTGGGTATTTGTGTGTTAATGTATTTTCTTTTAATAGTAATACCAACAATTGGATGTGAGTGGGTACGACCGTGCTTGGTATATTGAAGTCATTCAGTATGGTATTAGTCAGGATTGGACGTCTTCCTACTGATGGATGTAATAAGATTGAACTACACTAGGTTTAGGTTTGTAGTTAGGTTAGGTACAATTACCATTATCTAAATAAAGAAATCAAAGCTTATTTTTTATCAATTTTATATTTGTGTAGTAACTACAACCCGAGGTTTTTTAAATATTTGTATAAGCAATGTGCAATCTTGTTGTAAAGTAACTGTCCATGGAGTAGGTCTCAGCGTGGGAAAGAGAGGAGAATAGAGGTTCCCGAGAAATGTGCGGTGAAATTGATAGCGGTCCACGGCAATTTGCATGTTTTTTTTTCTATTTACAAAATACCTTTTGTAAGGGACGCGAGGTGAGGTGCTATTTGTTCGCGATAAATTAATGTGACGATATATTTTTGGTGAAAACGGTTGTTTGTGGGACATATTGTGTGTGGAAACCAAATGTGGTGGAAATGTAGTGTGAAATTTCAGGAAAAGAGCCTGTTAAATAGCGGATAAAGTTAGCTAAAAAAAGTAATATTCTAAGAAATATCACTAAGAACCAAGAATGAACATCCCAAGGCTTACGCAAGTAATACCTACGATTTCCTTTTCATAGAATTCCTACAAGCATTTTAACGAAATATGTGGGACTACAATTAGGAGCCTTGAAAAGACACACATTATGTTAGTAAGCAGGTAAACGAAATACAGGAATGAGCTTACAATCACATTGATCTCTTCTTAAGTATATTAAACAAGCACTGAAAATAAGAAATTCAAATTTATTTCGTTGTACTGTATTTCTGTATTATATATACAGAATTAGCTCCCAAAAAAAACTTGCAACGGTTTATTTCTTGAACCGCAACTCCCATGAATATTAATGAGGATGCAAACAAAAGACGCTTTCCAGGCGAGGTCAGGGCGGGCGGTGTCGGCGGGATTTCCTAGTATTTGCTAAGTACGGAGGGATTATGACCTCCGCGCCGCGCCGCCCTCCGGAACGCTGCCGACAAATATTGACATTTCGCTGTTTTAATGCCGACGTCAAACAATCGACGATTTTCGATGCACTTACGGTAATGACAAAGTATTTGCACCGTTTTGTACGTAAGAGTTTTGGTTACTTATAGATTCCCATAAAAATGTATCCATTATAGACCCGGTGAGAACCCTTGGAATTATATATTTCTGAAAATTATGGATGTTTACAATTTGAATTATATGCAGCGTACAAGATTCCCTACTAATGAAATCAGAAATAAGTATTATTTATTTGTTAAGCATAGGTGTAAGTGTACATAGTGCTCAATATTTAGCTAAGTAGGCTTACAACATATAACAGCTGTAATGCAGTATCGTGCATGTTTAATTTATGTTCTGTTAGGATTGCAACGATACTATACTAGATGGTAATGATAATGGTTGATGAATATATAAATAAGAGTATCAAATAAGGTGACATCAACGCGAATATCCCCGACTTTCGATGGAACGATAGCGCACACCGCAAATAAGAGGGCGGCTTTGTTCGAGCCCCACCATTTGCGACATGGCCTTTTTTCTCTTTGTTTATACCGAACATCCTAATTCCTCTCGAAATAGGCGCTAATACCAACCGCCGTTATACATCAAAGGTGTTTGTGTGTGTTGATAAACGTGCTATGCGTACCAATAACCGTGTACTGACTTAGCGCGCAGTGCCTCTTAAACGAGGCAATGGGCATTGTCTAAAAATTTTTACCCCCAGATTTTATATTTTTTTTAGGAAATATAGTGTATTTTAAGGAACTAATTTAAATATCTTTGTATTCTATTGCCTATTTTTTTTAATATTTAAATTTTAAATTTTGAAATTGATGACGTCATCGTCGGCGTCAAAGTTATTCGTTTGCTTACTAAAAATAAAAAAAAAAACTGATATCCATCAATCGTCTGTCAACGTCAAAATTCTAACCTCTTCCTCTTACCCTTATTGTATTTTTATGTAAAACATTAATCATCACGTAATAAGTGCTACGTCGATCTTTATTAGTCCGCTTAATCCTAATAAAAAATATGGCCGGCTCTTCTAATTTAACAGATACTGATAACTTTGAGCTGATTCTCGCAACTTACCAAAAGTTGTAAATGTAATGATTTTAGAGTACAGCTACTAATAGTAAGCATAATGTAGCTGAAATAAGAGGAGCGAAAATCCGTATGTAAGTACTATTTGTGTTACTGATATTGTTTCTCAGTTCTTCGTCCTTGTGGAAGTATTTTCTAGAAATAAAAGCAGTCATTCATATCTCTGTCACAAACAATCAATTTCAAGAACGATGGTTAAACTGTTGGGCCGTGAAATAAATAAATAAACTCAATAATATTAAAAACTAGCTTTTGCATGTGAGTGAGTTTCTTCATTTGGCAGATACAAACCCCAGTGCTTTCCAGAATATAATCTAGAATCAGGAATACAAGTAGTACCATGTTTTGTTATGAACAGGGACTTTTATTTTTTCATTTATTTACTTATTGTTTCAGGTCATCTTGTGATTCTTATTTAAATACTGTAGTTGGGTATGTCCAACTCAGCAGGACTGGCAGTGATTGTGCAGTGCAGAAAGCCGTTCAGACATATATATAAAATAATGTGATACAAAAAAATATAAAGCACAAATACATTGCTAAATGCTTGCATGTAAGAAAAGAAGATCCACTTTTTGAGGCAACTAGGAATGTACATATTTTGTGGGAAGATTTTGATGAAAACTACATAAATAAGGTGGAAGATTTTTGGAAGGATTATATATTTCCCAAATTATGAGCAAGATCAAAATGAATGAATAAAAATACTTTTTACTGTCAAGAACTCTTTATTTCTCCTTGTAAATTAATAAGTCTACAAGATATTATAAAGATTTCATCTAAATATGGTCCATATTTGTAGTTAATGACAGAATGTGCTTTTAATAAAGCAAATTCTCTAACACATCTGATCACCCTTTCAACATGAACTCTTAAACTGGCTATAACTTTGCTTTGAATAATTTCGGTTACTGACTGTTTAACTGCTGAGCATACACTTGGTGGCCTAAGAAGTTTAACTCCATGTGAACTTAAAAGTGATTCAATTTCCTTGAAACCGCTATTGGCAAAAACTATAGCATTTGGCTGAAGAACATAGCAAATTACTTTTTTCCACAAGAGCTTTATCTGATATTCTTTTACTTTTGTTCTAGATATTTCAAGTTGATCACTTATTCTTGCAATGGAATCATTTTGTTTTATCTATACATATAAATAAAATTGGAGTGTCTGTTTGTAATATTAAAATAACCGCTTTTTACTAAGTGCATTTGGATGTATACACGTTACCTATACCGAAACAACATTTTTTACAATTTTTGTCTGTCTGTCTGTCTGTCTGTCTGTCCGTCTGTCTGTCTGTCTGTCTGTCTGTTTGTTCCGGGTAATCTCTGAAATGGCTGGACCGATTTTGACGGGAATTTCACTGGCAGATAGCTGATGTAACAAGGAGTAACTTAGGCTACTTTTATTTTAGAAAAAAAAAATGGATGTCTCGAAAAAAAATTAAAACCAATGTTGCAGCGCTGCGCCTGCTTAAAGTTTGATAGCAACAATCTGCAATGCGTCCCGCGGGATCAGAACGCGAGCAGGCTGTTGCCAACGGTTGAGACGTTGTTAAATACCACGCGGACGAAGTCGCGGGCAACAGCTAGTTTTGAATAAAGTTGCAATAATGCAAAGAGAATCAATTTTAGATGTGCTTTTTTAAACAATGTAATCTACGAGCCACAAATATTTTTTACGTAATCCTAAATACATCATTGGTTTTTTAAATATAATTTGTAACATTGTATTTCAACTCAGCATTTTGTTTTTTAATTTCTCTGATGTTTCTTCAGTTTCTGATGTACCAAAGAGTGAAGGAGTTGTAAGAGTAGTTGCTGAAGAAACTTCTTGTGAAGATTGAACTTCAACTACTGTAGCAGGTCTAGGGGCCATTTTCCTTGATTTGAAGTTTGTGCTCTTGTCCATCATTTATTACTTAGCATTGTGTTCCAACATGTACTCATAGAACAAAAAAAAACTTATTTCAACAAATAAACACACACTCGCTCAACCTCACCATCAGACCTTTGTAGTTTCAGGGTGTGAATTACAAAACTAAATATTAGAGCTCAAAACTCGGAAAGTTCTAAGATGTAATGGTAGCGGAGGTCCCTGCTTATTAACACAATAATAAGAGCTGAATATCACATATAGATTCAATGTATTTCCTTAAAACTTGACTAGATCCATCTCACAAATAGTAGGTAGTAAATTTCAAACATATAAACCATAAGTATTGACATAAATTCACCCATTCTGGGACTATGATGCCTTCTTTATCTATTCACTGGTAACTATTACCCTTCTTCTGTTTGTGCCAAATGAATTCCTTTGGTTCAATGATCTTTGGCTAGAGACTGTCAGAGAAAGGTTTCAAGCCTATATCAACAGTCTTATAGCAGAACAAAAATATACCTTCATGGGTAATGTGAAAGCTGAAGATGTACTGGGCACAACATTATCTTCATAATTTCATTTTTTATCAGATGGTTTAGGTTGAAATTGCAATAAAAGCTGGCCTAACTCAGTATTTTGTTGACTCGGAACCTGAAACATACACATACAATAAAAATGTAGGTACACAAAAAATTTGTAACATCTTTCTAAGTAGGTAGTTCGAACATCTCTATTAGAGAAATTAAGTACTAACATCTAATGGATTCTTTGCGATATTCCAGAGTGTGGGTGTAGGTTTAAATAGTGGCCTCAAGTCTTCAAGTCTGCCTTTGGCTGCCAAAATTACATAGTATGATAAACAAAAGATTAACTTAGGTGTACTTATTACATGGAATATGAAGATTTCTATTCAGCAGTTATTTAGTCGAATTAGAAAATGTGAGACATAAGTACTTACATCACAGTGGTCTTCACAACAATACATCGTATAACTCTAAAATATTCCATATTCACTTCGCTACACCACTTCTCTCGCAAGTCTTCTCTAATGCGAACAAAAATCTTGTTTGGGCTATTTGTCGAATCATTATTGCAGGTAGGAACAAAGCACTTTCTGTATTTCATATCGCAATATTTGTAATGCAACTTCTGCAACTATAAGCGCACTATTTAAATAGGAAATCAATTTCTTTTAAGTGTGGACCGGTACGGTAACGAACGGAGAAAGGTTATGTTTTTGTTTTGACATTGACACTTGTGCGCTGAACAGACTACTTTTTTTTTATTTAATGCAATGCAATGGCATTATAATCCATGTGATGACGTCACTGAAGGTCAAATAAAGGTCAAACATATTTTTCCAAATATCTTAGAAATGAGAAAGTATTTTTAAATTTTAACTACATATACGACATTAGTAACCCTATTCCTCGAAATGGTTTTTCAATCAGAACGGTTTTAAAAAAATGGACAATCCCCATTGCTGAGCTGCCTCGCGCGAGCGCTGTTATTTGCCTCGCTTTCAATTCACGCGCGGTGCGTGTGCCCGTGCTATCCGCGTATCACTACACAAGTGTCATTCGTACACTGTGGACATTCCTTCGGTACGTACTAAGCGATTTGCTTCTACTTTCATCGTGCGAACTGCCATGGAATGGAACACCCTACCCGGCGTCTTTGTTCCCAGTTGACTTCAATCTGGGTGTTTTCAAGTCGAGAGTGAACAGGTACCTTCTAGGCAAGTATGCTCCATCGTAGATCTCATTGTCACTTACCATCAGGTGAGATCGAGATCAAATACTTGCCTATAAAGTAATAAAAAAAAACGGTCGAGGATACGCCTTATTCGGATATCAGTCTATTGCGTATCATAAACAACCAATTTAAAGTAATTTACCTGCAGCAACCCGTTGTTTGTGATCGCGTGATGATACGATACTCTGTAGGTTTGTTCCACAATACACTTTAGATTCGTACTCAGTTATATATTGTTTTTTTATTATTATTCACGTTTACATGAGTACAAGCCGATAAATATATATCTGTAAAAATATCTGCAATTACAATTAAACTGTAATAAGTCATGTAATGTATAAACGAAAATCAATTATGAAACATGCGGAGTTCAAAAGAAATGTAAGAAAATCAAAACATCATAATTTTCAGGTCAGCGACGAAAGGAGGTCATAATAAATTCTTAATTACAAAATGCACGCCAAATTCTGTCATAATAATATGATTACTAGAAAAAACAAAGCCCATTTATGTTTAAAAATGTTAAAATTACGTTGGACTAGCAAAGCACAGTGCCTCGGCGGTCACGCCAGTACATTTTTCATTGCGATTTATGATTTTATAGTTTTATTGTGCTATTTCGGAGCTCAGAGGGGTAGTGCAATACATAACGTCGTTTTCGTGCATTGTTAAAAGGTCTCTATCTGGGTCAAAAGGGGAACGCAATTGTTTTGTAAATAATATTGACCAACAAAATATTATATTTAAAATTTGCAGATTGGATCATTAATGAACTTAAAATATGACGTGTCAAGTCATGTTGGCCTGGTTCCAAATGGTATATGTCAAATCTCATTCCACGTCATCTGTCGTCTACCGTGAGTTTCCTTGCTCTGTTTCACTAGTTGTGTCTCTCAGGGACGACAGTTGCTCCATGTAGATACAGGTAATCAACCAAATCACTGTAGACTTAAAGCCGGCGTCGATACAAAAAACAATGGCCATGGAACGATGGATCCTCTATTACAAGTTGTATCAAAATCAATCATCATTATTAATCAAGTCAAAATTTAATAAGAAGTTAATATGATTGACTACATTAAAATACATTAAACTCACAGCGTGATTTTTAAACGAAATCCGAACTAGGTTGCTTAAAAAAAACTTCCAACGCTTCTTTGAATAATGCTCAAGCGGTGATGGCTACCATTTTGACGCAAACTTCAGTTATTAACACAAATCAAATTAAAGTCAACTTTAATACTTTAGGTATACGACTTCAAACGTTACATACGAGCAAGGCTATTTCACCTCTTATAGCTTAAATAAAATTCTCTATTCGAAACCGACATTCTAATTTCGAATAGAAAAAAAATTTGCAAATACATATGGACTTTGTTTCGAAAAAGTTAATTTAAGAACTCACTTGGTTTGAATTTAGAACGCTTTTTAAAAATAATCTTTTGATCACAGATGTGTATTCTTTGGTAATTTGGACCTTGTGGATATCATTTAATTTTGATAGAAAAGGCAAAGACGCAGCTGTTTAAAAACGTATTAAACGAGATTTTTCTTTTCATTCGATTGTAATGTACAATTTGGTTCAGCACAGGGTGAGGGGACATCAAAGGATATTATTACGACCTCCCGGTTGGGGTTGGGCTGGCGTCATAATCTGACAAGTAATTTCATGGTGTCCGTGGTAGGAGAGCACATGTAAGTGAAATGAATATCGATAGTATGACATCAATTGATTTATTTTTCATTAGACCAAACGGACACACCAACAACACGGTCCCACACTAAGCAACACTTGTATTATGGGTACCGCATATTGGACAGGGGGCATACACAGTATATAATACTTTTATATAGAGAATAAACATCCATGTCTCAGGTACAAACATTCATGCTCTTCAAACAAAGTTTGTCCCTACCAGGACACGAACCCGGGACCCACAGCACAGATGTGAGTATACAAGAACAACAACAATATGTGAGTAATAGTGATGGATTGTCTAGTGTGCTACTCACTTTTTAACGTAGACCGAGAAAGAGTGAGAGGAAATGAAAAGGAGAGGAATCGATTCATAAATTATTGCGGACTTTTTAATAATAGCTTGTTTAAAATTAGGAAAATAACAGCACATTAGCGATCAAAAAGTTTGAATACGTCATTAACAATGCCCTAGAGACCGACAATGTTACCAATTCTCTAATTCAATTCTACTCGATAATCACTTCTAATTGTTCTCCGCTTAAAGACTAAATTTGCATAATTTCTGCTCGCAAGGACCGCGGGCGCGTTTTATCAATTTTGCATAAATAAATATAAATGGTGCTGCCTTTGATACGAAGCACTATTGAATTTAGAAGTTATTTCATACTACGCAAGAGTATTTTGTGGCAGATTTACAGCTGGGAAACTTTATTGTGTGGTAAGAGTATTCGCGGGGGAGTTTTGGACTGTCAAAATGCCCAACTGTGTCGAACGATAAATATGCTTCGGGTAAATTTAGGAGCTTACAATTTTTAACATGAACCAAATATACGGTTACTCAAACATGCAGCATATCAATATAACGGTTGCATAAGTATTGTGTATTAATTTGCTGATATAAAACCTTAAGCAAATCAAGAGATTAATACGTTAAGTAAGTCGGCACTAAAGCTGAAATATTGAACAAGGTAGCTCTCGCCATACACTCCGGGCTTGACAAGAAATTCAATGAAAACTTATAGTTATATAACGGCTGGAATAAACTACACGCTTTTCTCGTAGCCAATATGACCCAATAAGTTATGAAGCCTCTCGAATTGAGTTTTTGTATTGCCCGGGCGCGCCCCGCGGCGCTGCTGCAAGGTGTAATTCAATTACTTGGCTTTCGAGCACCTTGAGAACAGAGGAAGGTATACTAGCTTATTCGTGTTTAATTTATTTTAATGCGGAATTAATATATCTTGACACCTCGCTATCAAAATTTATTCTTATAAAGGGACAGATTCATTTTAAAGCTCAGACTCAAAATATATGATTTGTCATCATTAGCCATGGTTTTTAATTATCAAGTAATTGTATACTGGGATCGTCTTGGGTCCATTGTACGGTACCCGTAATAAAAGCGTTTCGCTTCGATAGTGTGCTCGTCTGGCGATATTATCATTATTACGCTTGTTAAACGGGGTGTACATCTACTTCTACAACCAATACTCCACTCCATGAATGATGAAATAAGGTGCTTTCAGTATCTTTTCATGGAAAAATGACTGCAGCTCATACATTGAAATAGTTTTCAGTTACGAATAATTTAAAAAGAGAATAAATGGAAAAAAAAAACTATAGCTTTGCTAGTCAGATAAAAAACATTATACATAATAGCGACTCCACGGTCCTGTTCTATACAAAGCTGTATCGGCAATGCGGGCAGTCGTCTGTGGGCCATTCCTATGGATTCCTAAAGGAGTACTTACATAATACCGCTTCGTATTACAGATATTATAAGCTCTAAGCTACCGAGCGAAATCGCTCGCATTTTGTAGATTGAGTTTCGCACTCGACATTAAATCATAATGGTATCGACTGTAGTCTAGAATAATGGTACGGGGAATAAATAAAGAAGGTATTAAATGATAATATAATTATTAGTTCCCTGAGAAACGGAAAAGAGAAAAGGAGGCAGCTTCCGAGCATCTATATACGAGTACTTTTTATATTTTCATCTCTCTCTGTTAAGAGTACCAGTCTACGGAACAACAAAAATAACTTTATCTACAAGAATGACGCAGTGATAGCTAAGTTGGTAGAACGCTTGCCACGGTAACGAGGATCGCAGTTTCAAACCCCGGCTCGCACCTCTGAGATTTCTGGATTTCATGTGTGAATCTCATTTTCAACCAAGATTTTCACTTGCTAACGGTGACGGAAAACATCGTGAGGAAACCTGCATGTCTGAGAGAAACCCTCGAAAGATGTGTGAAGTCCGCCAACCCCCACTGGGCCAGCGTGGTGTTCTATGGCCCAATTCCCCTCGTGTTGATGAAAGGCCCGTACCCAACAGTGGGACATTAAGGGCTGGTATTATTACAAGAATGACGTTTAAATGTTCAATGTTGTTACTTCATTAATTATGGGGATTCGTGGTTCATAACAAATTAAAAGCAGAATAACATAGAATGTGATACTTAATTATATGCTCTGCATGTATTATTAACGAACGTGGGTACTTACTTACGCGTGAATTACACAAAAGGGTTGCTGGGGTATGTTCCGCGCGATGATAAGATACGTAACAACATGGCTCCGGATTAAAATGAGTGTTTACAAACACATTTATACTTATTCCGTATTTCGCTAAGCTTATCCGTAGCGCATGAGCGGTGATATAGGTCGTTACTGAAAATCCACAATATCCACCTGAAAATTAACATGCCTATAATAATAATATCGCCAGACGAACACACCAACTATACGGTGCCACACTTAGCAACGCTTGTATTATGGGTACCATACAATGGACTAATGGCGAACTTATTTAGATATTCAAGATCTATGACTAGAGCGCAAGCATTCATGCTCAACACACAAAGTTTTGTCTCAACCAGGATTCGAACCCGGGACCCTCAGCACAGAAGGCAGGATCGCTGCCAACTGAGCTAATCATTATAGCGATGCACCCTGTATGCGCTTCTCTATAATCAATTTTGAAAATAAATTTTGTAAATTCATTGTGGGTTTATTCGTGATACATATCACTATGAGATATGATTTTAAAACACTACCACAACTTATTTGAGATATAGTCCATACAAATTCTATCGAATAAATTATGAATAGATTTATCAGCACATTGTAAAACAGGACCTTCGTATAACGAATTGCAGTCTGGCCTCATACAATATTGCCGACTACAATCACAACAAATTGCAACCTAGAGCCCAGAATCTAGCAACGAGTTTAATTAAATATGCCCACTGCTGGACATAGGCTGTCAATTATGACCTCATACATAACGAACTATGTATATACGTACGCGAAGTGATAACAAACTATGTTTTTAAATACCTACTAACCTACGAATGTATCAGAATAATTTATCTATATAAATAACACAAAATCGTGTTACTTACACCATGTATAACTCAAGAACGGAAGGGGCCGATAAGTATATGATCTTAAATTTTCGAAATTCGTCTCCGACCCGAATAGCGGAATAACTAAAAAAAATAACAAAGAAAATAATTTTCCTATACATTTGTTTCTAAGGCGGTACGAAGTTTGCCGGGACAGCTAGTAACATAACTTTAACATACACATAGCTAGATACACAATAAGCAATCTCGTGTAATGCACACTAATATTCCTCCCTAACAATCTAAGGCTTCCTTCTTTCTTTCCCCAAGAACTATGAATACCATCATCGGCCCAGACGATTATCATATTTCACGTTTATTGCAAAACTACGTCAGTTAACTGTGCACCTTATTTCGAGAGATATAAATATCATTATCAAGTTTGGCAAGTGCATATTTATGTTGGTATTGCTAGTAACAATAGGGTTGCCGCAACAAGTCTAAGTCGCCCCTCGGCGTCTCCCTCCAGTTTGTGTGAGGTTTGTCTCATGGACGTCAGAGTATTTACTGAAAGTATTAGCGCGTTGGCAAGTTTGTTTCCAATGTTAGAGCCTATACGGAATGCTGGTAAATACGTGTTTAATAATCAATAGAGCAAGTCCAATTATATTAGAGTTCTAAGCGTCCTTTTGACGACCTGATTAGCGCAGTTGGTAGAGACCCTGCTTTCTGCGCTGAGGGTCCCGGGTTCGAATACTCGTAGGGACAAATCTTTTTGTGATGAGCATTAAAGTTTGTACCCTAGACATGGATCTATAATATCTTAATAAGTATTATATTCTGGGTTCGCCCTTAGTCCATTGTACGTATTCTTCGTATTTGTTTTATATTGTTCTTATAAACGCAGCCACTGTCGGTTCCATTAGGCAAGGAGACAATTATACAAACAGTACTTTTCTTTCAAATTTATTAAATTATCACACTGCCTATAAATATTTGTAAAAGTGTGTGCTTTAAAAAAAATTAAGGTATTTTTAATAAAAAATAATAATCTCGTAAACCAATGAAAACGCTTCGTGCAAACTTCGAACGCTTTTCCGAAGTACGGGCGCGCACAGTTGGCACGCTCAAGTGAGGACAGATTTAACGTTCGACGCACACTGATTTATGCGTCTAGCGAACACGTCCGCCGCGTGATGTATAGAGCAGGCTCCGTGCTGCTGTCAGTAACTTATATAGCCATGATGAAGTGCGCAAATAAGATTTTTTGAGATAAATAATAATGATATCGTCAGACTAACAAACCAACTATCAGTACATCAAGTGCGAGAGTATTCGTAAGCTAACCATATACTTTATAGTCTACGGTATTTAGACATTTTGTATGGAGAATTGAAAGTTTTAAATACCGTCCGCTAGATGCGCTTTTCAATACTCCATGCAAAGGTATGGCAGTGACCCTGCTTTCTGTGTCGAGAGTCCTGGGTTCGAATCCTGGTAAGGGCAAACTTTGCGTGATGAGCACGAATGTTTGTACCCGAGTCAAGGATGTTTAATATCTAAGTTCTTTAATCCCTATAAATATTATTACTGGGATCACACCCAGTCCATTGTACGGTACCATAATACAAATTCTTAGTTTGGGACCATACAGATCGTCTGGCGATATTATTACTATGCTGCTAGCGGCTTGTTTACCTTTTAAATATCGCCATAGAATGAACCAGCACACATTTGTTTTTTCAAATCTTTTTATATGTATGACAATCAGTTGAGTTTTTATCCTGATTTCAGAGGTGATTATTACCTTATAATATTGATAAGCAAGGCTCTCCATATCTGTAATCTCAAAAGGGTGCAAAACTAGATTTTATTACATAATATACGTCATCTCAACAAGGTAAGAGAGCTTTAAAGAAGCTTTTCTCTGTCAACGAAGGGGAAAATTATCTTGATCGGATAACGGCCCCTCTACTTTAATTAAATTTGAAGATTTCAGACGATAAACGTGATTGTGGTTTATTAAAAAAAGGTTGGTATCATAGACTAGACAATTAATTTATTAAAAACCAGTTTTGGTCTGCTGCTCAACCCTCAATGGTCATAGCGTGATGATCCTACTCTATTTAATATGTCGAACCATAGGCTATCCAATACTTAAAACCCTGCTAAAATCAGTCCAGTAGTTTTTACTGATACTTAAACGGACACACAAACAAAAATACGAAAATCCCTTGTTTAGGATTCACAGGCACCAAAACAGCATATTTATCTTATAATGGTTAAAGATAGATTTTGTTTTCGTATCTGTTTTCATTTCCGTAAAAATTTGGTTAATCGATTTTTAGCTTCACGTATAAATAAAGTAAATTGCTTGACATATTTAATTAAAATAAGGCTCACGTAAAATACATAAATTATAGCGGTTATTTCAAGAACACAGTGCTGTTCCTTATGTAAGCCACAAAGCTTTTATTAAAATAAAAAAAATACCCAGCATCTGCGGCCCACGGCATTTCGTCCCATACAATTACCATAACAGCAGAGCGCCAGTTGTAGTGTTCCGGCACTTCTACTATTACTTGCAGACGCAGAATATTTATATGAAATGAATACGATGATAGACTTAAGCAAAATACACACAGCATTTTTTTCTTTTAGATTTTCAGCTTATGTTTGTATTAAGTATAGTGATCTAAAACGCTTTATGTGTGAACGACTGTGTTATAACAAGTTTTTTTTTTTATTGTATTCGTTTGAAGCATGATCACATTAAACTTCCTAATAAACATGTAATTACTAAAATTATAGTCCTCGAATATTTGGTCATAGTCTTTTAAGACATAAGATGTAATATGACACATTTGAACAATATATCTTCTCTCTCACTCTAAACACATTATTGTCGTAAATGGACCTCAGAGTGCACACATACACAATGATGTATACGAAGGTTTTCAACACAGAACAAGCCACAAATTACCTCCATAATAAATTTGGGTGAATGTTATGAATGCTTGCGAAAAACGAGGTGTTTCTGAGACAATTTGCTGGGATTTCCACCCTTATGGGTATGTAAATAAAAATGTAAGTAAGTGATACAAAAGTGTGATTAATAGGCAAGCTCAAATTTGAGATAGGTACAAAAATACTGTTTGTATACCTTATTTTTCTTTACTTAACGGACTTAGTAAATAATCATAGTAGATCTCTTTTGAGATTTATTTAATACCTGTTTAGAAAATATAATTACTACAAATAGGTTATAAAAATAATATGTAAAATTGTAATTATAACATCCTTTCATAATTTTAAATCACAAACTAAATTAAAAAGACGTGCCAAGATTGTTAACTAAATCCGTTTAGTATAAAAAAATAAGATTTACACTATAGAAGAGTCGAGATTCGACGAACCGAGGGTGAAAACCAAATTGCATACATACATACAATGACTACCATATTCCTAACCAGGATCCTTAGTATGAGTGTTTAACGTTTTCAAATACCGATCGAATGTGAATTAATAGTGAAGCTACATATTTCCGCTAGGGGCGCGATTCACTGATCGGTATTCTACGTTGTCAATCTCGTAGTGAGCTCCCAGGATCGACTTCGATCAGGAAACTTAACCCCATGTTAAAGCATACACGCCCTTACACGATTATCAAGAGGAATACTTGACGCTAAAAGCTCAAAACTGAGCGTTGGCATCACGCATTCAAGAGCTGACGACAATACTGCACACCTGCCGACATTCGCTGGTGGTGCAAGGGATGAGAAATGTTTTTTTTTTATTACATTATAGGCAAGTAATTTTTTAGTGAATGTAGCGTCTCGATCTCCTGCCGCCTTTCTACCTAGGCAGGTATGCTCCATCGTAGATCTCATCGTCACTTACCATCAGGTGAGATCGAGATCAAATACTTGCCTATAATGTAATAAAAAAAAAAAGTATGTAATCATTATTAGCAGTGATAGCCAAGTTGGTAGAACGCTTGCCTCGGTAACGAGGATCGCACCTCTGGTATTTCATGTGCGAATCTCATTTTCAACCGTGATTATCACTTGCTAAATGGTGAAAACATCGTGAGGAAACCTGCATGCCTGAGAGAAACCCTCGAAAAATGTGCGAAGTCCGCCAACGCGCACTGGGCCAGCGTGGTGGACTATGGCCTTATTCCCCTCACATTGAGGGGAGTCCTACTACTAGTACTACTATTTGCATAAATAATAATAATATATCATTGTATGCACTCCGCCTTTTATCACCTACACCACCACCATGCCTTTGTTTAGGGTCCGCACTTAGCAGGGCGACGCAGGTGCAGTTGGGACGCGTGCCCTAATCCACGAACGACAGATTGTTACACGCCCTTTGATGACGTTTGCCAACCCTGCGCACCCATCGGAATGTCATCGGCCACAACACACGCCAAACATTTGGCATCCTTCTACTATGTAAAGGGTTTATTAAGACTGCTGACGCAATGCCTTTACTCCTTCATCGTATACGTTTTACGCCTTTATCTGTTGCACTTTTGTTAGATTGCCGTTGCTAGATTTGTTTAATGATAATCGTATTGGATCTGAACGGATCGGATCGGAATCGGTTCTGCAGTTTTAAAGCACCTCATATTCTCATTTGCATGTCACTTTTGTGTTACGAGAGAGATTAGTCACATTTACTACATAGCTGTAATAGCTAAGTATCGCAGTGATAGCCAAGTTGGTAGAAGAAGGTTAAACCCCGGCTCGCTCCTCTGGGATTTCTGGATTTCATGTGCAAATCTCATTTTGAACATCAATTATGACTTGCTAAACGGTGTAGGAAAACATCGCCAGGAAACCTACATGTCTGAGAGAACCCCTCGAAAGACGTGTGAAGTCCGCCAGCCCGCACTGGGCCAGCGTGGTGGACTATGGCCTAATCCCCCGTCGCATTGAGGGGAGGCCCGTACCCAACAGTGGGACATTAAAAGGGCTGGTAATACTATAAAGGCAACTACGAAGTTATATGGCAATAGTTAATTAATATGATAACATTAATTACCGTACTTATGCTTGCTATTGTTCTTCTAATTACCTAGTTTCTGTTATCAATTTCACAGTCTATTGTTTGTAAAATATTAATTAACAGCAGAGTTAATTGTACACACATTTACATGTACTAAATAAATCCTCAGTATAACCTTCCTATATTAGTTAGACACATAAAGCGGTTTCATCATTATAACTTACTACGACAAATAATGCAAGTAATTTCATATATTGAAAATAAACTTATATTATCTCGTTTATTTTATTTTTTTTACGTTCTTCGTCTGAGAACCTGAGAACTTGAGTTTATTTGGGAACCTAAATAGTTTTCACTAATCCAGATTTTTATTAAAGTTATGGCTTGAATAATATTTGCTTGGAGTATAAACTTGAATGAACTCCAAAATCATATGTGAATGCGACGATATAAATCAAATATTGGTATCAATGCAATGAAATGTACGATGCATTTGACGTAACGACAACGATGAATAGTTACGTCACATTTCGATAACCTGCTTATGACAATTCCTAGCTCTTAGAACATCCTAAGATACAAAACTTATGCTAACCAAGACTTATCTTTAATCTTGACTTGATAAAGTTGAATTTTGATTGTAGGCAAATGAAATAGATAATGTAGGTACCTATTTGCAGTGAATCTGAGTAATGCATCATTAGGCGAGTTGTGAGTTTGGCATTCAGCGTCCTCCCTCGAAGGGCACAATTTGGAGCGATTGATATTTCCCTTCGCCTCACCAGCGCCCTCTGTAGCGCCCTCTGTCTGTCAGTCATGCCATGTGGGAGACGTAATGTCAGTACCAGAGCAACTTGGGAATTCTTCGGAATAATGTGTATAATGCACCTTTTCCTAGAGGTTTCCCGCCCTAATGCCAGCCTTTCAGAGTGTGCATATTTTAAATCACGAGGGAGATTGTGTAGGTATGTCGCGACACATTTTGATATGAAGAGGAAAGTAGATATCTATGAATTATTAATATAGAAAGTACCTTAACTATATTACCGTCGTGGTACGCTAAATTTTGATCAAACTTCCTAAAAAATCTCCCGATATTGAAATATTAAGTAGACCTCTCAACAGGAACACAGTACATATACATGAGCGATATATTCTAAGCAGCACAGGTGACTAACTATATATCAGTACTATATAGGATGTAGGGGCATGGTAATTAAAACTTTGGGTAAAGTCTATAATAACATTATAAAATTAATTTATGTCGAACATCATGGGTGACAAATTTTGACAATTTGAGCGTGCAATGTATTGTAAACAACTCGAACACAACACAAGGCTTCGCGCGATACCCGACGCGTGCGAGTGACGAGCGTGCTCAAGCGTATTGAGTTTTAATTTACATACCAGTTTTAGTTCTAAATTAGTAATTATGTTTTTTTTTTTATTTATAGACTCCTGTTGTTAAAAAATGCGTTAAATGCATGAAAAGATCGACGGAAATACCAATTCTGGGGGGTTTAGAATCATGAGTTGAATCCATGGTATCGGTTTTCATTACGACGCCACGTACACCCTGTATACTGATAAAATATATATATTATATGAAAGTACATGTATAGTGTAATAAATCATAGAACACCTCAAATGTTTATTAGTTGAGAAGCGACTATGAGGTTTTGATTGGTATTAATAAAACCAACACTAAATCCGTATTCTGAAGGTATATTCTGAAGCTAGGACATGTTATTATTAAATCCGAACCATATGTGAAGAAATTTCAAAACTTACGAGGTTGAATTTCGGAACTTCAAGGATTCAGATCATTCATTATCAAATTCAGAGCATATTTTGCATGGTCAGCTGCATCACCACATCTAAACCAGAACTCTACACAATGTCAGTAGAGTTCTGATTTAGATGTGGTGCTCTATATATTGGTACATAATGTACATGAATTGAAAAGGATCGGCCGGTCTAGCGGGAATAGGCATGATCTTATATAATATTAGTTCTCCAATATTACGTAGGGATTTCATGCTAGCTAGAGTTAGGAAATAATTGATGACAGGAGATGTGTGGTTATTCTGTATTTACATTCCTAATATATGAACGATTAGGTGGTATTTGGATTGATTAGTGTCTGTCGGTACCGAGTCGATTCGGCTGTTTCTTCAGCATTGACTTTAAAGGATTCCTCGCTTAGATTGAATATTCAATACCCTTGCTCTACAATTCGCATACGTGTGACTAGCGTGATGATGAGATTAAATTAATATTGGCTGACATACCCATACGCCATATATACAACATAGATTCCAAACTAAGCAAGGCGTTTATTATGGGTACATATAATGGTATTATAGATTTTATTATAAATACATTTTGTATGACTCTATCAGCGATACAGAGAGTAATTAAATTATATCAGAAATCTGTCTGATATAATTTAATTGTGAATATTAGTGGTATAATACGGTTCCAAAGTCCTTAGCGCCATTTTCCTCTAGATCCTAACTCTACTCTGTAGAGCGGAGCGACTTTATTCGCTTTTCTGCCTCTTGGGAGTATCGAATATTTCCCTCAAATAATTTTGCAATATCTTTCTAGATTTGGGAAATAGTCTTAAATATGCAAACGTGATATTGTGTACTTACGGTATTACCTATATTTCGATTACACTCCAATATACAATAAAAAGGCGTACATAGAGGTCTCGAGGGAAAGTTTGATTTTCATAATAATCTCACGATTATATAAGAAGTAATCTTGAATATAACATTAAATAACGTTTTAAAATGAGCGAGTAACCTGTTTGAAAGAAGATGGCGAGATTATGGAAATGAACTACGAAAGTTAATTATTAAAAAAAATCTAATCTTGAAATCTACCTTGTCTAACTAAAGCAAATATTTAACGAATGTGAACTTAGTGCGAAATGTGAATATAAGTCTTTCAAATAAAAAAAGAATTTTCTAAATCGGTTAATTTTTGAGTTCTGAGGTGTTACATCAGAACTCAAATAAAAATGTATTGAGAAACTTCTCCTTTTTTGAAGTTATTAATAAGGTGGATAAATCTAGACAGTCGCGACGGTCGGTGCGACTTACTTGTTAACCACATATTTTCTTTTTAAGTAGATACACTATCTTATAAAAAATCTTACATTACACAGTTCATTCATCTCACGCGCCACATTCATTTCCTTGCATTCATCTTAAACAACTGAAGCCTTGCAGCTAAACACTGCGGTGTAATGACCCGCTCTTCAGCGAAAGTCTCGAGTCCTCACACGCCTAAGACCGCCGCCAGATGGAGACACTGAAGGACACCTGAAAGACGCTTGAAAATAATGTGGGTCTTGCGAAGATGGTATGTACCTTACTCATACTATAAGTAACAAATACAGTGTAAATATTTTAAAAGGTTAACAAGTTGGCAATGTCGATCAATTTTATGTATAACTAGCTGTTACCCGCGACTTCTTCCCCGTAGTATTTAACAAAAAAGTTTTTCTAAAATAAAAGTCGCCTAAGCTACTCCTTGTTACATCATCTATCTGTCAGTGAAAGTCTCGTCAAAATCGGTCCAGCCATTTCAGAGATTAGCCCAGACAGACAGACAGACAAAAATTTAAAAAAAATGTTGTTTTGGTATATGTACCGTGTATTCATCCAAATGCACTTAGTAAAAAGCGGTTATTTTAATATTACAAAAAGACACTCCAATTGTATTTATTTGTATAGATTAAAAGCGTAAATGTTGTTTTTATTTTGAAAAACCGGTAACTTTGCTTTATCCAGTTAGTGTTTTTATTATCATTTGTTATTTTTTTATGTAATTTTTTTAAAACCTATTATTGTTATACATAATTATAATAATAGCGAAATTATTATAACAAGTACCTAGTTATCAGCTAAGTGACAGATAGCGATGCACTGTTGTAGATTGAAGATGCTCTGAGATATTATATCTTAGTAAGTTTGTATGTTATCTATGACGGCTATTCTGTTCAAGTTGTTTGGAGGTATGTCTGAGAACAACCCCAAACATGTTCAATTAAAATCAAGTTAGGCGTTCCAATAGTTCCCTCACATATATCATTCGTAAGACGTTTGAATCGCTAACATTGGTTTTAGCCTAGTTTGGGGCGTCGGCCTGCTTTTGATGAAAACTTGGCAACATTCAAGTACCTATGTCTGTTCATTCTATATATTATTTTTTCTCGTTAACGAAAATAAATTGCTACCCGTTTATTCAAGAGAAAATCCTGTATACTTAGCTTGTTATACTCTTTTTTTATTTAACTTTGGACTTGCTTCCTGGAGTAATTATAATCCGCAAGTCACGTCCCTTTAGGAAAGAAAATTAAGTACGTACATGAAATTTTTTCATGAAAATTTTGGGATCTCAAAAAAAATCTAAGGTAATCTGATGTTATCCAAAATAATAATCGTCAATGACCAATTAATAAATCAATGTAATAAACTTATCTGACTTTTTAAAATGTTCGTAATAGTACGAATCAGGTTAGCAGCAAAAGATAAATTCAAAAAAATATCCTGAATATTGTCAATATTGGTAAAATATGAAAGTGCTTTTTTGACAGTCATCGTCTGCCAGGAAAATAAGTACATAATAATAACAGGCGATAGTCATATCCTTTGATAATTTTGTAACAATTTTGAGTGATTACATTTTAAGTAGTATTTTATTGTCAATGACATTCGTGTAGGTACACACTAGGTTCCCGAGGCTTCTCTCCTAACTTGTTAATTACTTGAACAACATTCCCGGCCGCAGAGACACCGGGCCTTTGTACGCGCCGCCTTGATTGTCGTGTAATTACGCGCAATTAAATACCTCGTGTGGTGAGTCACTCGTGACGTAGTTGGTGGGATTCCGTTATTCGGATAAAGGGGTAAGCTCGGGTAAAGGTTTGTTTCAATAGTACCTTGAGACAATGTAGCTATTGGCATTGTTTTCTACTCTGGTTTCCATTTCACTATGCAGAAAGGGAAACGAATGTGGATTTGAATATTGGTTAATTTTTTTATAATGCTAAGGCATTCCCAGTTACCGTTTTAAGTTTTAACTTATAAATGACTTCATTTATCCAATGCCTTTTATATTGCGACAGAAATTATTATCGATTACAATGTGCAGTCATATTTTTTTTTGTTTGGAACAATACTATAAAAAAAATTGCCCCGACTCTACAAAAGCTGATGAGTCCAATTCACAACATATTTTGCTTAATTACGGAGCACCGTCAATAGTAAACTATTTCATAGACTATCCGAACATCATGGAATACCCTTTTATTTTTTCATGAGTAGTGTTTTTTGTTTCCATCGAAGAGGGAATAGAACAGGCGCTACACCAAAACTTAACTATTATTTTCCTTGATACAATTATGTTCTTCTCTTTTCATATTTATTTGGTACATTGCAGCTCATTTTTTGCTTTTAAATTTTTTGAAGAGATTTTTTTTGTTAAAAAGTTTTTTTTAATCTTCTTTCTTTTTTTATCACAATAATGATATAAATATATCATGGTTTTGATCAAACCTAGACACATCAGTACATAAGGTAAAAAAACAGTGACAGACAAGTTGGTAGAACGCTTGCCACGGTAACGAGAATAGCAGATTCATTCCTCAACCCGCACCACTGGATTTCCGGATTTCATGTGCGAATCTCTTTTCAACCATAATTATCACTTGCTAATCGGTGAAGGAAACCATTCTGAGGAAAACTGCATGTCTGAGAGAGCCACTCGAAAAACGTGCGAAGTCCGCCAACTCGTACTGGGCCAGCGTGGTGGACTATAGCCTAATCCCCCTCACATTGATGGGAGGCCTGAGCCCAACATGGACATTAAAATTATATTTATATTATTATTATATAAGTTGAAAAAAAAACACCATAAAAAAATAAGATTTTTATAATTAATTCGAATACTACACGTTGAAATAAAACCAATTTTAAGGATTTTATCGCGTTAATTTTAGGTTCCCGATGTTTAGGCTGCTTTACAACAACCATGGTCACGGGAGAAAATTAAAAACATAAAATAAACACGATAAAATACTTAAAATTCGATTACGCGCAGTTGACATACTATATTGACAGCGCGGAGGCAGTGCAATTATTGGCCTCAGACAAGCCATGTTCTGAATAGCAGCTAGGCGGGACTGCTCGGCCAGTCAGTACACAGCTTACGAAGAAGCTTTATGAGGTTTTCGTTTTATTCCATGCCGCGTAGACGTCATTATGTCTGGGCGCACCGTTGGTCTTTATGTCTTTGGTGATAAGTCTTTTATTCAGTTCCTGAGGTGGTGGTGCTGAGGTGGGATTTTGAGACCTGAAAAGGATGTTATTTCAATTTTGATCTTTATCAAAGGCATCATCTTTATGAGGTCCAACTTTACAACAGGCACCTTTACCGGCAGAGGTACCGGTTGTAAAACATTTTCCAACGCATTTTTAAATAGAATATTGTTTATCACTTTTAAACCTGTGTTCGTGTGGTGAGTTTTTTAAATATTTACAACGAATAATCACGCACTTGACGTGCAGATGTGTTGAACAGGAAGAACTGTTAAACCGATTTCCTTCAATAATTTTCAAGATCCATCTCAGGATTTTAAGATATGGAAAATCGCATTTTTACTTACTTGTTCATAAATAGAGCGTTGGACAAATTGATGCAGGGCGCCTCAATAAGCAACCACATGGCGAAGCTGATGCATGCAGACGTCCATACAGTACCCAGGGTATCCGTGAGCTGAACAAAATAATAAAGGTACAGTAATTTCGGTAATTATTTTGCTGTTACTGTCATTGATAGAACAAACATTAAGGTAAAAGCACTCTTAATATCTGTGACTTTATTATCTGGTTAAAGTAACGGTCAAAAGTTTTATACTTACAAGAGTAAATTTTTCATATTTCAGAGGTGTTCTGGCCGAGAATAGGTTGCGTTGGATGACGAAGGGATGGATCACATAGATGCCGTACGCGAGACGACTGAGAGGCATGAATGTAGGCAGGCTGAGGAAGTCGCCGATGATGGCTGGAATATATTTCATCCAACGACAACATCTATTATCACATCTATCAAGCTCCATCAATATGGACTGCCAGTTTGAAACAAAACTATGCTATTAACGATAGCTAGCAAAAAACAAATGCTTTAGCAACAATGAATTGTGTTGCTTTTGTTTTTATTTACTTATCTTGTTAGGTGTATCATATTAAGAAGTGTTTTAACTCGGACTAATTTGATCATTGCCATCCTAATCTTCAATTATTTTAAGTAGAGAATTATATTTCGTCAAATGTCTCATCATAATAAGTCTATAAAAGAAAATATACTTACGAACATTCCCGTACTCGCAAAAAGCAATGATACAACACACAGCGAACGCCCAAACAGCTCTATTCAAAGATGTCGTGATGATGGATTCAAAAACATTGTACTCTCGATAGAAAAATAACTTGCCCAGGCCCATGACTGACTGCATCGTGACTACACAACCTATAGTACCGATAAGAGACCATTTCTGAAAGCAATCAAACATTTGTTATAAAAAAATTGTTTTGTAATTAGTGAGGATGCATTAAATAGATTACGGATTTCTAATAGATTTTTCTAACGGAATTCAATGGCTCACTAAACGTTAAATTAGTTTTACGTTTCAGCTTCGTTGTTTCTGAAGTGAAATTAATGATTTATGGCGATGGGGTCACCACCGTTCATGTACATATTTCTTCTATATTTTATTTTAATGAATTATGGATGTTTCAAACTTGTACAACTATTTGGAATGTGTCTGATCTTGGCGGGAATAATGATCATGTATGCGTGATGGTCAAATACTCAACCGCTACTTAAACATCTGTACGTCAAGTGCGAGATTATTCGTAAGCTAGCCGTATACTTTATAGTCTACGTATTTAGATACTTTGTATGGATAATTGAACGCCGCTTTTAGCGGATAGTATTTAATATAAATAATAATCTCGCACTTGACATACTGAATACAAGACAAAGACTTGTAATAATGAATGATACCAGCCCTTTTTGTTAAGCACGGGCAGTCCATCAATGCGTGAGGGAGCATAGTCAACCACACTGGCCCAGTGCGGGTTGGCGAACTTCCCACGTCTTTCGAGGAGTTCTCACAAACATGCAGGTTTCCTCATGAGGTTTTCCTGGACCGTTTAGAAGTTTGAGTAGTCGGCTGTGAGAGTAACAAGTAAGATTTTACCGTAGAAATAGCTCGCCTATTGTCAGCTGGTTTGAACACAGACATGAAGTAACCCATAGCGATACCGACCAGGTACGCGTTGGCGCGCACATAGCTCTTGGTGTAGTTGTATTCTAAAGGTATGTGGTGTCTTATATTCATAATTGATCTGAAATTCAAAACAACAAGCAGTAGTTACATAAGCAGGAATCTGAATAATTATCACTGTATTCATAAAGACGCCCAAAGTGTTTGGATTCGCTAGTCATCAGGGTACTCATTGCAGGAACCAAAATTAGCCAAATGCGGTGAATTGACCGATAAATGAGCAGACTTACCTTATATCAGAGAAAGGCATAGCCGGCAATCTATGCCAATAGACGAACACGCCCGGGATGACCACAGACAATACTGCTGCGGTACCGAAGGCTGTATAGCCAAGCTTCTTATCCCTCCGGTAGAAGTGGAAGAGCACGGTCCCGAGGATCGCGAGCTGGTAGTCGCAAGCTATGTACCAGGTCACTATGTGACACTGGAACATAAAATAAACGATACTAATGAGGAACCTAATCTTCAAAAAATGAGAGAAGGCTTAACCACATAATAGAATCAACAAATAATTAATGCTCGCACTCTACCGGGTAATCTTTTAGCAGCCAAATATGTTACTTCCTACAATGCTAATTTTTAAGTTTGATTTTAAAATATATTTTGGACATTATTAAAGAGGAGCCAGGAGCGTATCATAATGAATAATATTATAAATTCTTACTATAATGAACTTTCTGTCTGACCTTCATATTGACTGATTAAACAAAGGATCAAGATTTGTTCTAGCCTCTGTCAATATTAAATCTAGTTTTATATGTCATTATCTTATAGGCTTAGCACGCTTTCACTGCATTAACATACTACATTTAACTTAAAAAGTTAAGGCTATATCAACTAAAATTTTAATTATATTGAGTTGTTAACTTTTATCCGCAACTTTTTCGCATATACTTTGCTAATTCAGCAATTTATTGTAGCCTTAATTCGCTATGCCATGGACACTAGCTAACGTACTGAATAGCACAGAATTAGCTGTTCCACTTACAATCTCCTCGACATTAGTATTCAGCATCATCAGCGACAGTCTCCAAGTGTTAGCACATACATCGGGCTCCTCACTGTACGCCTTCGGCCAGAACGGTCCCGAGCCCGCGTGCTTGGCCACAAAGATAAGGTAAAATATCGATACTGCTAGGGGACCTAGCAATCTGGAATAAAGACAGTACGAGCTATATAAGAGACGACTCTGACTTTGTTCTGATTGTTATTTCGTTGTTAATCTAACTCGTCTTCTATCTAACCTTCTGGAAATACAGTATTATTTTCTAACTTGATACCAAATTGGAGTTCCACCTACAACTTTTGGCAGTGTGGTTTTTGAGCCACACATGGTAAACTAAGTACTATTTAGTGCGATAGCACCAAAACTTACTCAACCAAAAAAATTATTGATGACTTCATGTGACGATACATCTTGAATGACGACAAGCAAATTTCAAACGCAAAGTTCTTACACAAAATGTCCAATATTGAATTAGATTTTATCTTGGGCTTTATTAACACAATATATATTGGAGCAAAACAGAGAAATTCCAAGAAAGAAGATATTAGTGAACTGAATTAACTAATAAAAATATTATCGTACCTAAGATATCGTTTCCATAGGATGGAGAACAAATTCTTCTGCCTCCCACTGTTACCCATGAGCCCTTTCACATGAAGTAGGCCAGACATTGCGAAAAACGTGTCCACAACTATTTCCAAGTGGAAGAACACTAGCCCTGGTAGTGACTCCAAATCCTGAAAATAAATAAATTAAGCCATTTTGACGTCATCTTACCTAACTATATGGATTCAGGCCATAGTCTAGTAGGCTTTCGCTAGCCCTGCGGTGTGGTAGTCATGAATCAAACGTTTCCCAAAACCAGGTAATTTCTCTCAGATATGCAAGTTACCTCAGTGCCATTTCAATTTAAATCAAAGTAAATTATACTTTTAAACTTGTTAATTGGAAGCCGATCTCAATACTGGTTAAGGAAAGATTATGTAGAAAAAAAAAATAATGCGACAATTTCATCTGATATTCAATAGATATGACCAAAAATATTTACCTTTTCAATATTCAACGGATTCACTATGGGACTCAAGAATAGGAATAGGAATTGGTGTATAAATACTATGAGGCATGCTGTGATGAAGCGAATGCCATTCATCACGTGTATTTCACCAGGGTTGGCTTTAGTCAGCTGATTGTAGTTCCTTTTCATGCAGAATGCTTTTGATATTATGGTCGCTGAAATAGAAAAAAATACATACTCAACTTTTGTTATCTGGTAGCTTGTTGATTTCCTCCTAAAATGTTATATGCGGTATGATTTGTACTAAAACCATTGAGTATATGATTTTATCAGAAAGTGTTTGGATTTCTTTTATTTTAAGATCTTTTCTCCCTAATCCTTTTTGGTGATCTTTAATCTTATTGTTTGAATGGTACCTATTCTTACCAAGAGCATCTGGATGTTGATCCTTGCTATCCACTTTACTTTGATATATCGTAGAACCCACTGCTACCCCAAGTAGAAGCACAATTGTTGCACTGTAAATAAAAAAAATGAGAATAATATTTTATCCATTGTCCATGTAAAACGGCCTGTCCGCATATTTGCCTTTAACGTTTTTGGCGCATATAAAACTTAGCGACATCTATGAAAACACCACCGTGACTCCCGTTATCCTGGATCAACAAGATCCAATGAAGGGTCCGAGGATTGATGCTTTGCGAACCCCAGAGAAAAGCTATAGTCCATAAACTCACATAAACATGTAAAATCCAAGAGGATACTGGTAATCTTCACCAGCGACCTGGCAGTAGTCCACCGTGATGTTGGGCTCAGTGGAGATGAGCGCGTACTGCGAGCCCAGGTACATGTGCTTGAGCAGCTTGCTCACGGAGCCGGGGCGACACGAGGCCGGGACGCACACGCCCCAGTAGAGCGTGTTAAGGTAGAGACCTTGTATTGTAGCCGTCTGAAAGTTCCAAGAGTCATTCAAAAGTTGTCTTATCTAGTAGGACTTGTCAAGGCTAGTAGTAAACGTAGGTGGCTCGGTTAATAGTTTTGGGGGACTGGGTGTTACTAAGATCACTTTTAGTCCACTGTACGGTACACAATGGACTAAAAGACTAAAACTAACTTACATTGATATACTCCTCAGTGGAATCATAAGGATCCCATAAGTTTTTCCCCTTCTGTGGCACATCACCGATCTTCACCTCTGCCGTGCAGTACTGGGTTCGAAGTTGAGGGTGCGTGGTCAGCCAGGGAGGGTTCAAGCACTGATCATAGTTGCCCATCTGATGAGTGGACCCGTAAAGATTTCCTATGGGGTTCTGATTGGACTCCCATACTGTAATAGTTTTAAAAGAGTATGGAGCGGATGGTTTACATGAATTTTTGATAATATATACATTTTAAAACTATCAAAAGAACAACAATTCCTATAGCATTGTCATTCAATTATAACCGCAAGTCAATATGTAATCCCACTAATATTATAAATGTGAAAGTTTGGATGGATGGATCGATGGATGTTTGTTACTCAATCACGCCAGAACGGCTGAACAGATCTGGATGAAATTTGGCACAGAGATAGATTAAAGTCTGGAATAGCACATAGGCTACTTTTTATCCCGGTAAAATGTATGGTTCTCGTGGGATAGATATGTTTTAATTTTTCAAAATGCACAGGATCGACATGATTTTTCCATAAATAGTGGTAGTTTAGGGGTCAGAAAATGACATAGGCAAATTTTTATCCCGGAAAAATGCACAGGGGTACAGAAAAGGACATACTTTTTAATCGGGGGTAACACCGCGGGGCGCAGCTAGTAAATAGTACTATAATGTATGTATATATGTAATGTTTGATGTTTATTTTTCATATTAAACACTTTGATAATATAAAACAAAATCACTTGTCGACAGTATGCTTTGAGCGCAGGAGGTTTGGCTTATTGTTGCGGACGGTCGCGGGTTCGATTTCCGTGCGGTATTTTTTTTTGGAAAAAAACCGTTTTCAATATCTGCTCTGGTTAATGTATTACTGGGGTCGCATCTCGTCTATCTGACGGGCGACATTTACTTACTCCATGTAGCCCAAAAGGTCAGGTTTTTGACGTTGTTCAGGTAAGCCAGGGTCCCCTCCAGACACGGCGCCTCTTCTTCATACCAATTGTCATCGCGTATCCTTCTGATCAGGTCATTGACCACCAAGAGTTCCCTGTCGGCGACTCCCGGTACATCTTTGCTTGATACTGTTGCTAAAACAGTATAAGATAGGATGAGGTTTACTATGGTAAGTACACCTGAACCTCTTTGGGAAATATTAAGTGGGGATGGGCTGGCCATGTGGTCACCACTGCGGTGACCAATAAAGACGCAGACGTTTGACCCTCGGCGAGTCCCGGGGACAATCTAGTTGTCTCGGAAAACGCAACCCTATCAAACAAATAGGGGAAGAGGAACCACTTTTGGTTTGGTTTATAATTGGAATAGTTGACAAGCCGAGGGTCAGTGGTGGGTTCCCATTTGTTTAACAATGGATTTCCGCCAAGTATCGCCTAGTTCTATTAATTATAGCAACCCCATTAATTAGAAGGAAAATAGGAGGAGTTGGAATGAAATTTATCCACTTCCTCCATATCCAACTAGTTGATCCTAATGTTGTGAGCTGATTATGATCATGATTCCAGTAATGGAAAAACGGTAGAACGCACGGAAATTGGAATAAAACTAATTTTACGGATTTTGTCGCGTTTATTTTATACGTTTATGTTTCCGACGTTTTGGCTGCTTTACAGCAACCATGGTCACGAGAGGACTGAGGTGTAAGACGACCTAGTTATAGTTTGAACAGGGGTACCCTCATATTTAGTTGTTACTTGCGGTCCGATCTACGCAGAAAGTTTTCACAGTGCACGGAAATTGTTAAACCCTTGGTTCCAACTAGTTCTGTGAAAAACTACATCAATCATTGAAAATTGATTCGCACAAGAAAATCCGCAAATCTCAGGGGTGCGAGCCGGGGTTGATCATATACGGCTTATTTCCAAGTCAAGCGTTCTACCAACTTAGCTATCACTGAGTAAACTATAAAAAGGACTTACCTAAACAAATAAAAAACAGAAAACAATAACATGATTGCATGTTTCTTATCACAAAGCACTGAGTTCGATGTCAGCAACAGAGCTACTTAAATATATCTGAAATATTACCACACACACAGACATACATATACTTATAGTATAATTACAGTGTGATAATCCGAATCCGAATCCGAGAAAAAAATCTAAAATGAAGATTTGATAGCATTAACAAAATTAGAGATCCGTGGATACTCGAAATATTTGTTGACAATTTTACCTGACTAACAACATAATAGTTTAGTGTTTTACATGACTGTGTGTGTGTGTGTGTAGTTTTCAGTATTTGGTGAATTTTTAACTTGATACCTATATTGATTTCTTATATTCACGCGAATACTACACATTGAAATAAAACATTTTTTTCGAATTTTATCGCGTTTATTTTATATTTCTACGTTCCCGACGTTTCGGCTGCTTTACAGCAACCATGGTCACGGGAGGACTGAGATGTTAGACGTCCTAGTGTCATAGTTTGAACTGGGGTACCCTCATATTTAGTTGTTGCTTGCGGATTGATACCTCTAGCTATACCTGAGACAGGGTCTTAACGGGCAAGAAAATGAATTGGTCCCGTTTATGTTATTATATTGTAAAAAAATATATGTGTTTAACCTTTATTCGTCATTTTAATAATTTTACAAGTATTTTTAGATGTTGGTTTCATAGGTACCTCATGATACCAAAATCTAAAAATACTTTGAAAATTATTACAATTAAGAAAAAAGGTTAGAACCTTACTTTTTTACATTTCTATAAGCATTGAGAAAGCATGTAACGGCAAGATACAACAAGACAGGACTACGGAACCACAGCTATAGACTGTACATCGGTAAGGATAGAATCTAAATTACTTATTACTAAATTACGCGACTTTGACGAGAATTGAAATTTATACCGTCGGGTTGACATGCATATTATAACCAATGCAGCGCTTGAGCGACGCAGAGCATTTGTCTGGGGTGAACTATGTACTGAGTCAGTACATAGAGATTGCTCTAGAAGCTGCGTAAGCATTACCACGGACATTTTGTGCCGCTTTTACCATCAGTACATGTTTGCATATTCCGTTCTAAGGATATTGAGCGAAACACTGATGACTTCACAAGCTTCGCATAAAGTCAGTAGACGAACCGTGATGGGTGGAAGTGTGGAGAGGGTTTGTCAGCCCATTGTATAAACTGGCCTTAAAATTACTATCAGAGTACTCGTTTCTTATAAAATAACTACTTGAGTCCGAGTTAGACAAGAATGCCATTCAATTGAACCCCCCCCGATGCCGTCGGATACCAACAAAGGCCCGCGCCCGGTAGGTACCTGTCGGCGACACCAGGGCCATAGATCACAGCCGCTCGCTACTGTCGTCGAACATCCAATATACGAGAGTTATAGACCAGGAAATTAATTCTGTCGACACAAGTAGGGTTACGCGGGCGGTCAGTATTGTGGGCATGGATTTAAAAAAAAATTGGAATACAAAAAAATATCTATCATGTATTTATTATTATTACGGTTGGTATAGGGACAAGGTTTTTATAACTATACTCCTATTGTTACAATATTTTGCGCGAATTTATAATGTATACTCACACACATTTATCGTTGTCCAAATTCATCATTCATTGGCCATTGGGCATTCAATTGTCAATAGTAATTAAACCCACAACGAATGAAGAGAAGCGCGAAGTATTGAAAATGGCTAAAAATACTAATATGTGTATACAATATTTTCTACGTCCAATGAAAGTATATACATTACAAGATTTATCAATTTTTAACGACATTTCATGGTGTCCCTACTGGCCACGCCAAACGAAATTGATTTTTCCCATAAGCCGCTTAGGTAGCGGAGTACGGGAAATAATAACTATGTTTTGATGGCTCAATGTGACATTGTGTTGCTAATCCATTGTAGCTTGTACTTGATAAATTATTGTTCTTTATTTTATTCCAGAACAAAATGACAGGATGTTTAATTATGTGTCTACGAAAATAATAAAGGCATACGAAAAATTCATATAGACGGAGTGTCGCGAACAACATTGCAGCACAAAAAACTAAGCTGATTCGCGTGTACGTATTGAAATTTAAATAAAATTGTATAACTTGACTTTTTATGGTGTCCCATAAACACTCCACTCCACAGCTATACTGATAGTGGTAGGGGCTAAAATTAAATCATCATCATCGTCATCAACATTACTATTATCATCAGGGGTACTTATAACTTAATACAAACTACCAAGAATTACTGGACACGTGCAAAAATGCTACTATTTTGTAGCTGATGACCGACCAAAAACAAAAACAACTGAAACTGCTGTTAGGTACTCATTGCCAATATAAATACTAAGCTCCAATCCAAAAAAACACACTCACATGATGTAACTATCCATAACCATCGTTAGAGATTGCCCGCCAAACGAAATGTGGCATAAAAATCAATAGGTACTCTCTCGTAACTTGGATATACATCAGGAGTAAGTGGAAGGGTTTGTTTGGCGAGGGCACAGGTGCGAGCCAAGGAGGGACCACTTATACTAATCTACGCCGAGACAAATAGGGCCCTGTGAGAACATGGCGCCGTAGAGTTAGAGCGAGAGCAGACGGGGCTTTATTTAAAATATACGGCCTAGCCGTGTTCCGGCATGATGTTTGGTGTTGCCATTCATGGATGGCGGGTCAGATCAGCTGCGCTGCATGTGCCTAGTGAATGTAGCATCTCGATCTACTGCCGCCTTCCTACCTAGGCAAGTATGCTCCATCGTAGACGTCATCATCACTTACCATCAGGTGAGATCGAGATCAAATACTTGCCTATAATATAATAAAAAAAAAAACCTGTAAGGTCTTTATTTTCAAGCCGTATTGGCCACCCTGGAGGCAATTATACATGGTCTGTGTCTATTTACCGGACAAGCTTAACTTAATTATAATAATGTATAGTGACAGGTATGAATTATATGAAAACAATAATTATACTTTCAAATAAATTAATGTCGGTAGCTTTACTCAATGACGAAAAAAAAAAATCATGAACTTCCTAATTATATAAGTAGTCTGTTCTTACCGCCAAGGTATTAACTAACTACATATTTTTTTCCACTACTCTTGTCTTAATAATTTTTTTATTAAAAATATAAACTAATTCTGACCTGACATCTCATTGTAGAACAGGACTTGAGGGTCAAAGACCTGTTTTTTTTTTCCTTAACTGTTAGTGAGATTGTTAGCTCTGTCACCTGTATCCTCTAAGGCCCTCGAGTTAACGAGTTACCGGCAGCAGAGCGTGGCGTGCAGGTGCCAGGTGTAACAGACACGAGGCTGTGTCGCGCGCCCCACCTTCAGCTGAAAGAATCCTGAAAAATAATAGCTGAACATTATTGGGGTCCTGAAAATATTACCACTGGACTACAGGACAAGATACTACGACATAAAATTTTATTTGTGATAATAACTTAATTATCTTCGTCTTTGGTGCGTATTGTGTTCAAGAAATGAGGACTTCTCCAGCTTGTATTGTTCTTTTGTACAAGATACAAGTTACACAATTGAAGATAGGATATTTCAGAATCAAACTTTACAGAGTCAATATTTAACAAAATCCAATCGAGATTCTAATTGGATTACTTTAAAACATAAACATAGAATATATTTTATCGAACAGGCCAATAAATTAACTCATTAATCTGATCGCCAGACGAACTAACAAACCGTATGGACCGATGCTAAGGAACGCTTGTATGGGTTGGTCTGGGGTTGATCTCAGTTACACAAGGACCGAGCGAAATGTCGGTGCACCTCAACTTACCCCTGCGGAGATTGTAGGCGTGATGATATAGTTCTTTATTGCTTCACAGATAAAAATATAAGCAAAAACTGTCAAAGTTCTTATATTTACGCGAATACTACACATTGAAATAAAACTAATTTTCGGATTTTATCGCGTTTATTATACATTATACTTTTTTAAATGAACGTAACGACGCACGTAAAAAAGTATAATAAACGCGATAAAATCCGTTAAATTAGTTTTATTTTAATGTCAAAGTTCTGTTTAGAAATAAGGATAACTCATTTGTCCAGTACTAAAGACAAAATAATTAAAACGAATAGTGTTGTAAGCTTTGAAGTGACAAAGAGCGAACGTCGCGTCCCGTTCCTCCAATAAAACGCTGTTTAATTAAATCTAATTGTCTCTGGACAGAGTTTTTGCAGCGTCACTGGGGACTTCGAGAATTTGCATGTTATTTAACTACACTGACGGCTGCTTTGCTTAACAGCTAAGCAATTAGTTTAGGATGTAGTTAATGTAATTCTATTGCTCGTTATTTATCAAATAAGAATCAGAAATGAGGAGATCCGTAACCGAACTAAAGTAACCGACATAGCTCAAAGAATTTCAAAGTTGAAACGGCAGTGGGCAGGGCACATAACTCTTAGAACCGATGGCCATTGAGGCAGAAAGGTAGGACGGCCCCCTACAAGGTGGACCGATGATATCACACGCGTAGCAGAAAGCCGGTGGATGCGAGTGGCGAAGGACAGTGATGTGTGGAAATCACTGGAGGAGGCCTATGTCCAGCAGTGGACGTCTTTCGGCTGATAGATATCACATAAGGTATGGTCTTGCGCTGAAAAACGGTGAAGTTATTAGTCAGACAGTAGTATTGGGACAGGATTGTATCTTTAGACTAATTAGTGGAGTATTCAGACGATAGTCCACCACTCTGAGCCAATGCGAGGTGGTGCATTTCGCACTCATGGGTAAGTTCTCTTAGACATGCAGGTATCCTCACGATGTTATTCTTCACCGTTTAGCGGTTCATAAGTAATAATCATGGTACGTAATGATTTTCGCACATGATATCCAGAAATTCCAGTGGTGCCAGCGCTGTGTGCGAATCAGTGGCACTTTTAATTAATTAAACAATTAATATTAATATTATGTTAGTACCTATGTAAAGTGCTAATTTTAATTGCAATAAAAAGTCTTAGAATTACATTGTGTACAGCGATTCAATTCAAGCACTGTATTCCCAAATGAAAAAAATATAATTAATTAACTATCCAATAAAAAAAAATATATAATAATATAATAATTCCAGCCCTTTTTTATGTCCCACTGCTGGGCACGGGCCTCCCCTCAATGCGAGGGGAGTTTAGGCCATAGTCCACCACGCTGGCCCAGTGCGGGTTGGCAGACTTCACACATCTTTCGAGGGGTTCTCTCAGACATGCAGGTTTCCTCACGATGTTTTCCTTCACCGTTTAGCAAGTGATAATCTTGGTTGAAAATGAGATTCGCACATGAAAAATCCCAGAGGTGCGAGCCGGGGTTTGAACCTGCAATCCTCGTTACCGAGGCAAGCGTTCTACCAACTTGGCTATCACTGCTGGAAAAAAATTTATGTATTATTATAAATTATATGAATAAAACTAACTAAACTCTTCCTAGCAATTATTCATTCCCACGTTCAAACGAACGCATAATCATCGCGGGCCTTAAATGGAGACCACAAAAAATTTACATGAAAAATCCTCGGCCAACCGGAGAATCTAAATAATAAATTGTCCATTGTTAGATGGCCCCGTTATACAACGTATATTTATTTATTCAGACAACATAATGAATTCTCTCGGGTACGCGCGATTATGCAGATTTTTTCGACGCTTGCTCTTTGAGCTGTGTCCGTATTATGGATTCCTGGTAGCAACGAACTTAGCAATGGATTGTTATTGACTTTATTTATTAGCAACTAGCTTTCTATTTATTAGAAATTCCCAGCGTACGTCGTTCCAACTCAAAATGAAATATATGAGAAAATGATTTTTCTTTATTACTATTTTTTTTGTGAATTATTCCTATGCTTTAATAGTTTGTGTTATTGGGAGCGTAGACAAATAAAAAAAAAACAAAGATCAATAAATCTTCTTGATTTATAAATGTTGTAACCATCACAAGTACGACGTAGCCAGCAATTCACTTCGTGGGTGGAGGGGGGTCGAGCTCTAGATCAGAGACAATAAGCAACAACAACAATCCGAAGAGTCGATAATTTAGGCATGTCTAAAACGATGGATTAGGAATTTCGAGGGGCTTTTAAGCCTAACCCTAATCTAGATAGTGCGTACTTATGAATCCTTACACAAAGAAAAGGTATAATATTATTTGATAGACGTGGCTCGATAGTAGGTACTTATTAATTAATAGTAACACCCAGGACAGGGAAAATTACGAAAAGGCCTTTTCCGAAATTGGCCCCGCACGGGATTCGAACCCGTGACCGCCCGGTCCGGCGAGCTGAGCGGCCTACACCCAAACCACTGGACCACGCGGTTGCCGCTTGCCATTATCAAATAAGTTATCTGTTTGGTAACTGACAACGAATGTAAATGGTTCAGAATAATCCGCCGCCGTAATTCAATAATAATACTCAGAGGAACTCCGCTAAATGAGGGCCAAAGAGGAATTAAATACTAAATTTGCAGTTTTCAAGTCACTCGTGTTGCGAACTCAACTCGTTATAAAGTTAAATGTAAACTCGGAATTAATTCAGTTTCGCTTTTTGTATTTTTACAAAAATATATTATTCTGCATTAGTCATATTATTCTTATACTATGTAATAATTAAAGGAATAAATTATCTAAATATTTTCCTTTGTATACATCTCGTATACAAAGGTATACGAGATGTATACAAATGGTATAGGTAGGTAGGTAAGTAATAGTATTTCGTTATTACATACATACTAAAAAAAGGAAATTAACCTTTACCCTCAAAGATATAGAAGCCCACTTTTTAGAACTTTTCTATCAATTTGGGAGCACATGTGTAAAATATGGATCTGTCTCTTATCGTCTGATTTTTTTTGCCATTTTTTAGGTAGAGAGTAGAGAGGGGCAAAATTTGTGCAAAATTTGAACCCAAGTCATGTCGGTCGATTTTAAGGTACCTATAATACAAGCGTTGCTTAGTTTGGGACCATACATTCTGGTGATGTTATTCATAATATTTCAGTTGTGGAGTAAATTTAACAGAAATATAAAAATATTTATTTCCATTAGTGTATTGGGCCATCTAGTGATTCTTGAATCGATCAACAGGACTCGTTCTTCTCTATGCAGATGACCAGGGTTGCTTCTCTATTCAGTTTCAGTGTTACGAACGTTCCAATAACACAACAGAGATGGCAGCGCTCAACCGAATTACGGAATTTTACAAATTTATGAGACCCCAATTTAATTTTTATTTATTTTATCTACCAACAATAAATAAATGCAATGTCCCTACGACATATGCAATTGTTATATAGTATTTCTTTTTAACTTATAAAAGATATATAGTTATAAGATTGATGAGATATATACTTATAAGAGTAATAATAAGTTAAAGAGATTATCGGGGATGATACTCGTATTAATATTAATGAACCATTTTCGACACTGACTTATAGTCGTGAACTATTAACGGTTAGCGGAAAAGCGAAGATCTTCCAGCCTGGCGGGGAGGCCGCTATGCCCCGCCGGTAATTGTCGGAATCTTGTATATATCTTACGTGCCCTGAAAACTCTCATAGCGCGTTTCAGGATTGTGAGGAGCCTTGTCATTTGTTCTAAATATCGTGTGCAGCGCCATCTGTATAGCTTGTGACAAGGTTGAAGAGGTCGCCACAAACGTATAACGGAACTAACTATATTAGTCAGTGATGATGTAAGTGTTGTTGTTATTTACTTACATTTATAATACGTATTCAAAAGGTTATGAGAAAAAAAATGTAGCGTCATAGATCATTGGGCGGGCGGCGAGCGACAGTGTCCATTGTCGTATTCTTATATGACAAAGCTATACGACGACACACACGACGACGACGTCGACATACGACATAGCTACACGATTGAAAACATTATAGAACTTTTTTTTTTTATTACATTATAGGCAAGTATTTGATCTCGATCTCACCTGATGGTAAGTGACGATGAGATCTACGATGGAGCATACTTGCCTAGGTAGGAAGGCGGCAGTAGATCGAGACGCTACATTCACAAGGCACATGCAGCGCAGCTGATCTGACCCGCCATCCATGACTTGTTTTTGTCCTTCCATGTTCGTTTTTATTATTTTTGTACTGGATGCAGCATCCAGTCTCTCAATTTGGCTGATTACCACAACATACAAAGCAATTATGATCTGCTCTCCAATCCCCTTTTTGTAAGACTATTTGTTAGATTTTTCAGATTTCTAAATTTACAGTTACTCAAAGAAGTTGTTACAATCGAGACAGAAGTTTAACGTGGTCTCCGAAGCAAAGTGGAGGCTAGATGTTAAAATTGGGTCACCCATCCAAGGTTCAGTTCTATGTGATGTATTGGGCATATTTACGAGCCTCTACGACGGCTACGACCTCCTCCATCCTTGTCCATTTATTATATACTTAATACATTTGTTTTTATATTCAGTGTTTAATTACAATCCTTTCTAAATACTGTTTAATTAAAAACATCCTATTATTATTCAGTTTCATGTATTTATGTTAATTATATAATTAGATTTGTGTATAATTTTCAATATAATTATTATAACATTAATTAATTATAGTTAATTACTATATAATGGGGTAGCCACTTATTAATTAGATACAAAGATCATATGTTGTTTATTATTTATATTTTAAACTAGTTTTTTATTCTTAGTGAATAAAATACTCGTGATTATTCTAAAGCTTTTCCGCTAATTACTTCGTCCATTAAGAAATCGCATATCAATGGTCACGCGCCGCCTACGTACGCGAAAACAAACGCACGCGAGCACCTGTTTTTGCGGCAAAACACTGCTGAAATAACTGCCGAAGCGAAAATATTTGCAAAAAATCCCGGCGAGGCGAATCGACCGGCGCCCGCGCAGACCACACCGCGTGACAGTGATAAAAGAACTTACACACGATCGATAGATTCACTTATTTATTTTTATTATGAACTTCGTGCCCTTTGCATACGTGGATTTATACTTAGAGAGAAGAGAACCCTACGCCACGTAGCAAATAAAAAAAAATACTACGCCGTAGGCACATAATAACACCTCCGACTATTTTATTGACGTGGTTGTATATAACACATGAAACACGAAAAATAACTTGTTATGTAAATAAAAAACATTTCCCTTCATCTTTACCATTAATGGAAAGATTTTTTGTCAAATAACAGCCTGGAAACATACCATAAAGGACAGAGAAAGAATATCATGTCTGCTTTCCATAACACAAATAGGTCTACAAAAAAACGGACTCAAGTCCGAACTCAACTTTTTCCATTCAATAGGGCTTTTCACAAAAAAATAACAAATTAAAAGTATATCATAAAACAACACAACACATATTCTGTTACGTGGGCAGCAGCAAATGTTTGTATATTCTGAAGGGAACTCGATTGCTCAATGTTTCCTTCGTTTATATCATAAAATAATATTAATTGCCGTAGTACACTCGTAAATAAACAAAATGGTTTGTTTTGAAACCAAAATATACATCAGTCAAATATTTCAGTAAAAAAACAAACTTAAAAATAATTATAGTAAAAAGTAATGTTTAATGTCCCTTTTGAATATTAAGTACTAGCTGCGCTCCGCGGTGTTACCCGCGATTAAAAAGTCCTTTTCCTCTATGTCCTTTTGCAAATGCACTGTTCCTGTATGCTATCCCATAGGAACCGTGCATTTTTCCGGGATAAAAATTAGCCTATGTCATTTTCTGACCCCTAGACTGTACTATAATCTATCTCTGTGCCAAATTTCATCCAGATCCGTTCAGCCGTTCTGGCGTGATTGAGTAACAACCATCCATCCATCCATCAAGACTTCCACATCTATAATATAAGTGAGATTTTGATAACGATACAACGTCGATAAAAATTGTGACCGCTACTAGCTGCCGGTCTGAGTAAAAAACTACTGCGGATTAGAATACTCGATAAATAATAATAACAATATACTGTATGTTGTTTGAAAACTTAATCATGTATGTATCCCATTTGACACGCAGCCAACTCCGTGAGTTGTGAGCTAGCGGCGCGATACGACGAGTGTATAATATTCTTTACAGTTCGGTGTCACCATGTGACGCTGTGGGAGGTCCGAGAATTTATGTAACGTGACGTATGGACGACGCGACGGCCTGTTGAGCGATGGAAACGGGACTGTGACGGATATCATTGCTACAGGCTACGTGCGAGCAAAAGGAATGTGTTTAATAATAATATCGCTAGGTGAACACACCAACTGTACGGTCCCACGTTAAGCAACGCTTGTACTGTGAGTGCCCAACAATGGACTGGGGGCGAACCCCGTTTAGATTTTATACTATATCTATGAGGAAGATTGGCCGCAACCGGCGACCCCAGGGCTGAGCATTTCCTCGCTCAGCGAGTAGCTTTGGCTATTCAGCAAGGAAATGCGGCCAGCATCTTGGGCACGCTACCGTATGGGCCATTTTTTTTTAACTTTTTGTAAATATTAAGTGCGTAAACTTTTCATAGTATTTATAAATATTAATATAGATATCTAATTTATTTGACGTGAGGTTCGTGATTATTGTCACCGAATTTCAAGCCTTCCTTATATTCATATTAGGTAAGTTTTTATCTGTCTATGGACACATCAAGCTTAAACTACTAACTCAATTTTAATGCAACCGAACATTTGATTCTTGAATATATTGGGTTCTTCCAAACCAAAATACAACAATAATTACAGACAAGTGGTTCGAACAGTTATAGATTAAATACGATTGTTTTCACATCCGCCAGATACAGCAACTGCTACGCCGTTCACTATTTTTATAAAGTCCGTAACCTCTTTGCAAAGTTTATGTTATTTTATAAATATAGTTGCACGAATCTGAATAAGATTTCAAGGAATTCGATCTAAATTTACTCACACGAACCCAGGTGCTGGTGATTCAATCGAAGTGGTTTATGTTTTACTTTTTTTACATAACCGAACCATTGACATACACGTATCAAACATTACCCTGTCAATGACATAATTTAAATTGAGTACCTTTATTAATTATATCCTACTATACCATTATGACGCCATTGACATTAGATAGTCGATTGTATTATCTGTCTAAAGTCTACAAATAGCAATGATAGCAAAGTTGGTAGAATGCTTGCCTTAGTATCGAGGATCGCAGTTTCAAACCCCAGCTGGCACCTCTGGGATTTCTAGATTTCATGTGCGAATCTCATTGTCTACCATGATTATCACTTGCTAAACGGTGAAGGAAAACATCGCGAGGAAACCTGCACGTCTGAGAGAACCCTTCGAAAGACGTGTGAAGCCCGCACTGGGCCAGCGTGGTGGACTATGGCCTAATGCCCCTCGTATTGAGGGGAGGCCCGTGCCCAAGAGTGGTACATTAAAAGACCTGGTATTATTATATCTGTCTATGGTACAGTTGATCTGTAGGACTGTGTAATGACAGACTGTCTGCTGCATCTTCAATTTATATAAAACATTCGTCACATTATTATATAATTTGTTCGTCCTTGTCGCACTGAGTGCCAACACCGTGCGTTGTCTCACACAAATAGCTCAGCTGATATTATTTAAAGCCTATGTATTATATACTAGCTACGCCCGGCGGTGTTACCCGCGATTAAAAGTATGAAAAATTAAAACATCTATCCCACGGGAACCATACATTTTATCGGGATAAAAAGTAGCCTATGTGCTATTCCAGACTATAATCTATCTCTGTGCCAAATTTCATCCAGATCGGTTCAGCCGTTCGGGCGTGAAAGAGTAACAAACATCCATCCATCTATCCATCCATCCATCCATCCATCCAAACTTTCACACTTATAATATATATATTAGTATTAGTATAGATTTGTAATGAAAATTGTCACGCGCGGACAGACGCGAGGAATGTAATGGGTATAATGTTTTGCTGTTGCGTCCGCGCTTGTTATAATGTTGTCTTTGATAATAGCGTGGAATGTTCGTCAATGATCACCCCTACCTGTCTGGCTGATATAATTGAACATGATGTGATTAGCTTGTACAGACCATAATTAGTAGGTTTTTTAACACCCGTCGATAGTCGATAGGTTATTAAAAGTTAGTTCGGGGATAAGACCCACACAGGATACGAAAAGATATTAACGGTCACGCGTTGAAGCCACTGGAAAAACAGCCAATAAAAAATTAAAGACAAACTCGTTATTTATTTAATTTGAGTGTGAAACTGCCTTGAAAGAGAATGAAAGCAACACAAAGGCCAAGTTCATTAATGTGGGTTGTTCTTGTTTAACATAAACTAGGTAATCGTGCTTTAACAATATATACATAATTAAATAAACATGTTGCGATGCGTTCAAAACAACGGAAGATACCATTGTTTTCGTAAGTTATTATCGAGCAGACATGTGTGGAACGTCATGGTTATAAATCACGTGTTTTCGACGCCTACTGCTCCCGCGCTGGGCATGAATGAATCAAATATCTTGTGCTTGTTTCTATACCAGGACTTCCCAACCGGTGGGGCGTGCCCCCCGGGGGGGCGTAGAGAGATCTTAGGGGGGGCATGAAGTGTATGTTTTGATGATAGCTCTGTCAAAAACAGAACCTGACATCGACCAACTGGTTCAAAAAATGCAGGCGCAAACATCCTATTAATAAATAATAAATTGTGTCAAATAAATAACGTAAAAATAATTTGTGTTTTTTTATTGAAGCAATGTAGAAAAATATAAGGGGGGGGCATGAATTTTTATTTTATATTCCGAGGGGGGGGGGGCACCATGCAAAAAAGGTTGGGAAACCCTGTTCTATACCGTTATTACAGCTAAAGCTTGAACTCTGACAACTAAGAGAACTCACCAACCCCGCGCGTCATTACAACTCTAGTTTACAGTGTGAACTCAGATATTTTAGCTGCGACAGCTTAGCATAGCTCATATAGCTGGTTGTAGTTATATAAACTAAGTTAAGTTAGATTAGCTCGCGGAGACTAGTTTGAAAATGTTATAAAAACTCACCCTGAAATAAACAAAAGCACATTCCTGCAGTATAATAAATTGGCACTTTTTTATGCCAATTGTAAATGAATTAAAACATCTATGAATTTGTGGTTGAGCATCAAAACACATAAAGCAAGAGATTACGTGGACGGCTTGATGCACATCTGCTACCTAATAAATATTTCATTATGTTTTCATTACGGAACGCATTAGTCGATTAACCTGAGTAACCTTCACAAATCAGGCGTTGTTTACATTATATAATGCACGGTCAACAAATTCGGGTCAAACAATATTGATCTGTAAGTTAGAGTGGTAAGATCGAGAATATTGTGAGTGTCGCGAGCGATTTTTGTCGAAATAAGTGCATTCCTGCACTTTATTTTGAGTGCGACTTTTGGTACAATGTCAAATAGTCTTGAAGCTAGTGAATTGATATTTTATAATTAATATTATATTAATTGTCGTTTTTAAAACAATTCAAAACTAATACTTCACTATCCCAACAAGGACAAGTGTGACGTAATAAGTATAATTTTATCTTTACGTATCTTCTTTCATTCTTTTATCTTTATGACGCATTTTCATGTAAATATGACCGAGCAAACCATATTGAAATATAACGTTTAATTACCCGCCAAGGTAAAGAATAGAATTGAGAAACACTTTATGGGGTCGAGTCACCTTCGTCCGTAGGAGAATTAAATACCCTCGAGATACCCTACACGTGACCCTGGGTGGTGCCAACTAGGTGACAACTCTACTGGTGGTAGGCTTCGGCCGTGGCTAGTCACCACCCACTGAACAAAGCCATGTCGCCAAGCGGCCTAGCCATGTTCCGGCATGATGTTCGGTGTTGCCATTCATGGATGGCGGGTCAGATCGGCTGCGCTGCATGTGCCTAGTGAATGAAGCGTCTCGATCTACTGCCGCCTTCCTACTTAGGCAAGTATGCTCCAACGTAGATCTCATCAACACTTACCATCAGGTGAGATCGAGATCAAATACTTGCCTATAATGTAATAATAAAAAAAAAACACTACAATATATACAAGCGGATTCAGATAGGGTATACTATTAGCCCTAAACCTACGCTTCTTTAACGCATTTATAATGTATATTTATTGAATGTGTTATTGCTATTAATTACTTGACATTGGCAAAATACCCGCTAAGTTGTCGGTGAGGCCATATTCATTTCCATTTTATTTCATCGCATCTCATATCGTAAAGAAAAAAGAAGAATACTACTACAAAGAATAAATACTAAGAATAATAGACTATTTCAATAAAAAAAAATACCACTAGAAGTAAATGTGCGGCACGCTCGCGACTAGCAATCGCAATATTTTTATTTCAACTCTTACGAATCCGTAAATTTTATTGGCTGCAAATTTTATTTACGTTTAATTGCGTTATCATCATCTCACATAAACACTTCTGGTTTTGTGCAGGAGATTATTTTATTTGCGCTAAATGCTTATTCACGTTGACACTTTGGACACACGTAGAGGTCGACTCTACGTACCTATTAATAAAGTTGAATTGTGATTCTGTTGGTATATAATTTCTATAAAATATTAGCTTCTTTTTTATTTCGTTTATTCACATAGTGTATCTCGATATTGAACCGAGTGAGACCTACAGTAGGCATATAAGTAATATCCAATTAACAGGGGGACCTAGTCTTTAATGAGAAGAAAAAAATAACACAATGAACCATCTTATTTTTTTTTATTGCCGGACGAACACACATACTATACGGTCCCACACTAAGCAACGCTTGTACAATGGACTGGGGGCGAACCCAGTATATATTACTTATATAAATATTTAACATCCATGACTTGGGTACAAACTTGGGTCATCACACAAAGTTCATCCCTACCAGGATTCGAACCCGGAACCCTCGACGCAGAAAGCAGGGTCACTACTAACTGCGCTAATCAGGTCAGGTCTTGTACATTTGTGGCGATGGACTGCAAGCTGTCATATACACTGACTACTTGAAGTTTTTTGTTTTTCTGATTCAATTTATTTAAGTTGGTTTTGTTTTGTGGCGCCCCGCCAATTTATGTTCAATTCAACATAATAGGAACCATTCTAATTTACTGGGAACTACCTGGGGACCACTTTGGGTATCCCTAGTTTATATGGACTCCTGTGACCGACTACCACTACATAAGAAGGCTCAAGGTCGCTCAACGCGCAATGGAGAGAGCTATGCTCGGGGTTTCGCTACGCGATAGAATCAGAAATGAGGAGATCCGTAGATGAACTAAAGTAATCGACATAGCGCAAAGAATTTCAAAGTTGAAGTGGCAGTGCAGGGTACATAGCTCACAGAACCGATGGCCGTTGGGGCAGAAAGGTTCTAGAATGACGACCACGAATCGGAAGACGTAGTGTAGGACGGCCCCCCACAAGGTGGACCGATGATATCACACGCGTCGCAGGAAGCCGGAACACGCCGGAACAGCCGGCCACACCACAAAAGATACAGTACGTTCATACATTACGTCTGTACCTAATTGATAGAATTAGTAGTACAAGGCTAATGTTTATTTCAGTGCTGTGCCCGGATTGATTGGGATTGACGCCAGCCACGTGCACTGATCGTGATTTTATTGATGCATCATCATCTTGTGGTGACCTATACCTACACCTATACCTACATAATCTCCTAGCACCTAATAGTGTGCGTCTGTTTACCGTTTTGCATGAACAAAAGTTTCCACACATCATTACTGCTCTCTAAATGTAAATAAGTATATAATTTAGTTAACAATATACGAGAAGCCAGTCATCTCCATAAATAAATGTTGAAGATTCATATCATTTTGGAAGAGACTTCCTTTGTCCAACCGCAGCAGGAAGATGACGCATTTAGAAGTGCGTGTTCAGGTTTTATTTCTGGTGTTCCAACGTGCGAATCTGCATGCCCACAATACTGTGCCCGGTCACACACGTCCAGAGATTCTCAATGTAATAATCTCAATGCCCCTTTTAAATCAATATTTTTTTTGAGTTCGGTTCAAAATTATAAGAATAAAACGATAATATCTTTTTATTTAATAAATTATATAGAATAGTTATATACATGGAAAAACAAAAAACTAAAAAATACTTATTAATAGCACATTTAAAAATAAAATAAAAATAAAATTATATACACAAAAATGCCTCCACATCGTCGTCGATGCCAAAAGTGCCCAGCAGGCTGGCCGCGTTTGCGCGCTGAATAGCGAGGCTCACTCTCTGCGCGAAATAGAGGCCAGCCCGCCGGTCACGGGTAGCGGCGAAAAGTCGTGCGGCAATCTCCTTGTAAAGGAGGCGAGCGTTGGGGCCCCACGAACCCAAAGTCTCGACCCCAAAAGGCTCAAACAAGTAGCCTCCAGGGAGGCTACTGTATTTTTGCCGCTTCGAATTTTCGGCTTCTGCAGCAGCAGAGCCCGATCGCAACGACGTACTTGGAAGATGCGACGGCGCAAGGGTGTCAACGCATGTCGCGTCCCACACCACGGGCCGCCCCATCTTCCAAGGCACCAGAGACATACCATCGGGTCGCTTAGCATCATCGCGCGCCAGACCGTTGGGTTCAAGCACGGCTGGCACATTTGCGGCGGCGAGGGCTCGACGGATTATGAATTATTATTAGAATAAAACTCCAAAGTAATTATTAAGGTATAATAAAAATAGTGTAAAATATTTCATGTTTTTATCCAAAGGTGGCTACTAATATATATTTTTAACCTATTTTATCCCAGTGCATGGCAAAGGCCTCCCTTTTAAAAAATATACAAGACTAGCTGTCCCGGCGAACTTCGTACCGCCTCAGAATCAAATGTATGAGAAAATGAATGTATTGGTATTCTATGAAAATTTTAAATCTATACCACGGGAACCATACATTTTACCGGAATAAAAAGTAGCCAAATGCTATTCCAGACTATAATCTATCTCTGTGCCAAATATCATCCAGATCCGTTCAGCCGATCTGGCGTGAAAGAGTAACAAACATTCATCCATCCATCCATCCAAACTTTCACATTTATAATATTAGTATAGATTTACGTATACCCTAATGCTGTCATCCTCATAATCAAATCTAATGCTAAAACTTTGACTCCTATGCTTTTGAAGTTTATATTGCCCACTGACCCGCTGTCTCTGTGAGGGCTATACTTTGGGAAGCGCTGGGAATAAGGTAACTGATCTAAATATAGCTGCTGTATTGCAGTTCTATATCGGGGAACGCATCACCTCTCAACATTGATGCGTCCTGACTCACGGAGGGAGAATAGATTGTATTCTGAAGTTCGGGGCGATTATGAACGCTGAACAATTAAATACGAAACAGCAGCCGATCAAAAATAAATCCTAATACCTTCAATTAAATTATATTATCGATGAAACTAAAACTGCTTCTGTAAGTTAATAGTCGATGTATTAAGTATTTCAGATCTGATGGTGAATCATTATCTTGTTAGTATAAAAGTTTGGCACAAAGTGAACGATAAATTTAATTTACTTATGAGCAGAGCAATATCTTCAATTATACAAAACAAAATGTAGGCACAGAAGTGGAAGTGGAACACTATAATTTTCCACGCTCTCCCTTGCCAATTAGACCGTACTAAATAGGAGAAGTGTTCTATGTGGTGTAAATCTGGCTTCTGAGAATACTGCTATGGTGAATCACAAGATCAACAGCTAAGTAAGTGTATTCACATCGCAGGTATTATCTAATATTTTTATGATACCGAAATTATTTCTGGAGTCGGCGTTTTAAACAAAACAAAACAATCTTACTAGCTGCATCGAGAAGTGGCAAAATACAATCGCAGTAAGAAGAAAAATATTACATTAATAAATGCAATGTTATAATTATTATTATTAAGTAAATAATACAAGATGATAATAAAAAAATGTTGCAGAACAGAATTATATTAATTACGTAATGTTATATTATATTCAAGAATAATACTGTATAATATAATGTAAGCTACAATAATATAATGATTCACTTTCTAGATGCTTTCATCTTTTAAACTAGCTGTTACCCGCGACATGGTATTTAACAAAAAGCGGACAAAGCGCGGAACAGCTAGTCTAAAATAAAAGTAGCCTAAGTTACTCATTGTTACATCAGCTTTCTGCCAGTAAAAGTCCCGTCAAAATCGGTCCAGCCATTTCAAAGATTAGCTGGAACAAACAGACAGACTGACAGACAGACAGACAGATAGACAAAAATTGTAAAAAAATTGTTTCGGTAAATGTACCATGTGCACATCCAAATTCACTTAGTAAAAAGCGGTTATTTTAATATTACAAACAGACATTCCAATTTTATTTATTTGTATGTATAGAATAGATGTATAGATACTGTGGTTACTGGCCAGCATATCGTGAACCATAACGCAAAACCGAACCCTGACATAGTCGCGAAACATGAAATTACAGTTATTAACCCACATACAGACACATTAAAAGACATTTACCATGTAGACTATTTTACAATCGTAATTCATATGCCACTTACAACGTAACATTCCACCATCAAAGACTAAAAACTCGGTCAACTGTGAAGCATTGTGTTGTAGACTTACAAAACCATAAATTCACTGAAAACACATCCAGCAGATATCAATTAATTAGTGTCAACGTTTATGAGAGTCGTGTAATTTAAATGATCGTAATGTATGTAATTCCTGACTATTGTATGATACCGTACCTGTTTAGTTGGTGATTCATATTCTGTAGTATTACGTATCACTAATAAGTAGTGTAGAAGTATCTCAGAATTACCTCAGAATTACTGGTTCGCATATAAATTGATATTTTTTTCCAATTACCATCACAAAGACATTGATAGGACGTTATCCCACTAATATTATAAATGTGAAAGTTTGGATGGATGGATGTTTGTTACTCAATCACGCCAGAACGGCTTAACGGATCTGGATGAAATTTGGCACAGAGATAGATTATAGTCTGGAATAGCACATAGGCTACTTTTTATCCAGGTAAAATGTATATACTTTTTAATCGCGGGTAACGCCGCGGAGCGCAGCTAGTATATTGTATAGTTCCAAAATTATGTATAAAAATAAAAATTAAATGCTGATTTTGGAAAGCGTATCATTCGAGAACGTATAAAACGATTTAGCTACTTAATTTTTTTAAATATTTCGAATAGTCCGGTAGTCCTGTCCATTAGTTTTATTACTGTTATCTCTTCCTTGAGTTTGTTTGCATAATCAAATAAATGTTTTAAAGATGTAAAAAAAATATAATCTCTTAGATTCTATTTTTTTTACAATGTAAAAAATAATGTTACAAGTTTATTTGTTTGAGGGCGGTGCATAATTTACAAATATTGAGTGATATTTTTATAAAATAAATCGCAGAACACGGCAATTACGTTTTCTGGGAGCTGACATGACAACTTTCTTAAAATGTTTCCCACATTTTAAGAAAGTTGTCATGTCAGCTAGTCTCCAATAAACTCAATAAAGTAGTACTCATGTTACTTTTGACAGGTAATTTTATTTGTATAATGTGTGCGCTAGTAGGTAATACAATAAAGTGTTATATATGTAGCAATAAAACTTTGGTTTTATTTTACTTTAATATCTTTCATTTCTTATTTTTACACTTTTTTATAATCTTAAAATCTTAACCGTCTTCTATACGTCTTGCCGTCGTTTCGTCGTGTTCCCTTCTCTCCTTCTATCTCTCTCGCACCTATCCATCCATCCCTTTCACTCCTAATGCGTTCCATGCCCTATCATGCATCTCGCGTTCCATTCCATGTCCTGCATCTTACGTTCCGTTCCACCATCATTCCCACATATATCAAAACTGCAAAAAACAATTTACAGGCCCGATAATTAACTGGTCATCCATATTAAAAATCTGTTTTTTTAAAGCCGTTGACCTTCTGGCATACATTGTGGTGACATCATTTAATTAATGCCTACATCCACTAATGTGGTACATTAATACGTCCTTGGATGTTAATTTGTTACAGTTCACAACAATTACAACTGTAATTATATGATGACACGGTAGATATTAATGATGTCATCATTTTTATAACTTTTTTTCAGTAAGTAAGATTTGGGGTCGAGTCACCTTCGTCCGTAGGAGAATTAAGTACCCTCGAGATACCCTACACGTGACCCTGGGTGGTGCCAACCAGGTGACAACTCTACTGGTGGTAGGCTTCGGCCGTGGCTAGTCACCACCCACTGAACAAAGCCATGTCGCCAAGCGGCCTAGCCGTGTTCCGGCATGATGTTCAGTGTTGCCATTCATGGATGGCGGGTCAGATCAGCTGCGCTGCATGTGCCTAGTGAATGTAGCGTCTCTGTCTACTGCCGCCATCCTACCTAGGCAAGTATGCTCCATCGTAGATCTCATCGTCACTTACCATCAGGTGAGATTGAGATCAAATACTTGCCTATAAGGTAATAAAAAAAAAAAAAAAAAAAAAAAAAAGTTAAACTTTTTTAGTAACTTTAATGTTGACTTCCAACTTTATAAACGACTAGCTGAGCCCGTGACTTCGTACCCATGGATTTTGTTTGTCTACACTATGATAACTTTTTAATTTTCTGAGAAAATACTTGTCACTGATTTTTATCTCGTGTAAAGCCCTGTCAAGTGACATGAAAATCCATCTCCTAAATTCCGAGATTGCCTCCCCCTTTGGGAACACGTTCTTTTTTACAAAAAAAAAACGTAACAATAATTTTGTTTGGTACTCATTTTTTTTATTTCGACTTATTAAAGTTCTGACTTCATATGATTACAAATACGCCTACGAAGCGCAGGTTAATCAAGATCTAGTGGTCTATAAGATATTCCTATACATACCCAGCTTACAGTTAGATGTAATTCGGGTACCCGATTTAACAAAGTATAACCGCAATGTATATTCTAACAACGCACATAATGATGCGATGTATTTATTACATTCTAAATCGCAGTTCATGAACGTTTATCAATTCGCGCCATTAACCTAGAACTATCACAAAACAAATATAACTAACTAGCTGCGCCCGGCGGTGTTACCCGCGATAAAAAGTATGAAAAATTAAAACATCTATCCCACGGGAACCATACATTTTACCGGGATAAAAAGTAGCTTATGTGCTATTCCAGACTATAATCTATCTCTGTGCCAAATTTCATCCAGATCCGTTCAGCCGTTCGGGCGTGAAAGAGTAACAAACATCCATCCATCCAAACTTTCACATTTATAATATTAGTATAGATTAATGAGATGAAGGCGCCTAAATGAAACGCTTTGTACATTTCACGCATAAATAAAGAATCTCAGAGATTTAAGAGGACAGGAGACAAATGGACAAGATTTGTGGCTGGACCTACCCACGCAGCGATCCTATTTAATAGTGATTTGCTGTGACTATAGTGGCAATACTTTAATTTATAATAAAAATCTTTTTAACAAAAATAAAACTATCTTCAAAAACCTATACAGCAAAAAAGTCTCTAATCCAGAAATGTACCTTGTCTATTCTATTCTATTCTATCAGCCGAAAGACGTCCACTGCTAGACTTGGTCTGGACTTCCCCAATGATTTCACACATCACGGTTCTCCGCCACTCGCATCCACCGGCTTCCTGCTACGCGTGTGATATCATAGGTCGACCTTGAGGGTGGCCGCCCTACACTACGTCTTCCGGTTCGTGGTCACCATTCTAGAACCTTTCTGCTCCAACGGCCATCGGTTCTGCGAGCTATGTGCCCTGCCCACTGCCACTTCAACTTTGAAATTCTTTGAGCTATGTCAGTTACTTGAGTTATCTTTTACCTTGTCTATCTAAATCAATTATTTAAGGAATGTGAAGTTGAGATGAAATCTGAGGTAACAAACATAAAAAAATACAACCGAATTGAGAACCTCCTGCTTTTTGAAGTCGGGTAAAACAATAATAATATTCTGTACTTCCTGAAAGGGTTGGCAGAGGTGCAATGTTGCACACCGCCATTACGTCGTAGTGTTTGATCCCAAGAGGATAAGCATCCCAATGTTTTAAAATCGTGTTCACAAATATTTTTTTTTTTTAATTTTAATTTAAAAAAAAATGGTGAACACATTTGAACCTGCCACCTCTTAATCAGCAGGCCACTTACGAGACAATTTATTTAATACAAAGGCTAAGAAATTGGTCGATCCTACCGCGTAGCATCTCTTGTATAGCGACAACCCGCGTGCGGGCTACTCTCGAGAGGCTGTGCGATCTCACGCAATTGAACTAGATAATATTGATTACCCTCAGAAAAATTAAACCATGAAATTTCACTTAACGTACAAATATAGATTTCCTAGAATACATCAATGAATGTAGCGGGCCAGCGCATGTTACAGCATGGGCTAAATTTTTTACACTTTTTGTAGCTTTTCTATGCTCTTTTTAATTGATATTAGTTTGTAAATATTTAAGTTATTTTCTTTCTAATTATTGTACATATTGTAAATTGTTATATAGGTACCTTTTAAATAAATAAAATCCATGAATATTTAATCTAGTACATAAGTATATTGGTATCTTTATTTTGATCCACTCTATAAAGTTTATAAACAGCACGTCCTAGATTCAGGGAATTCTTTAACGTCAAACGAATAGTTCAGTGATTCCAAATGAACTGATGTATCACATTAATATGAGAATATTTTTGCTACATGTCATTTCAGACTTAAAAACGTATTATGAGAACGTACAAGATAATTTGGGGCATTAATTCCTTCCTGTTTTTTTTTGGAAAGAACCTAATATTTTTTAAACCGTATTAATTGCGTTGCCTCAAAAAGTTGAAATACTCTAAATACATGAACACCAAAGCCCGTGATTCATTATGTCTTTTACGGCTGCCTGTGTTCGGTTGAAGATACAAAATAAAGGGAGGTCATTGACCAAATCGTTATGACCAAGCAAGTAATTAACAAAGGAACACAGTGGACACTAAACAGTGAAACTAATATTAATAATTATTTTGTCTCTTTTTAATCATACGCCATCCTTAAAATCTCTATTATATTTCGTCTCTCTTTTTTTCTCTTTGGATTCATATCGAGAATGTGTACTTAAAATTGTGTTTGTAGTATCTAAATAAATAATAATTTGAATAATTAAACTAAGTGTATAATTTACCCCCAGGGCCTCGGTATACTTACCACACGGAACCGATAACCATTGGGATAGAAAGGTTCTAGAATGGCCACGATCCAGAAGAAGTAGTGTAGAACAGTCCCTTACCAGGTGGACCGATGATATCACACACGTCACAGGAAGCCAGTAGATGTGAGTGGCGGAGGACCTCAATGTGTGTTATTCATTGGGGTAACCAAATGCAGCAGTGCAGATTTTAATGCTCTTGTCTTCTAACATAGTTATTCTATGGGTTAAATTCATTATAGAGAACATCACATAATATGAGATCTATGAATGCTTGCGTTAAGGTTTATCACAAAATAAAACTAGTCTAAGGTCTGCTCTTTCATAGCGGGATATGATTCATAATGCTAAATTCATTAATATGTACTTACTAAAACCAATCTGCTTTCAAACACGAATCATTTTATCTAAACGCATATTACCACGTGCACTTATTCTACCACTTAAGAATACATTCAAAGCCAAATGGCAAATAACACTTAAACACCTGATCGCTAACCCTAACCGATCTGGGTAGGGTTGCCACACATAATTTATCGTGTAGGTAGTATTACTCTTATGGTGGTATACCAACTTAATCAAATCATTTTTCAAATCAAAAGATATTTTTAAATAGAGCAACCATACAGTTTCTTGCCCGTTTTTCTCCATATGAACGGCATTTCGAACGGGTGGTAAAGTTGCAGCTTAGCATTTTGTAACTATTTTAACGATTCATAAGTACTGTACTTAATGAATTACATAAATAAAAAAAAACTGATTCTGAAATATTATGTGGACAGTACCTTGCATGCACCAGATTAAGAACCAGCCAATAATAAATGGTGAAACATTGAGAAGCAAAACAATGCCTTTGATAGCTTCACATGACGACTACGAGCTATCTAATGTGTTAGAAAAAAAGGAAACCATTTTATCCCTTGATCGTATCAGCTGTTAATTGGATATTCCTTCATTTCAAAAATCAAGACAATAGCCAAAGTCCTAAGTCTAAAGTCCCAGTTAGAGGCATTGTATTATAATTATATCTAGGACGCCCTGGATATATCATCATATAATTTGGGAATACAATCTATCTAAGATCATAGCTGCCTATAATTTAATACATTTTATCCTAGATCTAAGTCATAGATCACTGAAATAATATACTACCTCTACAAATAGAATAGTCCTCTATAATATAGGTAGCTTATAGCATAGAGAAAATACATGAACCCTACCATAACATTCAAAAGTACTTTTTGAGTAGCAACCCTGTCTCTTCCTGGCATAATGCCAACTCCTGGAATGCGATACAGAGGTCTTGCAACGGATGAGGAATATCATAACACTCCACCACCTATCGATTCAAACTAATGTTCGCTGTTGCTAGCTGGAGTGTTGATGAACTAATAGATCTGATCACATTCTTTCACGTCAATGAATCGATGGCCCAACTGGCTCTGCTTAATGTGCCGTGGGTCTAAACCCTAAACTTTGTGTGATGAGCACGCATGCTTGTACCAAAGTCATGGACATGGACATGGTTAAAGATTATTGCGAGTACAGTGTCCTACCTTCCTTTGGAGTAGTTTTTCGTGTCTATTAAGTAGGTGATAAAGTGTCGAATGGTTGAGGAGAGCGATAAGGGTTTTTCGATTAGGTCGCAGATTGCCAGATGAAAGAGCGCCTCTTTAAAGTATGTATTTTAACAGTTATTTCGGAAACCGTTAAGTATTTTTGGGTACTTTCGAGTTATTTTTTTGGGAGTTTCATTTATTTCGGTTGCCTTTCGGTAGATGCGTAATTTTATTATTGGCTACGAATTGACTAAAAAAACGCCTGAGTTGAGCCGGCTGTAGCATTTTTCACTTACTATCAGTACACAGAAATAGCACAAATATTGCCTTAAGCCCTCAAAGCTAACGCGTGCGACGCTGCGGGTAAAGCTAGTATATCATATAAAAGAGAGTAAATAAAATAGCCACATACCCTATTAAACTCAAAACATAATTTAGAATCGTTAGTGGGTGTACTACTTGTATTTTCCACGTTTTATCTACAACGGTATAATCCGTAGCCGATGGCTTGTTGAAAAATGTACGGTTTTAACATCCCAATTTTGCTGTAGCTTATTGAAAAATAGACAGTTCAATTCAGTTTCGCTAGAAATAAAATATTTTAATAATAGAGAAGTTGGCCTTCGTCTTGTCTAAATAAATTGAGGGTTTATACATCTATTTTTCGTGTTCTGAATCATGTATTCTTCGTTGACCGACAAACAATATAATTTTATTATTAGCGGTAATGAGACCTAGTTGATGAACGTAAAATGGTTAAATATTAGGTTAATTGTGTATTGTTGGGCTATTCGTGGATTTACGGCGTATGATATCATAAAAATGTAACTGATGTCTGTCTCTACATATATGATATTTGAGAAAAAATATTATAAAGGGCCTTTATCAACGCAATAGAACCCGAAACAATAATTGTTAGATTTTTTGTCTGTTGTTCTGTGCGTTTGTGGGCGCTAATCTAAGAATCAGCTTAACCGATTTAAAGAATTTTCCTGAAAAAAAATGAGATATTTCACGTGACATATTATGAAACTACGGATGTCATTGATTGATATCATAATACCATCGTAATACATGCTCTAAGTACTTCCCACATTACATAATACCGTTTGGCAGCACTCTACTGACACCCCCAAGTAAAGCTGCATGCACATTGCATTAAACACATGATTTTTTATATTTATAAAAAATAAACCGCGATAAAATCCTTAAGATTAGTTTTATTTCAATGTGTAGTATTCGCGTAAATATAAGAAATCAACAATTATTATTTTTAGCATATTGGTGTTTTGGCGTATGCTGTTAGACAATTGTGTTATGAATAAATAAATACCTTTTAATAATAAGGGATTAATAAAGTTTAAAGACAGGAGTGACCTAAAATATATTCGGTCTCACTTTTATAAAGTATAAATGTCTACATTTATCGGTTACACTTGAAATGTTAGTTACTGGGAATGCCTCTTTTCATTGTACTAGCTATAGTGTGAATATCTAAATACTATCATCTACACTTTATAGTAAATTCTTGAATCAATTACTAATACAACAAAATCAAATAAAATTTAAACAACAAAATGCATTCGTAATTGACCTCTTTATACTCTGGCAAGTATTAGAAATAAATGTATGTTAAACACAATGTTCCGAAAGAAGTAGTCAACAAAGAAACAACATTCAGTTTTTCTCAATTTTCTAAATTTTACGAAACACTTTTTCAATTATTGTTTTCCTATAAACATGTTTCGGACTATAATATTAATATTAAAAAAAATACAAATCGGTCCATCCGTTTACAAGTTATTTGTATGGAAAATTATAAATTATAAATTCATATCCATTGTTCGTAGTAGAATGTTCCCGAAAGGCTCTACATCGAGATACGTGGAGAAAAACAGCAAGAGCAGCGTCCATGTCCGAACAGTGTAACCCATTACCACGACCACAAGTACTCTGACAAGAGTGCCCGACTAATATGAAGAAGCCATTGTTCGATTGTGTTCTCCACTCAGTGTACATCAGCCGTATGCTCTTATGCAACATAACGTGTGAAACTAATCATTTAGTTGGCTGTGGGAGTGCAATTCCTCACTGGACAAGACGAATTTGTCAGTCTGTCAGTCGCGATTGCGCGTGTTAAACATATGTTTTGTTTGGCGTTATTTCCAACACACCTGCGCGCGCGCAGATGTTGGTACGATTATGTTGTGTATGTAAAAGAAGTACTTTAGTTCCAAACAACGTACAATAATATAATATGTCCTAGAAAGAGGTCAATCCGTAGGTTATAAATATATTAACAAAAACAAAATGTCAACAAATATTAGTTTAAAAAAAATGTGTATGTCGCAGTCAATATATAGAATTAGGTCTTTTGCAGAATGGCTAGCCGCTTAACAAAACACGGCCGTTTTGTAAAGCGGCAGCGTTGGATATGCAATCTTTCCGGAATACCGTAGCAATACGTTCAATAAAAGGGCTGCCAACGATTAGCTACTTCGTAAAAAGCTGAATTTGTAACACATACATAGTACATGTATATTCAGGTTATGAAAATTAAAAAAAAATCCTTAACCTTTGGCAAGCAACATTGAGTAATTATTAAATACATATAGCTTACGCCACCTCCCGTAAAATCAAACAAATCGTAGTTGTATTCATTAATGAAACAACTAGTTTAGTTTCCGCGCGAACATCACATAAACATTACACTGTGAATTATAAATCTCGATAACCGAAATACGTACACTTATGACGCATGCGTTGCGTCAAACGCGAAAGTGCTTAAATTAAACGCATAAACATCAGCTGCTGAAACTAGAACCGCGAGCGTCCTGTGACGTAGGCTAAACATAAACGGCTACAGATTGATGTGACGATCGCGTTTACAAATCGAAAGATTTATAATTAATACTAGTTTTCTCCCGCGGTACCGCCCGCTTGGATTTTTGAACCTTAAAGCAAAGTCTGTGTGTTATTAATAATATAATATCGCCAGACGAACACAACTATATGGTCTCACATTAAGCAAAGCTTGTTTTATGGGTACGGTACAATGGACTGAGGGCGAACTCAGTATATAATACTTATATAGATATTAAACATCCATTACTCGGGCACAAACACTAGGATTCGAACCCAGGCCCCTCGGCGCAGAAAGTAGGGTCACTACCAACTACGATAATCATTGTCGTATTGTTGCTCGTTTGACATCGCAAGCGATCAGCCGTGTCCAGACTGGCGCGTTTGCGAGGCCGGTTCATGCACGTACCACGCGCAGGGGCTATCGCAGTAATGAACATATTGCTAGTAGTCAAGTATGAAGCTCTCCAATGACGAGCTTTAGCTTATCAATATGCTATGGATACAACTCCCATTCTTTCTTGCTTTTTTGCTCCGTCTCTACCGTAATCAGGCAAACCAACACTGTATCTACATACGGACAAAACAAAGTTAAGCATTAGTTAGTAACATTTGTTTACTGCGCGTGGCGCCAACGCTTCGAGCTCCCCGTTTGAGACGTCCAGCGTCCAGCTATATCCGTCCCGAGGGACGCTCCAGACATTCCTTGGACCATATTCTTGTTTACAAATTTTTATTTTCAACGAAACGTGTCTCAATTTATATGCATCACAATTTTTGTTTATATAAACCACTGTGCCCTAATTATAAGACTTGAAGGGAGTGGAGTGTCATTGTATTTTTATTGTTTTATATTTTAGTTTTTGAATTAAGAATGGCCGTTGGTTATGTAGGTACTACCTATGACAGTTTAAATGGATAATTTTGTGTGAATAATTTATAGTTACGCATTAAAAAATATGGTACACACAGAGTATTCTCATTCCAAAATTAAAATCTGAATTTAAATAAACGGAGGATACTAAACTTTTAAAAACAATTATCGTAATAAAAACGTCCCAATTGCAAAATGTGAAAGGTGTTTTTTATTGCTTAATAAAAAACCATATTTTTTGTACAAAATTCAAATTATAAAATAACGGAAGAACGAAACGAAATAAGAAAGTTTAGTGCAAAATATGCTAATCCGATGTTTTGACCATCCAACATCGCCTATAAATCGATCTGAGTGATCGTTAGGCTCGACCTTCCCCGGCCTTGTTTACGATCGATACTCGGCTGATCTTCAAGATCTGAAATTCGTTCTCGAAAGCTTCTGGAATGTTTGGTATTTAGGTTGCTGGACCTGAAAGTTTTTTTTATAGCCGGTAGATCGACTACTAAGGCTTGTAATCGAACAGCCACAGAATCTGAATAAATATTTTTCGTGGTCGTTATTTATTACTGACGTTATCTAATAGTCAAGGATTGAAAATAAAATTTGGGAATTACTTTTTATTTCGAGACCGAATCCGCCGTTTTTAGTAATTATTTCTGCCTGTCAGTCGGCCTGGCTGCCTCACAATTACAATACAACGCAACAAAACAAATCGCGCAACAAGAAATGTACCGAACTAATTTTGATGAAACTTAGTGTGATAACCTGCGACAAGATATAAGCATACATCATTCGGGACATGGCTGGGTTCTACCGAAAAAAAACTATACCTTAAAACCTGGTATGGTGGTAGCTGTTAGCTAACTAATTTCTTTATCCCAGCAAATGATTGACTATTGTCATGGTATACCTAGTTAAAAAACTAATCTACAAGCGCTCAAAGTCCTCCTATTTTTATCATTCGATTAATTCGTGCGGGTTCCAAGATAATTTACTTTATCCCGGGACTCGCCGAGGGTCAAACCTCGGTGTCAACATTGGATACCACTATAGATCCTGGCTTTACAGGTAGCAGTGGTGGGAGTGTGTGGCGGGCCTAGTCCCAAAAAAAAGCGCTCAAAATCGCTGCCACAGCTGGGTGATTATTAAATTAATATGTGAACACAACGAATGTAGCTAACTATGTTAAGGCAAAATCAGCCTTATGTCCACACGGGATGATGGTATGCGAGGCATGTGCATACCGTCCCTGGACAGACGGTGCCGAAGTGGGTCACCGGCATCCGGCATCTACCGCCGCAGAGGAATGCAACCTAATAAACTGTTTATAGATATGCTTTTTGGCGGGAAGTTAAACAGTGAAGTTGTCAAATTTGTTTTATCTTCCAACAAAATGTGTATCTTTGATAAAGAATGTGTAATATTAGTAGGATATCCACCAGTGTGTTCATAAACTTGCACGAGTGAAGGAAATTAATATTAAATAGGATAACTTGACTTTTCAAGTTCTCCCAAGATGTCCGGTAAATGTTTAGTAAAGTATCCACAGTTTGTTGGTCTTGAGTAAATCTGTAACATAAGTTCTAGATAGAGTTTCCCAGCACATTGTCAAACATAATATATAGCACAGCATAGAGCTAGCATAGAGAGTCGAGAATAGGATTGTCAAATCGGTCAGATAGTTTTTTTGTTACAGTGAAACCAAAATCAATGTTGTTGGCAATTTTGTAAAGGTATTTTAGGGTTAAATAGTACTATAAATAAATATTGTCACGCCCATCACACTTGCATTATCTAGTGGGGTAAGCAGTCGCATATACGTACTCGTTTAGATATGTAAAACACACAAAGCTTTTTTCTTACAGTGTTGCCATAATATTTTATCGCAAAAGTGGTTGTAAAAATTCAGACATCCATTAAATCGCGCCGACATAAAAATGACTGACTTTGTACAAACGAACAAAGAACAAAATATCTAATTCTGGAACCGTGACACGAGAGTATTCTCGTCGAACAACAACAACATTTCGTATAATATTTATTAGACATTCGCAATATAGTTTTGGTAAGTCTTTGCGGAAAATGTTGATCGCATTTGGCTCAAGGACAGGAGTTTGGCATTAACAGCTTCACACAGAGTCCATAAGCACTTAGACTAATAAAAACTATACAGTTTTTAGGACAATATTGGACGATAATCAACTCGGCAAAAAAAGAAAAAATAAAGATCAATATTCAATTTTTTTTTTTTTTTTTTATTACATTATAGGCAAGTATTTGATCTCGATCTCACCTGATGGTAAGTGACGACAACTTATCAACGACATAGCCAACTTATCCCTTGGCATGCCAATTCGTAGTGACGTACAGATTGGGTACCAAGATGTGCCGTTGCTTTACTTTTTAAATTTACTTTTTTATGCTCCCTTTTTTGTCACACGCTGTATACGATAGCATCAGAAATTAGAAAATATGAAATAGCTCTTAGTACTTATATCAATGTTAGAATCTCAATTAGTAAGGCACACAAGCAGCCGGGGGCAGTCCTATAGTACCAAGCTCCGAGAGTCAGATTTTTTCTAATTTGGAGCTTATACTTTGTTACTGATCAATAAACCATTTGTATTCGTTTATACACTGTAAGACAGCTCCCTACAATGTGGACCATAACTTACACGGGTCACAGGAAGCCGGTGGGTGTGAGTGGCAGAGGACCGTGATGGGTGGCAGTCGGTGTACCAGTAAATGTTTTCGGCCACGGATGAGCGACGATGGCGACTCAAAGAAATTAGTTCATGTAAAAGAAAAACATTCCTCCATAATCATTAAAATGTTTAAAGTGTGTGGCCAACCAAAAAATAAAATTATAAAAATCAACCCGCAATAAAGTACTATAATATATAGATCCTGAGATATACTCGAATAAACATTTAATTTTTTTGTGATAGTGAACTGGGCCTAGTAAGATTCCTCTTGAAATAACCGTAAGGTCATTAACACCAGTCGCTTATATTATAACATACGGTTTATTTTAACGCTGTAAATCTTTGGTCACATCAGTGGCACGAATAACACGCACTATTTTGTGTACTAGCATTTTAAGACGGGTTCTCTTGTTTATTTTTCTCTAATATAAACGGAATTATGGATAAGAAAAGACTAGCCAAGTGCACGATCTTATTTAAAAAAAAACTTTGACCCCCTTAAGGTCGAATTTCCTAAAATGCCTTCGTAGTGCAAGGGTACTCAAGGTATATATCCTCCAAATTTTACTTCTGACAGACAATATACAGCCTTACCTGGTGGACCTAGTGCACTTGATTCTCTATGTAGAAGACGATACCCTTTTTGGTTCATTTTCCCCATGCGTTTCTGGCACCAATCTGAACTGGCGCCATCTGCTAGCACACCTAATACCCTTTTAGGGCAATCGAATTAATTCCATATAAATTAAATATCGCAAACCAACTCTATGCGATCCCAAACTAAGCAATGCTTGTATTATGGGTATCATACAATGGACTGCGTTTGATCCCATTAACCCCTAATCTATGGAATAAATACGAAAACATCGTTTCTGAAATTAGCCCTTGCCGGAATTGAATCTGAAACCTCTTAGTGCAGTGAGCTGAATGACCTAAGCTCAAACCACTAAGCTGTCGTCAATGTCCTTGCGATGTTTCAAAGGTCACTCAAAGGAATATTCAAGGACGCATGAGATTACCTAAGAACATTGTCTATGCAACGAAAACTATACAGCCTTCGCAAAATGGACCTTTTTCTCACCTTGCAACTTTCAACTGAAAAAACATAAGTCCCAACAGATTTCATCGCACCCATTAACATTTCAGTCGGAGATTTGTGTGAGACGGCGGCACGGCGCATTCCTTAGGCCGGTGTCATTCTGGCTCGCGGCCAACCTATAGCATACCGACACCTCGTTTCGTATGCGTCGCGAACGATTTTATTGCGTAGCGCACGTGTGTGGGTGGCTTTACATTATATTATTGAAAGGTTGCAGATGTTTTTTTTGTTGTTTAATATGTCGCGCGAGTGTGGTTCCTTGGCAGTGTGAGTCATGTGAGCTTGACACAAACTTGGTTGGCTTACCTAATCGTACCATAACATTCCGTGCTACAGAGGGTACGTATACGCTGAGCTGCCGGTCCTGCCTTACATTCTCAGCCGTTGCAGGTGGTTACAAGCCTGAAAAGATCTAACAATTGGACTATATAACACTTATCACCTGTCTTTTAAGCTAATGCCCAGACGGCAGATTATGTTGCTTCGTGTAAATACAGTGCCTTTGGTAAATGTACAAAAATATTCGAAATTAATTACACCTATATTTCGCGCTGAACCGTTTCTAGATCCCGTTTAAGAGATTATTCAATTGGTCGAACCAGCAGGCGTGTCGGTGACGTATTGACGCGCTTAATTCGAATAGGACACGATAAGTGGCCGCTAAAATTATAATTGTGAATCATTTTATGCGAGCAATCCCGGCCGGGTGCGCGAATAAATAGTCCGTCATATATAATGCGCGTACAAACATAAATACCGACATGGAACTGCTACAAATACAAACGTAGCAACTAATTCAAGTATAGTTAACTTGTACACATCTTCGTGGATGTATTCCTCAAATGGTTGAGCAAACTTCGACACTGTGTTAATCTATATAGCACCCTGTATGTATTAAAAATGGAAACCAGAACTTCAAGCAGACTGTGCGTGCAACCACTGGACAGATGATGCCTCTGACCTAAGACAGCAAGTTACGCACGACAAAGGGCATATGGTCGCAAAAAATAATCAACTTGTAAGTTGACTTCACTCGTAAGTACATACTTATGAGCTACAAAACCAGTAAGTATGTTTTTATTTCGGTTGACTACGTTTTGGTAAAAGATTATTCCATAGTTAAGTAGCAGTAGCTCATTAAATAATTAACTCATTGCTATGTAAAGAATTTTCGGTAGAGCATAATGTTTAAAAATAAAACTAAGCAAAAGTAAATGCCAGACTCGATTTAACAATGACTCTATCTAGCTTTAACATTATGTCTAGTTCCCACTGGACTACAGTTATACAGCTTGCGATCAATCATTAGCAGCTTAAAAAAAAATTAAACGTGCGACATGTCTCAAAGAAAAGTGTCTAGTCTTTGTCGTATCTATATCTACTTAATCAGTTTATAAATTTTCGTAGATATTAACAGCCAATTCCGAACAGAATAATACAACAAAAGCATTGCATTTTAACTGAAACACGTCTGTTGTTGATGACGCGTATTTCGTAATTTGATAAGCGAGAGATTTCACATAAGACTAACAGATAAAAAAAAATATTGGCTGGGGAAGCCCGATCGGCGCAATAAGATCGGCGCTCGTATTTATAGTTTCCACCTTTGAACACTGATAGGAAATCTAGTATGTATTTTTGATTTAATTATATAAATAATGAAAGAAAGAGATAGGCACCCGACCCGTGCGACTAGGTCAGGACGCTTTTAAGTTTTACGCGAAAACAAAGTCTAACACATAATGTCTCAAACGACTTTAAATTGCACGTGCCAAACCATAGTAGACTGGAAGAGCTCAACACAAAGTCTAAATAAAATCATATGTCACCGAACAACATATATATATACCTATAGTATGTATCGTATACGACAGTATTGTCAGCGTAGCCCAGGTCAGTAGTCACGCCGGATCAAAGGCACTCTGGAATGGAATGTCATTTACCAGACAACATTACATTTTATGAAATACAGACGACATTAATTTTGATTGGATGTCATGCTTACACGAAGAAATTGGATTATTCTGACGAGCGTGCTTGGTATTTTTATGATATTGGGACGGACTAAAAAATATTGTGAGATAGTCACAAAGCTATCTCATCAGAACCAACGTTCTGAGATGAGTTATTTTTTATGTTTATATATCCACTGCTGAACCTACCTACCTACCTACCTGCGGCTGGACACATTGATCTTCTCGTATCTCTTCACTCATTCGTCACTCTTCACAAGGAGCGAGGGAGCCGACAACTACTATTCGAATACTGCTACTATTATACTCAACTCTCCATCTTCTTTATTTGTCAGAATGCGTACTTAGAGTGACCTATAAGCGCAAGACCCTGAACAATTGTTCAACAGCCCTATAAACAAGTGGGAACTTAGTCTATATCTAATCTTCGGTCACATTGTCCGATTTCTCTTATCGACTTTACATCTACGAAATGCGGCCATACAAATGAAAACAGAAGTATATGAACGAGACAGTCTGAACGGATCGGGCCGAAGAACTTCATTATAAATAGAAAGGAATGCGCCGCGGTATGTCGCCGACACACAGGGCAAGTTAACTCTAGAAACGTCGACATCAATGGGGAATGGGCTACGAATAAATATACATGGACCGCCAATTGCGTAGCACTTCTGTAAACTGAAACACTTGAAAGAATGTGTGTTTTACGAAACTTATTGGAATTCTCTTGATAAAATATTATATTACTATACATGTCTATAAAATCATATAGGATTCCGCGTGTGGTATGAAAAAAAATATTATTATATAATTATTATTATGCAACTTTCTCTTTTGAGAAAATCTTTAGAATCTAATTACTGTAACACATATGTAAGTTTTATTAAGTTTTTTTTTTTTTTTTTTATTTGGCATCACCATAGGTATTTTGCCAGTGTCAAGTAATATATTTTTTTCTGTTTTCGAGCATATGAACAGGCCCAAAGGCTAGGCTCAAGTTAAATACCCCCCATCCCTCAATCAGTAAAGTGATGGATACTTTACCGAAAGATTTTTCATGGATTTTTTGTGAGAAACTGAAAAGCCATGTTTCGTCACTCTGTTTCAATTACCTACACTTGTGCACTTTACCGAACCCATAATGGTTAATATTCCACTTATATCACTCACTATAACTCGCAGGAACACTAGTTTTAGAAATTAAAACACAACTGACACCATGACTTTTCCGTTTCCCGCCAAAAAGTCTCTTTTATTAAGTTAATAAATTTTAATTCTCTCGGCAAAAAAAAATAGTTATTCGAAATTCAAAATATAAATAAAAGGCTATAGCGAAATAAGGGACTAGGTTATTAAAAAAGAATAATAAAGAGCTACGAGCTATACTATTAGTCATAGAGAAAAACTCAAATAATAATTGTATACATTTTCGATCACGATTTGAACGGCGTACTAGCTAATTAACACGACGTAACGAATGTGTTAATTAGTTTAAATCATTCTGATTGTTCTCGAAATAGCACGTGAGCTAAATTTCACACTAACTTTTGCATTTAGCATTGATTAGCGAAAATCGATAGAAGAAACCAAATCGAAAAAATAACCCAACCAGAAGATAAGTAAATATACAGAATGGTTCAGAAACGGTATACTAAGCCTTGAACTTGCGCTTCTATAGCTCATATGTAATGATTAATTGAATTCAGATTTTTATATATGTCGATTTGAAAATATATATTTTGTTTCCAACCAAATGACAATTGTGATTATTCGTAAGCATTTCTTAACTTGAGATATCGATATTCTGCCTTGACATAATGCTAGCAAATGCGCCAAAGAAGTGCAGGTTTAAATATCATTAAGGTAAGTATGCCTTCTGAATCACGGTATTTATTGTGTTTTAGGGATGTAATTTATCGATAAAATAACAATAAAGTAGTTGAAATCGATACCTATTATAATAAACACAAAAAAAATACAATCAATAATTTTGTAAACAATTATTGTAGACGATACTAATAACGATATATAAGTCTAATCCGCAAATTCTGTTTGTCAAGTCTATCGAGTCAACAATTATAACATAACAAGTTTTTATTATCAGGCACATTGCTTTGATAATAGAAGCACATTGACCCTTAATGATAACAAATCATGTACAAACTTCTTTTTATGATAAAACATTCATAGATAGTTACTTCGTTCAAAATAAATTATTTTCCGTAACTATGCAGAGGTCGCTTTGGTATTTATAAGCGACGTGGAATGTACAGGAAGATAGTTGAGTGAGGGCCGCGGTGAAGAAGGTCACATAGTTCTCCAAGGTCTGAGAATGCCCTGCTCAGACACTGGAGAAATATGTGACTTAATTATATTTAAGAATCATCTCGCCGTTATCGAAATCGGTTTGCTCGTTCTTCAGCTACAATGCCACAGATAAAAAGCTAGGTAGACAACAGTTTAAAACGTATAATGCCACTCTTTGATTTGCATCAGGGGCTACGAATAAAAATATGTGTAATAAAAAATATTATAAAATAGGGGGCATAGTTTTATTTTGTTTTGAAAAACAAAGTAGATTTTACTTGCTACGAATTTTGGATATTACTCGTGGGAACAGCCCCATTCCATCTCATTGTAAACTCAAAGATTCCCACTTTTTTGTACGTACCTTGTTCTTAATATTACAGATAAACTTGATTATGATATTGTTTTTGTCTTAATTACCTTTAAAGATAATGCAATCACAAGTACTATTAAACCTCGTTGAACAATTATAATAACACATTATATTGCAATAAATCGGCATTTCCTCTTTAATATCTATACTATTAATAAAACTGTAACTGAAATGTGTTTTAACTAATTTTTTTTAATGTAGCTATATATTATTGTGACGTCTCTGAATCGAATACAAGAGTTACTAGAATAGGCGCCGGTGTGTTGGTTTGTTCAACTATTTATGAAAAACTGCTCGTTTGATATTAAACGTAGTTCTTAGGATTGGATAGCTTATGATTCGGTATATACAGAATGTTTCAGAAAGGGTAGGTTTCCAACACGATAACAATTGTGATTTTTTGAGATTTTTTTTCAATTGTCATATCGAAATTCTGAGATTATATATGAAATGTGCTAAAGAAGCGCAGGTGCAAAGGTTAGTATACTCTTTCTGAATCACGCTGTATATTAGGATAGTATCATCACGCTGTAATTAATTGGGGGTCGATCAGAAAAGTAAACTCGATGGTGTCGCGTGCAAAAGCCCAGTGTTGCAACAAAACATTACATGTTGCAAGTCTGAAAATAACAATATCATAGACTTTTTGGCGGGAACTTGAACAGTTAATTTTTTTTTTTTTTTTTTTTTTCAAAAAATGGATTCTTTGATAAATAATGTGTAATATTACTGGGATATTAACCATTTTGTGATCATAAATGTGCACGAGTGAAAGAAATAACTTGACTTCTCAATGTCACCCAATATGTCCAGTAAATTTTCAAAATTATCTAGAGCTTTACTGATAGGGGCTGGTGGTTCATTTCATGATCATTATCATCATCGACATCATCATGGATACTTATCATTATATAACATTAACGAATACTCGACACTGGCAAAAATTGCTCTATTTTGGAGCCAACCTAAAAAAAACAATATCATAAATTATAAACATTAACAGTAATTTAAAATTAGAACAGGTACGTATTGGCAACACCTTTCTAACCTTGCACTGCAAAGTCATGAGTTTATGGCGAATAATATTTTGGCAGTTGTGGCTAAAACGTAAATAGGGTCCGCCCACAGCAAGGCCAAAATAACAATTTGGTAACAATCCAAATGTCATTTTAATGAACACGTACCTAATGTCAGTGTGAATATTTACGGTCATCTTTTGTTTTAAAATGCCTGCGTTATTGCTACTTGTATTCTGTTTACTAATCCCGTACAGTCCCAAAACGCTAGCCAAAAAGAGAGATATTGGCTTGGGCATTCGTAAAAAAAATGTGTATTGGATCTGCCAGTATACTGTGAATAATCTGCTAAATTAGAGGGAAATACCGGCCGTAGTCCAACAATCTGATCCAGTATGTGTTTGCGGACTTCACACGCGTTTCAAAAGATATGCAATCTTCCCAATTTGTTTTCCTTACCTTTTCAATTACCGTTCAGCATGATTCAAAATGCGATTTATTTTTATTAGGACTAAGCCAGGATCTGCAGTGGAGTCCAATGATGACACCGAGGTTTGACCCTCGGCGAGTCCCGGGATAAAGTTAATTGTCTTGGAACCCGCACGAATTTAATCAAAAGATAAAAATAGGAGTTGGAAGAAAATATCTAATCCTGGTTTCCACAAGGTCTGTGTAGTATACTACTCCAAATGTTACATGCAAACTATTGAGCATAATGTTCCGTTCGTTTTGCCAGAGATTGCACTCCCAGAGGATATGATGTTCATTGACAAAGAGGTGAAGGTACTAATTTAAAATAAAATAATCTGCTCTTAAAGTTGCCATGGCCTGTTAAAAATTGTACCACACGGTGGTCAAAATAAGATTTGCAAAGAATACCTAAAATCACACAGCCTTTGTTGCCAAGCATTTGACCATTTTGGCTATCACCATTGTCTAAGTAACTAACATGTACACGATAAATATTCTTTAAAGTTTAAACTGAACGCAATAAAACCTGCTTCTTCTTCGTCGTTACACTTTTGGCAGAGCGGGCGTAGTCATCAATGCTCAGTAACACGCTCACCAATCCGTCGCAATTCCTCACGAACTGTTGCCCTTCTTATAAACTCATATAAAACCACCTGAATGTTATTTGGAGTAACACCAAGAACTAGGTACAGATATTTTCAGCTCAAACATTTTAATATTTTTTCAGTCACGTGCGCTGACGAATTCGAAAGTGAAAATAGTTTTCATTTCTATACGAACCATCAACATCGCTTACAAAAACAACTGAGCTCATCCCAAAGTATTTCTAATTACGAGCACGTGAGATAATTACAGTAGCATTGAACTTGGAACACGCTGCCAACGACTCATGTCTGCCTTCAGGTTTCATAACCATTTTCCACCGGACCAAATGATTTGATACCTTAAAGTCTTAGGCATAAAGGCATTAGTCGTCCTATTGAACGGTGAAAAGTAATTCATCAAAGCATGACAGTGTAATGAAACTTGGCGCTTCTCCAAATATAGCCATTCCCAAAAAATTGCAAATACGATTGACATAAACGATTTCAGCGTGAGAATAGCATTTACAATTGTCTAGACCAGGTAGGTATGTATAATTATTACATAATAGTACAAACTAATTATTTTTAAAAATAATTACAGCCGGGAGAACTTTGTTATGTGTAACTTAATGTAACGCGAATAATCTGGCAGCACTACGAACTCAACGCAATCTATCCAAGCGCCCTTGTGTTCGCGTATTTACCAACACCAAAAATTTTTTGTAACGTGCAATATGTAATAAGTTAAAATAATTAATTTAAATATTAAGTAGGTAATCTTTTTATTCCCTTTTTAATTTATATTTGTTTTCTATAATAATGTAATTTTATTTATATCTTTTGTTTAGAAATATTTAAGTTATTTTCTTTGTAATTATTGCGAATAATTATTAGACTAACTGCAATTTCTAGCAGTGAATATGCATTACTTTAATGAAGTGCAAGCATATTTTAAAGAAAGTTTTCGATCCGAAGACCTGTACCGCCCATAGACTCACTCAAGAAAACTGATAAAGAACTATAACTGGACTGGACTTAGACGTTTTTGGGCAACCGCAGGAGATGAATATACAAATAAATATAGTACGCATTAAAATTGGTTCATTTGTTAAAAATGTAACCAATTATAAATAAAAATATTAACAAGATCGTAAGTGATAGAACAAGGATGTCTTAATTTTTTCTCAACTCACTTTTGTTTTTATTTTTAATACTATCCACCGAGTTTAGTTTTGGTCAACTCAATGTACTTTATGCTAATTCCATTCCAACCCATTGTGAAATGTCTCCCAAAAATATTTCAAACTTACACAATATTAAAAACGTTGAAGATAATAGACCCTCATAAATTTGAAACGAAAAAAAACACGGAAGAAAAACAGATCATAATCTACCAAGCGAATTACAATAAAAAATAGTGTGTCCAGTCGTAAAACATGTGGAGTAATTAAATAGCGTTACATCACAACACGGAAGCGCGCGCGCATGGAATTGTTCGTAAGCGCGCCCCTCCACTCGGCCGGCCGGGATATTTCTGGACGGCGGCTCCCGCTCAATGCCACGAGGCCAACAACATCGGCTCAATGAAATTACTCATTACTACTAATGTACTTCAATTTTCTACTTTCCCAAGCTTCTATCCCGTAGTCACTCGGTACAGAAGGTCGAGAGTGAACAGGTACCTTCTAGGTTCAAGTATGCTCCATTGTAGATCTCATCGTCACTTACCATCAGGTGAGATCGAGATCAAATACTTGCCTATATTGTATAAAAAAAAAAAAATCTGCATTCAGACCGACGCCGACGAGATTCTCTTTTTGATTTCTACTCTCGAGATGATCTCCACTGGGTGAGGCCGAAATAAGGAAAACCATAATGTTCTTTCATGTTTCCTAAATAATAAAAAAAGCACTCTCTTTTTTTCAAAGAAGTTAAATGAACCATAAATGAATCTTCCTATTTCTTTCTGTATCTAAATTAATTCATCCCTTTTTACGAGTTGACTTGTATGTCAAGTTAAACAACAGATTATCTATAAACAACAGATTATCTATAAACACTCTTGGAGAACATCCTCAAAGAAAAGACGAAAGTTAGGAAGAAACCACTAAAGCACGTTTCATTGTGTTGTAAAAAAACGATTTTGAATAATGAAACAGCTCAAATAAAAATTAACCACTTATTTATTTTGGTCCCATTAAAATTATTATAATGTTAACAATAAGTTAATTATCACATTTCTTAAATAAGAACTAATCTTTCTATAGATAACACATAAACAAACGTAAAAATGTGATCTTATGTTACGTTACAATCAATAATAACATGCAAATATTTAAGAGTTGCAATCAATCCAACACGTGTAATCAACGCATCTTGTTTTTGTGAAACCATCAATTATCGTAATTTTCTATAAAGCCTCTTGTAAATTTTGCAATAACATATCCCTTCACGGGCTATAAATATTGAAACACAACGACCTCCATGCATGCATTCCTGAATCATTCACACACTCAGTCTTATATTTAACTATTCACTTTCATATCCTTTCAAAAATATATCTTGCCTCTTCTCGCACTGTAATCACAGTTATACTTTTAACTTAACCTATTATTCGTCTCTTTCACACTTCAGCTCTTCTCAATGGGTCCGTAGCGTTGCCTGAACCAGGTCATCCCGCTGTAGTCTGCCTCGTATACGTCAGGTATTTCTTTGTCAATGGCTTCGCAGTACACCATCTTGACCGATGGCTCCCCAAACAGTCTCTCTTCATATTTGATCAGCTGTTTGAAGAATCCTGTGTTTGGTCGGATTTGTGGTCTAAAACAATAAAACAATATTTAAATAAAAAAATCTAAAAAATATAATGCTTAACGATAGCATTTTTTTCGTAGTGAAATAAAGAAATAAATTTGACTAATTGGAAGCAGCCTAAAATAATTTAGACCAATTTATGTTACAACTATACGCTCAATATCATCTATTCATTTGACCGGAAAACATAAACTATCACAAATAGCCCACAAAATGGCTAACGAGCCATTTATCATTTATATGTGAATACATGAATGATTTACGAATCAAATCTAAAAAAATGCACGTAATAATTTAGTCGTATCTGTTTGGTCGTCCTTGTTTTCGTTGAATATACCTATATCTATACATATAAATAAAATTGGAGTGTCTGTTTGTAATATTAAAATAACCGCTTTTTACTAAGTGCATTTGGATGTATACACGTTACCTATACCGAAACAACATTTTTTACAATTTTTGTCTGTCTGTCTGTCTGTCTGTCTGTCTGTTTGTTCCGGCTAATCTCTGAAATGGCTGGACCGATTTTCACTGGCAGATAGCTGATGTAACAAGGAGTAACATAGGCTACTTTTATTTTAGAAAAAAAAAATTGGATCTCTCGAAAAAAAATTAAAGCCAATGTTGCAGCGCTGCGCCTGATTAAAGTTTGATAGCAACAATCTGCAATGCGTCCCGCGGGATCAGAACGCGAGCAGGCTGTTGCCAACGGCTGAGTCTTTGTTAAATACCACGCGGACGAAGTCGCGGGCAACAGCTAGTAAAAATATAAAAGTCTGTCTGTGCCCGCATCACGCGAAAACTACTAGACAGATTTCAGTTACATGCCCGATATATAGGATTATATCCCGGAAAAAGGAAGGTTTTCCCGGGATGACTAATAAAAGACTGCGTGCATACGAAGTCGCGAACACTGCACATGTAAAATTCATTAATACGACGTTCTTTTTTAACCTACCGTCGTTGCTTCGTGTGGTGGTACGCGTCCCTCAGGGTCATCTTCTCCCACTTGACGAGATACGCGAGGCAGAGCGTGACGGATCTTGATATACCAGCTACGCAGTGCACTAGCACCACATCACCATTTGTGATGACCTGCGATTATCAATATCTCATAAGTTATCTCAAATATTGTCCTAATTTTAAATTAATCTTGCATATAAAAATGTACTTCTTTCACACACATTTCTAATTAATTCAAACAAAATTTAAACAAAACCTTTAGAATCGTCATGAATGCTAATATCGTCAATTCCATGTTTCCTTTCAAATATTGGTGTTAAAACAGTAAAGATAAGACGTTCACACTTATGAAAGCTTATAATGTTATGGCAACCCTCACATCATTAATAAGGTCAGCGACATCCTCCATGAATGGGTGCATATCCGAATTCGGCGTGTCCAACAGTGGTACGAAATGTCGCGGGACATAGTCTTCAGGGGGTGGCGGCAGTTCTGGAGCTGCACTGACGATCAGCCCAGGTCGCAAGGCTTTGACGGCTCCAGGGAGAGCGTGGGCACCGCAGACGTATAGATGTGAGGTGACACGAGACACCCCCAAAGGGCAGCCTCTGTAAAGAAAGAATCTGGTTAAAATATTTTGTACATATATATACTATACGACTATTGACCATATTCTACACAACGGGTAACAGAATTCACAATTATGTATGTGTAGCTTAATACAAAACTGTGCTGCCGGTACCCAAGCTATCGTTGAGGTTAAGATAAATCTCATAATCCCGACAGCCATTGACAACTTCCATCTCATCCAATCCATCCATCATCCAGTATAATACATTTAGAACCTAAAATTACACATAAAAAAAAATAACTCCGAAACAAAACGATTACGGCAATCCTGACCCGAATCATGACAACAAGCGGACAGACAGACACGTAAACATCGCATACCAAGTGGTTGTGTCATTCTGGCTAGCCGCCAACACTAGCTGACCTAGCGAACTTGCCGATACTATATTACAATTCATCTGTATTAAGTTATTCACAAGACCTTCACTGATATTTGGAGATAGACTCGAAACAGCCTTTACATGGCAGCCTGAATTTTCTTTCATTCATATTTTAATTGCGTTGTTGCATTATTTTACATGTTATCGTATATTCCACATTTTCCCTGATTTTTTTTTTGTTTATTTTATGAGACTTGATCCGACATGCTTCCCAACACTTTTACTCCAGTAAGCCACGATCTATTTGCGGTATCAAAAGATAACGCCAAGATTTGACCCTCAGCAGGTTCTATGGAATAACTAAGTGTCTTGTAGCCCGCAACCAAATTTCAACAGCCGAAATTGTTATGAATGTAATCACTCACTTTACGCTATAAAATTCTAATAATTCGTTACCTATTCAATTCCTCCTTTGTCAATATCTGTGTGTCCACCACCACAATCGGTTCATTCTCGTTCCCAACACTCGCGACTTTATCTTCAACGGTTAGAACTTTCATGTTAAGCACAATTAAAATCCTTTAAAATCGATCGATAATGTCTTTATTTTATTCACTGGTTACACTTTCACTGTTCACTGAATCGTGTTTAATATCGATAAGTGGTTCGTTGGAGCGAACGTTGGCGTGCGTCTACGCAGCTCGTTGTGCTCGGGCGCACTGAATCCCACTGAGTATTCTGAATCTCGCCACCTGTGCGATCCTTGCTCCGCGCCGGGACTATTTGCAATATCCGGCATTCCACCAGTTATTTTAGCATCACCGTGACGCATTTTTTGTTTACATTGTGCGTGTTACTGTTTTTGGTTTGAAAGGGTTTTGGTTTAGTCGCGATAATAACACTTGAGTCTTGAATTATGTGGAATGTGTAGTACCGACTATCGACAGTAGAGTACTGTTGAAATATATCCCTTTAGTATCCTATGTTTATAATATGCTTGTACTTAACTTTGATCAACTACTTCTTCTTATTTCAGGGTAAAACTATTATCAGTGTAGCTGATGAATCATTTTAAAGCTGTTATTTTTGGTAAAAGAGTTGGTTGTTCGTCGGTCATGATTATGTAGGTGGAAGTCATGACCGGCTGACAACCTATCAATTTCAGAAATTAGCATTCGCGCTTTCGATACATTCTCCCTCAAAGATCAACTAACTCTGCAGAATTAAAAAAAACACGCTATAAAAAAATACAATCTATTCTGAACTGAGGGACAACTAGGAAGAGTTTGAAATCGTCATACGCATTGCGAGCTGTGGGGAGGCCAAATAATTCGTATCGCTACATTGTATAATGTGGCGAGACGTCCCGAGGCACGGAGAGCATTCCATTTGCTATTATTAGGCGCGGCGCGAAGTCAGGTGCCACTTCCGGTAATATTTTCCTTCAGATTATATTTAATTTGCCTCTACATTTGCATCGAGGAACGTGCGCATTTATATTCCGTGCCTTTCGAAAGCACGGTTGAGGTGAAATGTTATAATTCGGTCACCCAGCCACCAGCTCAAGAAAAAAAATTACTATTAAGTAAAATAGGTGACGATAAAGCTGTTACATGCAGAGTAATAAAAACTGCTCGGATCGCAGCGCCAACGCAATAAAATAAAATACTAAGTAATGCTGATCAATTATAATAGATATACTAGCTCGCGGCTTTGCACGCGTGGACTATTTTCCTATCCCGGGGAAAACCGTTTATTTACCGGGACGAAAAATATCATAAATACTTGTAGTGATCTCTTCAACCTCGTTGCAAGCAACACAAATGGCGCTGCAGACGACATTCTGAACAATTTAAAATTCTTCATACAATCCTGAATCGTGCTATGAGAGTTTTCGGAGCACGTAACATATATACAAGATCCCGACAATAACCGTCAGTCAATAACCACTCGCCTGCTCCCTGCTAGACAACAGAAGGGCCTCTGGCGACCGAGCTATTACCATCACGTATCAGTGACCTTGTCGTCACATTAGCCCCTTAATGATCTGGGAATGCCTGCAGGGAAACTAAGAGAGAAACCACAATAGTTTTGCTATACCCAGTACTATATGACGATTGGTAAAGTTATAAAACTTAACTTAACTTTATAAAACTTCTATAAATTTGGGTGTATATGTATAGATATTGACGAACTGATTAGCTCAGTGACCCTGCCTTCTGCGCTGACGGTTGTGGTTTTGAATCTTGGTAGGAACACACACTTTGTGTGATGAGCACGAATGTTTGTACCCGAGTCATGGATGTTAGTATCTATATAAGTACCATATACTGAGTACGCCCTCAGTCCATTGTACGGTACACATAATACAAGCGTTGTGGGACCGTTTATTTGGTGTGTTTGTCTGGCGATATTATCATTATTGTTATAATACAAAAGTCGCGCAGCAAATGATTGCCAGTTTGATAATGGGTCTTATTTTCCGTATACCTACATGAATTACATATTTGATCCTAAAAACATTTGATTTCTTTGATCTAGCGAAGAATATACTGAGGACTATGAATAGCGCAGAAACATAAATGCACTCAGATGAAAATTATATCGAGATAATGTTATAACAAATAGTGGTGAAGCGTGCCAATCTGCACATTTTATGGCTTTGGGAGTTGGGGTTCTGTGCCATTGCCAGGAACACCAAGAAACGCTTGTATTATAGGTACCAAACTAATGACTGGAGGCGAACCCAGTATTTAAGTAAGGTGTAACAATCATTTTGTAAAATATTTGAAGAGGTCCATTAGTTGGCTATAAAGGTCACATACCCGTAGAATATATCAAATTAACTAGAATTTAAAAAATAACACTACATCCAAAGTGCACAGTGACTGAAGATGGCTTTTTGGAGAAAAAATAAATATTGTTTACACATGTATTTCCTACATAAACGTGATCGTCATGGCTTACTTGTAAAACCCTTGAATTATTTTACACTATTTTTGTTACACCTTATATAGTGTAAAATATTTTGAAAGATAACATTAAAGAAAGAAACAAATCAAATTATAGGACATTTGAAAATTAACGTCCTGTACTGAGCGTATGGCCAAACGCTACAGCAAACTTCAAAGAATACATATAAAGAAAAATAGTTATTCAGATTTCTATTAGTAGGTAGGTATTTAATTGTCGTGATTAACCTATACAACCATTATTGATAACCTTTACGAAATTTGGTGACACGTTGTTGTGACACAAATTTGTTCCAGTAACAGTTCTTTGTTAACATTCAACAATAACATTCTAGTAAAAATCATCTGGTATTTAAATATCACACAAATGATTTTGAAAAAAAATCTTAATCCAAAATATTGGATCCTGGTCTGGCCGATACCTAGATACGGATACTATGGATAGTCTATAAGGTTTAACAAAAATTGTGTAAATTATTTTAACAGGCCATCCAGTAAGCCTTATGGATCACATGCGTGCATAAAATAATTGGGTACATGATGATTGTTGTTTTAAAGAAGATGAACTACCTAGTAGTGGTGACCATCCTCCTAGTATATGTTGTCATTTAAAAAAAATCTAATAATCGACGTTGGAATGTTATACCCTACTGATGGGACACTATTATTGTTACGCCTTATAACGTTTCGTACCAACGAGTTGGTGAGTTTTCAGGTTTTATTTATATTGTAATGTAAAAGGAATCAAAATAAATGCATTCGCTTATGTACTTACGCCGCTTGATATACACACAACAGGTTTAACAAAGCGCGCACACGGCGCGGGAGTACAATATAGATAAGTTAGTGCGCCAGTACCCTCGGCAAACTCGCCGAGACAACATGTTTATTATATTACTTTTGATAATCCTGCTCTTGTTATATTACTACTTCACGAAAAACCACGACTATTGGGTCAAACGAAATGTGAAACACGATAAGCCCGCGCCGTTATTCGGAAACCTATACGATAATGTTATGGGCATTAAAAGTATCACCGAAGTGGCCGCGGAGCTGTACAAAAAGTTTCCTGAAGAGAAAGTGGTCGGTTTCTACAGAGGCAGTACGCCGGAGCTCGTCGTCCGTGACTTGGAGATAGTGAGGAGGATACTTAACGTCGACTTCGCGTACTTCTACCCAAGAGGCGTCGGCAGGGATCCTCATGAAGAGCCCGTTATGGCGAATCTGTTTCACGTCGATGGGGACACGTGGAAGTTATTGCGACAGCGTCTCACAGTGGCGTTCACCACTGCCAAGCTGAAGAACATGTTCCCATTAATAATAGAATGCGCCGAGAAACTACAGAATGTCGGAGATGACATTATTATGAACAAGGCCGGCGAGTTCGACGTGAGGGAGCTGATGGCGCGGTTCACCACGGAGTTCATTGGCGCCTGCGGGTTCGGCATACAAATGGACAGTATCAGTAATGAAAATTCGCTCTTCAGGGAACTAGGCAGAAAAATCTTCCAGCGTTCGTGGCGGAATTACGTGTTGGTGGCTGTGTGGGATCTCCTTCCAAATTTAAGGACGAAGGTCCAAAGATTAATAGCCGAGCATAAATTGATGGAGGCTATTGAGGGAATTTTTAAAAACATTCGCGAACAGCGGAACAACAAACCTTGCGGTCGCAACGACTTCGTGGATCTTCTTATGGAATTGGAGGCGAAAGGTAAAATTAAGGGGGAGTCTGTCGAGAAGCGAGGTCCGGATGGAAAGCCGGAGCTAGTCGAAATGCAATTGAATGATAAGCTAATGGCGGCACAGCTGTTCGTGTTTTTCGCAGCCGGTTTTGAGACTTCCTCGTCAGCTACAAGCTACGCTTTTCATCAGCTCGCCTACCATCCAGAAATACAGACAAAAATTCAGCAAGAAATTGATGTGGTGCTAAAAAAGTACGACCAGAAATTGTGCTACGATTCCATAGCGGAAATGACGTTGCTCAGCAATGCCTTTAAGGAGGCCATGAGGCTGTTCCCTCCCCTTGGAGTGTTGCACCGAGTTTGTGCTAAACAGTACACGATTCCCGAATTGGACATTATTATAGATCCTGGAGTGAAGATAATGATACCAGTGCAAGCGATTCAGACCGACGAGCAGTATTTCGAGGATCCTTTTAAGTTTAAGCCGGAACGATTTGCGGAGTGTGTAGAAAGGCATAAGTATACATACCTGCCATTCGGTGAAGGGCCACGGCAATGCATTGGTGAGTTACAATGTTTTCTGATATTCATACAACACTTAAACTAAAAGGGAGAACTATTGGATGACGCCATTTTATCATATTTACTATGTGTAAGCTTTCATTAAAAAACCATCGCTTAAAGGTTTCGTCACTGAAATGATTCCATTCGTTTTTAGGGTTCCTACCCAAAGAGCCCAATAATTGTGACTGTGCCTGTCGGTCTGTTGAAGGTTACTGTTGAACTAAATGAAGTATAGACTTAACCATCACACATAATAATATGTGAATTCTTGACCACAAAACGAAAAAATACTTAGGTATTTTGTTTTTGTTTTACCTAAGAAGGTAAAATAAAAAAAAAATGCTATAATTTAATTATTATACAATTATCTAATTAAACCTACCTACTTGTGTATTTTCCGCAATAATTGCAATTAAATTTTAAATTACTCAGTACAAATTAGTGTTTTAAATTGAGCTGATCACAACCTGCAAGGTTTTCTTCAAATATTATACTTTAGGCTTCCGTACCTCAAAAGGAAAATATACGGAACTTATAAAGAACCACTTTGTTGATCGTCCGTGTGTCTGTGCGTCTGTCAAGACCCTTGTTTATGTATGCAGGAGCCAGATTGGGTGAGATGCAGTCTCTCGCGGGAATGGCCGTGGTGCTACACAGGTTCACTGTGGAGCCCACATCCAAGACGATCCGGAATCTTGAAGTCAGCCACAAGAACAATGTTATTCAGAGCGTGGAGGGTGGCCTGCCGCTCAAACTCAAACTAAGGAATATACATTCGGCTATCTGAAACTGTAGTTTCTCTGTTCAGTGCTAGTTAAGTGTTAGTTTTATTAGATTATTAAATTGGCGTTAATTGTCTGGAGAGCTTCCTTAAGGTGGAAGCTCAGGGTCAGGGCCGCGAAATTCAAAATGTCAATGGTTTTTATTTTTTTACGAAAAATTTGGACATCTTTACGATGTAATTTAGTGTTTTGCGATATTACCATTCTGCATTGGATGTCTCGATGTATTAAGTTTGCTTAAAAAATACCAAAAGCGATACAACACCATGAAGTTAGTAAAAGTAGCGGTTTTTACAAACCTTATGGTATTGTATCGGATTAGGTACTTTTTTAAGCAAACTTAATACATTGAGACATCCAATGCAGAATGTTAATATCGCAAAACAAAAAAAAAAACAAAAATATCTCAAGAAAACAATGGAATACTTAGATGCTCTTTTGAAATATAATATATTGCTGTGTATATATATCAATGTACCGTGTTTAATTGATTACGTATGTATTTAATTATTGTGTACCAATTATTTTTTTCTAATTTTTTTATACTGTTAACACAGATTGATACTTAAGGTATCTATATTTATTGTAGGTACTAAAATGAAATAAATAATGATAGCATATCAGAAAACAAATACCAGCTTTGCCTGATAGAGAAGATACTTATATATTCATTATGTATATAGTGATAAGCATGAGTGGTATCACTATTTTATTGATAAAGGAAACCTCATTAGAAACAAGCCTCGTGTCGACACACCTTAATGATCACTATAAGTGTATGTGTGTGTGTGTGTTGTTTGTTTATTGAGTAGGACTAGTTATTATGCCGGGATAACGTTGAGGCTGAAAAGTGTAGGTACCCTAGTCCCTTGTTGTTGACACAGCTAGACGGTAAAACACGAAAGTGGCGGGCAATAACTCGCAACCAATTTATAATAATCAAAATAATACCAGCACACCTCTCTAAGCCCCTGAGCAACTCGCGCCAGTGTTGCCCCTTATCATCTTATATGACGGCCTATGTATGGGGCCCACCTAAAGAGCGGCGAGTCCAGAGATGCATGTGCCTCGCGATGTTTTCCTTCCCCGGTTGCTAGCGAGTGATGGTGGATGATGGACGCGATAGTTCTTTATTAGGATAAATATGTATTATTGACTTAAAATATTACAATGCCAGGCAGTTCAGTACCTATATCTACTGCCTTAAAATAAGAATACGTGGTTGGTACGCCCCCAGATCGAAGAAATATCGAATCATTTTTCCTTTAATGTGGCGCAAGATTGTAAAATCTAATCAAAATTAATAGTAATAACGAAATAAGCTCTTTCATTGTAACCAAATTTAGCAGTATCAATCAAGAATTGTATAGGGTATGTAAACTTATTTTAATAATGACATGACAAAAAAACATTACTTGTTTTAAATTATTGTCTTTGCCTATGTAAGGCTACTTATTGCAACAAATTATTACAATACGTAGTGTTTTTTCATCTCTATATTTCATATTATTTATTTAGGCACTCTATACATCCTTTTGCCTTGTTTTATTTGCCAATGACCATGGATTTACAATTGGCAATTAAGTAATTTTGACGAAAGTTCAATATTAGAACAAATTCGACGGTTCAGACTTAGCTTACAAATTTGTTAGTAGGTTTTTAGCGAATTATGTCCTCCGCTTACGTCAAAGTGTACTATGGCCCGTGCGACTCGTTCGACACCGTCGCACACAAACCGCAGAAGTTACAAGGATTAAGAGGTGACTGCCTAAGTATATTGCCTTCTTCACAACATAACCCATATGACGACCCGTAATAGTGATCCTGCTTTCTGCCTCGGTACAGTAAGCAGGATGTCTATCTCGAGTTCGAATCCTGGTAGGAGCAAGCCTTCTGTAATGAGCACGAATGTTTGTAGGTACCCTATTCTTGGATGCTTTATATCTACTTTTATAAATAGATATATTAATGGGATCGCCCCCAATCCCTTGTACAGTATCCATAGTGCAAGCCCTGCTTCTTTGGGACGGTACAGTTGCCAGTTGGTGTGTTTGGCGATATTATTATTCTTATTTATTCATAAATTTTCAGTGTATTAACTGAGCTGAAGAATAACTATAAGTAAGCGAATAAATAGTGAAAACCGCAATAGTATATTTTGCGTGATCCTCGAACAAATAATCAAATAGCATTAGTTATTAAATTTGCTGTGTCGACTTTTTGGTTGACAGATGTTCTGCACAAGCGAGGCTTCCGAGTAGACTTAGTACAAGTGGATTACATCAACTACTGCGTGTTTGAAATGTGCGGACACGAAGTAAGATTATATTCTTTATTCACCTTATCATCAGTGGCTCGGCCTCGGCTTTTGGCATCTTTCATATTATTTCCCTGTCCTTTGTTAATTAATCGGGCGGCCAACCTCTTAGGTACAAGGCTCTTAGTCCCGGGGCGCCAAATTTTATAATACGCAATCACATGTCATCAGTAAGTAGATACCCTAACATCAACATAACAAAGTCAAAAGGATTAGAAAAACATCATGATAATTATGAATGTCGCATCTGACGATTTGAATAACTTAAGTAGCAAAAGGAAAGCATGTGCATTAAGTTTGCTTCTCATGCTTATTCAAAAACAACACCTTGCAACCGCCTGATTTACTCTAGTAATTATGAATTATTCACAATAATTTTTGCAACATTATTTTCACTAGGCCAAGATGTCGGATTATGTGACGTAATCCAGAAAATACTTATAATAGTTGGCTATTATACGTAGCTACTCTCTACTTAAATACCTAGCTTTTGACAAACGAATGCATTTTACAAATGTATATTTGTCCACCCGAAAATGCATGGAGGGGCATAAATAATACTAAGTAAAATAAAAAAATATATTTTTATATTGCACACGCCTGCCGTGTCGGCCGCACCGGCGACGCGGCAGTTTCACACAGGGTATGTGTTTCCCCGCACTGCTGTATGGGAAAAATACTCGCACACGCCTAACGTGTAAAACAGTATGCGCGTAAGTTTTCCAAAAACACGCAAGACGTGTTTTCCGCAGTGAACGTATTAAATCCGATATAATGGTACGATCCTGTACATGTTCACAGATTGCAGACTTTAGTTTTAATTCCCTGAAGACATCTTGTTTATCGTAATCTTGGGTATCGTAGGAAGATAATATAACTGGCGTAGCATATTGTGTATTTCATGAAGCGCTCACAATGCATCTATACCCAGTGCACAGACGTAATTTTAAATACGCAGCGTGACACCAATTCACCCAACACCTTCAATTCCTACAGGTATTCAGATGCAACATAAAAAACCTCAATTTCAACACTCCCTTCGAGTTGGACCCCGTGTGTCAGCGCGCGGTTGCCGCCATCGAAGAGTCTGCTGCGAAGTTCGAGAAGGCGCGAACATACCTCTGGTTCTGGACTCTTATAGAACAGGACATCTTCAGGAGGAGCGAGTATAGCCCCGTGGACACCTGGCCGAGCCAGCTGTGTATGAAAAGCTTCGCTTCATGCTTAGCATGCATCAAGTGCTGTGGCATTCTCTGCACAGGAAACAAAAAGCCAGTTGACGACAAGCCAAAGAGACTTCATTGAACTCTGAGTTTTAATTAATAGAAAATATAATATTTTTTTGCCTGTCTAATTATTTATTTCTGTCAGGGCTGCACACCTAAGCTGCTAAAACCGAACCCCCAAACTTATACGATACGCACAAGAGTTTTGCTTTGCACAACTGTAATATGTCGTTTGATAAAGTTATAAAACGTCTATAAATTCAGGGGTTAGTATATAGCTACTTCTCATTAACAGTGCCTGCGACTTCGCACACGTGAACTTTAGTTTCCAAATTCCCGAGATAGAAAGTTTCCTATATGGTATTTACTCTGGTTATAAGCTAGCCGAGGTTTATTAAAATCTGTCCGGGAGATTTCCTATAAAGCGCGAACAGACACAAAAAAATCCAATAAATTTCTGTATCAAAAATAATAGACCCTACGACTAGTTAATTATTTTATCTATATTATATAATGTACAGACACGACCAATTATTTACAGTATTATTAAAATTATTGACAGTTTGAACATAGAAGTAGCATAGAAGAAAATAGTACTTTCGGGTCTATTTATAATGGCTTATTGAGGTCATACGTATAGTCTGCCTACTGCTTCAATAACGTTAGATAGGGGAACATTTTAGTTTATATGAAAGTAAAAATAAAACACACAAGTAACGTCGAAACTATAGGGGAAACAGAAAAGAAACAAGTATGACTTCAGATTGTTTGTATTGAAACAAATTACAATGTTCCTCTCTCGTGCTCAGTCGTGATACAGCGTCTTGATATCAGTCATGTATGAACGTCCGTCGCATAAGGTGAACGCACACCTACGCTTCTCCGAATGTTAAGGCATATTTAAACTTTGAACGAAGCGAGTGACGCTTGCGGACATAGAAACTAAATACTCTTGCAAATAATACAGGTTGCACTAAGAGTAAGAATAAAATTATAAACAAAGGGACATATTTTGGGTAAAAAGGTAACGAGTATACTGTGAAATGCAGTGCAACATGCAAGTTTTGATACCAACATAACCATATAAAGTTCACAATTTGTCCTCCTCCGCAATCAATATTCAGCCTTCCTAATGAACACTTGGGTGGGCGACTGTACACGCCAAAGTGCGTTCCATTTTCAAATCGCCACCACACCGTTCGCCGTTACAAAGTATGGATTCTTGCAAGTTGCACTAAACTAGACAACATGTCCGACCGAGTTCATTCTAGTATAAAAACACGCTTCCTACAATTTCATAAATAATTTTATTAAATTTACAATATTTTGAAACAATATCGAATTATGATTAATACATACATCGGGGGTTTTAATGTTAACTACATACACCTAATACGGAATTAACAATAGAAAATCACTTTTATTGCAACAACGGGATAATTCGCCGTCAATGCACCGACACGCCCTAGGTATATGTAAAAAAAAATAAACATACACAAATATTTTGTACACAACGCATAGGCTAGGATCCCATACAGTCAAATTGATACGGAACAGAGCATACGAAACCTTTATAAATAAAATGTAAATGCTGTTCGTATGTAAGCGCATCACATGAGAACGGCTGGACCGATTTGAGTATTTTTTTAAATGTTCATAACAGTAAGTTTTTGGAGACAGATTTTTTTTTAAAGTTGTCCGTTAAATTGAATAGGAAAATGAATCGTTATTTGTATTTTTGGTATCAATTTATACGATTCGTATATAATGTTCCGCCACTCGAAACAAACACCATGCTTAGAAAACAAAGGCTTATAAATACTGCTTACGATAAAAGTCCATGGATAGAATAATCTATAATTATTTAAATACAATTCGCGATTTCGATATTAAGATTGAATGTCCTCCAAAGCTATGCGAGACATCTACATCGCTTACTCGCTTAGCTTCGGCGCGCATGCAACATGACCCCAAATCTGCTAGCACAATCGATTCATAATGGATTATGAATCGATTGTGTTAGCAGACGGGCCCTGAACGTCGTCAGACGCAACATTGTTCGCAGTACATTATTGCTTGTTTTGTCGCGATTATTATTAAAATAATAAATTTAAAAATCCGTAAAATGGAGACGATCCACAAAATGAATACAAAAATATTTCAAATATTCACTACAGCAACCAAATAAATAATTAAAAAATATATTTTTAAATCAGGAAACACTAGGATCTGCTAAGTCTATATCTGTATCGATGCCAAGTTCTTTAAAACTTTGGTACCCAATTGTAATGGAGTTCCTAGCAAATTACGATCGATTTTGAGTAACAGTGGATTAAAACTTCTATGAATTTAAGAGCATGATTATTGGTTGATTTAGGTACCTAAATAAAATTAAATGACCAACGCGAATCATTTATAGAAAAAAAAATGGAAAAGGGTGAAAATGGCGAGTCTACAGAAGACTAAGAAATCAACAACTTTCACTGAGTTACGCAAGCCGATTTATAGAAAAAAAACGGTCTTTTGCACTCATTATTGCCTAGATCTTCTGTATTTTTTTCGCTATACAGAGAAACAAACTAATATAAAATCACAGTGTTTCTAAACCTCAAATTCATAGATGTTTTAAGTGTTAATATTTTAATTAAAAACTCAAGTTCAAATGATTATACCAGCCACAGATTGATACTGATTTCATTTCTTTTTATAAATCTATCTTTAGTCATTTGACATAATTGCAAATGCGATGTTCTTTGAGAAATAACATAATTGTTGCATTAGAAGTAAGCTTACGCGGTTAGGCTGTCCTGTTTCATCACCTTCAACTACTTGATTTAACGGCGTTAGACTGTGAATATAGCGATTCTTTACAATTATACAGGATGTAAGAGGTCATGATAACGAAAACTTTGGGTAAAGGTTACACTTAATGCCTATAAACAAATTATAGAAATAATTTATGTCGAAAGTCATGGGACACAAATGTTGTAATTTTTGAGCGCGCAATGTATTGTAAACAACGCGATCAGAACACAACGCTTCGCGCGATACCCGACGACGCTTGCGAGTGACAAGCTCAAGCGTATCGAGTTTTAATTTACATTGCATTTGTAGGTGTTAATGAGTAATTATGTTTTTTTTATTTATGATTACGTTGAGATAGACTTCTATTATAAATTTATCCTAAAACAATTTACAAATAACTAAAAAGAATGGGTAAAATGTATGAAAAGTTCTACGGAAAATTACTCAACTCTGGGTTCAGAATCATGAGTTCAATCCATAGTATCAGTTTTCGTTACCAAACCACTCACACCCAGTATATGTGTGTTACGTGAGGCAAAAGCTAGTTGGGCTTCGGACAAGACATTAATCCATGAGAAAAGTATCCCAACATGGTAAATAATAATGTTGCTATATGAGCTACTACTACTTGTTGTCTGTTGTCATACAGTAATATATCATTTGCGATATTTTACCATACAATTATTAGTATCACTGAAATTATATAACTTATAGCCTCATTTCGACAGCAAATTTTTGGAAAGCAACAAACGAGGAATTTAATTTTTTAAATATTTGATACTTAGATGCCTTTTTCAATTTGCATACAATATCTGTGATATGGTCAGAAATAAATCGTTTATTTTCAACAATTTATAAACAACCGATGATTATGTAAAGTATGGGAATATACTCGGAACTATCCACAATGTGAGATAGTATATTATCACTAGCCATTGGGCCTTAATCCAAGCCCCAGAAGTGCTAAATGATAACCCTTACCTAAACTAAGGCAGTGTCGCGTCATTAGTCCGACGAAACTCACTTCATTACCGAACGCGGCGCGGCGCTCGGCCGGTCAGTATAGACTTGACTCGTGTCTTTCTAATAGTCACTTGTTTGTCACTCGGAACTCATTTCACTTGGTTTTTGACGTGCTGTAAGAACTCGTAGTAGGAGAACGCGGACTCGACGCGGTCGTCGACGAGGCGTTCCGTGAACAGCGTTCGGGACGGCGAGTTGTCCCTGCCAAATAAATATACAATTATATACTTTTTATAAATGAATCTTATTTTCTTATATTTACGCGAATACTACACATTGAAATAAAACTAATTTGACGGATTTTATTTTTTAAATTTGACGGCCTGATTAGGGCAGTTGGTAGTGAACCTGCGTTCTGTGCCGAGGGTCCCGGGATCGAATCCTGGTGGGGACAATCTTTGTGTGATAAGCACGAATGTTTGTACCCAAGTCATGGATGTTTGATATCTATAATTCATTTATACTGGGTTCGCCCTCAGTCCAGTATACCCTTTCTGAATCACCATGTTTTTTTACCTGACTACGGCAAAGCCAAATGGACGAGTACTGTTATCATATCGGACAAATTGCGACCCTCTTTAATTACCCCTTAAACGTCGCGAACCCCAGGTTGAGAAACGTCGACGTAGATCATTGAAAGAAAAGACAGGGACAATGATACCTCAGCACGAGTATGTCGGAGGCGTACGGCCTCTCGTCGTTGAGTTTGTCGATGAAGGCGTGTAGTAGCGCGCTGCCTTCAGTGTCCAATTGCGGCAGCTGGTGCGCCTCGTCGGGCAGCTGGCTGAAGGCCGTCACGCCGAAAGTCTCGGACAGGAAGGCGGGGCTCACGCCCTGGCACACGTAGATTATCATCGTCTCGCCGTCGTCCAGCAGGTACGCGCCGTTTATGCTTATCCTGTTGATCAAATCGTGCACGTTTTGATCATAACTAAATTCAATATAAACAATAAAATCCAATATAACAACCAGCAGTGCTATGAAATACTGTTTTTTTTTTTTTTTTTTTTTCAAAATGATTAGTACCCGATTCATTGCGTCGTTTTATGTACAGTTTTATGTGACACTGCGCTGAGCACGAAACCGTGTACCGGAGCGCATAATGATATTCTTAATATCAGTCGATTTTATTCTCTATGGTTGATAATACGGCCTATGCATTGACGTTTATGCAATCGATTGGCATAAGGATCGCTGTTGCCAGCTGAAATTGTGAAGTATACGGATTAGAGTAGATGGAGGTTTGGAGTCGAGTCACCTTCGTCCGTAGGAGAATTAAGTACCCTCGAGATACCCTACACGTGACCCTGGGTGGTGCCAACTAGGTGACAACTTTACTGGTGGTAGGCTTCGGCCGTGGCTAGTCACCACCCACTGAACAAAGCCATGTCGCCAAGCGGCCTAGCCGTGTTCCGGCATGATGTTCGGTGTTGCCATTCATGGATGGCGGGTCAGATCAGTTGCACTGCATGTGCCTAGTGAATGTAGCGTCTCTATCTACTGCCGCCTTCCTACCTAGGCAAGTATGCTCCATCGTAGATCTCATCGTCACTTACCATCAGGTGAGATCGAGATCAAATACATGCCTATCTATACATATAAGTAAAATTGGAGTGTCTGTTTGTAATATTAAAATAACCGCTTTTTACTAAGTGCATTTGGATGTATACACATTACCTATACCGAAACAACATTTTTTACAATTTTTGTCTGTCCGTCTGTGCGTCTGTGCGTCTGTGCGTCTGACCGTCTGTCCGTCCGTCCGTCCGTCCGTCCGTCCGTCCGTTTGATAGCAACAACCTGCAATTGCGGCTCAGAATGGGCGAGCAGGCTGTTGTCAACGGTTGTCTTTGTTAAATACCACGCGGACGAAGTCGCGGGCAACAGCTAGTAATGTAATAATAAAAAAAAAAAGGTAATATTGGCGCTGGTGTACCTCTCGGCGGAGAGGTGCAGGCGCGGCGGGTCGGGCGCGTCGGCGTGGCGCGGCGGCAGCAGCTGCAGCAGGTGCAGCGCGTACAGGTCGGGGTACACGGCGCGCAGCAGCTGCGCCGGCGGCCAGCACTTGAGCGCGCACATGTCCGCCACGCGGTCGTCCAGCCGCGTCGACGTGCCCGTGCGGAACGCTTTCTGTACACACAATCAATCAATCAATCAATCAGCCGATAGACGTCCACTGCTGGACATAGGCCTCCCCCAACGACTTCCACACAACACGGTCCTCCGCCACTCGCATCCACCGGCTTCCTGCGACGCGTGTGATGTCGTCAGTCCACCTTGGGGGGGCCGTCCTAAACTTCGTCTTCCGATTCGTGGCCGCCATTCTAGAACCTTTCTGCCCCAACGGCCATCGGTTCTGCGAGCTATGTGCCCTGCCCACTGCCACTTCAACTTGGAAATTCTTTGAGCTATGTCGGTTACTCCAGTTCGTCTACGGATCTCTTCATTTCTGATTCTATCGCGTAGCGAAACCCCGAGCATAGCTCTCTCCATTGCGCGTTGAGCGACCTTGAGCCTTCTTATGCGGCCCATAGTCAACGACCACGTCTCGGCACCATATGTCATCACTGTACACACAACACTATCAATAAACACATGTTCATAATAGGAGACAATCAGTCGGAACGCGACCTCAACTGAAAAGGTGCGGCAGGATATTTTGCAAACATGTCTGTTTCAATTTTTTTTTAACATTTACTTTTAATCAGGTTTCTTAAAAAAACCGGCATAATTTTTGGTTTTGTTTAAAGTAATCAACAATTAAAGACGGTAAAACACGTTTTGAATTTTTTTATGACGTCTACGTGACCTTTTGACAGATTATTACGGTGAAATAGGGCCTAAATCCCTCTCATATTGAGGGGGAATGCGTCTTTACCAACCTATAGTCTACCTTGAATACTGTTGTAGGAATGTGGGAATCATTGCAGAGCATTTTTGCCTAACAGTATTTTTTTATATTGATCACTCAACTTCTCCAGAACCATGTTGGTCGAAGCCCTTCCTTATTTCTTGCCAAATAAGTTTTCCTTCTAGCGTCGAATATTTAATTTTTTTTTTTTTTGCTTATGTTATTTTTGAAGGTTACTCCATGGCTGCCTAACAGTTTAGGGGTAACAGGGGTGATGGTATTGTGTTGCTTGGTGTGGTCCCGTGCCGGCACAGTATGCAGTATACTGTATACTGACCCGCTTGAGCGTGGCGAGCAGGTAGAGCGGCAGCAGGCGCAGCTCGGTGGGCGCGTGCAGCGCGGACGAGTTGGCGCCGGCCGGCAGGTTCTGCGCGAGCCGGAACGCGGACAGCGCGTCCACCGCCACGTTCATCACCGCCTCGCGCGCCTCCGACAGCGACGCCGACACGCAGCGGTCCACAGCTACACGAACATGGAACCGCTCATATTGTACTCTACCTCGCTACGACCATGCTACAATTAAACCAGGTGGGTTATTTTAAATCATTCGCAATCGACATCGGAAACGGATTTGAAACTTTCCGATGTTGGTGTCGCTCCCGACGAGCTCGCCGACGTAGAATTTGTAAAAAAACGATTTGGTAAATTTAAATTTTATAAATTTTAATAGCGATTGCGGTGATCCAATTCGGAAGTTTTCCATTCCGTTTCCGATATCGATTTCGAATGGTTTAAAATAACCCCGCAGGTATTCTCTTCTCGCGACAGCTAGGTCAAGTGACTGGGGCAACACTACGTCATCGATCATTTCAACCAATGAGCGATGTTAATTCTATTGAAGATGACGTGTCAACAGTGACGTAGTCTTGGGCAATCGCCGGGGGAGAATACCTGGCGTAGCATATTATTGTAGCATGGCTACAACAAACATAATTAGCTACGCCGAATACAGCGGCACAACCATGAGATTTCTTATGTAGACGCGGTCACGTAAAATACAGATGTAATATAACAATTTTGAAGTGAAACTTCTATATAGACGGGGGCTATTAGGATTTTTTTTTGGCTCGAAAATGCATGAAAATGTAGACCAGGACTTCCCAACCGGTGGGGCGAGCCCCCCCGGGGGGGCGTAGATAGATCTTAGGGGAGGCATGAAGTGTATGATTTGATGATAGCTCTGCCGAAAACAGAACCTGATATCGGCCAACTGGTTCAAAAAATACAGGCGCAAACTTCCCATTAATAATTAATAAATCGTGTGAAATAAATAACGTAAAAACAATTTGTGTTTTTTATTGAAGCAATGACGATAAACATAGGGGGGGCATGATTTTTTTTTATAATCCGGGGGGCACCATGTAAAAAAGGTTGGGAAACCCTGGTGTAGACGGTAGTGCGAGGCGGCAGCGGCGGAGGGAGAGATTTTTTTTCAAATACTTTTTTATAGAAATTTTTTTTTTTGAATAATTTATTTGAAATATTTTATTTGAATATTTTTTTTAATATTTATTATTGAAATGTTTTTTTAAACAATATTTTATTGAATTATTTTACAACGTCGGGAACGTAAAAACAAAAAATAAACGCGATAAAATCCTTAAAAATAGTTTTATTTAAATGTGCCGTATTCGCGCAAATATATGAAATCAATATATCAGCAAGTATTTATACTATGTGCGCTGTGATCCTACAACCTCGCATTGCCGTACACTTGTGTAAACACTCACCCATTTTGCAAAGTAATCCTATAATACACTGCTGGTCGGCCGAGTGCAGCACGTCAGTCAAGTTGCTCGCGGTCGGCAGCGCCAGCGTGTGGACCCGTATCCTTCTTTCACCTGCCACAAAACATTACATCTTAAGGGAGCGTTCAAATATTACGTAACGCAATTTTTGGAGATTTTGACACCCCCCCCCCCCCCCCCTAGTAAAACGTAAAAGTTCAAACCCTCCTCCCGCCCCTGTAACGTATCGTAACGTTTCAGAAGACCCCCCTCCCTAAATTCGTTACGTAATACTTGAAAGTCCTAAATCATCCTGTACACAACACTAGCTGTTTTTTTAAACAAACCCTCAGTTCTATACAAGTACATTGAGTGTGGCCACTGACCTTTACTGCTGGTGTACAACAGTGCTGCCTGGAAGCAGACTTGCTGCAAGTCCGACAACGACTCCTCGATGGTGAGCTGCATGCCGAACCCGGCGTCCGGCGACACGTTGGGCAACGACAGCAAGTCCGTGGACCGCACGAAGAAGTTGCCGTGGAACGTGTGGATCGCTATACCCCTGACGATTGCACACAATCATTTGTCGCTTAAGTCTTTATTTATATTATGATAAGGTTTATTTTCAACAGTGCAGAGCCTCAAATCGTATTTCAACGGCATTCTTAGACAGTTTTTTCAAACTGAAATTGTAGCAATAAAATATACGATTGTCATAATTATTATATGACGTTATAATGTTTAATATTCGCCCGCCATATTCATAGAAATGTCGATGCAAGACGGAAACAAAATACTGTTCACTGAATAATGTTCTAGTCACGTGATAATAACTATTGCTAGTTCTCGCTGGCGCTGGGCGTATCAAGACTAACCAAGTCTTACCAAGTCTCCACATTTTGCTAGCTGTCACTGGCATTGGCCGTGTAAAGACTAACCAAGTCTAACCAAGTCTCCACATTTTGCTAGCTGTCACTGGCGCTGGGCGTGTCAAGACTAACCAAGTCTAACCAAGTCATCACACTTTGTTAGCTATCACCGGCGCTGGGCGCGTCAAGACTAACCAAGTCTCCACATTTCAGCCCTGACCTTAGCCCATCCAAGCATTTCAATAGGTCAATAAAGTAATTCGGTACAAAGACAGAGGAATAATGTGTTGGTACCTGGTACAGCGCACTCGCATGACGGCCTCGAAGCCGATCTTCCTGGTGAGGTAGCGGCTGAGCATGCGCTCCAGCTGCGCGGCGTGGTGCGGCCGCGAGCTGCGGAACAGCGGCAGGTGGTGCACCGAGCCCGCGCTGAACTTGCTCATACCACCTGCCGGACCAACACCATTATACAGGTCAATATTTCATATAACCGACAACACCAACAACACCACACCACACTAACACCAACAACGAAACTATAGATAGGGTACAGGGAAAAATGCTTTCAGTACTCTCGAGACCGACTTTGATAAAAACTCAAACTGCATTAGGGAGCGTTAAAGTATTACGTAATGCAATTTTTGGAGATTTTTGAACCCCCCCGCTCCCCATCCCCCTCCACCCCTAGTAAAAAGTAAAATCTCTACGCGACCGTTCTGAAGGGTTAAAACAATGTTACGTAGTTCATACCCCCCCCCTTCCGCCCCTGTAACGCATCGTATCGTTTCAGAAGACCCCCCCCCCCTCCCGCCAAATTCCTGACGTAATACTTGAACGCTCCCTTATTAGATTTACGCAAAAATTATTTCTCGTGCCCAGAATTGACACCGTTGATTTTGAAATAAAACATAAGGAACATACTGTATTTTTCCAGCATTCTAGGAAGTAACGATATACGGCAAACTAAAGAAAAGTATTTTTTTTTATAAATGAAATATAAAAGCCGTGTCTTAAGTCTGACAACCGCACTGGGCCAGCGAGCTACACTATGTAATGCATCCCTCGCATTGAGCGGAAGCCCATGCCTAGTAGCGGGATATTAACACACACTAAGCAACGTATTATGGGTACCGTACAATGGACTGGGGGCGAACCCAGTATATATCACTTAAATAGATATTAAACATCCATGACTCGGGTACAAACACTCGTGCTCATCACACAAAGTTTGTCCCTACCAGGATTCGAAGCCGGGACCTTCGGTACAGACAGCAGGGTCACTACCAACTGCGCTAATCAGGCCGTCATAATTATAATGGGGTGTGTACTGACTGAGCGTGGCGAGGTCGCAGTACTGCGAGTTGAGCAGGAACAGGTCGACGGCCACCTGCGCGCCGCTGCAGTCCAGCGCCAGGCGCTTGTAGAAGTCCGTGCCGGGGTTCAGGTGCGCCACGTCCTTCGAAGACCGCGCGTTCGGGTCCTCTCTACCACATTAATTAATATATATATTTCATTACCACCACACCACTTAATTACCACATTAATTAATAAATATTAGCTGCGCCCGGCGGTGTTACCCCGCGATAAAAAGTATGAAAAATTAAAACATCTATCCCACGGGAACCATACATTTAACCGGAATAAAAAGTAGCCTATGTGCTATTCCAGACTATAATCTATCTCTGTGCCAAATTTCATCCAGATGAGTTCAGCCGTTCGGGTGTGAAAGAGTAACAAACATCCATCCATCTATCCATCCATCCAAACTTTCACATTTATAATATTAAGTAAGTATAAATTATGATGAGACGGCCCCTTATGACTTACCTAGCCATGGCAATATTCTCGCAGTAATTGCTTCTAAATCGCTAATAATTAGTATCAGGTAGCTCTGCGACGTAATAGAAATTTACGATTTTTCTCAAAGTTCTCAAAAACATACGAAGTTCGGCAATAGGACATATCTTATCTTAATATATATAAATTACGTGTCACGATGTTTGTCCGCTATGGACTCCTAAACTACTAAACCGATTTAAATAAAATTTTGCACACTGTGTGCAGTTTTATCCAACTTGAAAGATAGGATAGTTTATATCTCAAATTATAATCGCAAATATTTAACTATAAAAATATTTCCTAGAAATAATGTATATGGCAAAACAACGTTTGCAGGGTCAGCTAGTAAACATATATATATAATACTAGCTGTTGCCCGCGACTTCGTCCGCGTGGTATTTAACAAAGACAACCATTGACAACAGCCTGCTCGCCCATTCTGAGCCCGCGGGACGCATTGCAGGTTGTTGCTATCAAACTTAATCAGGCGCTGCGCTGCAACATTGGTTTTAATTTTTTTTCGTGAGATCCTATTTCTTTTTCTAAAATAAAAGTAACCTATGTTACTCCTTGTTACATCAGCTATCTGCCAGTGAAAGTCCCGTCAAAATCGGTCCAGCCATTTCAGAGATTAGCCGGAACAAACAGACAGACAGACAGACAGACGGACAGACAGACAAAAATTATAAAGATGTTGTTTCGGTATAGGTAACGTGTATACATCCAAATGCACTTAGTAAAAAGCGGTTATTTTAATATTACAAACAGACACTCCAATTTTATTTATATTTATAGATATATATTTTCCCACAGAGATAATCCGATGACTTATTGTCCTTCTTTAGAAAACTCCGACTCACCTCGATTGTAGTGCACCCGGCCCGACGTTGGGTAGACACGTCTGGAACACTGTGACGCGGCCGCCGGTGGGAGCCTGAACAAGATGCGATATTACTGGAGAGTTCCCTCGAGTAGTCTTCATAGGAGACTCAAAGACCGATATTAATGGAAACTATACATGACCCGTCTTCTAGAAGAATCAAAAACCGATATTACTGAAGACTTGCCACATCTAGTCTTCTTAGATGAAGTAAAAACCGATATTACTGAAGACTTCTCACGACTAGTCGCTGTAGAAAAACCAAAAAATTTAGTAAAAGCTGTACATACTGATAACTTCTAGCACCCGGATGATACAGGTAAGTATATGATTTTGGTTTCCATAAGACAGACAGGCATGTTAGATGTCCCAATTGTAAGGGAATTAGGAACCTAACAAAATTTACGAGTTAATTTTGTAAAACTAGATCTATCAGGGATGATAAATAAAACCGCTCACATTGATGCTAAATACACACTAAAATTACTTTTGCCCTCGACTCGGCTTATGCAGCCATAGATTTTACTCTCCAGCTCGACTCTCAAAGGTCGTAGCGCAATTAAACATAGCCTATGACACTCAACGACAACAAAAATAAAAATCTGAATCAGATCAGTGCGTGCAAAGTTTTTCAGGTACACAAGCACGCAGTAAGCGCACAAATGGCCGTGTTTAGTTAGACTCGGTTTCGTGCACGGTCGGTTCGGTCGCGGTCGTACTCACCATGAGTTTGTACGCGGCCTGCAGCGCGGCGCCGAGCGCGGAGGCGGGCGCGCCGGGCGCGGCGAAGCGCTGCGGCAGCACGCTCAGCAGCTCCTTCACCAGCTCCTGCCGCTCGCCCAGGTTCACCAGCAGCGACTCCGGCGACGGCAGGAACACGTCTGCACGACACATACTATGCTTCACCACCCCGAGTATATAATAGAGGCAGAGTATATAATTGCATTCTATTTGAGGTCCCATCACTCGTGATAGATAGTTTCTCGATTAACGTCTTAGAGGAGTTCTGTGTTGCTGGCTTCTTTTATTATCGATCAAATTTGTTTGGTTCATAATCGAAAAAGTTGACAAGCCGAGGGTCAGTGGTGGGTCCTCTTTCCCCATAGGTTAACAATGGATTTCCGCCAAGTATCGCCTAGTTCTATCAATAGTAGAGGTCATTGAAACGTGGGGACTACGAGTCTCCCGTGCTCGATCCCAAGTATGCTCACTGGATTGACTCGTAATGGAATGATAGTGGCATAGGGTCAGTGAACCGAGGGTACGAGTCAACCGTGCTGGAACCCATCTACTAACTTGATTCTCGATTTATGTTTGAGGAAACATAAATAAATATCGCCCGACGAACACAGAAACTATGGTCCTAAACAAGGCAATGCTTGTATTACATTAGAACGGACTGGGGGTGATCCCAGTACAGCACCGGACTACACTACCCATTAATCTTTTTTAAAGTTTTTCTCTTTCATCATCCTAAAAAGACAATTGTGATTTTTTGTATTTTTTTTAAATAACAATCTCAAATAAAATACAAATACGCTCAAGCGGTGGAGTTTCAAGACGTAGTGCCTCATATCTGAGGGAGCGTTCAAGTATTACGTAACGAATTTGGGGGTGAGGGGGGGTCTTCTGAAACGTTACGATGCGTTACAGGGGCGGGTGGGGGTTGAATTGCGTAAGATTGTCTTAACCCTTCAGAGCGGTCGCGTAGAGATTTTACTAGAGGTGGGGCGGTAAAGACTACTGGAACGTACTCCTTGAATCATCTAGTATAGATCGTCAACTACTCACCATCAATGTCCAGTACGGTCATCTCCTTAGGCCTGGTGAGGCCCTCGCTCATCAGGTAGTAGTGCACGTGCGCGTCGAAGCAGATGAAGCCGATCTGCGTGCGCGCATCGCCCGGCAACTGCTCCAGGCATGTCTTGAGCGTGTCGCACACCACCTACCCGAATTAACACTTCGATTACCGGGAAATATTCCACTTTTTGGGGGCACTTGTATTTTTTTAAGTATATTATCTCATCCCTACTTTTACATTAATGAAATCTCATGCCACCAGTGTTGCCAATGCTACGGCAATTGCCTTATTCTTCGGTTTTCAGGCCAAATAATCTATGTTGCTACGGTCAAATTGCGATCTCTGTCCGTATGAACACGGCTTTTTCGTCCGAACGTAAACGGTCACCTAAAAAATGTCATTGGCAACACTGCGTGGCACCCAACTTAAAGGTTACTGGTAGTCCCACCGTTTGGATCTCAGAGAGAAAGGTTCGTCTATCATCAATCAGCTAAATGATCGAATAACCGAATTTAAAATAAAAGAGTAATATCGAAGGTCTGCGGGATAGGGGTAGCGAGAATAGGTCTAATAAACAGCAAGACTATGGGCGAATACAATATTATTATAATACACGCTATTGGCCGATGCGGTCTTCACTGCCTCAGAGTGTGTTAAGTTTAAAGTGATCTCCTAAGGAAGGGGCAATGGCGCAACTACGTCAACGGGGCTCGACCTCAGCTTGGGATGTTGTGGGATTGCGAAATGGAAGAGCAAAATAATCACCTGCAAGTACCCCGACTCCCTCGCCAGCTGCGACACATCGAACAGGAACAGATACACGGCGGGCTGCGGCGGGCGCAGCATGTACTCGCCGGGAGCGATGTACTCGATGGTTGCCGACTTGATCTCCGGCCGCCGGGAGGGGTCGCCGTATGACTTGCTCACCGGATCGTATTGGAACTCTTCGGGTACTGGGGACAACATTGAATTGTTTATTTCGATTCTTAATTCCATATAGGTAGACTTTAAAGTATGATTAATAATAAGATCATAGATTCTTCCATAGATGCTTAAGATTTTCCACCGTGGTACAATTTTGTTGCCTTGTTAAAAATGAAGTCCATCTATCCAAGAAAAACATACCAACTGTATGGGTTCATGTCTACACTATGATTATTTTATGGTACCATACAATAGAATAGAGGTGATTCGAATAACACCCAGAACAAATACGACTTTCTTGGAAGACATATTGTGAAGAATTTTCGAACTATCTTACGTAATTTTAAGTATTGTCTGGTTAAACGTATAGTGGTTAAAAGTGGGGTCACGCTTTTTCTCTGTCAAACGCGTGGTGACTTATGGTGATGACGTCGTATCGCATGCCTACCTCTGTACTGTTTTCTTTCTATCTGATCTTACTGTTCATGTACCTATTTTAACTTTTTAAGAATGAACCTCAAATTCAAAGTCCAGCATGTATGTTGGCCAAAGATACTACAATGTACAAGATAAGGTTGTGTACTCACAGTCATTGACCCTGTAGCACAGATTGCACTTCCAGCGCTTAGCGTCGACGAAGTAGACGAACGGGTTGATGTACGTGCGACACGCACGACACCGGACGATGGTCGAACACTGGATAACAGGCAGGTGCTGTAAAAAAAAATTAAACAAACATAAGAAACTACCTTCTTTTCGCGTTGTATAGCAATCAGGGATCATGTAAGCTTCCTATTAGTGAAAAAATAATAAGGATCTGATCAGTAGATCCTGAGATTATTAATTACCCATTGGATTTTAGTGGCACAAGATACTTAGTGTAACTCCTTGAGGTACATTAGTATTGACAGAACGGCACCATTGGCATGCTTAATATTCATCACACATGAAATAACGTGTTTAAATTTATTGTTCAAGAATCCGGTCAAGGATAATACAGCTTTTAACACGAGGGTGCCACACAAATAAATAATAAATATCGCCATACGAACACACCAACTATACAGTCCCACTTTAAGCTTAATGCTTGTGTTATGGGTACCGTACAATGGACTGCGGGCGAACACAGTATATAATACTTATTAAACAACCATGACTAGGGTACAAACACTAGTGCTCATCACACAAAGATTGTGTCCCTACTAAGATTCGAACCTGGGACCCTCGGAGTAGAAAACAAAGTCACTACCACTGCGCTAATCAGGCCGTGCAAATAATGTTTGAAAACCAACACAACTGTTTGTATGATCTGTATAATCATACAATGTTTGAATAAATAACTTCATATTTTGGTGGCCAATAATATTAATATAGTGTAAGTACATTATAATCTATCTGAGAGGCACACAAGTGGGGTGTCTATGTTAGCCATCTACAGGATTGTGTTCCTGAACATTAAGAAACTAACAACAATTACTATCGCACACATAATAAACCAATTATATTCAAAATGTGTAAAAGAATGCTTACATTGAGATCTTTGAATGGATGTATGAGTATACCAAGAGGAAGTCTCGACTTTTGGAGCAGACTGTTCGTCTCTGGTATACGGTTGATGGTGCATCGGAAGATCCTGGAACCAAGGAATGGAACATTATAGACCAACATGTATTATTTTCATTCATAATTATAATGAGTGTATGCATTCACGAATGTATAATGTCTACATTAAAAATATTTATTTTATCTCGCCTCTAAATAAACTGCATGGATTATATTTTCATCAATGTAGATATGCAAATTATTTTTATGAATCACGCACAAACTCATGAATTGATTAACATGCATAAAGAACATTCATCATTGCTGACTAAGTCAATGAATGACAATATTTTTTAACAAGATAAAAAGCCTTAGTAAAAACAAGAACATCTTGATCACAGATTATGCAATGCCAACAGACAAGTAGGCATTGTTTTATCTATATTCTAGATAACATCTTCATTTGGTTGTTACTTGTTGCTAACCATAGTCAAATGAATAACTATGAATGCTATATACATTTTAGTTCTTATTAGATCATATTGAAGGAACTGGTTAATTAAATCATTTTGAACTTTGTAATCATTGAAGGTAGGTTATAATAAATTTTGTTTGCACTATTCTACTAAACAAGAGTACTATTCAAAATTATTTGATACTATAAATATGCATAAATTAAATTACTTACTCGGGACTGCAGTTTGATGACTCAGCAAATTGATGCCCAAGCTTAATCTCCGGAGGATCCTCAGGGTATTCAGGCAGTATGTTTTTGCACTGCAGTAAATCTATCATGTGGTGTCCCCACAGCTGATCAAAGCCCTGTTTTGTCACACTGAGTTGTCCCATTTGCTGGGTTACACCCTGAGGACTGTACTGTTGAGGGTACTGAGGGTTCATGCTTGATTGGCTTGGAGCTATTTGTGAGGCCTGATTATTCATATAGTTAGGAGCTTGCGGATATCGGCTCTGCATATTGGTTTTAGGTGGCCCTGCTTGGGGACCTGTTTGAGGCCCTGATGAAGGTGCCATCTGAGGCCCTAATGGTGGACCCATCTGTGGACCTAATGGTGGACCCATCTGAGGACCTAATGGTGGTCCCATCTGTGGTCCTAAAGTTGATCCCATCTGAGGTCCAGATGGTGGTACCATTCGGGGACCTGCAGGCGGACCAATTTGGGATCCTGTTGGTGGTCCTATTTGGGGCCCTAATGGTAGCCCTATTTGGTGACCCATTGTGGGTAAACTATGAGGTCCCACTGGCGTTTGGGGATTTGGAGGCCCGAAGTTGCTTTGCGACCTCATAGGCCCTGATGATGGACCGACAGGTGGCATTGGTTGTCCTGAGTATGACTGTGTTGGCTGGCCACTCACTGGAGGCCTTATTGATGGACCCAGTGGAGCCATCATTGATGCACCTACCGGGTTTATTGGTGGGAGCCCAGCTCTAGGTTGGCCCATTGGCAGTCCAGACACATTAGGGCCATTCATTCCAATAGGCTGTTGTTGTTGTAGAGATGGCCTAGTTGTAGTACCTCCAAAGCTCAGTGTTCCACTAACAGGAGGTCCAGCCATTAAGGGAGTGTTTCTTGGAGGGCCAGCAAGGGGTGCATTAGAAAATGGCACACTTGTCTGGTTTGTCATTGATACTGCTGGTCCAGGGGCTTTCTGCATTGGCCCTGTTATTGGCCCATATGGTGGACTCATAGCTCCGTGGTTATACCCAGAGCTCAAAGGCGGCCTGACCGCTGGCGGGGAACTATAACTTGAAGATGCTGGATTTTGACCAGATCCAGGCGGTCCATTCACAATAGGTTGATTAAATTGACTAGAGGGTATGAGAGGAGGAGCATTATCATTTATTTGCTTTTGTGGAGTACCAGGAGTGTAGAGAGTTGGAGAGGGAGTGACAGACATGTTTCTAGGGTTGGCTGAAGAGAGAGAAACACTTGGAGGCAGAGGATTTGGCTTCGAGCTTTGGATTGATATTGGTGGCTTCACAGGTGATGGTTGCAGCCCCTGTGGCACAGGTGACATCATTCCAGGTTGATTGAATGCTGGTGAACTGCTAGCACTCTGATTATAATTGTTAACATTTTGAATAACACTGTTTTGTGGTGGTGGTGGCGCATGGAGAGGGCTATTTGAGTTGGGATCCTGCTTCAGTCCATATCCTGGTGGTAATTGGCTCACGGGCAGTTGACTAAACTGCTGGTTATGATTGAGTGCCGGTCCCCCCGGATTAGCGTCCACTTGAGGCGATCCGGGGTAGTTGTTATACGGATTTGGTGGTAAATTGGACATAGCTTGTCAATCTGGAAACATATAACTGCGTTCTAGTCAAAATCTCTAAATAAATAACAATAATAAAGTTCGAGCCACTATCTGACAAGGTATTTGTAATGTTTGTAATATGATAATAATGCTCATATCGACAAGGATTCAATTAAAACATGCTTATTCAGGGTGCGATGACGGATGGGCGATGGATGAACGTAATTTAACACTAGCACTTACCGCGGCCGGGACGAAGTACAGACAAAAATTGTTACAGGAACACTTGTATATTGTTATACCATTCTCACAAATTATCACAGCATGTAAAATAATGTAATTAAATAATCCAAGGAAGGAAAATACGACCCTGACTTACGTGGCCGAGCAATTTACAGCGCCCTCTGGATTGATTTTTTGACAGGTCACTTGATGGATGTCACGTCAGATAGTGATGCCATTATTGTGAATTTATCGATAACCTTTTAATCGACTAAAATTAAATAATATGCAGTATTGCATGTATTTTCAGCACGGAAATTAAATGCTTTCTTTTCATGTCTGAAATTTCCAGCTATTGATCACGAATGTGTCACATATTGATCTCTAATGTGATCTTTAATTATAGTTTTATATAAAAGATTTAAACGAAGAGATATGGGCATATTATTATCTATAAATTATGTGCAATAGGTATATACAAAGATATTTATGTGACAAAACAATGTGTGGATGAAGAATGCAACCTACTTTGTTAGTTCAACATTTTACTCTCCCTCTAATTCCTTCTTGCTCCTAGAAAAGAACGCGAATTAGACCTTTTTTTTTTTTTTTTTTTAGGGGAAAATGCCTAACGCATGCCCCCCCGCCGAGGGCACGGCGGGGGGGGTATGTCCGATCTGCCCGGACTAAAAACCCCTGGTGTCCCTTCTTCTGCCTGCGCCGGAGCTGCGGGATCGCTTGCGCATTCGCAGCGCTGCTCCGGCAGGCCTCGGCCCGCATTGCGGACCCCTCCTGTTGTGAGGGGCTGATGCCCCTCTTTCCTTCACTAGGCGGACGTGTTGAACACAGAACACGTCCGCTTTCTCCTTCTTGGCCTGTTACTGATCGGATGACGGGTTGCCCTCCCCGCCACCCGCAGGCCCGACCTTATGGTGGTACGCGAATTAGACCTGCTTATTTTGTCTACGGTTCCTTTATTGGCGGAAAGTTGAAAAATATGGAAATGATTATAACTGATAGTTTAGTTCAATTTTCAATAAATGGTGTTTATTTAATAAATTATGTCTAAATAGCTTTTACCCCGCGACTTCTGCGTAACAATTATAACAGGAATATCATTTGAACGTCGGGAACGTAAAATCAAATTATAAACGCGATAAAATCTTAAAAAATAGTTTTATTTCAATATAATTTGATTTAAAAAATTACCCTAACTACTACGTTTGACCAAAGTACTCTTCAAGCTCGATCTAATGAACCCAAACTCGTTGACTGTACTCGATTCCCTCATCGCATTCCAATGAGTGCGCTTTGTCTTCATCATCAGACCCTTGTCACTATGGGTGAGTAAAGTCCTCGTAAATACCAATCGAATGAACCCGAACTCAACGGGTCTACTCTAAGCTTTCACTTAATTATTGTGACACAAACTTTTGACCCTATAAGAAACGGGTTTTTGAAAGTCTGGGAAATAGGTAGGTGTCCAATAATATATGTTCAAAAATAATTTTACCAAATTTGAACCCTTTATACATACTTACATTATAACACTGTCCAATAATTTTTCTTCATCCAAACTTTAGGACCCCCAAATCACCTCCCTGGGGGGGGAGGTCATGTTGGAAAATCGCGTAACACCTATTTAATCATTTCATATAAAGTCTTATAAAAAAAGAATTACCTACGAAGCAAAAGTACCAAGTAGCACTTACATTTTCGTGGGCAATTGGTAAAAATCCACTACCAAAGAGACAAAAAAGTAATATTTCGCTCTTTCTTTGATTGCTACAGTTTATCAGTTTGTCTACAGTACCGGTATGTAATTAGTACCTTCGCCTCTGTGTCAATGTTCAATGCAGTATAACGAAAACGAGCAAACTGTACATCACATCCTCTGGGAGTGCAATCTCTGGCAAAACAAATGGAACATTATGCTTAATAGTTTCCAAGTAACTTCTGGAGTTGTATACTACACAGACCTTGTGGTAACCAGGGACAACTTCTGTGCGTTCAAGCGTTTTTGCCATACCTATTACTGGAATCAAGTTAATTAGCTCACAAGTTTAGGACCAACTAGTATTTAAACTCTCCGTGGTGCCTTACACCTGTAATTAGTCCAGCTGTAAGTCTTACTTCTGTGGAAATTTATCTACCAGATCTTTTTTGTCTTCCGCTTTGCAATGGAGGGAAGTGGATAATTTTCTTCCAACTCCTCCTATTTTTATCTTTCGATTAATTTCGTGCGGGTTCCAAGATAATTAACTTTATCCCAGGACTCACCGAGGATCAAACCTCAGTGTCTTCATTGGACACCACTGTAGATCCTGGCTTACAGGAGTAGCAGTGGTGGGAATGTGTGGCGAGCCTAGTCCATAAAAAAAGTACAGGTATGTAGCTTTTATATTTTAATGGATTTAGTAATTAGGACAAAATTCGGTAATGGAAGAACATCGGTGGAAGGTAAATAAAAATGAAATATAAAAATTCAAACATCTGTATTTCAATGATAAATTCATATCAATGATTTTAGTCCAAAACAAAATTTTAACAAAGTATTGCGTAAGTATGGTTCAAATTTGATTGGATAAAGCCACCGGATCACAATAATATAATATAGAATTAAAATTTATAAGTAAATGAAAAATAAATGTAATCAAATTGATGTAAATGTGACCGACAATGGCCAAAACAAATGCTACGTGAATCTTTCTCCAATCAACATTCTACGCAGGGTTACAGTCTAGCAGGTCTACACTTAACATTATTTCAACACTTCATTCTTTCAGCAATATAAAAGTATTCAAACTGATCACAAGTTATGGCAGCTCCATGGAACCCCATGCAACACTTAACATATACATTATGTTCCAACACAGCTCAAGTCATATACATGACATTTCATTCAATCAGTTCACAAGTGCCCCTCCCCTCCGGCTTATCGGACATTACGAAGCGAATTTAATTCTTATGTAACGTTATATAGTGTCTATTATTGATGAAAAATAATAACTAGCGTCTATATACCTACACTTGCACCTCTCATAAAAATGTCACATATTGCCCTTAATTCTCTTATATAAACATTGTTGATTCAATCTTAATTAATGAGATGTGGTTTTCCATCGTTGGTAAAAATGCAAAAAACAATCACATAAACAGACTAGGATCCAAAAACGCCATCGAAAATTACATAATTTCTATTTATTGCGAAGGATAGGCCACGAACTAAAGGCGATTACACGAATACATAAGCTCAATTTCGAAACGCGGATTTCATAAATCCAAAAATAACATACATATTTTATACCTACATACATATGCAAAATATTATATCTCCCCGCGGCCGACGCGAGACGCGCAGCCATTTCGGCGTAATACGATGTTTATCGGCCGTCGCCGGTCGCGGCGCCGCCTCGACATACACTCGCGAATACTCTACATATCGATAAAACTACTCAGTCGTTTGTGTTTACTCATAAAAATATATCTTTAAAAGGCTCAAACGAAACCGTAACGGCCCGAGGGGCTATCACTGGGAACGCGTGGCGGCGGCGGGTGGCGACCGCCGGCGCTAGTGCACGGCCAGCTCGTCGCCCGCGCCGGCCAGCAGCAGGCGCCGGCGCAGCAGCTCCGACTCGGCCGGCGGCGACAGCCCCAGCGGCGCCTCGTACTCGTGCGCCTCCAGCAGGATGCTCTCGCGACACGCGGCGGCCACCGCGGCCACCGCGGCGGCGCCGGCCACCCCGGCCACCCCGCCCACCCCGGCCACGCCGGACGCCGGGTGGCACGACTTGCTGCAGCGCAGCGCCGTGCTGGCCGGCCGCTCCATGTACGAGTAGTTCATGGAGAAGTGCTGCTGGATCACCCGGTTCACCGCCATCGCAGACTCCGCGAAGCTGGACAGGTTGCGCGCTGACATGTTTCTGTGTTACAAATAAGGGGAACGTTCATTTGATTGCGGTACACACTGATTTAAAGCTGGGCGTAAACTATGTTTGCACTGTGTAGCTTGTGCGTTTCATGTAGGAACGCACAAGCTACACAGTTTTCATTTTAAATTTAAGTGTATTTCCTCACCATAATTTAGTAGCTATTGCAGCGATTATAAAAAAATAACTTCGAAACACTATTATTTAACCTCAATACACGACACACACTTAACGTGTTGCTACGTTAGCGTCCACGAAATACAGCTCAGGTTAGTGTTCGCTAAAATCGTTACCATATGGACTGTCGCACGATCTAACAACCACGATTCATCCTCGAATCCCTTGAATCTACAAATGCCGACTACTATGTCATCCACATATTCGGGCATCATCATCAAGAGCGTAGGTGGGTTATTTTAAATCATTCGGAATCGATATCGGAAACGGATTTGAAACTTTCCGATATTGGTGTCACTCATGACGAGCTTTTCGATGGAAACTTTTTGGAAAAACGATTTGGTACTCTCATCAAGATACATCGAAGATAATCAAATTCGGAAATTTTAATAGCGATTGCGGTAATCCAGTTCGGAAGTTTTCGATTCAGTTTCCGATAACGATTTCGAATGGCTTAATTAACCCCGCTGGAGGTACCCAATTCCATATTGTCGAAGTTGTGGGTGTTGCAACTGACCGTTTGATGTTGATGTGCGTCTGGAGCGGCGGGTCGGGGTCGGCGCGCCGCAGCCAGGGGTGGTGCAGCACGCGCTCGGCGCTGAGCCGGTGCGACGCCTCGCGCACCAGCAGCTGCCGGATCAGGTCCTTGGCCGCGCTGGAGATGTCCGCCCACTCCTCCTCGGGGAACGAGTAGCGACCCTCCTGCACAACATTACCACTTATTAGAAGGGAAAGCTGATACATCACTATTAAAGCTGGCACTCATCTTTAAAGTATCTCGATTATTTTATTTTTTTACTAGAGTTTGTTGGCTGCAGACAGACTTTACAGTTTCACCAGATGTGATTACTGTGTTTATGAAGGCACTGTCGTAAGATAAGCCAGCCTGTACACTTACAAATGCTAAGAAGCCCCGTAAGTATGCAGGTCTCGGCTTGAGCCGTACCGAGGCTGAAAGACACCGAAAGTCAGAATTTACCTAATATAGAGCCAGCAAAGTTTTTACAACTATTCCAATAGCATAATTTAGACGATTCACAGCGTTAATGAGTCACACCAGATATGAAGAACTGTTATTCAAGTCCAATCTCGTGGACAAATGGCTCCAAGAAGACCGTAAACCGAAAATAATCAGTCGATCAACAAACCTGTATAGAATTAAACAGCAGCTCCTGGCACGCGCGACAGTTTTCGCCGCGCTCCCACCCGCAATCCGAGCCGCAATCAGCTCGGAAGGGCGGGTAGCCGCACAGAAGGATGTACGCGATCACACCCAAGGACCACAGGTCGCAACGCTTGTCGTAATGCGTTGCCGCCGAGCCCGCGAATAGCGACACCACTTCTGGTGCCATGAATTCGGCGCTACCCACCTGTTGGACAATGGAGAGAATCTTTTAGCAAAGATTATTCATAGGGGAACCCATTGCGAAAACGATGACACGTTCCGCATATAAACTGCAGGCCTAAGGGAAGGGCAAGTATATTGGTTCCAATGAAACAGGAGGTCGAGCTATTGCTGTAATACCGGGTACACTCCCCATCAAGTCAACAATCTATATAGTTACACCACGCTGACTAAGAGCAATTTGGCGAACTTCACACGTGGTTTAAAACTTGTATCTTATACGTTATATATGAGTACACTGAGAGAGACTGAAAAGTGTGAACTAATAAAAATAAAAGCCTCGCATTTAATTATGTTTCCCTGTGCGTGTCCCCAAAACATGACACGCAGATGTTGTTTCGATATGCCAGTAATAATGGCTTAATATATCCGTCGTGTCGTGCAAATGCCAATTGCACGTGTACATTAAGTAGGTTATATAACAATACCTTAATTATTCGTACATAATGATTCATACAGAAGTGGATAATACATACTTTTCGGAACAATGTGTATAGCAGAAATTATGTGTACATATAACAGATACTAATTCAGGTACAAAGAGTTATAAAGACATTTATCAATTGTTGCGTATTTAAACATCCAATGAATTCGCCTCCAATATTAAGTTTAACATATGTTAAAAATTGTTTGTGAACTCATAATATCGGTTTATTTGCCATCAAAATAATATAATTAATGTAATATCGTAGATGTGATGAAATAATGAAAATTATCTACAAAATATATTATTATCAGTCACGCACGATGTCATATCAGTCGTTACACGCTCGGGACATACACAAGTACTTTATAAAAACTACCTATAAACAAGAACCAACAAAAAGGTCGAGGTCTGAATAAATGATGACAAGACGTAGCTTAAGCGATTTTGCGTACTATAAGCTTATAATCCCATATTTTGAGTGTGTCAAGAGTTTTAACACAGTAGTTCTAAGGGAAATAAACTTCAGTAGGGCTAAAAACTCAGGCCGAGGCACACTGATTATGTCGCAACGAGTCTCTTTCTTATTCAAATAGGACTAGGAGAAAATTAGACAATCCGTATCACATTTTGTAACCTAACTAAAATGTTTTTCTTTTTATTACAGTTCCAAATAAGTAATATCAGCCTCCCGATAAAGTAAGATCAGTATTAGCGGTAATAATATGAGAAGAATACTCACTGGCGTCATTAGCTGCGGCGTGGCCAGCGGGCTCGCGAGGCTCGACGTAAAACTAATGCCGCTCCCGAGATCGAAGTCGCATATCTTCACCGGGCAGAGTCGGTCGCGGTGAACGCACAATATGTTCTCCGGCTTCAGATCGCGGTGAGCGACGCCCTTGCCGTGGAGGAAGTGCAGGGCGTTCGCAATCTCGCGCACGATCTCTGCGGCTTGCGGCTCTGAGAAGTAATGGTGCTCCTGTATGCGAGACAGGAGCTGACCGCCGTTGATCTGAAACAAACGAGAATTATATTACTATTGACATCTATATGTATTACGTACTTAGATTGGGCGCTCGAAACAATCGCAGTGCTCCACTGAACTGGGGTTTTGAAACCACGACTTGTTCAGACTCACATTGACATTTGCTACATCTCGCACCCCGTGCACACCGATCGCGTTCTTATTAGCTATTCTATATATCGATGACTGACAATTCCGTACTATCCCGGGCAAAGTCCGGCTTCCACCATTGGTCTTTGTAAAGACACGTCTACCCTTCAAAGATGATCATAGCAGTTAAGGCCAGATATACTCTAGTAATTGAGGGTTAAGAAGAGCATATATCAGGAGTAACATAGGTAAAAAACTCGAGTTAAGTTATTCGACAACGTAGTCTTCAATAAGAAGGCCACAAAAATCTGGACATAAGTAGATAGTGTGTGATCCGAATATTCACGTGTTTATAATCGCATAGTTACCAATACATTTCAACTATTCTTAAAATATGTGTAGTTCAGAAGTTTATCATTGAACAACATTGCGCCTGCCCATACAGGAACAGACACAATACGATAACGGCTGTAAACAATACCGTATCAAATCACTAGTAACAGGCTTTATTAGATGGCGGACGGCTGCCGCTATCAGGCTTCGCCCAGCCAATAATGCCTGTCGAATTGTATTTTCGTTTAGATGAACTTGTTATTGAACATAACAAAGATATCATAAATTAATAGCAGTAGTACCTCAATCATTTTATCATTTTCAATGTCAATTTGACAATTGATACTAAAGTGCCTACAATAAGTACACGCGTACACAGAATTGCATGCACAAAGCTAAAGATAGCAGTACCAGATAACAAGCGCATACGTTTTCAGATAACTATGGACCGCCAGGGTCAGAAGGGATAGATGCACTGCCGGAAAACCATGTGAAAAGGGTAAAACGACCAAAGATTATTTAAGGAAAGAATATGAAAATATTGTCATGAGACTAAAAAAGCTTTAGTACCTACAGATGATAAATTTTAAATTAAAGACGTTGTTTTTGTAACTTAATTGGTTAGCCGGGTATCATTATTATCCATTCTCTATGGTCAGTAAATGATCCAATATTTATTAATACTGTTTTTAATTGTTCTATATAAATGGTTAGTAGTTGGCAAGTTTCATTCACGTTATTTCTTTTACATTGTAAGTAGGTAGGTGTTTGTTTGATTTTTATTGTGTACATTGGGTTCTTAGTGTGTGCCTAGGTACATATGTTCTGGCAGCTGACTCATTGTGAAATGCGATTTCAATTATTAACGGTGGCGTGCAATTTAAAAAAATATCGCTTTAAATGGAAAACATGAATCATATAATGAAAAATAATAAAATTTATGTTGCAATACTATTGTAGTCAGTAATTTCCATGTACCTTTTTGTAGATTGTTGGATATTTGTCTGAGAATTCATTGTGTGAAAACTGAAATTTGATTGAAGCGGTAGCAATTTGCAAGAATGATTGGTTGACGATGATCATAATGAATTCTTTAATGACCACTTAAATTATAACAAAAAAGGAGGAAATTGATCGACTCCTTGGTATTTAGATGTTCCAAATGGAATGGAGAGGCCTTTGACTAATTTGCCTGAAGTAACGTTTACGTCATGTTGTAATTCAACTATATACAAAAGGCACATAAATAAGGAATTGGAAGATATTTTACTCTGTTAATAGATGAACCAAATTTCATAGTTGATAATAAAACTTACATCATTTTCTGATGCAATGATAACCAATATACCTACGTGCGAAGAGACATGCCTGCCCACACTGTCTAGCGAGGCTACGCCGCATGACAATGAGTAATACCTACGACACTCGTTGAAAATGTAAATTCCTTTGACATGTCTCATAAACTTACATACTACTAGATAGTATACGCAATATTAACCATTCTGCATGGAAATGGAATACAAAATGTTATTTAAAAAAAAGAAAATGGGTTACACGAAAGCACTTTTCATTTTGGGAGTAAAATAGTGATATATCTAGAATTTCATAGAATTTCACTTTATAAAGAGAAAGAAAATAAGAGTGTTAAAAATGTTACGTAATATGTGAAATAGTTAATACTAACGCCAACACAATTATTTAAAAAATAAAATGCATTAAAAGACATGAAGAAAATTGTTTACCTATTAGGAATACTTATTGCAAGAAAAAACAGACAGTTTCGAATTGGTTGTGAGAATGTGCTGAAAAAAAGTGACGTGAAATTGTTTTCATGAAACTAACCTTTTCGAAGACAAGATAAAACTTGTCTGTGTCCTCAAAGAACTCAATGAGCTGGATTATGTTCGGGTGCCCCTGGCAATGGTGGAAAGTCTCCACCTCGCGGAACACCCTGGCGCGGGCGTGCCCCGGCACTTTGTCGATGATCTTCACTGCGAACTCCTGCCCCGTGTAGATGTTCACGCACGTCTGCACCGAGGCGTACGCGCCCTCGCCTAGAACCTCACCAGTTAACTTGTAGAGGTCTGTTGACAACGATAGGGACGATGTTAATTATGACATCCACTTTGAACAAACGTATTTTCTAGCAGAACGTTAAGAACAGGCCAATCTAGAACAACTGCCGCAGAATTCCACTCTCATTATCAACACTAAACCCCTTCAAAACATTGTAAAAAATATTAAGTAAAACGGCCAGCATGCAGACTTATATAAACAATTTGCAGACTTGATCCTCCGAGAGAGAGATAACGTCAATCGCAAAGTTGGGTGTCGGATATGTGTGCTGACCTTGGAAACACGACGTGACAACGGAGCTGCCCGAACGCTTCTTCCTGCGGCGCTTCCTGCGCGCCTCTTCCTTGCGGCGCTGCAGATCCTCGCTGTCGGGGATGGGCACGGGCGCAGACGGCTCCGTGCCGCGCGGGCTCTCATCTGATTCGCGCTCGCTTCCCGACTGGCTGCTGCAGCGGCCCACACCTGGGGGACAAAGAATAAATTGGATACAGGTTGGAATTTCGAACATTCAAGATGTGTAGCATTATCGTGTCCTCGGTTCTGTCGCATGAGAGCTATCGTTATGCTACAATTGTGCATAATAAATTAACGGCGATGCCATTTGTAAATGAATACTGCTCCAAAGAATTACGTAGCGTGATTATAGATATTAATGTCTTAGATCTAATTTTTGGTCGTCTATATTATGTACTTTTCGATCGAACTGTAGTTACTTTGTTCTGAAGGATTATTCAGAATTGACATGTTCCAAATACTTCCCACTAAAAGTCAGTTAGGTAGATACGTATAGTGGTGAGTACCACTTTATACAGTTTTAAAGGATCATCAACTTGTAACAACACGTTACAATGACGCTGCGAATTTTGCCTTCATCGATTGCTTGAGCAAGTAATGGCGACATCACTTGTTTTATGTATGAATAACGCATTACGTAGGTGGACCGCATCAGTACAACTCGAGTAACTCGGACCCGTACCACGTCTGCGCAGGGACTCTCACTTTGCTTTTTGTTGCCAACTGCTAGCCGACCTATTGTTTCAACTTTTCACCGTTTGGCTTTTACATTTTAATGCCGTAGCCCGGCGAACTATTTGAAACGATTCTCATTGTTTATTTATATGAATATATCAAAATGATGCGGGAACATTAATACGGCGCCGCGCGGTCCTCTCCATGGAGAGTGTGACGCTTATCATCGATATTATTATTCTGACGTGTGAGACGTGACTGTGCAAGCTGAGTTGGCAAACAAAGCCGGTTCAATGACCGACAGGGCCGCACCCAGCGTTGCGCGTACACGCACCCACGTTACGCGATCATTCGACTATTGGCGTAAAAACTAGTTACTTCCAAAACGATCTAATTATCGCTCCGTTTCAGACTTTTCGGCTAATAAAGTTTATAAATTGGACCGCATTCACGTAGCCACTGACCTGAATACACTAGTATTCTCAGATAAAATTTAATATCTGGATTATGCCGCTAGTTTTTATATTCCAGCGAGCTAATCCATATTAAGATATAACATGTTTTGTCCAAATATCTTTATCTTGTGTATGAGCTTCTTTGGGATTACGTCGAACGTACTCACTGCGTTAGATAAATAAATGAAAATCATTGACAACAAGGAAGAGACCAAACGCTGAAGGAATGAGAATTGAAACGTGATCGGTATAATCATTTGTGGGCTTAGTTTCATCTTCCTAGTTGGTGGTTTGTTGAACTACGCCGTCGACTTCGACAAAAGATATGATTAGAATATTTTGTTAAGCGTACGCATCGTTCTATTCATCATAATATATAACAAATAAAATACAAACTCAGGTGTTAATTGTTAGCGATGACCTCAGCCTAGGATGGTCCGAAACGTAACTAATGCGCCGCAAGCATATGAGTCGTACGACTTTAGCGATCCGGGCTAGAGGCACGCCCACGCGTACAATCACCCGATTCAACACAGACTTCCTGTTTATACATTGATTGTTTCCAACGCAGAAATCATCCATAAATAGACTATAATTGTATAACATCAACAAGAAACTTTCAATATGGAAAAACATCGAGAGATTCTGACTTACACTCAGGCTTAAATTTGATTGCCTAAAACGTACTTATCAAGAGTCATGATTGAGGGATGGCGACAAATTTCAGAACAGCAAAATCACTCCGGCGGCAAGTAGGTAGCAACGGGCAGTAAAACGAATTATTTATGCATGAGAACCGCTACCGAGACTAAAGTAGATTATAAAAATTTGGAGAATTGTTAGGAGTATTCAATTAGTGTTACAGATTACATTTCCGATCACGACAACAACGTATCGGAACACTTGTTGTCTGCAAGTATCGTATGTTCGTCGCGTAACAAGCCACACCGCGTGGCTCCACGTGGACAGAACACACGGCAGCTAACGTGGCGAGTTATGTAAAGATTCTCAGCAGCTGCGGTAGCCCAGAAAATACTGCGCATACAATTTTGGAAATAAGTCTGCCAGAAACTCTGAATCAGTTTACTCGTGGCCGGAGGAAACAATGGGTGACCCAAATGACAAAACAAAAGGCCATCAAAATTATTACTATTGTATTATAAACGCATTCCATCCATAAGCAAACAATGAATATTTACTAGACTTGTCAGAGCTTAGCAAAGGAACTATATAATCACTGAGTCATTGTAAATACTAAACACTGTTCCGCAAATTAACCTCGCAGTCATGCAAATCGATTTATGTACATTGTATATATGCAATTTGCATTAATAATGAATGTAATTGCACTAAATCGTATTGATTGCTAGTTTATTGATTACGCTGGAGATATGAATATAATGTAGAGCTAAAATGTCACCGCGTTATTATTTGTGCCCTCAGTTTGTAAGTTTCTACTTTCTAATCTGGTTGGTTGGCTTGGAATTAACGCGTGGCCACGAATACGCTCTCTAGTTGTCGATCGTAGGCCTTTAAAGTTTTGTTTTATTCCCTCTAAGCTATCGAGAATTAAGTCGCTTTCTCATTGCAATGCAAATACCCTTACAATGCACTTTACTGGTAGGTACTACCTACAGACCGCAAGTAAAATATACCTATTAGGCACAATGCAAACTATAGTAAACACGTTTTTCGATTACCATCGAAACACTTGAAACGCTTAGAATTCGATAAGTAGTTACGTTAGGGCCAATTACCATCAACACCTTTTGCGAGTTTTTTTAATCATTTGGTTATTAATGTTATGCATTATGATTGTTATTGTATTTGATCGTGTGTGAACCGATCCAAGCATTGCTGTCATTGCTAATTCAGCCAGCGCCGATCCGTCATAATCTCTATCTAGGATCAAAGTCGATGGTTAAAGTAATCTGCCAACTCGGCTTGGCTCTAATGCTGAACTGAACGAGATAATATCACGGTAAAAGTTCAACTATGACTAGTGCATAATGCATATGCTAGTGCATAATAAGCACTTTGACTAGACGCCGGTCTAGCCTCTATGCCCAAAGATAACATGTCAGCATTTACCCAATAAAACAACAGTTATGCAAGACAGATCGGATTTGAAGCACAGTGTTGCGAGTCTCTTACACTTAGCTATACTGTGCTTGAAGCTCAGAAAAATATTTCAAAGGCTTGAAAGAACCATTGATGTGAAGGATCTAAACGAAAATATGTTACAAATTACGATATTAAGATAAAGATTTAAGTCGAAGAGACGATAGTTTTAAATTTATTTACTTATATCGTTTATAGAAGTCGTTAGACACGAAACTGGAGAAACAAGCGCTTGTCTTACAAGCGTAACCATACTAACTCTATGTAATCAAGGAAAGTGTTAAATTGAATGAGAGTTCGTTTTCCTCATTTGCGTAACGTAGATATGCAACTAGCGACAGGAATCGATTCGCAAAAGCCAGTCGCAGGGAAATGAACGAAACGTAGAGAGCGGTGTTTGATATTACACCGGAACATAATAAAGTCCGTCATGGTCAAGGTTACTCCGTTGTAATCAGCCAATTGATACGCATGAGTGACCGATTCCAAAATATGCAGATTTATTCCCAGCTGCTGATTAACAAAAACTTCTTATTACCTTTTTCTTTTAATGGCGAAAATCGAAAATTGATTTTAACTTCAATTAACGTAGCTGATATCATTAACAACTTACATTTTAGATACTAATTTTATGTTTAAGCATACATAGCTCTTATTGCGAATTAAATTTAAGTACTTAATGAAAACGTAACAACCGATTTTATGAGCTAACATCAAGAACTAAACGTTATAAAAATATAAAATTGCCAAGAACTTATAGAAATGAAGTAATTCTAGTGCGCAGTTTTGCTTTAGTAGGTGACCTTGGCCATGAACGACGTGGGGCGACGCGCTCCAGCGGCCATGTTGAATTGAAACCGTGGAGAGTAATGAAATTGCATCAAATTATTAACGCATTCTTACGAATTGAATTTAAAATTACAAAACAAACATTGAATTACACTCAAATCATAGAAGTTCTAATCATTACCCAAGCCAGAAGGAAAGTGATTAGTTAATCAGGTAAGTATTCGGGCTCATAAAAAGGATGCGTGTTGATGAAAAAGTATGCAAGCAGAATAAACTATTCACGCATCATTGCAATAAAGAGGATGTGTAAATAAACATAAATTCCTGGGTGAATGACATCACCGGCATAATCATAACTGCGAACCGAAACAATACGAGCACTCCACGGGTAAGAAATTGCAAAAAGCTTTTATTCTACTAGATAAATACGAGTTAAGTTTCAGAGATAATAACTGGGCTGTAGAGATCCTTTGAAAAGAAATTGAATAAGAAAGTACTTATTCTTGAAAACCCTTGTTCTAGGTTTGTTGGTCAGTACTTACTAGGTACACAATTTGGTAAAAGTAGAGCTGTTTCAGCCAAAGATAAACAAATAAATTTTAACCAATCGGAACCATGTTATATCATCGAACCGAATGAAACTGCAGACCTTTACTTGGACGACAATATATTGAAAATAAAAACAGGTCGAGTTCTGTGAACGTTGCGAAATTGGTAATTGTGAAACAGTGTTGGCTGACCGGTCAACACTCGTCCCGTGTAACGTAAAAATTGACGTTTCAAACATATCTATAATTTCATATATCATTATAGGTAATATGCATACTTATTACAAAGTTTTTAATGAGATTTTTCATGAACATATAAAGAATTCATTTCGTTACTTACGGACATCCTAATCAAAAAATGATAACAGTGGGCGAAGACATAATAATGTCAACAATATAGCTAACTAACTAACGGGTAATAACTAGGAACACTTATGTTTCAGTCATAAAATACTGAATATAAATACCAATACGTTGAGTATGGTCAGTATTTTCTGAAAATTTACCCTATTTACAAATATGCCTATTGTCTTTTTAATCATTATTGGTAAATATTAGAGAAGAAAAAGGGTAATAATGCGATATATCTAAAAATAATATTACTTTATAAGGAATGATTATTTATTGTCAAAGTATGCCATAATATTGTCTATGATATTGATAGAGTGATTAAGTAATCACAAAAACATGAAGTATATCAAAAGTGTTAAAACAAGCAGATGTGGCAATTTATTTATTTGATGTTACGGATGAATTTTGATTATCACGATAACAACAATATCTGCAGCTTGGATGATGTAAGTATCTACTTAAATTCTACGAGTAACACTGACTGGCAAGCGCAAAAAAGCTTTTACACAAGTATCTCAATAATTGTGACCATTTAGATATGTTATCGAATCTAATCTTGTACAATGATATCAATTTCTATTCAGAAATTTCATGATTGAAAGCGCTAAGTTAAATAATTCATTGTTTGTATCTCCAAGTATTTCTACTAAAGCTTGCAATAGCAGTTTACTCAGTTCATTTGCAATTTAATTTAAGAACTGGCAATGTTTGCCTATTTAACTGCGCAGCAGGCACAATGTCCCGAGAGATAAATACATGAATATCACATACTAACTAGAAGTACAGCGCTAAATGACATCCATTTTAACTCCAACAAGAAAGTTCACTTACCGCTATCTACACTCTCTTCAGAAACCTTCTTCACCATCTTGATTGCTTGATACGTTGATACAGCGATATTGAAAATTATAACGAGTAGGTGTACTACTCTTGAAAAGCCGCTTTCAAACTTGTGGCGGCTGCCTTCTCGACGTGAAATCGGAATGGCGTTTAAGGTACTATAGAAAATAAACGCCAAAATAAAATTTAAAAAGCACCACGTTCGAGAAGGATTTACGGTAAGTGTGCGAGAAGGTAATAAATAAACACTGCTAGAAGGCGGAATGAAAAAAACTGCTTGTGTTGTTAGCGATCCATCCTACACACGCCCGCCCGTCCGATGTTCTTAAATCCAACTGAATACTTGGCCACGGAGCCGGCTCAAGCCGGCGCGGCGGCGTGAACCGACCCCGCATCCCGCACCCCCGCCGATCTCCGCCTGTCGCAACGCAAAAGCTGTGCGTCGTCGTTTTTGTTGGTCTCTCTTGCTTGCGCGCATGCGTACTCACTCGCACTGCTGACGTGTTTATATTTTTTGTCGTTTATTTTTTCTCCACGTCGCGTCGCCGTGTCGTCCTCCGTCGTAGCTATCAATATACAGTATAGGTACTTATAATAATCTCATTCGAGTACATAATATTATAACCAGATGTTACACAAAATAAGAATCATTATACCTAAGTAGGTACCTACAATTTTTTCAGCTTTAGATTCCTCATAGCGTTGTTTACGTTTTATTGTCCTTGAAAGTTCCGTTCCAATAGTTCCTGTCTATTTATCTAATTGTTGTGATGATGTTGAATTACGTCATACTCACCATTATTTTGGTGTCTAAATCATTTAAATCTAAAGCATCTTCATCATGAATCTTAGCAAATATTCTAATTTCACATCATGTTTCTTATTTACTTAAGAGATGAACAATTCAGAAGGTGCTATTACGAAACGAAGTGTTAATGAAACAAAGATTGAATGAATACATTGGCGCACCGCTGCTATTACATCATCTTCAAGTTCTTCAACCCTAAACTAATGCTGCTGTTTGAATATTAGAATGCCGGTCATTTATTTTTTCATAATAGATTATCGAATTGTGAGCGATGTTATGCAATAGGGAATCCTTTGTCTTCCTAACCCTCCCATGAGTGACCTTCACAGGGTATTTGTTGACAAACAAGATACGGGAACGGGTGCACGACGAAAAACGCACGTGGTACGGGCCAACCGGTCCAACCGGCAACCGGCGCCGCCATGTTTGTTGTCACGCCACCTCTCTCTCCCACTCTAACATCAGTGGCAACTCTTCCAATGTAGCCGTCGCTGTCGCACACACCTCTCACTCAGTGGCCTACGTGACCGACAATAACAATAACATAACCCTAACAGATAGCACTGCAAGTCAAAAATGGATCGCCGCGAATGATTACGACTTGCATGTAATTTAGTGGTATTATAGACTAGTTCGACAATACTAGTTTACCTACTTATATCTAAAGGCAATATTATAATAGGTATCTATAATTCAAAGGCACACCAATCTCGAGCGAAGATTAAAGATATGGCTTATTATCGTACACAATCTTTTGCATTATCTTTTATTTAAAAATAAAGTTGAGATGATCTTAGTTCCATAATGAAGTAGTAACGTGTAAGGTGACAAGAAGAGCAATGATCGCTGATATAAGTAGGTACTTAAATATGTCCAGTAGTAATAAAGTAGTAATCAGTAAATTTTAGAGTATGGTGAGGTCATTGAGGTATAGTGGGGCAATCAGATCTATCTGAATTGTTGAATATAGGCTTCCATCGTAAATGAAGCCTAGGACATTTTGCACAACAAATTCGGCATTCAAAAATCAATCAACAATTGGTAACAATAAATATTTTAGGGGGAAACCAGATAGACAATCTATAATATAGACTGTTGGGTCGGGTGGGGTTGGTAGTTAGGCCTACTGCGCGCGCAGTAGTAAACCGGGACCCATTCCTTTGTTTGAAAATAGGAATACGAGGGACAGGCGTCTCCTTACGAGAGCCTATAATGCATGGAACATATGGGGACTTGATACCTAACTTGCTGACTTTTATAAACATAGGTATCTATTATTTAAATATATTTCTTTAAATATTCTAACCTTTTTTCAATACCTTCCAAATGATGGCATTTATATCTCCATTTTCATTCATCTTGAAGACACTCTGAAACAAAATTGAATACCTATGTAAATTAAATAATATCTACAAATAAGTACCAACACTCTTTAACCTAACCATGTTTTGCTTATACTAACAGCCCCCGTTTAAATATATACGACTTTACACTCAGAATTACATGACCGATTCGTGAGAAGACCTGGGTAGGGTGCTTTTATAGCTAGTTGTAAATCTATTCATTGAAAAATTATCAGTCGTTCCCCATCCCAATAGAAACTCCACGTAATTAAATTCCCTCTGGCCGTTTGGACAGACTATATTCTTGATATTTTCTAAATAAATTTTGCCGTTCAGTGGGGTCTGCACCGGGGTATTCCCGTGGATGTTTTTTTTTGTTAATTCTTTGTATTCAACGTTTGGTTCAGATAATCGGGTCCACCGCTGTTCGAATACTGTGAATCGGATCACGTACGCCAACATTCATCTGCTGCACCTGACACCGACACAAAGACTGAATAATTGGAGATTTTACTTTTTATAGATATTAAGTAGCGAGAAAGTAAAAACAACTTCGCATGTGTTTGGCAGGGATGTGACAAAAATAACTTGAGGAAATTAATATAATCCTTGAATATAAACTGTGTAAAAGTGATTATATTTTATTTTTGTGTCTTTTTCGCCGAATAATAATATTTTTTTTATCTCTTACTTCAACGATATGCTATGATATTTTTTATGTAAGTACTTACTTATATCACTTACATAAACACACCCATGTAAGTATACTTTGTTGGCGAACTCTTAAATATTTGAGCAAATAGAATATCGTCCAAATATTTACCATGAACACGTCTCACGTCAGGGTGTATCAGATATGTGACAATATTATCCGCACAAATCAGGAAGCTGATTATGATTGCTTAGTGAAGTCAAACTACCTTAGACCTTAGTTTCAGAGTCATGGGGCATTGAGGGATTCAAAAGGGATTAGCATAACCGGCCCAAACCTTTCTTCATGACAACAACACAGTGCAATCTGTATCCAATTAAAAGCTTAAAATCTACCAAAAATGTCTTAATTATGATAGGTGTGGTCGATTAAAAGCCTAGACTTTTACGGGAGTAAATCCATATTTCCGTGAGCGATTCTCCTTTTATTTTGTACTTGTTCAGAAAAATATACGTAAGTGGTCTAGGGTAGTCAATATATTGTACTTGTTCAGAAAAATATACGTAAGTGGTCTAGGGTAGTCAATAAATATAGAAGTATGGAAATACGTAAGTACGCATAATTTGTTTGTGGAGTATGAGATATCTGATCATTGTCATTCAAAGACTATAGTGTAATAACCAATTCACTGAAAAAGGCCATTAGGGGAAAAAAAAAAAAAAAAAAAAAACCAATTCACGGGTTGTGTCATTGTTACGATTGCATTTCAATGGTTAAATAGGTAGTTAAAGTAAACAGCATCCATGAATAAGTCACGATGGGCAATCAGAACGAACGGTCACCGACAAATATAGATTTCATTATACAGTGTGAACAGTATATTATATAGTATACAGAGTGTATCAGAAGAGCAAAATAGTATTCGAGATGTGTATCTATGGTGATTTATAATTGCACAGTAAAGGCAGGCTGTGGGTATTACTGTGCGTAAACATTACAGTTTTTCGACTTTTTAAGGTCTGTAACTTTAACATTTTTCACAATCACAACTAGATATTGCGATGCGATGAACGGCCTTAAAAATAATCGCAACGAATACAACGCATTGTAAACTGCGCTTACAATGTGATTTGATTCTTTAAATTAATTAACTTTATCAGCTATAGCTTTAGCAATCTCTATGAAAAACGCATGCTTTCTTGATTTAAAATAAATATATATTGTTGTTTCCTATGTGTTAAATCTATCTTAATGTTTCCTTTGAGTTATAATTTCAAGTTCTAATATTGAAGGTACTTTCCCTGAGTGATGTGTTTGTTTTCTCCATCCTGTATATGTGTTTTCAATATTGCCATTGTTTTTAAATTCGCCATGCAGATAAGCAAGCATCAAGAATTTATCAATTCTGATTATCGATCTGCTAGGAAATATCAATGTTATCATAAATCTTATAGAAATACCCGCTCTCCCAGGGACGGTGTAGTTTGAATATTTTTATTAAACGTAAAAAAATCTAGAAAACAATTAATAGATCACAGAAAAAAAGAATTCCTATGATTTTATTTAGGTATTAGAAAGGTTTCCCACCTCCCTCTCAAATCGTAAATATAAGCTCAAATCGGATAGTGTGTAGGGCAATCGGAAGTCCCAAATCAGAATTGAGATTGAGGACATCCAATTGCTCTATACGTTATCCGATCTCATACGATAATTAGGAAAGTATTTGTTAGAATCGGAAGGTGTGGAGCGTGCGTTATAAACTACGCAGTGCGCGTACACCGGCCGTAACAAAAGCTGGTACACACCGTGAAAAATGACTAAATAGCGAGTATTGCCGAAGCTAAACGTTCCTAAATGAACAAATAAAAATAATAATATTATTGATAGACTTCTCACAGTTTCATTGTATTCGTATTATTTTGAACTTGGAATTCTCAAATTTTATTTCAAACCAGTCTCTTCTCCTTTATCTATACTATTATTATAAAGAGGTAAAGATTGTAGAGCCTATTTCATCGAGGTACCGCGAATAGATCCTCTTTACTTTACCCCAAATCAAAGGGTGAAATTGATGCTTACGTAATTTTTTATAAATCTTAGAAAAAAAGGTGGTCAAGATTGGAAACCTATAGGTAATATAATAATGTTTATAATAATATTTATAATATGTTGCGGTCCCAAACTAAGCGTAAGCTTGTAGCTTGGGAACCTGGTTATGACATTATATAAGAATCTTACAGAGGTTTTAGGTAACTTATAAATTGAAACTAAGCCTGATTTACATTGTGAATAGTGGATACCTTTGATCGGCTTCCATTGTATTAGTTATACGGTCACCTAAACCAAGGTTACGGAAAAACATATTTGCATTGCTGATGTGGACTTTTTGCGCTGTTCTCTTGTTGTTTTTATATTTTAAACATGTGAGGCCCGGAGCGGTGATGTAGAGTCGATCACCTCACTATGACAGTATGTACATCAACTCCTTTAGACTTTCATGATCCCCAGCCTTTGAATCATAAACCGTATGTTTATTTCGAAACGATCGATGGATTTTCAGAAATAGAATTATCCTTTGAGGAAAATGAAATAAGAAACTTTTAATCATAAGATATCTTTATCAGTTCGTTCTCTGAACTTTGCTATAGCTTTTGGTAGATAACTAGTGATAAATATTGAAAAAAAAAACTCTTCGGTGCATTCTAATGACGCTTGGGAATATAACTAACGCATTTTAGTGGCAAAGGGAAGATCTTCCAGCCAGTCGGGTGGTAAGCCTGGCAGAGCGGCCACTATACCCCAACAGTTATTGTCGGGATCTTGTATAAGTGTTACGTGCTTCGAAAACTCTCACAGCGCGTTTCAGGATTGTTTGGAGAATAGTCAATTGTTATTTCCCCAAACAAAAAAGTAGAAGCCACATTTCGTCAATTCCGCGCGTCAGGTGAGCCAATATTTTTTCTTGAAAATCCCTGGCTTTACGTCTATTAAGACATTTACATAGTTAAGAAAGACATAATAGCCAAGAAAATATGGTTTAGTTATAATGACTCTAACAGTAAATTAGTTTAATTATTAATTAGTAGGTCGTGTGCTCGGCGAGTAACCGCAACCGCAGAATAGGTAGAACAAAAATAATGCGTGGGATAAACACGTCGAGTCGGGTTTCAATGTTATGTTATGGTATACAAACAATACACACGGTTAATAATCAATACCTGCGATTAATAATCCAATACTTATAATTATTGAAATAAAACGAATATTATCGCGATTATTTTGTTTTTACGTAGCCGACGTTTCGGCAGCTTTACTGCAACCATCACGGGAGGACTGAGGTGTTTGACGTCCTAGTTTGAACCCGGGGTACCTTGAAATTGTGTTGTTGGTTGCAGTCCGATGTATGCAGAAAGTGTTCACAGTGTCTTGAGGTCTTGCAATGGTGCGCTTGATTTTGGATTTAATTATATTAATTACTGGATCCCAAGTCAGTGGCAGCACCCAGCCGTCTTCTTTATTGAAATTAGGATATTTTTTGTAAAATAAGTTTTCTTTCAATGTGTTGTATACGCGTAAATATAAGAAATCTACTTGTAATTATTATTGAAAATCTATAGCTGCGAGTTTGGGGTCTATGATGATGCTAAAATATTTTAAAACATTTCTTATACAAAATATGATTTATATTTTATACCTATTAAAGATTAATATAGCATAAGGTTCCGTTACTGTATATAATATACATGGTCATGGGGGGGGCGGACAGATTATTTTTAAGACCGCTGTAAAATAAATGATTTAAAAAATCTGGTCTTCGTTCATGTTCGTGTACTAAGTTCGTATAATAAAATAATCGTTACACCGCATAATAATAATAATTAGTATACCTACCTCTACACTCGAAGTTGTTGTAAGTAATTTTCGAATCGGTAAAGAATACTCAAGGAATGAATTAAGATTATAGAATTACTTTCAAATAATTGCTATTGGTTGAGTAAAGAAAAACTAATGATACGATGAGCGTGACGTCATATAACTCATATAGGATAGATGGATGGAAGGAACCACTCCAATTTTCACCTGCCTGCACCTCAGAACATCGATACACGTGAACTTTGGTCAAGGATGCGAGCCATCGGAAATTCAGATTGTCCAAAAATCTCCAATTCCGAATGAGCAGGCGAAAAAAACCATTATCTTCGAGTTCAACGCACCTACAAGTGATGGTCATGTTAAAATGCACATCGAAAAAAAACTTCCGTATACTGTTTTTGTCGCTATTAACAAATCAAAATTCTATGAATTTATATAGCTATATACCACGCTTATCTGATAAAAAAAAATACTACAAAAACAGAAGAGATTACAATTTAATGTAGTAAGTAAGTACTCTCTGACCTAAGATTTTACCACCTCCAAACAATTAGTTCCCTTCGTTAAGAACCAGCCGTGAAGGCGGCATAACAACTCAATATTCATTTCCATAAGATCCATTTCATTATTGAAGAGCTTGCTTCGTAACAAGTTTGGCCGGATTAGTACGACGCGACGCACGCCGAGCCAACATACGAGCCTCACATGATATCATCGTCAACACATTACTTACTTTAAAAACCTCGACGAGCCCCGTGCATGTGTGCGTGACTGTATGACTTATCACAACGTAAACACATACAAATTAATTCCATAGCCGAGTGGAAAGTTCCATGGTGTCTGTAATACTTTTAAATTTAAAACCTTGCGTTTAGTATCCCTTACTGACTACTGAATAGAATAGTAGGTATTATAAAAGGAAATGAATCGCAACCAGTTATTCTGGCAGAAGAAAAGGTTGGTCAACAAGTTTTTTATAGATTCCTATGCAACTTAAAACATGAAACCCTACACGTCTCTGCTCATGTGTAACCACAATACTAGTTATAAACACATATTTTACGTAAACTGTAACTGTTTATACACTGATAGTAAGTTACCAAAACAGCATAAAAACGCCGCGCGCCGGTTACGTAACCAATAAAATACCAAACTTATCTCGCTAATTCAATATCATTGGTTATAAATAATAATACTACTATTATACTGGTTAACTTCCGCGACGTGTCTATATGCGACGGAAATATAGGATAAATATTCTACCTAACGTAATAACGTAATAGAAACCTACATGCATTAAAATAAGATCAAGGGAGGGTAAAGAACTGACATTCCCTTGGGTACACTCGCTTGATGTGCAACCGAGAGACTGACGTACGAGAGCCGGGCATAGTTTGATTCGATATTTAAAAAATCGCTCCAGATTTGAATGTCTGCAAAACAACATTGTAAAAACGCATCCATAAAACACCAAGCAGAAACATGGTACCTATAGAAAGTACAGAAATATCTAGACTCCACTTTAATAACCAACACAATTTATAATACGTTGAATGAAAATGAAGCAATTGAGTTTATAATAATAAACACAACACCAACATGGAACATTGCAATTATACTCTCAAGTGGTGTAGTGACGTAGAAATAACTCTTCGTGACCTTCTGCGTTCAAAAATAACAATGAACACCTTGTAGACTGAACCAGTTTTGAATATGGAATATTATCATTTTGACTCTCTCCTTTGTAACATGGCAATTGTTTTCTAGTCAATGAGACTGACTGACTAGATATTGAACGGCTGCCTAATTCTAAACGCCTCGTATATTAAAGTACAGTATACCTAGGTCGTAAATATTACTCGCTCTGTGAAATGACTATCTATTTCATTTAACGGTAATATGACGTATAAGGAAAAAGTACAAGAACATAATTACTGATTTATAAACTGCACCATTTAAGTTATCTACCATGTTATATACCTTTAATAATTTTGCAACGATAAGCGTTTCCTTATTCTGGTCAAATCCCAGTTTTACTTATTTGCGTGGACCATTTTTTTTCTTTACAGACTTGTTAATTTTATTAATGGGTATAAATATATAGATAGGCAAACCCATGATCCAAATTCTTATATAGGTATAAATGCGATTAATCTAGCAAGTTACATAATAAGTCTTTGCGACATTTTTCTTTGCCTCAACTTTACATAGCACAAACTAAAAACAAAGTAGACCTTAAAACTACACTTATTTTCGATTTCTATAAAATGGACTAAGTATAAGTACTTATTATGAAAACAAATTGTTTACATAATAAAACGTATGTATTCAAGTTCTTGTTTAAACTGTGTACCTTCAAGGAGAAGTCTATAAATGTACACAACACGCTGTTTTAGTATTATGACTAGTTCTTTTAATCGGTACAAATACGATCGTACGTGTCTAATGGTCTCAGCGGTAAACTAAAGAGTCAAGGTTAACTCTGTTATATAATATCGACTGCTTTCCGCACCGTGGCGTTACCTATTATTTTTTTCAAATATCAACCGCACTGCACAAAGCCATGTCGCCAAGCGGCCTAGCCGTGTTCCGGCATGATGTTCGGTGTTGCCATTAATGGATGGCGGGTCAGATCAGTTGCGCTGCATGTGCCTAGTGAATGTAGCGTCTCGATCTACTGCCGCCTTCCTACCTAGGCAAGTATGCTCCATCGTAGATCTCATCATCACTTACCATCAGGTGAGATCGAGATCAAATACTTGCCTATAATGTAATAATAAAAAAAAACAAAACCTACCTGCACTTCGGTGCCCCAAATTGGAATGTAAATTTGATCTAGCATATAAATCTAACGTCGTATCAGTGTTATTTTCTTATACTAAAATCTGATGAAACGATCCAACGGAAGCATAATAATCATTGCACGATCCGGACTAGAAATTTCAAGAGAATGATAAAACATTTTGCCAAGTAGAACAATATTTTTGAATGTACAGAAGCTGCATAACAATGTCACCGACACAGCATGTAATCTATCATATCGTTTAAAAGTGACACACGTGAGTCACGTAAAGTCTTCGTCTCCTAAAATTCGTAAACAAATAACTATCTTGCTATACCTATACAAAGATAAGTTTGTAATATTACCTGTATTTAGTGAATGTTTTTGAGTTGCATAAGACGATGAATAGGTAAATATAAAAAAAACACCGATTATATAATATTATTTGATTCGGCTTATCGGCTAACGTGTAAACAAGATACTTAATCAACATTTTAAATAACAATCTTTCGCTACATATTGGCGCATAACCTTGAATTTAGTAGGTAAATATTTCCAAATAAATATCCGCATTAAAGTGTTTCGTTTATTTTCCATTGTATATATTTACATGGAAATGTCCTAGTTGTTAAATAACACATTCGCTTATTAGACGATAAATTAATTTGAATCTTTAGTTTAAATGTTAAGGACGAGCTTACAAAATGTAGTTTAGAAAATATTTCATTTCAATTCAGATAATCAAGTAGATAATATATAAAGCAGGAAATCAAATTAGTTACATTACAAGTAGGGTTAACCGATGCTCAGTTTAAATCTCCAAACATCCTAGGATCAAGGAAGAGAAGATTTGTAATCGACCAAAACAAATCTCACAAATCACCAATTCATATCTGTCTCGCGATTATACAGTACATTCGCGAGACAGATAAGATACAAAAAGATAAACCATACTCCGCAGTCAATAGCATTGTAGGTATACATCGTGAAATGTAAACAATATTAAACTGATAATTGAGGGGCATGGGGTGAGCGCCGGGATAAACTCTTAGCAACTAGTATTAGAAACTAAATTTTACGTGACGTGAATCATATCGATAACATTGTTTAAATATATTCAATGTTATGTAGATATTTCTGTTGCATGTCGCTATTAAAGTTATTAATATCCGTTTCAAGAACAACAATGAAACGAAAAGCAACCACCTAAAACACGTTTACCTATCAATACGCACTGTAAGTCTAAAAAAAATATATTATATTGTATATACCAGCCAAGTAATGAGTGTTAAGAAAAAACAAATTGTTTGGTGAACATAAACTACGGTCCCTTGACCCTTCCAAGGTTTATTGGGCTTCCGCTACCGAAACTATGGGCATCTATTGGACGTGCTCACTCATCGACGAATGGTTTACTGTACCGTAATTGTGTAGTGCTAGAAACCCAGTGTTGAGAGCACACTCGTTAGAATCTATGAAGTATCTACTACATCGTTTGGGTTTAATGACTTGATAAACGAGGATTTGATGAGATGCTTAAATGAAATACTATTTATATCGAAAAAGGTATAATACCTACTCAAAATTTTTATGCACTCATCATCTTCTTTTTTCTTTACGAAATGAGATGCGATGAAATACAATATGGGCTGGGATGGGATATGAATATGGGCTCATCCACAACATAGCGGGTATTTTGCTAATGTCAAGTAATAAATAGCAATAACACATTATAAATAAATTAATGGATGTGACATGATGATATGAAAATGGCGTTTTTTTTTTTTCATGGGCTATGAGCCTATGAAGAATACATTATATAGGAAAACTGTCAATAGTGACAATCAGAATGCAATTGTCATTCCATTGCAGGTCAATTTTTAATGTCACAGTTATAGTTTCATTTTCATTCCATTGCGCGTCCTTCATGTTACTAGACTGTTGTGCTGCTGAATTATATAATCTTATTTCTGTTGTAGATAGTTCTTGTACAGGTAAATATGCTTTACTTAACTTATATCTGTGTACAAACGCGTTATCAAATTATAGATAAGATACTCATTTTGGTCCGGGATTGGGAATGAAATAAGATCCGCAATCATATATGGCATAATTAATGAAGCACAAAGCATTGCTGTTCCTTGGATCTCTTTCTCTTACGTCCGCGTCACAACTCCGCCTAATGCAGTTAATTAGCGCGTTAATCGACATAAAACACCAACATTGTATGTCGATTAACGCGTTAATTCACGGCATTAGGCGCAGATGTAGCAGGAGCGTTAGAAAGAGTGAAACCAAGAATGTCGGGTCTTCCTTCTCGCAGTGGAACTAACTACTTGTTTATTTTACCTCTAATATTTTGTAATCAACGGTTATGATAAGTTTCTAATTTCATTTATCATCATTAGTATTTATAAAATGACTTCTAAAACGTACCTATTAACTTAAAATACGACGGTATAGAAACAGCTGCATTAAAAAGTACAGTTGGTGTTCATAATTTTGAATATCGAAATTTTATTGCATTTCATATAAAATTCAACATCACGTGTCATATTCTTCTCTCAAATATAATTGTTAATAACAGACTAAAGAGTGGTAAAGTTTATGTAATAAAGTCTATTAGTGTTGACGGTAGTAACGAGTTACCATGTGTCAATGTGTGCGAACTGGGTCAAACGCGAGATACCTACATAATGTTACTGTGTGCAACAGCTGACGGCCACGAGAGTTCATTGCCCTTTGTAGTGACGGGGTCGACGACCCCTGCAATACACCCCTGTAGCGCAGGTAAGCGAATCTGGGGTGGTTTTCATCTCGTTCTATAGACAGTATCAATGTAAATAAACACGTTCATTCAATCTGCAAACTGGTTCAGCAAATGACACACTCCAAAAAGGAACTAAGGTACCTTCGTTATTTAGTAAGTATGTAGAGTGATTTAGCTTAGTCACGTAATAAGATGCATTTGGTACACATGGAAATATTATGAGTCGTGATTACCATATTGATCAGAGTAATAATATAAATTTAAGATAGATTTTAAAAAGTAAACGTACATCCAACGACAACACAATAGAATTAAACTGTTAAAACAATTGACGAAACGACAAGGTGGATAAGGACGACCGAAATTAGGTCAGGTTAACTTGAACGAGGAAAAATAATAAAGAAAACATGCGAACCTCCATGGATTTTTTTTACTAATAACAAAAGCGATTAAGCTCCTAGACGTAGACGACATTATCATTGTGTGAGTCGTGTTGTCAGCCGAAATCAGGCGAGTCCCCAATAGCGGCGCAGTAAACAGTTCAGAGAGTGCGTTGCTGGGAGCACGTACGCACAGCCGTCGGCCTTGCCGATTGCGTTTGTAACTCTTTTAAGAACCCACGCACTGTGCCATGGTGTGTTCAGAAATAGGTTAACGGGATACTACACTATCAATGTTTACTCCAGAAACATAGAACTTCAAAAGGTTTCATTTCAATCCCGTGCTAGAGAGTTAAGTCTAAATTTATTTGTTCTCCAAACAAAACATAAACTAACACGCTATTGTTATATATCATATAATTGTAGACGTTAACCCGAAGCTGACGTATGTATATTGTAACAAGTTCCTAAAGTATAAAACCAATAGAAATGTGTGTGAATTAGCAACGCGCTAGGTGATAAACAGAATGTTTTTCAACGTGGTCATCCAATGGCCTGTGGCTACTTTATTTGGTTTGCGGAGTAAATGGAATAGACACTGCAACTCTACGGCAATGAAAACTGTGATCTTTCGTGGACTCACGAAATATGTGCACAGGATCTAGAAATGATAATGAAACGTTGTTAGCTTTAGCGCTAAACACTCACTCCTAAATAAATTCTAGCTACAACAAATATCTACAATAGGCGAACTACATTGATCAACTTGTAAATTACTATAAATTTTTAAGCGAGTATTCAAAATCTGTAATAATATAATATTTGTTGCTCTAATAAGTAGGATACACCTGTAATCACTACCCTAAATCTACAAGAATAAAATGTAAAAAAAAGGAATCTGATCCATTCCGACAACTATTGCTATCCAAATAAAATTACAAGCAGAAACTACAAGAGTTGGCATAAGGATTGGGTTTGCAACAGCAGTGTACACTTAGAAGTGGTATGAGTTTAAACAGGAGACTGCAAACGCCAGACATCTTACGCACACCCAAATAAAGACCAATAATTCTGCCCATGCTGTATAAAGTATAAACAAAACAAACCAAGTTTAAATTTAGTCAATACTTTTCCAGATATTTGGCATCGCGAGCAAAACATCGTCAGATGTAATCGCCAAAAACAAGGCAATCTATAAACTTCAATGTGAGAGCATACATGTTTGGAATATTTTGTGTTTACAACGCTGTTGCGGGAACTGCAAAATTCGCGAGAACGAAAGCAATCATAGTGGATGGCTACATGGTCGTAGCGGTTAAGATAATGAACAGCCAGAGGTCATTACTGATTTATAGTAGATGTAAGTATGTGATCAAGATAACATTTTCAGCAACATTATTTGGGGCACAATACATCAGCAATTATTTTGCGAACTGAATTTGAAGCACGGCTTGAAAATTGGAACTATGCTAGTAGGACACGACTCGGTTATTTACGTAGGTAGTATCGTTCAGTGAAGTACAATATTCGTGCAGTAAACGATCTCTTCGAAAATGTGTCTTGTGGTTGCAGGAATTAGCTTCATGAGGCGAACGGAGGTTGATGGTATATCGTATAAGGCAGGGATTCCTAAAGTGTCGATATTGGTTTCTCAGGGGCTCGACATAAACGAAAACTGATTTTGGAGGTCGACGGGGTCTAAATATCGAACCCTAATAATTAACACAAGTTCTTATTTGAATCTTTCATGATACTCTATAAGTTGTGTTATGTGTACCAACTTGTTATAAGAATGACTAATATTTTAGTAGGAAGTATCATTTGATGTACTTTTAAAATCTCAACAAGTTAATAAACGTGCACAAATTCGTACAAGATAAAATTATTATTTTGTATCAATAGGGAAAAAACTAGAGATAGGATTTTTAAAGTAACTTGGCTATGGGGGTTGAGCTATCAGCTCAGTTTTGAAAAATAGGGATTTCTTGCACCGACAAAATGCTTTCTTCATATGCGTAAATACTAGCATCGTTTTCGAACTATGTTTATCAACACACACGCAATACACACGTAAAACAACGTATTCCTCGTATTGTGTAATTCAAATTCACACAAGAAATACTCAAACACGTGTTGTTATCAATGACTCCCCCGCGTTCATGGTTTAGTTGGTGCGTGCAGAAAATAAGGGACTCTGCAACTGACAAAGGAAAGCTAAGTTGGGATGTGATGTCAATCAAGAACCGATAATCTTAATATATACTAAAAGCACACTTATTACAATAAAAATAATCATAATTGAATTACTACTAGTGTGCTATGTATTAATAACTTAAAGTAATGTGCAATTACACTTTTAAACATAACGAAACACTAGAAATAATTACGTTTCTCTAGAAAGATCTTAATAAGCGCGTTGGTTTTGCTTCCAACGATAAGCGTGTTAAACCTGAGTTCAACGTTTCTAACCGCAACGCAACTCAACGTTTTAATCAGTGTAATCATAATGACTAATCCAAGGTGGGTTACTATGAAAACATGGTTCTTTACTGATAGCAGTGTTTACATTTTAAAAATGTCAATTCTTTGATGCAGTAGAATTTGATATTTAAAACACTTGGAATAGATTCCCATAAATATCATGAGTCAGCATGAATATACAAAACCGAAAATGGTTAGTCACCATTAAATGGTACACATTTATTTGATGAGTCTGCAGATCGATATAACACGACCTTCACAGGGCCTGATTGTGTGTTAGTAGAACCACTTCTCCGACCATTACCTACATCAACATCGCCATGTGCTCTTGAACTCTAACTAATTGCGTTCCCACACTACCAACCTACCTACCATTGTGTAAATACGAAATCAACAAATGTTGCCAATAAAAATGTGCGACAATTTCTCTCGAACGGAACTTGATATCTGCTATGAGACAGTGCGCTATTTTTGATTGTTCAGTTTCAGAATCGCCACTATGTAATAGTTTCACGTGAGGACACATGCTGACGTCACAGATAAACGGAATATCCAACAGAAAGCGTTTAGACATCGCCGAATATTTATATAATCGAGAAGTTTCTAGAACAATGCTTCGCTTTTTCGCCAGATTTCTTGAGTTACCGAGAATTTTAGGGCGTATTAGTTTTATTGACGACGAGATATGTTTATGGTGTGGTGCCAAAACACATGCCGAGTCATCTCCAACATTCTCCTTAACATAAACGGATGATTGACGTCATGAGCGTTTGCAAAAAGTACAGAATTGTGATTCGAATAATTATAGGGATATTTTCGTAAAGCTAACTTCATTTTCTTCTTCGATCTTCGAAATATGTTTTTAAACTTTAGTTGGGACATCTCTATTCTCTAACGACATCGACACTTAACAATCAGTGTGTCTTGCTCGATTAATTAGGTATAAAAATTCTAGCAATCGTCCCACTAACATTGATTATGTAAACACAAAACAGTTACACTCGGAGACACATGCGGCCACGCGGCAATATACGTAGATGCAATGTTGCCAATTTTTCCAATGAAAATTTACGGTTGAATGAAAAAAGCGCTAGATTACAGTAAAAAGATATAAACACAATCAAACGGATCAATGAATTTCCCAGACATTCTTAAGCTGTCTTCATTGGAGTGTACGTCCTGTTTGTTTTTTTTTACAGAGCAGCTCTATGCAGAAGTATAGCCAAAAACAACGCTAGAATGATTCCTGAGGGCAAACTTAACTGCGCCAGATCTAGCGCTGAAGCCGCTGAGTTGGCAACACTGCGTAGATTCCGTATAGTAACTAGTCGGGTACTCCTTGGCGCGGCGCCAGCACCTTTCGCCAGGTCATTCTCTCAAGAAAGCTGCCTGGAATAACTGACGCAACCCGTCTAGTCGGATGTGTGTAATCAGTGTCGCGTGGTTGGTATTAAGTGGAACTGTATGGTTTCTGTGACAGCGCGCTTGAAAATATCTGTGATGATAATGTTAACAGTACCTATTCGCAGATGAGTCAATGCGTTGACTAACATCTGGTTCAAGGGGATCAGTCAGCATTGCTACCTTGTAGACGTGTAGGCTTCTACGAAAGAAACTATTTGGCTAATACGGTAGAGGCAATCGGTGGGGCCTCTACCAATTGTCGTAATAAATGAGTTAGCTAGTTTTCGACATGCCAATTGGTGGGATCATTTTAACTGCAACTTTTTCAAGGATCCGTCTATAATGGTTGTAATGGAATTTAAACCGTCAAATGCACGTGTATCTGAAAACGAACACACTTCACTCAATACGTTTAAAAGATAGAGTTTTATATAAGGTTTGACAAAAAAGGTTGTAACATATTTTAACAGATGAATCAGTAAAATATACGGATCACGTTGATGTATAAAATAATTGTGTAAATGATGTATGTTTGGAATTATATATTTGTAACCTCCTATTGGCCCTGTTAAAGTATTTTACACTATTATTTGTATAGTGCGATATATTTGGCTGCTTCTTGCAGCGCTTCCTTCTATCACGCATGAACTGCGACAGCAAATCCCCAACCGTAGGGTAAGCAAGAACTTCTAAGGTAATAGTAACATCATCGAGAATACATGCTGTCTCTGTCACACTTATTTATGAAATTTGTGGTGTGAGAGGTATGGAAGTTACCGAAACGGTACATAAATAAAAATACAACCGAATTGAGAACCTCCTCCTTTTTGAAGTCGATTAAAAAGGATTATGTTTGAGGTACTGAAGGCAACTTTTATGTAGCGAAGCTTACGTTCTGCACGCGTGGCTTTTGCGAGACTTATTCGAATTGCGCTGATGAGGTTCACCAAACTATTTATATTTTACGCATAATAACCCCATGCATTTACGGTATAATAACCCCATGCGGGCGGCAATTTGAGGCATTTTTGCCAATATTGATATTAACAGCTTAATATTAATAAAATAATACATTTACAAACATTAATTGAAGTTTTATTGGATTCCTAGACAACACTGGGCATTATAAAACTGGATCTAATATTCAAATATAATATTTCGATAAAAAATATAAATCCATCTAAGCTAGTTGGATTACTTTATCAATTTGACATTAATTAACATATAAAGCTAATCAACTATGACCGACAACTGCGCAGTTACATCGGACCAAGGAAAAATAGCGCTTAACAACAAACAATGTGTACAAAGCCATAACATACTCCGGTGCGATACTTAATTAAAATGTTACTAATATGTTTCATAAGGGTAAATAAGTGCGTATTTCCAGCTGATACTGACTGACCACAAAACAATTATAACATGGTTTGTTGTTTCTCTGTATTGTTTTTCTTGTATATTTTCAAGCGTTATATTAAATGGATAAATACTATTAGGAACACCCTGTATAATCTATTTATGTAATGCCTCATTTTGTCAGTCAACCAATGTGAATCGAAACACTGACGGTCATCGCGATTTTGTAATTGTCAGTATGTTAAGGTGAGCACTCGAGCAATTAATACAAAGGAAATAAATCTAATTAGCATCAAGTAAACTTACGAAATCTATTGTATGCATGCAGAATCCTTATTCTGGTAATTTACTCAGCTTTTGATATATACGGGAACATGTATAAATCATGGAAAGATCATGATGGTGATCTTTGTGACGTCACAATGTTGTCTCAAAAACAAAAGACAACCGACTAACCAGTGATATTTTCTTAATGAGAACCCTGGTTCTAGTTTGGGCCATCTAAGCTGATAAGTCAGTGGACTGTGCTAGGCTAAGCTATATGTTTATTATGTATGCAGCTGGCTTTAGAGTTTATATTTAGGATACGCGGTTTCGAACTCATCCGCTGCGCAGTGCGATATTTCGGTTGGGAGATACAGCTGACACATGGCAACATAGATCACGGTCGGACCACGACGCAGTCCGCGCCACATGGCCCGACCACTATAGATTTTTTTTTCTTTACACCTCTTACGTTTTATGAGTTTTTTTTTTGGTATTACGTTTACTTTGATATACATTACTCTATATCTATAGGAAATATGGCGTTCAATATGTTGTTGCTGTGCTTTGGAACCTTCCATCAGTTCCAATAAATCCGCCATCCTTATTGAAACATAGTGCAAATCCTAATGAACTTATGCTTGAGATGAGTCTTGGGATTGTCATTTATAATGTTAGAAACAGTGTTCAACTAAAATCACACTTTCGTTTTTAATAAAACTGAAATGTTTTTAAATTACATTTATCTTGATTGATATGACATTGTATATGTTATCTATTTAACCTTAATTAAAACTACTAATGTAAATATTGGCACCCACAGTATCCTCAGAATGAAAAGTCTTACAAATATTGGATCGCAGCCATTTAAAAAATATGAAAAAGAAGTTTATGGATCTAAATTGCCTACTCATCCACGTGAACTTATTTATGGGATATTTCCAGAAAAAAAAGGGATTAAGGGAGTTCATTCGACGAAATAAATGCTGCATCATCCATTAGTCGACACGGGATTTTCTGAACAATTCAACAAGTGCCTATTTAGAAAATATCCAATAGGTATTAAAATTTAAAATTAAATTGTCTATTCGCAGCCGTTGACTTCGTATAACATCACCAATTATACCAAGTATGTCCCTTTGATGCATCCCTGCAAAACTAAAATCTGTGGGTTAATAAACTATGTTATTTCTCTCGACATTGTTCGTACGCACCCTAGTCCAAGTTACATGGATCACAAAATTAGCAACCCTTTGTTCGGTTCAACTGCCATCGAAAATGCTCAGTCGTGCATGACCGGAGCGACGCCGACGCGACGTGGCCCGGCAATGTTATTCCACGTTTACCGTTTCTAACCATATTAGGTATGGATACTATTTAACCAGCCCGATTTTTAACGGCATGCGTCAAGATTGATAAGAGATCAGAAAATGTACTCGGTATTCGAAAACTTCTTGTGTTAGGTCAGTAGTTCTACAGAGTTTCAATAAACAGACGTTATCATATCACACAATAAAACTGTAGACATGATTGGCTATTTACAAGCAGGAATAAAAGCCGGCCCTTATCTTATTTTTGAAAAAGGTATAGCATCAATATCTTTGGTATTATACCATTGTCTCAATACCACAGAGAAATTTTCACTTTACGCTCAAGGCTGAAGTTTCTTCAGTCAATTACGGCTATTGTATTTATTTGTTCCCTGCTCATATATCATTCAGACATTTTACATAATTAGTTGTTATTTGATACGACTATCGTGACTAAACATAATGTAAATGGATTAGTCACAAATCGTATTACCATTGTTACGTCTGTCGGTCGCTATTATGCATGTCACCAAAGTGGCTGACATCATGAAGGAAGTGAAACTATTGAATTACGAACTCGACAATTAGGCGAAGATATACCACGTTTGTGTAAAACGCGGAGTTGGAGTAGAGCCAGGGAGTTCATTTGCCGTATGCTCGTCAGCGCACCATAACTCTTGCGCATCATCAATTCTGTTAACTGCTTCTATGTAACGCGTTGCTTTGCGTTTTCACTTTTACATATATTCATTATCCAATCTTCTACATCGTATCATTTTCATGAGCCTAAAGTGAGCTGCTATCAGCCCACTCAAGATTTAATTGCGAGAGAGTTGATAATGTTAATTTTGTTGCCAACTTAATACCCGCCGGTTAGTTATCTAACTAGAATCTCCGCCTCCTTGGCCGGTCGGACCTGCGCTACCGGTGGCCGGTCCGGCTACAAATGAATCTTGGCTATAATTTGTTCCGTAGACTTGTATAGCTGTGTAGCGGGCGCCAGTACATTTGCATAGCCGGCTTAACCTTGGGCGATCTGGGGACCAATCGTGAGACTGTCAATTGCCAGACGTGACCTGGTTATATTAAGTACATTTAAATCGGAATAATGACGTAATTTTCATCGTGATAATAATAAACGATTCTAATAAACCAAAGAGAGAGCTTCCGTTCATTATTAAATAATATGGGCCCGTGCGCCGAGTTGCCACAGAATATTTATTGACTGCTAATGAATTTCGTAATTATTTCTGTGTAAAACATCTCATTGAAGTATGCATCGTATCCTTTCCCCGACATCAAGTGTGCTCCATTGGTACCTGTTAAGGATTCTAGAATGAAGGCATGTCTATCGCCTAAGTAACGCTGGTGGTGTGATCTTACTTCGCATTCACGTTCCTCTAAGCCGAGACTTACTGTGAACGTGATACAATGTTCAAACACTGTAAGTATAATTTACTCAGTGCAAATATTTTAGGAGCGCCATTAGCAATGACGTTATTATTCGTTGTGGCTTAGAGCATGGAATCTGATCACATGACTCCGATTTTTTTGGCTTTAACAACTTTGCAAAGCATTTTCTATACTTTACGATTTAAACAGTGCCGATCGATATTCATATTTTTATATAGTCTTACTATGGCGGCCTGGTTAGCGCAGTTGGTAGTGACCCTGCTTTCTGTGCCGAGGGTCCCGGTTTGTAATCCTGGTAGGGACTAACATTGTGTGAGGAGCACGAATGTTTATAGCCAAGTCTTGGATGTTTAATATCTATATAAGCAATATATACTAGGTTCGCCCCCAGTCCATTGTACGGTGCCCATAATACAAGCGTTACTTAGTGTGGGACCGTATAGTTGGTGTGTTCGTCTGGCGATTTTTAAGATTATTATTATTGATTTGAGAATGTGCATGTGAATAATTAAAAATATATTTTAAACATATTCAGATATTAACAGCTAAATAGAACTGCTCTAGGCCGTCCCTGTCTGTGTTTAATTTATTGCTGACCTTTCCCTCGTTGAGTAGGGCCATAGCTATACTACTCGTATAGTACCTTTTAAAATAGCTCGAGGCTACATTAAAACAGTTTCATTATATTCGACGAGAACGCACATTATAAGCAGTTGCACAAGAGGTTAACGGAAACACGTCCGAAAGACCTGTCATAGCGAGTATAGCGAAGAACGGTTTGAAAAAAAAATACATGTTAGTGCAAAGGGGAAAGTAGCAAACGCCATAGTAACAGGGTATACAACGTGGTCGTAAAATAACGCATAACATCCGACGCTTCAACTGAGTTGAATTAGTTTAGTTTATGAGTTTTACTAACCTAGTTATTGGGTTACTATTTTTTATGAATAATTGTTAAATATACATTTACTTTTGGATATACTGAATACTGTTATTAAAATTAAAACATTATAATCAAAGGTTTACACAATTCTAAGTTCGACTATAACCGAACACCCAGATTAGTACCCAGTAGAGATTGTTTATCTCATTATGATATTATATACTACTAGCTGTTGCCCGCGACTTCGTCCGCGTGGTATTTAACAAAGACAACCGTTGACAACAGCCTGCTCGCTCATTCTGAGCCCGCGGGACGCATTGCAGGTTGTTGCTATCAAACTTAATCAGGCGCTGCGCTGCAACATTGGTTTTAATTATTTTTCGTGAGATCCTATTTTTTTTCTAAAATAAAAGTAGCCTAAGTTACACCTTGTTACATCAGCTATCGGCCAGTGAAAGTCCCGTCAAAATCGGTCCAGCCATTTCAGAGATTAGCCGGAACAAACAGACAGGCAGACAGGCAGACAGACAGACAGACAGACAGACGGACAGACAGACAAAAATTGTAAAAAATGTTGTTTCGGTATAGGTAACGTGTATATATCCAAATGCACTTAGTAAAAAGCGGTTATTTTAATATTACAAACAGTCACTCCAATTTTATTTATATGTATGTATAGATGAACAATTATGATACTATGAACGATCGATTAAAAACTAATAATAATTATCAATTGGTTGCAAAAATTACGACTCGTATTTTAGTAAAGTAAAGTTTGTATGGATGGATAGATGGATGGATGGATGGATGTTTGTTACTCAATCACGCCCGAACGACTGAACGGATCCGGATGAAATTTGGCACAGAGATAGATTATAGTCTGGAATAGCACATAGGCTTTATCCCGGTAAAATGTACACTTTTTAATCGCGGGTAACACTGCGGGGCGCAGCTAGTGTACAATAATTGGTTGTGCGTGCAATTCCACGGAGCCGGCGGGTCACGCCTTCCGTTACGGCCTGGAGCACAGACAAAGGGCGAGTGGGAGGCACACCTGTCCCGACTAGTTCCTCCCACTTCACCAAATAATATATTCGTGTCTGTGAAAGACTATGTTTGTTTTTAACTACAACAAAAGTAATCATTTTTGTTCAAAACCATTAGTCGTCTAATATGGATTTAAAAGTAAGAGTAGGTATGTCAATAAACAATGCATCACAAGAAGGTGCACGATGCATAATACTCGTTCTAGCCTAATGATCGCGTTAAAGACTCCACTATCTTGCTCGTAACGACCGCTTCTTTATATCCACCCACGTTTTGACCGAGTTTTTATAGCATAGGTACTTAGTTGTACTCGGTAGTATCGCGGTTGAAAACACTACTCATTAGATCATTTGTAAAATGTCTAGGGGTAGTTAATGAAAGTGAAGTCAACCAGAATGCATGTCTGTGATTATGAGAGTTTAAAGTATATTGATAATTGCCAATAAGAAAAGTAGATCAAGGCATAGTGAAATAGAAAAGACCGTGACCCAAACCTAACATCTGAGAGTAGAGGCAAATATTGACAAATTGTTTTTTTTAATGCTATCGTATCACGCTATCATCGTCAAGCCCAAGTTCTTTCACCTTCAAACCGAGACATAAAATACACTGCTAATGGCGGAAGAAATTCCCGAAATACGATCTAATAGATACTTGACAGTCGAGCGTCAGAGGAGCTTTGACCGACCGTGTGCGTCAGCGATTTCTGTTCGCACGGAAATAGCGCGATCTATGAAACTTTGGCACCGTATACCATTGCAGGAGAGACCGACTCCTAAATACGACTCTACATTGTATCCGGGAGAAGTGTTGTTATTATTTTTAGAGTACCGAAAGCACACTGAAATACATGCTTGTAAAGGCAATAAACAGTGTGAAATCGTTTGTAAGTTGTGGAAAGAAATTGACTTACAACTCTGAGTAGAGCTAAACTATGTTCTAAGGCTGTTTCTGTCTAATAATTTATGAAGAAGAGAGTTTATTAATATATATTTTTATCAGCACATTGTGAAACAGGCCCTAAGAGAAATAATTAACAGAAAGGAATTTACCAAATAATGAATACTGCAGATAATAAACGATAATTACCTTCGAATTTTGGAAACAATTTGATTTGCATGCACAGCCCCAGCATTTGTAATATTATGGTTGGAGGGAATGAAGGCACGGGGAACACGAAACGACGACCCTGGCGATTACCTGAAATCAAAATATTTTAAATTAATTTCTCGCGAGACATTAAACATTTATATTTTTTAAACTATATATCCATCGGAAATTATAATTCTGATGCATTCATTATATACTAATACTGTTTCAAAATCTCCTCTCAGTAAATTATACATAACCGAGTTACGTAGTAGGCGGTCAATAGTCCGGTTTCGGTTCGAGTTTCCGGTTTTTAACGACTGTGTCTAAATGCTATGCGGCACACACGAATAGAAATCGTTGCTCTTCCAACATCCAACAGTGTTGGGTACTAACATAACAGTCTTTTCGTATTCATCCAAGTTGTCTTTATTTTTATGACATAACGGGAGGCCCACGGCCGCCAATTTGAAATGTATTGGGCAATCATCCAAACATTTATAATTAATTTATAAGTATAGCATTAATCTATCTTCTCTCATGGAATTTTTAAACCGCACCTGAAGGGAATTTACTCTAGATACTGGTGATGGCAAATTTTAATCAAACGAATAATTCCATTTTAAAAAGAAACAAATCTGCATTCTGAGATTTTCGAAAACTCGCTTTCCACACTCGGGAATAATCGGGAAAAAAAATACATTCTGTACCTACTTCATCTCTTTTTTTTTTTTTTTATTAGATTATAGGCAAGTATTTGATCTCGATCTCACCTGCTGGTAAGTGATGATGAGATCTACGATGGAGCATACTTGCCTAGGTAGGATGGCGGCAGTAGATCGAGACGCTACATTCACTAGGCACATGCAGCGCAGCTGATCTGACCCGCCATCCATGAATGGCAACACCGAACATCATGCCGGAACACGGCTAGGCCGCTTGGCGACATGGCTTTGTTCAGTGGGTGGTGACTAACCACGGCCGAAGCCTACCACCAGTAGAGTTGTCACCTAGTTGGCACCACCCAGGGTCACGTGTAGGGTATCTCGAGGGTATTTAATTCTCCTACGGACGAAGGTGACTCGACCCCATCACTCGAGAATTTCTATAACAATATTGGTAAATTAAATGAAAGGACAACCATAAAATCTTAACATGTTTTAAGTAAACGAAAAAAATGGGTAAACAAAGTAATTAGTTGCTCGAAATGAGCTCAATTTTGTTGGATACACAAATTGGAATTCATTTTCATTTCCAGTAACTTTTAATAGGCGGTTGTGATGACTATTCAAAATCTTACTGTGAACCTCAGTTCTTAATTCGTTTACAATTGCATGTGTTTTTTGATCTATTAGATATTAAACATATCGCAATAAAAAAACGAAAGGATTTGATGTCTGGTGATCTCGCATGCCATTTGATTGTGCCGTTTGCATTTGTGTTGGGTGTTAACAGCAGAATCTCCACTTGCTACGTTAATAACTATTTCAATACCTGGATTGGTACAAACAGCACAATCAGATGGCCTCCGAGATCACCAGCTCTCATCCCTTTAGATTTTGTACGGGGATATGAAAAATATGGCAAAAAAAACACAGGAAAAAATAAAGATAATGCATTTCCTCAAACATTGGATTCTGAGGCGGTACGAGGTTCGCCGGGACAGCTAGTAAATAAGTACATAATTCTGTTACTTGATTTTTTCTGTACATTGAACATTTTTGAACCAAAATTCTAAGGGACATTATGGACGCAAAGTCCGAAAATCCGCATTGTTTTTTTAGAAATGGTCTATCCGTTAGCCACGATCTCTCTGACATCACGGCATAACTACTAGACGGGTTGACAGGTGGCGTGGTGAAGTTTTTAACCCGGGTCGTTATTCTGGAAACAAATAGGTTCCCGCGGTTCGCCAGAAAACTAAGAAACACGCGTACGAATTCAGTCGCGCGCACGACTAGTTCACTATAAATTGGTATATAAATATGTAGCTGGTGTCACGGGGATGAGCAATATTTCGCGATTGAGCTTCCGCGTACTCTGTTGCCGTCATTGACGCTGCCTGTTCAATTACTAACAAAACATATGCTTTCTGGCTTTCTGTCACCGAGCGATCTAATAAGGAAGCATAAGAATCATATCAATACCCACAACATTGCTCATAATAATAGAAAACGTGGTGTGAATACAACGCGGATGTTGGATATAGCGCAAAACGAAATCGATTCCGCCGATTGAGGATATTTTTATTTTTAACTTACGCAAATCGCAAAACGCGTGGAAAACTGTAAACATTGCGAAAAATTGAAAAGAAGCAGACTGCGTGCGCGGGACCGCGTAGATAAAAAACCAAAATAGATTTGGCTAGGCGCCGCGTGCGCTGGTGCGTCGAACAATGCTGGAAACTAGGTCGACAATCTGTTTACTGTGTCAAAAACGCGAACAATCCGCCTCTGGTACTACCACCACATCTGGGTAATACTATAGCAATTGTATATCAGCAGTGTTCAATTACAATTTGATTGAAAACTGTTTACATTGTAACTGGAACAGCTGTTAGTGAATCTAGTCCGCAATTATGTTTTTTTTCAGACTCATCTCAGTTAATAAGAATATATGCTACAGCTAGAATCGCCAAACCACAATTGAGGACACATGCTTCTGACAATGATTTACTAGCAAGAGTGGCCAAACTTAAAATAAAACGTAATATCATACCTAACGGAATTTCTTCATTACTCATTATGTACAATTGAACCAGGGAAAATTACTAAAACACTATATCCGAAATTGCCACAGACGGGAATTGATCCTAGAGTAACCCAGAGCGGAGCAGTCAACGCTAAAAGAACTAAACCAATAGATCAATAATTACAAGCATACGAAAATAATTCAAATTGTTCAATAAGTTCCTGTACTCCATACCAGAAATTCATTAAATTTAAATTCATTTACAACTTATTTGTAAATAATTCTTCAGAATAAAACTGGCTTTGTAAACGGCCCCAAAACTTTCCATGGATTTGGAGTACGTCTCTCGGCAAGGAAAACAGCACAGTGTCCTTGTCCGGCCATCTTCCGCGTTTAATTCGCCCACGAGAAAGTATATTGCTTGCTTATCATTCAATGCGCAACTGTCGAATAAATTTTAAGAGGCATTTAACATCGACCAGAAATTTTACAGAATTTCCGGATGCCGCACGATACCTACAAAGATTCACGAGAAGAGTCTTTGTACTTGCGATATTCCATGTGGAAGTAACTAAAAGTTGTATTAGTTAATAATCTTACTACAGAATTGGAAAACCGGTCGGAAAGAGGTTCAAAGAAACCAGTTCTCAAGATTGTTTGATTAGATGCGGTCACCATGAGTACCAAGCTTCATTATTATAGTCAAGTTAATTTGGAAGATAATTCGTATGATAAATAATAGACGCAATACTTAATTGCTGACAGAGGTGATTAGCACTACATGTCATATCAAATTCTGTCGTATGATTAGACACTTCGACGCCTTCCTGCGCTTAGTTCGTCTATATTTAAAAGGAATTTCATATAACTATGTCTGAGTGATGACATATGGTGCTGCGGCTGGTTGCTTACTATGGGCATCACAAGAAACCTCAGGTCGCTCAGGTCAACGCGCAACGGGGACAGCTATGCTTGGTGTTTCGCTACGCGATAGTAATGAGGAGACCCATAGACAAACTAGAATAACCGACATAACTCAAACAAAAGTGACAGTGAAGATATAACTCGAAGAGCCGATGGATGTTGGGGCAAGAGCCGGAAGACGTAGTGTCGGACGGCCCCCCACACGTTGGACCGATGATATCACACGCGTCCCAGCAAGCCAGTGGATACGAGTTGTGAGGTACCTTGATGGGTGCACTTCTTTGGTGGAGGCCTTAGTACAGCGGTCGACATTTTTCGGCAGATAGATGGGATGTATTGATGACTGACTAGCAAATACAATCAAAGTAGTATTATAAGTACATTGTCCTAATGACCTGTGCACCTGAGAGTGGCGTCGCCGGTTGGGTAGCGCAGTCTCAATGTCAGCTCTAATGTCTGTCGTCCAGACCTTGACTCATCGTTAAATTTTCCTTTGAAAATTGTTTAGCAAAAGGCAAACATGATCCAATTCGAAATTTGAAATTCACACATGTTTCAGCTGACACGTAGATTAAAAAACACACTACAAGAGAACGTAGGCAGCTTTAAGCGTTAATAGCGGAGTACATAATTATACTCGATCCTTTTATATACATTTATATATCCAGATAAATTATTATTAAAGTAGACAAAACACATAATCGTTAAACAGCATCGTGACATGACCTCTTAAGACTTATCAAATCGTGATCGGCCCGTTTCTTATAACTTAGATATGTCTCGGACCATTCGTACCAATGTAGAGTTCCTGATTCTAGACTCGTACACTCAACATTTCTTAAACCTATCAAACCGCATATAAAGCAGATAATATAAGGATTGCTGGCGTTTTATACGTACGATAGGTAGGTACTTATCTAGATATGTTCGAGTCGGTATTTTTGCGCGTAGCCTCCCGTGGTAGCGTTCGCAACTCGGCTAAAGAGTGTTCATTTCGCAATATTGATATAACCTTGAATATCTCCATATACACGAGTGTGTAGTGGGGCATTGCGGAGCCTGCAGATTGGTTCGTCGATTGATTGATGTACCTACTTATCGTTTTGTTGTCGAGCGCAAAAAAAACATAGTTTATTTTAAGCCCCCGATCCTTTATGCTAAAATGCACTTGGCGTATTTGGACCCATCGAGTTAATTATACACTGTTATCTACCTTATAGATATTGTAAATGTCTTTCGTTGTAAGTAATTGGCTACGTATAATATAGATTGGAACATTTTTATGATATCTAAAGACACATAATAAAAATGTAACTGATCGCTGTCACATGGAAGATATATGGGAAAAACTCTTTATAAACGCAATAGAACCCAAAACAATGATTATTAAAAAACATTGTCCGTTTATTTGTGCGCGTTTATCAAAGAAACCGCTTGACCGATTTGGGTGTAATTTTCACTTACGTATTGCGCGGTAAGCTTCACCTAAAATTTTGTGTTTGTTTTATCAGTTCATTAAGTAAAAAATAAAAAAATACCAATTTGAATACGCGGACGAAGTCGTGGGCAACAGCTAGTAATAGCATGTCTTGCATGACACATAGTAGGTATTTGAGAATTAGTAATAGATTATTTTACAAATAAATCAACTGTAGGTGTTGCGTAACCCAATATAACTGTTGCCTAATTGTACAAGATATAATTATTATTGCAATGATACGATAACTATGTTGCGTCAATGTCTATTGTGTACAATATTGTGATTGAACTAACAATATTTTACTGGTGGTAGGCTTCGGCCGTGGTTAGTCACCACCCACTGAACAAAGCCATGTCGCCAAGCGGCCTAGCCGTGTTCCGGCATGATGTTCGGTGTTGCCATTCATGGATGGCGGGTCAGATCAGTTGCGCTGCATGTGCCTAGTGAATGTAGCGTCTCGATCTACTGCCGCCTTCCTACCTAGGCAAGTATACTCCATCGTAGATCTCATCATCACTTACCATCAGGTGAGATTGAGATCAAATACTTGCCTATAATGTAATAAAAACAAAATAAAAAAAATAACTTATATTCGACCTGTTACCCACTGGATAGATATCTTGGCTTTTTATTATAACGATGTTTGTTACGAATTACGCACAACTTCTATACGCAAACGTGTTTTTAAACGATTATAATAATAAAACAATCCACTCTGACGTACTTAAAATATAAAATAATATTATTGATTTAAAAAAAGACGAGGCGTGCCGGAAATCGTATGTTAGACCGCGGCGCCGAATTAATTATGTGACTCGAATTCGCCAGAACGAATAAATTCTATTTTATATCCAGTCGCGTATACCATCGGTCGTGTTGGAGCCTCGTTTACCGGACAATTTTATGGCGATTCGAATATATTATTGCGTTTTAGATGTAAGCCACGTTGAACTAAAGCAATCAACGCATCGCATGAAACAGAGAATCCTATTCATGTTGTCTGTGTTTTCCTGAAACGAGAACATTTTCGTGGATATTACAGAACGGGTAATAGAAGAAACTTGTATTTTGTAAAAACCTCTATATAAATAAATAAATATCTCCCGACGAACACACACACTTAGTATTATGGGTACCCTACAATGGTCTGGAGGCGAACCCAGTATATATTACTTATATATGTAGATATTAAACGTCCATGACTTGGGTACAAATATTTGTGCTCATCACACAAGGTTTTTTCCTACCAGGATTCGATCCCGGGTCCCTCGGCACGGAAAGCAGGGTCACTACAAACTGCGCTTATCAGGCCGTCTATACATATGCTTAAGTATATGAAACATGCAAAGACGCAATTACAGTGCGACGAGCGACGACAGGTCGTTTTATATCTTTATAATTAAAAGTAATAATGTTTAGTCTACTCGCACACCTCCTAACCTCTGCTCATAATATGCGACTTCAGTAATTGCACGTGACAAAAATATCCAAGAAAATGTGTCACCAGTATTTTTTAACCAGAACGCTAAGAATTTATAATGTCTGAAGCAGGAATCATATACATGCCAATAAGCAATGACGCTACAGTACTGTTTAGTATCGCGCGTCTCTCTCACCCACATAATGGGATCATGGTGGAATTACAGTACAAGACTCCAATGACTAATATATTACTACTATATAACACATACTTCTAAATAACACCCAGAGTTGCTTTATGATTCTCTTATCTTTCTTTTGCAAAATGAAAGTTTTATATGTGTTCTATAAAAGCAGCAGTATATTCATTTTTGTTTCTCCGTCATAGGGTTATTGCTCTTAAACATAAAGATTTAAAAACGTAAACTAGGATACAATCCGTGAACCCAAGTTTATTGACCTAAAGGGCGGGTCAAACAGTCGATGGAGTTCACCCCATGGCAGACTGTGTTTAGAAACAAAACGTGAAATCCATTATATGGGTTCGAAGGATCTCATGATAATGTATGAGACCGAATGAAATTCAAAATTTATGAAAATTTAATAGATCGTATACCTCTGGAGTGCAAGGAGAATGTCATTAATAATTCTTTATACACCACAGAAGGTGCCAGAAAGCACATCATACGGCGATACAAATTATGCACAAGGCTAAATTAAATAGCTCTTCGCATTAAAATCCATTGTATTATGCACTTGACGACACAAAACTGAACAAATAGTTAAATATATTCGGCACTTTTAATTGTACAGCTTTTCAAGTAAGTCACAAAATATAATATTATAAAATGCCGAAACTCACTTGACGACAAAGTTAAAATTTGCAGATAAGGCAAAAGTATTAAAATCAAAATAACAGAGTAGGTCAATGCCAAGCGGACTATCGATTTGGGATACGTATCGTAAATGCTGAATTCACTTGTACTACTTATTTGCCCCTGATAGCAGTCATTTATTATGATGCCTATCCGTGAAGGTCCCCTACACACATAATATCGAAATCGTCAACTAATCAAGCCAGGGAACACAAACTATGAATACTTGGAGAACCTCGGCAATTCTAGTGGCCGCATCAAAATCATGAATTGCGAATTAATAACATTCACGCAACCGTCTGTCAGCATAGGTGATAGGAGCGACCACTGAACAAACCTAATATCCATGAAGGAAAATGATTTCAATTTGGGTCAAGGCTCACTGAAGTGAGATAAAATGTACGTAGAAAATATATACCTCTTACAGTCGAATACTTAAACGTACTTTTATACGTAACCGAAACGAAACAACCAATAATAAAATACAACCGAATTGAGAACCTCCTCCTTTTTTTTGAAGTCGGTTAAAAAGACATTTAAATACTGAATTAAAAAAAAACTTAACATTTAAGAGTCAAATATTTTATCAGTAGATGGAGTCATTGAAATTAACCCAATGTACAAAGTAGTTAAGACAAGCTGCTAATCCCAAATACAACGTAGCTATCATTTATTCTGTGGTAGACAAAATTAATAACACCTATACAAGTATATTGCAAATTGTTGCGAGTATTGCATCAGATATTGCGTAACCAGACGCGACGGCAGGTCACAACAATAATTCGATATCGTCCAATTCAACATTTAATATAACAAACATTTAATTGTATATCAGGTAATAGAGTTATTGAACTTTATTTAGAACATTATCAAAACATAACACGCAGTAAAAGGTACATGATGCATCGAGTCGAAACACCAACAAAGAACCGTTTGTTGTTGAAAATCTCGACGTTGGCATGTCACAGAAACTGTTTGAATTTTAAATTAAGGGAATAGGTTAGTGGCCTAGTTTCAAAGGCCATAGTTATACTTGGTCACGAAGGTACAGTAAACAGCACTAACTGCTTAGTTAGGTAATAAATAAATCCAAGCTAACAAGTCGACGCGTAACTTCAAACGATTAGAAATAAATTTAGCATGTGAACATGTGTGTGTGTGTGTGTAATATTTTTTCAACGTGTAGTCTATTGTTATGTTAAGCCTATTCTCAAACCATACAATTTACTGCGGCTTTATGCATTCGCCATAACAGAAAGCAACCGCAGAGATTTTGGTGTTGTTATTATTTCACATCTCCCTTACCAGCTCCGCCCACGTTATGACGTCACTGTCTAACATTATCTATATTTACAGTTTATGTAAAGAGAAATACCAATGTAAGTTAATAATAAGATTCCCTAATTAAATCTGGATCTAGATATCAAGGATTCTTTGAAATCGGTGAAATGCCTTGCATCATTTTAATCAACATAAACAATTTATGTCAAGTGTAAAGATTTTCCCATTTACTGGATATTTTTTTATAATAAGTACCCTTGAACCACCTTCTGCTAATTACAGTCAGTAACCGCTATTTGCAGTATTTACAGCATTACCAATATTGATAAACGTCAGACCTGCCTGAGTTATAACATTGTCTCTATGTTTAGATTTCTCATATTACTGTTCAAATATTGAACTACCATTAAGCTGGCGCTTCATCATTTGTTATCCTAGCTTCGTTTCAAGAGATTAAGTGATTAAAATTAATGGGCTGGCGCCCATATGACCTTGACCTTGAATGAAAACTCAAATGGGCTTGATAATAAATATCAAGAAATAACCAAAATATCGCCACAGTACTCTAAAAGACACTAAATTACAGGTTAAAAGCCACGACATAAATATACTTAATACTTTGTAAGAACGACAATAGAAAGGCGTTTAGCGCAGCCTAGTCATGTCGCGCAGACGGAATAAAATAACTAGACATATATAGCGACCTCACTAAATGCGCATGAACAAATATTTTCCGAGACGCACGCACATACCTGTAAATATTTTTAAAAACGCACGAAAACAAACAGTTTTTTTAGGTGTGTTGTGACAAAAACCTGTGTACGTACCTACTTAATTCATTAGCATAACAATAGATTACGTAGTAGACCTTTGTGCCCTCAGCGTTATGCAAAAGTCAACAAATAAAAAATATTCACTTGTAAGCTCAAACAATATACAGTATGACGTAATTATTTTCATTGCTAAGCACAGTTACCAATGGAAATCTGCTTTCAAATCTATTGGAGAACATTTATTGCACAAGGCTTACATGTAAATGTTTTTAAACACTTTCTAATAACGATAAGAACATATTTACTTTTAAAATCGGTAAATTTTACAAGGTAACCTAACTAAATCATGTCACCTGTTGTTTGCATAGACGACTAGGTTTGATTGATACGGTGCATGATTAATACCACCGTGTTTACACATGCTTCAAGTTTATAAGATCGTAACTAGAAAATTTATTTTCAAAGTAGGCAACATAATAGATGCACTAGCAGTAGGGCGCGCGGGTCGAATGAGTTCAGGGCCCGAGAGGAGCTGCCATCCGCTGAAGGTGAAAGGAGGGCAGTGCACCGTTCAGTACGTGGTACACATCCAACAAGACTGGTCGCCCTTACATATCCGATGATAGATAAGGCCTTGTTTTACTTTTGCGGAGTAGATCACGAGGAACTATTACAGCAAGAGTTAAGATATAGAAAGAAAACAACCATTTAAACTTCTCCACTGAGAATATTGGGGATATCCTAGTGTCTGTGATGGTGCTACCACTATTAGGGTTTATAGATTAAAGTATATACTGTAGTTGCTACTGTCAGCAGCCGGTCCTGGTGCAGAATCGGTAACGCGCCTCATCATCCCATAAGTTATTTGGACGGGTTCATACATAAATAGACTTAATCGAAGAGTCGAATCGTTACTCAATATGATTACGATATCATTTTGACCGACGATATATAATTATTATTTTATCATAAATATGTGACGATGGACGGATATTGCTTCATAATAACTGAGTTACTAGCATTTAATTATAGTATGTAAATTATTTGATACTCCCTTGTTGTTAGCGACTTAATATTGTGTAGTATCTAAAGCTTACACAAATCGTAAAATCTTCAACAGCCAGGATTTCTTTTCATATGACTCTTTGAACTAAGTGGTAAGAATCTATTATTAGGAGTTTCCGAAGAAAAATGACAGCACGTCATTGCTTAAGCTCTATAATTCTTCAAGGAAGCGAAATAACGTTTGCCAAAATATTTTTTGCACCCATTATTACTAGTTCTCCGAGTGTCACATTAATTTTAGCGATGGAGGTCATGTCTACGGTTCCTGCGTTATAAAGAATATGTGGCGGATTTTTCTACTGCCGGCACCCTGGATTAATATTAAACGCGCGCGCGACTCATTTACGCCAATCCGCAAGAAAATGGTGACAGACATTTTATGAGAGAATTTTTTTTACAAAAGTATGTCACAATCTCATTCACATGTCGATCTACCCAGTTTATTCGCGCCAGCGTGGCGGTGCCAGCACATGGCCTGACTCACTTTGTTCTTGAAACGAGACCTGGCCCAATACGATAGTTAAAAACATTGCCCTCTTTCTAGAGCATTCAGGTGAAAATATTGAAAAATCTCAAGTCTCAATCAATAACTGATCAAGATTAAAAACAGACAGTCAACAATAAATAAGCTTATCTAGGTCAATTACAAACAATTGTTGTAACAACATTAGTGACAATGCAATTATTAGCACGAAACGTACGACTGGTATGGCTTCTTGATCATTAAAGCCTTAGGTAAGCAAAATTAATCGCGTTAAAGCCTCAACTGCCATACAACTATTTGCTACTCTGTACTTCAGTCGCGTATCAATATAATGTAGCTAACTAATGGTGTTCTACTCATTATCTGACGTCTCTAGCAGTCGACACTGAAATGAGACTCCATCAAGACGACATTCATTTTTTAGCAGAATGGCCAACTGTCGCAGTCGTAATGGATCCTCAATAATGTGACGCTGGAATGGCATTGTTTGTCATTTTATTTAAATTTTCAGAATCGTGCGCCAGTAATGTCTTCGGTAGGTATTATGACTTGATGTAAACCTATTTAAGTGTTTTCTTTCCTTATACAGCGTAACTAACCTTTTCATTTCATGCTCTTGTTTAAAAATAGCAATGACAGCAGCACTTATCTTTCTTCAAGAGCTACCTACATTGATATCTACAACGTACATCGGAGATGTAAAACCGTCGATGCTATGGTACTATGTTTATCTGATTACGTACAAGTCCTATGTAAAACAACCTACATACTGGGCTATGTAATCGCTTACAATTACTTGGTCGAAATCAAATCAATAATGTCTTGGAAATTGCCTACAACAAAACTCATTTTGTGGAATAAGTTTTTTTATAGTTTGCTTATCAAATAGGAAAAGCTACTTAACGAAACATTTACGATTTACGGTGAACGCGCATACTGAAATCACATCAAATTCAAAAGTCCTCGCGAATTTTCATAAAATCAGTTCGCAATCCATAAAGTACTGGCGCGGTTAATAGCTGAATATTCTGCAACGCTATAAGTTTAACATTATCGATTGCAATGAAAGTGTAATCACAACCACATACCGCATGAGATTTTTTTTTATTTTCTTTTTTTACCCAGTACGATAGTCAACGTCCAAGAGTTGTGCGTTTTGTTTGGAAGCGTTTCATTGGTCCAGTGCGAACAGCGCTGCATCGTCGGCCGGATCGACAACCGGCCGTGACCGCGTTGCGTTGCCAGCACCAGCCTGCCCTCCACAAGCCGCTAAACTAAAGCTTGCGTAATAATAAATATGTACTATATTACGATGCACATACGCACTTTATTTACTATGCGCTTTAGCTATGGCCTGACACTGAGTCGGCTTTATTTTTAACTTCAATACATTTATAATAACATGTTGTTGGAAGCGACTTGTTGACTTTCATATCGAGGTTGGTATCATTCTATCGCTAATAGCGATGTATGAGCGGGTTGAATGATAAGTACTCCTTATATCTTGCTCCACAGATCGCTCTAAAGTTTCAAAAAGAGATTATAGGTACCCGGAATAATATGTTCCATTAAACAGAACTGGGGCCCAATTTTTCAAATTTAAATAAAGTGACATGAGGTTCCATTACGACTGTGATAGATTGGCTATTCTGCTGAAACTTTGATGTCGTCTTGATGGAGTCTCATTTCAGTGTCAATGGATGTGTGTCGACTGCTAGGCACGTCAGATAACGAGTAGAATACCATTAGCTACATTATATTGATAGACGACTGAAGTGTAGAATACGAAATAGTTATATTGCAGTTGAATGGCTGGTCAGTGGAAAGCCGCTGGTCTTAAAAAACTAGTCCACTCCCAAATATCCAAAGTCATTCAATCGACACGCTATCGACACTCCACTGAAACATTTGTAAATTAGCAGAATTGAGCACGTATGTAACTTTCAGGTGTCTACTGATTATTAATCTCGCTTCAAACCTGTTGATTTATTAATGTATTTATGAAGGTAATAGAATACAAAATAGCGAAGCTTAAATATTTAGCCCATACAACTGGTTCCATAAATGGAAATAGCAATGCAAACTTACATAATGATCACCCACCCATATTTGCTTAAGCAAAGCTGTCAAACAACAGAGCAATGGAATCCGGCTTTATATTCCATCGACACCTACAATCATTACTGGGCATATTATGTATGGTTTACCTAGTTTCCGATTAAACAATTAAAACGGACTTATTGTACGTCTTAAAATAAAGGTCATAGAGTTTAAATTCACACAAGTATGCAGTGTTAGTTATGATGTGCCTCACGTTACGGACGCCTCCAGTCTCATTAAAACTTATTGTTGAAAGGTCGAAATCTACCTTTCAGTAATGCGATAAGTTAAACTTTTGGAACGTTATCGTATATTATCATGTGTAAATTAATTGCGCAACATAACAATATAAGGCTTAAAAAATATCTTGTCCGTGTTAAGAGAAATTCTATTAAATGTTTTTTCAAGTCAAGAGCGGTAGAATTGTCGACCGTGTGCTGTGGTTTACACATCCATTTAGATTCAGTAGTTTTTTTTTATATGATAATTTAAAAAAATATTAGAACAGTTTCAAACACGTGTCACGTTGATAGGCGAAACATTATTGATATTTTTATTATATTTTGTTTAAGATTAGTTAATTAGTTATTATTATCCTAAATGAATAAAAAAACAGCAACAAAGATCCGACTATATATTAGATTATTTCGCCATAGTAATTAATTTGCTTATCAATATCTATATTTATTGTTTGAGTATTTTTCCAACACTTAGAAGGATATATAAAGGATAATAATCAATCTGATTGATTACTTTTATATTAATTAATGATAAACATCGACAAATGGAGTTTCTTTTATCAATAACCATAATAATATGACGACGAACACACCAACTGTACGGTTCCAAACTAAGCGGCCCATGTGTTATGGGTACTGTACTATCATTTAAATATAGTGGAAAGCATCAAGTGAGACAAGCGATGAGCCTAAAGATAAAAGAAAAATAAATTGCTATACCTAACTCTATATTTTTTTAATGATGTTAATATAGTACAGAACCCTAAGGTAGTCTTTTGCAGTCTTTAGGTGGTCTTAACACAGCAACACCACAACAGATTTTAGGCTACACAAGAAAAAATATACAGATTTGTGGCAAATGGTAATTATTTAATTAAATGTTGTATTTATCATAGAAATTACACCGAAACGATTATCCGGGATCATTTTAATGATGAGACTGTACATACAAACATAGATTGGCGAGCATAAATAAGCTCAAAAAAATACTTTATTACAAAGATCTATTGGTAAGTAAAAAACATCACGATGAAAGAAAACAAGATCTCAAAAAAAAGTTAAAATCTTACGATTTGCCTCTTTCCTCCGACTGCAAGGTTTAAGACAGCGGCGGCAATGACCTGATGAATATAAAAGCACCCCAAGCCAGATAAACACCTAATCAGAATACAGCAAGAGAGGCATTAATATTTACTGATCCAAAACAAAACTGAGAAATCATGTTTAGTTATGTGGGGGCCCATCATCCACTAAAAGGTAAAGATATGCAACGAAATCTAAATGTCATCTGTACGCAATACCCACCAATGATGACCGACTCCGATAACTTGAATGATGACGATCCGCAACCGCCATTTTACAACTACACAATAACAAACCTATAAGTCGCAGAGTTATTGCTATGCTAAGCTCTAAGACCATATAGTGCATTTGTTACGGAATACATCTTGGCTTACAGGGGTAGATAACAAAAGTGGGAGAGCATGGTACCTAGTTTCCCATACAGCACAGTTAAAAATATCCCTGTTGGACGGCAATAAGTAGTTTAAACAAGTTTAGTTTGTGTTTCACGAGAACTATGCGCCGTTGTACCTTAAGATACCAATAATTGACGATAAACAAACATCCCGTATTAAATAGCAACACTGTTCGGCAATGTGAACAATGTGCGTCCATTTCATCTTTGTCATCGAATATACTCCTCAGACTCGCACGACCAACATTAAAAAAGAGGGAAAGGAAAATTAGATTAGCATCGCCGATTTAAGAAATGCCCTTGGTTTCGACCGTTCGCGTTAGTTCAAGTCCCTAACTAAAATATTCTATTCGTTTCAAGCTTCAATCGTTGATGCGCTTATATTTATGATGAACCTTCGCGTTCTAAACTTCTTTGAGCAGTTTAAACATTCGTAATTACCTTTTTGTTTTTTTTAACGGTTGCCTTATAGTATAGCACCCATGCCGTTACGTTTCGGTCACGTGCAGCCAGTTATCAGCCTGATAGTACCTACGTAAATGTAACCTATAAAGATATGTCATATTATCAATATTTATACTTTATGACAATAATAACGATATCACTATCTCACTTATGTACACATGTCTGGATGAAAAATGTAAGTAAAATACAATAATATAAAGAAAGTTTAGGTATAAATGAACCTAAATAATAATTAATTATTTAGCGCTTAGTGCTGGCTACAGCCCGTCCCTCTTCTATGAGATGAGAATTGGGACCATAGTCTACCACACATTGTGAGGAAAACTGTATGTCTGAGAGAATCTTAGACATAAATTTTTCCTCACAATGTTTTCCTTACCGCTTAGCAAGTCAAACCCAGAAATCCCAGAGCTGTGAGCCGTGGTTTGAAACTGCGACTTTTGTGTCCCAGGGCAAGCGCTCTACCAACGAATACATTTTTGGAGGGTTTTTTCAGATTCTCAAATCTCCGAAAACAATGCCCAATACCACATTTTAACGACGTCATTCCTAAAACTAACCAATTCCAGATCCTTAGCAGGTTTAAAAATTCGGGACTCGAAAACAGACCGTTTTCGTTCAGTTCGTGTAGTGTACTTTGCCTAGCCTATCATACTGAAAAATCAATTCAACTCCATCGACGTCAATGCCAATCTGTACGAACGGTAGCCCGCATGGCCATAGTCTGACGCGATTTACCCTGTTACTGGGACATCTATTGACGTCATAATCTACATAGTTTATAAAGAAACACGTGGACTACATCAGCATAAAATATAGCTGAAACTTGAAAATATAGTTTCAACGACACTTGAGCCGCTCTTAATAACTCGATCTCAACTCTGAAAGTAAACTTGAAGTCCAATTAGAAAAGACAAACTAAACCTCTGGATCGAGTTGAGATCGATATATTAATACCATCCGCACTTTATTAATTTAGTAGAAAACGGTATCTCTAATGCTCACTCACACAGAAATATTTTTTCAAAAATCTTATGATGCAGTTTAAAGTTTTAATCAAAATCGGTCCGGAGACTCCTTTAGGCATATATTTTATATTCTATAGTTTCGTATTTGGCCATCCACGCACACCAGAAAAAATCATTCTATATGTATACCTATAGTACAGTTAGTAGGTACCTACAGCTCATCGTCATGAAGAAGGCAAGACAGTGCAGTGAAATATGATCAGTATTATGAGATCCCCTGACTATACAATGCGAAAACAAAGTATGTGTATACCTGCGTCACATATCATTACGAAAATATTGTTTGCGAATGTTTAACATACTAAGCATGTAGCATGTATGTGCTAAGCAATAGCAATGTCAGTAAAGAAAATTTATCAGCAGTGACATCTACAATTTTACAGCCAAATACCGCTGAACAGAGTAGGAAGTCTATAACATATACAAATAGTTACTAATACTATTTCTATATTAACTAACAATGCTCTACATAGAGACATATTTTTTTTATGTGTAATAGAGGTGACATTATGTTAATTACAGCTGTATAATGATTACGGCAATAACAAATGTCCTAGTGGAAACAGCTTGGTAATTATAGAGTTACAAGTGTCTGGAATGGACTTCCATATTTTTCCAAAAAGTTTAAATTGAGCATTAAAGCAAAATATATGCAGACATTTCTGTTGGCGATTGAATGTTTAACCCTACATTACACCATACTCCGCGTTATTTTATCGGCATTATTTCACTAGGTACGATAAAATTACCTTTATGGAGTTTGCTAGCGAACTCTAGTAAGAATAAAGGTTACCTAAGTAAAGTTAAGTTAAGTAGATATTCAAGATTTAGATTATTCGGTGGCCGGCTGCAGGGTGCGGTATGCGATGTGCAAAACTAAAATGTAATTTATACTACATAATAGACGATATTTCTAAGCATTTACAATTATTGAAGTAGGTACTTACAAATCTGGCAACTAATAATTCACATTCACCCATCATCGCTCATATTCTCGAAATTTTTATTATTTTCAGTGAACACTGGAATAAACAGCTGTTTTTGATTTTTGTTTTGTATTCACTTGACATTTGTGTTTCTCTTATTTTAACAAAGTTTGGCGTAACCATCGCAGGTATTTTGCCAGTAATAAGTAAACCGTAAAGCTTCTTCTTTTTTATGTTGGCAATCGGCTACAAAATTTCCATTTTTGCCAATGTAGTGTCAAGTAAAATTCATCATTATTTTAAATAATATAAGTACCCTTGATGATAATAATGATGTTGATGACGATGATGAAAGGAATCCCATACTCCTATCAGTAAAGCTGTGGATACTTACTGAAAATATAACGGACAACTTGGGAGAACTCGAAAAGACAAGCTATAATGTTTTATTCAAATTTCCTTCACTCGTGCACGTTTATAAACACACAATAGTTAATATCCTACTAATATTGCACATTATATACCAAAGAAACTTATATGATTTACTACGTAAAGTGGAACGTAATACTCTATCTTCTCTTATACTAAATATTAATGCAAAATAGTCGATTTTATAGAAGAAATAACAACAAAAGACTGACGGTGTTCTGTACACAAGAAACATACTTCATTATGTATTCTCTTATTGGTTGCGTTATAATTCGTGCCATGCGGTCAATTCAATTGTCTGATATGCCATTGATATTATGAGAGCGTTTTTGCGCAGATGCAGAAGCGTTTAAAATATTTTTAGTTGATTTTAAGTTTATGAGTTTGCCATCTGCAAAGAAAGTCTAATCTCCTCGATATTATTGAATCGATTGGAATCGATAATCGATATACGCGGCTATCGTATTCGTGATGATTCTTGTTTATTTTCTCTAAAATAACAATAATTGAAATTGAGATTCTTAAAAAAATAATACAGAATTAAAATCTGAAGTGTTTTATTGCAAAATACGTTTTGCTATTTTGTTTCTTATACAATTGTAATTCTTGACATTGTTTTATTTATTGAGGTTATGTGTGAGGTGTACAGCGGCTAAGAGAGTTGTGAGAAAATATAGTTAAGTAAAATGAATAGTGAAAAGAGGAATTCTAGAGGTAGAGGTCGCGGCCGCGGCCGTGGCCGAGGCCGTGGACGCGGCAGAGGCAGAGGTAAGAAAGTACTAAAAGTGATGTCAAGTGATGAAGAAGAGTGCTCTGTGGAAGAAACTTCGCAAGATCAAGAAGGAAGCGTCGAGGACACAAAAGAAGAGCCTGAACCGACTGAACCGCCAAAATGTAATATGTTATTTGTATAATTATTATCAGAGTTGTCTTTAATGTTTGTTTGCTAATAATTATCATAATGTATCAGTATCAGCACTGACAAGATGACATTATCATTTTTTATCACATAGATATACCCACATAGCACAAATTAGATCCTTACTCAAAGAATTGAGTTTATGTGTTCCTGTATTAAAATCATATCAAATCAGTTGGTTTTAGAGCTAAATTTTTTTGGATGTTCTAAAAAGTAACTTTTGAGTTTTTGAATTATCTTTATAAAATTGCTTGGAATCCAACGGCAAAATTCATGAATATTGCTTTCATAATCATATCTCAAATTATTTCAAATCATTGTTTTCATTCATATATATTTTATTTTATTGAGTACACTTTAATACAATAGCTACCTATTGAATTTTTTTTTTTATTTTTACATTGAATATTAGATTACTGGCAGCTTCATGAACTGTTTCAACATTACTTTTTTACATTATCAGAGCGAGAGGTTTAAAGACTATCTAGTCTTTAAACTATTTTAACTCTATCTCTTTACCTATTTTATATTACAGTGGAAGTCCCATCAGATATATCGCAACTTGAAGCACCAGTGTTCACAACCTTGCAGCGGGGCCCTCCAGAGCCTATGCTACGGTTGGATTGGAGTCACAGAGCAACCCTCATTGGGGAGAAAGTGCTCAACCCTATGATCTATTGCTGTGATATATGCTCAAAGCCTATTCTGATTTATGGACGCATGGTGAGTACTCTATAGACTTTTACACATTGCATCTAAATATTTTGGTATCTTATGATTATCACATTCTTCCTCTTTTTCTTTCTTTATGTGATGAAATGCGATGAAATAAAATTGATATGAATATGGCCTCACCCACAACTTAGCGGGTATTTTGCCAATGTCAAGTAATTAATGGTAATAACATATTCAATAAATACACATAAATAAAATAATGGTTATGACATGATGATATGAAAATGGTGTGTTTTTAAGTTATTTATTCCATACAAATATTGTTTAAATAATGGTGTAATTTAGGATTTCATTTTGACATTCCTAAATTACATTAATTAGGACTCTATTAATAAGCTAACACCAACACAATAGTGTTGTGACAAACTTATATTTATATGAATACTACACATTGAAATAAAACTAATTTTACAGATTATAAGCAAGTTATATTTAATTTGCCATCATTATAATATTAAAGTGTAATAAACTAATTCGTAATATGTTTTCAGATACCATGCAAACATGTGTTTTGTCTTTCTTGCGCAAGAGCAGATCATACACATTGCCCAAGGTGTAGAGAAAAGGTAAAAACTCTTTCTTGTTTTACTTTTTATTATTATATTGTCCTTGCAATAAAATTAAATGAAAAAAAAATTGATTGTACTGATATTTCATTACATTTTCCAATACTAGAGCTCCTATCTCTATAAGGATGCTGAACCTTCAAGGGTTAGGGTTAGGTAAATCATTGCTTTCGCTAAAATATCAAGAATACTTAAACGTTGTTGTTTAAGTATTCTTGAGCATAAGATGAACGATTAGAAGACTTGTGTAAGCTTCCAATAGGAATGTTTTTGTGACGGAATATGGTAGTTTTACCCAATACTCCTAAAACTAAAGTCCATGTGTACAAAGTCGCCGGCACTGCATATAATAATATTGCAAGTATAAATTATTTTCAGGTATTGCGTGTCGAACAGACTGGATTAGGAACAGTATATATGTGCACTCATTCCGGTACGCGGTACGGCAACACTGGATGCAGGAGAACATATCTTTCACAGGTTAAAATTCATTTATTAATTCATATAATTTCAGCCTTAATTATATGAACGATAAGGATATAAGAATGGACTTCAGGGACTATGAGAATAATCACTGTGTAAATGGCTGTGAGTGCTGTGATCCAGACATAGCTATTACCCTAATTATTTATTTATTTATTTAGTTTTGCCAACAGATTTTACAATGTACATGTGATATAGTAAAAACAAAAATATGAGTGATATTAGGTAATTGTAACTCAAATAACAGGCAACCACATCATGTGCCACAGATACAGTGTAAGTAATAATAATAATAAAAAAATGAGATTAAGTGTAGAGTATACTAAAGGTAGAGGCACTTAAACAGAGGTTCAACATCAATAGACGTAAGTTTTTTATTACAAGTTTTCGCTCATTCAGAATGGTATCTGAAATGAGAGCAACCATTGTGTTTCTAGCGCGTTCTTCTCCATAGGAATGACACTCTGCACGGGCGATACAGTCTTACAAGCTTACATGAATAACAAATATTCTGATTCATTTTTCCCGTAAAAGATGCCATAAAAACATCTATAAATTCAGTGTTATATTACAGAGGGATTTGCAAGCGCACATCAACCACCGTCACGTGTCTTCGGGCGCCGCTGAGAACAAACCGGAGCCCGAAACGACGGCGAACACCGTCGCTATTGTCAAACCATTATCTGTGAGTAACACTTCACTAACTACATACCCGTTATTAAATCTTCTCATTCTTATCTCACAACTAGCTGTTACCCGCGACTTCGTCCGCGTGGTATTTAACAAAAAAGTTTTTCTAAAATAAAAGTAGCCTAAGTTACTCCTTGTTACTTCAGCTATCTGCCAGTGAAAGTCCCGTCAAAATCAAACAAACAGACAGACAGACAAAAATTGAAAATAATATGTTTTCGTATATATACCGTATATACATCCAAGTGCACTAAGTAAAAAGCGGTTATTTTAATATTACAATCAGACACTCCAATTTTATTTATTTGTATAGAAAAGGCATAAGAAAACTAGGTATATATCTAGAAAGAGGTTATATTTTTATACAAACGATTAAAATGTAGGATTGCAATATAATTAACATTACTAGTTTAGCGGAAAAGGGATAATCCTCCAGCCAGGCGGGTGGTATGCCTGGCGGGGCGGGTGGTATGCCTGGCGGGACGGCCGCTATGCGCCGACGGTTATTGTCGAGATCTTGTAAATATTTTACGTGGTCCGAAAACTTTCATAGCGCGTTTCAGGAATGTGTGGAACCTCGTCATTTAGTCTGAACGTCGTCTGTAGCGCCATCTGTGTAGCGAGGTTGAAGAGGTCGCTACACTAGTATAGCAGTTCCGTTCACACCTTCAACTAAGCTAACGTTTGTTGCTAAGCTATAAAATTGAACGGCTAGGTCAGAGTCTAACCTATTGAGGCGTGCATATAAGAATAGTGTTGTCACGGCAGCAGATGAGCGTGGGCGCGAACGACCCGCGCGCGCACGCGCACGGGGCGGCGCACGCGGCGGCGCACGCGCACGCGGCGGCCGAGCGCCGGCCCGCGCGCACCAACCTCATCACCGTGCCCATACAGGACCAGCCCGACAACCACGCCTACTACAACTATTATCCCGTGAGTACTAGCTCTCGCCAACGGCGCCGTTACTTCTTTATATGTTGCTATTACTCTCTCTCTTTCATTCGTAGTTTATATACAATAAAAATGTCATATGCTGTATAAGCGTTACTTCTGAGTCTCAGATTCTAAAGCAGCAGTTCCCAAACTTATTTTGTCTACTTTGAGATTGAATTATTTTTAGCGCCCCCCATTTTTTCACCTGCTTAAAAACAATTGCAAATTAAATTAATTATTGTAAGCCTCTACACAACCCCCCATTTTTATGTGGGTGTCTTACCGCCCCCTTTAGGCCTGCAGCGCCCACAAGGGGGCATTATCGCCCACTTTGGGAAAGGCTGTTCTAAAAGGATGCAGAAATTAGTTAGGTCATTTTCATCAGAGCTGTGTTCCGCTTGGGTCACCCCATACACGCCGGTAGAGGTGATAACAGCAAGTCTCGTGACATTGATGACTATGAATGAAAAATCAATGTGATTGTAGACTCGAATGTCAATACACAGTGATCGATACATTAGGGTATAGTCATTATTAAGTATAAATTTAATTAAACAAAACAGGTCGCACTAATTATAAAACGTGACGTCACCTCCACGCTAATTTTACGATAACCTTCAATAAGTCTATACTATGTTTATCTATTTCATGACAGTTTAATATGTTCAAGAATATAATTAAGAGATTAGAGAAATATAATTTTTGGACTCAATGTTCTTATATTGAGTCAAGAAATCATATTTCTTTCTCATATTCCAGCAGAATTTTGGTCTTTGTTGTCAACATAAACCAAAATTCTGCTGGAATATGAGAAAGAAATATAATTCCTTGACTCAAAATAAGAATATTGAGTATAGAAATTGTATTTCCCTAATCTCTTAATTATATTCTCGAACATATTAAACCGTCATGAAGTAGAGTCCAAAAATTATATTTCATCACTTGTATTTGACGTACCTCTGTATTTTCACTCCAAATGACTTACGATGCTACTGTAAATAAATAAAAAGTTCGCATAAATTGAGGGTGGTTATGGTATTTTAAAAAAAGTGTGTACACGAGCGTATTGTGTTGTGGCGGCAGCCGGCGGGCGGCGGCGCGGCCGCGCTGCACGCGCACGCCATGAGCGTGCCGCCGCCGCCCTACTACTCCGCGCCGCCCTACGCCGCGCCGCCCGCCTACGTCACGCAGACAGGTATAGCACCCGGCCGTAAATATTGCACGTCGACCTTTAGAAAGGGACTAGCGGCTAGAGGCAAGAGTGAAAGAGATGACGCTCTACAAAGCCGATGTTTTTTCTATTGCCGATGTGCAATATTTATGGCCGGATATTGTACGTACCACCGCACCCCCATTCACACAGGTGGACAATAATCTATGAAACATGTTCTATGTAATGTTCTCTATGGGTTTCTCTCTCTTCTCTATGGCGCCTCTTTGGCATCGTGCGGGATGTAAATAGTGTTCTGCGTATTTTAAAATAAAATTATGTTTATTTAACTAACAAGAAGTCTATATTTATTTCTTTTTTTTGTAGTTAAATAATCATATTTTATTTTAAAATATACAGTACACTTTTTAGAACCCACACGATGCCGATGCCAAGGAGGTGCCATAGAGGCGAGAGAGAAAACCATAGAGAACATTACATAGAGCATGTCTCATAGATTATTGTCCATAGGGTATACTAAGCCTTGAACCCATGCCCGTAGCCGGGGTTTGCTTCACGGTAGGGCAATCGCAGGATACTCGAATTGAACAATTATATTATCTTCATCGAAAAATCTTACTTCAGTAGAGTCACTCTTTCCCTGAAGTCACTGCTCTCAATTTCCAAGATACTATAGAGGTACATAACTTCGGTCTTATATTTTTCGTTTGACTCCATAAGGCAGCTGCCCTACTCTGCCCCATTGTGGCTTAGCTATTGCTTGAACCTTTGCTTCTTTGACGCATTTGTCATGTCAATTATTATTTGACGTCACAATTTGGATATTTCTTTTTTTTTTTTTTTTTAAATCAACCTCATGCGACATTCTGACTTGTGTGTAGAAAAAAGCTCAGGCTACAGGCTTAGTATACCCTGTCTGAATCAGCCTGTATGTCTACATAACAGAACATAGCATTTTGGGGTCGAGTCACCTTCGTCCGTAGGAGAATTAAGTACCCTCGAGATACCCTACACGTGACCCTGGGTGGTGCCAACCAGGTGATAACTCTACTGGTGGTAGGCTTCGGCCATGGCTAGTCACCACCCACTGAACAAAGCCATGTCGCCAAGCGGCCTAGCCGTGTTCCGGCATGATGTTCGGTGTTGCCATTCATGGATGGCGGGTCAGATCAGCTGCGCTGCATGTGCCTAGTGAATGTAGCGTCTCGATCTACTGCCGCCTTCCTGCCTAGGCAAGTATGCTCCATCGTAGATCTCGTCGTCACTTACCATCAGGAGAGATCGATATCAAATACTTGCCTATAATGTAATTAAAAAAAAAAAAAAAAATAGCATAGTCGATAGTATTGTCATTGCTTTCTCTATTGTCGATGCGAGTTGAAGAGGACCGTGATCTGTGGAAGTCTTTGGAGAAGGCCTATGTCCAGCAGTGGACGTCTATCGACTGGTGAATGAAGTAGGAGCTGATCGAACATTGGCTAGAGCATAATATTTTTTCTTAGTGGATCAGTAACGTTGCCCATCTCTCACACACAATTGCTTTCATTCACATATACGAATGTCAGTGACAGCAAGTTATCTCGAATACGATATAACGAATTTTTTTTTTGGCATCCCACCTTTGTATATTTCGCCAGTGTCAAGTTTTATACATTAGGAGTTCCCGGTTGGCCTGCAGGTGGCAACATGGCGGCGAGCGTGTCGGGCATGGGCGGCGGGGCGGGCGGGCTGGGCGAGGCACCGCGCTGGGCGGACGGCTACCCGCCCGCCCCCTCCGCCCCACCCGCCGCGCTCGCCCCGCCCGCCCCGCCGGCCCCGCCCGCCCCGCCGTCCGCCTGGCCGCACCACCACCACTACTACAGGTAGCCGGCATCACCGACCAACAAATACCACACTTATATCGCAACTCATAAGGAACATTTTTGTTGGACGATAGCACGTATCATTCCTATCCCGAAGCTCGGAAGCCAGGATATAGAGGTGAATGTGTTCTCCTTTTTGTTGATATTGAAATGTCTCGACGTAGTCAAATGGTATGATCAGAGTGTGAAGTTATTAAAAACTTGTGTCTTATCATGGAACATGTTTGCTGTTGGAAGTCTATAACAGTCAGTAGTTCATCTTTATCGTATCATTTGTGTAAGTTAATAACACGACATTAAGGGGCGCCAACTCTGTGGGCGCTATGGTTCTCCAGCGCCCAATGAGACCCGCGACCCCATGACTACACAATGAATACAATTAAATTCTTCACATTTACTGACTGACAGACAACGCACAGTTCAAACCGGGTGAACGAGACATATGAAGTTGCGAGGTTGTATTCTTAAGTACCCAAGAGCGATTTTTGGGTACGTCAAAGTTTGTCTGAAGAAACATATTTTTATGTTACGACCACACATATGGCTAGTTGGTATATTTATAGAATGCAATATATATATATCTCTCATACTGCCTGGGCCCCAAGTCTGCTAACACAATCGATTCATAATCGAACAGTTATAGTAAATGTCACTTTTGACAGATATTGTATGGTATATCTGTCAAAAGTGACGTTTACTATGTGGTTGCTGTTCGATAATGAATCGATTGTGTTAGCAGACTTGGGGCCGAGGCGCAGTAATATTAACCTTTAATAGGACAGTGCCCAGATGAGATAAACCTTCTGAAAGTAGATGTACTTTTGAATCAAATAAATTCACTCTTACTTCTCATTTGAATATAAGGAATTGTCGAATAGTTGATTCTCAAAACTTGGCCGATAGTATGCATGCTAGTGTTCTACAATGTTATCGGTGCGTACGGAATAGCCGTGTCTACACCGACCGCGCAGCCTCATATCACTATTTAAAACGTTATTGCTTCTATTGAGTTTAGTTAATGATTTTGCCAATAACTTTTTAAAGGCGAGGATGTCTCGTGTCGCGTACTGTCATTTTATTTGCCTCGCTAGGCTGCGCGGTCGGTCTGTACAGCCTATGAATGCAGTAACTAATAAGTACTTATTGTGGTAATGATAATCTCACATTGTACCGGTCACAATAAAATAATGTGTTTATCGTTTGCCTTAAGTTAGTTCATATGTCTAGGCCTATATTATGTGATTAATTATAAGAGTATCTCTTAGTTCTGTAAATGGAGATTCGAACTCTGGACTCTGTGTAATAGGGTGATTACCAACTGAGCCAATTGGTCGGTCGTCAAATTGCTAAGTAGACCTTGCTTATATACTATTACTTGTATGTCCATGGTTATATTATACGCTTTGTTCATAATAGCCTTATGTGAATGAAAAAGAGCAATAAAATAATTTGTACAAGTGTTTGGATTATTTATTAATACTAATCAATATTAATTATATTTACAATATCTCACATTATTCTCACGTCTCGACTCGTCTCGATCAACAAATGCATAAAACCTGCAAAAAATATTTACTTTTCTTTATACCACATTCATTCAAATGTAACCATAATATTATTTTTGAAAAAAAAAACAAACCTAATACTATTCTGTATACATTCACAGGGCCATTGCAGAAATGAAATCGTGTACAACCTTATTCTACAGCAGAGTATAATATCCGGTTTACACGAAGACAGTTTGCAAGTGCAAAAATAAAAATCGATATAGTGCAAACAGCCATGTTTCTAGAACAAATACTTATTGTTTTTGTTTTCATACTTGGGTACTGCTTTCGTGTAAATCAGGCATTACGGGCGGACCAAGAGGTGAGACCGCATTAACCTACCTCAAAGACCGACACAGGTTTTCCAACTCCGTCCTTGTTTAAGTTCATTCACTCTTGTTTACTTGGTTTCACAGCACGTACCATGGCATATACTGTACAAGTTATTTTGTTATCTATTATGCATATAATTAGGTTTATTTTGGCAAAATAACTCCAATATTTGTACAAATATGCCATGTGAATCGCTAGCAAACTGAAACTTCTGTCCTAGCTTACTTGTCATGTAACAATTTTTCTCAAAGGTTCATTTTAAATGGAGGAATATTACATTTTCATAGGTTTATGACAAGACAAAGATCTATGAATATGTTTATTGTATTCATATTTGATAGTTTCTATGAATCAGACACAAATGAGCTTGGTATTGTGTGATTCAATATTATGTTGTTTGCTAGTCTCTATCTAAGGTCATAGATGTATGATAATGTAATATATTAACCTACAAAACCTACAAAACAAATTAAAATGCATATTTTGACATTTACCATTGCTAAATGCTCAACAACCTATTCACAAATTGACAATAATCACACGTGTAATCAATTCAAAAACGTACTATACTGGGCTAAACTTAACATTCGTTTCTGTAATATTCAACTCAATTGTCTTTCTCAACTGAATTGGGTACCAAACATATTCCAGTTGAAACATAGACAATGGTGTATTTCTTATACACTACTACAATAAACAGAAACAAGTTATATCCGAGTTTAACTGTCAGTATTGTACCCTAAGCCCAACACTTCACGATAGCCAATGTCATTGCCAAGGTTCCGGTGCACGTATTACTCTAGGAATCCATAATCTGGATGCGGTGACAATAGCTCCAACACTCTTTGATCTGTATTGAAAAAAACGAAGACACCGTAATCCCCCCCCCCTTTTTTTTTCTTGGAAGCATAATACCATCGAAGAACTATGGGTGTACTATACACTCCTTCGGCCATTACATCCGCAAGCCCCCACATGATGGCCAAAGCCATTGACATAATAAATTGGCTATCTCGAACTGTAGTCTTTAAAAAGAATTGTCATTCAAATCATGGAATCATTTGAGATCGTAACATACGAAAGGGAAACTAACCGTATTTCTACATTGGTTCTGTGAACAGCCTTTATAGATTTTAATGTGATGTCTGAATCTGTGAAGATCATGACTGTTTGGTGGTAGGAGGTGTTGGGTCCGTTCCGAGGTCGACCAAGGTCGCTTCTGTGGCGGCGGCGGGCGCGCTCGGGCCGGCCGCTGGCTCGGCAGGGAACTGGGGAATCACCTGCGACTGCATCTTCCTCACCGTATCCATGTTCACTTTGGTCGATAGATTTTTTTGTCGCGTTTGCTCGGACGTTTTGGATAAACGTTCGCTTAACGCTTTGAGCGCTATTTGTCTGGAATTATCAGGAAAATTGCTGTACAAGGAGTTTTATACCAGTTAAAAGGTTTTTGTCGTCGGTTGTCGCGTTCAACACAATGGCATTTGTCATTGATCCGATATTGTTACGCACTTCACTGTTTACACAAACAATAATTTTCAACAAATATGCCGAAGGTTGAACATAATTTATATTTCTTACTATGCTATGATAGGCAGCGCGAGTTGGCCGAGTTGGCCTTTCCAGGCTGTCAATATGGATTTGGCCATTGTCGTATAGCGACATGCCATTCGCGATATTGGCCCGTTTCAATATCTCTCGAGGCAAGCAATCTGGTTAGTGAATGTCTATGTCACATGCCAGTGGAGACTCCATGATAACTTTTATCTGCACAAGCCCAGAAAAGACGGAGACTTGATTGTCGCTGCACATTGCATTGCAATATACTTTGGAGAAAAAGTAAACAAGTGGGATATTATTTTAGAAACAGAAGCAGATTTTTGAATTTCAGATTAACTACTAGTCGGAATTTGATGAAATTTGCTATAGCGATACGGTATGACCCGATATCAACACAAAGAATACTTTTTATGCCTGGAAATGTGCGGGATTTTCGCGGAATAGCCAAAAACATTGATGCTTTGCATGGTGACAGTGTGTAACAAAATCAACATTTAAAACAAAAAATATCCCGGAAGACAGTAAGGTTCTTCTGGGAAGTGTATTCCATGTTCATACCTTCGTCTCTCCATGTCCTGCGGCTCGACGCCCGGCATGGAGATGGTGACGCCGCGCGGGCTGAGCGCCAGGTGCACGCGGCGCGGGCTGGGCGCGCACAGCCCCAGCCGCACCAGGCAGCGCTGCGGCGGGCCCAGCGTGCCACGCACCACCGGCTGGAGCACCGTCGGGAAGAAACTGCAAACGAGACCTTCCTCATCATAAATATTCTTTTTATTTCCCTTGGAACATAGAGCAAGTTAATCTATCATTATTTAATAGATTAAATAATAATAGGCTGTTCATTGGTAAGCATCATTTGAGAATGTCTGGACCAATTTGAGAATTATATGTAATAGTACCTCATAAGGTTTTTACGGGAAGAAAAATTGAAAGTTTTCCAAAATTGATAGTCAAAAATCGTCATGAAATGGATTTTTAAATTTGTTAAGTTTACAAGTGACAATTTACAAATGGATATATTATCAATATCTAAACATATGATCTAAGGTATTATGTATATGCACTGCAGCTCAGGACTATAACTGACCAATATTGAATAGTATAGTATATCTACATTAAAGAAAAAATATACAATGGTAACCTATCATTTGGTATCTCTGTTTATAATGAGCACTAAAACCAATATTTTTTGTTTATTTTTCTTGGAGCACTGTTTTCTTGTTTTTCTCACGCAGTTGACATTGAAACAAATTATATATGTTTAGCTTATATCATTTGCATTTATGTTACCAACACAAGGTCTGTAAACACCAACAGTATTGAAAATAAATTTGATATTCCAGCATCTAATTACAGGAGTCTGTTATGGTTATATTACATTTTCTCATTTTCAAACAGTGTTTTGTTTTTTTTGTAAATGCTTCATGGCAATAATTAATAAAAGTAAATAATAACATACTTATCAAAGCTAAAGTTATCTGCCATGTCTCCTCTGGTGCCGCTGCTGTGCCTCTGCCAGAACCGGAGGTAGATCCACGAGAGGATTGTCCCACTGCCCCACATACATGGATATGTACCTTCCAGTGCCCCAACAGCCCATAGTATAATGGCCATTATCAGAATCAGTAGTGGCAGCGACCTGTTTGTGAGTTTTCCTGAAATTAGAAGGAAACCACATACAAATAATCAAAATTTTATTAGCTTAGATATGCACAGGATTCATATTCTGAATACATAACACTAGATGTTTACATTTATGTATTCAGTTTATAGTAACCCACATACAGCAGATTGTTAATGTATTAGTGAAACAAAAGTAAACACTGCATACCTAGAGGTGTTTTTATCAGCAGATGGTCTGGCAGTATCTGCTTCACTGCAACACACACTGCTGCCAGGTACCCTGCCAGCCCGTGAACGTGTATATCAAACAGATAAGACGTCTGGCCTGTACATGCAAATATCACTAAATAGTAGAACGTAGTCAGAAATGCGACACCGACGTTAGTCAGGAGGAAAAACTTCATCATCTCCATTTGGCCCCATAGCGGCTCGATCAACTTCCCACACAGCCCCACAGTCACAATGTCGATGATTACCTCCCACAAATGTATCTCGAGAAACCAGAACGTGAAAGTAGACCACAGTTGGAATGACGGGGGCAACAAATAGCCCGGAGTGACACTAAGAACGTCCACAACATCATCGGAGAACGACAATATATACCCAATAAACACAACTACACAAATGAACTTCACGGAGGGCGATGTGTTTCCTAATAATGCGGAAAATTGCTGTCGTAAATACGGCAAATTACGACTGAATACCCGTAGCGCAGCCATTTTTGTGACGGATGAGTGAAAAACCAAACTGAGCAGACATTACCGACATAAAATTTGACTTGACAACTGTCAGAATTCAGATACTTCATAGGACGCATTTTCGGTTTCACGCATAATCATAAATTTTCACCATCGCGCCTGTCATCCCCTGTAAAGCCTCATTTCACCGATGGTATTTAGTCCAATGTAACAGGGGGTGAGCCTATTGCCATCTGTAAGATAAAGCTAAAAGCCGTCCCAGACATTTTCTGGGTAGAAAACGATATTATATATCATCCACACATTTTTTTAATATATTATTTATTATATAAAGACAACTGCTAAAAATTGTCTTTAGTTAGTGTCAACTTTCCGATTGCATTACAAGTGAAATGGAATTAAATTTAAAAAAAACTATATTTTCATTTTTCCGCAATGTAATCTGTAGTTCGCAATTTGCCAAGCAAAACATAGGAAATGTAATATTATTTGTTTATCAATGTTTTTTTTAGCAAACCGAATTCAAGTACAAAATAATTTCTAGCAGACGCCTATTTTTTCCAATACTATAATAGTACATAATTATAAATGCAAATTTTAAAATTTATTGGAAGTGCTTTGTTGGTATGATTGTTACATTTTGCTTATCACCGCAATTTGATACCATGATATAAATCTGTGGTCTGTGCATGATACCTATAACAGATCCTTATCTTCTGCTTATAGTTACGAGTGGTTAACGTTTGCGGTAACGTAGCAATGGCAAGCTGTGGGAAGTGTGATACCAGTAGTACTCGTTACTTGACACAGTCAGAGGCAGCAGCACTTGATCAGGAGCTGTTCAATGAATATAAGTTCAGTGTGGACCAGCTCATGGAGCTCGCTGGACTGAGTGTTGCTACAGCTGTGGCACGAACTTTCCCCCCTACTACGTAAGTTCTTAATATTTTGTATATGTTCACAAATTAAAGAAGCTACTTTCTAAGATATAGAGGTATAGATATCCTCTTCTGCTAGTCTAAAGTACGACCATTGCTAGTGTTCCTGATGAAGCTGTCTCTACCTCTCTCTAGGCTAGCATATTTCACCTCCTGAAATTATATAAATAAAAAAATATTACTAAGTTTTATATTTCCTTGCAGACACAAATCAGCACTGCTAGTTTGTGGCCCTGGCAACAATGGTGGCGATGGTCTGGTTGCTGCACGTCACATGATATTATTTGGTTATGATGTATCTGTATACTATCCAAAGCGCACACCTAAACCGTTGTATGATAACCTCCTTGAACAGTGCAAAAAGTTTAATGTAAATATTGTAGAAAGTCTAAGGCCACCCAAAGAGTTAAAGGAAGAATACCAATTGCTTGTTGATGCATTATTTGGGTTTAGTTTTAAACCACCAGTGAGGGAAGAGCTAAAGCCTGCATTAGATGCATTGATTGATAGTGGACTGCCAGTTTGCAGGTATAATATATAATATAATACAATAAATAGTTTCATCATGGGTTTGAAGAATAATATTAATTTCATAACATTATTTCCAGTGTGGATATACCCAGTGGTTGGGATGTAGAAAAAGGACCAATTTCTGAACAACCGCTCAAACCAGCCCTTCTCATCTCTCTATCGGTGCCCAAGAAGTGTGCAACTCCTGAGCACATAGGTACTGCTAGGCACTTCCTTGGCGGGCGATTTCTGCCTCCAGGCATTGTGAAAAAATATAACTTGACATTGCCACCCTACCCTGCACAGGATCAAGTGGTTGAATTGATTAAATAACTTACTAAGTTCTAATAAGCCCTCTCATATAGAGAATAACTTGGTTAACCAATTCAACCCATAGTTATTCGTGTACCAATAGGCATTGTATTTGTTATATTAGTATGTAAGATGAAAGATATCTGAATAAATGGCTTTTTATGTTTAATTTTGTATTTTTATTGGTAAACTTCTCTTTTTTGTTCACATGTAAATTCTCAAGTTCTCAACTGTCGTGTCAAGAGTAAATAATACAATTTCCGGTATATGACAGCAGAAGGTTAGTGTTGCCATCAAAGAAAATCAAAACCATAGATAGACTGCCTAAACCAGTGTTGTCAACAAATAAAAATATACTCAAATAGTAGAAACAGTATAAACATGGACAAGCAAATGCAACTACTCTTGAACAAGATGAATGAGATGAAAGAAGAGTTCCACAAGCAAACGAAAACCCTTACTGAAAGCTTCACAAGATCCCTAGCAACCACCATCGATGAAAAATTGAAACCCCTTGTCGAGGAAAATATAAAACTTAAGAATCAAGTCACTGTTTTGAATAATAAAGTACATAACCTCGAACGTGAGGTAAGAAAAAATAATATTATCCTCCACGGACTAGAAGAAAATGAAAATAATAACACTGAACTAACGGAACTAACGTTGGAAATTTTCAATAAAGTTAGCAAAGACACAGGACTTGAAAACTGGGATAAGTGGGAAATAAGCAAAGTACAAAGGCTAGGGAAACGAGAAGACAAAAAAAGAAGACCCATCTTAATCTCACTTACCCTAGCATGGCGGAAACTAGAATTGTTGCGTAATAGTAAGAAGCTCCCCCAAAACGTATACATTACAGAGGACTACCCCAAAGATGTCCTAATTATTAGGAAGGAACTCAAAGCTAAACAACAAGAAGAAATAAAGAGAGGAAATATGGCGTTCATTAGGTACGACAAGCTTATTGTAAAAGATAGGGCAAACAACGAAATCAAAGGGAATGAAAAGAGGAAACGAGCACCAACCGTTTCCCCCACACAGTTGAAGAATAACGATGAAACTGGAGTAGCAGCCCCAACAAAAATTAATAAAACTAACCCATTAGGGCTAATACGTCGTACCAAACCAAATTCAACAGCGGGAATAGCTATTACGGTATATGGGATACCAGAGGAAGAAATGCGTTTGTATTTAAGAAACCCTTTTATTAATGTCTTTACATTTTACTTACGCGTTCATCGTAGGAACGCCAACCACAGACAAAGTATCATAGACATATATCATAGACATAAAAAAACAGTAGTGATGTCACATTGACTTACTATAATACCCTTCCTCAATGTGAACACCACTCACACAATAAAACTGTTACTTTCGCCATACATGCCTACTACAAAACAAATAACTTGAGAACTGTCTCTAACTTAATTACACACTTCAAACTTAACTCTATATAAAACTCAAAACGTATTAATCTTTAGCAAGCAAACAAAATATCCCGCAACTTAACAAAGATAACTTTACTCAAACCCTTAGTACATATATCAGCAAGTTGATCTTCTGAAGGTATATAGTTCAAACTTACAATTTTATCTTCAACTTTCTGTCTCACAAAATGATACTTAATATCTATATGTTTCAGGCGCTTGTGGTGTTCTGGATTTTTTGCAACATGAATTGCAGACTGATTATCTATATTTATAATAAAACTTTTACAATCAACTCCTATTTCTCTTAATAAATTTCTTATCCAGCAACCCTCTGCGACTCCCCTTCCTAAGGCTACATATTCTGATTCTGTACTTGATAGTGATATGCACTGCTGTTTGTTACAAGACCATGACACTGTATTACCAAAAACTTTCATGATATACCCTGATGTAGATTTCCTATCTGCTTGATCTCCTGCCCAATCAGCATCTGTATACCCTTCTAACTGCACATCTACTCCTTTTCTATAAATTAATTTTAATCCTATAGTTCCCTTAATATACCTCAAAATTCTCTTTAATGCTTTCCATAAACTCTCATTAGCAGAACTTTGAAATCGACTTACATAACTCAATGCATAACACAAATCGGGACGTGTTCCCAACATGGCATACATGAGACTTCCTATTAATTGTCTGCATCTTTTTATCAACTCCTTATCTGTAGATACTTCTTTTCCTAACACTAAACCCTGTTCTATGGGTGTTGCTACAGGTTTACATTCTTCCATATTGTACTTCTTCAATATGTCTTTCAAATATTGCTCTTGGTTCAACTCAATTACATAATTCTTCTTAGTTATGTTTATTCCTAGATATTTAAGATTATCTCCACCTAAATCTTTCATCTCAAATTTTTCCTGTAATGCTTCTTTTAATCCTTTTATTTCTTGCTTATCTTCACACAGTAAAATCATATCATCAACAAATAATAAAACATAAAACTTTATGTCCTTCTTATAATATAAACAATAATCATTTTGGTTTCTTATAAACCCTTCCTGAATCATAAACTGATTGAATTTCTCATTCCAATATCTTGGAGATTTCTTTAATCCGTACAAAGAGCGTTGCAATTTTAATACTTTGCCATCTTTCTTCATCCCTTTTGGTTTCTCTACAAACACCTCCTCCTCTATGTTCCCATATAAAAATGCGCTTTTGACATCCATCTGTTGAATATCCATATTATATTTACTAGCTATTGCTAATAAAATCCGCAATGTAGGTAGTTTTGCCACTGGGGCATAAATCTCTGAATGATCAAACTGATCTTCCTGCTTAAAGCCTCTTACAACTAGTCTAGCTTTATAACCATCTTTATTTCCTTCTTTCTTGACCTTGAATACCCACTTGGTATCAATTAATTTCTTCTCTACTGGTAAATTCACCTCTTTCCATGTATTATTTTTATTTAGAGCATTTAACTCTGCTTGTATTGCTATTAGCCATTTATCTTTATTTTTCCCACTAACAGCTTCTTCATAAGTTAATTGTTCTTCCCCTTGTGCCATTAATGCCATCTCATAATCTTTGGTCCATACTGGCTTCTTCACATTCCTTTTGCTTCTAGGATTTTCATCTTCTTCATTATCAGACATCTCATCTGCATCTAAATATTCTTCTATCATATCAACTTCACTTGATCTCCCATCTTCTTCGATATTGCTAGTTTCTTCTTCTTGCTGCTCTACTTCTTTACAATCATCTAGCTCTGACTCTTTATTTTCTTGATTCTGACCTTCTTCTTCTTCCTCTTCAACATTTTGTCCTTCTTCTTCTACATCACTCTCTATTAATGTACTACTCAAGTTTACAGTCTTTATTTCTTCCTTCTTCTCTTTGACAAATACTATATCTCTATAAATTTCTACTCTTCTTGTATTTGGATACCACACCCTGTATCCTTTTGTATGATCACCATAACCCACAAAAATTCCTAATTTTCTCTTTGGATCCCACTTTAATCTATTCTGTTTTGGTATATGTGTATACACCTTAGTACCAAAGTCTCTCAATAAGGTAACATCAAAACTCTTATTATACAGCAACTCATATGGTGTTTTTCCACTAACCTTACTTTTACCAGTTCTATTTATTGTAAACACCGCTGTATTTACTGCCTCAGCCCAAAATTCTTTACCTAAACCTGACTGAATAATCATAGTCCTGGCAGATTCGACAATAGTACGCATCTCACGTTCAATTCTACCATTTTGTTCAGGTGTATAACTAACTGTTAACTCATGTACCACACCTTTAGTTTTAAATAAATTCTCTACTGCTCTATTCACAAACTCTGTTCCATTATCTGACCGAAAATGTTTTATTTTACACCTAAACTCATTTTGAAACTGCTCTATAAATTCTTCAATTTTCTCTTTGGTTTCGTACTTATTCTTAATAAAATAGACAAACCTATAACTACTATAATCATCCTTAAATAAAAGAAAATATGAAGAACCTCCTACTGATACTTCCTCCATCGGCCCGCACAGATCCATATGTATGAGCTCACCTGGTTCACCTGACCTACTCCTACTCTGATGGAATGGTAATCTATGCTGTTTTCCCTCTATACACGGTAAGCATTGATCAGTCTGCCCTTCATATTTTATGCCTTTTAAATCTAAAAACTCTTTTACATACTGATAATTTTGGTGTGCAAACTTATTATGCCAATCTGTCAAAGTTAACAAAGCTACATCACTAAATTTAAATTTCATTACATACATCTTATCATATTTATCAGCTACAGCTGTTATGGAACCATTTTTATAAAACTTACATCCATTAGAATCCGACACCATCTTGTGACCTTTATTAATTGCTGACCCTAGAGAAAACAAATTCACATTTAATTTTGGTACATACAACACATCATGTAAAGTACAGAGAGTATACTCTGAACCATTGTAAGCATACACACTTACTTTTCCAATGCCTAAAACCTCTAAATTCTTGCCATCACCAATTGTAACATATCTTTTAGTACTAATTTCACAAAACTCAGTATACATATCTTTAATATAGCACATATGGTCACTTGCTCCAGAATCTAAAACAAAATTCTTAGAATTTACTAAATTACTCTGTATCTCTCTTGTTACAAATGAAGTTTCTGAATTGGAATTCTTATTTTGCTTAACATTTTTATTTTTTACTAACTTACAGTCTTTTATTAAATGACCCATCTTCTGGCAGTTATAACACTTTCTATTTCTACACTCATTTCTTTTATGGCCTATTTTTCCACACTCAAAACACTTCACACTATGCTGCGCACCAACCACTAATGCAGAATCTCGGTGTGCACCGCTACTGGCAACATTGCCACTCCGCTCCTCTTCAACCAGCAACCGACCTGTCAGCTCCTGCAGCTTCTGTTTTTCTTCTGGCACACTCTCCCAGGCGGAAATGAAATGTTTGTATTTATCAGGTAGCGACATGAGTATTTTGGTGATAATCATGTTTTCAGATACTTTTTCTCCTGCCGTTGCCAACTGGGTCACACACTCTTCAATTTTTGAAATAAACACAGCAATGGGTTCCACATATTTTAAGCTAAAAAACGTCTGCTGTAACAAGTGTACCCCGACTCTTGTTGACGGCTCATATAGGGTACATAATTTCTGCCACATTTCAGTACTAGATGTACATGATATTAAATGTGTCATAATAACCTCCTCCACTCTGGTCACTATGACCTCCTGTGCCCTATTTTCCCGCTCGTCCCATAGTTGCTGACCTTTACCATCGTCTGTTGGCCTCACCTCGGTGCCTGTTACAATTCCCAATAGTTGTTTGGAACGTAACACTATCTTTATTTGAAAACGCCACGCTTGCCAGTTACGACCATTCAGAATGATCGTTCTGTTACCGTCGGAACTCATTTTGCGTGCAAATTCCTCTCACCGCTAAAATTGTCCCGCAAATCACCGCTGCTGCCCCTTGTCTTTCGTTTGCTCGAACCACGTGCCGCGCCGGGCTCCAACCGTTGCTGCACCGCGACTTACTCAAGACAAAACGTAAGAAAACTACTTTACTTCCTTGTCTGGGCCCATAACCTATTACGGTATATGGGATACCAGAGGAAGAAATGCGTTTGTATTTAAGAAACCCTTTTATTAATGTCTTTACATTTTACTTACGCGTTCATCGTAGGAACGCCAACCACAGACAAAGTATCATAGACATATATCATAGACATAAAAAAACAGTAGTGATGTCACATTGACTTACTATAATAATAGCCATACAATGACAACCAGCGCACATCAGAAACCGGAAGCCAACCAATAATACCCAGCAAAACAGGAACACACACATAACAAATAACCAAACTCTTTCCCCAAGCCGGTCAGCGGTCACCGTGGGGAAAAATGACCGCAACCCTCCAACGCTCAACGAACATAAGAACAAACAGAAACCCAATAAGAACCCACTAGGGCGGAGAGTGGCCAGAGACAGGGAAGCTTGGAAGGAGTTGGAGGAGGCCTATGTGTCCTCAGGATACACTGACACAGAGCAAGCAGCGGAATGATGTGCAAACTTTTATTTTATTAAATTACTTAACTTACTATAACTTTGTATGTACTTTATTTGTTATTTTGTCAGTAATAAAGGCTATTTTATTTATTTATTTTATTTATTTATAAGTTCTATAGTTTCTGAACGGAACAGTTTTTTTTTCTTTTGGCAAGCAACTGCCTGTCTACGACTTACGTTGACTACCCGTTCGTTCGACAGATTACTTTGAGCATAGTCTTCCTTTCTCTTTCATACATAGGTCCAGCCTATAAATTTTATCATTTTCTAACATCATATTATTCTCAATATTATTAAATGCCCTGGACCACAGTTTGAATAAAATTGTTGACTGACAGTTTTACTTTTTCGCGCCTATTTTTCCCGCGGCGACCGGCTGAATGTCATTTTATTTCGGGAGGTCAGCGACTTTTACGCATCGTGCCTTGTTTCTTTTGATCTTAGTTGTTGTTTATCCCAATTTCACACAAATGTGAGTATTCATTTGCGTATTTCTATCACTATAACCGAATTATTGCATAAGACAAGTTTTTAAGTGCCATGTCACTAAGACTCCGTTGATACAATTTTATCATTAGTTGCACTTATTTTATTGCCGTTACCATATTTGTTACCATAGTTATCATATTAGATTGTCTCATAATGTTCTTCATTTATAAAACGAGTGTACATTTTACATGTATGATGTTTGCAGTCCAAAATGTTTGAAGCGCGTCTGCTCCGAAGCTCCATCCTGAAGAAAGTGCTGGAAGCCATCAAGGATCTCCTAACACAGGCCACTTTCGATTGCGACGACAATGGGATCCAATTGCAGGTAATGATATATTATATTACATATAAAAACTTGATAATACACTAAGGAAATGCAGCAAACACTCCTGCCACCATCCCATGCAGACAAGGCTTGTTTATACTTAGAGATGTGCTTTTTTAAGAGATTGTACCTATAGTCCATCTTAATACAAGAAGTGTATCTGCATTTCAAAATTATAGAAATATAATGATCATGTCAACACCATTCATGTAATACATATCTGGACTTCTGTTTATTACTTGTCTGTAGGCAATGGACAACTCCCATGTGTCACTGGTGTCCCTTACCCTCCGAGCAGATGGCTTCGATAAATACAGATGTGATAGAAATATTTCCATGGGAATGAATCTAGGAAGGTAAGAATTAATGTCAAGCTATTTTCTGAAGTTATCTTATTAGCCTAGTGTTTTTGTATTCAGGTAGGCTTTCAGTCTATCCTGTAGCTGATTACTGAGATTTACTAGAAGAGTTTGTTCATCTACCCTCTGAGAACCAACTAGTGGGAGTAACCATGGTCCCAAACTAAGCAAGGCTAGTGTTATGAGTAGCGTACAATGGACTGAGGGTGATCACAGTATATAATACTTATATAGATATTAAACAATGAGTTTGGTACACATTCATGCTCATCACACAAAGTTTTCCCTACCAGAAATCAAACCAAAGACCCTCAGCACAGAAAGCAGGGTCAGTCACCCACTGTACTAATTAAGTCATCATTTGTCAGAATATTTTAATTTACCAAGTGTTTTTGTAATTAGGTGTTGTAAATCATCCTACTATGTAATGTTCTAGTATGTCCAAGATCCTCAAGTGTGCGGGTGACAAAGACACTGTGACCATCAAAGCACAGGATAACGCTGACACAGTCACATTCGTATTCGAGAGCCCCAATCAGGAGAAGGTGTCAGATTATGAGATGAAACTTATGAACCTGGATCTTGAGCATTTAGGTGAGCTATCTCTCTATCTAGTTTCATGTTTACTTTTGATAGACACCTTCAGAAATTACAGGTGTGATTGTGCTTACTTTATTAAACTGTCAGCCCAAGCTGACTTATAGTTTAAATTATTTAACTAGCTTTGAATTGTTTCTGAACCGAAGTCTGCTAAAAAAATGGACTCTTCTATTGGCAATTGCATTCTATTTGTCACACTCCTCTAGTAGTCTCAATTGGCTTACAATGAATACAGTAACACCATATTAAAGATAATCACCTTTTTTAGTAATAAGTAAATGATTTGTTTATCCAAAAATACCGCCACGCGTTTACGCATGTAATCCCCTAAGGGGTAGGCAGAGGTGCATTTTTATACTTTATTTTATTGATTTTCCATATCAGGTATCCCTGAGACTGAATATAGCTGCACTATTCGACTACCGAGCGGCGAGTTTGCGCGAATCTGCCGCGATCTCTCGCAGTTCGGAGAGTCTATGGTCATCTCATGCACGAAAGAAGGTAAAATCTGAAGTAGTTATTTTTTAAATTTTTGACGATGCAAATAAACATGAACAGCATTATTTGTGCAGAAGAGTCAGCACTCAATTTACAAGCCAACATTTTTTTAACCTAACCACCCATCAATTGCATATATTCCTATACTTTTATTACGAAGACATGGGAAGCTATAATTTATTGCACTTTTATTTATTTGTTTTTTTTTTAATAAAATCATTAAAAGTTATTCATAGATCCGAAAAGATACAAGGAAGCACCTTAAACAAAATACAATACATAAAATGACTAATAAAATCAATTGGGGAGGGGTATCTAATGTTTTTGTTGTATAAATAATTTTGCCGTTTTATGTGTACCAGGAGTGAAATTCTCGTCAACTGGTGACATTGGATCAGCGAATATCAAGTTGGCACAGACCGCCTCCATCGACAAAGAAGAGGAGGCCGTGGTCATTGAAATGGACGAACCTGTCACCCTTACATTTGCTTGCCAGTATCTCAACTACTTCACTAAAGCTACGTCATTGAGCCCACAGGTCAGAATGGACTCACTATGTTATTAAATGCCATGGATCATGCTACGATCCAATATATAGGACGTAACAGTTTTGCTCACTATTCCTTTGCTATCTTTGTTACACCAATTTACCTACTGTCTGAAACTAAGTTAAAAAGCAGTCGCGTACTAAGGAATAATACACATATTTTTAGAGTAATGTTGCCCATTATATGATATATTTTGCGCTATTTTAGTGTGTATAACCAATTATTATTACAGGTACAACTGTCCATGTCGGCCGATGTTCCCCTGGTTGTCGAGTATCGCATTCAAGATATCGGTCACATCCGTTACTACCTCGCGCCAAAGATTGAGGAGGAGGACAGTTGAAGTTATTGTTGGATAAGATTCTATTGTGTAATGTTACGTATCTTGGCCTATTCACACCTATCATGTAAGTTTTATAATTGTACAACCTACAATAATACACTGTGTATATCGCAGACTACAATGTGATAATAAGTATTTTGTAATTGGAGGTAATAAAAGTTGTATTCTTTTAAGTTTTAGTATGAATTTCCTTGTTTTTTTTTTTAAATTTAAAACAAAACGAAATGCAATATTTTTTTCATTTCACATTTTATTTTCCACAATTATCGTAGTACAAATCGTTTTAATCATGCCAGTATACATGAGTATTGGACAAGTAATGGTAAAAATTATTAAAATTGGACACTGATATTCAGTGTAAAATTAAAAAAATTCTAAAACAAATGGAATGTTGAACTTAAAGCTTCAAATTTTTACATTAAAATTGTAATATATTACTCACCTTACATACTAAACAATTAAATCCCCACATACAGACACCATTTTGTACATATTCCAAATATTCATATACTAAGAACGGACTTATGAGATCAAAAAAAAAGAACAGTAATTTTTTGTTCATTCATGTCAAAAATATCATTCACTCTTTCGCTCAGAGACGCTAATATCTCTGAGCATTTCAACCAACTTTGCACAGTAATCTCTGTGAGAGTGCACAAAGCAAAATCTTTGGGGATTACGAAATATACTTATGTCCTACATAAACATTACAATAATAACACAAGTAATGACCAGAAATCGAGATAGGTACTTACTTAAAATTAAGTTCTAGGGGGATAATAAAAATTAAATCACGCAAGAATGTAAACATTAAAATTAACTTAAAAATACGAAAGGAGGGTGGGCAGGAGTGAGTGAAGTAACGGAACTGTCACAAGCTCGCTACTAGTTTCCATACGAACACAACGAGAGAAATCAACGAGACGAACGAATGAAATTATTGTAGGGCATTTTCATTTTATTCATGGTTGCCGGATTAATTTAATGGCAGTTTTGTTACCATTATTACAAATCTTACTTGCTATCTGTGGATGGTAAGAAACTTGCTATCCAAAAATAATGCATACGAGGCATTATTTTTACGAATGCAGTTCGCATAATAAAACTGCTGCTCTGAAGTTCGTTTCATTCAGTTTGTTCAGTTCGTTTCGTCGTCATAAATATTAAAAACAAATGCGACGCCACTTGAACAAACTTCAGATCGGTACAGTTTTACATTACGCGAACTGTGCGTGATTTGAAAAATAACATGGTACCAACACTGTCACAAATTCAAATCGCGGTCTGGAAAGTTATTAATCCATGCCAGAGTTAAAAAAAAATGCAAATGCCCCGTAGCGAGCCGCGGCGGTCGCGCTTCACTGCTTCCACTTCTTGGCGGAGAAGAGCACCGCGCGCTGTTTCAGGAACAGCGAGTAGTTCTGCTTGCGCGGCGCGGCGGCGGCGGCGGCGGCCGGCTCGTCGGCCGCGCCGCCGCGCTTCTTGTCGCTGGGGCGCCGGCTCGCGTCCGCCATCACCGTCACGTACGCAGGCCGACGGCCGCGCCCTCTACCTGCAATAACGAATACTGCATTTTAGCCATGAATTGAAAATTAACGCAGGCCTCGGGTCTCCTGCGCGCGAAAAAATCAATAAAACACGAAACATTTTACTTCAATACCACATAGGATTTTATCCTGCCCCTCTTTACCAGCGCAGGAGAAACTATTGTGCAAAATGGAGAGGGAAACACGCGCAAGAGCGCCAGCTTCACTCATGATTGTAACGAAATTGACGACTAACAACCGCGATATCGAGATCGCTAACTGCCAAACGCATATAAAAGAAAGCAACAGATAATTAATATTCTCTGACACGCCATTTTCATATCTTCATGTCACATCCATTATTTTATTTATAATGTGTATTTATTTAATTTAATATTGCTATTAATTACTTGACACTGGCAAAATACCCGCTAAGTTGCGGGTGAGGCCATATTCATTTTATTTCATCGCATTTCATTTAGTAAAGAAAGAAAGAATTAATATTATGCTAGTCGCCTTGGCCGGTTTTTTTACTAAAAATAAATACAGTAGCCGTCCTTACCTGCCCGCCCTCCGCGTCCTCAGGACTCGCGCTTGACCTCGCTGGGTCCGGGCGCGGCTGGGTCCTGGTCCTCGTCGCGGTCCGCGTCCGCATCGGCGTCCAGCAGCGCCGGGCTGATGAGCTGGTCGTGCAGCGTGCGCAGGTGCCGCAGCAGGTTCGACTTCACGTTGAACCCCTTGTTGCACAGACCGCACACGAATGGACGCTCGCCTGGACGCAATATAGTCATTACTTGTACGGTTATAAGGCTCATTTTACCCCGTTAGGTATTATTACACCCAGGCTTTCGGTGGGGCTTTTCGTGTTGCCTAAACTCGCTTCCAAACCCTCGGAACAGTAAGCTGGGACCGACGACCAACTGAGCTCATCAGGTCGTCTAAATTAATCTGACTAGCTCAGAATTTAATTTAATTAGGACTTCGATTTAATTGATACTGCTGTTTTGATGTTCCACAGAATATAATAACCTCTTATTTTCTGAATAAGAGGTTGGTATACATTCTTTCTACCTCTTGTCAGCGGAACCAACATTCTAAACCAGTGACAGATTTTGTTTATTCTTAAGTCCTGTTACTAATAGTTTTAATGCCCAATTTCTGGGCCGGGGCATCCCCTTATTGCCAGGGGGTTGAAGGCTATATTACACAACGCAGGCCCAATGCAAGGTGGCTGAATTGCCCGTTTAGCATGATTCCAAGGCAACCGTTCCAACAACCTTGTTATCCCTGTTCGACTATTATGTATAGAGATAAGAACTCAACTAACCTGTGTGCGTACGCATATGTATAAGCATCGACGCGTGTGACGGGAATATTTTCTTGCAGTGCGAGCAAGTCTTGTTTTGCGCACCCTCTGTGAAACGATTGTGACGTTTTGGTGGTGCACTGTTGTTTGATATGGCCAATTCTAGACAATCGACATCGAACGACATTTAGAACAGGGTTCAGTAGGTCAGACAATCACATTATATGCAACACTTTGTTTGTTATTCGGCAATTCAAAGCTTATAGTGTTACAGAAAGCAAACAAAGCGTTCCAATGTACATTAATCATTATGAAACATAACTGAAGTGATTATCATGAGTGTAGCGGGGTTGGTGTTGTTTTAATAATGAGTGCACAGCGAGGAGATAAAATAAAATGCTGACAGGTAGGTATTAGCGAGAAATTAAATAAAAATTATTGTGACAATAATGTTCGTCTGTCGAGAATTAGCCACATACATAACAATCAGGTTTCAGCTATGTTAGTACGAAATAGACATAGAGGTAATTTAGTTAGGACATGGTAACTTAGTAACACCTTAAGAGCGTATACTATGTGTATACTATGTTCATATGGGTCATATAGACATGTGAGTACTGTAGGGTAAGAACTCCTGACATAATGGTAACATCATCGAGAAAGCATCCTATCACTGTCATTCTTATTTATAAAATCTGTGATGTGAATGGGACGGAACATGTTAACTAAGTTACCGTAACGCTACTGGGTCATATATCAGATACTGATTAGATATGTGAGTACTGTAGGGTAAGCACTCCTGACATAATCGTAACGTGTCGTTGAGAAAGCATGCTATCACTGTCTTTCTTGTTTATAAAATCTGTGGTATGAACGGGACAGAAGATGCTTACTACGTTACTGTAACGCTACGTAGAGTAATAATGAGTGCAACTGACCTGACTCGGTGTGTGTGCTCTGTATGTGGCGCACCCACTCAGCGGGGTTCGGGAAGTGTTTCTGACACAAGTCGCATCGGAGCAGCGCCATGGTTTCTTCTGTGTCGTCACTCTGTACAAGAAGACACATACTTTAAATATTGAAATGTTTTAAAATTCTCCGCGTGTAAACAAGTGATGTTCTGTTTAATTTTTTTTCCTACTGAAATAAATGTACGTTTAACGATTACTAACCGTGAAATAATTTAGGAAATAACTTTACAAATATCAAAAAGACAAATATTCATGTATTTGATCCAAAAAAACAGACCAAACCCTCGCAACTATGGATTTTGCTCCGAAGCTCGAACCAATGGACGTAGCATGATGATAAGTCTCTAACATTTGATACTACTTCCAGTGGACCCTATTACTAACCTGGGCTAACAAGTATCCTAAATATTGACTTGGATTATAAGCATCATACAATCCATCTTGTAGTTTTCACGGGAAGCTCATTCATACAGACAAAAATGCAAATCTTAGCGGTTCGAGCATCTGAGTCAAAGATATTGTCACCAAGTTTTTTTTTTTTTCTAAAATATTCATATTTGGACATAACCAACTTACAGTCTTACCACCAAATTAATAGAAGTTTTAATTTAAAATAATTGAAATAGCAGATTTTTCATATGAAACGTGCCTTTTAATGCCATTAAGAAGGCCGCAAACGTATAGATCAGTAGGTTAAGTGTTATAGAGTAGGTGATGGTAGGTAGTCACAGTAGTGTGCTCGTAGAGCGATCCCGTGACGCCCCACAAAAGGCAGAGAGGGCGGCGCCGGGTTTTAGTGGGTAGTCTGGACTCTTCCAAGAGCCCCACATAACCGTCCAAGCTCCCCCGGGCTTGAGCGGTATGCATAAATGCATTTCCCAGCAAAAAAAAAAAGGTGATGGTAGGTAGAGGTAGGTACTGACCGCCGCCGTTTGCCACAGTAGTATGCCACGTGCGATCCTGTGGCGCCCCACTCATAGGCGGTGAAGGCGGACCGTGGGGATTTAGCCGGTAAGAGTCCGGCATAACCACACCGTCAGCGGCCATCCATAAATTACGTCACACGTTAAGGGGGAGGGAGGGGGTCTACGAAATGTGACATTGTGTGACAAGGGGCGCGGTGGGGTCCCAAATTTTGTGACATCACATTTTTTCAAAATATAATATTTTATATGTAAGTATTAAGAACTATTGATTGTATTGTACAATAATTAAAATGGAAATAAAAACAATTTCGGAACACTGCTCGGTTTAATTTCATAATTTTCTAAATGTAAAATTGCAAAATATGTGACATCACACTAGGTAGGGTGGGGGGTCTCACAAATGTGACCAGCTGTGACAAGGACGGGGGAGGGGTCAAAAATTCATTAATTTCGTGTGACGTAATTTATGGATGGCCCCTCACCCCGGTGACGGTGTGGTATCCATGAGCATTTTCCACGTAAACAAAAAAAAAAGCAACTGACCGCCGAGCGATGTTTCCGCTTGCGCGCGTGCTGGTGGTCCTGGCGCGCGTGGCCCTGCACGTGCCGCACCCACGCCGCCGGCAGCGTGAACACCTCCGCGCACAGCTCGCACGCCAGCGGGCTGTAGATCTGCGCGACAACATCGGAACATCAACAAGGGTTTGGAGAGTCAAACCGACAGCACGAACTAACACATAGGCATATGTACTTTAAATACATAATAAAATAATATGCTATGACCGGTATTCTCGTTAAGACGTTCGATATCGACCGCTTGGGGTATCACTGTTCTAGCATCTATTACAGTCAGAAGCCTGCAAAATTCTTGTCTAGTCTTGGAGAGCAGATGACAATCGTTTTGTATAAATATAAATAAATAAATATCAATAAAATGAAGTATCTAAATAGACAAACACTCCAACTATACGGTCCCACACTAAGCAACGCTTGTATTATGGGTACCGTACAATGGACTGAGGGCGAACTCAGTATATAATACTTATATAGATATTAAACATCCATGACTCGAGTCCAAATATTCGTGCTCACCACACTAAGATTCGTTTCCTGCCAGGATTTGAACCCAGGATCCTCGGCACAGAAAGCAGGGTCACTACCAACTGCGCTAATCAGGTCGCCGTAGACTTAAATCCTAATAAATATCTAGACAGCACAGATCCTCTCTTATAGAGGTATCAGCTATAGTTTGAATCTCCAAGAAAAATAGTTTTGTCGATAAAGAAACTATACCCACCAAACTGTCCTCTTCAATGTCGACTTCGTCCAGTGGTTCAGACTTAACGCTCATCTCGGCTTGGAACATCTCTGCTATGGAGCGTTCCTCCTCCTCGATGCTGCTAGCGTCCCAGTCGGGCTCATCTTTAACCTGAACCTCGGTTGTGTCCGCTGTTGTTGGCGCCGATTTCTCTGTGGATGACAGCTTAGTTTGTATCACACAGCTTAGCTATATAGATTATCTAATAGTTCTTTCTAAGATATTTAAATGAAAGGTGACTCTTGCTACCTGCTATCATAACATCATCAAGAGAATATGCTGTCACTGTTATACTTATTTATGACATACTAGCTGTTGCCCGCGACTTCGTCCGCGTGGTATTTAACAAAGACTCAGCCGTTGGCAATAGCCTGCTCGCGTTCTGATCCCGCGGGACGCATTGCAGATTGTTGCTATCAAACTTTAATCAGGCGCAGCGCTGCAACATTGGTTTTAATTTTTTTTCGAGAGATCCAATTTTATTTTCTAAAATAAAAGTAGCCTATGTTACTCCTTGTTACATCAGCTATCTGCCAGTGAAATTCCCGTCAAAATCGGTCCAGCCATTTCAGAGATTACCCGGAACAAACAGACAGACAGACAGACAGACAGACGGACAGACAGACAGACAGACAGACAGACAGACAGACAAAAATTGAAAAAAATGTTGTTTGTGTATAGGTAACGTGTATACACCCAAATGCACTTAGTAAAAAGCGGTTATTTTAATATTACAAACAGACACTCCAATTTTATTTATATGTATAGATGTGGTGTAAGAGGAATGCCAGATGTTATCTTACCAAAACAGTACAAAAAAAGTATTGTGCTTGAGGTATTAATTCAATAACTGTGGGTCAAACATGTTAGTTCACTTACTGGATGTCTCAGAAACATTATCCTGGCTCTCATCAGTCTCCTTCGACTCCTCAATCTCCACGCTTGTGTCAGTCTTCTGTCTCTTCCCATACTTCCTCTCTGCCGCATGTCGCCTCAAGATTCTCGGTTGAGGTGATTCCTCCACTAGTTCATCGTTTACGGTGGTTGTGGCCACAGCAACAGAGGAGGCGGGAGTGGGCGGCGCAATGGTGGCGACTGTGGAACCATCTGCACTGGGTGCTGGTGCAACCAGGATAGTCTGGCCCTTTGGGACACCAGGCCTGAGAGCTGCTTGTGTACCACCTTCAGTGGTTTTGATGAAGACCAGCTTAGGCGGTCCAATGAACATGGGCCTGGAATAGTTTTATTACTAATTGATGATTTTTGAAACAAGGTTGGGTTTATAATTATTTAGGCATCTGTTAAAAATTCATGAACATGAAATCTCCCATGAAGACTTATAATGGACTGTTCTATTTTTTTATTCACATTCACATATAACAGATGTTTGGAACTATAAAATAAAACAGAAAAAAGGTTCTACTAATTACCTTGTAACTCCTTGTTGTTGCACTGGACTGAATGCTTTGAGCAACTTATCATCCTTCTTAACAGCTAACTTTTGCTGGGCATTTTCTGGTTTTTTTGGCAATGCTGGTATGGGCTGCTTATTGATGCCAGTGGTCACCACCTGTGGGGTGGTGGTCTTCTCAGCAGGGGCACTCTCGCCTCCGGCCTCATCAGCCTGCCTCCACAGACCTCGGATTTTAAGGACCTCACCTGCTTTTAATACAGTGTCTAGAACCTCATTTGAGACTGTGGTTTCGCCTGGAATTATAAAAATTATGTAAAGAATCAAAATCTTTTCTATCTTCTTTTCCGACCCAAAATAATGCCCACAAATGTATTTAAATATACACCTGGCTGGTTATGGGTTAGATTACTGATCATTTCGTACCTATTAAATCGGTACCAGTCTATTTCACGGCAGCCAAAATACATTATACCTACATATTTGTTCATATTATCACAAACCTTTATACATATACTCGACTATTATCTTCAGAGCCTTGGTCGATATCTCCGCCGGAAGGACCACGTATAACATTCCGCCCATTCGCGTCACAGAGCGCTGGCCCTCAAACAGGCTGTTCAGGTACATGCTGCACGAACTCAGGATGAACTTGTGTGCCGGTATTTGAGACCCGTCCATTGTACACAGCACCACGTCCGTGAACCGCTCGGAGCGTAGCAGAGCCGCCACCGAGCCGTTCAAGTGCGACGTGTGCGAGTGCCATTTCAACTGGTACGTGTCCGTCGAAGTCATTTTTCTTTTAGAAGTTACAACTTTGCATCCTGCACCAAACGACAATATAACCTTACTTTTGTGTGTTGTTTACAAACACAACCAAACAAAAGCTGCTGCCGCAATAAGCGCACAGGCTGCTTTATGTATTAATACCTCAATTACCAGTCTATACTTTGAACTCTATTCATTGAACTGCTCGTTTACTTTATCTATTTTCCCCATATTTTACAACCTATTTGTTGTTTGTTGATGATAACTTATTTTCCGTGATGAAACTTTAAATAAGTTGTGTTTAAAGAACAGTCATTATAAAAACTTTTAATTAAATTAGGTAATAAAAATAAATTGTGATAATGATAATCCGTATGTGATATTAAAAAAACAAACAAAAACGAAATATGATTCATTATTAATATAATTATAAATAGAGTCAGGTATGAATAACATAAAAAAGAAATAATAGTGGATAATAACCGGAAAAGGAACAATGAAATAAACAAAATCATAACAGTATTTTGTGCATTTTCTAACAGCGTCACCTGTTGACGGAAACAGAAACTTCAAACGAGTTAGAATAATAATAATACACACTTTTTCATATATATATTATATACGATTTCACCATATTTTATTCTAAATTATTTATATCTTATTTCAATTTGAACTTGATTAAATAATTACCAATATCTACAATAACATTTCAAAAATCAATATGAAAGTATTATGACGCTCATAGAAAAAAAAATAGAGATTTACCTCGAATAACCGGCAATCGATAATAATATTAAATTTATATAGGCACATCTTCCTGTTTTCCTTGAAAATCACAATAAGCAATCAGGTATTACACATTTGAATAATATCGAACAAGCAATGCGCGCAACCACCGCGTGCGACCCTCGAATCTGGTGTGCGGCGGCTGCGGCTGCAAAAATCGATAGAGTTCGTATTGATTTACCTCGAAAACCGGGGTTGGGCGTTTATCTCATCGATCCAACCGAGTGAGCGTTGGTTTGCGGCGCGCGCCTGCGTCGTATCGAGAGGGGCGCCCTCGGTCGCTAGCGGCGGCGCCCGCCCTGCACTGCACCGCCACCCTGTTCACGCGCAAATTGCTTTTATTCCACAGTCTGATCATTATAATTATGTAGGTATGACTATGGTATAATGGTTTGAGTTAAGGCCGCTTGGCTCACCGCACCGGGAGGTTTTTTTCATAATTTGTCCGAGTTTCATTGTTTCTGGGATGGCCCCCAGCCCATTGTTCGGTAGCCATATACAATAGCTGCTTAGTTTGGAATGTTATTTTTTTTTGTCCAAACAACCAGCGAAAAATAAGCGTATTGATAACACCTTTTTTTACTACCTTGCTAACTATACGGTCCCAAATTATGCAACGCTTGTATTATGGGTATTGTACATTAGACTGAGGTCCAACTCAATATATAATGCTTATATACATAGATATCAAACATCCATGACTCGCGTACAAACAGTCGTGCTCATCGCACAAAGTTTGTCCCTACTAGTATTCGAACCCGGGGTCCTCGGCGCAGAAAGCAGGGTCACAACTAACTGCGCTAATCAGGTCACCATATTTATTTCTAGTTACAGGTTTAGACAGTCCAATCAAAGTAGATCATACCAATTTATTGGAAATCCTAATAGGCGTTTGTGAATACCTGCCGGAGTCATGCCTGTATCCTTCGGAAGGGTTAGGCCGAGCAAGATCTACTACAGTACATATATTACAATACGAAAGTATTTGGTACTAATATTGCAATTGATGGTGAGCCTTGTCATACTGGGAACAATGCCCCTAATGCGAGGGCGATTCGGGCCATAGCCCACCACGCTGACTTAGTGTTGGTTAGCAAACTTCACATCATATATTCCGAAGGACGCGCAGGATTTTTCATCATGTTTGTGTGCATTGTATAGCGCGCTTCTCGTAACGAGAATCTTGATTCTCTTCAGTTATGGGATTGATATGTGGATAACAGCAATAATAGCTAAGCTACCTATCGCCTACATATTTATGTCGACGTAGCTTATGATTGCAATCGCCGAGAAATTTCTTATTTTCTCTTCCCGTGATGTAGGGTTAGTCGACTTTTAATCTACATGAGAAGACACGATTCACAATATTGAATGCAATTATGATCAGTCATATAATATTTTACACGCATAAATATACGTAAGTATAAACAAAGTGCGATTATATTTTGGTCGGTTCTATTTTTTTTTTAACCAGAATATACAGTTGCTATACGTACAACGGTATACTACTAGTTTTTTTAAGACTAGTAGTATACCGTTGTACGTATAGTACTACTAGTTTTTTTAAGATCAATGGAAAGCCACTGATCTTAAAAAATCTAGTAGACTACCAAATGTCTAAAACTATTCAATCGACACTCCACTGAAGCGTTTTTAAATTAGCAGAATTGGGCCCCAGGTATGTTACCATACGCCCATTATAGACATGTTGTGCAAGTGGGGCGAGCTTGCGCTGTCGCGTGCGCAGACATTATTGATTTTCCTCGGGCCCCACCACTTTCATATTTCATCCCTTCGTCTACCTACGCTATGTACAAAGGATATTGAAAATTAATCATAATAGACCAACAATGCGTAGTGTTCTATTTTACGATTCGTTTTATTATATTATATAATAATTAGCATCAAAGCTATATTGATTACTTCAGTCGGTTCATCTGAACTCATCTATATTTCAGAGAGCGTATCACAGCTAATGCTACGTTACAAAAAAACTGCATGAGAAATAATTAGGTGTGACAGATGAACAGGCAGTCAGACTGGCATAGTCGTACCATTGTTTCCGTTTTTACCATTTTTAGTATGGAACCCTAAAATGGTGTCAAAGACACCCTGTAAACTGTAAACTCTAAAACAGTGAATGTCAGAGATATGTGACAACAGCTAGTTATCAAAGCGTATATCAAAAATTTTGGTACAGCACACATGTAACTCAATCTACCTACCTAAAGCTCATACTTTCATCGTCCAAACTGCCAAGGAATGGAAAAAGCTACCGGCGTCTTTGTTCCCCGTTGACTACAATCTGGGTGTTTTCAAGTCGAGGGTACCTTCTAGGCAAGTAAGCTCCATCGTAAATCTCATCGTCACTTACCATCAGGTGAGATCGAGATCAAATACTTGCCTATAATGTAATAATAAAAATAAAAAATAAAAATACTGTAAACATTATTGACAGTACTCTGATATTTTTATTTGATTGATACTTGTCATATTAATTTCTTATTTTTATTAATACATATCTTGGAAAATATATTTCGATACTTTTACCTCTGCATTTCACAGTGTCGTTAACATCTAAGTTCTTAATTTCTTCTAATTCTCCTAGATAGCGTAAATCGAAATTTAACTGATTCAAGATTTATTCTATTTAGAATCTATCTATCCAAACATGTATCATTAGGTACCTTGTTAGGATATGGATCTAGCTTTAGTACACAATTTATTTATACCGAAAAACGGTTCCCACGTGCTAAAAATAGTTCAAACAGAAAATGTAGATGGCGTATAGCACATGTTATCGTTATATACAAAAAAACTTAACTTTTTATTAACATTAACGATGATGTCAAAATAAATAGTACAGGACACCTCTATTATCAAAATATGTCCAATTAAAAATTATGGCTCGATCGTTTACCGATTATTTTGCCAATACGCGATCAAAAGTCCGTCAGTCAACAAATTGTCAGTTGTCAGTCGAATTCTTTCTGTCTGTCAATTGTTTGCCTTGGTTGGCGTGTGATTGTGTGCGATTAGAGTTGTTTATTTTGCTGAATTTTATTTATTAATGAGTTGTTGCAGGTTGATTACGATATAATGAATCCTCAAAGTAAAACGACAGCGTTGTCGGCCGATCTTAACAACTTTATATACGGTGTTTCGCGAAGAAATGCCCAAAATGCGCCAGATCTGACTAAAAGTGGTATAACTCTGTTAAAAACCTTCCCGGCGGCTAGAGACGCCGTGTTGGAGTACTTTGCTATGGTGTTCCACGATGCTGTTAACGTTTCTATCAACCAGGGTGACTATGAGGTGAGTTATTTGTGGCTCAAGCACAAATGTTCTTTAAGAAACTGTAGGTCTTCCGTCCTGATCACACCACGGAATTTATAAGTTTGTATGACAGTGATAACATGCTTTCTCAACGATGTAGCGCTACATTAGAAGTTCCTACTTACCATACATGTATCAACCATGTATAGGCTAACATAACTTCAAGTTCTGCTCCTAATTTTGAATTATAGCATCAAGGTGCTTAGTGGTCGCCATCTGATATTATGTCTACCTGATCTCTGAATTACTACAACATGCCATATTAGGAAAATAATGCAAAACCTCAAGCACCCCTAAAAATTATATATTTTATAAGAAATTTATTCATTAACTAATAATTCTTTGTTTGTTCAATACTCAATGGGATTGTGCCCACTTGCTTGCTATGCATTGCTTTGGAGACAACAGAAAGATGCAATTTTTTTTTAAATATGTTTATTTAAAAGTGGTGCATCAGTTTTACGCTTGATACTAAATATTATATTTTAAGTTGTTACTGCATACAAATCAAGTACATAAATAACAACAACTATATATTTTCCCAGAGTGAACTCAGCACTAATGGGTCATTAGAAAGTGTGAGTATGATTGGTCCAGAGCTATGTGGTCTCGGCCAATCGTGGGCTCCATTCATAGCACCGTGGTGCATCAATCTGATAATGGATATTGCTACCAAGAAATCAAATGTACCAAGTGAGTAAATGGAACTCTATCATCATTTGAATAAGTACTATTTTTCTTATGGTACATTGTTTACTTATATGTTTTCAGATTCAACTCTTCAAAGTTCAGATCCTGTTAGAATTCTGTTGGACATCACTACACAAAATTTAACCTTACTGAACTCTGAGGAGAGAGCTAAATGCATTGATATGATGCTCGGTAAGTATTCTTAACACATGCAAAACTTATTTTTATTGATGAACTTTAGAATAATGATTTGTGTTGTATAAAATGTGGATATTTTTTTATGAATAGACACACCATCAGTATACTTACAAATAAAAAAAACAAAATAAACTTTTTTTAGAAGTACACATATGATTGATGTACAACATTATCCAAACAGTGACTTAATTACTACAAATTTAAGTTAAGTTAAATAAGTATAATATAAAATAGTCTTTATATGTTCATAAATGAGTATATACACAACTGAGTGTGAAGTGAGATGTTAAACAGTTAAAGGTGCAATTCATGTTTGCCATGTAATGGAGTGCAAAATGTAAAGTGTTAAGGTATTATAAGAATTAAGTATAAACATTAAAAACATATATAAAAATAATAATATCACCTGAAGAAAATATCAACTATACACTAAGCAACGCTTATATTATGGGTACCATACATTGGAATGAGGACAAACTCAGTATATAATACTTATATAGATATTAAACATCCATGACTTGGTACTTTCGATACACAACACTGGTTCAGTGCCAACTGTGTCAATAAGTGGTTGATGTCACGGTGTGTGTAGGGTCGTGGGCATGCTCGTGGGCGGTGGGGTGGGTGGGGCGCGCGGAGCCGGCGCTGGTGGCGCCGCGCGCGCTGGCGCTGGGCGCGCTGGGCGCGGACGCGGCGCGCGCCGTGCTCGCGCAGCTGGCGCACCACCCGCCCGCGCTGCTGCACGTGCGCGCCGCGCTCGTCGACCTGTTCCAGGTTCGTGTCGTCTGTGTGTAGGGGGGGTCCTGGCGCCCAGCGGCGACGTGTCTTTGCGACTTTCATCAGTGGCGTAGCGGGGGGGCGGAGGGTGCGGTCCGCACCGGGTGGCACTTTGCCGAGGGCGGCATTTCACAGGTGGCGGTTAGAGAGAAAAAAAAGAAATATATAAAAAAGAAAATTGTGTTTTTTTCGTAATTTTTTTTCTCGTTACCATCTTATCATATATATATATAAATGATATTCCCATGTCAAAAAATGTTAATTTCACTTTTCAGATTGGCGCTATTGAATAAAAGTACCCTTTTTACCATGCCCCAATTTTTTATAATGAATAGCAAAAATAAGAGGCTGGCAAATTTGAAATCCGCACCAGGTGCCCATGACTTATGCTACGCCACTGACTTTCATAGTCAAGGGTATATTGTATATGTTATTCTTATTTACAGGAAGCAATAAGGGAGGATAGTAAACCTGAGAAGAAAAGAGATGTAATACCATACTTGTTGAACTTGGCCTCAAAATCTGATATAGTGCTCAAAGCTTTGACTCAAGATATTGAGCAGACATGTAAGTACAAAAGTGTCTTAGTTAGTTCATTGTAAGAAAATATGGCGTCAGCCTGTCTCACTTACAGATTTTGTTCGACGAAGGCTAAATCTTCTTGTGGTATGTTTAGGTTCTTTTGGATCAGTGGATTCTCTATTTTTCCTAACAGAATTGCGTTTCTATAGCTGCAGCAACTCACCGTGACTAAAATATTAGGAATATTGGGCTACTAATTTTGAAGAATACTCTTAACGCATCATCTAGGGGTAGTCCTACTATTTGAGTCGTGGTGAACCAAAAGAGTAGATTTAAGCGGACTACAATACGAAAAGAAATGAATAATTTATCATCAATCCTCGACTCCAACTCGGATGTGCAGTATTCGGGTAGCTGCGCGACATCTTTTCGCCCAAATTACCTCAGTGTCTGAAAACAAAGGATTACAAGTCAACAATCATGAGTTCAAGTTCCCGCCGTTCAAGTGAGGTGTGATCGGCAGTGACGGACGAGGTGATGTCGCGCTTGTGCGGGCTGTGCGCGGCGCAGCGCCACGCGGCGGCGTGGGAGGGCGTGGGGCCGGCCGCGCTGGTGGCGCTGCTGCTGCGCGCCGACGCGCGCTGCCTGCTGCTGCTGCTGCGCCACGCCCACACCAACCTCTACTGCCGCCAGCTGCTGGGTGAGTCGCACTCACACACACTCGTCCCTTACACCTGCTGGGTGAGGCACACACACACACACTCGTCCCTTACACCTGGGCCCCAAGTCTGCTAACACAATCGATTCATAATCGAACATTCGATTACCGCAGTTGGTAGTGACCCTGCTATCTGTACCGAGGGTTTCGGCTTCGAATCCTATGAAACGTTGTTTCCAAAATGAAAAGAAATGCTGTATTTTAGATTATTTTATTTATTCCCAGTACCGGAATGTTGAAAATGACAACCATTTTTTGGATCAATCAACTCGTTTAGGTAACGATTGAGTTTCTTTTAATTTTAGTAGACACAAAGGTCGATTGCTACATTTACTCCTTACACGAAAATAGCGATGTTTTTTTTCTCTTCAAAACCCGGTCAGGGATAGATTCCCTATTCATGTATGAGTTTGAAATCTATGAATGCAGTTTTTCTTATTGACAATATGGTTCCTTAGAAACTACGGAACATATTTTTCTATATCTTATTGCTTCGGAAATAACCATACACGTCCATTTCGATGTTAAAACCTTGTATATTTATTAGGGACATAATGAAAGTACATGGTGTCGTGTTTGGGAGGGCTCTGAGCTGGCTCGGCGGTCCCAGTTGTCATTCTTTGACATAAAAAAATATGCAATGGACAGACCATTGTAATTGGTAAAATGGTCTGTGTCTTACCACCACTAGTTGTGACTCAGAGGTTAGACGGCAATCTGCTTGTAATTCTCGAAGCTGAATTCAATACAATAATGACAAAAGGCTTGAAAGAAAAGTAATGAAATGAGACGGATAGATTAGATCATTTATCATGTTTTAATTATGTATAACAAAATTTATAGGATATTATATTTTTTTTATAACAGAATATCTTCTTCAAAAGATGGAATATGAGAGTCTGTTCCCTGAGAAAACTATACCTCTTTTGATGAGCGCCGCGGAGGAAATCAGCATTGTGAGGGAGAAACTGCTCGTCGGAAATCAACTGGAGAAATATTCGCTTGCGAGAATTCTTATATTAGTCAGTAAGTATATCTTAAAATATATAAATTACGTGTCACGGTGTTTGTCCGCTATGGACTCCTAAACTAATAAACCGATTTAAATAAATTTGCACACTGTGTGCGGTTTTATCCAACTTGAAAGATAGGATAGTTTATATCTCAATTCATAATCGCAAATATTTAACTATAGAATATTTCCTAGAAATAATTTATATCGCAAAACAACGTTTGCCGGGTCAGCTAGTTTATATATCATTATAATAATTCCAGCCCTTTTTTATGTCCCACTGCTGGGCACGGGCCTCCCCTCAATGCGAGGGGGGTTTAGGCCATAGTCCACCACGCTGGCCCAGTGCGGGTTGGCAGACTTCACACATCTTTCGAGGGGTTCTCTCAGAAATGCAGGTTTCCTCACGTTGTTTTCCTTCACCGTTATATATCATTGCCTAACAAATATCATAGACAAATTGTGTTATAAGACTTGGGTCCCCGTTCTCCAAGCACCTTTAAATACCTTTTTATTTTTTTCATGGGGTAATCGTGGGAGATAAGCGAGTTATGTCGGACTTCTACCGACTAAAACCCCGCTGTGGTCCTTCTCCCGCCTTGTGATGGGGGGGGGGGGGGGGCTCTGGAACGCTTTCGCACTCATCCGCGACCCCAACAACCTTAAAATACCTTTTTTTTTTTTTTTTTTAAACGTGGAGAAATGCGTTACGCATCCCCTCCCGCCCGGGGGGACGAAAGGGGTATGTGGGACTCCCCGGCAGAGTGCCGGTATACCCACTAAAACTCCACGGTCCGCCATCACCGCCTTTGAGAGGGCGCCACAGGATCGCACTCGGCATACTACTGTGGCAACCTTAAAATACCTAACCAACCCTTTCGTTTCCAGGTTACAACTTACCATCAGAATTCGTTAGCACAATTAGCTACCTCCTCCAATACTCTAGAGACGACTCTACACTCGCTCTCCTAGTCCGTATAATCTCAGGAACAATCGCCATGCACATACCCAACGACACACCTGACATCAGTATGGACACCGAGAGATATCAGAATTTTATAAAAACTGGTGTAGAGTGCGCTCTTAGAGATGCCATGATATCCGACACTGAGATCAAGAGTTGTTTCATTGAGGGGGACCTGCCGAAAGACCAGAAGACGTATTTGCACCATTTCTGTTTGAATATAATTAAGTTGCTGAGGTGAGTACATTCAATTGATCTATACAAATAAATACAATTGGAGTGTCTGTTTGTAATATTAAAATAACCGCTTTTTAATAAGTGCATTTTGATGTATACGCGGTACATATACCAAAACATTTTTTTTTTAATTTTGTCTGGCTGTCTGTTTGTTCTCGATTTGGTTGGATAATTCCAGGAATTTAGAGTTGTTCATTGCCCTCGCCTACTGTTTACTAGTACTTCCATTTAATAAAAATAATACGAGGCATATTCCGGAAGCCGGTTGTAACAATGTTGACGATTCTAGATCTTTCTTCATAGGTCGATAGGGGACCGTGGACACGACAATGCGTTTTTGTTTCGAGAAGCTTCGATGACTATTTCACGAGTTATTGGTATCTCTTTTACGCGTCGTAACAGTATAGTAGTATCAACGAGTCCTGACACTTCCAAACATAGGTCTTGCGAACTTTCGCGCATGTCTAGTCGCAAGCTAAGATGCCATTTGGTTCGTAAATTATGTTCTGCGCAGCCGCTTGGCGCTAACTTCAGCGGGATCACGACTCGTTGTTCGTAGTGTATGAAGAGCCATTATTTTTGTGAAGATGGGAGAACTCGTCCCGCGTCCCGCAGCTGCGCGCGCGGCCGGTGGGTCGCGCGGTGGAGGCGAGCCTGTACAAGCTGGGCGGCGCGCTGCAGCAGTACGCCTCGCTGCTGCGCGTCAAGCCCGAGTGCACTATGCTGGCGCTCGACGAAATGCCCACCTGCCACGCACTGGCCGAGGTACGTGTGTACGAAGCTTTACTTTTTAGTCCAGCTCCTCAGAAATATGAATAGTCTTCAGCGTTACCCAGAAATGGTTAACTATTTGAACCTGCACTTCTATAGCGCATTTCGCACCCTCAGAACGCCCCTATCATTCTGAGGGTGCGAAAACTCACTCAAAATTATGGTTTTAATGTATGTTCTATCTGATGAATATTAAAACAATGGCGTTTTTATGATAGAAAAAGCTTATTATATTTCCGTCTCTTTTACACCGGTACTTTTCGTCCTCCCCGTTCAGTTGGAAAGATATTTGATTGCGAATTCCCAAATAAAATGATTTTTGAGTTGAGCCCCTATCGTTCTGAGGGTGCGATTTGTAATCATTACGTAAAGTCACGGGGTACGGAGCACATCAAGTACGGGGGCACTTACAAATTGTCATTAATTATTTTTTTTGTTAACTCTTCAACTGGATCGGATCGCGACCTCAACTGGATGACCCGCGAGAACCTCAGCAGGCTTGTCTTTTTTTACAATTGTTTTTTAACAACCAATGTTATTACAAAAAAAATAAACTCCAGTGTGTTGCTATGTGAAGACATTGGTCCATTAGCCATGACCAGTCAGTGGTCGGTGTGAGCGCAACCACTGTATAATCTAATACAATATGGCGACGCTGCTGCAGAAGTGCTCAACGACTCTATGCTCTACTAAGCCGAAGGTTTTCAAACCCCAGGTCCTCGACAGAGTGGACATGTCCGGAACGAAATCGCCGCCGCCCAGTGTGGAGGTCATTCTGAAAGTGGTCCAGGCGACCGTCAAGTATTTCTTCAGATGCTTGCATCTATACGGTGAGTACATAATCATGTTTGCAAAACATACCTTGTATTTAATGAGGTGGGAAAATGAATGACACAAAACACCAATCGATAGTACCCAAGGCACATAATATATTATAACTCTTATTCCTCAGATATTATGGACAAACTTCGTGGCGTTCAAACAGCTTGCCGCCTACTCCGTAAGCTGTGTTTGCACAGCAAGCTGGCTCGAGCTGTGGCCTTACGCGAGCTATTGGAGACAGCTATGTTTAGAGAGGAGAAAGCGTTCGGCAGCAGGCCAGTACTGGTGAACTCGATCACTGCAGCCAAAGACTGGACTAGCGAAGATCTGTTGCTACATTTGAATCAGAAGCACGTGAGTGTAAACTAGACTTTATACATAACATAAAAATAAAAAAAACCTTAGAGCTTACAGGTATATCCATGTTGTTGCCCTAAACCGTGAAAGATAGATCGCTAATTCTAATATCAAACGTATGCAAAATATTTTTTTTTATTACGTTATAGGTAAGTATTTGATCTCGATCTCACCTGATGGTAAGTGACGATGAGATCTACGACGGAGCATATTTGCCTGGAAGGTACCTGTTCACTCTCGATTTGTAACACCCAGATTGTAGTCAACGGTCTACAAATGAAACCGATTATATACAGCGTGATTCAGAAAGTGCGTACTATTATTTTAAGCCTTGCTTCTTTAGTCCATTTGTTATCATTATGTGTAATTTCGATTCGTCAAGTCGAAAAAAAATTGCTATTACAAAATGACAATTGTCATTTTGTTGCGAACAATATTTTTTAATGAACATATCGAAATTCTTATGATGATCGCAAATGCGCTAAAGATGCGCGGGTTCACAAGTTAGCATACCCTTTCTGAATCACTTTGTATATTATCTTCTGTCGTGACCGGTTCTTTTTTTTTCAAAAAGCTATATGCCTCTATTTTTTTAAGTATTCCTTGAGGCACGGACTCGTAGTATTAAGAATATATAAAACTGTTCGCGGTCACCCAGGGTCCAATAACCCAGTTGACCCAGAGCCACACGTCGGTGTTCCACGCGGGCATCATCGGCAAAGGCGTGAGGAAGCCGGGCGAGGTCGACGAACACCCCATACCGCCGAGCATGACCACCAACAACGAACTGCTAATGTCTGCCCTAATGTCTTGTATGGTGAGTATATTTTTGTTTATCATGTTGGCCCAACAAAGGTCAAACAATTGAAGGTTATATATATCTCTTTGGTTTTTGGTCCCCTTCATTATTTCATATCTTCTTTTTTCTCTACGAAATGAGATGCGATGAAATAAAATGGATATGAATATGGCCTCACCCACAACTTAGTGGGTATGTTGCCAATGTCAAGTAATTAATAGCAGTAACACATTCAATAAATAAAATAATGGATGTGACATGATGATATGAAAATGGCGATCGTCGATCGCCTGAGTTCGTGGCTGTCTAGACTGGCTCAACTGAGCATGCCACCGTATAAGTAATGTAATACATCCATCAGCTGGGAATTTCTGCCAACTAACAGTTACTCGTATAAAACATTTTTTTTATTATCTGTGGTCCATGTTACTGTTATGTTAATTTGATTTTATAATCGACTAAAAAAAGTGATGTGCTTAACGTAAATAACGGTACGTTTAGTTCATCACTATTTATTTAGTCGATAAATATAATATTAGTTTTATATCAATTCAATGTTAATTTCATAAAACAGTACTATTAAATACATTTGCACTAGGCTTAACACCTCAGGCAGAGTCCTTGAGAGGACTTCCATTCATAATATGTCTTTCAAACAAAACAGGATGGTAACAGTGGTGTGGTAGAGGGCGCCACGTCACTGTCGCTGTTGCTGGTGGAGTTGGTGTCTCCTGATGTCATGTACAATGGCTTGCCGTGGCCCGATGAAGATTTCACAAAGGTATTTTCTATTAATTTTACCTCGTTGACATTTGATCGTTTAGCATAATGAGAGTGATGTGTCACCCTATAGATGCAAGTATTATTCTGTATCCTGGTATGAGAGACTTAATTATATGGCGGAATATGGGTGTACTTCTGGCTTATTAAAATAAATAAGTAACATTTATTATTCAGCGTTATTACAAGTAGACCGGTGTAAAGCTACATGAAAATATAAAACTGGCTGTTGTCTGTTTCTTTGTATAGACCTGTCTCACTCTACCTGCCGCTCACCTAGATAGCGGGCACTATTATTTTGGAAGCTGGATTTATTAATTGGGCACGGGCTCCACGCTGCCCCAGTGCGGGTCGGTGGACCTCACACATCTTTCGAGGGGTTTTCTCAAATCCAGAAATCCCAGAGGTGCGAGCTGGGGTTTGTACCTGTGATCCTCGTTACCGAGACAAGCGTTCTACCAACTAGGCTATCACTGCTGTAATTAATAACAATAGTCGAGTGTATTTGCAGCAAGTGAGCATCGAACGGGAGCTGTACATGCGCGGCGCGCTGGAGAACTGTGCTGTGGCGCGCGCGGCGCTGCGGCGGGCGGCGGCCGCGCGGCCCGCGCTCTGCCTCGCCTCGGCCCTGCTCCGCTCCATCGCCGCTACGCTCTTGCATCGCTTAAGGGCTTATTTAGGTCAGTACTTATCCCGACTGCGATGTCTCTTTATTATATTCTTGTGTCGGAATAATTTCTCTCTCAAATACCTAGCGAATAGAATGCAAATACATTTTGAAATAACTATACAACGAATTATTCAAAATATATTATATATTTGACATTGGCTAAATATCTACGATCGTGAAGCCATATAATAAATAAATAAGGATATATGTACGATGAAATTTTTGAATTTTGAAAATGGAACAGTCGCCACGCGCCCTGCTTGTTCATCTGGTACGCGACCTAAGTAATCCGGTGTTAGTGCTAAGTTAAATATGGAGTTTTTTTTTTCAGATCGTCACACGAAATCAGCAGAAATGGCGAAGGAACGCGCCGCACTAACGGAATTGTTGTCGACGATGACACTTGGACAGTTATTGCCCCATCCTTTATGCCATATGCTAGAGCTGGCGCCCGAACTAACGGCTAGCGAGGTAAGAGCAATACATCACAAGGTAAAATGCTAGAAACAGAATGCTATCCTTATTCCACTATAATGGTTTTTTTTTTATAGATAGTGCAAGTGTTACGAGATTGTTTATGGAACTATACGAGGGACCACGTTCCTGCACCGGCACTGTTTGCATGCGACTCCACAGGTAACAACTAAATTAATTTTTTTTTTAAACTTTTAACACTAAAAATGGTTAATATTATTTTGTTTTTCGTCTAATGATACCTAAAAATTTTATATCGTCTTTTTATCAGGTCTTCATTGGCGTGATCCTTCTACCTGCAAGCCACCTGTGACATATACGGACACACTGAGATTGATAATACAGAAAAGGATTGCAAAACTAGGACACTTGTATCCAATAATGTTTCTAGACCTCGAAAAGGATGGATAATTTAAAATAAGTATTATTTACAAAATTGCTGTAAATGTGTAAAAATCCTAATTAAGTAAAATTTAAGCTTTCTGAGGAATAAAGTGCCTAAATCCAGTGCAACGCAACGTTTATTATTCCCACTTCATCTAATAGCACAAGTCTTGCTCAATGAATACTAAGTAAAAAATCCAGCACGGCTAATTTAGGTAGATCAGGTATTTAAAATTTGGTATTATAAAAAGGTAAAATACGACTGCAAAAATATACAAGAATGAGAATTTTACGCGTTTGTGGCTGGAATGAGTATCATTATCATTAGAGGATGGAAAATACTAGAACCAATTTAAAAAATAACGAATTAGTCGATATTTCCTGACCCCAACATAGAATCGACTATTTTTTGTTGGCCAGTTTTGTTTGTTTGACATTGACAGTACTTCGTCAATGTCATAAATAAGTATAATGCATATTTTCATTTTGCGTGTTTATTTTGCATTCCTCAAATCGCTGTTAGAAATTTCTTTTAATTTGTGTAAATAGATTAGTTATATTCAATAAGTGTAAGTCAAATTTAATAAAACCATACCAAAAATGGAGACTGTGGAACCAATGCCTGGACCCGCGGAAGAGGGTTCCAAGAAACCGATATGTTTGATCATTTTAGGTTAGTTTCCTACCACTAGCATATCAAAATTTGCCTGAATTTGTTACCAAACAACTTGTTTCTCTAGGTATGGCGGGAGCAGGCAAGACTTCGTTCACGAGAAGGCTCTCTAGCAAGGTAGTGGATGGTTCCAGGCCGTATCTTATCAATTTAGACCCGGCGTGCAGGGAAGTGCCCTATCCAGCGAACATAGGTACTATTAATTGTTTTTACACCTACACGCAATTATACTATACATACTAGTATTATATATTACGCAATTTCGAGTACTATTGCACATTAAAAATCACTATTTGAAAGAATAATCCTACAAGTATATTTTACCTATGTTATGTACGACTTTGGTATAGTATATATCTTACTGTACATGTAACATATCGTGAACTGGACATTCACAATAACTGCATGGACTGGAGTAATGAAAGAAAAAAAAAAGTTTGGTTGATCCATCCTATCAAATTGTAGCTGGCCCACTGCAAAAGATAACTTGCGACAGAGTACTTAGAATGCATTGCAGAGTGCCTTCATGTTCACAAGATATGCTGACAATTCCAAACAGATGATACAAGGAAATCTTAATAATAATAATAAATTAAGCAGATGACCCTAGCAGGTCGCTAACCTAACATAACTAAATTCTAAAAAAAAGGCCTCTATGTGTTGGACCCACATCCCTGTGCAAGCCTTCCAAAGACCTGGGTATAGCCTGTGTGGAGACAGACATAATTAATTTAAAATTTCATTAATTTTATTCTTGTAATAATAACTTCCAGATATAAGAGATACAGTAAATTACAAAGAAGTGATGAAGCAATATGGCTTAGGACCCAATGGTGGTATTGTGACTGCACTCAACTTATTCTCCACAAAATTTGGACAAGTTGTTGATCTGATTGAGAAGGCTGGTAAAAAACATAAGTATTGCATCATTGATACGCCAGGTGAGTATTAGTTCTAAATTTTTCTTACTTAGATTCTAGTGTAACATTAAAGCTATTATATAGATACAGGAAAAAATAATGGAACAACATTAACAGGGTTTTTAGTATTGACTAGTCATTATGTTAGACTCAAAAGATTGGATACATATTATCACTTGATAACCATTAGGAGTCGAACCTGGGGCAAAGTATAGGAAATCTTTTTGCCTTTCAGCTATCCACCAACCATCTAGTTTGTTGTTTGTAAATCACATACTAGGTCACTACAGGTATAATAAATACACTGTTTTGTGTTAGGTACAATTCAGGAGTTTAACAAGTTAATGTTGTGTGAGACTGGTGTCTGAGCTAGGCAAGGCGTGTGGATACAGGCTATATTCTGCTTATGAGCTTATCAGTGATATTTGTATTCAGAAGTTTTTAAAGTTAGCATAACAATACAAAATTTTCATCCTCAGGACAAATAGAAGTATTTACGTGGTCCGCATCGGGTACTATAGTGACAGAAACATTGGCGTCTTCGTGTCCCACGGTAGTTGTGTATGTCATGGACACTGTGAGGAGTGTGTCACCCGTCACATTCATGTCCAATATGCTGTACGCCTGCTCTATACTGTACAAGACGAGGCTGCCTTTCATTGTTGTTATGAATAAGGTGAGTTCATGTTGATATTGCAAACCCTCCTCGACGATAATAACCTCATTACCATCGTTCTCCTTAAGACGGAGACTGATAAGGGTCATACAAAATGATCTCTCTTGAAAAATTTTCAAGCCCAATATCTGTTTTTTTTATATAAATCTCAATGGCAATGAGAAAGCGAGGTGTTGTAGATGTTATATAATATCGCAAGACGAACACCAACTATACGGTCCCACACTAGGCAACAGCTGCACAGTGGACTGGGGCGAGCCCAGTTTATATTATTAGTTATATAGATACTCTGCTATAAACATTTGTGCTTATCACACAGTTGGTCCCGAGCAGGAGTCGAACCTGGGACCATTGACACAGATACCATGCACTCCAAATGCTATTTATTTACAGACAGATGTTGTAGACAACGCGTACGCAGTCGAGTGGATGCGCGATTTCGAGGCGTTCCAGGACGCGCTGGACGCAGAGGGCGAGGGCGACGCGGAGGGGGGGAACACGTACATCGGCAACCTGACCAGGTCCATGGCGCTCGCGCTTGACACCTTCTACACGGACCTCAAGTGCTGTGGAGTCAGCGCCCATACCGGCGAAGTTTGTAGCCTTTGGAGGCTTTGCTTAAGTTGAAATCTTGAGGGTAGAAGTTAAGGTTTAAATTACAATGTAAGGGTGGCAACCTGGCCAGATTAATTTCACTCGCACTTACATACTTTGTATAAATCACTTAATGTATTATATTACAATTGCTGTTAAAAGCAGATTTATGATTAAGTAAAGAAAGAGATAGTTATTGATTGTAACTTTTATTTCAGGGTTTAGATGATTTTTTCAAACTAGTTGACGAGGCTGCGGTAGAATATGAAAAGTAAGTAGGTATATAAAATACGATACATATGATGTGCTGTCAATTAAATCTGCTACATTATTTTTGTAAAACATCCTACTGTAAATGGGAGTATGCTTGGACCCTCACCAAGCTACTGAGTTTGAATGAATCTGAGCAAGTTTAATTAAATTCTGCTCGACGACTATTACCTAGTACCGTAACAATGGTACTGCAATGGTGGTGGTAATGTCCCTGGGAATGTATGTATACCATTTTTTTTAAGTATCTTGACATCTTTTCTTAGTGGGCATCAACATTCCGAATTCGTGGTAAATTCTGAATATTTATATGGGTTCTTTTTGGCCTAAACAAATAAAAAAAAAAAATTTTTTTTCTTTTTTTCTTGTAGAGAATACAAAGCAGATTGGTTGAAAATGAGAGCCGAAAAATTAGACGAACAAACACAGAAGGAAGAAGAATTGAAGACGGGAGCTCAGGGTAAATTTTAATTATTATTGCCTTGCTTCTATTGCAGTTTATGCGCGGGAGTCTGGACGGGCCCGTATTCTCAGTGGTTGACCATCTTAGTATAGGTTGTTACGTAACATTTGTACAGAGGTCGCATCGATCGTCAAATTATTCGTAAAATATAGCCATGTATTGAAAACGACACTATTTTCGACAAAATTCTCATATCGAAATTCTCACTTAATTACAACGCGCTAAAGAGGTGCTAGCGTAAAGGTTATAGTATACCCTTTCTAAATCACCTGTATGATAAATACCTTGTAACTTAGTTATAAATTTGGCTCGTATCCAAATTTATCGCGCCACATTTTCAGGTATTTTTAGTATTCGACTCCACTATTAGATATAAATTATGTTACAAACACTTTTGTATATATTTGTGATGGTATTGTACTTTCTTAATCTTGGTATTATCAGGTATACTATTGTTAATCTGCGAGGGATATATTGTTATATGTAGATACTCGTGTTAAAGGTTCCAAAGACACGGTAATGGACAAAAAGATGCTAATAGACGAGGTCCCAGCGGGCCGCGAGCTCAGCGACATGTACCTGAAGCACCCCGCCAACGAGAGCTCCAGCGACGAGGAAGGCACCGAGAACCAGCCGGAGATTGGTATGTGTACATACCAATACTATTATCCCTTAATAGCCTAGAGTTTCAATTTTGATACCAATCTTTTAAACCGAATGTTCACATTACTATTAGTTTTTTTTATAGGTTTGCTGTACGTATTTTACTGTTGTATAATATTCTTTCCAACGAAATTAAAAAAAAAATCAAATGTCATTATTATTAAACACAGTAATATTAAAAATGAATCACTTTCGTAAATCAGGCTACTAAGGGTTAAGTGCAGTACAAAATATCTGGGCCCATAGTCTGCCAACACAATCGTTTCATAATCGAACAGCAACCGCATAGTAACTGTCACTTTTGACAGATATTGTATGGGATATCTGTCAAAAGTGACAGTTACTACTAGCGCTCCCATCTTAGTGTGATTTGGTCCGTCCGTATGTGCTATCGAGTAGGATTAGACATTATTTCTTTCGCCTTATGTTGTAGATGACAAACCAGACGACGCGGCGATGTTCCAAGAGTTCATCAGGAAACACGTGCAAGCCAATAACACCGGGAATAATACATAAAATACGAACACTGTGCTATGTAGTAAACATTAATATGTAAATATAGGCAGGCTATTTTTTTACTTTTAATATACTGATTACTTCCGTATGTAGTTGTATATCATTTGCTAAGCAACGACAGTTAAGTTAGTTGGAAGCTCGCTTTTGTAACCAGGTTCAGTTTCTGTCAGATTTAATGTGCGAATCTCACTTTGAATCATAATAATCACTTGCTGACGATGAAGACAAACGTCAAGAAGAAACCTACACGTCTTTCAAAAGCCGTGCGAAATTTGCAAAACCGCACTTTATTGTTATAGCCATTATCCCCCTCGCACCGAGGGGTGGTGTGCCCAGTATAATGGTAATAATAAAACATTTCTACCAAAACAAGATTTATTGAAATATTGTGTTTTCGGGTAGTGTGAGCGGACAAACAAAATAAATTAACATTTCGCTAAAATATAAAGGATAAATTATTCCAATTTTGAAAATTATCACATAAACTTCACCCTATTTTACTTTTATATCGTTATAACAAAATTTTAACTAAGTGTTTGAGTGTGAATTAAATAATTAATTTTCCATTTTAAATACAATAATAAACATATTAATTGAATGTACATAAGTACAACTCTGCCTGCCCTTTCGAGTAATGCAAACGTGATGGAATTTCTTCATACATATTATTATACTAATATACCTACTAAGATCACAGGTAACTAGAAGATAGCAATATAAAACATTGTTGTAAGTAAGGAATAATCATGATTAAGTACGTCTTTTTACATAATTCGTTGTCAAATATACTGGCATAATAAGACACGACAAACACATTAGAATCAGCTATTTATTATGCCAATACCTACGTCATTTAAAATACAATTCGTGGTTTTTTTAAATAAATTATATTGATAAGATGTCAAAATAACCAATGCTGGCGAAGAATGCTAGTTGTGCATGTACTTACTCTAAGGGATATTGTTTGCTGCCCATTTTTTTTCTACGTAACGGTACATGCTAAACGAGTTAAGTATTATGCCGAAATGACCTTAAAGGCGTCCAGACAGTTGATTCCCCTAATAGTATGTATCCATACTAGCTATTACAAATGTTTCGAATTATTAGCACCATAGACAATCACTACTATTTCTAAAATAATTATGTATTAGTTGCATTGATGTTTCTGTTTTCTTGCATCTTGACGTTTAATCGCGAATGGAAAGAGCCCTTCGCCTTATTGTGGCATTCGAAAATCCCAACTAATTAGGGCCTACTAAAATTAGTCCCTTATATCAGAGCACCACAAAATCGACAACGTAAAAGACGATTGGTGTCGAATTGTCAAGTGTACCATCAATCCTGAAAAGTGTCTATGGTCACTGTCAAAAGTGTAACGACTGTGACAAAATGTTTATCAAAAGGCCATTAGAGGAATAAAAATGTTTATCTTTTTCTTTTTTTTTATACTTTATAGGCAAGTATTTGATCTCGATCTCACCTGATGGTAAGTGATGATGAGATCTACGATGGAGCATACTTGCCTAGGGAGGAAGGCGGCAGTAGATCGAGACGCTACATTCACTGGGCACATGCAGCGCAGCTGATCTGACCCGCCATCCATGAAAAGTCGTAAGTAGAACACCACATCGTAATGATGTAATCGCAACATTGTTAAGTATTTATCATAATTATGAACATAATTAGGTCCACTGTGACCTCTATAAAATCGCAAGAGATTAAATTCGTACTAAGGGGGTGCAAAGATTGGATGTCAAGTCGGCTACCGAAATAAATCTAACAATAATATTTACTTTTGTCTGTAAATTTAAGTTGATTATATCAAACAACCGATAGTTTATTAAGTAATATGGCTATCACATTAATTATATAATAAGTAGTTGTGTTACGTCATAATATTGAATGCTTTGGAGCTTGAGTACGATGACACCAAATTATTTCTTATGCGAAATACTTACGTAATCTATGGAACATGTTTTCTTCGACATTAATATAAACACACTATCCTATTGAGATTTCTATCTAGCCTAGATACGACAGCGTTTATCAAATAAATAAATAAAAACCTTGAAATATAACTTTCTTACAAACGTATACAAATCGTCGCCACATTGCAAAAAAACATTCAGCAGGCCAATAGCCGACTAACACCCGACTCTACAAAAATAAAACACTAATGTATACTGTCACCATTGCTAACAAAATTGTCTAAGCCATTATCTGTGAGTCCATTGTGATTACATGTGAGTTCGTTAGACACGGGGGCTTTACCCCGGCCCGCTCGCTCTAGCGAGGCGTCCGTGAGGCGCCACGCGGGGAGGTAGGAGAGGCAGCCGCGGTAGTCCTTGTACGCGAGCGCCGGATTCGGCCACGTGTTCTGCGTGCTGCCTATGGATGTGTATCTGCGCGGAAAAAATATTTACGAATTACAGACGTACCGACTTGGCGGAATGCGAACGGCCAACATTATAGATATTATCCAGTTTCTAGCTTCTTTTTTTTTCTGGCGTGGTTCTTTCCGGCCACTCAAAACGAGGGGAGCCGTCATAAGTACGAAATCTTTGGCGAAATCATCATTCCGAATCAGATGCATTGATAATATGTTTTTTTGTTAGCTTGTCCCTATCTCCGGAGATGGCTATAAGCCATGTCTGATGGGAATAGTTTCAGCGGTTCTTAAATGAATCAGCAAAAATCTCAGGGTTGGTCCACAATAAATAAATTAACAACTAGGTACTCCAAGTTGCCCAAATTACACACATAAATAATTCTATTTAAAAAGTATAAATGCCCTTATGGCTGATAACCGATTTCCACATTTACCGAATGCGATCGACTCCCATGATCCCATGGTGATGCAACTATATGGGTTCCTATCTGGATTAGATCAGGTTTTAGAATAATACCTATATTGAATGTTTTACAAAAATCACATAATAGTAGTTCTTCAAAATGTCTTGGTACTCCTGCATAGCTCGTCGCTGCATCTAGCCGCTCCCACGGACTACAGTTATTGGCTAATTCAACTGTGTTCTTACCCTTTATCATATAGATTGCAGTAGGGTACTCGCCGCTGCAAGATATAGCTCCATATGTGATGGTACGACCAGTTGAGTAGCGGCGATACTCGCATTATTTGAGGCCAGCTCGGATCTGTTTCCTGTATTCAGATTCGCAATAAAAATCTCTATGTAGAGGGCACACGGTTAAAATTAGCTTGTCAATTTGTAAGAAAATTAGACATGCAATTCCCTTGATATCAGAAAAACGAGACTTCAAAATGTATAAACCAATCGGGGAAGAGAAATTCCAAAATTTATTTTTAAAACCCTTGAGGCCTTTGGGTCTTTGTGGAGCAAGGAGTCTGACCCTTGAACTAAAAAAAAATGAGTACCCTGGATTAGATGAACAGTTTCAAACTGATAATTATTTGTATAGATAGTCATACAAGTGCATCCACTGATCCGCACCGGACGGACCGCACGCATCGGACTGGCGGTAACGCCGACGATCCGACGCGTGCCAATAAGATGAAACAGATTGCCAATCGTGTTGACGTCATTGTCATAGTAAAATTAAATTGTAAATTATCGTCGCGCTAGCAATTCGAAATTCGTTCCGTCCGATGCCACAACGCATAAAAAATCCGCTTGATCCGTTCCATCCGTATAGTAATCAAATCATAGCAATCAATCAGTCATAAATATGCGATACGAAAATTTGAGCACTTTAAAGGTACATCATTTCTTTGCGATTTGCATCAAATGCTTACCTGCATGAAATTCAAATGTTCACTAAATGGGTCCGTCCTCCTTGTACCCATGAGGCACGCCTTTAGATTCCCATCTTCCTCCAGCAGCCTCTGCAGCGTCGCCTTCAGTTCTCCCTCGGTCACCACCAGCTTTACACCATAATGTTGCTCTATTTTTTTTACAAAACTTTCTATTTCAACAAACGGTCCTACTGTTCTAATGTACACGATTTTTAACTCACTGGCTATATTGTCTTTTTTGTGCAAGTCTTTTAGAACGTTTATGACTAGATCTAGGAGTACTGTGCAGTCCTTGCCGCCATTAAATGATAGGAATACCTCGTCTGTTTTGTATCGTGTGAAGCATTGGTTTAATATCTGAAAAAAATACAAAACAACATGCTTAGAATTGTTTGTTTTTTTCACGGCTGTATCGTCGTTGGAGTTAGGTAATTATTGGTGCTATCTACCAAAGTTAAATGCCTAGTAATTAAATTCATAATTCAAAGATTTCTAAAGGCTGCAGAAGGTTGCTTAGGTAATTTCTCAGCCTTCAACGAACGTTTTAAATTAAGTTTTTAGTTTACAATATTATCACTCTGAAACATCGCCATTATGTTTTTATTTATTCAACTGTTTTTAAGTCTGATAAAATATAGCCTTAGTTTCAACAGCAAGTATATAAGTTTAGAAAATAAATATTGCGACTTTTAGTTATCAGTTGGATTGGAATGAATCTAGAGATTTTTTTGCATAGGCATTTGGGACAGGAAATAGCGGAGAAAACATAATTAGCACGAGGAATTCATTGCCCTATTTTCTAGACGGTAAGGTTGTCTACAGGGACAACCATAATAATAAAACAATTGAAAAAAAAAAAAAATATATACCTCTTCTGTCTCTGCTAAAACATCGGTGATGTCTGGTAGCTCCATGCTGACTCCCTCACTCCTCGGCAACATGTCGTGTTGTGAACTGAAACACGTGAAGTCGACGCGCGTCTTATCCATTACTAATTACACATTCGCCACTACTAATAAGTATGAGTCTGCTTATGAGTATGTATGTATAACTGAAATTTTAATTTCGGTATCGGTTAGACAATACTTATCTGCTATTTTGCACGAATGGACTACGTTGAAGAGTGGACCATCGAAGGACCTAGTTAGTACGATGCGAACGATGCTTTGATTTAGTTTCCGAATCTGATGTTTATATGAGAAGATTCCATCAAAGTTTTTATACGTTTTTAATAATCTTGATTAATTTAAATTAATTGTTGTCATAATAGCAAGTATATAGGTAAATAGCGGCTCATTACTCATTGAAATGAGCTAAGTGTTTCAAGTACCGATATGGTTGCCCTGATTATCTGATTAATTGTTTCTGCTAATTTAGTCACGTATGACAGAGATGCATTCGTCAATACTGAATGTGGGCTATTTTGTGGTCCTATATTATCAGTAGGTAGAACGCTCGCCTTGGAAACGACAGTAACAGTTTCAAATCCTGGCTCCCACTTCTGGGATTTCTGGATTTCATGTGCGAGTCTCATTTTCAACCATGATTATCGTTGGTCTGCGTCTGATTGCTCTACAGCCGTGTCGGATTGCCGTCCCATCGGACCACTAGCGTGAGGGCAGAAAGAGTACACCAGTGCTTGCGCACACACTTGTGCACTATAAAAATGCGTAGTTGGCCAGTCTTCATAGGGATATCGCCGTGGCCAAATTTCGGTCAAGAGATGCTACTAAAGCGGAGATCGTCATTGCCTATATTGAATTCGTCATTGCCTCTCCACTTTTAGTTCTTTTATTGGGGTCGGCTTCCAGTCCGCCCCTGATTTGGGAAAATACTGATATTTATATGGAGCAATTGCGATCTGCCCTCTGAGACCTAACTAGTGGGAATACCGGTAACCTTAGTACACTGCTGACTGCCACCTTGATGGAAGACAAATCCTCTCCATTCAAAGGTCGTGGACAAGATATCGCAGCTTGCGATAAGATCGCCCAATGTGATGTTCGTTCCATGTCTCTTTTATCATGATTGTATTTTACTGGTGTACAATAATGAGTTATCGAGTCATTTATCTATGTGTAGTCCCTTTTTGTCGGAACTGCCCATAATGACCGCCTAAGAAGTATTATGAAGTCATTCTATTCTAATTTCGGACCTCCAGCTTAACTAGCACTCGAAATCACGGAGGTATTTTTTTTTGATTCAGTCATACATCTATGGTCCGACTGACCCACGCACCGATATATAGTCAACTGCCTACATTGTGTCTTATCTTAACGTGGATTTTGGACTCTAAACGCTTTCAGTCTGTAGTCGGGGCCCTACAGCAAGTGAAACCGCGCTATACATCTAGGTAAGTAGTACAAGTGTTTTAATTGTTAGCATCATTCGATTACTTGGCGGAACCCGACTGGTTAACTGAACGGAAAACCTGTTCGCAACAGACGCGGCGCATTAGTGAAACAGCTGATACCACACAGTCGTTTTACATAAGCAAGTGGATGTTGCGTAGATACTTACTATTCGTTCGATTGTTAACATTGAGAGCCTGCGATCGTCTCTAGTCCATATATTAGCACTCTTGTATTTGAGGGTATCAGTTTTATCCCTGCGTGTGTCTGTGGTATTGTAGCTCGCTAACGGTTGGACCAGTTTCATCCCGGAATTTTTGTTCGACAACTACAATGGCCGGTCCATTGTTGGACACTTGGACCAGACCCAGACATGGGTGCACTACAGTACACTTATGGCCGACCGCTTCGGGGATTACAAACGCGATGTTGTTGTACATAAACAGGCAGACAAATAATTATGTGACAAAGTTATAATTTCTCTGTAAACCTACCAAAAATCACTCAAATCTGTTCAGCCATTGTTGCATTACTAAATATATAGTAGTGAATTAATTCTGCACATATAAATGGTCTCTCTAACTTAAAAAATCTCATATAATCTAATAAAAAATATTCTGTCACAAAAACAAATTGGTTTGATACCAGCCAGTTTTTGTGACTCACAAAAATGTATTAGAAATCTATAGATACTTTGTGACCTATATGATAACTATACTTACTTGGTTATACTTATAGTTTTATTTAAAAACTATTTTAATATTTTTGTTTACTAATATTATGTAATATAATAGTTAATTACATTAAAAGAAACATTAATCAACATTATTTATTATGCCTTAATTAACATATAAAAAATAAACATTACTTAAGCATATCAATATTTAAACAATCATTTATCTACACATAGTTTCTTGTGAGGAGGTTCACTCACACACTCATTTGCAGAGAACAAAACATCTTTGGTTAGTTTAAATGTCACTCGCATCATCTCCTTCTTTGGAGACACATGCCTAACGTCAAATATGTCTATAATATTCGAAGATATGTCACATCCAATGTTTTCATTGACCATTTTCTTAGCAATATCATTGGGGTTGTCACCAACAGCAAAGCAATATACGTAAACAATTATTTCTTGGTTGAATTTATTAACTAACACTTCATCTTTGAATAAACCATTGAAGTATTTTAAGAACTCCACAGCCATCGCAGGTAAATTCATAGTGATATGTATTTTCCCATCAACCTTTTCATTGCATTTGCATAAATTTGTCACATAATCTTTGAATACGCTACAAATGAAGTCCTTCCCATCTTGATTGTAAGACTTGAACAGTGATAAATTTACTTTGTTATTCTTTGCATTATGATTTAACCATTTGAATGAATCAGGATTTAGGTCATTCGCAAATACCTTGCATTTATGTTTGGCTGCTGGAACTGCGAAAGGGCCAACACCACAGAAAACATCAAATAAAACTTCTCCAGGCTTCAAGTAGCTCAAGATTCTCTCATGTTCTTTACCAAGTCGAGGGTTCCAGTACACCTTTGAAAAGTCAAACTGGAACGTACAACGGCTTTCTTTGACAGTCACAAAGTAATCTTCATCCCCAGCAATCACTTCCATACTAAAGTTACGGTAGGTATTGTCAATAATATTACTCTTGTTAACTACTGTTCGACATGTCTTAATTTTATCAACAAGCACTTGACCAATTAGTGGACGGTATTCCAGTAAATGGTCTCGTAGATTCAAGTGTATTATGTGTCCAATTTGAGAAAAACTGCTCACAATTTCTTCATTCTCCGGCAGTACTGCTTTGAATATTGTGTCAAAACTCCAGTTCTCATATGTTAAATGTATCTCTTTCATACAGAAGTTGTTTTCAGTGACATCCAGTTGAGTTAGAATTGTACGGTCACACTCAGAAATATCCGCCCATTGATTCACTTTGTCTGGGTTCAAGTATATAGATTTCTTGAATGATTCACTTTCTCCAAGTTCCAAAGTCTGCACTGGCTTGAAGGCTTCTAATTTCAAAAAATAAGGCTTGCACACTTGAGTGATTTTTGACAGGCTCTGTTCCTTGACCTTTAGAACTGGTACCGTTACGTTGCGCAAGAATTTATCACGTTCAAGCACTTTCATTCCACGAACCCCAACAGGTACAAGAAGCGCGGCGGCAGAAGAACTCATTTTACATAAAAATCTTCCTACACAATTCAATATCATACCAAAAATGTAGAAAATGCGATGGAAGTGCACATCGCTAATACTAACCTATTTTCAGGTCAGTGATGTGAGTATCCGACTTATCCAATGTACAGGGTTTCTGATTGCTTTCATCCAAGGCTGCTGTTATTTTATAATAAATGAGATTATCACTATTGTTCCGAAATATAAGATTTTAGGGCAGATTTGTGGTGCGTTCGTGACACTTCTTCTTTCTTTACGAAATGAAATGCGATGAAATAAAATGGATATGAATATGGCCTCACCCACAACTTAGCGGGTATTTTGCCAGTGTCAAGTAATTAATAGCAATATTAAATTCAATAAATACACATTATAAATAAAATAATGGATGTGACATGAAGAAATGAAAATGGCGTCTTCGTGACACTTGATAGATTTGACAATTTATTTTGACATTTCTTTGACATCTTTCATCAACGTTTCATTGCACGCATGATTTGAACGTTAATTTTTATTTCTACTTTCTTAACGAAATTAATTAATATGAATATGCCCTCACTTTTAACTTAGTGTGTATATTACCAATGTCAAGTATTCAATAGACACATTAATTAAATACACATTATAAATAAAATAAACACATTAATTAAATACACATAATAAATAAAATAATGATGGGACATGAGATATGATAATAGCGTAATTTTTTATTTATAATTTTATGAACTGATATGAATAATAACTTGTATTATTTTAAAATGTAGGCTTCATTAATTATTGGCCATAATTACATTTTCATTTCATTAATAAATGGCTACTTATTGCATTGAATTATGAGTAGTATCAACTCAATGACTTATCGCACTTTTTTCCCTTAAATGTCAAGTATTTAGCTAATAAATTGTAGTCATTTGGGTTCCTTCCTTATCATTCTGGGTGCCGCAACATTTTAAAAAGGCGTAAGGTAGTTTGTTGTATGTAATATATTTTAGTAAGAGAATAAACAACGTGTACCTATAAACGCAGACCTATGTAGGTATATAGATAGTTTTATTTGCCATACCGTCTAGTCTTCGCACAGCTAATGTTTTCTTTGCAAAAGGTTAACAAAATCATTTGAAGTTCATTGTTGCGTCCATCTAATAGAATTATGTGCAATTTGGAGGTTCACGAGGTATTTATTTCGACTTATATGACTCTAGACGTTACGGCGCTGCTCTTAGAATACTGATCTCAGCACGAGTTTTAATATTTTCTATCACGCTTTGAATTTAAGAAATGTAGTCACTTTTAATAAGAATAGGATTTAATCCTGGTTTGATAAAAAAAATACTTTGCAGTAACTCTTCAGATAGGTACTCGAAGGGAAGATGTCTCCGATGTAAGGTCGAGGTCGAAGACTCGAAGGTCATATAGACCTTATTGTATTGTATAGCTTTGGTAGGGACCAAACGTTATGTAATAGACTGTGAACCTTACGCCCGGATACTCATAAACGGTTCTTAAATACATGTATTTTTGTATGACACGTTATAAGTATTTGAGTAGGCACCTGCCTCATATAAGGCTGAGACGGGAATTCTTCTGAAAAGTGCTTTGTAAATTGATTAAAACTTCTACCTACAAATTTGGGGACAGATTATTAAATTACAATGTTTGTTGAACCATATACTTAAATTTAATTAACATTTTAATGAGACAATCACTATTTAATATAGATTACTACTTACTACATTTTCTGTTTAGCTTAATCTTACTCGAGTGGTTTTTATTTCAATATTCAATTATCTGAGTACCTACTTAAACCTTTATTCACGTTATAGAACTAGACATTAGGTACCTACCTAATGTTAATATGTAATTATTCTACTTTATGGCGATGATAATTGCATGTCGAATTATTAATAAGTCTACTGGATGGGTACTGAAGTACCTAATGTTAAAATAAAATTAATTATGTGTTACATAATATTATACTAATAACAATAATAGGTAAGTCGCTGTAGTGAAATTAACTAGTTTGATTTTTTATATTGATTTCTTATATTTACGCGAATACTACACATTGAAATAAAACTAATTTTAAGAAAATAAAATATAAACCGCGATAAAATTCTTAAAATTAGTTTTATGTCAATAGTTCGATTTTTTTTTAGGATACATTATTGTTTAAACTAAGTATATAGCTAGATATTATGTAGTTATATACTTAGTTTAAACTATAACGTATAGTAATAGTATATAGTTAGATATTATGTAGCTATATACTTAGTTTAAACTATAAATTTAGACACACTACAGGTTTAGATCTTTTCATAATTGTGTTACGCACAGATAAATCCAACCGGTCCGTAGCAAAGCCTTTGATTATTGAGGAAAAAACACTGGCCACTAATTTTATAATTGACCGGCCCGTTGGTTTTTACAATTTGCTACATTTACACAGAATGAAAATTTTAAAAATAAACACCGGCCGTCGAGAACAAACACGAGGCCTTTCAGTGGCGAAATAAATTACATAAATCGAACTGAATTTGTGTCGTGCGCTTGGCGCGAGCTGCATAAATAAATAACGTAATCGATTTTACCAGGGAAATCGGGAATGTTTGACGGCAGTGATATATCCATATTTGTCTATTTTGTTTGACAATACTTATATTTTTGGCGTCATCAAATAATTAGCGTGATATGTTATAATTATAAGTAGTTTAGTCATAAATATATTATATGTTCATAACTATGTAATCTTTATAGTGGAAGTTAAGCAAAATCACTATTATGTCTCTATCCACTCGGGCTATACCCGAATCATTGGAAGGCTTGCGCAGGGACATGGGTCCAACACGTAGAAACCTTTTTGGAGATTTTTTATATTATGTTAGCGACATGCTGGGGTCAACTGCTGAAAATGATAGCGTTAACAGCGAATTGACCTCAGCAGGCGGAGGAAATATTGCAGGAATATAGAAAGACAATTGGGACTAAATAATTCATGAAGATTTTTTTAAATTTATTAATATTAAACCTAGGAAAGTTCCTACTTATAATTGTATTATGCAAGTAGCACCTTTATACTACAACGCACGGCTCGCACTAGAATCGTTTAACAGTGTTGTTTTTTCTATAGTACCTATAGTTATAATATTGAAATAAGATTTTTTTATATATATTTTCAAGATATAAAATCCAGCCACGAGGTAATATCTACCTTCTTATATTATTCTATTACCCACCAAGAACCCACAAATTGGATACAGAACAATCCTTTTAAAGTCCCCAAAATGCTATTGATATACAAGACGCGGCAATAAGTAATAATTACACAGTGCACAGCCCAATATATCACGATTCACACAGAGGCTGTTAAGTGAAGGAAATACGCGAGTTGAGACCCGAGTTCGCGGCAAAAACTCCGGTAACGACCACCGCCGACACATCACCTATACCGAACCATAAATTACATTGCCTTTGCCAATTCTTTTTTTTCTCGTACCACAGATAATTTTCACTTTAACGATACGTTTTATACCTACCTGTGCTTTGCTGGAATTTTCTTTCATTAAGTACCTACGATTGTTAAAGAACATGATAGGTCTTTTTAGTTTTATTTTCTTGATTGAAAACTAGCCCTAAAATTTATAGAAAGTTATAGTGGATTATAAAGCTATTATATCGCTCTTTTCCGCTGAAAAGTTCGTTATAATGCCATTATAATGTATTTTACGTTCTATAAATTTGAGGGTAGATCTTTAAAAGTCTAAGGACCATTGCATATATCGTTATTTGCACAGGTCCTAAGACCGTTAAAAACCTAAGTCGATAACTAGTACAAACTGTATCTGTACCTACGTAAGACTAATTAGCTATAAGTATGTATCTTGATAACTAAATGGATTCCCCGGTCATGCAATTTATTTCAAATCAATACTTATTTGAATGGTGGTAATCCAATATATATATGAGTACAACCATACTCATATTAAAAATCGCTGAATTGGTCCATCAATTATCAGGAAAACTTGAAAAGTCATATACCCAATTACGTCTTATAAACTGCCATCATTACCGAGAATCTGTAAAATCCACTTCATATGCCTTCTACCCCTACCTTCTATCTAATACCCTACACGTTTGCCGTGTGAGTAAATCATGTGCCGTGAAACAATAGAGCTTCAGACGGTGTTGATAGCAGACAGAAATCATAAAAAACACCATTACAACGCCGTTATAGGATCAACCGCGGAATGACGGGGAACTGATGTACCCTGATGGCGGCGTAAAGCTGAGAAATATTCTATTATGTGCTTTAATGGTTGTCAGTAAGGTGTGATCGTTGAGCCATTTCGTTTTGGCCTTCCCAATACTTAAGTCCTAGAAGTAAATTATATGGAGACCTAAGCTCTATTAATTCTAGTCAGGCCAAAGGCCAGCTTAAAACTTTCCGAAGAGTCCTACACTATAGTGAACTGCTTTCGTAGAATTTTCTGAAAATTCATTGATATGTTCTGACCAACAAATATTGTAAGGAACGTATAACGGACGTCTATAATATAAGTTTGTTCCAAATTAACGAGTATTGTATATAGTCTATATAGCAAGATAAATCCGGTAGGTGTATCTAATTAGATAAGATAAATAATGGAAGTAATCAGAATTCCGCCCAGAGCGAAACGTGTTTGTAGCGCTTATTATTGTAACATACATTTCACGAACGATATTATTTTATCTATTCTTATTATTTTGGTAAGCTGTTAGAGAGAAGGAAAATAATAAATCCAAGTACCTTTAACAAGTATTTACTATTTAATTATTCTAATCCTTAGTTATTGATTTATAGCTATCAACAAGTCAGCTTCAATAAAAGTGTACTGTTATCTTTTTTGACATTTGATTGGCTGATATTTATTATAATAAATAAATATATACAGCGAGCTATCGGAATGCTACAATTCATAAATAAGTTCCATAGTGATATTAACTAGGTATATATAATTCAATTAGAATTCGTAAATATGTTGGAAACTAAACTTTATTGCTATGTTGTTATTCGTCAAAACGTTTTATTGCGCTCCTAGTTTCGGAACGCTCATAAACTTGTCTCTAAGCCGCGCGAAGGTCTGAGGGACGATACTTTTTACTTTTACGCACACACACTTTCACACGTATGATTAGGCCTGTTGGAGACGGGACTCGAGCTACGACCTCAACTATTGGTCATTTAAGTTAGATGCTGAAAGATTCAGTAGCTGCTGCTATTCTCAACCTATTGAAATTGAGGTCTCGTTTGATCACAATTAGCCAGCGTGGGTCTAATCTCGTAACCTAGATGTCCTATAAATTCTTAGTCTATAAATCTTAGACTCTATAATCATTAGTCTACAAGTCCTAGACTCTATAAATTATTTGTCTATAAATCTTAGACTCTATCCATTCTTTGTCTATAAATCTTAGACACTATGAATTCTTAGTCTATAGATGCTAGTCTCTATAAAATCTAAAATATTGTAATAATTCATGCGTCATATCTCATAGGAAAAAAGGAAACGCACGTTGCATTGCTTCGCTGGAAGTTAGAGACTTGTGGCTAGCTACGATCATTGCTCGTGTGTAGGCATCCTTTCCAGCTGTTTAAACGCAGACAGAGGCTTGTGAAAACTCATCGCCGCATTTGTACACCAACTGGCTTGGGCAAATGTTTGCCTGGCCCGATATTGCACGCCACATGACGCTTTTTGCCATCCACTCCTGCCACCAGCGGCTGTTTGAAATCATGTCGTGTTTACTGAGATAACTTTCATTTCGGGAGTCACAGTTAGTGGTACGTATGTTTCGGGGACTTGGAAATAAATGTGTGGATAATGTTAAGTGGTTACACTTTATGCTATAACTTGTTTCTATAAATATGTATAATACTAGCTGTTGCCCGCGACTTCGTCCGCGTGGTATTTAATAAAGGCAACCGTTGACAACAGCCTGCTCGCCCATTCTGAGCCCGCGGGACGCATTGCAGGTTGTTGCTATCAAACTTAATCAGGCGCTGCGCTGCAACATTGGTTTTAATTTTTTTTCGTGAGATCCTATTTTTTTTTTCAAAAATAAAAGTAGCCTAAGTTACTCCCTGTTACATCAGCTATATGCCAGTGAAAGTCCCGTCAAAATCGGTCCAGCCATTTCAGAGATTAGCCGGAACAAACAGACAGACAGACAGACAGACAGACAGACAGACAGACAGACAGACAGACAGACAGACAGACAGACAGACAGACAGACAGACGGACAGACGGACAGACAGACAGACAGACAAAAATTGTAAAAAATGTTGTTTCGGTATAGGTAACGTGGATACATCCAAATGCACTTAGTAAAAAGCGGTTATTTTAATATTACAAACAGACACTCCAATTTTATTTATATGTATAGATTAGTATAGATGTATCAATAGTATACATTTTTATACGCCTTGTTTAGTTACTAAACATTCAATAAAAACATTGTACAAAAAATAAGGTGAAATAATTCTTAGTACGTGAATGAATAGTAATTCAATCGTGTTACTAACAGATGTTGTTTCAAAACTTACTTATCGCAATTACCTACCTAATATTTTTATAACATTAGCGCTATTTTGTAACGACACTCTCATATCTCACGAGTGAGTCCAAAAGTGAATTGTAAGAGAAATTTTACAAACCACTTTTTTTTTATTTTTTTTTTTTTATTGCAGTATAGGCAAGTATTTGATCTCGATCTCACCTGATGTTAAGTGACGATGAGATCTACGATGTAGCATACTTGCCTAGAAGGTACCTGTTCACTCTCGACTTGAAAACACCCAGATTGTAGTCAACGGGGAACAAAGACGCCGGTAGCGTGTTCCATTCCTTGGCAGTACGCACGATGAAAGTAGAAGCAAAACGCTTAGTGCGTACCGCAGGAATGTCCACAGTGTACGGTGTTCGGACTCACGCCGGAGATATGAGATTGACGTTACAGAATAGCACTGCTGATGGCTTAGTGTTACTCATTAATTTTTCGCTGACGCTACGTCTGCAATAAACCTCGAAATAATTCTCATTCCGAAAATTCTCATTACCATCAATCGCTATGGAATTGGAAAAATATATATTTCTGAATGGAAATTACCCATTTCACTGGCGTCACGCATCAAATCCAACTGTTTAGCATAACACAAGCTATTGAATCACAATATAATTCTGACATAAAACACAGGCGTGCGATTCATCTCAAAATTCACACCGAATTGGGGCTTTTGTAGACTTGCCACTTCTAGATGTCAGCGACGCAACATTCATCGAATAATTGACGATTATCTACTATCTACTATTATCTACTATCTAGTTTTCCAATAAAATTATACAAAACTAATGCAATATTTTTTTATAAAATTTAAAATAGTTTTAAGATTAGACTCCTGTCGGGATCTTGTATATACTTGCTCCGAAAACTCGCATAGCGCGTTGCAGGATTGCATGGAGAATTTTAAATTGTTCTGAATGTCGTCTGCAGCGCCATCTGTGAAGCTTGTGGCGCTGTTAAAGAGGTCGCTACAATAGCAAGAACGCATTAAAAACATACACATTATAAATAAAGTAATGGATTTGACATCAATGTATGTATCAGCAATCCCTTTATTCGAAGTTCAAACCAGTCAAGGTGACAGCGAGGCAAATGACCCTCCAACGTTTTGTGCTGGTCTTTATTATGATTGACGGCTCAATAAATAGCAAAGCATCCAGTCTGCACAAGAGCACACACGGTATGTGTGTGGCGCTAAATGCGATGAAACTTCGTAATAAAATTGTTGAGGCGAGCCGCGCATGGCCGTTTAGAATCGTTCGCAGACTGGAACTTTCAACTGGCTATTTCATTCGTGAGGCATTGCCACCCTCATAAATATTAAACACGACATGGGTTAAATTTGCTATAGTTTTATCACAGAAGAAGCGTTCGGAACGCTCTCGGGAGGTTTGAAATTATTATAAAGGACTATTTCATATGGTATTTTCTTAGGTAGTCAATGATTTTCCATTTTGGGATTTCACCTACCTACATGAAAGACACTCATAGAGCCATAAGATTGGGAAAATACTGAGCCAGTTGAAATTACTCGAAAGAAGAACATATTTAGTCTTACTTTATACTTAGTCCCTATTTTAAATTCCCAGATCGAAATTTGGAAATAGCGAATTTGCAGTTGATATTTTGATTACGTTTTGAAATTAAAACATAACATTTTTGGTTCAGTTTTTTTTGTAAACACTGCTGGAATACCTGTTAAAATTCATCCTAAAACGAATCCATTTGTATCTCGCGATGTTATTTACAAAGATAAAATCGCCATTGCCGTCGTGTTGAAGGCAAAATTAGTTGTCTTTATTTAGATATCCAGAACAATCTGTTGTAATCTTAAGTTGCTTTACTTCTACAATGAAATATTTTAATTTGGTTCCGTGGAAGTTTCCGCGGGAGCTTTACGGTTTAAAATACTTATTTGAATAAATTTTGTTGCTACAATATCGTATTTAAAGTTAGGTGTGCAGTTGAATTGAGCGTACATTTCATTCATTATTCTGTAATTTTATAGACTCAAGATAGTCTCTATACAATGTAGTTTTAAACTGGGTAATTTGATTCCAACTTTATATCCTCCGTTGTAAATAAAAGTGTTATCTTAATAAAGTTCCTTCTTGTTTTACGTCCGCATAGGAGTAAAACTCCCTAGCAACTGTTTTAAAGGGCTATAAATAAGAAATTTCAGTCGTAGTGTAAATATTTTCGCGTGGAACGGACGGTGCCGGGATTAGGGTCACTAAATTAACTTGGACCGGTGTATCATGATCCTCGTGATTACTGCGCCAAAGTTACCTACAGATGGTTCAATCGCTTTGAAAGTAGGGAACGTAATAGATCTCATAGTAGTTTTGTGTAGTTAGTAGGTGGGGGACGCTATTATTATATATGTACATAGTTATGTTTTAGATACGGCCTGGTTTCTTTGCAGGTCAACATGTTGTCGGAGGCGAATTGATATTTGTCAACGAATCCAGGTCGCATTAAATATGTGTGTGGTATTGCCACTTTTTCAGATTCTGTATTATTTTAATTAGCCAACTTAAAAAAGGAGGAGGAGTTCTATTCGGTTGTATTTTTTTAGGTCTGTTATTATCGGTTTCTGCACTGGTCATTTTGGTTTGGCGCTTGCGTTTATTTGATAGCGATGTATATTTATGTAGATAGAGTCATAGTATAGTATTGGCTGAAACCCTAGGTTTATATAGAATTTCATAATAAATTGGCAATTGAGACGAAAATGGTCCAAACCGTTGAGATTGAGTTCGACTTCAGTTGTGATCGCATTCTGATACGGTTGTAGAGAAAACGAAAAAAATAAGTGCATGCACAAAATACGTAAGAAATATATAACATTGAGTCCCGCGGTAAAACCGTAGTATGTACTATAGGTTTGAGTAGAATCGATGATTGGATTCTGTGACCAACTTTAAAGAGGCCGACCTAGAACATCATTGAGGTATTCGATTGCACGGTACTACATAAACACATCGCTAATAAATGCCTGGAGTAACCAAATAGTCAAACTACAACCCAAACAATTCTGAAGATACGGGAAATGACGTAACCGTCACGGTTTAACGACGCACTATAGGACGCACAAATTGGTGCAATAGGAATTAGTTCGGTGGCTGGTACCGCTCGGATTGAACCTCACTTTTAGATAATTAGTTTACGGGCGGGCTTTGGCCGAGTGCATTGCTTGTATGTAACTAACATGCAAAGCTTTTAGGTTTGACTTATTTGTTCCTCCGATTTAAAAGTGGGTAAGCAGAAAACTTCTACGGTAGCATGGCTCAAAAATATTTATAAATACTCTGACTACCTACCTACAGTGGATTGAAGACGATCCCAGAAATACCTAGCCCAGGACAAATATCGAACAAGTACTCACTCCTCCGTCCCCGATAACTAACCGTATAGTTGCTGCTTATAGCTCCAACTAAAACTATCAAAAACACTTGTAACCAAAATCGTCTTGATAAAACCTATTTATCAAAGAAAATTGTTATTTCAAATCGCCCTAATTGCTATGAATAAGCATCCACTAATGTTGTATTGAAGCGACGCTTAAGCTAATTTGTACGTAATAAATATCTTTAGTCTCTTCGAATTTTCTGATAAAATATGATAAGTCTCGTGATTTTGTTATATATATTTTGAAATAGAACTTATTTTATAGATTTTATTGCGTTTATTTAATGTTTTTACGTTCACGTAAAATAAGGTTTATTTCAATGTGTAGTATTGCCGTAAATATAAGAAATCAATTTGTAAATATTGTTAATGTTGAATTATCTGGGATAATCATTTCAACATGACGTCACCAACGCGTCATCATTTGTTTTTAGACTGTTTTGTTTTCTTTTAAGTGATGTCTTTAAAAAAATACTGGGAATATTCTATTGTTTATGCAAGTGGGCGGCGGTCAAATTTACAAATTGGAGGTGCTGCCACAGTGTTATTTCAGCGCTGCGATAGCTTTTGATATAGAGCGGGTTAGAGTTCTACAGTCGATTGAAAATACATGACGTTACTTCTGCTATAGTTCTGCTCTATGGTCTAGTTAGTCCGATAAAATAAAGAGACTTGTATCTATAATAAGAAATAAAGAATATTTTACCATTATTTATAACCATTTTATTCACAACAAAATAATAATTATCACAATAGAAAAATATTGATAGTATACTTGATACTAACCGGTTAGTAAATCATGACGATTTTAATTAATCATAACTAAATAATAATTTGTCTTTATCAATACATGGGTTACGGAATCGTCATTGTTTACCTCGAGAACAATTTGAGCCTCTTGATTCAGAGGTGACAAATCACCATGAAACCCACAAACAAAATTAACTGATGCCTGACGTAGAGATTTAGAGTCATAAACAAAACAGACTCACTGGCAGCTGCATGTGTGTGATGAAGTTCGAAAGCCTTGGTCTCGTGTCTGTGGCATCATAGCTCCTAGATGAAAGGAATGATGTCATCTGTTTTTTATTAAAGCTGGTTTAATCGGGATGTCTTTTAGTCAAATTAGCCTGTAGGTATGATGTAGGAATATCAGCCTAAAGGTTCGTATATAACCATGCGTATATGCTCATGCGAATAAAAAAAATATCAGAAATACAATCCCGTTACGTAAGTTAAGTATATAAAGCCGTTAGAAAAACAAAATCCCGACATAAAAAAGATTATATAAATATTTTTTGGTTCCTTTTTTTTTGTATTGCAGTGTTCTTTATTAGGCACCATAGCATTGTCAGTAGGGGTTCTAATCGTGTTGGGTGGGTCAGTGGCTTAGCGAATGCCGGAGTATTTTGACCCATATGCCAAAGACGCCGATGGAGCCATGAAGCAATGATCTTATACAGCTGGCGGGTCCGGTGGCAGCGGAATGTTGGGCACGTCTAGTCTCTTCTCCTTTTCATCTTTCTTGTGTTGTTTGTAGAACCAACTGTAATAGACATTTTTTTTGATAATTTTACGATCAGTCTTTACATAAAATACAGTAAGTATACTGCCAATTATTATAATGTTATGGGAAACATGATAATGCCTTCGTAACTCTATCCACGGCTTAATCCCAGTCTTACGGGCATGAAACTCTATGGTTGCTCTTTTTAAATAGACCTTATATATTTTTGGGTGGTACATTGTTATGGGTATGTGAGAACAATGTGTAAGAATGGCTAGGCAGGCTTAGTAGCTGGATAAATAAGTCATATGCCGAAGTATACAAGCAATATGTAAAATGTTCGAGTCGTGCTATATGTCAAGGTTCCTTGTATATAAGCCAAGATACATCAGCTGTTACGTCACTCAAGACTCAGTGGAAGCTGACAATAGGAGAATCTAGCTCACAGCATGTGCAAAACTATCTGTCATAATAATATGACTAATGTCAATATGGGAATAAAACACCGGCTGTTCGCAACTCGTGGAGACAATAACAAGGCATGTGCGTTAAACAAGCACTGTTTGTAAATATCACGGAAATCAGCGAATGTTTATAGGTAGCTCTGGAGAGAAAACGAACCGTACTCTTGCACTTAATAACGAACGCGAAAAGCGGCGAGTTATTTTCAAATTCTTCTTCTATTTCCTTGGAGACGACTTTTTTAATAATAAGTAACCATTTAAGAGAGCCACTGTTGGGTGCAGGCTATTTATTGCTAGGATTACAGGCAACAGACCACTACAATGGCCCAGCACAGGATTTAAAACCGCCCCCCGTGATTATGTAACATGCAAATAGCCTAGCGACAGCAATAATCTCACAATATTTGCTTTCATATTGCTATCAACGCTTCGACGCGACTTCGAAGTAATACAAGTTTTTGATTTGAAAGCCAATATTGACGGTTTTTGCGACAGCTATGCTATGGCTTCACTATCACAAACTATATACTAATATTAATAATACTCTATGTTGAAGACTGCTCAGTTGGTAGTCTATCGATGTACTTAGGTAACAATTGGTTTCTCAATGTTTAATTTAGCATACCGGGGATCATGTCTGATGCCACTAGCCATTAACGACCACTCTTCTACAAATAAAAGTGTATTCACTGCACACACATTAGGTGGCCAAAATAGCCAAAGAAACTCGCTGAACACGGCAACCATTTCTAGATATTGGTCACTTATTGCTACGTGTAGAAGTATTCTTGAAGTATGGCTGAATAGGCATCTATGGTTGCAACCAGAGTCAGCACATGTACCGTAGCTTCTTACCCGAAAATTCCCAGAGCTGGTAATGTAGCAGCCACGCTCATGAGGAAGACCGCCCCTGGCAGCACCCGGAGTGTCGCGATATACACCCTGGAGTATAGCGGCGCGAAGATAATAGGCATCATCGTTTCCGCCACCCCGAATAGGGAGTATACTTTACCTGGAATTTAAAAGGCATTTTTGGAATTGTAAATTTTCTCTGAGTGTAGCAAAGATTTATCAGGCTCCCTTTTGGACATAGGCCTTTAGCAAATTGCCAAATGATGCGGTCTCTCGCCACTTCAATCTCCAGGATTACTGTGACGGCGTGCTATTTCAGCTGGGTTTTGGATTAAGATTACTTTGTTACATTGTTATTATATTGGCACCATATACCATCGGCGAAATTGGGTGCACTGCATCTGCGTACCTCATTAGGGATCACAGGCGTATGGAGTTTGGGTCGTTTTTTTTTAATTATACCGCCGAAGTCAAAACTCACCCAATTCTTGATACGACACTAACTTCGATGCAATAGATCTTAGGGCTATCGCTGACGTTCCATTTAGTATTTCCAGTAATGGAGCTGAAACATACGAGAGCAAAATAAGAGCGATTAAGAAAAAGCTTAAAAAACTGAAACAAAACTCTGGGAAAATTAAGAGGGGATGAATATAAGAACTCACATAAATATACTTCATAATCGTTTCTGGCGAAGGCGAGCATCAGGGCTCCGCAGATCTTGCTGCTAGCCGATATCATGCCCAGGACGGCATCGTCAGCCTTCAACTTCCTGCTGAACACGCTTATAGTGAACAATGTACCTGAAACATAACGAGAGTTGTACGATGTAAGGATACAAGCCCGCTGAGTATGTCGCGGGATCTTCTCAATTGAGGTCACGTTCTGATCCCGTTGTAGATATAAGCAGAAATAAAGAAATGACAAATTGTAAGTGACACGTAGGCCTATACGAAATACATGACTTTAACTTTGACATTGCCAGAGTCCAAAAAAAAAAATGTTTTGTTATATTTGTTTGAATCAATGTTTTATGTTTAATTCCTTTTTTTCCACATGCTACCTTTTATTAAAGTTTGAAACTTTGATTAAATAACATACTGCTGCTATGTGTGTGTGATAAGGAGTTATAAATCAAACTTCTTAATAGAGACTTGGTATATATCTAGAATCAATATACTAGTATTTGTTTTGCTCTGACTTGTTTGCTAGAAAGCTAAGTTTTCCCTTCTTCCTTCTATCCTCAACCATAGTATGGCTTAAACTTTGTACTTTGATAACTCGGATATTCGCAAATATTAGATTAGATACCCTGTCTCTATTAATGTAGGGCTTGGGTACTCACCAATAGAGTGCGTTATAAGACTGTAGGTAGAGTATATGCTGTATTTGACTTCATCCCAGTTGAAGCGATACCGGGCAAATATGTACATAATACTGAGTTCACCTGAGAACAAAGGACCGTTATGAAAAAGCTGCTAGTCAAAATATTTGTGATCCAACTAGTAGGACTACGGATAAACATTATATATGTAGTACTAGTTGGTAGTTTGCCTTGGTAACGAGGATCTCAGATTCAAACCCCGGCTCGCACCTCTGAGATTTCTGGTTTTCATGTGCGAATCTCATTTTCAACCACGATTATCACTGAGAAAACCTGCATGTCTTAGAGAACCCCTCGAAAGATGTGTGAAGTCCGCCAACTCGCACTGTGCCAGCATGGTAGACTATGGCCTATGCCCCCTCGAAATGAGGGGAGGCCCGTGCCCAGCAGTAGGATATTAAAAAAGGGATGGTATTATTATTAGTTGGATCACTGGGAGCATATGGCATGTGATCCATGAAAACGTCGTCAACGATATAGAGTGGATTTTGCAGAAGATATCCAAATAAGATGACGGTGTAGTCTTTAGTTTTAAAACATCTAGAAGTAATAAGAACAGGTACTCCGTGTGATTTCCCTCAGGGGCCAACAGCGCAAAGGCGACTAAGGAATTTCCTTTGCATTTATAGTGTACCAATTATTATGCAATACACGGTACTCGAGCGACTTAAAACTTGAAGTGATGACGTGGGCACAGTCGTGATTATAATAAAAATGTGTGAATACATTATCTTATTAGTAAACTATTTGTTAGCGACGCATAATTATTATATTGTCTATAATTTGTAAGTCTAAGAAATAAGACTGTAGTTGAAGTTACATATTGACAGACTTTTGTTTCCGAACGGTCTTATTTGTTCTTTATTTTGTCGCAATTTCTTCCTCACTGTCCCCTCACCAACACTTCTCAAACTTACTTGAAATCAATCTAATTTCCTATATTTTTTGTAGTTGGTTCGGCTTCCAACCTACCATTACTGATATTTGCACTGATAGATTGCTATCTAAATTTTGAAATCCCAATAATGGTAATCCAAGGTGAGTGTCCTTGTCAGAATTTATTCAGGCTTACGACACACCGAAGACTGTGCATATATTTCCCCATTTAAAATAGCACCGAAATAAACGATCAAAACTATATTTATTAAACTGTACACGTTCCTCACCACGTGTGTGAAGATAGCCATACTTCTTACCTCGATAGCCCGTATTGCTGCACATGTCATTCATTCATCACAACGCAAACCACCGAGATGATCATCCAATAAAGCGTGCGAATGGTTTGACGTCATAGAGTCTAGCGAAGTACATGTAACTAGAGACAAACTGCTCTAGAGTTGATTATCGCTTATATAAGAGATCATCAATGAAAAAGCACTACACGCATTGTACATGCGGTACAAAAAGAAAACAATTTTCATTTTGCTAGGAACATTTGTTTTGTTTAAAACCGTTATAATATACAGTGTAACAAAACTAGTGTAAAATATTTGGACATATCCAGCAGTAGGTTATAAAGACAACATACTGAAATTATTTTTTTTAAATTTGAAAATTACACCCAGTACTGAGAGCAGGGTCAAATGCTTCGGTTCGCCTTGTTTGAAAAAAAATGTGATTCATATCACATACTGATTAACCTGCTAAAATATTTTACACTATTTTTGTTACACCTTATATAATTGCAGTTTCGATTTCACATAATGATTATAAATGCTCTAAAGCAGCGCAGGGTTATAGGTTAGTATCCTGAATCATCTTGTATATTATGCAATTCTACTTCCTCTTTCCGAAAGTACCCACGGCCTCTAGGATTTGACGATCTTAACTCAATAACAGCTTTTTGGATGATTGGCTGCTATACCAGAAGTGTTCGCATGACTGAGGATCCAGTACTTATCGCATGAACGGAGATTTAGATCTATTGATGACTTGTTTACGGAAGTTGCAAATATTTTCACAATTGTGCCCTAACTTCTACTATAGAACTATTATTAGATTCATGTCTTTTCTCGAGATGAGAGAATGTATTTGGATCAAGACTGCAAACTAAATTAGTCACTGAGTAGTTCTCGAGAAGCATCAACTTAACAGCAGCCATGTGTAAATAACTCTCCGAAGATTCTAGATATTTTGCGGTGAATGTTTATGCATTGTCTCAGACCACAGCGCAATCGGTGTTTTGTGGTCATTCCTGCTTAGCTTAACAACCGGTTTAATTTTTACGCGTGCATCAAGGCTATTTTGGCCATAATATATTAAGGATAATGATCTAAACATGTTGGCTGTGACAGTGGTTTATCAATTCCATATAAATATCCACTAAGGCTGCGATTTGGATTGGTATAAGTACGAAAAAAACTACGTATATATACCTCACCGTCCTATGACGTTTAAATCAACTTTTTTTTTGGTAAAATAAGTTTTTTTCTGACTTGATTTAGTATGATCACTCATATTTCTAGAAGCTACAATCTATTTACAACGCCATTTTAAAGCAGTTACCTATTGCAAGAAAATATGTAAGCCTCATATAATACCATCGTTAATGTAATGCAACTTTCTATAATTTCGGGGTAAGTTGTATAGTCTTCAATAAAGAACAGATATTCTGCATCATAATGGACTGTTGTGAAGTCTGGTTTATGTTATTTATGGTATTATTATACACTAAACATGTTTGCTTGCGATTCCTCATCGATTTAATCCCACTAATCTATACTAATCTATACTATCTATACTTCTATACTAATATTATAAATGTGAAAGTTTGGATGGATGGATGGATAGATGGATGGATGGATGGATGTTTGTTACTCTTTCACGCCCGAACGGCTGAACAGATCTGGATGAAATTTGGCACAGAGATAGATTATAGTCTGGAATAGCACATAGGCTACTTTGTATCCCGGTAAAATGTATGGTTCCCGTGGGATAGATGTTTTAATTTTTCATACTTTTTATCGCGGGTAACACCGCCGGGCGCAGCTAGTATTATAAATGTGAAAGTTTGGATGGATGTTTGTTACTCAATCACGCCAGAACGGCTGAACGGATCGGGATGAAATTTTACACAGAGATAAATTATAGTCTGGAATAGCACATAGGCCACTTTTTATCCCGGTAAAATGTATGGTTCCCGTGGGATAGATTTGTTTTAATTTTTCATAGAGCAAGCATTGCCTAGGTAGTGGTAGTTTACGGGTCAGAAAATGACATAAGATTTTTATCCTGAACAAATGCACGGTTCCTATGGGATAGACATACTTTTTAATCGCAGGTAACACCGCGGGGCGCAGCTAGTTATGTATAAGTTAGAACATATTAATATTTTTTGTTGTTTTTATTTCTACTATTCTGCGAATTGTTAAGTTCATGTTTTTTATACAAATATCGTGTCCGCGGGGTTTTTGCGCGTCCGTCAATGTCAATAAGAAAACCTGGTAATTTTCGATTCTATGAAAGGTGACGTCGTGAACAAAGTATACATAAAACATATGTATAATTACTACTCTATAAATATGAGTGTTAATATGTACATTTTGAAGAGGACCTCTCAAAACGGCTAAACCGGTTTGAATGTTGGATTAACACACGTAAGTATTTATACTACTTCTTTGTGGTCTTTGAAGTCCACACACATATAAATCTATCGTATCGTATGTAAATCTATCGTTCTGTATAAGATTCAGATTATATGAAGTCCAAAATTAATTTCTACACAATATAAATGTTCGAGGAGGTTGGAAAATACTGATGATGGTTTTATTAAAAAGTGCTTGATATCTTCTTGATTTGTCATTAATCTGTATATCTAGTATATGTTTCTGTGTATAAATATTATATTAATATGTATAGGCATAGCTATGAATATTTTTTGTTACATTATAGGCACGTATTTGATCTCGATCTCACCTGATGGTAAGTCACGATGTGATCTACGATAGAGCATACTTGCCTAGAAGGTACCTGTTCACTCTCGACTTGAAATCACCCAGAATATTGCCAAACATTCACCCTGTGTATGTACAGTTACAGAAACTGATTTATATGTACTCACCCCACATTGGTCCGAATGTCAAGCAAACAACTGTGAGTATGAGGCAGATCCGCAGCCTTCTATTGTTTGGACCTTTTTTAAACGCAATCTCAACTGTCTCTTTGAGGCTGTGGAAGTCGAAAAACTCCAGCAAGAAACCCGTGCAGCCAGTTCTTTTTACCTAAAATAATAAACCAGAAATATTTAAAGGCAAAAGAATTGTAGATAAATGACGTAATTTTTTAACCGGCAGTTGTCGGGTTCGATCCCTCGCTGGCCATTACCTCTTCATATAAGGCTCATATCAGCGTTTTAGCTTATTTGTAGTGGCTATCGAGACTGTAATTATTATTAGTAATGCTATTAGCAATATCATAATTGCTAAGAAAAGAAACCACAATATTCCTACAAAAAATACTTCACGAGATTTAAATTGTATGATATACAAATAGGCATTATTGGACTTGGCTTGTACAAGTATAAAGTGCCTATAAAAATATTCACGACCATCTTAATAAACCAAATTAAATACAAACCTTCTCTTTGTTCTCGAGCCACGTGTGGTCATCAATAAAGCACAACACGTAACAGAAATTGATAAGCTGCAGTGACGCAGATATAGCGAACACTCCGTAATACCCCAAGAACTTCAGCAGTACGCCGCTCAGACCCATCCCAATAGGAAAACCGACCGTCATACACAAGTTCAATATACCCAATCTAAACGTCCTGGTCTCCTTAGAAGTAATGTCCCCTAAATAACTGAACGTGCCGAGGAACATTGTATACCACCCGCCGGTCAGAGACGGGAATATGACCTCCATAAACACAGTCCACTCTACTGGGACTTCGTTGAAAAAGTAGGTGTTTATTATGTTTAGAATGCAAGTCATGAACTCCCCGAAGATCGGCATCAGCATGCATATCTTTCGCTTGCCGGTCTTGTCGCTCCAAGCGCCTATGAATAGCATCAGAAGAGTTGGTACCGCTGTGTGTATAATGCTCTTCCAAGCTTGCACTGACGCTATTAGTTTCTGCACTTCATCTTCTTCATATGTGTAGTTAGCGCGCTTCCTCAGCCTCAATGCTGTACACGCCTCGTCAGCGAATTCTAAATTTACCCTACATGCTTTGTCTAGATTTAAATTTTGCGTAGCCAACATCGCCAGCACGCTCGGCATCACAAACAGCGCTAGGACCGGTTCTACTGTTATATTTGCTTTTACACATTTCAATTTCTCTAACAGACTCGTGTGTGCTACGGTATCTGCAGCTTCACGTTTTAACGGTAGTTCCTCTGTGGTATCGTCGCGAGGCATCTTTGCGGGGACCTTTTCTGTTGAGTCCATTTTGAATGTTTTATTTTTTAAATTTAAATTTGTGTAATATGCACCCCGTACGCGATGTAGTCTATCTCAGTTTACATTGTTATTAATATCGGAAAGCACATCTTCACAGCGGTAAGATAAATACGGTATTATATCGAGTCGGTGGCGAGCCGTGGCGTTGTCGACGTCGCTATTGTTCGGCGGTATGTAAGCAAACACTCCTATGTTGCCATATCAGTCTTTAATACGTACACAAACATGCTCGGTGAAATCGAAAATAAACTTAGCACGAACGATACTGAACTCAAACAAGACGACCGATCCGCTGTCACAATAGTACAAACATCGATTGTTTTCGATAATAATCTAATGAAAACACCTCTGGTGAGACACGACAGGATTTTTATTCAAACATTAACACGAAACACTTGGGATATGTTCAATAACACATTCACTGATAGAATAAATGCTCGGTGTCACTGGCCGGTGGTGGATGCTAAACGTCACTGTTCACGTTCTCCATTTCATCGACTTGCTTGTTGTCCTCCCGTTGTTCGAAATACATCCATCTGAAACGAACGAGCGGAGGGGACGGTTATCGTGGGCAGTGCAGCACTACTGTCGTGGATCGGTCCTAATGTGATCTAATGAAGGATGTCTATCGCGTATTTGTGTTGTGTCGCGTACTGTCGGACTGAGAAGTGATTGCGGACTGATCATCGTGCGAACAGCCTTTTGCATTTTTACTTCCTGCTTGCGCGTGATGAGTGCACTGATTGATTTATAATGAGTCAAAAAAGTTGTTGCGACAATTGAATTATTTATTCTTATTTTTTAATTTATCTTTTGTATTTATAAAGTATCTATTATTTTAGTAAATTGGGTTTATTAAATATATGATTATAAATATGTTAAAATAAATAAACTAATTTCTAATGTGGATGTACGGACAGCAAACCTACATCTTTGGGAAACAAAGGCGGTATTCATTTATGTAATAATTTTAAGAATTGATTGCTCACAGAAAGAACGAATCGACTGAATAAACATTTCACAACAACAAGAATTTAGTCACAATAATAAAAAAAAATGTCTAGGTACTTTAAAAGTCTTTAAATAGGTCGTTAAAAGACTTTTAAAGTACCTAGACATTTTTTTTACCTAAAAATTGAAATGCAATCTATAACTCCTAAGTAGTTATAAGATTTAACTTGTTCATTTAAAGGTTCCTTGCTGACCTACATTTGAAACAACCTTGCCAAAGTATCTGGACATTTACTTAATTGTTATGTATGTACTATATATAGTTTTTGTACACCTAGTTGCACTTCGAACATGCACAAACCACAGAGTTTGAGTGAAATCCAGAAATCTCATAGTCGCGAGCCGTGGATTGAACATGAGCGTCGCGTTTCCAAGGCATGCGTTTTACAACCTTTGTCATCACTATGTTATTTATTATAATAAATCCGGTCTTCTTAGAATTCATTTGCAACTTATAAATTAAAACGAAAGACCACGATTCCATTTAAATCTAGAACGGGTTTAAATGAAAAAAAAAATCTAAATATGTGACCGCTACCATATAATACGATCATGATGTTAGTATGTTTTACTATATTCTGACCATAAATACTTTATAATTGATTTTTTGATTTTTTGATCAAACTTGTTTGGTTTATAATTGGAAAAGTTGACAAGCCGAGGGTCAGTGGTGGGTTCCTCTTTCCCCATTAGTTTTCATAAATACTTTGCACATGCGCGAAGTGTCTGAACGTTTGGCGTGTCAATTAGGTAACTACATAATATTTGAACACTGAACGTATATGTAATGTCACATTGAAATGACCACCTTGTCCCTACTGCCATTTCTTAGTATTTGGATCAACTCGAGTTTGACAGCTAGGTAGCAAAAAATCTATTAAATACTTTTTTTATTACAAAAAGTAAGTCCTAATTTAATCACAAAGTGACTGTTGCTCCAATTGAGTATCGGTATGCAGGAGCCAACAAAATAAGAAAAAGTCTAGGAAGACTGGTACATATAAAGGTTATTAGGGACCACCATTCCGAAGTCATGATCTCATTTTATTTTGGTTGATCATCTTGCTGTGTTTGGGAGAGGTGCTAAGTTTTTCTATAAGCTGAAATTCTTGACAAATTTATATGTAGCGGAGCTGTGCTAATTACAATATATGGTACTATCTTATAGCAATTACAACTGCTCTATAGCTATTACAAGAAGTCTCTATCTTGTTCTGCCAAGCCTTTCTCATTACTTTCTATCGGCTTACAATTTTTGGCAGATTTTTTCAAGCTTCTCTGTTCGTAATGACTGCCAAAGATGTTTGAATAACAACCGAAAACTTAGGCAATAGTAAATCCGGTAAATACTATAACTTTCTATATAATGTAGAGGATGTTAGGCCCTATAGTAAAATAGATAATTTTCAATTTAGATAGTAAATAACCACAGATTTTACCCCTTGAACCGTGTATTAAACAGTAGGTACAGCCTAAAATGCGTAACGTTCTTTTTTTTTAATGGTCAGTACGCTGCTGGCCGATGCGGCCTTTGCAGCTTCACCGGGTTTTTTGGGCGAACGCAAAATGCGCTCCAGCCGAGGGGCAAGCAACTAGAAAAAGGGCGACACACGGGGCACGTCCTCGGCTTGGGCCGTTGCCTGGGGGGAGTTTGTCGGATTACGCGTAGGTACGAAGGTGCACCTGTTGGCGGCGGACGAGAGGGCAACGTAACGTTCGTAGCGCCTCATAGTGTTTCTAGGCCTTACCCAAATATAGCGACGGCAGGCACTGTCATACCAGCTCCCAGGAGGAACACGGCTCCCGGCAGAATGTTAAGTGTTGCCATGTACACTCTGGAGTACAACGGCCCGTACACCAGCGGCATCATTGCCTCAGCCAGCCCGAACAGAGAGTTCACTTTACCTGAGAATAGAGACAGTAGACTAGATTTGATCGTGGACTTTTATGTATTCGTTTACATTACTGACGTATCAAGATTTTCTTTATAATACATTGCATATAATCTAAATGTTCTTCTACAAATGTAGGGTTCAGATTATCCGGTTGATGACGCACATCCTGGTGTAAAGACTTTGGGGACTGGATTTGGTGGACTACCAGATCCTTATTTCGGGAAGCCATCTTTATAGCCGAGATAGTCATGATGTTCACCGACCTCTGATCGTATTGACATAAGGCATAAGTGTGGGGCCAGCAGGAAAGTTTTTATCTTAGGCTTGCATAGGATTTTCATCCTTACGGAGTGCTAAATGGACGAGGGCTGCCTTCATCTCCTGGCGATGCCCTAATGAAGATGTTATGTCTAATAAGAACGAACGAAGTCACCTGCCATAGGCTTGGTTGCATCACCAAACAGCGGTACCATAAATCTTTACAATGTTAGTAATATTGTCACAATGAACATAATTAATGTCATTAAACCATGTAATGACATGATAAACAATTATATCACATAATATTGACTCCACTCGAACGTTTGCTGTGAATATACAAATATACCTACATTTTATCAGTGACAATAACTGGTATTGGTTATGTATTTAAGATTATATAGTTAATGTGATGGTGAAGTAATTTATAGCTGTGCTACATTTTAACGAAATACCATCATGCTAGTATTGCTAGAAGGGATAGGTAGATGTACCTGCTCACATCCATATTCACTTCTGCATTTTAACAACACAACCATTTTAATGTATGTTCATTGCTATTAAATGGTGTAGGTACTCTAGTCTTGGAATCACATGTGCACTCATGTTTGAACAAATAAATGCTATCTTATCCAAAGACGACCCGATTGGTATAGTGAGTAATGAGCCTGCTGTCTGTACCGAGAGTCTTGGGCTCGAGTCCTGGGCAAGCTTAGGTGAGCACGAAATTTTTGCACCGCAGTGGATGTTTAATATCTAAGTCATTAAAAGCTGGGATCGCCCCTAGTCCATTGTACGATAAAGCGTTGCTCGGTTTCAGACCGTAGAGTTAGTGTGTTCGTCTGGCGATATTTATTTTTTTATTTATCTTATCAAATCTTATCTAGTTCATACCCAGTTCTTCACTAGTTACCAACTTGGAAGCAATAGATCGCATGGCGATGAAAGAAGTTCCGTTGAATATTTCCACTAGAGGCGCTGAAAAAAAAAACTTTACTGAGTAATAAAAAAACTAATATTGTGTTATATTCCCCGAAGGGGTATAAACAAAATAATAAATAAAAAAAAATTGTTACCATCAAAAACATAGTTGTACAATCGATTTTATTCTATGTATAACATTATAAAGATAATAATATTAGCCCCTTTTAAATGTCCCACTGTTAGGCACGGGTACGGGCCTCTCTTCAATGTGAGGGGGAATAGGCCATTGTCCATAGCGCTGGCCCAATGCGGGTTGGCGGACAACACACGTCGATCGCAAGGTTCTCTAAGACATGTAAGAATTCTCACGATGTTTACCGGTGAAGGAATGGTTTCCTTCACCATTAAGCAAGTGATAATCATGGTTGTAATTGAGGTTCGATAACTATTTAGGTTTCTTAGTCAGTCAGATTTCCTCACGATGTGTGTTCCTCTAACACTCTTGAGTCGGCATTTGAAACTGCGACTATTATTTCCAAGCGTAGCCTTTGGTCAAATCGCCTTCTAAGAACTTATGAATATATTATTTCTAGTAAATTTAGTTACCGATGTAAATCTCAGTAGTGGTGGAGGCGAACGCGAATATGAATGACGCGAGGATCTTGCTCGTGCACGATATGATGCCCACCAGAGTGTCGTCCAGCTTCATGAAGTCGCTGAAGATGCTGATCGAGAACAACGTGCCTGATGAGAAAAAACAATGTTTACTACCCATAAATCCAAAAGGAATTAATGTTCGGACTCTATCAAGATAAAGCTTAAGATATAGAGCGTTTCTCTGAAAAATTATTGAGAGATCTTTGTACGCTTCCGCCTATGCCTTAAGTTCTTGCTTAAGGGTGATCAGTCTTAATTAGCTCGAGGGCATTTGCGGGAGGGCAATAAGATTAAATTAAGTAGTTGATGAGACATTATAACGCTACTGAAGTACTGAAATGTGATAGATTTTTAGGCACAAAAACACAGGCCGTATCGCATCTATTCAGAGCCTCGATAGATAGGAGATTATTCAGCGCTCCGCATTCTTTGACATCAGACAAAGACCGCGGAACGTAAATCGCTGACCACTCTCCAGGATTTTTGAGATTCTAAGCATATAAATATGAGAAGTGGTATAATTGACTATTGTGCCACATTCAGCGAGTGTTTGACCACCTCGGACATCACCGTCTCCATAACTTACCAACCAAATTGGTGATGATGCTGTATGTACAGAACATGCTGAACTGGACCTCGTCCCAGTTGAATCTGAATCTCATGAACAGATATAGGACGTTCATTTCACCTGAAACCATATCACACAATCATGATTATCACGGGCATGTGTATACTAGAATCTAAGGCAGAGGATGATGTACTTAATATTAGATAAATTAGATACATGTGCATGTGTAATAGATGGCAAGAAACACTGTTATTTTGTAATAATATAAATAATAATACCAGCCCTTTTTAATGTCCCACTGTTTGGCACGGGCCTCCCCCCAATGCGAGGGGGATTATGCCATAATCCACCAGGCTGGCCCAGTGCGGGTTGGCGGACTTCACACATCTTTCGAGGGGTTCTCTTAGACATGCAGGTTTCCTCACGATGTTTTCCTTCACCTTTTAGCATTTGCTAATGAAATCAAGAAATTACAGAGGTGCAAGCTGGGGATTGAACCTGCGGTCCTCGTTACCAAGGCATGTGTTCTATCAACTTGGCTATCACTGCTTTCGTTACTTTGTAGGTCTATATAAAGAAAGTAAATAACAGTCCGGTACTGCATTTGGTACACAATTATTGGGTGTACAAATTTAATATACAGGTGAAAATATGACATTTAAATTAGGGTAACCATTAACTCCTGTAACGCAGGAAGCTTGGTACCACCAGCAGACAGTGCTAAATTACAGGCCACTTAGTCTTATTACGGCCTAATTACCGGCAAGTGGGTTGTTATTCAGGGACCGGAATAAAACCATTATGTACAAAGTTCTTTCTATTCTTGCAAACATTATTGTGAATTTATGTGGCATTTTGCACAAATTGAGTTAGCACGAGAATTGCGTATACAGTAAAAGTACGTCTTGATGAAAAAATATAAGATAGTCGGACAGTGGAGATATAAAAAGAACAAAATAACATAATACAAGTAAACAGTCAACTCTAATATTACATTGAAGTTTCAATATTTCAATACACAACTGGATTACGAAATATATTTGAAAACAAAAGTATTTTCCATACGTATTGTACCGTTACAAACATTCGATGCAAATCAAGTGGATGAGTTCCATTACTCGCATAAATATTTTCCTTCATCAATGTTCCAAGGTTTTGTGTTATGGATGTCTATAATTTAATACACCAATCATATAAAGTTTTCGTCCAATTAGGAATATATTGTAATTTCTATGATAAACTTGGACTAGCGTGGTGGACTATGGCCTAATCCCCGCATTAAGGGGAGGCCCATGCCCAGCATTGGGAGATTAAAAAGGGCTGGAATTATTATTATTATACTAGGTGCGCCCCGCGGTGTTACCCGCGATTAAAAAGTATGTCTATTCTATAGGAACCGTGCATTTTTCCGGGGTAAAAATTTGCCTATGTCATTTCCTGACCCCTACACTACCACTACCTATGCAAAAAATCATGTCGATGTTTTGCTCTATGAAAAATTAAAACAAATCTATCCCACGGGAACAATACATTTTACCGGGATAAAAAGCCTATGTGCTATTCCAGACTATAATCTATCTCTGTGCCTAATTTCATCCAGATCCGTTCTGCCGTGATTGAGTAACAAACATCCATCCATCCATCCAAACTTTCACATTTATAATATTAGTAGTTATTATTATATGTATGATAGAGTTCGTGGTGTGTACGTACCATGTAGAGGACCAAATATGACGCATACGACGACGATAAGTAGCGACACCCTGAGCCTGCGCCGGCGCGGGCCGCTCCTGAACGCCACCGTCAGCGTCTCCCTGACGTGGCGTGCGTCGAAGAACGAACACACCCATCCTCGGCAGCCCACTGGTTTCATCTGGTAGAGATGATTTGTTGGATATAATGCTGAACTTGATTATGCCCTTTTCTGGTTGAGCTTCCAAGATCCAACATACACTAATTACATAACATTATAACTATATCGAACATAGGCATTCTTCCATTAGGAAGAATGTCTATGTTAGATATTTATCATATTCGTATCGTGCGCGTTCGATATTTTTATGAAAGCAGCAATAGTGTCCCCTCTAGAACTATAATATCGGCAAAAATAGGTGTATAATATCGCTCCTTCGTCATTTGGAGGGGTTGGGGATAAAGATTTTCGGAAAGATTAAAGGAATCTTTTCGAAAATCGAATACAATCAAATGATATTAACAATAATAGATCAAAGCAACGTTGGAAAATCTTATCGCCACCTTCTTTTAATACTTTTATTTTACAAAACGGTGCCGCACTTATAGAAATCAATATATTTTCCTTTCACTCTTTGATTTATTAATCACGTTTCCTAGAACACTTGAAAGAGTCACACTTTGTAACATGTTTCCTGTTGGTTATTTCAGAGCTGCCTGATCATTATTTACTCACATGGCGTGCTTAAAACTAAGCACCACTTAGTTTAGTTTGATTATATTGTTATAGTGTCTTGAGTCATATTAATACCAAGTACCTAATTACATTGAATTAATTACTGAAACATTTCCAGCATTATAACCTTAATTATATATTTCTGTTTTTATATTATTGAGTGCCGATTGATAATAGATTTACGCAGCGTTTTGAGTGACGCCGGCGATGGTAATTATTTGATACTGTGTTATTTTCAACACAAATAAAAAATCCGCGCGATTGTTGCTTACTTCTTTGATTCGACGATCATATCCTGAGAGTGGCTCGATTCTAGGTGTTAACATAGTTTCCTCTGCTCCATACATTCATTAATGGTTACTAGTAGTAACCATAATCAGATGATTAGTAATATTCTAGTTAAGAATTATTTAGCGTACACAGACCGTGAGGCTAAAGGATGTAACCAATATTCTTATGCAGAACAAGAAAAAGTGGACCGGCCACATATGCCCTAGAATGGATAACCGATGAAGCAAGCAATTACTCGCATAAAGACCGCACTGGACTCAGAATCGCAGGCAGGGTTCATTGAGATAGAGACCGACGATCTGCTCTATACGGCTGAAGCACATAATGTACCTATAGCGTTACATTTACATGTGTTCCCTTCAACTCTCACCTCAGAATTCATAAATAAAATGGACTGTGCGAGCATAATATCTCAATAACGTTAGAATTTGATAGGCACACTAGATGTGAAAAGCATAAGAATACAAAGATAGCACTATAGAGCGAGAGAGAAAGAGAGGGAGAGGTTGAAAGAAGTATTGAATAAGCCGCCTAGGATCTGTTGCATATACTCGTACAGCCAAACGGACAAATCCCACAGTCATTTACAATTTATTTGCGGCCTTACAATAGGATCCACTAGTCATCCCGCTCGCTAGACAGTTCCTGTTTCCGCGTAGGAGTCACCTAGGTCGCACTTAGGTGACCGTTTGATCAAGGCTTCCCTTGCACACGATTCAATTATGAAAGATTGAAATTAGTAGTACAATCCCAAAATACATTTGTCTGAAGAGATTTTTATTTTACATTAATAGTATTACGTCTCAAGTGAAGGATAAACAGAAGATTGTAAATGATTTTAGAAATTTAAGTAAGTCTTAAGTATTCTTTGCCCCCTCTAGAATCGACTGTTACAAAATTAACAAATGTATTTATCTCACTGTATTTTTTTTTTCATTTTTGCCCCATCGAAAGCACGTAAAATACAATTCAAAAAGACAGTCTCATATGAACGTTAAAAAGGTAAAATTTGAATATGAATAACAGCTTATGCGAATTAAATTTACCACAGCCGTCAACGGTTGATGAATAAGTGCAATTTCGGGTTCCGAACGGGATCCCGCCATAATCCCCACTTTATGCGCGTGTTCCTTTTAACGTGTATGATGCATTGTTTACAAAGTAACAAAGTGTTATCTGATGAGCAGTGTAAGGATTTTACAATGAGTGATTTAAATGAAAAACATATAATGGAAATTTGGTTCTCTGCGAGCTTGAGTTGAGCTGAATTTAGTCTTCTGCAATTAAGTTGATTGTTGCTTGAATATTTTGAAAAGGAACAGCGAAGTCTCTTGATTTGATCAGGCTTTCCTTCAGCTAGCAGTTACAAATTTGTGTATAATGTATGTAATAATAATATATAATAATACCAGCCCTTTTTAATGTCCCACTGCTGGGCACGTGCCTCAATTCGAGGGAGGGATTAGGCATAGTCCACCACTCTGGCCCAGTGCGGGTTGGCGGACTACACACATCTTTCGAGAGAACCCTCTCAGATATGCAGGTTTCCTCACGATGTTTTCCCTCACCGTTTAGCAAGTGATGATCGTGGTTGAAAATTAGATTTAAATGAATAAAATAATATTCGGATCATGATAAAAACGCCCTTATATGGAAAATTGTGACGTCAAAGGATCGATAGAATAAATCCCAGCCGACACCTATAGAAACCTAGCGTATCCCGTTGATTGCGTTACGATGTCCCCTTCGCGTCGTTCGGATTTGCGTAGTGGGCGCGCGGCAATTTATCACTTAGACATAGGACGAACCGGCCTGTCGAGGTACCTACACTGCAAATGATGTATGGCCTCAACGCCTTGCTTATCAGGACATACCAATACCCCATTAACCATAGACTTTGATCCCAAATTGTTTAGCCAGGTCGCCTTTATGAGCCAACAATCCTGATGATAATTTGAAAGACGAGAAGATTTGGCTAGATTTTTTACAGGTTTATTTAGCATTAGCATTAGCATACCATTTAGCAGTTTAGGACGAACAATGTTTGTTAGGTATACTACTCTATGTCATCAGGAAGCTTATACAATATAAAATCAGCGTGGAAAAGGGCCTGAATATATCTCAAACATAGGGCAGGCTTCGACAAACTTTTTTGTACATGAATATCGTAGGATTTTTCCGGAACATTTAATGTAAATAGGTACTTACTCGTTGCCTATCCCGAGCCATGACCGGATCTTTGAGCCTTATGTATCCGTAAATCAAACTCGTCAGATACAAACAGTTCGATATTAAAAATATCCCGTAATAACCGATTTTCTGAAGCAATATACCACTCAGGGACATCCCTATCGGTATTCCGAGGGACATGCACAAATTGGCCACTCCGACTCTGAATGTCCTCATTTCTTTTGTCGTGACGTCACCAATATAGCTGAACACACCGACGCACACTGTTATCCAACCACCGGTTAGCGACGGAAACAAATCTGAGAGAGCCGTAATCTCCAAAGGCAATTCGTAGAAAAAATATGTGTTCAGAATAAAGCTTGTGCAACATAGCACCTCTCCGACGATGGGCAGCAGTATACACGCTTTTCTTTTCCCTGTTTTGTCACTCCACGACCCGACGAACAGCACCAGGATACATGGGAAGGCTGTTTGCACTATGTTTTTCCACGCCTGAACGGATGCTGTGAGCTTCTGAACTTCAGCTTCCTCCATCGTGTAATTCTCTGTTTGCCGTCGATTTAACGCGGTACATACTTCGTCATTGTACCCCAAATTCACTCGACACGCCTTTTCCAAATTTAGATTCTGCACAGCAAGTCCTGAGAACACATTGGACATAATATAACATGCTATTATAGGCTCGACTGTTATGTTCGACTTGATCTGCAACAACTTCTGTCTGACGCTTGCTCTTTTGACTTTAGGTTCATCCTTCTGCTCGTCGGCTCCACTCGCTGGCTTTTCAGCGCTCGCGCTAATCCCATTCATGATGTCCAATTGCTGGGCCCACTTTAAAGTTCAATCAATCATCGTCGACGAGCATGGCTGGAGTTCCCACGAGGTAACATTTTTGCACGGATCACTACATAGCACTTTAGCACTGAGTCCAGAGCAACACGACGACGGTACGCTAGTGAGTAGCAGGCGAGCACTGGAGGGTCTCTTGTCTTAAGATGATTGGACGGATACGCAATGGAGTGGTGTCGTTAGCAGCAATTGGTCGGGCGTAGTGTCGGCACACGGCGGCGGAGTGGCCCGCAGCCCGCAGGACTGCCTGGATCGTCGCAACCTTGCAATGAGCAGGCGTTTATCCCATTGGTGCGATGTCTGCCATTACAAAACAGTGGGTGCGCGCGCGCAGGTATTAGAGCACGGTCAAGGCGCAGCGTTGCCAATGTTTTACATTTCATTTTCATTGTGCCTATGTTTGTTGTAAAATATAATACTAACTGATCGTCATTTTCAATGATCTAAGTCGAGTAGAAATTTTGATGAAGTTCTGTACTTGTATTTTGCTCAGCTAGTTATTTAGATGAACCTTTTTATTGGAGCTATGTACATCGATCCAGTCAGTAATCAGGTATAAAAAATCTAATTTAAATCATCAAAAATAATTAAAATGACTACGACGTAAATCAATTCAAAATGGCTGCTCATGACATTTAAAAACTTGTCTAACAGAAATCTTCGAAGTAGAAAAATATAGGTTTCGGTACTCAAACCCGTAACGAATTCGTAGCCGGAGCGTGCGTAATGCAGGGGCGTCGAGGAAACATTAGTCAGTATGAATGGCTTCCTCCCGCGTCCCTTGCCAAACTGCTGGCTTGCTTGTGCTTCGTCAACATACAACTATTCAAACTAAGGTTTAGTTCACAACAGTCATATCAATAGTAAGAGAACACTACATAACATTTCTTCTTCTTCTTTTTTAACGAAATGAGATGCGATGAAATAAAATGGATATGAGTATGGCCTCACCCGCAACTTAGCGGGTATTTTGCCAATGTCAAGTAATTATTAGCAATAACACATTCAATAAATACACATTATAAATAAAATAATGGATGTGACATGATGATATGAAAATGGCGTGTCCACATAACAATTCATTATTTGTTGTAATCATTAATTCATTTATTTGTTGCGAGGCTGTTTTCCCCTGTCTATCACCATTTACCATGTTGAATATTTTCAAAATATCTTTTATCTTATTTGATATATATTTCCATTTAAATACCTATTATCACACATGCTTCCTGTTTTATGTAAATTGGCCCGTACTGAACGTTTTATTGTTCTCTCTAAATGTTGCAACTAGCACGTTCTCCTGTATCCGTTTATAATTTTATTAATTGTGTAATTATAATTTTTTTTTAAAGTTGATATCACTTCTGGGTAAGACGTGGAAGACTAAGTTCATGATTAAATTAAAATGAAGAATATATTAATATAAACAAAAGGCTGGTTCTAAGTTTAATGCAGAGAATCATAAAAACATTCAAGATTTTACTAGCTATTTCAGATATCGGTACTCGTATCGCGTATTGTATAACAATATTAAAATAATATTTTTTTATTCGACATACACACTTTTTTTTCAATGTGTGCGGTTCTGAATACCCCCGGCAATGGACAAAGACGTGTTTATGTGTTTATTCGGCCCGGTCGAAAACGGCCGCGGTAATATTTTTATTCGGTAAACCCCGTCAATATTTATAGCGAATGTGACGTCATCAGGTATTTGTGGTCAAAAATACAGAGGCTTTTATGAAAGCTTTTTTTTGTGACATGCAATTTATATTTCGCACAAATTATAGCGCTTACCCCTTTTTAATATGCTTTTGTTAGACGAACCTCCCCTAATAGCTAGGGCGATAATATGATGGGGATAATATGATGAAACTTCACGGCCGTTTTCAGCGAATGCTTTTGGACTCAACCTATAGCTATAGTCTATCTATCATGCATACCTATCATTTAATTTAATCAACTATATTGGGTGTACTACCATCTAGCAATCTAGAAAAACTAATTAATCAATCTAGAAAAAATCAATTATGGTCTACGCCTACTCTATGGACTAACGGCCAAATAATAAAGTTCTTTATAACTGTTTGAGTACTCTTCTTCTAATTTTAAGGTTAGGCAGCTATTTTGTACGATTAAGACAGGAGGTCTTAATCTTATGTCAAAATTAAGCAGCCCTCAAATTCGAGTTTCATTTGAGTACTCAGACTTAAATTTAGTATAACGATCTGCTCTGAATTCCACGAGCATTACGTGGAGATATGTGCCAATAGCAAAAAAAGTAGTTCGTGAAATAATAATAAGGCTAATAGAGTCATCTCGTCATCATCTTATCTAAATACATATAGAGAGGGATTTGATACTCGAAACTATGATTTAACAGCTGTAACGTGTCCTCTGTAGTAATATAAATGATGCTATCTTAAATTAGGTCTCCGTGTTGTTAATTTCTACCGGGAAAACTTTCGTTCGGCGCTCATTCATTGGGCAAACGCACGTACCGTGGTTTAAACGACAGCAATTTCAGTGGGATCGGTTCGTTACAGCACAACTTTTGTGAGGCGCTGCGCCCCGCAAATTGCCTGAACGTGAGCTCACTACTTCATCGACCCCGCACATATTCCGCCCCGCTCGTATACAATATCGACTGTTAGTCAGCGGAATCAATCAACTGGTTTTTTTTTTTTTTATTACATTATAGGCAAGTATTTGATCTCGATCTCAACTGATGATAAGTGACGATGAGATCTACGATGGAGCATACTTGCCTAGGTAGGAAGGTGGTAGTAGATCGAGACGCTACATTCACTAGGCACATGCAGCGCAGCTGATCTGACCCGCCATCCATGAATGGCAACACCGAACATCATGCCGGAACACGGCTAGGCCGCTTGGCGACATGGCTTTGTTGCGATAATCGAAATCTAGATTGTACGTCAAGTGCGAGGTTATTGGTGACCTAGTTCTTTATAGTCTACCGTATTGTATGGAGAATTGAAAGTTTGAAATACGATCCGCTAGAGGCGCTGTTTAATTCTCCATACAAAATGTCGAAATACGGCAGACTATATATGTAGTTTACGGTTAGCTTACGAATGATCGCGCACTTGACGCGCTGTTCTCCAGAGCCATATTTAGTAAGTAAGTAGTACCTAGTAAGTAGCTTTTGCCCGGGTGACCTTCGATTTTGCTCGATCCAATAGAGTCGAGTAGTTTTTCATTTCAAGAAAGTTTTCGATCTTAAAAAAATAGAAGGCATACTCGTAGTGTCAAGTGACGTCACCGTCTAAAGTGAAGTGGGATGCGACAGAGGAAGAGTCCGGCCTTTTTCTTACAACTACTTGCGTTTACGAAACTTGAATAGCGAATACATTGAAAATTGTTTAACATACTGCAAAAAATATGACAGTAAATTGGAAAACATTCTTTCCAATTTACTGTCATAAAATGTCATGTCATTTATTGCTTTTTAATTTACTTATTTCGGAAAACCAACATAATTACCATTTGCTTAGCATTTTGTTCCAATTTTGACGATTCATAAGTACTGTACTGAGTAGTTTCCATTATTACAAAATATTCTGATTCTTACCTAATCCCTCTTCGCATTGAAGGCAGCCACGTGCCCAACAGTGGGACATAAAAAAGGGTCTACTATTATTTATTATTAAAATTAAATATTTCTATAAATAAAAAAATAGAAGCGATCTTACAAATAATTCCATCACTAATAATAGGCAACCACATCATGTGACATAATCAAATATAATAAATTAGTGTAAACTTGATTAAATATCTAAGCTTCAACCACAATTAGCAATAGGTATGTACGTAAGTCAATAGATAATGTATAAAAAACAAATAATACTCGGGTGGGTACGCGTGTACATAATAAATTATATACTTTTTCGTGAAGTACGTTCTACCAGTAAATCTGCGCTTTAATATTTTTCTTTCATCCACACCGATACAAACGCAAACATATATTGCCGTTTCCCCAATATCGGGCGGATTAGAGGCAGTTTTCCTTTCATATAACGTGTATGCTACACATTATATATCTTGTGAGCGGTACATAAATACGCAACATGCGGAGCCTAACAGAAACATACTGAACAGTGAACACATATCAGGATTACAAAGGATTTGTCCGCAAATGAATCGCTTACCTGGCCCCCTACGTAATCTCGATGGGCGCTTGAGGCAATTTCAAACTTGCAAGATGGGATCCGTTTTATTATACAAGGATTTGTGGGTATACTAAACATCATTCGCGGGGTGTCAGGAAGCAATACGATTATTTTAGATGTGTGATTACTCCTAATAGTTATCGGACCGGAATTTCGGTCACGGCCAATCTCAACAAAGAATAGCCAACTACGCTGGAGATATAGTGCACAAATGTGTGCGCAAGCAGAGGCCGCCTCTCTCTTTCCTCACTCTGATAGTCTGATGGGACGGCATCTCACCACGACCGAAAAGAATTTATGCCTGGTATAAAGGGCTTTACTTGCTCTCCGAGAAACGACCAATATTTAATGCAGTGATAGACATGTTAGTTCAGCGCTTGCTTCGGAATGGTGGTGTGCCTCCCCTCCCTGAGGTCAGAGGTCACTGGCATCTTTAGAGCCTAGTAACACTGAAACATTGGACTTTATGGCCGAATCTCATTTTGAATAATGGTAATTGAGACCCAATACTATAAATGAAATGTATAGTTTCCAACTCAAAACTAAGTGCTAGACAGTGGTGTATAGTCCCTTATTTTAAGGAGAGCCCTGTAGCGGAAGCAATTAGTGACACTTCATGACACAACACGGCAGTAATAACTGGACGGTTCCGGTCCGGGCTGCTCATCACGGGGTCCGGCTCGTAAAACATGCTTATGGTCTCGCAAATTGAAGGGGCTTCCTCGTTCCTTCCTCGTGTCCCTAGCCAGTGTTGCCAGATAGCGTGGAATATTTCCCACAAAACCCTAATCCATATATTAGTGGAGAAATATAATTGGAATGTTTTTATTAATTCATGTAGGCCAGTACTTAATATGAAAATTTTTTTGGTGTTGGCAACATTAGCCACCGGTCGCTTAAAAAGACCTCTCGTGTAAATTAATTGTAAAAAAATAAATTATCCCTTTATTTAAGTGTCAAATTAATTAGATTCAATTGAAATACGTATACTATAAGTTTTCAAGACCCAGTGATATGTTTTATTGGTGTTTTATTGAAATTAAAACTTGGACCAGCTGTCAGCTTTAACAAAGTGAACAAACGGACAGAATTTGAAATTCTCACGGGGAGTATTGTTTTTATTACTTTTGTTATAATTTTATAACCACTCCACAACATATAAAAACCACAACTCACTCTTGTGAGTTACGTCCAGTACACATATTGGCATAGTTTTGTCTCCTTTTGTTTGACATACGGTGGAAACGAAAGCGACGACTACAGAATCGCCACAGACATTGTTACACTACAAAATACTGCACAAATATCCTTATTTATTTATAAGACACAACATTCTTTATAGTCCTATCCAATTATTGTATTCTGCCTGAATAATTTCTTATATTATTCTTATCTACCCACATTTTTATTTTTATTTTTATTTTTATCTTAATTCTTAATCTATCTACTAATTCAACAATTTACTAACTTGTTGTTTATTTTTACTTCACAGCTGTCGCTTACCCAACTGTTTGTACATTATCACTCTGCTGGTTTATTTTCACATTCCAGATTAACACCAAATAATCACAAAATGATGACCCGCAGAGCAACTACCCGTGACATGGAGGACAAACTAAGAGCAACTCTTAAAGAACTGGAGTCCTCCAAAAACCTCTGCCAACAACTGCTACAGGAGAGAGATGACAGCGAGGTGGAAGTTAAGCAGATCATCGACAAGAACACCAACCTCAAGAACGAACTGGCGGAGTTACATGTTCAACATATGGACATACTTGATCAATATGAACAACTCCGTGCTATTGTATCCGGCTTTGAAGAATGCAGTCACACACACGGGCGGGCCCTGCAGCGTATTACTGAGCTCGAAACTCAGTTGAGTGAAGCCCATAAGGCTATATCCGAGATGGAATCCATCCAAATTTGTAAGCAGGCTGCTACTACCCAAAGCCTGTATGATGAGTTAGTTGTATGTGGCGGGTCCAGCACTGTGTGTGACTCGCGAGCCATCACTATTGACTTGACTGGTGACGACACCAACTCCAACATATGTCCGCTTTTCAAAAGCAGTAATAAGATAAAAAAATATATTAGAATCAAAAATGTCATACGTAAAACCAAGAAGGCATTGAAAAGGCAAAGATATTTTAAGACAAATATTTGCCTTATGAAAGAGCGTGCACAACTAGTAAATCAATTAGAGTCATGTACAACGGATCTCGAGTACAGTCAATCTGTATATGATATAGATACACAGCATCTACGGGATGAATTGATTCTGAGGGAAATAACTATGAAGGATATTTTTAATAAATATGAAGCTGCTCAAAGTCAACTAAGCGAGCACATGCAGCAGGCCGGGGAACTGATGGACTTGGTGCGGTACAATGCCGAGAGATACGAGTCGCTGACTAACAATCTCTCGTGCAACTGCGCCCCTTTGTCATCTCCTCAACCTCAGCATGATCTACCTTTGCCAGAGTCAACTCATCCGGTAGAAAGCTGTTCCAAACAAAAAAGTCAAAGCAAAACTTTGATATTTTCAGATAGTTTTGGTATAGGTTTCGGCTCACTATTATGTAATAAGCTTAGTCATAATGTAACTAATTTCTGCTATAATAACTTGCCTTTCGATTTATTAATAGACAAAATAGCTCAAGCAGAAATTGATAGCGAAACCAATGTAATTGTTTTATTAGGTAATAGTTTTGGAATTAGGAAAAGGGACATTGTGGTTGGTGTTGACACCTTATTAAAACTAAATATAGGAAAACTCATGCTATGTGCCTTTCCTTACTCTGACTCTCTTTCAGAAGGGCATAATAAGTGCATTCAGTATATTAATAATTTAATGCACACGATATCATGTCATAATGACAATATTTTATTTTTTGACACTAACAAGTTTATTAGTGGATTTAAACTTACTCAGGAAGCAATGTTTCTTCCTAAAAAAACTAAAAACATGATTGCTACATTGTTAGCCTATAATATTAACTCTGTTATAAGTAATATAACAAAGCCTAGAATAAGAGACGAGTCAGTATTATCTAGTAATTCTAATAATGCTGTGATAGACTGTTTAAACTACCGAGACTGACAATAGAGATACGTCCTAGTACTCGTATCTCTGGCGTTTCACAAAAATGTACAGATTATAATTGTAATAAGAAGGAAGAGAGGCCTGGAACTTTAACATTATTTAATCAGAATATACAAGGATTTGCTTCCAAAACATTAGAAATTGAATTATTTTTAGAAAGAATGCGATATGATATTGTTTGTATTTGCGAACATTGGCTTAAAGAACATGAAATGTTAATAAACTATGAAAATTATTCGGTCGTAAGTTGTTATAGCCGCAAGTCCAGGCTTCATGGTGGTACACTAATATTAATTAGGAAAAATATTAAGTCAAGAGAACGAAAGGAAATAGTTGGGCTCTCGATTGAGCAAGTTATCGAGATTTCTTGTGTTGAGCTGGATAAGCACATCATACTGAGTGTTTACAGACCCCCACACATTCAGAATTTTAATACATTTGAAACTGTAATGGAAGATGTGTTGAAAAAAATCTTTGTTAGTAAGAAGTCGATTATAGTGTGTGGTGACTTTAACATTAATATTTTGGAACATACTTGTTATAGTGATAGACTGTTAGGCCTTTTTAAATCGTTTAATTTGAAAAATGTATTTTTTGAACCGACTAGAATAACTTCAACTTCCGCCACATGCATCGATAATATCTTTTGTAGTTGTAAATACTTAGATCAAGCGGTTGTTAATTATTTACCATCAGATCATAGTGGACAAACGATCGCCATCAATTCTACCTCCACTTTAAAAAATATAAAAATAAAAGGTAGGGTTGTAACAGCTGGGAACTTGCAAAAATATAATAACATTTTGAATAGTAAATTAGGTATTCCCAGTTGTAACTTTGAACCTAATAGATTTTACTCAGATTTTTTTTCAATTGTACACACTGAGTTTGATAATATTTTCCCACTCAAAACTAAAATTATCAAACCTAAATTTACTTTTAGTGATTGGGCGACACGAGGAATTCGTAAGAGTAGGGAAAAGTTATTTGAACTTTATGAACTAAAAGTCCAGACTAGTGATCCAGCCTTCACTCAGTATGTTTCAAATTATTCGAAAATGTTTCGGAGAGTATGTCAGGCAGCTAAAGCCATATATATTAGTAAAATAATAAAATCTGCCGATGATAAAATAAAGGCCACCTGGAAAATAGTTAACAGTGAAACTGGGAAGACGAAACAGCGCAGTACAGATTATACCCTGGAGACTCCACGCGGTCTCATATGCTCAGATACCGAGGTAGCACGGGAGTTTGAAATGTTTTTTACTAACATCCCTGTAAAAACAACAGAATCTCTGAACTGCTCCCCCCGTCTCTCAATTTCACTTCTTAAAAAAAACATAGCTGATTGCCCTGTTAAATTCAAGTTTGACCATATTAGTGGCCGAACTATTGTTAAAGCTTTCAATGATATAAAAATTAAACTAACAGAAGATCTATGGGGAATGTCTGTGAAAGCATGTAGAACTATTATTGATACTGTAGCCCCTTATTTAGCTTTAATTTTTAATGAATGTGTAGATCAGGGAGTCTTTCCGGATTTAATGAAGTACAGTAAAGTAATACCGCTTTTTAAGTCCGGTAATAGTAAAGATCCTAACAACTATAGGCCAGTTTCTATCTTGCCAGTTTTTAGTAAAGTGTTTGAAAAGATAATGCTTACACAAATGTTACATCATTTTAACGCAAATAACATCCTGCACGATCAACAATATGGTTTCACCAAGGGACGTTGCACAACCGACGCCGGTGTAACCCTAATAAAGCATATCTATGATGCATGGGAGAACTCACAGGATGCTATTGGCGTCTTCTGTGATCTTTCAAAGGCATTTGACTGCGTCAATTATGAAGTCCTTTTACTTAAATTAGAGCACTACGGTGTTATAGATAATGCTCTTAATCTTGTAAAATCTTATTTAGGAGACAGACGGCAAAGTGTTCTTATAAATGGTACTAAATCGTTAGGCTCTGCAGTAAAAATGGGTGTTCCGCAAGGATCGATTTTAGGTCCTTTCCTGTTTTTAGTATATATAAATGACCTACCGCATATAATTCAAAATAAGATGAAGATAGTGTTATTTGCTGATGATACCTCCTTGATTTTTAAAGTGGGACGACATGTAAATAATTTTGACGACGTAAATGACACTATTCTTCAGGTACATAACTGGTTTACTATTAATAACTTAGCGTTAAATAGCAAGAAAACTAAATGTATAAGGTTTTCTTTACCAAATGTCAAAAGTAGTGATTGCGATGTAGTACTGAATAATGAGAAGCTTGAATTTGTTAACGACACGGTTTTCTTAGGGATAACGCTCGACTCTAAGTTACAGTGGGGTCCTCATATCAGAGTCTTAGTGGGACGACTTAGTTCCGCTGCCTACGCTGTTAGGAAAATTCGGCAACTAACCGATGTGAACACCGCAAGAATAGTTTATTTCAGCTACTTCCATAGTGTTATGTCCTATGGAATACTATTGTGGGGGAGAGCAGCTGACATAGAATCGGTTTTCATTTTACAAAAGCGGGCTATTAGGGCCATCTATAATTTGGGCAGTCGCGAATCCCTAAGAGAATTATTTAAGGAAACTAATATTTTGACAGTACCATGCCAATATATTTATGAAAACATTATGTATGTTAGGAAAAATTTATTTCTCTTTAAAAGGCTCGGTGATCAACATCGTTATAATACAAGAAATAGAAACAAATTAGATCAACCACACTTTCGACTAGCAAGGATTCACACATCTTTCATGGGGTATTGTGTTAAATTTTATAATAAAATACACTCTGACATTACCGAACTTAGTGAAAATAAATTCAAAGCGTGCATAAAACGTACGCTATGTAAGAAGGCATACTATACACTAGATGCTTATCTTAAGGATAAAAATGCTTGGTTGGATGCTGGTCCGGCTCCTCAGGAATATAAATGACCTTGTTTGAGCAGACTATTAAGATTTTGTATTTCTCTTCTTCCTTCTTATTTTCATTTACATAAGTAATTTGTAAATGTGGGAACCATGTAGCCATTAACTGTAATTTTATACTTAGTTAGTACTTTTTGTTTTTTTTGACCTGCTGCTAAAGTTTGATTAGCCGTTCCTACATTGTTCTCACATACCTATAACAATGTATTGCTCAAAAATGTAAAAGATCTATTTTAAAAAAAAGAGCAACCATGGAGTTTCTTGCCCGTTCTTCTCCATAGGAACGGCATTCCGAACGGGTGGTAAAGCAGTAGCATAATATTTTTGTAACTTGACGATTCATAAGTACTGTACAATAATGGTCTACGTGAATAAAAAATATTCTGATTCTGATTCTGAATAGAAAAATTTTCTATTAGTGTTACTGAGTAGAGCAGAAAACTTGACGGTTTCTCAATCAGGAAAATAGCTTGGTACAGTCTTACGTACTCTCTTAGTCCCATTTTCAGTAGGATATTATAAAAAGAATTAATCAGTTTTAGACACAATCCTGATGCATATCTCCCAAATGTATGCAAAGTGCCTCAAGCTGGTCACCCAGTCGCTAACAATGTTCGTTTATGTATTGAAGTACGGACGAAGGTTGGAGCAATTGCGCGGAGGATGGCTCGGCCGGCTCGGCGGGACTCGGCCGCGAGGGAGGGGGGGGGGGGAGTCGCCGAATTATGTAATTTAGCCGACGCGGAAGCCGACACGCGGCGTCGATGATCTGGGATGCGGGCCCATCGCGAGATTGTAATCATTCTAAATCTGGGACAGAGCTGATGTTATTGAAAACATTTGATACCCTCGAAAACCGTTATTGAATTTAAGACCAAGTGCCCCTAGTGAATACTTGCGTCAGACAATAAACTGCAGACTTATTATTGATGAATTTGCAATGGCATAAAAATAATTATAATAATACCAGCCATTTCCATGTCCCACATGTTGGGCACGAGCTTCCAATAAATGCGAGGGGCAGAATATTGAAAATATTATTTTTTGGAAATTTAGCTATGTGGAAATGGACTAAAACTTCACTTGACACTGGCAAAAAACTATCATAGTGGCGCCATGTCTATTTAAAAAAACTATAAGGCATTTTTATACCTACAACATTTTTACAGTCCGCGCAGGCAAGCGGTCACAAGATTGCTTTGCATGTCCTTATAAAGTTAAATGTGATTAAACCAAGTAGTTAAAAAAAACATTTTACTTTTAATACTCGCTGAGCAACCATAACACAACTGGCCAATTTATTAGAGTTTATTTCGAAAAAAAAATACAGTTTGCAATTTAGTTATCTAGACTCGTTGGTCCAGACAAGTTTTCAATATCTAAATGGAAATGGTACGCTACGTACGGTCTGCATGAAACACTTACCTAAATGGTTTATAGGTTACCTTCGAAACTTCGACCAGGGCCGCCGGTGATCGGAGCTCGGTACAAATTCTTGGCTTCTTAAAAAAACGTTGGATAATATAAGTCGTCTTGGCACTTACAATAAAGCATATTATTGGTTGACCAACATATTGCATCGAATATTCTGTCGTTCTTTTCAAGAATAATACGCCTTTTACGTATTTTTTTTATGTTTGATTTTAGTATGAAATCATAATACAAGTGCATCTCGACGTGATTTGAAATAAAAACCGTAATTATGAATATAGACCAATGACTGCATGTATGCAATAAAGACTGGTATATTAAATCTCGATACGCTCGAGCGCGCTTGTCACTCTGGAGTCTGGTATCGTGCGGAACGTTGTGTTGTCATCGCGTGGTTTAGGATACATTGCGCACTCAAAAATTTAAATTTTTGTAACGCACGGTTTTCGACATAAATGATTTCTATAATTTTAGTATAGGTAGTGTAACGTTTACCTATGTTTTCGTTACCATGCGCATTATATCCTGTAAAGTTTTTTTTCTTAATTTTTTAAACAAAAAGTATTGTTGACGTGTGAACTACATTTTTATATTTGAGATAAGTATCAAATTGTTTCTTGCTTTGATTGTGTGGACCTTATTAAATTTAAGGTAACGGCAACCCTGAATCTATACCAATGTGTTTCGAAATGAAATAAATAAGCCGGACGATGCACAGCCACACAGCAGCTTACAGCTTACAGCTCCCGGCATCAGTACTGGTTGTTGTTTCAAGCTTATTTGTGGAATTAGAACGAACGTTTCGGCGTGGTGAATTGGGACCAAAATTTTCATATACATGAGGCGATATAGCTTAAATAAATATAGTCAGTAACATAGCAACTATACTTTAACTATACTACACCTAAGTTTATAATATTATTTTCAAATAGTTACTATGGAGTTTCATTCCCCTTCTTCTCCACAGGAATGGGTTTCCATATGGGCGGTAGAAGTTTGTCACATATTATCACATCATTATGTGAGATCTTTGACGTATTGGTAGGTACTGTGATGGTTTACATCAGGGATTCCCAAGGGGTCGATATCGGTTTTCCAGGAGTCGACACAAACAAAAACTGATTTTGGTGGTCGACAAAAGGAGTAAAAATCGATCCCTGTTAATTAACAAAAGTTCTTATTTGAAACTTTCAAGATACTGTATAAGTTGTGCTACGTGTACCAACTTGTATTTTAGTAGGAAGTATCATTGTTGTACTTTTAAAAGACTCAACAAGTCGATAAGCGTGCAAAAGTTCGTACAAGATGAAATTATTATTTTGTATCAAGAGGAAAAAAACTAGAGAATTTTGAAGTTATTTGGCTATTCTGAGGTATCAGTTCATTTGGCAAAAGGGTCTCTTGCCCAACATAGTTTGGGAAACTTTCACTCTCACATGAATCAATTTACTATTTGGCTGTGGCATCAACGCTTAGGACAATGATCATCAGGTGTCATAAATCGTCAAATACTTTAAGGCTTACACAAGCCACACTCAGGTTCTAAATAGATCTCAAATGTTTTGTTGTAGTTTTCGTCTTATAATCTTTAGCCAGTGTTTTTGCGGCCACACTTATTTGAACCATGTTTTTTTACATCCCAGCCCTTCCAAGTCAACTTCTTCGGTAGGAGAAACTTTAAGTAAGTATAACTTATCACAGAGACTCGTGTTAACTCGGTAAGATCGCGCAATTTACCATCGGGCGGAACTAATCTCGCCATGTTCCCCCATAAACAAGGGGGATGGCGTGCCGACGCGTGGTAAGTTACGATGCGTGTTGAAATTTTTAATGATAGCATTCATTAGATTCTAAGATCAACACAGTTGTTAATCAAAGTTTTTTATAAACCAAAGTCTGTTTTGTATTGAAATAAAACGAATTTTAAGGATTTTATCGCGTAAAATTAGTTTTATTTCAAAGTGTAGTATTCGCGTAAATATAAGAAATCAATATCTGTTTTTTTATATTCATGTAATAAAAAAATATGTATGAATAGTCTGATCTAGCACCAGTGAGACACTGCTTCCACTGAAAATACACAACAAGAAATTTAAGGGTTACTTTCAGTCAACGTTAGGTGCTGGTACCTATTCTTGAAGCCATTTGAAGCTTTATTCGATTCGATCAATCAAAATAAGTAACACAATTATGCGTCAATAAAACTCTAAACTAATAATTTTGACATCTACTTTTATACGCACCCTTAAAAGTACCTTACTAAAAGAATCGCCATCCATAAAATAAACAAAATCCTCTCTGATCCTGCATCAATTTAGCGACGACGCGACGCATAGACAAATAGAGCGGCAACCCTACCATCGTGACTATAACTTGTTGCTCTACGTCGGATATGACGTCAGGACTGCCTCGGGATTTATGGGGCCACACCATGGATCTTCTTTAACTGTCTCCGGGGCTTTTGTTCCGCGTTAGTTTATCCTCACTGTGTTGGTGTTTTTTTTTTATATTGTGGTATTAGTTTTCTCTATGAGAATTTGTTGCGAACGTTATGAGGCTTTGAACTAAATAGTAACGAGCGCATCGATGCGATGCGATTCATTGCGCGATTAAAATACTAAAATTATAAACACGATCTGTAGGGTAAGCATGAACTCATAATGTATTCGTTACGTTGTCGAGTAAGCATGCTGTCACCGGTAAACGATGGAGCCATACAAATTTGAAATAAAACTATTTTTACAGATTTTATCGCATTTAATCTATCTTTTTACGTTCCCGATATTTCAGCTGCTTTACAGCAACCATGGTCACGAGAGGACTGAGTTGTAAGACGTCTGTCGTGTGTGTATTCTTGCCACTCAAAATGGATTCTTCGAATCTAAGAATTCGACGGACAATATTCAACGCTTATCATTAATTTTGCCCAAACTTTTGGTCTTGCGGACATCCTCAATGACTAATATACATTGGGTAACATTAATTACTCATAATATCTTTTCCTACGTAAAACGAATGGCGATCCACGCTCACCAAGATTAAAACTATTGATGGCTTAAAACTGATCCGATCGGGAACGAACGATCGGCAGCGCCATCAGGATTCAGGGCGAGGCGATAGAAATCAGTCACATCGGGCTCCCTCGGGACAACATAACCAGCTTACCCTTAGTCCTTCTAGTGACCACTCTCGAATTATTAACGAAAAACTGACGCCAGCACAACAAGCAAACTTGAACTTAAGTCTTCCAAGTTAAGGTTCAAATTACGTAGAGCCAGGACTCGAAGAAGCTGGGAAAAGTTTGCTCTGCAGTGACATACATAAGTAAGTAGATAGTGTAATCCAAAGATTGTGATATTGAGAATCAATCTACTTATCTAATGTATTAAATTCGATACTTTTTCATATTTTAGTTCGAGTTATCTGAAGTTTATTCTTAGGATTTTCATAAGTAAGAGATTATGAAGATGAAGAACTCTTTGAAGGCGGTCTTAGATTTGTGCTAAATTTGATCCACTGTGTTTAAGTAACATTTAAAAAGCCTTTTAATAATTCTCTATGAATGTATAATGTACTTATTAGAATAATATCCATTAGTAAAATAGCCAGACAAAAAACAACTTTTTACGGGTATGAATAACATTAAAAGTCTATTAATAATTTCATTTGTATTCGATCCGTTTCTGCTCAAATATCCCTCGTCGTGCAGCACGTGTTACTAAACAAATAGATAAATCAACGGACCCCGGGATCCGATATGAGTTTCTATAACACTGAAACCAATTGTACTAGATGTTGTCGTTTAACTTTTTCAATTTCACAACGAAATTGGCCGTCCACCTCCGGCCCGCACTTATTAAAAACGTAACTGCGATAATGGAATGTTTCCACTTGAAATTAAAAACTTTATTGCCGTGTAAATCATCGGTCGCTATAGGATCCGAACGTACAAGATTTAGCGGGCCACCGACCACTCCGCACCCTAAATTATCAACTCGCGCCCCACTCGCGGCAAAGTTGAAAACAAAAGTGATTCAACCTGTTTCGAAAGATGAAATTTCTCAACGTTCCAGTGGATTTTATTAGTTTCGGCTCGGGAATTATGCGAGCAATGCCATAAACAATTTCGCGTGTACAGCTTAGAAACTCGAAGGTGAGATTGATCGCTCCGTGGGCCCTAATCGCGTAGTTTTTATTCTTCCCAGAACACCATCAATTAGTAGCAGATGGCACTAGTTATAGATTTTAGGAGGTGCTGGGGTAATCCTCGCCAACAAGTTATATAGGCTAGTTGGGACTGCGCACGGATGTTGAATATTGCTGGAATCCAGATCTGAATTTGGTCTCGAATATTCCGTGGGGATTTTCGATTGGAAAACGACGTTTGCAGGAAATTGTCGTGGTTATTAGAGCTATAAAATCCTATGTTTTACAAGTGCTCAGCGGAGTAAGGTGTAACAGTTGATTGCATAATAAAGTTTCTTTGCGCATGAGTTTTTTGGCGCGTTGTTTTAGGATGTCGATATTAGTTTGTTGCGCTATTTCGAAATTTTGCTACCCTTGCACCTTTTCAAACCATTTTTAAACAGGTTTTACTAACTTATTTAATCTTGTATCCATATTAATTATAAATCTATTTCATGTTCATTTCTTCATTGCAGTTTCCATCTACATTAAGTTTGTCTCTTCCATTGCTGGTTTGTTCAAAAGTGGCAGGTTAAAGGCGACTTATTAAAACGACCGCTTTAAAATATGTCACGTTAGGGCACCGGTGGCGTGTAAATAATGTGTGGTGGCCGCTGGCTGGGATGAGGCCGGGGGCTGTTACTGTGGACCTGGCCGCGTCTTCGAACACTTAATATGGATAAGCTAACATACTTTGGCTCTACAATATGGTACTCTACAGTTATAGTTACTGTATAGGTTATTTAATCGACCTCAAAAAAAGGAGGAGATTTTCAATTCAATTGATTTTTTTTGTAGTACTAAAACTTTTTTTTTTTTCGATCTCGCCTGATGAACTGAAACTGACTGAATTAATTAACCGAATTTTGTACGGTTATAGCTGTAAGTAGAATGTATTGATTAGTATATTATAGTTGCTGTGAGATCGATTGAAAGAGACATCTATATCGCGATCCTCGTCGTTAATTTTTCCATTTCGATTATTCTCATATAGCATGGGCATGGTCCCATATTCGTCAGCACTGTATGCATTGCATGTAGAACATACTATTATTCTATGCCCAGACGTACGTTTGTCTTATAAATAAATAAATATATAACGCCAGATGAATGCACCAACTATACGGTCCCACACTAAGCAACGCTTGTATTACGGGTACCGTACAATGGACTGGGGGCGAACCCAGTATATATTACATATAATATAAATAATAATACCAGCCCTTTTTAATGTCCCACTGCTGGGCACGGGCCTCCACTCAGTTCGAGGGGAATTAGGCCGTAGTCCACCACGCTGTATAATACTAATATCGATATTAATCATCCATGACTTTCGTGCTCACCACACAAAGTTTGTTCCAACCAGGATTCGAACCCGGGACCTTAGGCACAGAAAGCAGCCAACCAACTGCGCGATTCAGGCCGTCAATAACCCAAATACCTTGTTGAGACGAGGTTAACAGTAGAATTTTCTTCTGATTTCGGATTAGCGGCGGTGTGGGTGGCGCTGACTCGGTACTTTGCACCTCAAAAGCTATAAATATGTAACAAATACGGGATATGTAACAAATACGGATGATGTTTGCTCAGCAGGTTTGGAAGTGTTTCCATAATATAGTTACGAATGTCTAAGGTTTCACTAGGAATTGTTTTATAAGTACATATTTCAGTGATTCTACGCAAGTGCTTCATTTAATCTAAGCTATTAAAATATTGAGCACAGATATCTTTCTACAGCTTCTGTCTATTTGGTTCTTTATTCGATTCATCCGATTCATTCGACATTCGATGAAAGTCTTCTACACAGTGGCGTAGCTAGGTGACCAAAGGGTCCGGGGCAAAAATTTAATTGGGGCCCTATTTAAACTAAACTCAATACTTCAACGTGCAAAACTTCTTCATCCATTTATCACCCACTGCAGGGCATTATAAATAATTATGTGTCCACTTTGTTGGGAGCTATGATAAAAGATAATTTGCTTAGGGGAATTCGAAACACAAACAATTGTTGCCATGCCTAAAACCGTGTTAAACCTGTTATATTACATGTTCTGAAGGTGGCAGAAAATTAGATGATTTCAGCTCGAAACATCCGAGGTTTGTTGGTCAGGGGCCAAAAAGCTTAAAGTCGAAAATTCTTTATTCAACCAACAAAAAGTAATATTATATATATTTTGTGTGGAGGTCAAGGGGCCCCTTGAGCTTGGGCGCCCCGGGCACTGCCTCGCCTAGCCCTACGGTAGCTACGCCACTGTTTCATCACCTCCTTCGCGAAATACCTAATCATGGACAAAATCTTCAAAAATATTTTCTGGTATAAACAAAGTGCTTCGAATGAATTTCGTTTTCGCAAACCGTTAGTTGAATGCCAAAAGAAAGTTTCCATTTACCATTAAAAATATTTACTCTATTACCCTGAGTGCTTCGGAGGGGATGTTTGACAAACAACGCTGACAGCACACAAACACGGAAAAATATTTCTGGTGTAGAGATCTTGAAACGGATTTCAAAGTCTGGCAATCGTATACCGGTAGCAATGGATTACGCTCTCACTCACACCTAGACCAGAAAAGATTTAAAAAAAGTTTCCAAATCCCATGATTATCAATTATAGTTAGCCGACGGCCTACATTTATACTTATTTATGTCGTCTAAGATCGAAATAATTATCTGAGGAGCAGTTGAGTGGCCACCTCTATTCGGTAGAAGCTCTCTCCCTCTAGATACAGTTTGCCAAGCTTGAGAATCAGAATATTTGTTAGTCATGTAAACTATTGTAGTACTAATACCGCCTCAATAATGTTACAAAATGTTACGCTACGATTTTACCGTCCCTTTGGAAGCCGTTCCTATGGAGAGGAAGCGGCAAGAATCTTCACGGTCGCTTTTTTTATAAGGACATAACATTTTTGTGTAGTACAGTGTTATGGATATGTTGGTATGTGCTTCATAATTAAATGTCGTTCAAAAACATAGGTTTTTTTTTTGGGACTAGGCCCGCCACACACCCCCGCCACTGCTACTCCTGTAAGCCAGGATCTACAGTGGTGTCCAATGAAGACACCGAGGTTTGACCCTCGGCGAGTTCCGGGATAAAGTTAATTGTCTTGGAACCCGCACGAAATTAATCGAAAAATAAAAATTGGAGGAGTTGGAAGAAAATTATCCACTTCCCTCCATTTCAAAGCGGGAGACAAAAAAGATCTGGTAGAAAAAAATCCACATAAACAAGACTCTTACAGTTGGACTAATTCCAGGTGTAACGCATCACGTAGGTATGTCCATATGATGCTATCCTCGTAGCCGTCGTGACACGAGTGCTACCAATAGCCACGGCGACCGCACGCCTCTCGGAATTTACACCAGCACCCACACCATTACATAAAATTCGATCCCCCCGCTCGAATTATGAACGATATCGCTTAAGTTACCGTTATAGATGAATATATATCTAAACTTTACGCGAATACTGCACATTGAAATAAAACTAATTTTACGGATTTTATCGCGAACACCGATTCCGATCAAGGATGATACGCGAGGCCATTGAAATTGAAAAAAACAACCTAATTTCAATAGGGAAGATGGCTGGGTGCTACCACCGACATGGGATCATGTATATTATACAGCTCTAATTATAAAAAGCTCTAAGGAAATTATATTATTAAAATGGTATCCAAACTTTTTAGCCGGTCTTAAATCGTTATCTTCTATCGTCTTAAAATGTGTCGTATTAACCAGTAAATTCACACTTTTCAGGAAAACAAAATGCGGTGTATTTGAAATAAAAAAAAACATTTTGATAAATAATGTACCAACATAAACTTTAATACAATTCCGTGTTTTTCAGGATTCAGGACAGACGCCATCAGTGGGACAGGCGCGCTGTGATAAAAACTTGAACGGTGTTCGTTTCATAGTGGAAGCAAGCTGCGCAGTCGAGTGAAAAACGAGCGGAGTCACTCGCTGTCCCTGCCCGAGCTACACGAGGGCTGACAAGTGCAGGGAAAAATATATGAATAATACTTAACCTCAAATTTCATGAAAAAAAAAGAAGCCAGTACGATTCTGCTTTTAAAAAAGGAACCCATATTAGTAATATAACGGTTTAAACACTACCATAATATTAATTGGTCTATGATACTACCAAGAGACTAATCTACCTAAAGGAAAAAGGGCCCAAAGACTTAAATTACCTAGGGGTCGCTACACGACTTAAACCGGCATGGTAAAGGTTGTGGGAGTTTATGTTAGTCGACTTTTTTGTGATCTCATTTATTATTCCTTGGTTGGTTATTGGTTAATAAAAGTAAGTAAATTGAAATCTGTTTAGGTACGTACCAACCCTTACACGTTAAGTGCACAACAGCGGATCTTATCTCCACACCGATACACTGGACTCCTCTAACACGGTAAAAGTATGCACTATTATAAAAAAATACAGGAAAATGATACTTAAAAGCCTAGTCTTAAAGTCTGAATTTAAATTAAGCGTTAAACCAAGGTAAGCAATGCTATCCAGGACGAAAGCTTCCGCTACACGCAAGCAAAAATGAATTTTAAAAGCGAGACGGACGGACGACAAAGGACTTGATTTCCTGTGTACAATAAATAGCTATGACACTGAGGCTCCTAATACCGCGATAACGAACAAGGTGAAGGATGAAAGCACAGATATATTAATATATCTGTGGATTAATGTCAAGTTTCTCAGAAGTTTGATTTGTAGTAACGTCTAAGTATGGAGTTAGAATGACACTTGGATTTCAGGATTTGTGCTAATATAATATAGGACCCACTAATACCGCATCGTCTGTCATCCTATTGAGTTTGTATTATGTTGACAAGCCTCTGCCTGGCTTTCTTACTCTTTTGTCACAAGTCAAGCGATTGCTCCGTCGTTTAGGTTGCCAGCTAAAGTGGTTGTGCTTGTAGATGTTTGGCTAAACCTTGTGTTATAAGAGACCTTACTTCCTCCGAGCTTATGCTGACCCAAACGCCATTCGGCTGAGGGGACAAATATCCGAATCGAATCGATTAGAAATTTTCTCGTTGCAACGTCGACCTTTCAGAGCCATTCTTCGTTACTGAATCGAAAATTCTATACTACTACGCAACCGAATGTTTCGATTCGATAGCTCGCTATTTCATAATGAAAGTTTCAATTAATAGCATAGCAGATTAGGCAGATTGTAATTAGATCTAAATCACTGAACCAAATCTTTTTTTTTTTTTGTGAATTTATAATTATTATTTTTTTATTCTCCATACATTTTGTATGGAGAATTGAAAAGCGCCTGTAGCGGACGGTATTTTTTGACTACAATCTGGGTGTTTTCAAGTCGAGAGTGAACAGGTACCTTCTAGGCAAGTATGCTACATCGTCACTTACCATCAGGTGAGATCAAGATCAAATACTTGCCTATCTATACTAATATTATAAATGTGAAAGTTTGGATGGATGGATAGATGGATGGATGTTTGTTACTCTTTCACGCCCGAACGGCTGAACGGATCTGGATGAAATTTGGCACAGAGATAGATTATAGTTTGGAATAGCACATAGGCTACTTTTTATCCCGGTAAAATGTATGGTTCCCGTGGGATAGATGTTTTATTTTTCATACTTTTATCGCGGGTAACACCGCCGGGCGCAGCTAGTATTGTAATAATAATAAAAAAAAAAAGTATTTAAAACTTTCAATTCTCCATACAAAATGTCTAAATACGGTAGACTATAAAGTAAACGGTTAGCTTACGAATAATCTCGCACTAGACGTACAGTTTTTATCTGTGTCAAATAAATGATTTTTTTTAAATTTAATATCATCGTCTCTTCGGATACTTAGCGTAGCCAAAGTAAAAAAAAATAATGTAGTAATGAATTTACACAAACTTTTTAAAATTAAAAACTGTATCGCTGTCGTTAGGGCTTAAGCTTAGTGGTGCCAGTTGTTAATTGAGGTGGATGGTGCGGTGAGGATCATGTTAAGTTTTTCCCTCGCTCAGAATAATTACTAACAGCACAGTGACTTAGTCTGAGTACTTCAAAGGACACAGTTTTATGTCGACGTTTTACATTTCATAGTGCTATTTCAATGCTTAAATGACTTAACTCATATTTATTTAGGAAAATATAAGTTAAAGTTTTATGATAAAAGTATCTAAAAGAAGGTTTATGACTCTGTAGCGACCTCTTTAACCTCACCACAAGCTACACAGATAGTGCTGCAGACACATTCAGTACAATAGACGATTCTCAATACAATCCTGAATCGCGGTATGAGAGTTTTCGGAGCACGTAACATATAGACAAGATCCCGACGATAACCGTCGGGGCATATCGGTCACTCCGTCAGGCGTACCACCCGCCTGGCTGGAAGATCTTCCTTTTTCCGCTAATACCTTTAAATTGATCGTTCCGAGGATAAATATGTGCGCATGCGCTGGCAGTCATAGTGTGGGCGTGGAAGTCACTGGAGGAGGTCTATGTGATATAGGATATCTTTCAGCTGATTAGTGGATGACAAAATAACGGTTAGGTTACATAGAACGCCTTTTGAAAGGGGTTATGCTTTTTTTGAAAAAATAACAATATTTGATTTGAGAAGGATCTTAAATGAGAACTTAATTTAGGTGATTATATGTTATATATTTATAAGGCATAAGATCTAAGATGTAATAGATGTTTTATGATAATGTAATATCCCGTTATATTGCTCGAGTCTTTAATTTTTACGTCTCATCACGTCCTAATAGTCGTATCACGATTGGATATGCACAATGTTGATTAAGATTATCTTTGATTATTGTAATTGACAATGCTTGTATGTACATCAAGCAATTTGGGCCGAGCTGTGATTGGGGTCCGTATAGTATACCCTCCATACGTATACATGAGGGAGGCTCTAAAGTGTTTGTATAGCTAATAAACATGACCGAAAATATGACCAGGTTGTCGAAAATATTTTTAGGACCCCCATTATTATTACCTAAAGCATTAACCGAAAAATATGGCTAAGACTCGTCTCATCATAATATATAAACACGGGTTGGCGGACTTCACACATCTTTCGAGGGGTTCTCTCAGACATGCAGGTTTCCTCAAGATGTTTTCTTTGATCGTTTAGCAAGTGATAATCGTGGTTGAAAATGAGATTCGCAAATGAAATCCAGAAATTCCAGAGGTGCGAGCCGGGGTTTGAACCTGCGATCCTCGTTACCGAGGCAAGCGTTCTACCAACTTGGCTATCACTGCTCATCATAACAATACCTTAAAATTGATTACAAATTTAGAGTTAAGTGTACTAGCTGTGGGCGTTGCATCGGGGTTTAAAAGTTTACTAAATCATGTAAGTTCTAAAGGGTATCTTAATAAATGAATATAAGTGAAGTTATTCCCGTCGAGTGGTGTCCATACTCTCTGTGTCAAAAGCTCTCTAAGCACTGAAAAAACATTTGTTCAGCACCTCGAATGTGTAGAACACCTCTATTCATTGTAATCCAGCCTTTGACCATCGCGAACTTGCAAAAACGATAGAATATTATTTTTTTAATTCGAAACCAAACGCGTAAAAACTCGAGGTTTTTTGTGACAGCTGGTTTTATATTGTTTTTATGCAATTGAGCGATATTCCATTGTGATACTTTAGTGAGTTGTGAATCGACGGACTTTTGTTGAAACAACGTTTGGAAAATATATTACAAATAGAGCTTTGTTTGGTGACACACTGTCACTATATTCACTGATCGTCTAAAAAGTTGTTTTATGTTTGACTTGCTGTTAGAAATAACAGCCTTTAAACTATACCCAAATCTATGACAACACATATTAAAGTCATAATCAATATTTAGGGATTCCGAGATCTGACCAAAAACGAAGAAGAAACAAGAGCTTTCGAATAAAAAACCTCTCATCACACTCATACAAAATATATTTTTTTCACACATCCGTGTAAATTAAAGTTCATGTTTCATGAGTTCAAATATAAAACTGTCTGCTCACTAACTGCCAAGATCTAGTTCAATAAACATAATCAAAATTACCATAGTTTCATTCTTAATCCCACACCAATTGGGAAAATTATTATGTTATTGTTCCATGAACACACACACATACTGCTGGAATCATAACAGACTTTCCCCACAGTTGGAATTTATAATCGAAGCCAAAGAACGGAGTTCCCGACCTTCGCAACCGTGAAGCGTCACACAAAGTGGGAATAATTCATGGAACTTGTAATATATTCGTAACGTCGTCGGGTCGGAGACGAAGTTAATCAGGAAAGATATGGCATTCGAGTTAATTAACTCTCTCGCTCGGTATGGAAATTGGAAGCGTTGTATTGTTATTTTTTTCCTGACGATACCTGAAAATGTATGCAGAAGGACAACATCATAATATTCTTACGTAGTTAAGTTCGCTAAATGTGTATCATAAGACGCAAAATTTATTAGCATTATTAATCAATATTTTTTTTACGTGATATGTGCTGGTGTTTAAAATAAACTATAATTTATATCTTTTGATTTATGATGTACGTAGGACTATGCATCCTTATGTTGGAATAGTTACAAATTTCTTTTTTCATTGCAAACAGGTATACATAATGAGGAAAGCTATCGTAAGCCGTGTGAAGTTCGATAGCCCGCAAAAGGCCAGCGTGCTGGATTGGGCCTAAACCTCCTCATATTAAGGGGATGTGTGCCCGGTATAATGAAAATGGGTTTAACTCACCTCACCTCATATTATATTGGGACCAAATACCATCTGCAAGATGTAGGTGTACTGCAATGCATCTCTTCCTTCGGTACCTATGACACAAGCCTTGCCTAGTGTGAGAGCTTATAAATTGTGTGTTCGCATGGCGATATAAAAAAAAAATATCATCTCATCGCTCACCACTCACTGTGACCCCGCCTGCTGATCTCAAACTTAACAAGACACCAAAAACTCAGTGACAAACGACACCAGTGTAAGTGAAAAGCAATGTTTTGCTCGCACCGATTTGCCTAAATCTAAATAACGGCTGCCCGCGGCTGACTACGTGCGAATTATAAATTCCGCCTCCTGTTTTGCTGTTGTTAAATTATAGAGGCAAGTTTGTGAGATAATGTATGGCTTCATACATAGGTTATATTGGGAAACTTTCCGCTTGGCTTATTTAGGCTCGTTTTCGTATGGCAATAGTTCATTTAATTCTTTGGCGCAATGCATCCCTGCAGCTGTACCGTTCAAACGAGATAAATCTTAAGTGGTACTAAGGTCCCTATACTAGCTAAGTGGAAATTGGACGCAGCTGAAGGATGCTGCAGAAAAAACTAAACGCATCACATACATAAACAAGATTGCCCTAAAAGTAAGCTCTATAATCTGTCGATGACGACTTGACACCATTAAACACAGACCAATGAAATTCCATCAAATTGTAATAAAACAAATTTTACGGATTTTATCGCGTTTGTATGTTTTTACGCTCTCGACGTTTCGGCTGCTTTACAGCAACCATGGTCACGGTAGGACATAAAATAAACGCGCTAAAATCCGTAAAATTAGTTTTATTTCAATGTGTTGTATTCGCGTAAATATAAGAAATCAATATTCCATCAAATTGTGAATCGAAGCATTTACCAAAGCGGTTCTCTTTCATCGTGCCCCGCGATTTCACTGTTAGATTTGACGCGACGCGACGTCAGCTCGTCGCCGGCACATAAAAGCGTTCGCGTCATTTAAACACTGATCGTTAATTATTTTCAAAACTGTATTTAAAATTTGAAAAGCTCATTAAGATACGCACGACCCGCGGCACATAAAAGGTTTTTGAATAATACAAAAGGCAATTTTCGCTTATTCATTAGAGGTGATTAAAAGGGGAGCGATAATGATGGCGGAATTAACAACACACGAGATGATGCGAGCGAAGCCGCAGCCAGGAACTAACTACGAGGTGAAGGGGTCCTCAGTGGGTAGTGACCCTGCCTTCTGCGCTGACGGTCCCAGGTCACAATCTTGGCATGGAGAGACTTTGTGTGATGATCACGAATGTTTGTTATGGAAGTTTAATATTAAGTATTTTATATACTGGGTTCGCCCCCAGTCCATTGAACGGTACCCATAATATAATTGTTGCTTAGTGTCAGCCCGTTGGTGTGTTTGTCTGGCGATATTATTAGTAATATCTATACAATAGTAGTACCTATGTATTAAACGATGGGTTGTTTAAATCATTTCGGAGAGGGGGGGGGGAGGGGGATTGGAATCTCCACAGACCTTCTGGCATTTATGGCCTTAGCTTGGATGCGAGACATCAGGTGTATGGAGTCTCGCGTGAGACTTGCGAGAGTCCGTGCGAGATTCCCAACCACGCTAGAGAGAAGAGACTCGTTAGCGTGTGTAATCTCGGCCTGCCTGCGATGCTCAAAGTTTCGACGTTAGCACCCCGTATAAGAAGCTAAGCTATGTTCGTGGCGCCATTTATATGTAAATCACGAATAAATCTCAAACACAAGGAAGATACTTGAGTGCTAACAATGGAAGCAGTTATTATAACTTGTCTTGTGACTAAGTGCCACTGGCGACCCAAACGAAATTTTAATCAAGACGCCATTTACGTAAGACGAAGATATTTTGGTTCTGGTCGTTTTCTTTGTGACTTTTCATTGAAATTAAAGTAAAGTAAAGTTTATTTCAGTTTAAGCATTTCACATGGCAGTTAAGTTACGGATCCAAACTAAGCGGAAGCCTGTATCTTGGATACCTTATTAGTTTGCTTAATCTACGTTAGCTTATATATTTATTATTAGTTACATTATTACAATAAAACATTATTATTCTAGGCTCAAGCTCACCAGTTCCTCGCCTTTGCAAGCTTTTAAATCAATGTAGCAACCTGGTTGACATCAATTTTGACTCCAAAGGCGGGTTTTATAATACTATTTTAACATATCTAAGTGAATAACACAAAGAGTAGTCTATTGTTATAATTAGGTACAACAATTAGTTAAGTAGAATTAAGTTATATTTAAGGAAAACTGTAAGCTGCTGTAACACATTTTTAATTGAATACGAAGAAGACGGTACTTTTATAATTGCATGTTGAGTTTACCTCTAAGTGATTGTGCATTTAAGCTTAGATTCATATGGAAAATGTTAAGATATTTGTATCAATGTAACAATCGTTGGTAATCCTAATAAACAAAAAAAAAATAAAAAATTATAATAAAAATAAATGAAAAAGCTTATCAACTAAATTTGTACCAGCTGTTACTCTCCTTCAGAGCAGTACAGTTTGAGCGAGGTATAGTGTGTAGGTAATATAATTGGTCCGAGTACTTATCGCGACTTCCAACTCAAATATTAACTCAAATTTATGAATGTTGCTCAACATAGGCCGGTCGAGCACTTTCCTTGAAACTTTTTGCACAATGTGCGTGGTAATTGGAGTAGGCTCGAATCCTTCACTTTGGGCTGAATAACATTGATTGATTGATGTACTTCATTCAAAAGGGAGGCTATAGTCTAAGAACTGAGGTGTTGTAAGCAGGCTTTTATTGATGCTTGAATGACGCCTAGTTTAATAACTTATTCATAGTCATCGTGAGATAGTTAACTGGAATGATAGTTCTTGAAATGGTGGGATTCGATTTTAAAGGATTCGAACTTACAGAGAGAACCCTTAGATTACCCATGCCCATCAGAACCCCTAAGTTATCCATACCCATAGGAACCGATAGATCATGCATCAGTAGGTAGGAACCCATACTCACATATGTATGAGATCCATGAATGGGAATTATACAGTACTAATAGGTACACGCTTTATACAATTTCTGTTTCGTATAAGACAGAAATATTTTTTTTCTAAAATGTAATAATGTAGTTTTAGGTTTGTGAATTGGCCTTGTGATTCCTTTAAAAAAAAAACAATTCCATAATGTTTCGGATTTGGCCATCAACGCCCACTTTAAAAAAACAGCCTATAAACATCCTTCTAACAGAGAAAACAGTTAACATCTGTAGATATTTATTCAATACCAGCATGATTATTAAGGCTTAAACAATATAATAGAAAATAAATATTATCTATTTTCTCGGCAATAAGTCTTTATCAGCTTTTACTGTTTACAGCGTTTAATGATTGTTTGATTATTTCCATTGTTATTTAATTCTATTGCGAGTTGTAAAATGCGACGTAGTTTGTGGGTACTTACGGTATTATTTTATTTGCCTAAGGTAATTAGCGCAGGTTTGCTAAGTTGATCTAAGGATACAAGAGAACGGGTTTACGGCATGCTTTAGTGTTTTGTACTTTAACTCGATGAATTTAAAAGTGACTTTTGTAAGTTTAACACTTAGTTCTTTTAAGTATATATCTACTGCTTACATAATGATTTACGCACCCCTAGCGTAAATTTCGTGTATACGAAATCCATCCATTCATCCATATGTGGAAAGATGACTCCCGGACTTCGCCTCCCCCAATGCCTTCCACACATCACAGTCCTGCGCAACTCGTATCCGCCAACTCCTTGGGACGATTATCGAAATGTGTTTACGAAATAAATCCGATTAAATTGGAAGTTTATTAGAAGCAGCCAAGCGAACAAAAAACATTTTATTTTCGCACAAGAAAATTCCAATGTTTAACACACCATTATTTGTAAATGACAGAATAACATTTTTGGTAAAAAAAGTAGCGATGACTGATTCATTAGCAATTATTTATTTTATTACTCTTGATTAATTTATGCGAAAAAATATGAAATTGAATTTATATAGTTTATTTTTTGCGAAACATCGATATACTTTATTCGATATTAATGTACCCTAAAAATTATGCTTACAGTCTGAATACGTGTTCACAGCTCAACATTAATCCTATTACCTGGTACTAAGATAAATTACCTGCTTTATTGTCAGGTAATTTGGCGGGCGCCTCAGTGTCTATCATCGCTACGAGAATAACGTATAAGGCGTGTGCCTTTATCAGCGATTTATGCTGGCATTTAAACTTTTATAACCTCTGCTTTAAGGAATAAAATTGTTAGCAAAAAGGTTGGCTACGCCTTCGTAGTAGAATCTAAACAACACTCAAATAGATGTTTATTTAAAAAAAAACAAACGTCATCGTTTTTATTTTTCATGTGAACTTTTAGAAAAACAACGCATATTTTTATTTTTAAGTATACCTACTAAAAATAGATTCACTAGATTTCATCTGGTGAAATTGGAATATAAAGGCTTCGGACAAATCTAGCAAAAGTTTCGCGACAGAATGTCGGGTGCGAAATTTCACTCCATCCTATAAATGCAAAATAATATAATGCAGGCACTGTATCTAAGCGAACAAAACTTTAAACACAAACAGCTCGTACGATAGTTTTTGCGTACGATTAAGTTGTCGACATTCCTGGCGTGACTTTTTCGCTAAATTTATTCAAATTGCAACGTTTATAACACTTGCTTCTCTGCCCCGGGCCGTATTCCATCTTCATTTCTCATCGCATCTTTTTTATGTTCGAAGTATAACCAGCTGTAAAATAATAATAGACCTTAACGATAGGGTAATAGTAATTATAATTACGACAGGACCGCAGCCAGAAATGCACTTAGGGGAGGTCGAGTTCTGGACCATAGACAATAGGCAGCAGCAACAGAAAAAACAACAATCCCAAAAAAAGAGTAGGCGTTTCGCGTTTGGGGGGGGATCCCCCCTCTTCACTTGCATTAGGATCACTAGGGGTCGAGTTACAGAACTAAACCATTCAAAGTTACAGACTAACTAATTATGAGGTCTAATTACCCGAATATAGCGATTGATGGTAAAGTGAGGATCGCTCCGAGCAGGAACACAGCTCCTGGCAGTATGTTCAGCGTCGCCATGTAAACCCTCGAGTAGAGAGGGCCATACACGAGCGGCATTGTCGCTTCTGCTAGCCCGAATAAGGAATTAACCTTTCCTGTGACATAATTACGACCACTTAACACAATCGCAAACCCTTAACTTTTACCCTTAACATTGCATTAATGTTACTTTTGATAAACAAACATATATACGGCTCGTTGTACTCGTACTGCCGGCATACTACAGTCTGTACTGTAGTCTGTTGACAGTACCCACAGGCTCGAAGGACATCAATACATAACTCCGTTCTTTATTCGGTCGGGTAGTATTTTTTATTTTAAGCTGTCGATATATTGCAGTGTAGAAAAACTAGTGTAATATATTTTAACAGGTCTACTAGTAGGTGGCAAGAAATGACATCCTGTACTGAGCGCATAGCCTAACGCTACTGGGTAGACTTGTTTAAATAAATCGAACATAATTTACACAATTATTTTGTATGATCTATTACTGATTCATCACACTGATTTTTTTCACTTTTTTTGGTTATACCTTATTACTAGCCATGTGCTCAATTGTTACTTTTTTTTCTTGATACAAACTGTGACCTCCTTAGGGATCGAATTTCCAAAAATATATCCTTAGTATAACTTTCGGGTACTCAAGAAATATATATATTATCTTTCGAATTTCAAATCTTTAGGTCCAACGGTTTAAGCCGAACGGTGTCTGGTAGTTATTCAGACAGTATTCAGCATGTATATTTTATGAAATTATATGTACTGATTGGTAACAGAATTATTGTTGTGAATAAGTGGCACTGACAACAGTCGCCTCTAGTTGTTAAACATACCGAATTCTTCCCCATCTACCAGCTTCGTCGCTATTGACCGCATCGCAATGAAGGATGTGCCATTCAATATCTCCAGAAGAGGTGCTGCAACGGAATGGGATAAAAATGTTAGTCGTTAATAATCCCACTAATATTATAAATGTGAACGTTTGGATGGATGGATGTTTGTTACCCAATCACGCCAGAACGGCTGAACGAATCTAGATATATAGAAATAGATTATAGTCTGGAATAGCACATAAGCTACTTTTTATTCCGGTAAAATGTATGGTTCCCGTGGGATAGATTTGTTTTAATTTTTCATAGAGCAAAGGATCGACATGATTTTTTGCATAGGCAGTGGTAGTTTAGGGATCAGAAAATGACATAGGCTAATTTTTATCCCGAAAAAATGCACGGTTCCTATGGGATAGCATACAGGAACCGTGCATTTGCAAAAGGCCATAGGGGAGAAGGGCATACTTTTTAATCGCGGGTAACACCGCGGGGCGCAGCTAGTATCCAATAAAGGAATAAAGATAATAAATCAAAAACGCCACACGAATGCATAAATTGTCAGGTCCGAAAATAAGCAAAGCCTGTATTCTGGGTGCCGTACCATTGTACGGCCCATTGGCCGTGAACTATCAGGTTATTATAAAGATAATTGTATTTCAAAGTTATTCCGATTCCGACCAAAGATGATACGTGAGATCATTGAAATTAAAAACGTTAAAAAAGTAAAAAAAACTAATTAATCGGCAAGATGGTTGGATGCTACCACTGACTTGAGACTGTGAGGACTTTCTGCGTAGATCGGACCGCATAATTACACACCCAAATAGATTTCCAAGTTGTTTCTCGCGAAGGCGTACGCGAAGGCGGCGATGATCTTGCTGGTGTTGGATATGATGCCGAGCAGGGTATCATCCAGTTTCAGGTAGTTGCTGAATAGAGTTATTGAGAAGAATGTACCTGAAAAGACACAAGTCTGTGAGTAAAACAGACTTTGTTTCTAAAAATAAAGTCTTAAATGTAGACATGTTATTTCTAATATTGGTATACCTATTCATGATAAGACTGATGAAGATTTATATAACTATATGAGTTATTAAAAACAATCAAGTCATGTTGAATTTTTATCATTTTCTGTTTGTTATCACAACGTTGTGAAGCGGTTATTTCCAATGTTTATCATACGTCTTGTACTATGGAGATGGTAAATTAGCACTTATTGTTAGTAAATAAATCCTTGTTGCCGCGCCAAAATTAGCTTGAGTGAGGTTAAAGGAACGAGAGTGAACGTTTAAACAACATTTTAAAACCGTACATAAATAAAATGCAATACCGTGAGTGGGCATTTTGTATTGTTATCCTATTATAATAATTTAGAAAGCTTAAAAGTTAATTAGTGAGTCACTATTGCTGACCTATTTCATGGATGGCGGGTCAGATCAGCTGCGCTGCATGTGCCTAGTGAATGTAGCGTCTCGATCTACTGCCGCCTTCCTACCTAGGCAAGTATGCTCCATCGTAGATCTCATCGGCACTTACCATCAGGTGAGATCGAGATCAAATACTTGCCTATAATGAAATTAAAAAAAAAAAGACCGGATTTTTTCGGTTCGTGCGTTCACAAAGATGGTATGTTGGTCCAATATTACCTGTACACATAATGGCTCTATATGACGACATCGAATACCATAACTATGAGTATCTTACCCAGCAAATTGGTCACAATGGAGTATGTCGACCACATGCTGAACTGCACTTCGTCCCAATTGAACCTGTACCTCGTGAAAAGGTACATTATCGTGAATTCACCTGAAATGTACCATATACAATTTAAAGAAGGCGACAATCATTTCTTTACAAACTTTTTGTAATTCATGAGAGGGGTCTCCAAACTATGACCCGTGGGTCATCACCGGCTCGCGAACACCATCAATTCAGCCAGCAACATGGATTCGTGATGATCTTGGTGTAATTTGCAATTGCGTCAATATAAGAAAAAAATACTTAAAATTTATTTTTATTGCCCTTGGGGGCTTTGGGGCTTTGTCGAGCAATCTGTCTGGCCCTTGGGCTAATAAGTTAGGAAACCCCTGCACTAGATGTTACTAGGAGGATATGAAGCACAATAATTGTCAAAATCATTCTTACGATTCCTTTGTCATATATCCCCGAGATTATGGCAACGGGGATTGCGAAAGAATTTCTCTTTATTATGGAAAAATATTTAAATTAGACGAAGCGTAAAAAAAATTCAAGTTCCACCCAAAATACCTATCAAGTTAAAAATTATTTTCGTAATCTCTCACATTTTCGGTTTCAACATTGAAATATGAAAACCTGAAGAAAATTTGATAAATCATAGCTGCATTTTACTTATTTTGAATAGCAAAATTATATTCAACTAAGCTTACATGGTTAATAGCTAAAAGGAAACTTAAACAAAATAACGATTTTAAATCTACAGCTATTAGTAAATACTGCTTATTTTATAAAAAAATATTAATCAACGGGTCAAGGGGGTCCAGCTATTGGTGTGTTCGGTAATATGTAGATGTGTTGACAGACTAAAATCTTGACTAGATCCAGGGTATTTTTAGGGTCGTGCTATAGTGCGTATACTGAAGGCCTGATTAGCTCAGTGGGTAGTTAACCAGACTTCTGCACTGACGGTCCTGGGTTCCCGGTAGGGACACACATTTGTGTGATGAGCACGAATGTTTGTACCCGAGTCATGGATGTTTAGTATCTATGTAAGTAAGGTCGCCCACAGTCCAGTGTACGGTACCCATAATAGAAGCGTTGCATAACTTGTAATTTCTACATACCGTGCATTGGTCCAAAGACAACACAAACGACAATGAGCAGTAGGCACACCCGGAGCCTCCTGTTGCCAGCTCCTTTCCTGAACACCACTCTGAAGGTCTCCATCACAAGCTCAACATCAAAGAATTCGCGCAGAAACCCTATCCTCTTTTCTGTTCTCTGGAAATAAAAGCAATAAATTATTGCAACATTTTAGAAATATTGACAAAAATACAGACGTATTAAGTTTCCGGTCAGATAAAAAGAAAACAGTAGAGGGCTACTGAATATTGACGCCATAGCCATAAAACAGCGCGTGTATAAAGGAGATAAAGCGCATCCATTTTCTCTCCCCACTACTTGCCCTTAACAAACCTCAATAGCAAATGTTCTTCGAATTATGTATATTATTTGAAAACTATTTCACTGTGTGTCATAATAGAAATATTATTATAACCTAGATATTATGATTTACTACAACATGTACACTTAATTTAATCACAGTCATCATCGCTATTGTCCACGCTTAAATTGAAACGGGCTTAAATTTATTTAAGTAGGTACTTACCTTTTAGAAATCCATTTCTAACAGAAGCATCTAAATAGATTCGGGTATTTAGTCATTAAGACATAACAAAGAGCCACAATGAGTAATTGAAGATGTGGATTTATAAAATAGCGTTTATATTTTTATTCAACCAAGATGAAATAATCGTACTTACTTTTTTATCGATCATTTGCTTTCTCTTCGGCTCTTCCAAAAAATAATAACCGTACGTCAAACTGAACAAATATAAGGAAGCTGATATAGAAAACACTCCATAATACCCGATCCAAGTCAGCAGAACACCACTCAATGCACTGCCAATAGGATATCCTAACGACATGAACATATTCACCAAGCCGACTCGATAAGTCCTATTCTCCGTTGTAGTAATGTCACCTATATAACTGAAGACACCAATGAAATTGGTGAACCATCCTCCCGTGATGGCAGGGAATATAGATTCCGTCAACGCTGTCACTTCAACGGGCAGCTCGTAGAAGTAATAAGTATTAACAATAAAACCGAGGCAGGATAAAAACTCTCCAACAATAGGTATCAAAATACATGCTTTTCTTTTGCCAGTCTTATCACTCCAAGCACCAACGAAAAGAATAAGGAGTACAGGTATTGCTGTTTGTACTATATTCTTCCATGTTTGGATGCTGGCTGTCAGTCGCTGTACTTCTTCTTCGTAGTACGTGTAGTTTTCAGTTTGTCTTAAATTCAGTGCGTCGCACACCGTGTCGTTGTACCCCAAGTTGACTCGACATGCTTTTTCTAAATTCAAGTTTTGTATAGCTAACGATGCTAGAACACTTGGCATCACATAACAAGCCATTATAGGCTCAACTGTAGTGTTCTGCTTGATCATTTTTAACCTTTTTGTGAATGTTAGCTTTTCCTTAACGCATTTTTCTGGATTCGTAGTTGCTTCTTTTGTATCATACTTTGGATTTAGTGGTAAACATTCTTCCTTTTTGTCATCTTCGATTTCATGCCTTGTTTCTTCGTTATCTTCTTTAAAATTTTCATTTTCATTTTTCGTTTCAAGCATGATAGTAGTCATTTTGTTCTGGTCTCTAGCATATCTAAGTTGTTTCTAAAACGTCAGCAGCCAATGTAATGATAGTGTGAAACAATTAATACCCTTGAATGGCGTTTATTTGTATTTCGACTATTTGCTCGGTACTTATAATTTATAACACTTAATCCGTTCCAATATTTGCAAAGTTATGTCTGGAATTATTAGTGATAAGAAAGTCACAGGAGCCAATTGTATTCATCAGATTTTTATCAGTGTTTTCTGATACTTATCATGTAATAATTGTACAGCGTATGAAATGTTGACTACATTTCATATTCCACGTTGACTCGACTTTTCGCAAATAAGGAACTAATTTTTTATTTTGATAAAAAAATCTCATAAACCAATATATTCATGTCTTATAGAATGTAAATGCAACAGGTTCAAGTGAGAAATTTTTCGTGGCAAACTTACGATATTTTGACCAAGGCCATTGTAAGGTTTGGTTATTCTTTGGGTCTTATAAATGCTGCTGGTATACCTTTTTCTGCTATAAAATTATATTCTGTATTCAGCCTAGTAAATATGTTCCTTGTAGCGACATTATAGAGGTGGCAACAGGTTTATCACAGAATTACTTATCTATTTTGCTTGCTCGTTAAATTTGAGTGTTCAACTAAAATATTTTTTATGAAAGCTGTAATATCTAAGAAGTGTAATTTAAATCTGTTACAAGTGTTATAACGAGACAGTTCAAGTACAAGCCTACGCTTTAGCTTTTCGAAAATTCAAAGTGGCAAAGTTTAAGTGCACGAGCAGTATTTTTGCACTCATTAAGCTTGTTTATGAATTAACCTTGTTTATGAATACTTTAGCTATGAGATGACGAGACAGATATATGCGGTATTGCTAACCGATTTCATTCAAAACTCGAGGTGATAATTATAGGTGTAGGAAAGTTTATTTTTCTCTAGTAGATTTAAATTTTATATTTGTACAGAAATAATTCTTCAATATTCAAAAGTAAAGTATTTACTTAACATTTTACTATTGACACACACATTTATTTTATTCACATAAATTATGACTTATTTGAAGTTTTCTTATTTTATTCTAATTATTAATCTGCATGGATAATATTGGTCGCTTTTGATTTGCTCACTTGTTTTCTATGTTCGTAGAATAAGTACCTGAGAAAAAAATGCAAGATTATAAGTAAATACTATAGATAAAAAAATCCTTAAATTAATGTATACTCAACAATAGTAACCCAATATTACTTTGAATATTCACGCGTATAGATTTCTTAAATGGACTGAAATTTCGCTATCTTTACAAAAAGCTATTCGATATTTATATGATTGTAATATAGTTACGATAATTATAGCTGATCCACATAATTTAATGCTACACAATGTACAACAAGAAACACGTCATTAAACATAAAGTGTTGTGTAAGCTTTGAGTATCTAATTGGTCTGAGGTAATTAGAAATTCAACATTAGACTTGTTCAGAATGACGACAATTCTGTTGTCTACAAATTTGTCGCATCAACTACTAATAATGTTTTACGTTTCATCTTATCTCATTTTTAGCTAATAGTGTTTTATTTGAATTTAATTCTTGTCTTGTTTCTTTATTAAATACGTAACAAAATATATTTACGATAGGACGCAGACAGCTGGAAGCGTCAACACTGCTCCGATGAGGAACACAGCTCCTGGCAGTACCTCCATGGTGGCTGAATAAACCATTGTGTACAGCGGCACATAAACTAGGGGCATCAGGTTCTCTGTCAGACCGATCACCGAGTTAATGCTGCCTGAAAAATTGTTTTCCAAAAAGTTAGGGTAAAACCATAAGAACTGAGAGCGTTATATTTAAATTATATAGCCAATACGTAAGTATTTTTTAATAGTGACTTTCTAGATACGATAATCCGAATGGTTAATTCAAGTGTAGGGTGCCTAAGTCAAGCGTTATACCGCCGAAACAAGTCATAATACACCCGTTATACCGAGATAGACTCTCTTTATTTATATATAAGAGAAGATACTTTTGTTCTTTACTGGACTCTTTACAATAATGTTAGTGATAATATATTCTTACCTAATTCATTCGGCTCAACTAATTTGGAAAATATTGACCTCATAGCTAGTAGTGATGTTCCATTTAAAATTTCCACCATAGGAGCTGAAACAGATAAGGCGTTGGAATAGCACGAACTTTTTAAAGCACAATAATATCTTTGTCATATTTCTGTTTTATAAAAAAATATAACAAAAATTTTTGTAGCGAGCCACAAGTAAAGTCTTCTAGTAAAACTAAGACGTAAATAGTCATCCATCCTTTTGCAAGTTATGTATTTTATGACCCTGTTTCTATTTCAGGTATTGTTGTGGTGTAATTTATGCATGTAAAATGTACGTAGAAACAACCAGGAATAATATAATAATACAGCCTCTGTTAAGTTAGTTACCTATGTAAAATATTTTCTCGTTAGTTGCAAAAGCGTAGACGAAGGATGCTGCGATCTTGCTCACTGTCGATATGATGCCCAACATCGAGTCGTGCCACTGCAGGTGTTTGCTTAACACCAAGATCGAGAATATGGTGCCTGGAATTATAAAGTCTTACTTACTAAACGTCAAAAGTCTACACTCGGGTCTACCAGAGACTACAATAGAAAGCAATTGTGGGCAATCTTCTAGGAGTGAAACATATCTGTAGCTCCAAAACTGAACTAAACTAGTCACAACTACTGCATACTATACACATACAGATATGGAATGGGCGATAGCAACCCCACAGTAAGTCCCAAATAACGAGAAACGGTAACGCAACGATAACCATTGCACTCCTACGTAGAAGATCGGCCCCCTGATTACGTAACTTGCAATAGCCTAGCGATAGCAGTAATCGCGTAATATTTGCTTTTAAATTGCTAATTCTTATTACGTAGCGCTGCGACGCCATACAAATCTGCGATTTGAAAGCAATTATTGCGAAATTATTGCTGTCGCTTTGCTATCGTTAGGCTAGGCAAGATACGTAATAAGGGGGCGGTCCTGGGTAGGTATATACGAGAGCAAATTAATTGTGAAAGGTAAGTCTGCAGTGGGCCAATATAGGCCAGAAATGAAATGAAGATATTTCAGGTAAAAGAGATTTCTGAATAAACATGAAGCTGTTCTATCAGGACTCATTCCTCTTGGACTTTCGATCTGTCTTGACCGAAACGCGGAACTCATATCATCAAAAAACGTTTAGCGCGACTTTAAGTATCAACAGATGGTTATATGTGTACGATAAATGATGATGATGAAAGATAATGTGATTGATCATAGCACCACCTAAACAATAACTATAAACTCACCTATCGTATGTGTGATGAAGTTGTAAGTCTGGAACACACTGAACTTAACTTCGTCCCAGTTGAACCTGTACCTTGTTGACATATACATGATAGACACTTCACCTGTAATCAATCAATTTTGACATCAGAATTAACAATAAAATGATAATCACAATTGGAAATTCAAGTAATGCCGTCAAAGTTAGGAGTATTACAAACTTTACTGTTATTATAGGTGATACAAGTGGAACGCGCGGATATTTCCCGTACCTATTTGAGGAATTTCGGTATAGAAACAGAAGAAGGTGGTTCAATGTCCTCATCATATTTATGACGAGGACATTGAACGACCTCAGTGCTAACTTATTGGTCAATGCCTTATATCAAGCTCGTGGCGGATTGCTGATTAACGGTCCGAAGATTTGGTAATTTGTTTTTGTGCAATATCAGATGATCGTGCACTAATTATTAGATATATGGATATAATAATAATAATATTGTCGACCCGCAATATGCCAGCGTGGTAGACTATGGCATAATCCTCCTCACATTGAGGGTAGACCCGTACCTGACAGTTGGACATTTTAAAAAAGGGCTAGTATTTTAATAATAATAATAAGCACTTACCATACATAGGTCCGAATAGCACGCAAACAACAGCAAGCAAGATACCCATGCGGAGTCTCCTGTTGTTCGGGGCCTTCCTGTACAGGACTCTCATGGTATCCTTCACGTTCGCCAGATCAAAGAACGTTCGGATGTAGTGCAATATGCCTTTGCCATCATGCTAGAAAAAAGGAATCTAATTTAAGGTTTCGGGTTAAGTATTAACATGTGTCGGTGAAGCGGAAACGGACAGGGTCCTGCAGGTGTCTCAGCCCTGACTTGCCTTGATTGGCTGCCCAGAAATAGTAAACCGCGAGTAACTTAACTATGGCTGCGTATTTCATGTCTGATAATATAAAAAAATGGTCACGTGCAAATCATGAGCCAAAACATTCTATGACTCACGCCACGCGATCGACATTACAGTCCAGATAAGCGATTGTAAATACTATCCTTATCAATAAAACTCATTAAGGCCATCAAATCACGATGCATGGCGATTCCAACAATTATTTAGGTACCTTCATTTGTTCCTCGCTCTTTGGCGGATCTTTCAATACAAATATGATGTACATTAAGTTGAGGAGATGCAAACTGGCAGTTATTCCGAAACAGCCGTAGTATCCCAAAGCCCTCAGCAGCGGTCCACTAGCTCCCATTCCAATGGGTAAGGCCACAGTTATATTGAAATTAACCAACCCTAGCCTAAAAGTCCTGTTCTTTTCCGTAGTAATAGAACTGATGTAGGCAAACACGGCCAAGAAACAAAGGCACGACCCTCCCGACAATCCTTCTATCAAAGCATCCGTAAAGACGAGCACTTGCAAGTTGAGTTGATGAAAAAAATACACGTTAATGATATAATTGATGGCAGAAAGCATTTGTCCAAAAACCGAGACGCACATAAAAAACTTTCTGTGGCCAGTTTTGTCAGAAAATGAACCAGCGAAGAGCGCTAATACACTTGGTATTGTAGCCGTCAAATATGTCTTCCAAGACATCGCGGATGCTAGTAGCCTCTGGGTTTCCCTTTCATATTCGTTTTGGCTTTCAAGAGTCTGCGTCCTGAGAGCGTCACAGATGGTTTCAGGATACTGCAAGTTTACCCGGCACGCTTTCTCTAAGTTGAGATTTTGCGAGGCCATTGCGCTGAGCATCACCGAAAATATAAACAGTAAGAGGCTTGGTTCTACTGTGATATTTCGGAATACATATATGCACTGTTCAACGCATGTTTTCTTGGCTTTTTTGTCTTCCTCGGGGTTGGTTTCTCTCAATGGGTCTTCTTCTGTGAAATCTTCACTTTGGTTGCCGATACCTGTCATTTCCACCGCCATTTTAATACTATCACTTTTTTATGAACAACCCATTCAGAAACTATTTACTTTATATTGATTACTTAAGTGCTATTATTTTATAGACCACTGGACATGTGAGGAAGTCTAAGCAGAAAAGACTAACAAATACACTAATATTTTTTGTTAAATAAAAAATCTATATCGTTTGTGATAGTTGTATCTTATGTATGAACAAAGCAATACAAACGCAATGGTACGTTTGTGTGTAGGTATTATTGTGGACTAATTCGGTCTTATCGAGGATTAAAATGGCCGGTTAAAGTAATCTAGTTATTGGTTGTAACTGTTTTTTTTTTTGATAGATTGAAGTATTATTTTTTAAGCGCACACGAAGCGGAAAGGGAACCATTCTGATTTATCCATCCTTTAAACAAAAACCGCATTGAACGCGGTCCATCCGTTTGGTAGCTACGATACTAGAGACATACAAAGACTTCAAACTTTTGAAACTCCTCGTATTGCGTCAGGGATGACGTGTATGTTTTAATGGCCTCATGAAGAAAGGACTGATAATATTGATAGCTTATTGTTGCTATGCAGACAGTCCGTGGACAAATTCTTCTTCTTTTTTTACGAAATGAAATGCGATGAAACAAAATGGATATGAATATGGCCTCACCCACAACTTAGCGGGTATTTCGCCATGTCAAGTAATTAATAGCAATAAAACATTCAATAAATACACATTATTAATAAAAAATTTGTCGCGTAGTTTTTTCGCGCAATCACGATGACATGTATGTCTAGCAGGAACTCCTAATCGTAATCGTCTTATAATAGAAGGAAAAATGCTGCCTCTGTCATTCTTATTTGTGAAATCTGTGGTATGAGCGAGACGTATAAAGATTATATTTTGTAAGCCACAGTAAGATTAGGTAATAAATAATACAAGCCGGATTTAGAATAGGATTATAAATACCGATGTCTCTATTCACCTTTCGCTCGCACACTATGTCTGGGTATATTCATACCCACCGGTACCGACTGCAAAAGAAACGTTACGGTTTACTGGTGGTAGGCTTCGGCCGTGGCTAGCCACCACCCACTGAACAAAGCCATGTCGCCAAGCGGCCTAGCCGTGTTCCGGCATGATGTTCGGTGCTGCCATTCATGGATGGCGGGTCAGATCAGTTGCGCTGCATGTGCCTAGTGAATGTAGCGTCTCGATCTACTGCCGCCTTCCTACCTAGGCAAGTATGCTCCATCGTAGATCTCATCGTCACTTACCATCAGGTGAGATCGAGATCAAATACTTGCCTATAATGTAATAAAAAAAAAAACGGTAGCAGAACTAAGTTATTTAGGTGTTTATTTTTTTATTTCTTTGAGTTATTTTCTGAAATAATTGAAAATGTATGTACCTACAATAGCATTTTCTTAACACATTTAGTTACAATTAATAATAAATGTCTTTTTCTTTCTTTACGAAATGAGATGCGATGAAAGAAAATGGATATGAAAATGGCCTCACCCACAACTTAGCGGGTATTTTGCCAATGTCAAGTAATTAATAGCAATAAAACATTCAATAAATACACATTATAAATAAAATAATGGATGTGACATGATTATATGAAAATGGCTTCCCTGTCTCCGTCGTAATAAATGTCAATCAGAAATTTAATTTTATAGTGAAATAATGTCAGTTTTATGCTGACAGTACAGACTCGATGAGCCGCCGATTATAATCCCATTCTTTATCTGGTCGGATAATACTTAGTACATTTATTTTTAGGGTTTCACCAGTGGGATTTAAATCTGAATGTAAGGAGACATTTAAGGATGTTTGAATTAACAAATTTTTATTAAAATAATATAAGTAATTGTAATATTTACAAACTAATATAACTTAAAAAGAGTATAGAAAAGCTACAAAATGTGTAAAAAATTTGGCCCATGCGGTAGCGTGCCCATGATGCTGGCCGCATTTCCTCGCTGAATAGCCAAAGCTACTCGCTGAGCGAGGAAATACCCATCCAGGATGTTTTGGTATTTAGTTGGGTTATCGTCGTTTTAGTGACTAAAAAAATAGTACAGTAGAACATAGGAGAAAATTATATTTTTTTTCCCAAGGTAATCTTCCCAAGGTTCTTCTATGTGTTGTTCTTAAAAAATATAGACTTACATATTGTTCTATGATTGCAATATTTTGTTTTTTTTCTATCTCCGCATACGGGTTTGTTATGTATTAAAATTTAAACATGATGTTTGCGTAGGTAGTTTTGGAATAAACATATGTAACACGTATTATAAATCAATATCTTACCTTTTTCTGATCCTTGTTTCTCACTGGATCCTTCAACACGAAGAGCACATACATCAGATTGATAATATTCAAAGTGGCAGTAGCACCGTAGCATCCATAATAACCGAACTTGTTTAGCAACACTCCACTAGCCCCCATACCAATTGGAAACGCAACTGTAATACCGAAGTTCACGAGACCCATCCTAAAAGTTCTTTTCTTATCTGTAGTAATGGAACCTATAAAAGCGAATGCTACCAGGAAAGAAATACACCATCCTCCAGACAATCCTTCCAATAGAGCATCGGAGAACACAAGCACTTCCAAACGGAGTTGATAAAAGAAGAATACGTTTATCATATAATTTATGGTCATCAGTAACTGCCCCATCACACCAATCATCAAGAAAATCTTTCTGTGTCCGGTCTTGTCCGAGAAAGATCCAGCAAAGAGTGCAAATATGCATGGCAGAGTAGCTGACAGATAGGTCCTCCATGTGAGCGCTGACGCTAAAAGCTTTTGCGTCGCTTTCTCATATTCGTTCTGAATTGACATGTCTTGCACTTTGAGTGAGTCGCATATTTCACCAGAAAAGTTCAGATTCACTCGGCACGCTTTTTCCAAATTAAGATTCTGTGTCGTCATTATATTGATCATAGCTGATACCACAATTAGAAAAATCATGGGTTCAACAGTCACATTTGTTATAACGCTGATACAATTTGCTCTAAAGCTTTGCTTTGTCTTTGGCTCGGGTGTCTCTTCGAGCTGTTTGAGCGGGTCTTCTTCTGTAAATGTATCATCTTGGTGTTCATTTTTCTCTGTATCAATCATTTTTGATGAAGTATCTTCTTAAACATTCGCACTTGTAATTTATTTATAAATAATCACAAAACAAAAACACTGCTACGAAACGCCAATCGACACAGCGACAATTTAAAGCTCAATAAACACCCTATCTCAATAAACGTATAAATGGTACAAGTTATTGTGTAAGTATCGAAACTATACATGTAATTGCGGACTAATCCGCTCTTATCATCACTGTTTTAAATTATTAATACGTCTAATTTAAATAGCTAGTTATTTCCCGCGATTATGTGCGTTTGACTCTACCTTCAAATGTTGCTCTTATATTAAGTCCGCATTTAACGATTTGAGACGTCGTTATCTTTTTTGATGACGCGATATAAAATGAGGCAGGGTTCAAATTTGAGTTGCGTTTGAATTGTCAGTGCTAAAATTCGCAATACATTGAATTTCCAAAAATCTAAGATTGCAGGCTTTATTATACTTAGTTACATCTGTGTAATACGACGTTCTCTTTTGATGATTGTTATTTTATAAGACGTTTGACAAAATTAATGTCATCTAAACTCCGTTGGTTCCGGTTGCAGCTTTTGTTCTGCTGACAGACCGCTCTTAATTCATTATTGAATTACCAGCATCAGGACTAGTGAATAACCTTTTCATCATTATACATTGTTTAGGATTTTCCAAAACAACTTCAATGCATAAACATACATTAAATTAATAATTGCATAAAAGTATACGTAAATGAATACTGATAAAGTAGCGATTTGAGTGACATTGTGATATAATCTAGTAGCATTTATTGCTTTTGATATTCAAATTAAAGACTTTTACAAACAAAGGCTTGTTTTGTTATTGATCGGTTTTCAAGATCTTTGATATCATGAAAGCAAGTCGAGGACCTACGACTATTGAGCAACTTTATAACCTTTATTAAGACAAGGCAGGAAAACAAAGGAAGATAAGTGATAGTTGTAGTCCATATACTAGGACCTTTTTGTCGTAGAGGCTGGAATTCCAATACATAGTGATTTTAATTAAATTACACGTAAGTAGTGTGTGTGTGTGCCTGTATTCTGCAGATAGTACAGACTTGATAGTCGTAATTCATAAGCCAACTCTATATCCAGACGGTAGTAAATTTTGCCATCGATACCAGAGTAAATACCATTTAAAACGATTTTATCTTATAAAAATGAGGTGTGTTGTGATAATGTTCTGGGTTTATCTATGAACGAAATTTTTGGTTTAGGTGTGTGTGTGTGTGAGTAAGGTATATCACGGTAAATGTATGACAAAGAAAATGGAAGGGACGCAAAGATATATTGAAGTTGCAATCGTGTTAATTTTATAACATTCGAAAAACTCGAAATTATATCTCGAGTGGTTAATTTGTCTATTCTCTGCTTTCAAAACTCAGGCCGACTAAACATCTTATTAGTTCATTGATTGATACGAGGAAAATTTTGTATGAAGAAGAAAAAAGTAGTTTTGAAAAATATTTATTTCTCACATGTATCACAGACATTATGGATCACACTTTACAATAAGAGCTTATTTACATTCAATACCCTCTGCCTCTTTAGAGACTTTCGGTAATTCTAAATAAAATATTCTGACAATAATACATTCGAAAACGATTAAAAGGTACGGTATGTCAAATTTATTACAAAACTCAATATGATGCGAATGCCATTCTAGCTATCAAATGCTACGAACATTATAAAACAAATAGAATATTATCTTAATAATAATACCTACACATTAATCAAGACCCCCCAAACCTATTTGAAACCCAAATTACAACACTTTTCTTAAACCTATTTTAATTGAGAACATCTTAATTATTATCCGAGGATATTCAGCGCTAACTCTTTTTTGCTTGAATGCTTTCGGCTTCTTTATTCTTAGAAGGAACAAATTGTAGCGGATCATTATTTTTTATTGTTACTTCGTTTGTGTCTTTCCTGTCTTCTGCTTCAAGCGCTTTCTTTCTTGTGCCTTTTAGCTCTCTTCTGTGTTGTACGTAGAAGTACCTGAAATGGGATTTATAGAAATTATCAAATTTACCTGTAGATTCACGAAATACTTGTTCTATCTTTAGCTTTTGTTTTCTCAAAAGCTTAGTAATGGAGCCTCCATTAAGTGATGTTGATGTTGTGACTATTGATAAAAATAATGGCTGAACTAAGTATCTAGGCTCTTTTAAATTGTATAAGGGGAGAGTTTGATAAAATTTAGTAGCATATTTGACCACACCCACACGTCGTTCCATTCCTAATATTGCTGAGCGTCACATATTGCGGCGAATGCGGTAGGGCGAGTTGCATAGCGCGCAAGTCGCGAGCAAAAGTGTGAAATATTATGTAGAAGTATAATCAATCAAGCATCAAACTTCAAATAACCGCCCTTTTAATGTCCCACTGTTGGGCACGGGCCTCCCCTGAATGAGAGGGGGATTAGGCCATAGTCCACCACGCTGGCCCAGTGCGGTTTGGCGGACTTCACACGTCTTTCGAGGGGTTCTCTCAGACATGCAGGTTTCCTCGCGATGTTTTCCTTCACCGTTTAGCAAGTAATAATCATGGTTGAAAATGATCTTCGCACATGAAATCCAGAAATCCCATAGGTGCGAGTCGGGGTTTGAATCTGCGATCCTCGTTACCGAGGCAAGCGTTCTACCAACGTGGCTATCACGGCTTCATCAAACTTACACAAGTATAATAGAAGGTGGTATGGTGATAGCAGCACTGGTGAGGAATACAGCACCAGGCAGCACGTGGAGCGTTCGCATGTACAGCCAAGAGTAGAACGGCATAAACATCAGAGAGGCCAGGGTCTCAGTTAAAGAGAATATAGAGTTCACTTTTGCTGTAAGATAATATAAGACATTAGATAGTTGATCTCGATAGATGTGATGATGAGAGAGGTTTGAGTCTGAGATACCAAATGCGTTAGAACTATCTAGGAACTAGAGTATTATAAGGTATATCTCAGCTTATAAGAGTTTCTTGCTAGATCTTTCCCGTCAAGGTCTCGTTCCGAGCCGGTAGTAGTGCTAAGAAATATACAATAACAATTTGTAAATGCCAACGTAAGTAAGGCTATAGAGAATTAATAATTTGATTTTGACTTTGCCTATACTCTGTCTACTAATAATAGTTAATTCAATAGCACTTTCCTTTCCATTTCTTGCAATGGTTTCCTATTACATGCAGGTATATCTACTTTGTCATCATTAAGATCACATATAACGTAAATTAACCACATTTATATTTCCATTCGTTTCTTATCATCAACATTTATACAGTTCACTCTTTTGGTTGCAACCTTCACATAACTTCTCATCATATGCTCGAACCGTCTCAATCTCATGTTTCTTACACTAATGGTAGTGAATATTATTCGGTAGTGTTGCTATAATTGGATCCGATTAATACCTGTCTCCTGTTTTTCCACTAATTTAGATATGATGGAACGCAGTGACGTGAAAGTGGTAGCGTTGAGCAACTCCGCGACCGGCACTGGAAAGAACGCAATCGTTGTTAGTCACTGTACGGTTATTCAAATTGAACATTATAATAATTGCATTAAGTATGAAATTCAAATGTACGTACATATGTGTGTATGTATGTGTGTGTTAACGACGGTGTCTTTCGGATTTGTTGTGCATATATATCACTTGCTGTACGGTGAAGTCAAACATAGTGAGGAAAGCTGCACGCCTTTATAAAAGCCGTGTGAAGTTAACCAACCCGCACTGGGCCAGCGTGGTGTACTATGGTCATACTCCCCTCGTATTAGGGGGAACTTGCCCGGTATTATGGCAAAAGGCGCCCTCCCTTAATATTTACATAGGGACAAATCTCATAGGTGAAATGCAGGTGCACATCCAATATATATTTTTTGATTATTCGACACATAAGTAACAGTTTAATAATCAGATATCTTAGAGTTTACATGTAATTCAACATTGTAATACACTCATAAGGCATGTTGAGTGTTAGATATAAAGTTACACTTATAAATAGAAAATTCCATTTACATCCGGGTGATACACACTCAAAAACATAAGTACCTACTCATGAAATAGTTCGCTCGTGAAAACAATACACCTTATCTACCAATATTCTATCTAGTATCGTCACGCCTGTTCAAGTTTAAGTGGGGTAGGTAGGGGTGTTCATACGTTTTAGGATCTCAGCAGAACATAAATAGCTGTACTTATGGATTTATATTTACATTAAACTAGCTGTTACCCGCGACTTCATCCACGTGGTTTTTAACAAATAGTTTTTCTAAAATAAAAGAAGCCTAAGTTACTCCTTGTTACATCAGCTATCTGCCAGTGAAAGTCCCGTCCAAATCGGTCCAGCCATTTCAGATATTACCCGGAACAAACAGACAGACAGACAGACAAAAAATTTAAAAATGTTGTTTTGGTATATGTACCGTGTATACATCCAAGTGAACTTAGTATAACGCGGTTATTTTAATATTACAAACGTGTAGATCACTTACCCAAGTACATCTCAAGGTCGGTCTGCACGAATGCAGTCCACACAGAGCCGACGAACTTGCTGGCGACGGACACGAGGCACAGCATCGAGTCATCGATCTGCAGTCGCTTGCTCAGCACCGTTATGGAGAACATGGCACCTGCAATGGTGAGAAGAGAATCAATCAATCATCTTGTTACTGCAATCGTTGATAGACGATTAGTGTTAAGACGTAGAAATTATTATTTAGTTCATAAGTCATCGATAGATGTCACTGGCATGGTTGTGAACAAGGTATTGTTATGTCTTTAAGCCTAAGAAAAATATTTCATAGATTTTACGTATCCGTCATAAAAATAATATTTATTATTCTCACAGAATCAGAAATTTATCTTATCCGACTATACTATCTATACATATAAATAAAATTGGAGTGTCTGTTTGTAATATTAAAATAACCGCTTTTTACTTAGTGCATTTGGATGTATACACGTTACCTATACCGAAACAACATTTTTTACAATTTTTGTCTGTCTGTCTGTCTGTCTGTTTGTTCCGGGTAATCTCTGAAATGGCTGGACCGATTTTGACGGGAATTTCACTGGCAGATAGCTGATGTAACAAGGAGTAACTTAGGCTACTTTTATTTTAGAAAACAAATTGGATCTCGAAAAAAAATTAAAACCAATGTTGCAGCGCTGCGCCTGATTAAGTTTGATAGCAACAATCTGCAATGCGTCCCGCGGGATCAGAACGCGCGTGCAGGCTGTTGCCGACGGTTGAGTCTTTGTTAAATACCACGCGGACGAAGTCACGGGCAACAGCTAGTATTTTATAAACGTGAACAACGATTTTTTAACCTTAAATAATAAGAGGAAAAAAAATATATTTCCTTTAAGCTTTTCGTTCGCGCGGAAATTTTATGAGATTAACGTTTTACTGTCCCTTTGAAAAATTAAGGAAAGGTCGGTAGTCAGTACCCACCATTAAAGTAAAAGTCTTGTTTATAACTGTAGGGTAAGCAGAGACTTATTATATAATCGTACACGTCATCGAGAAAACACGCTGTCACTGTCATACTTATTTATGAAATCCGTAGTGTGAGAGGGATGGAAGACGTTACTTTACCGAAGCCGTACATAAAACATTGCTTGAGGTACTGGAAATGCTTCACGAGACGATTAAAAAGTTAGAAGTCTGTAGTTATGCTTTATTATATTTCCTAGTAGACATCCAATATGACGTTTTAGAAGCCAGGCAAACAGCCAACACACCAACCTCAACTGTACCGAAAGAAGCAACACTTGAATTTTGCGTACCGTACAATAAGAAAAGCCAGCGGTACCGGTTCAACTATATCTCTACCAACGGAGACATTAAACACTCATAACGCGGATTCGAACCCAGTGCCCTCGGTACAGACAGTTGGATTACCACCAGAACGAATTAGGTAGTCGGGTAAATTAATTTGGATAGGTATTTTCGTTTGGGAAACAATACATACCATACCAGTAATAGCTAAGTTGGTAGAACGCATGCCTCGGTAACGAGGATTGCATGTTCAAACCCCGGCTCGCACCTCTGGGATTTCCCATGTACGGATCTCATTTTCAACCATGATTAACACTTGCTAAACGGTGAAGGAAACATCGTGAGGAAACCTGCATGGTTGAGATAACCCCTCGAAAGATATGTGCCCGCCAACCCGCAGTGGGCCAGCGTGGTGAACTATGGCCTAATCCCCCCTCGCATTGCGGGGGGGCCGTGCCCAGCAGTGGGACATTAAAAAGGGCTGGTATTATTATTATATTATTAAACAATACATACCAATTGAATGTAGTACGATGGAATAGCTGATGAAGACACTGAATTTCACCATGTCCCAGTTCAGACGATTCCTCAGGAACAGATAGATCACGGAGTGCTCGGCTGAAATATAAAGTTATAGGACATTTCAGTCAAATTAATAATAATATCGCAAGACGAACACACCAACTTAACGGTCCCACTCTAAGCAACGCTTGTATTATGTGTACCGTACAATGGACTGAGGGCGTACTCAGTATATAATGCTTATATAATATATATTAAACCTCCATGAGTTGGGTACAAACATACATGCTCATCACACAAAAGTTTGTCCCTACCAGGATTTGAACCCGGGACCTTCGGCGCAAAAAGCAGGGTTACTACGATCTGTGGTTACTACCAACTGCGCTAATCACGCAGTCAATTAAAAAATAATAATTTAGATGTCTCTAGACGTAAATCAAAATTCTTGTTAACTTTGTTTTTTGAGTGATATAGTTGGTCTTAAAAAATGTTTTATAAAAATCTCCCCATGGAATGTACTTTGTTTTATATGAATACAGACAGACAATGAAATAAAATAATATTACTTTAGCGGAAAGGGGAAAATTATCCAGCCAGGCGGTTGGTATGCCTGGTAGCGTGGCCTCTATGCCCCGATGGTTACCATCGGGATCTTATATACATGTTACGTTCCCCGAAAACTCTTATAGCGCGTTTGTATGGATCATTTGTTTTGAATGTCGTCGGCTGCAGCGCCATCTGACTGCGGCTAGGTTGAAGACAACGCTACGTAAAATGATCAGAAATTAAATTAGACTCCGTAAACATTTATATAAACTAATTTTCTATCAAATATTGAAATCTTATTTTGTTGTGCAAGTAAAGATTTTAACAAGTAATGTTGTATTCTTTATCCTGAAAAAAGTAATGCGTGCCATTTATTCAACCTACATTTTTAACACCTTAAAAGAGACATCAGTGGGGTATCCCGGTGGTATTTAAATTAAGAGCGCTCTTAGACCCGTCTTAATAAATTAAGCTCAATTTTAAGAGCGAACTTAAGTACAACGCTATTGAGTCATGAAATCTTGTCCTAATAGAAAACGGCAACGAACGCACTTTAAGTTCACACTTTAAGTACACTCTTAAATAATAATAATACCAGCCCTTTTTAATGTCCCTCTGCTGGGCACGGGCCTCCCCTCAATGCGAGGGGGATTATGCCATAGTCCACCGCGTTGGCCCAGTGCGGGTTGGCAGACTTCACACATCTTTAGACGGGTTCTCTCAGACATGCAGGTTTCCTCACGATGTTTTCCTTCACCGTCTAGCAAGTGATAATCGTGGTTGAAAATGAGATTCGCACATGAAATCCAGAAATCCCAGAGGTGCGAGCCGGGGCTTGAACCTGCAATCCTCGTTACCGAGGCAAGGCAAAGGCATAAACTTGGCTATCACTGCTTTTTTACACTCCTAATGCTGAGAGCGAATTGTAAACTAGCCTTAAAAATAAAGGGTATAACTTACATGATGTAGGGCCGAAAACTATGAAGACTATAAATAGGGTCAGTATAACTTTGACCCGTCTGTTGTCGGGTCGTGGTCGGAACGCTACCGATATTGTTTCGAGCACGTGGGACACGTTGAAGAAAGACACTTTGGTGTTATCCGGTCTTTCTATCTGTAAAAAAAATATTGTAAAACAATAAATTGTTGGGGTCCAGTCACCTTCGTCCGTAGGAGAATTAAGTACCCTCGAGATACCCTACACGTGACCCTGGGTGGTGCCAATCAGGTGACAACTCTACTGGTGGTAGGCTTCGGCCGTGGTTAGTCACCACCCACTGAACAAAGCCATGTCGCCAAGCGGCCTAGCCGTGTTCCGGCATGATGTTCGGTGTTGCCATTCATGGATGGCGGGTCAGATCAGTTGCGCTGCATGTGCCTAGTGAATGTAACGTCTCGATCTACTGCCGCCTTCCTATCTAGGCAAGTATGCTCCATCGTAGATCTCATCGTCACTTACCATCAGGTGAGATCGAGATCAAATACTTGCCTATAATGAATAAAGAAAAAAAAAACAATCTTACGTAGTCAAATTAGTTTTAAACATTTCAGACTATCAAGGAGATGTAGTATGCTTTTTAAGACTTCAAAAACTTGTAGAATAATATTAATTTTGGTAAGCGGGATGTCTGTTGTCGAATTCTCAAGCTAGAGTCTAGCTTGAGAACGAAGAGAGATTCGGTGAACTCTATTATTATGAATTTCACAAACAATTGGTTTCTTGTTGGTTTAATTATATTGACAAGAATTCGCATTACATTAAACTATTCTCAGTAACTTTAATATTCATTTCTGGCGAGTTTGTTGTTTTCTTTACGTTACTTGAAATTCATTTTCAGGCTCCAAGGTTCAAATCTTTATGAAATCGACTTTTTATTACGAAGATAATGTAGAAAAAGTCGTAGGCAGCAACTAGTAAACAGCTATCTATTTATCTACGGCTTGCACAAGTATCTTTGGTCTTAGAGAACAATGAATGTTTGATATCGGTCTTAGAGCTGTAATCATTTTATTACAACTTAACTTATATGGCTTGTTATCGACAGGTGACTGTTTTACACATATAACGATGAAAACGGTGTACCTATTGTAAATACATAAATGGAGATAACACAAATATGTATGTAGGTAGGTATTTAAAATGTATATAGAATGACATAGGCACCTAATTTTATTACACTAAATTTAAATCTATTTTCTTGTAATCTATGATAAAATATTATCTGTTTAATATATTAGAATGAGTGTGGGCATATTATAAATTGTAACAATAATAGTGTGACATATTTTTAACACGGCCCACATTCGGTTTTAAAATTAATATTCCCAAAAAAAAAAATATCAATTTTTTATTTTTTTTTATTACATTATAGGCAAGTATTTGATCTCGATCTCACCTGATGGTAGGTGATGATGAGATCTACGATGGAGCATACTTGCCTAGGTAGGAAGGCGGCAGTAGATCGAGACGCTACATTCACTAGGCACATGCAGCGCAACTGATCTGACCCGCCATCCATGAATGGCAACACCGAACATAATGCCGGAACACGGTTAGGCCGCTTGGCAACATGGCTTTGTTCAGTGGGTGGTGACTAACCACGGCCGAAGCCTACCACCAGTAGAGTTGTCACCTAGTTGGCACCACCCAGGGTCACGTGTAGGGTATCTCGAGGGTATTTAATTCTCCTACGGGCGAAGGTGACTCTACCCCAAAAATTATAAGAAATTTTAAAAATTACTCCCTTTACTGAGCGCACGGCCAAAGGCTACTGCATTGCCTCGGTTTAAAAAAATCAAACGTCATATTCACAATTATTTTATTGATCAACGTGTTCCATTATATTAATGATTCATCTGTTAAAATATTTAACACCTTATTGTTCAACGTAACTTAGATGCGTCAAAAGAAAGAACAATTATTTGTTGTAGCTGACTACGAAAACTGGTTTCGTGGATACTGCATAGGTATAGAACATGGTTCTAATTGATGAAAAGTATTATAACCATAACAAAAAGACTTTGTTGTTATGCCATTGTAAATCGATTAAAACTGCCTAATATAAATTTGGTAAATAATCTTTCCAATTCTAAAGGCCATTATATGATAACAATATTGGGTGTTACGCTATTTTGGAACCGTACTGTAGTTGCATATTATCTTTTACTTGCGTAGATTAAGATCGGACTACTTCTATTTTAGCAACCAGATAGACTCAGTACCTACATGCATGCATTGTTACAGTCGTGTTGTACCCTATTGCCTGCTTCCTGTCGCCTACAAAAAGACCCACGTCACATTGTACTACAATGAGTGATCGGTACTCATATACCGTGAGGCTAGGCCGGGAGTTTGATCATTGTAGGCTTGTTGAATTGAATTTGGAATATCTACATATAATTATAGTAGCAGATCTGAACCTTAAAATCACCTTTTTAAATATCAATTTAATTGCTAATTTTATTTCTTAAAAGTTTTTATTTATCAAGAGTATTTAGTTTATAAATTAAAAAAATTGTTATAAATTTAGTAAACAACACCCAAGATCAATATGAAAATGTATCGACTCATGAATATGTCAACTATGGCTTAAACTATAAATAATAATAAAATAAACTTATAGGCCCATCACTGAGCACGGGTCTCTTGTCAAGCCATGCTGATTTAGGCTATATTAGTTCTGCCTGTCTAAGTTCTCTAAGAATGCAGATTCTCGGTAACCCATCTTTGTATAGTTATTCTTCTACCTTGATTTTGTGGGAGGAATTTAAGATCGAATACGTATTGGGGAAAAAACAAGGAATACATATCTATCAAGTGCTTAAGTGTTGTAAACAATGTATTTAACCATTTTGATTCAAATAATATTGTAGGACAGAATTTGTGAACATAAATTTATCAAAGGTTAACAATTAGTGCACTCACCCTACTTGAACCGCGTTATCGTCACCTAATTAAAATGTTCCGATAAACGTTTTATACAATATCAATTGAAATTGTATGTTATCAAATAAGATTAATCGTAAATTTGTGTTTAATATTACTACCTAATATATATATAAATAAGCTTATATATTAAGGTGCGAATATTAATCAAATAAATAAAGTTATCGTATATACAATAACTTCGTATATATGGGTTTACATTAACTAGCTTTTGCTCGTGGGTCTGCAAGTGCATCCAACGAGGTTCTAGCACAAAATGACCCACAATAGGCACACTGTACCAGCGACCCATTTGTAAGTCAATGTTGGGTAGGTACCTAGTTATAATTATGTGTCTGCCTCATGTAATGCTTCATTAGTACCATTTTGGCTGTGTATACAAACGTTCCGCAAAACCTGTTTTCGCCAGCACGCTTGTAACCTCCGAAGGGGTAGGCAGGAAGTTACTATATGATAGCTTTAGGGTCGATAAACAGAACAAAGTTCTTACTAGGAGTTGTCTAGCATATGTCATAATAATAATAATATAAACTCACCTGTGGCAACCCTTTTTCCCGCAGCCAACTATCGGGCTCCTTCAAACAGAAAGTGCCGTACAGCAGAATCAGAATAAACATTACAGTTGTCATCGAGAATATGCCGTAGTAACCCATGTTCCGCAGCAGAAACCCACTCATGCCAATCCCGATGGGCAACCCTGCAGTCATACAGAAGTTCACCAAACCCACTCGGAATGTCCTCGATTCCTCCGAAGTTATATCACTTATGTAACTGAAAACACCCAGGAACATCGTCGCCCAACCACCGGTGATTGCCGGGAACAACGTCTCTAAGAACACTGTGATTTCGACAGGTATCTCGTAAAAGAAGTACACATTCACCAAGTTGCTTATAGATGTTATTATCTCCCCGTAAATTGGTAGCATTATAATAATCTTCCTCTTCCCGGTTCTGTCGCTCCAAGCACCAAGGAACATAATTATGATGCATGGCACAGCGGTTTGGATGACACTTTTCCATATATCGATCGATGATATCAACTGCTGAACCTCTTTTTCATAATTGGAGTAGTTTTTGCTAGTCTTTTGGACTAAAGCGTCGCATACTTCATCGCCGAAGCCTAGATTCACACGGCACGCTTTATCCAAATTGAGATTACCCATAGCAAACCTTGAAATAACACTGGGTATTATAAGTCCAGCCAGTAATGGCTCAACCGTTATGTTGTTTCTTATGTACTCAACCTTTTCCCCGAACGTTTTATCTTTATGCAGTGTTGGTTTCTCATCTTTGTTTAATGGCTTCTCCTCGACGTCCAAAGGTTTAACTTTCTCTTCGGTCATCTTGTTATTCACTTGTACACTCGCACCGATCGATTTATATTACATCCATTGTTGGTAAACAGCACTCGAGCACAACCGCTTGTTTCTGTTGCAATGTTTGATTTCACATAATGTCTCATACTGCGCTAGACACAATGGTCTCTTTCATTATTTGTCTTACCGATATTATTTGTTTGGTATCAATTACGCGCTGATAATGATAAAGTACAATACCAAATTGATAAAGCGGTTTTGTTGCCAATTAAGGTAGATATGTTGTGGTAGTGTCGATGGGTGTATTTTTGCGTGATGCCTCAGTGCGGTGGTCAGTAGGTGCGCTCACGCGTGCGACTGACCCTCGACTGGTATCTGCATAAAACACCTTCGTTAATATAAATGTAGACTCTATGACATCATTTTGGATTAGCGGAGGATGACTTTCTAACTCGACTTGTGGAGTAAATATGCGAGATAAGTCTTTCATAAGACTGAAAATTTAATAATAGAGTTTGTTTTCAAATACATTTTCTAAGATGCAATAAAATGATATGAAAACAAATGTAGCTGTGATTGCATTCAGATATACACGGCTCTATTGTATTGGCGCGATATTTTCCATTTGAAGATACGACTAGTGTCTATTTATTTGATCTGATAGTTATATTTGAACTGTCTAGGGATAGGTCTACGTTCTATTTTATTTATGAGCCGCGTAAAAATAAAACCGAACGGCCTCGCAAGGCTACTTTGCCTCGTTTAGTCAGTAGGTGGCTGAACCGACGCAAGTGCTTGTGCTGCCGCTTACGAGTGCTGTCATCTGTTTTGCTATCGGCCCGACTGTATATGTCAATTTCAAGTGAATTTGGTTCAATGATTGAGTGCTTGCCAAGGCTGCGAGATCAGTGAGTACGCGGCCATTTAGATGAGTTCTTGTGTATTTAAGAGTAAGTGGATTCTTATCTATCTATGCTTCTAGTAATTAGCGAGAATATGATGAAGTTTTGGCTGCTTTGTTGAGAAAGTCTTCCGTATCACCTTGCTGACGGTATTATCTTGAATAATTTTGAGAAATCATTAAAGCACCCAGAAGCCATTAGATACATAGATTCCGCATTTCAGTTTTCTGAATTTGCAGCTTTAATGATTTGATGTTAAGTACCGAATTAAATAAAAGAATTAAACCATCATATTGCTATTACCATCAATACGGCTTGCATTAACATTTAAAACAACTGAACCAAGTCTCATACGCCAAAGAAGATTATAAAGAACACAGGAAACAGTGCTCATGGCAGCTAATTATCCAGAGAAAAGTGTTGGTTATACATGTCCAAACGATAAAACAATAACTACACATGATGGATGACACGGCTTGATAGTTACTTCTATAATTCCAGTGCAAACATCACAGTCACGGTGTCACGAAGCGGAAAATTGGTATAAAGAATAATTGCTCGACTGAAATTGTGTAAAATGATGTGTTAAATGCTATGCTCATGTGTGTTGTCTTTTTTTGGTATATTTATGAATATATTTATAAGTCTGTGGTCTTATTTTGAAGTGTTAACACTTATGATCATATTGTATATGACGTAATATTGACGTTTAAACGCCTTTTAAATATTAAAAGTAAATCAGCAAGTTTCTCCAAATCCGCTTCTGTAAATTGTTTAAGAAGGTTCGATCTCTTGATAAGTATTTGATGCTGCCAAAACTGTACCAAATCTCCTGCACAATTGATATATTTTGGTGTCTCTATGTCTGTCTCTTGGACTTGACACTATCACACAATGTGTGCACAACAGCATATATTGTCTGTATATATCTTCTTGAAATAAAGGCATCTCTCAGAAGAGAATAAATACCAAGATGACCCAAAAGCATGATGCCAAAAAGAAATTCCAAATTTCTCGTTATTACCTTTGGCGGCCCAACCTACAATGAGTCAAACAGGTTTTTACTTTGCTATTAATAGATGCAAAATGTATTACTTTATACGGCAATAACATCGAGATATTATGCCATTGGCGTATTATGTTATGGATGTACAACGGTACCATTGGCTGCCCCAACACGTGATACAGGTTTTATGGTTTTTTTTTGACATTTTGAGATAAACTATCTGTGATATTGAAGAGCGATTTCGTTTGTGTACTGATAATTATTATATAGAGAAAAGGAACCAAATCTTGTATTAATAAAAAATGAGGCCAAACCACAATAGTATTTAAAATGTAACAAACTCAAGTGTGATAGTACTGCCTAGTTTGATTGATAAATGTGATAAGTTGGAAACAATGTCCTTCATTCATTTCTTCGGTGTAAACAAGTGATAATCAAATTATTATTGCTGTACGATTAGCTAATGAAAAATGGAGGTTATTGGTATTTTGATATAACTGTTTTTAATCTACGATGTCGCCATTTCTATTTCTTTATATTATTGATCGATTCAAAAACGTTTACTTTTATCTGTATAAATAAAAATAAAATACTGTCAACATGTAAATATACATAAATTTTTGTAATCTATGGAAAGTCACTTGGGAACGGCTGGATTTGGCAAATATTTTTTTTTACAGATTTAAATACAAAAATTAGTTCGAAATTTGAAATGTTCGTGACAGGAAAACGTCCGTCAGGCTAGCTAGTTATTTAATAAATCCAGCTGGATTTATTGATTGATGATTTCAATTGGTAAAGAGGTTACTAAGCAGCTGCTTAGTAACCTCTTTACCAATTGAAATCATTAATTTGTGCCTTAGACGAAGTGAGAGGAGAACAATACTCTAATCGTATACAAATTTCTACACACGTAGCGCTTTATTCCTGCCATGAAATATAAGAATAAAACTATTTAGCTTTTTAAACTTTAAAACTGTTTATGATGCGTCGCAGTGGTATGGCTTTACCGTTACACCGCTTTACCGACACACATTAAGGGCAAATACTCTGATCTAGTCCAAGGAATCCTGTTACTTACCTCGATCAATATGTTTTAACATATGAATTACTAACTACAAACTAGTATTTTCAAGGAACATATGAGTTGAGAGCAATATTGGAAAATATAATTTTAATTTATTTTTAACGATATTCATCATAAAATCAACTTGGTCCATAACTTAAACACCCACAAAGGACTTTGTTGTAACATTTGTAGTTTAGATTAATATGATCGTTGCGTCACTGCAAATTTGGTTACAAATTAAACCTTACGCGCTAGTATTTTACGTTGACAATAAATTTCCACAGCGGGACTCCCCAAATCCGCTGTAACTCATCTCCAACGAATAAACAAACACTTTTTTACTAACATCACGTGTCTAGTGCGTTGTTCAGTCGCACGGTACAGTATACTGGATACAAATGACCATTTCAATCGGTTCAAATTTGAACCAATTATCTACTTGAGCGGCGTTTAGCTTCGTGGTCATTTGGGGGCATTAGCTATCGAGCTGTGTCGTTTCAAATGCCACGTGTGTTGAGGAACGTATTCGAATTAGATAAACTAAAACTTACTTTACTTTCACGCCTGTAATCCCTGAAGGGGTAAGCAGACGTGTATTGCAGAGCACCCCCATTCCGTTGATGGTGTTTGGTCACAATGTAATAGGGGCAAGCCTATTGACGTTGTACCGTTGTACCGTACCACATTTCTCCTCCATATGGATTCACGTAATAGTCTACCTCTACGCTGGAACGGTGCGGTTTGGTGAACTTCACACGATTTTTACTTTTTCGGTAAAAGGGTGTTTTGTAATGATACTTTAAATGGATTTAAGCGTCTATAAATATGAGAGTCACTTTTGCAGTCACGTGAATCATTAAATCAATATACTTAACTAAATAAACGCCAATAAACTAGCGGTTGACGGCTTGATTAACACACTTAATAGTAAATTTGGGGTCGAGTCACCTTCGCCCGTAGGAGAATTAAATACCCTCGAGATACCCTACACGTGACCCTGGGTGGTGCCAACTAGGTGACAACTCTAATGGTAATAGGCTTCGGCCGTGGTTAGTCACCACCCACTGAACAAAGCCATGTCGTCAAGCGACCTAGCCGTGTTCCGGCATGATGTTCGGTGTTGCCATTCATGGATGGCGGGACAGATCAGCTGCGCTGCATATGCCTAGTGAATGTAGCGTCTCGATCTACTGCCGCCTTCCTACCTAGGCAAGTATGCTCCATCGTAGATCTCATCATCACTTACCATCAGGTGAGATAGAGATCAAATACTTGCCTAATATGTAATAAAAAAAAACCCTCCTTTCTGTGCCGAGGGTCCCGGGTTAGAATCCTGGTAGGGACAAACTTTGTGTAATGAGAACGAATGTTTGTAACCAAGTCATGGATGTTGAGTACCTATATAAATATTATATACTGGGTTCGCCTCCAGCCCATTGTACGGTACCCATAATACAAGCGTTGCCTAGTGTGGGACCGTATAGTTGGTGTGTTCGTCTAGCGATATTTATTTTAGTTATAAAAATCCTACTACCGCGAAAGAATGCGCGTTTAAATCCTACCATCGACATTCACACTAATAGCCAGCCAAGGCACCACGCAAGGCACCTTGCTGAGGCCTTGTCTGAGAAAAACGTATCTCGTTCCATTGACCGATTCAAAACGAGGGCGGCATCGAGGTATGTGCCTGATAGACTGGCCAGATTCCGTGGTCCATCTATACACAGCTAAGTTCGTGACGTTTTAGTATACTTAGGCGGAAACTAAGCCAGAGAAGATTAAGATAACAAATATACCTACAAACTAGGACTTATTACTACAATGACGAAGCAACTTTTTTTATCTCAGTTGGGAGCTGATGGAAAATTATACAAGGTCGTAAAGATTGTCCGATTCAGATATCGTGGTAATTTTGGTTGGTCCAGCTTGGTACTTACACATTAGGTTCTTTTAAGTGCCTTTTAAGTATATAATATCCGCTACCATGGCTTAATGTTGGTGAGGCAGAGTTGGTGGACTTCACTTGTCTTTAAGAATTAATTATGTTTCGGTTCCTAGAACATGGCTAGGAATACAGCTTCTCTTAACTGACCTAACTAAGCAGTGATAGCTAAGTTGGTAGAACGCTTGCCTCGGTAACGAGGATTGCAGGTTCAAACCCCGGCTCGCACCTCTGGGATTTCATGTTAGAATCTCATTTTCAAACACGATTATCACTTTCTAAACGGTGAAGGAAAACATCGTGAAGATGGGGTTCTCTCAGATATTCAGGTTGCATATCTGAGAGAACCCCTCGAAAGATGTATGAAGTCCGCCAACCCGTATTAGGCCAGCGTGGTGGACTATGGCCTAATCCCCCTCGCATTGAGGGGAGGCCTGTGCCCAGCAGTGGGACATTAAAAAGGGCTAGAATTATTATAATTATACATAAAAAACGAATATATATAATAATCAAATTGTTTATTATAATTTCTCGGGAACGCCTTCACACACAACCAATGCTTTTTCTTTTTCAGCTTCCAGCTGTTTTTGGCTCGTTTCGCGTCGATGTTGCGTGAAGAACCATCTGTGAAAGGAATATCTTGTTTATTAACCGACTTCAAAAAAAAGGAGGAGGTTCTCAATTCGGTTGTATTTTTTTGATTTCTATATTAACGCGAATACTTCACATTGAAATAAAACTTCTTTTACAGATTTTATCGCGTTTGATTTAGGTTTTATGTTACCGACGTTTCGGCTGGTTTACAGCAACCATGGTCACGGGAGGACTGAGGTGTTGGACGTCCTAGTGACATTGTTTGAACTGGGGTACCCTCATATTTCAATCCTAAAATAATTTAAGAAAAAAAAGTTTCTTCATACAAATGAAGAAACTTCTTCTTTCTTAAATTATGATCAGGGTAAAGGCTAGTCTTATATAAGACTCGGCTAGTCTTACATAAGACTTAAAGATGCACCTACAGATATCATCAAAGTGCTAAATTAGTCCACCGCCAGCCCTAAATTAGAAATTTGCCCCATGGCTTAGTCGATAAAGTCGTGTTATAACAACTCCTAACTAACTTCACTAAAAATATTTAAATTTGAAATAACAAATACTTAGGTATCACTTGCAATTTCGTAAACGAGCATGGTTATGCAATGTTAGATTTCTACTGTTCACATCGTTCTTGAAGAAAACTAAACTCAATCTTTACCATTTTAAAGTCTAAAATGTCTATGTTGAATATATTTGTTTTTACATGGTTCTCTTATATCCGCTAATCACAATAAGTAGCAAATAAACAAATCACGATCAGTTCATAGAAGTGCCGGATCCTACGTTAGAATCGACGCAAACAAAAAAAATTTGGCATTACTCATGTTATTATAATGCTATTGGAGAATTTCCCACAATACTTCACACACTTTTAAAAATATAACCTACTAGCTGCGCCCCGCGATGTTACAGGCGATTAAAAAGTATGTCTATCCCACAGGAACCATACATTTTACCGGGATAAAAAATTCCAGACTATAATCTATCTCTGTGCCAAATTTCATCAAGATCCGTTCAGCCGTTCTAGAGTGATTGAGTAACAAACATCCATCCATCCATCCATGCATCTTAACTTTCACATTTATAATATTAGTGGGATGTAATGATTCATAACTAACACTATTGTAAACACTCAATTGTAAATATGAATCATGCATCGCATTGTTCTTGCCGTTTGTGTTATCTGTCATTCCTTGTTGACATTCAATAACTGTGGCAATTTCGAAATCATTAATCAACAATACTAAAAACATCGTTAAGTTCTGTCTATAGTAAAAACAAATATGCTACACGTATTCTCTTCCAACGATAGCTCAAGACTACGTCACGAGCTTTGTTGCCATTGATTGGCATTTACAATAGAATAAACACCGCTCATTGGTCGTTAATGGCCGATGATGTAGTCTTGGGCCAATCACGTGACCTAGCTGTCACGGCCGGAATATGGATCATAACGGCTGGTATGCGCATTTTACCGCTCGTCTGGGCTCCAAGTCTGCTAACACAATCGATTCACAATCGAACAGCAACCGCATAGTAACTGTCACTTTTGACAGATATCCCATACAATATCTATCTGGATGCATTCACTGATGTTATGCTCGAATCTGAACTATGACATTACACGCAAATGCTCCAGGTTTGTAACCGCTTTTATAATACTCACAGTAATATAACAATCGCTGGCAGCGTCATAATAGCGCTGTATACGAATACGGCTCCAGAAAACAGCAGGATGGTGTTCGCGTACATTGCGGAGTACGTAGGGTCGAACATCAGCGCCGCTAGGGTCTCCACTAAGCTGAATAGTGAGTTCATTTTACCCATCTCTTCGCTTGGCACCAATTTGGATGCCATTGATCTGAGTGATGTGAATGTCGTAGCGTTCAGGATCTCGACAAGAGTTACTGGATAAATAAATGAGTCAGTGTCATTTGTTTATGTTGTTATTATAAAAATTGCCTGTAATTAATTCGCTGGAAGATATTTGCTTATAGATATAAGTCGATGGCATCCACACTTCATTTTTATCGCCACTCACTTCCGTCGACCTGCGACGCTTATAATGTCACAATACAGCTTGTACGAGAATCAGAATTAGAACCATATTTTATTCATATAAGCCATTACAGTAGTTACTTATAAATCGCCAAAACGATTTTACCGCTCGTTCCAAATGTTACCCAAGCTACACCAATTATTACAACTCATAATCGCTATTCTAGGACATAAGCAGCTATTGGTTGTGGAAGTATGCTTAAAAGTTTGTTATAATGCTATTATATAGGCACCTGTTAGTTGTACAAAATGAAGGCTTGAAGTTGCAAAATATTAGATATACTTTTACCTCTTAGAGCCCTATATGTAAGATTAACTAGCTTACCCATAAACATGTGCATGTCATTCTGTACAAAGATGATTAGCAAAGAACCGGCTAGCTTGCTAACAACCGAGATGAGACAGAGCATTGAGTCGTGGAAGCCCCACCGTTTGCTGAAAACGCTGATTGAGAATAAAGCTCCTGAAATAAAACAATAGATGCTCCATGTAGTGTAATATTGGAAATATTTTTTTGTGGAATATTAAAAAATCTTGTTACTATGAGGTTACTAAATCCACCATGGCTAAATTACAATAAAGGAATCTCCATTTCATAATTAATTTTCGATGTAGAAAAATTCTGGAGGCTACTTCCTCTTGCTTGTTTTATATATAATATCCTTAAATACATCTAACCAACACGTCACGTCATGTTAATTCATAAAACAATCACAATCCTAGCTAATAGGGAATATAATCTAATCACTATATTGCTTCGTCCAAATTGGAAATTTAGATATGCCATTAGCACTTTTCTAGTTAGATTTAATCATTGTTATAATTGGACTGATTTATTTTTCTGCTTAACAAGCATCTACGGCAGAGTTTTTAATTTACATTATGTTATCTTCCCTACGTTTTTTGTGTTTGTAAGTTACTTAGTGTGATCTTATATGTACATGCAATATCTTACCTAATGAGTGTGTGATAATACTGTAGGTTGAGTACAGACTGTACTTGACAGCATCCCATTTTAATTTATATCTGAGGTACATGTAGAAAATTATTCTTTCACCTGTAAAAAAAAACTAAGGCCTTGTATGCTATACACTGGCTTAGAATACTCAGAAGTAAGTCCTGCAGCAACTGTTCTCATAGGAAGACACCATTAGCAAATGAATATACAAAATTATTTGTGTATGTATGATCTATAACTAATTTCACTTGTTAATAGTTAGGTATTTGCCATACTAGCATTTGCAGAACTCATCAGGGCTAAACATACACTGTAATGTAAAAACGAGTCTAAGAGCATTTGCAAAACGGCTCTGACACCTTATAATCCCGCATTCGTTTAGTGACTATAAGTATAAAGTAAATCTATGCACCAAATATTTATAGTTGCTATTAGTAATCAAAACTATAGAATATAAATCCAACTCACCATGGTTAGGTCCATAAACAATAGCAACAACTAATAGCGTCAACAGTATTTTCTTCCGATAGTTACTTTCTCTCTTTTTGAACGCAGCTTGTCCAGTTTCCTTAACTAAAGTTACGAGATCTGAACATGTCGGCGGTTTAATCTGAAAGTTTGAACATAGGTACATACGTTTATGATTTTTAAGAACATATACCATCCTGTGGTTCTTCTTATCAAAAACCAACAGAAAAGGTAAAGGCATCAACAGAGGTACTAATCCAAAAAGATACAACACCTGAACAAAATTATGTAGGTACTTATGTAACTTGAATTAAGATTGTGTATGCAAGGAAATCAGCAATCACTTGAGCCACATAAAAGTAAAATCAATTTACCTTTTCATTATCTCCACTGCTAGGTTTAGTGTTGCTGCTTAAATAGAAAAATCCATATAGAAACGTTATCAAATATATTGTGCCAGATATAGTAAAGATGCCGTAATAGCCCCACAACTTCAGTAGTATTCCACTCAACGCAGTACCAATAGGTACACCAGCAGTCATGCAAAGATTAACGAGACCGACACGGAATGTCCTGCTTTTCTCATCTGTTATATCGCTGATGTAGCTAAAGACGCCCAAGTACACCATGACCCAACCACCAGTGATAGCAGAGAAAAATGCCTCTAGGAACATCGTCACTTCAAGCTTGATTTCATAGAAGAAGTACGTGCTGAGAAGATTACAGATACAGACCATGAACTCGCCGAAAATTGGGAGAAGAATACATATTTTCCTGTTCCCAGTTCTGTCACTCCACGCTCCCATGAATATCACCAGTATAGTTGGAATCGCTGTTTGTATAACACTCTTCCATGATTCTATGACTGATATTATCTGCTGTACATCTGCTTCGTGTGTCAGGTTACCTTTTCTTTCAATCAGTCCATCACATATTTCATCTCCAAGGCTTAGTTTGACTCGGCACGTTTTATCCAAATTCAGATTCTGTACAGCAAGTCTTGCTAGCATAGACGGTATTATGAGACCGGCCAATATTGGCTCTACGGTTATATTTGATTTTGCATAGCATAGTTTTTGGTAAAAACTTTTATTTACAAATTCATCAGTCTTTTCATCTGTTCTGTTGCTTTTCTCTTTCAAAGGTTCTTCTTCAGGCACATTTATTTTTTTCTCTATTTTCTCAGGCATATTTGTGTCTTGTGCTCACTCGTTAAAAACATAAAATGAACTACTTAATTAGATGTTATATAAAAACTAATTATTTCAATAATTTCATTCCAAGTTGATTTGATTTGTCCCGTTGGTAGAATGATTATAATTATTATGTAGTGCTGTTATCATTGCGGGCGATATATAGCCTGATCCAATACTATAAGAAAGTTTTTTTTTGCTGTTAAACATGTCATTGGCACAGTACTCTGGTGGCAAGAAGGCATCTACAATATTTAACATTTTAGTCTTAGTTAATTGGGGTCAGTTAATTGTAGTACCGTATAACTTGTCACATGCACTTGATCATGTAGTAGTCATTTATTCATTGGGAGTAATTACTCGTTACTTAGATAATTTTTTTTTAAAACACACTAAGTCAGAACGTTAAATAAAAAATAATAAACTTTTTGTTCATGTTTCATGAAACTTACTAAATTGATATTTAAGTATAGACATTGAATGTTAAAGTTTCAACCCATAGGTTGTGATAGTGAAATAGAAAAAAACATATTTTAAACCACCTGTATGTATCCCGCCATACATACTTATTTTAGTTAAACATTTGTTATCTAATTTATATTTGCGAACGTTATTGACTTTGCTACTGCATCAACTGTGAGGTTTTGATAAAATAAGTGCAAACAGAGAACTCAAGTGTTTGCTCTAAGATTATATTGAAGCAATACAATAAATTATAGCTACCTATATAAAAAAATATGTTTATATATCTCAGGATTCTTATCAATCTGTTAAATCATTGTGAAATATATACATGTTATTTCTTCCTTAGGATTAAGAGCTTTATAGACCGCATGCATAACGACTCTACTACATCTGAAAATTGCTCACTTTAATGAATTATCGACCAAAACATCCAAAACTCATCAAGAAAATTTAACATTGCGTTAGGTGAATGTATAGGCCTTACTAATTTTTTTTTGCTGGCTTTGATTACGGTTAAGACTGAAAACACAAACAATATATTATCTGTTTCTATTAATTTCGCTGCTAGATTCATGAGTCACAGGTCACCAAAGCTCAAGCATGTGGCGCACAAGGAATTAGAGGGGGAAAATATATTGTATTGTATTCTATTAAACTGTGGTCAGTATTATAATAACTATTTTTGGTGTATAACATAACTTTGGAGATATCTGGTATAATGTTATAGTGTCCAAATAAATAAATAAATGTTTTTAAAGAATCAATATTTTATTGAATCATTTATTCTATGACAATCTTTTCATGTTCGAGATCAATACTGCTTATTACTGCGTCTTCTTTCTTCTTAGCTTCCAGGTCTATTAAGGACGTAGGATTCTCTTCTTTCGAGTTCTTTGTAAGGCGTAAACTTCTCCTATGTTGTATGAAGAACCAGCTAGAAAAAAAATAACTAGCTGTACATAAAGTACACGCATAAAACCAACTTTATACGCATGTACTTTAATTTAAGGACAACCTTGGCGAATCCTTTTATTTCCCAGCCTGTAAATCGGCTAAAGCGTTATTATAATTTAATGTGTCAGAGTTTTTAACTTTTAAGTCGTTTATAATGTTGAAACATAATTTTTTATAGGTATAACAGAAACACATTATTAGGTGTGAATTAATAAAATAAGGCCATTACGAACATGTCTGCACACGACATCTATCAGAAAGTTGTTGAAGTTACTTATGACTTTAATTTTTCGCTTCACTGACATTAATTACACAAAGTTTCAAAGAAAACAATCAGCAATTAATTATGCTAAAGTCAATGCAACTATTTCATTTTTTTACAAGACTGAACATAAATTATTTAAATACGTACATAAATAATATTCAGATTTGTATAACTAGTTTTGAAGTTTTATTTTTTAATGCAACAATTTATATGCTAATTGCTTGAATTAAAACAGGTTTTTGAAACGGCAAATTTGTTTTCCAATAAACAAAGTCTTTCGGTGAACTTTCACCTCTGCTCGTGATGTTGTACTCGTAGGATTGGGATAAGGTATCTTATGTGTGAATTCTATGCTTCATTTATTAATTATATACCCCTGACATCAAACGTATAAGTCTGTAATCTTTATGTGCACTACTTGTATGTGGTATCGTAGATACTAAATGGAATGATCAATTTGAATGCATGTGTTTGCATGTTTGATAGAAATCTCACACGTTCAAAGACTAAGGCCATAGCCGGTGGTGGAAATTACTAGAAAGTCTACGGTTCCCGTTTAAAAAGTTGGCAGTTAATACAAAATCACGCTACAGAACAATAACGTGGAAGTGTAAAATAATATTAAATTAAAAAATGCGAGTTGGGCACCGTTGAACAATCATCGAAGCCATCTTAACTTTCCCCAACGCGAATTATTATATTATTATGGTTTTACATTTCTCAATGTTTTTTTATTCTGCCGGTTTTTTTTATAATTAATGATCTAGTTGCTTAGACAAACAAAAAACAACTGGAAACTCAACATTTGTTATATGATGATTTTTCCATTGCTCTTTTAGTTCACAAGCAAATGAATACGAACCCAAAGAAACACAGCGGTGGTACTGTAAGCACTGTGCTCACGTAGTAAATGATCCCGGCGTCCGTCTGCAGTGTGCACATGTATATCCACGAATATATGGGCCCAAATATCATCGAAGTCACCACCTCCATTAGATTGAAGAATGACGTCATTTTACCTGAAAATAATGTGTACAAGACATGACGAACTTTTTTCTTAAAATTAAAATATTGTTTTAATTTAGGCACTTTCTTACAGGAGTGCCAATAAATCTTCAAAATTCACACGAACCAAAAATTTTGACGGAATTTTGAGGATTCGTAGATTTCGGTTTCCTTTTTACTATCATTATTTTCATTGGGTTATCTTTGTAAGCGTGAATTACATGTTATAGCTCCTTCTGTACTTATATTCACATTTTTTATATCCTATAATCTTTATTCTATAAACTTACCTGTATATATTTTTTTATCCTATAAGCTTTATTCTAAATACTTACCTAGTTCATCGCTCGCGACCAATTTGGATGAGATCGATCTCAATGCTGTGAATGATGTAGCATTAAACATTTCCACTGCTACAGCTAAAACATGATAAGGCATGGGTTACATTAAACATACGAATAAAAACGCAATTTTAATCATTATAAACAAGCTTAGGTTAAGGCGCTAATATGTACGCATAACAAAAATTAGTACACCACAAAAAAATATATTAAAAAGAACACCAAAGAGGGCATCATACTTTCTTCTTCTTATACTCTGATACCATTGAGGGCGTAAAACTTATAAGAGACTTCCATCTGTCAGTACGTGGCTTGCTGGAGCAAAAGCTTACATTAGCCTTGCTGTTAGCAGCTATAGGGCTGAGCTATATCAATTTAACGTTAATTGCTCCAATTTAGTCGCCAAAAGACTTTTCCAAGACCAAGAAGCCAGCGTCTCGCAAGGTGTTTTCATAAAATTCAACGTTACTCTTGCGTCTTGGTCTTGCTGCAAACATCTCACAAAGCCATGCTGTCTAATAATAATACAGCTCATCATCATCATCATCGCTGGAAAACGTCCACAGCTAGAAATATGCCTCCTCATAGAACGCCCACATGGACAGTTGCGATCTATATGCGTCAACGGCACCTGCGACCCACCAACTCGTGTCTTAGATACTACATAATATTTGTGATATTATTGACAATTCATACATACTGTTACTCTCTCTCTCTCTCTCTCTCTCTCTCTGTCTGTGTGTGTGTGTGTGTGTGTGTGTGTGTGTGTGTGCGCGTGTGTGTGTGTGTGTGTGTGTGTGTGTGTGTACTGTAGTGAATAGTTAAAATATTCTGATTCTATTTACCAATATACATGTGCCCAGTAGTCCTGGCTAGCCCAGTGGCAATAGCACCGATGACTTTGCTGAAGTTTGATATTAGTCCGAGAACTGAGTCGTCCCATTTCAGGCGCTGGCTGAACAGACTTATTGAGATCAGGGCACCTGGAATTATCATATACTGGAAAGTCATCAACAAATTCTGCAGTAAACTTCACAAAATATAACTAGGGGGTACAGACTACAATATAGCCTCTCTGCCCTGTAGGGTAAATAAAGAGCTAGCAGGATGAGCTGGGCTCCATCTGGTGTATTGATTCCGGGTAGCGGAGCAAGGGAAAGAAGACATTATTAACAGGCTATTATGACAGATGGGAATAAAACCGCTAAGACAAGCATAACGATACATACCCAGGGAATGGATGCAGATATAGAAAGTACTGTAGAAGCTGTACTTAAGCGCGTCCCAATTGAACCGGTACCGAGTGAACAGGTACCGCACTGTGTACTCGCCTGGAATATACGAGTTTAGGATTAGTTGGTAGGCAAATGGTATAGACGGAGCTTTAGGTCAAGGGCTAAGGCTAGGGTTAAGGCTAGGTCAAATACCAATGTCATCCTTAAGTCATGGTTGATGACTAAGTGAAAGTTTACAGCTAACTTAAGGTCAAGGCTAAGGCTTAGTCAAAGTCTAAAGATAACTTAAGGTCAAGGCTAAGGCTTAGTCAAAGTCTAAAGATAACTTAAGGTCAAGGCCAAGGTTAACCAAAAATCACTTTGATATGGGTTGAGGCTATTACCATATTGGTCACAGTTCTCCTCAATTAGAGAGGGAGTCGGGCCATAATCCACAAAAGTGGCCTAGAGCAAGATGAAGAAGCTTTCCCGATGTTTACCTTCACCGTTCAAGAAGTGAGAATCATTATTGAAAATATGATTCAGACATGAATTCCAAAAATGATACCGAATTCCTAGCATGTTCGTAATGGAGATGAAATGGAGCTGGAAATTCAATATGCCTGCAGTTATATTACTCGCATTGCGCGAAGGCACATGTCGAAAAATAGAATTAAAAAGTATGCAAATAAAATAAGACCAGGTTCCACATTATTATTAATTTTCAGAGTAATACCCCTAGAATACGATATATAAATCGACGCATAGTTTTTTAGGAAAATAGATGAGACCAAAAATTATTGCGACGGTAAAATTATTGCTATGTTCGAAGGCACTTGAAAGGTGTCTATAATTGGCAGGAACGAGTATTGGGGTACGTAATTGGATGGCATAGCACCACTTAAGTTCTGCTATTCAAGGGATACGCCATGAGCATGCTATAAGAGTCTTTATCAACACAAAAAAACAAAACAAGTAGGCATCGGTGTTTTAAGTGCAGCAGAAGTGACTGTGACGTAATAGTATTTTCTAAACCTAGAAACATTACTATTTGGCTCACCTATTTTAAGTAACACAATATTTTAACATTACTAAAGGCCGAAATAAATAATTCCTGAGAATTCCGACAATAATTTGGATTTATGGCCGCATTCAGTACTGACATTAAATAAAATATAGGACTAGAAACAAGTGCCTACCGTAAGCTGGGCCGTATATAAATGCGATTGATGCCAATACCAAAATAGACTTTGTTCGTCTGTGGTTAGGTCCCTTCTTGAATGCCACCGCCACGGTGTCCTTTACGTGCTTTATGTCGAAGAAGGATTTTAGGAAGCCTCGTACGTTGGACGATTCATTCTGCAATTATAAATCCGATTGTTAGATAGAGACACAATAGTTTTTTTTTAATTGTGACGTAATTTCAATGATTATTGTTTTACTGATGCTATAAAAGCTAAAGCTAAGCCGAAAGTAAACCATTTTAGTAGAAATTTACAAAATGATCATAAAAATAAATATCCTAAAGATTATTTTTAAAAATATTGTAAATAATGAATAAGAGAATTTACTCTAAATTTTATTTCTTTAAAGTTTAAGTTATATTTCTTAACTATATTACATTTTGAATTAACTAGTTCTACATACTTAATATACAGTATAAAACAATATATTATCTTAAATACATACCTGATCAGTTTTCTCAGGAACAGGTCGTTCCGGATCTTTAATATAAATAAAACCATAGAAAATACTAAATAAATACAGCGCGGAACTCAGAGTAAACACGCCATAATATCCTATTTTCTTGAGAAGTATTCCACTAAGCACGGATCCAATAGGGCCGCCTGCCGTTAGACATAGATTTGCTACGCCTACCCTGAATGTTCTCGACTCCTCACTAGATGCATCACTTATGTACGCAAAAGCTCCCATATACGTGGTTATCCAGCCCCCTGTTATAGCTGGGAAGAATGCCTCAAAGAACATCGTTACTTCAACTGGCAACTCATAGAAATAATACGCGTTCAGTATGTTACTCAGACACATCAACAATTCACCAATTATCGGGAGAAGAATGCATATCTTGCGCTTTCCAGTTCTATCACTCCACGCTCCCAGGAAGAGTATCAAGAAACTCGGTATGGCTGTTAAAAGGACGTTCTTCCAACTCTCCATTCCGGCTATCATTTCTTGAACAACTAATTCCTCTTTTAAATATTTAGTTCCTTCTCTTGCGACTAAAGCATCGCAGACCGTGTCCCCGTATTGCATGTTGACGCGACATGCTTTGTCCAAATTCAAATTTTGTGTTGCAAGTCTTGACAGAACACCAGGGATTACGTGACAGGCTAACACCGGTTCGACTGTTATATTCTCTTTTATGTAAGCAATCTTCTCTTTGAACGTTTTCTTCTTCGGCGGCTCTTTTTGTTCCTTTAATGGTTGTTCCTCCGCCGTACCCATTTTCCTCGATGGTGAATTTGCTACTAATAATTACAGAGAAGATTCATCGTTCCATGATGATTGGCGATCAAATATTAGTACAAGGAATGATAGGGACACACTGTTGTTACACTAATAGAAACTTTATCAGTATTTCAAAGACGCGCCAGTGTTGAAACATTACTATGCATCTTTGTTTACTTATAAATAAGTGTTCGCGTAATGTGCAGCCAATTACGTCTTTATGTAACATCAATACAATGTCTTTCTTATTGTTTATTTTTATTAAAGTCACAGGAAGGTTATTAATATTAAATTTTACTCCTCTTATACACTTATTAATGTATTTTCAAGTAAAACAAAAAATGTAAATGAAATGAGAACATGGCTATTTTTAATACCAATTAGGTATGTTTCAAGTAAAAAACAATATTATGTAAAGTAAAATGTCGAGTATTGGTACATATTTCGTAGGACCGTAGCAATTTTCTTGCTTTCATCTTGTTTTATAGTATCCGAAATCATCAAGTTTATATGAGTACATCTCTTCCTGCAAATACTTTAAAACCTATTTAAATAATGTCATTTTAAGATAACGTACTTACTTTATACAGTTTTCTTTTCGTAACGCGTGTGGAAAGTTGTGAATTTTCTGAAAGAACCCACATCCCCTTACTGTGCATTTTCAAAGAACCACTCGTTTAAATATTTTTTGAAACCATTAAAATATGTCACTATAACGGACTAAAAAGTTGTGTTCCCTTCCTATTGTTTTTAAGAACTTATTTATTCAAATCTAATTTGAACCAAATATACTTATATATATACTTATATACATAAATAATATACACTATACCACAATACATGATTAAAATAAATAGGGCATAAATATAGTACAGCATTTGTTGTTTTTAAATAAATTTCTTAATTTACCCTGAATATATATTTTTTATTAAGAAAAATACATTAAATATATTATTAATTTAAAATAGGAAAGCAGCGTTCTAGAATAAAAAAGACCAAGTAATCTAGGTAGCGGGCATATTAATTCACCCCTTAACAAAGCCAGATGGGGTGTTTCATTAAATTACTTTTATTTTTATTGAGTTGAGTGACAAGCTCAAAAGAGTTCTTGCTTTAATGCAGTTGGAACTCCTTTAAGATGCACAAGCATTGCACTAGATTCAATGCACTTTTTTTTTAAAGTAGGGTGTTCATTATTTGATAGATAACGAGACTATTCCGAACCTCTTCTATTTCATATTTTCTTTTCGTAATTTATGGCCAAAGCAATTTATAGGCCAAAACCGGATCTTCTGCGATCACGTTGTTATTAAAAATAGAATTTAACAATAATGTCAAGTCCTATTTATTATAATAATATTTAATTTTAATTATAAATGCTTGTCAAACAAAAAATATATTTGTAAATACGCAAAGTAATTCATACCTCATGAAAAAAGTACGTCTTTAAAACTCGTTTTAATTATTTAATCAAAAGTTATCTAACATTGTTCATGTAATTTAAAATTTCAGCAGACCGCTATGTTTCGATAACATGTTGTCTAAACATGTTTTGTTACTATTTGATGCTGCAGATAAGGATTTGGATAAGGGTGTGTAAGTAACACGTTACGGCCTCGTTTTAAATATATAACGATGAATATGACGTAAAATATTGCAATGTCAGTTCTTAATTTAAACTAGCTGTTGCCCGCGACTTCGTCCGCGTGGTATTTAACAAAGACAACCGTTAACAACAGCCTGCCCGCCCATTCTGAGCCCGCGGGAAGCATTGCAGGTGTTGCTATCAATCTTAATCAGGCGCTGCGCTGCAACATTGGTTTTCATTTTTTTTCGTGAGATCCTATTTTTTTTCTAAAATAAAAGTAGCCTAAGTTACTCCTTGTTACATCAGCTATCTGCCAGTGAAAGTCCCGTCAAAATCGGTCCAGCCATTGTGATGGACCGATATTTTAACAAATATTGATCGCTTTATTACTTTCTAAAATCCACCAACGCCTCAACAAGGGCAGGCAAAAACAATTGAAGCTTTAACACAGCAGTTATAAAAAACTATTACAAAGCCCTTCGACCCTTCATAAATTCCGGCTAAAGTGTCTATACACTTAAAGACACATGTTTGGGTAACCGCCTACCTGATGTGAGCTGTGGCTCTTTCTCGACGTTTCAAAACTTACTTTAATTTGTTAAATTATTAATGAATAATATAACCACGCATGAAATCCCTAGGATTATAAGAACATAATTAAATGTCTTAGAAATCATGCATGACTATGCTATAATGAAATTCTTTAAGGTCGGCAAAGGCGCCTGTCGGTTTTAAAGGATCGCGGTTTGTTTTAGATTACGATTATCATTTATCTTAAATGATTATGATTTATTAATTGATAAAGTTCGTCTTAAATCCGAATGTACATTAATTTGAATGATGATAATGTTTCAGTTACACATACGATTCTTCAGCTGACGCCATCTAAACAAAGAAACACTGCGAGTGTTCATCGGCCAATCGGTATCGCTCACGCGTAACGATTTACCAATCCCGTGACTGATGCGTGTACGCGATAGCTTGTGGGCGTGGCTTCGTCGCAAGAGTCCTGGAACCAGAATCATGAAGATTCAGGAAGGCAGTTCGATTTGAGAGTTAGATGGGGTCAGTTGTCTTGGGGAGCGCCTACGGGCACTTGTAGTATTAAGGGGATTTACGTATCTATTTGTAACTGTGTTAGAATATAATAATTTAGATTCAGTGTTTATGGCAGTGGCTGTGTGTCAAAGCTAAGTAACAAATATACAAACATTTAAATACGATTCGTCTGGACTTTAACGTCACCCCGAACCGAAAGGTTCAATAACAGATCTCTTATCATATATACAGTGAGAAGCATTCGCCTCACTTGTCCAGACTAATCGTGTCCACACGGTAATAATCACCGTGTCTGTGGGCATGTTAAATATAATATAAGCCTGACCTTGAAGGCATCCCTTTGTAGTCCCATCTTTTGGGCTAGTAATCAATTGATTACTGTAAATATTCCTCTCTTTAGAGTCTGCATTGGGTGTAGGGTATCTAGTGGCATATGGCATGTCATTATTTACCTGAGGCGCGTTTTAGCGAATGGGAGGTATAAGGCAACCGGCTAACCTCGGGGCTTGTCAAAGGATCGCGCTACTTAGGGAAGCCAGTTGTCTATCTAACAGTGGTGGAACCAATGCATATAGATAATAAACATTAAATGTACATCCTAGATTAAGAATTGTCTGTTTTACTGCTTACGTTATCTTGTGTATGTGTGTATAAAAGTGTTGTACATTTAATAAACAAGCATTGATTTTCTATTGTTACATTTGTTTGTACTCTATGAATTCCCGACTTGCCTTGAGTAACATAATAACATTGAACAATATTAAGTTATCCAACTAGGCAAACAAATGCCACGTTCATATCATTTGCCTTAGAGATCACTTATGAGTGTCGATAAGTTGGGAAGCGAAAGCCGATGCATTAACTATTAATTAACTATTGACCAGCCTTAATTGGCACATGATACATTAATTACTTGCCTTAAAGACTTCGCCACCTATAACCCAGTACAACGCTCCACTGACGCTTCGGCGGATGTGAGAGGTGATTCAAAAACCAATACCAATATATATACAATGCAATACAAAAAGGAATATTCCACACAAATCCCGAGGCCTCGGCATACACACCAAGCTGTATGAAAAGAGCACCACATAGTGCCAAATCACGTACGTTAGAGTACTTGGACGTCACCGTTGAGCCTAAAAGAACAACCTTGTCCACCCACGGGCTTGCCCACCGTCCCGGTCTTAGGATCGGCTACGGATGTGACCTATACTACTTATACTACTTAGACTTGGATCTGTTCTAGAGGGACGACACAGGCTTTGATAAAGGTCACTAGCATCACCTTTGGGCTCTCTTCTTGTATTACCTAATACGAGTGGGCAAATTGTTCGCTCTTCGATAACTCAAACCTAGTGAAATCTATGAGGCACATGACTTTTAGATAACAATACATTGCAATCAACTTGAGTCGTTAGGTCGTGATAGTATAATTTTGGTAACACTTATACCTCCTGGTATAGGCCATAGGTCGGGGCCGTCACAGTTGATGCCGTGGCCGAGGATCTAGGAAAAGAGTATTGCATAACTGCTTTACCCCTAGAAAAAATTATCTGGTTTCAAAATATTTAAAACACAACGTAAACTTAAAATTTTATTGACGATCACAAACGTTACCAGATTTTTTACGACCAAGCAATGTTGTTGGATACTTGTATTGTTCTTTGTAGCTCGCCGGGCAAAACGGAGTTAAATAAACTTTCGTTTAAATTATTTTATTGAACTACCGAAAATCAGTACTTGTATTACTTATTAAGTTAATATGTTTTTGAACGGTTTGAGAAAGAGTTGCAGGCGAGGGGTGGTTAGAAATTCTATAGTAGATCCAACTACATTCAAAATAAGCCGTGTAATGGGTCTAGATGCAAACATTACAAATGACCCCGCATTAAATATGCTCAGTCATAAATTAGACGATATCGATATACGAGTTTGACAACGTGGTTGACGGGCAGTGTTGAGTTAAACACAACGTATAGATAACTTGATACATAGCTCGACGGTACAATTTCTTTCAAGGTTTAAACCTCGGATATTAAATACATCAATTTGATTAATGGGTAAAATTATGAATTAGGATTAGCAACAAATGCCTTACAGTTCCAGCATAATAATGATATAATTAATTAGTGATGAGTGCGAAAAGAACGAGGGTGTACTAAAAGTGAAAGCTTAGTGGAATTATTACGACAAAAAGACGGAACCATTGCCTGGTTATAACAAAAGAAATTGTTGTTGAATGGACCCGCAAGGTTTTTAAAACATTTGGGCGCGCAAGAAGAATATTTTTACTTTTAATAATATTAATACATGGCAACCTGATTAGTTCAGTAGTAGTGACCATGTTGTCTGTGCATAAAGTCCCAGGTTCGAATCCTGGTATAGATTAACAGTGTGATGAACACAAATGTTTGTACCCCTGATTAGTTCAGTAGTAGTGACCATGTTGTCTGTGCATAAAGTCCCAGGTTCGAATCCTGGTAAAGATTAACAGTGTGATGAACAGAAATGTTTGTACCCCTGATTAGTTGAGTACTAGTGACCATGTTTTCTGTGCATAAAGTCCCAGGTTCAAATCCTGGTAGAGGTTAACATTGTGTGATGAACACAAATGTTTGTACCAGAGTCACAAATGTTTAATATCACGCTGTATACTGGGATCCCTGCAGTAAATTGTACTGTACCGATAATACAAGCGTTATTTAGTTTAGCACCATACAGTTGGTATGTTCGTCTGGTGATATTATGAATATAATCAAAATGAACTATTTTCTATACTTACAATAAGTATGTAACGGGAATGTATATGTACATTGTGGATGGCATTGTTTCTGACACAGAGGTGACACTCCTCATTTTCGTCATAACGATTATTTGCTTGTTTGCGCATTATGGACAAATTATCGGGTGGATTTTATTGAAACTTATCAAGGCCGATAATTACGATACGATACTTTAAATATCTTAATATTGTCCAGGAAAATTATATTTTGTCTGTCTATAAGATTACTGGGTGGTTTTTTGGAACTTGGTATGGCGATAACTTAAACGTCAGGTCAAGGTATAAAATACTTTTTATACCGGGTAATTGAAGGTATTCCTCGAGACAAAGGAATGGATTTAGCTTACGAAGCCGTGGGCACAGTTATTTATAAATGAATAAAGCTTATTATTATTACAGACTGATGATAATGCATTGGAAACAACCAGTTGTGTTTACTATTTATCAGAGGAAGGCGACCTCGTGATAGTAAGATTATGTAATAGGGGGCTGTCGGACGCTCAAATGCATTGGATAATTTCAGTGTGAGATTATGTGCTATAATGTATAGCTTAACTAGATTTAAGGCATACTTGCAACTAATCAAAGTGATTATCCAGACTAATCACAAAAGGTTATATACGTGGGATTTATTAGGTATGCGAATGATGAGGTGTAAGCATTATATAGGACGTATTAAATACTGTATTTGATATATTAATGAGATAGAGGATGGCATAGCTAGTGTGTTATTAGTAAATATAGTTGAGAGTCAAATATATTTAAATTGGGTTATGAGAACTAGTTATCAGAGTAAATTAAGACAATACTTTAAGCTTCTGACGAAAAGCTGACAGAAGGATACAACCGTGAGACCATCGTACGACTTACTACAAATGACGTTTTTTTTCTTATTGCTTAGTGTGGGACCATATAGTTGGTGTGTTCGTCTGTCAATCTTATTAGTATAATCTGAATGAAGTAGACAAAAAAATATAAAGTGGAGGTATGGTTTATGAACGCACAAGGACCGGCAATAATTTTATTGCAATCTTGTAAGCCCTGCGAGATGGATTGATAATGACCCGTTCATGAAGAAATAGAACTCTTTGGTAGGAACAAAGTACATGCAGAAGGTTTTATTAATCACGTATGTCACGCGAGATTGAAAGAATTCTAAGGAACTGTGTATTTTCGAAACGACAGAGTACGAGTCACAGGATATTGTATGATCTAGCCAACTAATGCTAGCATTAGAAGTGAGAGATTTTTGTGTAAACTAAGATAGTTTTGTTAGTTAGTTGATTTGGTAATATTCACCTCGGGAACATAAGAAATGCAAAAAAATCATCTAGAAAGGGTACTAGATAGGTTACGCGAGGCTAATATGACATGCAACTTGTCGAAGTGTAGTTTTTTGCAGACGGAGGTTAAATTGTTCGGACATATGGTATCTGTCAATGGAGTGCGAATGAATCCGGAAAAAAAAACGAAAGCCATTAAAGAATCCCTAACGCCCAAGAATATTACACAATTAAGGGCTTTCTTAGGATTCATAAATTATTTTCGAAAGTTCATTCATAAATACGGGCAGTAGACGAAACCGTTGTGTCACTTATTACAGAAAGGAACCGCTTTTAAATGGACTCCCGAGGTACAGAATACGTTTGAGCGGGTAAAAGATCTATTCCTAGATTCTGTAATGTTAATACACCCAGATATAGATAAATCATATTATTTACAGACTGATAGTATTGGATTGGGATAGCAGGTTGCGTTTATCAGTTATCAGAGGAAGGCGACCCCATGGTAGTACGATTTTGTAGTAAAGGATTGTCAGACGCAGAAATGCGTTGCACGGTTTCTGAACAAGAGTATTAGCTATCATTTACAGTTTAACTATATTTGAAACATACCTGCGTACCCACGCATGTCACGTGAGATTGGAAAGGTAGTGAGGAGTTGCGATATTTGTCAAAAACTAAATATGAATTGCAGCTCACCGTAGGACCAATTAAACCAGTGATTCTATTGAAAGTGGGCAAGATTGTATTTGTAGACTTATATGGGCCTCAGACGGCTGGAAGATTTAGAAAAAGATACGTTTACGTAATGCAAGATGCATTAAGTAAATTGATACGGTTATATGTTTTACACAGAGTGACTGGAAGAAGTGTTGTTGGTTGCGTGAAAAGATTTCATGATAAATGAACGATAGGACGAATCATAACTGATAACGGGGCTCAATTCATTTCACGTGTGTGAAGACGAATTAGTAAAATTAGGTATTACACTATCACTATGTATGTATACATGGATAACTGTAAATCTGTTTTTGATTAATAAACAAAACAAAACAAACATACATCAGTGCGAAATCCGCGGCCAAATTCTACTGAACTGATGTTAAGAACTTATTGTCACAAATCATATAAGAGTTGGGTTGTTATACTACCACTTATTGGAGAATGTTATGGTAATGTGATTCATTCAAGTACAAACTTTACACAATTGGAATTTGTAGAAGGGAAGCCAACTAGTTTAGTGGTAGGTAATTACGTTATGAAGTTAGTTTCGGATAGTCATGATAATGTTGCATTTATACGCGAGCGGTCCAGGGAAAATATAGTGAAGTCTGCCGCTATTCGCGAAAGGATCTATAACAGAAATCATAAAATCATACAGTTTAACATTAGCGAAAAAAAAGTCAAGATACGAACTCTACCTAAATCAGACAAGGAGCGAAATATTATAAAGAAATTCGCATTGTTATTTGAAGGACCCTTTGTTATTGGTGCGATACCGTATGCAAACGTATACACGTTGTTTAACAAAGAAGGGAAAATAAAAGGCAATTATAATGCATTTCATTTGTCGAGGTATTATGAAGATACTACCGGTACAACTAAGAAATTAGACTAGAGTTTGGGGGTGGTTGATGATCATTTACTATGGATATGAATGAATTAAGCCTAGACGAGTTAAGCTTGAGGAAGAAATTGTACATTACGAATGGAGATATTTATCAAGAATTTACAGAGCCATGTAAAAGGGACCAGATAACGCGGTTGTTGGTCAATTAATAACCAGATTTTTATTTTGATATGTGTGAAAAGTTAATCACTCGAATATTCTGCGTGTTTAATTTTCCCGGGGTGGAATGTGATGGACCGATATTTTAACAAATATTGATCGCTTTATTACTTTCTAAAATCCACCAACGCCTCAACAAGGGCAGGCAAAAACAATTGAAGCTTTAACACAGCAGTTATAAAAAACTATTACAAAGCCCTTCGACCCTTCATAAATTCCGGCTAAAGTGTCTATACACTTAAAGACACATGTTTGGGTAACCGCCTACCTGATGTGAGCTGTGGCTCTTTCTCGACGTTTCAAAACTTACTTTAATTTGTTAAATTATTAATGAATAATATAACCACGCATGAAATCCCTAGGATTATAAGAACATAATTAAATGTCTTAGAAATCATGCATGACTATGCTATAATGAAATTCTTTAAGGTCGGCAAAGGCGCCTGTCGGTTTTAAAGGATCGCGGTTTGTTTTAGATTACGATTATCATTTATCTTAAATGATTATGATTTATTAATTGATAAAGTTCGTCTTAAATCCGAATGTACATTAATTTGAATGATGATAATGTTTCAGTTACACATACGATTCTTCAGCTGACGCCATCTAAACAAAGAAACACTGCGAGTGTTCATCGGCCAATCGGTATCGCTCACGCGTAACGATTTACCAATCCCGTGACTGATGCGTGTACGCGATAGCTTGTGGGCGTGGCTTCGTCGCAAGAGTCCTGGAACCAGAATCATGAAGATTCAGGAAGGCAGTTCGATTTGAGAGTTAGATGGGGTCAGTACCTCAAGTGCGAGATTCATAGTTAACTTTCCGGTAGTTAACTATATAGTCCGACGTGAATACGTCTGAACTGACAGTATACCCAAAACGTTCGCGTCTAAATACCAATCGTATTCTATTGGTAAACAAAAAGTTTGCTCGATGAGTGAAACCACAATTAGGCCCGTTATGTTGGCTTTTACGTTTTCTGATTACGTTTGGGTATCACAATACGACTAAATGAGACAAGATACATATATTTTGTTTTATGTCCTTATCGTTGTGACTGGTTTTTCGGACCAACAATACAAGTTGAAAGGACGAACAAAAAATCGGTCACACGCGATCCGCGCGATGCATGTCTAGATAAGACTAAGAATTCTCATCCGATATTATTTCCTTTTCAACCACATGAGTAACACAGAGAAAGGTGAGTTAGCCAGGCTAAAAGTGTTGAATAACTTAATTTTATTTTCGTTGATATTTTTTATATTGGTGTGAGCTTATTTAATGGTTATAAGGTACCTATCTATATTTAAATTTTCTTTATTAGTACGATGGACGCTAAAAAGGTTTGCAGCTCATAATAACAGATTAGACAGAGGAGGTGGCATATGCTACCTACTTCGATCTACCTCACACTAGCGCATAAAATCGTAGACAGAGAACTGTCAAGGCTTGAATATGTCAAGATTGTATTTCTAGGAACAATATCATTTTATAGAAAATAGTTTGGGACATTCAGGATGAGCCAAAACCGACAAGAGTTGTTCGCTCACAAAACACTTAAAAGAAAATGGTAGCCACGTACGTAGCGAAAATAGGTCCCATTGTGACGATTGAACAAGGGGTTCGTAGGACAATTAATGCAGAGCGGTAGGTAGACCACAGTCTGTTTACCACAAACTATCATCGAGTTTCGGAAAACCAACCCATAGAAGTGCATCATCCTGCACCAGGACAACGCAAGCCCGTACATCAACGGTTCCGGTGTATAGTGAAGAAGCAGTCGAATATTTTTTATCGGCAATTTGGAGTACCATACTTCGGCGTGGAACAAATATTATAACGACTGGTTTGAGCGTATGGAAAAGTGCATGAAATACCGTGGGGAATACTTTTTAAACAATAAAATGTATATAACGTTCTAGTTGTTTATTCTTTTCTCAAACGACAAAACTTAATAGGCATGCCACGTTTACTAACTATATTATTAGGTACTATCCAGGGATGTTCTTGATATCTTCTCTCCATGGTGATGCTTATAATTAATATAGAAGGATAAATCCTTAATCTTTAATTGAAATATTCTAAACATTACACATGATAATTCACAGAAACACAAGTATTGGAAAATAAAAATACATCACTAAATGTTCCAACAAGAAACCAAACTAAGAAATAATCAGTATTACAGGTAGCCACTTTTCCTCTTCCAGCTAATTCTGGGTTCTATTCTTTTTCGCTGTTTCCAATCGGTTCCACAATTATTTTTCGCTGAGGTCCGTAAAGGATTAAAACTCTGCACAGAAGTGTTTGTCTCGCTTATCTTGATTATGAGCACTAGCCAGCATCCTCTAGCCAAGAAAATTACGCATTGGGTACGTTATTATGTAATTTAAACATGATTTAATATCAATATTGTTTTCACAATGACTTTCCACGTTTCACAGTTTACTTCAAAATTCCATTGACAGATTGATTGTAGTGAACACGTCTTAACTGTTAGTTTACTGTTAGTATACCTAAACCGTGCGAGTGTAAGCTCCCATACTATACAAAAGTATGCTCGATTGACTGAAACGTAAGTTATGGCCGTTATGTTGGCTTTTACGTTTTCTGTAAAACCATAAATCCACCACATAATCTAGAGGAATAATATTTCTTGTATAGCTATTTCGTTTTCAACCATATGAGTAACAGAGATCAAGCCAAGTCGGTTGTCAAATGACTGACAATTTTTATTCTGGTTAAAACAATATTCATATTTCAATTTGCCATCATTGTTTATAAATTGATGGAAGCCATTCAGTTTTGAAAGTAAAGAACACGAGCAAGAACTAACAAGCGGACTTATTATTTGCTAGCCTAAGTATTTCTGAAATGAAATCAAATGTCCCACAATTTGAGTTCTTGGTAAAATGTATACTACGGTAAGTAAAAGCTAAAAGCCGTAAAATGCGTGGTTGCATTCGTCAAGTCCCAGTTCTAGGTATACCGGTACTGCACCGGTGCCTATCTGCAGGCGGTCAGTGGGGCCATCGGCACCAGTCGGGCCGCGACAGTTGATTATCCAGATACTTTATTTTATGTACAGGTAGTACCCATATTTCTCTTTAACGTAAATAATACTCATGCGTAAATCTCAATTCTGAAATCTAAAAAAAAATGTGAGGAAACCTGCATGTCATGGGCCAGCGTGGTGGAATATAAGCTGAATTAACCTCATATTAACGAGAAGTGTGTGTAGTGTACTATCGATAAAATTGGGTGCACTTCAATGAACTGCACCTCTGCCTACTACTTAGAAGATTCCAGGCGTGATGGTGTTTCTCTCTTTACCTAATAGCTTAAGTAATCAAATATTGTATTTTCAGGAGGATGGAAGAACTGTAGATTCAAACTGTCAGGACAATAATCCTGCCACCATTCCAATTCAAAAATCCACTATAATTTTCATTGTTGGCTGAATAGAAATCGAACCCACCGCCACCCGGTGCAATGAGTTGAGCGGCCTGCGCTCAAACCACTAAATAAAGATGCCTTAAACATTTCACATTGTGTTTTATTTTCATTGACCTAATGTGATAATGGATATGTGGAGTGTGTGTATATAAAAGGTAGTTTAAAAGTTGCGCCTGTAGCAGAGAAAGTAAAAAGCAGGAGGCTAGTTTGGTCACGTTATCAAAGGAGACGAGAAGCATTTTGAGCGCCTAAAAGGGCTATTAGTATGAATATGCATAGATAGAGTGAGAGGAAGACCCACGAAGTGGTAGAAGTTTGTATAAAAAGTGATATGAAGGAGATTAATGTATGAAAAAGACATACTGCGGCGATCCCAAATAATGGGAAAAGGTGAGGCAGATGATGATGATTTTACTGATTTCTAATATATATTTACCTAATTTAGATTGAGTTTAATTGCAAACAAGAGCCTTAGTATGAGGTTATGCCGTTTTTTGACGTAGAGAAATCCTTATGGATACCCGCAAGCTCTGCGGGAGACGAGCGGGTTATGTCGGACTGCTACCGACTTAAACCCCACGGTATACCATCGTCTACCTTTGTTGGGGCGCTGTGGGATAGCACTAGCATGCAATGCGACATCCAACGAGGTTATGCCCTAGCTCCACCCTTGATATAGTGTGAACATTCGATAGTAGTGATGGCCATCTTGGTAGAATACTCGCTTTGGAGACAAATTGCGCAGATTCAAACACGGCTCCCGCTAGGACTTTCAGATTTTTACGTGCGCATCACGTTTTCAATCATGAATCATTGGCTGTACCGACGGTTAAGCAAACATCGTAAGGAAACTTGCACGTTCCTCAAAATTTATGTGAAATTTACCAAATGGCCCTGGGTCAGCGTGGTGGACTATAGCCTGAGGAATATGCCCGGTATAATGACAATAGGCTCGCCCCCTATTTCATTGGGACCAAATACCATTGGCGAAATGTGGGTGTACAGGAGTGCACCTCTGCCTACCCCTTCGGAGATTGCAGGCGTGATGGTGTATTAGTAGGTAACAACCAACTATTTTATCCGACAATCTATTCAGAGAAATGGCTGTGTTGCGTAGGTGTTAATTAAACATGATATATTAATAACTTAATACATTTTTTTCGTTAACTTTTTGTCGTTTCATGGTTTCACCAACAAAATCATAAGTGACGACGCGAACTATAAAAGTGAACGTTTCCGTACGATACGTATCGTAAAATCTTTCAAATTTATGACTCGCACTCGTGCAATTCGTACGTCTAAAAGTATTCGGTTAACTTATGAAAAATCTCCCAAAATGTCTATGCGTACTATAAAAGTAGGTTTAGGTTTCTCTATGGTACGAAATTATACCTAAGTAAACTTGTGACTCACACTCGCGCATGTCGTACAAAATCGTTAACTTTCAAAGTTTCCGTGAGCAAACGATCGAATGTTTACTACATATAGTAACGAAAAAAACTCACACTCGGCACAAATGTTTTAGATATCGCCCGCTAGGGGCGTTTTTTAAGTCTCTATACAAAATGTCCAAATACGGTAGTTTGTAAACTATAAAGTTAGCTAACGAAAAATCTCACACTTGAGGTACAGTTGTCTTGGGGAGCGCCTACGGGCACTTGTAGTATTAAGGGGATTTACGTATCTATTTGTAACTGTGTTAGAATATAATAATTTAGATTCAGTGTTTATGGCAGTGGCTGTGTGTCAAAGCTAAGTAACAAATATACAAACATTTAAATACGATTCGTCTGGACTTTAACGTCACCCCGAACCGAAAGGTTCAATAACAGATCTCTTATCATATATACAGTGAGAAGCATTCGCCTCACTTGTCCATACTAATCGTGTCCACACGGTAATAATCACCGTGTCTGTGGGCATGTTAAATATAATATAAGCCTGACCTTGAAGGCATCCCTTTGTAGTCCCATCTTTTGGGCTAGTAATCAATTGATTACTGTAAATATTCCTCTCTTTAGAGTCTGCATTGGGTGTAGGGTATCTAGTGGCATATGGCATGTCATTATTTACCTGAGGCGCGTTTTAGCGAATGGGAGGTATAAGGCAACCGGCTAACCTCGGGGCTTGTCAAAGGATCGCGCTACTTAGGGAAGCCAGTTGTCTATCTAACAGTGGTGGAACCAATGCATATAGATAATAAACATTAAATGTACATCCTAGATTAAGAATTGTCTGTTTTACTGCTTACGTTATCTTGTGTATGTGTGTATAAAAGTGTTGTACATTTAATAAACAAGCATTGATTTTCTATTGTTACATTTGTTTGTACTCTATGAATTCCCGACTTGCCTTGAGTAACATAATAACATTGAACAATATTAAGTTATCCAACTAGGCAAACAAATGCCACGTTCATATCATTTGCCTTAGAGATCACTTATGAGTGTCGATAAGTTGGGAAGCGAAAGCCGATGCATTAACTATTAATTAACTATTGACCAGCCTTAATTGGCACATGATACATTAATTACTTGCCTTAAAGACTTCGCCACCTATAACCCAGTACAACGCTCCACTGACGCTTCGGCGGATGTGAGAGGTGATTCAAAAACCAATACCAATATATATACAATGCAATACAAAAAGGAATATTCCACACAAATCCCGAGGCCTCGGCATACACACCAAGCTGTATGAAAAGAGCACCACATAGTGCCAAATCACGTACGTTAGAGTACTTGGACGTCACCGTTGAGCCTAAAAGAACAACCTTGTCCACCCACGGGCTTGCCCACCGTCCCGGTCTTAGGATCGGCTACGGATGTGACCTATACTACTTATACTACTTAGACTTGGATCTGTTCTAGAGGGACGACACAGGCTTTGATAAAGGTCACTAGCATCACCTTTGGGCTCTCTTCTTGTATTACCTAATACGAGTGGGCAAATTGTTCGCTCTTCGATAACTCAAACCTAGTGAAATCTATGAGGCACATGACTTTTAGATAACAATACATTGCAATCAACTTGAGTCGTTAGGTCGTGATAGTATAATTTTGGTAACACTTATACCTCCTGGTATAGGCCATAGGTCGGGGCCGTCACACCATTACAGAGATTAGCCGGAACAAACAGACAGACAGACAGACAGACAGACAGACAGACAGACGGACAGACAGACAGACAGACAGACAGACAGACAGACAGACAGACAGACAGACAGACAGACAGACAGACAGACAGACAGACAGACGGACAGACAGACAGACAGACAAAAATTGTAAAAAATGTTGTTTCGGTATAGGCAACGTGTATACATCCAAATGCACTTAGTAAAAAGCGGTTATATTAATATTACAAACAGACACTCCAATTTTATTTATATGTATAGATGTATAGATAATGTCTGTACCGATGTGGATGATAGGTAAAAATATTATTGACTTAATAATGATTTTCTACAAACCAATAAATATTATATCAATGTATAAATTACATATACAATTATTTAAATGAAATATAAGTAACATTGACGCGTGTAAATCTATTAAATGGATTGAATCCTTGCCACTGTAGTGACTGTTGTATAATATTGTGTCGCACTGACGGTAGTTGTCGCAACACCTTTATTTTCATCCACTTTTTTACTGCCGGCGTATTTTTCAGCCAGACATACTGAATAGTTGTGTACCGAGCATTGAGCCGAATTATTTTTTAATCGACTTCAAAAAGGAGGAGGTTCTCAATTCGGTTGTATTTTTTTTATTAACACATGCGATTAAAGTATATTGACGCATAATTCACAACATGTCTATTTACATAAAAACTCTGTTTTTTGTGCTGTGTTTGCGATTGTTTTTGTAATAGAGGAAAAAGGGGATAATAATCATGCTTAGGGCAGCTCTTTCAAGGCAAGGGAGATTTGAAGAAAAACAACATTGATTGCCTAAGCTTTTGTACCTTATAGATATAGTATTGCCATTTGATATTTCTCAGGTTCAAATATTATATATATAAATATACATATGAAAGTGAAAGCAGGTACGTGTATCCTGAAAGTTATGTCACAATTATTACCTAAGTATATTGTAGGTACTTATTAATAGTTGAGAAAATGAAATTTATTTAAAACTAGCTGCGCCCCGCGGTGTTACCCACGATTAAAAAGTATTTCCTTTCTACCGGGATAAGCCTATGTGCTATCCAGACTATAATCTATCTATGTATCAGCCGTTCTGGCGTGATTGTGTAACAAACATCCATCCATCCATCCAAACTTTCACATTTATAATATTGGTGTGATTATAACTACCTCCGCTCTATACATTGCAACAAAATACACATTTCTTATCGTTACTTCGCAACAAATAAGGTAATACGTCACATCCACACCTTCCTACCGTTGTTACTATCACAAATATTGCAATAGCATGCGTCGAGAATAGCTTGTGTTTCAACAAACACGACAGCCTTGTATCACAGGGCCAATAGTAATAGTTATAATATCAGGGTTTCCCGTATTTTCCATTGTTTACACACTATTTGATATAGTGACAAAATAGACTGGCAAAATGTCAATTAATATGTTTGTGGTGTATGTAGAGCATTCGATCAGAATGCATTTGAAGTAGATATTAAAAAAAAATCTACATAAAACAACTGAACGAAGCCTCAGATTAACGGGTTGCCAGCTAGAATATCAGCTTGGCCATCCAAAAGGAAATGTTGCCAGCCTTCTGGTTTACCTACCCTGCGACATTTGCGGGCCTGGGATTTTTCAAATAAAACAAAAATACAACACTACGCACACAACAGAGAATAGTTACTACAGTATGCTTAAAAAAGAACAAATTTTTGGAAAGCTTATTCTCGCTTAACTTCACCCATTTTTTCATAACATAAAATATCTACGATATTTTTTTTAGTAACTCAGTTTGCAGATACAGCGATGAAGCGTAAGGAGCTATTGGCTGTCAATGAAATACTATCTTATTGCTCTTTGAATCACTTTAAATAGCTGTGTACTAACTAACTGAGCAGCCTCGCGTAACAAGCTTTTGCTCGCTTAGTCAGTGCATGGCTGGTTCGAGGTATTAATGAACAAGCTGACTAACCAGAGTGCTATCACCTGTTCTATACCCTGCTGCAAACTTGATTTTATATAGAAAGGCAGCCTCATGGCGCTGTAAGATCAACCACTATGTACCATAGGTTTCTTTCTCTTGTTAAGGTAATAACCATCCGACTTTTTCATTTTCTCTTTTCAATACCCATCCACTTAACTATGATATAAATAAGTGTGTAATTCATAAAATTCTACAGTACCTATAAGTATAAATGCATAAATCTCAGTTTTAAAAGTTCGGTAACATGAAAGTGCTATTTCCGGATATTCAAAATCTATTGGAATTTTCTTTGCATAGATTAGTGCAATCCATGAGTTAAGTTTTCATTCGTGTCCGCACAAAATATGAGCTTTGTGAGACTGTATTTACATTCAAGCCTTATTAATATTTTCATATAATTTATTCATTCATAATAATTCAATGTAAACAAATTATTTAATTCAAAATCATTACCTTTAAGGATTCTGAAATAGACTAGGAAAAGTTATTTCGATTTTTGTTGACTTCCAAATTTCTTTCCTCTCTCCTAACCCAATCATCAGTTATCTGCAGGGTGGAGGTAATTGTCCCTCTATTGCCTTTATCTATATACCCTATGAAGTAATCATTGTTGGTATATTTTAGTGGTGGTATTTATATTTAACAAGTGAAACTTTTTTTTTTTTTATACATTATAGGCAAGTATTTGTTCTCGATCTCACCTGATGGTAAGTGATGATGAGATCTACGATGGAGCATACTTGCCTAGGTAGGAAGGCGGCAGTAGATCGAGACGCTACATTCACTAGGCACATGCAGCGCAACTGATCTGACCCGCCATCCATGAATGGCAACACCGAACATCATGCCGGAACACGGCTAGGCCGCTTGGCGACATGGCTTTGTTCAGTGGGTGGTGACTATCCACGGCCGAAGCCTACCACCAGTAGAGTTGTCACCTGGTTGGCACCACCCAGGGTCACGTGTAGGGTATCTCGAGGGTACTTAATTCTCCTACGGACAAAGGTGACTCGACCCCATACAACATACATACAACTATTTATATATACTTATACCTTTATATATTTTTAAAAGAAATCCGCTCTAAGCGTTAAACATTACAATTGTGTCAATCAGGATTTGCAATCAGTTCTTCTAGAGCTAGGCGATGTCAACAGTCGTTTATTCTGTAAAAAAAATACAATGCCGCCATGTGTCTTTAGAAAGGTAACGTATTGTGTTTTGAAAGTAAATAAAGCAAGAGGTTCCGTTACTCTACTGTTTCTCAGTCTCACTTTGTTATAAATATATTATGTTCCTACTACGTGTAATAATATATGAACAGTTAATGTGGCACTGGTACATACAATCATAAATTAATATACATTTATTTTATTTTGTCAATAAAATCCTGATTTTTATTTCAATGTGGACGCACTACTTTCAGCCGGTATGAGGTGCTTTTAAAGTTTTAGAGTTGGTGTAATGGGTTTCAATGGAAATGGTTTTAAGTGAACTTTGAAGTACCAGAATCAATATGGGTATAATGGAGAACGCATAATGCAAATAAGTAGATTAGGTGTATAATTTTATATTAGAGGGTTCTTGAGTTTTTATGTTAAGAACACGAGATTTTCTTATATATCGAGCTTGATATGCTAGTCTCAAATAAGGTAAATCTTATTCTAGTTTAATAAGGTATGCTTTATAATACCATCTTCCAATTTATTGGCGTCATAATATTATCTCACACAATACATGTTATCGTTAATGTAATACACAACATCTGTGAATAGTGTATAAAAAACTGCCTTCACTCAATTTACCTTCTCTAACTTCTTTTCACTGTAGAGCGTACATAGAGAAGCCTCCGCCGCAGCCTCTATATTATTATGTTTACTGCGAGTAGAGTCAAAGCATGCAGCACTCTTCTGTTGCGTGTACTGTTAATGTCAGCGGATTGGACACTCAATGAGAATTATTTACGGCATGCCTTTGAGCAGTTTAGTTATACAGCGTGTCCCAGAAAAGGTATACTCACTATGGGTCTGGTTCTCGCTGTATAGATTAGTTATTCAGTTGATTTATCTTTATGTCAATACGATACATAATGTAAGCATCTTACATAAAACGGGCATTGGAAAACTGACTGCACTTAAATGATACGGAGATTATTAATTTGAGAACTCGACATTGTATTCAGAAAACGGGAAGACAAAGACAAGCAAACAAAGTGTCAGTAATAAGTTTAAACATGTTCAAACGCGGTTGCGTTCTATTCCACCAATCTCATTTATATTAAACAGTCAAGAACACGGCCAGTTTAAAAACAATCTAAAAAAATACCAAAGAATTTAATTTACCTGGGTAATAAAAAATGCAAATAAAAATACAATAAATAATATTATTTTTAAATTATCGAAAATGTCCGTATCGAACGCTTCAGCATTACGCCGAGACCACCCATCGGAAGCACGAAGCTGAAGAGGGATGAAAATATTCGAGTATTTTCGTATATTCGTTCATTTGTTACGTGACTGACGGTGCTCAAAGGGCTTATTACGTTTGACAAGATCCACGTCGGCGCGAGTTTATATACTTGAACGGTGTTCGCGTGTGATTTTCTCACATTTTCTCGAATAGCAGTGGATGTTATTTAGTGGAACTAATGTTGCGGCAACGACCATAGCTTACCATTCTTAGATTTTTTCTCTCCCTCTCTTTCTATTTCCGTAAAAACACTTCACTAAAAAGAGAAAAATGAGCTCTAGAATTTTGATCATGCAATGTGGAATTCCATGTACCATGTTTATTGTTCGACACCTACTTGTATCTACCAATGTTATAAAAAGTATTTGCATTTGAGTGGTAGGATATTTCTAGGAGGATGCAGGCTCCTAATTATACGTACTTCTAAAAAACCTGAGAAACCGTATATTGTTTATAGTTGATTTAAACAAATAGCGTGAATTACTTTCGCGTATAATAAACAGGGTTGGGCAGAGTGGTCTCGCGCTTGTATTGAAAAAAAAAACATCTTAAAATAATGATCTAGTGTCATGATTCCAAATATGAAATTCTTAGCTTATTAGATAGATAAACATCACCACAATAATCACAGGCAGACTCTTAAAATAGGGCGGTTACTCTACATAGTAATTTAAATGTATTACAGTTACACAGAGGTCCTTTATAACCTAACTCTATTAAAGCTTCTGTGTTCACTTGCTCTCCCGAAAATATAACGACCAACAAAATAAAACGGCCTTAAACAAACTGTAGAATTTACATTTATTGTAATCTACACACCTAGTGAAAACCGCCACGGTAAAGTGACCCGCGTTTTGTTATCCTTTAGATGGGTTTAAAAGAGTAGCAGGGTCCAGCTAAGGCTGGGCGTTCTGAATTGAGTGGTCGGGTTAGTGTCATTCATCTTTTAAATTTCATGTAAATATTCACATATCGCGAGTTTATTATACACGTAAAATAAAATATTTTTCAGGATTTTTTATATCTTTTTTTATTTTTTGTATTCACGTAACCAGGGACTCAATTAGGATAACAGGTAACTTTGACGACAGATCCGATTATCCCGGCTGTTTAAAAGCAGCAATGGTAGAGTGATGGATTGAAATAAAACTAATTTTAAGAATTTTATCGCGTTTATTTTATGTATATTTCGTTCCCGACCGTTTCGGCTGCTTTACAGCAACCATGGCAACGGGAGGACTGAGGTGTTAGACGTTCTTGTGTCATAGTTAGGACTAGGGTACCCCCCTCATATTTAGTAGTAGTTTGCGGTTCGATCTGCGCATAAAATGCTAGAATGGTGGATTTTGTGCTATTCTTGGTTTTATTTGAATACTACAAAAGGATTAGTCTAACTTTTGCTCATACTGGTGCTGTGTATAAGTTATTATTTTATCCATGTATAATGGTGTTTTTACAAGAAATTTAGTTATATTTTTATTTAAATAAATTATGTATAATAGTTATTTACAAAGATATCTACATGGAAAAACAAAAACTAAATAGGAAAAATAAACAAAGTAAATGAAATAATGTCATCGTATAATAAAATAAAAATATAATTATATACACAAAAATGTCTCCACATCGTCGTCGATGCCAAAAGTGGCCAGCAGGCTGGCCGCGTTGATTTAGTTATTAGAAAACAGGACATCGAAGTAGACAACTTTTGCTCATACTCGTCTTCAGGACGCACTTTTCCCACGTCAACACCGTAATCCAGTTGTACCCCGAGGTATTACAACCGTGATTCCGCCGGTAATACCTGTAATTCCGCCGGTAATACCTGTAATTCCGCTAGGCAATATTTGTCCGGACGTCTGAGCGGAGAATCTAGTAAGATTTTACACTCTCGGCTATCTCGGCAAGCGTTTATGTACGCTTTTAATTGTACCGAGATAATGCCTTGGGATTGCTGTGGGGGTTATAACGTTGGATTAAATTAGCGTTTTGTTTGTTTTGTGCTTCCGTGTTGGTCTTTGTACGAGTGTTTGAACGGAATAATTTGAAACATAAATTCGGAATTTGTTTTGATCTGTGCCTTCAAATGTAAGTAGGTAAGTAAGTAGTAAGCATGGTATAATAATACGCTACGCCAGGTATTCCGACGATGCCCCAAGACTGCGTCACGATAGTGTTGACATTCATTGACATCTTCAATACAATTAATACCGCATCACCGCCGATATCGCACTTAATCTTGGGCTAATACCGTGACTTAGCTATCATGGGAAGAGAAAGCCTTGCGTAGCATATTAGTATACCATGATCAGAAGTCGATTTTCCAGCATGAGTATTGGTTGACAGTGAATTGCAATATTGACGAATTTGATTTTGTATTTAAACTGTACGGGTTACCTAATTAACTGAAACTGACTGTAGACTATTATGTTTGGATTATGGAATAAAATGAAACAGCTCATTCTTTATATTATTTATTCAACAGACTTCATCAACTGAAAATGACAACATCATTGAGCAAACCAATGGAACATGAAACTTCATCGTATAAAATTTTATATTAACCAAATAACTATTCTAATAGCTATATTATAAATTATATATTTGAATAGGTTTTATTCAATCATTATATGCGCTCGATGTTATCTGTGCTATCCTATCCGCGATGCGGCTAACCGCACGGTTTACCACAGTGTGCGGTAACGGGAAACCGCAATACAGGTAACCGCAAAGTCAGTTAGAAGGTGCCAATTTGGAGAGCTCATATTACAAATACACGTATAGCGCAGATGGCTGTTAAGAAGTAGGTTTTGACATTACATCTTATTTTTTTACGGCTAACGGCATCCCTATTACCAGCTGTTTTTTTTATTTAGTTCGGAGTCACCTCCACAGAGTAGGTATTTTGCCAACGTCAAATAGGAATGACATTTAATAGATTCTTTGTAGGTATCATTTGTGAGGGTACTTGTAGGTTTAATAAGTAGTTACCTCGTAACCTAATCCTGTTTACTAACAGGATTAGGTTACAGGTTGTTAAACTATTATCTAAACTATTATCCACTATACTTAGTGGATAATAGTTTTCTGACAAGTTACCGGAATTCTCGAGAAAACTTGAAAGGACAAGTTTACTAATTTACTTTTAAATTATTGCACTCGTTTATACCGATATAATAGTTAATATGTTACCAAAATTATACATTAATTTCCAAAGAAATAGACTTTCTTTTAAAATCAGTCAATATAGTCGACTTTTATTTTTCTTTTTTATTTTCTTTCGACGATACATGCCAGTTACAGACTGTGCGTCTTTCAATGCATAAAATAACTACCGCCACACATAATGAATGAATATTTATATGTACTAAACAATTATTATAAATGATTATTTAGGAGATATAATATTCCGGCAATGGTTTCGTCAATGTTTAATTTCCAATAGAATTCTTAAAGAAATTTAATATTGTCTACATTTCTTTTAATTTGCCGCGCTTCACATTTTATACACCCGAGTATACATCGAACAATATATTTTAATTATATTTTGTCTATTAACACAATTGTTACGCCCTAAAGCCTGGTTTACATTTGCATTCGTTATTTAGCGAGTGTAATTAAAAAAAATGGCGTGTTCAATGCGGTAAGTAGTAAGTTGTGTCCAAAGTATGAGTTTTGGAACGAAATTCCTTATCGCGCGTTACGAAAAGGGGCTAGACGGAAAATATTCATACGAAAAGTTGTAACGACCAATTGTAAACATTTTTATAAACGAAAGTATAGTTTACTATATAAAACCCATTAACATAACGATACCTCGTTCAAAAACATGCTAGCGACATCTATCGCCGACAAAAATAATTGTTATCTTTGTCGTTTGCATTTACATAATCGTCAGTATTTTCAAGACATTGCACAAGTGCATCCGTGGCGCAATTGGCTAGCGCGTTCGGCTGTCAACCGAAATGTTGGTGGTTCGAGCCCAACCGGGGGCGATATATTTTTGTTTCCCAAAATTATAGATTTTTTGTACATAAAAAATAATAAAGGAACTTCGTTCCATCCAGGTGTCCCTTGACACCTCTCAACTTTTTTCAATCAGAGTGTTTACGAGTCGTCAAGGCTTTCACGAAAAATAAAACAAAATACGATGAAATTAATTAACTAATTTTTGACGACCTGATTAGCTAAGTTGGTAGTTACCCTGCCTTGTGCGCTGAGGGTTTTTTTTCTACGTAATAGTTAACTTACTACTTAGGTACTACTTACAAATGTAAACCAGTACTAAGGCAATTTTAGCTGCTCGATTTAACTTAATACGTAAATATTTTAGATTTATTCATATTTTAACGTTAGACGCACACTCAGCCATTGTAACGTGAAATAGTTTTCACTAAAGTTTAGTTCAATTTCTTATTACATATTCAAATGACCATAAAGTTCTTACGGAACTGGATTTAAATGCACGTCTACATTTATTTTTATAAATATTTCTATAGTTTTAAACTATTACAAATGTCACTATGGAAACTGCATTTTCATTTATTATATACATATATTTAATAGTTTTATAAATAATAATTTTCAACTTTTAGTTTTAGAACAATTAAAAAAACCTCTTTGTAAACGCAAATCATGAAGTGCTTAATAATAGTTTTTTTACAATTTACTTATGAACTATTATCACTATAATAAAAACAAATATTTCCTTCTACAATAAGTACATTTAATATTAGAGCTAGCACGTCATAATAATACAATTGTATTGTTTTAAGTGAGCAAGAACAATTATTGATTAAAAAACAATAGATAGGTACAAATGAGCATTTCACTTAAAATTATTAGAATTGTCCCACTCAATAATATAGGGAGGGGGGATATGACTTAACAGTCGCCAAATTGTACGTTATAGGCAAATTAAGAAAAAAAATTTCCAATTGAAGATTATAATTTATTTAAGGGGGAAGCTCAGGGTCAGGGCGCGAAATTCAAAATGTCAATGGTTTTTATTTTTTTACGTAAAATTTGGACATCTTTACGATGTAATTTAGTGTTTTGCGATATTAGCATTCTGCATTGGATGTCTCGATGTATTAAGAATGCTTAAAAAAATACCTGAAGCGATACAACACCATAAAGTTAGTAAAAGTAGCGGTTTTTACAAACCTTATGGTATTGTATCGGATTAGGTACTTTTTTAAGCAAACTTAATACATCGAGACATCCAATGCAAAATTCTAATATCGCAAAACACTAAATTACATCGTAAAGATGTCCAAATTTTACGTAAAAAAATAAAAACCATTGACATTTTGAATTTCGCGCCCTGACCCTGAGCTTCCACCTTAACACATTATAAAAACACATACAATCACCAAGCATGTACTATTACGTACTATTTGAAACTCGAAACGTTTTAGAACATATCGTTGATTGCACCAACGAGTTCGAAAATCAAAACAAACTTATAAACTAATGATTTAATAAAAATGATTTGTTTCACTTCATTAAATTACTTTGGCTAATTTCGACTACTAAACTCTACAGATCACACGAATTATTACAAAGACATCCAATATTTATTATCACTTAAGTACTTACATAGTAGGTATATACATTTATATTATACGTGGCATTCTGTGGATTTATATATAAACCAAGTACTTAGGTATAGTACAATAATAGAAACAGTGAATCTAAAATATTCGTTGTTGATGATATGAAAATTAAAACTTGTTTTCTCCTTACAAATTATTTCTTATTGTGTAAAGATAAAATAATTAGTATAATCTAATAATTAATAAACCAATAATATTGTTGTTTTATTAAAATTTGCACTAATAAAATGAATTTATTAAAGTCAATAAGTTCAAACATTTGCTTTACAAAATGGCCGTTTATAAACATTTTTTTGTGGATAATAAATATACAAATATTTCTCGTTTTAATAAAAATTACAGCAATGTACCCATTTAAGTAGTTATCCACGTTAATTTAATAGCTGACAATAGCCCGTATACGTGTAACGGTTACCTACAGAATAATTCAAATATAGAATTCAAGTTCTATACTTTTAAATTCCTTCTTATTTACACGTAGAGTAGTGACATCAGCTCAATTGCTAACGGCCAGACATCATCGTAGGATTTTTCTGGAAAAAAAGTACAATAAATAAAAAAAAAATGATTAAGCTTTGTTGCTATATATTTAAAAATCGATTAAATTCGTTCTATATTTCGTAGACGTTGCAGTAAATATTGATGTCGTAGTGAGTCTCTGTTTGAAACATAGTTTGATTGCTCACCTTAGTATAAATTCACGCATTGTGACCATAGAGCTGAATAGGATGAGCAACCCCGACACTGCCGCTGGTCCTGCGAAAGAAAAATATAATTTAAATAAAATATAAAATGATAAAATATGCTTAGTGAGGGGAATTCAGGCCTCAGTGGGGCCATTTGAGGGAATCTGCACAATTCTCAAAATACGTAGGAATTCACAACAAACAAAGTCCACCATCCCGCACCATGCTAGGGTCGAGACTATGAACTGAATCTTCCTCGTATTGTGGGGTGTGGGGAGGCCTATGCCCAGAAGTGAAAAATATAGCATATATTTTCTACCCCATATCTTCTTTCTTCTTCTATTTTTGTAGGTGGGCAATCGGCTACGAAATAGTGTTATTCTACCAGTGTCGAGTATTTCTTGATATTTGTTATAAGATTATAAGTACATTACAATGATTATAAGTGATGATAATGATGATGTCGATGATGATGAAATGAATACCTATAAGTAAAGCTGTGGATACTTTACTCAAAGTTAAGTTATACTATATTATTTCAATTTCCTTCACTTGTGCAATTTCAAATCTAATAATATTACACATTATTTATCATAGAAACACATTTTTGGAATACAAAACCATATTGACAACATCACGGTTCAACTTCCTCCCAAAATGTCCCTGCCCCATCTCTGTTACCAACACAATAAATTAACCAATAATAAATGCGCCTGAAATAATCAAATGGCAGAGATCCGGTAATGCCAACGTATAGGAAAAACATTCAGATCTTATCTGTGGCAGCAAAAGGCGTAGCAAGGAAACCGTTCTAATAACTAATACAATGCTGAGAGGAAAATGATAAGCGTCTCGAGGAAAAGCTGGCGACCGCCCCAGAATGAGTAAGCACTAGAGTGAAAGTGGAGAATAATGAATAGAACATTTAAGAGGACTTGGTCCGCAACAAACTCCCAAGCACCAACACTGCTACTCTTGAAAGTCAGTATCTATGACGTCCTGAAACAAATACTGAGGTAATTCCTTCGGGGTCCCGGGGAGATGCTAACTATCTCAATTTTTGCAACGAATCGAACGACGGGATAGTTTAAAAAAAAATGAAGGTAGTTGTAGTTGAATAGTTGAAAGAAAATGATCATCTGTCGAATCAGTTGTGGATAGGCTGAACCAAACTATTGTTAAACAGGCACTTAAAGTAACGAGCACATATTATTAAAATTGTTGTCACTTGGTAAGTGCAAATAAGTATTTAGATTGTTGTCTCTTGGTGGGTGCATAATAAAGTACAGGCAAAATAAAAATTCTTTTTTTTTTTATTTTTTATAACATTATAGTCAAGTAAGTATTTGATCTCGATCTCACCTGATGGTAAGTGACGATGAGATCTACGATGGAGCATACTTGCCTAGGTAGGAAGGCGGCAGTAGATCGAGACGCTACATTCACTAGGCACATGCAGCGCAGCTGATCTGACCCGCCATCCATGAATGGCAACACCGAACATCATGCCGGATTCTTACCGCATGTTGCTTAAAGATCTATATTTAATAAACTCGATCAAGTTATATTTTAGATTCGGGGGCAGCACAAGAAGCGTATTAGATGCCCGGGGCGGGCCACCCTCGTTAGAATTATTGTGGGCCAACTTAGGGCTGTACGGACGAAAGTGGCCAAAAAAAAACTTTACCACTGTCTAAATGATATCCTCTACTGAGCATGTGAGGGGCGGGGATAAAGGTTAAGGTTCACATCGCTGTTGGCTCGGTGTAGGTCATAGTGGCACGGGCTGGATCAGTTTTTCGATCTTCACATGGCATTCAAAATCTGGTTTGGTTTAAATTTTTTACGATGTCTGCCTTCACTGTTTAGCATGGGATTGTTAATTAGGCTTTGTTAAAAACCTAGTTACAAACCGGGTATCCAATCTGCGCCTCCTTGTCTTTAAACCTTTCAACCAACTAAGTTACTAATAATAAAAAAAAATATTGTTTGTATATTAATTAAAAAAACATTATTAGCTCGCAGAACTGATGGCTGTTGGGGCAGAAAGGTTCTAGAATGACGACCACGAACCGAAAGACGTAGTGTATGACGGCCCCCCACAAGGTAGACCAATGATATCACACGCGTCGTAGGAAGCCGGTGGATGCGAGTGGCGGAGAACCGTGATGTGTGAAAATCATTGGGGGAGGCCTATGTCCAGCAGTGGACGTCTTTCGGCTGATAGATAGTTTAGAAAATGTTATTACTGCGTTTAACATTGTCCCATTGGATTGAATTTTATATTAACCTCATTTATTTTTTCATGGCAGCCCTAAACTGACCTCTATCGACGTTACAATATCTTTATCGATCAGGGGCCCGGCTTTTTATCAACATCGTGGACAGGGTTCCGTGTAACAAATGACTGGCCATTCTCAACGCTCTATTGACATGGGCCGGTCAGTTGGTCGGCTTTAAAGCCAAGTGATCTAATGGTATCCAAAATATCCTACAATTTATTATTAGGCTCTATTTATATAAATCCAATTATATAGTATATATCAGCGAAAGATGGCGGCAATTGATGCCGGGAGACTTTGTTACTCTAATGTGATCATCTGGATTTTTTTGCCTGGTTGATGGGAGATAAAAAATAATGATATGTATGGCAAAACGATATCAGAATGAGCTTTATCCAGTAGTGGGACAATATACTATAGTCAAGAAAAATTATGATAGTGCAGCAGTAACGAGGATCGCAGGTTCAAACCCCGGCTCAAACCTTTGGGATTTATGGATTACATGTGCGATCTCATTTTCAAACATGATTATCACTTGCTAAACGGTGAAGGAAAATAGCGAGGAAACCTGCACGTCTGAGAGAACCCCTACGAATGGGTGTGAAGTCCGCCAACCTGCATTGAGCCAGCAGGGTGGTCTATGGCCCAATCCTCCTCACATTGAGGAGAGGCCTGTGCCCAACAGTGGTACATTAATAGGGCTGGTATTATTATAAGAAAAATTATGTGCAGCCATTGGTCAGTAAAATGTTCATCTCATGTGAGTAGGCCACGTGGGTAATTAGAATTTGAATGTAATGTAATGTTTGTTATGTTATTTGTTGTTAAATATATACTTTCTGGGCCCTGGGGTGGAAATATAGACTTCTTGATAGTTAAAAAAATCATAATTTTATTTAAATACACGGAACACTTTTTAGAACCAAACGATGACAAGCAGCCGCCATAGAGAAGAGAGAGAACATTATATAGAGCAGTTTCATAGATTATTGTCCATTTGTGTTCATGCTCAAATCCTGGCCCGTCATGATTTCCAGTACACTGTTGTTAGGCTGATATTACACTAGCTATTGTAGAGCGTGCGCGTTGAGTACAAGATCCTCAAATGTATAGGCAAAAACGCGGCGAGCACGCGAAACTAGCGCTTACGTGTATGCTATGTACTCTACCTACACTTAATAAACGTTCTACAAGCTTTTTTTTTTTTATTACATTATAGGCAAGTATCTCACCTGATGGTATGTGACGATGAGATCTACGATGGAGCATACTTGCCTAGGTAGGAAGGCGGCAGTAGATAGAGACGCTACATTCACTAGGCACATGCAGCGCAACTGATCTGACCCGCCATCCATGCTAGCTGCATGCTAGTGAAATGCCAGCCTAAATTAACAAACAACCAGTCTACCAACCACCTACAACCCACGCGCCAGTGAAAAGTACTTTTGCAAATATCAGCAACTACGTGTAAACGATAAACTCAAATATTTAAGAAAAAAGGACTTGATCAGCAAATCTTATAATTAATTACAAGCGCGATGTTTTTCTTGCCTTTCGAAAGTTTGAATTTGTCTAATTGCTCTTTGCGAATTATTTGACTTTGAGTAAGTGTTGGAATACAATTTTCTTTTAATTAGTAGGTACTTTTGTAAGTCTCTAACTGAATTGTGCAGCGTCGGCTGAGAGGCCTTCGAAAGCGAATCTCAACTATGAGAGCAAACTTGAGTAAGCTCTTAGTTTCGCTAATGGCGCGAAATTCAATATTCTGTCAATTTTTTTAACAATAAATTAAAATATCTGTATGAGAATACTGATGTATTAATTTCGCTTTAATAATTAATTATTAATGTGTATGTCTAGCACATTGTAGATATTTAGAAATGTTTTATTAAACCTTCGAACCTGTGCTTCTTAAGCGCATTTATAATGAGAATGAGAACTCAATATTTCCATATATGGTTAAATAAAATGAAATCTTAAGTAAAAAATCAAATTTTTGTATTTTGTAGGGAGCATTAATTTTCTTAAATGGACCAATCAAATTTGTGAATATCACATTGTGATTATAATTGCGTGACAAAAGCGCAGTTGTAAATGGTTATATACTCTTTCTGAGTCACATTGTATAGCCAGCATGAACATTTCAACCTGACAAACGACGACACTCAAAATATTCCAAAACATTCTCAGCGGGTACAAAGCCAACTGTCACCTCATCTCCACTAAACATAAATAATACAAAGCAATAACATCTCTGCGAGCTAACTGCGGCGTGCCACTGTTATTACTTCCCACCTTCAACCCCACTCCCCGCTACCCGGGAACTCCCCCACTCCCCAATACCCGGGTACGTTCCCCCCACTCCTACCTAATGCGACATTCTTACGTGACAACGATTTATCCGGCGTGTATTGTGCCGGTTAATTTATGACCGTTTAAAACATACCCGGATGGTATTTCCTTGTGGGAAAAAAATTGGAGGGATTTGCTGGTTTTAAGTGGGGCAATCGGTTTTACTTGCGTACATTTAGGTGTACCCGAATAAAAAATGTAATAGTTCAATGTTTATTTAAATACTAACTGTTGCCCGCGACTTCGTCCGCGTGGTATTTAACAAAGACAACCGTTGACAACAGCCTGCTCGCCCATTCTGAGCCCGCGGGACGCATTGCAGGTTGTTGCTATCAAACTTAATCAGGCGCTGCGCTGGAACATTGGTTGGCAGTGAAAGTCCCGTCAAAATCGGTCCAGCCATTTCAGAGATTAGCCGGAACAGACAGACAGACAGGCAGACGGACAGACAGACAGACAAAAATTGTAAAAAATGTTGTTTCGGTATAGGTAACGTGTATACATCCAAATGCACTTAGTAAAAAGGGGTTATTTTAATATTACAAACAGACACTCCAATTTTTTTATATGTATAAATCACAATTTCTTAATTTGTTTGTGTTCATCTACTTATGCAATATCGTGTAATCAAATGAAATAACAATATTAAAAAATACCAAATGTTTTTGAATAAAAAAAAACTTTTTAAAATTGGAATGTATTGCAATTATTCAAGTCATATAGAAAAACAAATTGAGTTATTAATTGATGAGCATACTATTTAGAAGGACGAAATCATTTTCCAAAATAACTGACAAATATATTAATATGGATGATTAATTTATGATTATGTAGGTGTTGCATTAATACGTTAGATACTTACCTATAAAGTGTAAGTAGTTATCACCATTTTTGTATAATAATAATAATAATTCCAGCCCTTTTTAATGTCCCACTGCTGGGCACGGGCTTCCCCTCAATGCGAGGGGGATTAGGCCATAGTCCACCACGCTGGCCCAGTGCGGATTAGCGGACTTTACACATCTTTCGAGGGGTTCTCTCAGACATGCAGGTTTCCTCACGATGTTTTCCTTCACCGTTTAGCAAGTGATAATCATGATTGGAAATGAGATTCGCACATGAAATCCCAGAGCTGCGAGCCAGGGGGTTTGAACCTGCAGTCCTCGTTACCGAGGCAAGCGTTCTACCAACTTGGCTATCACTGCTTCATTTTTGCCATTTTTGTATATCTAACTCAAATTAATCAAACAGAAGGATGATACAACAGTAGCTCTTATCAAATACAAAAGGCTTCCAGACAATCTCATTAATCGATCGCATCACTAAATGTAATTTAACGTCTGGCTCTCCGTGGCAACTTCATTAACTTCTAGTATCTAATTAACTTTGTAATTATCCTTAAGAGATTACAATGTCAATTGTCAAATTAAATTACGGTAAGTCGCACGCTTCCTGAGAAGGTGGATCGTGAATATTTATTACAGTTTACAATGTCTTGGGACTAGTCAAAGGACTGAGTAATGAATTAGTGATTTATATGTCTGTACTGCCGGTCAGGACGTTTATGAATGCAGTACCTACCGATGTAGCCATTGTTGTAATTTCAATTATAAAGTACTAGCCGCGCTCTGCGGTGTTATCCGCGCAAAAAATCATGTCGATCCTTTGCGCTATGAAAAATTTAAATAAATCTATCCCACGGGAACCATACATTTTACCGGGATAAAAAGTAGCCTATGTGCTATTCCAGACTATAATCTATCTCTGTGCCAAATTTCATCCAGATCCGTTCAGCCGTTCTGGCGTGAAAGAGTAACAAACATCCATCCAACCATCCATCTATCCATCCATCCAAACTTTCACATTTATAATATTAGTATAGATGATTCAGGAATGGTGTACTAATATTAGAACCAGCGCTTCTTTAGTTCATTTATAATCATAATTTTGATTTGAATTTTTTTAACACAAATTTGCTCGCACATTGTAATTTTGTTAGGATTATTTTTATAAAATCAATATTCGGACTTTACATAAGTATTAAAAATAATCACTCTGCTTAAAATGCGATTGAGTCGCATTTTAGTATCGTTTTACTCTGAAGTGCTAAAGAGTGGATGGTAGGGTGGCAGCCCGCACGAGCGATTGAGGAAGAACCCTTTGTACGACTGAAAATCCTGAGTTGAGCTGTAATAAGACCTAATTTAGGAACCACTGAACCGATTTCTATTTAAGACATAGCTAAGAACCAACTCAGAAGTAGCTATCAGATATAAGATCCGTGTAGAATTTATATCATCCATTCTGAAGGTACGATGCCCAGATACACAGACTCGCTGACAGAGAAAGGCGTCAAACTTGTAACATCTCTATTTTTGTGTAGCGCCAAAAAAAAAATTATGATAATAACTAATGAATTCCAAAGTATAACAAAAAGAGCTATCTTCTTGCGCGTCTGCGAGCCTCACATCATATAACCTAAATTAATTCTCGCTAACCATTGACGATAATTACTTTCTGACGGCGTGTGACGAAACTTTGATAATTACAATACAACTCAATCCATCTTTGTCTAATAAAACCCGGTTATTTATCTTAACATTTCACGCAACATTTTCAAAAGCCTATTTTCCTTGAGGGATTTCAATTAAGATGATTTTGTTTTAATAAGATGTTGTCTTTAAATTTAATAACTGAGTATTCTTCAATATATAATTTTTGTGCGTAATCATGTTCGGATTTTAAATTGAAATATTTTTTGTTTACTTACATTTTATTTTTGTGTGGCCAGCGTTTATTGCATTTTTAAGGTTTCGTAAAATCTTTTTTTTTTGCCAAACAATTAGGATTGAAGCGATCGAAATTGTTAGAATGAATGAAATGAACATTACAATTAAAAAATACAATTACCACCATGTATAACGGGCAGAAGAGACTAAACTAAATTAATGATTCTAAAAACCTACTAAAAGATTAATTTTCAAACCTGTTGAATCTGAAAAAGAAACACCTGAAAAAACTAATCTTAGGGCGCCTTTTCATAAATCTGTTAAAAAGACCAAGCTACCGTTACCCATTATACATCTCACTATACTGGCCCTTTAAACATAATTATGGGCCAAGATGAAAGGCCCCTATATAATTATGTGATCCGCCTTTACAGCCCGCCCTTTTATCTAGACGCCAGTTTTATGGTAATTACACTTTTATCGTTATGTCTTAATTCAATTTAACATAGGAGTTTAAATTAAGATGGGTTTGGAGGGAAATATTTTTTTGTTGCTGGCAAACATCGAGACTAATGAGAGACAGATATGGCAACAACTCTATGTCATAATAGCGACGTAATTTTTTGAATAAAATGTAATAGAAAAGTTAGTGCCGAGATTATTATTAGGGAAATCATTTTTTATGATTAATTCTAATAATGTCATGAATGTTTTTTATACTTGCAAAATACACGAGTTTCATTAATTTATCGTTCATTTGATTATGAATCCAAGCATTATGTAATACCGTTAATAATCGCTTCTAAACTCCCCCTTATCGTGAAACAGACACTCCCCTCGGCTAAATAATGGAGTTTCAGGTTACAGTTTTATTATAATTTATTGTTGAACTTATTTGCTTTTAGCGCAGCGGGTGTTTTACAGTAATTATTCAGTTATTTTGGTATCCTTTAAACGATATACGATACTGGTTGGCGCGTAAATCACGATGAATAAAGTGAGAGTAGATTAAATATTGAGAATTTTATGAACATATTTTTTTTAGAACTGGCCGAGTATTGGGCATCTAGACGTAGCTAGAAAAAATAGATTAAACTCAACATTCATAGAAGTTTGAAAATGGAACAGAGCATTTTTCAGAAGTAAAATGTTTTGTAACGTCGCTATAATCAGGTATTAGTTTTCTGTGTTTATATAGGTACTTGGTTTAATTTGGAATGATCAATAGTAAGTTAGATTTAAGTATATTGTAGCTATATTGCTTTATAGTTTGTCGGTAAATTGGTTCTGGTGTAGTCCACCTAACCATTCCATGCCGCACCCGTGCGCCTGGTTGAGGCGGTGGATAAAGAAAGCACCCAGCAAAGGCAGCAGCAGACAAAAAATTGCTGCCAAAAAGCACAAAAACCTTTTTTTTTGCCCTCTACCCAATGAGTGAGCTTTGGTTATTTAACAGCTCTAAAAGCACTTACTTGATAGTTTGCTGAATAGTTGTTTGTTATTCTTGTAAATGCAAAAATAGATCAGCATTATTTATAGTCCACTGAAGTTTTATTTACCACCCGAAGCAACACTTTTACAGTTCTGCTATTTTCACGTTGCCTTGGATTAACGCGGTGTTAGTAAGAGTTGGAGGATGGGGTATCTCTTGTATTGAGGTAAAACCATCTTGATGATTATTCTAAACATGATCTCAATTCAGAATTTTCCTAGCAGCATTGAATTGTACTCAAAATAAAATTATTTATGTAAGAGCCAAGGAAAATATAATCGCGTAAAACGAGGAAGGTCTTTTTTAAAATTGGAACGATAAAACGCGTCCGAAATTGCCAATGGCAATTCGGTTAATACCTTTTTTTTTGTTAAAGACAATATTCGAGGATGTTGCCAGTGACTTTCGAATAAATTAACTTGAAAAATGTTACTTTTATTTATTTTGGTAATAAATTTTCCTCTACAAATTAATATATTGAGAACAAAAGATGTAATAATAATATCGCCAGACGTATACACCAACTATATGTTTCAAAGATAAGCAATGATTGAACTATTTGAACCGCACAATGGACCGGGGGCGAACCTAGTAAGTACTTATATTAGACATCCATGATTAGGGTAAAAACGTTCGTGCTCATCACACAAAATTTGTTCCTACCAGGATTCGAACCTGAGACCCTCAGCGTAGTAGGCAGGGTCGCTCATGAGCTAATCAATGTGTCACATTTATTTACATACTTATAAATTGCGAAGATTTCAGAGATGTGTACTATATGTAAAAAATTGGCTGCTAAGTAAAAAATCAAGTTGTTTTTTTTTAATTCCACCATGTGGAGTGTAAACAACATCTGGTCATAACTTTACATACAAGTGTTGTTTACACTTAACTTAGCAACTAAGTGCAAGGCCTCCTCTCATTGCAAACTTCCAAATCAAAGTGACACAACACTAACCCAGAGAAAGGTTAGAGGATACCCTAAGCTTTTAGAATACTGGTTGGATAAAAAAAAAACACAGGCGTCAAAATAATATTTTCCATGACTGACCCGAGATTCATGAATGAACCTTGAAGATCCCAGAAGTATCAAACCTTCGCTCGCTTGTTTCCTGGCCCAGAGTTTGCCCAACTTCATTAGCACTAATTATATTTCTAACGCAATCCCAAAACACCACTAGTTACCATATACACGTAACCATATTAGACAATATATTAAACAAATACTAAAGCTAGAAGCAATGTTTTTCTACTGAAAATAAATTATAACAAGCAAAATTGTTTCCATAAACGGAAATTCGACTCTACATCTAAAACAATTAGGTTAGTAATTCATTGGAAATAAGTGACTCGCCTGCCTATTTATCGATTCTAACTCCGAAGACAAACTTTATTGTAGCAGTTTGCTTATAAAACAAACAAAAGCATCGGAACTTATTAGCCAATAACTGAGAGCAATCGATTAAAACTTGTTTGCTTACAAAACAGAATATAGCAGAAAGCGAATACTACTAAATATATAAATAGCATTCAATATTGGATTTCCAACGATGTACTTTGTAGCTTTTACCATTTCTTTTGTGAAGAAATAGAAAGATTAACATTTCTGGGAAAATCATTTTAATACACATTTTGAATAATCATTATATTTATTTTATATCATGGTTTGCTTAACGTTTAATGAAATTTTGTTTCTGGGAAGATCCTTTGCCATGTATTTTCTCAGAAGGCTTATGTTTACAACTCTCGATAATACAGTCGTATTTTTTTTATAAATTGGCCATTCCAAAGCACCTACTTCCATATTTTAAAATCTACTAAATTAAAACGACGTGTTACCGCGCCTTTACATAAAGTCGGCAATCTTGGCGTAATCCGCAAACTTGGCTGATTATCACCGGCAACTTTGCCGGACTTGAAAATGAAACTTTTAATAACGCGAGTGAAAAAAGCAAAGTGTTGCAATAAGTCAGCGGTCGGTGGGTACAGGTGCGTACAACTGCCCTCGGCTGATTTACTTCGCAACTTGCTAATGGGCCGAATTCGTTGTTTACGTTTATTTGTTGGTCGGGCCGAATTTGTATTTTCGACGGGAGCATACATTAGAAAACCATATTTTAGGTCGGACATATTGGCAAACTTTTGTAAATTATTTAATTACATTGCTTCTGGCCATACCACCATTAAGACTACTGTTACATTATTTTTAAATATTATAAATCAAAGTAGATGTTCTTCAAAGTTCGCCACAACAGGATTGAATATATAGAGCATTAACAATAAATACCGAATTTAAAAATATAAATTACGGCCCACATTCATAACTGTCTTGTATCGTACAAAAAGCCTTTTTTTTCCACAATTTGGCAACAATCGGGCCAAGTTATAAAAAACAACCGATTCCTTGTTTCCCTGGCTCTTTTCCATTTCCATTAGTGAATGTTTAGCCAAAGTGTTTCCCGAACTTACTACCATTAGGCGTAGAGGTTCTTTTTGTCTTTGCCCCTAACTAACTTTTTTTTTTCATTTGTTCCCGCCGTTTGGACGCTAAGTGGATTTTTTTGGCATGCAAGTTGTGGGGTGACTCGGGGAAAACTTAGCCTATTGGTAATATACTTAAATGTTTAAAAATTCATAGGGCTGTCATTTCAGTACTTTTATTTTTGTGTTGTGTTTAATAAAACTTCATTATTTCTTAAAAGGCAGTCCCTTGTTCAAACAAGGGACTGCCTTTTAAGCATACCAGTTAATCGTCCTTGTTTCAAAACAAGGACGATTAACTGGTATGATACTGGTACTGATATCTCTTTTCTAGAAATATTAAGTATTGTATAGTATTTTTCGTGTATCATTTGTTACTTATTATTTATTTTAACAAGTTTACCTGTGTTAATTAATAAATGAATAAAAGTTAACAAAACAAATTATTTTTCTAAAATAGTTTTGATTGTTTTGTGTGTAATCCAGTCAGCAAAATGCTACAAATATATACATTATTTTCTTATTCCAAATTCGACGAAAAATCACTCAAGTGCACAGAATTTCAGATTAAATAGTCCTATTCAAACATGAGCGAGAGTCGTGGGTAAAAAATGTGCATAAATGCGGTCAGAATTCCAAAATCCACTAATGTCATATCCCGTTATCAATTCAATCTATATGAAAACTTTTTTATTTCTTACTTTGCTTAATATGTTATGCTCCTAAATTTTATTATATTATAATTTTATAAGGAATAAAATAAAAATATAAAAATGAAAAATAAAAAAAGGATACATATGAAAGTAAAATAGTATAGAGTAGTGGAAGTAAAATATCCTATAACTATAACTATTATAGTTTATTATATACCTACTAATTAGTATACTTTAACATGAAAACAAGGACAGGAATCCCGCACGATAAATTTCTATTACTGTAATCTATGTTTTGTAAAAGCGAAGTCAACATTCGTGTTGCCTTACATGTAGCCTTTCTTGATAGACTTAACGCGCTTGGAGGAACGGAATCCTCCAAAGTCTAAACAGAGCTTTACACGAGCGCTCAGCCAACTTCTACTAATGCAATAATTATTTTGTATGTCTGTACAGGAGTTGACGTCAGGGCAACGTTGGAAAACTTTTATACTAATTAACAATTAAGTTATCAAAATTAAAGCTACATTGTTAGCTCCGTGTTGACGGACACTGAGTTGATGAAATGTAATAAATTATGTTAAAATTGTTGGGAAATTCCGTGTTAAATGGAATATGGTGACGTCATCGCACATAAGCGTTCGTGACGTCAGACTACGTGTGAAACTTTAGACGTTTCATTTTCTGTTTATACGAAAAGTTTTCTACCTATCTGAAGACATTATTTTTTATTTTTATATTTAGCTTAGTCGGTGGGGCTAACGAAAGTATAAATAATGAGATTGGCTAAAATATATATTGATAACTTCACTATCTACAAGTTGCCGCCACAATTGGTGGTAACGTTTATAAGCCTCGCTTGACTCGCGGCTAATGCCACGAGTCGAGAAAAAGTCACGCAGCCGCTCAAATAACATTTGGTTTTAATTAACTCGCCGACGACGGGTTAACTTTGTAACCTATTTTAATAATGCCGAGAAAATGTTATGTTCGTACCACTATGTAGTCGTTCCGAGAAAAAGCGTGTCGAATCGAGAACACCTCTATTTTTTTGTCGGATAACAATAGCGTAGTGTGCTATTGAATAAGTAATTGTAAACAATGGTACTGAATGTTAAGTTTAAAGATAAGATTAGGTAGTGCTTGCGACTTCGTACGCGCAGACTTAAGTATTTTGTGGATCCCGGGGAACGCTCCCATTGTCCGGGACTAAAATGTATTATTAATTACAAGCTATCTATAAACAAATGCATTACAATTCAGCCTGCAGGTTTCTTAGAGCTACAGTGTTTTGGCTATTGTGGGTACTTATCCAATCGCGGTATAAAAAGTATCCTATAGTACGATCCATGTTATCACAATGCTATGATTCAATAAAATCCGTTCTGTTGTTTTATTGTGATATACATTTCATAATTGACATTAATGTCCCAAACGAAGCCAGAAATTAGTTTACTCCGTATGCTTAAATTACTTCTCAAAATCAAAAACTAAACCATTATTAAGGATATTTTTTTAATGAAACCCTAACTGTGGGTGCGTGGATTAGCGTGTGTGTGCCTTGCATGGCAACACACTGGAGCTTCATGATTTTTTGTAATAAACATGTTTATTAAAAAATAATACAAGCCCGCTGAGTTTCTCGCCGGATCTTCTGTGGTCGCGACTTTAAGGTTGCGTTCCTATCCGTTTGGGAGGTTAAGAAAAAAAATGTAAATTACAATTTGTAAGTGCCCCCGTAGGTTAATACGAAATAAATGATTTGGCTTTGACTTAATTATGTATTGATCAAAATTTTAATTTAAATAAAACAATTATTTAAACAATAATTATGTTTCTTAGGTACCACGTTTAAGTGAAGCATCATCTCCAAGGTTACGATATCACAAAAGGCGTGCATTGCTGTAAGATATTTCTCGAGAACCCGCAATTATTCTCGCTAATGTGTTGGCGGCTATACTGGCGGCCTAACTGAGTGATGTTTGGTGTTTCCGGGTCAGAGAGGGACAGAGGATATCATCCATCTCCATCACGTCAGCTGTATCAGTGATCGGTGACCCGAGTTTTATTTTTCTAACATTGGTTACTATGTTTTGTGGTTTTTATCAAACAGTAAGTTCAGTAAGTATGGATGTTGTTTTTTTAATGCCTTGAATTTGTTATACATTATTATCAGGCAAATAACAACATAAGTTTATGTCAAACAAAAATGAGTGAAAATTTATAACCTGCAAAGAGCATCGTTATCATGTTATTATTTTAAACATCAAGACAAATTGAGTCAAAGCTCATTTAAATATCCTATAACATAAAACTCCCCAAAACATAAAAGTAAAAGCGGCGCAGAAGAAATCCGAAACAAAACTTTCTTCAAAAATTTAAGCGACATCGTAAAACAGCGAATAACGCTCGCTCCAGACACACAGATCGCGATACATCAACGCCATTACGAAGTAAATGTTCTATAACATAGACGAGGAAAAGAAAAAGCTTGAATACTCGTCCCGGGAACCCTTGAGGCGTCTAATTCAACAGATTTCGATGCAGTGACAAATGTTGGTTTTTCGCCCCACATAGTTGGGACCAACGGAGTCAAGCGATGTGTGGGCTACAAGACGAGCGAGTGCGAAAAGGGTCTTATTTAAAATAAAAGATACTTACATGGTGAATTTTAATTTGGTTGCATGGTAATACTATAGAATCTACCTGCGACGTAAGTAAGCGTCTACGGATGAATATTGTTCTTGTTATCACCAGAATATTGTACTACGGTTACATGGCTGACAAGGCTCAAATAAAAATTGGACACCTATCGTTCCATAATTGCTGTAAACTAGGTGTCCCAGAGAACTTCGTACTGCCTCATGCCTTAGAATTAAATGTATTATGTTCATTATTATTTTTAGAGATTTTTCCCATATTTTTTAATAGTTATTTTGTTATTCGGGCGGAGACAGCCTCCATTTCGCAACCGCTCCTTTCCTGGCCCAATTCTAAAGGCCTTACAAAAAACGTTCCTAAGCGGAAATTCAAATTGAATGACAATAAGATTGACGGGCCACAGTCTGATACCGGACCAATTTCATTTCGAGGTTTTATGTACACTTCGCAGAGAGACATATTACTTTTTCTATGTCACATAGAACGTATCACGCCACGCGTTGATGTATAGCTGGATTTGCCTTTCTCCTCGATATATTAGTGGGATCGGAGCGGGATAATCTTAGGTGGAATCACGTATCAGTGGCCCCCTGACATAGATCGTAAAAGTTGGCAAAATTTGAATGAGATTGAGGCACTATTTTATTTGGTTAGGTAGGCCGTCAGCTTTTTTACAACGTGAATTGTATTTGCTCTTCTTCTCATGTATTAATTCACCCTACGGTACTAATCGATTTAATTCTGGCTCCTCTAAGTTAAATAATTTACTCCAAACACCCCCTTTTAAACGGATTAAGTCAAAAAAATCGTCATCCATTTGTATCCAATTTAAAATCAAATTAGAAGTGAATACACTTTCTATTTCATCCAATCACGTGCGAGCCTGGCCTCGCTTTAAGGTCGTGGAGCGTGGCAGAGGAATATTCCCTATTTCCCCAGCTGGGTGGGAGATTTACCCCAAATCGAATTCCGTTCCCCATTCGGAATGGCCTTAATTTAACGGACGAATTTGTCTAATTCCAATTCTTATGCTGTGACAAATGTAGTGATTTTTATTCAGGCTCCGACTTTTTTCGTAAAGTTTCTTTGACAGCGGGAATGCTTTTTTGTTTCGCCCACGCTCTGGGTATCAAACCTCTAATTCCCGGCGAGGATAAAACATGATTTGAAATAAACTTAATTTAAATTAATTACAGATTATAAAGGTTTACTTAATTCTATTAAAGTTGTATGTGTTGAAACTGCCAGCCTATGCAAAATTTGTTTTGAATTAATCTGTTTTTACTTCAGCCTAAATTTAAGTAAAGCAATGTTAATTACAAGCTTTTATTTATTTTTAATTAAGAAAAAAAAAAAAAAAAAAAAAAAAAAAATTATACACATTTGTACGCATCACAGAAAAATTGTCCTTACCAGGATTAGAACCCGGGACCTTTGGTACAGAAAGCAGGATTACTACAACCTACGCTAATCAGGTCGTCTAAAAGATAAAATACTTTTATGATGACAAATAATCTTGAGAGCTTTACCAAAATTTTAAGGTATGACCACACAAGAGTTTTCGCAAAATCATCCCGCTTATAAAGAGTGGCTGCAATCCGCCACACGCCGGTATGAGGAAAAAATGGCAGGGTGGGGATGGAGAAGAAAATTATAATATATGAAAGAAAATTTGTACGTGCTGACTTAGGAAAATAAAACATTACAAGACGTTTTATCGTTATCCATTCTATCGTCGGTCGACAAGACGCACGGACAAGTGTCATCCGTGCACTGTGGACATTCCTTCGGTACGTACTAAGCGTTTTGCTTCTACTTTCATCGTGCGAACTGCCAAGGAATGGAACACGCTACCGGCTTCTGTGTTTCCCGTTGACTATAATATGGATGTTTTTAAGTCGAGAGTGAACAGGTACCTTCTAGGCAAGTATGCTCCATCGTAGATCTCATCGTCACTTACCATCAGGTGAGATCGAGATCAAATACTTGCTTGAGAAAATATCGCGTCATAAACACCGTTATTTAATAACTGTTTTCTAGCCATTAAACGTATATTTCAACTAAGTTTCAACCAACACTTCACCCACGACGATGTACCTTCAATTTCATCTTATGTCTATTACCCACTCAATGTTGCGCACAGGCAAACACTGAACCATGAGCCACGTCCACAAGTTCCATATACTAGTCCACAGGTCCTCTATCCATTGTCCTACACGACCGACGAACTCACTGTTTGACTTTGTGATTCGGTCAAATATCTGCCGACGATAATGAAATTTGTAATGGACTTTAGTTTGCCAATAGTGATTCATGTGCTAAGTACATTGAGAGAATTAGAATACGAGATTAATTAAGCCTAGCGGTTTAAGCGTTATTTCAATTAGTTTGGAAGGTACAAATACCAATAACAAAATTACCTAAAGTATTGAGAAAAATACAACAAAAATATATGTAGCCTGCTATCATGTTGATAGCAGGCTGTTGAAGCTAAAATGTATCATCCCAAAGTCTAGGAAGTACTTACCCCAAGGCAATTTAGCTTTTACAATGAACACACCAAGGGTTATAAATATCGGTGCTAGAACACTGGATGTAGTTTACAGGGCAACTATGGTAGCAAAATGTTTGTGTGCCAAGTCTATAACATAAAATAAATTATGATGAGTCTTCTCAGCGCTTTTTGATTGTTTTTCTGGTACACACACTAGTACAATACTAAGGTTCAATAACTTAGTAGTTAGAGAGGGTGCGGGTTCGATCCGCACCCTGGCCATTACACTATTGACATGAGCCCCTCCTGTTACAAGCTTTGGCTTATTGTATTTCATGTGTGAATCTAATTTTCAACCATGATTATCACTTGTAAGCGGTGAAGGAAACCTGCATGTCTGAGAGAACCTCTCGAAAGATGTGTGAAGTCCGCCAACCCCCACTGGGCCAGCGTGGTGGACTATGGCTTAATCCTCCTCATATCTAGGAGAGGCCTGTGCCCAGCAGTAGGATATTAAAAAGGACCGGTATTATAAGTAAGGAAGTCGTAAGTGACGCGAAGAATTGCATTTATTTGAGGTCCCGTCACTCGTGATAGATAGTTTCTCGATTAACATCTTAGAGGAGTTCGGTGTTGCTGGCTTCTTTAATTATCGATCAAACTTGTTTGGTTTATAATTGGAAAAGTTGACAAGCCGAGGGTCAGTGGTGGGTCGTCTTTCCCCATTAGGTTAACAATAGATTTCCGCCAAGTATCGCCTAGTTCTATAAATTATATTATATATAGAACAAAGAATACTAAGCTATACAGTCAACTTCACCAATCACACGCCACCGTCAAACAACAACAAACAGTAAAGAAATGAAAGCATCCCGCGCACAACATCCAACATCCAACATACGCATCCAACATACGCAATCAGCCCCGATGTAAAACAGTTTAACTAACATTCGTCGCATCCCACCGGGAATTAATTTCCGATGTTGACGATAATGAACCGACGGTTCCGGATCATTTGCATCGATATTCCGATGTCGTTTTGCAAAATGAGCACGTTGTGCAAATTTGCCGAACGTATTCGTGTTAAGGCGAAGTTGTATTGAGGATGATTCAATCTCTTCCAAATTATTTAGGTATGTAATCGATCAGATACGAAGTCATTGGTTTAGATTATAATTGTTTTTATGCCATGTACTTAAAAGTAAAAAAAATAAAAATGGGCGGACCCCGAAAGAAGACTCAAGCACGAGCATGACTTAAGAAGCAGTCATCGCTATTCTCAACCAGCCATATTAGAAGTAAGCGGGCCTGTACCACATAGCCACAACAAGCACGGAACGCTGACGGGACATACCAATAGGGTATGCCTAACTTACTGCAGTGAATGGAACAAAAGATGCATACCACTTACATTTCCTAAACCATTCAGCATCATGACGAACAATCGATGACATTATATAGAAGGTAATGCAGTGTTAACAACTATACAACAAAGTATATTGCTATCGACTTGAAACTTCGAAAGACTTTTGTTTACGTACATGTTCCTACAACTGTTACTCATGTCAGCGAGGATCTTCAGACGGGTCCCTATAAGACGCTGTGATTGTCTTGGAACCGCCAACCAAGTTAATCAAAAGAATGAGAGAAATAAGAGTAGTCGAGAGAAAACTGTACCAAAAAGAACTGTTAAAGTAGGCCGATTGGCACAGACATAAAACGATTATCGATTGCGATAATATGTTCTATTAACACTGACAGGGATCAGCCGCAATATGTATTCACCTTAACCGTCACGAGCCAACGCGATCCGGATTCCGGATATTACACCACTATTGTTGTATCATTTCATATGCGTGTATTTAGTCTTTGCAACCAAAGAGGAATGATTGACAGTGACGTCTATTATCAGATGTTTGGACAAATGAAATGATAAATTCAAACATTATATTGATATATATATGATACTAGCTGCGCCCTGCGGTGTTACCCGCGATTAAAAAGTATGCAAAAAAAATCATGACGATCCTTTGCTCTATGAAAAATTAAAACAAATCTATCCCACGGGAACCATACATTTTACCGGGATAAAAAGTAGCCTATGTGCTATTCCAGACTATAATGTATCTCTGTGCCAAATTTCATCCAGATCCGTTTAGCTGTTCTGGTGTGATTGAGTAACAAACATCCACCCATCCATCCATCCAAACTTTTACATTTGATATTATGCAGAAGCAGTGATAGCCAAGTTGGTGGAACGCTCACTTTTAAGGAGAGACACAGGTTCAAATCCAGCTCGCACCTCTGGGATGTCTAGATTTAGTGATTTGTGTGTGACCTGACTAGATCCCAGAAGTGCCAGAAGTCCGCCAAGCCGTACTGGGCCAGCGTGGTGGAATATGGCGTGAAACCCCCTCGCATTGTGGAGATGCCCGTTCCCAGCAGGGACATTAAAAGGGGCTATTTTTATATAAATAAGTGTAGTTTGTGTAGACATCGCGGTTGCGTGTTTCGGCTACCCGCCACGCGGCTGCTCGCGGGTTGGACCGCTAACTGCGGTTAACCTCCCCTACTGGTTGCGTTACGGAGCCGGGAAGTGAACCAAAACATTGTTCTTTGTTCATGTTTTGTGGTTGTGGTACTTATTGATGTATGGCGGTATTATTATAAAGGTACCTTTATAATAATATCGCCATACAAACACACCAACTATACGATCCCACACTCAGCAACGCTTGTATTATGGGTACCGTTTAATGGACTGGGGGCGAACTAACAATATCTATATAATACTTATTTAGATAATAAACATCCATGACTTGGGTTCGCACATTCGTGCTCAGCACACAAATTTTGTCCCTACCAGGTTTCGATCCCGGGACCCTGAGCGTAGAAGGCACGGTTACTACCAACTGAGATAATCAGGTCGTCATCTCATAGACGCGTTTATCTAAAATTACCTTATAGCTATATAATAAATATAATTATAAAACTATAATTAAGCTGAACATAAAGATTTAGTTAAGTAGGTGCCCATCACATTTTGCCTTAGTTCTGAAGAAAATATGTCAATATTATCTAAAGTCGACAGGCGACTTGTCTCTCTATGGAGTTGTTTTAGACCTCAAGTATTCCGTGTACAAATTATACCGCGATCCTACAGTGTTGCATGTCAAGTGTCAAGAAACGAGATGAAATTGCGTGACAATTAACGATTGTCGCTTGTCGCTTGCCAATTTATTAGAAATGTGTTTAATGTTACGAAATGGCAACACAAAATACCGTAGGTACTGTTATAGCAAATTAAAAAAGGAAGTAGAAACTCATACCCCTTGGCTTATAGAACTTTACGTATGACAATTTTCTCTAGATCAACCTGAACGATTTCTCGGTAGAACATTTTTAATATACACAATTATTTCTACAATCCACGTTCAAGGAAAAGTATATTATTCTCTATGGTAACATAATACTTGCGTCAGTTTCCCATCATAACATTATCATACTCGTATAAGCCCAACAATATATTATTTGTGTCGCATAATACGGAGTCATGATATTTGGCGCTCGTATTGCGAGGTCGAAGCGACCCTACTATCACGGATGATGGAAAATTGACACTCAAAGCATTTATCACGTACTACATGTATCGTATATTAATTCTTTAAGAATATGTTTAAATAATAAGGATCGAAATGGTATACACTCAATACGTCACTTCGTATCTCAATAATCGTCTCAAATAATCAATTCGATCTTTTAACCAATTGTGGAACTATTCAGTGATAAAGAAATAATTTTTTTGCAAAATTAAATAGATAGATAAATAACTCTTTATTGCACACCGATTTCATTAACATTTTATAGGGTATTGATACATAGGTACAGTGTACAGTAGGCGGTCTTATCGCTAGCTGCGATCTCTTCCAGACAACCTTAAATAAGCAGCCACTTCACAATCAAATAACATAGGTACAATACTATCCGTCCGGCATATTATAGCAGATTAAAATTCAGCGGTAATCCTATAAAGCGTTTTGAATTGACACGATACACAAAAGTTTATTTTTTCCAAAAACTGTATTGAATCATTCCGCATTCCACTATGCAAACACTGGCATACCACTATGCAAACACTGGCATTACTGCTGTTTTATACGAATAAAACGCTGAAAACGCGTCCGGTCCGTTAGGTTATTGCTTCCGTTTAAGCGCGTCGCGTCCGCTACGGCATAAATGTATCAAGCCCCGTTAAGACTTCATCGAAGTTCGCTTCTCAGGTTGGGTAAAGACAAAGCAACATTCGGGTACCATCGGCCCTCCGAGGACAAGTGTCGAGGTTTCGATCGAAAAAACCGAGTCCCAACTAATTATCAGGGCAAACTAGGCAGCATATTAATCCAACAAATTTAGCCGTATAAACAACATCTGAGCTTCGCAGACGGCGCCAAATATGTCAGAGACGGCCCTGGAAGCCTCAACAATTATTAACGTTACACCAATCTACTCATCGAACCTAGCTTCCAAGAATCAATGGCAGCGCGGGCGACGAGAAAAGTTCTACCTAGGTCTGAACAAGCATCGAAAAAAGTCTGCATATATTAAGCGTAAATTTGGGTCACATATTTCTTGTAACTATTGTTTGGGTTGTATATAGTAAAACAGAAATTGTTATTTTTAATTATATTCGTGGAAAAGCGCGGGTATTTCGTTTTAGGGTTACTATAACTATTATTTTATGGTATTGTTAAATTCGGAATTACAAGTTGTTGGATTTTGAACTGAATTGTATGGTGAAATTTGATGACCATGTTGTAGTGTTTTTATTCGTTTTTTTTTGTTGTAAAGCTACAGTGTAGCTGAAATTTATTTTTATTTTAGGAACATAGTAAGAATATATCATTAATTTTATTTATTGCAATCCAAAACACTATAAAGCTGCCCTAGGGCCCCCAAGCTCAGCGGGCTCAAGGAATAAATGTATCCTATGTCCTACCAGATTGAGCTCTAATCAGGTGCAAAATTTCCTTCCATTCCATCCAGTAGTTTTCACGTGAAAGCGTAACAAACAAACAATCGAATATTTTTTTGCCATGTTTTAATTGAGTAAGCTATAATAATCTACTGTTATCACAACAACATACTTTGCGGAAAACAACTCCTAGTAAAAAACAGGGAATTGTAAGCAACCCGCCGCCACGGGGTTGTGGGGTTGCGGGGTCGTGGGGTCGTACTGTCGCGCTAAAGTTAGCCGTGGGGCGGTTAAAGAAGAAATATCTTTATTAAAAAGCTTTGTTTTGTAATTAGGGGGCGCTGTGCCCAAAGAATCATTAGCGTAATAGCGTTAATAGGCAAGACGATGAGTCTCTAGTGATGGGGCTTGGAATATCGATGTTTGAGATTGTATTCAATATTGTGATGGTAATATTATAGTGTATATCATTGTTATGTGTCTATAAAACATAGTCGTGTTAGTTACACCATTTATAACTCAAGAATGGGTGCCCCGATTTTTATAATCTCAGTCTTTTTATTTTGTCTCCTCTCCGAATAGTATAATAACTATCAAACATGAGAAAAATAGTAAAAATAATAAATAGGATAATTCATTTTACGAATACGTACTAAGTTCGCTAGCCAGCTAGTATTTATTAATAATTATACTAGCATAATTTACTCATTATGGAATGTCAAATCGTTAAAATGGCATTAACTAAGCCTAGATATATCATAATATACTAATCGATTGTGTTAGCAGGCTTAGGGTTCAGAAAAATGCCCCTTATATAGCATATAAATAACAATAATATATTTTACACATAAAAATACCCATTGATTTCTTATATTTACGTGAATACTGCTCATGTTAATAGCGAAAAAAAAAGTTTTAGATATAGAAATAATATGATTTATCTTATCGATATCGATATAAAAACCCGTCTGAGCTCGCGATAATCCAGCGTAACTCACTCAACAAAAAGTGCTAAGGTTGCTCGTGAAATTCCACGCCGAAAACAAAGGAAACGCGATAATTCCAAGTAATGAATATTTAATTATTGTTTTCGCTTTTTTTAGATGAGTTTTTATCGTAAATTCAACGTAATTATTTCATTACTTTACACGTTTCTTTACTCTGGTGGAGATTAAAAAGTTTGTTGGGGGAACATTTTGTGCAAATGGAAATATATTGTTATGTTTATTTCGCGAGGTGTCTTCACACCGGTGGTGGTTTCACGGTTGGAGACTTTCTATCAGTTCAATATTGAACCTTAGACATCCTCCCTTGCATTAACCCAATATAAAGGTAGGGTCAGCTGGTTCAGGTAAGTTTATCTACTAACAAAGTGGCATGCAGACCGGTCCAAGTCCGGCCAAGTGTGGATTGACAAACTTAACACGGCTTTCAAAAGACGTGCAGATTTACTCACAATCTTTTTGTAAGCAAATATTTTTACGACTACAGCAATTAGTAAACGCAGTTAGGGAATTTTCCAAAATGCAAGCCAAAAGCAATTAACGAGTGAATTTCGCAATCAAACCGCGCTACAAAGTTTTGAGTTAGCAAACTATACCAAAACTGTACGATTTAATTAGTCGCTGACAGTACACTGGCTTGTCGATGTTAACGCTATATAGTCACTAGCTGCAACTGGCAACTGGGTAATTGAATATAACGCGTACATAAATAGCCGAGTATTGAGTGACTGAGCAGCCCCCAGCAGCTTAGTCTGTTCGTGTGTCGCCCTAGGCAAACGCTCACGCTGCCTCGCCCACTGCCTCTACAATGCTATTTTAATTCCATGGCCTTTGTTTTTTTTATAGACTTGGGCGCAAACTTGGGCGTAGACATGGTAAGGCACGCAGGGGGCACTAACCCCGAAAAGTATTTAACTATTCGAAACTTACGGTCGGACGTCCGAGACCAATGTCGAAGATATATAAGGTGTAACAATAATAGTGTAAAATATTATTACCGAGCTAATAGTAGGGTATAAAGATAAAATTTTCAAAGAAATAAATTAAATTATTAAACAAAAATACAACAACCTGTATTGAACAAATGGCCAAACGCTACTGGTTAGCCTTGTTTACAAAACAAACAAATATAATTTACACAATTATTTTATACATCAACATGATCCATATAACTTACTGATTTAACGATTAAACATTTTACACTATTTTTGCTATGCTATTTTTATATCCGCCAAAACGATTAAAAGAGTAATTGCAAGTATTTTTTTACAGTTAACCGATATTCTGCTGACCTTAGACGTAGGTTTAGGTGAACCGTTATTCCGCCTAAATAACGATTCCAAATAGTCGAGTCACCAACCCCATGAAGCTACTTATTCAAGCAACCCCAGACGACGTACAATGGTACATCGATCGTTGTTTATGTATAATCAATGTTAATGAGTACGTTCGTTGCAATAAAATGGTGCATAGATTTGCACCGTCTAGACGGAATAGATATCTGTAACCCGTTCAACTTGGCAATGCTTATTGAAATGACGCAGAATCGATAGAAAATCCTGGTGGATTTGAAATATCGAAAAATATTCACCAACATTTCGCGATCTAAAGTCTGTTGTGTTAAAAATCAAATGAAATATTTAAACAAAGTACAAGTTTAAAAAAAAATCTCGCCGCTTTAACAAAAATAACATCACATATTATATTTTTTTATCTTTATTTTTTAGTCTATGGTTTGGATCAAGCTTTCTCTAAATCTCAGACTGTATAATAATACCAGCCCTTTTTAATGTCCCACTGCTGGGCACGGGCCTCCCTCAATGCGAGGCCATAAGTCCACCACGATGGCCCAGTGCGGGTTGGCGGACTTCACACATCTTTCGAGGGGTTCTCTCAGACCAGGTTTCCTCACGATGTTTTCCTTCACCGCTTAGCAAGTGATAATCGTGCTTGAAAATGACATTCGCACATGAAATCCAGGAGTCCCAGAGGTGCGAGCCAAGGTTTGAACCTGCGATCCTCGTTACCGAGGCGATTATTCTACCAACTTGGCTATCACTGCTATTTTCATATCATATCATATCAGACTGTATATTTAAATAATGAGTTGGACAAAATTTAACATTGATATGCAGTTTCATCAATCCCGTATTTGTTAATGCTCTTATCAAACACTGCACCGCCAGCTAGCTTCACTAAACATTACCTTTGCCTAGCGACGCGGAACAGTCGACATAGCCCCAAGCCACAGCTGCTGGCCAAATATTTGAGTGATTGCCTACATATAGGAGGATTTGCCGATTCCGGCTCTCAATAGCAAATACCATAGGGTAAGGAATTACTAGAAATAGCATTTTAGTTAGTCACGCGTCGCTCGAATTTCATAAAAAGTTATGGCTAAATAACAAGCTCAAAGGTTAGTTCCCAAGTTGTCGTATTGAACATAACGTAATCGGATCAAATGAGTCTATATTTAACCAACTTCAAAAAGGAGGAGGATCTCAATTCGGTTGTATTTTTTTTATTTACTCATTTATTTCATAGAACAAGTAAAATTTTTTTTCGAAATTGCTCAATAGAACCATATACCATAAGTTTTTTTCGCTAAAACAGAAACCTATCTATGCTATTTTTAAAGATATTATAGGAAGCAATATCCATAAAGCCTAACGATTTTTGTGTCAATCGTAACGTAGAACAATTAAAAATAATACTTATTTATTTCCTCCGTCACACGGATCGTTGCAAAAGACAAAAACTCTGCTTATGTGATGTGTAAGAGATCAGGCAACACCGTTTTAGGAAATAATCATATCAATTTCTATTCTATTCCGTTATCTGTGATACGACGTATTATATGATGGTGGGTTGTATGAAATAGCTGTAATTTAATTCTATGTGAAGTAATAGTTCAATAGTCTTCTGTTATGAGAGTATTTGTTTTTTAGATTAAATCGGGAATGAGAATTTGGAACATGTGTTATTTTTTTTCTGAAGCGGGAATTTTTCATAGTTGCGTTAACTCGCACTTTGGGCAGCGCAAACGCAGTGTCATTGCGGGTATTCTATTTGCATAAAAAAAAGATTCTACCTTCTCTATCATTGAAATGAAAGTAAACTCAACTTTAAATTACCAATCTTTCTTCCATTAAGCTAAATAGGTAATGTGACAAGGGAATAATTAGCCATACTTACAATTAATATCCGTCCCGGGAAAAAGTTCCCGTGGTGGTGGCCGGGATAAATATTTGAATTGTAGAGTGCTATTGGCTTGCTTTATACATACCCACAGTTGCAGTGTTTACATACAGAAATAAAGTTTCTCTACGTTTGGCTAGATGTAGGATTCTTGCAAAATGTGTGTAGATGCTCGGTTTTGAATATACGTTATCAATTTCTCTGCTCTACTACCTTATCTGCTATTTGCTTTATCAATTTGTATATTATTATGGTTTCTATAATAAAAGTCTGTGTTACGGCAACTAGGTCTAATGGTTTGAGCAGGCTGGCCGGTCAGTTCGATACCTGCCTGGGCAAATTTCGGAAACGATCTTTTCGTAATTTACCCTTGTCTGAGTGTTACTGGGTTCGCGCCTAGTCCATTGTACGGTATCTATAATGGAAGGGTTGTTTAGTATGGGCCCATACAGTTGGTATGTTCGTCTGGCGATATTTATTTATTTATTAAAAAAAAAATACATTATTTTTGTAAGGCTGTTGAGGGTGTTACTTGTACAAGCTTCTCTCCTGCATTTTATTACATGCGATAACTTAATGTATTATACACGATATTTTTTTTAATTTATTAAACACGAATTCGCTCGGCATTCCGATCGGAATGAGTGCAATTTTCTAGTACATTTTCATCGCAGTGCGAGGCGGGCGAGCGAGTTTTGCGCATAATAGTGTTTATTGGTCCGTGACGAGCCGTGAAAGCCTTCAATCCTTTTGTGATTAACGTCGAAATACGCTTTAAATACGACAATAAAAGCGATGATTTATTCGCGTCCAAGTGTTTTGAACCCACCGTTACAGAAGTATTAATGTTATTTATAGTATTTCAATACGATTTTATTGTTTTCTGATATTCGAAGGGGGAATAAATATTTCGGGATTAAAATAAATAGCCGCTTCAATTTGTAATACTTATAAATTGGATATACTAAGCAATCAGACCCAAATGAAGAACTGTCTTAGTGTTCATACCAAAAAATGATCTGTACGGTAAGCAGAAACTCATAACGCGGTCGTAATGTCGTCGATAAAGCATGCTGTCACTCTCATTCACATTTGTAAAACGCGTAGTGTGAGCGGAACAGAAGAGGCTTACTGTATCGTTACGTGAAAAATATACTGCATGGGCCACTGATCTTATGAAAATCAGAGGAACCGGGACCCTTGGTACAGAAATAAGGATCATTACCTGCTTTCTGGGAAGAGAGTACCTGGGTTTGAATCCTGGTAGAGGTAATCTTTTCTTTGATGAACCGAGTACTCGAGTCATGGGTGGTTAATATCTATATAAGTACGTATACTGGGATCACCCCCCAGCCATTGTATATCGCCAGACACACACACCAACTGTACGGTCCCAAACTAAGGAACGCTTCTATTATAGGTACCTTAATAATACAAGCGTTGCTATGTTTGGGTATTAGTAGCTATACTGGTGGCCGTTTTTCAAAATTTTCAGGACAATTTTAAAATTTTTATTTCCTTAAAAACCTGATTCGGACCATACCGAACATTTTGAAACCAAATTTAGCCAAATGTGTTCAGCCGTTCCCAAGTAAGCAGCGTACCAACAAACATCATTTTTTGTTTATATTTACCAACTTTGCCATAGAGTTCGGTCGGTTTCTTCATTACCTAGATGGTGTTATCGTAGTCAACTCACCTCCAGCTCCGTCCCTGGTGCCGAGCACAGATGCAATCTGCGGCCGTTCCTCGTTGATGACCAGCTCCGCTTGTTCGCTGTACACCGAGTGTACAGTCGAGATGCAGGTCAGCCGGAGCTGGCCTCTCTCGAAGCTGTCTGGCCTCACCATGAAGGACAACTGGCTTATTGATGCAACCTGGTAAAGAAATCATTGCTTGAAAACACGAATAGCTTAGTATGATAGTTTAGCGGATAAGGGAAGATCTTCCAGCCAGGCGGGTGTTATGTCCCGACGGTTTTTGTCGAGGTCTTGTATATATGCTACGTGCTGAGAAAACTCTCATAGCGCGTTTCAGGTTTGTATGGAGCCGGAGCCGTCATTTGTTCTGAATGTCGTCTGCAGCGCCTTCTGTATAGTGTGTGGCACCGTTGACGAGGTCGCTACAAAAATAAGTAAACTAACCAAAAACTATTTGTATTACAGTCGCAACATATTATACAGGTCTCCCTAAGAGTATGCATCAAATGAAACGGCGATAATAGAGAGGGTCATAAACTATCATTTTAACTTATACTGAAAAAAAAACTTTGACAATTTTTGTACATAAAATTATCGAAAAAAAAAACTCTTTTAAACAGTCAAAAATTGGACGAGATAATATTAAAGGAAAAATACTAGTTTATGATTTCCTTCATATGTTAGAGATAGTACATGTCAATAACAGCAATATGAAAAAAGTACTTTATCTGTGGCAGTTTTAAGTGTGAAAATTAATTTACTTTTAAGATTACTGGTGTTATTTTTTCGTTTGTATTTTGTTCTTCTGTCGCATTCACACCCACAAATACTATACCATCACGCTTGTAATCACTGAAGGGGTAAATAGAGGTGCACTACGGTGCACCCACATTTAGCCGATAGTATTTGGCGGCGCGTGTGTTGTCCTTATACCATGCATCCTCCAACCCAACACACACCCAAAATAACTGATATTTGTGTACCTTATTTAACGTTTCCGCTGTTGGTATTGGGTCTGTGGCATCCTCGTCTAAGGAGATGTCGTGATGTCTCGGGGTGGGTAATACCACCGTGTCTTGACTCGGTAGTAGCTCACCATCCTATATGGAAAGAGTATTTTTGTAAATCATCATAACTTTCTATCCGTGTTTAGGAGAACATGAGCTGCTGGGTAACTTAATGTTTTGACCAGAGACTATTACGACTACCAGTCTGGTAGTCGTAATAGTCTCTGAATAATCATATAGTTTACTTATTTATTTTGTTTTACTAATTTTTGCACCAAAAAAATACAAATTTCAGAGCGCCTTATCTTAATCTAAATTGTATAATTGTATAGTTGAAGGTAATCACGACATGCAAGAGATCATAGTCAATTTATATAAGATGTGGAATCAAAAACTAAAAAATAATCTAGTAGTATTGGTTATTATTCAACTCGGGGTAGAGTGGAATCACAGATATATGAGAGGAGATATGTTATGAAAGCGGTGGGCTTGCGCTCACATTTAGCCAAAATTACGCTAACATAGAGTTTTCGCCGTCAGTCGACTGCAACTGCACGTCGGTATCGGAGCTCTAACTTTTTTTTTAAATGCCGTGTTATTCCGTGGTTGTGTGCAAAAATACTAGCAGCAAAGTGAACTACGCGAAAGATGGAATCTCATTTCACCAGCCAGTATTAAGTATTTTATTTATTCGTCTTTAAAATCATTAAAAACAACAAATCAAAAAATATTTAATGCCTTTATTATGTTATTTTAGTTTTCATGTAGCACAACGACTTTTTTATTTTTGTACAAAATACATGGCTCTTTAAGTACCACCTATGTTCGCTACTGAGTGAATGTACGAGGCAATGTATAGATCGTTAACGATACTTTGAATAAACTGGTGCGTCGCGTGGTACGGCCGCTGTATACGGCGGCGACGCAGCACGCACCGAAGAGACTTCGTATTGGTTGGTTTTAGAGAGTGGTGGGGAACAAAGCGGAGGCAGCGAGTTCCCATACATTTTGAACCGCACGGCATATCTCTCGTGATCTGTGAGTGGAATGCTACCCCCATGCAAAAATAATGAAATGGGGTAAACGGTAGGAAGATCATATTAATATTCTATCCTACCTGATATTCTTCAAAATTAAGGCTGATTTTCCCCAGTCTGTTGTATACGGTACCCATAATCATATAACCGTTGTTTAGGTCGGTACGGTACAGTCGGTACCATTGTCTGGGGATATTATTATAGTTTTACATTATATAAAAGGTAATATAGGAAGCTGCCACAATGAGATTAAGATAGATTTAACAGATTTATTATGTTGATGACTTTACAATATTTTGGGGATTTCGGTCAGGATTGAGGAATATAAAAATTTACAAGTCCTGACGTCCATCTACAAAAGGTATATTACATATAGTAATTGACTAGCTGTTACCCGCGACTTCGTCCGCGTGGTATTACACAAAAAAGTTTTTCTAAAATAAAAGTAGTCTGAGTTACCCCTTGTTACATCAGCTATCTGCCAACGAAAGTCCCGTCAAAATCGCTCCAGCCATTTCAGAGATTAGCCGAAACAAACAGACAGACAGACTGACAGACAAAAATTGAAAAAAAAATGTTTTGGTATATGTACCGTGTATACATCCAAATGCACTGAGTAAAAAGCGGTTATTTAAATATTACGAACAGACGCTCCAATAGAGAGAGATAGTGTTATAAGAGAACCAATACTCCTACCAAAAATCACAAAATCACCGTAAATAATATGTATGTTCACGGCAGCTGATTGGGTCACGAGGGCGGAACGGTACCGTGACGTCATTAATCCCCGTCAAAAACCAATTAGAGGAATAATATTCGTAGGATGGGTGAGGTTATGCTTGTGTTTGTGAGGCTGGCTAGTTGATGGTACATTTATTGTTACTCGGAATCTATATCGTGATTTATATGTAATAATTGTTGAAACTCCTGCATTCTTAGTAACGTGGACAAAGAGCTGGAATGCTTAATATTATGTAATATATTTAGCGGGAAAGGTTGATCTTCCAGCCAGGCGGGTGGTATGCCTGGCGGGGCGGCCGCTATGCCACGACGGTTATTGTCGGGATTTTGTATATATCTTACGTTCTCTGTAAACTCTCATAGCGCGGTTTAGGATTGTACCGAGTATAGTCATTTGTTCTGAATGTCGTCTGCAGTGCCATCTGTATAGCTTGTCGCTACACACACACACACACACATATATTTAAAACGTTATGGTGACATAACTAAATACCTTCTTAGCTAACATAACTTACTCGTAATAAAATATTTCCATCGCGAATGAAAATAATTATGTGTAGAAACTGAAATGGTAATAGAAATTAAACAAAACTGACCTGTATTGTATCAACGAATGGCCCAAACGCCTTCCAAGGGCTGAATATGATATTGTTGTGCTCATCGCCAGGGGTGGGGGTGCTCCGGAGGCTGTGCGGCGCGTCGATAGACACGACTGGACTGGGCAGGATCCTTTGCTGGATCACTGGCTTGCCCTGGATCTGTGGGCAATCCATACAAATACTCGGTCTCAAACTAAGCAACACTTTTATCATGGGTACCATACAATGGACAGTCCCCAACCGGATGGACCGATCAAGTAAAGGACTCATCTTCAGCCAAATTCAGCTCAGTGGTCAGAAGCGCCATGAACAGAGACCGATGGAGGCTAATCGTTCGATCCAAGTGTGGACTATCCAACGATGATGGCGATCCTCAGACATGAGGGACCAACCATAGAGAGAGACAATGGATTAAAGACGATTCTATTACATCACATCCATGACTCTGCTACACGTATTCGTGCTCATCACGCAATAATTACCTTTGCCAGGCTTCGAACTCGGGGCCTTTGGTACAGAAAACGCGTTCACCAGCAACTGTGCCAATGGGGGCGTCAAAAAAATGTCTTTCGGTCTAGTTTTAATTAACTGCTACCAAGTCAGCGCACCGAACACGCTTCGTCTGACATCCTTTGGCTCGTTTTAAATTAAAAAGTTTCCTCTACACCCACGTAGTTACAGAAGAATTAATTGGTCCGAAGTTGTTTAATACACAGGATCGCCAGTCACCGTTGCTAATGAATCAGTTTTAATTATGACTTTATGAAATGGTTCTTTGGGTATAGCGCGGAGTATAGTTTTATAGTTAAAGTTAGATTAGAAGGAATTCATGCTCAGAAGAGATTGGCTGCCAAAATATTTGCTCGGCGCTGCAGCTTCTAAGCAATGCTGTACGTTGTTTTATAAAAGGATATTTCGGAAACACTGAAGTGCTTTAAGAATCCTGTCTACAACTTATTTGACGGATTGCCGATAGATTTTTTTAAAATAAACTGTGGGTTAGGTCTAACAGCCCTTTGGGCAACATACCTTTAATAATAATACGCATATGAGTAAGTAGCTATCGAATAAATAGTAACTATGAAGTAAAAATTTAAAACTAAAATTCATGCCCTGCTGATAACAATGATATCGATAATGATCTTGAAAACGCAAATTATTATAATATTTATTTTTAATTTCCTTCACTTGGACACTACATGAACACACAACGGTTAATATCCCAACAATATTACACAGTATTTCTGAAAGAGCAGACAGAAATGTCAACTTCACAGTTCAAAAAGCCCTTATAAACTCTTATTATTATAGTGTACCACAAAATAATTACCTACTATTTATTTATTGATGGCTGTCTACTGTCTACATAAAGGAGCTCGCAAGAAACTAAATAGTTATCCCTTTAAAAGAAAGAAGTTGACTTGGTATAAAGTCTCTTGCTCTGTTTTTATTCTTGAAGATAAACGCTTATTTAGGACACCCTTTACGGCTCAAGTGCGGTGATCAGTCATCGCAATAAACAATGTCCAGCGTCGCAGATAGTCGGGATGGAGACGAGCCCGCGATGATTGAGTGCTACATCGCTCATTGTGGACTGAACACGGCATAGTGATGGGAACATTAGTTGTCGATAGTTCTAATTATAATAGTAATATCATACATTTTTAGACAAACTGTATGGTCTCTAACTGAGCAGCGCATCTGTTATGGGTACCGTATCACGAACCGAGGCCGATCCTAGTACGAGTATGTAATGGCATTGATAGTAGGTATACATTCATCTCTCAAGTACAAATATTGTGTGACCAAGTCTACCCGGTCTCGAACCCGGGGGCCTCGGTACAGAAAGCACTACCAACTATGCTAATGTTCATGATCTTGAGATGATAGTGAGCGTCATCAGTTCTAATTATAGGTATAGTTAGTATCTCATAAATGAGAGCAACAACGAGAGACTGGTGACATGAGAACATCAACAGGTAATAGATTAGTTTCAAATCCATCCGTCTTTAGTAAGATATATTTCAAGACCCCATTTGCGCATCGTGGCCTAAGAATTTCTTGCTCTTGCAAAAAACAGCGACGGAATGCTTTCTTAAAATTGATTGCGTTTTATTTGATACATAAAATTATATATTACTATCTGATTCATAGACATTAATCAGCAATAACATTAATTTAATGTAAATCAATCATATAATATAGTAACTTTATGGTGACAAGAATTTATCGATATCAAACCCATCACTAGGTATTAAACGAGCAATGTCTGAGTTTATTATGAGCGGAACTGTCTTCGGATGTCTATTACGTTCAATTGCCTCATAAATTTCAGTAGAAGGGGCCCGTGATGCATCGGTTTTCACCCTCTATTGCTCTATTTCAATAACATAATACTCTAGCATGTAGCCTGCGGTTTTGCTTGCGTAATTTTGACGGCCTGATTAGCGCAGTGGTAGTGACTCTGCTTTCTGCGCCGAGGGTCCCGGGTTCGAATCCTGGTAGGGACACAAGCTTTGTGTGATGAGCACGAATGTTTGTACCTGAGTCATGGATGTTTAATATGTATATAAGTATTATATACTGAGTTCGCCCTCAGTCCATTGTACGGCACCCATAACACAAGCGTAAACTTAAAGTGGGACGGTATAGTTGGTGTGTTCGTATGGCGATATTTATTTATTATTTTATTTAATTAGGGTGAATCCAGAGCCACAAATCCTAGGTTGTGTTTTATAAACATGTATCTGAATAAATATTGCTATATTTACGCGAATACTACACAATGAAATAAAAGTAATTTTACATATTTGAGCACGTTCTGCGTGGATCGGATCGCAAACAACAACTAAATATGAGGGTACCAGAGTTGAAACTTTGACACTAAGACGTCAAACACCTTAGTCCTCCCGAGAACGATGATTGCTGTAAAGCAGCCGAAACGTGAAACGTAAAAACATAATATACACGTTATAAAATCTGTAAAATTGGTTTTAATTCAATAAACATTGCTATTTTATCATCATTTAGGATACAAATGTAGTTTTGATTAGAATCTACCGTCAAGTCGTGTCAGTTTGGAACGTTATAGTTCCACTGAGAAGATTCGGCTACGAACTCAATCGTTACTTTCATCAAAAGATAATGATTTATATCAACAAAATTATAATCATCCATTTTGTATTAGCACTGACTACGTACTGACGACGTTATAACATCCATTTTGTATTAGTTCATGATTCAACTTAATATACCACTGTTTTATAAATATAAGTTTTAAATTAAAAATTGAATTGTTTGTGAACCAAAACTTAAACCTACCTAAAACCTAAATCTAAAGTTGAATTACAAACAAAGCTGTAGGTAGATCCTTAACTAAGAAAATAAATAAAGGCCAAACATGTTTATTATCTTAGTAATCCGTATTTGTAAGTCCAATTAGTTGGGGATTACTAAGTTAGTTTGATAGGTATTCGAGTAATTGGGAAGAATACTTGTAAATAATTACCTAGAAGGTACAAACTACTAACTATCTAATTTAGTTAAGTTAAGACTGTAGTTGACATAAAAGTGAAATCACCTAACCATATTAAGAATTTAGATGGTAATTGTACCTGAATCACCTTGGACGTTAAGCGTCGCATTATTAAAATATTTTATACACAGACTTATTATAATATTCAGACAACACACGGCGTACGCTTAAAGCGAAGCCTAAAAAACTCGTCTAGCATTTGGTTTGAATTGTAGGCCGGGGTTTGATGAGGCTTCACTTATAGCGTACGCCGTGTTGTCTGGTTCATGTAATAAGTCTGTGATATCAGTGTCCAATACAGTGTCATGTTTGGCGTGACGCTGGCACGTCCAGCGTGACAGCATTGGTCATATTTTCGTTGTCGCTTACACTTATATAAGAACCAAAGTGGACATGGGTATTCCTTTGTGCTTTTGACGAAACAAAGTAGAATGAAATTACGCCAACTTTTTAAACATATTGATTTCATATTATATACATTTTCTTGTAGGAATTGAAGTATTATTGGAACTGGTTCAATACAGTGTCACGCTTTGTGTCATGCTTGAAATTCTGAGGGACAGCATCTAAGAGTAATGTTGCCAACACATAGATCAAACCTATTATCAATATAAATAGAACGAACTAGATGAAAAAACCATTGTGCTGAGTTATTTATTTTTAAACAGTTTTCACGAAACAATTTCTTCCAAATCCAGTAACTACGTGAAGAAACATTACGTAGGTACTTATAAACATCAAAATAATCTTCTTAGTCGTTGCTAGGGCAACAACATAGCAAGGGGATTATTTTAGTGGCGTTATTTTTCTCAAGCACCTGTCTATAAACCTGGAAAATAATGCGTAGGTACAACAATGTTAAAGTAAGCACAATATTTTTAAACATAATCCCTATATAGTTCTTCAGTTTGCACAAATAAATAATGTTGGATATTTTCTTCTTTGTTAGAAAATATTTATTAAGTGTTTGTATGGCGCCACTCTTGGACAAAGGTATCGCCCTCGCATCAGTTGATATCTTTGCTATTTAAGTTTATTTTAAGTAAATGTAAGATCTTATTTTGTTGGAAAACTTATTGTACTTGCAGTAATATTTAGATATAGTCCGTCCGTTTAAGAGTAAGATTATGAATTCCGGCACATCGAGCCTGTATAGCATACTACGGTATAAATCTTAGCCATTAAAAGGTTTTTTTTTATAATTAACAAAGTTGTAAAAAAATATACAAGGCCAATTTAAAAAAAGTTATTTACATTCAATTCATATCACCAAAGATTATTATCTCACCATACCATAAAATAAACTCATTTTTTTTTTTTTTATTACATTATAGGCAAGTATTTGATCTCGATTTCACCTGATGGTAAGTAACGATGAGATCTACGATGGAGCATACTTGCCTAGGTAGGAAGGCGGCAGTAGATAGAGACGCTACATTCACTAGGCACATGCAGCGCAACTGATCTGACCCGCCATCCATGAATTTAACCAAAAAGATATAATTGCATTATCAAAGCTGTAGTTTATGATGCCATTATAACTGTCGATAATTTTGGCATTAAGACTTATGCCAAGATCTTCGTTGGAATTATTAATATGACACGACCCCGGAGTTAAATGGCAACAGAATAGTAAAAGAATAAAATGAAATTAGCAACACAAAGAGCGGGGCTCGGACGAGATGTGAATAAATTTCCTACATACCTACATGACTTTTGTACCTTTGCCTGAGAGCTACCGAGGGCGAGCCAACAATTTCAGTAAGAGCAACACTAGCCTTTGGGCATAACTTTTGTGACAAATAACTCAGGTATACCTAAGCAAATATGTAGGTGCGTACTAAAATACTTTTCATTCAATAGGTACACTATACAATACTTAATACCTTAACACTCAAATTTAAAGAAAGTTATAATCGATTATAAAACAATTATAACGCACGTTGGCCTCTGAAAAGTTCGTTATAATGACATTATAATCCACTAGCTGTCCCGGCGAATTTCTTACCGCCTCAGAATCAAATGTGTGACAAAATGAATTTATTGGTAATCTATGAAAAATTTAAACAAATCTATCCCACGGGAACCATACATTTCACCGGGATAAAAAGTAGCTTATGTGCTATTCCAGACTATAATCTATCTCTGCGCCAAATTTCATCCAGATCCGTTCAGCCGTTCTGGCGTGATTGAGTAACAAACATCCATCCATACATCCAAACTTTTACATTTATAATATTAGTGCGATTATACGAGTAACTGTCTTTTAATTTGAGTGTTAGACTTTTCCTTTTAAAAGAGTCCACACTATCCTCATGCCCGCTTTGTGATAGTTTGTCATCATTCAACAGTATAATGGCATATGTGATTATCATCATCATCGGTATTCATGGAAATTCCTGCTCTAATCATTTCCTTTCATGTCCCCCTCCCATCTGTTTTAATACCTGCAGCGTTGATAGAGCTGGCATGCTTCCCTCTTTATGGGCCAAGGGCGAGTTTGATTAGACGAATTTATATTTATTAAGAAATGTACCTTGAGATACACGTATTATGGTGCAATTTAGAATATTTTTTTATTATGTGTCCGAGAAGCTTGATTACTAAGTCCGTTATTGATAATAAGAATGGTAAAGAAGTTACAATTCATAAGTATTTTTAAGAACATCAACATCCCCAGATAAACATCCCGGACCAGGGAAAGCTTATATTATTGGTACGGAAACATTCAGAATATAATTATTAATATTCGGCACTTCCACCGAATATTCGGCGAGAATACCGAACATATAAATGTTTACCGAAAACCAATAACACACAAATATTCCGCACATCCCTAATCATAAAAATAAGTAGTATTAAAAATTCTAAGAGCTGGTTACCCGACCTCTTACGGAAAAACGACTCGTATTTCATAAAGTAAGTTTCAATTGGAAAAATCGCAACCTCACCACGTAAACAAGGCAATAATTCACGCGACACATCGAACAAGTAATTGTTCACGTTGAATCCGAGCTGGGAGTAGTGCAGCGAACGGCGCCGTAGGAATACTCAACTAGCTTACATCGGGTTTACACGACAGGGCGACTATGTGTAATGTGATGTTGGTATAGAAGTTTGGTTGGGTTTGGTTGGGTTTTTGGGGTCGAGTCACCTTCGTCCGAAGGAGAATTACATACCCTCGAGATGTACGTGTGAACCTACACGTGACCCTGGGTGGTGCCAACTAGGTGACAACTCTACTGGTGGTAGGCTTCGGCCGTGGTTAGTCACCACCCACTGAACAAAGCCATGTCGCCAAGCGGCCTAGCCGTGTTCCGGCATGATGTTCAGTGTTGCCATTCATGGATGGCGGGTCAGATCAGTTGCGCTGCATGTGCCTAGTGAATGTAGCATCTCGATCTACTGCCGCCTTCCTACCTAGGCAAGTATGCTACATCGTAGATCTCATCGTCACTTACCATCAGGTGAGATCGAGATCAAATACTTGCCTATAAGGTAATAAAAAAAAAAAAAGAAGGTTACGTACATTAATTTAATGGCTGCTTTTAGTGGTGTATTCACAAAGGTGACAAATTATATAATGTTTATAGTTCCGGTAGCTTTAGTGGCCCTTTAACATAGATAACCCATTTATCTTATAATATCTAAATTATACGTTTTATATAAAAAAAACTGCGGTAATACCATTATCAATAATAATATAGTTATTATTGAAATAAAACTAAGTTTACATATGTTACCGCGATTATTTAATGTTTTTACGTTCCTGACGTTTCGGCTGCTTTTTAATGTGTCTATGAACTGAATATTTTTAATACAGAGGTTGAATCTGGCCATCTTGTTTATTTTTACTGAAACAGCATTTATTATAGGGAATAGCTTATATAGCGAGTGAATGTCCTTATATGATCCATTTCTAATCTCTGGGAGTGGAAGGTTATCTGTACTGTATTGCCAAAAAACTAAAATCCACTTACAACGTCGCGAGCACTGCTTTTTCGGAAATAAATGACAAACATTTCTCCGCGGAAGCTAATCTAAAAAAGTATTCGACACGTGTTTCCCCTCTAAACTAAGTAAGTAAGTAGCAAGTTTAAACCCATTTATGACGGCATTACAAAGCTCTTATCTTGTTAAAAGTAGTTTATAATGCCGTTTTAAATTTGTTCGAATAGTCATACATCACGAAGAGTGTGGTAAAAGTCAGGTATTTTCCCAGCAGTGGGACATTAAATAAGCTACTAAAAATATACCTACAGTTCTCTCAAACTTTATTTTCACTTGTCAAAAACAAACCACTCAGACTGCCCTTAAACTTTTAAAAGTATCATAAATTTTAAGTAACCAAACAATGCCTTAATAGATAAGTAGCGAAGAACATATTGTTTCGCTTTCCCTTCGAGAAGTAATAAAATAACACCGCTTTTTGCTACTGTAAGACAAAGGGAGCCCCGTTTTGTGCCGACAACTTTTATTTGCGTAACAAAGTTTCCGATATCTGCTGTTTAACGATAAAGAACTTTATAGACAGTGGAAGTGGTGCCTTCTGATCACGGCCAGATATGCATGTAGCACTTTGAACACTTAGTCTCAGAAAACCTGCCATACTAGTACATTATTCACGGTAATTTACAAACCAATAACGGTCATAATACCATATATATTTACTCTTTAATAAATAATAAATCAATTTGGTGTGCCGGTAACCAAAAGCGTTACATTTATATTTTTTAAATTGTGTAGTCATTTGCACAATTAATCGCGGAAGCATTTCGGTGTATATTATATGAAATGTGTGTGCACCCGCGCTTGCAAGTATCTGACTAACTACAACCATAGCATCTGTCATAGATAGACTGACAACCAGGAGTAAAAAAGCTTAGAGTCCCCCGGCCACGCATTTCTTGACTCACCCGTTCTTATACAACTAGATTAATCTTTCTTTCATATCCTATCTCGAAATCTCTTTCACACATATTGTTCATTTAAGCAGACAAATTGCTAACAACTTCCTAAACTTAAACACACGTTAAGCCCACCCCCAAATGGGCTCAGCTACTTAACCTTTGATCCCGTGGAATCTGACATATTTTAATTACATTTCCGACATTATGTTACCCTCGGATCAAACATGAAGTACCTACCTTTTGTGAGCCTATTATTTGACTATTGACAATGTGATTGCTTAATTATATTCTGGGAAAATTGGGGTCGAGTCACCTTCGTCCGTAGGAGAATTAAGTACCCTCGAGTTACCCTACACGTGACCCTGGGTGGTGCCAACCAGGTGACAACTCTACTGGTGGTAGGCTTCGGCCGTGGCTAGTCACCACCCACTGAACAAAGCCATGTCGCCAAGCGGCCTAGCCGTGTTCCGGCATGATGTTCGGTGTTGCTATTCATGGATGGCGGGTCAGATCAGTTGCGCTGCATGTGCCTAGTGAATGTAGCGTCTCTTATCTACTGCCGCCTTCCTACCTAAGCAAGTATGCTCCATCGTAGATTTCATCGTCACTTACCATCAGGTGAGATCGAGATCAAATACTTGCCTATAATGTAATAAAAAAAAAAAAATAATTATGGTATAGTTTGTCAACTGTGTCACATTATATTAAGCACCATTATATAATCAATTGTGCCAACATAACCTAAACCCAAAATTTTAAACAACATACAAAACCATTGAAATAAAACTATTTTTTAAGGATTTTATCGCGTTTACACCAGGACGTCAACCACCTCAGTCCTCCCGTGACCATGGTTGCTGTAAAGCAGCCGAAACGTCGGGAACGTATAAACGAAAAATAAACGCGATAAAATCCTTAAAAAATAGTTTTATTTCAATGTGTATTCGCGTAAATATAAGAAATCAATAAACATACAAAACCCTTTGGCAACATCAAAGTGTCCCAAAAAAAAAATGTGACACACTTGTAATTTTGCAACAAAATGACTAGTCAAGTGCCAACGAAAATACCACGACTATAGATGATAGATATATGAAAAGTGTAACAAATACGAGTTTAACAACGATAATAATATTATATAGCTTTTAGTTATAATTAAACCATCTTATTACCCAAAGCTGGATAATAATGAGAAAAAGCACCTTCATAAATTGCTTTCCAATTTAGAAGCGGCTTGCTATAAATACACTCATAATCTTAAACGTTCATTAATTACTTCGGTTGTATCAAAAATGATCACGAAGCACCAGAGAGTCGACCCAAATCGCGGAAGGCTGTCAAACAGAATGACATAACAGCACAAAGGACGGGGCTCCATTTTCCCATGGCGATGAAGGGTTGAAAGGTTTATTTAATGGGTCGAGGGTTATCGCGAAAGATACGGTACGCGAGAGATCTGTCAAATTAAAATATCATAATCGTGGGGTTTGTGCGCTAAAGCTTCCGGTTGTAACTAAGTGATATTTAATAGAAAGGAAATGAACAGTTCGGGAATGTTTTAATTAAACAAAATCTATGTTGTGAGTTTTTTTTAAATTTTTTTTTATTACATTATAGGCAAGTATTTGATTTCGATCCCACCTGATGTTAAGTGACGATGAGATCTACGATGGAGCATACTTGCCTAGAAGGTACCTTTTCACTCTCGACTTGTTTCAAATTAATTGAAGGATCATTTGCAGGGTGTAAGTGGATTCGTAACGAAAACTGATACCATGGATTCAACTCATGATTCCGAATCCCCCAGTGTTGGAATTCTCTGTCGATTTTTTCATGAATTTTACGCAATTATTAAGTACTTTTTAAATTGATTTGTGCATGATATCACAATATAAGTCTATCTTAACGTGATTATAATTAAAAGTACCATACTTAACAATTTAGTTAGACCTTAAACTGCAATGTAAATCAAAACTCGATACGCTTGACCGCGCTCGTCACTCGCACGCGTCGGGAATCGCGTGGAGCGTTGTGTTGTAATTGTTTCGTTTACGATACATTGCACGCTAAAAAATTACAACATATGTAATCCATGATTTTCGATATGAATGATTTTACCCAAAGTTTTCGTTATGATTCCCCTGACATTCTTTATAAGCTGCTTGTAACAATAATAGTGTATAAAATATTTTAAAAGGTTAACGATTAGATCAACTCGATCATGTTTATGTACAAAATAAATGTGTAAATAATTACGAAATGGCACTCGTCGGCTATTTCACTTTGCGTTTAAAAGGTCGAGGGAGCTACTACACGAATAACTTTGCTCTCAGCACAGGAAAAACAAGCTTAGTGTCCGACCGAGTTGCTGTTAGAGCTTTGGCCGTTTTGAACAAATACCCGGGTGCTTGGACTCGGGTGTATCCGGGCTTCGTGTTTACTGAGCGAAACGTCATTAGTTTATTACTTTAATCAGGTTTATTGCAATTTGTAGTTAGCATATATGTGTTGGGCTGTAACGAGTGTACGGTCGCGAATATAGTACCAATTTGTTGGTCCAAGAAACGTCAGTCAAAATAATACCCTAATGGTATACGTTTGCTGTACGATATTCAACCTTAAATGGGTCCCAAATTAAACTTCGCGACTGTATTGAGTATAATCAAGAGTACTGACGATCATGGTGGAATTGTTGTGTCCGTATTGCAACTATAGCGATCGTCCTAAGTTCGATTCGGTCGTCGTAAAATGTGGTGATTGGATTTTATATCGATATGGAATTTAACCCCTTATAGTACGGTACCCATGACGCAAGAGTTGATACTAGCTTCGCCCCGCGGTGTTACTCACGATTGAAAAGTATGTAAAATAAATAAATAAAAATTGATTTATTGGTGAATCAGCTACGCAGGCAACATAATTAAAAAATATACATGAACTTAATGTAGAAATAAATTAATAAAATAAAATAAAATGTTACCGTACGTAGCTGCAACCAACAAGGTCTGCTCTCAGCACTAAGTTGGGGCATCCGGGGGATGCCTCAACGCTGGTTTTCAGAGCAAGGCCTTGATGACGCATTGACGCCGCGCAACATGATAATATGTTGAGTAATTTAAAACTATAAAAAAAAAACAAATGCGAAATGAGAGTTGAATAAAAGCATAATAAAAACAAAGTTGTCGTGCACAAAAAAAAAAAAAAAAAAAATATAGTAATAATCAAATAATAATAATCAAATAAACTCGACATGAAGAAACACCGAAGAAAACACCGAACACCCATCCCGAGCTGCTATTTATTACGCACACCGCGAGCCGCGGCCGCCCGGCGCCGAAGCGACGACGCAGCGCGGGGCGCGGGGCGCGGCAAGGAGAACAAAGCCGCGCGCAGGTGCGCACTGACATTCATTCCATGAGTGTCCCTATGGGCTGTTATACGCAGTTTTGATTACGCAATCATATAGACTTTTGCAGAAGGCGTTACAGTTAGGTAAGAGAAAATCAAGACAAGTGTCAAAGTACAAAGTGAGAAAAAATGCATATTAGGTGATATAAAGAGGTGAGTCTATGTGAATACCACGTTCGTCCGTGTAACGATTCTTTATTCGGTGGTTTCAGGTTTCTCGAGGAGGATAGTTGATAATACTAAATAGGTCCTTTTCCTCTATGTCCTTTCCCCTAAACTACCACTACTTAAGCAAAAAATCACGTCGAACCTTTGCTCTATATTAAAACAAATCTATCCACTATCTCTGTGCCAAATTTCATCCAGATCCGTTCTGCCGTTCTGGCGTGATGGAGTAACAACATCCATCCATCCAAACATTCACATTTATAATATAAGTGGGATAGTGGGATAGAGAAAACGTGGGTTAAATATTCCCAAATGGTTTTCACATTTGAAATCGTACAAGCATACAAGTGAGCATTTTATTATCCCTTAGTAAGATCCATTAATATTTGATCAGTGAGAACCGATTTGAAAGGCACTGTGCACTCAATATTTTTCTCGATTCGATTCAATTTGTCAGAACGAACACACAGTGGCTACGATTTTGTGCAATCCGATTTTATAACAGAACATGTTATAATATCGTCGTCTCACTCTCTCTCAGTCACTAGCTCGTCGGTTGATACAAGAAACTTTATCACTATATTTGAGCCTGTTTCCAGTTTGCTATAATTTACCTTCACCGATACTGTCAAGGTATGGATGCTCCCTACTCAACTGTGAGTAAGGGTAACTTATTGATAGATTTTTTAAGGCTGATGACTGTTCTTAAAGACTTGCATGAGATGAGATCGTGCACGCTTCTTTATGTTCAGTTTACACCATGAGGCAGGTGACAAGTATCGAAGTAACATAGGCCAAATCTGTACTTGGCATGCGGTTTACACGCGAGCATTTTCTACTTATTACTTACGCCCAGTCCTTGGACATAAGCTTTTTAAATATTATTTTATTCTTAAAAACTGAGCCAGAAAATTTAACGATCTGAAAAATTCAATTCTAAATACCGAAGGCTGTAAAATATTTAAACAAAATAAAGCGGCCCATTTTTCATTTTGAGCTGACACTTAAAAGGTGGGCAAACACTACATTTAATTTATTTACTTACTTGCTTATTTCTGTGCTCAAACATGCAACAATCAATCTTCGTTCCCTCCAGAAAATATCGTTTAGTTTTCTAATCTCTGGTGTCTAAAAGACCCGAATCATATTAAAATACGTGAATTTTTTTTGGATAAAAATACATTTAAAATATAGTAAGAGATAAAACAACTCGGGATAGTCCGACGAGTCATTTATCACGCTGCGACGTGACGTCAGACGTGAGAACACAGGGCAAATTGATTGCATTGCTGTTGCACGACTTTTTTATTATTTTCATGTATTTAATATTCTTCGCATTCGTGTCTTTTCAAACCTTCTAGACACTGTGACATTTGCGTAAGGAGAATGCCCAAACATCGTATCAATTTATATAATGCTCTCAGATGACAAAAAACATGACAAATGTTTAAATAAATGCACAGAGGAATTGAGGGTTTCAAATAGGTTTCTGTCATTTTACCGCAACGACAATTACCATAGCAAAGTAGCAGGATATTTCCATTTATTTTTTTGTATAAATTTGCAGCTTAACCTGGCGTTGGTTTAAATTAAAATCATTTAATAGGTGTAGCCCATGATTTGAAAAAAAAAAGATTTTAATGCAACCTGTACCGGGATCCATAGTTACGTGAGCATTCTCCTTAATATAAATTGCCGAACCATAATAATGACGCATTTCTCTACTACCAGGAATAGAACAAACACGGTAATGACAGGTATACGAGAAACATAAAGCGCCCCGTGGATGTGACGTGGCAAAGTATTATTGGACCTCAGAGTCCGGACACATGAGAGAGCATGATACACTGAGCGAGTTATAATAAAGACATCGACTCTATGTCTCTATCATCCTACTCTATCTCATTCCTCCTCTGTGTGTTTGTCGGTAGCGGTTACATGCAATTTCATTGATCTTGAGTTCATTAATGTTACATCGTTCATTAATTAATTCGGTGCTCGGTTATGAGTTATCAGGGGAGCACAGATAATGGCAATATTGCTTATTAGAGGAGTTATGACGTCATCCGGGTACACTTTGTGAAAAGGTGGAGATATATATTTGAATACTCGTATTTGTAAATTTTTTCTTAGTTAATTATTGAGATGGGGGCAATTGTATGAATTTTACGTACTGCGTAACCTTGACATTTTTAAAAACTACAATATGGTATTACATAATATATAGAGTGTAACAAAGTGTAAATGGGTATTTTTTTGTATGGCACACTAAAAACCATTACTGTAAAAAGTTGTTTCACAAACCTAAACACAAAAAACACCTAGGGCCTGTTTAACAGTGAACCTTATTGACAAGTTATTTGACAGATAGCCCGTCAAAATTCTGTCAAAAAAAGTTGTAAGACCAGTTTGTCAGTACATTGTGGAACGGGCCCTAACTCCAATCTATCCGATTGGAATATGTTTTATTTACTAACTTGGAATATTATAGAGAGTCTAATTTACTAACGTCTCGTCCATTCAGTAGCCACGTAAGGTTAGCAGGCGGGTCGGCAGGAGGAGACGAGCATTGTGCCCGCAACGAGTCCCCCGACGCATACCAGCCTTTCTCTGCTTTTATTGTCGGCTTCTCTGGAGGCAGTTCTGTTGAAAAGAGATAGAGAGATTTTAGACTGGAGCCCTCAAGAAAGAAACAGACGACACGAGAACGGAATGCAACGAATGAGAATAGCTATAACAAGTATATCAACATTTCTCATACTTTCTACCGTTCTTTCAATGGTTATAAATATCGCCAGACAAACACACGAATTATATGGTCGTAATATAATAAAACGCGAGCATTAATGTATTATGTTGAGTTACAATTTTGCAAAAAACTTAAGGTATGCCGTCCGAATTATTTCTTCTCGTATTTATGGAACTGTTTTATCTTTTTACAATTGTATTACAAAGCACTTTCCAGAAGAAACATGCTGAGGTACAATGGCAACCAGGGAACTGGCACCCAATCTGTAGGCCGATTTTTAAATTGACATGCCAATTGGAAGATACCTATTCTACAAATCGGCCTGACAGTTGGATGGTAAGTTTAACCGTTGGTGGAGGCTTAAAGGAATTCTATCGTAAATTAAATAGAAAATGAATTAATATGTGGTACCTTATTTACTTAAATGCTAAATGCATGTGTACAAATCTAAACATGTTGTTTTAATTATGGAGATAAGCGGCCATATACGTGGTATCAACTCATTTTACTATCAACATAAGATTTTATGGAATATCGAGGAAAATCCCAGCCGGTAGCTTAGCGTCGCGACGCTGGATACACTTAAGACGATACGTTGTCTTAAGTGTGGGTGATAATGGTTAGATCGTTAGACTGTTAGACTAGCTAATGATTACATGAGACAGTTCATCGTCTGATAGTATTTTGTTTATAGTGATGGTGTAAGGTCGTATGTGTGTGAGTGTTAGAATTTATGCTGCGTGACAATTTTAAATGCCGTTTAAATACAATAATACATTTTGTGATTTTTTTCAGAGTTAAATGTTTTTAAATTTTCTCGTATTTATATCGAAATTAACAAAAATTTCTTGAGTGTCGGTTCATCTTACACGCAATCGCTTTCGAGCATTATCCATGGATGTATCTTATATGAAGGGACAACATTCATTGCCACTTTATAAACATATACAAAGCAATAATTTACATGTTTCTGTAATCTAAAAATGGTTTGTCCGGGAGCGATCAATTACGTATCCCGGGAGTGGGGGCCGCAATTATGAGTCGGGTGAAATGTGGCACAGCCCGGGGGGAATTATTTTATTCCGAATATGTGGGCAATTTAGATGTTATTTTGTCTGGTATAATATTTGATGATGTTAATTTTAGCGCCGCTCGACCATCCGCCCGCCCGCCCTATAGGGTGATGAGTTGATTGTACCATTTTTATTTATTTTAACAAGTAATCGTCGAATATATTTATTAGTTTTAGATTAGACTATAAAAATGGAGAAGCAAGCGAAAAGAGAAGAAAGACTTACTGGCCTATCTATGACTCCCTAGAGGGTCATTTGGAAAAATCATGAAACACACATGAAATAATTCTAATAAGTCTCCTCATAGAGTTTGGAGTTAATGTACACTCAGTTTTTTTTTTATTGAAACTTGAGATTATTAGGGGTCAAATTTCCAAATGACTATTAGTGGATGCTTACGTCATAAAAAGAAACTAGGTTCCTAATTTCACGTGTATATGTCCCGCGGTTAGGCGTTGATAGATCAGTCAGTCAGTCAGACAGTTCAAAGAATTGTATATATATAGATAAATATTCTAGTAACGATAAATTCTCAATATTTGATGATTATATTTTTTTAATGATATTGTGTTTTTTTTCCTAAATATAACAATTATTTGTCAGTGCGCGCGCACTTTCTCCGTCACTTTTTATTGCAAGTGAAAATAATTCAAGCTATTCCTTTTTAATTGCGTTGCACAGGTAGAGTTAATTAACCATAATAAAAGGCCTACCAATCTTTTACTTACTGTTTGATCAAGTTCCTTACATTCAAAATTGTAACTTATCAAGCGTAAAATATACTCCAATACCCAACTAATAAAATCCCTTACACTCGGTGTTCATTTACGAAGATTACTTGTGTAACATGTAAATGAGCCCATATCTAATAAAACCATCAAATAAAGAATACTCCAACTAGACCTATAACCGTTTCAACGTTATTCGGAGAAGTCGAGAGCTGAGCTGAATTACAAAGACCTAATTTGTACATAATCTGCCGTTTCATATCACAGTTAGGCCTCAGCCTCGAATTTAACGAGCAGCGGGGCGGGGCGGCGGCGCGCGAGCGGCGCTCGTTGGTCGCCCCGCGCCGCTGCTGCGCCCCTGTTTTCGAGAACCGGTCCATTTGATTATACGCATAAGGTCCTGCCGCTCCCGCGCCGCCGCCGCCGCCGCCGCCGCCCCGCTGCCCGCTAAATTCGAGGCTGAGGCCTCAGGTTCCAAGTTGCCGAGTAAATCGGCAAACATACGTGCCGTGTGGTAAGGTCGCGGAATTAGCGCTCACGATGTGTGTGCCCGCTTTAGTGCTACACGGATTGGGGGTAGTGTAACCATTTTAAAGGTTGTTTTTTTTATAAATACGCACAAAAATAAATATATAACATCAGGCATACAATGTCATGTTAACTGTATAGCCCCAATAGTTAGAATCCTATATCATATCATACAAATATGATGGCCTACGTCTATGACGTATGACGTCTATTTTGGGGTTGAGTCACCTTCGTCCGTAGGAGAATTAAATACCCTCGAGATACCCTACACGTGACCCTGGGTGGTGCCAACTAGGTGACAACTCTACTGGTGGTAGGCTTCGGCCGTGGTTAGTCAGCACCCACTGAACAAAGCCATGTCGCCAAGCGGCCTAGCCGTGTTCCGGCATGATGTTCGGTGTTGCCATTCATGGATGGCGGGTCAGATCAGCTGCGCTGCATGTGCCTATTGAATGTAGCGTCTCGATCTACTGCCGCCTTTCTACCTAGGCAAGTATGCTCCATCGTAGATCTCATCATCACTTACCATCAGGTGAGATCGAGATCAAATACTTGCCTATAATGTAATAAAAAAAAATGACATAGATATACAGGTGATTCAGAGAGGTTATACTAAGTCTTGAACCTGCGTTTTATTACAGCATTTGTAATCAGAAAGTCGATATCTAAGTCAATAAAAATAAAATAACCTAAAAAAATACATAATTGTATTTTTTTTTAAATCGATATTTCTAAATTCTGACTACAAATAATGATTAAAGAAACGCCGGCTTAAGGCTTCGCAAACCCATTCTATCAATCAATAAATCATTCTGTATACTAAAAGGAAGGTATGCTTATAACTATGTTTTTAAAATAAACATACATTTTATTTATCAAAATCTAACGTACACATGTAATATTTTGTTAACGAAACAACAAAAAAGTCGACCTTACGCACATAAAAAGTGTTTCAAATTCTAAAAATAACAAATGAGAGATTGAAGGCTTCCTCCATGTTTGAGGATCTTATATCCAATTTTATTTCCATACATATCCTCGGTATAAAGGGTTCTGGGCACATCAGCTGTTTACTGTCCCTCGTAAGCCGAAAGGAAAGGGTTGCGACGCTCATTGGTACCGGTATTCTATGTTGAGTACGATGGAAAATGTAAGGTTGAGTACGTACCTATAAGTTTGAGTTTGATAAAAGAGTATAACAAAACGTAAACCTAACTGCAAATATCAATAAACTCGTTTCAGCAATTGAACACTCAATCATTAAAAATGAGCAACAAAACTAGAATACAAAACAGCAAACAAAACTTAATAATCAACTTTAACACGACTGCTGATTTTGTATCCCAGAAGGCGATAGACAATATAACTCTCAACTCCTCTGGCTATAATCGTAGGCAGAGGCCCAAAAAAACCCCTATAAGTTTGGCTTGAAAAGCATCATCTAGCAAGTTTCACTGGTTCATTCACTGGTGGTAGGCTTCGGCCGTGGCTAGTCATCACCCACTGAACAAAGCCATGTCGCCAAGCGGCCTAGCCGTGTTCCGGCATGATGTTCGATGTTGCCATTCATGGATGGCGGGTCAGATCAGTTGCGCTGCATGTGCCTAGTGAATGTAGCGTCTCTTATCTACTGCCGCCTTCCTACCTAGGCAAGTATGCTCCATCGTAGATCTCATCGTCACTTACCATCAGGTGAGATCGAGATCAAATACTTGCCTATAATGTAATAAAAAAAAAAAAAAAAAAGTATTTAGCTTGTTATGTGTGACAGGTCTGCCAGGCACGTAGGCAATATACGGTTTGCATATTTTTTTCTTCTGAGCATTTTCCCATGTGTTCATTTTATGCATGACTGCTAGTCCACCAGTCTACCCTGATTTTTGTTTAAGGATTACAGTCTAATTATGCGAAAAAAAAATACTTCTACGACTGTTAAAAGTAGAGCAATACGCAAACTGCTTTTTGAATCCCTTATTCAATTAAAACAATTTTACACTGCTGCAATAAAAATAAACTTGACCGTACAATCTTATCAGTAGATATAATACATACATACATATAATACAGTCAGAATATATCACAGTCAAAAACGTTCTTTGTATTCGATAAAAATGGGTGCCCTTAATTCTATTTAGGGTGAAGATTAACGGATATTTATTAACTTTACCCTTACAATTAATAAAGCAGTTTTTTTTTTTATTTAGTCAGCCTACTGTCTTTATATTTTGTCTGTCTGTCGGTTCGCGCACCACGGGGAATCTGCTCTACGGATTCTAATTAAACTCCACATCTAAGTTAATTTTGATCCCCAGGAATGGAAGTGTTCCCCGGGTTAGGCAAAACCTACAGTCTCCACATACGATGTCGCGGGCACAACTAGCTACTAGAGATCTATGCAAAAACCCTAGCACTGGGTAATCCTAAACGCAATCGAAAATATTTGTTCATATAACAGGTATCTAAGTATTTTTGAATTCTAATAAACTTCCTGATACATTTTGTAGGCGCAGATACATTTGTATAGTCATTCATACCTACCTATATACAACGTAATCGAACGCTACTGTGTTCGGTTTAAATTATGTATTTCTGTGTAAAAAAGTTCTTAAGTAACCACCTCGTCACGTCCCCCTCAATCCCCCCACAGAATTCAATTAGATTTTGCGAAGTTTCCAATCGCTGGATTGTTGTTCGTCGCCCTTTGGTGTCAATTGCAGACTCCGATGTTTTTTGTAGGCGAAAAAAAATATTTGATACTTGGAAGAGATTAGACTAAATTCATTCAATCAATAATCTTAAAATAGAAAGCTTATAAGGGCAACGCAAAGTGCCTTTAGTGTTCGATTAGGTAGGTAACTGATGATCTATTGATTTTTAAAGCAGAAAAGAAACCAAGGTTTGGTTTGTACCCTGTTTAAAAAAATCATCACGTTACAAGTACGATGTAGAACAGTTAAATTTCTAAATTAAATAGAGTTTAAAGTAATATAAATTAATCGCGTACGTCGACAAAGGACAAAGAAACTATGACTCCCATAACAAAACCATTTTCACTTCGAGAGAATGTTTATTGCGATCGTTATTTCACACGTTAAAATACAATTTAATTGCACACCGCGTCTTAATTATTTTATGGCGAAGTACACTCGAAGCGCCTCAAGGGATTATCCAGGGGTTTAAATCGCAGAGCATATTGTTTAATGTTTATTTTTGTTGTAAACTTTAGTACTGAACTTGTTTAGACTTGAGAAGATAACATATTTTAAGTGCTATTACTAGCCGCAAGCTCCATTGCTATTCCGAGTATCTAATAAAATAATAGGAGATCGTAGGTTTACAGTAGGTGATAAAACCGCCCGATATATCGGTATTTTTTCGGACGTTTGATGAGTGACCGAAATATAACATGACCTCCTTCATGTTTCAGAGGGCACGGTAAGCTGGCGGCAGTGGGTGTCATTCTAACAGCTTTGGCAGTTTTATCTTAATCTTATTACTCATATGTTACCGATAGTTCTACTAGTTGGGTCTTGGAAAGTAGTTAGCAATCGCTCTGTGTAAATATCGGCTGTCAACTGAATCATGGTCGGATGACAAACCTAAAAAAAACATCGGCTTGGCACTTACAGGCGCTAGATCCCGCGATTCGAGGAAGAATATTCTTTATTACCTGGTTTATCCACATTCTCTTGGACCTTGGTTGTGGTTAATCATAGCAACCTATAATGTCCAGTGCCTGCTACTGTAGATTATTTTCAATATTTGCCTTTTTTAATGGGACTTGGCTCACAACACTCTCTCACGACTGGTATTCCTGTTAGCCAGGATCTACAGCTATGTTCAATGAAGACACCAAATTTTTACCCACGCAAAGCAGCAACGAATCGAAAAAAAGCGAGGTTGGAAAAACTTGCTACTATATTGCAAAGTCAAAGGTTATCATATGCTACAGAGAACAAGAACATTAACTCGACTTTTATAATAGTGAGCTACCCAGTTGTAAATCGCTATGTACGGTAACAATTGTTGTGTTATATTTGATAATTTAAAATATGTACCCTTTATGTATCCCCTCAGCATACATAAGCACATTTTGTATAAGTCCCCGCTTTTGATCGAACATTCTCCTACTTGTTTACCTTGTAAGGTTTTACGGATTCGAGTACTCAAAGTACTCAAGCATCGTAATGCGGGGTGTTATACGAGGATTGTTTTTGTTTTACCCGGAATGCGATTACCCCAAGATTTGTTCAGGAACATGTGGCGTTCGGTATACACGGCAATTATATTGTAGGATTGTGCTCCAGGTAGAAAACTAAGGCAGTTCAATAAGTCGAGCCTCTTCAACAATTATACCGACGTGAAGCTGAGTCTGTGCGGCAAATCAAAGCACGATATTGAGATTCTTCTTCTTTCTTCATGAAATGAAATGCGATGAAATAAAATTGATATGCAAATAGCCTCACCTACAACTTAGCGGGTATTTTGCCAATGTCAAGTAATAAATAGCAATAAAACATTCAATAAATACACATTTAAATAAAATAATGGATGTGACGTGATGAAATGAAAATGGCGTGTCTTGACATAGATTATTTATATGTTACAAGATCTAGTCAAGAAACTGGCAGATGGCACAAAAACTCAGTATAATTAGTATGGTGACCCTTATGTTTAAAAACAATGGTGCTAACAGAATATTTCTATTATGCCACAGCTTTGCCAATACTTCTTAACATATGTAGTTGAAGTACTTATTAGTCCATCTTAAGTCCACGGTTACCCCGGTATTAAATCTACGTCAAGTTTTAAATCCTTAACAACATTGTTGATCGAGTTAAAAACACCCAAAGGATTTTAACTGAAAGGTCTCGTTTAATTGCAAAAACTTTCACACCGCCGGGAGAGATCCGTTAAATAAAACTGTAGACAACTTCGGGAATAACGCATTTTTGAAATACAACAAAGCTGAATTGTTTTATAAGGTACTAAACAGAGTCTTACTTGAGGACCTTATTACTCAAAAACTATTCGTGGTGAATGAATACCAATTGTAGCGACTGCGAATTGTAGCAAAATGCGCAATGATAACTTTACTTTACTTTCTAAAGCATCTTGTTGCTTATTTTATGCAGTTAAGATAACGTTGATTTTCAGTTTTCTGTAAACTTTAATATCAATTCAAATATAATCGAATTTATGAACTGAAAGTATATTTTCATTTCTATTTACACCACAAAACAAACATTTCTACACCCAAACAAAATCACCCTCACGTTTTCAATACACTCAAATTATTCCCAACACTATGTACAGTCAACATAAAAAATCCCCGTTCCACGTCACTCGGTGGACTCCTCGAAAAAAGTAAAACATTGCCTCTTGGCTTCAACGAACTGGCAAAGTCAATACACTCAACACAAGTGGAAGGCTAGGCTAACGAGCCCATCACGCGCTCCGGGAGTCATGGCAAATATTATTTCGAGAAGGCGAGCGTAGATTGAAAAACGGCGGGCCATGGAGTGTGTTTAAGGTTTGTAGATCTTCGTTTTGTTTAGTCGTTGATTGGATGCTTCAGGGCGCTCGCTGCCAGCACATTGGGGACTTTATCGAATAGCTTTGAATGTTTCAATGAGGGTTGCAGTTTAATATATTTTAAAGTGAGTGTACTAAGCTAACTTAGTTCAAAATTTACCACTATATAATTTCGACGTCTAATCTGGTATTTTGTGTAAGACTTAACTTGAGAGTTGACTGCATACTTTTGTTGCGTAGTTGATGCTTTTTAAAGGGGACAATTCATAAATGAGAAATAAATTAACTCAATTGTTAATCTTAAATCAACTGCTTTCATATTTTTTAATCAATTATTTATCAAAGCAACTATTAATAAATACCATTTAGAATTTAATTTAATTTAACTCAAAATGCTAAATCCGAAAATCTCCAATTAGTATTCAGTTTAAGTTCTAAACAGATATACAAACAAAGATTTTGCATGTAAATAATTTTAATACCGAGTATTAAGCCGAAACTAATAACGGTCTTTGCAACCGAAACCCAACCATCTGGTGTTTCGAATGGATGCTAACTTTCATAATAAGATTTATAGACATTTTAAACTTAATCTGCCTTAGTCTAGACGAGTTTAGTACAGAGTTCACAACGAAAATAGGCAACATTAAACAATATGTTTTAGGATTCAAATTCGGTGGCTAATCCCTTTATTCGCTTGAAGGGTTGCTTGTCTGTGAAATGAATGATTGCGTCACATAAATATGTTGCCTTGCAATCATTTTGAACTTTATTGCTTTAATATACGACCGCAAAACATGTTATAACAATAAGAATTAGTAACGCTATCATTTAATTAAATTGCTTTAGTTATACCTTGTCTATCACCTTATTGATTTCTTATATTTACGCGAGCACAACACATTGAATAAAACATTTTTTCGATTTTTTCGATTTTTATCGCGTTTATTTCGATAAAATAAATAGTATTATTTCAATCATCTTCTTCAATTTGCAGTTGCACTATCGCGAACCATCTTTAGTTGACCTAGTTCCCTACTTACAATTAATTCACTAAGGTTTCCTTATTTCATCCAATGGAGCAGTAGAGGTCATTCGCAGTCAACAGCATTATTTTATTAATTGTGAATCATCTTAACTAACAATGAGACGAAATCAAATTCTGATTCCTTAGGGTGTCTGGAGAGGAACACGCCTAAAGATTGGGGCAGAAAATCAAAATAAAATCCATTGAACTTAAGATATTCGGACTGGCCCTGAAATTCGTGCCCACTTTGTGAGGGGTGTATCAGGTAGCAGCACGTAGGTACTTCCGGTCTACTCGGTGGCCGCAAATACCTTCCATATTTCACACTCGCCAGTCGTGGCTTGAAATTCAAATAGCCTTGGTCAAGTGTTCGTACACATTAGACCTTCGGCGATATGTAAGCGGGTTTTTTTTGAAGTGGTCAGAGGGTTTAAAGTGGCTTGTTTGGGCGGTTTTTTTGTCGGGCCGGTATGTGATTTTGCGCTCAGTATGAATATGTAAAGGTTTCGGTTACTTTTTTGTAATAATGGATTCGGCTGTTGAAAGTAATTGCGGTGGGATTTATTTATTTTAACTGGGTACTTATCCGTAAATATTTTTCAATGGAAATACATTATGTCCTTGAAAATACGTTCAAGTCTGGCCACAATGAAATACAATGTTGAAGTACCAAATCATGATTACATCTTCGATAGGTACTGAAATAACGGAATAGAGAGAAATCATCAATCATGAAATAAATAAATACAAATGAAAGGTATTGATATATTAAATAGCTGCTTAAAATTGGTAATAGTAAAAAAAAATACATCCTAATAAAAAAAAGTTATTAAAGAATCACGTCAGAAAAATAGTCTATAGGGATCACTGAAAATGAAAAAGTCCTTCACTATGACCCTTAGGTGCTATATTTCAATTTGCATTTAATTTAAACACACCGACCATATTAAATTTCGAGTTGTTGATGGTTGTTAGACATCTACAATTAAAAACCTTCCCTATTAATGTATAATGTGGCATTCCGGCATACATGGCTCGCAATTCAACGAGCTAAGTGGTGCTCGCTTCACATCCATCAAATATTTTAATTAACAAGCTGTACCCCGACTTTGGACGCGTGGACTCAACACTTTCATTTCAATTCCATAATTTAAAACAATCTAGAAACTCAATACGGGCAGTCCGAAGTTTAAATAATAAAATATTTTTTTTTTGTCTTTATATAGTGAAATAATAACAATATCGCCGGACGAACACACCAACTACACGGTTTCACACTAAGCAACGCTTGTATTGTGAGTACCGTACAATGGACTGGAGGCGAACCAAGTATATAATACACATATATATTAAACATCGATAGCTCAGGCACAAACATTCATGTTCATCGAAATAGTTTAGTAAATTCATTGGTATAGATCATTTATTTACAGGTAGAGTATAAATTATGGTTAAAATGGTTACCTAAGTAACGATACCATTTCTCTGGATGATCCAGATCCACAATGGCGGGCATAACAGAGATCTTTATTTAGTAGCCTATAAAAAATAAATCTGCTATACAAATGTCAAGAGATATAGAACTTTATGAACATAAAAGCATCTGTAATCCCATACACAGTATTCGAATAGCAAAAAACCAACGCTAATACCCAAAAGAGATACATTGTAGGAAAGCTGCCTATTCGGAAATAATACGCAGTTCATTTGTTTCGCTCATCCCGCCCGTGACACATGTCCGTCGTGTTCGGGCAGACACTAAGTCGAGTTGATAAGTGTGCGGGCAACGGGACCGCATCACTCGCGCCCGGATGACGGGTTGCGGGACTCGCGGGGAATGCCGGAGGAATAAGTATGTTTTATTCTTACTTACAACCGACCAAACGTATCATGTATGGATCTGCTTCTTGTTCTTCTCGGGCTGTTAATTGAATGCGGAAACTAGGTCCGGCCGCATGCTTAGGGTCCATAAAGAGGACATATAATTCGATGAATTTATTTACTCAGTTGGCACTGAACCTACCTTCGGCGCCGAGGGACAAACTTTGTATAATGAGCATGAATGTTTGTATCCGAGTCAAATGAAAATAAAAATAGTAAGGAGTCATACTATACATATCTCGCGGTTTCTTATCGTATTTATCTTTTTCCTTTTATACATTTATTGCCAAAATATTTTAATGATTTAATCCACTGCTACTGTTATTCAGATTTGACTTGAAATTGAATAAATTATGTTACTTGATTGACTGTTAAATTAGATAAATTGATTGATATCGCAATCAGCCCGAATCCGTCCTAATTAATTGAATTTTAGTTACTCGGTCTGAGATTATTCAATTGCGAACAATAATTTCGAACCGCTGATTAGAGATTTCTTGGTACTAAAATTATAATTTTCGCAGAATCAATCTAGAAAGAATTTGTAGAAGGAACATTTTCAGGAATATGAACACAATAAAAAATAAATAAAAATGACATGAATGATTTGTCATGTGACTTTATTTTATACTAGCTGCGCTCGGCGGTGTTACCCGCGATAAAAAGTATGAAAACTTAAAACATCTATCCCACGGGAACCATACATTTTACCGGGGTAAAAAGTAGCCTATGTGCTATTCCAGACTATAATCTATCTCTGTGCCAAATTTCATCCATATCCGTTAAGCCGATCGGGCGTGAAAGAGGAACAAACATCCATCCATCCATCCATCCAAACTTTCACATTTATAATATTAGTATAGATATAGATTGTGTTCTAAATAAGTCGCATGAAATCACACGGTACTAAGTTAATAAGCTGTATTTATTTTTTCTATGACAGGACAAAGTTAAAACTGTGTTGACACACAACCCAGTCCATTTTATGAAAGCTTTTATTTATTTCGCGATCCCTAGCGCAAAAAATAGTGGGCATTAAACAAATTGTTGCACTAAGTTCCAACAGTGGAATTATTGGAGCTATTTTAAAATGAACTCTCCCGCTGATACGGGTATTTAAAATGTCCTGAATTCGCTGACAGGACCTAATGTCGTTTTTGGTTATTTAGCCATAGACTAGGTCTCCGACAGTGCATCCTGTGGCGCCATAGTCCACCACGCTGGCCCAGTGCGGGTTGGCGGACTTCACACATCTTTCGAGGGGTTCTCTCAAACATGTAGGTTTCCTCACGATGTTTACCTTCAGCGTTTAGCAAGTGAATCGTGGTTGAAAATGAGTTTCGCACATGAAATCCCAGAGCGAGCCGGGGTTTTAACCTGCAATCCTCGTTACCGAGGCAAGCGTTCTATCAACTTTGCTATCACTGTTTCAAACAACTGTAAAAATGTATAAGTAATCCACAAAGACACATTCATAATACATTATTAAATTCAACCGCACAAAGGTGTCAGCCACTTAAGTTGGGGAACCTCATATCCCACCCCACCGATACAGGCGCGGTGACGTCACAGGAATTCGGTGCTCAGCTAACTTTGTAATTCAAATCCGGGACACCCGCGGTACAGGCGTTAAGGCGATGCGATATTTACACCCGGGTAAGCATATTGGATTTATGTCGACTCCTGAGTCTGTACTTTTCGCGCATTACATAAAAAAAAATCTATTTTTAAATGACCTTATCCATATAGCAGTGATAGCCACGTTGGTAGAACGCTTGCCTCGGTAACGAGAATCGCAGGTTCAAACCACGGCTCGCACCTCTAGGATTTCTGGATTTCATGTGCGAATCTCATTTCTAACCATGATTATCACTTGCTAAAGGAATACATCGTGAGGAAACCTGCATTTCTGAGAGAACCCCTCGAAAGAAGTGTGAAGTCCGCCAACCCGCACTGGGCCAGCGTGGTGGACTATGGCTTAATCCCCCTCGCATTTAGGGGAAGCCCGTGGCCAGCAGTGGGACTTTAAAAAGGGCTAGTATTATTATTATTATTATCCAGATCGACCACGAAGTTTCGAGGGAGCATGACATCGCTTGGGCAAGGCAGCATGAGGGCTTTGGGTGAGCACTGTCATCACGGCATATGCCCGCCTGCGCAAGCCTCGCTTCACTTGTAGCAACCACTTCAACCGCACAAGCTACACAAATAGCACTGCAGACGCATTCAGAGCAATAGACAATTGTCATCACAATCCTAAATCGCGCTATAAGAGTTTTCGGAGCAAGTAACATATATACAAGATCCCGACAATAACCGTCGGGGCATAGCGGCCGCCCCTCCTGGCTGGAAGATCTTCCCTTTACCGCTAAACACTGCCTTTTCTTTGTAAATAATTTGTACAATTGCGTTGCATTTTGTTAACGAATTTAAAAGATGCTGAGACATTTTTGTTTAAATAAACAATCAATCAACATGTATTTGTGTATGTAAATAATAAGTAATCGCGCCACTCTTAATAGCCTATAGTATTAATAAAAAAAAAAAACATTGTACCAACTTTCACGTCTTACACCTGTTCAAAATATTAAATTGTAGCTATTTTCCCCGAGACAGAATTACAGCATTATAATTACACGTAATTCGGTTAATGTGACGTCAGTTCTCGGGGATTGGGAGACGCTCGTTACCCCGCGGGGAAGATCGTGCCAAGATTAGTACGAGGTTATGTTTATATCGTTTTTATGTATGGTTGTACATACAAATTTGTAGAAGTTTTAAACAGCTTACAATGGCGTTACTTAGTATTTTCAGAGATGGTGCTATTGGTGATGGACAAACATTTTCTATGAATTTGGGGTAGGCACACCTTTGTTATCTTTTCATGTTTAGGCTATAGCCTAAATTAGATATATAGATAAATATGACGCGAATAGTTTGCCACTTTTAGAGTACACGCGTAGTATAATAGTTTAAGTTTGACCCGCTTGATTTGCAAGATCGGGCGGTCAAAGAATCAATTTCCAATTTCAAGATTCGTTTCAATTCGTTGTTGTTAACGGATATAGCTAAGCTTTTAATTTATATAAGAAAGGCAGCCTACATTAATAGCTTACTTTTAAATAAGATTGCCGTTATTTTGTTTCTTCAACATTATGTATTGTAACGGTAGTGTAGAGGAGATTTACTGAAAAATTTCATGTTAGAAGCAAGATGGCGCGGATTGGTAGAGTTAATGAAAGCGGTATCAAATATTGCAGCATTGCGTAATTCTCTTATACTTGAAGAAAAATGTGATTTAAACACGGCACACAATTATTATGTTATTCTTGTTGTAAATTTCAATGTTTGTAACATAATGCAACACAAATTTCAAACACGAAACATGCACCATATATTTGCACGGCGAAACGAGAATTTTTCATTTCAGTAGCGACTATAATAGCTTAAGGCCCCATAAATGGCGTGTTAAATCCGTGTGGTGATATTGTAATATTGCTTTAACTTGGCTCCAGGCCGCGGTTTTACAACAGGCCTCGCTTGAATGTTAAATAGGTGTATCAAACGTACTATGGGTCACGAAAATAGCGGGGTATGGGGAAATAGTTGATGGAAATTGGTAAGCTAAATTAGCATTTATAGCTATATCCTTAGTGACCATACAAGACTATCATCTATTGTCTGAAATATATCCTCGTTATAGGCCTCTCCCAATGACCTTTTAGCGGAAACGGAATATCTTCCAGCCAGGCGGGTGGTATGCCTGGCGGGGCGGCCGCTATGCCCCGTCGGTTATTGTCGGGATCTTGTATATATGTTACTTGCTCCGAAAACTCTTATAGCGCGATTTAGGATTGTGATGACAGGCCTCCGCCATCACAGGCCTCCGCCTCTCGCTTCCTGCGACGCGTGTGAAGTCATCAGTCCATACCGTCCTAGACTATGACTTCCGTTTTTTAAAACCTTTCTGTCTCAACTAACATCGGACCTTGGAGCCATGTGCCCTGCCCCATGCTTATTAAACTTTAAACTTCGACTGTTTATTATGTTCAACCTATGACCATGATATGCTATTTATAGGCCTTTATTGTTGAAAAAGCTGATTATATTACGTGATATATAACAACAGATAGACATCAAAATTAAGAAAAAAAATCTAGCAGGGCTTTGGAAACTTGTTTTAATTCCGGATTATTTCGGTTTCCGGACACGGAGAATCCGGTTCAGTGCCTTACTAGAGTAATGTAAAAAGGAATTCAACTGCCAGTTCACGGTAAGTCCATTAAATGAATGAACGTTACAAATTATATTTAAACATCTTTGACGCCCTGTTTGCAAGCAAGTAATACACAAACCGAACCAAAACGTAGCCCCGCCATTAGTGGTCAGCGAAGCTGTCGTAAATACAACAATAATTTAAATGAACATTCGTATAGCCGCCGAAATAATGGCCTCACACTTAACCCTAACAAGAAAAACACATTTGTGGGCTCTAGAAACTTTCGCATTTCAAAGTGCCGGCCCGAATGGGGCCCCGTGCGACGGCGAACGGTTTACGTTCCCAGTTTGATGGCCCGAACTCAGCACGGTATTGAATCTGCGGATTAATTGAATTTGCAAGTTCGCGTCGGACAAGGGTTGGGATATTAAGAAATCTGTTACCGATAGCGAACCCGAAATGAGATATTGATTGAAAAATATCAGCGACTACGGTATATGAGGTACCCTGTTATACTTGCTTTTTATTCGTAGCTGAGTAGATCAACCATATTTACATACTAGTGCCGAGATTCAATTCAATTCGAGAATATTTTTAACAGATTAGTTATGAGCGATAAACACATTACTAGTAGTACTGTTAGCCCCTCGAACTAAGCGAAAGCTGGTGCTAGGAGTGAGTTTAATCAATAGTTTAATGACCAGAGATCGAAACCGGGACCTCCCGTTGCGAGGACAGCCTTTGTAACCACTATAATTTTATATTTTTTATTATATGAATAGAGTGATTATAGCTTAGTCTCCCTCTATACTAAATTCATTCAAATCCGTTCAATTGATTTTGGTTCATTCAAACTAAACTTAATAGACCACTAACTACATTAGTTTAACCAACTTCGTCTTGCATAAGCCAAGTCTCGTCGAAGGCTATTGGTTATACTTGATACTGAATGTCCGAGTCCAGTCGATGACAGCTGTGATTACGTCAGTTGCCCGTCCCGGAATGGGCCACGATAACTGTGCCCGGGGAGCTTTATCTCGCTACCTGATACTGAGTGTCAAAGCTTGAAGGTGCATTTTGGCGCACATTTACATGGATACCCATATATATCTACACACTAATCACACTAATATTATAAATTTGAAAGTTTGGATGGATGTATGGATGGATGTGTGTTAATCAATCACGCCAGAACAGCTGAACGGATCTGGATGAAAATTTGCACAGAGATAGATTATAGTCTGGAATACCACATAGGCTACTTTATATCTCGATAAAAAGGACATACTTTTTAATCGCCGGTAACACCGCGGGGCGCAGCCAGTAATTGTTCGTTAAAAAAAACAGCTATTTCATCGAATACATCATTTTCGAATAATTATGGAAATTAGATAATATGATGTTATATTATCGAAATTTTACGTCATAGTTGAAATTCATTTATTGCTAAATGTGATTATCTTTGTGACGATAGGATTACTCGATGAGTTTCTACTAAATGCAAACTCTACATGTGTTATACTATAAACAATATTTCTAAACTATTTATTCTATACCTCGAAATATTGGATTTAAAAAAAAAATGGTTTGTTTTGGCGATCATGTCAACAGTTAGTATTACCAAGACGCCCCATCCGACCAGCGACAGTTTGATATCCCACACTATATTTTCAATAAACTACACTCTAATCAATCACTGTAAAGCCGCGGACACACGAGCGCGGCGGCGGGCGATCGTTCATTATCCGCGCATATTCGATTCTGCTGGAATCGAATGATTTATCGATGCGATTGCAGCGATCGTCTTGGTTCGGCGCGCGGTAATCGATATCGCGGTTCGCTAGCTGATATCACGAGTTCGTGTTGTCGCGATCCGTGACTACTGCTGTTGCGAATTTTACTCTTATCCATAATAATAATAAATAATAATATCGCCTGACGTACTCACCAACTATACGTCCATCACTACAAAACGCTTGTATTATGGGTACCGTACAATGGAGTGGGGGCAAACTCGATATAAATAATAATTATATAGATGTGAAATATCCATGATTCGGTGACAAACGAACTCATCACACAGTTTGTAAGGATCTGGGTCCCGGGACCATTGGCGCTGAGTCACTACCAACTGCTCTAATCAGGTCGTCTGAGTCTGAATACTTTTTCCAGAAACAACAAACAATGTCCTCATGAGAGTAAGAAGAAATAGTAGAGTCAAAGGAAAGGGTGTGGTGATCACAACTCACCTCTCTCTACTGTCAATAGAGACAGTCGCTGTTCCATTTACTACGTGTGACATTAATAAATTAAATCACGACTACTCCAAACTCTATCTCTCCGTTGGCACTTTCCCGCCATCCTGATAAATGTAGCGAATTTTTATCGCAAAATCCGAAAATTCTGAGCTTGCGTCGAGACGTCAAGATTTCAGGAATATCGAGATATATCCACGGCAGGAAGTCACGCGCGGCGCTTGTGACGGCGGACGGGGCCTGTGTGCACGCAACCTTATGAGATTAATGGAATTCTTGTTGCGCCATTCGGTTGATATTTTAGATAAATCTGCATTTTCCTGATTTGTTAAAGATAAAATGTTAATTTAATACCGATTTTGCATACTTGCGTTGTTTTTCATTGCGTTTATCTATATTAATTAATTTATTCAGGCCTATCAATTTAACGTTACTAATTAATATGTTAAAATATTTTATTTTTTTTGACTTTATTTTAATAGATAAGAATGAAGAGAAAAAAATAAAGAATATACATATGTTTTATTAATTTAAATGCGAATAAATCTAGACCATTTTATTCTAAGAATTCGTCATAAAATTTCCCGTATCTTTAATTGTCTGTACATATATATTTTTTGCTTCCCAAAAATATAGGTGGGTATGAAATAATATCCGCAGTAGGTATACCTGCTTCATCAATTTGATAAATTCCCCATCCTTGGTTTTTTTTCTCAGGAAAAAACATCTATCACAAAATAACATTCATTAGGGGAAATTATGTTACCAAGGTAAGCTCCAGGATGACGGTAATCATGTTATTTCCCCCCCCCTTGGTCAAATTAGGAAAATATAGCATTACGTAAAGGATTTGAGGTTCGCAATCGAGGTGATTAGGGGAGAGGATCACATTGAAACGGGTCAAATATACTAAAAACTCAACCTTTTTATCCGATTTCAAAAAGGAGGAGGTTCTCAATTCGGTTGTATTTTTGGAACGAAGTTCCTTATTGCGCGTTGCGAAAGGGGGCTAGACGGAAAAAAATCTGACGAAAAATTAAGAGGAAAAGTTGTAACGATACATTTTGCATTTACATAATGGTCAGTATTTTGGAGACATTGTACAAGTGCATCCGTGGTGCAATTGGCTAGCGCGTTCGGCTGTTAACCGAAAGGTTGGTGGTTTGAGCCCACCCGGGGGTTATATATTTTTGTTTCCCAAAATTATTGATTTTTTGTACATAATAAATAATAAAAAATAATAAAGGAACTTCGTTCCATCCAGGTGTCCCTTGACACCTCTCAATTTTTTTATTCCTTATAAACTCCATGACTTATACTCCTCTAAAGTTATGGGTTTGATCCAGTATGAGAGTTTCAATCACAGGTTGATAAAATTAATGTGTCTTAAAAAATATGTGTGAAAAAAATTTAATGATCTAACCCATTCAAATGGCAAGAAAAATATTATTAACCGACTTGATTGTTCCCTAAAAGATATAACTTAAAGAATCATGCAAAAAAAAGTTCTAAAGAAGTATTAAGTAAACAAATTGATATTTGTGACCAACTAATGTAATTGAATATTTGATATGGTGTGGAAGACTGGTGAAGACAATCATGAAACAAAAGATTTAAGAAAAAGGTGACAACGGAAGAGTGGAACGGAGACGATATTTCAACCAGATAAAAATAAAAGTCGTGTTGTCAAGTCAAGTCAAGTCAAGTCAGATAATCAAAGCAAAAAAACAGTAGACTGAAAAAACTCCACTAAAATAAGCGAAGCTCTTAGTTTCTGAAAAAACATATCAGTTATCTTGAAGTCTGCCAAAAATAGAGGCTGTGACCATTATCATTTTAACAATCTTTTAATGTGTATCAAAATAAATCCGCCCACTTATCTTTGTTCAAACTTCTAATTTGTCGGCCGCCCTTTCTCTATACATCAATCACTCGACTCAGGGCCATAAGCCTTTTGAATCAAAGTAGAATTTCGCTTATCAACCAGTCAATCAGTATCACAAAGAAGAATCACCGACTTTGCGTCAAGCGGGCGATGTGTTGACGCACTGACAGACAGACAGATTACCCTCACACTGACAAATGTTTGCTACTGTAGAACCGGAGTGATAGAGGATATTGAGCTTTACATAAACGTAGTAAAGCGCAAAATTAAATTGTACGTGTTTATTGTGAATTTACAGAACATTCCCGGAAAATTTATCTGGTGCCTGTCTGTTTCTTTTTGAGCTAGAAAAGTGCAGAAGTCCTAGATCTACAACCAGCTATAGTGTTTATATTCCTCTGTATTTCAAGAAATAAATGGTCCTGTCTTAGATATATGGCTACATTGTTAACTCTAATTCCATTGGACATTCAAATAAAACTAATTTAACCGGAGGACTGCCCTGCGTAACCATGGTTGCTGTAAAGCAGCCGAAACGTCGGGAACTTAAAAACATAAAATTAACGCGATAAAATCCGTAAAATTAATGAAATAATACATATTTTTTTAGTTTTATTTACTATAAATTATGTACAATAGTTATTTACAAAGATATCTACATAAAAAACAAAAACTAAAATATACTAATTAATAGAAAAAAATAACAAAGTAAATAAAATAACGAAATTGTATAATACAAATAAAATTATATGTAAAATTACATATAATAATTAATATGTGATCCAGTGGACATATCGCATTCAAATGAAAGTTTTGATGTTATACATACATATGCTATTCCTTCTGGATCAGTTACAATTGCGAGAACCAAAGATTACAATACACTGTCAGCTTTCGCCTGCATTTAATCTACAAAATCAAAAAATAAAATATGTAATAAAAAAAAATTAAGAAAAGTTTATACAGACTTGAATTAAAAGACAATATATGAACGAATCGACACATTTTCAGGTTGCGAATTGATTATGTAAAGTACCCTTTATGAGGGTTTCCAATTACCTTCACCAATCATTATGGTTTTTTATGACTTAACAGGGTGGACATGAAAATAATTATAAAACATAAGTTTGTACGACATATTGTTAGATATTGAGTTGAGTCCCGGAATTTTTATTTGAGGACAATGAGTCTGCTGACACAGTCATTATTAAATGGAAATGGGTACCGTAATTTGTCAGTTTTACATAGAAAACTGTGAAAAGTGAGTATAAAGGTGCCGTTACAACTAAATTCTATTAGCGGTCTTGGTCCCAATTAAAATAACTTTTGCAAAATGTACTTTATTTAGCTCTTTTCTCGTGGGGAAACATTCACATAATTTTCTTGTCTTGTTCATCTCACAGAAATACTTGATTTAATTACCCATATTATTTAACATTATTTCAGAAGCGATAACTTTCATGAAATTTCTCAAGCACAGAGTAAACGGCGCAGGTTAGAATTCGCTTTCGGAATGTGTTGAATTTAAACAGTCAACGCGGAATTGTTGCGGCGCGCCGAATCGCCCGCAAACATTTTAACTCATTTAGAGGTAGCGCCGAGTTACAATCTAACTGATTCACTTGTTTATATTGTTACACACTTTATTGTATACAATAAAGGCCGTTTTAGTGTGATCTAATACTGCGCTAAGTATAACGAGTAAGTTGCTAATAAATATTTTTTATCTACGGTTAAGCATATCTTTTTCATTATAATAGTTTATAGTACCTAAGTGTAAAGAACGTATAGACTGCTATTTTTTTTGAACAGCTTAAATTATTAAAAAAAAACATTGATACATGATTCGCCATCAATCTGTAAAAAGTACAATAATATTGTACGTCAATAAACTAACAACGAACACAAAATTGCAAGTCACGCCGAAACCAACCAGAAATTTCATAACACGCAACATAAGTGCTCCTTATTCAAGTGATTCCCGACACGTTTTTGCAATTTAAATCCGAAATATCACTTAGATACTTTACATGCTGGGCCCTTCCTTGCGGGCCCCGACTGTCCCCAAAATTTGCAATGCTAATAGCTTCCTTGTATGTGTGGTTTTTGCTACGTTTTTGTTTTGCCTGATGTCTTGATGTGTCGGGATTTGATTGTGGATTGGAGTGACAAATGTTGGCGGTTTCTTGTAATAGGTATTTTTGTCGTTTCTAGCAACGGATCTTATTGTATTAGGTACTTGGTAATACATCTATGTACATTACTAGCCGTAGTTCGGAGTTTAGGTTAATCTTTAAGGTTCTGTTCTATCTTTTGTCATTGACAACTTGCTACAGCAATTAAGCAATCGTAGTGCTTGGAAAGATTACCGAATATATAAAACATTGTTTTTAAATTTACAGTGGAATTCCATTGACTTCCATTCAAAATGGGGTCACGAAGCATTGCTATCTAAAGCATACTATCTAATGCCAATGTGAAAGGGAAATTTTAAGAACTCGACGTTTGCTTTCATCGTATGCACCTCAAAATTCCACTGTGTCTATGTAAATAATAGATTAATTCCCCATTTCAAACAAAGACTTTATATGAGTGCACACATTAAATACATTGTATTCCTGTGACAAATTATAACACAATCAGTCATAATATAGGAGCACGAGTATACAAAAAAACTTTCCACAAAAACATAAACATACAATCTAACATAAGAGCTCACTAAAAACTCGGTAAACAGAACTTGAAACTTATTCAGTTTGCGTTAAATAAGGAGTGACATAAAATACAGAGTGGGCCGAACAAACGTTCGCCTTTAAAATGAGAATACCTACCTAATAAAGATTGTATTGATACTAAGACCCCTCTGATACATTCTTAATTTAATTGCAATAGTCAATTTACCATCCCGTGACAAACATACAGACCTCCAATTATTGTAGGGTTCTATTATTGAGCTCTTAAGCCCATAACGAAAATGAAACCTGTCAGTCTCTATTATCACTTTCTGGTGGACTAAAACCTCAATATATTATTCTTGCCCAAAAGGGTTAAATATTATATATTAACTAACAAAATTGTCGAGACCATAAAAAATCGACCGCTATAATGCGTGGGGTGAATTATTATAAATCTTCATGATATTACCATAGAGCAACTTAGGGAACTTTGCTCCCTCTCGGAATTCGCTTGGTAAGTGGGCTGTAACTCATCCCCGCCTATATGGTTGCCATGATTGATACTACTACAAGTTCACGAATCATTCTCACAATTTTCGGATGTCAAGAGTGTGGATGCAAATTACCGCCGAAGTTGTAATACAGATATGTGAAAAATATCCCTTCTGGGCCCTGGGATGGTAATTTAAACTTCTTTATAGTTAAACAATCATATTTTATTTAAATGTACAGAACACTTTTTAGACCACACATTGTCAAGCAGCCGCCATAGAGAAGAGAGAAAAAACCATAGAGAGAATTATATAGAGCAGTTTCATAGATTATTGTCCAATATGTAATATGTCAAAAAGTCTGACCAATATGATTATTACCAAATTTAGGTTTACCGAATATTGTGTACATTAATTTATACGGGATACGAATAAACGAGGATCTGAAGAAGCTGTTAAAAACCAGACGAAAAGGTCATCATCCGAAAACGTATTACCCGAAGTTGTATTTTCGTTAGACCAAGACCGCATAGGTGATTATACAGGACCATAGACTGTCTTTGTGTTCTGTTCTATTGAAAACTAGCTTCTTCCCGCGGGTTCGCTCTAGATATAAAAAAGCCTATAGCACTCGGTAATAATGTAGCATTCTATCAAATGAAAAAAAATCTGACTTGGATCAGTAGTACTGGAGATTATCCCCTTCATTCATACTGAAAAACTTAACCACTTTATGATATAAGTGTAGCGACACATTATAGTATAGTATGTAGTATATAATAATCTATGTGCCCGACTGGCCCGTTTGTGACGTCAGTCATAGCTCGCCATCCATACTATACAGTCAAGATTCAATGGTAGCTACCATATGAAGAACCTGCATTTTATTAGTCCATATACTAACAAAGACGTATAAGCTGTGTATAAGCAGTGACATAGCTGCGATACGCAACAACCTCGCATAATCAGTCTTGTTCTTGCTATAATTAGGTATAATAGGTCTTGCGAAAATCTCGACTTTGGGCAACACTAGTGGTATAGCGTTAGTGGTTGACTAAATACGTAGCAAGATCGCGTGCTCATAGTAGGGGCTGCATAGTTCGTCGCCAACAATTTTTGCGGACTTACGTCTGAGTTATAACGCCAATGTTCCGCGCTGAAAGGTGTGGAGTGGGAATACGGCGTTTTTTATACTTACAACGAATAAAGTCGTGTTACAATGCGAAGCCGCGGTGGAGACGAGTAATAGAATCTTTAAAATTATCCGTGGTAGGGGTCGGAAGTTGCTCTATTTTTTTGTAACGGGCAACTAAAATATACCTAAGATGTCACTTAAAATTGGTACCAAGTAACGTTAAGTTCTACTTAACTATTTAACGGCATTAACAATATCGTTTGTAATATTCAATAACTTTACATGAATGAGGTCCCGAAACATCGCTTATAGTAAGAATGAGTGATTCAGCAAATTTTTCTTAGGCGTTTATTTAAACATTCTAGACCCATACAAACTTAGGTAATAACGTTTTAGCATTGGAACGTCATAAATCATGCTTCGACGTAAAACGTAGGCCACCCAAAATCATTATAACATACATCAATCAAATTTAAATTACATTCACTCTAATTTTCTTTGGGCTTTACTTTTTTTGCTCTACCTATAGCTTTTATTTGTAGTAAGTACGCTACAGATGTACTACGGTAATGCTACGATTTACTACGAGGTGGCTACGCTACTGCGCTATTGTAAAAGTTGGTAAATAGAACCTTTAAAATTCTATATTAGATAAATTTAAATGAAACCAAAGTTCGAAAGTAAAAAATTGAAATCCACGAAACAATTATTATGATCAACAAAAAAAAAATACTAATCGAATCAAATGTTATCATAGGCAACGCAAGTTTGCAATTCTAGAATTGGCCGATGAAAAATTTCATTTGGCAAAAAAATATTGAGTGCAAAAAATTGAATTATCTTGGAAGCAGGTCGCGAATAACGTCGTATCGAATTCAAGTCAGTTGACATTAAAGTTTACTTGGTGAATACTTATTAGGGATTTTAACAAGTACGTGTTTTTCTTTTGGACCTATAAAATATATATTGGGTTCTTAGTTAAAAGCTATATATGAACGGTAGGTAAATTTGGGCCACTATATAAATACGTATGAAGTATGTCACAAAGACTGAACGGATTGTGAGCATCAAATTGCGTACACAATTCATGAATTTATATTGATTTTATAAACCACAAAGGGTCTACTGGTCAAATACAATAAATGTATCCATGGCAACCATATCGAAAAAAAATATCGATCATCCTTTTTGTCGTCTGGGATTTATGTTATTTTTGGAAATATAGATCATGTAATGGAAATAAAAATATTTTTTTCGGATTTTATCGAGTTAATTTTATGTTTTTATGTTCCCGACGTTTCGGCTGCTTTACAGTAACCATTGTCACGGGAGGACTCGCGATAAAATTCGAAAAAATAGTTTTATTTCAATGTATAGTCAATGTATAGCATTGGCGTAAATATAATATAAGGAATTAATATGTAGATCATGTAATTTAAAGATATTAAAAGTTAAATTGTAATTAACATTCCAATATGACTGCTCAAAAACGTAAAAGATCTTTTTCGAAAGAGCAACCATGGAGTTCCTTGCCCGTTCTTCTCCATAGAAACGGCATTCCGAACGTGCGGCAGAGTTGTAGGTTATCATTTTGTAACTATTTACAGTAACCATTGTCACGGGAGGACTCGCGATAAAATTCGAAAAAATAGTTTTATTTCAATGTATAGTCAATGTATAGCATTGGCGTAAATATAATATAAGGAATTAATATGTAGATCATGTAATTTAAAGATATTAAAAGTTAAATTGTAATTAACACTCCAATACGACTGCTCAAAAACGTAAAAGATCTTTTTCGAAAGATCAACCATGGAGTTCCTTACCCGTTCTTCTACATAGAAACGGCATTCCTAACGTGCGGTAGAGTTGTAGCTTATCAATTTGTAACAATTTTAAAGATTCATAACTACTGAATGGTTTATATGAATTAAAAATATACACGTGGATAGTGCTTAAGAGAAAGGTAATAAAGTAGAAAATGTTTTGCAGTGCATGGTACTATAGTATCAGTAAGTGTCGGCACCGCATTTATCGACGTCACCGCTAATGCAGCGCAGCTATTTGCCATAATACGTTTTACTCTGTACTGTACCATACGTGGCTAGCTTACAGTATGTGGGAAAACGGCGAGTGGTTTAATACCGCTATGTTTCTTTACGATTGAGAAGCCAATTTGAACGCAACACCACGATCGTATTCCTGAAAGAGTTACTTAGAAATATATCCCGACCAGTTAAATACACACTAACAGTATGGCCCCACAGTAAGCAACGAGTGTATATAAAGACTGCAAGTAATGCCTGGACAAAATGTTTTCAGAAATATGGTCTTATTTACTAATAATTTTTCTTTACTTCGCTACAAAAAAAATATTCAGTTCACTGAATACAGATGGCGTTAAATATAAAGATATTTAAAATTAAAGAATATTCAAACAAGCCTGAAACGCGGTATCAGTGTGATATAGCAAACTCGTAACTTTGCATAGATATTTATTTACAATTGTGGATTGTGATGAAAAAATAACCACTTGAATGTGGAGATATTAATTTCTATGATGATGTACGTACTTTCATCGTTCTACCTTCAAACTACTCTTTACACACTAACAAATCTGCGTAGATTTGTTCGTGCCATAGTTAGCCATAATACACAATCCCATACATATTACAAACCCATAGTCCTAAATGTAGCCTAAACCAATAAATCTCGCAAGTTGTAAAGAAAAGATTTCCGATAAGCGATACGAGCGTCACCTGTCACTTGAGGTCAGAAGCTCGGAGGAACGAGCGTGCTCGAGTGGAATCTCGCTCTACAGCAGGATATAATAGGGACATTTATTAATTTAATCCGTTTTTGAAATATCATTGGGTATTATTGTAATTTTACATTTCTCCTATCCCATTTCCTTATCCCATTTCAAAGCATAAATCCCACTAATATTATAAATGTGAAAGTTTGGATGGACGTTTGTTACTCAATCACGCCAGAACGGCTGTACGCGTCTGCATGAAATTTGGCACAGAGATAGATTATAGTTTGGAATAGCACATAGGCTACTTTTTATTCCGGCAAAATGTATGGTTCCCGTGGGATAGATTTGTATTAATTATTCATAGAGCAAAGGATCGACATGATTTTTTGCATAGGTAGTGGTAGGGTTCAGAAAATTACATAGGGGCTTACTTCTTAATCGCGGGTAACACCGCGGAGCGCAGCTGGTTAAATATAAAATATAACATAGTATTACACTGTTTCTCCATCTACTAAGAGTAACTTGCAGTCGTCATTGTCAGTGTGCAGAGTGCAAACCCTGCACTGTGCGATATACCACTATCAACCGCCCGACGTAGATGGAGCTGCCTCATTTAAGTTGCACTCTTCGTCTTACAAGCATTTTGTTCTAAGCTGTAAGAGAGAGAAATTATACCTTTGTGCAGTCATTTCTTTGGAATTAAACATTCGTGCTACATCAAGGTGGGATCGTCATAGTTGTCTTGCCAAGCGACTTTATTCCTTATTTTTTCTGCAACTTAACTTTAGTGTTGTGATATTGTTCCTTGTCTCCCGACAACAATTGTTTCGGTTGTGTAAATTCTTTCGTTGACACAAATTATAATAAAAATCCGATGTAAATTATATTCTTTATTGTGAAAACACTTTGATGATTCCTATAACATACCCCTCTTTATCTGCCGTAAGAGCCAATTGAACTTAATGACTTAACTTCACAAAAGGCGGTATCAAAGTGCCGTCTCAAATCAGGGTCCATCGGGGTGCCTTTATAATTCGGAGAAAGAATAAAAAGTGGAAATCTTGGAACAAATTATGTTAAATCGAGACTCAAGCCGACTGAAGCCGTAGGACAGTGATTTTATTTGATTATACCGAACGACGTTTTAGATGATTTAAGCGTTTTTGACGGCAGCGCTTAATGATGAGGGTTGCTTCGTTATACAATTGCTATACTTTGACTTTTTTGGAAGTCAGTGTATTAATAAGTAAATGTCTATGGTAGGCACCGAAATCTACAAGAAAAAATACTTCTCTGTGTGTTCATAGACATTTTAGCGGGAGGATGAATCACGAGTCACGATCACACGATTCCATAGGTTATTTTACTGAGCTAATAAAGGAGAATAAGAATGAATGTTAGTATATAAACACGATATTGCATTAGCATTTAAATAGAATCTAAACATGAACTGTATAGGTCATTGAACTTGGTATACAAATAAAATGAGTTACCAAGCAACGTTCCATCCGCAGAGGAAACCTTATAAGTGCAAGTAAATTCGAGACTACTACGGCAATAAAGGTTTCTAGGTTTTTTGGAAAGCTTCTACAACGAAAAAACAAATGGTGGAATAGGAACCCACCACTGACCCTCGGCTTGTCAACTTTTCAAATTATATACCAAACAAGATGATTGATTAAAGAAGCCAGCAACACCGAACTCCTCTAAGATATTAGTCGAGAAACTATCTATCACGAGTGTCGGGACCCCAAACAATATGCAATTCTCCGCGAAACGAAGCGAATCCTAAAAAAGTATTCGACACGTGTTTCGCCTATAAACGAGTTAACCTCAGGGCGCCTGGGCTAGGAATGAGCGACAAAGCACCGCAACCCCGCCTTATAAATGCAACCGACCGCAATTTGTTTAACAAAACAAAAAAAAACAAGTCGACTCTACAACGTAGGTCAAGGTTAAGTCTTGGTTTTGAAAAGTAGATTCACAGGATGACGTCCAAATCATACTGAATGAGTCAAACTTACAAAAGATCACCACAAACAACCGGTATAATATATAATCTTATTACTTCACTTGTTTTTGTTGCTCGTACTAAAATGTACAGTACCCTGAGTTCTTTAACTCTATTTACAAAGTCAAGAGTTGAGAAAGAATTGTGACTCGGTGGGGACTCGATGGCCCCGGGGGGATGAAATTCATTTAAAGGTTAGGGGTAAAAGATGTATCAATTTGGTACGGAAGTCGATAGTATTAGGTTCTGATATCTAAGTAATTGCTTTAGAGTATTTTTGTAATAGTTGGCAATTTAAAGACCGATATATATATAAGACCTACTTAGGGTGCAGTATGTGCGGTGTTCCCAGGCATCGGGTGTTTGGGTTCTGTAAGGGCGCTAGGATAGAACTTGCACCTGAGCGCTACTTGGGCTAGAGATGGCCCTGGTGAAATCAGCTTTATACAAATGTATAATAATAATATATACGACTGTACTGTGTGAATATTTCTAAGCACACAAACATGAAGCAACAAAACACATTTGTATCATTTCAGATCACAAACAAGCAAGTGTTGTGCAACTTATGAATATTAATGCGATGGGATTTTTTCCATTATCCCCCGCCGCTATGAGAGACGACTGCGTTGAATATATTACGCAAACTTTCCGCTGCGGGGCGGTATAGACGGGCGAAGAATGTTGGCGGTGTTAATTATTTGTTTATTGGCTTTGATTATTATTTCAAAAGAGGTTTAGATATACCTTACTAACCCCCCACCCCCGCCACTTTCGCTATCCATATCACTAGATTAGTGGCTACTTTACAAACAAATAAAAGACGTTGGTTACTTTAGCACCAACATTACTGGATTAATATAATTCAACGAAATAAATTTAGAAAAAAAATTCAACATCTCTTTTCAAATTCACGTTCAGATCCTAAAGTGTAAATATACCAAACGACAACATAAAGGAAGTCGATGTTCAACAGTGGATAATAATAAAAACTACAATGATTGCTTATAGTACGACCAGAAAATGTTGACAAATAATGAGGGCGCTAGTGTTGTTAATATGGCATCCCCGTAGAATATATTTGATCAATTTTGACAGTATTGGTGATATTTACAACATTGACACTGACATTTTTTTGATGTTGTTGTAGTGTTGCCCTGTGTCACAAATTATCCATGTTTAATTTCTGTCTATACTTTTTGGTTTCACTGTAATTTAAATATAAAGATATCCTTAACGTAGCTGATGGGCGATTATCGCCCAACTATCTCTTGGTTTACCAATAGTGGCTCGTCTGTACATATGCTTCCGCAAACTTTCTACTAAGTGATTTAGTACTTATTATCGCGGAGTCATGATGATAGGAATTCCTTTGTTCGAGAAACTGTATCAGGACACATTGTGAGTATGTGAGGTTCGGGGCGTTTATCTTGTTGAAATATCAAATAAGGATATACATACTGTTTATGGGACCAGGTGGGTTATTTTAAATCATTCGGAATCGACATCGGAAACGTATTTGAAACTTTCCGGTGATGGCGTCGCTCCCGACGAGCTTTCCGACGGAAACTTTTTGAAAAAACGATTTGGTATTGTCATTAAGATACATCATAATCAAATTCGGAAATTTTGATAGCGACGGCGGTAATCCAGTTCGGAAGTTTTCAATTCCGTGTGCGATATTGATTTCGAATGGTATAAAATAACCCCACTGGAGCTTTTATTTTAATATCTTACTAATGGGGTATTTAGTTAAAGGTGATTTTATGGTGTCACCATCTTATAAATAAACGAAATAATGACAATTAATATTTAAAATTAAAAAATAAAATTGTATAAAGAATGTCTTGTTTTGCAGATTCATAAAATGGAACAACAATGTCAAGTCATCGTATATTAAGTATATGACGAGAAGGTCACATCAGCCGGAATTCCAATTCAAATATACGACGTGCCAAGCTTAACACGTGCAGAAATGAGAACAACCTTAATGATCCCTCGCATTGTCAGCGATTACAATTGTAATCAAACTGACTCCTTGCGATTGCAATTGTCATATTTGTTTTAAAAGCCCATTGTAATTTAAATTGAAAATTTTATTTGAATGAGTTTTCCTGCTTGCTTTGTTGCTTTGACGTTATCATTAAGAAATGTTTAAGTGATTTTGTTGTTTCATACTCGCTTTCAGGCTTTACTACTACGACTGGTTTCTTTTTAACCGACTTCAAAAAGGAGGAGGTTCTTAATTCGGTTGTTTTTTTTTTGTTTTTTTTTTATGTTTACATCTAAAAATGAACTTAATTATATATATATATATATATATGTGTGTATATATATAATTTTTTATTACATTATAGGCAAGTATCTCTCGATATATCTCGATCCCACCCGATGGTAAGTGACAATGAGATCTACGATGGAGCATACTTGCCTAGGTAGGAAGGCGGCAGTAGATCGAAACGCTACATTGACTAGGCACATACAGCGCAACTGATCTGACCCGCCACACATGAATGGCAACACCGAACATCATGCCGGAACACGGCTAGGCCGCTTGGCGACATGGCTTTGTTCAGTGGGTGGTGACTAGCCACGGCCGAAGCTTACCACCAGTAAAATATTTAAGAAACACACAAAAAAAAGAGTTGAGACGCAAATTGTAATTTGAAATTCGATCACATGCAGCGATTTCAATCCCATCCATTATTTATAAACAATATAATCTCTAACAAACTTTTTTTCCAACCAGATCCAATTGAAATATCAATTCAGTCTACCAAAGCTCAGTTAGGATCCATTTGCGAGGTCACAGCTCCACAAAAACTTAGCGATAGCTATCGAACTCACGACCCTCTCGCAAATGGCGCTATCTTTTATGTATAAGGCTATTTACACACACCGCCCGCGTGTACTTGGACAAAGGTGCGGTCCTAAGGAGGTGAATTTTAAAATCTGAGTGGATATTTACAATTCTATAGGTAATACCAGTATAGGTAATTAGAAATATTACAAATTAACTAATATATAATTATTATATTCTTTTAAACTCCCTACCACAGACTAAGACAAAAATATGAACCCATTACTAGAGACTTTACTGGTGGTAGGCTTCGGCCGTGGCTAGTCACCACCCACTGAACAAAGCCATGTCGCCAAGCGGCCTAGCCGTGTTCCGGCATGATGTTCGGTGTTGCCATTCATGGATGGCGGGTCAGATCAGTTGCGCTGCATGTGCCTAGTGAATGTAGCGTCTCGATCTACTGCCGCCTTCCTACCTAGGCAAGTATGCTCCATCCTAGATCTCATCTTCACTTACCATCAGGTGAGATGGAGATCAAATACTTGCCTATAATGTATAAAAAAAAAGACATTTTGAGGCCAAGAAAACTATGCCGATTTGTATAGAGTGCGAAAAATACGGAGACATTTTGAACGTGTCCGTTCGTTTCCAAGCTACAAGCTAGGTTAGGTTGATGTGTATGTGAACCCAAATTGGCATGCTTATTTCGCTTTAACAATTAACTAACGACATTTGATAAAATTTTTTTCACTAGTCTGACCTCTCTACGCATAAATTAACAAGTAAACAAAAGATTTGGCGTGTGATCCCAAAACCATAGACGCAAAATGTCCTTTCATTCAATATATCCCCTGCGATATTCATTGAGATTGACTGGTGACGTAAGGGTTTCATCAGATTTAAAGGGGGATAATCAATTCCCCACCCGCAGTTGACTAAAGCCTCTGGCTGATTGGAAGTGAATGTCAGAACGGATTTATCGCTCCATTCTTATGTGCAGGATCAGAGTAATATTTCTATGATTGCTTGTTTGAATACTCGTTGGATGTTGTGTTGGGGCTATGATCAATAAAGTCTTCTTAACTTCTTACGTAATGCAAAAGAGGTTATGAGTTTGTCATCCGTGTCAGTATTGTAAGTGTATAGATGGGACTGATTTCAAGTTTTGATGGACTTGGTTTCGACTATTATTTAATATTTTTAATTGTTTATCAGCCTGTATCTGCAGCGGTATCCAAACAAGTCTGGGGCAACAGCCAATTGTCTTGGAATCTGTACAAAATTGAAAATATCATCTATACATATAAATAAAATTGGAGTGTCTGTTTGTAATATTAAAATAACCGCTTTTTACTAAATGCATTTGGATGTATACACGGTACCTATACCAAAACACCTTTTTTAAATTTTTTGTCTGTCTGTCTGTTTGTTCCGGGTAATCTCTGAAATGGCTGGACCGATTTTGACGGGAATTTCACTGGCAGATAGCTGATGTAACAAGGAGTAACTTAGGCTACATTTATTTTAGAAAAAAAAATAGGATCTGTCGAAAAAAAATTAAAACCAATGTCGCAGCGCTGCCCCTGATTAAGTTTGATAGCAACAATCTGCAATGCGTCCCGCGGGATCAGAACGTGCGAGCAGGCTGTTGCCAACGGTTGAGTCTTTGTTAAATACCAAGCGGACGAAGTCGCGGGCAACAGCTAGTATGTTAATCACAGATATATGAGAGGAGATATGTTATGAAAGCGGTGGGCTTGCGCTCACATTTAGCCAAAATTACGCTAACATAGAGTTTTCGCCGTCAGTCGACTGCAACTGCACGTCGGTATCGGAGCTCTAACTTTTTTTTTAAAGGCCGTGTTATTCCGTGGTTGTGTGCAAAAATACTAGCAGCAAAGTGAACTACGCGAAAGATGGAATCTCATTTCACCAGCCAGTATTAAGTATTTTATTTATTCGTCTTTAAAATCATTAAAAACAACAAATCAAAAAATATTTAATGCCTTTATTATGTTATTTTAGGTTTCATGTAGCACAACGACTTTTTTATTTTTGTACAAAATACATGGCTCTTTAAGTACCACCTATGTTCGCTACTGAGTGAATGTACGAGGCAATGTATAGATCGTCTAACGATACTTTGAATAAACTGGTGCGTCGCGTGGTACGGCCGCTGTATACGGCGACGACGCAGCACGCACCGAGGAGACTTCGTATTGGTTGGTTTTAGCGAGTGGTTGGGAACAAAACGGAGACAGCGAGTTCCCATACATTTTGAACCGCACGGCATATCTCTCGTGATCTGTGATGTTAATAAAATAGTTCTAGTCGGTTATATGAACGAATAACACAAAGAAATTTCAATAAAGATCACATACCATGAAAAAAATTAACTATCAAACTCTAATAAGGAACTTTTGCTAGCAGATGATTTGCAACGTGGCTTTTAAAATGGAAAAATCAACGATGAGCGGAAATTGACTCAGTTGGTTCCGCACACGTATTAAAATTGTAGTATTAGATGGTTGGATGGTTTCGAGTAATTATATTACAATTTATTTTAATCGTTAAACGTTTGTTATTAAAGAAGTACGATATTCTAGTTGCAAATCTATACTAATATTATAAATGTGAAAGTTTGGATGGATGGATGTTTGTTACTCTGTCCCGCCAGAACGGCTGAACGGATCTGGATGAAATTTGGCACAAAGATAGGTTATAGTCTGGAATAGAACATAGGCTACTTTTTATCCCGGTAAAATTTATGGTTCCCGTGGGATAGATTTGTTTAAATTTTTCATAGAATACCAATAAATTCCTTTTCTCATACATTTGCTTCTGAGGCGGTACGAAGTTCGCCGGGACCGCTACTAATATAATTAGAATATATAAAACCAAATACACTTGCAATATTACTAAGTATGTAAAAAAATAATATGATACTATATAATATTGTGATTTTTTCCAATCGTCTTTTTACACTGAACCCAAAAAGGTTAACCCTATGCAAGCGACACGGAACATTAAGCCCGATTCTTATCGTCAATGGAACATAATAAAATAGGCTCGCGAACTGTTCTCTGTCACGGAATACGTCACAATCGATGGAAATGCTGAAACATTGGCAGGGCGGGCGGAAAGTTTTCAGGGCTCCGGAGGCGGAAACAAAAACTGGAAATGGTTTATTGTTGTGTTTTGAAATGAGAAAGTTTTGGGACGGTTTCTGTAACGGTATCTCTATTAAGTACTATGTTATTATAGAATCTCGTTTTGTTATAATGGTAAGACGTCGAGGAAGCTACTGACTTAAAGGATTTTATGTAGTACTATACCTATAAGTGAATTTATTGTCAACTAGCTGTTACTCGCGACTTCGTCCGCGTGGTATTTAACAAAAAGCGGACGAAGTCGCGGATAACAGCTAGTTACAAATAAATTCACTCCTTGTTACATCAGCTATCTGCCAGTGAAAGTCCCGTCAAAATCTGTTCAGCCATTTCAGAGATTAGCCGGAACAAACAAACAGACAGACAGACGGGCAAAAATTGTAAAAAATGTTGTTTTGGTATTTGGTACCGTTTATACATCCAAATGCACTTAGTAAAAAGCGGTTATTTTAATATTACAAACAGACACTCCAATTTTATTTATTTGTATGTATAGAAAAAGACTTGGGGGTTCCCGCACTTCTTCATATGAATGTTATTCAGAACAGTGAGGAAAATGTCAAACAGACTTTGCAAACCTACAACTTTGTCTATGCTACCTATGCCCTTCTACATTTGTATAATAGTACTAGCTGTTGCCCGCGACTTCGTCCGCGTGGTATTTAACAAAGACAACCGTTGACAACAGCCTGCTCGCCCATTCTGAGCCCGGGACGCATTGCAGGGTGTTGCTATCAACCTTTATCAGGCGCTGCGCTGCAACATTAGTTTTTTTTTTTTCGTGAGATCCTATTTTTTTTTTCTAAAATAAAAGTAGCCTAAGTTACTCCTTGTTACATCAGCTCTGCCAGTGAAAGTCCCGTCAAAATCGGTCCAGCCATTTCAGAGATTAGCCGGAACAAACAGACAGACAGACAGACAGACAGACAAAAATTGTAAAAAATGTTGTTTTGGTATATGTACCGTGTATACATCCAAATGCACTTAGTAAAAATCGGTTATTTTAATATTACAAACAGACACTCCAATTTTATTTATTTGTATGTATAGAAAAAGACTTGGGGGTTCCCGCACTTCTTCATTATGAATGTTATTCAGAACAGTGAGGAAAATGTCCAACAGACTTTGCAAACCTACAACTTTGTCTATGCTACCTATGCCCTTCTACATTTTATAATAGTATGAAACGTAAATATAGTTATGCTCAACTATCACAACTGCTATCCTTCATCATGATTGATCTGCACTACCGTGCATAGTGATACATAACTAAAGTTTCTCTGATTGAACTAATATTTCGCACAACTTTCGTATCAAATACAGCAATGTTTTATCTGCGAAACAAATCGAAAAGATTTATATTTATTTTTCTGCCTAATAAGGTCCGTGTTTCTGTGCCGGTTCGGGGAAAACATTGAGGTGTTTACTGCAAATACCTTCCCTGTTTGCCATATTGTGAGATTTGGGATTGAGTAAGGCATAATTTGTTATGATGATTCTATAACCCGGCGGGATAACATAACCTAACCTTTATGTACTGCGAAATGTCGTAAATATTATATTTAACCCATATCGCTTTGTGAACAATAAATGTGTAACTTTTGCTATTTGTATGAAAATGACGGTTTTCAGCGCCTATATTAATTATGTGGTACATATTCTTACAATCTGTGCATGTACTTATTAATAAAATAAGTCCATGCACATGTGAATAACTCTAGCCGAATGATTAGCCTAATTTGAGGAATTTCTCTGCATTAAGTGGACTTAGTACGAATTTTGACAGCATCAAAACCGCAGCATCAAATAGTTTTATTTCAATGTGTAGTATTCGCGTAAATATAAGAAATCAATAAGCATCAAAATCGGCTGTGACGAGACCAAATGTGAGATACATCGATTTTGTCTCTTACCCTCGTATGAATTACGCAAGGGAGAGAGCTACTCGGTGCAACATAATCTGTCACATAGGTTTGGCCTTGACTCGCGAGCTAGACCCCCTGTCCAAACAAAACACGCATCACATTTCTTGTTCCCATCATAATACGTAGGTACTATGTTACTAATATTAAATATGTAAAACACAATCCACGAACAGTGAAACTATTTCTTTGTTTTTATATAAAAAAGGCGAATTCCTTCGATAGCTACGCTATAAATATATCGCGTCGAGACACATGTCACGAACTACGAGTGAACGGCATAAACCGTATGATTTATATGCACGCGAATACTAGCGATGCTAATACTTATTTCTTTAGTTTAAAAAATATATGTGTTTGTGGTTGAGCAGTACTTTATTTAATTTTGCTGGGAAATTTAAGTGTGTTTTTTTTATTACATTATAGGCAAGTATTTGATCTCGATCTCACCTGATGGTAAGTGATGATGAGATCTACGATGGAGCATACTTGCCTACGTAGGAAGGCGGCAGTAGATCGAGACGCTACATTCACTAGAAAGGAGACTAGGATTCACTAGGAGGTGTTACATAAGTATTTAGTGCCGATGTGAACATGTACAGGATCGCACCCGCCATCATATTAGATTTGATAAACCACAGATCCTCGCAAAAGAACACCGATTCCGACCAAGGATGATACGTGAGGCCATTGAAATTAAAAACATCCTAATTTTAATAGGGAAGATGGCTGGATGCTACCACTGACTTGGGCAGAACACGATCTTAAATAAGAAGATACAGCAAGAATCTCAGCCGGTTTGGCGTTTTATATAAACATTTTGTTTTATTGAGACAGGACCAGCCGTAATTTATTTGCATTCTCAACGAATCATGTTAAAAATGCCGCTACAGATAAAACTACTTCGAATATGTCCAAAGAGGCTGAATATAATCAGCTCGCGACTCCAGAGTCGATTTCGAATTCCCTATCACCATGGTCCCCTACTATTGAGTTTTATTGAAATTTCGTATATTCACGCTTCGTAATGGGCAATCGGCTGCTGAAATGTGCGCCGTACCCATGCTGGGGTGTTAAATCGTGCGTTTAAGGTTTAAGAAACGATTTCATGTTGCAATCTTTTCGCGATTTCATTGTCTCTGTTATTTCTTATTTGGATTAGAGGTTATTGGGCATGGTTTCAATGTGTGTAATAAAATGAAAAGTATGGGATGGCAAAAGGAACCGGAAATGGAAATAAGCAGGACGGAACGGACTTAGGCCTTTTGGGTTATATGGCTTGCTTGGTGCTATGCAAGCTAATATCTACATACGTGAAATATTTATGTTTTACTAGGTCAAGTTTGAGCAGTGGCATATAGTCGTAGCCTCATTGACTTGTTAATCCATTTACAATGGTATAAAGAAGTATATTTCATAACAAAAGTGCTTTGCAATGCTATTGTGAGTTTTTAAATTTACTTTAACAAGTAAAGTAATCCATAAACATCAGCTTGTATTTTAACATTTCTATGATATTTTTTTTTTACGATTATTCTTCAAACTATTTTGTTCTTAATTACTTTACAATTGTATAAAACTAGGTCATTTTGATGTAATTTCAAGGGAGGAGCGAAGTCCTACAACATGAACCACTCCTTGCTCAAATGGAGACTCCAATATCTGTAAAATGTTGTACCATACGTTGATGAAATAAAACTTTTCTATTTTTATTTTTTAAACCGCTAGAAAGAAACTACAATGGCGATTTAACAATGAGAGCACATTTGTGTATTGATAGGCGTCTCGTATATCTCTTTCAAGTTTACTGCAGTAACTATTTCCAGCACAATCGTCTCGATATCAAAAGCGATGCAGACACCTTTGTGCGGTGTCGCTTGACATTCAAATTAAGCTGTGGCATATGCGTGTACAGAATATTATATGCGAATAATTATGAGTCTGTTAGTATATACTTTTTTTCATAGCAATGCATTTGATCTTATATTAATGCATTTGAGTCAATATTATGTTACTCTACTGACTCGTTATCCATTTTTGTTTTGTAATTTTGGAAATATTACTGGTAATAATGTTGTTAAATCTTTATCTATACTAATATTATAAATGTGAAAGTTTGGATGGATGGATGGATGGATGGATGGATGGATAGATGGATGGATGGATGTTTGTTACTCTTTCACGCCCGAACGGCTGAACGGATCTGGATGAAATTTGGCACAGACATAGATTATAGTCTGGAATAGCACATAGGCTAGGAACGTAAAATCAAAATAAAAACGCGATAAAATCCTTAAAATTTGTTTTATATCTATGTGTAGTATTCGCGTAAATATAAGAAATCAATATATCTATGCCCAAAAGAAAATGCAGTAAAATGAGCTCTAATATTATCTGCATAACAGATCCTGTTCTGAAAGTGCAGTCAGCATCCGAACCATGTTGGAAATGCACTTAGCACGTGCTCGCAAGCCTTTGAATAACGTAGAGATTTCATAACAGCTTTTGTTTAGCTTTCGTGACGATCTTGTAGGTTGTATGTTCTGAATCCGCTTTTGTTAGGTGAACTCTCATATCACAAGGAATACGTTCAGAATCGTGCTTGATACATTTATGAGTGCTTACTATAGGTGCCTATAAAGTAGAGATTCGAGATAAATGTTGTAGGGTCTTTGATGCTATAGATGAGTCGTAACCCGGGTTGGAGATAAAGTTTGTTTATTAGTTAAAATAGACCTTATTGTGATTGCACATAATTGTTAAAGAATATTGTCTTAATTCGGTGATTCCGTTATTGAGACTGACTGCATCAAAATCATACGATACAGCTGGTCAGAATCGCAGGTATGACGTATAATTAACTATATATAACAATAACTAGCTGTTACCCGCGACTTCGTCCACGTAGTATTTAACAAAGACAACTGTTAGCAATAGCCCGCTCGTGCGTTCTTAGCCCGACCGGCAACCTTTGTGATATTAAGTCGTTGGTCGGTTTCTAAAATAAAAGTAGCCTATGTTACTCCTTGTTACATCAGCTATCTGCCAGTGAAAGTCCCGTCAAAATCGATCCAGCCATTTCTGATATTAGCCGGAACAAATAGACAGACAGACTAAAATTATAAAAAATAATGTTTTGGTATATGTACCGTGTAAACATCCAAATGCACTTAGTAAAAAGCGGTTATTTTAATATTACAAACAGACACTCCAATTTAATTTATTTGTGTATAGATGAGCGTAGCTGTACATATGTATTAAAAGAAATCCCAAATCATGAGTAATTTTAAATCAGATTAAAATACACTGTGTATCAGTGTGGTCTTATAATTACAATTTGAATATATACATTAAAAATATGATTACACAACACTTTGATCATTATTTATTACTTGCTCACTTACGATTGTGTCTACATAAGTCAATAGTATGTATACATATAAATAAAATTGGAGTGTCTGTTTGTAATATTAAAATAACCGCTTTTTACTAAGTGCATTTGGATGTATACACGGTACCTATACCAAAACAACATTTTTTTAAATGTTTGTCTGTCTGTCTGTCCGTCTGTCTGTCTGTCTGTCTGTCTGTTTGTTCCGGCTAATCTCTGAAATGGCTGGACAGATTTTGACGGGAGTTTCACTGGCAGATAGCTGTTGAAACAAGGAGTAACTTAGGCTACTTTTATTTTAGAAAAAAAAAATGGATCTCACGAAAAAAAATTAAAACCAACGTTGCAGCGCTGCGCCTGATTAATTTTGATAGCAACAACCTGCAATGCGCCCGCGGGCTTAGAACGCGCGAGCAGGCTGTTGCCAACGGTTGTGTCTTTGTTAAATACCACGCGGACGAAGTCGCGGGTAGCAGCTAGTAATACATATAAACCTCTAGCCAATATATAACTCAATCATAATATTTTTTTTGTGTTACCGAAATAAAATTCCGAGTATCTCTCTTCGAATTTGTTACAACAGTTTTGTACGAATCCATGGCTAATATTCTTGAAATTCAAAACGAAGACGCAGTTTTGAAGCAGAAAAGTAGCGCAGGTACGCGAACTTAACCTATGAAAACTTTTTCAGGGTGCTCCGAAAAGAATTTCAGTTTTCAAAGTGTTCCTTGAACATGTTTCGCACATCCGACTGTAAATTTTTTGATAAGTTCGCCTATATTTACAACGAGGAAGGTCTTAACAATTTATACAAGAAATTTTGGCCTTTGTATGATTTATTTCAAAGGCTTCCTATATAATCAAACATATCCAAGGTATATTTCTATGCGGCATAATCTTAGAATGCTTAGCAATAATTCTAGCTGCCTTGAAATAAGCTGATAATATTATCCTGATAATAAACTGTAAATTAATAATTAATAAACTCAGACCAACTATAAAACAAAACTTAAATTAAATGCAATACTGAAAACACAAAATGAAAATAAGACCAAATTACTCACTTTAATAATTCAGATCGGTAAAGAAAGTTCAGAGAATGCCTTATTCTCTTGAATATTTTTTTTTTATTTATTATTGATAAACTTCATTATTAATAGCGCCTATAAGTTTTAAACACCTCAAATATCACCAAATTATGTCTCTGTTAGAGAACAACAAAGAGACTACATGAAACGTGGTTGACCCGAGACTGGTGTCTCGGGTCAACCACGTTCCACCAAACTTTTTTCTTACACCGCTTTTTAAAAGAAGTTCTCGAACGAGAGTTTCACGAGTGATTTCCTTGCATTTAAAACTTGCAAGAGTTGCTTTGGCAGCACATCGGACGCAGTTACACGGCCTTTTGATCGTACAAAAGCTGCGAACACAAAATAGTACCGCGCTCGGGCAAACGCGAAATCACTCGAATACCTTCGGATGCTTTATTGAAAAATTAAATAGCTGTTTGTATAGATTTATTTTATGGGGTAAAGGTCAGTGAACGCCGCCGAAGCGACCAATCAAAACGAGTTACAAGCAAATTTTCGAGTCTCGCCTGCGACTTAACTTCGAATTTTATTCCGACTCCGGGGCGCTAATGGCGTCCGCCCCGTACAAAAACTCGCTTGATTAAAATCGTTTGTCGTAATAAAAGGAGCACTAAAAAGTTACAACCGTACGAAACGCGAGACCGGTAGGCCCGTAAAATCGATCACCCACCGATACTGATCGCGGGGACAAAAATTTAACGGCGCAGCTCGAGATTACGAGCCGGTGTTTAATTTAGTGCTCGGAATTAGAGACGAAATATTAAATTGTCGAGCTTCTTGCCGGCGCCTGCGTCTCGTGCTAAATGAGCCGTGAACTCTGCCCGAGTATATTTTATTAGAGCGCCCCGCCCCCTCTGCTGGGGCGCTCGACGCACGTCCTCACACCCGCGCCTACCCTATTTACATTCACGACTGAGCCAACGGCGTGTGAAATTTTATTTCTTCGACAATCTGAGATGAGATTAGCTGTAAATTGAGTTTATGACGGAATCAAATATGCATGCCCCGCCCGCGTCTCCCCGCCCCGCCGCCACTACTCTCACGGTTCATCTCGTTCATAAATTCAGCATTCGCTCTTTTATTCTTACGACTTATTCTGTCTCATCTAAATGTACCTACTGATCGACGCCCGGATGAAATATTATTTCTTACGGTTCGCTTTATTCAGATTCACTCAATTTTATTCATATTTTTCGTACCAAAGTATGATTTATTACTTTATCAGGAATATCAGAAAAAAAAAACCGTGGGAATGGAAATGGACGGTCGACAATTAGATAGGTAGCAACTAGTCGTCAAACTATAATATTGCTTTGTCGTTGCTATCCAATTTTATCGTTGGGTATTGTAATTTTCAACCTTGTTTTTTTGTTTTGTAAGGAGGTAAAGTTACTTATAACGCCCGCCTACTTATTACACGTGACTTGGCTAATATTCTTATTTTTTTTTGAGGTTTGTTTTTCGCTAACCGAAAATGTTATTAAGGTGTTGTCAAAAACAGCCTTCGCTCTATCGGCACGTAGAAGGCAATTGTATCGTGACGGCGCCACTTCGGGCCCTCCACTTAAAGGTTTTTTTGCGCGTAAATCGGCGTATTTTGCGTATTTTTCTCTCTACTTTTAAAAGCACCGCACTCCCGAGTTTCTTTTAACAATTCAAATGGCACTTTTATGAATATTCATAGATTGTAGATCGATCCATTTGTGTGAAATAGGATTTCAATTATTGCTTTTTAATCATAAAATAGTTTTATAGAAACCTATAAGGATACCCACTACTTTAATATCATTTTATAAAGTGATACTTGGTTGAGTTTGAGTGACTTTCTAGTATCTCAAACACTTGAAAAGATTCAATATCAATAATATAAATTAAAAATTGAATTCTTCGTCTATCTTACGATTTATAGTTTTATATAATTGTGTAAGTGCTTCGTTGATCGTCACGCAAATGATTTTCGCCGAAATTTCACTTTATTTGCACATAAAGCATTCCCGCAATGAAACCCGGGTAGCAGTAACAGTGAGCGATGAGACAGCCGGATATACCGCCGCGTGTATCCGGATATAACAGGTGATTACTGCGGCCAATTAGCACGCGCGCTAATGACGTCACCGCTGTACTGTGGCACGTGGGGTGTATAGGAATTTCTTATTTAGCATGAGATTTATTGAAGTAATAAGGCTCAAGGTTCAATAAAATCTTAGAGATTAAACATGTTTTCTTGATTCCTCGAAATCCTCTTTAGAGGATACATATTGAAGGATTATTCTTGGTGGATTTCATAAGAATTTCCATAGTGAAAACTATTATGCTCTCGACACACTTCGATTTTCATACTTTTATCAGACCAAAAGTACTTCTATTCAACCACGCTTTAATTACCTATCTCATAACAAAAGCTATATAAAACTCATATCACCAAACTAAGCCAGCCCAAATCTGCAACTCACCTAACATAATAAAACCAAAAGTTCATATTAAATTCTTTGACAAAGACGCATAATCTCCACTGAATATATGGAATAAGAATGACTTATTATCGCTTGGAATACGTACGTTTTATGGCACTGAGGCAACGCTTCACGTACGCTATCGTCTGACGACAAAGAATAATAAAAGATCCGTCACAAGATAATAAGCAAGGTCGTCCGAAAGTTTTATTACGTAAATTATTAATGTTCGGCAATGAAAAAGTTTTGATTCGAATTTACGAGAATCCAATCGTATTTGTTGGTCGGAATAAGGACGTGATAGAGTGTACGTCCTCCGATTTGATCAACAGATAAAACAATGTTAAAAACTTTGTTCATAAGCTTTTTATTTAGTCGGGCTATAGTGAACTATGGTATTGGGGTTGAAGCCAAAGCTTAAATACTGGGTTTAAGCTTTGGCTTATAATACCAATCAAATAAATTGCTTCATCTATTTTCATCAGAAAAACTTCTTCGAGTTAACATAAACAATTCGTATTTTTTTTATTTATAAAATATGAAATAAACGAAATATGTGACTCCATGACCTTAAAAATGATATAATATATTATAAAGGTAAACTAACGATGACAAATTTAAATTACATCTTTACGAAATTCAGTAGAATAATATTTGTATGGTTAATTAATGACAATATCTTCGCTTGATTCAATTCCCTGAAGGCACGTGCTATTAAACCAACAGTGACAGCAGTTTTCCCACGATTTCACTTGGCCACTTGCAATGCGAATTTTAATTTATTTGACCAAGTTTAACGTTTGGCCTGGGCGGGCGCGTGCTTCGCATTCTAGCGTGGGTTTTATGAAAATTGCCTGAAAAATGAACGCTGCGGTGGTGACATCTTGGCGGCAATAACATGAGAGTTGAACAAAGAATGGTTCTGAAATGTAAATATTGGCAATAAGGCTTGGGTACCGTGCGATGATTGGCACTTATATTTTGCAAAACAAAGCAAGAATATTAACATTTGGAGGTTATTTTAGAAGAATATTACTGTCATCCGAAATTGATCTAACGGCTTGCAGTCTTAGTCCTACATTTTAGCAAGACCGTAACAAGAATACCTAATTAGAGCAAGAATCACACTGATTCTATGAGATTCTTGCCAAACTCTAGCAGGTTCTTTATGATGCTTAATATCATTTATCAATCAGGAAGATAATTAATGAAAACCATGCGGAATAGAAGAGGGACCATGATATGCCATCTCATACGACATGATACCGTCATAAAGAACATCACTAAGGTAGTATTTCAATGCCTATGTCATTTTCTGACCCCTAAACTACCACTACCTATGAAAAAACTCATGTCGATCCTTTGCTCTATGAAAAATTAAAACAAATCTATCCCACGGGAACCATACATTTTACCGGGATATACCGAGTAGCCTATGTGCTATTCCACACTATAATCTATCACTGTTCCAAATTTCATCCAGATAAACTCAGCCGTTCTGGCGTTATTGATTAACAAGCATCCATCCATCCAAACTTTCACATTTATAATATTAGTGGGATTATTATAATAGAGTCAAATAAAATAAAGGTTCGGTGTCATGTCGTATAAGGAGGTGAAAGAAGCTGCTCTAGATGGAGACAGGTGGAAAGAGCTTCATCAGCTACACCGACAAGGGTCATACCCTCAAATTAGTAGAAGATAGTGGTCTTAGTCAGTCTTGCGAGAATGCAAGCCTCGACAGATTTAATGCAACACTGAAATCAGTATTCCATATAGTGCAACAAGTTATGACGAGACTTTAATTTATTTAGCTATGTAACATTAATTTTCTTGGTTCATGTCATGCCGTGCTATGGCATTCTTTTTTTCGTAATGCAGGGGGAAAAACAAGATAACTTGGCTTTTGATAGCTGAATGTACGAAATTAAAATGTACATTTATGTGTATTTTAGCAAGCAACTGACATATATATTTTACGAAGCATAATATAATAACAGCATAGTAAAACGTAAACTCAATTGACATGTACAAGCCTGCCGCTGAAGAATAAAACAATATAATTCAATTCAAGCCAACGAAACAGGGTTATGCATAAAGCAATAAAGCAGCTTTATTATTAAATGTCTCAACATGAATTCTAAAATATTTTTTCTAACGTTTAGCATAAAGCGGCTGAAGCGGTGCTTGGGACGGTATTATGCAATCGTCTGGCCTAGCCACAAGTCAAACGCAAGCCAGCTACGTTATTAATGCCCTGGAATTAGACTCGATAATTGCCTGTGCCGACCGCAGTCCAGTAAATGTGGTCATAGTTCGTGACACTTGAACTAAACCGCTTATAATAACGTATTAGGCTTAGGGCGCATTAGTGGGAAGTCGGGATGTGTGAAATACTGATAGCCGTGAAGTCAATTAAGAGGCGAGGTATTTTTTTATTATTATTTCCAATTGAAATAATGGAAATTGAGTAGCTTAAAATATTTTGTTTTCTTTCTTTGCGAAATGAGATGCGATGAAATAAAATAGATATGAATATGGCCTCACCCACAACTTAGCGGGTATTTTGCCAATGTCAAGTAATTAATAGCAATAGCACATTCAATAAATACACATTATAAATAAAATAATGGATGTGACATGGTGATTTGAAAATAGCGTGTCTTCATATTTTGTTTTATTGTAGCTATTTTAAATTATGATTTTAACCTGTGATAGTTTTTTTTTTTGATGTGATGTAATGGTATAGACAAACATCGTTAGGAACCTTACCTGCACCGATTTCGAAAGCTCTGTGAAATTTTCCAGACTAATCTGGGCCAGCGCGGTCTGATTGCACTCGGATTGAGGGGCATTTACTCGGTACCAAATACCATCGTCAACAGTTCAGTACTCCTCTGCGTACCGTCCCGATGTCGCATCGGACATTACAGGTATGAAAATATATTTTTTTGTTTTAAATAATCTTCAAGTATGGACTAGAAATCTGTTTGAGCCGTTCCCAGTGGAAAAGTCTAGTTATTTTTACCCGTTATCTCTATTTGTTTTACACAATTGTAGACGAACAACTTTGTAAGTATCTTATTATTTAAGTGAACGCATCAACCAGTAACTTTTGTTGTCCCTTCACTTAAGAAAGACTACTAAACAATATCCATAAAATTAACCCACAACACTGCCATTACAAAGCCCCGTTTGAGCCACCTACTCTCCCCGTCTGTAGATACCCTTAATACCGACTAGTAGGTATCCAGGTCAACGGCTATTTGTGGCTAGAAGTACATAAAGTCCAATACGAACAGGTCAACTGTCAGGGCGTTATGCCAACGGAGCTAATCTTCGCAAGAACTGACTTGCCAATTGCCGACAGGGTAAGAAATTTTTGTTACGCTGCCAAGTCAGGGCAGGATGTCGGGGGTTAATTTAAATTGTTTTTGTTGTAATTATGGGTTTGTTTTTTCATTTAGATATCTTTTTTTATGGACCTATTGTATATAATTTATAGTAAATAAAAATAAGCGATTCCGTAATCGCTTATGCGCGTTTAGGAAGTGGTTATACTCGTACTATATACTAATATTCTATCCCCCAAATTTATAGACGTTCGATAATTTCATTAAACTTCATATAGTACAGCGCAAAGCAAAACTGTACTATAAGACGATCGATAAAGTTATAGAACTTCTATAAATTCGGATGTATATCTACAGTTTTGTAGGCCTTAAATTGCAATGCAATCTATAACAATTTAAATTGAGATGCATATTTAGACGAAGTCAGCATCTCGGCTAGGTTAATTTGTCTCGGATCACGTGGATCTGTATACTTATAAGAAAAAAGTATTTTTAATATTAGCGAAATAGTTTTCTAAGTTTTTACAAACAACAATAGCACAATTAAACACACTGCTCAGTCAAGAATAAAACGTTTCATCTGAAAGAAATATTCACAAAAATCTCACTTTTTTATGTTTGGATGGATGGATGTTTGTTGCTTAATCTCGCCAGAACGGCTGAACGCATCTGGATGAAATTTGGCACAAAGCTAGATTATAGTCTGGAATAGCACATAGGCTACTTTTTATCCCGGTAAAATGTTTATACTTTTTAATCGCAGGTAATACCGCGGGATGCAGCTAGTACTTTATAAGTGTATGTATAATTATCATCAATCCATTTTATAGTAAAATCTAATCCAATAGCGCCATTAGTGGTTGATTTATTGTGACAATTTGAGGGTGAACTAGCGCACACATTATCAAATCCTACACTCGTAGATTTCCAGCCAAATAGGCTTTTCAATTATGTCATTTCATCGCATTGTGATAATTCGCGAAGCATTAACTGTGCACTCATTAGTTTGATGGTTTTCAAAGTGATGGGAAATCGCAGCGCATCCTTTGAATATACATTATGTTTGCGCCAATAATGCGTGGCTATTTTGAAGTAAGCTTTAGAAATACATTTGAGTATGGGTTTATTATAGCAGTGATAACCAAGTTGGTAGAACGCTTGCTTCGGTAACGTGGATTGCAGGTTCAAACCCCGGCTAGCACCGCTGGGATTTCATGTGTGAATCTCAATTTCCACCATGATTATCACTTGCTAAACGGTGTAGGAAAACATTGTGAGGAAACCTGCATGTCTGAGAGAACCTCTCGAAAGATATGTGAAGTCCACCAACCCGCACTGGGTCAGCGTGGTGGACTATGGCCTAATCCCCCTCGCATTGAGGGGAGGCCTGTGCCCAGCAGTGGGACATTCAAAAGGGCTGGAATTATTATGGGTTTATTAATTTCTTCTTCTTCTTCTTATATCTACGCGACCACTACACATTGAAATAAAACTAATCTTACGGATTTATCGCGTTTATTATTTGTTTTGTAAATTCCCGACGTTTCGGCTGCTTTACAGCAACCATGGTCACGGGAGGACTGGCAAACCATGGTCGGGAAAGTAAAAAACAAATAATAAACGCGATAAAATCCGTAATATTAATTTAATTTCAATATGGCTTTATTCTTTACAACCAATCAAATAATTTAATAACCAGATCTTTTACAGCTTTTTTGAGACGTCATAATTATAATGATTTTCTGAATGTTGGTTGGCTAGATAGAAATGCAGTAAATATGTAACTATTTTACTAATTAAAATAGTTTACGTGAAATACGTTCACCGGTGCTATGAAGCAGTCAATCACCACAACCGACAATTAAATATTCTGCATTTAAAAATATGTATTTAAGATGTAACAATAATAGTATAAATTATTTGAACAGGGCCAATAGTAGGTTATAAATATAGCATTCCCAAAGAAATAAATCTAATCATTAGACATTTAAAGAACGATACCCGGTACTGAGCGCATGGCGAAAAGCTACTGATTCGCTTTGTTTAAAAAAAACAAACATCATTCACACAATTATTTAATACTAGCTGTTACCCGCGACTTCGTTCGCGTGGTATTTAACAAAGATACAACCGTTGGCAACAGCCTGCTCGCACAGTCTGAGCCCGCGGGACGCATTTCAGGTTGTTGCTATCAAACATAATCAGGCGCAACGCTGCAACATTGGTTTTAATTTATTTTCGTGAGGTCCTATGTGTTTTTTTCTATAATAAAAGTAGCCTAAGTTACTCCTTGTTACATCAGCTATCTGCCAGTGAAAGTCCCGTCAAAATCGGTCCAGCCATTTCAGAGATTTCCGGGAACAAACAGACAGACAGACAGACAGACAAAAATTGTAAAAAATGTTGTTTCGGTATAGGTACCGTGTATACATCCAAATGCACTCAGTAAAAAGCGGTTATTTTAATATTACAAACAGACACTCCAATTTTATTTATATGTATAGATGTTAACATATAACGCATCTGCACGCATAATGCATCTGTTAAAATATTACTACTATTTTTGTTACATCTTATATAACCATTGGCCACTCCATTCTTTGTTAAGGGTGAGATACCCAATTGTGGGCCGGTGGGAACTTAAATAGAGCGGACCACAATCAAGACAGAACAAATCCCATTTCGTAAACAGAGAAACAGGTGCCCGTAGCAGGCAATCTCGTTTGTCTTGACTCCGTATTGCGACGACCCACCCAAACACTAATTGGACCATTTACCCTGGTAATCCATGTAGCCGATTTAATTTGCGAGCCGAGCGGTGGGAACTATCGTGTGTCTGTTTGTGCATGCATATAGATACTAACATATGCTAGAATAAGAATCAAGTGCCTCCTGATTTTTTTGAGTAGATGTGAAATGATAGGAATAAACGGAGCTTCCGTTCCTTCCTTCCTACCTTCCTACCTAGGCAAGTATGCTCCATCGTAGATCTCATCGTCACTTACCATCAGGTGAGATCGAGATCAAATACTTGCCTATAATGTAATAATAAAAAAAGCTAACACAATATAGTAATCAAATATTTAAAAAAAAAACAGTCCCACTTTATTAAAAAAATCTTGCCAACAATTATCCATATATTATTATAAATATAAAACAAAGTCATGTTAGTTATACCATTTATATGATCTTTGATTTTTATAATTTGTATCTCCCCTGAATAGTGGTGAACTATAAAAACATGGGAAAAAATCACAAACAAAAGTTAATAATAATAAAGATTTAATCATTTTTCTCATACATTGAATCTGAGGCGGTACGAAGTTCACCGAGACAACTTGAAATCAATAAAAAGTACAATGAGCTGAGGGCGACCACAGACCATAATACTTATATCGATAATAAACATCCATGCCTTGGATACAAACAGTAATCACACAAAGTTTGTCCCTTCCAAGATTCGAACCCGGGACCCACAGCGAAGAAAGCAGAGTCACTACCCACTGAGCTAATCAGGTCGTCAATAGAAATAGGACTCTATTGCGGTCTCCTTTCAGAATGTGGTCGTTCATTATTTTTTTACAAGCGTGTGAGAAGGACAAGAAATTTGGCCATTAAGCTTAATGGCGAGGCCTAGAATGTACTTACACAGTCCAATTAGCGAAGAAGTTTCGCACATCGGCGAGTGTATTTTTTTTTCACTAAGCTCTATGTACAGCCTATTAACTATAGTCGTCAAGTCAGCTATTACAGATCCTACTTGAATGAAGTAAGGCGCAAATTGAAGAATGAATAGAAGTAACAACTTTAAATTATTTTAAGTTTTAATTAATCATTTTTATTTTTTTATAAGGTTTGACTTTTAAAGGCACTCGAAGTATCTTTTTTAAAGTAACTTATAAATTATGCTCGGTTTACACATGAACAGTACGCTAGTGTCTATGACTATACAGCTTGGCACGATCGCAAGTACGCAAATTATTTCAATACATTAGACTCTTCCACTTCACTATTGTGTACTTGTGTACTTTACTAAGAAAGAACGTACTTTAAAAAGACGTGTCTATCAATTGGTTGATACCAAATGGCTGATGCCCTTTTTAATGTCCGCCTGTTGGGCACGGGCCTCACAGCAATGCAAGGGGGAGTAGGCCACAGCCCACCACGCTGGCCTAGTGCGGGTTGGCGAATTTAACACTTGTCTGTGTCTTTCGAGGGGTTCTCTCAGAACCATCGAGTTCTATCTATTGTGTGATATTAATCCAGAAATATAAAAATGAAATAACGTTGTCTTTCCATCGCGTGTTGATGGCGATAAAAACTCTTATAACACCAAGTTAATATCCATCGCACGTGTCAAACTCATTAGTTGGTAAACCTACGAACAGAAATAGAAGCGTTTACCGTAGATGGCTGCAAAAAATTGATTACCACCAGAAAGTTTATAAGAACTTTTCTTTGGGCTACGTGAAAATAGCCTTAAGTCAGACTAATAGAAATAAGAATAGCGAGAATTCCGTAGCGTATAATATAGACAAAATTATAATAAAAATACAAACAATATTTCTGCTCCGATGTCAGTTTAGTTTAGTTTTCGCATAGTTCAATTAGATCATAAACCTTTTATCTCATTGGTGTCATAAATACGCGCTAAATATAATTCAACAGTCATCCATCGCTTTTTCTTTTCAAACAAAAAGAAACTTTACCATTAAGTGCATTAAACTGAAAATTCTTGTCTAATAATTAAATCATACCTAAATCACTCAAAGGTCAAAGCTGCCGCCTTTGCGACCTCAGCAACGGCCGGCCGTCGATCACGGTCACATCCGAACGTTAATTAAACGTCCACTCCTGACTTCCGCTGGTCAAGATTTAGCGATGAACTTTGATCTTCACGTGAACTTAGCTATTGTTCGAATTCGAGTAACTTAATTCTGACTTGTGAACTCTGATAGTGTATAGCATTTTGCAATATTCAATTTAAGAGTATTGATGCCCAGGCTTTTTCTCGTGAGCTGCCAATATCATTAAAATCATAAAAAAAAAACAGTGATTGCCAAGTTGGTAGACTTGCCTCGGTAACGAGGATTTCAAACCCGGCTCGAACCTCTGGGATTTCTGGCTTTCATGTACGAATCTCATTTTCAACTATGATTATTACTTAGTAAACGGTGGAGGAATAACATCGTGGGGAAACCTGCATGTCTGAGAGAACCTATCGAAATAAGTGTGATGTCCGCCAACCCGCACTGGGCCAGCGTGTTGGACTATGGCCTTATCCCTCTCGCTTTGAGGGGAGGCCCGTGCCCAACAGTGGGACATTAAAAGCGCTGCTATTATTATTCTTTAAATACACAAAATAGGTCTTCACTATCACAACAGACGTATATACAAATAGCAACGCCTGAAAGATCATTCAAGGAGAGATTAGAACGACCCAGCCTCCGCAATATTTTCCTTTAATATACTCCTGAGAGATTTTCATGTAGAGAGAGATATAGAATCTCAATGAGTTCACAAAATTCAATTGTTTTGTTCCAAGCCCGTTTAGCAAACGTCCACAATCCTATTTCCTCCACAAACATTGTACAACTCATTCCAACATTAACACGATTCGAAAGGAAAATAAAAAGTGCGACTAATTCTCATGTACACCACCAAGCCCCGGGGCGTCGACGTGCCGGAAGTAGGCTGTTACCGCCACTTCCTGAAGCGCCACCGGCGCCACCTGCCTGAAACTTGTCGTGCGAGCTAATGCGCTAGTTTGTCGGAAGCAAAAGATTTGTATTGTTTGAAAATATAACAGCTTATTTTGTTTGAAATAAGTCGATTTTTTTATAAGATTGTTGGAAGTAAGTGTCGCGATACACGTACGGAAAATTAGCGATGAAAGTCCGCTGGGTGCCTACCATGCTTTTTAAATTAGTGGCAAGTAGGCCGCTCGGTATTTTATAGAAAACTTCTTAAAAACACACCTTCAAATTTAATAGATTACTTTTGTAATATTTAAAATTGACGACCTAGTTAGGGTTTATTAGTAACCCTGCTAGTATTTAGTAGTGACCCTGTTTTCTGTGCCGAGGGTGCTCGCTTCGAATCCTGGTAACGACAAACTTTGTGTGATGAGTGCGGATATTTGTATCCTAGTCATGGATGTTTAATATATATATTAGTATTGCGTACTGGGTTCGGCCCTAGTCGATTGTATCGTACCTATAATACTAGTGTTTAGTGTGGGACCGTATAGTTAGTGCGTACTGGCGATAATGAAAAACTGCATATTTTAGATAAATAAATAAATATCGCCAGACAAATTGAGATCGATTGAAAGTCGGTAGTTCATAACTATATTGATACTTAACGGTTAGAATACGTATATATAATTAATATATGATTATTATTGTCTAAGTTTATAGATTTTTTTAAATATAACATAAGCATATACTCAGGTGTTATAACCAATTATATTTAAGCAACCGAAGCACGTACATTTTCTCATTACGGATTACACACAATCTCGGAAAGGATAATGTAAACATCATTCGATTCTCATTAAACATGGAATCGAGTATTCGTGTCATCGAAATCGATTCGCGAATCGAATACAAAGCTCACGTATCGGGGGACTAATGAATAGTCGCCATTTTGAATTCGCTATCAATAATAGATTTCAATCGCAGGTCACGAGTCAATTGGATTTTCACGAGCCGCGAACCTATGGCGAGCCTTATTTCCAATGAATTATCGTAATTTGAATAATGAATATCAAATATGACGAATTGTGGTTAGATTTAATATATGCACGGACGCATTATAATTTGTCGACATTTTAACACGTTGACTGCGTTAGGAGGTCTCAAAGACCTCTAACGTGACTTTCAGCTGGTGCGGCGCCGAAAATCGTGTTCTGCACCTCTGTGCGGGAGGTCGTAACTTCTTTATTTCTATGTGTTTGACAGAGAAAAATATACATACCTACTTCCCGCTGCGAGTTTGATTCAATAATGTAATAAAAAAAATAGGAGATGGATGAGGTCTCTAACGCACTGAGTTGTAATAATATACATCTGTTGCGTGAGGAGATCTTTCGGACCTCCTAAAACACAGGCGTCGTAGACGCAAGGAGCGGAGCGCGGGCGGCGCGGGCGCCGTTAGCTCGCGATCAGTGTTGTTCAAATGTCGATAATGTGTACCTGCGCACTCCATGTAAAAAAATACGCTCTTATATTTTGTTAGCGTGGTAGCAAAAAAAGTCGTTGCACAGGCTGTCACAGTAAATTACGGCTCACATTTAGTAGCACAGATGCATCCAAATAAGCCAAACGAATAAATACACTATGTGTGCAATGCGATCAACAAATGTGTTTACCATGCTTCAATGAGGAACATTTTTCTTAAATATATTTTAGGTCACTATGTTTATTGAAATAAAACAAATTTAATGGATTATCATAATTCATCATTCACGGAAGGACAAAGTCAAAGTCAAATCATTTATTTCGTATAGGCCTACGGGGGCACTTACAAATTGTCATTACATTTTTTTTCTTAAGTCTACAACCGGATCGGAACGCGACCTCAACTGAGAAGATCCGGCAAGAAACTCAGCGGGCTTGTCTTTTTTTTTTTTTTCACAGTCACCATGGTCAGTCCTCCCGTGACCATGGTTGCTGTAAAACAGCCGAAACGACGGGAACGTAAAAAACAAATAATAAACACGATAAAATCCGTAAGATTAGTTTTATTTCAATGTGTAGTATTCGCGTAAATATAATAAATCAATATTACTATGTTTAAATGATTACTTCATAAAAGTTAAGCTATCGATAACTGGGGTTTTATTTTAATCCCATTACTAGTCACAACCCAAACTGATCTATCTTTAGTTGCGATGCGAGATTCAATGGATACCTAATTTTTTGTTCGTTATATCTCATAACCCACTTTTCATATCCCCATGCGTAGCAAACTTAAGGTAGAACAGTTAATTCTCTATTATTTACAGAAAGAACATAGATTGTATCTTATTTTTTGATAAAGATATGAGTTTTTTTTAAATATCTTATTTTAGGAGATGGATTAGGTCTCATACGCACTACAGTGAAGCTCGGTTATGAGGTCGAATAGGTCTCTAACGCACTGGCTGAAAGTCCTCTGAAAATGGCACCGCACTCAACGTGTTAAACAACGATTAAAGTTTTGCATAATTATTTTGTGCTCAACGCAGCAACACATAATTATTATTGTGCTACGATTATATTTTTATGAACGCATTATAAATAAAGTGGCATATGAAAATGTATCTTTTTAATGAATAAAATAAAGTTACAAGGGTACACGCCCTAGCAGACTTCCTTCTCTTTTATTTATAAATAAAAACTTTTATAACATTATCAGAAAATAAAGCTACCTCAGCAAATATCACAAGACCCGCATCGCGACATTGCACGTGTCAAAATAATAAATGATTGGACTTTCACATCGTGCATTTTACACGAACACGATCGAGATCCCCCGAGCATTGATGATTCAACATCGAGTGATCATTCATATCGATTCCATAACGATTATCGATTACCCCACTCGTTCCGATGTTGCCTACGGCAGCGATGGTATTCAAATTTTATTTTATTCAACGTCAATTATCACGTTCTATTAGCAATTTAAAAATGGAATCGGAAGGGATTTTAAAAAGTAGTGAAGTTCATTTTATATTTCGAATCGTAATTTCAACTTTTTAAACGTCTATTAATTCCTTGCGATAGATTCACATAATATAAAACAGAGCAGATTATAGAAGATGTCTGATGTTAAGTAATGTCCAATAACAAGTCTTGAATAGAATATTATAGATACAGAGGCTAGTGTATAAACCATAAATCACCCTAGAAACACGACAAAAGTGGATCCGCCGCGGATTTGAGATGACAGACAGGCGGCAACAAAAGTTTCGCTGTTTTATTGGAAAAGTGCTCGAACGTTTTTCACTGAAACATCGTTTTGTGAGCGTCGAAACTTGTGTGAACATTCGTCACGATACTTGTGTTGTATACATAATAGATTGAGAGCTTTATTTAGAGGTAGGTATGATGGTTATATATTGAACAAGTATAGCTATGTAGACCTCAAAAACTAGTACAATTTTTGAGGTCTGTCCTAGATTTCTAGGGGAGTGCTTTGAAAAGAAAATAATAAAAGTATATCCAACCCTATTTCCTTGTGTTGTTTTTAAATATTGCAAGCCTCAAATATTCATAACAAAAAGGAACACCACTTGAGTTCCGATAAGCTCAGCTCAGGCTTATCGATTGGAAAACTTTAAAACACAAACGAAGTTTTCTTTAAATGTAAAATGCCAGTGGTCTGACTCAAAGTCCCGAGATGCACAAATCGGATTTGAGACCGTTTGTATATACAATAAGAATGAATAAAAAAAACACAGGAAACAGAGAATAAAAAGCTCGGCGTGAGCAAAGGCAAGTCGCGTTGTGGTAAGTATGGCATTTTATTTCAATTCTAAGCCTTTATATTATTTTACGATTAAGAGTGAGAGTATATGATTTCTTATAAAATATGTACGTAAAATTATGAATAAATCTTTTGTTTACATATGAAAAAATATATATTTCGATGACCTTCGTAAATGTGTCCAACTCAAAGTTCCAGGCTACTCTATAAATGATCTGTTACCATCTATGGGCTTTGATGTATTTTACAAATCAAATTAAAGTCCCATACAGTAACATACAGTTAGCCTTCCAGAACACTACAAACAAAGCAGCCCCGATTGTAAACGTTCACAGGCCAGCGAGCGGCTTACTTTGCTGGCTTTTAGCTTATTTCTGCATGAACTTGACGTTTATCTTGCCCTCAGAATAAACAAGCGAGCTATTTAACCAGATTTAATTATGTGGCCGCGTGTTTTGCTGAATTGCAAAGTTATCAATGGTGTTATTTAAGTTCAAATTAAATGATGTGTTTGATGAAAATTAATAAGCATAATTTAATTGATGTTGGCGTGATAGTCAGACTTAGAGTTTGATTAATACTCATAATCTTGTGATCAGCAAATTTAAATTTAAGTTTTTTATAATGATCCAGTACGTTAATTTAGCTTGTGAATATGATTCAATGCAGTTCTCAAAAACATGTTAACTAGAATAATGGATACAACTAGATATTTGAGAATTAAGCGTTAAGCATTAAGTTCAACATCATTTTAGCATTAAGCGGCTCAACATAATTTTAGCATTAAGCGGCTCAACATGATTTTCCTACCTAAATACATATAAATAAAAATCACCACACATTTATCCTGCGAACTTTTGCGGTACAAATATAAAACATAGAGCTGAAAAATAATCTTGCAAATGACTCGACCGACCACTGACAGGTTCAACCGAGGCCGGGAGTTACTCGTAACCAATACTGTTACCCATAAACTTTGAACTCATACCGTAAAAAGGCCTTTTTTTAGGGTCCCGTGATTGATGCGGATAAAGGTTTTTCTATTTCTTTTTACCTGCTTCTTATCTTGTTGATGAAAATGACTGATTAAAATCTCTCATTAGGTACTATTAATAGTTGCAACCTATGGAAATCGTACCATAAACGCGGCGTAAACACACTTATCTGTAATACTTCCTTACATTATTACGTATGTATCCATAAATTTTTGACAAAGTTTATAATTCGACTTAAATAGTGAGGTGGATATCATCACGCTATATTTATGAGTGGCTAAGCTACAGAACAAAATCGATGTCGGCGAAGGAAAAAAGTTAGTTGTCTATTGCCTAGAAGGTACCTGTTCACTCTCGACTTGAAAACACCCAGAATATATACGGAACCAACACATTTAATTCGCTTTTACCTGTTTATTCGGGACACGACGGCTAAAATAACATAATAATATATTACCTATACGCTATATACGAGTATGTGATTACGCCCCGCGGCGAAGCTCACTGTTTACTGCCATTGGTGATCGGCGATACTTCCCTACGTGGTAGTCTAATCTCTATAAACATCATGGATATAGTGATACCAAAGTTGGTTCGAAATTATGCGATATTTAATATTAGACAGTGAACAAGTTCTGACATTATGTTTTGTGTTCATTTTATTTAATAAGATGTTTTTATTTTCAACGTAATACTACGCGGCAATTGATTTGATTTAGTAGAGTCATGAATTGACTCAGGTGTTTTAAAAGTTTAAAACGGCGTTTATTAAAAGTAATTTAAGTAGCTAAAAACAGCTCACAATTGCATGAGAAACACATTTTTTTATTATTAACTAGCTATCCTGGAGAACTTCGTACTGCCTCAGAATCAAATGTGTAATCTTAATTATGAGTGTTTTAATAGTTATTTTTCTATTTGGGGTGGAGACAAATCCAAAACATCAAATATCATAAACATCGGCCCACCCATTCTTGAGTTATAAATAGTGTGGTTAACACCACTTTGTTTTATACATATTTAAATCAGTACAATTACTAAAAAAATTTGCTAAACCCCGATCAGTACTGTTGAATATCGAAAGAGTAGTTAGTCTTGTACATTATCATTGTTATGAACATCTAAGCTCCTATATTTTCTTATGAACCATAAAAAATATTTATAAACTTCAGTACTAAATATTGTTATTTTCATTAAAAGTATCCTGAAACATAAAAATTGCTCTAGAAGTGGCCATTTTTATACCTGCATCAATGCCGACGTCTTAAAAGGCTGTAAAGTAAAAGTACTAATAAAATCTGTGTAAGATCTTTAAGAAGGTTATACTTATTAAAAAAAAATTGCGCATAGTAAAATCGTTTTACTCTTAAGTTTGGTTTCATTGGTATTATTATGAAGCTTTTTGGCGCGAAGTCGAACAGGGAAGTTATACATTTTGGTTTCATTTAATAATTAAAAAAATATATTTAATGCTTATGTGTAACATTAGTGGGATATTAACCATTGTATGTTCATAAACGTACACGAGTGAAATAAATTAATATAAAACTGTATAGCTTGACTTTTCTAGTTCACCCAAGATGTCTGGGCCCCAAGTCTGCTAACACAATCGATTCATAATCGAACAGCAACCGCATAGTAATTGTCACTTTTGACAGATATTGTATGGGATATCTAGCAGACTTGGGGCCCTGGTATATTTACAGTAAAGTATCCACAGCTTTACTGATAGGGGTATTCATTTCACCATCATCATCATCGTGATCAACATCCTTAATATTATCCGGGATATTTTTTTTAAATAACGAAGAAACATTCTACTTCACACTGGCAAAAAACGGCACCATTTTGTAGCCAATTTGAAGTCAACATAAAAAAGAAGAACAAGAAGTTCTGTCAGGAATACTTGTTTTTTCTACTTTCATTATGTAGCTATTTATGTCTTCTGTCTAAAAATATTAAAACTAAAGACAGCATAGCAGTTACTTTTACAGCTTTTAAATAATCCAGGATATCTATCGTATATAACTTCTAGGTATTGGTTATAGAAATCCAACTTTACACCAGTACGTCAAGTGCGAGCTAACTGAATACTTTATAATCTACCGTATTTAGACATTTTGTATGGAGAATTGAAAAGCGCCGCCAGCGGAAGGTATTTAAAACATTCAATTCTCATACAAAATGTCTAAATACGGTAGACTATAAAGTATACGATTAGATTACGAATAATCTCGCACTTGACGTACAGCACTTGTTTATTTTTGTGTAATAAGTAAAAAGCTAAATTCCAAATAAATATTTATGTACATGTACATCCTATATTATTTCACTACCATTTATCAAAACCACTTCTAACTTAGTATACTGACCGCAAAAATTATGTATGCGAAACACGACAACCTGCACACAGCCACCGAAATTTTATGCAAAAACTTTCATATGCATAACTTCGGACGTATAAAAAACCGGGCGGTCGCGAGGGAGGCTTCTAAATTAGCCATATTCAAAGGAACGAGATGTTTCAATTTGTCCGCCGCGTAGTTTGCCAGTAAAAAATTGTCGCAAAACTGACCGGATCAGCGTCGGGGAAGGTTGAATTTTTTGTATTATAAATTGAGATTCATTATTGAACTTGGTGTGTTGTGTTAACACCTTTTAGAGCTATTATTGTATGGCAAACGAAAATATAAACGTTGCACAGAAAACAGAAAACTAAAAACGGTATGCAGGTTTGTGAAGTTTATTATTTAGGTGTTGACAACCTACTCAGCTCGGTTGGTAGTGACTCTACTTTGGGAGATAGCACGAATGCTTGTGCCCGAGTCATGGATGTTTAATATCTATATAGGTATTGTATGCTAGGATCGTCCCAGTCCATTGTATACGATATCCATTGATTTACAAGTCGGTACCCATAATACAAGCGTTGCTTAGTTTGGGACCGTACATTTGGTGTGTTTGTCGGATTTTAATATTATTATTTATAGCTATCACTACTTTCTTTCGATGCATTGTCATTCAACTATGAGTCAATTGTGTTATCAAACTTAAAGCCCAGTTGTCAAATTGTGTAGTTATAATTGGGTAGGGTAAAAAGGAATAGCCGAGTTGGTAGAGCGTTTACCTCGGTAACGAGGATCGCAAGCTCTATCCCCGGCTCGCACCTCTGGGATTTCATTTGGAAATCGAAAAACGGTGAAGGAGTACATCGTCAGGAAACCTGCATATCTGAGAGAACCTCTTGAAAGACGTGTCAACTCCACCAACCCACACTGGGCCAGCGAGGTGGCCTAATCCCCCTAGCATTGAGAAAAGGCCCGTGCTCAACAGTGGGACATTTGAAAAAGTCATAATACATTTTACTATTAGGGTTGGTAGGTCCACCCATGCTTGCATCGACTGTTAATAACCTGTATTCCTCGTATCTCTTCTCATAACACTACACACACATTCTATAAAGTAGGAATATTTTTAAAGCATGCAAACATGTTTGCACCGAGTTTGCCCGCAGTCGAAGTAAAACCTCTTCAATATTCAGGGAGCACACTTCGAAAGAAGGTAAAAATAGTATGAGAAAACTTTTGTGGTGTTAAAAACGCGATCAGGTGTATTTTTCGTTAGTTAGAAAATTGTTTTGTTTTGTAACTATCGTTAATACATTATATTTTATTTAAATGATAATGGATTTTATAATGTACTAGCTGCACCGGCGAACTTCGTACCGCCTCAGTATCAAATGTAGTAGAAAATCAATTATCATTATTATTATGCTTACAGTGATTTTTCTCATGTTTTAATAGTAATTTTGCGATTCGAGGCAGATCCAAAATTTCAATAAATCAAAGATCGTAAAAATCGGTCCATCTATTCGTGAGTTATAAATGGTGTAACTAACACGACATTGCTTTATATACCTCCCGTCCTCCCGTGACTATGGTTGCTGTAAATCAGACGAAACATCGGGATCGTAAAAACATAAAATAAACGTGATAAAATCCGTTAAATTAGTTTTATTTCAATGTGTTGTACTCCTGTAAATATAAGAAATAAATACGCAATTAATAATCTTGATAACCAATTTATAAAAAATACAATTATTTTGTAGCTGTTTATTTACCCAATTAAATGAGAGATCGCGTCTTCCTTGTTTTCGAAGGCGACTATTTCTCATGATGCACTTCAGCATTCTGCAAATGCGACAGAATTTCGTTTCTGTGTATTGTGTATGTGTACGTATTCTGTGCGTGTGTTTGGCATGCCCATCAACTGCGGTGTGACGTCACGTACTCTCATCGCATTCCCATGTAGGACACGCGATAAAAGTCAACAACGTGCGTGACGACGATAAATCAGTTAGTATATAGTTTATTCAAATAATTGCCGTTTAATAAAGAAGAATTGTGGAGTGATTTGTATGGGGCTGAATTGATTCAAATTATATATTTTTATATAATTACGCGTCAAAAATAATTAGGTTCGCCGACTGATAATCATTAGACAGTGTTCTCAATAAACATACCGAGCACTCGACCGAGAGCACTGTCTCGCCCTGGACGCCTTGTGTGGACTCGCATCGCACCGTGGCCCCAAGTTGGGTAACACAATCGATCCATAATCGAACAGTAACCGCATAGTAACTGTCACTTTTGACAGATACTGTATGAGATATCTTTCAAAAGTGACAGTTACTATGCGGTTGTTGTTTGATTATGGATCGATTGAGTTAGCAGACTTTGGGCCCGTTTAGTATGCATCTTGGTCTCTGTAGCGATTGTCAACTCCTGTGTCTATACAGCCAGCCCTGTGCAAATAAAGCTCGAAACCAGCTTTACGACTTAACATGGTCCGTGACCTTGAATACCGATGAATGCCACTTACCCACGACGTGTATGTACGCTGACCTCACTTGCGTATGGAAGGAGGGCGCGTCTGCTGAGACCTCGCATCGGTAGCGGCCGGCCAGCGCGCGCGTCGCATCGCGTAGCACCACCTGCTGGGACGTTGACCTTGACACCTGGTCAACAAATAAGTATTTTACAACATTTGTTGAGACGTGATATTTAAAAAAAAAATGTATCAGGTGTGACAGACGGACAGATGGACATAGTGGAACCATAACGATGACCTGATCAGCGCTGTTGGTAGTGGCCCTACTGTTTGCGCTAAGGTTCCCGGGTTCGAATCCTGGTGGGGACAAACTTTGTGTGACGAGCATGAATGTTTATCTATATAAGTATTATATACTGAGTTCACCCTGAGTTCATTATTAGATACCCATAATACTAGCGTTCCTTAGTGTGGGACCGTATAGTTGGTGTGTTCGTCGGGCGATACTATGTATTATACATTATTATAAGGGTTCCAGTCTTACCTTTTTTGTGCGGAACCCAAAAGTCAATGATGGTGATACAAAAACTAATTTATCAACACGACTACCGACCCACTACCAATTTATTCACACTTCGCGAACCATGGCCTAGTAGAGAGTATTAAGGTCTTTTGATTTTGTATATAATGTATGACTTACACTTTTTTAAAGCGGAGATTTTTAAAATTTCCACCAATCAACGGGCGGATACCAAGAACACAAGTACACCAGCCTTCAAAGCGTCGGCCGTAATTAAAACACTTTTTACCCCCATTTCAATGTCCAGCAATATCCTGTGTCCCACTTTTCCTTATTGATCGAACATTGGAGAATAAAATGGCTACCCGCGCCAACCCTTGTTTACACTGTCCGTGGTCTATGTTCATTTTAATCTCTCAATGTCCTGTAATGTTGACGGTACATTGAACAAATATGGCTACCCTATTCCACGATTTTTTTTATTATACAGGTTCATTCAGAATGTGTATACTATCTTTAGAACCTGTGGTTCTTTAGCGCATTTGTAATTATTATTCGAAATAAAAACTTCGATGTCAACTTAAAAAAAATATTCGAAACTAATTTTTTTTTTAATCGACTCATCGAAATTGATTATACATAGTTATAAAGCAAGAAGCGCAGGGGCGAGGCTTACACTAAAAAAATGTTTGCTTATCATTAACAAAACTTTTGACTATTATTTACACAAATATTTTAACATGCGAAGTATGTGTTACTATAAATAAAACTCGGTTTGTCACTAGTAACACATTAGACCTCAAATTTAATCAAAGTTCATTTAATTTTAACATAATCTAAGTTATTTTGGTGATAACCAAAAAAGATCAGCTAATTAGTTTTTTTAGTGTAGTATACCTTTTCTAAATTATTCTGTTTATGAAGTTTGGACTTAAAGCTAATTAGTGCTGGTCTCCTAGGCAAAACAGACAAATTATAGTCATGTTTTTTATTCGTTTAGAAGATAAAAATACATCGTTCAAAAGTAGATAATTCGTCTAAATTTGATGAAATAATTATTTAATTTATCATAATGGATGTTTTTACACTTTTTGTAAGTATTAAGTAGGTAATCTTTTTTGTTCTCTTTTAAATGTATATTTGTTTTGTATATTCATGCAATTTTCTTTATATCTCTAGTTTGTAAATATTTAAGTTATAATTGAATTAATTATAATTATTTTCACTTCTGCTAGATAAATCTAAAACATTTTTTTTTTTAATTTTGAGATTACCTTCTGTGCACCTTTTTAAAAAGCCTTTACTTACAGCACCCGATCCGATCCCACGATCTACTAATATAATCGTAACGTGTGTCGGCAAGGAAGCATGCTGGCACCGTCATTCTTATTTATAAAATCTGAGGTGTGAGTGGGATGGAAGAAGCTTATGTTACTGTTATTGTTACTATCTACTATTGTTGAGCTTCAGAGGTCTAAGCACAATATTTTGTATAGCGTTAGGATCTATCGTTCCGATACCGTGTCCTTCCAAACGATTGTCAATATTCGAACGCAGCTCGACACTTCATTTTTATTGCGCAATAAAATTTTACAACGTTAGTTCTGAATACTGATTTTTATTGGCGAATATTCTTATTGGAATAATTGAATGTTGCTATTAAAATAATAGGATTAGCGGTGAAGAATAAATAATAGAGTTTGATGTGGACTTTCATGTACCTGCAGCACAGTTGGTAGGTATTCAAGTCAAAGTCAAATCATTTATTTCGTATACGCCACTTACTAATTATTATTTGCCTTTTTTATATATTAGTTAAGAAATAAATTTTGTTTGCTTTTATAGATTCTCATAGCCCACTTTCATCAACCGTGTCGATTGTCAATTGTTTTGTGAGAAGCCCTCGGCTTGCGCACCTTTAAGTCGAACGCCATGTCTACCAATGCGACGGATGGGCAAGCAAATGAACTACAACAAAGGGCGCAACGAGATCAAAAATATCGCTTTCAATTGTGTCAAGAGCCTTTTCAATTTGGCCAAGCGGTGTAGCAGTGCTGACAGCCATCGGAAAGCAGTATAAATAAACATAAACGCCTATAGTCAGGCCGATAACGTAACCAAAAAAAAAAATTGCTATCCTGCAGTGCACAAAGCTGCCGATTTCAGGAGCGTTCTGAGACCAGCCGTCTTTTATACAAATAAATATAATTGGAGTGTCTGTTTGTAATATTAAAATAACCGCTTTTTACTAAGTGCATTTGGATTTATACACGGTACATATACCAAAACAACATTGTTTAAAATTTTTGTCTGTCTGTCTGTCTATTTGTTTGGGGTAATCTCTGAGTTGCTGGACCGATTTTACTTTCCTTTTTTTTAGAAAAACTTTTTTTAAAATAAATAGCTAGTAATTAATAATATAATTAATGAAAAGGGTGTCCTGTAAGGCCTTCGTAGCCCTATAATCTGTGAGTTATTTCAAACTAAATAAAAGTCAATGTTTTCAACTACCATTTCTCGAGTTCAATTTCTTATTTGAGTATTTACAAGACGACGGTCGGTTGCTGAGTGGCTACGTCGTGGGAATTTTGCAATAACTTTGAAACTATTGACCGGGTTTTCAGTGAGCGACCGGAATTAGGTCACATTATGAAACTTCCCTGAAAATCTTGCGGTGGAACGCTCTGGTCTGAGTGTGTAACTATCTATACACGGTTATTCAGGAGGGTATACTATGCCTGGAACATGGACTTCTTTAGCGAATTTGTGAACACTATGCGAAGTAATAATTTTGGTATGTCGATTTAAAAAAAGGTTTTTGCCAACAAAATGGCAATTGTGATTTTGCGCATTTTTTTAATTGAGATATTAAAATATGAACTTCAGATTACAAATGCACTAAAGAAGCGCAGGTTTAAGTACTTTCTGAGTCATAAGAAAATAAGCGAATTAAGAGTGATAATTTACTTTTTATGTACTTACTTACATTAAACTTATAAAAAATAACGAAATCGTAATATATCAATATTTTCGTATTACAAATAAAATACAGTCAAAAAGCTGCATTTTTATAAAACAATTTATTATAGGCAAAAAGACTGTCCAATAATAATCAAATTACACACATATGTTATGCCTTTGCCCGTAGGGCATATGTGTACTCACCCGAATTCGTTACATATCAGAATTTGTCACAGATACAAATACACAAAAAAAATAATCCTCAAAAAAGTATGTGGAAAATGCAGATATGAATAAAACACAGTTGCCTGCGTCCTTAAAAAGCTAAACAACGCCAATAAAAAAAACGTAAAATTTTTCACGCTGTTTATTTGCGGCACAGACACTAGCGGAAGCCATCGCGTGGTGATAGAGGTGATTTGGCAAGCTAGTCAGACCCATGGCCATTCGAGTTCCTCCTTATAGGGCAAATTTTTCGCACACTAACTCCCCGGGATGGGACGCGAGCGATGGAAAATATGGGAATGGTATGCTTGTATCCATTTTTTTATAAGGTTTTAACTTAGATCTCAGTGCGATATTAATTCGGGCTATTTACATATTCGAATTAACCTCACAAACTAGACTCTATAGCATCCTTTAGATAAGTCCGTTGGCTTTCCACCATTTCTAGATTGTTTGTATGTTTACGTATTACAAGAAAACTACTGCACAGATGGTGATTAAACTAGACATGGTGATAGGATTATAAACCTTGAAATAAATTATAATATTATAAACCTTGTCAACTTATAGGATAACACGCTCTTAAACAATTGTTCGACGGACTTATGGTAATTTTCTTAAAGGTTTTTATTAGAGGTTCTCTGTAATTCGATGCAACACATTCTGTTATCATACAAATCTGTATGAGTTTTAGTCAATAACACGAGCTTATTAAGACTTTTATGTTAGTCTGGTCCACTATTACCCGTATCTTAAAGTTTAAGTTTCTGTACGATCTAAAACCGCATTCCTAAATCCCTCACTGTTGAACTTAAAGATACTCATCCTAAAGCTATAACTGTAACAGAATAGCTGTTCCTACCGAAACAGCGTCAGTAACAACTAATGAGCCCATTGAATAGCGCTAATTGGTTCGCATTGCCGACCATTCCGGGCATTGGTTTAATAGACCTCGGAACGTCGGCCCGTATAGACTTAGCCAACCTCGACCTACTGGTAGTTGTTTGTTTTAGAATTGAGAAAATTATTTTTTAGATAAATTCAACCATGATATTTAATAATTCGGTGGGCTTGGTCTCATTCTAGTGGTTCAGGAGCGCCAGTGTATCACATCCCTTTAAGTCGAAGGGGTAGGCAGAGTTGCACTGAAATGCACCCACATTTCGCGGATGTCATTTGGTCCCGATATAATACGAGGCGAGCCGACACACCGGGCATACTCCCCCTCAGTATGAAGAGTATTTAGGCCACAGTCCATCACCCTGGCCAACTGCAACTTCCATTGCACGTTGGCGAACTTCACACGGCCCTCAAAGACTAGCAGAATTCGATACGATGTTTGCCGTCACCGTATGGCAATTGAAAATGAGATTCACACATTCGAAAATCCCAAAGGTGCGAGTCGGGGTTTCAAGCAGCACACGTTGTATCCGAAGCGAGCCTGGCTATCAGTGCTGCTGTATCTAATCACTTTATTGTTTAACCCGAAATATGTACTTTATCGGCTTACATTAAAGATCTATAATTCGTTAACAAACACGGACACAACCAAACGACATTTCAACAACATATTACCATAAAATACCCACCTATGTGACCAATCACACAATCGTAAAACAGCATCACCATAATGCCACCAATCACGAAACCCAATTCGATCATAACCATCGATAATCGAACGATCCCAATTGTAAACTCAAATAATATTAATAGGAACGTGCGTAATCGATTGTGAATCGTTCTCGATTCGAATAGAATCGATTACTGTAACACCTTCATCGCTGTTCGATGTTATTGCGTGTTTATTAGATTTAGGTGTGAATTTTGGGTCGAAAAAGGTAGTAAATGTAATAGGTTGGGTTTTAATGTGTACCCCTTGTAACTGTTATCTTTACACGGGCTGTAACGTCGTCGTAACACTGATGCCTTGTATGACATTGTCGGGTGTGGAGCCGTGAGATTAGATGCCCTTGTAAGTTCATTGCGGCCCACGTAAATGTTATTATTATAACTTGTAACACATAAAGAGGATTAAACGAGACCTCCAAAATGTATAGTAGCTTTAATCAATTTACAATTGTATTACAAAGTATTTTAGGGAATCGTAGCATTAGTGAATTATTTTCGTTTTTTATTTTTTATTGAAATCGTGTTCTTTCTCTGTCGCGGAAGTGATGACTTATAGCGGTGACGTCACAGCCTCGTTGGTACTCTTAAAATATAATGTTCTATATACTAAGTACTACTACTACGAACTACTGCTACTTATTTAGATAACAGTACACTCTTGGTAGGTCATCTTAAGAGTCGACACCAATCATATAGACCTAAGAAAAAATATTCAATAAAAATATTGCAGCAACCTTAGGACTATTATTAATATTTATTAATTGTGTACAAATTATTAATTCATTAAGTTTACCTAATCAAATATATGACGAGTACATAATCACTCCGCAAACTTATAAGTCATAGGTATATAAATATAATCGGTAGCTATATACGTCGGACAGCACTAAAGGGATACTTCCGAACACAAACATTTGGACAGGCCCCGAAACCCTGGGATTATCAAACACCGCCCAAAGTTAATTGTGCGCTTTCCAAGTTTTATACATTAAAAACTTCCGTCGTAACTTGCGATTTTCCGTTTGCTTAGAACAGGAAAAGGATTTAGTTGTGATGTGTTTACATAAACTATGAATAGACAAGGCCAGGGAAGTACTTACTCTTAATTTAGTCTTGCCAATGTAATCATAAATCCAAGATAAAGATCTCTAACATTAAAATTTGTAGCTGTGATCGCGGATTTTTAATGTAAATAAGTTCTGCAGGACTTATTGAGTATAAATAAATATCGTCAGACAAACACACCAACTGTATGGCCCCATACTAAACAACGCTCGTATTATAGGTAGCGTACAATGGACTTGGGGCGATCCCAGGGCAAATTACGAAAACATCGTTTCCGAAATTTTCCCAGGCGGGAATCGAACCCGCAACTACCTGGTGCAGTGGCCCGACCGGCCCACGCTCAAACCACTAGACCAAGCTGTCGTCAATCAGTAATCGGTAAATGGTCTGACCTTTCTATAAATTACCATCACACCAGACGAGTGACCGCATTTGTGACACCTTAATTGTATACAGTTTACCATGGGTATACATAGCTTTACTAACGTATGCAATATCTGTCTATTCCACTCACACTACAGGCCTAATCAATATGAATGAAAGTGATCGCATGCTTTCTCGAGATTCATACGATTACGTCAGGATTTTGTGCTGTAGCGACCTCTTCAATCACGCCAGAAGCTACACAGATGGTGCTGCAGACGCATTTATAACAATTGACAATTCCCAATATAATCCTGAAACACGCTATGAGAGTTTTCAGAGCACGTAACATATATACAAGATCCCGACAATTACCGTTGGGGCATAGCAACCGCCCCCTCAGGCCCCCTTTGCCGCTATAGTGCTACCCACAGCTGACTTCGAGATTTAGATGTTTTCACTCAGCCATCATAAATCATTTTAGAACATCTACCCTGTATAATGCTAATACATAAATGCCCTTCCTCATTCCTCCTTGATGACTGTAAACATTGTTATATACCAATTTACAAGATAAAGGCATGCAACGGAACAGTTGGGTGGATAAGTTTAGCTGATAAGTCGATAAAGTTCTTAACTATCGGGGAACTTTGCGAATTTAATATTGAAAGCCGCTGGCCCGAAAAACGGCAGAGTTTAATGGCACGTGCGATCAATATATAATACTAGATGTTTAAGTGGCTACTAGTTGATGATCCAAATCGTGATTCGTTTTTATTTAGACTTTTTTTGTTTATACGTATTCCGAATAAGATAGTGCACAATTTATTGGAAATACTTTCATACAATGTATAGGTATACCTCTATGCCTTATAAATTTACAGAAATGCTTAGTGTTATATTGGCATTATATTATTAAAAATATCATTTTATTTATTTTAGTTTTTTAACTGTAAAATTTTCTAAACTTAAAAAAAAACTATGTCAATAAATCAATCTGCAACGAAGTATAATTTTAAATATGAAGAAGCTAAAATGTAGTGGATTTGACGTCACTGTTCGTCTCCCACTCGCATCCACTAGCTAGTAGTGGATGCGAGTGGGAGACGAACAGTGACGTCAAATCCACTACATTTTAGCTTCTTCATATTTAAAATTATACTTCGTTGCAGATTGATTTATTGACATAGTTTTTTTTTAAGTTTAGAAAATTTTACAGTTAAAAAACTAAAATAAATAAAATGATATTTTTAATAATATAATGCCAATATAACACTAAGCATTTCTGTAAATTTATAAGGCATAGAGGTATACCTATACATTGTATGAAAGTATTTCCAATAAATTGTGCACTATCTTATTCTGTGTGAGGATAGCGTCAATACATGCACAAACATATCGTACGTATTCATTTGCGTATTGGACATGCCGATGTGTGAGTGATGTTTGACCGAACGTGACGGCAGATTTTTTTACCTAATAATCTTTTTTAAATAGTTTTATATCTGTGCTAGCGACCAAATAAAAAAAAAGACGTGCCTAGTAAAATTCATAGTCCAATACGCTTATTCGTTTTAAATTTTACTGCGCTATTCGAATTTCAAATCCAATGATTTTATAGCTTTTATATATTCCAAATTATTTAAAATAATATATTTTGCTACAGAATTATATTTATTCTTTATTTTCCCTTTTAAAAGCAAAAGCTTATCTCAACGTAGGTAGGTACTACACAATAGAAAATCTAAAGTGATTATCAGATTGGCACGGATTATATTCAATAGATAGATGACCATTAATTTTTATGTGGCATCTTTTTATTTGTAATACGCCATTAATGCTGCAATGGTTATGGTCGTAATCGTTAAGATCATGAGTAGATATTGCTAAGCGACGAAATGCTGAATAGAGTGGTTTAATAAAATAACTAGCTAATTCTTGCGACTGCGCACAAATTTTAAAAGATAGATAGAAGACTCAGCTCACTGAATCGGATGGTCCAAGCTCACAGTTCGATTCTCCTGCGTCACTTATTTACATAAACCACATCAGGCTGTTACTTGGATCAGCCTCAGTTCATTGTCTTGTACCCATCAAAAGCATTGCTTAGTATAACACGCGATCTATCCCCATAACTCCACGAGAAGCTATTAAAAACGATTCCCCTCTCCCTTCCACTATAAATACCAAACAAACCTATCCAGAGCCAATAAAAATATAACAAGCAAATACATGCAACGTCAGCAGTTACTTATTTATATGAAACGCCAAGGTTTTTAGTGGCGCTCGTAAAGGGAATCTCCTTAACAATGGTCCACAATAAAAACATGAAAAGTGCGTTAACGACCTATAAAACATGTTTACTGGGCGCCGTTAAACAAAATCGGAGTAGGAATGGGTCAGCCTGTTTTGGTTTATTGGAATCGCTTTCGATTACCGGCCACGTAAACAACGGCGGGCTAATAAATGAGAGTATTGACTTCGTAGATACATGTACCGTTACACCTGTAATCTTCAAAAGGGTAGGCAGGAATGCACTGCAGTACACTACCTATGGTACACCTACCTATGCAGTACCTATGCTACTACCTACCTATGCAGTACCTATGGTACTACCTACCTATGCAGTACCTATGGTACTACCTACCTATGTAGTACCTATGGTACTACCTACGTATGCAGTACCTAAGGTACTACCTACCTATGTAGTACCTATGGTACACCTACCTATGCAGTACCTATGGTACACCTACCTATGCAGTACCTATGGTATTTGGTCCCAATGTGATAGGGGGCGAGTCTATTGTGATTATATCGGGCTCCTCATATTGAGAACAATATAAGGAGGGTTCAGGCCCAGTGTGGTTTTGTGAACTTCACACGACTTCAAACGTTGGGGTTTCACTCACTATTCATTTTTTATTTTTTTTGATTACATTATAGTCAAGTTTTTGATCTCGATCTCATCTGATGGTAAGTGACGATGAGTACTACGATGGAGCATACTTGCCTAGAAGGTACCTGGCCACTCTCGACTCACGACAAAAATGAGGTTCGCAAACAAAAATCTGTACTCATCGAATCCGAATTGACTTCATAAGTAGTTATAATAATAATATCACGAGACAAATACGTCAACTGTACAGTAAATAGACTGAAAGTGATCCCAGAGTAGGTATAATTACATATACAGATATTAAATAACCATGACTCGGGTGCAAATATTCGTGCTCATTACACAAAGCTTGCCCCTACTTGGATGAGACCCCGGACCCTTGGCACAGAAAGCAAGATCACTATCAACTTTGCCAATCTGATAATTAGTTTTTATCCGGGACCCACTGTGGGTCAAACTTTGGCGTCTTCGTTTGACACCGTTGTAGATTCTGGCTTACATGAATAACAGTGGCTGGTGTGTGTGTGGCGGACTATATCCCATAAAAAAGTTGAAAAGAAATACTAAGTGGTTCCAACATAACCTGGTAAGGAATGCCACGTCAATAGTTAATGCTTCTGTAAAGCTACACCTACGTACATATATTGACAAAAAAAATCGGTGTTGCTCTAAATCTATCCGATAGATAGATTTTTCTACTCGGTGGACCGTATAATACTTGAACGTAAACATCCATTATTTTCTTTTTCCAACTTTAAAACACATCCTTTCCGGTCCTTTATTTTAAAAGCACAAAGTCCCACAGATAATATTTTATTAACAGCCATAATCATATTTCGATACGTAAAAATTACACCGCTCGGGGCATCTACGCGCAAAGTTTCGAAGACTTTAACTTACAACTTAGCCAGCATGGAATGGGGAGGCGTAATCATTTTTCAAATTGCGCTGTTTTGCTGAGTACCTACTTCGCGAGTTATTTTAATGAACAAGGCTGTGGTTATGTTGCCTATAGCGTATAGCCATGAAAAAATAAATTATGTAATACTCTGGTGTTTACTTTTTAAGTAGAAAGTTATTTTTTATACACAACAAAAGACAACAAAAGATTTTATAAAACATTTTATAATCCATTTAAAATGTTGGTCTAACACTTGAACCGCCGATAGCACTGCGCATGATCTATCATCATTTTTCCTTCTTTTATCTGTTGATCGTTATTTAAATCTACAAACGATCTATTTACTAAATAATCTTCGTAGCGTATAACCGTAGCGCTACGGTATTTGCAAAGCGTAGAACTCTACTACGCTGACTACGCCGTAGTACAACCCCATCCGAACTTAGAAGAATGTTTATAGTCACTGAAAAACTTTGAACGGCGCGCTTGCTCCCCAAGATTTATGTGAAAAGAAATGGATTTATTTTTAGTAGAGTTGAACTATGACTTGTTTTTGCTGTCAAGCGAATTAATGAGTAAGGAAGCTGGGAAATACTTCAAAATGCAAAAATGTTTACTATTTATAGGTTAAAACATTGGATATATAAAAATTAAGTATTCCTTGCGCCATTCTTTGATAGTTATTTTTTTAAATACCTTGTCACACGGTTTTAACTGGAAGCCACATCAACCATTCTGAGTAGCAAAAAAAAAGATAAAAATAATCATTGCAAGAAACAGGAATTTATATTACGTATAAAACCGCGCAATCCTAAAATAAATTAATCAAATTCCTCATCATTTTGGATGAGGGTCGGGTTACATCATTAAGAAAATGTTACAGCTATGTGCTCTGAAAAAATATTTTCTTAATAGAGAACCTTTTCAAGTACACTGAGGCTAAAAGGTTATACACGAGGTAGTTTCACGAGGTATTCATCTTATGAATTTTTTTTTTAATTTTGAATGGATTCTCAGTTCAATAGTATTCGTTTCGCGGAGAATTACATATTATTAGGGGCCCGACACTCGCGACAGATAGGTTCTCGACTAACATCTTAGAAGACATTGGTGTTGCTGGCTTCTTTATCAATAAACTTTTTTGGTTTATAATTGGAAAAGTTGACGAGCTGAAGGTCAGTGGTGGGTTCCTCTTCCCCCATTTGTTTGACGATCGTTCCCAATTTTTTGAACAAATATTTTCCGCCAAGTATCACCTAGTTATATCAATTATAATTTATAAGTATCGTTATACTCACATCGACATCGATCCCAGGCTGTGCAAAGATCCTAGTAAAGGGATACTCCTTGGGCAGATAGCTGAAGAACTCCTGCCTACCCCTGTACCACTTCACGCTGTACAAAGTCTCATTGCCTTCGAGTGTCCATTTACAACCGAGGAGCACTGTATCGTCGAGTTTGACGGCAGAGGGCGCTATGAGCTGCACATCTCGGAGGGCTATGGCATCTGGAACAAACGAAAAAAAACGTTAAATCCCGCATAAACGCAGGTTCAATCCCCGGCTCGCACCTCTAGGATTTCTGGATTTCATGTGCGAATCTCATTTTCTATGATGATGATGGCCTAATCCCCCTCGCATTAAGGGGAGGCCCGTGCCCAGCAGTGGGACATTAAAAAGAGCCGATATTATCATATATAATGATAGTACGAAATTTCATTTCAATCCGACCAATGGATTTGGAGATACAGAGTACAAAAAGATTCCAAACTAATTCAACAAACAGCAACTATTTTCTAAGCCTTCCTTTTCCCTCCTCCTCCTCATTCTTTTTAAAATGTCATCTCTAATGTAGATTTAGAATTATCTCAATACGTTTGTTAGAAACATAGAGGTAATGTAAGAACTGATACCAAACAATAAATCAATTTAGCAGAGTAATGTACAGACACAGTTTGTTCCATTTAGTTTTTTCCTTGCCACCGTGCGGTATTTATGGAAGGTAGGTGGTTCCAGTTGCAGCTGATAGAGATTTATAACTTTTTTAAAACAACTTTCACGTTCAGTGTTAGTAATGCCTTGAGAAGGAATTTGTAGCGGGTTCCAAGAAAATTGGTGGGAGTAGTTGGCGTTCCAAGTTCATAGATACTTTAGAATTTATCGCGTTTATTTTAGTTTTTTACGATTCCGACGTCGCCACTATATCACATTTGATTAACCAGGAATCCTCGCAAAGAACACCGATCGTGACCAAGGATGATACATGAGGCCATTAAAATTAAATAACATCCTAATTTCAATAGGGAAGATGGCTGGGTGCTACCACCAACTTGGTATCCAGTAATTAATTCCAAAACCAAGCGCGCCATTGCAAGACCTCAAGACATTGCAGGCACTTTCTACGTAGATCGGATCGCAATCAACTAAATATGAGAGTACCCCAGTTCTAACTATGACACTAGGACGTCTAACGCTTCAGTCTTCCAGTAACCATGGTTGTTGTAAAGCAGCTGAAAAGTCGGGAACGTAAAAAACAATGGCGATAAAATCCGTAAAATTAGTTTTATTTCACTTTAAAACGTAGATCATGTCGCCTTTTTTCGTGGTAACAGTTTAATACATGAAACTGGATAGTATATCGATGTCTAATCGCCTTCACTGCACACCAACCCTCAACCCTCCACCAGGGCGCTTTGACCGCAAACAATTACATTACATCAAGCGACGCCTGCGCCCCTAATGCAATTAAGGAGACAGACACACGACCGATTTATTTATAATTATATACACAGAGTCCCAGGTGTAGGGTGACGTAACGTTACGGCGATATTAAGCGGATATGAGCGTTGAATAAGTTATGAATCAACGCTCGTAATGTATTACGGTGGCATCTGATATCAATCAAGCTTTTCTTCCTTCACGATATGGAGTTACCCGAAACAGCTAGAAATATACATACACTATGAAAATATTGGTGTAGTTTTGTGAATCTCATGGTATTTTTTTATTGACTGAAGAAATGGTATAAGGCGAGGTAATTTTCTTGCAATCATGGGATTAATAAGGGTCACTACTATGGTCGCACATTTTTTATAAAAAAATAACCTTTTAAAAATGAATGAAAATTTACAATTACAGTTAAACTAAATAGGAAAATAAAAAATAAAGGATGACAACAAACTATGTATCAAAAAGACCTTGTCCGCGTAGAATGGTGGCAAGAATGCTGGCTGCATTTCCTCGCTGTATAATCAAAAGATTTTTTTGAGCGAGGAAAGAGCCAGCCCTCCTATCAACTGTGGAGGCAATAAACCTAGGTGATATTTTTATAAATTTTTATGCCTTATTTATTATAATAGTTACATGCACTTTTCAGACCCTTTGTCTTTTTATTTTTTTATTTTTATTACATTATAGGCAAGTATTTGATCTCGATCTCACCTGATGGTAAGTGACGATGAGATCTACGATGGAGCACACTTGCCTAGGTAGGAAGGCGGCAGTAGATCGAGACGCTACATTCACTAGGCACATGCAGCGCAGCTGATCAGACCCGCCATCCATCCATCCGTCTTCTCGATAATTCGTCTCGCGTTAATTCAATAACATGTTGTATCATATTTTAATTAACAAACATCAGGATCACCTTGATCCTATCATATAAACAAAAAAAATCTATCAGATATCTAACCAAAAAATACTACCGTGTAAACAGACATAAAAAACTCCACAAACATATATCAAATATGAACGCTCACGTACGCACATCTTGATCCAAAATCACTTTGTTAAGGAAACACATTTTGGCCTCGCATTCGCGCAACAACTAGCAAGAGGTCCAGCCGGTAATATTGTTCAGATCAGAGGCCCTCCATTACCTAAATAGGCTGCCCGACCCGATACGAGGCCAATTATGTTTTATATAAATCTATCTAACGTACACGATTGAATTATTCGAGCGGAACTTTTCGAATTTACTTTTATCGTGTCCGTATAATTGTGTTATGGATGTGATTTGAAATCGATGTCGGAGTGGTTTCCTGAGTTGTTCGTGTTCATGTATTTTTATTCCACTCTGGATAGCTAAATTAAGACCGCATTTCCGAGGATAGTTGAGAATTAGAGGTCCTGGTCCTCTTAACCTTTAATGTGAGGGCTCTTAGTCCTCTTAACCTATAACTTGAGGGGCTCTTGGTCCTCTTGACCTATAATTTGAGGGCTCTTGGTCCTCTTTACTTATAATTGGAGGGGTTTTTGGTCCTATTAACCTATAATTTAAGGGGCTTTTGGTCCTCATAGCCTACAATTTGAGGGGCTCCTGGTCCCCTTAATCTATAATTTGGAGGCTCTTGTTCCTCTTAACCTAAAAGTTTAGGTGCCCCCCCCCCCCCCGGATTCACAACCTTACGGTGAGTATTTTCTGGTCCTATTAATCGATAAATCTTTTATGTGACATAAACATAATAGTTATTCGAGTAGATATAATATTTATTTCAGATAAAATGTTACCAGTCGCAATAATATATCAATAATAATAGAAAATTATATCAACGAGGATGACAAATGGCAACTAATTTTAATAAAACACATATTCTGTAACCATAATATTAATAGCGCGCTAGTTTGGGCAAATTACGCGAAATATCCATTCGACCACATTACGTGGTCTGTGGTGGCGATTGTTTTAACGGAAACCGAGCTACAATGCGTTCACATGAAAATCATTTTAGTTTGTTACGTTTTGTTTATTGTATGTGTGGATATGGCAACATTTAAAAATATTCAAATGGGTCGATGATTAGTGGGCTAAGATGCCACACAGACTGACGCTAGACTTCCAAGAGTCTTATAGCCTAGCATTTGATCACAGTCCCCCCTAAATGTAGAGCATGCTTACCTAAAGCATACCTGTACGTCAAGTGCGAGATTAATCGTAAGCTAATCGGATACTTTATAGTGTACAGTATTTAGATATTTTGTATGGAGAATCGAAAGTTTTAAATACCGCCCTATAGAGGCACTGTTCACCCTACTTTTCACGACTTCAACTTTGGGCAACACTAGTTTTCAATCCCTTCTCCTAAGTGTTATAAACCACAAATATTCCAGTAACATCATACTAAAACATTTTGACACAATATCCTAACTAAAGTATCAATTTAAGTATAATGTTATGACGCCGCAAGGTATCGTATTATATGGGGCCACGGCCGACTTAATTGAGCCCAGGGGAAAACTTCGAGGAGACTGGCAACTCATGTATCATATTACATTGACTGTTTTTGCTGGGGCAGATAAAGTTATTATTAGGAAGACGGAAAGACGTGATAAAAATAGAGCTCTATGGCGAATTGATATCCTCCAAAAGAAGGAAGATTAACATCGAATATATTAAAACCATTCCACTTTTCCTTGGAAAAAAAATGTTCTTTTTGTACCTGATTTCACGAAAGAAAAGGTAGAGCTGAGTAGAGTCTATTTTTATAGAATACTTAAATCCTTATCTTAAGTTCTTAAAAAAATCATTAGGTTCTTTTTGTAGTGAGACCAAAAGTACTATAGGTGATAATTTTAGCTTGAAAACCAGGTACTTAAGTAGTGTTTCTGAGGATATCGCTAATACATTTGATTCCAAACACAACCAGGTCACGACTCTACAAAACGAATTCTTCCAATTAATGTCTCGCCTTGCGAACTCTAGCGATGCATTCCACTATATCTTTGCACAAATTAATATAATTATAAACTGAAGCGGGCGCCTTTAAGTTCATTACATAAATTGTAGAGCACTGGCCGAGGTAATAGCGCTGTTTTAATTACCATTCCTGTTTTAAGTTTATATGACGGGCATTATATTTTGTTGACAGTTGAGAGTAGATATTTGTGAATCTGAATAACTGTATGCCCGCCGATCGCCTTCTGCGTAGTATTGTTCGGATATTCTTCGAAGTTTCGGGATAGGGATTTTTGTAGTAATAAAACTTCTGCCAGGATCTCCAGGATCTCTATTGTATTAATTTTTTATATCATAAACAGACTAATTCTATCTATGGTCAAATACTGCCTATGCATAGATGTTTATGCCAATCGATAAGCATAAGGTCCTTGTAAAGTCTAAGTACAAACAATTTAATATGACTAATCTCATAAAATTATAATACCCATAAATAGGGGAAAAAACTGACTGATTTTTATTTTACCATCAACTTCATATCGCTGTTTGAATATTGAGTACTTGCTTTAAAAGCTTAAGGACTGAAATATGGACAACCTACAGGCAATCAGCTGGAAGCGTGCCTTGTTTAACCCTCAAATATTCCTCTATCCTCTTATATTCCTTCCATTGTAATCTATGTTATTTTAAGGCTTATGGCAATAAAACTCTCTGCATCGGCATTTTGAATTATTAACCGGCTTGCTACGAAATAAAAAAGGCTTCATTATAATCAAGAACTTTACACTGAAACTCATCAACCCGCATTACCCACTGATGTGAATGCCGGAATGAATTATCAAGTGACGTCACAGTTTAGAAAAAATATCAACAAATAGAAAAAGCTGCATTCAAAAGTCTCTGATCTTTTCAATCGCCTACTAGGAATATCGACGGAAAAGCCATTTCCTATTTTCCAAAAAACGTTTCTGACCAATCTATGCGCATCTAGATAAACGTTCGTAAAAATTGCGTAAACAACACCCAGTTTAAATTGATCTGTCCCATTTCTCGAAATCCTCGCAATATGGAATTAAAATGCCGTGGAATTGGGACGTTGAGGGCCCAAATACAATGGTCGCTACTCCAACGTGGATCGGGTCTGTCACCGTCCTTCAGTTTGGTTTTTTTAAATGTAAATTGATTCCTAGACTGTAGACTGCTATGGTCACAGAAACTAAAAAAAAAAATTCTTTACAAACATAATAAAGAGTATTTTTAATATATACTTTTATACTTATATCTCGAAGTTGGACACAGATATAACTTGTTCATACTCAAACAAAAAATGGCTTCTATCTATTTTCTATCCTTGACGCAAGGTCAAAACATTTTAAAATTTGTAAACACATTAAAACGGTTTCGAGGTGTAGCCATTCCATTTTCAAACCTAATAAAAAGAACTTTGCACTATTCGAAAAAAAAAACATTACAACTACCCTCAAAATAGAATAACAATGACGTGTTAAAAAAATAATAAAACTCAACGAGTTTAGGAATTTGTTTTGCGTCACCTAATCCCCGGGGTCGTTTAAAATATGCCGGTTGGTGTTCGCTGGCGCGGCAGACCGCAGCGGGAGGCCAACACGACTGCTGCCCATGTCGGTGCAAAGCGGATTAGCTTTATAAGCACTCGTTTTGCTTGCACGAGATAATTAAGTTATCAGTTATTGCGATACTCTATTTAATAATTTATAGTGTTAATTAAAAAAAAATTTTGACAAATAATCAAAATGACCGTTATGTTGGGAACATTTTTTTTTAAATCAACATATCTTAATTTTTACTTTACATAATGATTACACTGCGCTTAAAAAGCGGAGGTGTATGGCTTAGTTTACCATTTCTGAATCACCCTTTCTAAACCAATGAACTGTTTAGATTTTGCCCGGAATTGACTAATTTTATAACGACTATTATTAATGCTATTATAACATCCAGGATCGTCTGATAAACGTGTAATCCAGATATCGAATGGACAAAAATCTAAACTAAATAGTTTTTTTTTATTCTTAAAAAAATTTAAATCAAGATCTTGACCTTTATTCTAATAATCAGCCAACCAACAAGAATACACCAAACAAACATAAAAATATGAATTTCTCCAGAGTCCACATTTAAAATATAAGTGTCTCTTTGTTGGTAAAATCTCTAACTTCTGTACATTTTCCACCTTCATATTGTTTAACTCCTAGAAAATCCTAGTTCTGCACATTTCTTTGTTTTATGTCCTTAGCTTCGAGGTACCTATATAGTAGCTCTGGCAGGGCTAATAAGGTCTTATTCCTGCTTCTCTTAATATTTTCTCAAGTTAATCCATATTTATTCGGGTGGTCCTGCGTCGAACGGCTGTTTCGTGGCGATAAGACTCCACTACCCTTTTATATTAACACACTTAATATATTTTCGTGAGGTCGATCGGTTCATGATCATTTTATTGGTTAGAAGAGGATGACAATAATTATGCTTGCGTTGATCATGATTTTCTGTTGCTCTGGACGCCAAGTCTGCTCACACAATTAACTTATAATGAAATACCTATGGTACCGTAGTAATTCTAATTATATTTGCATACATATAGCCTTGTTGTGAACGGTTTGTTCACATGAAGTTTAGGCTAGTAAGCAGCTACAAAATAATTATTTTTTGCCGCTGTTGAGTAAATTGTTTCATTGTTGTTAAAATACTCCTAAAGATAATGATGAGGTCAACGGCGATTACAATGATGATGAACAAATAAATTCCCGACCCCTATCAGTAAAGCTGTGGACAAATGTCAGTACATCTATTAAATTAGAAACAAAGACAACAAACGTCCTAGTCAAAAAAAATTACATCTATTAAACCCGCGTCGTAACTCGTTCTAGAATCAGGAACGCTTAAATTTCGCGATAATTTGCGTTTGCGTCTCGTCACACTAACCTACTTGTGGCTCGCCTCGACAAACTATTGTGTGTACGAAAAAACCGCGGTAGTATTTCATATAGACGCGAACGGTATGTAATAAGTTGCTAATTTATATAAGGTGTAACATAAATAGTGTAAAATATTTTTAAGTGAAATAAAACTATTTTTAAGGATTATTTTTTTAGGAAGGATTGATTTCTTATATTTACGCGAATACTACACGTATTCGCGTAAATATAAGAAATCAATTTATTTTTAAGTGAATCAAATCAAATGAATCAGTAAGTTATATAGAAAAAAATAATTGTGTGTGATTTTTTTTAAACACTGCGAACCAGTAGTGTTTGGCCATACGCTCAGTATAGCTTTATCCTATATTAGGGGATATTATAAATAATACACGTTCAATGTAGGAGACATCTTATAATCGAACAAATGAACAACGTCAGCCACAAAGGGCATCCTGTCATAGCATAGACAATATTAAGCATGAAGGCCATATACTACATTCCTCCACCACTAGCTCTACAAACAATATAACTTAACAGCTTCATAAACCTAACTCTTACAAATAAACAACAAAACCAAACTCATATTGAATAACAAAAACCTTACTTCTTCTAATCAATAACAAAACCTTAACACTTATAATTAATCTGTTTCCTAGTTTTTCTAACAGGATAACGACGCACAGGTTGCACCTCCTGAGGTACTTCTCGGAAATGCTCCGAGTGAGCATCTCTCACACGGTCATTAAGTGCTTCAGCATCTAAAAACTCATCATCTGAGTCCAATCCTTCCTCTTCTACCCTCCTTCCGGGCGAGTGAGCTGTGGATGAGGTAGGAACGCGCACGGGTGACGGAATATCTACGGCCAAGCTTGCGTCCGGAACCACGACAGATTCCGTCTCGTGCGGTACGTTTGCATCTTCCCTTGCGAACTCCCCATAACAGCTTACATCGTCATCCTGGTCTGATGATGCGCTTCCCTTGTATGCTAACAATTGATCGACATGTTTTTTTACGAAAATGTTTAAATCCGGAATGTAAACAGTAAACATCCGAGATCCAATACAACTTTTGATAGTTCCCTTTTTCCATGTATGTTTAATACCATTATAATAGAAATATTTAACTAATACTTTGTCCCCAACTGCGAAATGTATTTTCCTACTGCCCCTAAATTGCTTACACTGTGCCATCTGTGCACTGTTTACATTAACTTTGGCTGCGACCGACAATGACTTAGAAGAGGTATTAGTCTGCACTTGTCCAGTGCTTGTTCGCAATAAGTCGAGCCGACAGCGTAAAGGTCGACCGAGCATCAATTGTGCAGGCGAGAATCCCGTTGTTAAATGAACTGAATTTCTGTAATCAAACAAGAACTTATTTAATTTAGCTATAAAAATCTTCTTGTTTGCATTGCAATTATTACACATAGTTTTTAACCCCTTTTTAATCGTCTTTACACTGTTTTCCGCCTGACCATTTGATTCGGGATGGTAAGGGGCACCAGTCAAATGTTGAATACCATTCAAACGACAAAACGTATTAAACTCGTTAGAACAAAAATTTGTAGCATTATCAGTAACTATGGTTCGCACTAATCCAAATCTACTGAACAATTCACAAACCTTACTAATAATCGACTCACTATCGGTCTTATCCATGTAAAAACATTCCACCCATTTTGAGTGAGCATCTACTATTATCAAAAACTGATGACCGTACAGCATAAACATATCCAAATGCAGCCGCTCCCATGTGCGCTTGGGGTGTGGCCATGGCGCGAGCGGTGCATTCGGCGGCCTACTCCTCATTGTATTGCAGACGCTACATGAACCTATTTTCTCTTCGATATGCCTGTCAATATTAGGCCACCACATTCGAGATCTAGCCTCAGATTTCGTTTTCACTACACCAAAATGAGATCTGTGTAACTCTTCAAGAAGTCTCTCGCGAAAAACTACAGGTATCACAACTTTATGGCCGCGTAATATACAACCCTCTTCAACAGAAAGCTCGAAACGGCATAGGAAAAATGGATTTAAATTGGCATCTTCCATCTTAGAAGGCCAACCACCATTAATTAATTTAATCACTTTTTGTAAAATCACGTCTCTCGCTGTTTCGTCTCTAATATTTTCTACGGTAATTGGTGCTAAAACCATATCACCGATAAAATTTATGTAACGTGAGCGATCTAAACATTCGGAATTATCCAAAACATTTGGTCTGACCGAACGTGACAAAAAATCTGCCGTATTATCGTCACTCTTAACATATTCAATATTAAAATTGTATGCTGATAAAAACAAAGCATATCGTTGCAATCTATTTGCTGCTAAAATCGGAACACCCTTTTTATTACCGAAAATTGACAAAAGTGGTTTGTGATCTGTACGCAAAACGAAAGGTACTGAACAACCGTATAGATAATGATTAAACTTCTTTATTGCGAAAACAATTGCAACGGCTTCCTTTTGAATTTGCGCATAGTTAACCTCCGCTTTAGATAAAGAACGCGAAGCGTAAGCTATGACTTGTTCGGTGCCGTCCGGCTGGCGCTGCGCGAGCACCGCGCCCAGCCCATTGGGCCCAGCGTCGCATGTAACTATTGTACAGTAATCCGGGTTGTAGTGCGCTAAAATGCGTTCCGACGCCAATTCTTCTTTGATCTTCAAGAACGCTTCATTATGAACGTCGTTCCAGACCCATTTTGTACCTTTTTTTAATAATCCATTTAAAGGATTCAGAACGGAAGACGTATTAGGAACAAAACATCTGTAGTAATTTACCATTCCCAAAAATGATTTAAGTTCACTTGCATTTTTCGGACGCTGGCACTTAACTATAGCATATTTCTTCATTAACAACTCGACTTCGTTCCCGTTTACAGACACATTGTTACAGTCATGACTGCACAAATGTAAATTAAATAATCTCATAAAATCTCTGCCTAAAAGAGGTAAACGCTTCACATTAGCATTAATAACAAAAAACTTTATTGAGTTAGTGCGACCGTCATATGTTACTGGCAATGATATACAGCCCTTCGGTGATATTTTAACACCCGTATAAAAATTAAAAACGTCGATACATGACTCTAAACTATAATTTTCGCCCCTGAACAACTGATCATATATCGCGGATGGTAATACAGAAACGGCACTGCCGCAATCAATCTCACATAACAATCGCTTATTGTTACATATCAAAACCTGTCGCAAAATCGGCTCGTCCTTAACAGGATTATTCATATTAAATAAATTATACATACCACCTTCCATGTCATTATCATCTGCACCCAAGAAATGATTATTATTTAATTTGGATTTGCACATTCTTTTAAGATGACCTTTTTTGTGACACTTTTGGCAAGTGTAATTAACAAAACGACACCTGTCTTTGGTATGGTTTCTATATCCGCATACATCACAAGCCTGGAACTCTCGTGACAAATCCTGCGACCTTGACGCGACGCCATCGCCATTACCCAGCTGCCGCCGCCGCTGCTGTACCGCGAACACAGGTTGCACCTCAGCGCCCTCCGCGCCGGCCGCGCCTGCCCGCAGCGCGAGGCGTGCACAACGAACGCTTTGCGCCAGCTCTAATGCTCTGTTAAAAGTCAGACTCTCAATGCTCTCAGCGAACAGTTTTTCCTTCTCCTTCGTATTTTCTAATCCTAACACGAACCGATCACGTAATGCGGTGTCTAATTCCAATTTAAAACCGCAATACTGAGCCATATTACGCACTCGCGCCGCCCATTCAGATAAATCTTCTCCTGGACGTTGTTCCGCCTTATAAAAATTATATCGTTCGGCGAACGTACTTTTCTTCGATGAAAAATGACTATTCAATTTTTCAAGAAGCTTATTGAACTGTACGCTATCCACATCATCCGGAAAAACCAAATCTCTAGCGACGCGGTAGGAATCTTCCACCAGCGCCGTCAGTAGCAGAGCCCGTCGCCTCTCTCCAGCCTTATCGGTGTCATCATTTATGCTATTCGCCGTACAATACTGGATAAAACGACTCTTAAAAATGCTCCACTCTTGTGCGCGGTGGTCGAATGCGAGGTTGCCACCAAACATCGTGAAAATTATATGCTCCTCTACCACTTACTATGATCCCTACACCATTATGTTGGAACCACTACGCGTGAATACTTATCTCGTCGCCAAAATATCCTATATTAGGGGATATTATAAATAATACACGTTCAATGTAGGAGACATCTTATAATCGAACAAATGAACAACGTCAGCCACAAAGGGCATCCTGTCATAGCATAGACAATATTAAGCATGAAGGCCATATACTACAAGCTTGTCATTTTTTGAAGATCTAATAATAATTTATAATTTAATGATTTCTCTGGGAATGTTATATCTATAACCTACAGTTGGCCCAGTTAAAATATTTTACACTATTATTGTTACTCCTTATATAGCTTTGTGACGTCATTGACTTTGTTGTGTAGCCTGAAGTTTTAATTAAATAGTGGCTCAGTTTATTTTACACTTGACATAATACAGGGTACATCATCACTACTCCCTGCAAGTCATACTAGAAAATTGAATAGTTAAGGAATATGGTTTTTTCATCTAAAAATTGGATATAGAGAAGCTGCATACATTAAAGATGTTTGCTATGCTATGGAGAGTACCTTATAAGGCAATAATGCTAATGTATTTCTAATCTAGTCTATCTAATGCGAGGATGTTTACTAGATACAAACTAGCGAATATCCGCCAAAATTACATCACGCGCAAATTATCTGACTGTAACAAACTTCTCGAGATAATCTTAATGCCTTACCCGCTGACTGATTTCATTGGACCAAGGTGTAGTTTATACTCTAATGTCTTCAGTCATTTAAAATTCTGACAGACTTAAATGTCTGAGACTTAAAAAACTTCTTAATTTAAAAAATACAGTATTATGAGAGAGATAATTATTTTAATTTGTATGCAAATTTAAATATTTCTTTGTTCTAATAATAGCCGATATTCATGTATATATACAAGATACACCTATTGAGCATGCCAAATGCTAAAATCAAGAAAAATTTTTTCTAGGATATTGATTAATTCTAACTACGTGTAATACTTTTATGACATGTAACATATTCATTATACATTCAACGTGAAAAAAGTAATGTTTTTTTTTATAAACCGATTTGTATCCAACAGCCTCCTCGCTATTTTAAGCTGCACCACTATAAGCGTTCAAGTGTTAATATCAGCACCTAAACAGCCTCTAAGCATCGCTTACTGGGAAAAAATAACGAGATAGAAGTTTGTGCTTTGTTTAAATCGGTTTCTATTTTCATGTTATCTTATTTTTTATGCTTCATTAAACAGATAAATCAGATACAAAACGGGTTGATATTCATGAAAGTATTAAGCGATTATTTTTGGTGTTGTTTTTTTATCGTAGCCAATATTTACTCTAACAATGTTGAGGAATAACTTAAAATTGATAATGTAAATAAATCTTAATTATTAATTGAAATAAAACATTTTTTACGGATTTTATCGCGTTTATATTATGTTGTTTACGTTCCCGACGTTTCTTAATTATTAATTTCTTCTTAGCCATTGTTGTAACCCAAGAGATTCCAAACATATTATAGCTATGTCATTCGCTGTCAGGTGATGGGTGACCATTTCTTGGAGGGGTAACATAAATAACATGTCAAACGTTGATACCCGGCTGATGATATAGACCTTTAGAGAACTAAGAGCATTTTTATAAACTTTAATACCATCGCAAGGAACGCACATACGATTTGAAACCCTAATTTCATGAAGATACAAACAAAACTCGTTAAACAACACAGTATAGTACAAGCGGTTGGAACTATCCAAACTTAATTAATACACGGTTCGTAAATTCAGTTCAGCTGAGCCTGGCCGCCTGAAGCCAGGTTTACATACACTGGCTCCTTTGTATAAACGTTTGTCACCCAGCTTAATCTGAAACAACAATCCAGCCGTCTGAGACGCGGTGACCAATCACTGAAGTTGGCAACGCCGGGGCGTGTAATACTGCTTCGTAGAATGGGTATGCGATGAACAAAATGAGTTTTACAACAGTTTGGTTCGTGTTTGGCGCGTAGGCAGCGCACGGGAGTTTTTTTTTTATAATAAATTTTATTGTTAAAAAAATCTAATAAAATAGACAAGCCCGCTGAGTTTCTCGCCGGATCTTCTCATTTGAGATCGCGTTTCGATCCAGCTGTAGAGTTAAGAAAAAAATGTTACTGTCAATTTGTAAGCGCCTCCGTAGGCCTATACGAAATAACGTGATTTAAGTTGTTTATAAATAGCATTGCTGGTATGGGTGTTACTGCAGGATCGCCCAGTTCAATGTATGGTACCAATAATATGTTTATTTAATAATATAGTCATTCCAAAACAGTCCTAACGATCAAATCTCGGTATCTTTGATTGAGACCACTTTATCTCCGATGGGTGTGGGACTGTATAGTTGGTGTGTATATAATATATATATATATAAGCTTTAGAAAACTATCTTACATAATCCGTACCAATTAGTGTCGAGACTAAAGATACAGTTATCAGTAGTCACAGCATCATTGCCAAAGGCAAGGATATATATATTATATATATATATATTATATATCATATTATATTTCTAACTCTTTAAGTGAAAATCGTGCCAAAATATCAAGCAGCAAATTTCAAATAGTTAAAAGAGAGGATTTTCACGCTACCGACAATTGTCAACGAGTAAAATAGAATTCTAAACTTGTGCCAAACTGCACGTCATCCGCTACATAGCTCACCGCTCTCTATGTCTCGTACTATGTGTGACAACACTTCCATTTGTTTGATATGAACCCGTTGGTGCCTTTGGCAATGATGCTGTGACTACTGATAACTGTATCTTTAGTCTCGACACTAATTGGTACGGATTATGTAAGATAGTTTTCTAAAGCTTATAACAATGTTTACATCGTCATCATTAGACATAAAAAAATAATCCCCTACCTGTATTATTAAAGCTTTGGATATTTTCCTGAAAATTTAACTGAATTCTGGGGAGAACATGAAAAGTCAAGAACACATTTTGCAAAAAAAAATCTAAAATTCCCGCCAAAAATTATATACTTAATATGATACAAAATGTCCATGGTCCCCGCGAAGTAATGAAGCATAAACATATCGCGGAAAGTAAGCGAACTAAATATGTGCAACAACTAAATATGAGGGTACCCCGGTACCAACTATGACACTAGGACGTCAAACACCTCAGTGCTCCCGTGACCATGGTAGCTGTAAAGCATCCAAAACTTCAGGGACGTAAAAACATAAAACAAACGCGATAAAATCCTTAAAATAAGTTTTGTTTCAATGTGTAGTATTCGCGTAAATATAACAAATCAATAAAAGTGAAAGTTACACTAGTCGCCAAACTCGAAAGCCGTGTGTACGAAACACTCCAATTTATCAGATATCACACTGTCAGTGCCTTTGACATCGCTGTCAACAGCCGATGATTGTGTACACTTGTGTCAATAGTTTCAACTGAACACGCCGAGGTGATACAGCTCACGTGCCTCGATGATATTAGCGTGTCTGGAAATTGCTTTATACCGACGTTTGTGTGACGACACTTTTGATTAGCTTATCAGAAGGTTTATACATGTTCTAGGATATAATGAGCTGTGATTAAAGTGAAGAGAAGGGAGATTGACTAACATTTTTTAGCATGTTACTTAAACGGTGTGTATTAAGGGGGAAGCGCAAGGTCAGGGCGCGAAATTAAAAATGTCAATGGTTTTTATTTTTTTATGAAAAATTTGGACATCTATTATCTACGTAATTTAGTTTTTTGTTTAAAGCGAAACAATACTCCAAAGTTTGTAAAAACCGCTACTTTTACTAACTTTATGGTGTTGTCGTAAAAAAATATAAACCATTGACATTTTGAATTTCGCGCCCTGACCTTGCGCTTCCACCTTAAAGTTGTTTCTTATAATTATGAAGAGCTTGGGCCTAATTATGAAAGGCACAGCAAAAGCCCTCAACCGACATATGCTATGCAGGGTAGAATTAATAGCATATACTTATACATCAAACATGTGTTAAACGCGACGTCACGCCTAGCCAATTGAGTTTGTGGGCTGATCACGTGATGTAATGGGTTAATCATCGTATTAAAATATGCTACGCCAGGTATTCTGATGAGGTTTTGTCTTCTCCACTTTTCCCTTCTTTTATTCTTGCCATTAATTAACTTTTTCAATAGAATTAGCTCATTGGTCGAAGCTGGCCGATAACGTAGTCTTGGGCCAATCAAGTGATTTAGTTGTCACGAAAGAGGATACTAAAATAGTATATTATTATTATTTTGTTAAAAAAACTACCCACATTTTACAACAAATAAAGTGAGTGATCTCATACAACTTGTATATAATACTCACTTTATAAAAATAATATTTCAACTCGGCTTATTAACGGCTTATTCCGTCGTATTTTCCAGTCATCCCTTCTATAGTATATCAATCAAAGTGCCTCTAAAAACACTTTTAATCTAGATATCCACGTCATCTGTCAGAAAAGCTTTCTTTTATTCACGAAACCAATCTAAAAACAACGCAGGCCGAGGAATTACAATTACTCTGGCAACCCATTAAAACAAGGATGGACTACCTACGGCTAATGTTTGCGCAACATCATTTTTATAGTCTAAATGTAGGAGCAATCGAAAAATAAATTTTATTTCAAACTCCAAACAAATTGTAGTCCTAAATATCAAGATTTAAGGTAGGATTTTCTATAGAATGCCGGGAGAAGTATATCTGAAGAACGTGGGTTGACCACTGGACGCGGCTAGTGATTTATTGAACGCATAATTGGTTTTGTTTCGGTCAAGGGCGGGATTAACGGTAGTTTTATACGCGTAATGGGGGTAGTAGCCAAGAAATACGTTTTCTTAATGGCGCCATGAGGTTTGCGGTTAACAACTTATGTATGTTTTGTTTACTATTTGTTGTTACCGTCTTGAATACACATGAGATTGCCGCAATGTTGTAAATGGAAATTGGGTTTGTTTTGTTGAGGAGGATGCGGTTAATTGTCTTCCGCTGTAACAGTAAAAAAATATTTACAGGCGATATATGTTTTCGGCTTGTAATAAGTATTATAAAAGATAAAATGTCAACTAAATTTAATTCATTTACAAAATGTCCAACTTGAAAAATTAATTAAGAAACATTTTCAGCCTCCACTTTTTTGTCCGCCACAATTTTACTCCCAACCACTGTGCTATCTGTAGTTATTTACGGCGCGTTTCAAACCTCGCTTTTTGTTCAAATGCTCGGCTACACAATTTCAATGCACAGAGCCCACTGTGCGAGTGTTCCAAGGGCGTCGGAACAAAAACTAGTGACATTCAGAAAACGCAGTGGATTCATAGAAATACATCATTATATTTATATAGACTACTGTGTTTTTTTTTAAATGAATGCTGCTCGCTTTTTGGTCGACATAATAAAACTGTGCGCATTTACAAAAATATGTAGTTTATTTTTGTTTCAGTAACAATTTTACACGGTAGCAAAGAATAAAGCTACGAATCGTACGACTTAAAAATGATTCCAAGTCAAACGTATACGTACACTCACCTTTCGCTATTGGTTGGGTATTGGTCACATACCTATAACAATGTATTGCTCAATAATGTAAAAGATCTATTTAAAAAAAAGAGCAACCATGGAGTTTCTTGCCCGTTCTTCTCCATAGGAACGGCATCCCGAACGGGTGGTAAACCAGTAGCATAATGTTTTTGTAACTTGACGATTCATAAGTACTGTACAATAATGGTTTACGTCAATAAAAAATATTCTGATTCTGATTCTGAATTAGGTTATTTACTCCCAATGTAATAAGGGGCTAGCCTATTGCTATTATAACGATCATACTTCCTCTCAATATGAGGAGGATTCTAGTGCGCGTTGGTGGACATCACACGGCTTTTGACAGAGATGCAGCTTTCCTCACAATGTTTGCCTTCATCGTACAGCAGGTTTATAATCATTAGTCAAAACGAGATTAGTACATGAAGATCCGAAAAACCTGGGCCCTAAGTCTGCTGACAGATATCCCATACAATATCTGTCAAAAGTGACAGTTACTATGCGATTGCTGTTCGATTATGCATCGATTGTGTTAGCAGACTTGGGGCACTGGAGGCGCGAACCAGGGCTTCAAGCCTCACGCTCGCTCGCTCCCACGCTCAATGCTCACCTTGTTTCTAAAGCGAGCATTAGACGCAGTAGCAAAATATTTTGTAACTTTTGACGATTCATAAGTACTGTACTTAATGGTCTACGTCAATAAAAAATATTTTGATTCTGATTCTGATTCCGACCAGGCTATCACTGCTATTAGTCACAAACTTATACCGTTATAATATGTATTAGAATCCCAACCGCGTATACGTCTGGTAACTTTGTTGTATAATTAAACCATATGCGACCTAGCGACCAAATCAAGTAAGGCTCAATACTCACTACACCTGTCCCCTTTAAGCTCACCCCCCAACGTGATTACTCCATAAATTTGTTACCCGTAGCTACCATATTCCCACCCGCCATTGAATTTACTTTGCAAATCGTTTCAGTTACACAAACTCCTTTATTTGCGGGACCGCGTGTGAAAATGTACTGCGCGAATGAATTATAAGGGTACCTTGTTTGTTACCGGCCGCTACTAATTAATATATATCCGGATTACGACGGGATACATTTTGTTATTAAATGTTTGTTTTAGTATTGGGGAGTGATGATTCAATTGATAGGAGAGACGTTAGGTCCATGGGTACCGGGGCTCAACGGATGCTCAAAGAAATATTAAATCGCATTGTGGAGAAATTAGATTGATGATGATGAATACATATGCGCTAAAAACGCAGGTTCGAAGGTTGTATACCCTTTCTGAGTCACCATGTAATAGTATCCCCGAAGGCGTACATTAGCCGAGACAAAAATGACGTCACAACTTTGAATATTATTATCTATCCACCTACATACAACCCCAACTAGAACCATAAAACAATAAAAATAACATCCCTCAGTTGTCAGCACCGAATAAAAAATATCTACCAATCAATCAATCAACTATCTTATTTGTTTGTCAAAGTGCTGAGCGAAAATCACCCCTAAAAACAAGGGATGTATATGAGCCAATTCCACAGCGTGTAGAAAGGGGTTGGAAAACTAGTTTTCCATAAAGCGAGCCCCGCTGAATATTACGTAAAAAACAGACAGTTTACGCCGAGATATCATTGTCACCTTGATCATAGGGATGTCGCGACAATAGTGCGGCAAATAAAATAAACATAAAGCAGTATTTTTGGGGAAAATATAAAAAAAGAATATGACACAAACACGTTTATATTTGGAATGTATTTGACACTGGCAATTATAGCCGAGTATGGAGAACGCGTGCTGTCTCTGTTATATTTATTTATGAAGTCTGTAGTGTGAGTGGGATGAAAGAGTGAAAGAGAAATTTTGTTTTATTCTCAAAAAATGTGTTTCTTTGATAAATTGTGTTCAATATTACTTGGATATTCACCATTCTGTTTTCATAAACGTGCTCGAGTGAAGTAAATTGAAATAAAATAGCATAACTTGACCTTTCAAGTTCTCCCAAGCGGTCCGGACATTTTTCTTAGCGGACATCTTGGGAGGTAGGTGATTCATTTCATCATCAAATCTATACTAATATTATAAATGTGAAAGTTTGGATGGTTGGATGGATGTTTGTTTGTAACTCTTTCACTCCCGAACGGCTGAACGGATCTGGATGAAATTTGGCACAGAGATACTTTTGTCCCGGTAAAATTTATGGTTCCCGTGGGATAGATTTGTTTAAGTTTTTCATAGAATACCCATAAATTCATTTTCTCATACATTAGATTCTGAGGCGGTACGCCGGGACAGCTAGTTTATTATAATTATAAAGCAATACTCGACACTGGCAAAAAAGCACTATTTTGTAGCCGATGCCAACCTAAAAAGAAGAAGTACAAAAAATCTAAGCCACCACGTTTCTATGGCAACCTAATACCTTTCTACTTTAACACACGATAATATTTGAAGGGCACTTTCCTGCTTTGCGGTGGCTCTAAAACCATATATATTATACGTGGCATGATGGATATTAAATGTACATAAACATTCTTACCCTGAAAAATACTCAGTATAAACGGGAACTGACATTTCTTATTCTTTTGTTTGTAAATTTGCATGCAACCCTACACGCCCAGTATTGTGTTGGGCAAAGGAACACAACGGCGTCGTTTATGAAATCACTGTTCCAAAGTCAAAGTTACTTTGCTGCCGGCGCGTGGGCTGCAATACAACATCGCGGATGTAGGCGGTAAGACCAGGGATTAGGGTTGTTATTTGTGTGTTTTCGCAGCTTCGTGCGGACTCCTAGGGTTATAGCTAAAGTGCTAGTTTAACTAAACTAAATATATATCGCAGATTTGAGGCTACATTTTTAATAACATACAAAAAACAGGGTGATTCAAAAAGGGTATACGTCATCATTATGTTAAGTCAAAATCGAAATTGTCATTTTATGGGAACAATTTTTTTCAATGGCTTATAAAAATCATGTTTTGTAAAAAAAATATGTGCAAATAGTAGGTAGGGTTGATTTCTTTAATGTAAACGTATCAGAAGGTTTGTAGTGTTATTTTAAAATTTACAATAATTTAATTAATTATTTTGGGAATGCGATCTTTATGTCGTACTTATAGACGTCCTAAAATGTGATATAATAATATTGTTACACCTTATATAACGTTAATATTATGTAGACAAGAAGGATCGTGGGTTGTATACAACCTGTAAACTCTGTAATTCATAAAAATGCGAGAGCTCAAACACGCTGCTGATAATCACGTTCAGTGATAAACTATAAACTAATCAGAATTGCCTGTCACAACTTTTAGTTACCATCTGCGTACTCTTTACAGTGCATAAGTTTCAACGCAAATTGTTTTCCTTTATCCTCCAATATTTTGAGATACGCGAGGAAAATATTAGGTGGGTACACTCGCACCAAGAAATACAAAATATAAAAATATAAGAATAAAATCGTGGAATAAAATATATTTTTGTTCAAGATCCCTGTTTACTGAAGGTAGTGGGATGTATATGCTTAAATTTGAAACCGATAAAGGTGGTGGCGGAGAATTTTCTGGTAGGTTAACTTACGTAGAAGTTTAGTTTTAGGGCAAACTACAATATTTATAAAACCCGTGTAAAAGAACACATCGCTGACGTGAAACACCGGCGCTCTATGAAGTGTGGTCAGTCAGTATTCACTCCGAACCAGTGGTAGATAGGGATTTTTAACCGTCTTCGAAAAGGAGCAGGTTCTCAATTCGGTTGTTTTTTTTTTAGTTCGTGATATCCATGTAAAATAAAAACACATCACAAGAATTCTCATGCGAAACAAAAGACACATTTAAATAGTTCCACCATTTACAATATGTTTGTGCCGTATAAGTCAGCGGTAAAAATAAAAACAGCATTCGTTACCCGCACTTGATTGATTTCCCATTCGCACGAGTCGGCGCTCCTGTGATATGTACGGTAATTTAACGGTGCGGCGACGTGCCATTCGCCACTATCATTGTGCGGTTACCGCGCCAATCGAACTTACTCGCTTCACTAGTGATTCCTACTTTTTTAATTTTATTTTTTTATGGTGCCACAAAATGTTGGCTGTGAAATGAGAGCTATTTCTAATTGTAAAAAAAAACGACATATAGCCCGACGAACATACCATTATACGGTCTCACACTAAGCAACGCTTGTATTATGGGTACCGTACAATGAACTGTGGCGAACCCAGTATATAATACTTATATAGATATTAAACATCCATGACTCAGGTACAAAAATCCATGCTCAACAAAGTTAGTGCACAGAAAACAGGGTAGAACCCAACAGCGCTGAGATGGTTGTAAAAAAAATATATATACAAAAAAGTCACCTCAAAAATTAACTCCGAACACGTGTTCTGCTACATATAACTAGAATAGCTTGACGGAACTAATTTTCCATTTGTTAATTGCATCACAAAGAAGGAAAGAAGATATTGGAAAGGCGAGAGAAAATGAGAGGTACATAAATACATCGAGGTAAAATATTTCCTTTCACAGAACACTCGCTTGCATACCTCATTTTAATTGAAGAATCCAGTCTCCTACTACACAACGCGAATGCTTTGTTATATTCACCTGCATAGCATTAAAGCTGGGTTTAACACAATAATGGCGAACTAAATATAAAATTTATTTGAATTTCTCCTTATGCTTGTGAAGACCCCACTTGTGCATCGCAACGAGAGTATGTTAAAAAGAGATAGCGAGTATACTCCGCGTATAATAAACAGTGAGAAGGAAATATTACTTATGAGCTTAGATTGAAGCGCTGAAAATAAATATTGTTATTTTTAATTAAACCAAAATATATTGAAACAAAACAGTACTATACTTACGGATTTTATCGCGTTTATTATACGATTTTACGTTCCCGACGTTTCAGCTGTTTTACAGCAACCATGGTCACTGGAGGACCCGTAAGATTAGTTTAATTTCAACGAGTGAGAATTTCAACGAAAAACACATAATTCGCGTTCGGTCGGGTTTCTCGATCGGTTTTCACACGATCACTATTAAGATGATAATAAGTGCAAAGTTTATAGGTCTTCATATAACTCTTACTCGCTCACACAGATCTTGATCGATAAAAACCAGGCAGACTTATTAAATCACATTTTTAAAAACCACATTCTTTGACATTAATGCCATGATAAGTCTTTTTTGTACTATTTTCGTTAAGTGGAGCGGAGCGTGACTGAATAACGCAGCCTTTGTTAGTGATGCGTAGAGTTCTCGAGTGAGTACTTCAATAGTTTCTCCTCTTTCACTCGGACACTGGAACATCGGTATTAAAGCTTTAGTGCCTATCCAATAGTTCCTTTGTGGCACATCGTTTATTACACTTGCGCTGTCTTATAGCGGTGACGTCATATGCCTGCAGCTCAGTAATGTTTTCGTTGTTACTTGCTTAAAACATTAAACATATGTGTTCTTGAAATAAAATAAATTTTGTCGATTTTATCGCGTTTATTTCATGTTTTTACGTTCGCGATATTTCGGCTGCTTTACAGCAACCATAGTCACGAGAGGACTGAGGTCTTTGACGTCTTAGTGTTATAGTTTGAATTGGGGTACCCTCATATTTAGTAGTTAACTGAACGCGATAAAATCCGTAAAAGTATTGGCGTAAATATAGGAAATCAATATATTTGTTGTTATTAGTTTAAAGCTATGACAATAAAAAAAACACATTATGCAAAAAAAATACCTTATCGGAAGGTTGAAGTTTAAAGTATATATTTGGAATCAAATACATACGCAATTACATATGCCTTGATTCTGTTAAAGTATTTTAATCGACTCGAGTTGAATATTAAGGAATACAGCACATCACTACAAGTAATTGACGATGCCCAAGATTTCGACCGGCCTTTACAATGAAAAGAAATCGGCCAAGCGGATTCTGAAAAAGTTCTTCCTTATTAAATATTCGAGTAAATACCCGGGCGTAGACTAGCCTTAATATTAGTCCAAGGTCGTAATAATGATATACCCAGATTATATTTTGAATTTTAAATTTTAACTATTATGAGCCGCTTATTAAGAGTATCGTCGGTCGGTAATATTGGGTCGAAATTTAAAAACTTGGCTGCTCTATTTTAACAACACACGTAACGTTAGATTAGTTGATCACCAATTAGACTAAGCGAAATAAATGAAGCGAGCGATTTTCTTGTACATTTCATGCTAGCCTACTTTGACTTGATCGTCGCACTGTTGATCAAAATAGTAAGTGAATTTGTATCCTGGCACAATCAGATCCAAATAGCCCGTCCGCGAAACAAAAAGGACGTCGATGCTCTTAAAAAGTTATCTATCTATATATATATAAATCTCGTGTCACAATGTTTGTCCTCAATGGACTCCTAAACCACTTAACCGATTATAATAAAATTCGCACACCATGTGCAGTTCGATCCAACTTGAGAGATAGGATAGTTTAAATCTCAAATTATAGTCGCAATTTTAATTTATTGCTAATTATTTGTCTGTTATTATTTGACAGTCACAATTATCTGTTAACTCCAAATGATTCTAACAGATGTCGATACCTTTCGACTGGGTTGAGTAAGTAATCAATAGATGGCGCTGCTATGGTAAATTTACGAACGTGTCATATAAGCTACATTTTAACAGCATAATTACCACGTGTTGTTGACGCTATAAAATTAATTAAATTTATTTTGTAGTGAACGAAATAACGTATAATTCAATTATTTCCACTTTTTAAATTTTTGGTGTTAGCCACAGCAACGCGTGGCCGGGTCAGCTAGTTCTTATATATAAAACAATTCATAACCATCGCTCCAAACATCGAAACGATAAATGCAAACATCAACAACTATAAAAGGGCCCAAAAATACGCCATAAACGTAGAGCGAACGCAAACTCCCTTTGTCTAGACCAGCAGAGGTCACTCCCACGTGAGCTATCACAATTTTTTCTACCCCTGCATTGGGGAAGGCAATTTATATGGTAAACCTTTGTAAATGTACACTGTTTAAGATAAGAAACAGTATCTACTGGGCCTAAAGATGAGGGGAAGAAATTCAGCAAGTTTAAATGTCCGTCCCTCGCGAGAACCCGGTTAAGTGCTGCCGTGTTTAGATGTTGCCTTATCGCGATGTGAATAATGGACGAATGTCATCCGATCTGATGATTGCATTGTTTTGGCATTAAATAGTAATTATCTCAATTACCAACGTTGACGATACCTGTCCGATATTGAATATTCTCCAAATTTATAATAATAATATCTGTCCTTTTTTTATATCCCACTGCTGGGCACGGGCCTCCCCTTAATTCGAGGGGGGGATTAGGCTATAGACACCCGCGCTGGCCGAGTGCGGGTTGGCGGACTTCCCACAACTATCGAGAGGTTCTCTCAGATATGCAACTTTCCTCGCGATGTTTTCCTTCACCGTTGAAATAAGATCCACACATGAAATCAAGAAATCCCAGAGGTGCGAGTTGGGGTTTGAACCTGCGATCCTCGTTACCGAGGCAAGCGTACCAACTTGGCTATTACTGCTTTTACATAACATTACCAAACGTCATATAGTACTGCGCAAATACTCTTATGCGCCGTTCCCAATCATGTTAAATAAAGTTATAGACCGTCTATAAATTTTGGAGTATATTTTCTTCATAGATTTAAAAGGTGTTTCAACTTTAGATATTGGATGTATGTAAATCTAAAATAAGTGTGCACATTAATACAATTTCTATTTACTTTGATACACCTTATCCTGTACGTACATTTTTCTACATTTATAAACTACATTTTTGTAATACTTAATACTAAGAAGAGCAGCTATTATGGACTTAATTTCTTCAACAATCTTTAATAGAATTTATAAAGAAAATTCTTTTACCGCGCTATAAAAAATCTTCAAGGAATTTCCATCGCGCCAACTGTCTCTAGCACGTCCTATACGAGGCACGCAGTGACTCTACTGTCGAATTTGTGACGTGAACTGTACCGTGCGCCTTCAATGGAATACAAAGTATGTCTATCTTGCCATAAAAACGGTTTGGTATATTTTCGCTTTGATAGTTGCTTTTCTTAGTAAATGTTTCGCTGGTTTATTCACACAATTCTTAGAATTCCTATTTATAACATTTATACTGAATTCAAATCTAGTTTATTTATTAAGTAGCAGATAATTTTGTCATATGTAAATGTATCCAGTCTATAGACAAATATAAATATAATCTATAGACAAATAAGAAATAATGATTTTAAGTTATTTATGAAATATCGCAACTATGTACAGTCGCTCAGAACAATGTTAACAGCGAAAATAAATACCGTGAATCGCGCGTTCAACGGTCGCTGCATGTAAATTGCTAATATCACGGATTTATTGAACTATCTCCCTTCGCAGTTAAATTTACACATTCACACCGCTCGCTCATAATGTTAACCGTATTCGGTGCGGTATATTCTACGGTTCATATAATTCTGTGGAGGATTTCAAGTTTGAAAATCATTTTATTTTTTAAATATTATATTGCGACATTTGCATTAGCTTAATAATTATGATAGGTGGAAGAATCTTAAATATCATGGAGTACACATCACGAATTGGGTTTGATCTCTTATTTTTTAATTACAAATTACCTTAATTGATCTCTAGCTGTCAAAAATTAATTATCATTAGCGTACCGATATGGCTAGTGTATATAGAGTCGCTACCTTATCGATATAATAAACAAAAATATTACGGAGGCGATGAACGTTTATAGTATTCCAATTTAAAAAAGAACATTTTTGGATCACCGTTCCAATGAGACCAATAAAACTACTTCACAGCCATTTTCAAATAAAATACCTCCACCAAATCTCTCTCACTACTCGATACACGTCTTCGCAGTACTCGTAAAAATATATCTCCAGTCACCGAGCTAAACTATCTAAAACAATCGATGCCAACTTGAATTGAACGGACCACGTCCGATTGCTACCGCGCGGCGTCGTGCAGACAATATGTCTTTTGTCGACGACTGTACACAGCCCGGGAGGACCCTATTGTCATGGTAAATTGCACGAGATTGCAGACCGACATTGCCCTCTGAGATTATACTTGTGTGTGCGACTGTACCGAGCAGATACGATAGTTACATTATGTACTAGCTGCGCCCCGCAGTGTTACCCACGATTAAAAAGTATGTCCTTTGGCAAATGCACGGTTCCTGTATGCTATCCCATAGGGACCGTAAATATTTCAGGGATAAAAATTAGCCTATGTTATTTTATGACCCCTAAACTACCGCTACCTATGCAAAAAAATCACTTCGATCCTTTGCTCTACGAAAAATTAAACTTTCACATTTTTTATATTTGTGGGATTATATTTGATTAGTCGAGTTACACAGGGAGAGACACAGGCTGTCATTAGTTGACGATTATAACACTAGAATCGATATTATATAAATCATAATCAAAGTCATGCCATTTCATTGAAAGCCATGCGCTACGCCTAAATTCCCAAAAAAAGTAAAAGTTGATCTCTATGTTTAGTATCTCTCAGCCAAGTTTATCTCACAGAAGTGTCCAAGTCATCGCACCGTCTGCTCTGAGGTGGGCGACACTCCTCGGGATTTTAGTTAGTGACGTCATTACCAACTAATCCCTATTCAACTATGACATTTTCTAACCTAACTACGTCACATCATCGCTTCCCGCATTTAATCTTTTTTTGAGATCGTTTTTTTTATTATAATAATTATATATATAATTCCAGCCCTTTTTAATGTCCCACTGCTGGGCATGGGCCTCCCCTCAATGCGAGGGGGATTAGGCCATAGTCCACCACGCTGGCCAAGTGCAGGTTGGTGGACTTCCCACATCTTTCGAGGGATTCTCTCAGACATGCAGGTTTCCATACGATGTTTTCCTTCACCGTTTAGCATGTGATAACCATGGTTGAAAAATATATTCGCACATGAAATGTCAGAGGTGCGAGTCGGAGTTTGAATCTGCAATCCTCGTTACCGAGGCAAGCGTTATACCAGCTTGGCTATCACTGCGATTTTTTTATTATCAGCTCTATTAATAACTCAATTCCTCTCAATAAGATTATTGATGTTATTCCACGGGTCGAGTTCCGAAGCCCGCACTTAAAGGGTTTCACCCCATTGAGCAGTGGGGTGTCGCGATAAATCACAAATACATTACGCGTGCACGGCGCTAGCTGTGACGTTGCAGGTGGAAAGAGACCAGAATATAAGAGAGACCAGATATATGGGATTTAACGTTTTGGAGCTTCATCGAGGGAATTTATGAAGATGCATCACGTTATTTGTGCATTTGATTTCATTCTGCTTACATTTGGGGTTCGATCTTATAGAGCAATCTATCAAGGTTGATGATATAAGGGATCTTTAAAAAGGTTATTAATTAACGACCTGATTAGTTCGGTGGGTAGCGACCCTGCTTTCTGCGCTCAGGGTCCCGGGTTCAAATCCTGGTAGAGACAAGCTTTAAGTGATGAGCATAAATGTTTGTACCGGGTCATGGATATAAGTATACTGAATTCGCCCTCAGTCCATTGTACTGTACCCATAATACAAGCGTTGTTTAGTGTGGGACCGTATAGTTGGTGTTCGTGTTATATTACTATTATAGAATATAAATATAGCACCGTATTTGTGTCGATAAAGTAAAGTATAACTATTACTAAATACCGAGTGCAGTATAACCTAAATAATGTGTTGCTATGGTCTCAAAAGTTCGTTGAAAAAACTGGTAACCGTATCGCCGGAGTCCCAGTGCTTTTCCTCACACTAAGATAGCAAGGATAGTCGGTTAGTCACATTGTACTACACTGTCAATAACATAACTTCCACGATTCAGGACTTACTAACTATTAATTTGAATATGTTGGCTTCGTAATTTTATTTAATGTGACACGTGTGTACATAAGAACCGCAAGCCTCTATGTTTGTTCTCGGTATTATTTTTTCCGTAAACGCCATACATATTCCATCAAAAATAACTTGGGGCGAAAACAAGTGAAGGTGACAAACACGTTTTTTGTGCAAAATATAATATTTTTCGAGCTGGTAACGCCGAGTTCATTGTGTGTTGATTTTGCCTCGTCGTTCTTGCATTTTTCTATTTGTTTACTTGACTGTGTACTTAAAAATTGTCGGGAATGTATTGCAAGTTATTTTGTGTTCGGCTTTATCTGTAAAGCCGTGTACATACTATCTGACGTTGTTGGCGAGTAGCTTCCGTTTGCTCAGTCTGTACGTAGCTCGCGTGGCAAACGCTCGCTCTGACACGCCGAGCACTGTCATAAAATACCTATAAATATTATCCACTAGGTGCGCCCCACGGTGTTACCCGCGATTAAAAAGTATGTCCTTTTTACCGGGATATAAAGTAGCCTATGTGCTATTCCAGACTATAATCTATCTCTGTGTCAAATTTCATCCAGATCCGTTCAGCCCTTCTGGCGTGATTGAGTAACAAACATCCATCCAAACTTTCAAATTTATAATATTAGTAGGACTAGTACGGTATTTAAATAGACACTATACCTACATGACCAAATGCCTACCTATGCGATTACGTCAGAAGCGAATTGTTTAGGAACTATCGAGCAAGCGCTCAGACATGGAATTTGTTCGGCGGGATACAAACTGACACAAATGTCCGTATATAGTTGGAAAAACTGACACACATCGTCCGTCTAAGGTGCTATGTGTAGCTGATTCATGGCAGGTTATAGCTAATTATATCCACTTACAAATTGCCTATATTAAATCAAGATCAGGAGATAAACGCGATATCCCACTGAAAATGCTTCGGAATATACCGGAACATGCCATTTTCACGTCTACGTAAAAAAAAACGACGACTATCTCTATTACCCTGCGACGACCCTACCCTATTATATGCGACAAGTATATATTAATTTCGTACAGTGATTCTGCATTTTGTTTATTAATGAGAGATAAACATAATTTTCTTATCTGCTGATGATAAAAATCTCAGTAAATTTATTCTGTTGCTACTACTCCGCAAATTATATAATACCATTAACCGTGGACTCACTAAACTATCCAATATTCAGAAATCACTAAAAGCTTTCAACAGAAGTCCTTTTCGGCGCGATAAATATTTAAATTGAGTAAATGAATCGAACAAGAGGCTAAGTATTATTTTTGGAGCTTCTTGCCATTTATCAGATAAATATTTAAATGCCATTAAGTAATTTACAGAAGGCTAAGAAAGACAACAAATGGAAAGGACGTTGGGAGATGAAATAAATACATAATGTATTTAAACCGAAAGGCAAATTTACATTTAAAATTGTTTATTTTCAGATAAAACATAATAATGGAATACGGATGAAGGCATATACAGGGGTATTTAACATCTTACTTCTTTAGAAAACACTTGACGACTTCTGCTAAACTTTTTTTAGATATAACATTAAAAAAAATATATAAAATTGTTTATGAATATACCTTGTTACAGTTATAATTACAGGATTTGCCAATACAATAGCCTTATTACATATAAAGCTTACTTTGTATAACATAAACTACAGTTACTTTTGTAACTCATTCAAAGTTACAAAAATATAAATTTTCTCAATTATGCCAAAAAAATAAGATGAAGACGTATCGGAAGGCTGTCAGACGAATTAGCGCCCTTGTGAAAATAATAGGCGCTACACAGCGATTAAAATACAAAAAGTGAAATATGTGATTTTTTTTTAATACATATTTATTTGGTAAAAAGTCTTCCAACTAAAGTTATTGGTTGTGATGTCATTAATATATCCCTGAGAGGTAACTAGCATATTTAAATTAGCCGCACGCACACACACACACAAACACACACTGACAACAGTACTTAACCGTAATTATTTCGTTGATGTTTATAGGTTTTGATGTAACTGTATAGTTCGGAGGATAGGCAGGAGTTAAGCAGCTAAGCAATATTGGTAACTAGCTAAAGCCGGGTCTACTGGATACAGACATCTCCACAAATTGGGACAAAAGATTTAAACATTGAAATTACAACTTGAACAGAATAAACAATAAGAAGAGGACTTCAGAGGCTCGCCATCATACATCTAAACATCCCATTTCAAGAGCCATTTACTTAATACCCGAGCATACATCCTGTCTTATCTGTAGCTTTCAGGCCGAAAGGTCAACAATTTACTTGAAATATAAATAACGGGAAACTGTATGAAATTTCTTTCCAATTCCCATCATATCCTTCAAAGAGGATCTTCGGTCTTGAATGCCAGAGAAAGTAATTTTGACGTATAAAACGAGTGTTTTTTCTTGTCTGAAATTGAAACGATTCGCGCAATATTAATGAGATTTTTAGAAAATGTTTTCCTGAATATACAAGAAAAATGCTTGTGCGCGATATGAAATTAATTTAATGTCGTGTTTTTTTTATTTGTATGTATTATATTATATATAATATTATAAATGTGAAAATTTGGATGGATGGAGGGATGTATGGATGTTTTTTACTCAATTACGCCAGATAGGCTGAACGAATCTGGATGAAATTTGGCACAGAGATAGATACTAGTCTGGAATAGCACATATGCTACTTTTTATCCCGGTAAAATGTATGGTTCCCGTGGGATAGATTTGTTTTAATTTTCATAGAGTAAGGGATCGACATGATTTTTTGCATAGGTAGTTGTAGTTTAGGGGTCAGAAAATGACATAAGGACACATACTTTTTAATCGCGGGTGACACTGCAGGGCGCAGGTAGTACTATATAAAGAAAGGTAGGTTACATTATAATTAAGTTACGCAAATAGTTTACTCAAATATGATTCAAATGTTTTAATTTGTTCCAACTCTGGTATTGCATTTGAACATCCCAATGGAACACTGAATGCCACGGAAAACCAGCCAACAAAGCTGGAGCTAGTATCAAAACAACTCCAGGCGTATTCTCATGCATAACAGCGCTGGTCAAAACACGTCAACAGGATAATGATCACGTATGAAAACGAACCACTGGATGTGACAGTGCCGCAGTAGATAAGTACATGAAGAGAGGTGGTTCATAATATATATTTACTTACATTTTGATGTGTAAAAGAACCGCTACAAGTACCACTATACTTATAAAACAAGTAGAGAAAGAGTATTCGGTATTGCTGGCTTCTTTAATTATCGATCAAACTTGTTTGGTTTATAATTGAAAAAGTTGACAAGCCGAGGGTCTGTGGTGGGTTCCTCTTTCCCCATTTGTTTAACAATATATTTCCGCCAAGTGTCGCCTAGCTCTATCTATATATATAATTATATAGTATAAAACTACAAAACTAAACTGTCAACTACATACTATACCTTATATGGATGATCTAATATTATAATAACACATTAGGTATTACTTTGTACTTCAAACAAGTTCTGTATAAACTGAACTAATCCTCACCTTGTATTAGAGGACGAAGCAATGCCATCAAATGAAAGAAGTGGAAAATCTTAAATATCACGTAATTATACATTGATCAATTATCCGATTGGATTTTAATACTTCCAGTTTCAGTTTTAATTCATCCCCTGTGTATCTAGCGGAAACAGCGCGTGGCCGATTCGACATGGAAATATAGTCAGGGAAGACAAATAGGTCACAAAATTGCTATCTACATACATAAATAACTACATACAGCTCATTGGTAATGTTTTTTTTCTGACCGTCGATGTTATTCTACTGCTGAATCTTGGGAATAGATTATGATGTATAAATGTTTAAAGGATACGATTTGGTTTTTATATTTTAATCCTAAAACATATTCTTAAAATTCAGTAGGTAGTAAGGTCATAAGTCTGTCGCTTAGATTTACTCGAATTTCACCAATGAAACTCACCATCGATAAATTTAAAAGGCCATAAAAATCACTTTTATTTCAGACGACTAAAAGAGTAATAGCCAAGCGGCATTTTAGCAAAATTGTCCCTTAATAAATGCAATGGGGCAGAATTGGCTAGCTATAGGAAACAATTGGCCCCGTAATTTATGTGGCCACACTACGGCCGTATGGGTCACGCTGGCTGGACAGACATCAGTAGATGAAAGCACTGGTACCAACATCACTCACACATGCACATTTTGATCAGTAGATCATAAAATAGCCATAACAGATACAGCTACATATCCTACGATTGTGTAAGTATGTATTTTTTTCAAAGATCTATTGATCAAAGAACTTCTAATGCACTCAAAGACTGCATTTTTTTCCGACTTTAATTTGTACTATATGAAATGAAATGAAAAAAGTTTATTCGACACAGACACGAAGATACACAAATGGGTACATTTACATGAAAAAGTAGAAGTAAAGAACACACAAAGATACACAAATAGGCACATACATTAAAAAGTGAGGAACATAAAGTAGGTATTGTGGATCTCAGTGTGAGCTGTGGCGAAAGGCGTTTGGCTCAGCATGAGCTGGTGGGGAACGGATTCTCCTCCAGCGCTGATTTTCAGCCAAAGCCTCCTCAGTAGGACATTAATCATATCGCTTGGTAACCAAACTCAGACGCAATCGCAGATACACACAATAAATGTATAAAGTATAGAATAGAAATAAAATAGAAATAAATATATAAATCTCTCAGATGTTGGCTGAACTTATAAAGAGGATGCCAAGTGTAGTAACCAAACGATGCTTGTATGTTATGTTATTCGAGAATGATCGCATCAAGCGAATATATTTCGCTTTGCTGTAGCTATTTGCATGTATCATTTTCTGCGGTAGTCGGCTGAGCGTCTACATGTGTTTTGGGGTGACCTCACACAACTAAGAAAATATTGTGGCTTTTACGAAACTTGAAGAATTTATCTATACATCTATACATATAAATAAAATTGGAGTGTCTGTTTGTAATATTAAAATAACCGCTTTTTACTAAATGCATTTGGATGTATACACGGTACCTATACCGAAACAACAATTTTTACAATTTTTGTCTGTCTGTCTGTCTGTCTGTCTGTCTGTCTGTCCGTCTGTCTGTCTGTCCGTCTGTCTGTCTGTCTGTCTGTCTGTCTGTTTGTTCCGGGTAATCTCTGCAATGGCTGGACCGATTTTGACGGGAATTTCACTGGCAGATAGCTGATGTAACAAGGAGTAACTTAGGCTACTTTTATTTTAGAAAAAAAAATAGGATCTCTCGAAAAAAAATTAAAACCAATGTTGCAGCGCTGCGCCTGATTAAAGTTTGATAGCAACAATCTGCAATGCGTCCCGCCGGATCAGAACGCAAGCAGGCTGTTACCAACGGCTGAGTCTTTGTTAAATACCACGCGGACGAAGTCGCGGGAAACAGCTAGTCTATACATATAAATAAAATTGGAGTGTCTGTTTGTAATATTAAAATAACCGCTTTTTACTAAGTGCATTTGGATGTATACACGTTACCTATACCGAAACAACATTTTTTACAATTTTTGTCTGTCTGTCCGTCTGTCTGTCTGTCTGTCTGTCTGTCTGTCTGTCTGTCTGTCTGTCTGTTTGTTCCGGGTAATCTCTGAAATGGCTGGACCGATTTTGACGGGAATTTCACTGGCAGATAGCTGATGTAACAAGGAGTAACTTAGGCTACTTTTATTTTAGAAAAAAAATAGGATCTCTCGAAAAAAAATTAAAACCAATGTTGCAGCGCTGCGCCTGATTAAGTTTTGATAGCAACAATGCGTCCCGCGGGATCAGAACGCGCGAGCAGGCTGTTGCCAACGGTTGTGTCTTTGTTAAATACCACGCGGACAAAGTCGCGGGCAACAGCTAGTAATATAATAATTTCAATTATACAGTGAGTGAGTTATAACATTATAACAGAATATTAACTGTTAAATAGTATGCTAACTCTGTAAATGGCAACTTAGCACTAACTAGAAAAATATTAGCGACTGTTTACCGAATTGCCAGTGGATGAGTGCTAGTTAGCTTGCCCCAGGCAATTTCCATTGCATATCTTTCATTATACAAATTAATATTATTCATTTAATCAGCTGACCATAGTCATTCGTGCAAGTATTGTTCCAATAAACTACCGTTTAAAGTCGATACTCCCAATACACAACATAATAATATCCCATCGTAGTAGTCCAATCGGCCTTTGAACCGCGCAACAAGAATAAATTTTAACTTCAAAAGGTTTCCTCATAAAAGGTTGCCGATAAGACGGGTTTTGTTATGTTGATGATGTTATGATGTTCCTTTTATCTTCTTTAGGGCTTATTATCGATAATACTCTAGTTTTTTTACTTTGAATAACCTTTACTAATGACAAACAAAGTTATATTGATAAATAATTTTATGCAGAAATTCTAATTGTTCATAGGTGTACTAATATTACTGAGTATACATTTAGTGATAAACTTATTTATAATCTTAAATCATAGGAGTTTCCATGTAACGATTATTTTTCATCTATTAGTATCAATGATAAGAACAGCTCTTACTCTAACTTGACTCATACTCTCTCATTCATCATCATTACTCTAACTCTATACTCATTTGTTATCTTAATTTCTGTCCGTACTTGAAATCACTTTGAGTATTAATTTTTTTATATATTATTAAAAATATACATGATGAATTAGTTTAACTTTACAAATTCTCGAAATTTACCGAAAAGTACACTAATTTTAACGCCATGTAAATAAATCTCCTAGTCAACTCAATGTTCCGCTATACCATATAATATTAGTTCATTCAACAGCATTGCCACAGAATTTCTGGTAATACAATCCTCATATGCAGACGACATCATACATAGACGGACATTAGATCAATACAAACAAGCCGATCGCGTCCCTCAAGACGTGCATGTAATAAATCTGTGGCGAATTGCTTCCGAGTCCAGTGTAGTTGAAATACTGCCAGATTATACGTACACGCCTGCCCAGCACTCTGCTCTTGATCTTACATAAGTAATAGATAGATACATTGCGTAGCTTAACAGATATATTGGAGGACAATATAGGGGATCTTCTAGAGCATTGGATACGATTAAACTTAAATTGGGTATTGCAGACTTCTGAAGAGTGATCTGAACCAATATTGAATTGTAGCCGGTGATAAAAAATCAAGGCTATAGATCTTTATATATACTTGAATGAAGGCTTATCCATTTACACTGATGGATTGCACCAAGTGAAATGCCATAATGATGGCATTACACTTGAAATAAAACCAGTAGGTCAAGTGTGAGAATGTACATAAGCTAACCCTATACTTTATAGTCTACCCATTTAGACATTTTGCATGGAAAATTGAAAGTATTAAATACTATCAGCGTGAGGCGCTGTTCAATTCTCTATACAAAGTGTAATTACGTAGACTATATAGTTAGCTGACGAATAATCTTGCACTTAACGTGCATGCCAGCATGCGTTACTTACATATTCCAAACAACGATAATTTGTTGATTACGGGCAATTTTCTATCAAAGATTTTACAAACACCTAACACGTTTATAAGATTTTATTTATAACTAGCTGTCCCGGCGAACTTCGTACCGCCTAGGAATTAAATGTATGAGAAAATAAATTATTGTTGCCGAAGCTGTTGCCTCAGCTGAATGCACCTTTTTCTTCCCTTTTTTCAAGTTATGTATTTTTAATAATTACTTTGTTGCGCTTGCGTCTTCAGCTTGTCGTATCCATTTTATCTTATTTGTGTTATGGCTGCCGCGAGCTTCCGGTGTTGCCCGGTTAGTTTGTCTACGGCTAGTGATGGGCTATTTAGTCGGCGTTAACAATTATCTTTATTATTATAATTTTTTGCGAATTATTTCCATGTTTTAATAGTTATTCTGCGGATGGAGACAAATTTAAAAAGTTATAAAAATCCGCCCACCCGTTCTTGACTTATAAATGATTTCACCAATATGACTTTGTATAGAGAAGTCTATTTCATCATACTCGTCTATTCATGTTGACTTAGTAACTAAGCAAAATGTAATTTCCCTTCGTACCCTACACTACAATACAAACAGTCGCTCGTATTAGAATAGAATTGACGTTTAGACAACTTACCGAATGCCAAACGTAATATTGCCAAGGAATAATAACTAATAATGTCTGAAGCCGGGTCAAAGAAAATCATTTCCAACTGGGAACTCCGCAAGAAAGAAACTTTCTTCAATATAACGAATTATTGGATTCACGGACGGCGGCGAATAATCATATCGGACTTTCCCGAATATTTTTTTAGGCCCCCAAAGTTGCCTTGTTCCGGGTCCAATTTGATTTTTGTCCGTTCCAAATTGAATAATATGTCGTGGATGTGATATTAGTGCGTTTCCAGACATATTCGACCGATATCACGATCGTTTTGTCGTACGAACGCGCCTGTGGGATTGGTATGAAATTGAGTGTTTTTCTGGTACGACGAGCGAGATAATGGGATGGGACTTCGAGGGATTTATTTTTTTGATATTTGATTTTGGTATCAATGCAACCTCATTTAAGTAGCTAGTGACATGTATCTACTCACATATTTGCCGCGGTACTTGTGAGTGGTTCCTGACTCATTAGGCATTAATGACTGTTTCATGTTAATGTACCCTTTATTTGAAATTCGTATCAAAATGGAACTAATAAGATATTTTAGTACCTACTTAAGGTACTAAAATATATTTTACCACAATTATTTTATTTCCAACTAAAATAATAACATATTTTGAAGAGGGATATAAAACATTATTCCATTAAAAGAAAACATCCCAGTTCTTCATAACTCACAAAAACCTAGGAAATATGACGAATCCCCCATCTTGTTATTTCGTGACAGCCGAGCGAATAAACAGTTCGTTCTCAATCCCGGGGGTAAGACATTTGCGCAAAAAAAATAAGTACTTATATCATAGAACATACAGTACATATTATAAAAATATTATTCTTAGTACATAGGTATTCAGTCACCATACATGGATGCCAAGAAACTGTAGCGACTACTTCAACCGCACCACAAGCTACGCAGATGGCAGACGCATTCAGAACAATAGACAAGTGACGTCACAATCCTGAATCGCGCTATCAGAGTTTTCGGAGCAAGTAACATATATACAAGATCCCGACAATAACCGTTGGGGCATAGCGGCCGCCCCGCCAGGCATACCACCCGCCTGGCTGGAAGATCTTCCCTTTTCCGCTAAAAAACTAAAGCAGGAAATCAAGTATCTTTCACATGAATTACATGATTAGGTCCTATTTTATGTTGATGACTTACAAGATGAGACGTGCCCTACAGAAATATTGTCAAATCCCTACTAACACGCATTTGACTTGGAAACTGGAACTCAATTAGTTAAATAAAAAGGTCCAAATTAATTTGGGAGGTGTTCGCACCGGCCGTGTTACATAACTCGACACGTACACATAAGTCACACGGGAACTCACAATAAAGTTCAAAGGTTTGAAGGCAATAAATTTGCACAAAGTCGAAATCTCGTTACGGACGCCAAGTGGAACAACACTATTTTGGAGTTCCGAAGTGAGCGATAAACTTAGCGGAGTCAAGTTCTGCGAATAATTTGAGAAGGTAAACGGTAGGGCTAGACTGTGACTTGCAAATGTCTTCCATTATGATTTCCTATAGCGAGTCACTAGCATTGCATAGAGCGGGTAATGTAAATAGCTGAAAATACCCTTAAATCGAAAACCATGATTACTCACTATGACAGCTAATAAATAAAATCCTGTATAAATAAAAAAAAATCAACGACAAAACATTTATTTTTGAATCCCTAAACATACTCTTTCTAACAGATTGATCTTTTTTTTTATTACAATATAGGCAACTATTTGATCTCGATCTCACCTGATGGTAAGTGACGATGAGATCTACGACGAAGCATACTTGCCTAGAAGGTACCTGTTCACTCTCGACTACCAAACTAGGATTCTTTGTCACTAGACTACTATATAACTACTATTATATAGATATTTATTTGCTATAAGTTTTTTGGTTTTATCACACAAAGTTCTGCGGGGAATCGAATCCAGGAGCGGCACAGAAAACAATTCACCACTAACTGAGCCTACCGGGTGATCAGTAGATAGGTATTGAAATTTTTACATCGTATATGAATACGTTAAACCATTAGGTTTACCGCGCTCTTCGTAGCCCAGGCACAAACCTGCTGTATTTAATCAAACATTAAGTCTAATTGCATTATACTTGATTTATGGCGGTTGGAAATCCTCCAGTTCCCATTGAAAAGTTAATCAACTAAAAGCCTTTTTAAGCTTCCTGGATTAAGAAGACAGTTAATTTATAGTGAATTGAGGAGGCTTTTTATATTGCTTAATTAAGGTAGCCTGGGGAAGTAGATTTCATTTCATAATTGTTGTAAGTTAGAATTTAATTTCGTAGAATTTTTCTCTGGATTCCAGAAAAAAAAATTGGGAAGGAACTCTACGTATACTAAGACCGCGGTGAAACTGCACTGGCTTACTTGCTTACAGAAAAATCAGACACGGTATTATGGAAACTCACCTGTTATCCAAACAACCAATAAGCACCCGAGCACTTTAAAAACACTGACCACCAGTGTCCCCATCTTCACTTCATCTAATGTTCACACTCACTGGCCATCGTTCACAAGCCAACGACGAACCGACTCCCATTAATTTGATATCAAAAGTGTTCCGACCATCACTGTTCAATTATCACCTGGAACAAAGAAAATACATTTTAATTAAGGAAGGGTAAGGGATGCTGGGACCGCCGTAAATTATATAAAACATCCGCAGTAACTACTTTGGATAAACATTTTCGGGAGATAAAATGTTTGTTTATAATAGTTTATTGGGTGTGAGAGTGTTTTGGGTGGGAAGCTGTATTATGTTTATATTAATAGGATATAATAAAATTCTAAATATTGGCTAGAGTGGTATCACTTTGTTGTTTTTATGGAGATTTGAAAGTTTTAAATACCGTCCGCTAGAGGTGGTTTTTAATTTTCCATACAAAATGTCTAAATACGGTAGAGTATAAAGTATACAGTTAGCTCGCACTTGCCGTGCAGTAATTCTACAAATACAAGCGTTCAAATTTAGAGGAATAGACGAAATAAAGAAAAAATCGTAGCATCGCTACGTTACCACGCCCGTAGCGTTTCGTCTTTCAAAGCATCGTAGCTGGTCGTAGCAATTCAATTTATAATAACAAGGTCGGTGTTTTCTGTGTCAAATTACATTTCAAGGTAATGTGCTCAGAGTAATTTTACCAATATTATTCATTGAATAATTCATGTGTTTTTATAATAAATGATCATTTTATTCGTTGCTTATTAATACTGTAGGATGTGTGGGAATATGGCCTGTTCGCTACATAAGGGCCATAATGTACATATCAGTTAAATCCATGATTCTAAGTTTAACTTAACATTCCGTTCAAAAACATAGAAATTTTAGCCAACATCAACATTACGTCCCCAAAATGTATAGAAATATTAAGCAATTTACAAAGGCATACCTAGGGGTTTTAAAGTGAAAAAGTGCTTGTAATTTCATTGTAAAATAACGAAACCAATCTTGTGGGTTTTGACGACACGATTAGCTCAGTTGGTAATGACCATTTCTGTATACAGGGTCCCGGGCTCAAATCTCAGTAGGGACAAACTATGTGCGATGAATACTAATATTTGAACCCCAGCCGTGGACGTTTAATATTTATATAAGTAATTATATACCCACTAGATCTAGACTGAATGTAAAAGATCTTTAAAAAAATAAAGAGCAACCATGGAGTTTCTTGCCCGTTCTTCTCCATAAGGACGGCATTCTGAAAGGCTGGTAAAGTAGTAGCATAGTATTTTGTAACTTTTGACGATACATAAGTACTGTACTTAATGGTCAACGTGAATAAAAAATATTCTGATTCTGATTCTAATAAAATCGCCCTGAAATCCATTAAACAGTATCCATAAACCTAGCTTAGTTTGAGACCGTACAATTGGCGTGTTGGTCTGGCGATATTTATTTCAGTAACGATCATTATCACACCTCAATAATATCTCTACAAATCATTCAACATTTTTATCTATCGTGTTTTAGATAGATATGTGTTATTTTTTATCGCGGCGCGTCGCGGGCCGCGCGGTCATCAATCATCTCAGACGCTTGTCGCGGTGGTGAGTTATGTGAGGCAATGTCAACGTATCTTGGGCGGTTATATATCGAATTATGTGCCAAAGATGTATTGGGGTCCATTAAAATAAATGAAATATGGCTCGGGTCCCATTTTGCGTCGCTATTGGGGGATAGGTTTTAGAATTGTGTGTTTCACAACTGCTTTTTTAAAGCCAACTCTCTTCGAGCAGCACGGATTCTGAGCTGCTGCTTCGTCTTTCAAGACAATGTTTTCAACAGTACTTTTATGTAAATTAATTAATATTCGGGGCAATCATTATTAAACCCACGATGCTATAGTTCCGAGTATGTTCATAGAATAACATGGCATGAATAGCGAAATAGAATAACTGCCACAATTACCAAAATAAGATATACTTTTTTAACGAATTTAATTTGATTTTATAGTATATTTATGTTATATTGCAAGAATACCTACAATCTCATTCGATTTTATATCTTACAGGATCACTCACACGTTCCGCTCGCCAGCAAATAGTTCAACGAAACAAAGACTTAATCCCAAAAATCTCATTCAACGCTAATGTTTACCAAACGCGTCGATATACTAGCTGAACAATAGAAACGAATAACGCAACATCATATAGTTCGAACAATCGAACACATTGTTCACCGCGATAGTTCAGTTAACGGGTAATAAACGCCCCGATTCCCTTTCCCCTAGAGGGTGGAACCGCATCTACATTCCATTAATACTCCACGTCAATCGAACCTAGCATAATGTGGCTGGATACCCTTCGGGAAAAATTTGGAGGTCTACTCTAGATTTACAAATAACTAATTTTACAATGGGATACGTTAAACACCTAACAATTGTAACGTATAAGAGATACCTATAAATAGGTTGCCTAACTCGTTTTTTTAATATTCGAAAGGAGACGAGACGACAAATGTCTAAAAATAAGTAGTTCCTGAACCATCAGGAGTTGCTTTGCAGTTTATTTTCCCCGTTTGTAATTAGTTACTCCTAGCGTATAACATTAAACTCTCGCAAGGGGTCACGTTTTAGACGCATATCTGCACGCAAAGTGCACAATTCTCCGTTCAAATACGAGTACAACATGTTATGAGAATGAAATGAAATTACCACTAAATTACTTAATAATTTTAGTGACTAAATAACCCTATTAAATTTTCGTTCGTTCAACTAAAGTAGACCCCCACTGGCAACCGATCTGACGACAATAAACTAACCTATATTGAGTCCACACAATACCCGACCCGCGCATAAAAACCGGGTATAAACCGGTCATAATACCCGGAAAAGTTAATTAAACTGGGACGTTAGATGCCGTGACATTTTTCAATTGGTTAGTGAGTGACGTCATTCAGGGACCGCGGTGGACATTCGCACACCGTGAAAAGCTGCTTGGTGCGTTTACTAATTGGGTTGGATTATTATGTTGATAAATCTTTGTTTGTAACAAAATCAGCATTTTTGTTGACGATATAAATGAATCCAAATCAGAATATTTTTTATTAATTTAAACCATTTAGTCCGCCAACCCGCAATGGCCCAGCATGGTGGAGTATGGCCTGATTCCCCCGCAGTGATAGGAGGCCCATGCTTGGCAGTATTATAATATCATAATAATAATACCAGCCCTTTTTAATTTCGCACTGTTGGGCACGGGCCTCACCTTAATGCGAGAGGGATTAGGCAATAGTCCACCACGCTGGCCCAGAGCAGGTTGGCGGACTTCATCGTCTTTCGAGGAGTTCTCTCAGACATGCAGGTTTCCTCGCGTGTTTTCATGTTTTCCTTCACCGTTGAGCATGTGATAATCATGGTTGAAAATGAGATTCACTCATGAAATCCAGAAATCCCAGAAGTTGCGAGTCGGGGTTTGAAGCTGCGATCCTAGCCGAGGCAAGCGTTCTACCAACTCGGCTATCACTGCTTTTTAGTAATTCTCATCTCCAACAAGTAAATTTACATAAAACAAGGTCTCAAAGCCCAATGGGTGTCATATAAGTTTATAGCGATTAGACTAGCTTACTTTTTTCGTTTCTTATTCTCCACCCCACGATGCCCTAACCCCGCGTTGACCTACATACAATTCAGCTATTACGAGTACACTCATTAAATCGAGAAACTTTACTCGGTATTTCTACAGCGCTATATATCTCTAGATTATTTCGCACAAACAAACAAATAAATTGAGCCGCTGACTTCAATAGGGATACTTGTTTATATTTCGAGAGCTGTTCTTAATATAGACGTCAAATTAAAATCCGTTCGATGTCAGAGGCTTTTATTAGATCGCCCACCCTGGACATGATACAATCCAGCCGATTTCAACTTCATTTATAAGACCAGTTCATATTTTGGGGTCAGGTGAATTACAAAATATTCACAGAAAACTGTTTTCGGGGTTATCAAGTTTCGATTTTATTTAAACTGTGTTCGATTTTATTTAGTTAAAATGTGTTTTAAGAATAAATTAGTTCATTTGAGAAATAATTATACATTGAATTATACTTAAAAGCGGCCTATCATTGCATATCAAGATTAATAAAATTAAATAGCACTGTTTAAAAAAACCTGCGTGTTATTCCATAAGCCAATAATTCAAATAACATTAAGAGGCCATCATTTTGATTGGTTCACGAAATAATTTAAAGGGTTTTAAAAAGTTAATTCAGATTTTACATGTTTCGAAAAATAATTCAGATTTTACATGGTTAATTTACAATGTTTTTAATTTCAAAGTTTATTTAGCACTACAGAACGTTGCTTCCACGATGGTCGATTCACGCTTCACCGATGTTTATATCAGAAATCTTCAACGTTATTGGTGAGATTAAAAGCTTTGCAATGGCTAGTCGTCGGAGCACTGACCGAACGGGAACAAGTTTTGATAACAGTATTAAATGAAGGAATTTCGCTTTCAGACACATGCACGCCGATAGCTCCTGAAATTTTATGAATTTTATCGACTCTAAGTTTTATCGATGATTAAAAGTCGGATTGGCAATCAGAGGTCATGAACTGTAATGTTAAGTTAAGGATGGATAGCCATATAGTCCTTGCCAGGAACACCTAATGCAATCGTACCGTTGTCGAAAAAAGATGAATGTCCCTCTCAGTATTACTCACGAAATCTGTGGTGTGAGAGAGAAAAACGCTGCTTCTGTTAACATAGCGCTACGTCTAAGATTATGAGATCACAAATAATATGCCAAGTTGCGCGCTTCAACCAAATGTCACCGTTAATGCAACGTCTAAACCCGAGAGGGTTTTTATGGCCAAAAATTTAGAAATTATTTTCCTTGTTTACTTAGTGGTTAGGAATATGACAGTTGAAGAGCGTTTGTAGTTTACTTCTTGACAATATTTTAAAAAAAGACTTTAATCCCACTAATATTATAAATGTGAATGTTTGGATGAATAGATGTTTGTTACTCAATCACACCAGAACGGCTGAAATGGTCTGGATGAAATTTGGCACAGATATAGATTATAGTCTGGAATAGCGCATAGACTTTATCTCGGTAAAACGTTTGGTTCCCGTGGGATAGATTTGTTTTAATTTTTCATACTTTTTAATCGTGGGTAACACCTCGAGCTCAGCTAGTATACTTTATATTACTATATTACATTAGGATCATCAGTGAGACCTCTGCCTACTCCTTCGGGGACTACTTTCAAAGGCGAAAAACAAAACATTTTCACTGTGTGTTCGAGTATTTATTATGTTCATAGCGAAGCAGAAAAACGTAGATAAAAACATTGCTATTACTTTAAAATCCAAGCGATTACCAACTTACTTTAAAGAAAAGTGCACCGCGATAACCTCCACTGACGTACATCGCAAAGCTTTGATGCAAGTTCATTTAGCGGTTCCTTAACGGAGTAATAGGTATAGAGCGGGCTATGTTACCGAGTTTTAATGGAGGAGCACGGTTGAATGTAGCGCTAATATGTCGCTCTATTGACCAACTCTTGCGGTGCTTCGTTATAACTTGCGGTGACTCTACATAATTATTTCAGAGCTAGGATTTTATTATGTGAATAGAGAAAGAGAGCATCAATCACAGCACACAGTCCTCCAACCCGCACTGGGCCAGCGTGGTGGACTATGGACTAATCCCCCTCGCATTGAGGGGAGGCCCGTGCCCAGCAGTGGGATATTAAAAAGGGCAGGAATTATTATAGAGAAAGAGAATAGGCTACAAATAATATATCAAAACTAAGCTCTATCATAATGGTCACAACAGATTTTCAGATTATCTGGATGATAAAGCAGCTTGGGACTGAATTCTATGGTTATTATATCAAGCATCAATATAGAAGTTATAGTAAATAGCATATGTGCTCGCTTTGAAAGATAACACGAGTGTGAACGTATTATTTTAATTTTAATTATAATTTGACGAGAAAAAAAAGTAAAAAAAAAACTTGCCAGACGATATTGATATTATGGGAACCGCGCAATGGATTGGGGGTGACTTTAGTAATGTTTTAGATTTTAGTAATGCATTTATTGAATTTGGTATCGCTATTGATATACTTGACACTGGCGAAATACCCGCTAATTGTGTGAGGCTATATCATATCTTGTCCATTTAATTTCATTGCATTTTATTTAATACAGAAAAACGAACATAGTACAATTATTCGCAGCACAAAAGCCTCATAATGTGACCGCAATACACAATATTTTATTCCCATTCACTCTTCCCTTTATTCGTACATTTGGTATCGCGCAGGGCAAGGTCGTAGGTCCCTCATATTACAAAGAGACGCACATCAGTAACGGTATTTGTTGTTTTCTTTACATATTTCTTATATTTATATGCTATTGTGGACGTGAGGGTCCTAGCAATGGTGGGCAAAGTGGAGGAGCGTGTTCCTATGATATTAACGGAACTATATAGTTAGGTTTTCTTCGTTTTTTTTACTTAAACGAAACCTAAGTGCCGTGACGTATTCAGGAAGCTTGTTGCTACTTATCCACAAGATTCATAGGTAATTAATATCGCCGGACGCACACATCAGCTATACGGTCACACACTAAGCAACGCTTGTATTATGGGTACCGTACAATTCACTGAAGACAATCTCAGTATATAATACTTATATAGATATTAAACATCCGGGGTCGAGTCACCTTCGTCCGTAGGAGAATTAAGTACCCTCGAGATACCCTACACGTGACCCCGGGTGGTGCCAACCAGGTGACAACTCTACTGGTGGTAGGCTTCGGCCGTGGCTAGTCACCACCCACTGAACAAAGCCATGTCACCAAGCGGCCTAGCCGTGTTCCGGCATGATGTTCGGTGTTGCCATTCATAGATGGCGGGTCAGATCAGTTGCGCTGCATGTGCCTAGTGAATGTAGCGTCTCTATCTACTGCCGCCTTCCTACCTAGGCAAGTATGCTCCATCGTAGATCTTATCGTCACTTACCATCGGGTGAGATCGAGATCAAATACTTGCCTATAATGTAATAAAAAAAAAATAAAAAAAAATCCATGAATCGGGTACAAATACTCGTGATCGAAAGCGGAACCCTCGGCACAGAACGCAGCACTTAAGCTATATGAACACTTATCTTAAGTATTATGGAAACCTAAAGTATCAAGACACATCAGAGACTCAGTACGATAGAAACTATGACTAATAACTTCAGGAATGTTAGCTACAATCATTATATTAACATTAATGTTCAGAAGATTTGAAACGATACAAAAAGAAACGGCCACAGTATTACCACAAGGGTTACCTACACAGAATAAACCGGCCGATTGCACACAGCCAGTCCATTACAAAAGAACAATGTACCTACACAGTGTACAAAAATAAAATAACAGCGAAAATTGTCCCCAGACGTCAGCGCGGACAATCGGACCGGGGCGTTATCGCGGCGAAATTCGCACAAAACTCCGCCTCAATTCGGTGTTTTCCGCATTTCTATGTGTATAATTCTGTGTGCACCTGCGAAGCGCTTCGGGCTGTGCGATTGTCACCGACACTATCTAGAGAGTTCACTTTAAATGCGCACGTACCGAATTGCTTTTGTTTTTTACTTTATTTTGTGTCTGACATTAATGCTTTGTAACTGAGAAGTATATCGCGTTGCTGGAAGATAGCCTTCTCAGGTTGAAAATGTATCTCAAAGTTTTAAGGCTAGCAATTTAAGTAAACGACAATATATAGATTGTTTATATTTACGCGAATACTACACATTGAAATAAAACGAATTTTATCGTGTTTTTGGACCGCAAGCAACAACTAAATATCAGGATACCCCGGTTCAAACTATGACACCAGGACGTCAACCACCTCAGTCCTCCCGTGACCTTATATAATAAACGCGATAAAATCCGTAAGATTATTTTTCCTTCAATAAACGGCAATAGCTCTATATATGTGGAACCTAAAATTAACAACAAATGTAGATGTAGGTATAATGGTATACCTCTACCTACGCTTCGAAATATACCGGCATGTTGATATTATATTTTAGGGTTCTCATAACTCTTCAAATTATACAGAGCACCCACGTAAATACTTTTGAGGATCGTTACGAGTAGTTCGAGGGTCATAAATGAGTACTTTATGTATATTTTTATTTAGTTCTTGAGATCATGAACGTTAAAATGAGATTTTATCGCGAGTTCAGAGTCTATAAAACGCAGCTTCCTTTTATGAGGACCGTATGCTCCGCGCTTATGAAAGTTTCGAATAAAATAACATACTCTATGAATCGACATGATATCAAGTAATCAAGTTAAATAAAACTAATTTTACGGATTTTATCGCGTTTATTTTTTGTTTTTTACGTTCCCAACGTTTCGGTTGCTTTACAGCAACCATGGTCACGGGAGGACTGAGGTGGTTGAAAACAAAAAATAATCGCGATAAAATCCGTAAAATTAGTTTTATTTAAATGTGTAGTACTCGCGAAAATATAAGAAATCAATATAATCAAGTTAAGTTACCTACAAGACATAAATTAGGTACTTACTTGGATTATTTGCATTAGGAATCTACATTCAAATTTAGACTTTAAATACAGTTGGACAGATAATAGGAAATCAAAGCACCTGTATGAAGATAATTATACTTTTCTTATTGGTGTATAATAGAGGGACACTACTTAATGACCGGCCATCTTAAGGAAATTTTCACGTGACAATACTTAGTTCAGCTGCTACTGCCGGATACCTTAACAGTTTACGCAAATCTTTTTAGGTATACATGGGTAGGAATTACAGTCCCAAGTACTACATAAATAAAAAATATTGTTACTTTCATATAAGCGCATCAATGTCGCACTCATACACTTCTAAAAAACCTCTCTTTTTTATTAAATTTTTGTGTGTTGTGTTGTAAATTTAAGGTCCTAGAATGGCGATCACTAGGCCCATGATGTAGTGTGTAGGACGGCGCCTCCCAAGGTGGACCGATGATATTACCCGCGTCACAGAAAGCCGTTGGATGTGAGAGGCGGATGATGGAATGTGTGGAAGTCATGGGATGCCCTATTTCCAACATTGGATGTATTTCGGCCGATGGATGGATAGATGGATGGACGGATAGATGGATTTTACCTGATCGTTTTATTTTATTGTTTTTGTATTGCTTCATATTGAGATGTATGTACCTAAGTTATTGAATATTTTTAAATAAAATTTTCTCAAACGTCTCGGAAACATATCCAGGCGGCCCATACTATGGTATAAATTTATTTTTAAATCTAATCGACCATAGCGCCGCGTTTTAATAGGTAATTTATCACTGTGAGATACGCAGCATCCCACTACTGTTTCTTTAGTTCTTGTAAACTTATCTCTTGGGAAAACGTCAGGCCAATTTTCGCTGTTTATGAATTTACGATATGGAAACAAATCAAAACAAGGTACAGACAATAGACAATAAATCTCGGCGGCAATTTCAGATGCGATCTCGTGAATCGAGGCAGGTACCTTGTTATCGTGTTCAAGTGACGTATTATTTGTTACAAAACGTTCGCTTAGTAAAATAGACGTTCGCCGTCGTGCTTCTATGATTTACAGCTTTTTAATATTTGCTTACTTATTTCTTTTATAAGATTAGGGTTGGCAATGAAGCTGATTTTAAAATAACTTGTTACTTTTATTGAAATAAATTTAATTTTACGGATTTCATTGCGTATTTATTTTTTTACGATCCCGACTTTTCGGGTGCTACACAACCATCGTCACGTGATGAAATCCATTAGATTAATTTTATTTCAATGTGCAGTATTCGCGTAAATATTGATACTATTATGTATTATTTAAAATGCATCTACCATCTATTCTTTATAGAGTCTTAAGTCTTAAAACATAAAATCAGTCCACAGCAACGTCAGCAACTCTCGATGAGATGGAATGAGAGATCAGATGATTTGTTTTTTACTTTTAAAGCGACAGCAACCAACAAGCGCCAACCCTATCAGAAGGCAGCGGAAGATCGCAAAACGAGAACTTAACAAATGAAGTACAGTCGTTTAGGTTGTGTGTTGTCTGTCAGTATAGAAGATATCGATAATAGCTATTAGTAATGGCTGGATTCGAGACATTATTATGTGTGTACTTAAGGATCATACCTAGATAATAATGTCATCCCAAATAATAGGGGTAATAATCCCAATAAATTGATCGGGGGTTACCGTCCCTTTAATGGTAGAGAACATCCATAATTGTAATAGAGATGCCACAAAAGATAAACCCATTCACTGGGTGAATAAGTAAACCTACTTCTTAATTATAGCTTCCATATTTTCTGACCCATTTATATTATAGTGTATAATTTCTCGAAGTGCCCCTACTAGAAATTACCCCCCAATTAATAGACGGTTTTATGAATTAATCTGTTTCAGAAGTGAAGTGCTTTGTAATGCTATGTGTGTAAGTGAATAAAAACTTTTTATAAATTTGATTCTTAAAATTGATATTCCCCTTAATCTCACTTAGTTGTGTTTGATAAAAAAATATATTACCAAGATACATCGGAGGTATTAATTAACCAGCATTAGTTGTCTAACTGATTAGCGCTGTTTAATCAAAATACTCATCCTAGTGAACTCATCTAAAAAACATAAATAAAAATTGGTACGTTTTGTAACATTAGGTATACCCACCATTTCTATGACTATTATCAGAACAAATATAATTTTACTGGCAATATTACAAAACTTTCCTTAACATAAATAATTCGTCTCGCAATAACAATTTTGTTTCATTAAAATCTGTTACATAGGTATATCTCAAATTACAACGATAAAACCCGGTGGAATCCGACGCGGGCATAAGGCAATAAATTAAATGTCTCCTAAGTACCAAACAGCGATTGTCTGAATTCACTAATAAATTACCTAGCACCGTTGTTTGTTAGTTGCACAAACGCTATATTTCCTAATTAGCTAGACAAGGCGACGATCAGACGGGCATTCGAACATTTGCCTAATTTATAGTTACGACCTACAACATTGTACGTGGGTCTGTAGATCGATGTTATCAAGATTTATGTAAGAACTTTCTTTAAGACTTATTGTCCAAAAGTAAGGGATAACATCTATTTTTTTTTCTTCGTTTGCGTTATATTCAAATTGGTGATTTTCATCATTTTTATGGATTCGGGGATAAGTTATGTTATATACAAAATGCAATATCTTTTCTGACTTTAACGTGGTAAGATATACTTATTATTGACATAGTTCTTTTATATTGATTTCTTATATTTACGCAAATACTACACATTGAAATAAAACTATGACAAACTATGACACTAGGACGTCAAACAGTCAGGACCACGTCAAGTGCGACTTAATTGTATACTTTATAGTCTACCGTATTTAGACATTTTGTATGGAGAATTGAAAAGCGCCTCTAGCGGACGGTATTAAAAATTTCCAATTCTCCATACAAAATTTCTAAATACGGTAGACTATAAAGTAGACGGTTAGTTCACAAAAAATCTCGCACTTCACGTACTATCCTCCCGTGACCATGGTTGCCGTATAGCAGCCGAAACGTCGGGAACTTAAAAACATAAAATAAACGCGATATAATCCTTAAAATAATTAGTATTTCAATCGTTTTTTTATTTAACTATAACCTAAAATACCTAATCAAGAATTAGTTATTTATTATAGATAATATTAATTATAAAAGAAAACAATAAAATAATTAATACGTAATAAATTAATAGATAATTACATTTAACACAAAGTATTGTAATCTTTCCCGTATTGTAAAAGGGGTCGATCATATTGCAATACAACTTAGTTAGATGATTGTAAAATAAATAAATAAATGATAGAATGCATTTCAAAAGAGATAAAACATTAAAAAAAACACTTTTATAAAAGTCATGGTATTAAGTCGATCATAACACATTTTTCTCAATATACGCTGACTAGCTATAGTTTTTATACATTTTTTCCTGTACAGAGCTGAATAAAAAATTCACCGGGTCGTAGTACATACAAGCTCGTTTTCACAGTCCATTACCCTTTTTCATCCGAGCCAAGTTAAGCTGATTACCCTTGAATCGTCGATAGAAATCATACGGTGCGGGATGGTGGATAACGATAAAATTGTGGGTACGTATTTTTTATTAATTTTAATTGGAGTTTTATGACGAGTTAATGATTTATATGATGAGGTAATGGAAGATTAGCTTTTTTATCATCGATGTCTGATTAGATGATTACACTACAATAGTCTTGTCATTCTCAACTCATCTCATTTTCAACTATGATTAACACTTGCTAAACGGTGAAGGAAAACATGGTGAGGAAACCTGCATGTCTGACCGAACCCCTCGAAAGACGTTTGAAGTCCACCAACCCACACTGGGTCAGCGTGGTGGACTATGGCCTAATCCCCCTCGCATTGAGGGTAGGCCAGTTCCCAGCAGTGGGACATTAAAAAGGGCTAGTATTGTTATTATCTTGTCATTGAAAAATAAGGTAGATTTTCCTGAGTAGCATTAGATCCTTATAATAACGAGTATCTTATTGCAACATAATAATAGCTATTCCAAAAAAATATACAACACAAGCATACAAGACATTCAGCCCTTAATATGCTGATGATGCCCTAGCGACGAGACAAGCCGATCAATATGAACAATAGCTTCGACCCCATTACCTCAAATCTGCGTCTTGCTAGTAACCTAAATCTCCAGCTGATATTAAAAGGCCACCCTAAATTAATTCAAGTGTCACTCATCCTTTATATAAACATTGCTTGAAATAAGGAAACAAAACAGCCTAGCCCTGATCGTATCGCAGATATACACCGCCAACCCTGTATATACTATGCGTCCAAAAGAAAATCGACCCTAATTCGGAAGATAAGGGTTCACTTTTAGTTCGTTATAAGAAGTCGGTGCCTCTGCATCGTTTACATTGGAGATGGCTTTGGATAGTAGAGTTTTAGGTCAACATGGTAACAATACAAGTAATTGTATAGAAGGTTAGCTATATCCTAAAATTAATCTATAATCTTCTTGGCCGTGTAAATGTCTATATAAGTTTTCTTATACTTTAAAATATTTTTTATTTTAAAATTAGATTTATTTCAATGTGTAGTATTCGCGTAAATATAAGAAATCAATATTTTTTATTTCCTTCAATATGGGTCAATAATCCTATCACCCAAAATAATTAGTATAATAAAACTTTCCAATAAAAATATCTATAATGTACATGGAATTCAAAATAATATTTATAAAAGAAGACCTAAAAAAGTTCAAAATAAATCAATCAACTCCGACCTTCAGAGATCTAAATCACATCAAATCAAAGGCAAAAACTAAAACTTCTGCCATTCCACCTACACATTGACTACGTATTTTCGTATATTACGTATCGTGAGCACGATTCCGCCCGAAAGTCAGTTGTGAGAATTGGTTATTCTGCCGATCGGAATGTTAATACGCGGATAAAGAGAATACGTCTGTTCGCTAGCAGCGGGGGAGGTCAAGTGGGTCCCCTTATTGATAATATCCGAGACGTGTCATGCAGTCCACGACTCAATGCCTATTCCATACGGCTCATTTTTGCGGGGATCCGCGTATTTTATACACGGCAACAAACTGTATTTGCATAATTATGGGCATAGTGTGTGACGTCACAAAATATACGCGTCGACCGGATTCGACAATGAAATAAAACTAATTTAAAAAACATAAAATAAACGCGATAAAATCCGTAAAATTAGTTTTCTTTCATTGTGTAGTATTCGCGTGGATTCGACAATGTTAGCGCCAATAGTCAGTTGTTTGTGCAAAACAGATTCATGTAATCCTTTGTGTGCGAGTGTTTGATGACTATAAATAATTAAAAAAAAAATCGTCCAGGGGCGTACTATGAACTCTTATTTCCTGACAATTCGCTTTCCGGCCTACAACTGTCGTCATATGTTTCTATCATGTTGACGATATAAGTTCCCTCCAGACAGTACTTTGTCGTATTCTTTATTGTTATTTCGACTGACGACGTTTGGAATAAAAAAAATTATAAAATTTCTTTATATCATTGGGTTTGGCTTCCAGTCAAACCTGAATTGGCTGATAAGGATATTTGCACGGAGTAATTGCCATCTTCCTTTCTAAACCCAACTAATAGGACTACCGGTAGTCTCAATATAAGACTATGTGATTGATATCCAGGATGAGTCTGGACTGAGTGATAGATTGATATCGCCAATTTAACGCACCCTTCGAATAAAAAAAAACGTCCGTAGGAATCCGAAGTCCGATCTATCGGCCATTGTCACCAATATAGCTACAACATTCCCGCCCTTAATGTAAAATATTATGGCTCATTTTGCGACTGTTACCCGTATGTAAAGCATAATCACCAAGATGTTGTGTTAAAATAATTACTTGCATTAAACTCAGCGTTAATTATGTGAGACTTGGCGAAGTCTCGCAAACTCTACATTCATCAGAATAATTGTACGAAAGTAGAGCTCAAAGTTACCTGCACTTTGTTACATAATACTAAAGCTCACACTGGATTTAAGTCTTGCTGCTTTACATGATATTCAAATTTCAATTTGCTTTCTTTGGGTGCTCAAATTACATAATTCTCTAATGTAAATATTAAAAAGGAATACGCTAATTTAAATTGCGATACAATCTAAAGGCAGTCACCGCCACAAATCAGCGCATGTCTGAAAGAGAAAATGCACAATCCAAACCTCTACCAACTAGCGCTACAACTTTTCAACAGTAATTTAATATAATATTAAACATTCTGAACAGCAATAAAGGCGAATCATAATAAATTCAGATCGAATTTTATTCTATTAATATCGAATCGAAATTCAGATCGAATTTGATGCTAATTATCGTTTGATAATTATATATAACCTATTTATAACATACTGATATTCAAATCTGTGGGTGTGCATAATTTATCGATGTGCTATTGGCATTATATTCTAACTTAGACTCTCTTGCTACACTAACTAAGTGCGTGCTTAGGGTTACCAAATAGCCAGTTCATATTCAACACTTCTTCCTAGCCTTCTTACCCAATTTCATTGGGGCAGCCAAATCAGAGTATACTGGATACTCTGATTGCCTTATAATAAGGATTGACTGAAATATTTTTTTCAGAAATACCTAAGAGTTAGACCAATTGTCAAAATGGCAACAAAACCAATGAATGTTTAGTGATCGTTCTAAATCGGATTCCCGTTCACTTAACCGGACTTGTGGATTGCATCCATCCCCCCCTCATGAGAGATAATTAGGTAACTTCTCACTCTACCACCACGCACATATTATTCAGTCTTCTAAGCCGCGACAACCCTATCATTATTGTAGTATATCGCACTAGTTCCCCAAGGCTTGGTCCGCAAGCCTCCCAACTTATGTCCGAATACTCTACTGAGTTCCAACACGGTAAAGCTGTTATCGAAATTATTGATAGTGTGTAGTATCTATACCTGTTACTATATGGAGTATATTGTACTAATTGATACATATGCGTTACTTAGAAGACGACTGTAACTAATCAGTTAGTTATAAATTGGTTGAAGATACAAGTATACTTAAATGTCACAGAGTAAAGGGCAAATAAGTTTCAGTCAAGGTAAACTGAGCATGGGTTTAAATATTGAATAAATTTAAAGACTGAGAGAGTTAGTATTACTATTAATGCGACTCAAATTGGGACCTCAATTGATCCACATCGCAAATTTGTACCAAAGGAAATGCATCAATTGAGATACTTATTTGAGTCACATTAATAGTTCATGGTGGATAGCAGTGATAGAGTTAGTAAAACGCTTGCCTCGGTAACGAGGATCGCAAGTTCAAACTGCGTCTTGCACCTCTGGGATGTCAAGATTTCACGTGCAAATCTCATTTTCAACGATGACTATTACTTGCTAAATGGTGAAGGAAAACTGTGACAAAACTTGCATGTCTGAGAGAACCTCTTGAAACGACGTGTGAAGTCCGCCAATGCCGCCAACAACTGGGCTAGCGTGGTGGACTATGGCCCAATCCCCCTCACTTTGATAGGAGGCCTGAGCCCAACAGTGGGACATTTAAAGGGCTGGTGGACATTTAAAATGATCATTTTATATTATTATTCGTTCATGGTAAGGGGGCTGTCCAGAATTGGGTGTCCATAAAATTTCTTCAGAGTTTTTGGCCCCTTTGTCACCACATCTGCACCACCCATTTTAAGTCATAATTAAGGCTATAAATCGCTATGAACGAAACAAACACGTAATGAGACATTATTACCCACATCCACAATAACTAAATTACCAAAAATCTGAATAAAATAGGCGTACATTCGCACACTGAATAAAAACAATAATACTCCGATTGAGTTTCTCGCCAGGGCGATATTTCACCGCCTTTGTCCGCTGGGCGGGCGGCCATTCTTCATGTAATTGCACCCAGCTACATTGTAAAAGAGTCAACTTTTGCGAACAATGACAATTTATATGACGATATTTTAAAAACGTACTTAAACGTTTTCATGAAATATTGACGATGATGACTTTATGCTTTAGCATTGCCCGCGATTTTAAGTAGTATCCAGCCAGTCTAAAACACATTTATATTATGTTTTAACAAATCTACAATGGCATTAAAAGCATTTGTAATGTCACCAACGAAAACATTCTATAACTAGGCTGAAATATATATTCTTCTAGTACGTACGCACCTCATAAAAAAGCAGAATGCGGCTAATTAAGAACTAGTGGATGTTAATTAACCCCGTAGAGCTTGGATATTTTTAATTTTCTGGTTATAAAAACATTTGCAGAGGGTGAGGCGTAATTATGGTCTCATTAAATATTGTAATGAAATGTAATAAGTATGTATATATATTCAAGCACCTTTAACACGTTCTTTTTACCTTTCAGTCGGTCGGTACGCACTCACGAATAACCATGTTAAAACCAACCGCGCAGCATCACGAGACTGGCTCAGGCACGTGTTGCGCGCAGTCTTACTGCAAGGTGATTGTCTGTTGACAGAGCTCGGTCGAGGCAACGTGACCAATATGCTTTGATCAAAACAAACATCTATCGATATGAGAAAGACACTCCTCGCATATTTGCCGACTATGTACATTATACACATCTATACATATTAACCGAATATGTTTCTTACGTTCTAAGAAACGGCTGGACCGAGCAAGCGATTTTTGTTTTAAAATGTTCGTAATAGTCCGACTAAGATTTTTAGGCAAGGAGGAAATTAAAAAAATGTCTTTCGGTCAGCTAGTTAATAATTTAATTTCGACAAAAGTTTTAGTATAGCATGTATTAATTACTTAATATTAAATATGTCTTTTAAATTAAGCGTCTCACATTTCATTTTTTGCTTAAGTTCACGGACCATCTACATAGCCTATGTCACTAGATGTGCCCATTTAGAACTAGGGGGCGCTAATTAGCCTCGTTGAGCTGTGACATTAACTTTATTGTTATAAAAATGCAGGCCGCGGTAATACAGCCTTTGAACGATGCCTTTTTTACTTCAGTGAAGGCGGCCGTGGTTGCCGCAATGTTTTCTTTTTGCTAAGAAGTAAGGAGGGCAATTAAATAACAATAAAGCTGTTTTTAGACTTTCACATTGAGATTTTATTGTGATTAAGTTTGAGAAAAATATTTGTTGTGCCTGTATGGAATAAAATAAGGTATGTAGCTGACTGTACCAGTATTATACTCAGCTTAACATAGGTAATCATAATATTATGAAATCATCAAAAGTGACTGCTATTCTCAATCATTCTCCGGATCTCTGATCACTGATGATTATTGAAAACCCAGTAAAAAAAATATCTACAATGATAAATTTCATTAAAATAAGTTTTGTGTAAAAATGAATGGTCCTGAAAAACGAGTGTCAGTAACTATTCATGTAAAAGAAAAGTAAATATATTTCAGTTTAGACATTTAACACGGTACGTTAGGTTGCGGTTCCAAACTAGGCGGCAAGCTGTATCTTGGAAATCTTATTAGTTTGCTTTACAGTTAAGCACATTATTATATCCTTATTTGAAAAAGTTACGCTTACTTTTTTATATACTTATTTAACGTTTGGATTATCTAATGAATAATCTGCCCTTCCTGGATAGGCTTTCAATTTTCAAATCATTTTTTTGCGCCTAGATCTTTTGAAGGTAATTCTATTATCTTCCAAACCTCGAGGCGTAAATTTGGTAGGTACAATCAGTCTCATTGTAGTTACCAACCTTTTTTCTGGATTGTGGAGTCGAAGTCTATGTAAACTGTTATTTTAACCACTTAATTACAGGGCTCCACGATAACTCTTTAACTGACCAATCGCAATTAAATTCAAGTTAAATTGGTATTAAATCTGAAGCGAATAGGTTGTTACTCAAATCGCAGTTGCAGCCAAACTCCAAGTTTTAAATCTTGCTTAGGTCCGTGCTTAGAATTAAATTAAGCAACGCCTGGCCTAACTTGGGCGCTCGGTAATCTTGAATTTAACTTAGTTTGTGCTTAAATCGTAACTTCATGTTTGAAGTAAATTATGGTAGTTTAGAGCGAATGGAAAATCTTTGAGGCTGGTCTAGACACAAGCGGAAAAGTTCATAGTAATCTGGGATGGAATACTCGGCGCCAGCGCAAACAGCAAGTGGTCAGTAACTCAGTATCCCATAGGTATATTCCTAAGAACATGTGAAGCAACACGAGCATTGGTTCTGGAAGTAGCACACCCAACAAAGAGTGAGAGAGATGGAGCTATAAAACAAAATGACACGCGCGGTAATTGTCTCACTTTTCCTTATAACTTCGTCTCATTCAGCTGTGTAGTTGATCCTGGCATGTAGAGTGGCTTTCAGGCGCATGAAATGTAACTTCCTAACCCCGTACATCCGAACTGACGCAAACTTACACAAAACTTACATTGTGTCTGAATATATATTATGGCTCAGAACATTTCCGTGAGTGTGATGTTACTACAAATTGTATGCCCCGGGAATAACTGTCAAGTTTCAAAGTTTTACATGCCAACAATGCGCTTTACTTAGTCATCGAACACTTTTATTTTGGGACCTTGATATAGGTATGTACATAATCCGTTACCCATCAGCCTCAAGACGCCCATTGCTAGTGCAACTAGTGTGCTATAGCTAGTGTAGCAAAAGGACATCTAGGAGTTTTTTTATGAATATATAAAGTAAGTAAAGTAATATAAAGTTCCGATTTGAGTATGCAGGTATTTGGAGGTTAGACGGGGAGATTAGTATGTCCAATAGGTATCATAGTATATAGCTTTAGATTTCCCAATGTCACTCAAACCAGGTAATCTAATCTATCCTGGGCATAGGCCACCACCCCCCCCCCCTCCCCAATGACAAGCACAATAAAATAACGGCCCCCTAGTCCCCGGCAGCCCTTCAAACCAGGTAAAACAAAAAAATACATTTCCAAAATGTTCTCACATTCTGAAATCAAAACCTTTGAATCATTCTTACGAGAGGAGATATGCCCAAAAATAGAATCCTCTAAGAATGAGAAGAAGCAACAAGCAACCAAAAACTGTATCCTTCACGAAACGGGACACAATTAAAAATTTTCATTCTCGAAGCGGAGTTTTGGGGACAATTCATAAAGTGTACAATGCTTTGGGCCGACGCAAATGGTTTTGTTCGACGGAACTTCGGCTATTGTGTCCTCTGACCCATTGTCTGTGTCACTAAACATAATAACCTAGTGTCACCCGGCCGGCACACTGTTACAATTAGCTCTATCATGTTACAACTTTTCAAGTGTTTTTTAACTCTACAATAGAGTTGAAAGTTTGATTAGTTGATTACTTTACCTTTTATTTAGGAGGAATAAGGACATATATGATATACATTTTATGCACATACTTACTATCACTAAAAGTTAATGGCCATGTCCACACTAACTGCGCAGATAAACCAAATTGTAATGGTTGCACTACCGCACCGGATCCGTGGGATAAGGAGAGTATGAAATTAATTAGATCAACCATGAAACCAGTTTAGTAGAGAAATTCCTATTCAAAATGTATCTACACAATATTGTGTTTACAAATAATTCTTAAAATTTCAAGTCGATCGGGCTGGTAAAAGTAGACTTGTATGGAATTGTACGGGAAATCATTACATGGACTTGAAAAACAGCTGATGATTTGGAAACGTCTGAACCGATTTCACCAAATATACATAAGGACCATCCCTATTAAACCAGCTTTCAAATTAAAAAAAAAACTACGTTTAAATCGCTCCACGCTTTACAGACAGACAGATATAGGTTTTAAATTTATAACACCGCGACTCTAGCGGAGGTTAAAATACTTAGTGTGACGTTTTCACTAAATATTTCTTGTATATTTATTTTAGTTGGAGCAATCTTTTGCCCCATTAATTATCTTGCTCAGGCTCTACAAACATTTATTTGAGTTAATCTGGATTGAAACAATGATTTACATGCGGTGCGAAGATCTCAGTGCTTTTAAATCTCAACTTTATAGACTTAGGTAGTTTTTATAGCACTTTAACTCTACGGATCAACGAACCGATGGAGTTGATAAGGGCGAGATTACTTCCATAGGCGTTTATTTTTGAGGTTTTTTTTTCTATAATCGTTTGTGAGAAAAAAGTCGAGAATTTTGAATTTTCGAGTGACCGATTCTAATTTCAAATAGGTGAAATTAAATAACGTAATTTTATCAAAAACTGAAAAAGAAACAATAAATCTAAACAAGGTATTTACATCGTCTAAAAGAAAAAAAATATAAAAGTATCTTGGAACGGACATATATACATTTTATTGCTAAATTATATCTGCAAATTTAGGTACCAACGATAGATGGAAGTCGGGTAGACAATTGTACAATTCATGATATGACCATCACACCATCAAAAAACGGGTCCATACTATCAAAATAACGGGTATACCAACAACGCAATTTTCAATCAGCTTTAAAACTCTTTATCGACATCGGACATCGACGAAAATGGGCAAAATCATTAACAAGGCACTTTACATTTGCAAGAGAAGCAATGACGCGCGATCATTTGTCGGCGACATCGACTGCACAAAGACTGTGTCGCCTTTGTGCGCGCCGCTTTGTCGGGCGACACCGAACCAACGGCTTTTATCTACAGGGCGCTATGCAATTGTACGGGTACAAATGTGACGTTGAATGTGAAGATGTGTCACATTTAAGAGCCTGCCTCTGCTAATTTCGGTGTTTATCGATTGAAATTCCAATATCGATGTGAGAGGTATCATATTTGGACTCGTAACTTTAAAACTGTTAGGTGAGTGTGAAAATAGCCATTAAAAAGTAAGTTGATTTTTGCTTCAATAATGTTAGGACATAATAAATTCTCTATTTTGGTCAATAAGCTTTTTTTATCGAAATTGTTTTTTTTATGAAAAAAAAAATATATAATATTTCACAAAAAAATATATATTTTATTTGTGTTTATTTCAATAAAATATAGTATATATATATATACTATATTTTATTGAAATAAACACGCATTTCATATAAATAATATTAAATTTCTTATTACATAAATTTCTCTTTTTTTTTTTTTTTTTTTTTTTCGATATAGGCAAGTATTTGATCTCGATCTCACCTGATGGTAAGTGACGATCTAATCATCATCTAAATCTATTTATTATAACGTGGAAGCAATTTACGCCGTCTCTTATTCGTTCGCTCACGCTACGATACGATGCACAGGTTGGGTCTTAATGTTACGAAATGTATTTTTGTTTTGAACTGTTCTTAAGCATAATAGAGAAACATTGAATTTGCATCTTATGGTATGCCTGGCGGGGCGGCCGCTATGCCCCGACGGTTATTGTCGGGATCTTGTATATATGCTACTTGCTCCGAAAACTCTGATAGCGCGATTCAGGATTGTGACGTCACTTGTCTATTGTTCTGAATGCGTCTGTAGTGCCATCTGCGTAGCTTGTGGTGCGGTTGAAGTAGTCGCTACAAAGGACTTATACGTATTTCGACAATACCCGAATGGTTAGAGCGCCATCTTCGTAATCAAGAGATTGGGTTACGGGTTTGATATCAATAACTACCATTAAACTAGAATTAAGCCCACTCCTAGCACGGGCTTTGGTTTAGTTGTAGGCGATAGTGAGTCAACTAATGATGAGTTACTCGCACATTACCTTTGAAATAACACCTTACATTCACCCTTCATCGGCAACTGTGAGATGTAAGCCTGTCGTTTGCACAAACTACCCCATTCCTTATCACACCTTTAAAGCAATATCCATTACATGAAACCACATGTGACACGGTAAAAGATAGTGTGTTAACAGGGCGGGCGTTACGCCGTGTAACGGCTCGTTTGCGTGCATTTTTAACGCGAGGGCTGTTCAGCCGCGGCGCGCACTCGTTACCGCGATGTGAGTCAAGAGTCGCGCCGGGCGTCGCAGCGGACGAGACGTTGTTCAAAGAATTAGGACTCCATAAAGCCCACCAAAAAGGTTGTTTAAAAATATTAAAAAATCTGACACAATTTTTTTTTTTGGCTAGCAACTATTGTAATGTGTTTTGGGAAATGAATGTATATACTGATTTCATATATTTACGCGAATACTACACATTGAAGAATAACTTTTTTTCTGATTTTATCGCGTTTATTTTATGTTTTTACGTTTCCAACGTTTTGGTTGGAAACGTAAAAACATTTTGGTTTGGCTTTACAACAAACATGGTCACGGGAGGACTGAGGTGGTTGATGTCCTAGTGTCGTAATTTGAACTGGGATACCCTCATATGTAGTTGTTGCTTGCTTAAAACGTCGAGAACGTAAACATGTAAAATAAACGAGATAAAATCCGGAAACTTAGTTGTATTTCAATGCATAGATTAGGGAGATAGGTTAGGAGATAGGAGATAGGTGAGGGTTTGTATTATCGAGGAGCCTCGCAAAGTTGCTTTGCCTCGTTCAATCAGTATATAGATATGTGACCCGCTCAAGGCCTAGTTAGCGTGGTCGCGCCTCTATGATGTAAGCTGTCATATGTATGTATTAACAATTTAAAACCACCTTAAAAAAGTATAATAATTAATTTCAACCGAAAAAAAACTCACGTTATAAATCATTACAACATATTTTTAATTCAGAACATGTATTTTTAACGCAACATATCGACATATTTGTTAATTGTAAATACACATGTGTAAATACATTTTTACTTTATGAATTGGTCAAGTTTACTTTTAAATTACATAAATTACAAAACATACTAATTATATTCGTTTTATTAAATAGTTGCGTCAGAATTTGGTGCTTAATTTTTTTTTTACCAATGTATTTATACCATTTCTACAAAATTAGATTGAGCTTCTTTTTTTAAGATATTCTAGTATTTGGGCGTATAAACATATTTAGGTCAGATTTTTTGTTATCTGGTATTCTTTACCAAAAAATAAGTTGTAGAGAAGTGGTAGGATCTTTTCCGAAAAATAAGTTGTAGGGTCCGTAGAGAATGGATCCAGAACAAAAAGTTGCAGCACAAGACTAAATATATCTCTGCTATAGCTTTATATTATCGCTTGTACCAGCCGAGTACGTCAAACGAGATGTCTTGCGGAAACAATAGGACATAGATGGTTGATAGGACACACCGACTACCTTATCGAATATCTTCAATATTAGTTATTGAGTGAACAGCCGACCCTCTTACACACACACACACACACGTACAGGTGTATTTATGTTCGAGTGTTGGGTATGTTTGGACGTTTGTTTATTTGTAAATAAGTATGTATGAGAGATAACATCGTAATATAATTTCGCTTGATTTATTTGATATGAAAATACAAGGGTTTATCGATTGGTTATCCGATGTTATTTTACGGGGTATACTAGTATTTTCCCACGATTCCGCCCGCGCATGTATAGATTTTGTTCTACTGCTTCACCCCCAACTATCACAGCGTGGTGATACTACCCTATTATACAAAACGATCATAGCCTGAAAGCTGCGCTACTTAAGCGCACTTGCAATTATTATGTGAAGTCACAATTGGGATACAACAAATAAAAAAAAAACGCTAATGACAATTGTCACTAGTATACCCTTTCTGAATTACATCACATCAATGACTGAACTATCTCATAATTAAAACCGTCGTAGATTTTCGGTGATTCTTGAAAAAAAACGAATACACAATCAAGAATTATGTTCAATGGTAATCCTCACCAGTTTTTCCTCCACATATAATAATCGCTTTATATTCGATCAGCATATGAAGAATATCTTTATATAATAAAAACGCAATTATGTTCGTTTGTAAGCGCATTACTTGAGAACGGCTTAACCGATTTGGCTGATATCTTTTATATAATGTTCGCCATAGTCCGATGCAAGTTTGTAGGGAAAGTAACATTAAAAAAGTTTACCGTAAAATTGGTAAATGCAGGAAAAACTGAAAATGCTTTTTTGATAGAACGTCTATTGGTATAGCTAGTATATTTCATTTTTAACCGACTTCAAAAAGGAGGAGGTTCTCAATTCGGTTGTATTTTTTTTTTAATAATTAATTACCTAATTTATTTTTAATATTATTATATTTTATTAAAATTAGTCGTTTCTACAATATGTACGATATATTTAATATTAAAAATCACATTGGTTTATTATATTTACGGAAATACTACACATAGAAATAAAACTAATTCCGCCTATATCCTTGGTTGGCGTAAAGCAGCCGAAACGTCGTGAACGTAAAAACATAAAATAAACGCGAGAAAATACATAAAATTAATTTTACATCAATAAAAAAAAATCAAAAAGTTCAGAAATAAATCATCTTTGTCACACATGCGACAGGCAATTGACATCACTGAGCAAGACAATGAGCGCACGTTCGCATTAATCTCCCTTTGTCGGCACAACAAAAGGCAACTACGTCACAATGCAGTATTAATAAGCTGCTACTTAGCGCCGTGATTGGTCCGTTTGTCGCCGATCATTCGTACAGTATTTTAAACTGATGGAATATAGCGAAAAGTAATTCGCACATGCGTTTCTAGGAATATAGATAGATAGTTAACTCTTTATTGTACCACAAAGAGCACAAATAAAACAAAACACACAATGAAGTCTTACAATAGGCGCTCTTATCACTAATAGTGATATAATAATTTGAATCTTAGAAAAACGATCTTTCATTGGGCTAAAAGGGCTCCAATGAGCGCCTCTCGCACAGTCGATCCGGTTTTTTTTTGGTTAGTGAAGATTTTTGACCCTGTCCATTATTGCAGAGCAGAGCAACGGGTAATAGATACAATCCAATGGTGTATAAAGCGACGGTACCTATTATGATATACCATATATTATTTATAGCTCTTCTTTTTCTACAAAATGATATGCGATGAAATAATTTGGATATGAATATGGCTCACCCTCAACTTAGCGAGTATTTTGCCAATGTCAAGTAATTAATCGCAATACGAGTAACACATTCATTAAATACACATCTACATAATAAAAATCAATTGCTGTTCGTTTGTCTCGCTAAAACTCGAGAACGGCTGGGCCGATTTAGCTGATTTTAATCTTGAAATGTTTGCCGTAGTCCAGGGAAGGTTTACACGGTGATAAAATATGGAAAAGTTGCGAGGACGAAAAATCAGTCTTTTTGTCAATCAAATTTTTTCTTACTGTCAGTTGGTCTATCGAACGTCAGACGAAGGGAGAGTTTTAATGTCGTCAGGATAGGTGATGCAAAGTACAGCGGATCATCTAGTTATAAATAAAATAATGGATGTGACCTGATGATATTTAAATGGCGTAATTTTCAAGTGTCTTATTTATAGTTTTATTTAATTTTGTTACGGATCCAACAAAGAGAGGTAGTCTGACAGCGCGCCTGCTCCAATATTTTCTTCCCGTATGTTTCTATTGGTTGCCGCGTAACATCACAATTACATGAAATCCAATTAAATATGACGACCACGTGGAGACGACAGGGAGCGCTCGACATAACAATACCTCTTTCATCTTACAATCATGCTTGATTCACATTGATACAAATAATGGTTAGTAAGGAATTTAATTGCGTAACGCGGTAATTAAAACAGTACTGTAATTGATTGAAGGTACCAGTGACAAAAATAAAGCTGATAGTCAAACGACGACCTGATTAACTCAGTATATATAATAATAATATCTATATATAATAATAATATAATAATATATATAATAATATCCAAATAATTACTATATTTTTGAAGCAACATTGGTGAGCAAGTAAATGGAATTCCTTAAAAAACAAAAGCAAAACTTAAAACATGGTCATGATTAAATTAAAAGGGACGGCCTGATTAGCGCAGTGGCAGTGACTCTGCTTTCTGAGCCGAGGGTCTCGGATTCGAATCCTGGTAGGGACAAGCTTTGTGTGATGAGCACGAATGTTTGTAACCAAGTCATGGATTTTTAATATCTATATAAGTAATGTATACTGGGTTCGCCCCTAGTCCATTGTGCGGTGCCCATAATGCAAGCGTTGCTTTATGTGGGACCGTATAGTTGGTGTGTTCGTTTGGCGATATTTATTTATTTATTAAATAGCCCCAACGAGAGATATGTAAATGTACATAAATCTGTTTTAATATTTTTTTAATACTGACAGATTGGCACACTGGGCACAGCCTAGACCAATAGACCTACAGAAATGAAATTAGAGGTTCAGAAAATAGAGATTTTTTTTAATCGACTCCAAAGGGCGTTCAAGTTTGTATAAAGAAATATTTTTTACAAGTCACTATAGTGCACATGGATAGTCTATTCAATAAAATTCTTAACACTGTCTGACTGTTAGACTCCGCCTAGTCTAAACTTTTGGCCCTAAATATTTGAACATAGAAGGATAAATTATTTAAGTACCCTAAAGTTGCAACAAGAAGGTAATTTTGGACATTAGACCCCTATGGAATCAAATGAGGGATCAAGGTTTTTTTTTTAGTTACCCATATGGCTAGTCCTAAAGAAATTAGATCAAACATAATTTTCATTTAACAAAAATAGTCCGATATTCTCCCGAGCACAACCTCGTCAAACTACGAGGAGTAACGTAATACAACTTTGAAAATAAACTTTCCAACAAGGAAAAACTTTAAACGAAGTTTAATAGATGTTGTTTATTAACTCTAATTACCACTATATTGTCACCGACGATCGATTGTAACTCAATCTTGAGATTTATTATCAATTAAACAGTTCGCCCGGGTTCTAAAATAATCTTTTGATTGGCAGTTCAAAAATGAGTACTTATAAATTTGAAACTAAGAACTTTATTTTTATTAAAATATCACAACAAATCGAAACTCATAAATTACTAGCTGTCCCGGCGAACTTTGTACTGCCTGAAGCTCGCTACCGCCTCAGAAACAAATGTATTAGAATACATGTTGTTTTACATGTTTTAACAGTTATTCCGCTATTTGGGGCTGAGGCAAATTAAATAAATCAATGATCATACAAATCAGCCCCGGGTGAGCTGATTTTTATGATAATTGTTTTCTCGAATCATCATTTTCATTCATTCATCTCTTCTTTCTTTTAATTTCATCTCTTCTTGAATTATAAATAGCGTAACTAACACGAATTTTTAGTTACGCTATACAAATAAAACAACAAACAATATATCAATAGAACAACATATAGATTATTATGGTTTACCAAAGTAAATACCCTACAGATATTCTGAGAAAAATAAATGGCAATCTCTGTCTATTTAGCAAGTAATCTTAATCCAGTGATCTAAAAATGGAAGCACCCATCCTGCCCAATTACATGTTCTGAGCATTACGACAGCTGAAGACGGCAACTCGGTCAAGAGCCACCCTTTCATTATACCGTCATTATGTCTTCTCACATTTAATAATATCACCGTGTATAAGCCACTAATTAATGCTAATTAAATAGTATCATAATGAATTATATAATTCGTGGATAATACACTTTGTGAATATTGAATTCAGAATTACAATATGTCAATAAAAAACTTCCAAACTAAATGACAACTGTGATTTTTTGTAAACAACTTTAATTCAGAAAAAAAACATATTCAATTCAAATTCTGACTTCACGAAATATTTACAAATACGCTTAACCAAAAATCATATTGAAATTCTGACATCACAAAATGTTTAAAAATTTGCTTAAGAAGGCCAGCTTCAATGCTTAGTACACTGTTTCTGAATTATACTGTACTAGCTGCGCCCTGCGGTGTTACCCGCGCAAAAAATCGTTTCGATCCTTTGCGCTATGAAAAATTAAAATAAATCTACCCCACGGGCAACATACATTTTACCGGGATAAAAAGTCGCCTATGTGCTATTCCAGACTATAATCTATCTCTGTGCTAAATTTAATCCAGATCCGTTCAGCTGTTCTAGCGTGATTGAGTAACAAACATCCACGCATCTATCCATCCATCCTAGCTTTCACATTTATAATATTGGTATAGATAACACTGTAATCAAATAGACGTTACCAAAGCCATATCCGTGGCACATAATCGTTGGCACAAGCGGACACACTGCATGATTAATTGGTGTACTTCGAGTTTGAGTTTTACCTGATGATTACCGTCTAGTGCCATCGGGAGACACATCAATCATGTTGAATATGTTGATGTTACCGTTTCTTTGTTTATGTTCCGTGTTTAACATGACCCACGCTTCATCGTGAAGGCGTTTTATTATTATAATATGTGAGTGTGAGAGTGTGTGTGTATTGCTTTTGTACGAAACCTTCCGTAGATCTATAATCTATACTTTAATATTATACATGTGAAAGTTTGGCACAGAGATAGATTATAGTCTGGAATAGCACATAGGCTACTTTTCATCCCAATAATAGGACATACGTTTTAATCGCGGGTAACACCGCGGGGCGCAGCTAGTATAATATATATCGCCAGACGAACACACTAACTATACGGTCCCACACTAAGCGGTGTTTGTATTATGGGTACCGTACAATGGACTGAGGGTCAACCCATTATTAATATATACTGGGTTGACCCTCAGTATATATAAAAGTAATAACTTATATATATATTAAACGTGCATGACTTAGGTACAAATTTTTATGCTTATCATACAAAGTTTGTCCCTACCAGGATTCGAACCCGGGACCCTCGGCATGGAAAGCAGGGTCACTACCAACTGCGCTAATCAGGCCGTCAAATGTATGTGGGCACTTTTGTAACGAATCTTCCGAAGATCTGGGCATATAGCCCATGTGAAACAGAGAGAGGTTGTTTAAAAGCCAAGCAACTTGTCGAGGCTTCCTCGTTTGGTTACTACGCGGCTCAGGTGAGGCACAAGAGTTCTGTTATCTGTCGCCTTACCTCACTGTCCGTCCGACTAAGTCCACCTTTTGTGAACTGATAGCTAGTATGAAAACAGAGGCTACTGTTTGCGTGGCACGAGCCAGCTTCACGAGCCACGTTCTCGGTCAATATGCATCTTAATCCCGTATTAATTAGATCCATATGACACTAAATTAGTTTAAAATAGGTGATGATTTCGTTCAAAATCAATTTTATCAAGTGAACCCCTTCTGTGGGGGCTATCAACAGTAATCCAAGGCAAGGGGTCGTGCGGGATTAAATCAGAGAACCTGTCGAATTTAGACTTTTATGTACTTGTGGTACAACTTATAGCTAGAAACCATTGTTTTATAGAATAAAATAAAATAAATTGTATAGTCATTTCAGTATGTCATTACATATTTTTCCTGGTTTTCATCAACAAATTGGTATCTATTTAAAATTCAGCAAAACTCGCGAAAACTCTATGCTGATATATTTTCCTGGCCAAAAATAAAATTACCACAAATTTAAAATTTGTTACTTAGATTTTACTGATTTAAAATAAATACAATACTTTTAGTCTACTACCGAACGTCATCTACAGGAAAACGGTTAATACCTAACATGACTGAAATATTTTTGATTTTATAAAAATATAAGTCGTAAGTTATTCATCATAAAAAGGTTATACTTATAAAAAAACGATGTGTTATTACCTCAATACCGCGATAATATACAAACATTGCTTCATTAATTATTTGAGACCGACACTTCCCCATTGTAATTAATGTCGTTTTATATGTTAAACAAACTATCCTTAATTCAAGTAAATCTCAAACCGAAGACTATAATTAATCTTCTTAATATTATTTAACCATTTAATTGTATTTAACAAAAAAAAACTTACCTCAAAAAAAAATCACAGTGACACAAAACACAACACAGTTCAACACAATGAGAATCACAAAATTCAATCTCTCACAAATCATACGCCGGTTCTCAGTACGATACGATATTAACGAGACGCGGCGTAGCGGCTACGAGGGCCGGCGCGGTAGCACTGAGCGCGTAGTACCGTAGCTCTCGCTACGAGGCGGTGCGAGGCGCGCGCATCGGTCTACGAAAACGTTAATTCAAACACATTTATAAGACTAATTTTGCAAATTGGACTAAATAATCGCGTTACGGATTCCTCTCCCGAGTAACTGTTTGTTGAGCCACTCAATGGCGTTAATAACGTCTTCGGTGTTAATAAATTAATTTAAAGTTGATTCACGAGACGTTGTTTGGCAACTGTGATTTATAGTGGGTCCGGTGGAGCAGGCTTATTCAATTTGGGAAGCCTTAAAGCGAGCCGGACGTCGCGTTCGGTTTGAACCGTCGATGGGATAATCTGGAAAATACATTTCTATTGCCGGTTCTGGGTAAATAAATATTACGTTTGTGATTTATGAGAGTTTGGTGAAAGAGTTCATGTTATACGGTGTTTCGTTTGTTATTATTTAATTAACATTTACATTTCGTGTATTAAATCGTTTTAGCAATTTATTGTTATTAAACATTAAGTTAATTCAAAGATAACCACATGAAACAACTCGGTCCAAATTACTTTGTGTTAACACAAATTAAAACGACGACGGGTACGAACGTGCCGCGGTAATTAGTGGATCAAAACACGACCGAGCATTCACTCAGACCCTGGTAATTCAAACTGCTGTATAACCTTAGCCGAGTACAGACCGACCGCGCAGCCTTGGTGACACGCCGCGCGAGGCAACCTCTGTTTTTACCCGTGCAATCAGTTCACGCAAAGATATGTCTGTCTTCTTCTTCTTCGTTAGTGGCGTTTGCAGCTATTTGTCACAATTCTGCCAGTGTACGTAATGTGTCATAAACTTAGATGACGGTGCGGAAGAAATATGGCCGGTGGAGTGAAAGAAGATCCTTTGCCCTTATTGGCCGATAACAAGAACCAGATATGTTTAGCAAACTTACCGCCCGCCAAGTGACAGATGACAGCGTTCAGGCGAGACAGCGGGAGCGTTTGCCGTGGGATAGCCAGCTACTTAATGAGCGAAGCAAACTAGCCTCGCGAGGCTGCGCGCACAGTCAGTACGTGCCTTATTAGTTACAAAGTTATATAGCGAAGTAGGATGACAAATACTAGCTTGTTAATTTATCAACACAGGCGTATTAGATGTTCAGACGTAATGTTGCCGACAAAGTGAATTAACTTTTTCAATGCATTTGTAGTGACATATGTTATCATATACAAAACTTTTTGCTAACTAATAACTAGGTAGTGCTGTAGGATAAGAAGAAAATTCAAATGTAATCGTGACGTCATCGAGAAAGCATGCTGTGTCTGTCATACTTGTTTATGCAATCTGTGATGTGAGAGGGATGGAAGACGTAACGTTACCAAAACGGTAGGTAAAAAAGGATAGTGCTTGTTTATAAATGTGTGCTGTGTTGTTACATGCTAGACAAAGTTTTTTTTAGCTTTCAAATTCAGCGCACGCCTTGTTATGTCTTAATATTATAATAAGTCTGTGAGCTTTTAAAAAAAAATGTTAAAGGCCTTTATCTCAAAGAGCTAGCTGAACAAATATTCCACAAGGTTTTACTAGAAGCACTCACAGAATCATAAATAATTATGCATTTATATAAGAAAAGTTGTTGCCTTTTATCGCAAACAAATGTTGTAGACAACGTTTGCTAAGCCGTAAACGCTACTCGGAAACGTTTGATGCAACAGATTCAGTTGGGCCATAAAATAAGCGGGCGAAACGAATAGGGATCGAAAAGAGACGAGTTTTATGATGGACCGCGGTTTTATGTGGGAAGATAGTTTTATATTATTCTTCGAAATGTATTTCTATGTTCTCAGTATTAACTTCGTAGTTGTAATAAGATTACCTTTCTTATTTTGAACGAACTATACGCTTCTGGCCAATGCGACCTTTGCAGCTTCACCGGGTTTAAGATATCCTCGAAATACGTATACCAGTTTATAGATCATGTCTTGTCATGTCAAACGACGAAAATATTAAGTATGGCAAAAGTTCGAGCGGGAAAGTTAATTTTTAAGATGAGAAAATCTGCATTCATTACACTTACACATATCATTCTCAAGATCAATTATTCTGAACAATTTCGTCGTCTGAAAGCAATACCTTTTACCAATAGTACCGCCGGATGAATTGCACCGACCCGAACCTAAGAGAGTCGAACTCGGAGCCTTCTCAAAAGCGACATTTTCACGATTTTCAAGGCCGTACAGAAGACAGGGCTCCATCACCGCAAAGACAATAAAAGCGAGCACGCTGACTCCAAGATAGCTTTGTAGGTATAAAGTAAAATAAATCCAAGGCACTTGGTATTCAAAGCGCGGAGCTGCCGGCCGGCGTCGGCGACGCAATGTACTCGCAACTTCACCGATGTCGATCAAGTCGAAACATACGGAAGATGGAAATACTTTGGAGATGTTACTATTTCATAGAATTTTTTTTCATAAATAAATAAGTAAATATGAATATCGTCAAACGAAACACCGATCGGTGATGGGTGGGTCCCATATTATAGACGATCCTGGTTGGAATGATTTTCCTGCATGCAATCCAGATAAATCCTACGATGCAAGCGGCCGTAAATTTGCCAAATAAGTCGCAACAATAATAGTGTAAAATATTTTAACAGGGCCAACATTGAGGTACAAAGATAACATTCCCAAAAAAATTTCTAATTATTAGACGTTTTAAAAATAACACCCTGTACTATGTACATGGTCAAAGGCTACTGATATTCGCGTTGTTTAAAAAACATGATTTACGCAATTTTTTTGTTACACCTTATATAAGTATTATATACTAGCATCGCCCCCAGTCCTTTGTACGGTACCCATAATACAAGCGTTGCTTAGTTGCTCTACTTGGAACCGTACATTTGGTGTGTTCGTTTGTCGATATATCATCAAGTTTGTCATTGAAACGGGTTGACAGGTGTCGTCAACAAAGCCACTGACTGGTACAACCAGATAAGATGAGCGCGACAATCTCAAGCCCTCGATAGCCATCTATGGCGAAACAGATCCAAGGTACTTGGTATTCAAAGTGTGAACGAAGGGACCCAGAGCAATATACTGTTACGGTGCGGCGACGTGGATCAATGTCCGCCCATCCGACTTAGATGGTGGAAATATTTTGGAGAAGTGACTTGGTACAGCAGGAATCATAGATCAAACGTTTCGCAAACAGGTGGTGTACCCCGTGCATATTAGTCGGAAACTATTTCTTTTTTTTTCATTACATTGTAGGCAAGTATTTGATCTCGATCTCACCTGATGGTAAGTGACGATGAGATCTACGATGGAGCATACTTGCCTAGGTAGGAAGGCGGCAGTAGATAGAGACGCTACATTCACTAGGCACATGCAGCGCAACTGATCTGACCCGCCATCCATGAATGGCAACACCGAACATCATGCCGGAACACGGCTAGGCCGCTTGGCGACATGGGTTTGTTCAGTGGGTGGTGACTAACCACGGCCGAAGCCTACCACCAGTAGAGTTGTCACCTGGTTGGCACCACCCAGGGTCACGTGTAGGGTATCTCGAGGGTACTTAATTCTCCTACGGACAAAGGTGACTCGACCCCAATACTACGACGATACGACTAATGACTAATTATGACTTAATAAGTAATAACATTATTATATCGCCAGATATTATTATGTTATTACTTATTAAGGTAAACGCTCCCACACTAAGCAGCGCGTATTATGGATACCGTACAATGGACTGAGGCCGAACTCAGTATATAATACTTATATAGATATTAAACATCCATGACTGGGGTACAAACATTAGTGCTCACCACACAAAGATTGTCCCTATCAGGATTCGAACCCGGGACCCTCGGCACAGAAAGCAGGAGCACTCAATCAGGTGGTCAAGTCTTTTCACTATTTAAAGATTGTGTTCTCTTTCTGCATCTCATGAGCATAGGGTTACCGTAAGAGTATTCCGTCGTACTCGCACCATAGATTTCATTAATAAGAATGAAAGTGACAGCATTATTTTTCGATGATAAAACAACTATCTTAGAAGTAAAAGAAGTCTTGGCAGTAAACAGAGCTGCTACATGTAGTAGCATTTGTTATTTCGTACAAATTATATTTCTAACCACCAATTTGGGCACGGTTTAAAGGTACTACACCTTTAAACCGTGCCCAAATTCTGGTGAGAGATTTAAAATACTGCAATCAGCTGATGGTTTAATGATGTTGCCTCAAATATTAAACGAGGAAAGGGAAATCCAATCTCCGCAAATATCAACAACTCCCTTCGTAGATTCGATACTTCTTGTCCTATACAAACAAGCAAATAAATATAAATATCGCCAGACACACCAACTAAACTATACTGTCCCACACTAAGCAACGCTTGTATTACATACCGTACAATGGACTGAGGGCGACCTCAGTATATATTATTTATATATTAAACATCCATGACTTGCTACAAATATTCGAGCTCATCAGACAAAGTTTGTCTCTACCAGGATTCGAACCGGGACCTTCGTCCGGTGTGCCACCATCGAGTGCGCTAATCAGGCCGTCAAAATAAACATAGTTTTTTTTAATATGGTAAGTAAAATGGATTAGATATATCAATATTAATATTTCGATCAGCAAGATATTGAGAAGAGATATTGTCTCATATAAGACTATCAGAAATTCAGAAATATAATAAACTACCGTTCAAAATCACGAAAAAAAAATGTAGGCAATGTTAGTTGGCGTAGGTCACATACAGATCGCCGGCCCTGATGCCCAGGGCCTTAAATAACGGGCTACCCTCGGGGTCGAGGACGACTGGGGTGTGGGCCCCGGACGTCCGGTGACGATGACGACTCCTGAGGAGGACGGCGGCGGGCGTGGCTCCCCGCCGCCGTGCGCAGCGAGGGCGCAGGGGGAGCAAACATCTGCTCCCCCGAGACGGGCCCCCATAAGGGGGCGAGGCACAAGAGGGGCACCGGTGCGTTCCGTTTGGAGATCCCGGAGCCCCTCCAACATGTGTCGAAGGCGGCCACCGGGGGGGTTTTAGTGGGTAAGAATCCCACATAACCCGGCCCTCTCCCACACAGAGGCCGGGTATCTATCGAAGATTTCCCCCCCGTCAACAAAAAAAAAAAAAAGAAAGGTCACATACAGATAAACTAAGCGTACTAGACCAAGCGGTGCAGGCAGGTTGAAATAGTCTGCTTAACTCTCATCAACGCAACTGTCTGAGGTTTCTATGCGCTAAGAGTTATTTTACACAGTGTACATAGAATCATTAAGAAGCTTTCTTACCTTTTATTTACCTGAATGAACACAAAACTCGTTTACCAAATCCAGTGGATAGAGTGAAAAGGCAGCGATAAACTGTCCCCAACATATTTGTATAGACTGGTTTACGGGTGTATATAGCGCGCACCGGTAGGAACTTCCTTGAGGCGAGGCGAGGTGGGGGGGGGGGCGACGACTATCACCACTAGAAGCCGCGTATTTGCAAAATACTGATGAAGTAGTCGATCTGTGTTTGCTGCGCGGTATAGGCATTTTTAGCGTAGGTTTTATTGATGTCGAATTAATTATTCCAATGTATTTAGTTATTATATATGTTATAGGTTGAGTTAAGGAAACTGATTAGTTACAAAAAGTTAATTTTAATAAAAAATACATTTCAAAATGGAATCCTAACTGTTGTGGGCGAATTTGGTAGATAACAGGGATTCCAAAATAATGCATCGTTTACATACTACATACTAGGTTACATTCTTATATTATGTCGGAATAGAAAAGCGAACATCTTTTTATTGACGTTAGATAGAGTACATAATCATTAACAACTGCGTGAAAATTATGCAACACAAAAACCCGCATCATCTCAGCGCATTATACAACCTACTGAATTCAGAGCGCACCAAAACTTTCTAACCGACGTTCGCATCTACGTCTTCCGGTCTTTGTCGGTTTATCTCACTGTTTTAGCACCTGACACCGGATGGGATGGAAGCGGCCACAAGTGAGCCTTTTACTACTAAACCATGGAAAACTTTAAAGGGTTATGTTTATTTTTCGTGTTATTTCATGCGTTCTGAGATAATACATGACTTTTTTTGTACGATTTTGATGCGTATTAAGTACCATTATTTAGAACAGGTTTTTGTTTAATAAATGGTCGAGGTCGAGGCAGTCAGTAAAGCGTGTTAAACGGCAGGTGCGAGGCGAGATGGTCTCATCTTGTGAAAGCTTTTACCAATAGAGGTCGTTACTTACCGCGACCGCTGTCCGATGGCCAATTGTTTATCGCGTATTTCAACACGCGTAAGCACAGAGCAAAGTTCTGAGAGAGCATGTAAGTTACATACTGACAGATCTGGGACATACAGAAACATACCTTTAAAAAGTCAAGTATGCTATTGTAAATAGCATACTACGAGTTCTTCTAACTAGTTAAATGATCGAGAACTTTCAATAAATTTGAAGGAATTAACATTTATATATTGTTAGATTCTTACCTTTTTATGTATTTTATACAACTGATAATTTATACATATACAAAGTGATTCTTAAAGGGTATACAAGTGCATTTGAAATAATATGTGAAATCAGAATGTTTAACTGTCCATTTACTTAAATCAATATTATTTGCAAAAAATTGCAATTCTGACTTCTTGAGAGCAATATTTTATTTAATTGATCTGCATATTTTGCATTAAATAGAATTATTGTTATTGTTAATATCCCCACACAGAACGAGGTGTGTTATTGTATTATTAGGTATGTGTTTGAATCCTTTGTCTTTCTATATCTGTATGTCTGTGTCGCCCTAACAGACCAATTACAATGCGGTTTTTATTGGAATGCTGGTTTAATCGGCACACCTCTAAACTTCGTATGATAGAAATCGCTGATTGATTCCTAAATTATCCCGTATCACAGCACAGCTAGGGTAAGGATTATAGCCGTACGAAGGGCTCGTCGACCGAACTCGAATGACTAGAAATTTTAAACATTGCATTTAAAATTAGATTTAAAAGTAAAAATACAAACGTTAATTTAAAAATATTTTCGTTCAGTTTTTTTTGCATCGTTTTGTTTAAATAATAGGTACACGTCTATTTAGCATTCCTTGCGTGACTTTTGACTTCAAACTACTTTACCCAACTTCTATTCTCAGAGGCGACTGTTTTAAAATTAACTTACACCATAGTTGGGGCCAGATAATATCGTTATTAACTTTATCTATTGAATGAAGTTCACTTGAGATATCGAGTTATGGCTACACTGAAATTAATTATATTTTATTTTCATGCATAGTTCAACAACCTCTTGACATTAGATGTCCATACTTTAGATGTACTGTGGCATAGACATCTAGGTGTGCTGGCGATCATCGTACCGTTTCAGAATCAAAATTATGAGGAAATGAATTACGTACCTTTAATATTACTTTTTTTGTGATTTTTTTTAATTTTTTTAATAATTTTTCTGCTGTTCCGGGCGGGAACAAATTCAAGAAAGATCATAAAAATCGGCGTAACTAACACGACTCTGTTCTCCGGAAAGAAACTGTATAATGAGTTATTTATATTAAAAAAACGGTATACAGTTTAAAAAAAAAAATTATACTGACTTTTTGGACGTCTAACGAAATAATGGTGGTATGTGGGAAATATACCGAAGGCCCTGGGGGTAAAATAATAAACCTATTTGACGTATTCAAATTATTATTTAACTAAAATACTTAGCAAATTTTTAAATGAGCGTTTTCGACAAGACGCCATACAGAAGGCAAATACACAGAGAACCTTCTAGGTACAAACAGAAAATGCAACACAGGCTATTTTCCAGTATGTAGGTAAGTTATTAATTACTTAATTAAATTAAATCATTCTTTAATATCTCAAGTAAACAACTTACTACGTCTTCACTAGCGTTTACTACGGCAATTGATCCAGCGAAAACCGCACAGAGCTGTTTTTAAGCGGACCAACTGAATTGAATTCTGTAGCGGTCGTATACGTGCAACGGAGAAAAATATACTTACTTTGAAAATAGCTTGAATTTGTAGAAGAAAATAACGAGGGAGTACGTTTTATTAACAAGTGATTTAGTATAAGTAACTTGTATTAAAAAAAAACTATTGCGCAAAAAAAAACAAAATAATAATCCCAGCCCTTTTTAATGTCCCACTGCTGGGCATGCAGGTTTCCTCACGATGTTTTCCTTCACCGTTTAGCAAGTGATAATCGTGGTTGAAAATGAGATTCGCACATGGAATCCAGAAATCCCAGAGGTGCGACCCGGGGGGGTTGGACCTGCAATACTCGTTACCGAGGCAAGCGTTCTACCAAATTGGCTATCACTGCTTTAAAAAAAAAAAAAAAAAAAATTAAATTTGGTCAATCAATATTGAAAATGTTAGCATTAAATTACGTAAGAACGTTACTAAATGGTGTTATAAAATTGTAATTTATATGGGATGTAAGTCAGTTTTCGTTACAAACTGATAGCATGGACTCAGCTCATAGCCCCTCAAAGCTAGTATTTTCCGTCGGACTGCTATTGTAATACTAGTCTATTTCAACGTGATTTTAAATTATCTTTTATTTCTAGATGTACAAATTTAGTCCCAAAACTTCAATGTAAATTAAAACTCGATACGCTCGAGCGAATTCGTCACTCGCACGAGTCAGGTATTGCGCCGCGAAACGTTATTGTGATCGCGTGTTCACGATACATTGCGCGCTCATAAATTACAACATTTGCACTACTTCATACGGCTCCATTATTTTAATATAGCCAAACAGCAGTTACATATTCACTTTTATATAGCCACTGCACACATACTTAATTCAACAATGAACACAAAGGCCTGTTCAGAACACCGCGAACAATTAACGATGCGCTCATTCGGTTAACACGTCGCTAATTTGTAGGGATTATGGGTGTTATAATTGTCTTACGAGGGGCGTTAATGTCTAATTCATTATAACGATTGCTCGGGGCTGGCTGACAAAGGCAGGGTCATTTAAAAGATAAAGATATTACAAAATTAAATAAATATATCTACGCGAATACTACACATTGAAATATAACTTATTTTGGAGATTGCGTCGGGAATGTAAAAACCTAAAAATAAACGCGATAAAATCTGTAAATAAATAATAAAATAAATAAATATCGCCAGACTAATACACCGACTGTACGGTCCCAAACTGAGCTACGCTTGTGTTATGGACGGTACCGTACCATGGACTAGAGCCGATCCCAGTATATAGTTACTTATTAGCAAGCCCGCCGAGTTTCTCGCCGGATCTTCTCAGTTGAGGTCGCGTACCGATCCGGTTTTAGAGTTAAGAAAAAAAAATGTTATGACAATTTGTAAGTGCCCCCGTAGGCCTATACGAAATTAACGATTTGACTTTGACATTAGATATTAAATGTCTCCGACTCGCGTACTTACAGACATTTGTACTCATCAATCGAAATAAACATGTTCCTACCAGAATTTGATGCCGGCAGGATTCTGTCGGTACAGAATGTAAACCCACAACCAACTGTGCCAACCTGCTCGCCTACCTATTTTCATTCGAAAAAGCCGGGTCACACAACTAGTTCAAAAGTTAAAGCTACAGAATGTGATTGGAATATTCAATAAGGTAAGATTTTACTTAATAAAAGTTTTTAGACGATATTAAATAATAGCTTATGCATATATCGTAACAATAGGCGCCTGATTGCATTCTGTTCTCTCAATATTAAGGCTATATTAAAAATGAGTCAGAAATGCTCAGTAAAATATTTGTATTGATATTATAACAAAGAATCAAGATGAATGTTATCGTTCATTGATGCATATCGTTATAATTTTGTCATTCGATTGAAATAAAACTAATATTACGGATGCTATCGTGTTTATTTTACGTTTTTTTACGTTCCCGACGATTCATAAAAAAATAAAATAAATACGATAAAATACGTAAAATATTTTTTATTTCAATGTGTAGTATTCGCATGAATATACGAAATCAATATTTGACATTCGAGTTATGTTGGATAAATAAATGATTTACTCAGTTAAGTAATTTTCATAGGATTTCTTCGGAGACGTAAACACATAAAATAAACGCGAGAAAATCCGAACAAATAGTTTTATTTAAATTAACATAGGAGTTTAAAAAATCGTAATATGCCTATTAGGCACATCTCAAAACTGGTTTGACACCAGTCCTTTGTATCCTGCATATAATTGGTATAGTACGTATAGTTGGTATGTATACATGGCGATATTACTGTTATAATAAAAACTCAAATCTTTTGAGTTTTATAAGAAATAGTTATTGTGTTATAGCAAAAGCTTAGTTGGAGCGACAAGACTGCGGCTATGGCCGCGGGCTAGCTACAATGTAACGGTAGCCAACCCTCATCGCGACTTGTTCCCGGCACAAGAAACAAGGAAACTAATAGGGATTCTTAGAAATAAAATAATATCCAGATAATTACTATATTTTGAAGCAACATTGGTGAGCAAGTAAATGGAATTCCTTAAAAAACAAAAGCCCAACACTATATTTTCATTAAAACTTAAAACATCGTCATGATTAAATTAAAAGTGACGGCCTGATTAGCGCAGTGGCAGTGACTCTGCTTTCTGCGCCGAGGGTCCCGGGTTCGAATCCTGGTAGGGACACAAGCTTTGTGTGATGAGCACGAATGTTTGTACCCGATTCATGCATGTTTAATATGTATAGAAGTAGTATATACTGAGTTCGCCCTCAGTCTATTGTACGGTACACATAACACAAGCGTTAAGCTTAAAGTGGGACCGTATAGTTGGTGTGTTCGTATGGCGATATTTATTTATTATTTATTTATTTAAAATTCAACTACTATGTTTGTCTTCATCGCGCTCAATACCTATACCATACAATATATCATTATAATAGACCTCTAATTTATAATTAAGTATAATACACCTACCTCTAATAGGAACCTTGTTTTTCCAACGACCATTATTCTCATAACCTTCTCAACTGCTCAATTTAAAATATTACAACTTATAAGTCCTTCCGAAAGTATCTACACGAAGAAAGATACCTACTCTAAAAATAACCCTCTCCAGAAATATTCGTGGTAAACTCGAGTACCTTATATGTATTGTCTAAGTGTTTAACCTAACAATACACTCGAAAAACATTATCACTATACACTCTCCACATGCTCCTGCCTTGTAATATTAATATCGAGTGACACACCAAATATAATTCATAGCAAAGAGTACTTAAACAGCTGAAGTTAAGGTAGGATTTGTGTTTGTTTTGTGTATTTGGTTTAAAGCATAAGATATATGCTATGAAGGAGATAATGCGCTAATTCCCTTGAATGAGATTCAGATGGGGCGACTGAATTCCATTGAGTAGCCCGTTAGCGGGCTATAGAAATTGCATCTTTTTAGCAAGCGCCACATAGAACAAAGGATATATAAATATTGCCTGGTGATAATGCAATACCCATAGTCTAGGCGGATTTATTGAACTGACGATGAACACAGACAGACTATAAATAATACCTATAATCAACGGAAACAAAAATAAATCTAGCAATGCTACTGTTCACATACAATTCATAGAACTACGTACTTAAGCAGCTTCATGATAAGGTAGATTATAGGTTTGTTTTGTATATTCCAAACATTGATGAACGATTATGTAGATATGTGACGCTGAGTAACGCCTTGTAGTTAATATCTCAACGCATACACTTGTGTACATTATAATATAACGTACTTTGGTTGTACCCACTAAACGATAAAATGTATAATGGATGGTGTAAACGAGATAGCACGACAATTAGCATAGGAAAAAGCAAGACAGATAATGTGGATACGCTGAGTAGCAGATGCGCTGCGCAACCCAGTTTTAAGGTACCATTTCCGAGCATAAGAAACCTATCTACGTCTTTGTTAATACGCATCGATGATTTGGAATAAGAAAATTAATATTTAGGAAGGACCTTATAACTTGTGCCACAATTTACAAACGGCGACGCGGCTCGGTGTAGAGTTTCCTGCACTCTGCTCGTACCACACGGGATGTGGCGCGGTGATACAACACTAATGCCTTGTGCACATTGTCATAACAGCAGTGCATTGAAGGCGGTTCCTTACTTATAGTACTAGCTAACACTTATGTACTAGCTCTTACACATAAGTCCTCCAATTGAGTACACTTACCACCCAAAAGGTCTAAGCAACTACCGCTCTAAGCAACTTGAATATGAGGACTACTTAGTGTTAACACATCATATAAAAAATTCAAGTTAACATCGCAAAATACATCTTAAACGGGTGTTGAATATTTGAATATTCGTTTGATCAGACCGCTACTTAGGACGTTAATTCTGACGAGAGAAAAACTCAAGGGGCTTACAATGAAATCTTATTTCAGGCAATTCATCTCCCGGCCTGAAACTTGTCGTCTGTGTCATGTTAACGACATGAATTCCCGCTAGATAGTATTTTGTGTCAATCTGTGATTATTATCTTGACCGACGTTTGGAAACGAGATAGTTGTTTTATAAGGATATGTATATGTAGTCTATGTATTGGGTTAAAATATAAAATTCCCAAGCAGTTCATAACGTTGGGATACCGCTTGCAATTAAAAGTTAATTGCTATGCCCCTGTATATATTAATAAATAAATATCACAAGACCAACACACCAACTATACGGTCCCACACTAAGCTACGCTTGTATTATGGCTACCGTACAATGGACTAGGGGCGAACTCAGTGTATAATACTTATATAGATATTAAATATCCATGACTCGGCTACAAACATTCGTGCTCATCACACAAAGTTTGCCCTGGCAGGATTCGAACCAGGGACCCTCGGTACAGAAAGCAAGGTCACTACCAACTGCGCTAATCAGGCCGTCGTAATAACATAGAATAATATAATTAATTAAGAATAATAGAATTAATAAAAACCCTTTTTTTTATTAATTCTATGGAAAAAGTCTTTAGTATATCGGAGTATTTTTTACACTGACGGAAATTATTTGAATTCCGCACTATTAATTAATATTTAACTCACTATTAATTAATAATTCAATTTAGTTAATTTGTTGTGAAATGAAAAAATGTCGGGAGAAAATGACTGAACGTAACTTCTTTCAATATACGAGTATGTTATCCTTCTAAGCACGTAAGAAGTCTGATGATATGATTCGGTTACCCATCCAAACTCCAAGTGCGACACTTGTCGATCTATGAGGCATTTGTACCAACCAGAATACGACCTCCTCTAATCCGATAAAGAATCTCAATAAAAACGAATCCTTAATATTATAGACCCAACTGGAGGAAAACTTTTAATAAATTTAAAGGTAAAACCATAATCCAATTTCGTAAATACCACTAAACAAAATTGATACCTTAACAAATTTGAATGTGAAATGAATCTCAACAGTAACTCAACAGAACAAAGTCTGCTTTTCCACAATCATTTGGATTGAAGTTGACAGGCTATTGCTTACTGGTGTTAATTATGCTATAGGTCTAATGTACAACATTCTGATATTTCATAGCTATAAATAATTCACTTTGGCCCCCGTGTGCTGACAGCCCTCGAGTCGACGACACGTGACACGGCACGTGTGGGACGGACTTAACATGATATTTATTAACCGACAGCAAGAAGTGAGGCTGTGTCTTTGGAGTGTGGCTGTAAAGCTCGGTTTACACGAGGACAGGACGTAAAAGAAGTAGCACGTGTTATAATGTAAAAAGCTCTGGGGCTCAATTCTGTTAGAAATGCTTCAGTGGAGTGTCGATTTATTGTTTTTAGACACTTGGTAGTCTACTAGTTTTATAAGACCTGCGGCTTTCCACTGACGAGCCATTCAACTGCCATTGAACTATTTCGTATTCTGTATTTCAATCGTGTAATATAATGTAGCTAAGTAATGGTATTCTACTCGTTTCTAGCAGTCGACACACAACCATTGACACTGAAATTAGACTCCATCGAGACGAAATTAAAGTTTTAGCAGAACAGCCAATCTGTCACAGTCGTAATGGAACCTCAATAGTGTGTCGCTGGAATGGCAATTGTATGTCATTTTATTTAAATTAGCGGAATTGGGCCCTAAGTATGCAGGCAAGGTTGAGCTACACAACTAAATCAACGGGTACTAGGGCTAAGCCGCAAGCTTAAACTAGTAATTAGATAAAATCAACCACTAATTAATACAAGAACGGGTTCTCAACTCTTTGCACAAACACATTAAATAAACACAACTTTCCCGCAATATCAAAATAAACATTTGCACTCTGATTAAAACGCGTCGTATAATTTATTCAGCCTGTTATTCAATAGCTTGTTATATTTATTGCTGTATAAATTAATTAATATAAACTCTGTGTACTAATTAAATAAAATGTTAACTGACCATAATATTGTAAATAATTTAAATATTTTGGAATGGTAATAAAATTTAAAAAAAAAACAGTAATGGTATTGTATATGTTTTTGTGTAGTTTAGTGTGCATGTTGTTAGTTTAACAATTAATTGTCAGTCTGTTTACACTGCGTTTAATAATCACCCTCAAATTTATATAAGTTTTAATAAATTTACAATGGCCGTAACAAAGCATTTTTAAACCACTGTTTTTCTAAACGAGACTTTAGTTTCGCTTATTGCTTATATTTTTATTATATTAATGGTTGCCAGGTTAGTGAAGGTTAATACATATAGGTATAAATATTTCAATTTTATAACTACAAACTAACAATAAATTTGAAATAAATACTATACATCTATCAGCCGTAAGACGTCCACTGCTGGCCATCTCCCCCAATAGGGGAGGGTTATACTATAGTCACCGCGCCTGGCAACGACGTCTTGATGACCATAGTGTTTTGTTCGTTATTACACAAGAGAACGCTGCCACCCACTAAGGGACTAAACCAGGGGCAGGGGCTTAGTCCCTCAGTCGCCTCTTACCACATTCCGAAGAAAATATATAATAACTAGCTGCGCCCGGCGGTGTTACCCGCGATAAAAAGTATGAAAAATTAAAACATCTATCCCACGGGAACCATACATTTTACCGGGATAAAAAGTAGCCTATGTGCTATTCCAGACTATAATCTATCTCTGTGCCAAATTTCATCCAGATCCGTTCAGCCGTTCGAGCGTGAAAGAGTAACAAACATCCATCCATCTATCCATCCATCCATCCATCCATCCAAACTTTCACACTTATAATATTAGTATAGAAATATAGATAATATAATATTATATATATAAATATATTTATATAGTATATAGAGTATAGATACCAGCCCATTTTATGTCCCTCTATTGGGCACGGGCCTCCCCGCAATGTGAGGAGGATTAGGTCATAGTCCAACAAAATATAAAGTGGCGGTATTCTGAGCTAGCACCACACGGCAAAATATGTCACAAGTGTCACATCCTTTCTAAAGCCCTAATTATTTCTCAAGTCCGTCCCATGTCTCAAAGGTGTTCAGGGCGCCACCAACACGGCAAAGCTTTCAAACCATCGGTCATGCGGCCCTTCCGATGAAAAGTAGCCACTTAACTCGTCAAACGCCAATCCGCACCGACCCTGGCGCTGGGGGGAGAGGGGGGGGGGGGGTACGCGATATACTTGGTTGCACAATCACAAAGATTACTGTGTAGAAGTGTAGTGTGCGAATAGGTAGGATATTGTTTGTGATAAACAACTAGAGGCATTCAACTACCTAACAGAGGGAGACGAAGCTAGAATCAGAAGTGAGTTTCTCTTTTTTTTATATGCTTCTATCTTCTTCTATCACCATCGATCAAGACGGCTCCGGGTTCGATTGATAGGTTATGCAACATGACATTATATTTAAAAAAAATATAGCAGATATTTCGGCCATTAAATTTCGTAGTCCTTGAAACTTGTAAGGTAAAGTAGGTGGTGGTTATGTATTTTGTATTTCATAATAAAAAAGTATATCTAGTTAATAGCATATGACGAGAATAAATGCACACTGTCTTATCTGCAAAGTATTCTATTGATGGATATCAATATATAACGTAATAAATATGATACCTATTACTATGTATGTCAGACAAAACTATTCGTGTTCCAGTCTATGGCAACACCGGTTTATCTAACCATCATTTCTGAACGAGAGCATTTGTTTTTCTTAAAATATCAATATTCCAAAGATTTTTTGAATTAGAAAAGTTTTATTAAAGGTTTCATAATTTCATATTCTCGATATCACAATTTTACCAAGAATTTGTTAATAAAATTCTATTTTTAAATATTAAATTTCACTTTATGTGTGACGTCAAAATGCCGAACTCTGAAGGGCGGTGGGAGAAAACGTGACCACTATAGAATAACGTTTCTACAGATAAGTAATAGATAAGTTCATTTTTAAGTTTTTTTTTATTTTTCTGTTGTTAATATTTAGTGAGATTTTAAAAAAAAAAAATTTAATATAAAAAAAAGAGATAAGTTCTTTTTTTTCAGCGTTTATTAAAAAGTATGGTTCAAATGAAGCGCCTACTGCTAATATACCTCTGGTCTGACACCGTGTACAGTTTCTTTGATATTGATCTCGTGAAGTCAGACATAATGAGCACTCTTCCCAAGGACTTTTCCGTCGCTATCAAAGATATAGCAGTAGGATTACCTACGAAGAGCATCACTGTTGTTAGAGCTAACTATACCAATATCAGGTCAGTTTAAGTGTAAGAACTATTTAAAATAATTTTCCCTTTTTACAACGCACTGAGCCTGGATCTTTCCTTCATGTGAAGGGAATTCAAGCGCACAGGCCTAGTACGATAAGGGAGGCTAAATCCGACTCTTTGGTTGTTTTGTCTGTCTGTTTGTTCGCGCATCACGGCAAACCCACCGGACGGATTTTGGTGGGCCATTTTTTTACACTTTTTATACAAATTAAGTAGGTAAGGTTTTCTATTCTCATTTAAATTCATATTTGTGTGGTACATATTGTTTAAGCAGTTCCTTTTTTTTTTCAGATCTCAGGATATATTCGAGCTATTATGCCTTCTAAACGAACATAAAGTCCAAGTCGTCAATTTAGATCTCACGACTAGGGACAGCAAAGATAAGGTTAACGTCCTTTAATTACTGACTTACGAGTAGCTAACGCCAGTGAAAGAAAAAAAAACACATTTCATGGAAAGTTTTAATTCATTTACCAAGTAATATTCTTTTGAAAAATGCTTACGATAACTTGCTAATTTGGGAGTGGGATTTTCCTTGAAATAAAACAAATTATACGGATTTTATCGCAATTATGTTTTGTTCTTTTCGTTCCTGACGTTTTGGCTGCTTTACAGCAACATGGTCACGGGAGAACTGAGGTGTTAGACGTCGTAGTGGCATAGTTTGAACTGAGGTCCTCATATTTAGTAAAAATCGTAAAATTAGTTTTATTTCAATGTGTAGTATTCACGTAAATATACGAAATTAATTATTTCACTGATCAAAAGCTACATTGTTTCTGTGTGCTATAGGCATGTTTCAGCAAGGTACCGTAGGAGGAGCCGTAAAAAAAACTATATAATATATTTTAGTAAACTGTCTAACCAGCCCTTAGTTCAGCTTATCTCATTATTCTAAGCATATCGTAACCTATTAATTATATTACTTTAAAGCAAAAAAGTCAGCCTGATTTCAGACTTCTTACTAAATGACAATTTGTCCCACTTCGCTTCAGGCCAAACTAGTTAGTCAAACATATCCTAAGATCTATGTTTAGCCCAATAATTTACTAGATTTTACAACAAAAACCAAGTCCGTCGATGGCTCGCCTTGGAAACAAGGTGTGTAGGTTCCCCAACTCACACCTCCGGGATTTATGAATTTCATAATATGTGAAGTCTATTTGCAATCATGATTATCACTTGCTAAACAGTGAAGGTAATCATGATGAAACAAATGTCTTAAGAAGGGACTGTAAAGTTCATTAACCCGCACTGGGCCAGCGTGGTGAACAATGGCCCTGAATCTCCGTCGAATTGAGGGTGTGTGTCCAGTATAATGGTAATAGGAATGTCCCATTGGGACCAAATACCATCGACAAAATGTTGACGGACTGCATTACACCTTTGCCTGGCGTGGTATGGTGGTGTTTATTTATTTTTATGTCTATACCCGGATCTTTGGAAGGCTTACGCGGGGACACGTGTCCAACACGTAGTGGCCCATTTTTTATTTTTTTTTATTACATTATAGGCAAGTATTTGATCTCGATCCCACCCGATGGTAAGTGACGATGAGATCCACGATGGAGCATACTTGCCTAGGTAGGAAGGCGGCAGTAGATCGAGACGCTACATTCACTAGGCACATGCAGCGCAACTGATCTGACCCGCCATCCATGAATGGCAACACCGAACATCATGCCGGAACACGGCTAGGCCGCTTGGCGACATGGCTTTGTTCAGTGGGTGGTGACTAGCCACGGCCGAAGCCTACCATCAGAATTGATCTCAGGAGGCGGAGGAACTATTGCAGGAATATGGGAAGATAATTGTGACGATGGATTGGGGTTTGGGTGGACATGGGATGGAAATATTGGAAGGGTTGCGGATTTTTATTATTATCGTAATTCAGTTTGCGTGTTTTTAATGCTTTTTTTTTTATTTGGGAATAACACCTTTTGTTACAGTTCTATGAATATTTAAAGGAAGCGTTGGATATATCCGAATATAGAACCAGCCTCATACTCTGTGAACCTCAGGAATGTGAGGCCATACTGAACGAAGTATGTATAAATGCATGTTATCTGACAACTTATAATATGATATTTTATTTAATAAATTATTATAATTAACAGACATAGCTATTATGCGGTCTCTGCGGGGTGAGGAAATGGTCGCGGGGGACGACCGTGGGCGTCATAACTAGGGCTGCCACCTAAACTTTATTATATAGTATCGTAATATATTTTAGTCACTTGTACATTTTATTACTAGCTGTTGACCGCGACTGCGTCCGCGTGGTATTTAACCAAGACACCGTTGACAACAGCCTGCTCGCCCATTCTGAGCCCGTGGGACGCATTGCAGGTTGTTGCTATCAAACTTAATCAGGCGCTGCACTGCAACATTGGTTTTATTGTTTTTTCGTGAGATCCTATTTTTTTTCTAAAATAAAAGTAGCCTAAGTTACTCCTTGTTACATCAGCTATCTGCCAGTGAAAGTCCCGTCAAAATCGGTCCAGCCATTACAGAGATTAGCCGGAACAAACAGACAGACAGACAGACGGACAGACAGACAGACAGACAGACAGACAGACAGACAGACGGACAGACAGACAAAAATTGTAAAAAATGTTGTTTCGGTATAGGTAACGTGTATACATCCAAATGCACTTAGTAAAAAGCGGTTATATTAATATTACAAACAGACACTCCAATTTTATTTATATGTATAGATTATTTTTTAATAATATTTTTCTTCCGAAAAAATACGACAACCCTAGTCTCAACTTACGTGTCGTAACAATGATTTAATAATTAGTTTTCCCGATAACATCCGGCATCCTGTGTACTGAATAAATTATATTCGTAATAAACTAGAGTTGTTAAAGCACCAACAAAAATATAAAAGTAGAGCAAAAAATAAGGCAGCAAGCGAGAAACTGTGGGCAAAAGTTAGTTACGTATAGAAATATTTCAACAAGTCCATTGTTCGATTATAAACATAAAAATCCCAAAGAATTCCTAACTTAAGTAGGTAGAGACGAAAAGCGGTCGCTCTACCTTAGAGTATTAAATAAAACAACGTTTTACTAAACAGTGCTTTTACCACAGTTGACAGAAAACAACCTGATACATCGACCCATCCTGTATCTCTTCTACTGGCCGTACGGCGAAGTCTCCGAGGCTTTCCTCTCTACCATGAGAGAGGCCATGAGAGTTGTCGTCATCACGAATCCGAGGCAGAGCGTGTGAGTCATAGAATAACTGAATTATTAACTCTATGGTGTATGTAGAGTTCTTACTTATTTATGTTTACTTACTAGCCTGATGTTTTCAGCATGTGTGTCATGGCCTACCTTATTTCATTACTACATTTATCTCTCAACTGCAACACACGTTTCTTTTCGCGTTCACTTATGAAAATTAATTATGGGTCATTTTCTTTGTATAAATATAATAATATAGTTCAGGTGTATACCAGGTGGACTGATGATATCACACGCGTCGCAGGAAGCCGGTGGCTGCGAGTGGCGGACGACCGTGATGTGTGGAAGTCGTTGGGGGAGGCCTATGTCCAGCAGTGGTCGTCTATCGGCGGATATATTAGATTAGATATAGTTCAGAAGCTATATGGAATGGAAAATATTTTTTGGAACCGAAACAGAAAACGCGGTCAAAGCGCCATTTGGCGTTGTGCACCATGGCGTGATTTGAGACAGTGAATATTGTGATGTCATAAAATGGTCACTCATACTATTGCTGCATTTTGGTGACATCACTGCTATAAGTGTGCACAGGTGCGATAGAGTAAGAAGCACGGCTCGCTCACCAATACTTGCTTTAATCAAACTCAATTGAATTCATGTGGGAATGATTGTAGAATGTAAGATGCAGGACATGGAATGGAACGCGAGATGCATAATAGGACATGGAACGGATTAGGAGTGAAAGAGATGGGTGGATAGGTGAGAGAGAGATAGAGGGAGAAGGGGACACGACAAAAAGACGGCAGGACGTGTGGAAGACGGTTAAATTTTAAGATTATAAAAAGTGTAAAAAAAATAAGAAATAAAAATTAGTTTATTTCAATGTGTAGTATTCGCGTAAATATAAGAAATAAAAGTAATTAAAATAAAATAAAACCAAAGTTTTATTGCTACATACATCTGAAGTAATGTGAAATATTTCGAAAAAATAATCACCGTACCTACCTGTGTCATAAAATACATAGGTTTTTAATATTAGGCATAAACAATATTACAAAAAATACACATACTCTATATTGGCTAACGCAAAGAGTTACTTGAGCATGAAGCCGGAGCTTCGTTAGGGGAAGACGGAAGCTATAATGACGCTATCAGTGGATTATCCTCTAATTAGTCGCGTCCTACGACTTCCAACGACATACCGAACTGTTTCCATACAGTCCACGTTTGTAACTTTTTTTTTACTAAGAAACACTATACTTATTCTTTCTTCCTTTAAAATAGCCTCACCCACACAACGGAAGGTATTTCGCCAATGTAAACTACAAATTATTCTTGGCAATACAAATTGGATTATTCTATACAGGCCTTATCGGTAGACTAGGCCTAAAAAGCCCCCTAAACCTGTCAGTAAAGTGGGGGATACTTTACTGGTAAATTACCGGACACTTTGTAACCTGAAAATTCAATCAACAAAACCGTCAACTATTTGTGACAAATTAACCATCAATTTATTATTCACACTAATCAGTTAACTTCAATCGTAAATAAACCGATGTGATGCATCAACATTAACCCACTAAGCCATAATGGAACGCTGACGAACTAATAATTAATGAGTAATAAAATAATTGAAATAAACAATGGTAATTGGATTGCTGGTAGCAACGTGTGTGCCGGGTTCGCCAAATATAATATATATTTATATTATAAATCTATATATCTATTTGACGGCCTGATTAGCGCAGTTGGTAGTGACCCTGCTTTCCGTGCCGTGAGTCCCGGGCTCGAATCCTGGTAGGGACAAACTTTGTGTGATGAGAACGAATGTTTGTACCCAAGTCATTTTTAATATCTATATAAGTAATATATACTGGGTTCACCCCAGTCCATTTTACGGTACCCATAATACAAACGTTGCTTAGTGTGGGATAGCTGATGTGTTCGTCTGGCGATATTTATTTATATGTATTTATATGATATTCATATATCATATTGTGCAAACAATAAACCTTATATATAAATATTGCACTATTAATGAATTCAAATTCGTATCTGCGTTAATTTCTCTAGCCAACGGACAACGGACACGGAGGTCAAATCTTATAATTACTTGATTGATACTTTTAGAAATAATTAAATATTTATTAAGTTGGATTCAACACTGTTTAGAAAAAAACAACTAGTGATTGCAGGAAAATGACGCGCCATTGTATGAATAAAAATCTCGTACATTCACAGTCAGAAGTTTTGACATGATTTTTCCTACTTTTGAACTGAGCTTGGCTCTCGTTGGTTGAGTTTCTTCCATGTTACTGCAAGCCCTTTAACCGCTATTACTATATGAACAAAAAACCCTGTTTTCCGCATACGTATTACAGAATCAAGTGAACTTTAGTTTTATTTTTCTCTCCTAAACCCTAAACAGTTTTTTTTATAAATCATTATAAGTTTTCTCTTCGAATGTACAACGTGGTTAGCGACAGAAGCCGCTTGCGGGCACTTCTAGAAATTACATTTCGCCCCCAAGAGCTCAATGGTGGTGCAACGAATACAAACTGTTGGACAATCACGTACTTCGTAATCCGATTTAGTGGCACAACGATTCAAAATTGGCCGCGGCGTCAAGTGCCAAAGAAAATATTGTTGTTTATCAGCTTAGTTAGGACATTGGAAACTACAGACCGCGAGTTGACTTGATTTATTGGAAAATATGAAGCCTGATCTATGTCAAGTGTTACCGTAAGGTGTGCAACTCGACACTAAGTCGATAAAGTAACTGCGTAACACCCAGCACATCACTACGACGAGATGCGGACGCAAATTATATATATCGATAAACCTTTAAAACATATATTGATTTCTTATATTTACGCGAATACTACACATTGAAATGAAACTAATTTTACGGATTTAATCGCGTTTATTTTATGTTTTTTACGTTCCTGCGATCTGCGCCTACGCATTCAAGGACTTCAGGAGTGATTGTATTAATAGAGTCGATCGACACAGTTTGTGATAACTCTACTTTCCTTACTGATAGTACTGGGTTTAAATTCCGGTAGGGGCAGACTTTGTGTGATGAGCATAAATATGTATATCTGAGTCATGTATGTTTTATATCTATATAAGTTTGTAAACTGAGTCCACTATACGGTACCCATGATACGGTACCCAAGCGTTTCTTAGTTTGGGACCGTCAAGTTAGTCTGTTTGTCTGGCGATATTTATTATTATACTATTCCATACTATAAGTTGATCATAGATTTCTCATTCAAGGTTCCGTATTTATTATAACCAAGTGACTCCAAGTAAGCTGAACCACCTCTCCATGGTGAACTGGTGGTCTGGGCGACTCTACAAGTCTCCAGTGCTGCCGCCGTCTGATAAGGTCTACCGTGATTTCAAGGGACGGATTTTTAATGTACCCGTTTTACATGTAAGACTTTACATTATGTTCAATAGGTATATACACGAATATCCTTATTAATAGGATAAATAAACAAAGTAAATAAAATAAAGATATTATTTGAAAAAAATAAAATTATATACATAAAAATGCCTCTACTTCGTGGTCGATGCCAAGAGTTTGTACACTTTTAACACTAAGAATTGTCTATCTGCCATTATACAGAGAGATTCGGAACGGGTATTCTAAGCCCTGAACTTTTGCGCAAAACCAGGATTTCGATATGTCTATTTTGAAAGTCGCATAATTACAAATGCGCTAAAGAGGCGCAAATTTAAAGGTATACACTTCCTGAATCACCTTGTATATGATCAGAAAAATACTCTATTTTCTGGTAGGTATAAAGCGAATGATATTATGTAGTTTTGCTATGCTTTTCTACACCTTATTTTAATCACAAAAAAGCCTGTTTTTGCTGGTGTAAAACTGGACCATAAGATCGTAAAAACACCTCAGAGTCGATCTAAGGGGTCATAAATTCGTATTTCCTAACCAGGCACCCCCATGGCACTTCGTAAAGTACAACAATGATTCCTCAATCACCGTAACCGGAGGCCGGGACGACAAACTGCTCGCGTTACTCTCCAAAAAGCTGAACTTCAGGTAAACCACCAAATATTATTATCAACCTTATTGGACTAGGCAAGAAAATTGGTTAACAACCTTATTACAATAGATCTAAAATTCATTTTGTTTCACCAGGTATAGATATTACGACCCGCCTGATAGGAGCCAAGGGTCAAGTATCTCGAGCAACGGAACTTTCAAAGGGACACTTGGCTTAATTTGGAGACGGGTGTGTTATCATTCGTTATTATCTAAGCAGCCCAAAGCTACATATAGGCTCTTTGTGAAGCCTTTTTGAGACGTTCACACGCAGTAACTACAAAAAATTGGAACCAAGACCAATATCAAAATATTTTTGTTTATTTTATTTAACTACACAACCGCATTGAACTGTGAAGACCCGGCAATATATTTATTGGCTTTTTTTTATTCCTACAGTATATTTTTACTTCATAGTCTTCACTTTAGTACATTTTATTCTTATACAGTTTTTTTATTACCCCATAATCGTAGTATGGTAAAAGAATATAAATCATTTAGATTTATATAAAGAAATTAAAATTGTATATTTAATTTATTAGTTAACTAGTACGGGCAAAATCTAATCACCTACACTAATAACTGTGACATGATATTTATTTAATAATAATAATAATACCAGCCATTTAAATGTCCTACTGTTGGGCACGGACCTCCCCTCATTTCGAGGGGCATTAGGCCATAGTCCACCACGCTGGACCAATGCGGGTTGGCGGATTTCACACGTCTTTCAAAGGATCCTCGCGATGTTTTCCTTCGCCGTTTATAAGTGATAATCATGGTTGAAAATGAGATTCGCACATGAAATCTGTAAATCCGTGAGTTGCGAGCCGGGGTTTGAACCTGCAATCATCGTTACCGAGGCAAGCGTTCTACTACTAACTTGGCTATCACTGCTGCTAAATCTTCTTTTACAGAATGCAGATTTTTTTCTCGGCGATGTAACGATGACATGGGAACGACTGCAAGCGGTGGACTTCTCATTCCTGACCCTGGCAGATTCCGGAGCCTTTCTGACGCACGCGCCCGCCAAGCTCAGCGAGACTTTAGCTATCATCCGGCCTTTTCGATGGGAGGTAAAAATAGACAGGATCTGTGGCTCAAGCGAAGTCTTGTGAGCGTCTGCCATCTCGCTCGCAACAAAGAATACATAAATAATGATGACAGAGACAGCATACTTTCTTAATGTCGTCATAATTATTTTAGGAGTTCCTGCGTGCCCTAATGTTCTTGAATTTTACGAAACGTCTTTAGTAAAGTTTACCTCATATTCCCAGGTCTGGCCTCTGGTGTTTGCCACTCTACTGATCACGGGCCCAGCACTCTGGATAGTGATAGCTGCCCCATCACTGTGGCAACGACGCAAATGCGACCAGCTTGGCTTGTTCAGTAACTGTTGCTGGTTCACTACTACGCTCTTTTTGAGACAATGTAAGGAAGGGATTAAGTTATACATAGATGGAGTATATATTCAGTACAAAGATGTGGTCACTTACGACGGTTCCTGTAAAGCTGTAGTTCGCTAAGCAAAATGACGAGAGGTATTCTCGGGGTTTTACCAGCTAAACCAGGAGGCTTAGTCTAGGTAACGACAATATGGACTGATGACAATTACATGATTCACAGGAAGCAGGTGGATGCAAAAGGCAAAGCACCATAATGTGGATAACATTGGAATTGTGAAGGCCTATGTTCAGCAGCGAATATCTTCTGGCCGATAGGTTGATGAATGAATTAGACAACGGTCGTAGTAGTAAAACAAGTAGACGCTTTTTAACAAAAAGTCAATGTATCATCACCTTGCAGCATCCACCAAAGAGCCTTCAAGTACACACAAAGCACGACTTGTCTCAGTACTGATCTCCTTGGGAGCTACATACGTCATAGGGGATATGTACTCAGCTAACCTGACCAGCCTGCTCGCTAACCCTGCAAGAGAGAAGCCTATTGGAACTCTTCAGGCTTTGGAAGAAGCGATGAGGGATCACGGGTATGAGTTGGTGGTGGAAAGCCATAGTTCTTCGTTGGCCATTTTGGAAGTGAGTTATCTTTTCTTTTTCAAAATTATGGAGTGTTTAAAAGATATTCGACTATGATAATTTATTACTCCATAAGTATGCTGTCTGAGCGCGAACTATGTAATGTAGGACAATCTTTTTCCTTGGTTTGCTTTGCTCAGTCCGTCAGTTGTCCAACCGTTATTATTTGTAATTTACCTTGCTGTGTCTTGCTGCCCAACTGTTTGTTAACTCACGCACACTAATTGCGTGGGACAATAATAGGAAAATGTGTCTTGCGGGACAGGATCCTCGAGTGGCTTCAATTCACAGCTTATGCTTGAAAAACCCTCCTTTGGAGAAAAGGTGGACACGCGAACACGGATGGAATTAAGAATGATTGACTTACAACTTAAGTCACAGATTGCCATTTATTACTGATTTTTTTCCTCTTCTTTTTTGTAGAACGGGACGGGGGTGTACGGCCGTCTCGCTCAACTCATGCGCAGACAGAGAGTGCAGCGCGTGCGCAACGTCGAAGTTGGCGTGAGATTAGTTCTGTCACACAGGAGAGTAGCCGTGCTTGGCGGGAGAGAGACGCTGTACTACGATACAGAGAGATTTGGTAATATGAACTCTACATCCTAAAGAACCTAAAAATAAAAAAATGCACCAAAGATGATATATATATTATTTATGTTCATTTGCAGGATCACGCAATTTTCATCTGAGCGAGAAGCTCTATACGAGATACTCGGCTATTGCTCTGCAAATAGGTTGTCCTTATTTAGAGACATTTAATAATGTGTAAGTATAATGAACACTGAGATAAAAACCAAATACAATACCAATCGAGTAAGTTTCCATAAATGTTTTAGTTAATGTGTACGTTTCGGTGTGCAGCTGCAAAATGTGTAAAAAGATTTAATCGCTCGTAACAAGTTATTCGAGTTGACATTATCGAATTATATTCATGCATGTTACGGATTTCGGTTGTTTTATAATACACTCCGACTGTCGATTGTTTGAGCAAAACTGTCATAGCATAGAGAATTTATGCACATTTATGCATTTATTGTTTTCTTTCTCGTAATTTTTAGCACTATGCTAAATTGCTTCCATAAATATTTATGTAACTCTATATTGCTAAGGGTCATGACTCTATTCGAAGCTGGTATATTAGCAAAGATGACGACAGATGAATACAAGAACCTTCCGGAACAGTCTAGAAGATCGGATCCTGTCACTGAGAGTGACAGACAGAGTAGCGACGCCGGCGCTGGAGACTCTACCGCTTCGGCGCAGGTACATATTATAGGGAAATTTGCTCAAACTTCATGTTTCTATATTTGTGTAGCTGAGTACCACCTGCTGCTATGTATCTCACACATTACAAAGACCGTGGAACCAAAAGCGGGGAACACAGAACGCTCTCCTGGGTATATGGGTTTTTATTTAACATTTTCTTCTTCTTAAAAATAAGCAAGTTCAGTTGTTAGTCGCCTTAGAAAAATATATCTTTTCAGACACAAGCAGAGCCTAGTAAAGGTCTGGAACCCGTGTCCTTGAGAATGTTAAGGGGCGCCTTCTGCTTGCTGGGTGTTGGACATCTCCTAGCAAGTAAGTGGATTTGTAGAAAATATGTGATATTTTCAATGACTTAAAAGGTTTTCAGGCGCACAGAGTTGTCATCTTCTTCGTAGACTTTTTCGTTTTTTTATTTGATGTTGGCTGTATGCTGCCAGTGAAGAAATATAGTACTGTGACGTGGACGTTTACTATAGGCCCTCATAACAGATCTCAAAGTCGTCCTACTCTGTACGTCTTCCAGCCGAAGACGTAATGTCTTTCGGCATCGGCATATCACACGCGTCACAGAAAGCCGGTGGAAGACCCTGATGTGTGGTAGTAATCGGCCGAGGCCTATGCCCAGCAGTGGTAGTCTTTTGGCTAATGGATAACCACCTAATCTCTACTACTTTTTTTAACTTTTTTTTTTAATTTACTTACTGGGTAATTAAAAAAATCTATTCCAGCTATAGCCTTAATAGTAGAAATCCAACTCGACCGTAACGCTAGAAGCTGCCGTCAGTCATGCCATGAAGATCATACAAGGACCAATGTTCTGGTGCTCAGTAAAGCTGTAAAACTACTACAACAAGGCAACAGAAGAACTATTAGGATGCTGTATAATTGTTTTGATAGAGCTCTTGGGCCTGTTGCATGAAGTTTATTAAGATGACAAATAGGGTTGTTGACTTTTATTTTATTGCGTGATTATAAATAATGTGAGATGTTTTAAGAGATCTTTAATTCAAACTATATTTGAAACAACTTTCAAATTGACAAAAATGCAGACGTTTCCAGTTGATGATCAGAAAAAAAGAATAAGTTATTGAAATAAAACAAATTTTATCTATCGTAGGTGTCGTATCCGCCATAGCTGAGCGCAGGTGCAAACAGAGAAAAAGCACTATAACAGAATTGTGCATCCCTTTGCACAACTGTGTTATAGTGAAATCTCATAATAAACATTTTTACCCGACTGCGCAACGCAAAGGAGGCTAATGTGTTTATCAGCCTATGTATGTTTGCTCCTTTATTGGTTATTATACAGGAACGGCATTCACTATTATTAACTAAAAATAACTAAATAGCAGTAACCCAGTGTTTTGTAGTTCTTCAGAATAAGATCTAAAATCGCAGAACACGAGACCCAGCAAAGCATTGAAGGGGGGTGGTCATGTGGTATGGGGTGAGACTACCAATTGTCGTCCTAGCTTAGATTTAATATTAATATTGCATAGTATGAAGACTTTGGAGAAATGATCTGGTTTTTTTTTATAGGAGCTAGCAATACATTGACAGTGCAGTATATTATGGGTAAACTTTACCCAGCAATAGAATAAAATATCCAAGGGAAAAAAACATTATAGTATTTCTCCGCAGTGACTTGAAAGTAATTACTTAGCTCTCTGTCTCTTTTACTCTATCACCACTACCAGTTGCACTAATGTGGTTAAATTCCAGTGTAGGGCTTTTAAAGAAAAATATACGAGAACCCATTCCTGCAGAATACATTCAAATTCGGGGTTTTTCACATTTCTTTTAAGACGCTCTACCAAAATTAATGTTTGAAGAAGGGCCATTTCATTACCAATTTAAATTTAAACGTAATTGTCTTTGCTACGATACTTAACTTAATTAGATTTATTTAAAATACGACTTACAAAGTTGACGTCTTATTTAATTAAGATAGGTACTGTTGTAGCTAGTTACACAACGACAGATTTGTACATGATGTTTCAAATAAAGAACCAATGAGCAAATTATTGAAGCGCATCAAATATCAAAGGCAGGGCTGATGCATAAAGTAAGTATCAATAATTTAGTGCCTAAATTAAGTGAAATTATATTATATTCAGATAACTGGTGCTACCACCTCTCTCATATTTATGGCTTTGTCTATTCAAATCCCGAAAAAAATGTGAATACAACGAAAAAACAACTTACAAAAATTCATACTTTATGCATAAAAAGGCACTGTTTCACAAAAGGGGACGTTTTTTCTATCACAACACAGCGCCGGGTTCCTTTTACCCGAAAATAATAGTCCTTAGTTCGAGTTAAACGGAATCTCATTCATTTGGAGGGTTTTCAAATTATATATTGTTAAATAGCAAATCAGAACAGCAATCGTGTTGTGCGCGGGGTCCTGGATTTCGTAATTGTCGATGTGATGCTGCACAAGTTGTGGTTCCGGAACCTTAGATCGGCGGAACGAAGTGATTGTTTCGACCTCATCGACATATGCGCACAAGGCTGCCCTTCCTGAATCACCTGTATGACCTGTATCAGAATATGTTTTATTCACGTAGACCATTAAGTACAGTATTTATGAATCGTCAGAAGTTAGAAAATATTATGCTACTACTTTACCACCCGTTCGGAATGCCGTTCCTATGGAGAAGAACGGACAAGAAACTCCATGGTCGCTCTTTTTTTTAAAAAATATCTTTTACATTTTTGAGCATTTTGTATATTTATGCATCGATTATTGTATCCTTCTACTTTTGAATTATATAGATAACGCTTGTGCTAATATTATAATAAATATATTTATCTGTTATTTATATAGAATTGAATTAATTAAAATTACCGGGACAAAATCTGAATATATCGGAGCCAGTGCAGCTGGCAACCCGTAGTTAGTTCGCAACTTGGCCATGGATGTTGCTGTGGACCTCAAAACACAACAGAATAGCGGCACACGCACGGAATATAACCTGACTTTTATTTATTTTTATCATCAAGATTACTTGCATTATGCACAAGTTGAGAAGCACTCATTTCTATTATTACTGAAATTATGTAACCAATTCTTGCGGGAAGCAAATTTTTTTCAGTGCAAAGTTATGTTTTTTTTTCTCGATCCAACACATGTTTTTTTCAATTAAACTCAAATTCAACTGCGCTATTAGAAACGCCACAATTTTTAACCATAATGTACAAGTCCGACACTATGCACTTGAGTTGACCATTTTCTTATTCTATAGAACCCTCAAGAAAGACAGAAAACCCTCAAGAAAAATATCTATCAGGGTATATAATATTTTTTTATAACAAGCTGCACCTGCAGATGTAGTCCTGTAATAAAGCTCTTTGTTTATGAAGTTTTTTTTTAATTTTGTATCAACTTTTTAAATTTTCTATCCCTACAAACCCTATTTGGATTATTACGATAATTTTAAAACAAAAATAAGGCCAATCCGTGAAGCTGTTCTCAAGTGATGCGCGCGATATCATTTTTATTATACATAGATGATCATTTAGATTATACTCGCTACCTCTCATTGCTCAGCCCTCCAGGTAACATCTGTACCATACATATAAGGCCAAACGTTTGGATATTTAAAGTTTAATAGGGGCCGAATGCCGAGAATGATCGTAGGTAAGCCCATATTGGCGCAAATATACATATACTTATATATTGGATTTGCTCTCAGTTTTCTCAGAGAAAATGATTGATTCTTTTTCTTACTCCCACATCACTAAATAGCGTTGAGTTTATACACATATGTAAGTATATAATGACAATGTTACGGGCAATGCTGTAACATAGCATAACCCGTAACATTAACATATATCAATATGTATAAAAACTCAACTGTTTTTCGATATATGGGAGTAAGAAAAGAAATATTCTAATTTATAAATGTGCTCTGAGAAAACTGAGACAAAATCCAAATTAAAAACTATTAAACTAGATCGTGTAGATTCTGCGACTTTTGAATTATATAGAGTAGTCACTACGTACGGGAATAGTAGTCTACTTCGCAGATCAAAAATGCTTCTTTATTTCAAATGGGTAGCTAATCATAAAAATAATTATTTATTGACACAAACAGGTACATCATTCTATTGAAGTCATTAAGCTTATATAAATTTAAACACATAAAATAATGAACTTAATTCTAAATTTTCTATATTCTAGGATATTTCAAACTATTATATTACAATAATAGTTAGATAACTCTAAGTGTTCCCTCAAAAAAAGTATTTATAAATTACACAAAATTTTACACAGACAGTTGCACAATGGGCGGCTTCATCACCAATAGCGATGTCTATCAGGCAACCTTTGGATGTAAAGGATCTAAACAAATGATTACGACAGGGGTGTACTTAATAATAGCACAGGCTTAGACACTAACATGGAGTACCGACCATTATTGCTTCTTTGATATGTTATTGTATAAACTTACTTCTGAAAATGTGTGGACGGCCCTATTAAACATAATATTCGATACAATAGTAAATTTTGAAACATAAAACCATAAATACGTCTATTGTCTCATGAAAATTTGAAACGACGGCACGTCAAGGCAATTAATTAATTAATATTTGAGCGTATTGCTGGGATCAGACGCTTGAGATGAGACACAAAGTATAGTTGGTTAATGAATGAAATCTGATTTTAGGTAAATTAATACCCTATCCAATGATGATAAGGCACCGCCGAGTTTCAATAGGGATTTTAAAAACCTCTATCCATCGACCGAAAGACGTCCACTACTGTTCAGCAGTGGTAGGGGACCGAGTCCAACGGCCCCCGCCTGACTTACACCGTTTATGGTCCTCCACCACTCGCATCCACCACCTCGCCCACTGCCACTATGTCCGTCACTCCAGTTTGTCTAGGTATTTTCTAATTTCTGATTCTATATCGCAGCGATAACCTGAGTATAGATCGCTCCATTGCGCGTTAAGAGACTTTGAGCTTACTTAAAACACCAACAGTAAGCGCCCACGTCTCGGTGTCAAGTATTGTCACCTTAACTGTTTCCAAATATCAAATTGAATTACGACAAACAATTTTTTTTTATTACAATATAGGCAAGTATTTAATCTCGATCTCACCTGATGGTAAGTGACGATGAGATCTACGATGCAGCATCCTTGCCTAGAAGGTACCTGTATTATTACAATTCAAATGTAACATCAGAAACATAAAAAGTATTTAAAAGTCTTTTGTAGAACCAACAGTCATTTAAGCTCTTTCCCAAACCAAAGTAGAGTTGTAGTTATGTTTTTACGTTGCAAGCAATAGTTTAATTACGTGTGACAAAGCTAGAATTTCAGGACATGTGATGTTCGCTGCAAAAGCAACGCAATAGAGAGAGCTTTGAAATATATTCTCAGCAGGTAAGTTATTAATTTCGCTGTCACTGAAAACCTACGCTATGTATTACTTAACATTTATTATCAAATCGCGAAACAGCTCAATAGTACCGACAAAATTTGTGTTTAAATATTGTGTCACTGTAAATGACGAGGAGGAAATAAGGTTTATATATTTTAAATGTGTGGCCAATTTACATATTTGCAATTTTTTTATATAATTCTACGTTTTGCCTGTTCTGCCGGCTCAACGTTCGATTCCCCCCAATGGGTATATCGTGATGAAATTATGTTTCCTACCTTTTGAGTATAATAATTAGTATGAAAAAAATCAAACCATACGCTATTTAATAGTAATAACACCGTTGAAATGCTGTGGTTGGTCGAGAAGCTTAAAATGGCTGACACACAGATAACATATACCACAGAACTAACAATTTGATCTACTAATTAGATCGGGATAACATCTTTAGATTCATGGAGCAACTTTTTTTGTAAATATTCAAAATATATTAAGGTCGAGTGCTTTTTAACCACAATTTACAAAGTACACAGTAATCTTCCTTCCTATAGTGACATTATAAATTATATAAATACTATTTGAAAATAACAACTACGGAATACACAGAGATTAGATCGTGATCCCGTTATCACGGACAAAGTTTACGCGGAACCCATCCCATAAAGTAAATAAGGCCCGATGGGTCTCAGCTACCCTTAATACTTTAAGGGCACATGGAGAGGTCCGGGGCGGCAAACATGCTTCAGTTGTCGGAGACCACTAAACTGTGTTGTGTTGCTAGTAAAAATAAAACTTAAAAGAGTAAAACTTGGTAAATATTTTCTTCTTACGAACATAGTAAGAATTATCTACTCTTTGAATTAAAATTAAATTTAAATTAGCAACTTTTTGAGAAAAATGTTGGCACACTTACCTTACAAGACATATCAATGGTATGTGAACAGTTCTTGTGTTACAATAATAAACCGTGTATAATATTTAAACACGTCAACGTTAGTTTGAAACGATAGCATTGGTAACGAAAATATAGCGTCAGTACATAATTTAAATTCTCAGATTATTCAGTTTACCATTTATTATTCTTGGTTTAAGTAAAAACCTTTATACAATCAATTTACACGTAGACGTAAATGATAGTCTTAAAATTTTATTATATGTTTTTGTGATGCCTTAGATAAGTTCTTATAACTATATTTTAGCGAGTACATTTTTAGATTCCTCCTTAAATTCGCGTTCATCAAACCTTTTTGAAAATTGATTAAGGTGGAAGCTCAGGGTCAGGGCGCGAAATTCAAAATGTCAATGGGTTTTATTTTTTTACGAAAAATTTGGACATCTTTACGATGTAATTTAGTGTTTTGCGATATTATCATTCTGCATTGGACGTCTCGATGTATTAAGTTTGCTTAAAAAAGTACCTAATCCGATACAATACCATTAAGTTAGTAAAAGTAGCGGTTTTTACAAACCTTATGGTATTCTATCGGATTAGGTTCTTTTTTAAGCAAACTTAATAGATTGAGACATCCAATGCAGAATGCTAATATCGCAAAACACTAAATTACATCGTAAAGATGTCCAAATTTTTCGTAAAAAAATAAAAACCATTGACATTTTGAATTTCGCGCCCTGACCCTGAGCTTCCCCCTTAAGCGAAGCTGACAAGAGGCAATTATCAATAGGATCGTCGTTTTATAACATGGTCGAAACAATACGTAGAAATTAAGATTATTCATACAACTTTTGTGGATATTTATAGTTAACACATACGTAGAACACCCGAAAACAAAGGAAACAGACCAAATATCTTCATAATCGTACTGGTGGTAGGCTTCGGCCGTGGCTAGTCACCACCCACCGAACAAAGGCATGTCGCCAAGCGGCCTAGCCGTGTTCCGGCATGATGTTCGGTGTTGCCATTCATGGATGGCGGGTCAGATCAGCTGCGCTGCATGTGCCTAGTGAATGTAGCGTCTCGATCTACTGCCGCCTTCCTACCTAGGCAAGTATGCTCCATCGTAGATCTCATCGTCACTTACCATCAGGTGAGATCGAGATCAAATACTTGCCTATAATGTAATAAAAAAAAAAAAAAATCATAAAATTCATATCAATTGGTAGTGAAACAATTAATCTCACGTGAGGCACATACACTCACACGAATTAATTATACTGTCGACTTTGTAGTTGCGACCGGGTACTGGGATACATTAATTATTTGCTACAGTGACGTTAATAACGAATACAAATTTCGGTAATAGTGGCTAGAAAACAGCAGAAATCTCGAGAATGACTGACGCAGCGAATATTTTTTTAATTAATTACACGTTTTTTAATTCCATTATAAATAAGTAAATATTATTAAAAAAAAAAAGAAGAGGCCATTTAAAATTATCGAAGAAAAAAGGATTTGAAATTAAAAAATAAATTTTAGAATTACTCGACACTGGCAAGAATTGCACTATTTTGTAGCCGATTGCAGACCTACAAAAAATAAGAAGATACTTCGGATCAATATTACTCATCTCCGCAAATATTATCATAATATCTTTTAAAAAAAAACGTACCGCAACATTTTCATGATCGCACCCAACTCGCAAAGTTCGATTCGTCTCGAAGATTAATTGTTCAAATCGCTCCCCATTGTCCGCGCCACTGTCGACGCTTTGGGACCCTTTTATGAAATCCGCGGACCATTGTTTTGGCCGGATTTATAAAAAAAAGTTTTAAAAAGTTCTTGCACCACGACAAAGCTAACCCGACGCTTCACAAACACTGGCTGACTTTTAATATGCCAGCATAAGAGCTCTATTTCTGTAGAACATTATTTTGCGGCTGCAAATATAAGATGGTAATCGTAATAACGAGGTCAGTTTTTTGTTTTTTGTCGGTCATTTAAAACTTTCATTAGTGAATTCGCGCGAGTTGGAAATTTTTCAATTTATTTTTCTTGGTGTTTTCATGCATGTGACTTTTTTTGTGGGACAACATGTTAACTACCACTCATGCCAATATTTTAATTACGGACCTCTTGGGAACACGCCATTTTTCATATCTATATGTCACATCCATTTTTTTATTTACAATGTGTACTTATAACTTACATAAAAATAATTTCATTTCAATGTTTAGTATTCGTGTAAATATAAGAAATCAAAGAAAAAGAGGCCATATAAATATCCATTTGATTTCATCGCATTTCATCATGAAAAGAAATCAGAAGAAGATGGACCTTTTGATATCATGATTATAATAATAACGTTCTATTATTGAACTGTTTAAACTTAATTAATTTAGTGTTTTTCAAACCAAAAATTTGCCAATTTTTTTTTCGGCCAGCATTCAAGTTACCCCCGTGAATACATTCAGCGAACGCATAAGTTAGCCAATTTGTTATGTTAAAGCCGCCGATCGGCTCGGACCCTCGTCGAACCAACAGATTGAGCCTACGGGAGATGCGATGGATCAAACTAAAAATATACAGCCCTTTTTCAACACGATGCCGAGAACCGTTTGGAGTAGGCGTTCTTGAACTGAATACTAAGTTAAACTGTGATGTGTGTGTTTACTTGGCAACCCTAGGAGACAGTGATCCGTGTACCCTATCTGGATAAAATCAGGAATCGAAATTGATTTTTAAAATCGATTTAAAAATATAAGGCGTCTGCGTTTAATTTAATCTCTACGTTTGACATTATGAATGTCTAGTGAAATTTCGAATCATAGTCCACTGGACACCATAGTCCACTACTTACAACAATATAGTCCATTATGGTCTATTTCATCATACAACATAGATCAATCATTTAATTTAGTTTAAAAAAAAATATCCGTTCCTATTTCAAAGTCTCTGTAGATATAAAAATAACCAAAAATAATTAGTACTTACCTATATATAGAAAAATGTTTCGTAGCTCAAGGTCTAACAACAATCCTTCGTACACATACAGGCGAAAATCCACTAACAGATCCTCACACATACTGCCCCAGAGGGATACCTGCTCTGTTTAGTGCGGTCTCGAATTGATCAGTTTACTTTGCCCTATTTCATGCTACCTAGAGTTTTCTTTACGTTCATATATTCAGACTTTCGCCAAGACCTGATTTTTATATTTGCTATAAAATCTTTGTAAAATGTATTTTCGCCTAAATAGAGTTTACATTAGCAAGTATTTCTCAAAAGAAATATGCTTGTAATACCAGTTTAAATTTCTATCAATAAGGGGGTTAGTAGGTCGTTTTCCTTCCCACATTTGTTTTTTATACCGGTGGCTGATTACCGATATTATGGCGGAGCGAATTCTATTTGCCCTCCGAGAAGCTGAGTGGATAAACTACTGGTAATATGAAGGTAGATTTTTTTTTAAATTAACGATTCTGTGACTGCCCATAAAAAACCAGGTCAGTGTGAAGCCAGCTTAACGTGCCCTCCAAAGCAAGTTAGTAATTTTGTCAATAGATAAATAATGGTGGATAATACTGAGTAGATGTATACTATTCCAGATTGGACAATTTAATTTCCACATCATGTTTCATCTGTGAAATGTGGGTAAATATACTTCGGCTTCTAAACCTTTTAAGAGCTTAGCGTTTGTCGGTGGAATTAACTTTTTAATTTGTCTCTTTCCCACAAGCTCGTTTGCCATCAAGAAAAGTAATATAATAATAATAATAATACCATCCCTTTTAATGTCCCACTGTTGGGCACGGGCCTCCCCTCAATGCCAAGGGGATAAGGCCATAGTTCACCACGTTGGCCCAGTGCGGGTTGGCGGACTTCACACGCCTTTTGAGAGGTTCTCACAGACATGCAGGTTTCCTCGCGATGTTTCCAAGAAAATAAAAGTAATATAAGTGACGAATGCTTCGAATAAACACATTTTTTTAAACAACTCTCGCTAAACTCAAGTTAGACGAGTCAAATTAATTTGGGAGCGTAAGATGGCCGGTTTACATAGCATCTTGGGCGACCGGGACAGATGTGGGCCGAAATTAATCAAGCTCCGAACCGACACATTAACGGAGTTCGGATAAGTTCAACCCTTACACGAGGCGAGGCCACGAAACAGGCGGTGGGACTAGAGATAGCGGCAATCTCTATAGTACACCTCAACTAAACACTCACTACGTTTCCACTATGTAGTTATTTTATAGATACCTAAATAGCACGAAGTAGGTAGTATGTCTGTAAACACACCTTTGGGGACAACATTCTCGATATTATATAAATAAAAATAAATATATTATAATATAAATTAATATATCACATAAAAAAATAAACAGTAATTTTTTAATAACCTTGGTGTATTGGTTTATCTAAATAAATATAATTGCGTATGGACATAGCAGTAAACTCTACTAATGCATGTTTCGTTTATTAAAACATACAATATGATTTAAATAATGATATTGAGATGAATACAGCAACTGTACGGTCTAAAACTAAGCAATACTTATGGATACCGTACAATGGACTGAGGGCAATTCCAATGTATACCACATTTTTAACCATTTCTCGTCGGTTGTTTATTTGGCACCGACTTCACATTCGTTAAATATTTGATTTAGTTAGACATGGTAGATTTCAAGATAAGATTATTTTTTGCTTTTTAGTTTTTTAAGCTGGGTTTTTATGTAGTTAAAAAGTTTTTTTAGATATAAAACATCCACGGCTCGGGTGCAAATTCATGTTAATCATATTTTTTTTTCCTGGGACCCACTGCACGGTCACTGCCAACTTTACCAATCAGGGTTGTGTTATATTCAACGCTTATTTAACGGCCCGAACGAGTGTCTTACGAGAGTTAATGCGTGCGGGCCGTGCTTAACAAGAATTGAACACGGAGCCCAACATGTTTATATCCACCCCCGTGTTGGGGGCGCTAATTGGTGGGCCTTTTAGTAGCAGTGTCCCTCAACTAGAACTGCTACCTATTTACTAGTTCATTCGTCTTCTTCCAAGCATTTTCTAAAGGGCTCAATATACTAGTACTTCTTGAATACTGATATCTTTATATATAAAACAAAGTCCTGTTATAGCGATTTCTTATATTTACTCGAATATTACACATTGAAATAAAAATAATTTCAAGGATTTTATCGCGTTTATTTTATGTTTTTTACATTCCCGACGTTTCGACTGCTTTACAGCAACGGAAATGGCCGCGGGAAAACTGCATTAAAGTCCTCCCGTTTTTTTATTTCATGTTAGTTACACTATTTATAATTTAAGAACGGGTTGACCGATTTGTATGATCTTTGATTTTATGAATTTCTCTGCGCCCCAACTAGCAAAATAACTATTAGAACATGGAAAAATATCACAGAAAATAATAATAATTTGATAATTCAGCGCAGTACGAATTTCGCTGGGACAGCTAGTTTTACTATAACATATATCTGTCTATGTCATATCATAGACATTCTGGTACTTCGAAAGTATAAACCTCGTCTGTCGATAAAATAGGCGTGCGTCAATCTCTACCTAAGTTATGCTCCGCAGGAATAGGGTGACCTCGTGGTCGCATGGATGTGACGACGGGTGTGACCACTAAGGAATGTGTCTTATTTTCAAGACTGCCCTTGGTCGCCGCTCAGGTACTTGACTCCCGAGCGCCGTCACCTGTGATTAGCCATACTGTTCTACTAAATGTCATTCGCGTAAACAGATTGATTGGATCAAAGTTAAAGCTTTGGACCCTGACTCAAAAAAAGGCAGCTCCGCTCAGCATACGCCTGAGCTAGCTTCGCGACCGCTTAGCTTAGCTTAGCGCTTAGCTTTTGACCGTATCGGCGCATGCGAAGGGTCATACCCAGTCAGACAGGCTATTACTAACATTGATTCTACAGAATAATGACGTAATTTCAAATCGGCAATAAATCATCTGAACGCAGAAATCTGAACAAAAAAAAACATGTAATAAAAAGGAAACGAGGCCTTTGTGAAGGTGACGCGATCTGTATTGACAGCGATTGGCCTTCGCTGTTTCCAATAAACGAAAAAAGAAAATAACTGAGAGAATATTCGTCTCTTTATATTATAGTATACTATAGTATAGCTTATTGTAGTAAGTGAATCAATAAAAAATACTTTCACGCCAACACCGCCCTCTTACTTTTTTTTATTTTTTTTTAATACATTATAGGCAAGTATTTGATCTCGATCTCACCTGATGGTAAGTGATGATGAGATCTACGATGGAGCATACTCGCCTAGGTAGGAAGGCGGCAGTAGATCGAGACGCTACATTCACTAGGCACGTGCAGCGCAACTGATCTGACCCGCGATCCATGAATGGCAACACCGAACATCATGCCGGAACACGGCTAGGCCGCTTGGCGACATGGCTTTGTTCAGTGGGTGGTGACTAACCACGGCCGAAGCCTACCACCAGTAGAGTTGTCACCTAGTTGGCACCACCCAGGGTTACGTGTAGGGTATCTCGAGGGTATTTAATTCTCCTACGGACGAAGGTGACTCGACCCCAATACCAAATACTTACCAAAATATTTTTACTCTGCAGCCCGACACTCTATTGGCATAGCGTGATCATGAGTGGGCTAGATTTGTAGTCGTACCATAGGCTGTCCAATAGTGTCACCCTTTAGAAATTAGTTCATTAGTCTTTTCGTGATACTCTAAAATACAGCCACTCAGACGAGAATACTGAAAGCACTTGTTTTAAATTTAAGACGTTCATTTATTTCGGCATAGTTGCAGTTTTTTTAATGTAACTAAGATGGTATAATTCTGTGCACTTTTTAAATGATTAGTGTAGATAATTTTGAGATCAGGATTGAATATTTTTTGTATATTTTTTTATTTTAAATAATGAGCCGTCAGTTCGCACACTATTTTCAGCGTTTATAAGCGTAAGCATTCTTACATAGGCAACTAATTTGTCGGCTTAATAACTGTAATACCGTTTAACTCTCTCTCTCTATGGTCGGTCCCTCATGTCTGAGGATCGCGGTCATCGTTGGATAGTCCACACTTGGATCGAACGATTAGCCTCCATCGGTCTCTGTTCATGGCGCTTCTGACCACCGAGCTGAATTTGGTTGAAGATGAGTCCGTTTAACTAGTGACTCCTGAATCAGGCTAACGGTCTCCAAAGCAGAAAACTCCCAAATAGTTCGGCGAACAATGTCGTGTTCCCGCGACAAGTTCCGTTAGCTTTGAGTAAGTATCCTTATCCAATTTAGCCTTATCTCACCTCACCTAATGCAATTCCCCTCGGGTTATCCTCGGGTGGAGAGACGTGTAACAGAAAATATATACAACACAAAACTTACACTTTATTTAGGACTACCTTAAAATAGAGTCAGTTTTCGTGAAATATCATCCTTTATTTCCACATAGAAGAAACGTTAGAGTCTTAAATAATAGTATTGATATTTCATAATTGTACTGTTCTCAAAAGGTTTACTACTTATATCAAAACTAAATACTAAATGAAACGTGGGTGTACACCACTACCTACCCCTTTGCGGATAATAGGCGTGAATGATGTTTATTTCGAATTTGATTATGATGTGATCTCAATATTGTGTTTTTCACAGGATAACTTCCCGCGAGAGACAACTATTCAAGCTTATGAGAGACAAATAAATATCCCTCCAAATAGAACAGCTTTTTTCTCACTTCTCCGAATTAGATAATTCAAAAAAAGAACACCCCGAGGTCTCCAAAGTTTTCCAAATACCCGCAAAACATTACGCATACCTGTCGTCCGGGCTCCCGAAGGTATCGTTCCTGTCTTGACAAATTCCTATCGAACACTTCGGATTATTTCAGCGGATGAGGGAAAATAGAGGTGGGGAGTAGGGTGTTCACGTGATCCATCAATCACAGGAACTCTATGGCTCTGAAGCGAATTTATGTTGGTTTAGGTGGTGTTTTTTTCTAATAAATTCATTGTTTAGATTGTTGAGGTAATCGTTTCAGGGCCTGTTATAAACACAATTCGTATAGGCCGTCAGTCAAATACATAGGTTGCTGATAGGGTTTATCGCCATATTGTGTAACAGGCTCTAGGCAATGTAGGGCTCTTGTGTAATATCTTGTCTTTACTTTCAGCGTGTAAATAAAGTTCTTACAAGTTTTGCGACTTAATTATTAGTTGCTCTAGTTTCTCGAACTAACTAGTTTCTTGGTTCGTGTCAATGGGTTTTATTAAACACTTGCGACTGGCCATGGCTCTACCCGTGATACTTCGAAAAAACATAGCCTTTAGCACTCAGGGCAAATGTAGCTTCCTATCAGTTAAATAATTTTCCGAATCGAATCAATATATCCAGAGATTACTACCTACAGACAAACTTACTAAGTTTACCTCTTTATAATATTAGTATAGAAGTTTAGATTGGCAGTCAGTCCACATAATAGTCCATGTGGTCAGGAGAAATTGCCATTTAAATTTCATACAGCTGCTATAGATACAATCTCCCTTCGCATTACCCGGCCCTAACGTCTCCATCGAACACAAAAGATTCAATTTCTCTTTTTAAAACCCATTCACAACCGAATCACGTAGTCCGGGGCCTTTCATTGGTTAATTTACAAATGTAATTGAGCGAATCGCGAGCTAGATAAAAGGCGGGAAGCCGTATCTCAGGCGAAAGCGCTCTTTGTGTAAACTACTATATGTTTTTGGTCCAGATAGTGAAACGATAAACTTTGTTTATGGCAGCGTAGATAAGTTTGATTTATAAATAACGGAATACATGTAAAAATATTTAGCATACATTTACCAGGGAAAAGTATCTGTAGGTTTTGTTTTAGGTTGGCAAACGGCTACAATATAGAGCCATTTTTTCCAGTGTCCAGTATTTCTTAATAATTATAATACAAACATACCTCATTTTACTCGACACTGACACAATGCCACTGTGTTGTAGCTGATTGTCCACATAAAAAATAAGAAGAAAAAGAAATCCCATCGATTGATCGAAATCTCAAAGCAGCGCCGCAATTCAAACCATGGACCTTTAATGGTAAATGCATGGAATCATTCCACCACTCGTTTCGTATTAAATGAGTACGTTTAGAACTCATAATAAGAAAACTATTGAAAGACTCCAATATTTACATAGACAGCTAGGTGACGACACCGGATATTGAAAAACCAGCGCTCTGCGACACCGGGGCGCGGGGGGAGGGGAGCGACAAACCGCGGCGGAAATTAACAGCAGCCACACAACCTTTGTTCTGCAAGCTGATGTAATCCATTAGACACTCCTCTTGATTATTTGAAAAAGGTACATATAATTAAGAGTAAAGAGATTGTCTATGCAAGCGGTGGTGAGCGAAGATAATTATCAACCAAGCCTAGTTTTCTATATTAAGCATAGACAAACGAATAACGTTGTCTTTCTTCCTTTTGAATGGCCTCAACTAATCAACAGTAAGTAGGTATTCTGCTAAAGTTAAGATGAGCGGTCGGATAAAATAATTTATGATTAGTTTTAACTATGAAAATGATTATCCCACTGATATTTTAAGAAAAACAAACTGGACTATATAAAATGTTTAATGGGACTTGCCTTCTGTGCTGAGGGTCCCGGGTTTGAATCCTGGTATGGATAAAATTTGTATGATGAGCACAAATGTTTGTACCCGAGTCATGGATGTTTAATACCTATATAAGTACGAGTATTATATACTGAGTTCGCACTCAGTCCACCAAGCAACGCTTGCATTATGGGCCCATATGGCAAGCGTTGCTTGGTGTGTTCGTATGGCGATATTATTATCTAGTATGTCTGTACGGCGACTGGTCTTTTCAGCTTAACTGCACACATTTACTTACCACATATCTTGTCTGCAAGTTATCTCGAGATTCCGAGCAAACTTTCCTTGGTGTTCTAAATTAAATTATTTACGTACTCGCCGCGCGTGCCAAAAAGAAAAGAATAAAATATTTTTTTGTCTCTGGAATTTAATATTTTTTTCATTTTAACGTGTTTTATGAGACCTTATTATTGAATTTCGTTGCGTTATTTTTGATTAAGCGTAGCGCCTTCCTTCGTAGGTTCTAAAAATTTAAAATATTCTGTGCGAGACCGTGTTCGCGGGGGTTTCCTTATATTGTTTATTCAATCAGGTGTGTTTGTTGAGATGTTTATAAGACGAAAATACTTTCGTGCCGTGCACACACGTCGTGGTATTTGTGTTGGCGAATAATATATGTTTTAAGAATTCAATGCGGATTTATTTGTTTCAAGGGGAAATAAAATCGAATGTAGGTATTTTATTAAGTACTTATATCAACTAAATTGAGTCATTTTTGATCAATATAAAAATTAATTTTATTTACCCTGATTATCTATTTAATTAAAGAAGCTAAATCACAAATATCTACCAATCACACCTAATTGATTCTAGGCTAATGCCCGGTTGAACTTTAATCATTCAAATCTAACTTCAATTGACTATTAACGAAGGATGGAAGGAATTCGGTTTTCTGTAGGTAAGTAGGTAGGTAGGTAGTAATCTCTATAATTTAAATATAAATAAAAATTAATTAATGAAATCCCAGTATCATCAGTACTACCTACTTAAAACATTCTATGGTTTTAATCGATTTAATTTTTACTGATGCAAGCCTTGCGTTTTTTTACACAAAGCGAACCCTGATAAATCTACTCAACCCCGGCAAGTAATAGATTGTCAATCTAGGTACCACAGATAAAACGATTTTGGCATGTTCTTTTTTTTATTACTGTGCAAAGGTATTGATACTCTAATCTGTATTTAATTATTCATTACCGGTAATGATAATAAAGCAAATGAATATCAATCATACGATCAAAGGTTCAAGATACTAAAAAAGCAAGTGCCACTTTGGACCATAAAGTAACTGCGATGGCTCCCCTAACCGCCGGTGGCGGCCTTTGCGGCTATAAACGTAAATATTTTAATTCTTCAGCGTTAGTGTTTCAAGCCCACAAAATGACTAAAGGGTTTCTTGGTTAAAAATGTTTTAATTTAATAGACGATTTTATGAATGGCAATACTGACCGGCTTTTCTTTTGTTTTCTTTGAAATAAATTCCTTAATAATACTAAAATAAGTACGAAACTTAATCTAATTAAATATTGTTTTAATGCCGACGGCAATATTATCAAATATACCTACATACACCTATTATTTACATTCCAAGCCCTTTCTTTCGTCCTTTAATTCCAATTCCAATTTAAAAATAAAATATTTTATCATAAAGCGAACTCAAACTTTTCTCGATGTGTGTGCGTGTGTGTTGAAGTAATGGTTCAACAAAAAATGAGCTTTATAGCTTAACACAATTTTGCGTTGAAGAAGAGTAACAAGTGATCTAATAGTGGACTTCTCGATTGCGTTTCATTCAAGCCAGTCTGAGATCTTAAGCCCGAAATCAAGTTTAATTACAAATGGCATACAATTATCTATCAAATAAAGCCAATGCCAAAGCCGGTCACATTATTTTTACGTTTTTAATTTCATTTTAAACTTGTATAATTACGTCTAAACAAACATCCTTCATTGTAGATACGTATAGAGATGCATACATACTTTCTGTTTGTCCTCATTGTGTATTTTTTGGCACAAAAGAGGCGACATATGGCAAGCGGTTTGCGAATTTTACACAATTAGGACATTGACTACCAGCTTGTGAAAAATTCATAATGTGAGTAAAAAAAAATCAGGATTACCACATATATATTGTCTTTAGGCACATGACCATGACCGCCGTTCTAATGGATTAGGCGTAGGCTACTCAGCTCACTGGGCTGGTGGTTGCGGGTACGATTCCTAACGGGGCAATTTTCGGAAATCATCATTCTTCTTCAGGCTGGTAAGCGCTGCATAGTTTGGGGCTATACAATTGGTGTTCTAGTTCAAGATTCTTTGATGGTGGTTAGATTGGTTGGATGGTTGCAAAGGCAGCCTGCCGCCCTGGAGGTGTGAAGACGATTTCGGAGACACACAGGGTTGTGAGATTTACCATCTAATACATATTTCATTAGCAGGGAAGTTCGCGACAGGTATCTGTCCCCACGCTCTGAAGTCAGGCTTTTCGAACAGAGTAGTCATTTGTAGCCAACTTTAGAGTTAGTAGAATGGAACTGTCTGCGCAGTTACCAATATTTCTACCATTTCGTTCGGAAAGTTTGTACTACCACAAACTACTAATAATCTGTCTACGCTCCTAAATAAGACTTCAGGCTTAGTCTCCAAACGCCAATTCCCAAATGTGCCAAAGAAATATGATACATCTTATCTGTCAAATACACTACAGATTGATGTTTGTCGAAATACCCACAAAGGAATTAAGTGGAAAATTTGCGTTATTTCTGCCACCTTTGGGACAAATAAACTTTGGTAATGGATGGAAAATGTTTCAACCTGTTTGAAATGCTTCGGTGTATGTGTGAGTAGAGTCAACCAAGAAAGTCCTTTACCACCTTAAGATGGAATATCATTTGCAAATCATAAGGTCGCAAGGCCTATTTTCGTTTGCATGAGCAAACTGAGAATCAGGTGACAATATATCACTGTGTCGTCTTTACTGTCTATGTCGTTAAATATTTGTATAACGTTAGCGGCCAGTGTTATTAATTAGAACATAGAACTGATAAGCGTACAAGTTGATTTCTGCCTTCAAACTAACATGACGTTTACCCAACTGAATGGATGAAATAACTCTCTGTCAACGCTTTAAAGAGCATTATATGATCTCTCTTTATTTTTAATAATTCGATATTTTAGGTTAGAATGTTCGGGGGTTCTAGTGACGTATCTTCAAGCGTATTATAAACCTCAAACTTAGTGATCTTTTTATCAAATAGGAGTAGTTGCCAAAACTGATAAAGGAATTTCTTGGTCGACTGTACCTATATCTTTATGTTCTTGATGTAATTTAATTTCGAATCTGCTTTAGTATATATTTAGTCATTTTGTATGGAGAATTGAAAATCGAACTTTCAATTCTCCATAAAAAATGTCTAAATACGGTGACTATCAAGTATACGGTTAGTTTACGAATAATCTCGCCCTTAACGTACCGGTCTTGGGGAACAAAAAGTTACGCACACATTTTTATGCAAATAGAAAAAAAAACTAGTAAGCATCCAAACGTGCAATATCGCTAGAAATACGAAAAGAGATCAAGCTCGTACCGTAAAACCGTTTTCAAAATGTCGGTCAGTGAATACGCCGCTCGGTTTACGAGGCGGGCAGGTGGCGCGGTTTACGACTCGGATGTAAAATTGATCTAATCTTTGTAACGCGTTCGCGTAAAAACGGAACCTTCGTTTCTTGGTCGCGGGTATATACTTGTGAGACGCAAGTATGTAGCTATGTACACATGCATCTAGTATGTGATAATAACACTCGTTTTTCATATGCGTGTATCGCGCAATTTACTAGATCCTAGCCCTATACAGGGTGTTACAGAAAGGGTATACTAAGCCTTGGACCTCAGCTTCTTTAGTGCATTTGTAAACACTTTATGCAGTCAGAATCGTAATTTGTTTATTTTTAATAAATAGTTTTGTTCCCAACAAAATGATAATTCTGATTTATTAAGAACAATAGTTTTTTTTTTTAATGGTTATTCTCCACATTCTAACTTCAAATAGTGTTTATAAATGCGCTGAAGAAGCCCAGGTTCCAGGCTTAGTATACCCTTTCTGAAACACCCTGTATAATATTAACCCGTGAGACGAGGGGAGTAAACATATATCGCTGGTATTTATCGAAACCATCCTTATTAATAAAATTTAAAAAATAATATTCAATTATTTTGCATTCCACAATTTGTACTAGATGGTACCTTAAGCTTTACATAAATAGTGGATACAGCAACAATGTAGGTGAGACGTGACAATGTAGTAATCATTTGACCTACATTTCTTCTATTTATATTTTTAATTTTATGACAGTATTTACACAAGAGTATGTATATATATATACCTGTTGAATAATTAATTGCTTAGCAATCAAATAGTTCGACTACTATTCTGTAGCGCGACAGAGCCAAATTCCTCGACGAAGGAAACTCCGCGCTACGCCGAGAGCTATGCCCGTTTTCTAATAACAACAATCGAGTATTTTAAATTACATTACGAGTGGAACGTATTTAAAATGATTCTCATTAGTTTAAATACTTTTTAATAATAGCGGCGACTATTGTAGTTCAATGCCCGAGAAATACTTGCACGATCTAGGCTGGGTTTAATTATAGGACCCCCACCGAGTAGTATAAGGCTGCCATGTTTCACCAGACTGCAGTTATTACCTGCTACAACCTAATAATTGTACTGCGCTAAGTTCAATTTAAACTGATATAAAGCGTCATCTCATTTCCTTACTAATATTCCCCTAGCTTCGATTTAAATTAAATAACTCGCTTCAACAAAATCTGTTCTCAACTCCTTTGCCAAAAAGCCAGGTGCCGGGATATCAGTTAAAAGACGTGGCAGTTTTAATTACGCCGGTCTATCGGCATTCCGGACGTGAGCCGGAGGCCGGATTGCCTCCGCCGTTGTAGGAATCCGTTCCATTAGCTCCGGAACTTACCGGATTCTTTGCTGGGAGCCATCTTGTCGCGATCCGATGTCGGGTACTGTTCATTTCTCTCGCTAACGCATCATTGGATGATTACTTTGATTAGCTTTTGTGGGGTGATTAAATGGGTATTGTGATTCGGGTTATTTAATTTGGGTAAGCCAATTGAACAGATTACCGGAGTGATCATCCAGGTTAATAAGTACAAAATTTTTTAAAGTATAAACTACCGCTGCACCAAGTTACATTCAAATATATTCAGGCTTTTTTGCCTAATGCTTCAATCAAACTTATAGATGTGCGTATACCTACATGCTTATAAAAACATTTATAATTTTAATAATGATGAGTTTTATAATAAGTAAACAAGAGATTAATAAAGGCATTTACCTGATTACATTCCTATTTCTGTACCACCATATAATAAGCATTGGGTACGAATTCAGTCGTAATATGTATATATAAGTATAGTATACATACATTCAATACATAGCACGACAGAAACAAATTATATATACTTAATTTCATTATATTTCTGGAGACAAAGAATTAATTAATAAAACGTTATATTCTCAAATAAGTCAAGTTTAATAAGGAACAAAGAATACATAGAGGTACGACACAAATACCGATGTAAATAATACCGTTTCGAATCTATTTACACACACAATTTATACATCTAAGTGAGAACATAAAGATCTAACCAAAACAGCGAACTATTACGTATTTGTGCGCACAGAAGCATGAATGAAACTAAGCTATAGCGGTGACTAGGTACTCACAGAAATATAAAACAAACACAATTTTATACATAATAGCGAATTGCAATAGTTTGGAACCTATCTTAGTATAGCCACTTTGTCACTACATTAAATGCACTGAACACAAATATTATAATGTGCTTAATACAATTCTGTTTTAAAAACAAACCAACGTTTAAGTATTATTTCCACAATCAGTGAAGTAATCCACTCTATAGTTCCACCCGCTAACAGGACGACAACGCTTCAAATCGAGTCCAGGGAATAATGAGGACCAACTTCCGAGGAATACCTAAGTCAATTGTTGGAGTTCGCACACTTTGTTGAAGTTTAAGTTTAACTTGCGGATAGAAATCAAGATTATTCGAGTTGATTACACTGAATACTATCGTATTTAAGTATACCAATTTTTTACTTATAAGAAAATATAATTTAAAAAAGTGTAAATTTTTGGACGCTATTTCAGATTACAAAGTCAAAACGAAATTCCTAGAGATTCAATGTATAAAGATATAAAACGTAACTTTTAACGTTATTAAACATACTAAACTAGCTGAACCAATTCAATTGGCGGCGTAGTGTTTAATAAACCTCGCCGAGGGATCCGAGACACCAGCCACCCATTTGGGCATCCAATAGTAAGGCGTGAAGACATGCTGTCCTGGATACGACTTCTCGAACACGTATCGGTAATACTTTGATTCTGCGGTCGTCGGTTGAATCCCAGGATACACCATGTTCTCCTCTATAGACCTCTCAGCAATTATCTCTCCGATGATCGTGAATAAAGACTTCTTCACTGAAGCCACACCATCACTGAACGCTTCCTTGTGTCGCCATAATATTGAGTCTGGCAACAATCCGCTTTTAGCGAAACTGTTTCGCAATAAATGCTTTTCAATGCCGTTTTGCGGTTGACGGGCCTTCGGATCCACTCCAAGGTAGTGGTTGGTGAATTGGATATCCAGGAACGGTACTCGAAGCTCCAGGCTGAACGCGCTCGTTGTCCGGTCCGCTCGAAGGCCGTCATACAAGTAAATATCTGAGAGCAATCGCAAACTTTCCTCATGCGCTATGTTCTCGGAAGGAGCGTCCCTAAAATAGATGTAGCCTTGTGCTACTTCATCTGCTCCTTCACCGCTAAACACAACTGTTGTGTCCGTTTTCTCCTTGATATACTTTGATAGGAGGTACATTGGTAAACTAGCACGTATTGTTGTTATATCATAAGACTCTAAGTGGAATATCACATTGTCCAACGCTTCCTTAACTTCGTTTTCATCAAACTGCACTTCGTGGTGTTCAGTGTCGAGGTAATCGGCGACCGTTCGAGCCGCAATCAGATCTGGCGAATCACCCATGCCTATAGCGAACGTTTGTATCTTATACGGCAAGTTGTGTTTCTTAGCTAGTTTCACGACCAAAGCGGCAATCAGTGACGAATCTAACCCACCACTGAGAAGACAACCAATTCGTCTATCAGACATCAGTCTCTTTTCACAAGCGGCCTCCAGAAGATGCGCCGTTTTCTCTTCCACGCTCTTGCCTTCTAATTCTGATTCTGGTACGTAAGGCAAAAAACAGGGTGGCGCACCAGGTGTTGCGTACTGTTCTATATAGTCCAACTTAACTTTACCACTATCTAATATACTCCATACACCGAAATGACCCGGTGGGAATTGTCTCAATATTGAGTCGCCGTTGGCTTTTGCTTTCAACTTAATCAAACCTTTTCCTTCTGAAGAAATACCTAAGATGCCGTCTGCTTCGTTCCAAAATTCGAATAAAGGGCGAACTCCGTAAGGATCGCGAGCAACGTAGATTTTCCTTTTCTCGCCATCAACAAGACAAAATGCGAACACACCATCGAGGCTTTTTACAGCTTTCTCAATACCGAAGTTGTGGTAAAGATGGGTGATAGCTTCTACGTCACATTGTGTCTCGTAGGGAAATTTGTGTTGCGCTTCCAAACGTTTGCAGTTGTAAATTTCCCCGTTGCATATCAGGGTTGTGCGCGGGTAGAGATGCAATCTCATTGGCTGCATACCGTGGAGGCCGTCAACGATGGCGAGCCTTCGGAATCCGAATATGGCGAACGGCTCGCGAGCGTCGGCCTCGAACCGCCACGCGTCCGGCCCCCTATGCCGGATAGTTAAGAAGCTCTCCGTGCATAGTGGACATAAGTCTTCGCTTACGCCGAACAATGCCCAAATGCCACACATTTTTGGGATCTGGAAGGAAAACAATAAATAAATAATTAGTAATGCCCAATTACTTTATTTGAAGCCAAAACGTTACAACATGGCTGAATATTTATCAATTCAAGTAAGTTTAATCAGATTCTCGTTTTAGCTTACTTATTAGACTTGGGGTGTGATTAAATACCAAATACTTGATAATAATGCTAGCAAATGACCAGTAAGTTGTAAGATCCGTCCATACCTTTTTAACGAGTGATTAGCCAGTGGAAAGGCTTAAGAAAGTTTTAATGAAGTACACGGCACTAGCTAATAAACAAACTTCCGAGGAGTTTCAAAAGAAACCTGCTTTTGCTGGCAGGAAATGCGTTTATGGATTTTGAACGTAATGTTTTAGTTTTCAATTTGACTTAAGTTTTAAAAAGTAATCTTAATAAGCTGAACAGCTTATTAAAGATCTTGAATTCAAGATTATTTACTAGGAATACGAGTTTGAATTTTCGCATAGGATTATACAGAATGAAGCCCTTTACGTTAAAATTATGTTGAAATGAAAACTAAAGCAGCCTAAGATCAGCGTTATTGTATCCATAAAAAATAAATGGATTGTACGTTAACGGCAAATTCAGATCATCCAGAAAGATCCAGATCATCCAGGAAGATTGCATTAGTACTACAATGAACCGGGAACCAATAACTTATAGAGTTAATTAACCAACTGTATCTAGCTTGAAACTTGAACCATTAACGAGAGCATTAGGATAAAGATGACTCGACAAACTCTATTACTAAACTTTAAGTTAAAACATTGATTCACTTAAGTTTTACAGTGTGTTAGGTTTTGTGTGTATAAATAATAACAATAATAACAGCCCTTTTTTTAATGTCCCACTGCTAGTTACGAGCCTCCCTTTAATTCGAAGTGGATTAGGCCATAGTCCACCACGCTGGCCCAGTGCGGATTGGCGCACTTCACACATCTTTCGAGGGGTTCTCTCAGACATGCAGGTTTCCTCACGATGTTTTCCTTCACCGTTTAGCAGGTGACAATCGTGGTTGAAAATGAGATTCGCTCATGAAATCCAGAAACCCCAGAGGTGCGAGCTTGATGTTTCATATAAAACTTGGCAATCTGAGTAAACACAGAATTGAAGTGAGGATTATAATAATTCTCAAATGAACCCCGTCAAAACATCTCAATCAAAACCAATCCTCACAAGATACAGCCGAGAAATCATAACCAGCCGGCTACACTAAGTATAATAAATTTCGAACAACAATAACCGATCTCCATACTAAACTTAAATTGGCAATTCTAAATTCATCGCGGATTATTATTTAAGCAACAAATCTATTAATCCGCGCCTACGGGAGCGGAATACATAAATCAATTAACCCGGACAAGACGGCCCGTGTTGGGGCCGCCAGCCCATTTCGTAGCGTAGGTACCCCATTTTGGCGACACCGGCCCCTAGGGGCTCGAAATCGTCTCCGGTTTAATTCAAATATTACTTGGAATTGAAGTGTCGGTTGAGCCACTGGATCGACGGTTACTGTTTAACAATATCGAGATGACCGAGCTTTGTTCGGGTAATTAGAAAGTGTAATACGAAAACGGGTTTTGGGCAAGATAAGACTCGGGTCAATCGGCATACATTTGGGCCCTTCGAGAGGATTATGGACCTAATGCAGCGATGATTATTCTTTGTTATTGTCCTACAATTCTGATCGTCATTCAAGTCTGACGCCTATACTGATTTTGAAACATAACTGGGTTTCTTGGGACACATTATATTAACACAGCTGGCGATCTATCAATAACTTATTCATGAAGTTGTTTGCCATCACAATTTATTAACGCGTAACTAGATTTTTAATTAGTGTGACGTCATCAATATCCAATTCGTTTTATACTACAGGGTGTAAGGGTAACGAACACTTTGGGTAAAGGTTACACTTAAGGGGGAAGCTCAGGGTCAAGGCGCGAAATTCAAAATATCAATGGTTTTTATTTTTTTACGAAATACCTAAAGCGATACAACACCATAAAGTTAGTAAAAGTAGCGGTTTTTACAAACCTTATGGTATTGTATCGGATTAGGTACTTTTTTAAGCAAACTTAATGCATCGAGACATCCAATGCAGAATGCTAATATCGCAAAATGCTAAATTACATCGTAAAGATGTCCAAATTTTTCGTAAAAAAATAAAAACCATTGACATTTTGAATTTCGCGCCCTGACCCTGAGCTTCCACCTTAATGCATATAATATAATAATAGATATAATTGAGCGCGCAATGTATCGTAACACGCGATCATAACACTTCGCGCGATAACCGACTCGTGAGCGCCGAGCACGCTCGAGCGTATTTAGATTGCAATTTTTAGTGCTAAATCAGTCATTACGGTTTTTTTTTTAACCGACTTCAAAAAAAAGGAGGAGGTTCTCAATTCGGTTGTATTTTTTTTTTATTTTTTTTATTTTTTTTTTTATTTTTTTTTTTTTTGTTTGTTACCTCATATCTCCGTCATTTATGAACCGATTTGGAAAATTATTTTTTTATATGAAAGGATATGTTTACAGATTGGTCCCATTTTTTTCAAAAAAATGTTCTGATGATGGGATCCATGAGGAATTGAGAGGACTCCTCAAATTTTATAGGCATACCGATAGCAATTTTGGTATTTTCATCAAGAAGTCAAGCATTTGCATTCAGAAAGTATCATTTGCTGAAGTGGAAGTGATGAAGAAGGCCACAAATGGCCAGCGGAACTTGTCAGTGATACGTATTTCACGGGTTGCGCCAAGATAATCTCGATTATTGGTATACCTATTATCCAGTAAAAAGATTGATTTACAAATCTTTTTAGTGACAAAGAATAGTAAATATATCCACTAAAAAGTTTAAAATAAAAAACTTTTTAACAAAATAAAAACCGTCTTCAAAAAACTAAAAAGCAAAAAATAATCTAATCTTGAAATCTACCTTGTCTAACCACATCAAATATTTAACTAATCTGAAGTCGGTGCCAAATAAACAACCGACGAAGAATAACAAAAGTATACTCAGTAACGAGATGCGCGGACCAATTTGTAGGTATAGTCTTTGGCGCAGACCGGCAATACTCGACTCAGTTGTTTGTTTGGCACCGACTTCAGATTAGTTAAATATTTGATGTGGTTAGACAAGGTAGATTTCAAGATTAGATTATTTTTTGCTTTTTAGTTTTTTGAAGACGGTTTTTATTTTGTTAAAAAGTTTTTTATTATTTAAAATCATCATGATTTCATACTAATACTAGAGTCAATTTAAAATGGGTGATTACCGAGTGAAAAAACATACACAGCAAATCATATTTTGTTACTGAGCTGTTTATTCTGTAAGTGTAAGTAGTGTCTAAGGGCACTATTAACTAACTAGCTGCGCCCCGCGGTGTTACCCGCGATTAAAAAGTATGTCCTTTTTACCGGAATGTATATAGCCAATGTGCTATTCCAGACTATAATCTATGTCTGTGCCAAATTTCATCCAGATCCTTTCAGCCGTTCTGGCGTGATTGAGTAACAAACATCCATCGATCCAAACTGTCACATTAATAATATTAGTGTGATAAGAAGTTTAAATAAAATCGAATAACGCAACAAATAAGTAGGTCGACACCTATTTACCTACAAAAATAATATGCATGCGAATACCTACATAGTTACATTCTGCATAGCGCACAGTAACGTGTGGCATCAGGCATGATGCAATCTATGCAGAACGTTTCAAATGAATTTACACGAGTAACTCTACCGCGTCTTCTAAATTAAAATATTGCTGTCGCCAGGAATAATTAAATTTCAAATGTAAAGTACATTCTTTAGATATTTTTTAGTTATTCTTACCAAAGTACGAACCCAAATAAATCTTATTCTGTAGATGTTTTGGGTACCTATCGAGGTGTGATTAATTAATTTGTGACAAGGGAAGACCCTACTTTAGTTTTTGTAAGATTAAAGATTTTAACAGGCTGCTTTGGATACATTATGTTTTATCATTTTTATAAATGTTACAAAGTAAATCTTGAGGGGAAAACCAAAGTCCGCGAAAAACCCTATTTTATGTAGTACCAAAATCCCTCAATAGATGCCGTTACTGGAGTCAGTTGATATAAATAGCATATTTTGATCATAGCATAATTTTGTAACGAATATGTTAAAAAGATTATTAATTACTTAAATAATAGTTAGTTACAATACCACTTCTGGGTAGATTCAATAATGAAATACCATAATATGACTTAACCTCAGCCATATTGTAACGTAATAGACGCATGAAGAAGTTTCATAACAAATAATTATAACAATAACCAAAATTGCAGTAGTACTTACCTGTAGTAATACACTAAAATCAAGAAACAAATAAAAAAATCCGAAACACGATTTCAACACGTTGACTAGCTGGCCGGCCTTTTGACAAATTGCCCAGTTGCCCGGTTGTCAATCACCAGCGCGCGCACAAGTTAAACGTCAACATGACAAGTGTCACTTTTTAGTGTCAATTTTTTTTTGTTGATAGCACTTTAGTCTTTTAGGACCTCAGTTTTTGTAGTAACGAGAATTACTTTCTTTATTTATCTTGAGTTTTCTTCAAACGTGACATGACAGCGCCTGCTATATAAACCTGATGGAGTACGTAGTAAAAACCAATGATGAAATTTTATATAATCAATGGTATAAACAAAAAATCGTAATCATTGATGGTTGAGCTTTCCAGTTGCTATGGACTGTGGCCAAAATATGGTCAGGATTATGACCCGTGACCACTGACCTCTATGGTATCATGGAAGTCAGTGCCCGTGACCCTGTAAGACTTCACTTTTTAAAATATTATGGCTTCCAGCTCTAGAGATTTTTTAGCTGGTAATTAAACAATGATGTTATTAATTTTGTTTTATTTTTCCAAAAATGCTGTCGACGAAAAAATGATGACGAAAATTATGTCCGCTGACCAAGCGTTGACAGATAATGACAATATTAATGGTAATAACGAATTTACCTTCCTACTTACATATTTGTCACATAATTGCACTACACTAGGCCGGCAATAGATACCTTTCTTAGGATCCAAAAGTCATCTAGAGCAACTCTTTCACCAGGAATAAGAACTAAACACGTTATTCCCAGACCACATTTACACAAATAAAACAAAAAGTACAGGGCCAAAGTAAAAACTATCCGGACCCGTATATTCCGTCCGAGTTAGAAAAGAAAAACAAATGTACGCACGCGAAAAGAAAGAAACCGAACAGGCAAAGTTTGGCAACATTTCAGTCAGATGGGGGTAGTGATCTGTGAACCGCTAACCGTCCCCCTGGGAGACTCCATATCTACCTATCAGGATATTGAGCCAGTAGGCTTCCAAAAACAAAAACTACTGACTAATAATGTAAAAATTAGGTCTATGCCTTTTTTCATAATGGTATATTTTACAGGTAAAGTATGCCTTTTTACAGATTTTCGGCCCTCGTCATTTTTCGGTGCGGAACATAATTACGGTTTACTATCGGGGTGGTTGTCAACAGACCGACATGCAAACACATAGGTAAGCATACCTACCTATAAGATAATTAGTTTTATGCAAATAAAGGCCCGGGATGTGGGAACGGGGCCGATGCCCACAAAGCTATATCATTTCGGTGACGTCCACGAATGGATGTATACCTCTACTACCGACATACCCAATACCATTGCGCCTTTAATCCCTTAAGGGGTTGCTGGCAGGTGCTTTTCTCTATTAAAAAGTGCTTTTTTCTGCCTAGTTACCGGCTTGTTCTTTTTTTAGGTTTGTATTCGGCTAAAAATGTATATTATTAAACATCCATGAATCTGGTACAAACATAAGTACTTATCACACAAAGTTGGTGCCTAACAGGATTCGAACCCAGGAGGCTCGGAAAGCACTACCTACTGCGCTAATCATCGTTAAATAAGCATAGTCGCTAAATAAGTATATTTACATATGACTCGTCTTTAGAACTATTTTGTACTCCTTGCCAGTAAAACTTTAATTCTTTCAACTTTAATTCTCAACGACCTATAATAACATTATTTCGAACGTACATCGGGAATATGTTTCATTTTCCACCTTGACACTGGCAAAATAACTGAAAGATCGGTGGAGCCATTAGACCCAAAAATTGAATTGAATGGACACAAACAAAACGATTTTCTCAGACAGTCCACTAATCTCCCTTATCTTACCAAAACACACATGGGCTTGCCATTCATTTTATATCACCTACAAACAATTACCAATTTTCCAACCAACTGAACAGTAAGACCGAATGATTGACCGATAATCAGAGCGAGAGTGAATGAGTCTCGTGCACGGAATGGCAAGTGCGGGAAATAATTGATTGCGTCGAATTAATTTCGTTTGCGCCCTGCGGTTTCGTCGGCGTTTTTGTTGACACCTATTGGGTGCCTGCGCCCTGATTCCTTATTATTATAGAAGCAAAGGGAGGTAGGGTCTTGGGTGTGGCGTAGTTTTAATTAATCATGCGTCCGTTGGATTACAGGGGTTATTTTGCGGAAAAAATAAGTTGTCTGCATACTCAAGCTTGCTCTTAGTTTTTCTTTAGGAGCTTTTTCAATTTATTATATATAGAATAATATTAATAACTAACTCCTTCCCATCCGTAAGCAGTGACGACCTCGAACTAGAAGATGCAGTGCTGGTCGGCCCAACTACTGCTGGGCCTTCCGTGGACCGTCGATTTGGTGAGAGTCGTTAAGGACCGATGAATGCAGATAGCCAGCAACCATCGCTGTGCCGTTCTATGGGTAAGGCTTATGTGCAGCTGTGGACATCTTCAGTCAGGCTATGATGATGAGATGACGACAACTTACCAAATATTTAGATAATGCGATACTTACCTACCTCATTTTCAGACCTATTATATAAATAATAGGACTGTAACTTCGTATGTATATAAGTATTTAAAAAACATAGGACGGGACACTCATTTTCATGAGATCCAATTCAGCATTACTGCGGTACAGACGCACCACGGAAAAGCTAGTAAAACTGAGTCGGGTGGAACTGGGCATGGTGACCACATCAACTATCATGTTATACTTTTAAAAATAAAATACCCGGAATGATTCCACCGGTGTAGTAATAAAACATTCCGCAGGTAACTTCGCAAGGGAACAACTAGTCATTGATGAACTCAGACGAAGAATAAAATTGACGGAGTATCGCGAACAACCAAACAACATATTGAAGCACAAATACATATTTTCAAATTTAAATCAGAGTTCTTAAATTAGTGTGATTTTCGGTAAATATAGGTATTTCAGAAACATGATTCTAAATTGTATTCATTAGTCTTGCTTAGAAAATGAATAAAAAATAATTCGAAGTTCGGTAGTGTTAAACAAATGAATTTGATCTTTATGTATGCATAATTCACACTGTAAGACACAACTCAGCATAGTTTCAACGCTGCAATATGTTATTCGCGACACTCTCGTATATTTTATATCGTCGTCCGAGTGTATAAGGTTCAAAACCGGAAAGCCACCATCCACGTACATAACTTGTTAAGTGCACCTGTAAATTGCAAAATCGAATGTCATTTCTCCAACTTTGCTATGAGCTGCACGCAGGCGGCATGCACGAGCCGGGATGTGTATTTCAAAGCTTTCAATTTTTATCCACCGCATTGAGCCTCTGACCGCCATCCGAGCGGGCTGTACGCAAATCTAATGGGGTTCGAGTACGGGTCAGCACACATGGGAGACGAGGCTTAATTTAAAAAAGCAATGAATTTAAATAAGCCCATACTAGCTTTTGGACTTGGGACATGACGAGAATGAGTAAATAACAGATAAATTAATAAATCTGCTTTAATTTACCACAATCTTATAAACAAGTTTAATAGCTACGTCAGTTTTTCTATTTAATTCTAATACTTATAATCAAGACTCACAATCTCTTTATTAATCATTATGGACGAGAAATGTTTAATATACAACAATAATTATAAAAATATACATAAAATTAGTCTTCACTAATACAATTTATGTAAAAGCAATTGGAAAATAATAGTAAAAACACTTTCGTTACAATGCTATTCTAAAACTATGTTAGTAGACAATTATATTAATATAGTAGAATTTAAAAAATTACCTGTCACAATAATATCTATAAAAATCAAAGTACATTTATCGTTAAATTAATACAGCATACATTATATTATAGCAAAATTTTAAATTAAATTATAATAACAAATGACGCAATAGAGACCCCTGGGCCCCAAGTCTGCTAACATAATCGGTTCACAATCGAACACCTATCCTATCCCCTATCCCATACAATATCTGTCAAAAGTGACTATTACTATGCTGGGTGCTGTTCGATTATGGATCGATTGTGGTAGCAGACTTGGGGCCCGGTACTAGAACAGTAGCCCCGAACAGTACACTGAACTGCCTGGCAATTTTATATTTTAACCAATAAATAAACCATCTCGTTTCCAAATGTCGATGGTCAAAAACACAATTACAGACAGAGACAAAGTACTATCTAGCGAGAACTTCGTATCGTAATATCGCCAGACCCACACCAACTATACGGTCTCACAATGAGCAATGCTTGTATTATGAGCACCGTACAATGGACGGGGGGCGAACCCAGTATATGATACAAATGCAAGGTGTAAGTTGCTTCGTAACGATCACAGGTACAATAGATGTAACTGATGATTCTGAACCCCTGAAACCCATGAAAGAGTTATTTTCATTAACTTAACGTATTTTTTTTTCAGTTTCTTAAATTTATTTTGGCAAGATATCATAATAGACGTATATTTCGATGTGATAAAAAAAATAAAGATAATTACTAATTTAGACCTAACCCTGCAGTGTAAATTAAATCTCTATACGCTCTCGCGTCACACATCGCGTTCGGTATCAGAGTGTTATCGTGACATTTGTAACACATGACATTCGATATAAATTATTTCTATCATTTTATTAAAGGCATTAAATGTAACCTTTACCTAAAATTTTCGTTACCATGCCCTTTACACCTTGTATAGTTACTGAACATACATGACTCGGGTACAAATATTGTGCTCATCACTTAAAGTTTGTCCCTACCGATTCGACCCCGGGACCTTACACACATAAAGCAGGGTCACTATCCACTTAACTAATTAGTTCTTTTAAACTTGGGAGTGTTACACTCTCTTATTACTCTACTCTATTCTTTATTCTTCTTTAATTCTTCTGTCTTCTGTTCATGTCACTGCCGAGCGCGGCCGGCCTGCTGTAGGGATGCGCCTGCACTCGATCCCGCGCCCGCACTGCTTTGTAACCGACTGTCTTTTGAGTTACACTGCCTTTTGTACGGCTCACAGAGTCTGTTAGTTTGTTATTTGACGCCACAAACACTAAACACATAATTAAATGGTTATTTCATTAGTTCTATTGCATCCTTGAGTACTTGAAATGACTATGCTTTAAATTACTCATCCAACAAGTTTGAGTTAGTAATGGAATAAGATATTCTCGTGTGATACTTATTATTATTTCACTTTCATAGAGGAATATAATAGTTAAGTATTTACACAGACATATTGATACTGATTCTGTTGCCACATCTAAACCTGATCAAATTGAATGTATCGCCGTCCTTCTCATGACTATAATGTGTGATTAACACAGCAATATCTTAGCTGTGTCAAGATCAGTTAAGACGTGATATATATATCAACGAATTGGCGTCTATATCTATCAATTTATTAAGATTATAAAACTTTGCCTAGGTGGTGGGCGCATTGAAGATTTTAAAAAAATGGTGCAATAAGCTATTCAGACATTTCTGAACCGAAAACAAGCGTTTTTTAGAATCTTTGTCTGTATGTCAGTTGGTTTAAGCGTCACTGAGAAATTATAGAACCAATTTCAAAGAGGTTTTCAGTATCGAATATGCCCTTTGTTGGACATACATAACAGACTACCTGTTATATCATCACGCGATGACCACTGGGGGTCAGAATGCAGGGCAAAATCAATGGAGGAGCTTTGGGGGAATTCACCTGACATTAATCTAATAAATCCTCACTACATTATAACTCTCTGGTATTATAACCCTGATATTGTATATATCAGACACCAATACTAAAAAAAAAACTTTGTCCAATTGCTACTTCCTTATTCCACCACCTCACTCCCACACACCAATACAACACATATAGACATACTAATAAAGTTTCAATAAGCTACCTTGTATGTTTCTCTGCAAGGGCGTGCCATCCCTGGACACGCTGGATCCAAAGCCGGCAGACCTTGGCGGCGGTGGGTTTGTCTGTGGCAGCGGCCTTCTAAAGGGTACTGCTTTACCGACGATCGGCTTCACGATTTTTGCTACAAAAAGAAAATTGATGATATAGTTTATGCACAAAACAAGTATTTTAACAATGCTATAGGCCACTGCGTAATTGGGAATGTTGGGTTAGTAGGGACAAACATTAAACTCATATTACTAAGTCCCGATTCGTAGGTCTGCTACAAACAAATCAAGTTCAATTCCATAATTAGTGCCTTTATAATCCATTAGTTTCTGCCTGAGGCTCTGCAGCGGTACCTCCATGTTTCAGCCTATGGCACTCAGTGGTAGGTTCTCATTAGTAAAACTTTTCAGAATCGGGTCAGTAGTTCCAGAGATAACCCCCAAACTTACAGACTAATAAAATTTACCTTTATAATATTAGTATAAATAACAGCCAAGTCAAAGTGTCTAGCCTAAATAAAAAAACACGAGAAAATAAAAACCTAATTAATTTAGTATAATGCTACAATAGATTGACTTACCTTTGTCATTAAAGTTCACAGTCCCTTGAATATTAGTCCTGTCATAGAGTCCTCTTTTAAATGCCGGATTAAATTCAGGTTTTGTCTCTGTTTTGATAGGTTTCTTCAACGCATCCATTTTCCCAGCCAACACAAATGTGGAATTCAAATCTTTAGGGTCTATAATTGCATGATTTTCCACATCAGATGCAATATCATATTGTCTTTTATACTTCTTCGCAGAATTCAATATCTTTGTTGTGTCCAAACTTTCAAATGAGTCATTAATTATTATAGTTTCGTTATTAGCAAGCTTTATTGGAGTCCCTTTCCGTTTCTTGGGTAGCACAACAACCGGTTCTTTATTCTCTATATCTTGGTCTTCACTATCTGTCACAATATCTATGGTTCCATTAACTTCTTCTTTTTTGACGAAACTGTACTCCAAAGTCGATGACGGTTTCTCACTTAAATCTAATGACGTAATGAATTTGAACTGCGAGTCGCACTCGTTGTCCTCATCGGACCATGTTATGCCTTTAGCTAATTTAGCTTTCTTCATAATCTCTAAGTACTCGGTTGTTAAAGCCGGCGGTGCTTTGTCGTAGCCTTTTAAAGTCAGATATAGTTTTTTTAGCATATTGGGCATGCCACTCATGTATTCCGTAAAGGCGTTGATCTCCTCGTTCTCAATGAGCAGGAGTTTGTGCCTTAGATTGTCTCTAGCAATGATGTGTCGTAGATTGCTTTGCAATTGAATTTTATCGACTAGATCTGCTAGTTCAGGACAGTCGGATGTCGCGTGCTCACATATTATGTCCAATTTCTTCCGACTCTCGTCCCATATTTTAGTTGCTGCTGAAACTTTGGAATCTAAGTGTATGGATTGTTTTATGTAGCTTTCGGCTGCACGCTCTTGACGAGGTATTTCTTCTGTACACATCTATATAAAAAAAAGAATTCAATACAAACATCACTGTCACCCTGAGCGGAACTCTACCTTGAATTCCTACTTACATAGAGGTGGCTAGCCTAGCAATTAGAATTCTTTACAAATAGCAATTAACTATTCTTCAGGCGACATTTAAAAATATAAATAGGTAATAAACAATGCCCTTTGTTATGACTTTAGAAAAGTCCCTGGAATCAAATCTAAGACATCATAAGGTAGCATTTGCAACCACTCGATCTATACCTGGCGATGGTGATGGTTAATTATTTAAAAAGAATTCTTACTTGTTCCATAGCATCTGTGGAAGAGCGATGTGCCAAATCGGCGACATGCGAGAAGGCGCGCGTGCGCAACCTTTGACGTAGCGCCAGCACGCGCTGCCGCGACATCAGCGTCAGCAGCTGCGTCTCCAGCTTGCTGTGTGCATCTTCTACCTCGAGGATGCGCCGGCGCCATTCTTTCATTGCTATTGAACAAGGATTGGTTAGATACATTCATACCTTTTTTGTTTTCGCTGGAAAATGCTTTTACTCATCCCTCCCGAACTTACGAGGCAGTTTGTGTGAGGGTAGATTACTAATAATATAATATATGCATGTAAGGTATTTAATAAAGGTCAGTCAGTCTTGAACAATCGTGTTTAATTAACGTGTGCCCTCACATAACATGACATGGCGCAGTCGGTATAAATCGAAACATACATTTTGTTGGTGAAATCATAATATTGTAAAGTGCATCATGGAAAGTGTTTTGACACCACCATCAGCTTTTAAATATAATGGAAGTTCGTTGGATTTTGCATCAGGCGAGGGTTGGACAAAATGAAAGCGTAGTTACCAAATTTATACAAAAGCGTGTGAAATAGATAAAAAACCTGCCGAAAAACAATTAAACATTTTATTGCATATAGTAGGTGAACAATGTCTCGAGATATTAGACCAATCACCGGAAAGCTGTACTACAGCTGACGCGGCGTTGGCAAAATTGGATGCCCATTTCAAAATTAAGAAAAATGTGACCGTGGAGCGACATAAATTTTTCACCCGGGACCAGGAGGCGAAGGAATCCATAGATCAGTATGTATTCGACCTGGCGAAGTTAGCACAAACATGTGAGTTCGGCAGTTTAAAAGATGAACTGATTAAGGATAGGCTGGTCGTCGGGATCACGAGTGCAGCCATTCGCGAAAGACTACTCCGTGAAGAGGATTTGGATTTGAAAAAGGCGCTAGAGATATGCCGTGCAGTGGTCGTGTCCAAAGTGTACTCACAAAATATAAAGAAGGAAAACGAACATGACATATACGAGGTACAGGACGGTTACGAAGAAAGCGACTATGAACATCACGGGGTATGTGTTGTTCGACGCGGTGGCGCGGCAGCGTCGTGGAACGGCGGATGCGCGCGGCCGCGCCGGCGGCGCAGGCGGCCAGTATCGCGGCTACGGGGCCGCGCGGCCACAGCTCGCTGCCGCCCGCCGTCCCTCGATCCCTCGACGGGTATGTGGAACTCCTAGACCTAACGTCTAGACTACCCACTATAAACCAGCGCCACCCTCTTTGCCTTTTGTGGGGCGCCACGGAATTGCTGTACGAGCACACTACTGTGACGAAGATACCATTCATACCTAGGTTAACTACTGTTTTTTTTTTGTTTTAATCATGGCCACCGCTAGCTGCTTTGACATTAAATAGGCTTCTTATTTTTACACTGTAGTACTTTTGAGACCTGCTATTACTAATGTATTCTACCCTTTTTTGCATTGGAGTTGCCTTAATATGGCTGATTGATTACCCATATTTGTGACCAAACTAGTGGACTATCTATTATAGGTATGAGTAATGCTAATCATCAAAATTTATAATAAAATCCAGTCGCTTAGAAATGAGTGATTTTTTACACAAACAAAACTGTACCTTTCTCCTTCACCAAGTCTGGTTCCCTAGTTGCTGTCTTCAAATTCGAAAGCGACAGCTTCGCCTCCAACTCCTGCACCTTCTTCTTCAACTCCTCATTAATCTTCACATACTGCGATAATCTCATGTCTCCATCTACAATGTTCTTCTTGATACTGAGCTGGATCTTGCTGGCTCTCGCTGCATATTTCAGAGTATTGTATGTGTCCTCATAGCTGATGCTCGAGGGCGAGACGTTGGCTATCATAACTGTTCTACAATTGCCCCCAAGACTGTCTTTTAGCAGTCTTGTTAGCTTGGAGTCCCTGTGGAAATAGATAGAATTTTGATACAAATCGAAAATTAATATTCTGTTAAAATATTTTTTCATTTTCAGGTTTCAATCATCACATCTGAAGAGCTAAAGTTTTCGTACGAGATCCCTGTGTAATCGTAACGTAATCGAGAAAGCATGGTGTCACTGTCATTCTTATTTATAAAACTTGTGGTATGAGCGGGAGGGAAGAAGTTTACATTACCAAAACGCAAAGTTAAAATTATCTCTTTGAGCCTCTGGTCTACAGCCCCCTGATTACGTATCTTGCCTAGCCTAACGATAGCAAAGCGACAGCAATAATCTCGCAATAATTGCTTTCAAATCGAAGATTTGTATAGCGTCGCAGCGCTACGTAATACGAATTAGCAATTTAAAAGCAAATATTGCGTGATTACTGCTATCGCTAGGCTATTGCAAGTTACGTAATCGGGGGGCAGGTTTGAACATAGACATTTCAGCTCAATGCACTGGGTTGTTTTGAGTTCGATTCATTTAAAATATCTCAAGAGCGAGTTGTAAAAAATGAGATTGATTTATTAATACTGACGAAGCTAAAACTATCGAGTTTTAACTGCGGATATTCGTCCGTAGCTCGATATGATATATGATGCCCTTGATAGCGGTATCGCGAAAACAGAATACGCGCCACATTACCAATCAGATTTCACTACCAATGTCTTAAACACTGAAACGGAACAGTTTTTGAGTATTGGGCCATTACTAAGTTACCTGTAAGGAATATAGTTGCTCCCATCTGCTAGCCTGTTGATACAATTCCCTAAGGACAGCAGGCTCTTGTTGATGTTGGCGCCTTCCTTGAACCGATCACCGACGCAGCCGGTGGCGGAGGCGCGCTCGCTGCCAGCCAGGTCGATCATTGACAGCTTCACTATACGAACTTGGCTGCTCGTCTTGCAGCGCATTTTAACATATACCTTACACCAACAAACATAAGAATCAATTAGCATTGACACGGTTTTCGGTAAAATTTACTATTCAATTTCATCTTTTTTCTCCTCTCTCATTCTGATCCGTTATGTATTTGTTCATAAGTTTTGTATCAATAGAGCCCAAGTAAATGGATACCTATAAACCTGTTGTATCAAAACTTTTTAAGACATAGAAACTTATAGGTACATATTCAAATGTATAAAAATTTCAATCCACAACCCCCTGGATCTCATGTTGATATGCTTAAGAAATCAAGCCTTAATCAGTTCTCATCTAAAATCTGTCAAAAGTAGCATTTGATATGTGATCATCATAAGTTGATGGTGTTAGCAGGCATAAGGCTGTAGTAATTTGAGCATAGGCCTCTCAGCCCATTGCACTGGGTGGTTGTGGGTTGGAGACCTATCGGGGGGATTTTCGGAAAAAATATTTTCATAATGTTCCCTATTCTGGAAACTACTAGGATTTCCTCCGGTACATTGTACAATAGCTATAATACATACAAACATTACTTATTGAACCCTCAATACACTTTTTAATGTTTGACAATATTAATTAATTATTAACCGACTTCAAAAAAAGGAAGAGGTTCTTAATTCGATTGTATTTTTCTTAATGTAGTAAAGAGCAGTTCACAATAATTAAATTAATCACATATAAATATAAATAAAACATAAAAATGCACAATTAGAAACTTGCTATAGCCGATTATAGAAAATGTGGTAAATGTTATTTGTAGTCACCTGGAAAACAGCATGGCTTCTGGAGCTCTCAGCATTAGCATCCGTTGGATGCTGTGTTCTGTTTTTGTTACCGTTCTCCAGCATATTGAGTAGTTCCCGGGCTGTTTTAATGTTATTCAAAGTAAGACCGGCCACCATCACACCATATTTGGAGTCTTCACGGAGTTGCAGTGGTATTTTTGATGGTTTTAGGAGATCAAACACATTTTCATTGTATACCTGAATAGTTGAAAGACTTTTTATTAAGTAAGTACTTTCATTAAGTTACAGGGCCAGATACAATAAATAATATTGCAAGTTCGAGACGGTTAACAAAGTTTTGTAGGCCATACTATTGTTTGGTGAATATTTATTATAATATACTTTGAACCCAATTTTAAACCTACTAAAAATATTTAATATCCTGAAACAACACTTACTTCAATATAAGAAACTCCAATATCAAACTCCCTGTCCTTCTCATGGGAGTTTATTGTATAGAAGAGGTGCTCCATTGTCAAGTATGTGATGCCAGGGTACTGGCAGTTGCCGATCATGGTATAAGTCTTCCCAGCACCAGTTGCACCATAGGCAAACACCGAACAGTTGTACCCCTCCATCAGAGCCGCCAACATATCCTTCGTAGTAATCTCGAACACATCGTTATTACTGGCACCCTGATCACATACATGGTCGAAAACAAACTTCAGCTCCTTATTGGCGCGCTTCAAAAAGTTTTTATTGGGCTGCTGGACTCCTTGGTAGAAAAATGGCCGGATCTCCTCTTTGGGATCGAAGACCAACATTGTCTCGTCCACCACGTCCACTACGACGCGGTGGTTCATGTCCATCTCTCTGTCGTTCAAAGGGCGCACTCTCACTACAACTTTGATGCTTGCTGCCATATTCTGTGTTGATCCACTCTTCGACGGCACGACGTCCTTACTCGGCCCCTTCAGCCCGCCCGAGCCAGTTCCTCTTTCCACTTTTACCATTTTACCGGCAACAAACGAAACTTATTGAAAAATTACGTCCGTTGATAGTAACACAAACACACCACAGTTTTTTTTCTTCTCGTCACATCAGTCACAATACTTATTAGTCTTTTTGTAACTAAAACAAATTAACAGGAGTCCTAAATTGGTTTGTCGCTTCAGCATAACGGTTAAAATTTTAAATTGACACAAGCAAGCAAGCCGCGCAAGCGCGTTGTGTTATTTTTCTATGGCGCAACGGCGCGGCGCAAACGAAACGCGATGCGCTTGATGGACGGGGGGGACAGAGCATAGACTACTAGGAATACTAGGATATTACGTTACAGAGTTACCAGATACGAGTCTTTTGTTAACCAATGTAAAAAAAAGTAAAGGTTCTCAATTGACACGCATATTTTTTATATTTAGTTCGACTACGCATTACTTTTTCCTGGGTCCTTTTGGCGGGAAGTTGAACAATGAAGTTATCAATTTTGCTTTTATGTCCCAAAAAATATGTTGCTCTGATAAGTAATGTGTAATATCAGTAGGATATGTATATATTTGATACCTAGTTTGTTTTAATATCATTTTTAAGTTTTTTTTTTTTTTTTTTTTTTAATTTTCCTGTAGGATATGTTGATGATCGTACACGACTGAAGGAAATTGAAATAAAACAGTATTGCTAAAATATTAATAGTATTTATACAATAAACAATATGAACTTTCAAATTCCCCCTAGATGCCCGGTAAATTTTCAGTGAAGTATCCTTAGCTTTATTGATAGGACTAGGGGATTCATCTCATCATCATCATCGTCATGAAAATCCTAATTACCATTTAATTTATATCAATTTTCAAGAAATACTCGCCATTCGCAAAAATTGCACGATTACGTAGCCGATTGCCATACAAAAAACATGTAAGTATAATATACTTATCTACAATAATACAAACAAAATGCGCCTGATATTTTCGTAGCAGCAATGCAAAGTCTTTCATTTACATTTTACTTATTGACTAACTTTTACAGTAAAATTTGTTTCTTCCATGTTTTATCTTATTTCATCGCATTTAATTTAGTAAAGAAAGAAGAACGTATTATAGTTTTCCAGTGCACCCTAGAGTCTATCACTGTACCAAATTTCATGCATATCCGTTTACCATTTTACGTAATGTTCAATAAACTTTCAAGCAATACACTAACAAACAATACACACTTAGTACGTATAAATGTGGATTTGCTTGCAAAATTATTATTGTAAACTAGATGTTCCTGCGGGTTCACCCGTGTTGATTTTGAAAATTAAAGATACGTAGCCTTGGTATTATTATAGTGAATCCAAAGATAATGTCTATGAATGAGTTTTAATTCTCGAGCAATCTGAAGCTCGTAACCCGTCTCCATCTAGCTATGCCGCATCGATAACGCAGTAAAAGCCCACTCTATATAGAGGAAAGTTGATTGAACTATTCATTACTCAGCTGGGTAGCTCCCTACCTACCTGCTAATTGCAATACAAAATTAACATCTTTAATAAAGCGTCTCCTGCTATGTTATTGTCTTTATTGTGACGATGACGACGTTGTACAAGAAACAAATACAATTTCCTCTTAATTTCCGCCAGCGATATTATCGGGTCGTAACGACAGGGTAAACATTCAACTGGGCTTCTTACTAAAACTTCCGAAATAGACGGAATTTCATTATACTTACTGCGTTACTGCACAGATTACGTAATAATATGGTTACTGTAACAGCTAACTATATTACATCTATACAAATAAATAAAATTGGAGTGTCTGTTTGTAATATTAAAATAACCGCTTTTTACGATGTGCATTTGGATGTATGCACGGTACATATACCAAAACATTTTTTTTTTTTTTTTGTCTATCTGTCTGTCTGTCTATCTGTCTGTTTGTTCCGGCTAATCTCTGAAATGACTGGACCAATTTTGACGGGAAGTTTCACTGGCAGATAGCTAATGTAACAAGGAGTAACTTAGGCTACTTTTATTTTAGACTAGCGACTGCGACTCCGTCCGCTTTTTGCTAATTACCACGCGGACGAAGTCGCGAGTAACAGCTAGTATTATAATATAACGATCGAGAGGGTCGCAGTTAGTCAATTGACGTCCAAATATATACTTATCACTATTTAAAATATTGCCATAGTTATAGTACCTTAGTTCTAAGACTGTTGAACATTGTGCAATTTTATGATGTTTTCACAAAGCGCTCACTGTGTGGAGTAAGGTATGCTTAGTAGGTACTGTTAAATATAACAATTAATACGCTTGATAAATACTTTTATTCAACCCGGCAAAACTTCAAATTTTTTTGGCGGCCCACGAACTGTCAAACAACTCTCACGTCATCTTGGAGTTGCACCGCTAGAGATGTCCCTCTGCACGGCGAATGAACGATCACCGGTAATAGCACTTTAGCGGAAAAGGGAAGATCTTCCAGCCAGGCGGGTGGTATGCCTGGCGGGCGGCCGCTTTGCCCCGACGGTTATTGTCGGGATCTTTTATATATATTACTTGCTCCGAAAACTCTTATAGCGCGATTCAGGATTGTGACGTCAATTGTCTATTGTTCTGAATGCGTTTGCAGCGCCATCTTTGTAGCTTGTGGTGCGGTTGGTGTGGTCGCTACAGCACTTACGCCTAGTTATTAATTGCTATACCGTATAATAAAATGTTAATTGTACATCCATGTGTTAGTACCTAATTGCTATCTGTTATTACGTTAGCTGATTGTATACTATTCTGTTTATAGCGACTATAATACGCATAGTAACAAAATAACATACTTACTGGGTAAGAAAATTGCCATAATGATAGCAATCGTCTTTACGTTGCAATCAAAACAATATTAATTACTAATACCGTACATACATTGCCTCAAATGTACCCAATACACAACACAAATCTAATTGGTATTAGCGGTCTGTTATTAAACGCCAAAATAACTAACAATAAAACCCGCCTATTATATTATATTGTACGTAATCAATAAAAATGCTGCGGACTTTTTGAAATTAAATTTATTTCAAGTCAGCTCAGCCAATACAGACGCGACAATGTTTCGTCACAAAAAGTACTCGATTCAAAACATTTTAAGTTTCCTCGAAGACACAAGATACCCATCAGTCGGTCCACATCTAAACCTGCTAAGCTTCATTGGATTATGGCATCGGAACATCAATTCTAAAGTCACCAGATTCAAGCAATTCATCTTTTACACAACCATTGCATTCTTTTTTAGCCAGTACGTCAAATGCATTATCAAATTTAACACTGACTCTTTAAAATTGATCCTACAATATGCCCCTTTTCACATCGGCATAATAAAATCCTGCTTCTTTCAAAAGGACTATAAGAATTGGAAACGTATTATTGAATACATATCTATCCTGGAGCGAAAACAATTGGAGCAGGAGGATGAAAAACAGGATAACATTATCAAAGATTATATAAAGAGGAACCGCCGCGTCTCTTATTTCTTCTGGACGCTGGCGTTCTTCTCCAATTTCAGCATATTTACCGAACCGTATCAGAAGAATGAGATCAATGTGAATGGGACTAGTATCTACCTAAATATATTTGATGGTTACACACCCTTTGACAAAGAACCTCCGGGCTACTACGCGTCTATGTTCATTCAAACTATTCTGGGGTATACCGTATCTGCCTATGTAGTCGCGTGGGATACCCTCGTGGTCTCCATAATGATATTCTTCGCTGGACAGCTGAGAGTCACTCGTTTGCACTGCAGTGCCATGATTGTCGGTGATTTGCGTAAATGTCACGAGAATATTGCTAGGTGTCATTATTTTCATACGAGTCTTGTAAAGTAAGTTCATGCAAAAAGCATATTTTGTAACGTAAGTAGTGTGAAGTATCGAAGTACCAACCATACTAGCTGTCCAAACGAAGGTACCAATTCTTAAGTGCTATAGTACAGTCCTTATACAACCACTACTGCTGAAAAGGGTTATGTAACTTTGGTTTTCACCGCTCGAAGAAAAGGAACTTATATTTCAGTTTCTGCTTCACTCGTATTAGGTTTATTTAAGTATATAATTATTACCAAGGGCTTTGAATTTGACAAATATTAATATAAAGTTTACCATAGCTTAAAAGTAAATGCGAAGCCCTTCCTACTTATAAAGATCCCGCTCACTTTTCCAGAATGTTACAAGTAATATGATAATTATTCCAGATACCATAAAATGTTCAACTCTCTGATATCCCCCGTCATGTTCGTTTATCAGATCATTATTGCCGTCAATCTTGGAGTGTGCATCATACAAATGGCACAGGTAAGACGAATCATGTATAAATATTAAAGTTTAGTGTGAGTTTGGCTTAAGGTGGAAGCGATCAGTCGCATTCCCATACAAATTTCAACATGGTAATACTCGATACACATACAGTTTTTTAGTTGTACAAGCATTGTTATCAATTCTCTATAAATTAAAGAGCTCGCAGAATGAAATATCAGGCAAAATCTTATAGTAATAACATCATAAAACGATATTAAATTTTAGGCTTGTGTGCGTGAATAAAAGCGCCTCTGTCCAAATTAACCCGTAACTAATAAAGCATCCGATTCTTTGTCTTTCAGTATTTACGGCGACAGATGGCAGCAGGAGTTTTTACTTATAATACATAAAGACATAACATTATAATATATAGAGAGATATAAATTTTCTATAAATAAGTATAAAGATTCATAATAAAAAATTAAAATTAAAAAATACATATAAATTTCGTTCGTCTATCGAACCTACGAACAATCGCATGTACCTACGTTTTTCACTTGAGCCACTTGGGGTGTGTTATTATCTGTGTGTGCAGATCGTCATGTATCCCTATTTCCTGTAATCCAAGTTTTTAGGATTTGTCTGCACCCAAAACATATTTTTTCGGGTTATTATAATAAAATAACCTACATACCTACATAAGGCATGTATTTATTTTTTTAAATAATCAATGAATGAATGAATATGTCATGTTTCAATTGGTTGTAAATATCATTGAAACCTATCAAAATATTCGTCGTCTTTACTAGTGGTCTACGTAGCCTAATGTTCTACACGGTTGATGCAAACGTGTACTATAGCAAGTTCAAATCTTGCCGGTGGGCTTGTCTTTTTGAATGATTGATATTGTTTCTGTAAGTGAATATTAGATTTCCAAAACACACAGCTCGGCCGTGTTACTCCAACATGGTGTGGTAGTAATATAACGAAAATATATATAGGTAGTATGTACACCTTCCAAGGCCATAGCTAGATGATGTCGTGTTACGAAATATGTCGCGCGAGTCTTTGTCGATTTATTGATCAATTTATCAAACATTTTTTTAGGCACTGCCGGGTGTGCTACTGATATATATATATATATATATATATATATATATATATATATATATATAGATATATATATATATCTATATATACTAGATGCGCCCGGCGGTGTTACCCGCGATAAAAAGTATGAAAAATTAAAACATCTATCCCACGGGAACCATACATTTTACCGGGATAAATAGTAGCCTATGTGTTATTCCAGACTGTAATCTATCTCTGTGCCAAATTTCATCCAGATCCGTTCAGCCGTTCGGGCGTGAAAGAGTAACAAACATCCATCCATCTATTCATCCATCCATCCATCCAAACTTTCACATTTATAATATTAGTATAGACATACATATATATATGCTGGCTGTGCTACTGATATATATATATATATATATATATATATATATATATCAGTAGCACAGCCAGCTGTGGCTAGAAAAAATGTTAGAATACATCGACAGCGACTCGCGCGACATATTTCGTAACATCGGTTTTTAGTAATTATTCAATATTGAATCAATCTGAGAAAATCTACATAGCGACCTATATGTGTACCTATCTCTTCTTCTTACTTACTGACTAGCTATAGGAAGGTACCAACCAGCAAGGCATGTATGTATATATATATATACATACATATATATCCAACCAACTAACCTAACACGATTGGCGATACAAGAAAGCAAGCCCCGGCACCTAGTATGAACGGGTTTTTCGAAATTATAGGGAAGCCTAATGAATGGGATACCCCTTGAACGTTTGAACAAATCAAGTGCGACATAGCTCGTAATTGAATAAATCTAAGAAAACATACCTATGTGCACCTATTTCTCTTCTTTTTACTTACCGATTTATTATAGAGTAGCTATAAATTGGTACCAACTAGAAACCTACTTAGTTTTAGATATATTGATATTACTTTTTTTTTCGTTTCTGAACGCAAAACCTTATACCTCGGATACGAGTACTCGTCTACATAATAAATAGGTGCCTAGGCCGAAAATAACTGGTTTTGATGCTCATACATTCTGTACTTAGATATTATGTATGTGCTTACCTACTGTTATATTTTTTAAAATTATTCTCCTTGGATTCTGTTAATCTGAGGTATAGATATTTAATAAATATAAAAGTCGGTAAGCACTTACAAAGTTCTTAGAATGTATAGGATAGTGTTACTTATTTTGTTCTGGGTGTCTACGAAGTTAATTTATTATATCTTGACCAAATTGGCAGCATGTCTATGGTATGCTGATGCCAAATTCCAGAATTATAAAAAAAAATGGACTCACTACTCTGCTGCGACCGATTTCATGTTGTGTTTGTGATTATGTATGTAAAAACTTACTTCAAAATTCAAATAATAATTGTGTGGGATTTGCGATTAGTTTTGTTTTAATTTGTGTTTTGTTTGCTATTTGAATTGTAATGGAGATACTGATGGAATGTGACGCTGGTGAAAGTCGGGACAACTTGGTAACAAATACCTTAGAGCATAACTCGTATTGTAAAGTGGCTACACAACACAAGTTCAATTTCATGATTATCACTTGCTTGTGCTTCGGACAACACAGCCCGATCTCTCTGATTGTACCGGATTGCCATCCCATCGTATTATGAGAGTGAAGAACATCAGCGCATCTAGTGGAATCTATTATATTAGTATAGATTCCAAAGTTGTACAGCAGTGACAGCCTCGTTGGCAGAACGCTCGCCTTGGAACGAGGTGTTCAGGTTCAAACCCTGGCTCCCATCACTGAGATTTCCGGATTTTCATGTGCGAATCTTATTTTCCATAAAAATTATCACTTGCTGTACGATGAAGGCAAACATTGTGAGGAAACCTGCATGTCTGTCAAAAGTCGTGTGAAGTTCACTAAACTGCACTGGGCCTACGGCCTATATGCCCCTCATATTGAGGAGGCGTGTGCCTGATATAATGGCGATGGGCTCACCCTCTATTACATTGGTACCAAAATACCATCGGTGAAATGTGGGTGCATTGCAGTGTGACGGTGTATGTTGGCCCGTCTCTGGAACGATGATTGAATGATTGAATCTATACATGTCACAGCAGCATTTACCTTATAATAAGTATGGATACAGTAATAATTATTATTGGACTAAACAATTATTTTTTTCTTTTTAGCGGAGGAATGAAGCACAGGAGGTTGCAAGAATCAAGATGACTGTAAATTGTATAGAGTCGATTCTATATCATAATATTAGTATTTGAAACAATGTTATATTTACCTAATTTTAGAATACCAACAACAAACAACATTGTTTCAAAGAAATTTGGAAATGTAGCTGTATCCCTTATTAGGTATAGAACTACATTGCCAAATTTCTTATTCCCTTGTAAATTATAATAAATATTGTTCTTGTTGTTGATCTGGTATATTGTAAAGCGTAATACTTTTACAGTTATCATGCAAACCTTGCTATATTTATAAGATCTATACAATAAACATTATATTTACGAACATGAAAGTATACATTTTTCATTTCTATCTTTTATTTCTGAAACTAATATTGCAAAGCTCGCAAAAGTATTTCTATTATTTTACAACAGATAAATAAGTTTTTTTATGATCGCTCTGCCTGGTGGCATAAAAAGACAACTTTTAGTATGCGAGACTTTTAACAAGTGCTGCGCTCTAGCGGCACAAAAAAGACGTGTATTTGTCTATGTGTGAGTGCCTATTTATACAAGGATTTTAGAAGCCATGGTATCTCATCCATTATAAATGATTTCAGGTTAATGTTTTTTTGGATATTTCAATGCAATGTCGTAGTAGTGCTCGCAATTTGCAACATCAAGTCTCATAGATGCTCGATGTTCGTGTAACTAGTTGCAGAAAAACAGGACCATCTATCGAAAATGTGCGGCAACCGACCCTGAGCATTCACCTTAAGAATGCCTACTATCTCTTTCCTTCTCTTTGTCTCTTCGAACTTTTCAAAAATATTTCACCCATACACCAACGCGTGCAGTCATCTCACAAGATCCAAATATTATTATCAAGTTGTCTCCAATGGAGTCTCTATCCCTATATAGCCTTTGCCATACTTGATTAGGGTTCCGTAGATGTTATAGGATCCCTTAAAATATATCCATGACAAATGCCCGTGTTGTATTCTTCTTGGTTAAAGGTTTAAAGGTTAAAGGTACATTGTGTGTAGATTATCGAATTAATTAAGCGCAAAATCTGAAATTAAAACAAACTAACGTTAAAACTATACTAATAATTACAGATCCACAATGACATTCAGGCCCTCGCGTCCAGTCTCATTTTCCTTATAGCTTGCCTGATACAACTCTTGCTTTTCTATTGGTACAGCAATGAAGTCACTGTTGAGGTAAAATTTAATCTTATATTAGAAGCATTTTAATAATACACTTGAATACTTATTTATTGTCCCCTTTAGAGCATGTCGGTGAGTTACAGTTCATTCGAAAGCGACTGGCCAGAATTGAATAATAATTTAAAAAGAGAAGTTGCGCTACTTGGAGTGACCACGATGAAGAAATTCGTTTTTAATGCGGGACCATTCAATAAAATGTCACTGGCCACGTTTATTGGGGTAAGCGGCTAAATGAATAATAATAATAAAAAAAATGTAGACGTCAGCTAGGCGTGCACAAGACAAGCTAAAAAAACGACTTCTTAAAAAGTCATGTTAGTTTCACCATTTATAATTCAAGAAGGGCCGATTTTGATAATCTTTGTCTTTTTCTGGTATTTGTAGCAGAATCACTATTATAACACGGATTTTTTTTTAGATTTTCTCGCGGGTTCGCCTGGACAGCTAGTTTTTAATAATGTTTTTTTTTTCAGATACTGCGCGCTAGTTATAGCTTCTACACTTTACTGAACAGTAAAAATTTGCAATATGCCTAACAACTATCTGCAATTTCACATAAAATATAACGATCTTTATTCCTTGTTACTTGTACAATAAAACGTTCAGATTAATAATTATGTGGCCTGTACTTTCTACTATAATAAATCACAGCCCTTATCTCAATTCTGTTACTACCTCGATTTTATATCCCTGGACGAAAGTAATACCTACATTTTAAAATGACATTCTCTACGGAATTTTAATATGGAAATATAATAAAGCCGGAAAATAGAACATTAATATTCAAAATATTTCCATCCAAGACCGAGTATCCTCAAGGGGCGAGTTCCTAAAAATGTTTATTCTATAAAAAGTTAAAAGTAAAACAAACATTCGTTTTAAAGAGTAAAAAAAAACAAACACAATGATTTCGCCAAATAAATTCATCATAATAACACGATACAATCCAAATACTTTAAACTAACAGCAACTGAACTAGAGAACTCCCAAGATTCCGGGTAAATCGATTAACGAGAAAATTTCGTGCTTAATCGATTCTGATTTAGCGTGTTCTCGATTGCAATGCAGTTTCAGATTTGAATTCGATTAAATGTTGTGCGCTATTTGGATGTTCCGGTGTATGAGGAACCACTGTCCCGGCTTCAGTGTTTTCAATTATAGCTCGTGCATTGACAAGCGTATACATAAATGCGTGTAGTATCTACATAATAGTATGGTATAATAATGTGCTACCACAGGTATTCCCTTTCAACGAAGGCCCACGTTACGATGACGACGACGCCGATGACGTAGTCTTAGGCCAATCACGTGGCTAACTGTCACAGGCTGAGATATTGGTAATCCCCATAGCGGTGGGACGGTATCGATGATGTGTTCGTCTGGTAATATTATTAATAATCCTCATATTAAAGGAAATCACACATTTCGATTGACGGCCATTCCAAGCGGCCGATGTTTTGGTAGCCAGGACCTGTGGTCGCAACCAATTCGCTTGTACACAAAACCCAGTCCATATCTAGAGAATTAACATATAAATTGTTTTGAATCCGTCGACTACACCGCGTTAAATTATTTCGCGAACTTCGCAAATTTACATGGTAATTGGTATAACTCAAGATTTGTTGTTGGATTCGCTGATTGTGCGGTTAGACAAATTTGAGTGGGATTAACGGGTAAGACGGTGATCTGGTAGTCAGATTAGGATGATGTGTATATAAGAACCGACATTACTGCACGACGTTTTAATCCGGAATACATTTCGAAAGAGGAGACGGAAAAAACTTGAATTGTACTGGGACTATGATTTTTTTTATAGCTAGCAAGGAGTACTGCGTAAATAGTCCAATATTGCTTTAAGCTTTGAATACCCAACGGTGAGTCCCACGTTGGGCGCCATTTGTCAGCCCAAATAAACTTTCGTCTGTAAAAAAACAGTAGTTTATGAGGCAGGTAAAAATACGATTTGTTTTAACGACTAACATAAATATACGTAATAATGGGAGGCGATTACGATATGACCTGTGATGAAACAAAACTACATGTGAGTAGACGGTATTGGTAGATGAATCCAGTTTTCAATATTAGTATGCTTATTATTACTGAGCTAAAGAACTGCAAGCTGAGCCAAAGTACTGAGATTTATAATAAATCGACAGTCAGAATCGGTCAAAGAATAACCCATTGTTTTATAAAGTAAAGGGATAAAAACCTACACCACTCTTTTAACTCAACTACAAAGATTTTTTCTGGTCCGCAGGAGTATTAAAATAATAATCATTATCATAATTATTAAAGAGAATTGATCGACAATATGTTAAAGGGTAAAATGCCCGAAATAACCTATAAGCCTCGCTGTGTGAACATTATTGTTTGTTTATCCAAACTTAATCTGCTTATGCAATCGTTTGGATTCAATTAAAACTGTGTCTAAACATGACTCGCGTAACTTGCTTTATTTAAACTTTACTGCTTCGAAAGGAGCTACAACTTTTCGTGGCCGCAGCCCAAGAAATAAATAAAACCCTCAAGGTGTATTTACACTTATACGCGACATCACAGCACATGTTTTCGATACCACCTTAAATTCAAATGCAACAGAATTTTGAGGTCTGCTTAATTTAATATCAAAATGCAAGAGGTGCCGTTTGAGATGCCGTTCAAACTATTAAGAAAAAAATAATTAAACGGCATTTGAATATTTCAGCCTAGTATTTGGCTGGTAAAGTACGTGATCGTGATCACGTTGAACAGGACAACTAAATTGTGTATTGTACCAACTTTACTAATACTTGGTGCGGTGAAACCATAAAGAATCAACTATCTATACAAATAGCGATATGACATGCACATAGTAATTTAGTTATATGTTTAGTGTGAACTATAGAAAAAACCCGATTAATATCTATCATCTGGCGCACTATGAATAACAAAATTAATTCAAGGAATTTAATTTAATCAAAAAAAAACTCAGATAGAGACAAAGCACTAAACAACGCAGTTGTGCGTGAGGGCAAATTGACTAATCACTTGGACTACACGGATAAGTGTAAGCCCTCTTAAAGTCTCGCGATTTAAACTCTATTACACTTGAGCTCCCAAAAGAGCTATCAACTTGGTTGCCAACGTAACTTTCACTGATCTGAAATGTATAGAAAGCAGCCAGTCTAGGTTTAGTCGATTCCACTTGATGTTAAAACTAAAATATTTACATTGAAACTAATTCTGACAGTTTTAGACAGAATAGCCACGGGGACAATACCACTTCAGTATAAATAAATACAAGACCGGAGACGATTAAAAACATATAATAAAAAAAGTGATTATTTTGTTTTGGGAATTCACGAGTGTTATACTAGACGAGTTAAGAGCGTATGAGGATCTATACGCCCTTAACCCTTGTTGGAAAAGGCTGAACTGTCAAACAATTGAAAGACATGCCTCCCTCAAGGACTTCCAAACGCTATCGCCACGGGCTTTCGTCACCCGCCATCTCAGCTGTTCCCATCTAGTTTACCTTTTTATTTATTGGCCTCCAGCTACAAAATAGAGCCTTTTACCAGTAAGATGTCTTGATCTTTGTTTTATGCTGCCCGTGTCAGCATATCTGTGGATACTTTATGGGACATTTTAGGAGAACTTAAAAAGTTATGTCATTAGTACCTACCTATTTACCATTTTATTTTAGTTTCCTTCACTCGTAGACGTTTATAATTACAAAAGTAACACATTTTTTGGAAAATAAACATTGACAATTCCTCATATCGCTTGTCGCACATCTCCTATACCACTCAACGAATTTTATGTGTTTAAGCATAGAGCGTCCCAGATCACCCTAAATTCAATCAAGGAGTTGAGTATTTTGTAAATTCCTGGATTCGGCTCTATATTGGCTTAGTTCGGGATTACGTGTTGACGTAATTAAACTAGGCTGGAACGTAGATAAATAGCCTAATTTGGACGAACCTTTGCGTGTGTACCGACGTTTATCAAATTAATGTTGACGAGAAGTTATGGTCTATTAGTGTCGCTGTTGGCAACAGTTTCGTCCTATAGTTTAGTTCCATCCGGGGAAGCATCCAACGCATCAAAAAACGTATTTTCAAATTTTGTTTTTTGCAACGGACCTAATTAAATCATTTTCATAAAATTGATGACATATAAAAAAAGCAATAGGCCACCCTTCAAATTCATAGAAAATGTTAAATAATTACAATACTATGACATAAGTATCTCTTTCCATAAAAAAAACTTGAGAGCTGTCAAGGGACACCCGGATGGAACGAAGTTCCTTTATTATTTTTTATTATTTATTATGTACAAAAAATCAATAATTTTGGGAAACAAAAACGTATCGCCCCCGGTTGAGCTCGAACCACCAACCTTTCGGTTAACAGCCGAACGCGCTAGCCAATTGCGCCACGGATGCACTTATGCAATGTATCGAAAATACTGACCATTATGTAAATGCAAAATGTGTCGTTACAACTTTTCCTCTTAATTTTTCGTCTGATTTTTTTCCGTCTAGCCCCCTTTCGCAACGCGCGATAAGGAACTTCGTTCCAAAAACAAAACAAAACTTAACAAATTTAAGGGTGCATGTTTTGGTCCACATAAGCTCTTAATTTATGAGTAAGTTACGTAATTAAACTATTTTTAATGCAATACTGGCCGATATTTTAAAAGCGCCAGCCAAAAAAATACTTCGGTACTGGCAACTTTCTCGTCCAAGTATAACATGGCGGCAAATTAAATTTCGAATGCGAGAGTCCAGGCCGGTGACAGCTGACGAAGGTCCGATGTTGTTTTTTGGGGTCCCGCTGGTCCATGCGACGCACTCTATACTGACACAAAGAAGACATTCTGCAGAAGGTTTGCAATGAAGTAGTAAGTCCTCGATTCACAACCTTACGACAAGTCTTCAATCGAGTCATTCGGTTCTTATTGCAACATGAATTATGAAATTGTGAAATTGTATCTGTAAAAACCATAGGTAGTCATATCGAATTCTTTTTGAATCGACTCTGGCTACGTGCGGTATTCCTCATTTCTTATCATGTAATGAAACTCCGAACACAGCCTTCTATGCGTTGAGCGACTTCGAGCCTTGACCCACCAAGGTGGCACGGCTCAGTGCCCATAATTATGATAATTGCAAAAGTTTATTTACCACGACGAAGTATCTATTTGTGAAAATGGTAACAGAAGATTCATTGAACTCGACATAGAGTGATCTATGTCGAGTTCAATGAATCTTCTGTGCCTATTTGTATCATGGTACTGCCATCCATTATGTTTACACGTCTATTATCTATGCGTGAAGCTGTGGAATACAGATGCATGAATCAATAAACTGTTGGTTCGTTCGTGCTTGTATTTTCTAATCTACAATTCCAATTACTCACTTCACGACAAGGGCTTTCCTCCGGCTTTACTAATGTGAAATTAAGTTAATATTCTAGTAAAACCCAGGATATGGACAAAAGTTTGTTTAAAAAATCTGTTAAATAAGACTTTGTTTGTATATTTCATTGGTTATCCCGATTACAATATACAGAGTCCCACGGATTTATGGAACTCGTTTCTCTGTGCGGAAACGTCAAGATTCAACTGCGAATTAGGCTCCTATTGAATTAACATAAATAAGTACTTAGTACCCAAAGTCGAAAATAAAAAGAACATTCTTCAAATACCACCTGTTTGTACCCCCGAAACATGGGTCACCAATACGAATCTAAATCTAAATACCAAAGCTATTTACACCAGTTACACACAAACACGAAGGTAAAGGTATGAGATTTATTCAAGGGTTTTGTTTGCCGCCTGTTACGGTAAGGTAGTTTCAAAACAGTGCAGGTTTTTCTTCTTCTTTTTTTCAAATTGGTAATCGGCTACAAAATAGTGCCATTTTTGCCAATGTCGAGATAATCTTGATAATTGTTATTGAACTATAAGTACCCCTAATAATAATGATATTGTTGATGACGGTGATATAGATGATATGAATAACCTACCCGTATCAATAAAGCAGTGGATACTTTACTAAAAAAAATACCGGACATCTTAGGAGAACTTGAAATTCAAGTTGTACTATTTTATTTCAATTTCCTTCACTCGTGCACGTTTATCAAAACTCAATGGTTAATATCCCACTAATATTACACATTATTTATCAAAGATACACCTTTTTTTTAAAATAAAACAAAATTAACAACTCCACGGTTCAAATTCCCGCCAAAAGTCAAGTCAGTCAAAAGTCGGTCAAACAGTGTAGTTATTAAACGGGACGATAATACTATAGATATTAAGTCTTGTTTAACTTACTCCTCTATTTTTTGCCTTTTGACGAAATTCTTTGCAGAGTTAAATACGATTAGCTTTTCAAGGTTCTTCGCTGGAAACAGTCAGGCGTGGGAGTGTGTAGCGTAGTCTATTCAGACTTGTGTTGATCATGCATACCGCTAACTTGTTCATATTTACATATTCACTGAATTTAATTCGAGTTTTATTAGTAAGGCGCGTTTGTTACAAACAGGAGATGAGGGTTTGTTTGCGAGCGAGCCGGAATCCGGCCGCGTTATAATGTGATCCGGAACTCCGCGTCTCGTGCCGGCGCCGGTTTTATTAGCCGGAGTTTCTAGATCAGAATACTTGAGTTACAAATTCCTTGCTGCTCGTACTATGCTACATTCTGAAGCTCTTAGCTATAAGAGTATTTACCACAGGTCCGGGCTGCATCGTAATTAAGAACAAGAATAGTTTATTTCCAAGTAACATTTACAACAACAAAGTATTGGTGAACACCAAACTAGACAATGTATGTATCTTGGAGTAATTGAAGAAGTATAGCTGACATATTAACAACCCTTATAATTAATTCGAGACCTTGATAGGTAACTCAGATAGAACAAACAGCTCGGAGAGTTCTATAGAATTCACTTTGAATGATTTTCAACACCTACGTTCTCAACAGAACTTATTCCTCTCTAAATATGAATACCTATTTCAATAATACCTAGGTATATGTGGAACAATTAATCACTTCGCGTTCGTAACCAACAACTCGTCATACCCGAGGCCGCTAATTAGAAAACTTATCTCACAGCCAGCTCCAAGTCATTGTTTACCGCGATACCTGTAGGGATATGTTTAATATATAATTTAAAACTACCCAGTTGTGCGACTTTGTTATCCCATACACATGGTGAAGGACAGAACTCTTTCATTTTTCAATATCAAAGGTTAGTTATACCTACCTAGATATACCTATAGTCAGAATCAGAATTGTGTTTTTTTATTCAATGAAACCATTAAATAAATTGCTTATGTATCGTCAAAAATGTCACAAAATGGTTAGCTTCAACTTTACCACCCGTTTGAAATGCTGTTTCTATGGAGAAGTCAGAAGAACGGGCAAAGAAGTCCATGGATTTCTTTTTTTTATACTCCATCATATCAACCACGTATCATAAAACTCCAACAAGTCTTTTGCATATGATACCAGTCAGACAGAACAGACGGTGTACACTATCAATAATTGTAATAATTTTCATCGAAAAAATATTTCAGACACGGCGTCGCCGATATTAAAAAAAGATAAGCACGGTAATGCATTTCCCATGGTGATCAAAAGTTTTAAATATGGCAACCGTTCTAAGTAGATACTGCTATTTTAATAAATACATATTATGTGTACCTATATCTATTTTAAGTAGACACTATGCAGCCTCAAGATAGCTGTACCGTCGACACACATCAATAAATACATCACACGTACATTATTTGCGCGTATAAATCTCTATTAATTGCTTTCTCGTATGAATACGTAATGACGACTGACTGGGAATTATAGCTAGGGTAGCCATCTTTAGTATTTTTATTACAGGACATCGATAAGAAGAGTTCACTAGCTGGGTCTCGAAGGGCAGGAGCAATCGCTCTGTGACGTGTAGATATAGGTATCTTATTAGTACGTCGAGTAGGAGTTTTTTCGTAATCTAAACATATAATTCAAAACAGCTGTCCACTTTATATGGAGTATTGAACTATACCTACCTACTATCCTAGACATCTTCAATAGGTTCTGAAATCTGAATGCATTTGTCGCATGGCACGGTTTGATACACCAATTCACCTGTACTAACAAACAATTTTATGTAGATAGAGAGTAACAACGCCAACATTTCCCTTCAAAGCCGTCGGATCAACCGCACTACAGAGGGAGACGAAGCTATAAAAATTGCACGTATGAAAACTGCCTCTTTGTTCTTACAACGGGTCACTCTCTGTTGGGATGTTTGAGCCCTTTTATCCTGGTTCTAGCGAACGTTTTACGACGCTCAAACTAGGACATATCGAAAGTTATCCGAATGTGTGGCCAGCCCCGTTTGTTCGTTTCGTATCCATTATACACAGGAATGGATTAGCATGCGAAGGGGCGGGGGGATGGGGGGGAGTAAGTGCATTTGGTAACGAACGCATCGGATGTTACTGTACATAATATAAATTGTACAGGGACTTTTGTACTTGAATTAGGTAGTCAATGTCCTTGTAAATGGAGCCTTTGCATGTTACGTGATATTGGGTAAGTATTCCTCCTCCTCCTAAGATTTGGCTTGACACCCACTTGGGTTTTAAAAGTCGCTGTAGGTATGTTATATAAAATCTAGTTTTATTCGAATACTAGCTGTCCCCACTTCTTATCGCGCCAGAATCAAATCCATGAGAAATTAAATTATCTATATTCTATTTTTTTTTTAATGCTCCCATGTTCTATAGTATAATAGTTATTCTGCTATTCAGGGTGGAGGCAAAAAAAAGAAAACTAACATCATAAAAATCGGCCCGCTCGTTCTTGAGTTATAAATAGTGTAACTAACACGACTTTGTTATATATATGGATTGTGTTAATTTAAACCACTGACAAACAATTGAATATGTAGATAGGTGTTTATTATTCTTGTATATACAGCCATGTACCAAGTTTGGAGTTATCTAATTGACCCAAATAATTTTTTTCGGACATCTCCTAATTTTGTCTCGTGGACGTCAATTAAAAAAAAAGGACTATCAAGCTACCTTGTAAACTAAAACATAATTAGATAACGTTTAGTTTTTATGTAGTCATAAAAAAAAGAAATATCATCACATCTGCATTTCCTGAAACAGTGACTGATGAAACTTGAATATAGCACACGATGGATTCCAGTTGAATCGTGTAAGGAGGACTAATGCCGCTCCGGATAATTGATTGAAAGAGATCTCTCAGCGCGGAATCGCTCGACGTTTCATTTCATCATAATCCGGTTTAAAATCCGCATTCGAAAATGCCACTTTATATTACCGACCACCAAGATTTTTAATAATGTCCTAATCTCGCCAACGAGGTAGCTAAAATTGCTGTGAAATAACCATATACAGGATGTAGGTAACGAATACTTTGGGTAAAGGTTACAAATGTTGTTATTTTTTAGCGCGCAATCTATTGTAAACAACGCGATCACATCACAACGCTCCGCGCAACACCCGACGCGTGCGAGTGCCGTGCGCGCTCGAGCGTATCGAGATTCAATTTACATTGCAGCTTTAAGTTTAAATACTAATTATGGAACTTTGTTTAATATCCCATAGAAGTAGACTTCTATTATGATTTCATGCTAAAATCAATTTTAAAATACCGTATAATTCATGAAAAGATTGGCGAAAAATTCCAACTTGGGCTGGTCCAGAATCATGAGTTGAATCCATGGTGACAGTTTTCGTTACGAAGCCACTCACACTCTGTATGATAAAAGGGAGTATGCTCCATATTGCTTTGGCAAAATGGAACAAAGTTACAAAGTATAACAGCCGCGAGAAGGCAAAACCAAATAACAGAGAAGACAGAATCCTTGAAAAAGTGTAGAAAATAAAAAAAATCTCCTCACCTGGCTCTCATATTGTCCAATTTATTTTTCTGGCTGGCTTCTCCGAGTTCCCGCAAGGGATCTTGGTTCGTAATCAAATAGCGAAGGAGTCCAATTTTCCGTGCGATCGCCCGCTGAACGCCATGCACCGCGCCACCAGCGATATCGGCCAAATTAACCCGCGGCGGAACTTCTACAATGAGTACAACATATTCGATGCAACTTCAATGAATATAATAAATGTAGTGGTGAGAGGCAGTGGCGTATTGATCCTTGGGTCATATGGGCTGTAGCGACCACTTCAACCGCACTACAAGCTACGCAGATGGCACTGCACACGCATTCAGAACAATAGACAATTGACGTCACAATCCTGAATCGCGCTATAAGAGTTTTCGGAGCAAGTAGCATATATACAAGATCGCGACAATAACCGTCGGGGCATAGCGGCCGCCCCACCAGGCATAACACCCGCCTGGCTGGAAGATCTTCCCTTTTCCGCTAAAGAGCCATGGCCCGGGGAGGCATGCTGACAGGGACGACGCAAGCCGTTCCTAGCGCTTAGCTTTTGGTGCACCTTTCATATTCATTACCTATCTTTCGTGGGCCGGCAAACCTCATAGGCCCAGGGCTCTTAGCCCCGGACCGCCAAATCTTATAATACGCCACTGGGTATATAAAGGCGCCGCCCTAGTAATAAAGTGATATCAATCAAATAAACTTTATGGACCTAAACTAAGCAAAGGTGGTGTTACGGGTACCTACCATGCAATGAACTGGGGGCGAGACCCCATTTTTTTTAAGGTTCCGAAGTAAAAATGCGCCCACTGTAGACAACATTCAATAGTCGAATGCAGTAAACGGATTGTGATGTCTAGTTAGAACGAATCAAATCTAGATGTAGGCGATCAAGGAGCTAGCTGAGAGCCGATCTCTATAATTGGACTGTTAGGCTCGTATCCAATGACGATTCTGCCTCTAATGCGCTTTAGTGGGGCACTTGAGAGAATATTTTCCGTATCATTTGAGAAAATTCCTGTTACAGCGGTAATTGTGCTGAGAGGGTTGAAATTGGAAGTGTCTACGTCTAGACTATACTAACTGGCTGAAGCTTTCACTTATGAGTGAACTGATGGAAATTCAGGAAACATGGTTCTGTTCCAAATCTTGGGCTATAAATGTCTTGATTGATTGAGATTGACCCTTTTTTCCGAATATTCTTTTTAGAGATGTCTTTAGAATCCATCTACAATGGCACTCGGTTATGGTGTGAAATTAAAAACATAAAATAATGCAAAAAAAAGTATCTTTTTTGCAAATATATTTATTTTATTACCAGTTTTATATATTATCTATATCTATACATATAAATAAAATTGGAGTGTCTGTTTGTAATATTAAAATAACCGCTTTTTACTAAATGCATTTGGATGTATACACGGTACCTATACCGAAACAACAATTTTTAAAATTTTTGTCTGTCTGTCTGTCTGTCTGTCCGCCTGTCTGTCTGTCTGTCCGTCTGTCTGTCTGTCTGTCTGTCTGTCTGTTTGTTCCGGGTAATCTCTGCAATGGCTGGACCGATTTTGACGTGAATTTCACTGGCAGATAGCTGATGTAACAAGGAGTAACTTAGGCTACTTTTATTTTAGAAAAAAAATAGGATCTCTCGAAAAAAAATTAAAACCAATGTTGCAGCGCTGCGCCTGACTAAAGTTTGATAGCAACAATCTGCAATGCGTCCCGCGGGATCAGAACGCGAGCAGGCTGTTACCAACGGCTGAGTCTTTGTTAAATACCACGCGGACGAAGTCGCGGGCAACAGCTAGTTATTTAATAAATTTTTAATGTAGGTAGTAAGTACTTATGTATATCTTTAATTTGTAAATATTTGTTATCTTTTTCGTAATACATATCCTTGTCACAAAAACGAGTTGCATTGAATGTGTTGATGCAATTAAATTTATGCAACTGTTATTGGTACAAATTTTCGATTTATTTCAAAGGTAATATAAGACCGCTGCCTCAAAAACAAAATCGTCTCGATCATGTCCCTAAATTCCTTGATGTTAATAAACAAAACACGAACGATGATCGCGTAATCGAGATGTATTAGGATAATGGTTAACAGAACAAACGAAGTATTTTCACTAATCTGTAGAAAGCCTATTCTAAAAGCCAGTTACAGAATTCTCCACATACCTAATGTCGCGCGATACTAATCTTAAATTACGTGACAGCAGCGCGCAGTATGCGGGACTCATTATAGCCCGCTGATTGGAGCCCGCGGGCGTCGAGTTTTGATGTATTGCCTGCTTGCGACACGAGACAGTCTCGTACGCCTCCCGGGACTTGAAGACAATGGGAAGCGTGAAGGATGGCTGAGAGAGGTACACTCAAGGCCTCATATAGTATGGAAATATATTCATTTCTAAGATGTCTTAAGAGAGTGTAACGACCTCTTCAACCTCGCCACAAGCTACACAGATGGCGCTGCAGACGCATTCAGAACAATAGACAATTCTCAATACAATCCTGAATCGCGCTATGAGAGTTATCGGAGCACGTAACATATATACAAGAGCCCGACAAAAACCGTTTGGACATAGCGGCCGCCCTGCCAGGCATACCGCTAAAAGAGTTTAAAGACATCCATCAGGTTATATCAGTTATAACTTAAATTTGAAATAGGATACGAGAAAGAAAAGCGACCCCGATTCTCCGCCTCAACTATTCAAATGAGTAAAATAGTAATACCGACATAGATTTAGCAAAAACCGAATTTCAATAATCTCAGAAGTTCTTCATGTGCCCTTCGCCAGAACCGTACTTACGGTTATTGGGGTCCTGGAGCAATTTGTTCTGGGGTACATTAAGTATGCCCTCAGAACCTAATATACGACCTGTCTGTTAAGAAAAATGTACATTTGTAATTTGTTGTTAGACCCTTTCTGGTTAAAATAAACCCGAGCACAACACTTGTGTTTAGATTAAAGTCTAATAATTAATCCATAATTGAACGTTAAGCTTCGTTGCCCAGCAGCTTCGACATCGTAGGCAATTGAAAAGTACATCAGAAAGGTACTACAATTCTTCGGAAAGGAAAGGAATCCACAATAAAAATCAGAAGAACACTGCTTTATTGCAGATGTCTGAAATCATCAGAATTAGGGTGTACAGTATAAAGGGTAGGGTACAGTATAAAGGTCTTTAGAAAGCTACGAGAAGATCGCCAAAGCTCACAGGGCTAAGGAGGTGGACTATGCACAGAATCACCTCGCATAGGGTTAGGTTTAGGTGCTATTAGACTGAACCTGAATATCATCAGCAAAATATGAAGGGCAGTGCACTGCACCTCTGCGCACCCTTCAGCCGGAATTTTCCTTAACGTTAGGTAGACATCTATTCCACTAATTTAATAAATGTGAATGTTTTGATGGATGGATGGATGGAAGTTTGTTACTCAAACACGCCAGAACGGCTGAACAGATCTGGATGAAATTTGGCACAGAGATAGACTTGTCTACTGACATAGGCTACTTTTTATCCCAGTAAAATTTATGGTTCCTGTGTGATAGGTTTGTTTTAATTTTTCATAGAGCAAAGGATCGACATGATTTTTTGCATCGATAGTTGTTGGAAAAGAGGTAGAGAAAAAGGATACATACTTTTTAATCGCGTAACACCACGGGGCGCAGCTAGTAAGTACATATAAAGGTACTTGTCGCATCCACCAAACGGAGCCTAGTTGAGTCACCAAATTGAAATCTCGTACAGCGTGCCTTTATTAGGCAGAGTCGAAGCATCGTTGTCGACAGACTCCACTCCAGAGATCGCGTGACGTTCCATTTGCATTAGGGCTAGCAGCTTTGTAAATTGTTAATGTAATGTGGATACCAATAAATAAGACTACCTTTTTAGATTCGATTTTAATCTAAAGAGGTATACATAAACAAATGAATCCGTTGTACATTCAAAACAGCGCAATAGAGAAGGAGAGCACTGCCTCCTCCGAGCCCTGTTTTTTATCAAATTGCCTTGTTGTCAGCTATCTTCGCGAGTCGCGAGGCGGCGCGGAGGTCTGGACCTGGCTATAAATGTTGGTTAGCTAGTAATGACAAATGGCGCCCAACGTGGGACCAACACTAGACTGCTTAAATTGACAACAATATTCAGCAACCAATGAGCTTACAGAGATGTATCGATAATCATCATACTTGGTAACCCTAGCAGCCGTCGAGTATGAAACTCGTTAAGTCTACTAACGACGAGTAGCATCCTCGGATCGCGGCGCCCGCATTCCTGACACCTGTCCAATTTGCGTCAAATCATCGTCGCACGCGCCACCCATCCCATTCCATACACTGTTACGACGCACTTAACGATAACATGCAATTAAATTGTACAAACCACCGTGGTTTGCCACGTAGTATTACTTTCTAGAACCTTTCGGTGACGCGGCTGGCCCCTCTAACCACTAAGTTATTTACGCTGAATATTGTATACTTTAGTTATTTACGTTTTTATAATAATACTTGGCTGGATCCGTCTATCTATCTATCAGCCGAAAGACGTCCACTGCTGGACAAGGCCTCCCCCAATGATTTCCACACATCACGGTCCTCCGCCACTCGCATCCACCGGATTGGTTGGAGTGACTTGGCTGAATGTAAGGTTTGATTCTCGTAATACGTGTTGTGTTCAAATTTACGAATAAATACTTTAATAAATCCTAACCCGCTCACGCAAATATGGCATTATGTATCATTATTTTACTAGCTGTCTAAAGTACCTACAATTTTAACCATAATAAAAGCATTATTCTGATGACATTGTAAGAAGGCGTTAATATGCCATTATATCATGAATCATGTGTATAAATTGTAGGGTAAAATGTATTTCTTTATCCTCTTTACAAAATAAATTCGTTTCGTTCCTAGTTCAACCATTTAAAATTTAATTGGTAGGTACGCAAACCCCTCGACCATTCTCAAAAATCTATAAAGTTAAAACAAATTTAATGTTTACATGCTGCAAAACGAACATAAACCTAAAGCGGTGCACATAAATAACTGATCTTGGGCTTAAAATTAGTTTCGGACAATTTGTCAGGAAAAAAGTGTCCCGCGTGGAAACAAATGGGTCGACCATAGGTCAACCTTTTTTGCTAAGTTCAAACCGAAATTCCTAATCTGGTGGCATGTATGAACGAAAATTTACAAGTAGGTACTTAATAGTTTACATAGTTTAATCGAGAACAGTAAGTACGCAAGTAAACCTAGTCGCGAGGTAGGTAGAATCAAATGTATGAAAACTTGCCTATAATAGTCACTTTCTACTTGCCCAATTCCAAACGTCCACTTGTTGACACGAGGACACTACCACTTATTTTTGACATGCTTCATGCTTACTACTTATTTTTGACTATGACTTATTTTTGACATGCTTATAAAGTTAGTTGGCAATTGGAAAATTCCCAAATGATATTTTCCAATTGCGGTGTAGTTGTAACAGGCAGGTCCGAGATACCAAAAAAAAATGCCTGTCGCAGCTCTGGGTATTCAAAATTTCAAATATCGAATATTTTTTTTACGCCGTAGACAACATAAAATTGGAGCTTTTTTTAGCGGTTTATGCCTCTAGAGACGTGAACTAATTCAGACGTGGTTAAATGGGGTTATCACCTTGCGAAAGTACTAGACCATCCAAGGTTAATTCAAATGATGATAAGGACATATATCATCATCAGGCAGAAGGCGTCCCGATTACACACAGGTCGCATTATCACATTCATTATTTAATGGAGATAATGTGACAATAAAATATCTTGTGATAGTCGTCGGAGCTAGGTTTGCTCGTGATGGATTTGCAACCGATTCCAAAATCTTTCTAACACGGTATTCCACTAACCCACAGCCAATATTTTCACTGCTACCTAAGTAGGTAGGTAATAGGAAGTAACAATATATCAAATTGTTCAGTGGACCAACAGAGTTTATAGGTGCGCGTAGAATGACGTAATAATACCGACGCAAACACTACCCTTTTAAATTGAATGTCGCGCAATTTATCAGTCAGGGCCTCGATAAAATACGTTCAATCCCCTATCGAGCTATTTAATTCAGAAGCCCTGTTACCGTTTGGTAATTTATTAAATTATGTTTGAGAATCTTGTTGTCCCATCGGTAACAAAATCTCGATTTCGATATGGTACAACGTTTCGTCACAGTTAATACCGTACTACAATTCCATCTAGATACCAGACATACGCATAAAAAACCATCTTAACCACAGCCCAAAGATGTCAACTGCTGGGCAAAGGCCTTACCCAATTACTGCTACATGATAACACAGTCCTCCGCTACTTGTATCAACCGGCTATTTCCACGCGTGAGATTCATAGGTCCAAACTTTCTTGTGGGGCCCATAGTAAGCGACCGCACGTCTCAGTACTTCAGTTTAGTGTAGCTCACAACTGGGTGCCGGTTCGATTACCGTCGGGGCTTTCGGAAATTATATTGAGTCTGGCTCTTCGTGTTACTGGTATTGCCCCCAGACTATTGAACTGCGTCCATAATACATGCATTTGCTTAATTGGGTCCATACGGGGCCCCAAGTCTACTAACACAAACGATTCATAATCCAATAGCAAGCGCTTAGTAACTGTCACTGATGGGATATCTGTCAAAAGTGACAGTTACTATGCGGTTGCTGTGTGTGTTCTAGGGATATTATTATTATCCTTTCAAAGTTTTATGATTTGGTCAATTTACATTGGCGTTATAAAGTGTTTAAAACGAGGAATCTTTATAAAGCCGTGATGATAACTGACACTGTGTGAATTATTCCCAGACCACAATAGCCTCCACTCGTCTACGAGTAGCGATAGTAAAGTTCGCGCTAACTTTTTAATACGATTAAAAGTAGACGTGGCCCCGACGCGGCCTGACAATAGATGTTATTTTAACATTGTTTATCTCGTGTGTCTTCAGATACCTCAGGACTTGTAGGAAGATACGCAAGGTATTTTCAGACAGGAACATGCATATTGACTATACATAAGTATAAAGTAATTAATACTTACTACCTACCATTCATGCCTGCAAATTAATCAAACGCATATTTGAATTGATCAACTGGGACCACTAATGAACTTATTTTTAGTAAGAAACAGTGTAACAGGAAATTTACTGACTCGCTTCCACTGAAAAAGTACTAGGATAACATAAAATAGATGGAGATGCAAATGCATCGCAAAGTTTCAGATTCTACCTGACTGTAGGTACTATGATGTTAAAATGGCGTTCTGAATCGACCGATGGATCTACCAATAAAATGAATAATAAAATGTTGAGTAGCGGTAAGGACAACCAGCATTAGATATTCAGTAAATCTAGTGACAGTATAAAAGGTTTAACTAATACTATAGAATATACCTACGGCATAAAATGTATTAAGAATACATTTTTCCCGTAGGTATAATGTGTAACACCAGCATTTCAAACATTTTCAAATATCACACGTCGAATGTTTGAAGAGAATTTCAATTTTTCGACGTTCGGAAACTACCTAACAACTCGCCGGTTGAACGTCGCAACAAACTTGGAGGTCCAAGACCAAGTTTGATGAGTTTGACACACGACGAAGCGCCCGACTCTTGCACAATAGTTCCTTCCACCATTATTCTTTCCTTTTGAATAAAACTCTACCCCGAATTTACTTTATCATCGTTTTGTTCCGTTTGACGTTTATTGTGATTTAAAATAGATGCGGTGGGTCGTGGACGACGGTGGTGGGTGTAACTTTTCGGCGTAAGACTTTGGAGTTTTAAAAATATTTTGTAGGTTTCATTAGGTACTTTTTAATTTCATTCGTTCATTGTTAATTTATTTTATGCAGTCCAGTTAGGCATGTAAGTACCAACTTGTCTATATGTATTTTATTTTTGAGAAATTAACAGTTTTTTTTTTATTTTCTGATCTGAAAAAGTGATGACTTAATTTCTTATTTTATTCTTACTGATCCTGCTAATGGATACAGAATAAACTTGTCTACATGTTTTTCGACACCTTAAAATTGTCAGAGCTGACTCTTCTGTTCCTTTGAACTCTGCACAAGGGGTATTCGGTCTTTCTATCCGTAGTTCGGTCACTCTGTAATAGGGCTGCATGATAATTATTTATTAATTATCATAGTTATAATAAAAAAATAAAAAGAATGAGCTGTTTTAATCTACCTAATGATTGAACGCATAAATGTGGCATGCGCAGAGATCACTCTCTGCCTACCCCTAATGGAATACAGCTGTGAGTTATACCGATTAACCTACACAAGTATACTTATTGCAATGAAAAATGTTTTACGTGAAACGAAACGTAGAGCTCGCAGCGATGACGTTTTGTTGTCTTGCCAAGTTGTCAAAAAAATGTCAGCCAACAAGGAGAATAACCTTGTTCAGGCTTATATCGAATTAAATAAATTCTGCCAAAGTGGTGACTATGATAGAGCGCTAAAAGCAACCGGGAAAGGTACGTTATACATCTGTTTTAATATATTTTTGTTATAGCCTCTGAATTTATTGCAAATTGTGTTCGTAAATGACCACACTCCCTTCCACTATTTCTTACCATTCTACCACTTTCTACTGTAACTTCTGCATGTTTTTAGACTTATTAAAGCTTAAACTACTATGCTATACGTTTAGCACAAATAAAATTTCAAGATACAGTATAAATATGTGACATAAGAAATCCATATCTTCTTTCAAATTATCCTTTGAATAATCCACTGCTTGGCATAAGTCTCCCCCCAACGTGAGGGAATTCTGGCCAAAGTCCACCTCGCTGTTTCACTAAGATTTAGCGAACTTCGGTTGTCTTTCGAGAAATAGTTGTGTTCTCTCAGACATTCAGCTTTCCTCGCGATGTTTTCTTCGACCATTTCGAAGCTTGAGAAATGGTTAAAAATCATAATTGCACATGAAATGAAGAATTCCCGAAAATGCGAGCCGCGATGAAAACTTGTGACCCTTGTTTCCGAAGCCAACAAAACCTGTAACATTGGCTATTCCTTTCCAGTGCTACAAATAGCACCAAATGAGCAAAAGGCATTTCACTGCAAGGTGATATGCTTCATCCAACTGTACAACTTCAAGGAGGCACTGGGCATTCTCAGCAACCCCAAGAATGCAGCCCTGGCCTCCGAACTGCACTTTGAGAAAGCATATGTTCAGTACCGACTCAACTGTCCCAAAGATGCGTTGCAGACGGTCGACAATGCACCAGAGATGACGCCTGCTTTGAAAGAATTGAGGTAATTTAAATTTTGTTTGAATATGGGGTGTAGATATTTTTGGATACATGTCAAATGTTATCGGTTTCCAAAATGTTGTACTGCTCTAGGGCTCAAATCCTGTACCGTCTGGAGCAGTACCAGGACTGCTACAACTTGTACCGGGACATCGTGAAGAATACTACAGATGAGTATGAGGATGAGAGGAAGGCTAACATGTCAGCTGTGATTGGCAATCTGGGAGCACTGAACCCTGTAAGTATAAAAACATACTGTAATATTAGTTTTTACTAGGTTTTTTAGGTAGCATTATATATTGCGTAAACAAACAAGTACTTGCTGTTTCTCTGCATCTGAAATCAATTAATATTACCTAATTAAGTATATAAATACTGACCAAAATATATATAAAGAAAACCGCACAATTCATATTAATTAAATATTATTACACACCTCTCTATGGTTGGTCCCTCAATCTGAGGATTGTGATCATCGTTGGATAGTCCACACTTGGATCACTCATAGAGCAACACAAACTGTAGACTAAGATGGCGACCATATCAGATGCGTTCGCACTCCTGACATTATTAATTTTAATTCCCCACAGAACTCGGACATCCCCCAATTCGATGAGACCACGTACGAGCTAACATACAACGCGGGAAGCACGCTCGCGATGCGAGGCAAATACAACGAGGCGCTGCCGGTGCTGAAGCGCGCCGAGGCCGCGTGCTCCGAGAGCGTGCTCGAGGACGGAGGCACCGAGGACGAGGCGAGGGAGGAGGCTGCCATCATCAGGTATACCATATGATAGGAATTGTCACAGAAAACCTTATCTTGATATAAATCGTAATGGTAATATAATTTTTGACATTTAAAGTGCACAAAAAATTGAATTCCCTGACTCCTGGGCTAGTAAATAAAACTGTAGTACACAAGACAGTGTCTTCCACTTATAAATAAAATACAAAATTATACCAATGCTGTGTAAAGCCACTAAGTAACTGCAAAAACAGAAAAAAGGGATTAACTTAAGTATGGCTATGGGGTGTGTGTATGTGTGTGCAACAATGATTCATAACACAATACACCTTTGCAAGTAAAACTTGGCCACAAATACCCTAAAGGCCTGTGGAGAAGGAAAGAGGAGACATTTGCCTAGCAACAGCCAATTAAAAAAAATGTTTTGTCTTTAGGGTGCAACAAGCGTACTGCCTGCAGCAGATGGGTAAAGAGAAGGAAGCGGCGGCGCTGTACCAGAACGTGCTGAAGGACAAGCCCAGCGACCAGGCGCTCGTCGCCATCGCCAGCAACAACATCGTCGTTATCAACAGGTGCGTGCACTGCGCATGCGCAAATCATCAGGGCCCCAAGTCTGCTAACACAATCGATTCATAATCGAACGGCAACCGCATAGTAACTGTCACTTTTGACAGATATTGTATACGATATCCGTCGAAAGTGACAGTTACTATGCGGTTGCTGTTCGATTGTGAATTGATTGTGTTTGCAGACTTGGGGCACTGAGTTTCGCGGAGAATTGCATTTTATTTGAGGTCCCGTCACATGTGATAGATAGTTTCTCGATTAACATCTTAGAGGAGTTCGGTGTTGCTGGCTTCTTTAATTATCTTTCAAACTTGTTTGGTTTATAATTGGAAAAGTTGACAAGCCGAGGGTTCGTGGTGGGTTCCTTTTACCCCATTAGTTTAACAATGGATTTCCGCCAAGTATCGCCTAGTTCTATCAATTATAACAAATCATCTGATGCTTGCTGGCACAGGAAAATTCTGGAAATAGGACAACGTCTGTCAGAATCAGAATTAGAATATTTTTTATTCACCTAGACCACTAAGTACACTACTTATGAATCATCAAAAGTTACAAAATACCATGCTACTACTTTAACAACCGTTTGCAATTCCGTTCCTATGAAGAAGAATGGGCAGGAAACTCCATGGTTGCTCTTTTTTTTACAAAGATCTTTTACATTTTTGAGCAATACATTGTTATAGGTATGTGAGAACAATGTAGGAACGGCTAATCAGACTTTAGTAGCAATTTAAAAAAAAGTACAAACTAAGTTTAAAATTACATGTCGTGTCAGCTGAATAGAAATAATATAATGGGCATTATAATTTATTATTTATTTTGACAGGGACACAAATGTGTTCGATTCCCGGAAGCGCATGAAGGCGGCCACTCAAGACGGGCTAGAACACAAGCTCAACTCGCGACAACGAACCACCATTACATACAACCAGGCTATACTTGCCATCTACTCCAACCAGGTATGCTATCTCCAGACATCACACTACCTCACCGAGTCGAGAGTGAACAGGTACCTTCTAGGCAAGTATGCTCCATCGTAGATCTCATTGTCACTTACCATCAGGTGAGATCGAGATCAAATACTTGCCTATAATGAAATAAAAAAAAAACCTTTCCCAAAGTGGGCGATAACGCCCCCTTGTGGGCGCTGCAGGCTTAAAGGGGGAAGACCCAGAAAAAATGGGGGCGTTGTGTAGAGGCTTACAATAATGAATTTAATTTGAAGTTATAGTCGTTTTTCAGTAGATGAAAAATGGGGGCGCTAACAAATAATTCATTTTCATAGTGGGCAGTAGACAAAATAAGTTTGGGAACCCTGCACTAGTTGTATGGTCACAAACTAAGCAACGGCACCAAGTGCAAATTACGATGAGATTGTTTCCGAACATTTTCACAGGTGAGAATCGAACCTGGTACTACCGGGTGCAGTGGGTAGAGGGGCATATACTAAAACCACTGGGGGAAACTGTCGTCATTGTTATTATCTAAAGAAAATTCGCGGAATATGTTGGGAGTCCCAGTGGATTTTGGAATAAGGGATTTAAATTAGCTTTCTTCTTCAGCCCGATTTCTGCAAACAATGCTGCGTGAAGCTAGTCCGAGAGTTCGGTGAAGATCGCAAGGCGGCGCTGGTGGAAGCCTCCTCCCTCGCCAAGGAGGGCAAGAAGCAGCAGGCGGTCGCGCTGCTGTTGAAGCACGGCGGCACGCTAGCACTCGCTGCGGCACAAATATTACTAGCCCAGGTGAGTCACAACACATCGTGAAATATAGAGACATGTTTGTGTTAAACCACACTTCATTAAACCGGATCTCCAAAGAAACCTTAATATCTGGGATACCGGGCTTGAACCTACGCTTTTTCTAGATTTCATGTGCTAACATTTTGACCATGATTATATATATAATCACGCAAGCCTTCCAAAAATCCGGGTATAGCCCGTGTGAAGAGAAAGACAAATATAAATAAAAATACCAGCCCTTTTTAATATCCCACTGCTGGGCACGGGCCTCCCCTCAATGCGAGGGGGATTAGGTCATAGTCCACCACGCTGGCCCAGTGCGTGTTGGCGGACTTCACACATCTTTCGAGGGGTTCTCTCAGACATGCAGGTTTCCTCACAATGTTTTCCTTCACCATTGATTATATATATATATATATATATATATATATATATATATATATATATATATATTTATAATTATGGTCAAGCAAACAGTTGTGAAACTGTATATATATATATAAAATATATAAACTGTTTGCTAGCCTAGCTATTCATCCATCAGCCGAAAGACGTCCACTGCTAGACATAGGCTACCCCAATGACATCCACACTACTCAGTCCTCTGCAACTCATAAGCCCCGGCATTCATAAATGTTTATTCGCAAAATCACTTGATCATCTGCGGTGAGATGAGAATCACAATATTTTTATTCATGTAAACCAGAGTTCCCCAAACTTTTTTGTGTCGTAGACCCCTTGCCATGTTTTTCCGTGTTGGGTAGACCCCCTACTTACCTGATATTGATTTCCTGTAAATTTCTAACTGTAGTGAAGTTTAGTGTTAAAAACACATGTTAATTTATACATTTATTCATTGAATTTAAATTAAAACTACTCAAAATAAATTTATTGCGACCACAAAGCGAATACCAACATCCTACAATTTACACAATTTTATAAACATATATAATATTTTTTTTACTTCATAGGTACTTTTATAAATAATGTATATGTAATATTTATTGTAAGATAGTATGATGTAAGTAAATAGGTACTATCAGTGTATGTGTTGAGATCCACTATCGTGGACCCCCATTTTCATTTCATGGACCCCCAAATTTTTTTCGCTGACGTAGACCCCTTGCAGGTTGGCATAGACCCCTAGGGGTCGATATAGACCACTTTGGGAATCACTGATGTAAACCATTAAGTACCGTACTTATGAATCATCTAAATAGTAACAAAATGCTAAGCTACAAATTTTACCACCCGTTCCCATGGAGACCAAAGGGCAAGAAACTACATGTTTGCTCTTTTTAATAATTGTTTCGTATTGTTACGATGCGTATAAAAGAGGTATCGATAACTCGAGAAATAGTCATCGAAGCTTCTAGAAACAAAAACGCATTGTTGGGTCCAAGGTCCCCTATCGATCTGTGAAGAAAGATCTAGAATCGTCAACAATGTTGCAACCGGCTTCCAGAATATATCTCGTATTATTTTTATTAAAATTATTAGTAAACAAATGCGAGGACAATGTAATTCCTGGAACTGGGAGTTCTCGGAATAATACCGATTTCACGAATGCAGCTACGTACACTAGAACATTCTAGCCCCTCCTTATTACCGTGTAAATAAGGTTCATTTTCCTTATGGAACATTTCTGTTTTGTGGGTTTTTGTCGACACCTTTCTGGAAAGATCCACCCTCGCTATTTTCGGATTATAAATAGTGTGCAGGACCAGCGACGAGACAGTTTCTATCTGAAAGCGACTGTGAACACATCTCTCGGAAGCGAACTAAGAAGACTATACCGGCGACTCTAGCGAATACTCTGGACAACTGTGTTTCTAAGTGATTTGGTGAATTGTGATTTGAGTGTTTACTAGTTAGTGTACTGGTGTGTACTATTTTTGCCTTCTGTGTGGAGAGCGATTAAAGTAATTTTCACGAAATCGGCATTTGATTACCCCCGCACGTAACAATTGGTGTCAGAAGCGGAATGCCGTTACTACCACGTGAAGACGAAGGGCGTACTCCACGAACCAGACGGCAAGTGGAAATGGATGCTGCACGCCAACGTATCCGTGAAGAGGAAGAGCCTCGGGCTGGAGCTGAGATTCCAGCGGAACCTGTGGCAGCACCAGGGGTTAGCTCGCCAGACATGAACATGTCAGTATTGTTGGCATCTATGCAAAAAATGCTCCAGGCTAACCAAGAAGCCAGTCGTCAGGAGCTCAATCAGAAAATGACTGCTATGCAGCAAATGATGCAGGCTAACCAAGACGCTACGCAGCGAGAGATTAAGGAAGTGGTGCAGGCCAGCCAGGAAGCTGTCCTAGGTAAAATCAACGTAGGTATCACAGCTCTCGGAGAAGAAGTAAATACCTTAAAGGAACGCGTACAAGTGCTTGACAAGGAAGTTGCCATGAAGACAGAGAACCTCGAGGACCGCGTGCAAGAACTAAATAAGGAGGTCATAAAATTGAGAACACATGGGACTATTGCAGTGGCTTCACCATCGTCTTCGAAACTTGACCTACCACGCTTCGATGGGACTTCGTCGTGGTCAGCGTTCAAGTACCAGTTCGAGGTACTTGCAAGTGGTAATGGCTGAAGCAAAGAGCAATCTTTTATGGCTCTTACGCTTGCACTACGTGGGGATGCCTTAACAATTCTCGAAAACCTGCCGCCTGAAAGAAGGACCCTGGAGATATTAATGGAAGCGTTAGACACGCGCTACAGCGATAAGCACCTGGAACATGTCTACCGAGTGCAACTCCGTGAGCGATCACAGAAGGCTGGTGAAAGCCTCCAGCAGTGGGCCCAAGAAATTGAAAGGCTGGTTCGTCGGGCTTACTCATCGGCACCAGAGGTCATCGAAGTGAACCTGCTACAGGCATTTGTCGATGGCATAAGAAACTCAGAGGTTCGAGGGGCTGTGAAACTGGGACATCACCAGTCCTTGAAGAACGCACTTGCTCATGCTCTTGAGGTGGAAGCTGTGCAACAAGACACGAGGCTACACAAAGTTAGAGCGATGATACCAGAAGAGAAAAAGTCTCGGTTTGTCCCCACGTGCTATGAATGTGGAGAAAAGGGGCACATTCGGCTTGAATGCCCTAAGAAAAAGAGAAGGGTCAAGGACACCGCGACCCAAGATGATCAAGCCATTCCGTTAAACTAAAGGTCGCCAGGGCCGCGGGGCGGGCGCTGGCTGGTCAACATAAAGCCCCAACAGTAACCATAACTCAAGTTTTTAATGGAAATAGTCTGATCCTCGAGGGCACCGTAGATAATAAATCATGTAGTTTAACAGTGGACACCGGAGCATCACGTACCATTGTGAGACCAGAGCTACTGAGACGCACCATAATGTGGAATAGACGATCTCCAAAATATCATCTTCAGACAGCCACGGGCCAGCCAGTTACCGTCCTCGGCGAAACAGACGTAAAGTTTAGAATTGGTGACCGAGTGTATCTACAGCCAGTGTTGATTGCTAATATTACCGACGATTGTATTTTGGGACTGGATTTCTTGAAGAATCAGCATTGTGTTTTGGATGTTGCTAAAGGAGTGTTAAAGTTTCCTGACCAAGAAGTTTGTCTTCAAGGATCACGCCCGTGCAATATTTATTGCTTGAAGGACACTACACTGGCGCCGAGATCAGAGAACTTGGTATTAGTGAAATTTCCTCGTAATATTAAACAAAGAAGATGTCTCATCGTTGAAGACGCTGGAAATTACCAACATCTAATTACAGCACGGACTTTACTAATGTCGAACGGAATTACTAAGGTAAGAATCCTTAACCTTGGTAATGAAGAAGTTCACCTGAAGAAGAATAATGTGGTTGGAAGATGTGAGGAAGTAAAGTACCTGAGACGATTGAATAGTGATACGGTTAAACAGAATGGTACGGACGTGAAGGAGAATCACATCCAGCAACTACTGGAATCTTCTGAGGAGCATTTATCGGCAACAGAACTGCAGCAAGCCAAAGATCTCTTGCTGAAATTCAACGACATCTTCGCTACTGGAAATGACTGTGGAAGGACAGGGCTCGTAAAACATCGGATCGACACAGGCGACGCCAGGCCTATAAAACAAAGACCACGACGCATACCATGGGCAAGAGAAAAGGAGGTGACAGATATGATAAAGGATATGGCTGATAACAGAATAATTGAACCTTCTACGAGTCCATGGTCATCACCCGTGGTGCTGGTGAAGAAGAAGGATGGCAGTACAAGATTTTGTGTTGATTATCGGATGTTGAATAACGTCACAAAGAGAGACAGCTACCCCTTACCTCGGATTGACGACACACTGGACATGCTCAGTGGTATGAAATGGTTTTCAACAATCGACCTAAAAAGTGGCTATTGGCAGGTTGAACTAAGCCCAGAAGATAAAGAGAAGACAGCCTTCAGCACTGGAATTGGAAACGGATTGTGGCAGTTTAATGTTATGCCTTTTGGGCTATGTAATGCTCCAGCCACATTTGAGCGCCTTATGGAAAGAGTGATGGTGGGTTTACTCGGAGACGTATGCCTGGTCTACCTTGATGACGTAATTGTTATGGGTCGTAGCTTCAAGGAAAACCTGAAGAATCTAGAACGAGTGTTCACCCGGATCCGTGAGGCTAATCTAAAACTTAGCCCAAAGAAGTGCGCTCTATTTAAAAAGGAAGTCAGTTACCTTGGACACGTCATCTCAACGGAAGGAGTCCAAACCGACTCTGAGAAGATAAAAGCTGTTCAAGAATGGCCTGTTCCAAGGAATAAAACAGAAGTGCGCGCCTTTCTGGGATTATGCGCATATTACAGACGATTCATTAAGAGCTTCTCGGACATTGCAAAACCGTTGCATCGACTTACAGAAGAGAAACGCGATTTTATCTGGGACCCGACTTGTGAGGAAGCTTTCAGTGAGCTCAAGCAACGGTTATGTGAAGCCCCTATTTTGGGTTACCCAAATAGAGATGGAAGATTCATCGTGGACACAGACGCCAGTAACACAGGAATAGGTGGTGTTTTATCTCAGATACAAGGAGATCGTCAAGTTGTTATAGCATATTTCAGTAAGTCACTTTCCAAACCAGAAAGAAATTACTGTGTTACTCGCCGTGAACTACTTGCTGTGGTGAAGACCCTACAACATTTTCAGAAGTATCTTATAGGAAGGGAGTTTACTATAAGAACGGATCATGCTGCGTTAAAATGGTTGTTACAATTCAAGAACCCCGAAGGTCAAGTAGCTAGATGGCTCGAGCAATTACAGGAATTTAACTTTGTAATAGAACACCGAAGTGGAAAAGGACATAGCAACGCCGATGCTTTGTCACGAAGACCGTGTGCTGAAGACTGCAAGCACTGTCAGAAGAATGAAGTACGGGAAGAGGTTAAAGTCATCAGGACGCACGGACTTGATGACGAATGGACTGGAGTCAGCATGAAGCAGGCGCAAGAAGAGGACGATGACCTTCGACCTATACTGGACTGGAAACGTCTTGGGAACAAACCCCAATGGTGTGATGTGTCTGCTCACAGTTCGACCACCAAAAGTTATTGGGCTCAGTGGGACAGCTTGACTCTGGAAGACAGTGTACTATGTAGAAAATGGGAATCCAACGATGGAAAAGAAGTTACCATGCAAGTCATAGTACCTCGGAGTAAGGTGGCCCCTCTTTTACGGTACATTCACGATGGTGTATCAGGTGGACATCTTGGAGTTAAGAAAACTCTGGTTAAAGTGCGACAACGTTTCTACTGGGTCGGTTGTCGGGAAGATGTCGAGGATTGGTGCCGTAAGTGCACTGCTTGTGCTTCAGTGAAAGGCCCGCAGACAAGAAGCAGGGGAAAGCTAAAGATGTACAACGTTGGAGCGCCATGGGAGCGCATCGCAATTGATGTTGCTGGACCTTTTCCTATGACAGATGATGGGAACAAGTACATCATAGTAGTGCAAGATTACTTCACTAAGTGGCCCGAAGTCTTTGCGACACCGAATCAAGAAGCTATAACTGTGGCGAAGAAACTGGTCCAGGAAGTGGTCTGTCGATATGGCGTACCCATGGAGCTTCACTCAGACCAAGGGCGGAATTTTGAGTCTGCCTTATTTCAGGAAATGTGCAAACTGCTGGGAATCAATAAGACTCGTACAACTCCAGCGCATCCGCAGTCAGACGGAATGGTCGAGAGGTTCAACCAGACCTTAGAGAACCACTTGGCTAAAGTCGTGGACGATCATCAGAGAGATTGGGACCAATACATCCCGCTGTTTCTGATGTCCTATCGATCTGCGGTACACGATAGTACGGGACATACTCCGGCCAAGGTAAATTTCGGTCGAGAAACAAGGCTTCCAGTGGATGCAATAACAGGCACACCACCCGATAGTCCAAAGCCTGTTACGGACTATGTGAGTGAACTTCAAAACCAGCTGGATGAAGTACACAGAAGAGTACGGGAGAATAATCTTAAGACTAGTACCAGGATGAAGACCCGGTACGATCGGAATTCGAACACCAACAGGTTTGAGGAAGGAACACTAGTGTGGCTTCATAATCCGCTTCGCAAAAAGGGAAAGTCTCCGAAACTTCAAGCTCGCTGGGAAGGACCGTACACCGTCATTACAAGGATCAATGATGTTACCTTCCGCATCAAGAAGGGACTTAGAGGAAAACCAAAGGTAGTCCATGTGGACAGGTTAGCACGATATCATGGCTCGAATAATGCTCGGGACGAGCATGACTAAGAGGGGGGTAATGTTACGATGCGTATAAAAGAGGTATCGATAACTCGAGAAATAGTCATCGAAGCTTCTAGAAACAAAAACGCATTGTTGGGTCCAAGGTCCCCTATCGATCTGTGAAGAAAGATCTAGAATCGTCAACAATGTTGCAACCGGCTTCCAGAATATATCTCGTATTATTTTTATTAAAATTATTAGTAAACAAATGCGAGGACAATGTAATTCCTGGAACTGGGAGTTCTCGGAATAATACCGATTTCACGAATGCAGCTACGTACACTAGAACATTCTAGCCCCTCCTTATTACCGTGTAAATAAGGTTCATTTTCCTTATGGAACATTTCTGTTTTGTGGGTTTTTGTCGACACCTTTCTGGAAAGATCCACCCTCGCTATTTTCGGATTATAAATAGTGTGCAGGACCAGCGACGAGACAGTTTCTATCTGAAAGCGACTGTGAACACATCTCTCGGAAGCGAACTAAGAAGACTATACCGGCGACTCTAGCGAATACTCTGGACAACTGTGTTTCTAAGTGATTTGGTGAATTGTGATTTGAGTGTTTACTAGTTAGTGTACTGGTGTGTACTATTTTTGCCTTCTGTGTGGAGAGCGATTAAAGTAATTTTCACGAAATCGGCATTTGATTACCCCCGCACGTAACAGTATTCTTAAAATGAGTGAGTACGATACTAGCGCCACTCAGTCACGACGGCATTGAGAAGAATTACGTCGTGTGAGTATTATGACGTTTTTTAATAGGATTTGGTATTTCGAAATAAATTTTCGCCCGCCTCATCGTGATACTTTGGAGATGGGTTTCGAGTTGAATTCCGTTTTTAGAAATAGCCCTGCTGTTCATGAGAGACGTGAGAAGTCCACCACTCCCCACTGGGCCAGCTGACAGCTTGGTGTAATATCTTAATATATATAAATTATGTGTCCCGTTGTTTGTCCGCTATGGACTGCTAAACTACTAAACCGATTTTAATAAAATTTTGCACACTGCAGTTTTATCTAGTTTGAAAGATAGCATAGTTTATATCTCAATTTATTTTATATGGCAAAACAACGTTTGCCGGGTCAGCTGGTACCCTATATTATACCAAGAGCTGCGGGCCCACCCTTAGTCCCCCTCGCAATGAGGGGAGACTTGACACGGGCATATTTAGATTGTTTCTTTTTACTCCTTGTATAGGGTGACCGCAAAGCCGCTGTTAAACTCCTAGAAGAGAGTGAGTTCAAATACCGACCGGGCGTGATCGGAGCGTTGTGTACATTGCTGTCCGCGGACAACGAGTACGAGAAAGCGTCGCAGATGTTCACCGATGTATACAACCATTATAAGGACGATGCGGTAAGTCGTTGTTGAGTGTAAATGCTTGTATACACTTTTAAGTATTAACATTAGCCGTGACAAATATTGATTTCTTACATTTGGATAGAACTAATATTTCGGATTTCATCGCATTTGTTTAAAATAAACGCGATAAAAATTCGAAAAATTAGTTTAGTATGATATATTTCATAGTAACTAGAGAAAAGGATTTATCAAGAAATTTCTTATAAGTGACTTCGTAACGAAAACTGATACCGTGGATTCATTTCGTAATTCTGAACCCCAAATTCCAAGTGTTGAAATTTTCCATGGATATTATTATGAATATATGCATTTTTTTTCAGTTTTTTAAAATTTTATTTTAGCACAAAATCATAATAGAAGTCGTGATTTTAAATTTAAAAAATACATCGTTGGTTGTGATCGCCTGGTTTACTATACATTACGGGCGCAAAAATTACATCATGACTTTCGACAAAAATTATTTGTATAATTACATCGTAGGCACCTTTACCTAAAGTTTTCGTTACCATGCCTGGCGATTATAATTCGTTTATTACACAGATATATGAGAGGAGATATGTTACGAAAGCGGCGGGCTTGCGCTCGCAATTGGCCAAAATTAGGCTAACATAGAGTTTTCGCCGTCAGTCGACTGCAACTGCACGTCGGTATCGGAGCTCTAGCTTTTTATAAAATGCCGTGTTATTCCGTGGTTGCGTGCAAAAATACTAGCAGCAAAGTGAACTACGCGAAAGATGGAATCTCATTTCACCAGCCAGTATTAAGTATTTTATTTATTCGTCTTTAGGCGAATAGTAATTATCTATAAAAATCATTAAAAACAACAAATCAACAAATATTTAATGCCTTTATTATGTTATTTTAGTTTTCATGTAGCACAACCACTTTTAATTTTTTGTATAAAATACATGGCTATTTAAGTACCACCTATATTCGCTATTGAGTGAATGTACGAGGCAATGGACAGATCGTCTAACGATACTTTAAATAAACTGGTGCGTCGCGTGGTACGGCCGCTGTATACGGCGACGACGCAGCACGCACCGAGGAGACTTCGTATTGGTTGGTTTTAGCGAGTGGTGGGGAGCAAAACGGAGACAGCGAGTTCCCATACATTTTGAACCGCACAGCATATCTATCATGATCTGTGGGCCGACCGGATCTGGATGAAATTTGGCACAGAGATAGATTATAGTCCCGAATAGCACATAGACTTTTTATCCCGGTAAAATGTATGGTTCCCGTGGGATAGATTTGTTTTATTTTTTCATACTTTCAATCGCGGGTAACACCGCGGGGCGCAGCTAGTATGATATAAGCATTATATGCTGGGTTCGCGCCAGTCCATAATACGCGCGCGGCTTAGTGTGGGGTCTGGGGATATAATGTGTTGACTACGGCAGCGCTTCGCGTCGCTGGTGGCGGTGTGGCGCGCGGCGGGGGGTGCGCACGCGCGCGCGGGGGCGGGGGAGGCGGCGGCGGCGGCGCACGCGGCCGTGGCGCGCGCGGCGCCGCGGGACATGCGCAGTCGCGCGCGCCTCGTCAAGGCGCTCGCCGCCTCCGACCCGCAGCGCGCCAAGAAGATGGCCGAGACCCTGCCGCCGCTGCACGAGCTCGAGGTACGTAAAAGTGAAGTGGGGTTTTTGGAAAACTGAAAAGTCATGGTCAAGTTGGGGTCGAGTCACCTTCGTCCGTAGGAGAATTAAGTACCCTCGAGATACCCTACACGTGACCCTGGGTGGTGCCAACCAGGTGACAACTCTACTGGTGGTAGGCTTCGGCCGTGGCTAGTCACCACCCAATGAACAAAGCCATGTCGCCAAGCGGCTTAGCCGTGTTCCGGCATGATGTTCGGTGTTGCCATTCATGGATGGCGGGTCAGATCAGTTGCGCTACATGTGCCTAGTGAATGTAGCGTCTCGATCTACTGCCGCCTTCCTACCTAGGCAAGTATGCTCCATCGTAGATCTCATCGTCACTTACCATCAGGTGAGATCGAGATCAAATACTTGCCTATAATGTAATAAAAAAAAAAAAGGCGTCAGTTATGTTTTAATTTCTAAAACTAGTGTTCCTGCCAGTTATAGTGAGTGATATAAGTGGAATATTAACCATTATTGGTTCGGTAAAGTGCACGAGTGTAGGTAATTGAAACAGATTGACGAAACATGGCTTTTCACGTTCTCACACAAAATCCATGAAAAATCCCTCATAAAATTAAAATGACAGTGAAAGCATTTTTTCCAATGATGTTACAATTTCATGAGGACTTCCCGAAAATCACACCGGGATTGAATATTATAGGAGATATTTAAATTTTTTAATGAATTTCAGACCAAAATCGATATTGATGCGTTGGAGTCGTCGAAATGGATGATGGGCGCAAAGGTGGTGAAGAAAACCGTGCAAAGCAAACAAGAGCAATCGCCCGGGTACATATCTCCTTATTTATGTACTAGCCATGGGATGACCGTAACTTTAAAAAAAAAACTTTATTCAGACTTTGACCCCGGTTTGACCTCTTTAGGGGTAAAATTTCCAAAAGTGCCTCTTTAGTACACCTCTAGGACATTCAAGAAATATTTCCTCTAAATTAGATCTCTGGGTTAAGCTGTGCATTGTATAAGTTAAGAATTTTACTAAATAAAAGAAGTTACTCTATACCAGGGATTCCCAAACAATTTTGGGCAAGAGACCCCTTTTCCAAAATGAACTGATACCTCAGACCCCCATAGCCAAATTACTTTAAAAGACCTATCCCTCGGGTTTTTCCTATTACAAAATAATAATTTAATCTTGTACGAACTTGTGCACGCTTATCGTCTTGTTGAGATTTTAAAAGTTTGTTCCTACTAAAATATTACTCATTTTTATAACAAGTTGACGCACGTAACACAACTTATACAGTATCTTGAAAGTTTTAAATAAGAACTTATGTTAATTAACAGGCGTCGATTTTAGACCAAGTCGACGCCCAAAATCAGTTTTCGTTTAAGTCGACCCCTGGGAAACCGATATCGACCACTTTAAGAACCCCTGCTCTATACTATATTATAAAGCGGTTAAGTTTGTGAGTTAAGATGTAGGAGGTATCCCCAGAACTACTGAATCGATTCTATTTCACTAAACGAAAGATACATTATCACCGAGTGTTATACTAGTTTCGTCGCGGTACCGCAGACAAAGCCGCAAGCAGAATTTAGTTTTAATATAAATATGCTCATGTTATTTACACGTATTTTTCCCCGAGTGCTATTACTTAAATTATAGGCTAGTTTCGTCGAGGTACCGCAGGCAAAGCCGCAAACAGAATTTAGTTTTAATATAAATAGGCACATGTTATTTACACGTATTCTCGACTGTATGTTGTTTACAGAACGCCCGGTTCAGAGTTGGGTCAGAAGACAAAACTAAAACGGAAACGCAAGACAAAACTGCCGCCCAGCGCCGACCTCTCCAGACCTCCGGACCCAGAGAGGTAAGTGTCTGTGGAATTTGAAATGATGATATCCGAAAGAGATTCAAAAATATTCGGCTGTTTGAACCGCCTTCTTCTTCTTTCTTTACGAAATGAGATGCGATGAAATAAAATGGATATGAATATGGCCTCGCCCACAACTTAGCATGTATTTTGCCAATGTCAAGTAATTAATAGCAATAACACATTCAATAAATGCAGACCAGCTGTTAAGACGCCATTTTTATTTGCAGTCGGATGACAGTTGGATAAGTTTCGATCGCGGAAAGATGGTGTGCATTTATAAAGAATTAATATAGCGGTTGCTGATGATTTAAAATTATTCCTCTGGACTCTAGACCTTAGCTTACTGGGACGCGTGTGATACCATCGGTCCACCTTGTTGGGGGGGATATCTGCCAATAAAAATCTGTAGTCTACTACTATCAAATAGTTTCATTGACGATTGCTTGGTTTGAGCGTAGCCTTGACTCAATGCACTAGAGGGTGGTGGGTTCGTATCCCAATTTTGCAAATTTCCTTTTGCAAAATTCCAATTGTTCCAATTGCAAAATGTTCTAATTAGGCATTATTCAAATGTAAGTCATACATGGATAAATAGCGGTACACTGCATCATTCCCAGTCCATTGTACGGTACCTAACCTACCCATAATACAAGCGTTGCTCACTCCAGAGCCGAACAGTGATGTGTTAGTCTGGCGATATTTATTTATTGTGCTAATAGGGTGTCTTGCTCGCAGATGGTTGCCCAAGTACGAGCGCACCGCCTACAGGAAGCGGCGCGGCGTGCGGCGTGACGTCATCAAGGGCAGTCAGGGCATGTCCACCACGGCCACTGACCAATAGTAAGTCAATCAATAGGTCTCCTATCCCCCCCCATCCCCCCTCACATTGAGGGGAGGCCCGTGCCCAGTAGTAGGACATTAAAAAAGGGCTGGAATTATTATATATTATTATTACAATAGGACTATACTCAAGTCATAATTATCATTTTATCTGAACAACCCGTGAAGTTCAGGGTAATTTATAGTAATAACCGCCAATAAGTACAAATATTAGATCATTCATAGAAGTATGACATGTATTGTTCTGTATAGCAGATTTAACATCTTTACCGGAGTCTAATTTTTGGTTGCAGTATTGCCATTTTAAATGGATTATCACAACCTATGAAATGAAAGGGATACCTTTTTAATTCCATCATTATCGTCTGTTTGTGTCATATGGTATATAATACCGCTACTGTGAGAGATGCGTCAGCGTCAAAGATCTTTAAAATGCTATTGTAAATTAAGTTTTTCCTAACAATAATACTAAATAACCGTAATCTAATATACCTACTAGTAATGTATACAACATGTATATTTATATATTATTTAATCTCCCAGCGATATGAGCAAGCAGCAGCCCAGCGCGTCCCCGGCGGCGGCGGCGGCCAAGAGTCCCCGCGTCGAGGCCAAGCAGACGGAAAGCGCGTGGCAACGCAAGCAGCAACAGAAGAAGAAGGGCAAGGGCCGCAAGTGGTAGATGTCAATGCAATATACGTTTTATATTGGCCGTGTTGAGTTTTATTTTGACTGTTTCAACGCTAGCACATATAAATGTAATCTTTTAATAAATCGAGGGACCTACTTATAAACATGTTATAATAGATAGAGATAAATCTTGGCCTGTATGACTGAGACAAATCTTGGCTTGTATTACTGAGATAAATCTGGGCCTGTATTACTGAGAGAAATTGTGGCATTCCATTGCATAATGACACGGCAGTATTCCACCAAACTATTATTTATGTATGCTTCAATATATTCTTTTTTTTTTTTTTTTAATATTTTTATTCATGTAAGCCATTATTGTACAGTACTTATGAATCGTCAAGTTACATAAACATTATTCTACTGCAATCTATCTATCTACTAGATTGCAGGAATATATTGAAGAAAGCTACAAGTTTACCACCCTTTCGGAATGCCATCCCTATGCAGAACAGGCAAGAAACTCCATGGTTGCTCTTTTTAAAAAGATGCTTCAATATAGTTATAATATATAGTAGCAAAAACAAAAACAACTTTCATCAAAAATATTTTATTCTACTACCTTAAAACTATTTTATCGCTTCGCATTCTTCCTCCTCGATTTCCCAGGCCTCTGATTCTTCTTGTTATTCACTTTGAATGACTTAGTTTTGAAGTTATTATTGAACGGTTTCCTGGGTGCTTTTGTGCCATTAAACCCGTCCATATCGTTTGATGACTCTCTTGTATTCATTTTTGAACCCTTCTTTTTGCCGCCAAAACCAAATTTCTGGTCCTTCATGCCTCGCTTCTTGCTCACCTTGTTCTGTGCACCTTTCCCTTTGATATTGTTAACCTTTTTATCTTCCAAGAAGTCCAAATCTGTGGATTTTCCTTTCCGGACTCGTTTCAATTGTTCCAACATTTGTCTTTTATCAGCTGCCTGTTTCAATTTAGTATCGATCTGGAAAATAATTGCATAAAATAACTCATAAAAACTAATATTTCAAAAAAACATATTTTTGTTGATACACTACCAAACTTGTGACTCAATGTAAAATAACTAATGATTTACAGTTTCTATGGTATACCTGAACTCGTTTAGCAATCTTCTTATGATCCCTCAGTTGTCGCACTTTCTCAGTGCGCGCCTGTGCCGCCTGCTTCGCCATCAGGTTCTTGCGAACCTTCTGCATGTGCTCATCAGATTTGGCCATCTCTGCAAAGTAATCATCAGGTCTGTAACAAAGGCATATATATTAATCAACTAGCTTCTGCCCTCAGCCCCCCTACAGTACCTCGATCAACAGTCTGTAGCACTCAGGGATAATGTTGGTTTGTATAAATTAAAGAATGTTGAGAATGAGAATCAGATCAATAGGTTGGCAGATGGTTCTGCTAAGTTGTTTTAACAAAGCTGCTGAGGTAGATTTAAAAAAGCTAGTTTTTTTTAATAAACCTCAATCAACTTTTAAAGACCAATCACAGCTTATTAACTGACAAACTAGTGAATTACTTGCCACTCTCAGTATCCTAATCTAACATAATCACTATTTGCATTATGGCATAAGGGCTTTTTTTGCAAGGCAATTACAAAATCTTAAAGAATTTTTACTAAAATATATTCTACTCCAACTTACCTTCTGGTTGCAATACCAAGCTCCTTCAGCCTTTTAAGTCCTTCCAGGACAGCAGCTTGCGCCTGACGATGGAGTAGGTTCTCCCGTTTGAACTCATTCAATACGGGGTCCTGGGTAGGGTCATACATTTGATGGCCTCTGCTGTTCTCTTTGAGATTCCTGGAAGATTGTGTGTATTAAAATTATCAACTAAAACTTTATGGCAATTATTGAGTAAACAATAGTAACATGTTATTATAGGAAATTGATTATTAACAACAATATGTTATGAGTTAAATAATCTTACTTTCTTCTTTGAGCGGTCTCCTGCATTTGTAAAGCCACGTCCGGCGCCAAAGGAGCGACTGTAGTGACCAAATCCAATGTTTCAACCCACGGCAATTTCAGCTGGAAATCTTTCAATTTCACTTTTAAATCGGCTACATTATTTACATATTTCTTCTCCACTCTTTCAATCTCCTCATTTAGACCAGGTTTCAGTAATCCCTTAGCGAATGCTTCTTGCAACTACAAAAATAACTCTGAATATATACCAAAAGACGGTAAAACATCGACATATTACAACCAAATCTTACCTCTTCATCTGAATCAATTTCGGATTCCGAATCATTTAACACAAAATCACTCATCTTGAAAAGTTAAAAATGTCGAATACTGCAAACAGAATACTCGATAAAATAAAAACCGTACCAAAATAACATACATAACCTCCAATCCAAATTACAAATGAAAACGTGTGGGTGACATCTTTGTTATAATCTCTTTGGTTGACGTTTATTCCATTCCATATGAATAGAAGGCCGAATACGCACAACGGCCAAACAGCACGTGGTTTTTTGCAAGAGTTTTGTTCAAGGTCCGGACAAGGTGTTCAACGGGCTCGTAGTCGTTCAAAACGATACAAAACATGGGAAAGCCCTTCATCAGGGAAAGTTATGTTATTAAGTCATATCAGAGGTAATTCGTTAAATAACCCAACCATGGTTACCGGATTCCAGGTGTTAGGTCTTCAGGTTTTGTTTATATATAAACTCTGTTTTGTTACTGCAGTGACACATAGGTAAATGGAGGGAATACAAAAATATGTATGGAGGCTCGGGCTCGTAGTAATTACCAAAAAAACTTCTTCTATACTTGGTTTTATTTATACATCTTCTAATGTTTTAAGGTGGAAGCTCAGCGTCAGGGCGCGAAATTCAAAATGTAAATGGTTTTTATTTTTTTTCGAAAAATTTGGACATCTTTACGATGTAATTTAAAGTTTTGCGATATTAGCATTCTGCATTGGATGTCTCTATGTATTAAGTTTGCTTAAAAAATACCTAAAGCGATACAACACCATAAAGTTAGTAAAAGTAGCGGTTTCTACATTACTTCCTTCCTTTTCCTTCCTCCTCCTCCTTTCCCTTGCTTTTGGCTTTAAAGAAATCGGGCAAAAATACCACGCATAGTTATTTTGCCTCAGTGTGCACTCGGTATAAACTGTCTTACTTCTTCTTCTTCTTTTGACGATAATGATAATGTGTAGGATGATATTCTCTAAAATTCTTCCAAATATAATATCCTAGCGGGTAAATTTATTCCGTACACTTGGTACTTCGTACTATCCGAGTTGTTGTTGAGAACATTTTATTTATGTTAGTTGATACCAACCGTTATCGTGTAATCCGAGCATTATACGAAGACAGTACGCAGTGAGAAGCTTTATGTAGGTACACAGGTAATGCTCGGAATAATCGTATGCATGTATCATCTTATCGATCTTACCCTTGTTTTTTTAAACTATAGGTATCCATTTCAGTTGATCTCGTAAGCCACATGTGTGTGAGGCCCAAATATTACAAAGAAAGTAAAATAATTAGATCGTGCGAACTATAGGTACCTACCTAAGTTTGCGCGTGACTGATGGCGCTGGTAACACTACACACTGCAATAAGGCACTTATAAATTGCAGTAAAATTAGAGCCATTGTTCACCTGTCCAATTAGCTTGCGCGCACTCTACCATCATCGTGGACACAAGTCTTAATTATTAGGTTCGCATTGGCATCGCGTTATGCAATAATGTCTATGATATAGACCAGAGACATTATTATTTCTTAGTTGTTCTTGCTCTTAGCTAAACACATAACTATAGACAAATTAAAAATAATTGATATCTTTCAGCTCTAGCCATAAACAAAACGCAACTATACGGCTTCTTTATTGTTAGGCCATAAACAAGACGTAGTCAGTTTGATTACTTTTATAAAATAAAAGTATGTTAGTAGTAAATAGAAAAATGATATTTAACTGTTAATTTTAATTAAATTTAATGACATTTAAAAACATTTATAAAAGTCTTTATTTTCAGTAATTTATTTTATGAAAAATCTATTTTCTTCTTGACCGGAAGTGCTTAGTAGTCCGACATGTTTCATGAAACCCCCGTTGTTTTGTATCAAGAAAATGCAATGGCCGCCATCTTCGAGTCTTGTGAATGTTTTGGTCGTAGTTACAGATTTTGAGGCCTATTTAATACGTGCTATGCAATTATTTGATGGAAATAGTTTCGCTGCGTCCTAGGTGTTGTTAATTTGCTCATACACAGGTCAGTATAAGTTTCCTTCCGTGATTTCTGGAAAAGTGTTTACATCTGGATTTCATACTGCTAACTATTGTGATGTTGTCATTTTCTATAAATATTCGATTCATTATATATAATGAAACCCTTATTCCTTTGTGAAATTACACAATATAAGTCATTATCATGTTACGGAGGTGATATAAATATACAAACCTCATTTTCGTATGTACTTACATTTCTCATGTCTTTGTTACTAAGCGGATTCGGTCACCCTACTATATTAAAAAATCATGTTTATTTAATATAACATCAACATATTTCTGTTAGATTCGCTAAATCTGGTTTGTGTTTACTTTTTTTGATGTTTATATCAAGACGTTTTAGTTTCCGTGCTACAATAATGGCGGCAGTGGATTAACCTATTCGCTTATTTTACTCATTTATTCTTTTACTGAAGCGTTATTTATGCATCTTTTTAGTATTGTACCTTATATTTTCTCGTAGGAAATACAATAAAGTGACCTACGAATAGTTTCGTGGAACAATGACCTCGACGGTCCAATCCTATTTGTGGACTAAAAATATTTTACCAAGAGCATTATGGTGTACATCGCACGTATACGTGACAATTTTGAAGATAGCTGGGTAAAGGGTCGATTTTCGATTGCAGTCACATGAAATAATATTTGGGGGCCGTGGTGCACTCCAAGGCGTCATCTCGGGTTTGACCCAAGATGATAGTATATACAGCATGTCAGCTACATCAGAATACGAACCAGCGGCCCGGCAAGTGAGTACAATGCATTTTCTAACACAAAACTCACTCCAGAAGGCTGTAGTGAGCCTTGCTGACATGGCCACATAAACCATCACTAAACAGCATAAATTGTCAATATTATGGTTGTTGAACTAACCATATCACATTATGTCAGTGTTCTGCTTGTTATTTCACTGATTTCATAACCAATATGCACCCACACAGAATGCTCTTACCACTATAACTAAACATTCAATTTTGCAAGTTGTTGTGTTTACCTACTGTTTATTCAGATGTATTTCGTTTATTACACAGAAATAGACAATTCCATCTACTACAGGGCCTTGACATTGTTGTAAATAAAGATTTGAAATTAAAAGTGTATTTATTCATTACCTTTCATGTTTTAGTATTACAGATTTTTAGTGAGATTACTCCAGAAATGTATATTTAGTGCCCGTTTATTACTAGTTTTCCCAACGAGGACATGTTGTTATGATTGTCGTTATTAGGTATTTCTGTTGGTAGATATTCATTGCAATATATGTTGATTGTATGATAATAAATTCATTGTATGTGGCCTGAAAGTCACCAATGTTCTTTAGGATTAACAAAAATGAAATTTCTTAGCTAAAATTCTTAAATCTTTGCTATACTTTAATATTAAGTTTTGTAAAGCTTCTGATACTACAATCCACACATACTATCATTTCAAATGAACCTATAATAGTATGTACAATATTATTCTTAAATAAATTCAATTGTTTATTCAAAGTTCAAACACATAATACAAAATGTTGCTTTTACTTATGTGAATTATGTGCATGTTCATTGAGTTTAAAATTTTAATTCTTAATTTAATATCTTGTTATAGGATTACGGGCCGGCCACCTCCAGTGAAAACGTCTATGAACAAGTCTTGGACCACAAACTAACAGATATGAACATATCGAGTGTGAGGACTCCTGTACTGAGGGCTGTGCCTTTATCTCCCACTGAAGGCGACCCTGAACCCGACTCCACTAATCCAGAAAGCATTATTCAAACTGTGCACAAAGTAGAGAAAGAAGTAGAATATCACATCACAGACAAGAGGTGTGACACAGAAATGTCTGTGGACACCCTGCCTGGTATTGTGAGGATCGAAGATACCGTCGACAATGTGGCGCGCATAGCTTACCCCATATTACAGGAAGCTGAAGATTCCAGCGACGTCAATTATGTCGATAACACTACAACCCTTATTCAAGCTCCATTGAATACAGCCATTGTTCAGAATGTCACCAAATTGCCACAGAACTTCACAATCAATGTTGATGCAGCAGTTGGAAACATTACGTCCATACAAAATGTACAAGATGTATCTGGTAACCCAACGCTGTGGCTCCCTACAATACTTGCAACCAGTGCTGCTCCTAATGACAACAAAAACGATGATGACAGTCCTCAAGCTGGGGTGTCACAAATCATTATCACCAGCGAAAGTTATGTTAGTGATGGGACCACATCTGGAAGAAGAGCAAACATTGTTACAGAAACCAACTTCATAGGTCGACCCAAAGCATCCAAAGTTCAGATTCTAAGCAACATATCTTTACCGAAACCTCCTACATATAGTCAACAGTACATAGGTGGCAAGGAATTAGCCCCTGTTTATGGCGCACCCAATCATGTTTACAAGATCAGCAACTCAGTGTTGTGCGCTAAGCCTCAGAAGGGGCAGTCCTTAATTGGATGCACTAATCTTTCAGCAAATGTCGTTAACAGCAACCCTATAAAAAGTGTGCCGTATAGTCATACATTTACGAAAAGCACAAACTTAAATAAAGCTTTGAATAAGGTAAATAATGGTGCTAATTTAAATGCAATGGTTGCTGCATCGTCTGGCAACACGCAATGCCATATTTTATCACGTGTTGTGTCTGGACCGAACAAGATGTCTGTACATTCTGGCAGAAAATCTGTCAACACCTTTAAGGGATCTAAGAATTCTAGTCAGGTGTTGAATCAGAAGAATCAATCGAGGCCTATTAAAATAATTCAACAGACCGGCGCGGTTAACAAGTCTGAGACGAAGTCTTGGCCTGTCGCCAGCGTCACATATAAAAGTCAGCAGCCCAGTTATGGAGTTGTTGACTCCAATACGTCGAAAATTATACAGAAAGTTGGAAGTCCAACGCATAAGAGCCAACCTATGTCTCTTTCGAAGTTCCCTGTCAAAGGAGAGCGTCTGGTTTTACAGTCGCCCTGTGGACCGGTTTTAATTTCGACTGCCCCAATAAGTACTAGTTTACCGAAAGGCCCTCATTATGTACAATCTGGGTCTACGCCTAACTTGCGCTATGTGCAGACATACAGCCCAACAGACAACCAATTGTCAACAGTATCACAAGTCTCCGCTAACCAGCAACTAACTGCACAAATACTGCAATCGTTATCACAACCAAAGCTGATGCTGCAACCCAGTCCAACGCCATTAAATCACATCACAGGCTTACCTCCTAGTGTGATGGAGGAACCATTACTGTTGAAACCACTCATGAATCCAAAGCGACTTGTTGTGTAAGTATAAAACAAAGTGTATTTGTATGTTATTATTTACAACATAGTATGAATCGGATGCTTTATTATCAGTGTACTTATATCTATTATTTTGTTGCAGCGGCGATAAATCCACGTTGCTTACAGAGGATGATATAATCGGAATGGAAGAGAGGCCAAATCTTTCTGAGGAAATCCGTCGATATTCATTCCAACCGTTTTTAGCATTTCTCATGTTGGATCACACGTACGCCCAGCCCGCACAGAAACAACCAACATCTTCAAGTCCAACCACACCCGTTTCCGCTGCACCACCCCCAGTTATAACTTCACCGCCCATAACGACTACTCCCATGAGTCCTGTAAAGAGGATTTCCCCAGTGATAATGTCTACAGCGACATACGAAATGCCCCTGACTGTACCAACAAGCGTTGTTGGTACGCCAATACCTGTAACGTCCATACAAATGTCGCCTCTCACATACAAACCTGTGCCTCCGCCGACGCCGCAGGACGATGACGCTGCGTCTGTGATATCTTCTATAGATGGAGACAGAAGACCACCAGCTACAGGAGGAAGCGACACGGAAACGGCCCCAGAAGGTGAAGAGGAGGGGAAAACTAGATGTATATGCGATTTCACGCACGATGACGGCTACATGATATGCTGTGATCGTTGCGGCGAGTGGCAGCATGTGGACTGCATGGGGATCGACCGGCAGAACATACCCGACGCTTACATGTGTGAGCTGTGTCTCCCGCGGCCGATAGACCGCCGCCACGCGCGTGCCATACAGATGAGGAAGAGGGAGGAACTGAGCGCGCTCGGCGCTTCCGACACCGACTCCTCGGAGGCAAGCCGGCCACCCGGCCAACGAAGGAAACGCCTACTCACCGTCACTACTTACACCAACACCAGTGGGTCCTGTGTGACCACTTATAATTCTACTGTGCCAGTGCTACCGCCATTGCCGCAACCGTCGCTGACGCTACCCAAACGAGGCCCAAAGAAACCTAAGAAAGCCGAGGTCGTAAGAAAGGGTGCTAAGAGGAAACTATCAGAAAAACGCGTCAAACGTAAAAAAGAAATGATGTTGAACAGAAGCAAATATAACACTGGATTATCAAACCAATCTCACTGGCAGGATTCTTACGAGTTAGCCGTAACCAACCACTATAGCCCGGAATTGAGGGCTAAGATAATGAAATACAGCAGTAAATTGGGCAATACTCCTAATATGGGGTATGCTATGAATGCGCATTTATGTACGACCGTACCTCACGCGGGTGGGAAGATTCTAATCGCTACTAAAGACTTGAAAGAGAACACTCCCGTTATAGAATTGCGGGGTAAATACATGTTGTCGAATCAACACAGGCCGCAGCTGCAGAACTCCGCTAGAGCCGGCAGCCAGAAACCCGGCCCGTTCGTATTCTTCTACCGGTTACCTAAAGATAACACTCAAATATGTATAGATACTAGAACGTACGGAAACGAAGCCAGATTTGTTCGAAGATCGTGTAAACCGAACGCTGAACTGCAGCATTGTATCGTAAAAGGGACATTGCATGTATATTTAGTGTCTATAGGGGTGGTACAGTCCAACACGGAGATTACTGTCGGTCATGATACAGATGGGAGCAAACAGCCGTGTGCTTGCGGTAATCCTAAGCATTGCAAAGTGAACGGGCTCAACCCGTTGGCGACTAGGAAGAGCGTGGACTACCCGCCCAGGGAGAAGAGAAGCAGAAATAGATGCTTTAGCTCTTCATCACCCGTGTCTCCACCGCTCGCTCCCGTCATCACCACACCGCTCAAAGAATTCACTCCACAGCCATTGGCTATAAAACCCGAAAAGCATTCTCCACCACAAATCATACACGAGTATCCGCCAATGTCACCACCATTCAAAGCTGCAGTAATGGCATTAAACTTCGACGAACCGCCCAAACCAGAGCCAGTGGAAGATATAAAAACTGAAATTGATTTGATAGCCAAAGAAGTGATGAAGCCGGAAGATTTAATAGATGAACCAGACTTTTGTAAAGTTGAACCCCCAGTTGAGGAGAAATTTGAAGAAATGATACCAGAACCGGCTCCCAGAGACATTCCTCTACCAGTAGAAGACCCTAAACCGATACCCAAAGAGGATGTAGAGGAGATCAAACAAGAGGTTGAACCAATATACTCTGATGACGAAAAACCAGAGGAGAAACTAGAAAAACCAGAGGAGAAACTAGAGAAACCAGAAAATCTAGAGAAAACGGAAAAACCGGATATACTTGAGATACCGGAAACAGCAGAAAAACTTGAGATACCTGAAAAACCGGATAAATTCGAGAAACTGGAAAAACTTGAAAAACCGGTTAAACTTGAGAAACCGGAAAAACTTGAGAGACCGGAAAAACTTGAGAAACTGGAAAAAATTGAGAAATCAGAAAAACTAGATAAAGTTGAAGAGAAGAAACCGAAAGAGGAGCCAATAGAGACTAAGGTGGAAGAAGATAGGCCGGCGACCAGGGAATTCACAGCTAAATCAGCTTGCCACGACCGATCTTCGCGATCTAGCCGGACAACCTGCGTTAACCAAGATTCCTTGGACGACAAAACAGACGACTCCCAAGACAAAATACAAACTAACAAGGAGAAAGATAAAAAGAAAATGGTAAGTCACTCAATGCTCAACCCAAACGAATTTAAGGTTATATAATCTAGAACACATTTTAATTCTTCTTGTGTTGCAGACTCGCGAGGAGCGTAAGATGGAGGCGATAATGAAAGCGTTCGAGCGCATGGAGAAGGCAGAACAACGCAAACAAGAGGTGAAGGAGAGACAGAAGCGAAGGGAGTCAGACCCCCATCCAAACGCGAACGAAAAGGATGAGGACGATGAAATACATACTGCTAAGAAGAGGAAGAAGTAAGTCGAAAAACTCATATTAACCCTAGCTCTTATTTCAAGCAGATAGTTTTGTGTAGTAGAATGGACAGTCTAGTAATAGTTCTCAGTTTACATATTAGTGATTGCGAAAAACAACCTTATCGACATCTACTCCTACCAGTAGCACTAATAAAAATTAGGCTTACTGATATTTTACCTTTTTATTTACCTGCACATAAACCCTATATTTTTTTATCCATTATCAATGTCATTATAAAGCACTTTACTTCTGATAAAAGCTTTGTAATGCCTTAGTATGCGTAAATGGATTAAGGATATTGTGTGGGGGGGGGGGTTCTTTTGTGGTCATTGGATCAGTGGAATACATGTTTATGTGTCACCAGACGCAAAGGGCGAGCCCGTACGACGTCGCAATCTAACCGTCGGAGGCTGAACTCCGCGGACAGTGACCTCGTGACGTCAGGGGACGAGGCTCCCTCGCAGACGCCTCTCACGCCTCCCCGCGCGGCGCCTCCGCCGAGGCGGGACAGCGCTGCGCCTCCCGCCAGCGACGCCGATAGAACTAGTGACGGCGTTAATGAGGTACATACTTAATTTCGTGTTATTCGTAGTTTGTTACCTGTTCATTGGGTCATATATATTCATAATTTAATATCATATGAAATAAAGCCCAGTGTTCTCTACATAAAGAACCTTCTTCACAGGAACTCGGCCTTAGCTCAGCCTGTTTGTTAGTCGAAGCCGCCGTGGGCTCCGTGGAATCCGCCTTCAAACTGCCTAAAACAAAGAAGACTATGGCGACGGAATGGATAGGGCGGTCGCCTGAACGCACGCCTTCCCCCTACCGATCGCCATACAGACCAACTCTGGTATCTGCTCCCTCATTGGAGAGCCTAGTCAGGGTCGCATCGACCATGATTGGGGACCTGAGTGGCGGGCATGACCTGGATCACGAGGAAGACACGCGAGCTTCGCCCCCTAGAACTCCTGGCAGGGATCGGAATAGACCTCCAAAGAAAGCTAAAAGAATAACCAGAAGTACGCCGCCTGCAGAGGTCCCTGAAGTTGTCGTGCCGTGTATACCTCAACACAGCGCCAAGAAACGGTGGCTGCGGCAAGCCATCAGTGAAGAGAGTGACTCTCCATCTGCAGGTTTTTATTATGATACGTCTTATGAATTTCAGTGGTAAGGTTAGGTGTATGAACACCATTGCTATTCTCAAATGTAGAGGTGTTTGTTCCAGAATCGCCGCCCAACGAAATGGTCACCCCACTGAAGAAGCGGCGGGTAGCAAGAGAATCTCTCTCTTGCGAGCAGAATATTATTGTGCCTGTAAGTATAGACAGTGTATAGTTTGATTATAATATGACATTATACATAAAAGTACTTAAGTTTGTTCTTTCTTGTGCAGTGTAATGATGAAACTTCGCCTATTTTGACGTCGGAAGACTCGCCGGTGAAAGACGCCGCTCTAGCAACGTCACGGCAATATAATGTAAGGAATATTATGGAAAGCATATACGGTAGGGATAGAACACGATCTGATAGCGGCCAGGGTTCCGACGATCAGTGCAATATGTACAATGACGTTCTGAACGTGAACATCAAGGGGCCGCACGATAGTGAGGATATAAGAAGGATAATAGGAGTGCCTACTCCCGAGGAGGAACTGCCGCCGGAGATAACGAAGCCCGAAGACATCCAAATCAATAATAATAATGTTGAAATGGATGAAAGTAATTACAATAAAGTTGTGCCAATGGAAATTGATACGACGATACCGCAGCCAAAGATTCAGGAGTCGGTCGACAGCATTATTGATGCCAAAGGTATCGAAAGCCCAACCGACAAACTGAACAGTGGCCAATCGGCAGACACGAGCGGCAACTCATCACCACAGCGCGACGAAATGGACGACATACAGAAGAAAATACACTCGTTTCACACGGAAAACATTCAGATCCTCAAGAGCCGCAATAAAAAACCCAAAGAGAAAAGGAAGAAGGTGAACTTGAATTTCGATCTCAACATGGTGGACGACCAGATCAGTGTTCAATTGAGAACAGAGAACGACACGAATTCCAAGTCCCTGGAGAACGGCGACATCCACGAAGATATGAGCAACTCTGTCCAGGATGACGTCAAAGTTCATGTTTCCCCTGAGAATATACCTTTGCCTCCCGTCGAGTCGATACCCTTGCCGGCGCCAGAGAACATACCGTTACCAGAGGAACCCAGCCCCATGCCAGTAATACCGCCTCCAGAAACCATACCCCTGCCTGAAGAACCCATGAAGCCAGTGAAGATTTTAAGACCAGTGTCGCCGGTCGAGAAACACGAGAAACCGTTTTCAATGGAGCGGTTATCGGTGCTCGATAACGCCATGCCTTTCACCTCGCGTTTCAGCTCCACCGGACTATTCTCCGGTATATTCAGCAACATGTCGCAGCGGTTCAACGTGGACAATATTAACGAGAACGTGCCGAACATGTCAATAATAAAAAGTGCAATAGATAGGACTACAAGTCTAGAAAGTAGTTTGTTTGACAAAGACAGTATTACTCCCGCGGACGACTTAAAGAGTGTGCAGGAGATACTTACGCGTGTGAACAATATGGACTCAAATAACAGTGTGATATTGTCGGGGGTGTTGAGTAGTTCCAATAAGGCGGGCCTGCTGGCGCCGTCGCCGAAGCCCGCCGCCAAGCCGTATTGCCCGAGGAGCAACGACCCCAGGCTAAACCCTCCGCCTGTTGAGAAACCCAAACCTGTTAGAAGAAAGGTGAGTTCTTTACTGTCCTTATTTTAATGACTGCCATCCATTCCTTCTTCCATAGCATTTATGGTCTGTGCCAGTTAAGTAGCCATTAGGGCACCAAGTCCGCTTAAAGCTATGTAAATATCATGTGAATGTTTTCGTATGAGAAAGGGACGATTATGATTTCATTGCCATTCGATTATGTATGGATTGCTGATTGATATTTGAAACACTTGTAGGGCAGCAATTTTTAAGGGTTGTATTTAGTATCTGGACAGTGGGATTGATCAAAGTGTGTACCAACAACTTGAGTAATGGACATGAGCGTGTTACAACAAGACAAAATAAATCGATTTTGTCTCTTTCCCTCGGATTATTTACCGATGGAAGAGAGCGACTCGGTGTGATATAATTCTTGATATAGGTTTCGCCGTGACATGTGTCCTAGCCCACCGGTAAAACACGCCTGAACTTGGGATGTTAGCACAAATTTAATGAGTACAAGGCCTCAGATTAGATAAAGGTGATGATAAATACAAAATTATACATTTTCAATTCTTATGATGACATGAAATTGATTTTTATGCATAATATGAGATTTCAATATCATATAAATAGGATGTCCTAGATATTTGACAGAGATAATGATGTTTTATATAATATAGACTAGTGAAGTCTAGATGAATGATAATAGGATGTGGCCTATGAGGACTTCTATTGTCTCACTCAATGTTTAGCAAACATTGCAATTTATGATGACTGCTTTGTCTAGTGGATTGAGTGTAGGCCAGTAGCCAGTACGCTCATTTCTCTGTGTGGGTATGGGTTCGATTCCCAACCCAACAAATTTCGGTAATCATATTTTTGTAATCTGCCTATATCTGTCATGTTACAGAGACTGCACCCAGTCTATAGTAGAGTTTCTATAATATAATTATTTCTTAGTTTGGGAACATACAGTTTGTGTATTTGTCTGGCGATATCGATTTAACTAGAATTGAACTTGGCATAATCATATTCTGAGCCTATGTATAAGTTATCAGTAGGCCGCCGTATCATTAGCACGCATTTCAAAACACTTCAGAATTAGTCCGATGCCTGATATCTGCGCGCGCGTGTACGCACCGAACGCATGTTATCGCGTGTTTATGAATCGTTTTTACTTTTTGGGGTAGTCAGAACTACAAGTATGGCCCATGTTTGTACCTCAGTTAGCTTGGCTTTATCAATACATTAAATTCAATCTGGATGAATTATTTTTAATCTTACAAAGTCAGGGCTGTAATACTTTAGTGTATGTATCGTACTATGGTATACTCAGTCCAGTATTTGCAGTGCAATCGACAAATATACACCACCTATGCAATAAGCATTGCTTGAATGTGTAACGATATATATGTAGCAGGCATGTATATAATGAAATGTCTATGCTGCTCTTCTCCGCAGAAGAGTATCGCAGTTAAAATGTCGTCAGTTGACTATATTCCACTAATATTATAAATGTTAAAGTTTCGATGGATGGATGTTTGTTTGTTACTCAATCACGCCAGAACGGCTGAACGGATCTGGATGAAATTTGGCACAGGGATAGATTATAGTCTGGAATAGCACATAGGCTTTTTACCCCGGTAAGATGTATGGTTCCCGTGGAATAAAGGACATACTTTTTAATCGCGGGTACCACCGCGGGCGCAACTAGTTACCAATAAATATCTGATGTTGACTTAGAATCAATTAAAATAGCCCCGCTGTTATTCTGTGTCCATTGCTAAAAATATTTTTGTATAATCTGTAGCTCTCTATAACTGAGTACCGCAAAAGGCATAAAGGCGGCTCGGGCCCGGACGACGGCAGCTGTCCGAACAGCGAGGGCGGGGAGGCGGGCGGGCCCGACGGCGGCGTCGAGTGGTCCTCCGAGTCGTCCGGCGCGGGCTCGCTGTCCCCGCAGCGGCTCGACGCGGCCGCCGCCGCCGCCGCCGACGAACTGGAGCAGAGACTACATAGAGAACTCGCTGTCTCGCATTTACCTAAAGGTGAGCGCTCTTCTATCTAGTATCTAGTCTTATCTGTGGATCGATTCGGAACTTTTCGATAACTTACCGAATCGATGCCATTAGAAAGGATAATGACCAAACATGGTACCGATTCGTCTCATGTTTCAAGATCAAAATAATGTGTTGTTATTTTTGTCTCAATTATCTACATAGAAAAACACAATAGAAATGTTGGTTTCGACTAGAGAATTTAATGTCAGCTGTAAAAAGTTGATTAATTAACCTGGCTCCTTAAGAATGATTTTATAACGTGCGGTTACAGGAATATGGCGGAACTCGCAATAAAAAGTCGAAAGTAAATTGTAAAGGGGGTCCGTGGCTGTGAGCATTTTCCTTTTCTTGTGTTCGCTTCGACTAGACGACCTTTTATTTTCAAAATGCAAGCTGCTATTATTAATAACCGAATCGGTTGATACAAGACGTATTCATCCATCCATTATAAAAGTTGTCATCAACATATACCAAACTAGCTGTTGCCCGCGACTTCGTCCGCGTGGTATTTAACAAAGACAACCGTTGACAACAGCCTGCTCGCCCATTCTGAGCCCGCGGGACGCATTGCAGGTTGTTGTTATCAAACTTAATCAGGCGCTGCGCTGCAACATTGGTTTTAATTTTTTTTCATGAGATCCAATTTTTTTTTTCTAAAATAAAAGTAGCCTAAGTTACTCCTTGTTACATCAGCTATCTGCCAGTGAAAGTCCCGTCAAAATCGGTCCAGCCATTTCAGAGATTACCCGGAACAAACAGACAGACAGACAGACAAAAATTGTAAAAAATGTTGTTTCGGTATAGGTAACGTGTATACATCCAAATGCACTTAGTAAAAAGCGGTTATTTTAATATTACAAACAGACACTCCAATTTTATTTATATTTATAGATAAACAGCACAGATATAATACCAATAGTTTGTAAGCAAGGTACTATCGGCCAAAGTTAAGCATGCCCAGTTAAGAAATTTTTCCCTTACAAGCGAAGCAGGTGATAAACCACGCCCCATTCCGATTTTCGCCAATCAGATGCGTTACACGTTCGTGTGAATGCATTACGTAAAAACATTAGACAGTCGCTATTTGCGCCTGCTAATTGTTGACGCGTCCCGTGTTATCGCCATTTTTTGCTTTTACGAACTGTTTATATCCATCGGACAGTGCATTGCAGTGGAGTTAAATATGCAAGTAAGTACTATTTTGTTTAAATAAATAAATTGCTTTTAGTATTAGTAGTTGTTATATGTATATTTTATCATTTGGTTTGTTTTATAATCCATAAGTAATGTTACTATACAAACTAAATAAAAATTCATTGCATTTTGAAAACCCCTCTAAATTCTTTAATATATTTTGTGTGAACTGTAAAATACCGTATTAATAACGCAAAATGTTTAATACGTTTACGTTTTTATATCTTTTTTTAATGATATAAAAAATATGCACCGAGTCTTTGAATATCATTATTAATATTTACTTTAGAAACTTGCACTATTTTATATCCTCAATGTTCTTATCAAACTCTATTCATGTTTTTTATAACATAACGACCACTGTTCTAAAATAACCCTAAATGCAATGGAATCTACTACAAACAAAGGTGTTTTTCCTTTGTTCACATACACGGTGTATAACGCTACCAAGCAAATTTACGCTTTATTTCACCCCAATAAGTGCGTTAATGCTTTCATAATGAAATCTGCGGCCCACTTATTCTATATATCTACTCGAACAGAAGCGCCATTGTTTATATTTAAAAGATTTATAATGGGCTAATAAAGTTGCCGACAATGCCTTGTTTAAAAAAATGTGGTGGCATTCGAAAACACATTTTGTTTGTAACAGCCGACGATTTTATTACCCTTCAGTTAGAAAATATCAATGTTGCAAATCACATTATTGTTTTTAATTTAAGGTGCAATAATAATGATAAGTGACGAGCGGCTTGCAATCAATTGTGTCTGACTGATGAAAACAAAACATTTTTTGCAGCGATCAACCGGTGCGGCAGGAAGGAGTTCTTGCCGACCGCGTCCGTGCCGTCTTGTCGATCTCGAAGCGGACAACAGCGCACATTTACATAATTATTTTTATATAATTTATCAAATAATATTTACTTGCGTTGTATGAACTATAATTATGTTATGTTAACTTTCTCACCAAGCACGTTTATATAATTATTGTTATATTTTTTTTTAAATAATATTTACTTGCGTTATATAAACTATACTTATGTTGTTAAATTGTTTACCCGCAGTTAGATAATAAGGAAGAATTTGATTTATAATAAATGTATGCGATAAAACAATGTGTTATATTTAAAATGGTTTGTGACACTAATAAAAAATAACGTGTGTAAATTATTATTTAAATGAATTAAATAGTTTTCTTTTATACGCCGAATCCTCAAAAATCATTCCCACTTCAATCCTATTTTATGAGCTTTTATTTTCTTTTATGGCTCCGATAAAGAATGAAAATAAGTCATTTAAAACCTTATCTACATTGTTAAAGGCATAGTATCGCCTGACAGGGTGTCTTATACAATGTCGATAAAGGTATAAAAAGGACAACAATTATTGTATTAGATTACCATCTTTACAACTTAATATTATTACAACTAAAACAACTCCATATTCTACCAGTCGACAGAATTAAAAATATGTCAAGTTCAACCTTATAGCAACACCATCAAAGTGCATTTTCATAACTAGCAAGTGAGTTATATTGTATTATTTGTTGTTATAATTATTGTAGATAATGACTACTTTGAAAAAAAATTATCTCTAGCTTACAAATTTATAATTGAAAATTTAGTATATTTTAATGAGACTAACTAAATTACACTTTGAAGTAGTCAGATTTTAAATGGACAGTTTGCTCTACAAACAATGCAAATATTTGTGTTTAATACTATAGTAAGTATATTTAAGCAGTGATAGCCAAGTTGGTAGAGCGCTTGCCTTGGTAACGAGGATTGCAGGTTCAAACCCCGGCTCGCACCTCTGGGATTTTTCATGTGCGAATCTCATTTTCAACAATGATTATCACTTGCTAAACGGTGAAGGAAAACATCTTGAGGAAACCTGCATGTCTGAGAGAACCCCTCGAAAGATGTGTGAAGTCCGCCAATTCGCACTGGGCCAGCGTGGTGGACTATGGCCTAATCCCCCTCGCATTGAGGGGAGGCCCGTGCCCAGCAGTGGGACATTAAAAGGGCTGGAATTATTATTATTATTAAGTATATTTAAATCCATTGTGTATTTTTCACTTAGGTATATTGATTTATTTTAAATGTTTTATTTATATGTGTTCAACAGTATTTTATAATTTATTGAATAATCTCTGGTTATACATATATTAAATACATAATCAAGAATAATATTAGAAAATCAAGATAATACATTTTGCTAGACGAAACAGTTAAATATATGAATTGCGTATGAAATTAATTCCAAATGTTAACAACATGGGAACAATACGTAAAAAGCATGAGCCATTCCCATTCATGTTTCACATTCCAAGAACTTATCACACACACAAGCAAACTTTACAGTAATAGCATGCGCCACACTATTAAAAATCATTACAATATTCACACGGACACAGCTAAGGATTTTTAAGCGCTTCCTATTGGTCGCAGGGCGTTTGTCTTTGCGGGTCGCGCCGAGAGCCGTGTATACAATTATCGCCTTTAGACTGGTCATGCGGAACTTTTGCCGATAGTACTATGGTGGTAATTACAAGCTCGCCGCCGCCGTCTAGCAATATGCCACGATATGAATATGGGAACGGATTGCTGGCTCACTGCCAATGTTTCACGGCATCCCAAGCCTAACATTATGCAGTGAGGTAACCATACATGAAGCTATATAAGAGTATATCATTTTTTGTTAATGTTTTCATCCGTACAGAACACTTCTGAATATTATTATCGTGTGTCACACGAATGCGGTGCGATTCGAATTAGCTCAATATTGATTGCAACGTATCGCACTGTGTGCGGGCTGTGTATACAGGGTGTACGAAGAATGGTAACAAAAACATTGCGTAAAGATTACACTTCATGCCTATAATTAAATTATAGAAATCATTTACGTCGAAAATCGTGAGTTACTTATGTTATTTGTTGAGCGTGCAATCTATCGTAAAGCACGCGTTCACAACACAACGCTCTGATACCGGACTCGTGCGAGTGACGAGTGCGCTCGAGCGTATCGGAGTTTCAATTTATATTGCAGTCTTAGGTCTTAATTAATAATTTTGTATTTTTTTATTAAAATCACGTTAATATTAAGACTTTTTTATGAGTTCATGGTAAAATCAAGTTAAAAAATACTGAAAAATATAAAAGTGCGTCAGAAATTCATTAAAAGATCGACACAAAATTCCAACTCGGGGGGTAGAATCATGAATGCATGGTTATCAGTTATCGCTACGAAGTCTCTTACACCCTGTATATGTCACACTTCATTAGCGTCGTCGGTGGTGCATTGTGCTGACAGACGCGAGTGTAACCGTAGCGATGCACTTTCGAATGGAAACTGGTACTGGCGTGCGCACAAGTACTGCACTGCCTAGTACATAATAATAAAATATTAAGCAATATTATGAGTTCAGTGTGTCGACGGGCCAGTAATCATTGTTACTGATAACAATATTACATTGTTACGTCCGCTAGCAGAAATTCGATTTAAAAAATCAGTTGATAATGTTTATTTGGGAAATAATAGTTTTAAAATGATTGAGTGTTGTTATGCCAATTCAATTGTATTCAGCATTTTCAATAGGTCAGAATTCTCCAAAGCATTCGAGATGTCTATAAATGAAATGTCTATTTGGTAACTGCTTAAGATTTGGCTTATTCTCACATTTCACTTTGTGAGAGAGAAATGCATTTGGAATAATGCGGTTACATAAATAATTTGAACGATTGTACGCGACTGTATCGGGCACACACAAACGCTTGTGAAACGTACGTACATAGGTATATGTATGGTATATCCATACAGCTGATAGTTATAATACTTGAACTTAGTTTATCACAGTTGGTTTATATGAGATTTCATTGATAAAAATATACCTACAAACATTTATATAAACACAATGCGATGTACATAATTTGTATAAGAATTACAAATTGATAACAGTAATCGATGGAATGAAATTGGAAGATTACATAAGATTAGATTCTTCCCGTGGTTCCGCCCGCGGTACCTCAATGAAACATAGCCTATAGCACTCAGGAATAATGTAGATTCCCATTGAAATTGAAAATTGAGTTTTTAGGATCAGATCAGCAGTTCCTAAAATTACCTCCTACATCCAAACTCACTAAACTAACAAACTACCCCTTAATAATATAGTATGGCCCCCAATCTATAAATTTGGAAGTATAGATAAACCCCGAAATTATAACCGTTCTATAACTTTATCAAACGTTGTACAGTGTTTTGCAAAGCAACATTTATGCACAGTAACTACACTGCATAAATGTTGCTTTGAACAATACTATATGACGTTCGATAAAGTTCTAGAACGTCTACAAATTCAAGGGATAGATTTTTAAAGTTAGTATAAAATGATACTCAACGTAATCAATATTATACGATACTCAATTATTTGTTTCCTCCACTTACGAAATGCAATTATCGTAGCAATTACGGTACAGAGATATGCAACGTTAACGCCATATAGGCATCGTAAGAATAAAGACAGACACATTACTTGGGTGGCCTTGACGGCCGGTGCTAGCACATACTGCGCAGCAATTCAAACTAATATATTCATACGATATATACTTATATTTCTCAACATGCAGCCGCCCGCGCCGCCGTGGCGATGAGACGATTGTTATTCTACTGCGTTTAAGTGCCCACTAGACTCAATAAAATTGCATAAAAATTGAGTTGTCCCGCCCACTTGCTCCTGGACAATATTATAATATTGCATAATATAGTAGAATAGCAGTGACAGTCGAGATGGTAGAACGCTTGCCTCGGTATCGAGAATCGCAGGTTTAAACCCCGGCTCGTATCTCTGGGATTTCATGCCCGAATCTCATTTTCAACCATGATTATCTCTTGCTAAACGGTGAAGGAAAACATCGAAAGGAAACCTGCATGTCTGAGAGAACCCTTCGAACAACGTGTGCAGTCCGCCAACCTGCACTGGGCCAGGGTGGTGGACTATGGCCTTATCGTACTCGCATGGAAGGAAGGCCCGCGCCCAACAATGGGACATAAGGGCTATTATTCTTATTATATTATTTATATCAGATTATAAATGGCGAGGATAAAAATAACTGAAATTGTGCAATTTTATCGGAGACTGGCTCCGACCGTTATTATTCGGATTGCGTAATTAATATTAAAAGATTTTGTTCCGCACAATATATTAGATTCTATTAATTTTCTTTTAAACAATAATGTTATTGCGTAATAAATGCTTCAACAACCTATAAAATACCGATCGAGTGATCGAATGTTTCCATACGTTTACTAGTAAAGGCACGTTGCCGACCGCTAGGGGCGCTGCTGGTACGTGGATGTAAATATACAATTTTTGTTCCAAGCTCCCTTACATGCGTTTCCAATTAGCAGCAATCAGTTCGAAGTAGGGACTTGTAAATAAATTAGTAGTGATACAATTCCATGACGCTTCTGCTCTAAGCGGTAAGAGTCTACTTGTACTCTCTTTTTTCGCCAATAGTATTCAGACCAGTGTTGCCAGATTGGTTATTTTTTTCGCAATTCTGGGTAAAAATTTTGGCTCTGTAGAAATTTTGGAGAAATGAAATTCTTGGAGAAAAAAAAATACCATGGAGAATTTTGGGTACTTTTTAGTTTTCATTCTTTTCACTCTGCTTTTTCTCTCTATGGTATGTCATACCCGTCATACACATGCAGTGGGGATACGTAACGGAAAAAAAAGGTCATTCTGCTGTTTCAGTTTGTAAATTAGAACAGTCTTTCAAGGAAAAAATAAGAAAAATTAACCGATATTATCATCTTTTTGCCTTTGGGTATAACTCAAGCAAATTGTATCATTTTGGAGAAAAATAATTTAAAATTTGGGTTGAAATAGAAAATCACATCTGACAATACTGATTCAGACCCATAAAATAGTGGACAGCTATGTGCGTGGAGGTGTACCACGTACTATAATATCCAGGCTGCATAGCTGCCTGACAATTTTATATTACACATGTGTCCAATGATCAATCTTGTTACCAAATTTGTCAGTCAGAATTACAATTACAGACTGAGAGAAATTACTAGCGGGAAGTCACGTCGTTAAACGATACAGATGACAAGCTTTAGGCCGGGAAGGGTATGGAATTAAAAGTTCATGGTAAGCTTCCAAGGCTGCAACGATTGAACGAATCAACGACCCCACAAATCGGTTATGCAGATCGGGACGACGTGAACGAGTGTAGGTACTTATTCTTATTGCATGTACACCGCTGGCAATTGCTCCGCAAACCGTTTGCGATGTACGAGTGGTTTTGCAATTATTTTTAGCCCACGCCGGCGGTGTGACGCGGCACGGCCAGAAACTCTGTATCACGTTCATTGTAATTTTAAGAAATTTTTTTTCGCTTTGTTTTCTTGGAATTACTGACCAATGACGTCAGCTTTGAACAGGTTAACTATTAAGAAAGTTGTCTCATTTATACGACGACGATGAAATTGGTATTACGTGAAAATAATGTTTTTCTTTTTTTGGGTTTTTAGGACAGCCCACAGTAGCGGCAACCGGGCGCATATAGTCCTAGAGACTAGTTGGGTTAGTGCCTAAGGCGGGTGGGTCATACACCAGGCCGACTATATTTGCCCGCTAATGTGGCAATGATCATTGCTGTACCAATGATTACGGGTTCTATCATTATCATCTCGATACCCAAACGACGCCTGGAAATATCGCCAACTCTAAACCATACAACTGCGTAAATAACACTAAAGGCCTTTTCAAATATAAGTCGTATATATACGCGCTTATATTTGCACAAGCCTTAAATCGATTGTAATGGAAGCCTATTGTTTCACACATGGTTTTATTTGCGCAGGTGTTTTCGACGCTCAGCCGACGGCCTTGGAGCGTCAAAGGGAGAACCTCAGTTCGCGGTTGCGGCGGGAGTTTGGCCTGGCGCTGCCCGACGATGAGGAGGCCAGGCCGCCTACCGAGACCTCCGGTACGGCAGGGGATGTAGTCTGGCCTAGGACCAAGCTGTCGGCACATAATTGGGACAATCGCACAATGTAGATGCCCCAAAATATCGCCAGAACTGGCAGTGGCGGATAGACATAATAAAAACGCCGCTGTAGCCAATTTAAAGACTTTAATCTGGGCATACCGAGACATGACTTATTCAAGTTAAAACGAGATTTTTTATTAGTATATTAGGGGTCATTAGGATTTGCTTGTGTAAAATAAGTACTTGTAAAAATTAACGATAGATATTTATATGTTTGTGTAATTAAACGTGTGTTTAGCAGGGAAGCAGTGTTGTGGTGATTGAGTGCTGACGGTTCGTTTGTTTGTCCGGCAGATGGCGCGGCTGGCGCGAAGCGCTGCGACAGGTAGAGGCCGGGCCCGCCGCGGTGCACATAAGACATTATTTTTGTAAATCTCACGTCGGCGCCGGCCCGTCGTCGTCGTCGCCTGTATTATAATAATAATTAAAATATAAAACTTTTCTATGAGTGTACGTTGGATGCGCGCGCGCATCGTATGTATATTTCCGTTTCACTTCGTCTAATTTTTTCACGGTTTTCTGCAAGTACAAATTGTTTTTATTTCCCTTTGTACATATTGTATATAGGAGATTTAAGATATAATATAGGGAACTTACTCAGTAACGTATATATGTATAATGGTATGAAAGATTTTTTATATATGTACAACGTTTATGTATCCTATTGATATATTTATTTATTATCGAACTATTCGATACTGCGTTTAGGTAATGATGGCTAGGATTTTTGTACGCATAATGTTTAAGTAAATTATAGTTGTTTTTATTATTTGTTTTATGTTTTTTTTGTCTAGCGTATTATAGGGGGTCCGAGGGCTCGTCCTAGTACTAGTTCTCGCGTTAGTGTTAGAAGTTTCATGTGTAATTTAGAGAGGTTTCGACACGGATACGCTTTAGCCATTTCTGGAGGTTTATTTTATTGTGTGTCATAATTAAGTGAAGCGTAACTGTGCAAGGGTTATGTTATCTTTGATCCACCATCACAAGTGAGAGTATAGGCAGCTGGGAACGATGTTCCGGTACCGTAGCCACGGGGCAACTTCGCAATTTCTACACGAAAACGCTAAACTATAATCAATCCCACGACTTAAGCCTTCTTTGACGTTAATGATAATGGCTGTCACTGCCAACGAGAGGCCTTACAATAGCAATAAAAAAACACATTTTATTTTTGCGTCCTAAATGTTTGTCTTTGGCAGAATCATCAGTGAACGATGAAACCGTAGTTTTTAATCGGAATGAATGTAAACTGTGATGATGTTCGAGTAGAATTAAATTTATTGTATTTTGTTTCAATGTAAAAACAAATTGGCAAGTTGTTCATTGGATTTATAAATCTGTCGAGAGTAAAAAATTGAGTGATACGATTTGCAATCACATTAATTATTGCAATTAATATATTTTATTTGCGGTATACAACTGGGATTTGGAATATTTGTAGTAGGCCCCTAAATTAAAATGTGTGCTTGTCTTTAGACGATAATTCTCTTTGGTCTCTTTAAAAGTAATAATAATGAACACCAATTTTTATATGAGATAAATGTTGTACAAAGGTTCATACTTGTGCGCTGGTATGACATAGGAGCACGTCACAATTTTATTTGTAATCTCTGCTAATTATTATTATTGTATACAGCAATTAACAGTTTTAAAATTAAATAACTATTTCCAAATCGGAGCTAAAAGTCGGCAGTGTGACGCAAGAATCCTATGGCGCTAACTTACATTGTATGAAAACCTTTCGCTGTGGTACTCATGTTTGCTAACAGAATCGTAAATCTCTTTTGATAGATATAGCATACAGCTTACATTATAAGAGACACTTTGGTTACTCACAAGTTGACTGTGTGAGCAGACTTGGGTGCGCCGTTGTTTGATCCGATCCCCATTTCATTTGAATAATTATTTTCAAAGAGATGTACGTTAGCGCCATCTTTAAATGGACTACACTTTTTTTTTAAGTTGCCTTCAGATTTTTTCACACACATGAACTGAGTACATCCCAACTATGTTTGCGTTTGCTGCTCAAATATTTTTCAGGTCTAGTAGGTATGTGACACGTTGGTCTCTTGAATGATTTTGTAAAACGTGTTACAAGCTTGAGTATTTTACAATTGTTAATCACAGCTACACTGTAATATTATATGTATTATTACAACGAATCGATGTTGTGAATAACCCCGTCGGTGTAAGAAAACCAACCCAGTGTTTAGATAAATCTACAAGCTAATATTTTTGTTCGCTTTTTTTTTAAATACAATACGTCTTGCACGTTGAGCCTGCAATACGTATGCCAGTGGATAGCTTGAGAGTTGTTCATTTGCCAGCTGCACGCAAAACGTTTTTCTCGCGCACCATCTAATTTACGTGCTTCAAATTGTCATCTCAAAATAGTCGTGCAAGTAGCACGCATTTTCAAGTCACTTGTTTGCTTTTATGCCAGTAACACGCATTTGTGTTGTGGGTTTTATTTAACGATGGAAGCCATAACGTTTTAAAAATTGAAGTGAAGTATACTTGAAATGTAACTCTAAAAATAAAACAGACTTGAAGTATGAGTTTGGATTCCATGTTGCATTTTAGATTAACATTACATCTATGTAGTTGAACTACGTAATATTGTCAGTATTCGATGCTCATTACTTGCTCAAAATTGTTACACACGTTCCAGTGCCAGGTTTGGGATCTCGTTTAATTGTTTTAGCGGGCTGTGTAAGGAGCTTCCGTCTCTCTCCCTCTCTGTTGAATCAATCATCCGATCGTGTAGAATTACTTTTACATACTGAGACTTTATTTTCATCTGTGATTGACATCCCTCTCCCCCGAAATCATGTTCAAGCTAAGTGAGTCTAAGAAGTACATATCTTAAAATTGTCTCGATTTAATCATCGATAATAGTGTGAGCCGATTTTTTCGTGCAACCAATTAGTAGGTTCGACTATGTTGCTTTAGGCTTCGCTTCCATTGCATAATTCGGTCATCACTACTATCTACTTAAATTCTAAGTGTTCTACGCATAATCTTTAAAATATTAGGATATAGTCAAAAACATGTTGCAATAATACGCCTCCAAGGCAATATACACCATATTTATAGCACACAGAAAATATATTTTAACAATTTATTTAATCCACCATTTTATTATTTTTGTATGTGTATAAAACGGATCATAGAAAGGTTTTTTATGGTTTTTTTTAATTCTATTGAATCGAATGTAGACTAATGTGGAACGTTCGCAGCCGGTCTAGAACGACGGACTCCGTCTGTGTCAAATGTACTTGTAAATATTTCGATCTGGTTTTTAATGAATTGTAAATTTATTGCTTAATGTCTCGCTGTGGAGTGCATTTTGAGGCTTACCCTCCTGAAATGAAATATTTTTAACACGATAGGAGTATGCTCTTCGATGATCTATACAATTTCACATTAGAACGAAAATATTATGTTCAGATTGATGGCAGTCTCATATGTATATAGTACTAAGCAGCAAAAAGCACTCTTAACTCTTTAATGTTTCCGTAGTATATTAGAGGTGAAAATCTTTGTGATAAAAAATCTTAATTATATCATCCAGTAGAGAACTGTCTGTGTATATAATTTATAATAGTTGTATTGATAAGTGGAAGCTATATTTTGTTATGGTGAACAAAAAGCGCACTCTCTATCGTTTGCCATATTATGAACCTAGTTTATTGGTAGAACCTTCGACTCCCTAGTGATCGCACCCCACCTTCGGCCTGTCCCACTCCCCACTTGGTTTAATTTTATGTAAGGTATTCGATGTGAGAATGGAATATTTTGCAATTATATTAATATATATCATATATATATATAATTCTTTTATCGCTAAGTGGATCATAAAATAGAAACTGTATATTATCCAGATGTTAAATATTATTATTTCTTTCTTAATGTTTGAACTAAGCATGTAAAATTTAAAATAATACTAGAGAATAAAAGATGTTATGATAATTAATTACATAAAAATCTTCGTTTGAATGAACCGCCTTTCCTTTATTCCTTTGTTCTAATAATACACTGGAGTCCATCAAATATTCAACATTTATTTTTTTAATATCTATATTTACAAAACTTATACATTAATATAACAGGCTTTCTTAAATTCTTGTCTGGAGCTAGCTTTACGTAAAATTTGACACCTCGTTGCACATTGTATTCTAATTCAGGTTCATATCTATTTTAATAACTCCGAACTCAATTTTTAAAACAATAATTACACATCTACGTAAATAAAACTTCAGTCTTGAACTTGTCCAGTTTGGATACAAACAGGGCCCGGACAAGTCGTATAAGGGGCAGGCTATTCATCGGGATTCTCCAAAATGTTATTTACCTATCGAACGACTTACTTGTTAACGTGACTTCCCTTATCGGAAATAAAAAAATCTAACCTTGCCTATGAATGACACAGGCGTCGACAGACATTCTCTATCTACAGACAGGGTGTTTGTTATAAATGGGAAACCCTTTCGAAGGGGTTATACCTTGTGTTATTGGATTACCACAAAGACTTATGGTAACCGTAAGTCGAATCTTACAACAGTTAAGTAAGTCGTTCGAAAACGGTGCATAAGCTTATCGGGTTCCGGGCCCTGGATACCACACACATCAACAGTTATGCCACCACATTCCCTTGATAGAGCGGGCCTATACATCCGGAAATTCATATACGATCAGAATTGAATAAAATTCAGTTCGGACTTTTTCAGGTCAATCTGACAGAGTGATCCCGACGAGCGTAGGTGTGAGGGGTGCGTCCGTTTTTAGATTATGATATTCCGGATGTATATGTCCGCCTTTATACACTATATAAGAAAAAAAAGTTTTTGAAACAATATTAACAAGTACTATCGTAACGGACTTATCTTATCCCCGATCCACGAGACCGGACCGACTAGGATCTAGGATCGTATATCAGATTTAAAAATAAAATCCGTCCGTGTGTTGTCTCATCGTACAGGTAGATTTCCAGTAGGATAGTATTAAAAAAATCTGTTTGGCCTTGCCAATCTTAAAAATATGTTTCAAATTATTAATTATGTCCGATTTCTAGGGTAATTATCATCATTCAAAATTATTATGTTTCGGTTAACCCAAGTCACCCAATGAGGTGGTGTTTTATTTTTATCATCTCGGGTTAGCCCGACAGGTAGGGCAACATTAGTAAATATGGGCCTTTTAGTATTTATCTTTGAGTTTCCTTACGCGAAATTGATTTTTCTTTTTTTTTTGATAATAATAATATACCCCAATCGCCGGATTTATTCTCATGACTATCGTTACATATCAATATCACAGCCGTAACTAAGAATTCTGAACATTGCCTGCGCATGCTGCCTGTTGACCAATCGGACATTAATATTATGGACACCTTGTGCATTATGGGCATCTTGTGTATTTACAAACTTACTAATTCTAATAATGTCCATTCGCGCCCATAAATAAATCTTAACCAAATTAAATACCATCGTTCTTATTATTATCCCTAGTAATTGAAATACATAGCTCGACATGGCGGAGGCACTGCAGAGCCTCCAATATAAAAAAAAAATGGTACAAAGTTAAATTAGGTACTCATTTAAGCTTGACTAGAACAGCCAAAACGAATAGGTACCTATGAGGTGTTAGGTTCCTACTGACGTAAATGCTTTTTTTTAAAGTAAGAGGCAAAAACGCTTCTTACTTAATTTAATACGCAAATGAATTGGGATAGCACCGACAAGTTATGTTCTATTGTAAATTATTTTTACAACACGCTTGTTTATAATGTTATCTTAAAAATAATATCTTTTTAACTTCCCATGTAGTTAGAAGAATACAGAAATAGGTATTATTTAAAATATCTTCTATTTTGTAGGGCTTATTATATAGACGTTGTACGCAATCAAATTACTGTCTTGCACAAGCTTCTTCGTTTGATAAATTATCCACATATAAAGATTGCCGCCACTTTTATTTAAATTCGATTTTTTGGTCATGTGTGTCTCCGTCATTGGAGTTGGTATCACTATTGAACATTGGCGCCATTTTTCCGCCATAGATAAAACATTCATGTTTTTTTTTAAACACTGGATACGGGTTATTTTGTCTACACGGCGCGCCATTCTCGCTCGTTCGGTTCGCGCTTCACATGGTAGTTCATACAAGGCTGGAAGTTCACGTGAATCGTGACCGGATGGAGAGGCGCTGCGAGGTGCAGCGCTCTCGCATCCAGCACGTCATATGGACCGAGATGTCTCGCGAGGCACGCGTAGTCGACACTTAAAGGAACGTAGTATTTTCCTGGAACAACAAAAAATTTATTAGTCTTGGTTTAAAAAATTATGGGAGGTGATTATATGTAGTATGTGTTGTGCAGTCTGTGAACTCACCGAGAGCATTCAACGCGAATACAGGCACGTACTGCGTAGCCGGTGGTTTATCGTAGTGGTGGTGATGTGGCGATTGGCTCGATGTGTCCTGGAACATAGAACATGTTTGCTTTTAAAAACCTATTTAAAAGATCCTCTACGGTCGATACTGACGTATTATTTGCCGATCGTCTCGTCTACCAGTTTTGTTTGAGATAAGGTAGCTGGGTTAACTGTAGCATGTGGTTGTGGATTTTTATTTGAAATTTGAAAGTTAAGTTTTCTTATTTTTTCGTGTCTTACGCAATTTTTTCTGACCAGTCCATTGTTCGGTAAATAACACGCGTTGCTTAGTTCGGAACCCAACTACATATTAATCTTTATTGTGTACCGATATTTTTTAGTTAAATAGTTAGCTACCTCCTGTGGCGAATTGTCCCTGGTGTCTTCGGTGGAACCCGAGGCGGAACCTGGGCCTGAGCCGGAGCCGGAGCCCGAGCCTGAGCCTGAGCCAGAGGCCGACCCCGATCCAGATCCGGAGCCGGATCCGGAGCCTGAGCCGGAGGTGGAGTTGGATGCGGATGTGGACGTGCAGGTGGAGTGCGCGGGCGCAGGCGTGGCTGCCTTGCCGCGGCGGCGCGCGCGCGAGTACACGCGCCCCGCCCCCCCGCCCGCCCCCGCCCCCGCCCCCGCGCCGCCCTCCGCGGCCGCGCGAGCCGACTGCTCCGCCGCCTGCATCACCAAGCCAATGCAATGCTTTACATGTTTAACTAGTAGTATATTAGATAATGGTCTAGGGTTCCCTGCGATGGAGGCGCCGAGCCTACCATGACGGACGCAGCTATATAAGTACCTAATATGTGAACTTCAAAATGCGCTATGACGTTCTCTCATGACCTAAATGACGACGTCACCCTCAATGTTAAACAAGCATGGAAGTAATCTGTATCTATTACAAAATGCATGAAGATTAAGACTGAAGGTTTATGTCAATATGGCGTGATGCGACGACAATGGCGTGATAAGACGTCACACTCCGTATTTAGTGAATGCGCTCACGCACGCATTTTCAATAAAATTATGATATGTATCACTAGGAATTAAATTGCTCTTACCAGAAAAAAAAAACCATTGTATTTCAACTGGCTTAGTGTCTACAACCTCATTATATGCTTACCTCAGTATCTTGCGATTTCGAGAACCGTCTTTCAATGGAATTCTTGAACTTGTAGGAGTGCAGGTATGCGTCAGAGTGTTCCGGCTTGCGCACCGCCCGCAGTGTGGCCTCGCGCTTGCGGCGCCCGTCGAGGGGCAAAGGCTCCAGCTCCGATAGGGCTTTGGCGTCTGTTGCTAGCGTCTGATGCCCCAACAACGACACTGGTAAATGGAACATTAATATTAGAAATATTCTGTAATCTGAGCCAGCCTTTGATCAAAATCAAGATGAGGGAATAACATTTCTGCAAAAAAAAAAACGATATGAGCCTTAAGCCATTTAATTTTGTAAGGTAATGACCATTTGTAAGGGCCCCTTAGGCTGACACGGACACCCTCCATTCCAGCTTTGCACGGCTATCAAAAGACATGCAGGTTTTCTCACGACGCTAATTTCAAACATGATTATCATTGCTAAATGGTGAAGGGAATCAGCGCGAGGAAACCTGCACGCCTGAAACACCTTAGTTCTTGATAGTCATACGAAATTCGCCCACCCACACAAGTCTAGTGTGGTGAACTATTGTCTACTCCCTGTCTTATTGGGCCCGTTTCCATCCAAGGAAATTAAAAAAGGCTAATAACATAATACCTACAGTCAATTCTACAGTCCATTGGGTAGGTGGCTTCGGGGGGCCTGTCGTCGTAGGTCTCGGGGAATGGCGGCGGGGCGGGGGGCGGCGCGGTGGTGATGACACTGCCCTTCATCGCGAACCCGTGCGAGCTGCTCGAGGAGCTGGCCGTCTCCGACGACGGACCGGGCTGGGGGCGGTGCTTGTCGCGGGTGAGGACCTCGCCTTTCATATAAAATAATATATCATTAGATTTCGAAGACATACAAACATACATAGATATAATACAATAGGTCTATGCATACAACGTCTTTTCGTAGGAAATACGGGCAAGCTGTTTCAGGAACCATAAGGTCATTTTCTGGAAAACCATTTTGGCACAGTTAAATTATTATTATTTTGAGTTCTCCATAAAAAATAAAAAAGTTGACGAATATTTATTGTAAACCCGAGTCACGGGTCTCGGGCACAAAACATTCGTGCTCATCACACCATTTTTGTCTCTACCAGGATTCGTATCTGGAGCCCTTGGCACAGAAAGCAAGGTCACTACCAACTGCACTAATCAGATTGTCAATTTAACAAACCTTTAATGACAGCATCGCAGTGTCTTTGCAGATGAGAGGCGAGCTGCGCGCACAGCCCGTCCCCGGGGCCGTAGCCCTGGACCTCCACTAGGAACCGGACCACCTCGGCCACGGCCTCCTGGTAACCAGCCCGGAACTCCTCGCCCGCTTGCCTCTCCACAGCTAAAACAACCCCACGCGAAGATGCAGCATCTTTCGCTGGGCGACTCCCAACAACATTAGCATTCTTCAGTGTGACGGTGTGAGCAATTTTTTTTTTTTTTGTAAACCTTTTTTATGTTGATGAGGATGGATCGCGAATGTGAGCGTTGTTTTTTTTATTATTAATATTAGCAACGGCATGTGAGTGGAAGATAAAGATTGTTTTGTTTTTTGTATAAGCATTGTCATTCAATTATTAAGTGTGAACCACAAACCATGCGGGATGATTGTAAACTAATGTTATATGTTGGTACGATTTTATGAATTACGTGATTTATGTGCGATAACAATAGGATTTGTTGCAATAAGCTTACAGTATATGGATTATGATGGTTGAGTACCTACGTAATGTTGGTAATAATACGTTGTGTCCTACTATCATAATTTGTTTTTAAATTGAACAAACGTAAGACAAAGTAATGTATGTAAGTAGACCTTTATTTCTTTTAAACCGGCTTCAAAAAGGAGGAGGTTTTCAATTTGGTTGTATTTTTTTTGGAATTTTCACATCTCATTCTGAATTTTTTACTGGTGGTAGGCTTCGGCCGTGGCTAGTCACCACCCACTGAACAAAGCCGTGTCGCCAAGCGGCCTAGCCGTGTTCCGGCATGATGTTCGGTGTTGCCATTCATGGATGGCGGGTCAGATCAGTTGCGCTGCATGTGCCTAGTGCATGTAGCGTCTCGATCTACTGCCGCCTTCCTACCTAGGCAAGTATGCTCCATCGTAGATCTCATCGTCACTAACCATCAGGTGACAACGAGATCAAATACTTGCCTATAATGTAATAAAAAAAAAAAAAATTATAGTGTTATTGAGATTAATTCTACCACGTGAATCCCTTTTATTTCAAACGACATGACAACAATAGGATCCCATGAAACTAAACTATGTGGTGATACCAACATTGATCCGACAATTTATATAACTACGTACGTACCTACTTACATCATCTTATTTCCTAATTATTATTATTCCAGCCCTTTTTTATGTCCCACTGCTGGGCACGGGCCTCCCCTCAATGTGAGGGGGGATTAGGCCATAGTCCACCACGCTGGCCCAGTGCGGGTTGGCAGACTTCACACATCTTTCGAGGGGTTCTCTCAGACATGCAGGTTTCCTCACGATGTTTTCCTTCACTGTTTAGCAAGTGATAATCTTGGTTGAAAATGAGATTCGCACGTGAAAAATCCCAGAGGTGCGAGCCGGGGTTTGAACCTGCAATCCTCGTTACCGAGGCAAGCGTTCTACCAACTTGGCGATCACTGCTTCCTAATACTTATTTCCTAATACTAAAGGACATTCATACGTCATCAACGAGTCGATGCAACAATTATAGCGGATAGGGTGAATCCATTTATTCCGGATAATGAATATTAACTGAAATATATTAAACTACTTATGTAATTGAAATTATTTTTATTTTATGTTTTAGTTAGGACCGAACTGTGCACTTGCCTTGCGATTCACGCATTTATAAATATAATGAGTGATTGTTATTATTTATTGACAAAATCGAAATTATTAAATGATTCGGTACCTTAACAGGTAGGTAATAGGCGATGGTAGGCTTACAAAATGCTCTCGGAAATTAACTTTAAATATTCGGAGATTATGCAGAAAATACTTATAACAGGGACCTATTTTTAATTAAAAATATTTTGTAGGTATTCTTTGTATTTCTTACATGAATCTGGAAACATTTGAAAGTTTCTGAAGAAAACCATTGTTACTGAAAGTCTCTCGCGAAGCTCAAAATAGCTTAAAATACTTATTAACTTTAAATGTCAGCCACGACTGGACGGGGGAAAGATTTTATTTTTTTCATGGCTAATTTTGTACTAGTTACTTACTTTGTTTAATTGTTGTATTTTTATATCAAGATTGTTTCTTTTGTTGTAGAGAAAAAAATTTATAGAAAACAGTTATTTGAAATGCCTATCACGTAAATAAGCTTGTGATCTTTGGACATGTAGAAATAAAAGTTAACAGCAAAATGGATAGTGACATCTGATCCATAATTAAGAATAACATTTAAAATATAAACCTCTAGATCTACCTCTAATATTAATATTTTTCGAACATTTGCATTCCACTTTGTATGGTCTTCTTATTAGATAAGGAGGCTTATATTTTATATTATAATATAAATACTTATGTAAATAATATGGTTTTATGTTAAAAAAATTGAAATAGGACTTCTACCTGCGGCGTATTTTACACAAATAGCTCGCAGGAAAAAGCCCTAGCCTGGACAACAAATTAATATGCTCCAATCAATTAGTTTTAATGTACTATAGCACTGACTTTACTTCATTGTAGAAAAACACGAATAAACAGTAACTAGGTAAGTATAGCCTCTACGGCCTCTACCTCGGCGAGGACTTACAAAAAAGGCCGAGAGCGAGCGTGTGGATGGCTACGTTTTTCTTTTATTTTTGCTCCCTTTCGCTTAGTATAACAGCATTGAGATAGAAAACATGATCTAAGAGCGGGCACACGGGATATTTTATACGCCTAACGCGTACTACGAACGCGCTGCATGCATACAGTCGCTTCGCTGTAATGTACAATGGGCCTTTAGCAGTGCTGTAGGCGCGCGTTCAGGGCCCCAAGTCTGCTAACACAATCGATTCATAATCGAACAGCAACCGCATTGTAACTGTCACCTTTGACAGATATTGTATGGGATATCTGTCAAAAGTGCGAGTTACTATGCGGTTGCTGTGCGATTATCAATCGATTGTGTTAGCAGACTTGGGGCCCTGTGCACGTGTCATCTGACCCTATAAAACACGCCGTGTCCAAATACCCTAAGATCTCTTGACGAAGTTATAATGGCGCCTAGAAGATATAGTCATACCCACAGATATATGAGAGGAGATATGTTATGAAAGCGGTGGGCTTGCGCTCACATTTAGCCAAAATTACGCTAACATAGAGTTTTCGCCGTCAGTCGACTGCAACTGCACGTCGGTATCGGAGCTCTAACTTTTTTTTTAAATGCCGTGTTATTCCGTGGTTGTGTGCAAAAATACTAGCAGCAAAGTGAACTACGCGAAAGATGGAATCTCATTTCACCAGCCAGTATTAAGTATTTTATTTATTCGTCTTTAAAATCATTAAAAACAACAAATCAAAAAATATTTAATGCCTTTATTATGTTATTTTAGGTTTCATGTAGCACAACGACTTTTTTATTTTTGTACAAAATACATGGCTCTTTAAGTACCACCTATGTTCGCTACTGAGTGAATGTACGAGGCAATGTATAGATCGTCTAACGATACTTTGAATAAACTGGTGCGTCGCGTGGTACGGCCGCTGTATACGGCGACGACGCAGCACGCACCGAGGAGACTTCGTATTGGTTGGTTTTAGCGAGTGGTTGGGAACAAAACGGAGACAGCGAGTTCCCATACATTTTGAACCGCACGGCATATCTGTCGTGATCTGTGGTCATACCTAATCGATCAGAGCATAATAAAAAAATACCTTCCATTTTCCAATTATATCTAACATTACCATCTGTGTCGTTTCCAGTGTACAAACCATTGGCTCGCTCCTGTAGGAATTTCAAGTGGCGTATCGCCATCTCTATGATCTCGGTCTTTTCGACCCTTCCGCGGCCTTTTTTAAGGTACTCGGGGGGGATGAGGCGCGAGAGGTCGGCGAGGCAGTTGTTCATCCGGTCCCGACGGCGCTTCTCGATGATGCGATGAGACATCGGATCTTGCTGTACCAACATTTATATATTATAGCTTCTTGCAACAATCAGTGAGTAAAAAGTATGGTACCTATTTTTTTATTAGAAGACTATTTGGTATAAAACACGCTCGTTGAATGGGAATTTGTTTGGAGAAATTGTATTTTTGTCTGGTACCTACGCAACTACGTACTTTGTGGATGTGATGGCTTCTTGGTTTTGAAAACTTCAGTTTAAGAATGTGTCTGAATTATTTCTTCTTCCAAACTTTATCGTGCGAGAAGTCGATGCTAATGTTTTTACCAAGAATTCTTGACGCGAGTGTAATGGAACTGTTATAAAATATACAAGGTGTAAGGGGAATGGTAACTAAAACTTTGGGCAAAACTTAGTCTTAATATCTATAATAAAATTATAGAAATCATATATTTCGAAATTCATTCGGAGAACGCAATCTATTGTAAACCTCGCGGTCACAACACAACGCTACGCGAGATAACCGAATAGTACAAGTCACGAGGACGCTCGATCGGATGGAAGTATAATTTACATTGCCGTTTAGGTCTAAAGTAGTATGATTTACTGCTAAAATCAAGTAATAAAACTGAATAATAAGATGTATGCATGAAAATTGCATCTCCTGTGGGTCTAGCATCGTGAGTAGAATCGATGGCATCAGGTTTCGTTACAAAGCCACATACACCCTGTTTATAAATTTTAAGGAGAGAATAAAAAATCGGGCATATTCAGTGTAGACTTGCCCTCGAGACCTTCCCCTTCTTCAGGTAGGCGCCGGGCGGGTACTCAGCCTCGTCCTCGGAGGCGGCGGCGAAGTTGAGCTGCTCCCCCGCCACCCGCCCGAACCCGTCGTTGGAGTTGTAACTGAAAGAAAAAAGGATTCGTCAGTATTTGATGTGGTTCCACTAGCCAGTGGAATATTCAACACTGACTAACTGACAGACAACGCACAGCGTGTTTGGGAACGAGCACGGCTGCTAAATTATTTCAGTGTCTTTGCTACGCACAGGATTTTTTTTTATATTAGTATCCTTCGCTTACTCGATATCAAATACAAGCCCCCGCGCTAAAAACAACTTTTCAATCTTGCATGACAATAATTTATTGCTCGTATAATAAAGACCGTACATCACGTACCTGTATATATAATAATAATACCAGCCCTTTTAATGTCGCACTGTTGGGCACAGGCCTCCCCTCAATGTGAGGGGGATTAGGCCATAGTCCACCACGCTGGCCCAGTGCGGGTTGGCGGACTTCACACGTCTTTCGAGGGGTGCTCTCAAACATGCAGCTTTCCTCGCGATGTTTTCTTTCACCGTTTAGCAAGTGATAATCATTGTTGAAAATGAGATTCGCACATGAAATCCAGAAATCCCAGGGGTGCGAGCCGGGGTTTGAACATGCGATGCTCGTTACTGTGGCAAGCGTTCTACCAACTTGGATATCACTGCTTACGTATAGTACGTACCTATATAATAGTCACGCGCGCAGCCGGACTGATAAATCATTATCCCACATACGTGAAGTATAATGCATGATAATATAACAGTGCATTAAGTACCTTTGTGAGCTATTTTTTTTATTCAAACCACCAACCTACTTATTTATTGAAACATGAGCGTGTTCGATCGTGGAAAAAACCATGTTGGGCGTTGTCTTGATCTGATTTTTTTGAATTCAGTAGGTATACTAATACATATATGAATTTTAAAATGAAAAATTGTCGTTTCATAAAATTTAATAGCCTATGTATAAGTCGGTTACTGTATAAATATAGAGTAAACGTATATATATACATACATACGTATATATAACGTACGTATATATATATATACGTAAATATAGAGTATCCAATACTTTGGACAGGACATAATTTTCCGGGTTAGCTAGTAAACATTTATTATCCGACCCGTTCAATGTTGTTATGTCGAAATTCCTGGGAAAAAACACCGAATTTTCCAATTTTCCGGACCACTTTTTCATTTTTTTCCATACAAACATGATTCGGATTATTAGGAAAAAAAATGTTGGAGTCGTTCAGCCGTTCTCAAGTGACGCGCTTACTAACGAAATTCATTTAAATTTTAAATTTATATAGGTACTTAAATATAATTATAATAATTATATATATATATTATTATTATATTATTATAATAATTTATATAGGGCTGGCTATTTCCTCGCTCAGCGAGTAGCTTTGGCTATTCAGCGAGGAAATGCGGCCAGCATTTGGGCACGCTACCGCATGGGCCAAATTTTTTACACATTTTATAGCTTTTCTATACTCTTTTTAAGTTATATTAGTTTGTAAATATTTCAGTTATTTTCTTTTTAATAAATCAAAAAGAAATTAATAAATATTTTAGGTACTTAAATAAATATTTATACCTAGATGTACGTAAAGTTATCACAAATTAATGTTAAGAGTTCTGTCCGACCCACCTGTCCACTAAAATTAAATCGGAATTCTTAATTATTCGATTAAGGATATCTAATAGGATAAGATTTCTGAATTAGTATAAACTTTTCGATTTATGAACTAAACCACCTGCAACATAGGTACATAAGCTAAGAAAATGGTTCATTATCGCGACCGTTATGTTCCAGTATGTTCCGATGGTGAATCGATTAGTAATTAAAATTAGCTCTGAGTGGCAACCCTAAACGGTCTCATACTTTTTATTAAAATATACCAAATAGCCTCTACAAGCCATTATTTAAAAAAAATGAATATCGGTACTACTCTACTACTTATACGACCGACAACGTGTAAAAAATAAACATATTTCAGCGTCATTTGTCACAATACGAATACGATTGAAATAATAGACGGTCACGTTTCACACGTTACATGTTAAGTACCTACTTCATTTGTTATGCACTGTTTTTTTTAACTTCAGTCATGGCCATGAATACAGTCGTTCCATCGAATTCATGGGCAGGGTACTCTTGGATAGGGTGACATTGGGGTGAAAAGACGAAAATGGATAAAACTAGACCAATTTTTCGACAAAAAAAAGTGAAAAAAAAAAACTAAGTACCAATAAGTATTTTATTAATACAGGTTTTTTTTTCTTACAATAATAATTATTTTATTTTCTTATGCTGGCAATCGGCTACAAAATAATGTTATTTTTTCTAGTATCAAGTAACACTTTTCTTATGGTACCCGATGATAATGAATGATCATTTTGATTACGATGATGATGACGAAATTAATCTTTAAATTAAAAAAAAAATTCTTTTTTCTTTTTTTCTTTCTGCCATTAAGCTGAGGATACCAATCAAAAATTTTTTTTCAACTTCCCGCCAAATATAACGTAAAAAAATATTTGTAGCCAATTAAAAAACACTGACCTCCACTACAACTGTACTGGGGAAAGACAGGCATTTTCGTTTGTAAACACTATCCATTGACAACCTGTATACGTAGGTAGGTACCATCAAACATCACAACGTCACCGAGAATTGATTGTATTGATCCGATACGACAGCTTCGACACGACACGTACGATAAATCATTTGTTTATAGCGTCAATAATCACTTCACGATTAATCGGTAAGTATAAAACCGATCGATCCAGCTGTTTTTAACAACACTATAGCTGTCAGATTATTTAACTTTTAAAAGCATTGACAAGGCAAATACTCACGCCAACAATCCCGGGAGATCAGGCGCAAAGGCTTCGGGCCTCGAGAAAGGCCTGAGCAATACGTTCATCACAATTATCGCGATATTAACACGAGACAGCCGCCGGCACACGTCAGACGGGCGAGAAGAGTGCAACAAGACGCCGAGCGACGACGGCGCGTACATGTGCTAGTAGGGTGAGTAATAATACGCAGGGACATGGGATATGTTTAAAATCAGCTGTTTTGCGACGGACGCCTCAATATTATTTTTGTTACAGCGAGCAGCAGCTTTTAAAACATATCTGAGCTGTAAATGCTGGAAACAACGTCCTCTAGTGTTTAAATAAAACTAATTTTACGGATTCTATCGCGTTTTTTGTCCTCTAGTGTATTCATAAACATGGTACGGCAACCGAATAAAGTGAAAGTATTACTCTGTATGTTCAAATAGCAATGGGTACCAATTTTCACTGTGGATTTACATTTTTACGACATGTTATTTTTGGGGATCACTATAAGAGTAACGACAAAACGTGTCCCATTTATCTGCACCAACAGTATGGTGCCCGCACCACGAGCACGTGACTGAGCGAGTGTATACCTACGTGATACACAACGTAGTCGTGACACTTGAAACTGGTGGCAGGATCACACCTGTAATAATTTGGGTAGATAGATACCTAATTAAAAAGTCGAAATTATTTATTTTTGTAAAATGAATTTAATACTCCGCTAAGCATAGAAATCGGAAAAGTTATCCTTTGTTTGCCATTTAGGTAGGCAGGTGTATACGTATATTATTTAATTACCTGACGGCCTGATTAGCGCAGTTGGTAGTGACTCTGCTTTCTATGCCAAGGGTCCCGGGTACAAATCCTGGTAGCGACATACTTTGTGTGATGAGCACGAATGTTTGTACCCAAGTCATGGATGTTTAATATCTATATAAGTAATAACCCGGGTTCGTTTGGGAAAACATTACTTTCGGAATTAATTAACAATTAGACGAAGACTAGAACTAAGTCGATTCAGTATAGTTACCAAGATTGGTGTGATCTGAGAAGACGTAGTTTTAAAATAATTTTATATTGATTCTCGATTATCGTTAAAACCTTGAAAAATATTGCTGGTTAACTGCCTAACAACACCTACTGATACAATACAAGACCGTGATATATTTATTAACATAGTCAATAAGTGGGTAGGTAGGTACGTACATAAGGAAACGCACTTCAAAACCTGCTTAAGGGGGAAGCTCAGGGTCAGGGCGCGAAATTCAAAATGTCAATGGTTTTTATTTTTTTACGAAAAATTTGGACATCTTTACGATGTAATTTAGTGTTAGTAGTAGTGAAGTATATATTATTTTTAATTCTATGCATACGAGGTACCTATCCGTCTACTTATAATAAAGAAAAAATGACCTTGCTATTAGTTCAATGTTCCATTTTCGTGCCGATTATCGTCGCAATAGCATGGAACTAGAATAGTGATGTGTGACGACACCCGGCACGTGCTAGCGCGCGGCGCACGTGTGGCGGCCGACGGCGACGCGAGACGCATCGCGTCGGTGGAATGGCCGGTCAATATTTTTAAATACCTACCCTTGGTAGCATTTTTTCTTTTCTAATACTTACTGATATTTTATGTATATCTAGGCAGTAGGTACGTACCTTCTGATTAGTAAATTAGTTGCCATCTCTGTTCACTTTGTAATTAAAATAATTTAGCTTTTAGTAGGTACACCTGCTTACCTAGTTAGTTAGTTATAGTTAAGTATCGACTATCTGGGTCCCCGTTGGAGGGAGAAGATAAACTAAAATAAAATTGCCTTAACCTTGAACGGCTCAAGATCAAGGTCTCCGCCGCGCCGCGCCACCCGCCCCGTAGCCAGCAAACCGGAGCGCTCGAGCAAACTATTGCCATGCAAAAATACCCTTAAGGGTCTCCGGGCAGTAATTTCCTATCTACCTACGTAGTCCTTCATACATACAGACATAGGAGATTCTATTAGTATGTCATAAAAAAACATTATTCGGTCCATACAATTTTACATGTAAGTAGGTGCCTAGGTACACGTATATATGTGCCCGTTGAAGTTGAAAGTCAAATGGGACATGATAGGAACGTGTAGAATAAATCAAAATCATTACACAATCCACTGAATGCAGTACGTTTTAAAATCCACAAACGCGCGAAGGGGAGCATAGCGCCGCGCGCCGCCTTACATCGCATCGCGAATGCGCGAGTCACGTGCGATTACAAAACTAAAAATAAACGATCATATTCAACGAAGATCGAATTTTAAATCTTATCACCTGAAGATTAAGTTGCATTATTGCAATTAAGATGGGTAGAGTGTGGTCGCGTGATAGGTGTAGGTAAATGGCGAGACAGTGCACTCGGTTGAGTGCTTGGTAGGTGTAAACAGTATTTCAAGTGTGAAATTATTTGTAAGCAAACCGTATACTTTATAGTCTACGTATATATATATTTTTATTCAAGTACAGTACTTGAATCGTCAAAAAATAAAAACACATAATTCTAAGCTACAACGTTACTCCCCCTTCGGAATGCCGTTCCCATGAAGAAGAATCTACGTATTATAGATCTAGTTATTGAATCTATAATTCTTGATCTAAAACATAACAAATCGGAGGTGATACCACACATGGGTTTAATTTCTGATTAACCATAGATAAAAATTCTACCTACCTACCTACTACGGTGTGATTATCTAATACAAATACCTAACCCTATCAGAATTAGAATGATGAATTTGGAGGATATAAATTAAATCTACTTTTAGCAGTCGAAAACAAGGGAAACCTTTTATAAACCATCTGACATTTGAAAAGAAAAGCGCTAAAGAGGCCGTACAAAACCTTTTTCTTCAAGCAGACAGCAAGTACCTGGTACATATCTAAAAAGTTTCCTGGTCACCTTTTACACCAGGAAACTTTTTAAAAGGTCATTCCCCGCTTGTTCAACTGCGGCCCGCACGTGTTAACGTGACTTTGGATGGCGGAAAAAAATTGGGCTGTTCCATATTTATCCTATGACGTCTCACCCTATCATTTACTTTTCTTAACTCGATTGCGAAGCCAACAATGGCTTCGCGATCGGTGGAGTTATGAATAGGTACTCACGCAATGAAAACAATGACAAACAATATAGAAAATCAAAACGCTGCCGTCGGTTGAGGAAATAATAGAAATTGGTTGAATTAAGAAAAACATAATGTTAGGAGTTAGGATCAGAGAGAAGTCTTCGTAATTTATTATTAAGTTTTCGACGTTATAGGATGAACAGAACACCAAGCCACACTAAACCAAGAAAGTTACATGGGGCCAGTAGGTATAATGGTAATGGGCTTGCCTCCTATTACATGGGGACCTATCTATACCATCAGCAAAATGTGGGTGCACTGCAGTGCACCCCTGTCTACCCCTTCGGAGATAACAGCCGTGATGGTGTATTTATTACTTTAAGAAGGACGTCATAGGATGAAAAGGGAAAAAACATAAAAAAAATATGACGTGCTCAGGATAATTTTTAGGGCTTCCGGGTGCGGTATTTAATTTCTTTACAATTGTACACTTCCCACATACGAGTATTTCTTGGCGAAACCATCATGGGACTGGTGATGGTATTAGACCCAACTCCCTCAGTTCTTAACGAATTCATGATGCAGTTTTTAATGTCTACATTCAAAGACTTTTAAATTATACCTACTGTAGGTAAAAAGGTTAGGGAACCCTTATTACTACCCCAACATTATTTTATTATTTCAAGTTTATTATTCCGTGCGAAGGTTTAAATCTATTCTAATAATACCTACCTATAGAGAGATTTGATAGATGAGAAGCAGTGATAGCCAAGTTGGTAGAACGCTTGCCTCGGTAACGAGGATTGCAGGTTCAAACCCCGGCTCACACCTCTGGGATATTTCATGTGCGAATCTCATTTTCAACCAAGATTATCACTTGCTAAACCGTGAAGGAAAACATCGTGAGGAAACCTGCATGTCTGAGAGAACCCCTCGAAAGATGTGTGAAGTCTGCCAACCCGCACTGGGCCAGCGTGGTGGACTATGGCCTAAATTCCTCCTCGCATTGAGGGGAGGCCCGTGCGCAGCAGTGGGACATAAAAAAGGGCTGGAATTGTTATATAGAGAGATTTAGTGAGTTTGGGCGTAAGTGGACGTAATCTCCGAATTAACTGATGCGATTTAATAATTATTCACATTATCAAGCTGCAATACAATAAAACATGCCCATGCCTATTATAAGCGGGTAGTATAACCCTTAAGTATACTTAAGTCGCTCCAAGCTCCGATGTTACTATTCTACTCTACCTACCTACCTACATAATTCATATATGTAGGTCGAGTCACCTTCGTCCGTAGGAGAATTAAATACCCTCGAGATACCCTACACGTGACCCTGGGTGGTGCCAACTAGGTGACAACTCTACTGGTGGTAGGCTTCGGCCGTGGCTAGTCACCACCCACTGAACAAAGCCATGTCGCCAAGCGGCCTAGCCGTGTTCCGGCATGATGTTCGGTGTTGCCATTCATGGATGGCGGGTCAGATCAGCTGCGCTGCATGTGCCTAGTGAATGTAGCGTCGCGATCTACTGCCGCCTTCCTACCTAGGCAAGTATGCTCCATCGTAGATCTCATCATCACTTACCATCAGGTGAGATCGAGATCAAATACTTGTCTATAATGTAATAAAAAAAAATAAAAAAAAAAATTGAAATCAGCATTTAATAATTATAGTGTAGACTGTAGGTGCGCCAGGAGTGGCACAATTGTCTGGTTTTCATCGCCTGGGGCGAGGTCCGAGGTGAGGGTAGGGAGGGGTAGGGTTTCCTTGCTACCTTCAACTGGCTTTATGAATAATATTAATAACAGTACACATGATGTTGGTTTATAAATTTAATCGTACATGGGTAGTTGATATATTTACTTACTTCATTGATCAATAGGTAATAATGATTCGTTCAGATTTCTGCTAGACAGGAGTACGGTACTCATAATACAAGTGTTGCTTAGTATGGGACCATATAGTTGGTGTGTTCGTCTGGCGATATTTATATTTTATTTTATTTATTTACTACAAATACAGTAGCTCTCATACATTCAAAATTATTATATATATACATACATATTTACAATACATCTAAAACAGCATCATAAGTATATACTATCCCCCGAATTTATAGACGTACTATAACTTTACGTTTGATAAAGTTATAAAACATCTATAAATTCGAGGGATAGTAGATAAAATTTAAAAAAAATGCCATTGTAAAACAATTGCAACTTCTAACCCTCATATTTATAATGGATTATAATACCATTAATAACTGTCTATACATTTGGGGTAAGAGTCTTAGAGTAATACTTATTTATTTGTGTCGTGTGGTAAATGGTCAAGATGAATTATTGTATGTCAGTGAGGTAGGTACATAAATATATCGTAGTACCTGGGTACTTCTTACCTAATCTCTTAAGGCGACGTGGTTCGAAACGTGATGTGTTAGGCACTTACCCACTTACGTGATTTAATCAATGAAATGTGTACTGTAGTTAGGAACAGATGGCTTACTAGTTCAAGATTACCGATAAATTAATAGATCGTTCATGTTTATGTGTGAGACTTCCAGTGCAAACAAACTATTTACTACTGACTTATACAAGATCATTCAGAAAGGGTAAACTTAATTTACCTGTCGTTCCGGATATAAGACCGTTTGCAATACAGAGAAAGGGTAGGGGAACGGACTGCTTGCTGTAACAGTTTTTTAGAAAAACATGGGTGAAAAAGAGTCTAAAAATAATTCCATATTATAAAATTATGTCTTGCAAGAAAACTATCGGAATAAATTTAATAATGAATATTTCGAAAATAATTTATAGAATTTTGTAAGGATAAATTAAAAAAAAAATTGTGCAAGTACTATTGACGTTTGATAAGGTTATAAAACGTCTAGAAATTTGGGGGTTCATATTTAGACCTTTAAGGCGTTGCAATCGCCGTCGTCGTGACGCTCACTATAATGCATTACGACGCTTAGACACCGCAGCGTTCACTATGAATGAGGTGTCGCGAAGCCTGAGCGCGAAAATGAGCGCTACGAGAACTCCAGAGTGTTAGTTAGTGTGTATTGTTCGTTTTATTATATAAATACTACATACTGGTATAGTATTTTGAACTTTAATGTTAATTAATAAAACTATTTAACAATCTTATAAGAACTACAGTTCGGTTAATGATCGGCACATCATCCACCCATACTAGTATCTATAAGTGTGTATACCCATTTCATTTTTGGAATTTCTGATGTTTGACGTCTTTAACAGATCAAAACTTCCTCAAAGTTATAAATGTAGAACAATGGTTGACAAGAATTAAAAGAATTTAAATGTCAAACAGCACGTCATAGAGTAATCAGTAGCTCGTCTCGCTCGCACTCGCGGGCAAATTGGGCGGACACGTGTCGCGAGCGAGTCACGTTGCGCTCCATGAGGCGGGTTGCGCAAACTTCAGAAATGGTCTAACTATCCGTCCCGACCGTGACGTAACGCTCACGATACGAGGATAGAGAAATCTGACCTTAATGACATTTAAAACAGAGTTAACATTTGCCTTTCATTATGCCGATAGATAAAATGTATTTTTTTTTTCAGAGCATATATAAATAAAAATATTCTAAGGCTATTTAATACGAGAGGTGTGTAGAACTACGAGAGGTGTGTAGAAATTCCTCTTTGCTAATCAGCTAAGGGGCCATCCATAAATTACGTCACACGAATTTCATGAATTTTTGACCCCTCCCCCGACCTTGTCACAAATGGTCACATTTATGAGACCCCCCTTACCTAGTGTGATGTCACATATTTTGCAATTTTACATTTAGAAAATTTTGAAATTAAAACAGCAGTGTTCCGAAATTGTTTTTATTTCCATTTAAATTATTTTTGAATAAAATCATTAGTTGTAATACTTAGATTTACTTACTAGTAAATCTAAGTATTACAACTATTGATTTTATTAAAAGATTATATTTAATTTTGTACATCACATAGTAATGTGATGTACAAAATTTGGGACCCCTCCCCACCCCTTGTCATACAATGTCACACTCCGTCGACCCCCTCCCTCCCCCTTAACGAGTGACGTAATTTATGGATGGGCCCTAAGCAGAGTTGATATAAATCATACGATTTTATAAATTAAAGAAATAAGGTGGATGCTCTAATAGACACGCAATTTCAGGACGATTTTTGTTAACTAATAGAGACTTTATACCTACGTAGGTACTTGGAACATTTTAAGTCGAATATAAATAATTGTTTTTGTATGAACAAGTAGATGAAAGCATGTTAGTAAGAATGCAAGTGAAATCGCAGAATACATTGTAAGCACCTGCCCATGGACGGACCTAACTATAAATAGACTAATTAATACACATTTCATTGGGCTGGTGTCGGTGAGCGCAATTTACATACAAGCACGTGCATAGGCTACAAATGGGATTGTAATTCAGTCCAACTGACATCATTGATGCCATATTTGACAATGAAATCGAATTTGCAAGCCGACAACGTCAGATAGCGGCCTACAATTGATATTCAATCGATACTGAATACGTGGCTGCTTTTATCTTTAGTTAAGAGAGGACCTTTCGTACACTGGAGAGAGCACATTATTTATATATACACACACACACACATTTAAAAACCTTACACTTGTATCAACGGGACCCATTTCTCTTTCGATGCTTTAACACTATTTCTTGGTATAGAATGTCACCATGTATAGTTCCGTATCATGTCCGGACCTTGCTTATTTGGAATTATAAGTTAATATGGTGTATCAATCTCGAGTCTCTGCCACGCACTGACAAAGCTGACGTGTGCTTTGCCATTGCCTGTATTTTATTTCTAAATCCAAATTAAGAATGAATATTTTATGAAGTGAAGATAGAATTCGTTCTTTAAAACACTAGATTTCGTTCTGGACTAGAACGAGCAACAAGGAATATTGGTCTCAAAAAAATCAAGCAAATGGACCGAACTACAAGAGGAATGATTGGAACGTAAGGCCTTCGCGCCATAGGCAATTCTAACTGAAATTCCATTCACGGAATTTTGTTTTGGATTCTCAGTGGCGCGATAGCGCGGCGTCTCGTTCGCTCAAGAGGTCGTGCTTACTTTAATGTCCTTGCTAGTGATAGATCTGTGGAGAGTCTCTCTGTTTCTTCCAACATTGTTGAAGAGAGCAATGTTGGCTGCTCTTCAAGACATTCTCGTCTGTGTGCTGTTTGCAGGGATCTGGTGTGCCCATTTAATGTTTTATGTGCGACCACACTGGAATTGTCAACGAGTTTTGGTTATGATAAGCTGTTATCAAACAAAAGAACAGGAGGACAGAACGCAAGTCCACAAGTAACTAGGTATAATGCAGATGTAATTATCGGAAAACATAGGCGCCATTATATTTGCAACATTGTTGCAGAACGATGTCGTTGAAAATAGGCAGGTTTGTTTGTCAGACTATTCTCTGCACGTGTTAGCTAAGTATTCCTACTTACACGTGTACAAATAATTTACTTGACTGCTTGTTCTGTTGTGAGTACAACGGCCATTCAAGGTTCCATGTGTGTATATAATATCTACAAGTAGAATAATAAATAATATTCATGCCGCAACTTCCTTCATGGTTTAATTTTAACATACATATCATCAATTTGATATTAAAATAATGACGTAGATACCTCCAACTGACGGGGCGTAAACAGCCGCTACTATGTCTAAATATGATATAAGACTGGGTGAGACTGGGACCGGAAAGTAACTTAGCACTATGTTCAATTTATTTTCGACCTACGTAGGTGGTTATAGGTGCAAACGATTTTAAGTACTCATATTAAGAGCGAATTATAGAGCATTAGAAAAAAAAACAACATCATCCGGAAATTTATCCGTATTTTTAAAACGTGACGAAACCTTTAATGTGCCGACCTTTGGTGAGTCTGCCCTGCTAAGAACAATAAGTCAAGTGCGAGATTGTTCGTAAGGTAACCGTATGCATTACAGTCTTCGTATTTTGACGTTATTTATGGAGAATTCAACAGCGCCTCTAGCGGACGGAATTAAAACTTTCCATTCTCCAAACAAAGTGTCTAAATACTTACCCCCAAATTTATAGAAGTTCTATAATTTATCAAACGTCACATAGTATTGCGCACAAGAGTTTTGCTTCGCGCAGTACTATGAGTGACGTTTGATATAGTTATAAAACGTCTATAAATTTAGGTGGTAGACTATAAGGTATACCGTAAAAAATATCTCACACTTGACGCGCTGTAAATTTTACGAACTATGCCTTAATTAACTTTGTAGTACTACTCTAATTGAATAGTTTTGGATTATAAAAGATTTGACTTGTATGCCAGGTAACAAGCGGGAAATCAATTCATACTTTTTTAAATCTCTTTTTGTAATTCTGGTCGGACACGCCATTTTCATATCATCACGTCACATCCATTATTTTATTTATAATGTGTATTTACTGAAAGTGTTATTGCTATTAATTATTTGACTTTGGCAACATACCCGCTAAGTTATGGGTGAAGTCATATCCATATCCATTTTATTTCATCGCATCTCATTTCGTAGAGAAAGAAGAAATTTCTTTTTAGACACGTGGGCGGTGCGAGAAACCTCGAGAGAGCGTGCAATACTACTTCCATAGGTATTAAGTATATTTATTATATATAGGTACATACAGCTACCTTCTTTTCTTCTTTCTTTACGAAATGAAATGCGATGAAATAAAATGGATATGAATATGGCCTCACCCACAACTTAGCGGGTATTTTGCCAGTGTCAAGTAATTAATAGCAATATTAAATTCAATAAATACACATTATAAATAAAATAATGGATGTGACATGAAGAAATGAAAATGGCGTGTCCTACAGCTACCTTGAATTCCACCCTCTCTCGTTCAAGGCGACACCTGCACCACCCTTCAACCTACCCTTGAACTAGTAACGCTCGGCTCCGCATGGACACGACCTTCATTCATTCCCCTTTATCTGCTTTCGCAAGACTAATAGATATAATAATAATAACGCCAGACACACACAAAATTTACGGTTCCCCACTAATCAACGCTTGTATTATGGGTTACCGTACAATGATTTTTTTTTTAATTTTTGTCTGTCCGTCTGTTTGTTTCGACTTATCACTGAAATGGCTGGAGCGAATTTGACGGGATGTAACAAGGAGTAACTGAGGCTAATTTTATTCTAGAAAACTTTTTTGTTAAATACCACGCGGACGAAGTCGCGGGTAACAGCTAGTTCAATAAGAATTAAAATAACTAACCTCAAACAAACAAATAATATAGACGGAGTGTCGTGATCAAGATGTAGAAGCACAAAATAATTAATAAATAAGCTGATTTGTGTAGTACAATCGAATTCGCGTGTACTACACAAACGGCTTGGTTTTCTTTTGCTGCAATCTTTACTTCAATTTGTTGCTCGCAACAATCCGTCTGTAATATCGCTTCGTCAACCACGTAACTCGTAGCTACTGTAGAATGATCGCTTCAGAGTTGCCATTTCGCGATTTCTTTTTATCAATGAGAGTTAATTACCGTAACAGATTGTACAAACCTATCGTTGCACAACTTGTGAAGTTTTTTTTTATCAAAACACGTGACAATATGATAGTCACATGTGAGTATTATTTGTCAAAACAAGTTCAACACACGTTCGGCTCCATGTGCGATAGGTATTTTATCGTCACAAGGCTAAAGTAATCGGATAATTGAGTTTATGATTAGATGAAAGAACTTTTGAAATTGCAGTTTCCTAACGGTTCTCATTCAAAATTTGTTTGATTTTAGAACGATCTTATTGCAGTGAAATTCATAAAGGCATACCAACGTGACTGAATTATTCATGCTATTCTTATGCGGTTACTTTTTATATTCCTTTTTTTTTTTGCTAAAATTCTGTAGATGTCTTGGTACAATAATTTGCTACACCATGTATTCTCTCCCTGTAACAGCTTCGTCACGTGATTGGTCCGAAACTACGCCATCGGCCATCTTCGACCAATGAGCGATGTTAACGACAAACGGTGTTCAAGATGACAACACGAAGAACTTAATATATCTATGGGCAACACTGATCATGAGGTAGGAAGTCTTGGTTATCGTCGGAAGAGAATACCTGGCTTAGCATATACCATGATTTTGGCTAAAACAAAAATGTAGCTCATGTAAAACAATAATTAGTTCTACATTGATACTAATTATATTAATGACATAATTACTCTTAAGTCTTATTTCATTTTGTGATCTACAATCCCAAATATTAAAAGCAAAACCAATAAAAAATACACTCATAAAAATATAGCAGCCGAGTATACCCTCAAAGCAACGAGTCAGGCGATACAAACGTGACACAGACACGCATCTGTGTGCGTACGCGATGTCGACGTCTATGTGTGTGTGTCGATAGTCACGTTTTGCACGGCGTGTGGTGGCCGGGGCGCGGCGAGGCGGGGCGGCGCGTGCAGCCGCCCCCGCGCCCCGCGCCGCCTCCCCTGCGCCCCGCAGCGCCGCCGTGACCCGAGTCGCGTCACGTGTCTGTTGCGGTGGTATTCTCGCCTCACCTTCCCCACAAATCTGAATGTCGCCTGATTGGTACTTGCCGATATACAAATCAAAAAATGCGGTTCTAAGTTTGAATATTATTTTATGTTCTAGTCCACTAGGTATTAGGGTCTGTAGTCACTATGAGGAACTTTTATTAAAACATCGATTCCGTCGTCAGTTTGTCAGTTTCATAACTAGGTAGGTAACTACCTATCATTTTTTTATTGAATCGAAAGGCCTTACATACCTATTAATGGTCAAGTTTATTAATAGGTAGGTAGGTTCATTGTGTTAGGTAAATCTAGAAGGTAAGTACTAAGTATTAAGTAAATAATTATTTTACATTTATAATATTTGTTTTGTATTAAGTAGGTACCTAATTGATGTGAATAGGTATAGATCCTAAATGGTAATTTAAAATAAAAAATGTTAAAAAATACCAAAAAATGTTTTTCAAATAACTTTTCAATGATACCGCATAGTTAGGTATATAGTATAGTTTGTAATACTTTTTTTTTCTTTTTCACAATATGGTGTTTGGATGTCGCCATATTCATTTTTGATTACTGATCATATCTTTAGTGACATTCGCAAGATTAAGACAAATCGATTGACGTGGGAATCATCAAAATCGGCCTACGCGTTTGGTCTCTAGAGCGCCACAAGGGAACAAACATACATAAGCTGATAAACACATTGCCCTCCTTTGCATCGCGCAATCGGGTAATAAAAAAGGACAGATAGGTAGGTAGCAAAAGAGTGACCGGTGACATTGACGGATTTGAAACACTAAAAGGCTATTTGACTGTTTGAAAATCACTCTTAAATTATTAATTAGTTTAAAATGATGATAACAATATAGTTATTTCATTGCAAATTCCAATATTTTCCTATAAAATTCGATGATAAAGTTTAAATAAAAAAAAACTGCCAAAATGCGGCCTCCGGGTCACGTGACCCTTGTGGAAAAAAATGGCTTCAAAGCAAACACATTAAAATCCCAAATATTACCAAACTCGTATTGATAACCTGGCACTAATTACGAGACGGTGTATCGTCGCAACACATCAAACAACAATTCAGAGCGTTTTTGATCACGTGACCGAACCAAAAAAACATTTAATTTTATGATTTTAATTAAAATAATCTATATTTTAGCAGAAAAATTAAGACTGAAGATAGCTATTAAAAGCTATAATCTCTTAAGATGTCCGAAATTTAAAGCTTTTTTCATAAAGTCAAACACCTATTGATTTTGATATTGTTGAAGTTTTAATTTGTAATGATTTACTCTATGCTTTTGTTGTTTTTTTATTGTTTTGCATGTACAAAATAACTATTAACGAAGCATGAAATGGATATCAAGCTGTTCATGGAAGTGGGCTGGATCATAATTGCAAAATAATTTGTAACATAGGGTCATACAAAATCGTTTATTGCAGAAATGATCCAGAAGACTACTTTCGCAAATATCTCAAAAACTAGCGGCCGTTGGAAATTGTTAACATACTATCAGAAACCTGACTCCATATTGCAAATATTGATACAATCATTTGTAATTATAGGTAACCTATTCAGAACTTTGAATTGCGAAAAAAACGGTTAAATTTTTAAATCTGAAATAACCCAATATGTTGTCACTGGGTTGCAACGTTTCAGCACAACTACGTCCAATTTATCTAGAAAAAAAGTGTAAGGAATTGTAAATAAGTGAAGTAGGTAGTGACTGGAAATATACACAACCGTGTGATGCCAAAACAGAAAAAAAAGTAGGCAGTGGCTTTTTGGCGGGAAGTTGAACAATCATGTTGTCAATTTTGTTTTATTTCCTGAAAATTGTGGATTTTTTTGGTATATAATGTGTAATATTACTTGTATTTTAACCACTGTGTGTTTATGTTTGCGCGCGCGGGATGTCTGTATTATTTTAACCGTAATTTTAGTATTATACAAAAAGAAAACTCGATTTCTGTTCCCGAAATTCCACCGCCCCGCGGCGCGTACCAGCCTTAAAGCTCAGACGAAGAAATATACTGAATATACCTAGAAATTATGTCGCGAACAGCTTATTAAAACATAAAAAAACCAACCCCATTAGTGTAGTACGAGCAATTTCGCGTGTACGTAAGGACGTGATGAAATTCACTTCAAAGACATAAATGTGAATTTTTATACAAAATTACAACATGACTAATTTATTAGCGTACAACGTTTGTATGTAGCATTGAACTCTCGTCTATAAATAGATATCTATATAAACAAGTTATATGACGTCAGATGGCATAGATTCATAAATCTGTGAGATAACTGCGACATAGGTAAGGACTTGTAAGATTTCAGCACCTCGAGCACAAGCCTTTTTAGAAACTGTATTCACTTCAGATTTTAAGTTTGGAAAATGTCGGAGATAAGGCGGGAATGGTTTTTATTTTATTTTTTACATCATAATAAAAAAAAACTATGCAGCATAGACATAAATAAAAACCTATTATTATAACATCGTACAACTTGACTTATCATGTTTACCCAATATGTCCGGTAAATGCTCGGTAAAATTTCATCATTATCATAGCCATTGACATCATCATTATCATCAACGGTACTTAGTATTTTATAACTAATATCAAGAAATTCCCGTCACTGGCTAAAATGGCTCTATTTTGTAGCCGATTGCCAACCCAAAAAAGAAGAAACTTTTCGAAGACTCAATGGAAAAAGGCCATTAGGGAAAAAAAACCATTTACCTAGTCGCATTTCATTTCGTACAGAAAGAACAAGAAGCTAGGTATTTTACAGAAAAAAATAAAAATGTTCAATAAAACTTTATCTGAGGATTGATAAATCGGTCTATACCTAGTTGTTTTTTTTTTAATGATATGTCTGTATTGATTTCTTATATTTACGCGAATACTACACATTTAAATAAAACCAATTTTACGGATTCTATCGCGTTTATTTCTTGTTTTTTACGTTCCCGTTCGTTCGTGATATGTCTGTGTAAGCAAGGGTATAAGTAGCTAGGTACTTACTTACAATTACCTCCCAGCCTTTATTTTGAGCGCAACAATTTAACAATGAAATTACTGTTCGAAAATACATTGATGAGTTTAGTTAGTCTTTAATTTGCAATTCTGTAAAATAATCCGGGCCAATGGTCGGAAATGGAATGAAGACCGGGTTTTTTATGAAAAGAAAACCGATGTTTAGTTTTGTGAAGTTTAGTGTAGGTCAAGGTTATGTTATGAATATGTATTGCGGTAACAACAAGTAGGGATGTTTACTTTTATTTGACGTCATTTATAATGTTTAAGAGCAGTGGCAAATGGGTAGAACGCTTACCTCCGTAACAAGTATTGCAGATTCAAGCCCGGATTGCACTTCATCACTTCAGGGATATCTGAATTTTTCAATAAAAACGGTGAACGAAAACTGTGTGTGGAAACCTGCATGTCTGAGAGAACCCCTCGAAAGACGTATGAAGTCCGCCAATCCACGCTGAGCAAGCGTGGTGGGCCATGGCCTAATCCCCCTCGTATTGCTGGGAAGCCCGTGCCCAATAGTGGGACATTTAAAATCAAGGGCTGGTGTTATTATTTCAAATAGTGTTTTACCACTCGATCACTTCTCAATAATTTACGAAATATGTTACGAGAATTGAACCGATTGTGTATTGTAATTGGATAAGTAAAGTAACTTACCTATGTAGGTAACTTTTATACTGTTGGTTACTATATTAATAAACATGAATTCCATAAACTGATGACAAATGGCTACTACCAAAACCGAGTAACGATTGAAGGTAGGCAGGGGACTTAATCCTTGTATCCATTCTTCATAGATTTACTAAACAATTTTTAAATTAATTTCTTATTCAAAATTATTAAAAGATGTGTTAATTATAATTTTAAATATTTATTAACATTTTTTAACCTATTTGCGTGTGGGTACTAGTAATTATATTGGCTAAACTGGTATTTAAAAAAATATCATTAAAGAGATCTACCAAGATAGTTTACTAAATCCGTAGAGTTAGGTATACCTTAAATTTAATTAGTAGGTACCTACTTAATCTACTAAAATTGTAATTTTAAAGCAATTAAAAGTTAAGTAGGTTACTTACTTAAAGATAATCAAATAAGAATTAGAATTCAGCAGCCGTCTCACAGAAGTTCTGAGACAGCAACATCCAATCCAACGAGCATTAGTTGTCAAATACCTACCAATCTGTCAGTGGTAAGCTCCCTATCTACCTATAGGGTCGGTCTAGACCCACTTAAATATATAGGTATTTTGTGGCAGTTTAGCGAACATCGAACTTACTTATCATATTTAACGGTCTGTCCGTTCTCCTCCCAATACTGTCGTGTTTCCATATTCACTTTCATTTACGAAATAAAACAAGTCACCGTATCACACACAAAAACAATAATAACAAATGAACTTGTTTACATCCTTTCCCGTTCGCGGGAACAAAACTATTCACTGAGTGCACTAAGTGAGGTCCTCGGAATCCATTTTCGAGTAACAAACACAGCGAATGTAAAATGTCGTTATCGTGTTTAACTGCATGTAGGCAGAGGCGTCGTGCGACGTCGTCACCCTGAGAACTTCGCGGCCACTCTGAGCGGATGTATTCCAAACACCGGCCGGCGTAAGTCATGTGATCGCGCGACGCGAGGCGGCGCGCGGCGTCAAAATATGGCACGCACGGGGCGTCTTGTCGTAATGACAAGCTCGGGCACATTCCGCTGCTCGTGCGGTACACATTGTAAAGGGCTTCCATGACAGTCAAGCGTCAAACGACGTTACGCTGGACGCTACTTACGTAGGTGCTTTTGTTCTGTTCGCACACGCTGCTGGACCAAGCAAATGTAATTTGGTAATCGTAATGTCACTCGCCTACCATGATTGCTATCGGTATGAATTATCACTGCCTTGATCAATTTGGCTGGACCCGTGGCGAATACTATTAAAATGTTGCGTATAAAAACATAATATCGTATCAAACTCGGTCTGCAAATGATGCTTGGCTCGAGCTTCAAGAAAAAAATATAAATTATCTTTCAAAAGCGTGAGCGTGAGCGTCCGGCGGAGCGGGGAGCGGTAACAAATTTTGTTCTGGAACCTATTATACTATCATTCATCCAATTATCCGGGTATGACCCAGTTTTAAGGGTATAGACCGCAATAAATCCGGATTTCGTTTGATGATTTATGGCATGCCACTAATAAAACATTATCCGAGGTAAATAAGTCCTCTTATTCGACAACAAGTAGATATATCCTAACCTAAAGAGTTAGGTAGATACTATAAAATCATAATACAAAACACACACAAGTGAGTTAGTTTTTCGGCCTAAGATTGAACTATTATATACTGATAAATAAAGATATGACCTCTTTAGACCAGGTCCGGCACATACATACAGCGCGCTGTACCCGGGCGATCGGGGCTGCAACACGCTTGCAAGGGACAGTTACGCGATTAAAAGAGAAGCGCTTTTAAAACGCATAAAATGCAGCGGTTTGCGAGCTGAACTGAACTTTATTGCTTTGTACAATAGTCGCATTCCGTTTAAATGTCTTTGTGGAGAGAAACATCTGTTCTTAAAAATTCTTAGATTACCTATGCTTTCAGCTCCTGGTTTGTACGCGAGCAGGCGCCGCGCCGCGTCGTAGGCCACGCTCGCTGGCACGTGACCGCTGACGTTGCTTCTGCCCCGCCCCGCGCGTTGACCCCGTACCCCCGCTGGTCGGTATACTCAACTAACTTTATTTACGTCTGAGCTTACGTACGAGGTAAGTAAGGTAGTACGTAAACGTTGCATTTAAGAGGGCTCCCTAACTAAGAAGTGCGAAGGGGATAACGTGATTTAGGTTCCTCCGCGTGTAATGACAGCCACGGGTGTAGTACTTACCCGCTTAAATAATTCGTTGAAACAAATACATATCGAATCCCACTAATATTATAAACTAGCTGTTGCCCGCGACTTCGTCCGCGTGGTATTTAACAAAGACAACCGTTGACAACAGCCTGCTCGCCCATTCTGAGCCCGCGGGACGCATTGCAGGTTGTTGCTATCAAACTTAATCAGGCGCTACGCTGCAACATTGGTTTTAATTTTTTTTCGTGAGATCCTATTATTTTTTTCTAAAATAAAAGTAGCCTAAGTTACTTCTTGTTACATCAGCTATCTGCCAGTGAAAGTACCGTCAAAATCGGTCCAGCCATTTCAGAGATTAGCTGGAACAAACAGACAGACAGACAGACAAAAATTGTAAAAAATGTTGTTTCGGTATAGGTAACGTGTGTGTATACATCCAAGTGCACTTAGTAAAAAGCGGTTATTTTAATATTACAAACAGACACTCCAATTTTATTTATATGTATGTATAGATGTGAAAGTTTCGACGGATGGATAAATTTTTTACTCAATCACGCCAGAACGGCTGAACGGATCTGGATGAAATTTGACACAGAGATAGATTATAGCACATAGGCTACTTTTTATCCCGGTAAAATGTGTGGTTCCCGTGGGATAGATTTGTTTTAATTTTTCCCAGAGCAAAGGATTGACATGATTTTTGCATACTTTTCGCGGGTAACACCGCGGGGCGCAGCTAGTTATTTATAAAAAAAAAATAGTAATAAAAAAGATTTTACCAAAATGAATTCAAGTTTACACTGAACGCAGATTATAGGTATCCCAAGAGTACACCTTATACTTATAAATGACTAGGGCCTGCTATAAATGAAAATTTTCAAGTTTGGGATTAGAAGAATAGTCAGAACGAGTTCAACAAATGAACGCTGTGAAAACATCAAAGATTAACCTTTTGTCATTAAGTCTCGTGAATAATGTAGTAATTAAGTAGTCAGAATTTATATTTATACTTATGGTTTTCTTTCATACGCGCCGCGTCCTGTTAAAAACCGCTCAAAGTTATTTTATGTTTTTAAATGCTGACTGCTGACGACGGTATATTTAACCGGTATCTGTTACGCATTGCTTACAACACCATAAAGCCAGTGTGAATTAGGTTGGTAGTAAGTAAGGAAAATAGGGTATTTCATCAGTGAGCAAACTCTGGTCGTGCGCAATAACTCCCTGGTTCCTACCAACGACAATATTATGATGTCGACATGGCTACGAACCTACGAAAGTCTGCATTGTGCGATTTGTGCGTGAGATCAAACCCGACACGCACATAGCCGGTTTTTTTAAATTTTGGTTTATGTCCCTGGGTACTAGCCCTTTGGAGTCCATCAATAGTTAAACACAGTTTAGTTTTAATAGACGGATCGCACTTAACTGGTTTTGGATAATGTTGCTGCCACTAAGAGAATTGACAAAACATAGGGTACGCGTTTATAAAACTCGGATATTAACGTGTAATTGTTATAAAATGAATCAGTTATTCTAAAATAATAATTATAATCATATTATAATCTGACAAACTGATGATAGTAACGTATAAACAAATCTCTGTCAAAGCCAACATATCAATAACCACGCATTTGAAGTCGCGATAACTGTTAGTAACTTACCTATTTACATACTAAACCGCTGTAAATCGGGTAGATACAAACATTTTTCTCATTACAGGAACATTGCCATTACCGTAATTCGAACCCTTGACTTTCCGTGTAGAAAGCAAGGCACACTGTGAAAGCGCTTATCGGGTCGTGATTCGTGTATTGTACCTAAATAAGTTAGTATATAGTTTAATTTATTAATATTTAGGTAAACGGTGTGCTTTCAATTTACTGATATTTATCGGTAAATTGAAAACACATCATGGTAACATTACATCTGACACGTAGTTTAACGTTTAGTTCCTCGCAGAGCAAAATTACAATTCATGATAGTATTAACTGAAAAACACCTTTTTTATTGTTTTCTAGCGTGACATAGAATTTTATAAATGATATTTTTGTTCTGAAAAGTGTAAAAATTGTACAGAGTGCTTCATCGCAATTCACTTTATCTATAGTATAGAGGAAACAAAACGTTAATTGATATCTGTCAATGAAATTGTATTGTACAGTATTATAGCAGGCACATAGATTTTTGGAGAGGCGTTCATTAATTTACGTTTTCCACAAATATCACAGTGTTAAATTATTAAAAATGCTCGCTATAATCAATCGTATCCTTGATTGGATTAAAAGCTTGTTCTGGAAGGAGGAGATGGAGCTCACCCTGGTTGGACTGCAGTACTCGGGCAAAACAACTTTTGTTAACGTCATTGCCGTTAGTATTATCTGAAAACAATAAATTGGTGTTGTTTTAACTTCCCAGTACTCAATACCTCGGTACGATACAGCTTTATGCTGCATACGGGTCGTGGAATTGATACGACAATCGAATTCCGTGGCTTATGTGTATAGTTGATTCTATTGAATATTTGTCCGATGATTTGATGACTACGGTAACAATTACGTTCTTGGATTACTCACTATTGTTTTTTTGTGTCCGTTTCATCTCTTAGTTTTATTTAAAACAAAGAAATATGCAAGGAATTCTTTTTATGATGAAATTGGAGTGTCATGCCAGTTGGCTGGTTTTTTTAAATATCCATATAGATTTGGTGAAAGTTTTACCCAAATAGCTTCATACACAACATTTCAGCATTAAATACTTATTTAAAGTAATAATTTAGACATACTTACACTTTCAGATATCACCAGAACTATGATAAAATTAATCATATTTCATTATTTTCTGCTTAATATCTGTAACACGGACTGATTTTTAAATAGCTCATTTAATTCTAATTCTGGGACTTGTGTGTAGCATAATCTGAAAATATTTTTTAGGATCCTGTATAGAACACACCATTAAAATAGGGCATTTTTATTTCTAATCATGATGTGGCTTCTAAGATTTACTCAACTATTGTATACATGTACACTTTAGAGCTATTTTATTATACCAATCTTAGGATATAAAAAAAATAGTACCTTATTCTAATTAGTACTAGGCTATCTATACTAATATTATAAATGTGAAAGTTTGGATGGATGGATGTTTGTTATTCTTTCATGCCAGAATGGCTGAACGGATCTGGATGAAATTTGGCACAGATATAGATTATAGTCTGGAATAGCACATAGGCTACTTTTTATCCCGGTAAAATGTATGGTACCCGTGGGATAGATGTTTTAATTTTTCATACTTTTTATCACGGTTAACACCACCGGGCGCAGCTAGTTAGTAATATGAATAATTTCACTAAAGATGTTATAATTCTTGCTTAGATGTATAATTTGTCAATATTTATCCTCCAGTCTGCAATCATTATCATGTCTGATCCCAATGTCATAATGATACTTATGATATTTATGGTTCCACCAAGTTCATTTACCCTTTATCTTATCTTTGTATTGATTGATTCTTCTTTAAAGTAACATAGACATTCTATGTACAATTTGATTATCAAATGTGCATCACATAAAATTATTAGTTCACCAACCCAAATTGTGAACTAATTGACTAGAAACAGGAATGCCTGAATTCCAGTGGTGTTCAAGGTATAAATTTTGGTGGTGGTAGCTTATAGCCTGATTCAAAATTTAGTTTACTAAATATGTTTTGCGGTTATTAATTGATATTAATTATATCATTATTATGTAATTACATATTAACATGTGTCCATTTAGGTACACGGGAAAAAATCTCTGTTTTATATATTGTTTGCCTTGTTACCGGGATTGTAGGTTCAAACCCCAGCTTGCGCCTTTGAGCTTTCTGCATTTCATGTGCGAACCTCATTTTCAACCATGATCATTATTTGCTTGCGCCTTGGTCCTGCACCTGATCTCTCTTCATTCGTGTTGGCTTGCCATCCCATTGGACTTTGAGAGTGAGGGCATATAGAGTGCACCTGTGTTGGCACACACACTTTTGCACTATAATATCTCTTGCACAGATGCTATTCTCCAATGAGAGTAGCCGCGCCATGATCAAAATTTTGTTAGGAGGACTATTATTGTTGCCGTCTCCAGCAGTTTACTCAGAATACCATAGAAACCTCCACACCTACTGAACACATTCTTATTAAAAAATAAGCAGTAACAACTCATTCTTAGTGAGGACTTGGAAGCTACAACCAAAAGATGTGGATATTCAAACATTGTCATCATATTCTCTGTTACAGTCCGGCCAGTTCAGTGAAGACATGATCCCAACGGTGGGCTTCAACATGAGGAAAATCACCAAAGGCAATGTCACCATCAAGGTAACATTGTAATATTATATTTATTTAACTAACATTACCACACTTATCTGCAATGTTTTAGATATGATTTGAAATCGTTTGAAATTTAATATTATATTTAATTTTATTATGAATACATTGGAGTTGTAACCTTATCTACATACACATATAATTATTATTGATTCTTATGTTCTGCTATTATAGTATAGTATATATGATCCTAATTAGAACACTGATAGGACTATCTGTGTTCTCATAGGGATCTTATATGATATATAGTACCTACATTTTGTCGAGTCACCTTCGTCCGTAGGAGAATTAAGTACCCTCGAGATACCCTACACGTGACCCTGGGTGGTGCCAACCAGGTGACAACTCTACTGGTGGTAGGCTTCGGCCGTGGCTAGTCACCACCCACTGAACAAAGCCATGTCGCCAAGCGGCCTAGCCGTGTTCCGGCATGATGTTCGGTGTTGCCATTCATGGATGGCGGGTCAGATCAGTTGCGCTGCATGTGCCTAGTGAATGTAGCGTCTCTATCTACTGCCGCCTTCCTACCTAGGCAAGTATGCTCCATCGTAGATCTCATCGTCACTTACCATCAGGTGAGATCGAGATCAAATACTTGCCTATAACGTACTAAAAAAAAAAACTACTAATAAATAATAATAGTACTAAATGTAGATCACATCTGTATCCTGAAAGCTGTATGTTGTGCAATGTGGCTTGCCATGTTGGAACTGACAATCAGAAGTGTATGCCTACCTCTTTCAGATGCACATATGAGTATCATTCCTTGATATTGGTTAATCGATCAATTAACGAACAGCACAAAATGACACATAAATCGTTTTTTACGTGCCTCTGTACCTACGTTTTAATGTTAAAACACTGTCGTTCAAGGCAATTTGCGTTGAGGCCGCACACAATGTATCGATTTGATAAGGATAAAATGTTAATGTCTATCGATTTGACTCATTTTGGTATAGAATCGATTTAATTGTGATCGGCATAATTTTGCGATCTGTAAACCGAATACTTGGCCGCATGTTGGGGCGTTATTAGAAAAAAAAACAAGATAACGACTTCTGTTTAATGATGCTAAATTTATACTTGTGATCAAATGTTTCCATTTACCTCTAAGACTGCATTTTTCTCGTTTCAAGATGCGATTACACGATAGCTATTAGACGCTGTCAAAACTTGAACTAAGCTTCCAAGCGTTTTGGACTAGGGCTTGAAACCAAGGCCGTAAGCATGGGGGAGGTTGGGGGTTCGAGCCCCTCCGGAATGCCTTAGTCTAATCTAACGTTTTATACATACAAGTACTTTCTAAAATAATATCGACTCTTTCGACCCCCCCCCCCCTCTTCCCCCCCTAGATCCCCCGAAGTAAATTTTTGCCTACGGCCTTGCTTGAAATTCCCTCGCAATGAGAGCAGGCCCGTGTCCCGTAGTAGGGAAATTATTGGACTAATTTATCAGCGGTTAATATTTGTGTCGAATGTTGGTTCGTTCCAGGTGTGGGATATTGGTGGTCAGCCCAGATTTCGCTCCATGTGGGAGCGGTATTGCCGAGGAGTCAACGCCATTGTGTATGTATTGATGATTTTATATACTGGCTGGAAAACGGTACCATAAATATTTATCGTTAAAAAAAAACCTAAAGGATTCCTTTTCTTATATTTATAGTAAACTTTTCCTCAATTTATTTAAACAGAACTTTTGTACTTTATTTTTATAGTTTCGGTAATGTTTTTTTTTGAAGATATTTGACCATCATTGACTTTATCGATAAAACCGGATAAAGTTTTTGTCTTGTGAGGAATGTTTCTTGTAATTTTGTATTTTAAAGATTTTTTTAAATGTTTTGCTGTACGTAAAGCTCATACAACAGTACTATCCCGTCAAAAAATCCATTACCGATAATTGTGACGTTCGAATCGGAACATTACTGATATTTAAATGACGTTCCAACATTGTTCTCACATACCCATAAAAATGTACCACTCAAAAATGTATAAGACCCATTTAAAAAGAGCGACCATCGAGTTTCTCTTTTCCATAGGAACGGTCGCTTCCAGTCTTCGAACGGATGGTTAAGTCGTAGCTTAGTATTTTCTGACATTTTCAACGCTTCATAAAACTTTAAGTACTGTACGTTAATAAAAGAAAAATATGTTTAAGATTATAAAGTACTGTACTTACGTAAATAAAAAAAAATGGTGGATGTGACGTGACAGCTACATGGTGGACGCGGCGGACCCCGACAAGATCGAGGCGTCGCGCAACGAGCTGCACAGCCTGCTGGAGAAGCAGCAGCTGACCGGCATCCCCGTGCTCGTGCTCGGCAACAAGCGCGACCTGCCGCACGCGCTCGACGAGCACGGCCTCATCGAGAGGATGTCAGTGGCACGCTCTTTTAATATAAAATAACATCATTTTTATATTGCTAAAACAATTGCCCAAATTTTTTTCAATAAGTTCATCATTTTGTTTGTACATGCAATCCCACTAATATTATAACTGTGAAAGTTTGGATGGATGGATGGATGTTTGTTACTCAATCACGCCAGAACGGCTGAACGGATATAAATGAAATTTGGCACAGATATAGATTATAGTCTGGAATAGCACATAGGCTACTTTTTATCCCGGTAAAATGTATGGTTCCCGTGGGATAGATTTATTTCAATTTTTCATAGATCAAAGGATCGACATAGTTTTTTGCGCGGGAAACACCGCAGGGCGCAGCTTAGCAGTATCAAATAAAATCATTTTTATTTTGCTAAAACTATTGCCCAAAAAAATGCATAAGTTCATCACGTTCTTTGTAATAGTACATGCAATATTTTTAATTATTTCTTAAAATTAAAAAGAAGTTGGTAAATAATAATAAATAAATATATTCATTGACATTTTTTTGTATGAAACAGCAGCAGTTTGATGTCTATTTTATTGCTACGTAACGCTGATTTGCCGCTGAGTTTCAACCCAGTCCAGCGCTGATGTTACTGTATACCACGATAATATATCCCAATTCCCAATTTTTTGTAAAAAAAAAAGGTATAAACAATAGTAATTTTGAATTTCGCGCCCTAACCTAGCGCTTTTACAGTAGGCCTGGTTTATACGAGGACATTGACCAGTAAATTGGATTTCGGCGCCACCTTACTTTAACCTTTACTTAATAGTTTGTTTGGGTTACATTTTGACACATTTTTAAATTCATATATCATTTTTGACAGGAACTTGTCAGCCATCCAGGACCGTGAAATTTGCTGCTACTCGATCTCGTGCAAAGAGAAGGACAACATCGACATCACGCTACAGTGGCTCATCGCGCACAGTAAGTCGGGTAGCGCGCGTTAAACGCACACGAATGTCGACCACATGTACAAGACAACTTTAGCACTTAAGGCGCAGTTTCGCCTGCACTTCGCTGTGGCGTACGATGGCAAAGTCGCTGAACAGTGCCTTTAGCATATTACTATATTTACTAGTACTTCATAATGACCACTCTTCGCCCCCCACCAATATAAGATGCCTCAGTCCGCCCCGTGGATTATGGGTGCTGATGCTATCTCTTTCATGCCTGATGCTTAAATTGCGAGTTGCGACCCTATCTCTTTCACGCACGTGTACAGATGTCTTAAAATCTATAATGAGCGGGATGGAACACAGTAACGTCAATACGTTCGTGCAAAGTTACAGATTACAAAAAAATCTTGATAACAAAATACACAAAGGTATAGTGCAGATAGATTTCACCTCAAATTAATAGAAGAATTAATCAATTTTGAAAGGGATTACAATGAATATTTTATAAAAAAAATGTAATAACATTTTAAATAGACAAAAATAAATACTTTCTACATAGTAGTTAGACTGCTTAACTTTTGTTACATTACCTCTTATCTCTTATCACCATTACCTCTTTCATATAACTTCCATGTTACTACACTAAAATCGGTCGTTAATACGGGCTCATCAATTTTGTCAACTCCATACGTAAGCGAGTGGAACTCCCGATTTAAAAATCGATTCAACCTACGTTTTCGTTAATATAGAATGAATTTACATAATTATGCTCATGTTCAGCGACTTTGCGAAACGTACGTAAACGTTTATAGTCACGACAACGCTCACTAGTACTGCGGATTCAATAGGCTTTTGTATTTAGCCGGTATTCGTGTACACCGTGTTATTCTAACGTGCCGATACATACGTTACTGGGCTGTGAGAAAGTACCTTTATCCTGCTTTGGCCTTTACGCCTCGTGGAGAGTAAACATTTATATTCCGGCTTCATTGTTAAAATAAAAAACACTTATATTCCGGGATGTTCCAAACAAAATAACCTAATTTTTGTATTTAAAACTTTGTGTAATTAGATGCTCGGCAAATTAAGTTTTCCAATTCGCAAATTTTGTGTAACAATAAACTCACTTAATATTGATTTAAAGCGTGTTATTTAATTCAACAATTTTAAATATGGTATTTTTTTTATTATTTTGGACACAGTATTCCGTGTACCTTTTTAATTGTTCTGTATTGTTCATTTTTGTTCTGTGATTGCAATGACGCGTACTGCGCCTTATATTACTGTGACTAAAGAGATTGTCTTGTATCGTTATTATGTAATTCGCGACCGATATGTTTATAGAATATGTTCTCACGATGAATTATAATTATGTGACCACAAAATATTGGCTGTACTTATATCTTTTTTATTTATAATTAAGTGCAAGCATTCGGGTGCTTGTGGCAGCCATCTTATATATGCCTCCATTCGAGTCAAATATATTGAGTTTCTTGCCTTATTGTAAGTCATTGTGAACACATACTATCTCACTGGGGTCGCGATAAATTAGCTTGAGTTGTGCACTCTCTAAAGTAATTCATGCGGTATATGTGTCTTTGCACAATCCTTCCATTAATTTTCTCGTTAAGAAATGGTGCCAAGCTGATGATTTATTTTTACGATTCGTTACAAAATTCCTTTGGAAATAGAAAAGACATAATGTTACCGCATTGAATTCGTATATGTGCATCTGAAATGCGGTTACTTTCAACTAAATAATTTATCGTCTGAAATTTTGTGGCGAATGCCAGTCGTGCAGACCGGACAGAAAAAGACCAAGCTATAAGTAAAAAAGAGTCGGATACGTGCGTCTTATATTCACTTACTGGCCTTCGTCCCTCAGTTACGTGATCGGAATCAACCAAAGAGGAGCGTTATAAGCGATTCTTCAAAAATATTTGGCGTTTATTTTTTTCCATTGAGTTACCTGTCAAAATGTCTCATGTGTTTGAAGAATAATGTTTATCTGGGGATTATGGAACTGGCACATAGAAATTTAATAATATAGTCTATGAATCAATGCCTTGTCTAAACGTTGCTCGTTCACGCTTGAGAATACGCCCCGACGGAAGGAATAGTTGCCTATATTGTAAAAAATAATAAAAATAAAGGAAGGTCGCACGTGTGCGCGTACGCAGGGCGTGCACGATACGATCAATTCAACACCATACGTGTGGCTTACACGACGTTTTGGTCATAATATTTACAACCCTTATATAAGTATACAACGAAAACAGTTAATTCAAGTAGATCGCCCCCCATAACGTAACTTGCAATAGTCTAGCGATACCAATAATCGCGGAATATTTCCTTTTAAATTGCTAATTCGTATTACGTAGCCCTGCGACGTCATATCAATCTGCGATTTGAAAGCAATTATTGCGAGATTATCGCTGTCGCTGTGCTATCGCTAAGGTAGGCAAGATACGTAATCAGGGAGTTGCACATATCAATTTCTCTAATGAACATAGTTGGAAGTCGCTGCATTTCTGATGCGGTACTATCATATTAGAGTATTTAGATTCCTTGATAATATTAGCGTTATATATTATAAATAATATACTTACTTCTCATATTGTTAGCTAAAAATAAGTTATAAAAATGGTTAGCGTGAGATTAATTCTGTTGAACGTTATTCGATGTTAATAAACTGTATATAACATGAACGGTGACACGTATTTATTTAATTATATATTCAGATATTTATATCTTTTTCGTTTGTCTAAAATTCGATTGGCGGTTTTAGTATTTTATGGTTTATTTTTGTCTATTGAATGAAAAATAAGGATAACAGACAAATTCAATATATTTTGGGGACATAATAGTTATAGCATGTTTAAAATATTATAACCGTCGTTCGAAAAAAATATTCAAATTCTAGTACCTAGGTTAATTTTATCAGTTATTTAACATAATTATTCTCACACCAACCGATGTTTTGTCGAGTATAGAAAAGTCACTAGATGTGTAATTTATAAAAAAAAATACCCGCTTCGACTGCACATAAACACCCGAATTTATAGATTCATAACTTTATCAAACGTCATATAGTACTGCGCAAAGAAAAACTCGTGTGCGCAATACTATGTGACATTCAATAAAGTTATAAAACGTCTATAAATTTGGGGGTAAGTTTATATATACATAGTTCTTGTAATATACGAAGTAACGCAACGTGCATTCACTCGCTAGATGTCATTATGTTAACCGGATATTTTAAAAAGTGTTGACTTTCGGTCTGAAGATGAGAAAAACCTAAAAAAAATATTATAACTCGAATTATTTGAGTACTACAGCCGTTAATAAGGTAGCCCTTGTATCAAATAAAATTTGTTTTATATATTGTATTGGACTTGGAGGCTTTATGTATCTTCTTTAATAAAAAGTCTTGTGTTTTTATTAATATTACTTTATTGAAGGACATAGGTATCTCAAATATATGCTGAGTAATATGTATTCGATAAATGGATAGTAAATGTTTGTGAAATACAAATATAATGACAAAAAATACGAATTTATTATCAATACTTTTTTTTTAGTTTTCGTATTAAGTTTTATTTATTGAAAAATATATAATAGCATTCCATGTTTGCCGTAACTATTTGAGATATCTATCAACAAGAATTAAGTTTTTTTTTTAATGTTGCGTTTATACTTTATTATCCTAATCTTTATAACATCATGCAGCTTGTGAGTTGTGTTGCCAATCCAATAAATTGACTTAAAAGAACACACGAGCAAAGAAAAAAAATAAGAAATGCCGTAGGCTGTTAGACCTGGTAAATAATTATAATTTAATGCCTTTAGAATTAATAAAAATAAAAATAATGTCAAATGCAGCTCGAATTGAGTTAATTACGACTCGACTCGACTGTACCACAAAAAGTCACCTCGAGGCAAGCTTGCGAACTTGAACAAGAAAGATGACAGATAAAAATCTTAATTCGAGGCACTTCAATACTAACCGGTCACAATAGAATAATGTAAAATTGTTTGTAAGTAATTGTATGATATTACCATGTATTTATTTAAAAACAATGAGGCCGTACTATTAATAACCCCCGTATTTTTTATTAAAACAAAATTTCCATTTAACTTAATGCATGTAAATAAACTGTATGAAGTTGTATGTTGCTGGCATATTACGTACCTCAAGCGAAATTACGAAGGCTCGAATTATATTGTATGAAACACAACAAGGGAATGAAACTGTCGGTTTACTTAATAGGCCCGTTATGGGCTAATGACACGTTGTAAATCTAAAAAAAACTCATGCGTTTCAATGCGTCATGTCATGTTTGATTTTTGCATAGTTACAAACATATTGTATTCTACTTACGAGACTGGGTTATATAAGGTGTATCAATAATAATATGTAATATTTCAAGTTGTCTATAAAGGTCACATTCCTGAACAAATCTTATTTTATTTGAATGTTGAAACTAACACTACGTAGGTACTAAGTGCGCGGTGAAACGGTACTGGTTCGCTTCCTTAGAGAAAATTCAAACACTTAGATATATGTTTCATACATAAACGGGATCGATATTAATTTTTTGTTACATCTTGTACAAAGTGTAACTTTAATAGTATAAAATATTATAACGGGTACATCGGTAGGTTATACAGATAAATTTCCTAAAGAAAAAACATTTTGTCTTCTAAATACTAAGAGTGGGGAGGGGTAACGCTACTGGCCTACTGGCTGAAGTTCATTTACACACAGTGTCTCCAACCATGCCGTAATTACGGTAGATCTACCGTAATTTATCTAGGTCTACCACCTACCGTAGACATGTCAAAATCTACCGTAATTTCGTCCGTGTCCATATTTCTATAATGAACACTTGATTTAGCAAAATATTACGGCAACATTGTATTGGGATGCGTAACGTAAAAAAAAAAGGTCATTCTGCTGCTTCAGTTTGGAAGAGCAGGGATGCGCAACGTAAAAAAAAAAAGGTCATGCTGCTACTTCTGTTTGGAAGAATGACCTTTTTTTTTTACGTTACGCATCGCACTGCATGGGTATTTTAGCTGCAAACACTGGTCTGCCGTAATTTTCCACCATCTACCGTATTTTGAGACCAGGCAACACCGTAATTTTGACAAAGAGGGTTGGAGACACTGTTTACACATTTATTTTATACAGCAATGCGACCGGTGTGACCTACTCGTTCAACCATTACAATATTTTATATCATTCTTGATACACCTTATATTATTGCGATTGAAAAATGTTAAATTTATTTATTTAATCTTTTTTTTGTTATTTTGTGCAATAAAACGTAAAGTGGCCAGTGCATTTACGAAATATATTGTTGATCGTAAGATAGGTACTTGTTTCATAGATTGATATATCTAGCCGCTCAGAGTGTATTTGTTTTTTTTTCATATCGTGAGACGCAAAAAGAAACTTAGGTACGGCATAACAAGGTCGTAATTAGTGATCAAGTCAGTTATTAATAGCATATTTGTAACTAAGCTACTTAATATTTCTTATCTGGTGTTGTAATCGTCGGTGAGACAGGTGCCTACGAAATTTCGATAATCGCGTGTATAATACGCGTTGTTTCCAAGAAGTTTCATGACAGTTTGTACTCTATTTTTAACAAAGAAATAAATATCATAAGGGCTGCATAGATTCTGTTTTCTTAATTTTATTCTCATTTTCTGTCTCAACTTAGCGTAACAAGAAATCCACATATTTGATGACCAATATTCTTTATGCTAAAATATATTGATTAGTTTTACACCTTTATAAATACCCTATTTTAATATGTCGGGGTCGAGTCACCTACGTCCGTAGGAGAATTAAGTACCCTCGAGATACCCTACACGTGACCCTGGGTGGTGCCAACTAGGTGACAACTCTAATGGTGGTAGGCTTCGGCCGTGGTTAGTCACCACCCACTGAACAAAGCCATGTCGCCAAGCGGCCTAGCCGTGTTCCGGCATGATGTGCGGTGTTGCCATTCATGGATGGCGGGTCAGATCAGTTGCGCTGCATGTGCCTAGTCTATGTAGCGTCTCGATCTACTGCCGCCTTCCTACCTAGGCAAGTATGCTCCATCGTAGATCTCATCGTCACTTACCATCAGGTGAGATCGAGATCAAATACTTGCCTATAATGTATAAAAAAAAAATATATATATATTTTTATGATGTGTCGTGTATCCGAGAGAAAATATTTTTTGAGCACATTTCAAGTAAAAAAGGCAACTATAATATATGAGTAATATTTATTAAAAACATGTTTGTCGTAGTTATAAAAACACATCATCGGTTACAGGGATAAATGCGTTTAAAATTATACTATTATTGAAATCCCCAAAATTATAGAAAGTTTTCATCTATTTACATTATACAGAGCATTTCTTCCGAAGAAATCCTTTGTAAATTGTTGTAAACTGTAAACTGTTTTTTTTATAAAGTTGGGGGTTTCTCTTTTACCAATCTTAAAATCTTAGAATAATATGAAATCATAAAGCTCATCCACCATTCCTGGAGATCAATAATCAATTTTAAAAAGGTTATGAATTTTTAAGTCTTATAAAATTTGCCATAAAACGTCAACAATATAATAAGCACTTACTACATGAAGTCCTATAAAGCAACTCACATCATGCAGTCTGAATATTATAACTCAGATCTTTCAGATCCAAAGTAGTCAAAGTTTGAAGGCAATCGGTCAAGTTATCGCCTGAAGCCAACGAACTTGCTCCATTGGAAACCTGCGACTTACCTGACTCCACTTCGAGACGTTGCAATCTCTCTGTAATCCCGCCAGACCTATCCTCGAGTACTGCTAATCTCTCTTCAATAACGCTTACTCTGTCCGCTAGATCATTGATTTTGAATTCCAATTCTGTGAATTTCTCATTAGACGCGTTTGAATCCCGCAAACCGTCGAGTTCTTCAGCTAAGGATTTAACCTCCTCTGATAGCGTAGATTCAGCTTTCACAGAATCGATAAGAGAACAGCTTTGCGACAACACATCTGGTGTGAGGTTCGCTTGGTTCTGATATATATCAGAATTTTGGAATTCTCTCCACTCATCCGTTGTTAGCAAGAGGCTGACGACTTTGTCGACATTGTTAGCGTTGATATTGTCTAATACGTCTTTTAACTTGTCAGTGTATAGTTTCTGGAGGCTCGGTTTAAGATTCCCAATCAGATTGTGGTGTTCGTTCCAGAAGAACATGATCTTCTTGTCTTTGATGGCGTCGTGCAGCACTTGCACCATGATGCGGAACAGTTCGCTCACTTTCTTCTGCCAGAACGTATTGTCGTGTTTCGTGTCTTCTCTCTTCCACAGGAATAGTGTTTTGATGTAATAGCTCGCGATCGCTTTCATGGCGAGCGAGTCGCGTAGCTTCTTCAACTGTAATTAGCGTAGGAGTACTTCATTAAAATGATAATAACTAAGTAGGAACTCAAAATTATATAAATATCCGATTATCATATTTTTAAGTGTAGTTACATAAATCGAGATAAGTAGACGATGCTTGTACATACTTGTACAGTACTGTCTTGTAATCTACCATCTTCTTTATTTTGCGCCAGTATAATGTATAATGATTTGTGGGTTTACAAACATAGATGAATCTGGAGGTTCGCAAAACGCTGTAACTGTGAAATCATCTGTTTTTTAATAGAGTGGGTTGTTCCATAGGAGGAAAAAATTTAAATAACTTGGTGCCTTTTAAAGCCTTTTCAATATTCTTTGCAAGTATCTAATAAGTTGGCTAGCGGAGTGGATTCCTTGCAAGCAAACATTTCATGCAATATTAAATAATAAAATGCCACCAACCAGTCTGATGGTCGTCTTCAACGCTTTGCAGCCTTTGATCAGTTCCCGCTCCTGCTCCTGGAACGAGAGCCGCCAGCATCGGTTCTTCAGCACATTATCCTTCAAATCCTTATTCGGCTTCGGGACTACGAACCAGTCCTTGGCTTTTGCACCTTCAATCACTCTGAAAATAATGACATTCATGATATCTTATGTCAGAGGTCAGAAGACCCCATAAATATGGTAAGCCCGAAGCACAGCTCTGATACAACGAACGAATTTTTTGAAGATTTGTGGCGGTGACGTAATTTTTATTAATATTATAAAGATGTAAAGTTCGTTAGTTTGGATGTTAGGTGTAATATTCTAAACTACTCCGGTCCTAAAAAATATTTTATTATCTATTGCTGAGTGCTATTACCTATGTTTCACTAAGATACCTCGGGCGGAGCCCCGAGCAGTAGCTAGTTTTAAATAAAATCAAGAAACCAGTCCTAGCCTTTTTCTACTCTGATATCGCGATGCAGCCTTGTATGAATATTCTTCGATTGTATGGGGCGTTGTATTTAGCGCCATCTGTATTAGGCGTAGTGAAACTCTAAAGCTGTATCTACAGCGCGTGTTTTGCTCTAAACACTACACAAAAAAATATATTTCGACACAAACTATAATTAATACCCAATTCACTTCCAGCCATAAAAATTGTCATTTATCAGGTTAACGACGTACGTTTCCTCTAGGTAAGTACTAATTTGTCTCAGTCTGTAACTGTAATTTTGAACTATACTTAACGTTTGGAAATATGATAGATAGATAATTCTTTATTGTTCCACCACACAAAATTAAGTATTAAAAAATATACAATTTAAACAGAAAGCGTCACAATTGGCGGCCATCTCTACCTGGCAACATTTGGATGGAAAGGTTCTAAAGAAATGCTAATAATTATGTGGTGGTATAAGTATGTATCATTGAGTTAAAATATCAAATGGCTAGGCAGTTTAGTATACTGCTTGTCCCTCTTTACCCGCGCAGGGAAATCAGGTAAATATTTTTGTGTAGTGTGTAGGACAAAACATGTGATGGAGACGCTTTATAAGCTCACTCGCCTGTATATTTTTAAAGTCCATAGTTATTTTACCTGTACCCCTCGGGTGCCCTCGGGAACATGAACTTAATGACGGGAACCAAGTCGACGTCCAGGGTGAAGTCCTTGTTGCCTTTATTGTTCCTGATGTTCAGGGTGTACGCCGGCCCTGACTCCTTGTAAGTGAGCAGGTATACCACGTCGAACACCGTTACGGTGCCCTCCATCGCGTTCAGTGCCTTCTGAACGATGCCGTGCAGCCATTGGCGGAATTTGTTCTGAAGGAAATATTTTTCGGAATCCCGCCAATCACGTGTGACCTTTTGGGGTAATAGTATTCGAGTTATACATAGACAATCGAAATGCTGAAAAGATTTTGAACAATCATTAAAATTAGATTGACGGTCTGATTAGCGCAGTTGGTAGTGACCGTGCTTTCTGTGCCGAGGGTCCCGGGTTCGAATCCTGGTAGAGACAAACTTTGTGTGATGAGCACGAATGTTTGTACCCAAGTAATGGATGTTTAATAATAATATAAGTAATCTATACTGAGTTCGCCCTCAGTCCATTGTATGGTACCCATAATACAAGCTTTGCTTAGTGTGGGACCGTATTGTTGGTGTATTCGTCTGGCGATATTAGACATAGGAGAAATGTATGCACAACTGTAATGACCCTATTGACCCTTTACGACTCGGTCAATGATAAGGAAGGATCGAATCTGTAAAGACTTGTTTGAGTAAAACTTCACTATTTTCAATAAGACAATCATCAGTTCTGTATCTTTTAACATTGATTTTTTGAGCTCACATCGATAACAAATGCGCTAAATAAGCGCAGACTCAAGGCCTAGTATAGCCTTTCTGAATCATTATGTATATATATTGTTTTTGTGATGACTCACTGAGTTCCATATTCATTGTCGCTGTTGATTGATGCCATATATCGTCGCCATTTGATATCATCAATATTTAAAGTACTTCACAGAAAATTTCTAGAAAATGTATGCAGACGAAGATTGAAGGTAGGTACCCTCCCTCCATTGACCCTGTATATTAGCCAATATTAGAACCCCCGAGCCCTGATAACAGATCCTTGAAAACATACCTTGTGACATTTCTCCCAGTCCTGTTGTTTGTCGAGGTGGTCGAAGGCGTTCATGATCTTCATCTTGACGAAGCCGGGCTGCTCGTTCTCGATAATGATGCCGTTCTCGCTTTGATCGTAGTTGATCGGCAGTCGGATCACGATGTCCATGTCGAACTCGTCCATTTTGGACACCTTGATGCCGTCGTAGACGCTGCCCGCGTATGTGATCTGTTTCAAAGACGTGATGAAAAATTTAAGATGTGTTGATTCACTGACGCTTAAGAACACACCTGTGTATAGCACCCGTGGCAGTAACTTCACTGGGTGGTGGCGTGTGGAGTGGCCTACGCTCAAACCACTAGATCAAGTTATTTTTAAAAGTATTGAGTGGAAAAGGGAAGATCTTCCAGCCAGACAGGTGTTATACCTTGCGGGGCGGCCGCTATGCTCAGACGGTTATTGTCGCGGTCTGGTATATGTGTTACGTGCTCCGAAAACTCATAGCGCGTTTCAGACTTGTATGGAGCCTCGTCATTCGTTCTGAATGTCATCTGCAGCGCCGTCTGTGTAGCTTGTGGCGCGGTTGAAGAGGTTACTACAAGTATTACAAAAGTAATTTGTAAATATGGGAACCATGTAGCCATTAACTTGTAAATTATATACTTAGAGCTAGTACTTTTTTTGACCAGCTGCTAGTCTGCTTAGCCGTTTCTACATTGTTCTCACATACTCTTAACAATGTACTGCTTAAAAATGTAACGATTTTTTTTAAAAAGTGCAACCATGGAGTTTCTTACCCGTTCTTCTCGATAGGAACAGCATTCCGAACGGGTGGTAAAGTTGTAGCTTAGTATTTTGTAAGAATTTTGACGATTCATAAGTACTTATTGGTTAACATGAATAAAAAATATTCTGATTCTCATTCCAAGTGGTCATCCAAATTAACAAGACTTATGTCGAACTGACTAGCCTGGGAACTCATAGGTAGGGGAATGGGACCATTCTATACATTTTACATTTTTTTTTCACACACATTACATTTTCACAGCCAGCCAAAGTAGGCCTGCTACTTCAGCATAGCAGTTTTGTTGCCCAGCAAAAAATCACTATTTAAATCGCTAACCTCTGAGTATTTAACAGACAGAACCGCCTACACAAACATTTGTCCTGTATATTTCAACTATTTCTAGAGGGATGTGTGACACAAAATTTATAGCAATTCAGAATGACAGTGAACTAGGTTTATATGCACAGCTTATGGCCACCATTTTTGGCAGAGGGGTAGGTCTTTTGATGCCATGTCCAGGTTATTTGGTTTGCAGCAAACCTTATTGTTTTTTGTTGCTGCAACTTGTCTAAATTACCTGGCGACTTAAGTTAACTACCTGGCTGCTATATTTCTTGAAATAGTTGCACTGCTCCCCCATTTTTAGCTTCACCTCCTCAAACACAACCTTGAACACCTCCTTTGCTTGCGTGAAGTCTTCATCCTTGATCGCTATGAACTGCTTATAAGCCTCCATCAGGTACAGGTCCAGACTTCTCTTCTTCGACGACATTGTGAACTGAGATACAAATAAATAAGTAAGTACTATTTTTTTTAACAGTAGTACTATAGGTACTACATGAACTTTAACACCAAAACAATAAAATATTCATTGAATGACAAGTGGCACTTAGATAGACATTGAAATGTTTATACATAGGTAGTAATTTTATGTTTCCATAAAGTGAATCATGAGCCCATAATTATTAATATAAATCAGAATAGGCACATAGTAACTAATCCTCATAGACAAGTACATTATGAAATATCTATAAATAATAATTTGGATAATGGATGACTAAATTCACACATACAACATTATAAAACAAATTTAGAGTCTTTAAACAGTGATGGCTATATATGAACTTAGTCAATGATTTTTCCAAGACTAGAGCATTTAAAAAATGACAATAACATATAAGATCTTTCAATTTGGTGACATTAACTATCATGCTACCATTATTACCACCAACGGTTACTTCAGAATCTCAGATTATTTGAATAATTAAGCAGTTTGGGATTGAACACTCATATATTTCGCAAAAATTTTGTGTCAAAGTGTACTATGTGCATCTCAAAACATCATTGGAGCTTAAAAAATAATTAAAATATTGTAAATGACTCGTGATAATAAATGACTGTTAAAAAGACAGCCCCCTCAGTTTCTTACTAGATCTCCTCCATTACGGTCGTCTGATCTGCTTGTAGTTAAGAAAATAATTCAATACTACAATTTGTAAGTAGCCCCCGTTGGCCTATATGAAATGTATGACTTGATTTGATTATATAAGTCTAAATTTAAATATTCTATTAAAACTAGCGTAGTAAGGCTGCCATAGAGATAACATGCAGACCTGGTAAAAAATATAGACATTACTAGTATAACTAATTACTATTATCACTGCCATATCTATGGTTGAAATGGATTTTGTCTAAAACATCCCGCTCGGATGAACATGTGTGGCACATTCACCGTTCAAAAGTGATATTCTAACCTGGCACCACAAAAATAGAGTCCAAAGACTTTGTTAAGTAGAGTGATGATGTGCATTATTAATGTCACTTAATCGTTTAAGTAAGCAGGTAAGTACTATTGGCACAAATACATGACAACCCAACACCAAAATGCACCATGAAGCACATACAATAAGTACGTCGATAGGTACGTAGATTTCATAAATATCGATGTTCTTTGTAGTAGATAACATTTTTGAGTAGGTGTACTTACACGTAATAATTATCAATGACCTTTTTGTTTCCTTAACCGGCCGTGGTTAAAATGTGCACAATCTTTGTACGTACAATCTACATCTTCAGACAATTTAGATGCTTAAAGCCTTTCCGTTTATAATTATTACAAAATAAAATACGACTTACCACCAGACACTTGAAAGATGATCTGAGATTTTGGTTAGGGATTAGCTAATTTTATACAGGTAAGTGTTTACAAATAAACGCGCCGGTTCCTCCCTGTATTGCTCCACGCCACGTACTCAAAGAGTATTATTACTACGAAAGTACTTCATTTTCTCAGTCCAAACAAAACAAAACATTAATTTCTAGCTAAATCCGTATCTATAATTAACTTCATATACATTATTCAAGCTCGGGACTTCCATTATCAGACGATGCCGGTGTTACCACGCTATCAAATAAATTTGACATCTTTGTTTGTGACCAGTGTTGGAATCGGACAGATAAAAAAATATTGTACATTTCGTTCAAAAAGATAGTATTTATAAAAAAAAGATCGTACATCCTGTAAAAACAGAGTTTACACACGTTTTTGTTTTCTATTACAATACTTGAAAGGAATAATAAATAGAGGAACCAAGAAAATATAAAATTTAATCAACACATAAAGGTACAACTTTAAATTACCGCTTATTATTGTATATTTATATCGATTTCTGAAACCTATTCGAAACACTGCATTCGGTCATTATTTTTTTCATTGGCTCTTCGTAACATTTCTTCAGTGAGATTAAAACGCTACACATTTCGGGAAAGTCCCGAGCCTAGACGTACTAGGATCTATGTGTATGGTACCGCACCATATATGACATTAGATTCCGTAGAATTGGTATGGAGCCTAACGTTGCCTTGTGTAACAAGAGATTTTATAGTAAATTTTTGAAAATTGCTTGTCAAATTGTCAATATAAAAAATATCGTATTTTTGCGTACGATCATTGAAGTTGGATAGTACATCGTACTCATTGACAAATAATCGTACAAATACGATAATTATCGTACAAAATCCAACGCTGTTTGTGACACAAGTTGGTGGCCAATGGATGGACAATAAGAAATCAGTTCTGTCTATCTTTCTATATGTTGGTCTTTTTTTGATGGATAGTTGACCCAACCGTAATTAAGCGTTTCGCAGACATACTAGGGGAAAAAAATGTGATAAATCAATTACAGACATATTGCACTATGCTAAAGACCGAATAAAAAAATACTTACGGACAAAGTGGGGTTCCTACCCTTATCTATAATAAAAAAGAACACGCCATACAAATAAGTACCCTAACATAATTAAATATTCAATAAATTGATCGCATAGACCGATAGACTTTATATATAACACTTAACTGATTTAAGTAGTAAGTATGTAAATATTTGCTTAAGATATATTTATATTTTTTGGAATGTTTTGTTTCAACCTAAGCACCTTAATTCATTACCTACTTTATTATTTACTCCCGTAAAAAGGGGAAAAAATAAATGCTGGCAACAATTTTTTGAAAATGTCAGTGCCGTAATTCATTTTGTATTGCGGCTAGGATACGAGTCTTTTAAACAGCCGATAAGTGAGCTATTATTACATTATAAAAAATGCAATTTGCTGGAAATCTTGCACTACTTATAGGTCAGCAAGGTCAGTAATATTACTAGCGATACTATCTTGCTACAGTGGTTTTGGAGATTGTTGTCAGATTAGAAAAACCAAGCCGATTAGTGTGGTAGACGCGAATTACGGCCTTACGTACAAGTGGATTAGTTTGTTCTGCAATAATCAACAATCGGTACTAAGCTGATTGGCAATTTAGGGCTTCTTCAATGTTTTCTGTGTTCGCAATACTCCCCCGTAATATAATAGGGTGAACGCTGCCAATCGAAATCTGGGACTTACCCAAAATTATGATCAATGTTGCTAGTATAGCATGAACCTGCTATGTTGGTGTTATTACTTATACTTTATTCACATTCAGCATGGAATTAATATAATTAATTCAGCATATTCTTTTTTCTAAATAAATATTAGTAGAATTGGTTGTTGCGTAGATATTTTTTACAATTGGAATATTACGGCACAACGTTTAATTACACTGCCAATGTTTATTGTTAAGGAGATTCTTTGTTTTTCTATGCTACAACACAGTGCTTAAATAAATATGGCATGATCTTGATATATAAAATTGTGAAATCTTTCGACTTTCATTTACTTTTAGTCAGCGGATAACAGCGGTGGTTAAAATATTAATTAGATATAATTTTGTTCTGTAATTCGGTTGTTACTTACTGTTGTGTTTGATTTAACTTTCTCTGTAGTGTTAAACAAGTTTTATTAGCAACATTGTAAGTAATTTCAACTTTTGTGATATTTAGATCTATATTCTTTCTTAGTCTAACTAAACAAACCATCAAGTACTTACCGACTTATTTATGTGAGTCAATAATATTATTATTAAAAACTCGAGGAAAATAAAGTGGAAACAAGCAATAGACAAGTATGTAAGTACCTTTCTACATTCATAATTTATTATTTACAATTTTTCTCAGGTAAACATGAACAACACCGACTCCAATAGTAACAATAGAAGGAATAATTGGACAGGAGGTGCGGTTGCTGCGGGGGTTGTGGCCGCTCTGGTTGGTGGGGCAACTTACTACTTCACTAGGGACTCTAAGCCCAAGCCTCAGCCAGCAGCTTCACAGACACAGACCAGGGCACCTTCAACACAGGGAACTACAGAAAATACTTCAGTTTCATCATACCTTACTAATATGATCAATAGAATGTCCACTGTCAGGTAAGAGATATTAATTAAATATAATATTTTTTTATCGCCAGACAAGCACTGGGTTGGGGCTGATCCTGTATACAAATACCTATATAATTAGTAATTAAACATACATGTTTTTGGCATTTGTGCTCATCACACAATGTTTTTCCCCACTGGAGTTCGAACCCAGCATCTTCAGTTCAGAAAGCAGGTTGATTACCAACTGTACCAATTGAGTTGTCAGATTAGAAATTATTCTGATGGTCCAATGCAAATTGACGCTTATTTTGTTAGGGATGGGGGGTTTGTATATTACATAATTTTTTATAGGACCCTATATATGACCATAGAAGAAATGTACTTAGATCATATTTTTCTATGTCGTTATAATTTAAATGGGCATCCTAGATATGTGATATAGATAAATAGATAAATGAAAATTTAATATACACATGAGAGGCTAACATGTGAAATGCTGATTTATAATAAGTAGAAAATGTAGTAGTTGTTAGTAATAGTTCAAAATTTGTAGCAATCTTAAAAAAGACATGGTAATCACAATGCTCTATAAAATTATTTTAGCGGAAGTAATATTGAAATGGCTGCTCCAAGACGACAATCAAATGATATACCCAACAACCCAATCATCACCAATCTTAATTCCTTACTCCATGACATAGCGGTGAGGTACATACGACTCAGGGAGAGCGACTTCGAACTGCACTATAGAGTTTTTGACAAAATATTCCAAGATCTACATGAGAAGATGAAAATAGTGGATCCGTACTACCGGAAATACTCTAGCATGGTTTGTATTACTTAGTGTTATTTATTCAAAAACCTTCGATAAGCAAACTTAGATGAAAATATAAATATTATATCTTTGTAGAATCTTCTTCTGAGTAAGCAAATACTCAGAGCGCTTTCACATATAGGCGTTTTTGTCGCGCGACTGTAGCGCTGCACAGCGAATCCCTTCACATTACAGCGGCTGTAGCGTGGCTAAGTCGCGACGGCCGCACTTCAGTCATACCACTGAAAGCTCGGAGCGCTGCAGTCGTGCTTCTGACGCGCGACCATGGCGCGGCTGCCGCGCTGCAGCTGCGATACTTAAATATGTATGGATACGAGTCGCGCTACTGCAGCGCGACTTAGAAGCGCTACAGTCGCGCGACAAAAACGCCTATGTGTGAAAGCGCTCTAAATAAGATTTCATACATATGCCATCGGTTTTCATATTCCATAGTGTTGTGTTATAAACTTTTTAGCAAATAAAAAGTCTATTTTGGAGTTTCATCGGCTAATTATTATTTTGATAGGTCCAATGCTTGGAATGCACTACTCGGCCCACTGCCCCAAGTAGTTGTGAGTTCGATTCCCGTCTTGGCAAGCATCGGAAACAATGTTTCCGTAAGTTGCACTGGTCTGGGTGTTACTGGGATCACCTCCAGTCCATTGTAATGTAACCACGATACATGCATTGCTTAGGATGGTACCATACAACTGGTGTGTTTAGTGAAGTGTATTTTTTTATTGATAAAGGAACAAATTTGAATTCATTGGCCTTTTTTCCCATTTATATTTTTGTATTGACCTTAACTGTACCCTGATTACCGATATTTATACGGAGCGATTGCTTACTGACCTTCGAGACCCAACTGGGACTACCGGTAACCAAGGGCTGAAAACATTTATCAGCATTTTAGACCTTTTTTTTATAAATGAATAAACAAATGGGGAAAGAGGAACCCACCACTGACCCTCGGCTTGTCAACTTTTCCAATTATAAACCAAACAAGTTTGATCGATAATTAAAGAAGCCAGCAACACCAAATTCCTCAAGATGTTAGTCGAGAAACTATCTATCACGAGTGACGGGACCCAAAATAAAATGCAATTCTCCGCGAAACGACCACCTCTTCCCCCATTTGTTTAACAATGAATTTCCGCCAAGTATCGCCTAGTTTTATCAATTATATCAATGATTAAGTAAAAATCATTCAGCAAATCCCGGTTGTTACACCCCTCATTTTATTTCTAGGTCCAATTCGCTGGCAGCCATTTCGACAATTTACGAATAATTAAACCTGACGAATTCGACATGGACATTATGATTGGGTTGCCCTTGGATATCAACGAAAACCCTCACAATCCTAGCGGCAGCGACATCGTAATAGAACCGAAACACGCCGGCTTCGTGCAGCTGAAAATGGGCATACAATTCCAACGGCTACCGATGAGGGACAAAGAAGAATGGCTCGTAAACAGAACCGCTTACGGGTGGAAAGACGACAGCAACTACCTTCTGCGCTCTAAGTTCTTAGATTGGTTCAAGAGCGTCGTGAATAGAGCCCTCAATTTATGCGACGTTAGCGCTGACTCTAAACCATTGTATTACGTAGACGGCGTTCCTTACACCATTGACAAATCCCAATTCGGCCCAGCTATGACTTTATATATCCGCAATAGATCAAGAAACTTCCAAATGGATGTGGATTTGGTTCCTGCGTTAAAGTTACCTGAAAGTCGTTGGCCTATAGGACGAGCGTACCGCGAGATACCTTTGGAGTGCAGGAAGGGTTATTGGATGGTGGTTGGTAAGCCTAACAAGGCGTCGCCGTTCCAACACGATCAGATGCGCTCGTGGCGTTTGGCGTTACACAATCAGGAGAGAGAGCTTATGCATAACTCTTACAACTTGCGTCAGGCGATACGATTGGTTAGTTGGTAACCTTTAATTCATAATGTTTTACATTTCTATGTTGTCTATAAGTTTTTCACCCTAATTGAACTCCTTACCGGCGTAAGGCAGATGGAGTTATATGATGCTTGCACACCCTGAAGGGGTAGGTGAAGATAAATTGTTGTGCGCAAATGGTATTAGGTCCCAATGTGATAGGGTGCACACTCCCACCTCAATGCATGCACGCAAGGGGAATTTCGAGCCATAGTCAACCTCCAGTGTGGGTCGGTGAACTTCACATAACTACCAAGATACTCGTATGTAGGTTTCTTTATTAATGCGAGCCCTAACATCAACTTTTACAGATGAAAAAGCTGCGCGATTCCCAAGGAATGACGAAGGTCGCGAGCTACTACGTCAAGACGTTGTTCTTCTGGGAGATTGTGGAGACGAACGATAAATCTTTCTGGATGAAGAATAATCCGGCGACCCTGTTCAAACTTATGGTGGGCAAGCTCCACGCGGCTCTCGTGGCTGGTAGGATACCCTACTTTTGGAACAGGAGCAATAATCTCATAAGCACCGTGGATAGGAGAGTTCTGGACGAGTATGCAGCGAAGTTGGTGCCGTTGATGGCAGTTTTAGAACGGCCCGACGATTACAAATTAGTGGCCAAATATCTGCTTACAAAGCAAGAGTTAGTCGATTATAATGCTAGATTCTTGCACATATAAAATTACAATGTTACTTTCTTGACAAACGTCTGTTAATGATGACGTATCTTGTGTTAATGATGACGTATTATTATCTTGACGAAATTACGATACTTTTGACGGACACGCCATTTTCATTTCTTCATGTCACATCCATTATTTTATTTATAATGTGTATTTATTGAATTTAATATTGCTATTAATTACTTGACACTGGCAAAATACCCGCTAAGTTGCGGGTGAGGCCATATTCATATCCATTTTGTTTCATCGCATTTCATTTCGTAAAGAAAGAAGAAGATACTTTTGACGTCTATGACAATCGGTATGGAGAAATGACGTCAAAGCTTTTTATTGTTATCTTTATCTGTATTTTCTCTTTTAGATATCTATTGATTTTAAAGATTTTCGATACATTTTTTGATTGTGTGTGTCGGTTGCTATGTGTGGAACTAATTAATTAAGTGCATTTCATTGTAGGTAAGCAGGTGATTATTATTATAGATGCTATCAGATTTAGATGAGACTGATGCAGTGATTATGTACCTATGTGATATTAGCTTATTAAAGGTAATAAACACATGTTTTATACTAGCTGCGCCCGGCGGTGTTACCCGCGATAAAAAGTATGAAAAATTAAAACATCTATCCCACGGGAACCATACATTTTACCGGGATAAAAAGTAGCCTATGTGCTGTTCCTGACTATAATCTATCTCTGTGCCAAATTTCATCCAGATCCGTTCAGCCGTTCGGGCGTGAAAGAGTAACAAACATCCATCCATCTATCTATCCATCCAAACTTTCACATTTATAATATTAGTATAGAAGTATAGATTATAATTGTGACTACTTCTAACAGTATTTGTTTATTTATATGTGATATATTTTATTATAACTTAAAAAAATAGTATACTGTCTTATTATTATTTTAATTAAAATAATGCTTTAAGTAGCTACAAATTGTATGTTGATAACAATGTGTCTATTTGATAGCAATGAGTGCTAAACCTATTCGAAATATATATGTCTATTTAATTATATAAAACATATCTTATTAGCTATATTATGTAATATAGCTGTTGTAATATAGTATTGTGCTGTTGTCTTTATTAAGTTTATAAACGATTACGCTGAATAGAGTAGGCGAGGGCCGAACACGACCAATTTATAAAAGTAATTTAGTTGAGCACGCGCCTGCAGGCTGGCACTTCGCGTCAGTTTGAGAGAAGCTTTGATCTCTCCCGGGAGGAGTGGTGAAAGCTTATATCAGTATAACGTCCAGCCTCCAGTATATAAAGGCACTGGTAATTGTAATCTAACATTACCCTTATTTTTAAGTATGAATGTATGTTATATCGTTACATTAAGAATAATAAAGCTATTTTGATTATTTTCGTCTTTATTTTCCTTCAAATCCGTTTAATAAGCACATTATGTAATGTATGAAAACTATGCAAATATTGTATTATGCTATCTTTACGCTGCCCTATTGACAGGACCGTGAAAACGTTCCTCCGTTTTCTGTTCCCACGAAGGAACTTTATTTATACAAAGCGGTAGTTTTTGATTTTCTCATCATTTAGTTCTTCACTTCATCACAGCTACAGCCAGCTAACTATGCGACCCTTCGGCTAGCTTCACCGATATCATAGATAATGTCACCTACGTATTATTCTCTTTGAATGTCGTCATCATAGAGAATAATTATAACATTGAGTCTTAATTGACAACATCAATTGAAAGCTTTTTTTATATGCAATATGAATATGATGTGAAATTATTCGGTGTTATCGGGGCTCTCTCCTGGATTATGCAATGAGTAACAGAGATAATAATGACTGGGTCCCCATTGTAGCCGGCGTGGTGGTCGGCGCCGGCATCCTGACGCTTATATACAAGATGTTCTTCACTGGTGTTTGCGTACAGAAGAGCAAGCAGGTCAACAACTGCCTGCCTTATAAGTGCACTTGCAAGAAAGGAGATAAGGAAAAGGTAAGGCACACACTGTATAGGGGTCTAAGGATTCTGGGATTGGAATAAAATGCACGATGTGCGTCTTTTAGCGGTTTATTTATTGGGTGGTTGATCAGATCTGGAGAAGCCCATGAAGCTGTTGGCCCACAGTCTGTCATATCACAAGTCGCGTCGCGCTGACCTGACCTGATGTAGGAGCGCCATGGGCGATGCCCGCGTCACCATGAACGGTTTGTGTGTGTGTGTTGTGTTTGTGGTTTGGCGTGTCGCGTGTTGTGTTCAGCCCGGCTTCTTTTTGAATTCCACAAAGCTGGTTCGATTTCGTAAAATACTAAACACAAAGCTGGTTCGGTTGCGTAAAACACTAAACATAAAGCTGGTTCGATTTCAGAAAATACTAAACACAAAGCTGGTTCGATTTCGGAAAATACTAAACACGAAGCTGGTTCGATTTTGTAAAATACTAAACACAAAGGTTTGATTTCCTAAAAGGCTGAGTTCTAACGCTCCATATTTACGTGGGTCTGTACGCTCGATTACCATATACTTGCATGAGCAAAATAAATGATAGAAATTATATCCGCGCCGTTTCACTACGTGCGCACGCGCTTCCTCGAACGACCGCGTTGTCACCGCGTCTTTGAAGTTCGCCTCCGAGCGGATCGGACGCAACATGACACGCTTCCCATCACAGCGCGGCTTGTGATATTACAGACCGTAGCCAGCTATACCACACTTCTCATGTCCACTCAAAGTCGGGGCGGCGACAAAACCGAATTTTTCAGATGAATCGCAAGCAAATTCAAACAATGAACTAAAAGTAACGTATCACCGTATCATAAAGGAAGGTTCAACGCGCTATGAAGAGGTCTATGCCTGTACAAGTTATATAAGAAAATCATTGGATGAATGATGTCTCGTTATAGCTGTAAATTGATAAGACCGTAGACGTGTAGCTCTCACTACCGCTCCTCTGTAGCTATTTGGGCAGATTGGTGGGTCTTTGTCCACGTTCAGGTTTGAAGAGGTCTATGCTCGTAAAAGTTATAAGAAAATCATTCGATTAATGAATCTCCTTATAGCTCTAAATTAATAAGACCGTAGGCACATAGCTGTGAAAACCGCTGTTGGAGCATACATGGAGTTATAGAATAATTAACATGAGATCGTCCGGGAGACGGCTCAAGGTTGTCAGGTGATAGTCCGCAGGAGCCGGTGAATGTGTGTAAGTCAAGAGGGGTGAGGAGAGGTTATACCCGGTATGTTTCGGCTATCTGATGAATAAAGCGTATTTTCTCCTATAATTCAAATAAATACGGATTATTATAATTTTCATCACTACTTAATTATGTTCTGTGAGTAGCTATAGTTGGTTGGTACGCCACGATTTTTTCAAAACCATTTTCCTTCTCTTTTCAGTGTTTACTTCACAAATGTACTGGACAAAAATAAAGAAGAATTCGCGTCAAATCCAAAGAGTATAATATAGGGGGAAAATCACTGGCGCGTCACACCAAAATGTCAGTGTTAAAAGTGTACAAAATGGCAAAATATAAAAATATCACATAAATAAAATGTTAATTACATAATTCAAACAGTGTATTAATTCATCGACTAAATAAAATCCTTTAAAATGAACACATAACGTATCTTGATATAAAATGTGCGATTGGTGAGTCGGCCGTAGAAATACTTGCATTGCTGTAGCTAGCTGTTAACAAAAAGCACATAAGTACCTATCTAATTAAAGTAATCTCTAACTACTGTATTCGTTTTAAAGTAAGCTCTACTGGTGTGATGTAATCTACACTTATTATTTTAGTTTCATTTGTATGTTGTCCGGTAACATTATGGTTGCCTAAATTCACCTCAAAGACCTAGGTAGAATGTATTAATTGTTAAAATTCTTAAAGGATGTACGAACGGCAAGATTCGGCATGCGATTGGCAGCAGTAGATTTGGTAGGGTCCCTACTAATTGGCGAGGCATGTTGGCTAGTCATTTACCGTATTTTGCCGTTCGTAGTGTTTAGTCGACCCGACGACGCATCAGCTAGGAGTTTCGTTGATATTTCGTGACGTAACCTCTAGGTCCGCGTAGCTATCATGCGTGCCTTGTTCTAACGATCGAGTACAGAAACGGCTAGTATATTCTAGTTTTTCTTTATTCCCAGATTACTGAGCTAACAACGGTCCGAAGCGTCAAATATCACAAAGAACTTATAATGGGACAAATTCGGGATAATAATATATCGCTAAACGGAATCGCTATAGGATTAGCCATTGTAACAAAAGGGTACCTAGTGTTGTATGAATCGGGTAGACTATTTCATTAGACAGTTATTTTCATTTAGATTTGTGGTTGATGTTTAGTTGTGGAGTAGATATTTAGAAAGTACTGCGTACCTAGCTTTGTCGTTGGTTACCAACTATGTAAAACGTCAAAATGAGAACGAACCAAACTGTTTTTTCGGGAATGCAGTGTGTTTTTCGGGGATTTCAGTTTGATTTGAAAATGTCTATAGATCCACAATTTTGAGCCTTTAGTATAGCTAATGCTTATGTTCCAGTGCTGAAGAGCAAGAAAGACGCAGGAGAGCTGAGCAACAGAGTAGGCAGGGGCGTGGCTCAGGCGGTGCAGGGGGCTCAGGAGGTGAGCATTGTTAGAATGTATGTCGTCTCACACATGTAAGTGTGAGATGCAGATGCACACTTTGTACTTATCTAAGTACAAAGTGTGCAAGGCATGTGTAAAGTGTACAATGCATGTGTAAAGTGTGCAAGGCATGTGTAAAGCGTTCGAGGCATGGCAAAGGCAAAAAAGTTTTTCTGAAATAAAAGTAGCCTAAGTTACGCCTTGTTACATCAGCTATCTGCCAGTGAAAGTCCCGTCAAAATCGGTAAACCCATTTCAGAGATTAGCCGAAACAAACAGACTGACAGTAAGAAAAAAAAATGAAAATTTGTTTTGGTATATGTACCGTGTATACATCCAAATGCACTTAGTAAAAAGCAGTTATTTTAATATTACAAACCGACACTCTAATTTTATTTATTTGTATAATATATATTGCTACTAACTTCAATAAAATGTATAGGATCCAGCGGTGGAGGATCCGGGTCGATCGCTGCGCGGGTGTTTCTAGGGAGCTCGGCTTTCCTGGTCGGCGTTCTCGCACTGCTGCACAAGTATCTCGATATCTTCGGACCACTGCTGGAGAAGTACGGATTCAGGCCCCGGAAGTGCGGGGACGGCAAGAAGGGGGGGAGTTACTTGGATCCCAAGGATCCGGACCCACAGCGATGTGACGGGCTGAGAATTGATCCGTGCAAACGTGTAAGTAGAGTAACGTCATGACTCATCTCTGTAGTAGGTAGAGTAGGCATTTCGCCGGTATTATTCGGACCTAATGATTAGGTGCATCAAGTTTTGAACCAATAAATGCGGCTCTCCAAGAAGAACACATAATTCAAATATAGCTATGTAAACTATTTAATAGCTTCTTTTTTTCAGAAATGGCCAGTAACGGATACAAAGGATAAAAAATAAAACAACGACTCAAGATAAACTGCAAGATGCGTCATGAACGTTTATTTATTCCATAATTTCAGGACGAATCGAAACGAGATATAAAAATAAATTTGTTTGTTAAAAAATCTAAAATATCGTATTTTTATTGTATGACCAACCATAGGCGCTCAAAGCAAAGGTACATTTGGAAATATCGAATTTTATATGCAGTAATAACGACATACATAATAAATTTTTTTAAAGATGGTCTGTACTCATAGCATCTAACGACTGTTGGGCTACTTTGCAGCCATAGCGTCAATAGGTACACACTCAATCGCGCTATTGTGTAAACAAGTTTATAAAATCAAGAGCAGGAATCATCAGCATATCTATACAATAATTTTATTGTACGGCTTACATGCGATCGTCATTCCTTGGTGGTCCCACATCAGTGTGACTGCGAGGACTCCCTTTTGCGTAGTAGCACCGCCGCGGTTGAGATTAAAATCGCGCTCATTCAATCGATCGATAAACGACCGATGTCTACTTTCGAAGTAGATACTATAGGGTAGGGTTTCCATTCTGCCTAAGCTCTTATTGGGACACGCAACGTAATGAAGAATTTTTTTTTGTTATCAACATTATAGGAAATATTACAGTTTACAGTTGGCAACTCTAGCCTCTCTCTCTTCTCTCACGCTCGTTGCGCGCGGCACAATAGATTGTTTATTTCAATAATCGTAGAATAAACTTTCTTACAAAAATAAATTATGATTCATTTCCACCTGATTAGCGCAGTTGGTAGTGACCCTGCTTTCTGCGCCGAGAGTCCCGGGTTCGAATCCTGGTAGGAAAAAATCTCAATGTGATGAGCACGATTATTAGTACCCGAGTCATGAATGTTTAAGATCTATATAAGTATTATATACTGAGTTCGCTCTCAGTCCATTGTACGGCACCCATAACACAAGCGTTGCTTAGTGAGCACCGTATAGTTGGTGTGTTCGTCTGGCGATATTTATTATTTACTAGCTGTTACCCGCGACTTCGTCCGCGTGGTATTTAACGAAAATGTTTTTCTTAAATAAAAGTAGCCTAAGTTACTCCTTGTTACATCAGCTATCTGCCAGTGAAAGTCCCGTTAAAATCGGTCCAGCCATTTAAGAGATTCGCCGAAACAAACAGACAGACAGACTAAAGTTGTAAAAAATTGTGGTGGTATATGTTCCGTATACACATCCAAATGAACGTAGTAAAAGCGGTTATTTTAATATTACAAACAGACACTCCAATTTTTTTGATTTGTATAGATGTTGAGTACGCCTCAACAGCGAGGAGATTTTGGAGGATAACACCAAATAAGTAAATGAGGCGAATAATTAAAACACGAGGCATGAAACAAAATATATTTAATACGACCCAAATCCTCGATCAGCAGCCGCCACCATCGGCGATCAGCTATCATCAATAATAACTCTGGGCTTGTAAATGACACAACCGTATAACAAAATGTTCTACAATAATCCGTTAGTGCCTTACAAAACGAGGAACGTTAGGAGCTATGTACAGTATCACTTATACATAGTGGTGGGAGACGCGTCAGCGATTATTGCACCTTATCATCATGGAAAAAGGGTACAAAGTTAAATATGTAAACTGGGATCCACGCACTCATTAGTGGAGAAGGTCACACAGGTATACTAAGGGCCATAGGATCTTATAATAGTATAAGTTTAAACTACAATATATGTCGCTTAAACATACGAATCATGGTACTACGAACGATTCAACTCAAGGCCATATATAAGGGTGAAATAGGCCAATAACCCTAGAGACAAAATTAATAACAGCCTGCTTCATATTTTGATAAAGATTACCGTTAATTTTAATTTAATTTTCAAAATGAACACAGTTTTTAACTGATAAACTATGCATATAATAATACCCACTATAAAACTTGAAACGGAAATCAACGACAGTAGGATGTTATAAAAATATTACAATAAACAATTTCGTTTCGAAGAAATGCCTAATTACGATAAGGCGGGAGCGATAAGACCGGTTTTTTTCATAGCCCAGTACATTGGAGATTGTTTTAGGACGCCTTCTTGTTTATAGGTGATTACCCGGCAAGTGAAATTAGCCTTAAAGATGTTATCGAGAAATCCCCTCAAGAAAATTCTTTTGAGGGGGAAGATCTGTGGAAATAAAAAGGGAACTTCTTAGAGAAATGTAAGTACATAAACAACATGTACCTACATTCATATAAATAGTGCTCGCTCATATAGCAGCCGGTTGAACATGTGGGTAACCGCATTGCGGGTGTCCAGAAAAGCAACCGCAGAGTTCTTGCAAATGCGTAAAAAAATATCTAGATAATTTGATTGTTTTTGGATGCGATGAACCGCGCGGTCGGATTGCGAGTAGCCCGCAAACTGCGTATAGTTAAGGACATATTTCATTTATAAATAGTAGATTTCAAGTCACAGTGAGTTCAGATTGAATTCTATCCGTACGGTACCGTACGATTACAACGGTCGTGACATTTATTATGTACTAAGGTTTAGTATAATTGATCGCTGACGCATCTCCCGCATTTAAAAACTAAATTACATCAAAATAACTAGACATTACCTAGATATCCTGAAACTGATATGCTTATTGCGGTGTCACATCCCTATACGAAGACACACGTCCCACACTAACAACCCCCGTCTAGAGACAACTTATTAATCGATCATTTTCACATTAGTATTGAAACATGCGATGATAAAGTCTTAAAATGTATAATGAAAGAAACAGTGAAGATAATATGATAAGTAAAATAAAAGCGCACATCACTGTAATAGTGGGTTATAAAAAATGCTCCAAATTTTTTTTCAATTTGTAACTATCAGATAACAATATGATAGTTTAATTCTTTTAACGACCTGATGTCAAAGCAAACTGAGGGATTTCAGACAGTATTACATGAATGAATGATATACAATTTCATAATAACCATATGTCGATCGCACTTTTAGAATATCTTTATACACTTTGACAACATGTCCTAACGGGTTGAATTTCGAGAGATCCCTCGTAAGTGCACCTGTAGGCTATTCAAGGAGTATATCCTTGAAATTACAAATTCCACCGGTGTAAGCAGTGCCTTGTCTTTTAGTCAGTCACTCTCTGTTATGAAGTTTATAAAATGATGTTAACTTGTAGGTCAACCACCTACAAGTCGGACCGTCACCCCTATTTAATATTTGCCACCGACAGATTTTGATAACGGCAAACGAGTTTTGATAAATATTCTTGTAGTCAATAGTTCTTGCTTATAAATCAAGACATTTCTGTATATGCTATCAACTAAACAGTTCCTAAATGAGTTGTATGACAAAGTTACAGCTATTTTTAAGCTAAGCCGATTGAATTTGAAGACTATTACGACTAGCCCTTAACGAGTAGGCAGAGGTGTATTGTTAAATACTATTACATTTAACATCGATCCTTAAGCCCCTTGTAATAAGGGCGAGCGATCTTAATTATGTAACGTCTATCTACGGACGGATATGTAATTGCTCGATCAAACATATCAATATCATGTTTCAACACTAATTTCATCTAACTCCGATTCCCACTTGTTAGTTTTTAATTATAATTATTTTTAAACCCTAAGTCTGTCTGATTCACACCATACTGGATAATATTTGAACTTATTTTAAATAATTATTTATCCCATATTTGATTAAACAAATTGTTTTTTTTTGAGTCAGGCTACAGAGTAAATGGACGAATGTAAGCGAATGGATTCGTGGAGAGGTAACGAATGTTCACACGCTGCACACGTGACCCATTGACCTCAAGCTTGAACTCAATCTTCAGGGGTCTATTACAAATTTGGATAGTACATATATGAAAACCAAATTCAATGTTATTATTTCAAAATAATATATAAGGTGTAACAAAAATAGTATAAAATATTTTAAGGAGTTAACAAGATCATATCGATCATATTTTTTTCTAAAGAGTATTTGATTTTTCTCTGAAAAAGCAAGCCAGTACGTTTTAACTGCGTACGTTCTTAGTTATTTTTAAATATCAAATATATTATTTTTCGGTATGTGACCTTCATAGCTTACTAATGGACCTCTTAAAGTATTTAACAATATTATTGTTACACCGTATATACGAGTAAAGCTACAAGTCTCCGCCAGGGGCGCTGTATGCACGTATGAATACTATTTACATGATGTTCAATAAGTACAGTCAAAACTTTTATAGCCCAGCAGCAGGACGTTTCTCTGCGTCTTTCTCACACAAAACTTTTTTAAATGTTGCGTTGATGTATCAAAGGCTAGACCTTACGCTGATGTTCACTTACGTTCGTTCATTTACTTTGTAGTCTCTAAACAGAATCCAGTGTGAATACAGAAACGCACTGAAAAACAAAATTTGGAAAAAAATCAAACTTTTTTTGGCACTGTTATAATAACGTTTTTATAAGCCGCGTGGATCCCCAACACGTATTTACACCGCGAATACCCTGATTTTAACAATTAATATAAACATGATTTTTTCTAAGTAAAAATATTATATTAATTATAATGATGACGATGATTTTTAAATACACCATGTTAATACTGTATTTACAAAAATAGGTTAATATTATTTTTTTATATTAATGTTTCTGTGTTGTCGATGGTTCGAGTGTCTTTTATCAACACGTGACCCTACGATGCCACCAATTAATATGTTTTGGTTTGGTGGTGTTTGTCATTATATCAAATATCATGGCTTTTGAACAGTTTTTTAAATACTTTAACATTGAGAAACAGGTGATTCAGACTGAAGTAACATTATACTTGACACTGGCAAAATACCTAAGATTCTGATACCATATTTTGTTTTTAAATTAAACAGAAGGCGCCATCATTTAAACAAATAAAATGGTGACACTGTGTTCTACATAACATTGTATGTACTTGAACATCGACATTTTAAGCTCGTTGTTAGACTATCTAACTCATTTAGCCTACCATAGGCTAAAGCATTTTGTCGTGCTAGCAACACATGGAAAAAAAACTATCGGCAACACTGAAACATTACTATTATACGGTCCGATATTTTGACACATATTTTGTACATTGCGAATTTGTGAAGTGGAAACAAGGTGCGACGCGTAACGAGCTAACGGGTTTAATAGATGAGAGTTGAAGATTTTTTTATCCATTATTATTATTTATTGGCATCTGGAATAATATTGCCTTATATCGTCTGTGGGAGGGTCCTTTAGTTTAAAAAAATCTTAGAAGCACTAATCTAATGCGCCGTTCACATCATCAATCCGGATCACAGAATAACAATCGAGAGATCGTCAATTGCGCCGTGCACGATAAATATTGATAGTGTGAAAGGCCCCCCATAAAGCGATACAACATCGCATTCACTGGTAGAACATTAAATTTAAATGCACGAAGTGTTACTATAATTGTGGCCATAGAACATAATACATTAGGTGCCTGTTCCATTAAAATGTGATAAACACTATCCACAACATGTTGGATAGAATTTGTTGGGTATAGCTGTCAAAAAAAGTTTATCAGTACACTGGAACGAGGCCCTCAGTATATCATACAAACTAGAATATTTACGTCCGTTCTTGAAATATATATATTTTTTAATATGACGTGCAAGTTAACACGTCCAGACGGATTTTAAAGCGACGCGTTTTAAAAGACTAGAAACGCGCCGCCAACATTAATTATACATTTTAATTTAAATATAATAATTCCTAGGACGCTATTATCCCGTATATTATGAGTAAACATAAATATGAAAAAACAAAAGGTTTCTCTCTCTCTCCGAAGTAAATAATTATAATTTTATATAAAACTTATTGTTAATTATAACTTTGTCGATGCGTTACGAAATATTGCGATTTATATCTTTGTATGTTTTTTTTATATATAATATAGGTAGAGGTACTAAACATGGCCGCGAATTAAAATGCAGATAAATTTATATGTGAATAGTATTTATACAGGGTGAAACAGAAAGGGTATATAAAGCCTTGAACCTGTGCTTTTATAACGCATTTGTAATCATTATGGGAATTCAGAATTTAAATACGCCAATTTAAAAAAAATGCTAACAAAAACCACTAATCTCATTTTGTTGGGAACATTTTTTTTAATAGTACGAAATTACGACTTGACTTAATATACCCTTTCGGTATCACTCTGTATATAGTCTCGTAAGTATACGTTGCGTGCTAAGACCGAAGGGCACACAAGTACTGGGATTTGTTGGTCAACTAATCGCGCCTCAGGGCCCAGGGCCATGTCATTGTAGACCCACATTAATATATCGTACGCCTCGTATTTTAACGTAAAACTATTAAGTTCAGTACTAATTACGTAGCCAAATTTATAATTAATATACTTGCTACGAAAAAAAAAATGGTATTATGTCGATAAAAACTAAATTTAAATTATGTACACACTTAAAATAGATTGTAAACTGGCAAGTAATAGGTATTTAATACTGGAAACATACAAAATAAATTAAAAAGTTATGAGATAATTTAAAATTAATAGATATTTATTTACAAGCCATGTCTCCGTTCGATGTTCCAGCGAAATAAAACTCAAAGCCCATCATAATATACGGATAGGCCACATTTCAATACTATTCCACCACACATTGACTATCACCGATAAATTTCGACTAATATCCACATTAACAACCTTCAATTTGTAATCTCAATTGATTCACGTCTTTATTACACATACAAATAAAGTACGCAGTTGCGATCAGTCAAATAAACACGAATTGGTATATTATTTTGTGATTTTGTTCAACAAATTTGTTTTGTCTATGGATAGACGGGATGAATTGGCACGAGCCTTGGAAAATACTGTAACAGCCATTGCAATCAAATATATTATATAAACGCTTGAATATTGCTCTCAGGAAGTCTTCAAGGACAATTATATAATCTGTAAAAACTATGGAAGTCACCGTGGGCACTATAACGTCTCTACGCGTCAAAACATTCCATCATTTCACATCGGCAGACACGTATTTTATCATACACGTATCTTATCAATACACATTTCATCATACACGTATCGCAATCAATACGTATTTTAGTAAGCACGTATCTAAAACACACGTTATTTATCAGACACGTATCATGAAATACGTGTTTTTTATCGAATACGTATCATATCACTCACTGAATGCTAACTGTACGTATCTGTTAACACAAAACTGTCACTCAATACGTGAGCCGGTCGGCGTTCATCCGCCGCATCAAGTCGCACGACACCGCGGCGACGCTCTATCGCTACGACTTCTTATCGAACAACGGCAGCTTGGACTTGACGGCTCCCTCGCATATCATCAGTCGTTGCTGGGCGACGCACTTCCTTCCACATCCATCATCTGCCACCAGTTCGGCCAGCCTTCCTCTCGGCTTGACATCCACGAAATACTCCTTCTCCTCGCGTCTACTGTCCGTTCTCAACGTGAATCGAGAACGACCTCTCGCCGACCGTTCGCATTTGAAATCGGCGCCTTTTCTCTCGAAATACTCGACTATTTTGGATATCTGCGCGGAGCGGATGTGCCTGGGGCCACGCTCGTCGCAGTACAAGCTGTCGGAGCCGGCGAGGGAGGCGACGTCCTCGGAGCTGTCGGTGTAGACGCTGGAGGTGCGCTTGCAGGAGGACGACAGGGCGTGCGGCGCGGGAGGTCTTCTGGAACTGGTCTCATCGTCAAGATCGGCGACACAGCAGCACCTCGCCAGTATATGGTACTCGCACAGTCTCTCGTCGAGCTCGCCTTCACCGCACAGGAATGGCGAGCCCGCCGGCGGTGACTCCCGGGGCGCCCTGGCGTCCAACGCTCTGTCGTACGCGACGAGGCACTCGCCGCACATCCTGACGCGAGCCTCGCCGTTGGCGGTGGCGGAGGCGGTGTCGTCGGCGGAGTCCTCGTCGGCGGAGGGGTCGGAGGCGTCGCGGCGCCACCACCAGCAGCGGTGGCAGCCCACCAGCGAGCAGGGGCAGACGGCGCCGTACAGCAGGCCGGCGGCGGTGCGCTGGCCGCACAGCTCCTCGTTGGCGACGGAGAAGATGCCGCTCTCGCAGGAGCCGCGGCGGCGCGCGGGCGCGGGCGCGGGCGGCGGCGGGGAGCCGCGCCGGCTCAGCGCGGGGGAGGGGGGCAGCGACGCGGCGCGCGGCTCCTCGTCCGACAGCGTGCCTGTTGCCAGAACACACGTATAGGAACGATGCTTGGGCACACTAATATTGCGAGTTGAACTTGTTACCGTGCAGGTATATATAAGGTTTAAAAAATTGTGTAAAATATTTTAACAAATGAATCAGTAAATCATATGGATCACGTTGATGTATAGAATAATTGTGTAAATGATGTTTAATTGTTTTTAAACATAATATAAATAAGTAAGATAGTAACTCAAAACACATCGCTCAAGAAATCATCAATACTGTTAAATATAATTGGCGCTGTCCAAAAAACACCCAATATTCTAGAAGGTTGTCATCCATATAAAATATCTACTTTTATTCTGAAAATGCTAGTCAGCTAATCCAGTGCATTAGTTGATCTGATGTGCAAGACCGTAGCCAAGAATTCGTCGCGAAAGGCGGAGAGGGAGAGGTCGAGGTCTGGAATTCACTTCAGGGGGTGGACCAACTTTTGGATCAGAGACAATAAGTAACAACAACAACCAGAAGAAAGACTAAAAAATATCACAGTAAGTTTCTATGTATAAAATTTGCCTGGTACATCACTAGTGATAAGGCCGCCCATTCTGAAACTTTAATTGGGTGTTCTTTTATATTTGTACTCTATGTGGTTGACCAATAAAAAGTTATGTATCTATCTATAACATTTCGTGTTGAATCGCGTGCTGCGTCCGGCGGTGGCGACGTGTGGGGGTGTGTACTGACCGTCCAGGGCGCGGGAGGCGGGTCGCGGCGGCGGGGAGGGCAGGTCGGCGCAGGAGGCGGAGCCGTGCGCGGGCTCGAGGATCTTCTTGACGCCGCGGAAGGTGTCGAGCGCGCGGCGCGCGGGGTGCGGCGCGGCGTGCGCGTCGCGCAGCAGCATGATGTGCGCCAGGCGGTGCAGGCGCGCCAGCCGCGGCGGCGGCGCCGCGCCGCCCGCCAGCGCCCACGCCGAGCGGTGCGCCGCGCCGCCCGCCCCGCCGCCCGCCCCGCACCCGCCCCACTCCAGCTCCGACAGCGAGCGGCGGTGCTGCACTGCGACGATCGAAACATTCAACAAATCAATATCGCCGCGCCAACGGTACGGTCCCAAACTAAGCAACCTTGTATTAACAGGTACCGCAGAATGGACTGAGAGCGATCCCAGCACATATATCACATTAGTCATAAATTCTGTCACCGACATTTCATTTAATATATATATTGTTCGACGTTCATGACTCAGGTAAAAATATTCATGCTCATCACACGAGGTTTGCCCCTATGAGGATTCGAACCCGGGAACCTTGGCACAGAAGGCAAAGTCACTACCAACTGCGCAAATCGGGTCGTCATAATGCCTACAAACACGGTACATAAGACAGCTCGCGAACGACATCTAACAATAAAAAACATCTCGTAAGGAAACCGATAAACCTTTTAAAAATCATATAACGTCGGCCATACTCGGACTGGGCTATAATGGAGGAGTGTGGGGAGTATGTCAATTTTACCCATATTACATTAAGACCAAATTGCATCGGCGTGTGGGTGCAGAACACCTCTGCCTATCCCTTGGGGTATTACAAGTGTGATGGTGGTAGTGTGGTGTGTGGGGCACTCACGCTGGTCGTGGTGGAGGCGCGGGCTGCCCTCGGAGCGCAGGCGCTGCGGCCGGCGCCACGCGTACAGGCCGGGGCACGAGCGCGGGCCCGACGAGTCCAGGTCCTCGCTGGAACCAGCAACACGACTCAATCAGACACACATTCATTTCGTTCTACTGGTCGACTAATGGTGACAGCGTGTCATACTACCCTATGATATACAGCGTGATGCAGAATAGACCAGTATTTGAACCTGGGCTTCTTTAGCGCATTTATAATCATTACGCGAAGGCAGACTTTGTTGAGTATCTTTTTTTATATTTGGTCATAGAAATCACAACTGTATCTTGATGGCAATATATTTTTTTAATCGACTTCAACATTCTTACTACACTTGCTTGCAATCGTGGTTATGCCCTTCCTGAATCACACTGTATATGTCGAACCATAACCATTCCAATATAGTGAGAACTTTATTGAAATCGATCTAGTAGTTTACCATTTTTGTTTGAGCAAAAAAACACATGGACAAAAATTCTAAAATAACATATTCCTGATATTTCTCTTCAGACATTTCCACAGCTATTAGTCCTGTAAACCAGAATCTACAGCGGTGTCTAGCGAAGAAAACAAGGTTTGGCCCTGGACTTCAAACCTTGAGTCGTTTCGGGTTCCATAAACTGGCTAACTGTGTTAGAAAACGCAAAGATTCCATAAAAAAAAAAATTTGTTCGACTAGTAGAAAATTTTCTACTTCCCTCTATAGCAAAGGAGACAGAAGAAGTACGTTATTGAGCATCACTAGTATGGAGTGCAAGTATTGTAGGGACACTTGACTGACCTCTCAAACGTGTTGTTGTTGGTGTGCGAGCCCCAGGCGGCGTCGTCCAGGCCTTCCTTCACCTCGGCCAGTTTGCTCACTATTTCAGGGAATAGCGGACGCGCCTTTGGCTCGTACTGTAAAACAAGCAAAATGTTATGCATCTGTGCTCATTATCGATAAATATTTCGATACGTAGGTTACGAATTAGCCAAGTAGGTTGGGAATTAACTAAGTAGGTTAAGAATTAGCCAAGTAGGTTGGGAATTAGCTCAGTAGGTAAAGGAATAGCTACGGAGGTTAGGTATTAGCCAAGTAGGGTAAGGATTAGCTAGATGCCAGTAGCTGGCGTGTCCTCACAATGCAGCAATTGAATGCAAGCCGCAGGAACTCGGGCACGGTGTCCGCTTGGCAGAGCTCCACGAACGCCATGTAGTTGAGGCCGAAGTTGTCCGTGCGCGGCAGCACGTCCGGATCGGCGTCCACCTGCACACAAAAACATACATAAACACACTACACATACAGCACACTGTTCAATAGCATTGTTTCTCGGAAGAGTCATGGGTCGCAGTGGTGATTTTTATACGTCATCTGTTAAGTCATTCGAAATTGAAAATTAGAATAACGGTAGGATGACAGTTCGAAAACTTTAGAGTTGAATTCCGAGACGCGCTAATATCGACATAATTGCGCTAATATCGACATAATCGCGCTAATATCGACATAATCGCGCTAACACCGGTTCCGAGTCACTGTGAGCGCGACTCCGATATCTCATGTATCGTTATTCAAAAGTTACGTTTGTGTTGTTATAGACCTCGAACTTAACGCTAATAATTTATCCAGAAAATTGTGTCCATTTACGAAGAATTTATATAGCGATTGTGGTAGTCCATTTCGGAAAGCTTTCGGCTCCCGGGGGTTCGGAATGATAGCCCGGCTGAAGTCCACCTAAACGCACTGTACCAGAGCAGTCGGGTCCATCAATCCTCCTCGCATTAAGGTGACCCTGAACAGTGAATGGGAATGTTAAAAGGATCATGAAGGAGAGTGATGGCTCAACTCACCCTGGCGATGAGTTGGCACATTATAATCCCGTAGGAGAATATGTCGGAGCGGTTGTCGTACCAGCGGCCGCGCAGGCACTCCGGCGACATCCACCACGGAGAGCCCACGCTCGGCAACCTGTAGCCGTTTCTGGGACAAAACACTAGATTATAGCTACTATACAGCGTTATTCAGAAATGGTATACTACAATTTGATGAGCTTCTTTAGCGAAATTGTAATAATTATGAGAAAGTTTCATCATAACCCGTCCAGTAGTTATTAAGGACTCCAATTTTAGAGTCAGAGGATTTCGATTTCCTTATCGAAAAAATCTCCGATACTATTTTTGTTAAAATATGTAATGCACATTCACGCACGACCAAGTCAGTAACAGTCTTATTATATGTACTTATAGATAGTACATTCTTGATAGATACCAAGCAAACATACTTTGAATCTTCTCAATATTTTTTCAGGTAAATGAAAAATGATAACAACTTGACTAATGATCCTATCTTGGCACGCAAAATCGCGTGCCGTACTACATAAGGCGTGTTCCTGACACACGTTGGGTCTTCATGATCATATCACTGACGTACTAGTGATGTGAGTTAGTAATTACTGCGGTTTGTTTTGTCGAATTGTTGTAAATAAATTCCTACTACAGTGTTGACTACATTGTTCGCGGTAATGAATGTCGTGCTCGCGCGATCACGCTCAGATTCATGTATGAATGAGTCATTCTTGGCTAAATCGAGATGGAAAGACGTAGATTGTCTTCTGTAACAGTGCGACTGTACTAGTAGTACCCACAAGCATATATACCAACATTTTAACACAGATAACTTAAACTAATAAATTGGAATGCAGTGGACATAAGTAATTGAAACGGTTACAAAATAAACTTCCATATAAATGTTAGCAAAGAATTAATTATATTGAAATAAAACAACTTTTTCGGATTTTATCGCGTTAATTTTATGTTTTTACGTTCCTGACGTTTCGGCTGCTTTACAGCAACCATGGGCACGGGAGTACTTTGAAAAGAATTATAGTTAAAAAAAACGGTTTGTCAACAACGTAAAATATTTTGGCTACCCACTCGTAAGGGACCAACTCATCTGATTTGCGAGTCCCTAAAGTACTGTTGTGAGTGGTAAACAAATATGACATATTTTTACCGTCATTACCGCGGATTATAAGAATGCTGAAAACTATTATTTTGGGTTTGCTGGCCGGCGGGGCGATCGTTGAACCTGACCTGATGATTTGTGCTTCGGAGTGCACAACGTCATATAGACTTATTATGCTGGGAAGAGAACGTTTAGATAGCGCGGGACCGCTATTCGATATTGCTAATCCATGATTACGGACGGCCAGAAGCCTGATCTGAGGCTTAGTTTTAAAGTAGTCTAAGTAGGTGGCAGAGTGGAAGGGCAAACCGCAGTCGCTGGACAATAATCTATGAAACTGCTCTATGTTATGTACTCTATGGTTTTCTCTCTCTTCTCTATGGCTCTGTGTATTTAAATAAAAATATGATTGTTTAACTATCAAGAAGTCTAATTTTCCACCCCAGGGCCCAGATGGTATATATTTAGCAGTCGCTACGTGTAAATAGCACATTAATACCAACGGTGCGTGTACGCACCTATCGCACGCACACAACACTGCTATCGATTACAATATCGTGCCTCTTTCTGACTTCCATTACTCAACTGAGACGAATTTTAAACGCGAAAATAATCGTTTGCGTTGCGTATAATTCAAGATATTTTTGTTATTGCCATAAATGTACCAATCGCAATATCATGGTTGTAAGGCGTTTTAAGTTGTATGGTACCGTTTAAGTAATTTAACGGGTTGGCTTTTTATACGAGAACTAGCTGTCTCGGCGTACTTTGTACCGCCTCTGAATCAAATGAATGAGACAATGCATTATTTTTATTATTATTTATTAGTGAAGTTTTACCATGATTTAATAGTTATTCTGTTATTCAGGGCGGTGACAAATTTATAAAATCAACGATCACAAAAATCGGGCCACCGTTATAAATGGTGTAACAAACTGTACTTTGTTTTATATATATAGATGGATTGTTTTAATACTAGTGACTTTCAAAAGCGCTTCACAGATTGTCCTTGGCTGAGGGTTCTTTACAACACAGTATTAAATATCTTTACCCGTTCGTTGCTAAGACGCGACTTAACTAGAAAAACGTCTAAACACGGATTAGAGACGTAGACAGATTTTTAACAAACTGTATTGATTTCTTATATTTACGCGAATACTACACATTGAAATAAAACTAATTTAACGGTTTTTATCGTGTTATGTTATGTTTTTACGTTCCCGACGTTTCGGCTGCTTTACAGCAACCATGGTCACGGGAGAACTGAAGTGTTTGACGTCCTAGTGTCATAAAACTGGGGTACCCTCATATTAAGTTGTTGTTGGTGGTCTGATCTACGCAGAAAGTGCTCACAGTGTCTTGAGGTCTTGCAATGGTGCGCTTGGTTTTGGATTTAATTATATTAATTACTGGATCCCAAGTCGGTGGTAGCACTATAAATATTAAACTTGGCATTGTGATAGCTTATACTCCGGGAAAGCATAAAGGATACTTTTTACACCGGGTACATCTTAAAATCTACTAGGATGTCCGTCAGCCCGGGATAGTGAAAATAAAACTGTACCTACCTCTTAATTCACTAGGCGGATTAATGTTAGACATGATGTTGATTTACCGGGTCAATGCCAACGATCCATTTAATATCCCGCGAAATGGAACGGTTTGACAGAGTCACTCAAAAAGCTAAAGTCTACGTAGTCGCGAGACCTAAGCCTTTTCTAAAGCTCAGTCCCTCTCTGTGTGTCATTCGATTATGACGTCTGTGGCATTAACTTTAACGCCCTGATTTCCCTATAACTGTAATACGCTTCCTTATTACAGTTCCGTCCTATACCTTAATTGGTTTGAATGCAAGTGGGCATCACGTAACGTGCGGCAATGGATCCGAGATGGATAATGGATTCTTCACGGGACATAGTAGTTAAGAGATAACTGTTGGAAGTCGTTAGAGATGATATGGGTACCGTGATTTTTATTATGGTGGGCACGCAATGTTAAGACCAATATATTTCTTTCGTGAATAAGTTCGCTCAAATCGGTCACGATCTGAAGCTGTTGAAAAATATACGGTGGGAATTTGTATTCGTTTTTTGTTTCCAGAAAAGGCTGAATTCATTACAAATTAATTCATACAAATAGTCTTAATCGCGTGATTTAATTCTTAGTCGACAGTCTCTGCTTACTACTACGAGCGATCATAAAGAAAACTTCATATAAATTGTGCGCTCCTTACATTAGGGGTCGAATTTCCAAAATTCCCTCCCTGGTTCCCTTTTAGGGTACTTAAAAAATATAATATCCTCAATTCGATTTTTCTCGATCCACCTCTTTAGGTTCTGCGATTACTGTCAGCCAGGCAGTCATTTAGTCTAGAATTTTATGAAATAGATTTTTCAGAATTCTCTTAATGTGTGTGGGTGTACCCGGTCAGATCATTGCTACGGGACGGCTAGCTTCAAAACCGTTAATTGTACAATGCAATACTCACACAGGATGTGGAATTTTCGCCGCCAGACCGAAGTCAGCCACTACGGCCATATAATCACCTTCACCATATTTTCTTAATAATACATTCTGAAAAAAAAAAATTACACGTCAAGTAAAAGTTGTAGACCTCATTAGGTACTATGTAATACAAGACAGTGTATTTAATTAATAAATATAACCTCCTTTCCAATTCGACAGCGATATTATTCACTTTTATTACCCACATAAAATAATTTACATACTTACTGATAAAGTCAGTAATTGTTGCCTACTTGCATACTTGCATACATATTGAGGCATTATTACATCACTGATAATGGGGTTTCAGACATGGATGATTACATGCGAATAAATGGCCTCAAATGCCGGCCAGACTTTAAATTCATATATATTCATACACACTTACACTTACATAACTTACATAAGTAATTTGTAAATGTGGGAACCATGTAGCCATTAACTGTAATTTTATACTTAGTTAGTACTTTTTGTTTTTTTGACCTGCTGCTAAAGTCTGATTAGCCGTTCCTACATTGTTCTCACATACCTATAACAATGTATTGCTCAATAATGTAAAAGATCTATTTAAAAAAAAAGAGCAACCATGGAGTTTCTTGCCCGTTCTTCTCCATAGGAACGGCATTCCGAACGGGTTGTAAACCAGTAGCATAATGTTTTTGTAACTTGACGATTCATAAGTACTGTACATTAATGGTTTACGTGAATAAAAAATATTCTGATTCTGATTCACTGTTAAATGTTATATAAATAGTTAAGAAATGGGTTTATGATGATGATGATGCCCAATGTGCCAACAAAGTTGTATCCTTAAGTTAAGTACACTCACTTTTCATGCTCCCTTAAAAGGGAAATGAATGATTTCTAATGCAGTAGGTAATAGTAATAGTACGGCAGAAAGGTTCTAGAATGGCGACCACGAATCGGAAGACGTAGTGTAGGACGGCCCCCCACAAGGTGGACCGATGATATCACACGCGTCGCAGGAAGCCGGTGGATGCGAGTGGCGGAGGACTGTGATGTTTGGAAATCATTGGGGGAGGCCTATGTCCAGCAGTGGACGTCTATCGGCTGATAGATTAGGTAATAACAAACCTTAGTAGTAAGGTCCCTGTGGAAGACACCAAGGGAGTGCAGGTACATCATGCCGTCGGCCACGTCGGCGGCGAGCGAGATCCGCAGCGGCTGTGGCAGCGGCTCTGGAGGCTCGCCCAGGATCAGCTGCTCCAGGGAGCCGCCCTCCATGTACTCCGTGAGCGCGTGCAGTTGGCCCTCGTGCACACACACACCCATGAAGCTGGAAGGAAAGTATATATCTTAGGTCTTAAGGGGTGATTTATGTTACATCAAGCCTAGGCAGAGCTGAGTTTGCTTCGGCTCGGCGTGGCATTTATCAAATCTTACCAGTTATGTCAGGTTAAAATACCTTTGTAGCCTTTTTCTAATTTTCCATTGGGAATTTAGATCAGACATCAGTCTACTATGTTTTGGATGGATAGTCAATATGTACAGTTATCCCTACAAAACCCTACCTAATTATTTGGGACAATTGAAATAACATTTTCAGAATTTCAGAACGATTCGAGAATGGATGCTTTTGCCATATTTGATGCATTGCAAATAATACTAATAACTTCAAATAAGCAAAGAAAAAAATACTTTTGTAGGTAAACGTTACACAGTTATAGCAATGCACGAAATATTACTAAGAATCTCACATCAAATAACCTTCATCATATTATTATTATATTTACGGTAGCAATCATACCAACAATCGGTGAAATAATCAAGAAAACAAGTCGTCCAATCAAGGAACGTGAATCAATGCATCGTCCAGAGACAAAAGCGTCCCGGACGTTGTGAAAACCTGTGGAATATTTCCAGAATATGCCACATAATGCACCCTGTATTTATAGCGAGGCACCCATTGACGTTTTGTGGCAATCAACTGCACGATTTATTGCACCATTGTTATGTTTACAAATGCGGCTATAATAAAAATCTTCTTATAATAATTACACTTCTCCATTCAAGGCCTCTCGGCGATGCATGACTTGCCTTTACACCCGATGTGTAATCTAGTTTAAATTTTGAAATCAGAAATCACAGATGCATTCCGCTAATATTATTCGAAGCTAAATATCAAGGTCGATAAGCGCAGATAAATGATTAAAAATCCAATTATAATGACGAGTTCAAGGAAAGCGATAAAGCGCCAGCTTACGGACACGAAAGTAATTGGGAAAAAGTTGGGGTTGCCATAACAGTCATTCCTGATGCGACCACAATAGGAGGTGCGGCCGCTGAGCATTCTGTCGAGAGACCTGTCATTGATTGTACTGATGAACCAACAGATTTGATCTCATTTAAAATTGACTTTACAAATAAGGCAGACGATGTACATGAACTTGAAACATTGTTAAAATACGTTCAGTTCGTGCATACGAGAACACAGAACGACTTTTTTCCTCGCGTAATATGTACCGGATCATTATTATGCTGATCGCGTATAGCATTAACAGAGTGACGTGACTGGTGATCGTATATTCGAAGACCAAAATACTAATCACGATGCAAAGACATGTCTCTCATTTGTGGCACTATTCAAATACACAATTTTCTTTCAACCGCGAAGCGAGGAATATTGATGCTTGTGTCGAAACAGAGCAATCGAAATAATGACATATAAGAAGCATTTTGCCCAATAACAACGAACAATTACGAAGTGATTATCTCCCAATAAACACGCAATGAGACATATGTCAAGGTTCCAGAGAAAAATCATCTTTTAATCAATGCAAATTGCCAATTAAAACATCGCGTGTGAATATATCTAGATGGGACTTCATTATACTGAAACTCTCATACATTGAGAGATAAATTAAAAAAAACATCAATAATAGTGAAAGCAATGACTATCATGTCTAGGAAGCGATGTTTACAGGCACGCAATAAAACTAAGAGCTAGGGTTAATTGACACTTAAAGTTTGTTTAATGTTGGTTTTCATTGTAAATTATACTTGATCATTGTGGACGCGGTTGTTCAGAGCCACATTACACAACCATCAATCAAATGCATTTTAATGCTTCTGTAAGATTTGACTTTCAAATTACCATTTAATATCTTTGAAGTGTACAAAAAATTTACAGTCCTCTATGAAATATTACAGTTTTCTAATTAATAATCAGATTCGCATACTACGTGTAGCGAAACCTAAAACATTTATGATATGCATTACTTGAAGTCCAATACAAACTAACATATGAACATAAAAACAAACCGTAGTGCTTTTTTAATGTAAAACTAAAAAAAGGAAGTGCAAACGCAGCTGCTAGGTAGATGGATGAGAAAAAAACGAACCAAACAATCGCAACAGTACCAGCATTGTTTTTATTTCGGAAGATAAGCGAGCAGGAAGCAAGCGAAATGGGGGGGACAGTGGGTGCCATTGTTCGGATCATCTCATTTCAATTTCGTAACACATTACGCAAATCCACGATGCAGTAAAGGAAGTGTTTAATAAAAAAGGTCATGTTAGAGAAATAAAAGCACAATGAGTAGGCAAGAATAATAAGAGAGCATTGCTTGGTATGTGTATAAGAAATCAGGAAGTTGTTGGAGGTGAATGTAGATGTAGAACTGAGAAAAAAGTTTGGAAGACTGTTAAGACTAAACACATATCTCAATTGTCTGAACTTTTTTAAGGCATAAGATGATATTCCCTTCGGAGAACTCCAATATTTGGTTACACAAGAGAATATCTTTGCAAATATAATAAAGTTTCAATTTCTCGGCTCACAGTTGATGACGTAACTTTGAACAATGTACAGAAACAGGCTTCGGTTGTTTGGTCAACACAAACATTGGAAACAAAGGGTCGGGACGATCGCATTTGAGCGTCTGACCCAGTAGCAAGGTTTTTGTACGACATACAAATAATAGCGTCTCGTATTAGCTGAAGGATGAAAAAAAATGTGTTTATGATGTAGAATGATTTAGCGTTGATTTTTCCACATTGGTTAAGAGAGAAGATAACGATAAATTATTTAATTGAAACTTTAACACTCAAATATAAAGTATAACATTTAAACATATAGCTAAGATTATTTATTGGCTTGGGTCCAAAATGAAAGAAAGCTCAAAAGCTATGTCAGGTTTTACTCTTCTGTCATAGTAAATTATTACGTGACTTTTAAATAAGTTATAACCTTTCGGGCATTCAGGTATCATTCGAGTCATTTTAATAATCAGTCATAAACAGTTTTCAATGCCATACAATAAAAAATAGTATTAATTACGAATCCACACATTGTCTCGGATTAAAATAATTAGCCGTGCCAAAGTGCGTCTGAACAGTTTGCCAAACGAGTTTATCTTTAAGAAAACGCTCGTAAAACGACTCGACGTGGCTTGAAAGATGTGGTCGCCGGTACATAACAATGAAACGTATAAGCAATTCGCCCTCATCTCGTTGTTTTCTCGCCAAAATATTTAAATCCAAGGTAAACCGTATCTTTCGAGTAGAACAACATGTTTTTCGGGGCCTTTAAAATATCTATCTCCCTACACACATTCGTATTCAAAAAAATATAACAATATCGATAGATCGTCATTATCAATCTTACAACTCCTTCAAGGAAAAAACGTTCCCTGTTCACTACAATCTGGGTGTTTTCAAGTCGAGAGTGAACAGGTACCTTCTATGCAAGTATGCTCCATCGTAGATCTCATCGTCACTTACCATCAGGTGAGATCGAGATCAAATACTTGCCTATAATGTAATAAAACATAAAAGTAAAATCAAGTAGTCATACCATTTTATACAAAAATTGCTCAGTTCGATAAACAACTTGTCACTTTGCGAAAAATCTTTTTAATCCAGCACCAATTGCAATGATTATAACTCGCCTGCATAATACATGTATGCACGTAGACAGATAAGAACCTGTTGTGTCGTAGTTTCAGTTTAAATATAGCCCAGCGTCTCAATGATCCTGTAGTGTAGCCGACTCGGACACCCGATGTGTTGACGTCATACGTATAATTAGTTACAATGAAGATTGCTATCTATATCTATACAAATAAATAAAATTGGAGTGTCTGTTTGTAATATTAAAATAACAGCTTTTTACTAAGTGCATTTGGATGTATACATGGTACTTATACTTAAACAAATTTTTTTTACAATTTTTGCCTGTCTGGCCGTCTGTCTATATGTCTGTCTGTCTGTTTGTTCCGGCTAATCTCTGAAATAGCTGGACCGATTTTGACGGGACTTCCACTGACAGGTAGCTGATGTAACAAGGAGTAACTTAGGCTACTTTTACAGCGCTGCGCCTGATTAAGTTTGATAGCAACAACCTGCAATGCATCCCGCGGGCTCAGAACGCGCGAGCAGGCTGTTGCCAACGGTGGTGTCTTTGTTAAATACCACGCGGACGAAGTCGCGGGTAACAGCTAGTTCAGAGATACTGCGCACGTCATATCGACGTTGAGGGTCTATGGCTCCATATTTGGACTTTCTAATCTTACATGATTATCAGCAGGAATCGTATTGGAAAACTGAGGGCACGGAGTCAAGTTGAAGTCTTTCATTGCTTTGATCCTAATAACTTGTTAGATTTTTGATAAGAATTCTAAAGTCTTCGTACTTATACATTAAATTCTAATTACTATCCAAAGTTAAGTAGACGTGCCATTTGATTGCATTACCAGAATTGTTTTATTATGGATATATATTTAAAAAAAAAAATTGTTACGGGTATTGTTTGCTAAAGATTACTTTAAATCATTGCTAATCAATAGCATAGTAGTGATTGAAATACAGACTATAATGAAACGCTAAATAAATTTCCGTTTGGTATCTTGTATTAAATATATATTTAGAATTAATTGACTCAGCTTAATCAATCTGGAATGCAAATATTTTCATTATTGCTTTGCTATGTCTGATATCCTTCAAAGCTTAATTGGTGTGAAGATCATAATTCATGTAAATGTTATGCCAGTGGTTTGAATCCCGGGTTCTCTTGGCAATGTAGTTAAATAACTAAAATAAATGAGAGGAATTAACGTAAAAATTGAATAATTGGATTACTGTAGAATTCATTTGTGATTTAATTGATTGCTTTAGATTAGTGAAGATTTTTTTAAATCAATTGACAAGACAAACAAAATACTGACATATATAGATCTAGGTATGTGAAGTGGTTGATATTTAACACAAATTAATGTATTGAGATTGATAAATTATTGCATCCTGTCAGTAATAATTTGGCTTTAACATTTAAAAAACCATTTCAGCTTTTATCATCATGTTAGTTAATTGATATTTAACCTTCGAATAATTTTAGAGCCTCAGCTTTGCGGGTTGTTGGAAAATAATTGGAGATTTCGTAATTCCTTTTCGTGAAATTTTCTTCACGAGGACGGGAAACCTTATTAATGAAAACGCCCAGCTACATTTTGGAAGGGCTCCGAGACTGCATTATGTAACCTTTCGGAGATGAAGACATTGTGCCTTAGTATAAATAAATTGCCAGACGAAAATACCAACTATAGGTCCCACACTAAGCAACGCTTGTATTATGGGTAACCGTATAATGGACTGAGGGCGAACTCAGTATGTCATATTGATTTCATTGTTTTTTTTTTTTATTACGGTATAGGCAAGTATTTGATCTCGATCTCACCTGATGGTAAGTGACGATGAGATCTACGATGTAGCATACTTGCCTAGAAGGTACCTGTTCACTCTCGACTTGAAAACACCCAGATTATAGTCAACGGGGAACAAAGACGCCGGTAGCGTGTTCCATTCCTTGGCAGTATTCCTTCATATATTTACGCGAATACTGTACATTGAAATAAAACTTATTTTAAGGATTTTATCGCGTTTGTTTTCTGATTTTACGTTCCCGACGTTGCGGCTGCTTTACAGCAAACATGGTGACGGGAGTACTGAGGTGTTTGACGTCCTAGTGTCAAAGTTTGAATTGGGGTACCCTCAATTTAGTTGTTGCTGTCAGTATATCATAATCATATACATATTAAACAGCCATGACTCGGGTACTAACATTCGTGCTCATCACACAAAGAATATCCCCTACCTGGATTTGAACCCGGGATCCTCGGTGTAGAAGGCACCGTCACTACCAACTGAGGTAATCAGCCGTAGTATGAAGAAGAGGAACGAGTGTGCGGAATAGATTACATTCCAGACTCATGCTGTTTGTATGTTTAAGATATTATCTCCATGAAATAAAGATGTATAGTTTCATTAGTTGTCTCGTTGATTTAGCTAGCATTTGAAGACATTTCTTGGGTAATAATAGTTGCAAGCTAATTATAACAGTATAAATATACAGGGAAGCTTGAAAATTGCTTACCCAAGTATATTTGGGTGTTTTAGCTTATTCATAAGCTGGACCTCACGGAGCATGTTGGGCCGGTTCGCCCGTTGCTGGTTCATCTTGAGCACCATCACTTTGCCAGATGTTTTGTTCGTTACCTGGAAATAAAGAGATGGGAATTAGGGACATCAGTACCTTATGGTAATAGGTATGGCAAAAGTGTGCTGTTCAAAAATATAAAAGATCTTTTAAAAAGAAGAGCAACCATGGAGTTTCTTGCCCGTTGCCCTTGCCCGCCGAACGCATAGTATTTTGTAACTTTTGACGATTCATAAGTACTGTACTTAATGGTCTACGTGAATAAAAAATATTCTGATTCAGATTTTGGGTAAATTCGAAAAAAAATACCGAAAGCATATAATGAATTATAAGTTCAGTTCAGTTTATGGATCAATATTCAAGAGATTGGTTGGATTAAAATTCTGAGCGAATCTAGTTCAGCTCGTGTCAGAATATAACTTATGAGTTTTCAGTTTAATAGAGCAATTACAACATAAAATAGGGTTGATACAGAAATTTACGCAGACTTGAGAATTTTCGCTAGAGTAGGCCATAAACTTCATCAAGGATAGCCCATAAAGCGCGTAGCTCATGTAATCTCGGTGGCATATTTATGACGTCATTAGCCAGTAGGCACGGCGCAAATTAGAAAGATGGATACCGCCGACGGGCGGCGTAACAACATGTGCCAAAACCCTAAGCGGGGCTTGTGCTGAATGTCTGGGATTAGACGTTAATAAGATCCGACACGTATTTTTACAAGCCGCTACGCCATGGACACATTTTGTTCGTGAGGGTAATACGAGGTTTTAATTAAAATAAATTGATGCATCAAAGTTAATAAAACAATGGAACGAGGTTACTAAGTAGGTACTTATAACTTTGGCGACATAACGTCATTGTAATCACTGCTTGCAAAGCTGTTATAGCAGCTTTACGAGTGTCGCCTGTCCCCATACTTTTTGCTGCAGTCGCCATGAATATCTCGATACGCGGTAAAATGGTGAACAATGCAAGTGTTCGGCGCGGGATCAGCGCTGCATCTGGGCCGAGACGTGCTCCAGTCGAGATCGGTTTCTAGATTTCTAGACTGCCGTTTGAATTAACCGTAACGTGGACGTTGCTTTATTGCACTCTCCGGCGCCCGCGCCCGGTGGAATGTACGGATTCACAATTAGGCATTTTTTATAGCAAGTTATAGTTTGGACATCTATTATATAAGGTTTAACAAAAATGGTGTACAATATTTTAACAGATCAATCAGTACGTCATAGGGATCACGTTGGTGTGTAAAATAATTGTGTAAATGATGTTTGATTTTGTTTTAAACTAGGCGACTAAGTAGCCTTTGGTTGTGCGCTCAGTACAGGGTTTTATTTTTAAATGTCTACTAATTTCATTTATATCTTTGGAAATGTTTTCTTTATAAACTTACTAGCTGACCCGACAGACGTTGTCCTGTCTTAATTATGAATTAAAGAAAACTATTGTATTCTTCTTTATAACCAATATATCACTTGTTATGTTAGTAAGGTATGTTAGTCTATCCAAACTTACCAAAACTCTATATTAAATTGAACTTTTAATATTACGCGTGATGGCTCTAAACTAACCGTGATGTGCACTGAGAAATTCAGTTTTCTTGCATTATTTTTGTAAGAAATAATAAATTAATTATTTAACATGTATTTTACCAATAAAATAACTCCGACCGAAGCATCTGTTTGAAAAAGACACGTGAACGAAGTCGTCATGGTATTTAACAATGACACAACCATTGGCAACAGCCTGCTCGCGCTTTCTGAGCCCGCGGGACGCAATTCAGGTTGTTGCTATCAAACTTAATCAGGCGCAGCGCTGCAACATTGGTTTTAATTTTTTTTCGTGAGATCCTATGCTTTTTTCCATAAAAAAAGTAGCCTAAGTTACTCCTTGTTACATCAGCTATCTGCCAGTGAAAGTCACGTCAAAATCGGTCCAGCCATTTGAGAGATTACCCGGAACAAACAGACAGACAGACAGACAGACAGACAGACAGACAGACGGACAGACAGACAGACAAAATATGTAAAAAATGTTGTTTTGGTATAGGTACCGTGTATACATCCAAATGCACGCACTTAGTAAAAAGCGGTTATTTTAATATTACAAACAGACACTCCAATTTTATTTATATGTATAGATTCACAACGCCCTATCACCAGGGTGACGGTTCTGTTCAGGATATTTTTTTGCCCCGACCATAAAATATGTAGGAACAAAAAAATGTCACATTACAAATCATTTTGACAGGACTTTATTGTAATTGAATTAGGCAGTACGAAGTCTGCCGGGTCAGCTAGTAAATTAATAAATTAAATTTACAATACAATTGCTAAATTGCTTCGTCTAATAGGAGGCATATCTATATTATAGATTATTTTGTCACATGCAATAATTAGCGATCATAGGTAAATAAACACTGCACAAAACACTATATAGGTACGAATTTGGTTCGTGTATCACTTGACAAAAGCAAACTAATTAGAGTAGGTAACCGAAAATCCAAGAAAAAAAAACGCTGACATTGACAGTTGGTTGTTGTTTCAACTTTTTTTTAATTTGATATGACTTGGAGTCAAATCCTTCAAGCCGTATTTAGAATAGGGATATGAAATAATAAAAACTTAAAATAATAAAACACTTTTGGTAACGCTGTTTTTGTTTGACTGATGTAATGACTTGAAAACTGATGCATTTTAAAGTAAAACAAATGAAATAATATCGCGAAGCCGACCAAATTCAACTATTCGATTTCGTTTTCTTTTTTTTTTTGTTTATCTGATGCTCCAACGCACACTGTTTTGATAGATATGATTGAATTTGAACTTTGTACAGAGGTAATAAAGTGCAAACTGACTCTTTGACGTTAGGAACATACCTACATTGTTTAAACTACAGTGAGTGCTTGTAATTCAATATGAACTTTAAACAATAGCAATAAAGCTCGTTTTAGTTAGAAAACGTTTGTATGGGAAAAAGAAAAGGGCAGTTTTTGGGGGTTTTCCGGCAATTATTCGAATTTTTCTTGCCGTAAAAACCATCTTTGAACTTCAACGAACATTTTAAAAAAAGAATTGGCCAAATTGGTCCAGGCGTTGTTGAGTTATGCGCTTACCAACACATTTTGCGATTCATTTTTATATTATAGATATAAAGCAAAGTCATGTTAGTTACACAATTTATAACTCAAGAACGGATGGGCCGATTATACGATAGCTATTTTTTTAATTTGTCTCCGCCTCGAATAGCAGAATAACTATTAAAACATTCGATTCTGAGGCGGTGCGAAGTTCGCCGGGACAGCTAGTTATCCCAAAATTACGTACCCTAAAAGCCACATAAATACGTGTGTAGACGTAACTTCGCTAAGTCCAGCAGTGAAGTATTTGCATGGCCTTTTTTCTCCCTTCAACACACGAACAGTGACTCCCTTAAGTTAGAATAAACAGTTAAGTCTACATAAATGTTGGCCGCACTAAATGTAACCACTGTTTTAATGAGCAATAAGAATTATCTACGCGTATTTGCACTTAATCTAGATAACGGCAATGGCCGAGCCAATATTCGATGTTTGTTCCCAAAGAGGAATTCTAAGGCGAAAGATAAGGAAGTCTAGAATACAATTGTGTATGGAAATATTCAAATTGCACAATTTATTTTTCGATCAACACGACTATTGTATGCGAATGAGGTCCTAATAAACAAAAAAAAAAAACGTGGTTAGTATAAAAAAAACTGGAATTAGATTTATTATTATCCAAATTCGAGGCAAATGGTTCCGCATTGCCAAAGAGGCCAAAATATTTGCTGCCATTTGTAGTGTTTGTATTCATAATTAAAGCATAAGATTGAAATGATTAATCGTACAATGTAATTAAAAATATATTTTGCTTTGTTTTTTTTTAATATATTCTACCGGCGAAGTGTCTTTTCTTTCATACTCTTTTGTTGGCAAAATCATCGACATAAAACGATGGAAGCCATAATGTTTTGAAAAGTGAAGTGAAGGTTTAAATGATTTTAGGTCAAAGGCGATTCGTGCTATATTCCCGCAGGCATGATAAAAAAAAATATATTTCATAAATATAAATATAGCGGTTCAAGTCAACATAGGCATTGTGAATGATTAGTAATTATGCAAATTTAAAAAATAAATAAATATCTACAACACAACAGAGAGGAACGGTCCCAAAATGAGATACGCTCGGACGCGGGACGATCCCAATAACTCCGAGACCAGAACATCGTCTATTATTTTTTTGCAATAAGGCCACGGTTCCTTGAGGCCTTCTCGGCTGGACGACGGTTTCTAAAGATACATCCTATAATTACACAAAATATCTGGCTGTAGTTTCTCAAAACCGAGGGGGCCCGTTACTCTAATGGTAGTAAGACATCAATATTTCCACCATCCCCTTTAATTTCCCCTTGCTGGGGTCGCGGTGGGGCATCGCTTGTGCGTAAGCTGTGGTCGCATTAAATAACCATTTATATCGAGGTGTCAACCGCATAACTTGTGTACGTATATTATAGTAGCTTTACAAGCGACTTTAGTTTACTTACAATTCTGGATGTAGTATACAATGTCCTCTTAAAGAGCTATAACCCTGAAAAGGTTCAAAACAAAACAATCGATCTAGTGATTTAAGTATCTATCTAGCTATACCGCAGCAACCAGTAATTTATCCCAAGACATAAAGTATCCTAAATATTGCCGCGATTTAAGAGCTCAGATTGATAAAAAATCCGTTCGGTAGTTACGACAAAGAGTCCACAAGTATCGGAATCACTTTCTGTATTGAAAACAATCTTAACTACACGACCATGTTAAAGAAATTTTATATTTAGAGATCCTGATATTTATGCCGAAAACAAATAAATTAATATCAAAAGCGATGACTGAATTAAAGTGGAAGAAATCTATGAACCCATTCACGAAGGTTACCATCGATACGGATTGAACAATTCCATTTTATTGATAGCCCTAAATTCCCACTCCCACAGAGAACATAAACCGCGGCAAATACCGGCCTAATGCGAAGCTTAAACATTTTTTCATCCCAAGTACCACCTACTAACAGTACTCGACGCCTACGCTGTTATATTGACTCTGTTACAGTCAGCAACACTTGTTGTTTATAAAGCGAAGTCGTATCATCGCATTTTCAACTTTGTATGCTTTCTATTAGGGTTGAAATCAGTCTGTGTGTATCCAGAGATTGAATGGCAATTTGTGGGGTTGTCCGACAGATCGCTGGACCACTTGACACGACCACGCTAACGAACTGATGATGAGGCTTTACGTGTAACAACCTCGAGAGGATAACGCTTTAAATGAAATCTATGGAAGTTTTCGTTTTTTTAAGAAAGCAAAAGTAACATATAGTGAATTTCTTAGAATTTCAGTTAACACCAGAATATCAATGTATATTAAAAGCTGCACCTTACTTCGCAACGCTTAAGAGTGTTAATATTGGTAGTTACTAAGCTAATATTAAATAAAGCTGTTCCTCAGGACTATTCATATAACTTTCAAATAATTATTTAGCGCCCATTTCATGTCTCCAAACTTGCTGTCTAGGGGTTGTTCTGGCTACGTTTTACCAGCAAAGATGTTAAAATTGTCGCACGATTTCAAATAGACGATAAGAGTTATTGATATTTCAATTCTCTACACATTTGAGTAGTATAACAGGTGGCTTTTCACTACGCTGAGTGGAGAAGACTGGAATTCTTTAATCTCAAAGTACCAATACTATGTAAGTAATGCTTTCAACACCTCGTGTAATAATAATGTCTCAATTTTATTGTCAAACTAGCTGTTACCCGCGACTTCGTCCAAGTGGTATTTAACAAAGATACAACCGTTGGGAACAGCCTACTCGCGCGTTCTGAGCCTGGGGGTCGCATTGCAGGTTGTTGCTATCAAACTTAATCAGGCGCAGCGCTGCAACATTGGTTTTAATTTTTTTTCGTGAGATCCTATTATTCTTTCTTAAATAAAAGTAGCCTAAGTTACTCCTTGTTACACCAGCTAGCTGCCAGTGAAAGTCCCGTCAAAATCGGTCCAGCCATTTCAGAGATTACCCGGAACAAACAGACAGACAGACAGACAAAAATTGTAAAAAATGTTGTTTTGGTATAGGTACCGAGTATACATCCAAATGCACTCAGTAGAAAGCGGTTATTTTAATATTACAAAAAGACACTCCAATTTTATTTATATGTATAGATCATGTTACAGCCCAATCGAGAAACACGGTGGAATGTTGTGTAAAATTCTTTCGCAGTACTCAAACATAGCAGACCTATATTATGCGTTGTAAAAGGAGCATCGAGATCTGGCGGAGCTTGCGCTTGTAAAGCCGGTTGTAAAAATAAAGCTATTATAGCAAAGGGACCGGCGCTATGCAATAATAAGCAAGTGAGCTTTGATGTCTTCTTATGGTTCTTTGAAGAATCACTGGAAATTGGCTCAATGAGAGCTTCACAATTTAGAGTATATATAAACATGCTGATTATTGTACGAGTATCGAGTACCTCCATAACATTTATGTTCAAGAGAAGATTCGATTAATAAGTTTTCACATAAACATAAGATTTATTCGTAAAACATAAAAAAATACAATCGAATTGAGAACCTCGTCTTTTATTTTTAAATCTGTTAAAAACCTAAACATTTCACAAAATGATAGAGATCTAGCCAGCGAAAAGTAACCTGTAATTTATTCTATACTCAACGTTCAATTTCGATTTTAAAATAAGTTTACATTCTGAGAAGTGCATCACATATGGTTGTTATTATTATATACCAATGTCCAAGAACGCCGGCGCATTAAGCAACTATGTTTGCAGACATGGTGATAAGATAAAAATCCGCAGTGCACGACGTCAAACCGTATGACAAATGGAAGGTTAAAAATAAGCTTATCGAACAATAAGAGGATAGCTGCATTGTGAAGGCGATCGCAAAATGGAATCGAAATAAACACAACCATCGCATATGATGATAATTTGCACTCAATCAATCATTAATCTCTGAATACATTCGTTTGAGAATCGGTATAGAGCATATTAATGGTATCACTCGTTATACTATATAGTTATGCGTGTTCGAGTTTATAAATCGATATGTCAAAGTTTTACAAGCACTACTGATGTACCGATCCATAAAAAAAAATAGCATACTTCATGCTGATGGCGTGTCTGATGCTAGAGAATTAAAAAAATATAAACTTTTGTGATACGGGACCACCGCAGAGTTTCACGAATGCGTATAATGTGTACAAGCGAAGAGCGCATTTGGAAATGTTCCAATAAGTTCCATAATGCCACTGCACTGCATTACGTGAGAGAGATTTCCAGCTAATAAAGCGTCTGTGTTCTAGTTTATTTTTCTTATTAAAATATTACTAGTAATGTGCAGTAAACACATTAGTATTTGTCCTGTTAAACCCGCTTAGCCAAAGCTTTTGCTAGGAGTTCCCTTACGTCAACAGTTTAATAGCCATGGGGATCGAGCCTGAACCATTTTGGCGATGACTGTAGGCCCTCTAACCAATAGGTAATTGAGGCTAGCTGGTTTCAATATTCCAAAAAAAATATAAGTGATCATCATGATTTTTAACTTGCCTGCAATGAAATCAGCCATAGTTAACTCCGCTGATCCATCTGCAAGTGACAATTAAGCAATGACAGTGCAAATTTGAACGTATCGTCATTCTATTTACTAATACGAAGGGAGCTATGTGACAATACAGATAGATGCAGTCATTTAAGGGATCATCAAGAAAATTATAAAGGCAAGCAACTCAATAATTTTCTATAACGCAAAAGAAGGTACAATAGAAAATTCTAATAGATGACATAGAAATATATACTTAAATACATGAAATAATAAGGTACCTAGTTGATCGAGTAGAAATCGATACGAGACAAGAATTTAATTTGATATAGTAGTAGCATATTACGGGGGTAGTTACGAGGGTGGATAGGGTAGACTTGTAGTAATTTAATTAAGCAAGCGTAATTTTGAGGAGTCCTCTACCATAAAGTCCGAAATAATGGCAAACATGAACACCGTATATATTATGAATGGGCGTTTATGTTATGTTTTTTTTATTTAAATATCTTTGTATATACCTATTTTACATATATTATAACCAATAAATACTTAGAGGATATTTGATTATTACTGAATTTAATACGTATATAATTCTTATAACAAAAGTGGTTTGTAATGTTTTTAATGAAATTATGTTTTCAACAAATACAAAGGCACGACTTTAAGTGCCAACACTGCATAAGTTTCTCACGATTCCGAATCTATAAACTCATCCAAAACCATATTTAATGGTACTACATTTTCATCGAAAATTTCCATAATTGCGAGAGCTTCAATAGCAACAAGCTCGGGTCGTACATAATAAGGGTTCTCTTTGACCTCAAACCGGCCGTGCCCCGTAATGCCCTGCACAAATATGGACAATGGAGATTCTATCTGGCGTTTCGCACGCTCGACTATGAGGCTCGGATATACAGTTGCAATTCGAAGAGTTATCTCAAATTGGGCATGATGCGAATAGATTCGATTCGAAATTAATTATTTATAGCAGACTTTTACTTGGAAACCTTAGTAAACACCACATCGCATGTTTTATCCAATACGGGTATTGCATGAAACGGTTCGGAAATCAAATATCAAGTTATCCGTCCGGTCGCGCGTGAGTTTTACGGATGGATGATTTGGATTCGAAACTTGTGCCAAGGATCTGTATTTTTTTTAACAATAGACACTTGCGGTTGTTCAAACGTTGAAATCGTGACGGACGAGCCGTTTTATATACTTCACTTTGGACGTCCATTGTTTTGGCCTGGCTATCATCACTAATCGTTGCCGTTTTATAGTTATTTATACTTTAGTGACGAGGCCTGATAATGCTATCTTTGCTTTGCTTCAATGTTTTATTGTATTCATACCCACTATTAACGATGATATGAACAATCTTAATATTCAACTCTCAACTCAAATGTGACCAGGAGATACAGTTAATATGTATTGCTAATCCGCTTCGATGAAGCGATAAAATTCCGAAGCACGGCGATAGCGTCATGAAGCAAATAACCATAATTTACCACATGCTCAAGTTGAAACATATTTGGAAGTAATTTGAAAGATTTATTCCGAGTCGTTACAAACAAAGAATAAAAACTTCGATACCAAGAAAAATGTGTATTAATCTGAGTCATAGACTTAAATAAAAGCGGGACGCAGTGTCTCCAACCACGCTGCAATTACAGCATACACTCGCCGTTATTTTTCTAAATCTTCCACCTTCTGTGAAGGTCAAAACGGTGCCATACTCTACGGCAATTTCCATTTTGCTGGTATAACCCAAAATATCATTAAAGCAACACCAATTTACAAGTATACATCTCTCATTAGCATGGGAGCTAATGTTTACCGTATATTTGTGTTATCTCCCGTGGTTTTAGATTAGCAGCTCCGTTATATTGACAACACTGAAGGTGTTTAACAGGACGGTCTCGAAGTCATGCACGTCCAGTCCGTCTCCGTATATGGTGGGAGATGTTCCTCAGATTTTGCACGCCTGTGTTGTTACCATATATTACCAAGTTGAATGGGTCCCTTTGCATCGCGACTCACCGCTTGCAGTTGCCGGCTATTTAAATTATATGGTTGTCAGAAACTTAATTGACGACGAGAAAAAAATGTTACGGAACACTTGCTAACACTGTTTACCCCCAAAACGAGTGTACACGATAGATTAATAACGAAAAAAAAAACATATTTTGCAATCTGCAAATTTCAATTTAAAATCTCGAGCGAACATTGAATGGTACAACATTCGAATTCCATAATATGAATTCCGCAACGCTTCCGTGTCGAATGCTTTACCAATAACCACGTCCATATTCTAAGCGGCTCGAGTAACGGACCCGGGATCGTGATGTACGATAAGACTCCGCGAGACGCGCCTCTCGCAAATCTCAGCCGAGCCGTGCATTTTTATAACCCTCAAGTTGCTGTCCATTTAAAAGAGTACTTTTTTATTCAATTAATACTAAACTTACGGATTTCATCGGGTTAATGTTATGTTATTTACGGCTGCTATACAGAAACCATGGGGCAGTCCTTTCGTGATCATGGTTGCTGTAAAGCAGCCAAAGCGTCGGGAACGTAAAAAAATATAAAATAAACGCGATATTTTTTTTTTATTTCAATGTGTAGTATTCGCGTAAATATGACATCATTATTTTTGTTATAAAAGCTCGTTTTAATAACATTGTAAATTGATTAACTCTTACAAATTTGGAGGTATACCAATCAAGTTATTACTTAAATACGCGGGAGTGCCGCAAGGGAGCGCTTTAGGTATTTTTTCCATTAAGTATAGTAAAATTGTGTATCTTAAATATCAATTTCCAAGAAATTACAGAATACTGGTCAATTAATTCTATTAGCACCAGTTGTTTTTTTTGCTCAAGAAGTCTGCAAAGCAAATAAATCAGTAATAAATTATTTCCTATTAATTATTTATAGCTAAATTTGTAGAACCCAATTTATTGCACAATTAGGTAATGTTTAAAGTTGATCTTTATGTATGCACATATATTACGAGTGAATTTATTGTCTGCTCGTGTAATTTGGTTTTAAAATGCAGTTACATTTTTATATGAAAAGTAATAATATTTAACGAATGACGCAATATCTAACTTAGAATATTATTATTAGGAAATCTTTAGACATGTTAATCAATATTATGTTTTTTATTTTTAATAGATTCCTGCATGTTTTTGGATGGTCAGATTAACACACCAAATATACGGTAGAACGCTAAGAAAGCTATAGATATATATATATAAGATTTGAACTCGGGTCAGAATGCAGGGTCACTACCAATCGCGCTACTCAGGTCGCTCAATCAGCTCTTTCGTAGTCGGCTCTTTCAGTTATTCGTAGAGATTTTTATAGATTGTAGACTTATATTAAACTACAGAATAGCTAATATTGGACGTCTGATCGCCTACATGCAGCATACTGACCTATATCACTCACTCCTTTGAATCTAACAGCTTGCATGGTTACAATAGCTGACACACAATATAACCTACGTTAGACAGAACAGAATTTAAACTCAAAACACGACTGAGTTATTGCACCAAACATTATATTAACTTTTAAAGGTAAAATATATGAATAAGCACACAAAGCTTCGTTCCAGTTTTATTACCATGACATGTACGGTAATGGCAAGTTTCTACGTTCAGTCTCAACCCAAACTGGTGTCAAATTAATAAAAAAAAAACGCATGCAATCAAAATGATTCCCTATCACAAATGTAAGATGACGGAATAAAATCTACATATAGAAACGATGCTCTTCTCGTTTTTATTTTAAGTGGTACCCTTCCGTCGTCGAGATTATAAAGGTGCCGATACAAATACAAGAACGACACACATCGACTATTTCTGTCCGGTTAAAAATAATGGCAGTCCGGCGCGTGGCGTCTAGGGGGCGTGGGCGATGCAGTTTTATGCATCGCGCTGAAAAAAGTAGTAGCCAGTTATGTGGGCGCTCTATAGCCTATTTATGTACTTATGTTTGTTTCTTTGTCAACCACTACAGACCGAACATATGCTTTTCTTGTCATTTTTCATTTCGTATTCCATTCAGGATCTGTAATGATTTCAAGTAGGCTGGTATAATAATTTCTGATATAATCGCATAATAGGTGTTATTCAAATTTATATATAAAAGTTGCAAAATAAGTAAATTGAAAAAAAAAAAAAAAAAACAAAACTTGATAATCAGACTTTGTGAAAATAGAAACTGCTAGCAGGCACTAAGTTCTTATAATGCGCATTTCATAGGCGATATTGGAGGGTACAGCGGCATTAGCGGTGAAGCCAGACTGGGAAACTTGTTTTGAGGGCTTACGAAAACCAAATTTGAAAATATAGTTCCCAGACATAACCCAATTTGTGTATAAAAAAAATATTGGTGATTATGACCTTCTCCTTTCTTTACCACTGAAAACAAGTTATTCACACACACAAACACATATATTGTATGTTAAAGGTTTTGCAATCAACAAACAGGAGTGCCACAATCACACTTCTTAAAATTGTTACGTTCCAAAACACAAAAGTAATGTTACGGCCACACTTTCAGCATTTTTACGTGAACACACTACACGCATACATGTCAATATAACCTTATTGTCATTGAATTCGCGCCGTATATATGGCTTTTCTTTTTCCAATACCAATTTTGAAATCTAAACTGTTTACCGAAGGCCGCAGACCGCCGCCGACACACATAACTTAAGAGTTCTTTATCCTACAAAATGGTATTTAAAAATTTGCAATGCCGTTCGAGTGTGACCTAGAAATCTCGCATTCGGCAAGTAACACACTCGGATCTGCAGTCGTGATCGCAGACTTCAATTAATTTGATCATCGGCATAATTGCGTCTTTATATGTACGTCTCTGAGCGTTTCTATAAAACATGCCGATGCATTATGCAAGACAATTTGGTGTTACATAAGGATAAGGAAGTACTTTAAATATCTCACATGCGCTTGTTTTTTAATGTTGCAGAGGAGGTTTGTAAAAAAATACATCTATGAATTTTGAGGACTGAGTCAGTATCCAGGAGGTCCATAATCCAGTGTCAATAAGCCATTTAACCTAATTTGCATTAAATATTTCTAAACACAAATGGAGTACCGAAATTCACGTTAAGCTGCACAATTAAATGGCCACATACAACATTCAGTTAGCCCGAATCGAACTTTAACTTATACGCGACTTATTTTGCGCAACGTAAATAACAACCTCACTCTTATTCGTTTGTCACTAACAAATATAATACCTTGCCCAAACTCGTGTTACGAATCGTGACAAGTCCAGCGTTTAGTCATATCTCTCATTACAAATTAATAAGCTTATTGGCCATCAAATGTCGTCACATTTCGTTGTCACTCAAACAGTATTAGTTGCGTATGATTAACTGTCTGTTCAAAACGGAACTTGTGAATGTTAACATACCGCAACAATTGGTAGGAAATATGTTTTAGACATGCAGGTTTTAACTGTATCTATTAATTTACTATTAAACATTTTATTGATGTGAACGAATGGTGGATTCGTGTTTTGATCGATAGAGGTTATGAATTGCAAGAGTATATCTTTAAGGTCGCGGTGTTGTAAAATATGTAGTATGACGTACGATATACAACATATGTTGCCCGCCTGCAACGTCACTCAGCTGTTTTTTGAATGAAGTTAGCGCAAACACTTTAAACTATTTTATTATAGACACCTCAAACTAAAAAGGAAAAGGTGTTAGAGTTCCTGGCACTAAAACTATATGTAGATAAACTAGGAATATGTAAAATGTAACTGTTGCATGTACTGCATACTGTCAAAACGGTAACATTCATAAAAAAAACAATGCTTTACTTTTATCAACACAAACCGCATGGACATCTTTAGTTTCTATAGGACATTCTACGGATGCTTCGCCTACTAACGGCTGAAAAGAGAAAGATGATAAAAGTAAATAACACCTTATTGGAATTCTATATTCAATACTTGATCCCGTTGTACCATCACAATTCAGTTGGCACGCGACCCAACCGCCAATAGATACGCATTCCGTTCTAAGATGGAATGAATGCGCTCGCGCATCGCGTACTATATTCATTCGTCTTACTTAGCAAGAAGGGCTATCTGTCACCGAGATGGAATAATTTCAAATATGATGGAGTTGTATAGCTATTAATAACGCGTAGAGGGAGGGTGTGATAGAATTTATAATCTTACTTGGCGTACGCAATATTATTGCAAGTACCCTCAATGCCTCAGACGGTTTTTCACGGTTAGGTAAATATCTCGGCGCACACGCTGAAAATAGTTTAATGCCATTCCTGACAGCCCTACGTACAACTGCTGATGTTTGTCGTGTAAACGCTTATTTAGTGAACGGCACGTTAAAACGATTATGTTAAGTTCTTATGTGACAGTTAGATCTCATAACATGCTCTTGCAGGGTGGGAACCTCTCAACTGTGACTCTCTCTGTCATTCTTAATTAGAAAACTAAAAGGCCGGTATAACGCGATACTAAGTTTTAGGAATTATGATCACATTCCAATTTCGAAAAGTGATAATAGGTAATTTGATGTAATTCTTTTTGTAGTGTTAAATGTAACACAGCATACCATAATGTTGAATTTAAACCTTTAAAAATTTGAAATAGCAACCTAAAATAGCATTACGTACGAACGTATATTCTAATATCAGAGCAATTACTAACAACCATTCAACTATTACAGCTCATAAATAAAGACTATAAAATATCTAATCATGAAGTAGTAAACGTAATAGCAAATAAACATAATGAATGTTCCATAACCAGTCATTCGAAAAAGACTTAGCAATCTTAATTACAGTGCAATGACGCGTGACAACAATTAGTCGAGTTATGTACGATTGCGGGTGTCAAGCTAACACGCTCTGCGGCTAGAAATCGCAAACGTCCGAACGACACAAATACGACGCCCGTTAGACGGATCTCATCACACGCCGATACATCCGCGCCGGGCCGGCTAATTTCAGCAGAAACGGTAACACGACAGTTTATTGGAGAACGTGCGGTAACACTAACTGTCCGGGAATTCGTACCAAGGCCGACCGTTTCCAGAACGGCGATACGAACGCGCTAAATGGGTTCCGCGTCCAGTTAAATCCAACAGATGGTTAAGAGTTGTACCGTGCGTAGGTGTTGAAAGTATCAATGCCGAATTGAATTTGGCAAAACACGTGGAGGTAAATTGATTCGGCCACCATGAAGAGCACGCGAATGTAGTCGTTTACTTAACACGTCAGTTGAAGAAGGACACCGCATGTGCGATCACGTTCGAAAATTGACCGTAACCATTAAGGTGGTGGAATAAACTTAAAAACAAAAACAAGTTTAAAATAAGAATATCGTAACGTTTTTAACATATGGATGAACTGCGTGGGTGGGAGCGAGTTGTACAGCAATATACATTGATTACACTGCTTACGGACTACGGACAAGTACTTGAAGTTAAGCATCGTCAATTAAAATTAACATTAACATCGGAAATGGAGATTCCATTCCCGTGGGAGATTCCTAATAGATTATAGAAAGCGAATACTATACGTCTTAATGATCCAACGGATTTTTGGCAACAATATAGTCACGAACAGTTTCGTGACATTTTGAATCATTAAGCATGTCAGCCGGGTCTAAATGTACATTTTCAAAAGTGGGTTAACAATGACAAATAGATGAAAGGAGATTCTTTAGATGTTTTTAAATGTTTGCCAGGTTACAAGAAAATAAACAAGATTTACTTAATAAGTGTGTTTAATGTGTGTGTAACAATTGGACGCCTGAATTCCTTAGATTTTTCTGGCGCAGAAACAAGACGAAGATTTTGCAATGCATTGAACTAAATACTTTCATCAAGTAATTGTTGAGCCACAAACCTAATTGAGTAGACGTACAAAGAGATCTATTTATTCATTCTGAGTAAGACGCACTCACTCAGAATAAATTGTTTCTCTATATTTTCTCCCACAATTACGTACTAGAAAGGTTAGTGCATTCATAACTTAACAGACGAACCAGCTATGATTCGCAATCAGCATGCTATTATCGAAGAATCTGATGACATCACAAGTTTTATAATCAGTGCAATCATTCAATATTGAGCCTTCAAACAAAACGTCAGTGTTACGTTGCGGCCATTCCCTATTGTAAATATTGTTCGTCTTGTTTATTCAGATCTACCACGGATTGTAAACAATGGTCACAAACAATATCAGCATTCACTGATTTGAGAATAGTCTCGATTGAGAGACTATGCTCAAATCAGTAATAGGATCAATCAGAAATCATCAATCAATAATCGGGTTGTTGATTTGACTGTGAATGACTTTTGATCGCAGTGCTTTGATAAAATTACGTAAATATTCTCGCGTTGAAAGGAAATTATTGTGTTTATGTAACGACGAATAGAATCAACATTTATTTTGAATCGATTAAAATAATTGATGAGATGTATCAACTTTTAATATACCCGTAAAACTTGATGTCCTGCGACGTGCTTGACTAATGAACGCAATTACTTTTACGTAAGTAATTAATTTTGTTCAAGTTTCATCACATAATAAATTGTCCAACTAAAAAAAAAAGTTCACCATCCACCGAGTTCGTTAGTTCCCCAAAAAAACTGACAAACGAACGAAAGTTAATTTTGGCAACTGGATTAACACTCTTGCAAGCTTCGGATTTTGAACGTCAACCAGAAAAGGGTTAAATGAATTGCGACACGAGCTCTTTGATGTGCGAGAATGATGACAAACACATTGTTACTGCTGCGCTATTTAATTACATTACCGACATTTAATTATTGTGGACAATACATTTGAAAAAATTATATTGTTTCATTCAATTGGACTGTTATTTATGTTACCATTGTAGTAGAATAAGTTGTTTACCATCATTGCAGCTTACACTGTCGTCAATAATAGTAATATTTTAGAGTTTAAGAGCATATCCAACAGTAACGGTGAATAAAAATAGACAGACATTACACTGTCATCAATAAAACAAATTTTAAGAGCTAAACAGTATATACAATAGTAACGGTGCATATCAATACATATACACACATTCCATTGCACACGAATCGCATTCAGATCACTCCGGAAACAAACGAATTACAACATACGTTCATGTAACGCATCAGTACTTACGAAATGCAATAATCTTAAATGTAGCACATGAATATTTTGAAGATGCAACCACTAAAATAAATAGTATCAAGAGCCAACTACATATCCCACGTAGTCCAAATACCGGGGAGCTTAGTTATAAATAAGATGCCACATAATCCTCGTGCGTCGGAGTCGTGTGAAGTGGACCGATTTCGGCTGGAGCCGGTGGATGCGTCATCGCGGGCGCATCCTGCACTTCCCTTCGTCCTTCGCCACTTGTTAATGGAGATTTATAATTAGATCCAATGTTTTGTCATGCATCATTTTAGTTGATGGTATTTGAACTTAATTTGTAACGTTTATGAGTAGTGGTAACATTTGAAGGTTTATGGGAGACTGGAATAGGTGACGTAGACTAAAATATTTGTACTTACGCTTACGGTTCCAATAATTTTCAGTCAATACATTATTAATGGCACTGCTCTCCTAGAGACAGTCCCTATTAATTTATAGTATGGTAGGAATCATTGATATGGCAGGTTCATCGGTTCGAATTTAACAAATAAAATAGCGTAGCATGTTAGAATTTTGTGTCACGTTGTTCTTACTCAGCAGGACTTACCTGAAAACAAAATAAATGAATTGATTGCACTGTTCAAAGAACTAAGTCATTAAGATAACATGATGCCAAAAGCCAAGCTTATAGTACAATTGTATTAATAAGTCACTATAATTATAACAATCCATACATCTCAAATTGGTTTTTTAACAATAGCTCCTGAGAACAATGGGGGTGTTCAGTCTAGCGATAGAACACGATCGTATTGGAATGTAAAAACAGAAGTCATATATTGTATGTACGGAACACGAATAGTAATACCAATAAATAATGAGGTCATGGTCCGACCAATTTTAATAACACCATAGTGATCCTAAATGCTTATTTGAATTTCTGCAAACAGAATAACATTTTTGGTGACTCAAGGGATTGTTTGTTGACTTACGGGTCACGATCTCACACTTGACCATCTGAAGATGAATGATGTTAATTTAAGCCACACATATAATTTAACATTCGTTTTCTCACGTAATTCAACCCAACACCGACGAAACTCGATCCATTTTTGACAAAATGTCGACAAAGGGCCAATCGTTCCTCAGATCAAAGTAGGACAAACGTGGGCCCTAAGACGTCGACAAGGTGCTTCTGATGCAACTTCCTTTGCGCCCACCGCATTTACGAAAGAATGGTTAATAAATCGTCGCAGTAGATGTTTTTTTTTGGTGTTTTATGTATGAGTTCATGCGTGAGTGCTCATTATGACGGTTATTATGTAAATGGGTGAAAAAAAAGGTTTTGTAGATGTAGGTGGGTTGGGCACCAAGGGACTTAAAAAGTATTAACAGAGACCTTTTGCATATGGAATAAGTGTCAATGAGCTACTTGTCACAAGAGCCGTCTTCGTAACGGAAAGGTTTCGATTCCTAACCTGACCATTCAACTATTGACGTGCACCCTTCTAGCATAAAGTGTAATGGGCTAACAAGTCTTATAATATTGTATTTGTTGCATATAACTAGTAACATTTTTAATTTACTTAGTAAAAATAATAGCCGATTTAATATAAGTGGAAATCCATCTAAAGAGGAATCAAATCTAATTGACGGCTAAATATGTAGGACCCGACGACAGAGAATATTGCACCTACTTATCCCAATCCACTACACACCTGTAATAACAACTCAATCATAGATTATAAACGTTTGGCCGAATACTCATTCGTTCCTTACATATTTAAGTCTCACTTAACATTTTGAGATTGAGACATTGTGTTGGCGTTGTAATCATCCAGATTTTTGTATTACACCATCAAATTTAAGCAGCTCTCAAATCTTAGTTGCGTTTGAGAATTCGGAGGTAAGTTCATCATTTGACCGATTAATTAAAAAAAATACAGTAATCGGCCATACCCATGAAAGTTAACAATTCGGCTCTCATCTCCGCGCATGCGATTTTACTTTCAGCGAATGCAATTATTGTTTGCAATTGAATCTCAGCTATGCTGTTTCTCGTGTTTAAATCGATCAATCGACCATTTCATTCGATACCAGTGCGGAGCGAAGCGAGATTAACATTGAGACGGGTTGAAATTCAAGAAGGATTGTTACGTCACAACGCAACTAGAACGTGCTGAGAATAATGTGTACATTATTAACTTGTTTGCTCTCTGCGATTTTTACTAAAGTCGTGATAAGAACTACGCAAGTGATTTCGTGTTATGCAGTTGAATTAAGTTCTCTATTAATAACAAGAAAGAGAGAGAGAGAGAGAGAGAGAAATCCTTTGTTGGTAAAAAATCAAAATCCAAATTAATTTGTAAACTTGGATTGTTGTACATAAATTATCATTAGTAGGTACCAACAGTTTATCCTTTTGGACATGCTTTGAGCTTATGTACTTAAAGTCTATCTTCGCCCATACATGATGAGCAATTTCACTTACAATGCTAATGTGTAACGATAAACGTAGTGACACAATGAATTAGATCAGAACCTGTAACACAAATCACATATGATGTAAGGTATAGTTACAAATTGTGTTTATTGTGTACTAGTCATTACTAATACTATAGTAATGACTAGTACAGATAATACAATTCAATACGATGAGAACATATTAGAGTTGGACCAACTTGATCTTGAGGAAATAGTTTTACTAATATACTGACCATTACAGCCTGGTTACGTAATTCTGATGAGACAGATAACTTATAACTTCAAAATTAACACAACAACAAAGATGTACCTAATAACCAAATACGAAATTCATTTTCCCACATAAATTACCATCAGAGCCATGATATTTATCGAAATGTGAAATAACCAATTTAAGTCTTACATTATGAAGATAAAGTTCATATTAAAAGCTCGTCACGTTAAGACACTTAATTGCAGGACGTTCTGTTATTACAATTCGGTGTGAATTTTCTCAAGGCACTCAAGCTGTAAATGCATTCGCTCTTAAATCTGATGCAACGACCGCAATGGACGGAGGCGTTGATGGCGCCGCACTCCCACACGATATCGCACAGGTAATAGACGTCCTAAACATTCTAACAACTTTAGTGCTAATGCATACCAATCATTGAAATAAAACTATTTTTTAAGGATTTTATCGCGTTTATTTTCCGTTTTTACGTTCCCGACGTTTCGGCTGCTTTACAGCAACCATGGTCACGGGAGGACTGAGGTGGTTGACGTCCTGGTGTCATAGTTAGAGACGGGCTACCCTCATATTTAATTGTTGATTGTGGTCCGATCTACGCAGAAAGTGCTCACAGTATCTTGAGGTCTTGCAATGGTACGCTTGGTTTTCGATTTAATAATATTAATCACTGGATCCCAAGTCGGTGGTAGCACCCAGCCATCTTCCCTATTGAAATTAGGATGTTTTTTAATTTCAATGGCCTCGCGTATCATCCTTGGTCGGAATCGGTGTTCTTTTGCGAGGATCTGTGGCTTATCAAATCTGATATAATGGCGGGTGCGATCTTGTACATGTTCACAGATTGCAGACTTCGTGGAGCGCCGGTGTTTCACGTCAGCGATGTGTTCTTTTACGCGGGTTTTTATTGCTCTTTTAGTTTGTCCTATGTAAGAGAGCCCACATTCACAATCGAGTTTGTATACCCCTGCATCTTGTAGAGGAATGTGACACTTGACAGATGGTAAGAACTGACTAATCTTCTTCGGCGGCTTGAAAAAAGTTTTGATTGAAGCGCGCTTCAAGATGTAGCCAATTTTGTCTGTGACTCCTCTGATGTATGGTAGTACAGCAGGCAGACGCTCGACTGTGGCTGGTTTCACTCGGTCACTGTGACGGCGGCGCGGGATTCGGAGCTTGTTGTCATGCAGTACTTGCTTGACATGATGGAGCTCGGCAGCCAGATGTTGCTCGTCACAGATCCCTTTGGCTCTCTGAAACAAAGATTTACCCACGGTAGCTAACTGTGTTGGATGGTGGTGAGATTCACCGTTTAAGTACCTATATGTATGGGTCTTTTTTCTATACACAAAAATAGTTTTATTTCAATGTGTAGTATTCGCGTAAATATAAGAAATCAATATGCATACCAATCACATTAAATAATCCTAAAGCCCTATATTCACGAATAGAGGCATGGAAGATTTGGTAACTTTTACTGTAGATGATATTATTTAGGTACCTATCTACAGTTGCAGTGAAGAATAAGCATTTTGAATCGGGATAAAACTTACCGCATGGCGCCTCAATCATGTAATTGTACTTGGTAGTAAATAATTGATAGCTACAATAGGTTATAAATTAAAACTTAATATTAATAAATTTATGCTTCGGCCCTTGCGAGCTTAATAAATTAATGCAAATTTAAATAGGCGAAGGCGTCAATGGCGCCTTACTCCCACACAATATCCATAGGCATTTGTAAAACATCCGATAAAAACAATTCACACTCAACATATGTATCGTTACAATTAAAGTTACTAATATTGTGGGCGTCACAACAAGAACGTTATTATTGCAAACCTTTTCAGTTGCAAGTATACACATTCGGCCTAGTATCATTACAATTCAAATTGAACTTGAGCCAGCAATATTTAGGGTAACGAAAGTGTGAAGCTATTGGCAATGAATTGCATTCATTAATACGTTATGTATAACTAAGTTCTGGTGAGGATTGAAAAATATCTCACCATAAAAAGTAGCTCCAAATCGTGACATATTTTACCAAAAGCTTATTTATAAAAACTTCAGTGAACAAAAGTCATAATTCCATATCAAATCAAGATCTCGATCTAGATATTTATAATGTAGTCGAAACTCATAAGCATAATCCTAAACAATGAACAATATCAAACGCGGTCTGTTAATCACGCATATCTAATGAAGTAGCAAAAAATAAAAGATGTGTTACGATAGAGCTTTTTATTCAATTGTTATAATAATCTAACAACATGTCAGGACTCAGAAGCCATAATCTCGCATGAGTGACTTCGATTTATTGTTCTTTTGATATCTAAGAACGGGTTTTTGGTGCCAAATCTCTGCAAGCCATTCTGCATTCATTATTATCTGCACGAGTAAGTCGTCTGGTCTTACTGATGATCTCTTCAAACCAGACCTTATCTATCTTAGCGGTAATAACTTCAACTCAATTGCTACTTGCTACTTTAACTCAACCTGTAAACTTTGTACACGGCATTAGTTCGCAAAAAAATCTTGCACCAGTTATATTTCTTCTTGAAGCCTCAATCTCCCGCCGCATCCGCAATATAACACATTAATCTTTCACTTGACATAAACACTTTGGGAGATAGGCGGCACATTTCAGATGATAATCAAGGCGAACGATAATTATGAAATAAAACGTAATGTAGGACGACAAATGATTCACGCCCGCGTCAGGCGCATCCATGTCGTAAACACTAAGTAAACGAAAGGCAGCAGGTGTGCGAGGGCGTATTTATATTCGTTACACCTGCCTTTAGATCAGCCGCACCCACTAAATATGCTCATAAATATTCCACTTTGTATCTGGGAACCAATGATAACAAACCCCTCAATGCCCCGTGGAAAATCCAAATGATAATGTCACAAAGCAATGAAAATATGATGAACTATCGACAAGCGATAACGATCCTCATTAATATCATGATACCACTCAAATGGTGACAACATAACGCAGACCGGATGAGTTGCCTGTTCACCAGCTTACTATTGGGAGTTTGAAATACGAAGCGGTCAATGTATACGCATCTATTAAAGACGACCGCTAGAATTGTTTTGATAGCCAGTGGGTAATAAAAACTAGTAGAAAGTGCCAGAGAAGTCATCGGCACTTGGTGTTGGGCCAAACTGTGGCAAGGTCATTGGTTGTTTGATAATAGACGTTATGAAGTAATACATTGTTTGTTTATATTTTTTCATTATAACTCGGTCTAAACATTCAATTTAGAGGAAGCTAATTTGTTAGCTTTTGTTAGTGAATATTTTCATTCATCAATGGCTTTTGTTGTCGAATATTACCATGTGTGCCCGAAGTATTGTTTTCTAATGGAAGTTGGGCAACGCGTACCATCAATAAACGTTTCTTTTATTTGTACCCGCCTTCCCTGTTTCACAAATGAAAACACAGTTTCCTCCTTAACGATTGATTTAATCTATTATTTCGATTTGCCGCAACAAAAACGGAATAATTGCGCGAATCCGTTGTTGTGAGTTCCTTGATTACCTACTTCATTTTGTTTTGCTAATGTATTATTTCCTTGGACGATATGAACGGCAAAGGCTTTACGTTGATAATGTCATTCTACTTCAGCGATCCCTTATTTCATTTTCAGGGTTCGTAAGCCATTATCAGATTTATAATCAAATCATCAGAATCAATGTATCTGATATGTATCCAATATAAAATTTATTTATAATTAGACTAGCTGTTGCCCGCGACTTCGTCCGCGTGGTATTTAACAAAGACTCAACCGTTGGCAACAGCCTGCTCGCGTTCTGATCCCGCGGGACGCATTGCAGATTGTTGCTATCAAACTTTAATCAGGCGCAGCGCTGCAACATTGGTTTTAATTTTTTTTCGAGAGATCCAAATTTTTTTTTCTAAAATAAAAGTAGCCTATGTTACTCCTTGTTACATCAGCTATCTGCCAGTGAAATACCCGTCAAAATCGGTCCAGCCATTTCAGAGATTACCCGGAACAAACAGACAGACAGACAGACAGACAGACAGACAGATAGACAGACGGACAGACAGACAGACAGACAGACAAAAATTGTAAAAAATGTTGTTTCGGTATAGGTAACGTGTATACATCCAAATTCACTTAGTAAAAAGCGGTTATTTTAATATTACAAACAGACACTCCAATGTTATTTATATGTATAGATGTACATTTCATACTCAATGTGGTTTCAAGGTGTCCAAATTGTTAATAAAACATTGAGATTGACCAGATTCATAAAATTCTTTATGATACACACTGATTGCGGTTGTGGTGTATTAGAAATTAATTGTATACTTCTAAAATACACTCTAAGCTGCATATAATAGCATGTTAATTTAAAGCAAACCTCATATTGATTATTGATTTATCCATTTCTATATCTGAAGTAAAAGCGTCAATATTAACACGATTGGTTGCAAGGCGCTATAGATACATGTGAAGTATTCGCTAGCAGGTTCCAGCCGGTTGGTGATTAGTTACACAGCGCGGTCTCTAGGCCACAGGACATGTGACTCGTAAAGCGTTATACTTAAAGCTATTTACTCTTCAGTATTGAGTACTGTCTCGTGGGAGTTATAATCGGTATCGTTTATCGTAACAGTTGTTTGTGAAGACATAGAATCTTTGGAATTTCAGTGTCAGTCTGATATTATTGCTAAATAATTGCGTTCTGAAGACAACATTTAACAATGAAATCATGGAGTCATGCTATATTGCATTTGAACAACAGTTCAACTATTATTCCGTCAGCGCAACAAACGTATATTGAAAAGAATATATACTTAGTTTCCTTGTCTACAGTAGATTCGTATTTATAGCCTGCACATAGTTCAGTTCAGACTTTCTTCCATTATTTTTAATTTGCGCAATTTAAACTTGTATCAAATAAAGATGAATAATACTCATCCAACAAACTTGTTGTAAGTTATTGTGTAGGAGGTTCAATTACTATATTTAGCTCAAATTTAATGCTTCATCACGGACACGTAGCAATTTTCATTCCTTTGCACGTAGTCAAGTAATACCCTGCCAGATTAAAATCATCAGTGCTATAGTGAAATTGCGTATTTAAATCATGATCTTTTCAATTGGTCGACATAATACTTTCACGTTTTATGTAATCACGCGCCTCTTGGCTCGCCCATCCGTCATACTGCTTGGTTGTTATCTCGATCTTAGGTATGAAAGTGTACAGATATCTACTCTTCTTTGTAGAAAGGTGGAGATAACGGGGCCCCTGGCGCAATGAGATGTTTTCACGTTTTTCTCTTTGATATTTTTACGTTCAGAACGTCTTGTACGAACTTGTTCTTATCGCGATCGCAATAGAAATAAGGTTGATGCAATAACAAATCATGACAGTAAGCCGCCCTTGGCAATGGACGCTCAGATGAATGTACGGTATCCTCAATAAAAAAATATTTACCATGCACACAGTGTCCGTAAAGTTTGCAAGACCTCGGAACTTCGGTGATCGTCTTCGGAAAACAATTTGATGGCAGTCATGGAGGAAAATACGTGAGAAAAATGTAGGGAACTCGATGGAACTACAGCGATCGCGGAAGTGTTTCTGATTGATGTAGTAAAACATATCGCAAGGTCTGATAAAAGAAAACAAGAGGACGGGAGAAAATGGGAAAATGTTTCAGATATTGGGCTCGGAGGCTTAGAGAGTGATTGCCTAAATCTAAAACATACTGGGAAGGAATAACATAACGACGAAGCATGGATAGGTATCCCGTCCCGTAAAACCGAACCAATCTCTTTCAATCGGATTACAGAGCATCGGGAATCCGTGCTAGTGCGAGTGATGAATAGGTCAAAGGCATTTCAATTATTTTGTTAAATTTGTTGTATACAATACATATTGATCAGCCGCGATATACTAGGTCGTCGTAAATTCGCTTTCTTATGAACCTTTCTCATACAATATTTTTGGTATAGCAATGTCATTTATCAATTCACAAATCATTATTTATTACTGCATATTCATATTGTAGGAGCTCTAGCGTATCGTAGCCGCTAGCAGTAATATTCAAACTAGAACTAAAATGAAAGGTAACAAGACTAACAGCATAAATGATTAAAGAATAGCAGAGCTAGCATTCAATGAGAGGCCACAAAAAATTGCCGACATAGACAATAAAAAAGAAAAACATAATAAAGATTTAGGGTAAGGGAATTAGTAGGAAAAAATATCACTTTTACTAGTCACATTTTAACACTAGGCAACTAACTGAACTGTGCTACTAAGATATGCGGAAACATTGATCGTTATCTTGTAATTGAATGAGGCAGAGTTACACCCACTTGAGATTTACAAACTGAGCGAACTTCCAAGGCCCTTGGATGATACTTTGATAAGTTAAATAAAGCCTATTTAGATATAAATAACGATTTGGCCAGTTAATACAATTACCTGGTTCGTGCACTCGTTTGCAATATCTTTTTTTTTAAGAAAATGAAAGTTTAGAGAGTCTGAACCAGGTACGACATGATCACTAATGAGTCGAGGTAAGCTCAATGGTTAATGTGGATGCAAGAAAATTAGTCTATGGCATGTCATAGGGTGAGTAACCTTTGTCTAATAATTAAATGTGGAATATTAATTCTGAAACAAATTCATAATAATCAGAATCCATATATCATGGAGCCAATCAGAACCAGAAAAAAATTAAGTAGATCAGAGGGATAACTCTGTCGAGTGTTTGTCACTGCAGTGCAACTTTTTCACCGTATAGATGACATGCGTCAAGAACTTTGAAGGAAACTATTATAATCAAACAATGTCCCAATTTAACAAATCCTATCAAAATGTATTGTTTTCCCGGCCACTGAGTCCATAATTGCGATGTCCTTCATCGGTCGTAAGGAATGTTCTCTCGTTTAGAAGCCACGCTTCACGGTTCAGAGTCAATGTCGCGACTCACTTCCCTACAGTCCTAGCTAGTGAGTCATCCGTGCCGATACTATGACTGTGATCGATCGTAGTAAATTGCTAATCATCTTTGGAGATCGTTTTGTTTTGGCACAATTTATTAAATAAATGTCCTTTGATATCAGCTGTACGCATAATACGAATCTATTTATCCTTCTACAAGTTGTCTGGACATCTTCATACACAGATCGTGTGCTAAAGAGAACGATTATCAATTCTTATCTAATGTTGTATTTGAGTATAAATTGTTTTCTTAAGCTTTAGTATCAGACTGTAATTCTGTATTACAGAAGAGTATCGAACTTAGAATCCTATCTGGGAAAGTAGCAGTGCCGTTACATAGGCATTGGGTCACGCCAAATCTATTATATTCTACTGTTACACCTCCAACATTCCTAGAAATGTAATGGCGTTCTCAAATCTGGATCTTTAAACTTGTGGAACTAATCTCAGTATTGTATTATCAATATTCATAAGCCTAGTTACATTCAACAGTAGACGGTGCCTCGATGGGTTATTTCTACGCCTGTCCATCATATCGGGTCGTAGAACTCTAAATGTTATCAGTCGCTATACAAGTGTCAGTTTGCTAATATTTTGATGTATCAGTATGACGCAGTTTGTGAAAAATCAAATAAAGATAACCAGTTATAGTTATCTACATGCTGTAAATAACTACATATTTCTTAGGTTAAAGAGTTGTTACATTACAAACATTAGATTGATTTGAGTTAGTGATTTACGATAGAATCAAGGTATTTTTTCTAATTTGTTTATTTGCAAATGGAGGTAGGTATCTTTAAATCGTATCTGAAAGTTACAATATCTTCATTATAATATTCTATACAAATAATCGATAAACTTACCATAGCTTAACCAAATCGTAAAGTAAAAAATCCACTAGCGGTTATACCACATTAAGGCGCAAGTAATGAAATACCAAATTGAACTTTTTTACTGGACCATATCAATTACTATGGTGACCGCAAACCATTTCACCGGTCAAGATTCGCACGGCTGACTTTATAGCTAGCATTATTCAAGGTTGGATAACATAATGTATTATTGCTGTCATTTAACCAGATGCTACAGCTGCTAGTTAGGAAATATTAAAGTATTCTTTAACATTGCTGATAAAGAATCAAGTACATATATCATCATCAGGATTTAACCATGCTACGCAATCACTGCCGATGTAGGTACAAGTAATTATTATGCAATGCAAAGGGAAGATGCACCAAAATGCTCTTCACAAGGCGCCTTATCAGATGTTATCATATCAACTAAGCCTTACACAAATGACAGCAATAGATAAGTGAAAGTGTAATAGTAAACAAGCGCAGAATTATCTCATTCTGATATAAGCGAGATGGAGCGATGGCGAAATGTTCCAAAAAAATTGTAAGTAAATCTAAAACACGGCTTAGCTTTATCACGTTCAAGAGCTGATAAATAAAAATATTTTATGTCTCAACAATAATGCAAAGAAAGTTTAATTTTATGGAGAAAACAAGAGTGAGCAGATGTAGTATGAAAAATATTACAAAAAATCACTGATTTCTTTGTGATTACGAATTTTTCCTGAAAATTTCAGAGAAGATAAATTAGTGTTTAGATGTATCTCAAGGAAGTCATAGACTAGTTAGAACATTATGATCCAAGATGTTTCATTTAGGAATGAGCGTAAAACTACCTACAAGCATGAAACCGACACCCGTTGTAAAAACTTGGCCTCGATCGTGCTTATGACGCGAGCCCTTAGTAAGAGCGAGTTGGTGATGTTGGGCAAGGTATAAGACCTATATTTTAAAATTTATATTTTTGCGAGAGCGGATCTCATCGCGTTTCTAAATGGCTCTTTCTGAAATCTATTCCAATGACATAGTTATCCTAAAGGCTGCGGATGTATCTATAAAAATAGGACTTGATAAGATAATTGATAGTCAGTTAGATATTTAGACACCCGATTACTGATATTTCCTACTAGTATTTATTTGGAACCTAATTAGTTAAGTATTTAGACAACCAGTGGCTTTGGCTACATGCAGCACAATTTTAACAATGACTGGTACTATCACAATAATTCCTACTATATCGAAAACTAACTTCTTAAATTCCAACGTTTTTATCTCCTGTGTATATATTTATAGACAATACACAGACTACTGGTTAACTATTTATATTAACAATCGTCTCCATCGTTGTTCAACTCAAGTTTTAAAACGCTTGTACTAACTCGCTATCATTGGTTCCATACCCTGTATCAACGCATTATAAGAGCACGCGTGTCGGTGGCGCCTCGTGGGCGATCGAACCATCTGCTAGTGCTACTCAAGTAAATGCGGCTTACCTGACCACAATACTAGGTACAGCTTGGACAAAATTAAGTGACGATGAAGAAGTAAAATATTTTAACGTGTTATCCCGACAATACGTAAAATATTCCGTAAGGCCAGTTCCCACGATTCTTAAAACTTTAAGAATAATTAAGATCGTCCAGGCGTGACGGAAAGTGAAACATGTTATCCGAAGCATAGAGAGAGGTGTCGGATGTTTGAATTCGGTAACTAATGCACTGGGTCGTGACCTATTATTCAAAAAAAGAATATTACAACCATCTTTAATTGATAACTTACAGATTTCGAATGAGCCTTCTGCCAATTTGAGATAACTTACCTGAAAAAAAAACAACAAATTATTTAAAGTATATAGCTATTGTTTATATTGCTAGGTATCTAGACTAAATTCGGTTTCTTGTAAACATGTTCAAATAGGAAAACGATAAAAAAGAAAAAGAAACCATCCACGTATATAATGAAAACACAAATGCTGCTTTCTAGGTCAACACCAACTGAAATAGACGCGCTTATAGAATAATGTAAGAATGTTAATCTACATAAGATAGATGAACATCATTGGAATTAAAAAGTTGTCTCTACAAGTACCTTTATAGAGAGAATAGAAGTTTTAAGTTATTTTCTAAGTATTTAATATAATTAATCCCTCCATCAACCTTGCAACACCGGCCGGTAAGCACGAGATGGTTGAAAACCGGAAGGGCAAGGCGGCTAGACAGATGCGACATTGAGAATGCGGTCAACGCTGATACTCAAAACCTTACACAATGCTGTTTTATACTTACAACAGGCGTTTATTTCAAACTTTTTTTTTTTATTACGATATACTTAATACTTGCCATTTGATCTCGATCTCACCTGATGGTAGGTGAAGATGAGATCTACGATGTAGCATACTTGCCTAGAAGGTAAATATTCTTAATAAATATATTCTTGGTAAATAGGTGGTACCTTGGATTAATCAAAAGTATTGAAACATAAAATTACGAATAAGATAAAGTATCATTACCACATTCATGCTACAGTATACTATTTTTGTATTGTAATCGGATTTTATAGTACTATATGAAATTTAAGATTTCCTAAATCTGACAACATGTGTCAATATGACATTAGAAGAATTTATGAAATTAACATTCTATGCAGATTTCGTGTGAGTGGCAAATCACGTTTATAAGTAAGTAATTGAGTATTAATAAACCCTTTTGCAGTAGCAATGACCCTACCACCAAAAGCCACTTGTAATGAAAACGCCCAATATCCCGTACACGTCATTAGCCAGTAACATATCAAATTAAGTGGACAGCATCTAAAGGCTTCTAACGACCACCATTATGCAGTACGGAGGGCAGCCACGCCACGGCCACTCCCCTCGCCTTGAGCACCACCTGCTCTAACATATGATGGTTCAACACGCTCCGTTGAATATGGGGCGATCGGTTCCGACGCGACCTTCCTTATTGTACGAGTACAAATTTGTTTTTTAAATGCTGAAGACGATAATAGACGTTGACAGTACAGTGTAACGGTAACAAAATAACGATATCGTTGTTGCCGTTTTTATTATTTAACTTGGCAAATATTTTAGTCGGCGAAGTATTTCGCTACAAGATGATGCGACCCCATTCTTAAATTAATGTTTTTATACTTTCCAAACTCCTTTATTTTTGTAGACTCAATATTTTGTTATACGTAAGCAAAACATTATGTATATCTCATCCATACTTTGGTTGTTAAGCCGAGAGTGAGGGAGAATATTATTGAATTCATAGTTCCACGTAGAGTCAGTTCGTCACTGTACTACTTTATAACTTTACCCAAATATTGAACCCTACACTAAGAAGCCGGCTTTGATCTCCAAGAAATTACTTCTCTAGGGAGCAATACCTTAGTCCCTTTGAAAATTTTACAGTACCTACGGCAAAATGCCAAAATCCAAGGAAGAACTAAGATCGCTTTTTGCGTCAACACTTAAACTTTCGTGAGTTTTTAACAAACTCAAGCGCACACTAACTACATGGACCGTTTTGCTACAGGCATGCTAATTTGAATAGAAACGATTGAGATTGTTAAAATTAGATAAATTTTAACGCCTCGCAGAGAAATGCGACAGGCGATAAAGATTACATTTCACTTTCCATTATATTAACATATTAAGATTACATCTAGTATTAAGTAATGCAAGTTAATCTCTATTTGGTATTACGCAAAGTTTTTATCCGATTACGACGCGGACGGAATGCGGGTAATACTTGACTAACATATATAATGCAAATTTAGCACAAAAAGAACCAATTTGAATATAAGTTGAAAAGGAGTCAACCGAACATAAAATCTGTAGAAAATGCTGCCTCTAAAAAGATATTTTTTGCATATCGTATAATAGTCAAGCCGTTACACATTGGAATAAAACTAATTTTACGGATTTTATCGGACTTTTTTCACCTTTCCACGCATGTATCGAGATTTCTATTACGCCAGGAAAGCAGATAGGGATTGTGTTATATGGATCCTACGTCACTGCTGGCTACACAGCTACATCGGGCGGTGATGGTATATAGTAGGTATATTATATGCGTTGTGTTTCGCATCGAACGGAAGCTGCTTCATCAAACTGCGGATAGTTTGACACGAATGTACGAAATCTATTGACCTCGCCACAAATACTATGCAGTATGCAAAATGATTTCAAGTAAAACGGGCGTTTAGTTGAGTAACTTTTGAATTTGTCTGCACACAGTCATGCTAAATGCATGACTGTGTGCAGACAAATTATAATTAATTCGTTCAGGACCTGTTTACATTGTCTGGTACGCGTGTCGGATATTATTTCAATTGTAAAACAGTGTGCCCCTGAATATTTTGCGCAACGAAAATGGGTGAAGACATTCATCGATAACAAAAAACAAAGATTATTAGTTTTTGATTTTTAATTGTATGTGAATTTTTAGTCTAGTATCACCAATTTTATTTTGTGCACTTTATGAAGGGACAAACTTCATGTTTATATCCAGAATATAACGGAAAACTACTGAACCAATTTCAATGGGGTTTTCACTATTTGTTTAACCTATTGTTAATTAAAGATTGATACCGAATGAAAATTTTTATCATCTTTAATTTAATACATAACTAGCTATAATGCAAAGACAAGATGGATATATAGTATTTTTTTAAATATAGAACACTTATAAAACTATTTAACTGCATCTGAAAAGTATTTCACAGTTATTAACCTCGTTATAACTATTCACGTTATTTCGGCCTGTTATTTACACGATATGTCACGTTACTATGCTTGATATCACTGAAAGCCTGTTATTTTTAGGAACCAAGCTCACGTCTGATATTAGTTAGCGAATCATGGGCGCCATGTCGATTTGGGACTTAAATGGGTTCAGGGTAAGAGATATAATTAACGTTTAGAAAAACTATACACAGTGGCATTGAAGTTTTATCTGTCTGAGTTAATGGTTTATGGTACAGAGGTCGACAAGAATATAAAACCTGCTGGCGCCTTTTTTATCTGTATATTGCAAAGATATATGTGGTATTGATTGTTATTACAATCTTCTGCAGCAATGATACTGATGATTAGTGAAGATTTAGGAGCAGATAACCACCTATAAATCAATTAGTATAACCTTTCAGTCAGCCAATTTTTGTGTTGGTTCCGTTTGGAAGCTATTTCCAAAGAGATGTTAATCAGACATCTACCCATAAAGCGATGAAAAAGGGCCCTTAATAAATCAAACCTATATCCGAATAGCCGCATCTATCGCTGCTAACATCCCAGCCCCCGGACGACCAGCGACGTTCTATTTCAGTGCGACGTTAACCCACATTCGTCGAACACAGCACTACACACAAATTAACCAACTTTACACTAATCAGTTGAACATTCCGACCGGAGAGTGTATTGTGTGTTTGCGCCAACTGCGAATCGGGGCCGAAAACATGTCAGTTAGCAAGTACCAAGTGTGATACGCGATCCGTTTCTGGGCTTGTTGTCAACTCTTGGAGTCATTATCTTGGAATCAATGGATATATTTGTTTCGTCTGTTGACCAACCAGCTAACGAACACCTTTACAACTTAATTGCCTACAATTTGAGTAAATAAGTAAAGTTATTTTGATGACCTGATAAGCTCAGTTGGTAGTGACACTGCTATCTGCCTACGGGTCCCGGGTTCGAATCCTTTGTGTGTGTGTGTGTGTGTGTTCTTTGTGTGATGAACACGAATGTTTGTACCCGAGTCATGGACGTTAAATATCTATATAAGTATTATATAATGGGTTTGCCCCCAGTTGATTATACAGTACCCATAATAGTGCTTGCGTTGCTTAGTGTGGGACCATGTAGTTGGTGTGTTTGTCTGACGAAATTTATTTATTTATTTATATTAATATACATAATGTTAACCACAAATTCATAAACAAAAACCACAAATTAATTAGATCAGAAACACTAATCTAGTAATGGCACATGGGTATTAAGTGGTTATGTAAGAAGATTAAGCTTACAAAAGACCATAAACCGGCTAAGCTCGTATCGGGTCACGCACAACGTAGGGTTTCGTAGTCATGTCAACAACGAAAATGTATCTTAAGTACCTAGGAAACCAAAGTCATGAATTACTAGATTCAATGTTGCATATTTATTTATTATATTTACACGAATACTATACATTGAAATAAAACTAATTTTACGGATTTTATCGCGTTTATTTTATGTTTTGTACGTTCCCGACCGTGTCATAGTTTGAGGTGTAGATCGGACCACAAGTTAGTTAAGCAATGAAGGATTAACTGTGCATTAAATTGTGTGGCAACAGCTCGTGATCTATTTGACCCTTGTTTGTGGTGATAATTTTAATTACGTAATTACGTACTGTGTGCCTATTTTTTATTTATTTAAATCCTTATCATTCGAGCTGCGACAATTTATAAACATTCCAAATGTCTGTTTTACACATTCAATGACTTTGAACCCAAACACACAGACACGGCGAAACTAAAAGGGTTTCTAGTTTATCAACGGAACCCTAAGCAATATCGTCTCCATTAAAATCTGAACTTATCTTGCTTTATGAGTTTATAAAGGATATTTCAATGTGGAATTCTGCATACTCAATATTATTATGTGTGTCGTACGTGAAGAGGATTAAAGTTATGTCATATTTTCTTGGATGTCATCGATAATCCGACAGATTTAAACGCGTCAATAATTCCATCATAAATATACGTTATGTAAACGCAAGGAAACCGTTTCGTTTTTATAATGACGATCAGTTTTGCGATACATGTAACATCGGAAATGAAAGTCCGTATACAAAAGGGATTGCTTTGTTATCATGTAATGTAGGTATATTTTTAATAATATATTGTCGATTAATGACATAAGTAAGCATAATCTTAACCCCAAATTTATAGACGTTTTATAACTTTATTAAAACGTGTATAATTTTGGGGTTAGATCTGTGCGTATTGCGTAGGCCTAGTGAAATTATTCTAGGAGAATGTTCTGTTAGATAGTGCGAACTGAAAAATATTTTCAGAATGATTAGCCTAATTTTAGAAGGATTGATAAAACCGCTGAAAGAAACGTGAGTTTTTTATATATGTCATGTTTGAAAACATTAAGACTCTTTGTATTTATATATCTGTTGTTTTTATTTCGAACTTCACTTTACAGACCAAAATATCGATCGATAATTAAATATGGATGTTTAGTATGAAGTTATGACAATCGATGGAGAAGACTGATGCATGCGTGCGCGCGACTAGGTGCATTGTATTAAAATATCGCTGTGATAAAGATATATTGCATCCAGTTCCCGTCTTGTGGCGTTTCCGAGCGTTGCGTCGCGTCGCTACGTTGCGCAAGCGCAGCCGCGTGTCCGCAGGGTTACGAAGCTTGATAATAGACTTGTTGAAGTAAATTAACAAATCACAGAAGAAAACACATTATTATTACTAATGAGTAACGAATTATTTTGACTTTTCATAATTGGTATAAGTAATAAAAAAGACTAAACGATTTTTTTTCTTTTGACATAATTATTGTGTTGTATTTATTTTCATTATGGTTATTCTGGCTTTTGTTTAACAATTTCTAACAAACATTACGGATTTTATTAAAAAAGTATTTTTATATTTATACCAACCAGCCCTATTCGTAACCCATCTGCGCACGCGACTGCCAAGTGACGGACCGGAAACATTGTTTTTTTATACAAGCACCAATTCTTCACAACCGTAAATTCGAAGCGGTCGGCTTTTGTGGTCGTGTCGTGAGTCGTGACACGAGACGATTTTTTAAAGAAAATTCTCGAGTTGGCGAGATGCGAATTAAATCGATTGTTGTTCCATGTTTTGTTGTTGTCGTTCACGAGTTTTTGCGATAAGAAAGTGTTGACACGGATTCCATAAGTTCTTATTCGATAATATAACCGAATTTTGATTTCCTTGGAAGACATTTGAGTAAATATTTTCCCTTTCTGTCCAACGCAAAGGAAATGCAATGCGAATGTTGAAAGAGACAGGTACCAACACCGAGAAGAATAGATATGGCCAAATAAGTTATGTCAAAATATTGAAGACTTCGGCAATTCATAAGTAACTTAGCAGTTGTTATAAACGAAGAAGCAATGCTACCCTTGCGTCTTCCTATTTTCATAATGTTAATGAGATGGATCCTTAAGCATTTCAAACCCAAGAAATGAGCAGCAATATCAAATCCTATTGCCCTATTACTGAGCATGCAATAAGCGCTGATGTGCAAAGCAATGATTGCAATGATGGCGTGCAATAACAAACAACTAATTTATATAGTTATTGCATTTGTCTCGCTAGCCGGTACCCACCTATTAGCAATTTCATCAATACAACTATCGGTACAACTCTTACTTCACTATTGAACAGTGTTTCTTGGAAGTGTAGTGCATTATAATTAGGAACGCTTCACTGAAAACGTAATTAGTTGCGTGTTATTTATGCTCCAATCATAACACTAGCTAGGGTTTGCTAGTGATAGCAATATCACATTTCGGACTCAGAAACTCAAGGAAAGAGAGGAAGAGCGAGACGGAGAAGCTATTTCAACGAGATAAAGGAATATAAATATCGTGTAATATCAAGTCACAGTATGGGAGCTAGCAGGTAAAAGAATAGGTCTGTACGAACTGTACCGCCGATATAGGCGGAGCTCTTGAGTAAAAAAAAGGACTTACAGACACCTGTAGTGTACTGTAAAGTTGCAGATTTGCCAAGCCTCCTCCCGTTTCTTTCAAAAAATAACGCTAAAATTTATAGACGTTTTATAACCTTATCAATCGTCATATGAGTTTTGCGCAAATCAAAACTCTTGTGCGCCGCACTATTGAGACGTTTGATAAAATTATGAAACGTCTAAAAATTTGGGAATACGTTTTCTAAACACTAAATTCGTTATCAGCAGTCCTTTTACATATTTTTGACTTACACAAGTAGGTCGGTGTAGTCAGCGGAGTCGAACGCTAGTTACGTTCATACTCCAACAGCCTGGTTAGGTGTTCACTATACTCTTTCGACATAAGATACGTTACAAATACTATATCGGCTGTTTATGTGTAAAAGGGTGTCATATTATATTTTTAGAAACCTTTAAAGTAACTGAATGTTATATAATAAAAGTTCTGCATAGAAAAAAACAACCATTGAAGACGATCTATAATGTGGCGAAAGATAAATGTTGTAGCAAGCGAGTCATCTTGAGACGATCGTTCGATCGACTTCCAACTCCCGCTCTCAAAATGTTGTATGGTCACAATAATAAAGAGTAAGTAAGCAGATCTCCAACAGGTGTCACGTGTCAATCGCGGCCAGATATATTTGTGTAATAAGGATTTTAACAATCCAATTACACTCGTGTTAACGTTGACAGTATTCCAATAGGAAATAAAACATATTTAACAGTAATATAATCTTATTTCAATGTAGCAACTTTAGCAATGAAACATAAAACCATTCCTCCATTCCAATTTATTTGGAACAAGAAAAACTCGACGCATAGCCTCATAGCGTATCCTAAGGTATTTAAAAAAATAGACTACGGCTAACTGGTCGGACAGGTGCGTCTGAGCGTCCCACCAGACATTCTACTAGTCACTTAGATTCTCTATTCGGAAAACCAGATCGTAATTAACGCTGTACTAACTTTAGTAATTGGATTAAAATCTTTTCATTCAGGTTAAGGCGAGCTCGTTTTGCTGTTACGACATGACACGTATCTAATATCGGGAACGTTAATTCGATTTTAGAGGTGAATGGCCAAGTATGATGTCAAGGTATGAGCTATCTAATACATAAAATTACCTAAAGGAGTATCCAAACTTCAATCTCTGAATTATATTCAGAGCGACATGAGATGTTAACAGAGCTGTTTTTACATAATTTCTACGACGTAAAACAAATGACAATTTATTTTATTAAGTGCCTTACGTAAATGCATTTCATTGACTACTTTACGGTGGTACACCATAAGGTTGTCATTGCAATTGCGTGCGACACACACAGATCGTTTGTTTCATATATTCATTTACCGGAGTGCCCAAGCAATGACTAACAGTTGTCTAGTACAGGACTGACTAAGAACCACGCCTTCGGAAACGAAAAGCTGATTTTACTTTACAGCTGGTGTTATACAAGCGTTATATGGACGGACAAAACCACAACAACCGACGGTTTCCTTGTAGTTAGTTGGTTGGTTGTAGTTCACAACCTGATTAGCTCAGTTGGTTGTGACCCTGTCTTTTGCGCCGAGGGTCCCCGTTTCCAATACTGGTAGGGGACAAACTTTGTGTGATAAGCACAAATGTTTGTACCCGAGTTGTGGATGTTATATATCATAAGTATTATATACAGAGTTCTCCCCCGGTCCATAGTACAAGCGTGGCTTACTGTGAAACCGTATAGTTCGTGTGTTCGTCTAGCGGTATTATTTTGCTATTGACTCTATGACGTAAAGTAATGGGTAAAAAATGAGAAATCAAAGTGTCATCATTTTAAATTAAAAAGTTGTAGGTGACTTTTTATAATAAACCACCATGAAAGCGTAAAATTAATTTGCATCAGGCTTCATTATGATTTGTTTGCTGTTCTAAGCTAATCACTTGTAGATAATACCTATTCGTTACGGAAATCGACGGCATCGTTTAAAAGTCGTTTCAGAACGTTGACGCCACCGTTCTAGTGGCGTGCAGAAATGTTGTCACACGTTACTCTTGAGTGTACGCTATTAATTTTCTACTGCTGATAAAAACAATAATTACCAATCTTAATTTTCATACGTCGTAAGGTGATACCGTTATAACAGCCTGTAAGTGTAAAAAAAAAACCAGCATACCCCTTACGAATACGATTACGTTCGACACGGCCAATCAGAACTCGCGGGGTCTCGCCACATTGAACGCATAGCGTGTCTGCCACTTATTATACACTATATGGGGATTCTATAGTAGAAAGCGCCCAAGTAATGGGTGATTTCAATTAACATACTATGTTATGGCAGTCTGTAAATTTTATACCCAACTTGCACTTTCTACGCGCACACGCAACTTCCGAGCTGCTTTCCTCGGCTAAAATTCTTATACGACCTTCGGGTGTATAATTTATGTATCACAAGTAGCTTGGAATGATAATTTATTTAAAAGAGATGTTGGCAACATATTTAGCGATATAATAGTTACATAAGGAACGAAATGTTCCCGTTGATAGTTTTACAAGAGGTGTCTTTTCTTGTGGTCCTTTTTCCGTGCACATCACTGTAATTGTGTGATTCATGCGATGCACGATTAATTCGTGAATGATTCATTTGTCCGATGTTGTTATACGATGTTATATGATAAGTTTAAATACACTACGAGGCAATGTGACAGCTCGTTCTGAGTCATGTATGTCAATAGGCCATTGCGACAAGTTGTTAAATTGTTATTTGCGTAAATATCTAGGTTTTGTGAGTGAAAAATATTTTATTAAGCGCACTTACATTTAGTTATTTCCACTAGTTGCTTCTTCGTTTGACATAAATAATACAGGAGGTAATGTAAAGCATTATTATTTTCTGTAACTACACGAGTTTGGTGCCAAAATTAACTTTCAAAAGCTTTCTACTGCGTTGGCTCTCATATCACCTCATGACGTTAATATTCAAGCATCATGACTAACAGAGTTTTAAACGTCAATCGTTAATTAGAAAGTATTCTGATTAACAGGATCGTATTCAGATTTACGGCCGATATAGAAACGTAATCGTGAAATAAATTTTATCTTATCAGATTTGATTAGTAGATAACGACTTTCTTATTGATATAGCACCGACTGCTTTTCATTCGGAGAAAATTTTATCGAATGAGGTTTCTTAACACTAAGTATTGGACGAGACGCTAGGAAACTTAGGATTTGCAGAAAATCCAACATAATAATATTTATTATTTTTGGGGTCGAGTCACCTTCGTCCGTAGGAGAATTAAATACCCTCGAGATACCCTACACGTGACCCTGGGTGGTGGCAACTAGGTGACAACTCTACTGGTGGTAAGCTTCGGCCGTGGTAAGTCACCACCCACTGAACAAAAGCCATGTCGCCAAGCGGCCTAGCCGTGTTCCGGCATAATGTTCGGTGTTGCCGTTCATGGATGGCGGGTCAGATCAGCTGCGCTGCATGTGCCTAGTGAATGTAGCGTCTCAATCTACTGCCGCCTTCCTACCTAGGCAAGTATGCTCCTAGTAGGTAGTAAGTATGCTCCTAGATCTCATTATCACTTACCATCAGGTGAGATCGAGATCAAATACTTGCCTATAATGTATCGAAGCTAATTTTGCGGTGATCTTTTAGCCCTCCCTCTCTTCTTCTTTGATGTCTCCCTGGTAACATGTTTTCCACTTTCACGTGTACAACAAAAGAGTTACGTTCACACCTATTTTATGCACAATCACAGTTCGCCATAAACCAGCTGAGAATTGAAAACATAGGCAATGAAGCATTCAACTACGACTCGAAAGTTCGCTTAAAATAACCTCTTAACACATGATATACGACGATAAACCTTTGGGTGTAAAACATTACGAGTGAATGTTATATCATACACCTTGAACAGAAAATTTGGGCACAATTTTCGAACACGAACTAACCTTCAAATAAAACACTTGTAACACTTACTTATTGCTCAAAAGTGTGAAAAATTTACCTCATTTATTATACACTGACAGTTTACCTTAGGGACTTTAAGCAAGACTCTACAAGTGTTAGTATGTTGTAGTTATGCAGAAGAATTTGAGTGAGTGCATTGACAAGTATTTGGAAAAGACTTCGGACTTTGTTTTTATGCCAACGCATAAACAAAGTCAGTTGGTCAACACCAAAGATTAATTTATACTCATCAAGATAAAATTCAAATTCGTACTCTTTCAATAGCGGCTTCATTGAAACCGTATCGATTTCTGGTTCGCTAACCTCAGTAATTTAAAACTAATGCAATTGAGAGCAGGCAGTAAAGCTTGTTATTCATTACAAGGTCTAATATACATGGGCTAAAATCGCTTGCTTGACTAACAACAACACTTGCAGAATAACTTCATGAAATTTGTAAATTCAAATTAAATTTCGTACTGAACATGCAATTTGAACTTTATTGCGAAGGATCTCCATATTATGTAGCAGTAGCATTGTTGCAATATTTGTTATACGGAAACAGAGTTTATTCACATCAGCGACGGGTCACGTGTGAAAAGTTAAACCCCGCTTCGGTGTTGTCTGTTACAAAATTTGAGCACCTCATTCAGACATCGTTTGTTGTAAAACTTTTATGTAATACTTTGTGATAATTAATGCTATTGTGTTAATTGTGCGTGAGATGTTGAAAGATGCAATAAATGGTACGAATTATACAAGCATTATAAATTCTCTTGGTGTACGCTTCCTAGATTTAATAACGATCTTTTACCTAGATCTTATACATTGGTAGACACATAAAAGCCTAGAAATACTCACTCAACCCTATGATATATTATCAGCGCATACATGGGATAGAAGTTAAGCATGTCTTAATAATACTAGCATACACATCTCACCAGTAGTCAATAATAACAAATGTTAAAAATGCGAAAAAATCAAAACGACATTATTTCTTCAGAACATCGGAAATATTTAATTACCATTACATAAATATTATTTCGATCATAAATGACTAACCAAAAGCCTTTGTAAATATCAGAGTATTTTCAAATACATCCATTCATAAGGGTACAGGATAAATGAATGTGAATGACATCCATCAATCAGACAGTGTCAATGGAGAGAGATAGTGTCGTGCTAAAATCCGCTAAAGCTGACTTTCCTGTTATATTTTCCTAATAATGTTTGTGGCATTTAAACGCAGGTAAGCGATAGATCTATTAAAACTAGACTAAATTAATATTATTTAAGTATTATAAAGTTCGCATTTTATTAGCGTTTTTATTAACTATGATGATACCTAATTTAAATAATAATAATTAGCACTGCTAATGTCAAACTAATAAAATCTAGAGAGTATATAATAACATAAGATTATGATCGGAATATTTGAAAGGTGCTGTCGATAATGACATTGGACTTGCATCACAAGTGTGTCAGAATTTTACTTCCTAAACGGTATATCAATCGAGAAAATAGCAGTAGACATAATCAATGTTTAAGCAGATAGAAGCTTCAAGAGTCATCGAAATTTATATACTTCAGAGTTTAAGCTAATCTTCTCAAAAGAAATGCTAGTATGATTCGGCTTACTCCAAGATACCTGTGTCACTTTAAGAAGAGGTCTTAGAATACCCGTGAAAATGACTTAATATAAGATAAAAGCTTTTATATTTTTTTTTAAATTTAACAACATAACATTATCAGCACAAGCGCTACCAAAATTCCGGTAATCCCACTCGATTGCGTACAAGACCGGCGACTCTCGATTTCTTCCCAAGTGGAATGTCACCGGCCGGGTCGACTCGCGTGCTACCTGCCCGAGCCGCGTGTTGCAAGTGTTAAGACCATTGCGAGTTAACTGCAATTTCTTTTGGGAAGCAGTGTCGGTAGACTTGAATCTAACTTCGCATTTTGCAAAACTAATTTCTTAAGGGAATCTGTTTCGGTAGAGTTAAATCTAACTGCGCATTTTGCAAAATTAATTTCTTTACAGAAGCAGTGTCGGTAGAGTTGAATCTCACTTCGCATTTTCTAAAATTAATATGCAGAATAGTACTTTACTGGCATTGGTACACTTGCCGTTTTTAGGCTAACGTGGTGGACCATAATCAACTCTTTATCTTTACAGGAGCTTGTCAGTATTTTACGGAATAACTAAATATGATTTTAATTAACTAGAATCTCTATTAAAGGTCATACTCAATGAAATATTTCTGCAATCTCTACGATAGCATGTATACCGATATAGGTAAGCATGGTTTCATGCAGTTAATCGTATCAGACTGTGCTTATGAGAAGTGAGGTCCGCTTGTAGAATGCCGCCCGGCTCGCTATGCAGGCTCCAGACCAAGTCGTGTTGCTAAGTGCGTTTCAAGTGTTGAGACCCTTGCGATTTTGATATTTTTAAATGTTACAACACAGTTAAAAATAAGTCAACAGACAATCTACTGAATTATCACCCTTACCCATCTTTAAAGTTCTGCAAACGACTTTTAAAGCAGCAAAGAAACAGTCCATAGGTCAGGTTCCTGGCATAAAGCAGTGTATCGCAGACAAATTTCGGTGGCAAAGGAAAAAAAAATGAAAAAAAAAGGGGAAAGGAAGTGGAAGTCTTGATATTCCCGATACAATCAGATTCAGAGTTGTTTAGATCTTGAAGAACTATGCGATAAAGCATTTTGCATGGAGTACTCTTTTAAAATGCGATATTGTTTTCATTCGATCGAGAACCCAGGCTCCTCAAGCATTAAAAACAACAACTTGTCCCCATGACTCGTGATTGTTTCCACTAATCAATGATCACTTGTTTGTTGTTTACTGTGAAGAATACACGTTTTTCTCAGTTTCTCAGTTTCCTATGGTTCTTATCGTTTCAGATCTTTAACCTGGCAGGTGTTCTGATAATGATCTTGAGACGACTATTTACATCTAATAGATCACATAAGACTTACTTAATAGAATTTTATTCAATCAAGATTACTATTGATGATGCCACGCGCTTGTTAGTTCCTGACTTGCGTACCAATCAACACTTATATATTAAAGAAGGTAAGTCAATTGCAACCTCAATAAAATATGACGTTAAAGTTGTTTTTGAAGCACAAAACTTTCCTCTTATAAAATGTAAAATTTCGCCATACCGCTGATATCTTGCACCGTGCATTAAAATATAAATTACATGGAACCGGTAATGGGTTAACCTTGTCTTTTAATAAAAATATAAATAAAAAACACCTTAATAATTGGACTCCGTAATATTCTTATTACATAACGGTATTGCAAAAGGCTTTCTTGAAATGGAAACATTGACCGATATTAAAATCGATGAGTTTGTCGTGATCGAAAACAAAAAAATGAACAGCATTGGGGTCCGACGTCATTTGTTTGTGGATAACATTATGAAGTGTCATTTGTAACTAGTAAACTTAAACAGATTTTGTCTTACTTTAAAGCTTTGGAAGAGGCGTAATATATAGCCAGAGCAAACAGTGAATTCACAAATTCATATATAATTGTGAGCTCAAGACGCCTGAAATTAAAAAAGTTTAAATTCAAGGCCCTTAACAACACTTGTCACACAGAGAGGGTAACACTGTGCCTAACTCATAATAGTGCAAATCGACTGACCACAAAAACAAAATAGGGTGTGTCAAGCCGAGTAGACGGAGTGGAGTCAGGAAACAACATTTGCTGGGGCAATTAATAGTAGATTTCCTACTTGTAACATAATAATATATAGAACATTATGCTGGTTTAATGATTAAGCAATTAAGATCCCTGTGTAAATAGAATTGAGTGCATTTCTCACAATTTTAATATTAATATTCATACTTGTAAATTCGAATGTTCTGATACCGAGTGCCGATTGACAGTGTTAATGCAGATTTCCTTTTATGCGGCTGTAAATTCAATAGTTTTATTACAAATTACTATATGTCTAAAATATTATGCATGTCAGTAGCTGTAGTATAAATATACGGTAGATGTATTGGCCATGATGGCACAACCCTAAATTCTCTAATTCCATAACTCCAAATGGGACTAAAACATTTAGAGGATCGTTAAGCCCGACCAGCGACAGTTGATCAACAACGATGATAAATCATTTGTTGACCGTAGCCACCGAATGATACAACGTATTAATTTATAAAGCGTGGGTTTCATACTGGTGGTGCACGCTTTCAAGTTGTTGGGACCAGTTTCGACGCAGACTGCTTAACCTGTCGGGCCGAGAGAAGTGTCCATTGTTCCGCATGTCATTACATTAGTGGATGTTTAGACCTGTGTAATGGTACTTGTCTATTTCGCTGCTTAGTTTTAATGATACAGTAACGGTATGGTTATGCTCTATTAATGGATCTATAAAAAGTGGTTCGCAATTGATGTCATGTAGACGATAGCGCTACCAATTGTAATGATGTTAGAGTTTCTAAAGAAGTAGGGCAGACTGAACTTTATAACCAGAGTGGTAGGAATGCAGAAGAAAATATGATGTACCAAGTAGTTTTAATAGTAGCTGAAGGAACATTTCAAATTCCAAGCAATACATGACATACGTTTATTTATACGATCGCTCTAATTGTTGAGCCCGCAATTTATCTTCCTTTGGGAGTCTAGATCCGCGATCATAATAAAGCGTAATTTATCTTCTAAATTCATGTTCCGGCCTAATGTCTACGCGCTAAATATTGCCTACAGATAAATTACGGACCACGAAGTGTTCGGAATCTTCTGGGCGCGCAGGTTCGGTGACCTTCACATCTGGATTAGGGACAATGGCGAGGGGAACTTTGGATTGTGTTCAAGGAGCGAGGAGAAACACCGTAACATTGATTTTGAAAATTGTCGGTACCATATATAGAAATGTATATTTTATGCTTCCAGCGAATAGAATTTATCTTCAAAAACAAAGAGTTCACTGACATGAACAAACTGTGTCAGTAAGATGTTATTTTTAAACATCTTTTGTAGTTACACGTGATATTATTGTACCGACCTGTAAGTAGTTTATCAGTGATTAAACACGTTCTTATTATATATTTCAGGGTTACTGATAGCTTACATTGAATTCAATGTATTAACAGAAATATAATTAATACGCATTTTAATGTGTCATGCTATTTCATTTAATAACCACACGCACATTTCTCGCCTCGTTTTCGGTTTAGTTACATTTTAAATTGTATTGAATCATTTAATGGTGGTGGAATATCTATTTATAAATACTCAATGAACTCTTAATGCTTAAAATACACACATATCTAATACAGCAATAAACACAACATTGAATGGAGTAAAAAACTACTCATGTTCCAAAAATAGTGCGAGTTCACAAAACTCGCTCACCGCTGTGCACACATTGCGCTAGAATACCTAATAAGCGGATCGGTTTAAGAAACCTCTGGTTCGCGTTCGACCCGTGTCTATGGGTCAACGACACCGAACTAAGCGCCGGCGCAGGCCTTATTGTTGTCTATGGAGCAGTTTGGAGTTAATGATTTTGTTTCAAGGCTAGATGGCTAACCCTACCTTAATGCATAAAAAAGATTAATGTCTAGAAATTTAGGGATGCCTCGGTCACGTACTTTTTTTTGAAGTCCGTTAAAAAGTAACGATGATAAACTTCGAATCAGTATAAATTGTATGAATGAACACGAAACATAATAAGACAATGACACAAAGACACGCATATACATCAAAACAAACGACATTAACGGTACTGATCATCTTTTCGAGTTGACAGCGTTATGATTTATAAGTCGAATCTTAAAACAAAATTTAGATATAAATGTTCACACTGATGGCATCTACGCTTACCCACACGAACACAAATATAAATTGATAATGATGCGTGTTACTGAATAAGCTTTTTAGAACCTGCCGAAACAAACCATGTCACCTTTATTAGACAGCTAACGATAACAATGTGCAACATTTTATTTTATCCGTTGTTAAGGTAGAAGTTTTACAAATTAAAATTCTAACCTCCGAATTTATAGAGATTCTATAACTTCATTGAACGTCATATAGTACTGCGCAAAGCAACTCGTGTGCGCATTACTTTATGACGTTTGATAAAGTTATATATAGAGCGTCTATAAATTCGGGGGAAAATGTACAAATAGTTTTGTATATCCTATATACAGCAAAATAAAAAATTGGTTTACAGATGCAGTATCCTGAGAACCTAACACTGAATATTAGCTTGCTTCTTCTAAATATATTTTATAGTACAACAAACTTGCTTGATATCAAGAAGATAGAGTTTTTCCTAAAATGTTATAATGTCATTAGTTAGAGTGAATCGATAAACGATAGAAATAAAGGAATGTATCATACTTGCATTTAAATGTTCAACAAATTATGCTCGTCATTTGAAACGAGAATGTAGTCGAGAGCCGGAAATTTTTGGAAGTTTTATATAGAAAATATACATTGTCAATATGAAATTAATTAAGAGGAAATGGCCTATCATTGGAAAGACTTTCGTTAACTATACGAATGGAAGCGACACGTGAGAAAGTTGAGACGGCACTAATTTTTGGTATGATTTATACACCATAATTGGCCACAGTAGCAGTATATATTCATTTTATCACTCGCTTTATGGGTATATATGGCAGAATATTAGCATATAGAACTCATGTTTTGTGTGATAGATTGTATAATTAGTTTGTATAATTAATGACTAAACAAACTGTTAATAAATTAATGGATCTGTCAGTGCCATAACATATTGAAAAGAGAAATACGTTGTTTCATTCAATGCGTTAATTACTATATTTCCAAAGGATCAATAATATCTTATCGATTATAATCATTGAACGATATTCCGTCAAAGAACTGTACTATCGGCATCGTTGTCTCATAGCCTTTGAACGTCTGTAAATGTGATTTATGGCCACGATTTAGTATTATGACCTCAGATAAAGGATCACCTAGATATGACATGCGCGTACACCCATAAGGGACGGATACAGAGTACATCGTGTATATGGGGTTGCCAGATATCATGTTTTTACCCATAAAGCTGAAATTTACAGATTTATTTTTATGATGTACACACATATATCGTTAATTTTAAGTCCCATGTTCTAGTGGGCGAGCATTGATGTTAATCACACGAAAATCAGGACTACTGGCTGCTTATAGAAGAAAAACTTTACCAAACGTCATATAGTACTACGCACAAGCGTTTTGCTTTGCGCCGTACTATATGACGTTTGATAAAGTTATAAAACGTCTATAAATGTGGGGGTTATAATATAGTGAAATAATTACGTAAATGTAGCGCTTACGTGCGAAAGGTCACAGTTTCCTACTTCTGCTCACTACGGCCCTTACAAGCAACAATACTGCAAAGAACCATGTTTAGCAAACGCAACTTCACAGTCTCAGTCCCAAGTCAGTCAAAGTCAAAGTCAAATCATTTATTTCGTATAGGCCTACGGGGGCACTGACAAATTTTCATTACATTTTTTCCATAACTCTACAGCCGGATCGGAACAGTAAATCACCTATGACCAAAATAGATTTATTTTAAAAATTACATCAAGATTGTTGTGCATCAACAAAGTTTAGGCCGCACAAACTTTAAATTATTAAGTTCTGCACTCTGAGGACTTCGAGTGTAAACATATCTCGCTCAATCTCAGTATTATTATTACCTTGTCAAGTCCTCTTCATTCTTCGGTCAAGATTATGGACCATACTGGCTATGTTGTCTCTACTATCTGATACTTGTTCGGAGAGATATGAAAATGACTGCATTTATCGACTGTGGGAAAAGAGCACATTCTAATTACTGTTTACGAGATCATTTGGAGTTAGGTATAATAATTCCTTCATACTGTGCCAACATTGATTAGATAATAGATTCTTTGTGTATCAGAGCGGAGCAGATAAGATTTGTAGGTTGCAACTGTGCGGTCTAAAGCAGAATCTTAATTTGAATCACACATTTAAGTAGCTACTTTAATTACAAAACAGTATTTATTTTCAAAACATTACATTAAAGATCATGACACAAGACACATTAAAGATATATGCTTATTAATAAATTGGTGCTCTATGTTCGAATTGAAGGAACGAAAAATAATAAGACTAAGAACTATTCTATTTTTGACATATACACCGCATAGTATTCAGGTGTATTCTCAATTATTACAGTAATTTTTAGAAAGTCGATCCAAACGGCATATTTTATGTCTTGGCTTAATGCAATCTCTGCGGTGGCCAGAATATCACAACAGTTTAAATTTGGCACCCAACTTACAATAAAATTTCATGAAAATACCGACTCACTCGCTAAATTGGCTATTGTTATCAAACGATAAACTTTAATCTTTAAGGCGTCCAAACACTTTCTACCGGCAAACCTTGGATAAAAAATATTTCCATTGTTACATGCGTGCACGTTGTTCATTCACTTGATTTTTTATCAGCACCTGCGGCATTACCATGATCCCGAGACTCCGCCGCGTCACAGATGTCGTTGACACTATCGTGTTTAGCTGAGCCGGGTTTTAGTTTCTAGAGTGAAAATGTTGTGAGTTTACTTACATGGTACGGTGTTAGAAAGCGTGGGCGATTCGATAGACAATTAATAGCGGCATCGGCTGTACGTTAGAGATCTACTTCTTATGCTTGCTATTGTTGTATTGCCAGGTTTAATTACCGGCGAAAGTCTAACGAGAGTGCCGCGTGAAAGTTTCGTACACACGTCGGGTCCCACGCGTATTGTGAATATTTTTTTTATGTAATCTTAAGTAGGATGTCGTAATTTTTGTTGACATGGAATTTTTGTATGCAACCGTTAATGTTGTGCAATAATTGTTTTATATACACGTGGTAAGGAATGTGGGAAGAGAGTGGGTAAGCAGCGTTTGAGATGTTTTGCTGGAGACAAATGGAAAGAATAAGCTAGACAGTAAAAGTATCAAAGAGAGAAGTGATGGAAAGACTAAGAGAAAGAAGTATACTGGTAGCCTCTCGGATAGGCAGTAAAAACATGATTTGGCTTTAATAAGACACGATACACTAATGATAACATCAATAGAAGAAAAGAGAAAAAGAAGACTGAGCAAGAAATCATCAGATAAAGCAAAAAGTCAATACATATTTTTCTGAGTCAGTTGACCAAAGAGTCAGCAGGAAAACGAGAGGATGAATGAATCGGAAACGGAAGAAACAAAATGGGAGCCAAACTCTTTTTTAAGTCTCATGAAAATGAGATTTTTTGTTACCGTTATCAAATTGTTCTTAATTTGATTAACTGTTTTAAGGAATTTTATCAAGCTACGAGTTGAGCTACTCTAATTTGTTATTAAGCAACTTGATAAAGAATTTTGTTACCAAGTACAAATTGATTATGTTTTTAAGGAATTTTATCAGGCTACTGCAATTAAGCTACTGAACTTGCAGATAAGCAGACATTTATGATACTATGGAGCTAATGAAAAAATATTTATTAATGTTCCAAATCTCATGTACGTAAAGTCATTCAGTCTACGGGCAATTTAACACGAATAATCAATGACGTCATTGCTTTAACGCATATTTCTAGATAAGATAATATCGCGAATGATACCAACAACTTTCCTTAAAACTCGAAGAACGCTCTCATTAATATTATGTTGACGATTTCTTCAGACGTTTAAAGCGCACATGGACCGTTAAGCACTTAAATATTGAAAACATAATAGTCTTTTGTGGTAAAACCTTTTTAATATATACACCAATGAGATATTAGGTACATAAGAATTTATAGACGTACATTCCTTCGAAGACCTAATACGTTTCGGAAGGCGAATTATGCGGTGCGTCGACACGCGTTGGGGACCGGGATTTGACCCCATAATGGACTATGATCTCATTTTGTTGAGGGGAAATATGCGTTCCCAACCATACATATATATGCTCTAACGTACGCTGAGTTTTTGGTAACCAACAATGAACGTTTGATTGTTATTATAAGGTCTTTACAGAATCTCGGTCAACCACCGATAATCTTGCGTCTACAGTTGCCAAATATAATAGCAACAGTGTCTCCATTGATTTGTTCCGACAACATTGGCATTAGAGTTTGACAAATGTTGGCATTGGCATCTCCGAGCGTGTCCTCATATTCATTTATTAGCAGATAAGATGACGTGATTAATGACTTTGATCATTTGCTTGGATCACGAGTTTTTTGGTCCAGATATTTAGTTGCTATATATTCTTTATTTGTGACCAATATTGTTATAATCATGGGACATACAGCAAAATAATAAGGTAGCCTAATGATAAGGATAGTATATACCCGCGATAATATAACAATACTGGAGTTTTCCCTAGTAGGACAATAATGATTTGAATGTAGCTATTTCAATATTATATTGAAATATTAATCAATATTGATTTTGTTACTTTGATAATATTGTTTCGTTATAAACGTCGTCGTCGTTTTTGATTCGAGGTACTGCTGCTCTCGCCACTGCTACACGCGTAAGTAAATCATGGCATCTCTTTTGCGCCACGGTGCACAGGTGACGTCTTAATACAGATTAATTGTCCGTCAGCAGTAAGTTGTGAACTGTTTTATTTGACACCAGGTTAAACCTGACGTAATGCAATAATGTTTTACTGGAATTCCACATCGAATTATGTAACGCGTACGCTCTGTTTGTTCAGTTCTAGATGTCTTATCGACTGCTTTCATTACGTGCTCTGTGGTATTACACATTGCGTGATTGATAGTGTATAGATGCACTGTTTCTCTATGCAATCATCCCTTATCAAAACATTGTTAGCTATCCACGGCAACACTTATAAGAATTGGCAATCGTTGAAAATAAAACTTATAGGTGAAGGCCATAAGTTTTAAAACGTAATTATTACGAAATATATATGAAGTATGTACTACATATTGAAAAATCGATATTAGTCAATCATACAAATGAAAAAAAACCTAACTCTATTAAATGTACAAGCTTATATTATATTAAAGGAAAAACTGTGAATGTATCATTTGTGTTGAAATGGTTCAGATAAAAATTATAAACAGCGAGGGTGGCTTCCAGGATACAAATATGAACTGATCATCAGAAACAAATGGGATCGAGCGGAAATGAGGCAGTAGGTAAATAATATGAAACAATTGCCTTGAAACAAGTTAGACTTTGTACTTATTAAACAAAAAATGAATATTCAGAATTGCGAAACACTCAACAAAGATACCAAGAAACATGACATTAATTCGAACCTCTGAATAAGATAACAAAAAGAGTTAACTTTAGCTTGTCATTTTAAAAAGCAATTAGTGGTTAATGATGATCTCCATTGTTAGTTGTTTCTCACGGATAAGCCAGAGATGAGATGGCGATGTTTTATGTTGATTTCGCAGAGGCATTACGACGTAATAAGAATGGTACCATTTGGACTTTGTGAGACGAACATTTTATTAGACGTTTAGGGATCGAAAGTTATAAATCCTTCAAAGTATAAAAGGTTAACACAATAAGGACACGTTAAATTCGTCTAAATATAAGCTTCAAATAACCTAATAGACAAAACAAATCTAATGTTTCCAAGGCTACAATTTAAATTAAATAGCTACAATCCATATTCAGAGAACTAATCATAAATGTAATGAAAATTATACAATCGAGAACTAGAAGTACAAAAAGTAATGAATGAATTGTTAATTTCTAGAAATCTAATTGTAAGAATGAAGGTAGCCTTGGAAGCAGACAATCTGCCTGGCGGCGATTTGAAATCAAAAATGTAAGCGAATTCGAGTACGATTAAAAGCAAGGATGGGGAACCCGTAGAGAGCGGAGATGCGTCTCGGCGTTAAATTGATTGAATTAAACCGGCAAAGGGCCCCTCCGACCCGTTGACAGGATCTATATGCAGTGCACACATCAATTTAGGTAATTGAACGTTCTGTAGTGAGATTTTTGGTTACAAAAGCAAATTTGAGGACAATAACATTTTTTTTTCACCCGTGAAGGTATAATAATTATATAATTGGTCGAATATTATGTGATTTTTAATACTTTAGCAAAATGCAAAGTAGATCATCGGAGTTCTAAATATTGAACGGGTCGGAGTTACCTACAAATAAAGCACTTTAAAATTGGAAGAACAGTACCTCAAGCACAATCTTTTTTTGGTACCGTTTCAGTACCGTGACGTCTTCCAACCTTTCCAACCCTCTCACACCACCGATTTCATAAATAAGTATAGGCAAGACAGTGACAGCGTCTTTTCTCAATGACGTTCCGATTACACTAGAAGATCTTGCCGGTCTATAACCGATTACATATTTCAATAACATAATTCATAAGCTTTAACAACACGCATATAAAGGTTATGTAATATCTTCCAAAATCCGTGCATATTGTATTATTATATTGGTCCGTTCGTTCCAGACGGTTCCACATCTTTCTTGATATTCAGGACGCCTTACAGGACGGTCAGGGCGTCGATGTGAATGACCCCTGACTGGGATCTACGCTCAGCGAGCTTTTTTAGGCGCCAAGTTTTCAACAGTTGATTAATTATAAAGTAACGCTTGAACAAATAGACTCGAGATAAAAAAAACATCGTGAGCGAGGGAAACAGCTCATTAAAACACTAACTTTTAATGAATATAATTAATATTTGTCATGGTTTTCTCATTATGAAACTATGTTAGCTATTATAAATAGTTTGTAGTAATTTTTAACTCAAAGTGTAGCGAGAGGAATTAACAATTGAGCTCAAGAATATCTATCTTTAAGAATGAATTAATCGGGTCCACATTACAAATGACCAAGATTTTATGTTTTTCTTTATTAGATACAAATATACTAAGGTTTTTTTTTAGCCTACGGTTCAAGCGTTATCTATCAGATACGGAGCTTACAAGTTCAGCAGAAATTCATGGAACACCCACTGCTAAGGCGAACTCAACGAGCCATAACTCAACGTGTTTGCACACTTCCAGCGTGATAAGAACATCACCTCTTATCTACGCACGACCGTTACGATTTCCGCATACCGCACCAGTGAAAATGAGGAAAACAATTTTTTGTAAGTACACCAGTTAACATCTCAACATGGATGTAACTTTCACTACACGAATAATTTCCATCAATGCAGCTGCCAACTTTCCAATATAAACGTATAAAAGCGCAGATGACCGTTCTTCGGAGTCGAAACTGTACAAATCATGCACAATCACGGCGATGTATCGGGAAAGTTTTTATACATTATTTGATTGTAAATCCGTTGGAGGGAAAACGCGAGTAATGTGAAACTTGGGGCTAAGTAAGCGAGCAATGTAAATGGATAATTAATTAGTTACCTGAGAAGAATTTACGTGTGGTTTCGTAGTCGACATGCGTAATACCACGGTCTACTCTGCACTTTCGATCTTAGCTCAAAAGCATGTGAGATAAGAGAAAATAACGGAATACATTACGATGTGTAGTGTAACTCTGTTTTGAAGATTATCAAACGACTAATTAGAATGTTATATTCGTTCGCATGAATTGTTAATGACCCATACCTAATTTATTTTTAAGTTTCGTTTTAGAATTATATTATTCGCAAGTGTTTTAATTAACATAATGAAACCGCAGCAGTGTTTGTAATTATAAAATACAGAATTATAATAATTCTGTGTATCTGATATGAATACGAAGAAACACTCAACAATGATGACCTTTTACTAGATGAAGCAACGGTTATGAAATAGAACATAAATTATGTAGCAGTCATGGAAAAATCTAATTTCAGAAGAGCTTTTATACATGCTAAATAATTCAATGGAAATGCAAACAAAGGATGTAATATCAATTTACATAGCTTTAGACGGCAACTAGCCACCATTAAATATAGAATATTAGTTATCGAACAATTCAAAAAGGACGAACGTACTAGATATAAAAAAAATAACTCCACGAATTCGAACAGAGCTTCGTTGAAATTGCATATTCACTCACGTACCAAAAACGAATAATATTACATCAATTAGATAATCAAAGATGCTTTCCATCTCCCACCACGATGACAGCATAAATTAAGATAATGTTTTATGGCATCTCCACAATAAGCCAAGTGGAAGATCGCCAGAGTTATAAATATGGATTTTGTATACCTGAGCGTTTTGTATTCATTCGCTAACATCGGAATGGTCTAAGCTAATCCCCGGTTGGTTTATTCTAGACGCCGCTAAGATTAACTATTTATGGTCCGAATGATAAACTGCGAGATTTACGATCGTGATTCATGCATATTGTTAATCTTATAGTGGTATTATAGTTTGCTGATAGCTTTCTACGAGGTTCTACCTTTTCCTTTTCAAAGTTCTCGCTCGTGTCAAACGCAATAGTCCAAGATATAGCTGCTAAATTAAGATTATTGTTATATCAATCTTCAGATTTTAAAAAGCCTGCTGCAACTACTTTGTACTGTTATAAATTTGAATTGCAACTGTAGGTGGCCACATGACAAAAAAAAACTAGAACCAGTCTTGACAAAAAAAAATCCTGTTATTAAAATACTTGATTAAGCACTTCAAATGGGTCATTGCCCTAACACAGTTACTGTTAAAGGTAAGTAGTAAGTTATTAAAACAGAAAGATAATAACCGAACAACCTTCGCAGCAAGGTTGTCATACGATATCAGCTGACACAGAACAACATTAACCTAAAAACCGGTAAAATGCAAACAATGTGTGAAAGGGTTCTGAAGTATTTAAACATACATCTATATATATCTAAACTATTATAAACTGTTTGTGGGTTACGTCTGTATATAAAAGATACTTAAAATAAATGGTGCAAAATCCAAAAAGCTAGGCTAATTTTTGGATTTAGAAACCTCGAAAGAGCTTATTACAGCCTTTGTTATTTGACGCTTTTATAGCCTAATTAAAAAGAAACATAAGTAAGGCTGTTCATGATTGAGGTTTCCCTAAACCATGGGGAAAACCACAAGGGGACAACCACAATAGCAGGTAAATATAATTCAATACGATTAAAGTTATATTCTTGATAAGATACAATTAACACAATAGCAAAGACCTTGACAGAGAAACCCACTGCCAATAATCAATAACAAAGCGTAGGACAGATTAACTAATAGGTTTGACTTAAGTGACAACTTTATAAAAAAATAATTGATTGATTAAATAATATATTGTTGACATGATTTTGTCTTTTTATACATAACTGAATCTTGGAAAACTTATTACAGTTAAATATAAACGAAAATGCAGTTCTGTTTTGATAAAACAGAATCAAGCTTAATAAATGCGTCGTCGTAAATATTTACTATGATTTTTTCTGTTGTACTACTTTTTAAAATTTACTGCAACATCTAGCTAGGTTTTCAAAATAAATGTGCTTAAAGAAAACGGACCATTCGTTTAATCCATCATACTTAAGTATAAGTTTCATCAAGGTACACCCATATTAATTTTTCATGATTTGGGTTCGGCTCAACAAAAGGCCCGACCTTTTGTCTGTGTTCGTTTCTTCCTAGCGATTACCGAAGCAACGAAAATAACTCAGAAGCTCCCTAAAACAACGTGGTCGCAGCTTCGGTGAAGGCATACAGCCTTCACCGAAGCTGCGACCACGTTGTTGAACCTGAACTTTATTAGCCAGTCCAGACAGGTCAAGATATGCCAGAATTGTTTCTAGTTTGTCTAAACCTGTATCCAGCCTGTTTTACGGCCTGAATATCTTAAATATCTTTCAATAATATCACAAATATTACCAGCGTTTTTTAGGCGATCACATATCCCTAAAACGGAACCCAACGTCCATTATAGAGCCGGAACCATAAATACATGTTTAAAGTATCGGATAAAATGTCATTGCGATTAATAACATCCTCATAATACTTATGATAGCTAACTGTACATTTAGAACTTGTTTGGTTGCTCATCGAAGGTGATACCCTGGACGGAATTTCATTTATGGCACGCCAAGGCAGTGAGTTAGGATGTATGGGAGGTATGGAAATGTTCTTACATATGTTTGGTATCTAATGACTTTATGCAAACCAAGCTTTAAGGAACCGCAGATAAAGTAGAATATTCGAATGGCGTTGTGGGATTTTTGGATGGAGTCGAAATGGTGTTGTGAGGTTTTGTCTTTTAAAGCTATAAATAAGTACAAGTTCAATGCACTACATAAACGGTAAACAAAGTACGTAATCAGTAGTTGTGCATGATAGAAGTTTATGTAAAAAATCCTATAAAAACCTTTTCGTGCGTCATCTTCTTGAATACCAACAAAAACTAGGGAAACGACCCGGATCGGCTACATAACATTATTTTTGCTAATTTAATAAAAAAGCACACACATCCAGTTTGGTAAAAAAGGCAACGATAACTTGTGACCTCACAAGTCAAGTATAAAAAAAAAAACTAACTGAACTAGAAAAAAAGTGGAAACTATAAACTTAACTGGTACGATCAAAATTGGACCTTTGGCGTGCCTTCTCTATTTCTCTATCGTACTGAGTTTCCGCAAATTAGCACATACACCGGCTCTGTGAATGTTGCACTAAACATTATCAAACCCGAAGTGCGTAATCAATTATGTACCTACTTCTGTTATATAATTTAAATTACGCTAGTAGTTTGAAGGTGTTTGGCAAACAACCCACATAATGCGGTAGCCGTTTATTTCATTTCCTTTTTAGCCATCTTTTTTTTTGTTCGTTTTTTTAAACGTACTTTTGCTGTATAAACCTTATTATGTAAACGCTATCCAGCACTGTCTAGGATTTTTATGTACTTACAAACAATTTACGAGACAGCGTTCCAAAAGAAAATAACAAGTTTATATATATTTGAAAACTAATCATAAGGCACATTATTTTTTACTCAAAATTCGAATACACCATTTTTTAAACATATTATAAATAGAATCAATGCTTGGTGTAAGAAAATAAGTGGGTACTGATTTAAAAAAAAAAATAGGGCTCAACGGCGATAGAGGAATAAAAGCTAATTATGATGAGCGTCACCAGAGCCAGAGAAATTGAACTTAGAATTACGGAAATGCAGTGAAAGCTCCCGGCCTATAGGGAATGGGCTAATTATTCTCATAAGAGAATAGGCTATGGCCACACGTGGTCTCAATAATTAAGTGATTTACAAACAGTTTGTGCGCACTTGAACCTTGTACGTACTGTGTGAAGGTTATATCCTGGCTTGGAGTGAATCACTGTTTCCTTACCTATACAATTATTACTGATTGTGCGGTTTATAAAGTAAATATGGAAGTGTGGCGCTTCCTGTAATGGCACCTACTGCATTGTTCACTTACCCAAATATATAAGTAGGACATATAATTCAAATTGTCCTTTCAGAAATTCAGAATATTTTTAATGTTCATAAATAAATTACATCCCCCAAAATGAGATGTATTTATAATCATCTACTAGATACTTGTTCAAGCAACAAATTATAATAAATTTAAATGTTTTTTTTTAAATTTAGTATATTTTATTTCTAAAACGTAAACTATACACATCATCATAGAAATCAATGTACACCTATCTAGTAAACATAAATTTAAACAAACTGGATTGGATTTCTCACCTTTTTCCCAATTTCTAATTGGCGTAGATATTTATATTCCTTTAATTGTGCTTTTGTATTGATTGTTATGTTGTAAGTTCTTAATACAACCTAAACAAGTATTTTATTTTCCTTACGTATCTTCATTCAAATAAGCTAGCTGTACCGTTGAGCAAGTTTGGGCTTTAAATATTCCAAAAACTTGTTGTGCAAATTTTGGCATAACACTCAAGGTGTCCTTGCTCGGATTTCGTTGCAAAACGAATATGAAGCGTGTTTATTTATGACAGCCGTCGGAGACATCTTTGTTTACATATATAAATATTGAATAATTTATGATAATTTATACTTTGATATAAAATTGTAGGATAGACACCTGACCGAATGTTGCATACGACTGCCAGCTTCCCACATGTTTGCTGGTACCCTAGGCCCAAACCAAACACTATCGAAGCTAGGTATCTATATAACTGCTTGTTAAAAGCCACTTTGTGTATAAGAAAAAAAAAAGTGAAAATTACATGGCCATTCGATTGGGTCGCTCGACTCGGGACCCTGATGGTATCCAAGCTGCAGAGAAGTTCCTAATAGGTAGCTGTACAGTAGACAATCGACTTAAATGGATTTATGTTTCGCGTATTGAAATGTATTATTCGACGATGTTCAAACAATTTGTTTCTGCATTCAGAAGTCATTAACTTTTTGTAGTTAAAATTTCGCGCCGGGTAAAAACTATGTTTGATCCTTGATGACGCAAGTACTGGTTTTTTGATTGATGTCCTTTCTTTCTCGGTTCAATGTACTCACTAAGAGAGTTTCATGTAATAGGTTAGTACCGACCAAATACAGAAAAAAAAATACCAGGTAGTATTAAAACCTTTCCGAAATATTCCCGGGCCGACTGCAGTTAACTGAGCGGTTCTCTTAGGTACTAGACCAGGGGTCTTAAAAGGGAAAATAATTATAATTGAGTTGCATGTTAACCTGATCAGCGCAGTTGGTTAGCTCGTTAGCGAGCGTTGCTTTCTGAGCCGAGGGTCCCAGATTCCAATCCTGAGAGGGATAAACCTTTTGTGATGGCACGAGTGTTTGTAACCAAGTCTCGGATGTTTAATATCTCGATAACTATTATACACTGAGTTCGCCCTCAGTACATTGTACGATACCATAATACTAGCGTTGCTTAGTGTGGGACCGTATAGGTGGTGTGCTCGTCTGGCGATATTACTAATTTGAGTCCTACTTCTGGGAAAAGGCCTAGGTTCCTTACATACACGACGACATCTTGGTCTAGTGGTTTGAGCGTAGGCCGGTCGGGTTACTGCACCGGGTAGTTGCAGGTTCGATTCCCGCCTGGGCAAACTTCGCCATAGGTTACTATCAAAGGCTAGTGCCCACGCAAAAGCCCGCTAATGTTCGCCTTTTCGGCCGTTGCGGTATTTATGCGTTTGGCTCATCCTTGCGGGTCTATTCGTGCAAAAATATATAACCTATTCAGGTAAAATGTATAAATAAAATATTACAGAATAGCATCATCCATCACCTCAGTCCGTCTACAACACGAACCTTGGCCGTACAATGGCCGCTCAAGTTATCCTACATCTTACTTCCTTATGACATTTCCTTTTCCACGCGATTCTAGACTACATCATAATATGAGGAAACGTGGAGCGAATAGTATCTGTAAAGTGGGCTTAGGAATATTTAATAACTCTCGTTTACTAGTAAAGTCGGTCATAATATATCACCATAAGATGGAATGTCATTTGCACATTATACGATAGTCAGGTCTAATTACCTAATTTTGTTATTAATTTGAACTTACAACATTCCAAATTACACAGCCTTAGTGAAATTTTCATTGACTTGGCAGTAATCATTAAGACTGATAAACCAAACCAACTTCATGGCCGACTTTACATAAGCAAGTAATCGGAGATTAGATGTTATTTTTGTCATGATGATAACATAAAAAACTGTAACCAAAATATTATGTTACCTGTTTGGGCATAACGCCAAAATAGCTGACTCAATTTTGAAGTCTTTTTGACATTTTAGATATAGATTTGGCAAACGCACGGCACGCGACCGAACATAAATAGTCATCAGAAATTGTGTTGCCCGGTGTTGCTAAATAAATGACCTAGGCATACGTGCCTTAATATTTATATTATCTTTTCACAAATAATATTTTATGATAGGACGCAAGGTTGAATATCCAATGATAAAGTACCAAACCTACATGAATAGTATTTATTCATGTTTGCTCAATCTATTATACCTACATACAAGTAGGTTTACGGTCTACATAGTCTCATTCGCATGAGGTTAGTGACATAATATATTAAATTGACGTGTTTGTTTACTCTGAAATACTAAATAATTAGCGTTTATTAGCGAATGATACGTCTGGCTTCAAATTGCTTACTCTACATTAATGCTAATAGGTAGGTACCTATCTAGTCTAGACTGCGTTCTGTCTCGGTTCGGTACATAGAAAGGTCTATCTGTCAGTAGGTATCTTTATATCCTCATTAATATTATAAAAAATAGGTCATAGCTTCCCTTCGGGGTTGTTGGTGGTGGTGGTTTTTTTTTACAAATAAGGTCTGAGGTAAGTAGGTATTACTATATTTATGTTTTTTTTTGTGTTACGTAAACACATTGATTAGATAGGCTACTTAATCCATAGAATGCAGCAAGTAAATAAACATTACTCACTATATATTTTCTGCATACTCCAATCATTACTCATGCTAACTTGTAAGTGTTTTCATTTACGACTCTAATATGAAATTCCATACATAGACAGTACAATTAACGTATGATGTCAGTGCCAGAACACGTACCTGGTAGGGGGTGACACTTGTGCAAATACATCCGATACATCGAACGCCGAGACGAAGCGGTTCGCGACGCATGAGACACAAAAGACTGTTGCTTTGTGATACCTTTTCATATTTCAGGCTTTCTGATACAAAATATGGTCTCTGTTTGGATAGTAGCTATAGAAATATATTTTGGTATGCGGAAAATCTAGTGAATAACAAGAGAATGAGACGGAAAACTTGGCAAAAAAATCAAATAACTTGTTTTTCATGCGAAAAAGGCTAAGCACGATGGAATATAAATGCTTTGTAGTTCCATTGCCAGACCGAAACTGAGAATCTGTTCACGAAATCCTTGATAAGAATTCTTGATGTTATTCTCAGTAGCTCCAGATAATTTTAAGTAGGTATAACAGATATTTAGGTATTTCTGTGGTTACGTATATGGAAGAGAAAATTGTGAAATTTTGTTGGCATATAGTCTCAATCGACGCCCAGACATTAACACTGACTTGGCGTCCACACTCCTCATTTTCGCTGGCCTAAAGGTTTGCCCAGGAATGCTGCGCAGACTAAGTCGGTATCGTGTTGTGGACCCAGTTTCAGCATTCTTAACATAAAATACCGTCACCACAATTACAAATTCAAGTGGCTCATTCACATCATAGGCTATAGAAACCAAGGTCATTAACAAGGTCGGGGCATACAAAACATAATTATAGGAGCTGATCTGTTGACTATAAATATAGTTCAGAACGCGATTTTCAATCAAGCGTTTGAATAATAAATGAGTGTGTGTGTGTTTGATTGGATACGTTTATGAATGGCCGTTGGCTTTTTGTGTCATGAATGCCTCCTTGGGAGTGTGTGGTGTAAATAATAATCGTAACTGCATTCTTGAAGATTTTTTTTTTTTTTACGTAGGTATGCAAATTTCAACAACATTGTGTAGTAGCAAATCGCTGTAAAGCACTATCTGGCGATCGCTTGCGATGGATATCGAGACACATCAATTGACATCGCAAGATATTCCCCAAAAAAAAATACTGCATCAGATCCTAGAGAGTCATCTTGAGTGGCAATGGATGTTAATGTCTTGCGATTGACTTTGATTTAATGTGTTATCTAGCGATAAAGCCAGCTGGCAATGTCAATCGCTTAGTGGTCTAGGGTCATCTAAATTTTAATCGTTTTCCATTCCATCACATGTTTTATTTTATCAACCTAATAAATATGCAAATAACATAATTAAGTAATTGATTAGATATAAATCTACAGATGTCAGATTGTTCACAGAAAGAACTTCTTGAGCTCACTTACAAGTAAATATAGGTATTTGTGGAATGAAATATTAAATATAAAAAGTAAATGAATTTCCTTTAATTTCAAATTCTGGGAAACTGACCAGTGTTTGTGTAGTCACAAGTTAAGATCCTAGATAGCTTTGTATCCATCCGGCTTGATGACTTTTTTCAACAAAAAAATAGTATCATCTTTCAATCAACAAAACCCTTCAACATACAATAGATAAAATGCTATTTGTAAACAATTGCTTTACATGACAGTAACACCATATTCCGTATGTTAACTGCGACACCTTAATATTGTTGATATTAATCTAATGTAATGATATTTTCAACTAATAAATTAAATAAATGGCAATTAAAATTATGGCATCCTGCCAGTACCAGCCGGTACAATTTTGATCTCACAAACGTGGTGGCACACGGTGATACAGTATGCCAAAAAGAATGACTACCCATTTTTAATGGTGTAGAATATAATAAAGAAGAGGCACTATGTACATTATTTTTTAATCTAACAATTTTATTTAGCAATTACAAGATGAGAAGTTGTCTCCGATGGGAGATATACTCAGCAGGGTATATAAATACATACAACTAATTTATTTATAGGGTATTACTGTAAAAAAAAATACTGTAAAGGCTATGCTGTATCCTATCTACATATATGTAAGTTCTAGGAACATGATTATTAACATTAGGTTGTAATAATAATAGTGGGTGTAATAATAGCACACATTTTTTTGTCCCCTTTTCAAATATTTTTCATTAAAATTGTTGCTAAACAATCAGAGGGCTGTAAAAATTGCCATAAATTATATTTTTTATGGGGTAGCTAGATTAACTGCCTGACAAGGGAATGGAATAATAACCAATATACTATATACTAGTCTTTTATATCTTATTATCTTTATTTACTTTTTGATGTGTTTGTAGAAACTATTTCAGTTGGTGTGTCAAATGATTATATTTTAATAATGACCCCACAAGATCATTATAATATCAAAAGTCATACTTTAACGACTTTCTGAAGAATATCTTTGCAAACACCGGTGGAGAGAATTGCTATTACAAATTCTACAAATTTTTTATTAGTATCTTAGTATGAAATTAGATACATAGAGTATAAGTACAGGAATTCATCAAGGTACTCACTTTGAAAACTTCTGAGAAGAATCCGGAGCCAATCTTCTCTAATATGAAGTCATCAAAGGGGTACAATGCAGCCACTGCTGTCCTTAGGGCCGTGCATGACGAGCCCGTCACTCTTCTATCACCGAGTCTCTCACTATCCTCACTGACACCAGACTCCTTATCACAATCATCATCACAACACACCGCACGTTTGCTCCTGCAGTTGTCAAGCCCATCGCGGAGCCGACGACCTAACTTCGAGTTGGGACCCCGCACAAAACGCCCAGCCTTCGCTGTCTCGTCCAAGTTCGTGAAACTCTCCGCTATCTTAAGCACTTTGCTAGGCTTCCGTCGCTCGTACCTGCTCCTGGCACCCTCCGGGGCACACTCCTGTTGCATTATAGGTGATCGTGCTATAATCGCGTACGCTAACCCGCTTCGAACATAATGTTCTCGATCAAGTGTCCGTAATGGGGGACATGCAGGGACGATCCCATACACGCATCATCCTCGTACTCTCGCAACAGCTCACTTTCAGATGGTACACGAAAATATGTGGAATAACATAATAAACACACAAAATTGATGTGGAATTCGCTACTGTCACTTTCACAGGTATTTCCCTATATTGCGTTATAGGCGGCGGCGAACACGGCTTATTATTGACGTTTAAGTTTGTTGTTACGATTTGTGTGTTATGCGATAAATGTTTCTATACATTTATCAATACGGTAGACTGACTACGCGCGTAGAAGCAAAGTAAAGAAAGCTGAGACCAAGCCAAGCAACACCAGCACATGACATAACTAATTGGAATGTTGACAGCTCCTAATATTATGTTTGTATGAGGTTGGTAGCATTGACTTACAGATGCGTTCAGGATTGCCAATAACGTTACGTTATGTGTTATAATAACCGTTAAAACGATAACGTTTTTGAAGTGAATATATTATTTTTCACTATAGGTACTAAAATTAACATTTTGTAAGTTTAATTTAATGAATTAAGGGTAGAGCATAGGTAATTGGACTATTTTTATATTCATATTAAGATATAAAAATAAAATAATTGTCTCACTCATTTTATGTAATAGTTTAGGTACAAGTGAATGCCGAAGTAAAATATACACTATATTCCGGAATATACTTAGCAATTCTTTCAAATTCATAGTGTGTTGGTAGCGAATTTCAGAATTAATTCGTAGCTAGTCGTGAATCGGTGTTATATTTTATCATAATACACGTACGTATCTTATAATTATTTCACAGGGTAGGTAAATAAAACAACCTGAAATAAATTTCGCTGTTTATTTTAATTCATGCTGACGACTATATCCTTAATTAATTTCAATGTTTCTATATCACACAATGGAAACAACGATGATCATCTCATTGCAAATCCGCTTAAAATGATCAGCTTTTTATGATTTTACGCCGATTTCCATTTGAGTTAGTTTCCACAAAGAAATTATCTTTCTGTTACCTTATAAAACAACAACGCGAGCATTCATTATTCACAACTGTCTACTAACTATTAAAAATTTAACGCTCAATAGCTATAAATACAAATATATTATTGCTGTTGCGATCTTATTACTTAGCTAATGTTTAACTTAATTAAATTTTACATTGATCTCAAAATGAGTACTTATTTCTTTTTACTTATCTGAATTTAGCCTTACTTTAATTTAATCTTACCTACCTATAGTAGTATTGCTTGATTTGAGAAAACATTACTTTCTCGTGAATTTTTTTCTAACAAATAGTAGATAACTACATACAAGGTTAGTGAAGCAACCATTAGATGGTGCATTTTGTAACAATCATTTTAGACCCCATCTGTTTGAAAAGTTAATTTAATTATACTAAAGTATGAATTGAGCAGTTTTAGAAGAAGCACTTACAATTGCTTTTTAATACAAAAACATAGATGGCAACATTGTTAAGTCGTGTCGTGATTATTTCACAGCAAAAGTTAAAATTGTTATATCTGTGAGACTATCAAAAAATTAAAGAGCTTTTTTAGGTAATTACTGAAAAATGGGGCCATTACAGAAACTTTATCAAGTGTTTGTCTAGTCTACAATTATTTTTTTCAAAATATACAAGATCATAACAGAAATTATTAAATAAAATTAAAACTTGCTAAATTATTCTAGCTAATCAGTAACAAGTTACAAACATTTGTACATTATTCTAAGCTTCATGTTGGTAGGAAATAATATTATATTTGAAGTTACAAAACAATGTGTGTAAGGACAAGACATTTTTGGATGATAAATAAAAAAATCAAGTGTTTTAAAGAGAGTTGATCAGTCTTCGCTAACTGAAAGAATTGATTTAACAAAATCTTTTAAATTTAGGTGCGTGATATAAAACTATTTTTTTATTTTATATAAACTTTTGTAACAAGAATTATTATTTCACAACCATTCTCATCAAACCTATCAACCATAATTATCATCAAATATCATCATCATCAATCACTCATCCTTAGAAGGGGTAAGTTTACTATTATTTATAAGCTTAGTGAAAAACCCTAAAAGTGGGGTAATGTGTTTCCGAAGAGACTATTTCCATTATACATTAACTCATTTATTATTCAAACGATGTTCGTTATTTTTAGCTTCGTGTACAATTTTTAGAAAAAAATAGTTACATCAGAACTAGTCAATAAATATACTAACCAAAGTTAGTTATTAAAAATAATGTGTAAATTAAATCACCCTGGATTAGGTATACATATACGTATCTAGTACTAAATTAATTTTAATATAAAATACCTACTCGTTAATTTTTATGGAAATAACCATGTAGATACGAAAATAACATTGTCTATGGTTTATCATGTTCACTAAAGCCGCAGCAACGAGTAATGACACTCGTGAAGTATTGACATTTTAAAATACGAACCCAATATATCCATTTTATTTCATCGCACCTCATTTCGTAAAGAAAGAGGCCATACTTCATCTTTTTTCATCCCGTTTCATTTTGTAAAGAAAGAAGAAGATTTAGGAGCATGTAGGACGAATATTGGACGAAGCAGAGTGCTCACTTGCAACTGGTAAATATCATAGGCTGTAAAAAGAGATCCTTTTATGCTGAATGACAAACTAACAACTCTACAGTAATAAAATGTTTATATTTTTATTAAGTTTGTGGCGTTCGCGTTTCCGAACGCACCGTGAGAATTTTAATGTTGGTAGACGGGGAAGTCTGTCGGAGCGTTTTTTGGCGGTCCCCAGAAGCCAGTTATGATAATATACAACGTTATGTTTTTTCCCTACATATAAGTGATTGTTTTATGTGTATCTTTTATGTGTGATTACTAATTAAACCGGTTGTGATTGACAATGTAAATAGGGGTTTCATTTCCCCTAAATTGGTGACGCCGACAATTTTACGCAGCCGGTTTGGAGTAGTCCGGGAATTACCCGGGAGTCTACAATTTCACCGTGCAACGATGCGCAACCATTAGCGCCCGATCTACGTCTACGCACCGCAACATTACGAACCTCGGCTATCCAATGCCTGCCGGCCTGATGTCAGCGCGGCGTTGATACAACTACAGGGGCCTACCATCAACGGGTGGCGTGTGTTATCACGCTACGCTTCAGCGACACGCTCTTCATCGGCTGTGGCAGCAGTTTTTACACGGCATCCTTAATGTATGGAGTGCCCCAGCGTCGCTATCTTGGCAAAATTAGTGTGGTGCAAACCTAGTAACGAAAAGTGATTCGAAGTGCCCTGTTGTCTGTACGCAGCAGTGGCAGGTAGGTGCATGACCTGTTGTTCCAAACACCAGATATTTCACTCTGTGCGGATATTGGACATTAAGGTACCTATATAAGATTTTTTTTTTGTGATGTTTTGTTTTCCTGCCAAGCATTGTAATATTCAAGCATTGTCTTATTTTCCAATGGCATTGAATCGTTTTTTTGTTAGAACATTTCATGATTTATATGCCTTAGTTTTATCTGAATAGTTAAGCTTATTTTATTTTGGTTACATTCTGGTCATACTGTTTACTAGTTAAATAATGGTTTTATATGTATACCATATTGCTAGTACCTAATGTGCACTCATGTTAAGTAAAATAGTTCAAGACGGTGAATGTTCTAAAGTATTTGTTAGGAAATAGGAATTTCACATCACACCCCCATAATAATTTCTGCCTGTGTTTCTTTAGGTTGTAAGTTGTTTTTATTTAATTTTTTTATATAGAGTATAACATCATGACTGACAGTAGCGAAGTGCCTGGGAAAGCATTCCAAGACGCAATCGAGACGAATGACTTGGGTGACATGGCAGTGAATAGAGTATCAGTACATACCCCTCCATTCTGGCCCAATCGTCCTGAACTTTGGTTTCATGCTCTCGAGGCACAATTTAAATTAAACAGAATCACCCGGGAAGATACAAAATTCCTTCACGCTATATCAAAATTAGATGTTGCTAGCTCTGCAGAGGTTGATGATATAATCGCAGATCCTCCAGAGAAGGAGCCTTATACCAAACTTAAAAAGGCTCTCATTAACAGATTGTCTGATTCTAATGAGGAAACAATTCGACGGGTGTTGGAGAAAGAGGAGATGGGGGATAGAAGACCATCATCTTTCCTGCGCCACCTCAGAAGGCTGGCTGCTGGAAGGGTTCCAGAGGATCTCCTACGGATCATTTGGACTACCCGCTTGCCTCGCCAGATACATGCTCACTTAATCAGTCGCTCGGAGACCAACCTGGAGGAGCTCAGTATCCTCGCTGATAAATTGTATGAAATAAATGGTACAACTGGACCTATGGTGCACTCTATAGGCAATACCAAGCATACTGAGGACCTCAATGATCAAATGATTAAACTCCAACAGGATATGGCAAATCTCACCATGCAGGTTACTGCCATCTTGTCAACAGGCACTGGTTCACAACGCGGCAGACATCCAAGGTACCAATCACGTCCTCAGTCAAGCGGTTTGTGCTGGTACCATAGCTGTTATGGAAACAAGGCCCGAAAGTGTATTGCACCCTGTAACTGGACTGAACAGAAGCAGGAAAACCACCCGAGCAGTCAGTAACGGCGACAACTGACTGCGCCTCGGTAAGTAGTCGCCTTTTTGTAACCGATTTTGAGTCAAAGCGTCGATTCTTAGTTGACACTGGCTCTGATATATGCTGTTTCCCTAAACGGGAATGTAAAGAGCGGCGCTCACGTACCACTTATCAACTTCAAGCAGCCAATGGGTCTATTATTAATACATATGGCACAATTCAGCTTGTCCTTAACTTTGGATTCCAGCACAGTTTTCGCTGGAGTTTTGTGGTTGCTGATGTAGATGCGGCCATCATTGGCGCAGACTTTCTGGCACACTATCATCTGTTACCAGACTGTTCTACTAAGCAGCTGGTTGATGGGACAGATGGACAAGTAGCCTGTGCACAACTCTGTACTTCTAACCAGCCAAGCATAAGAGTAATAAACACACTGGATTCACCCTTTGATGACATTCTATCTTCATTTCCAGACGTCATCCGACCCCCTGGCATTGACAGGCAAATTAAACACAGTACTGTCCACTACATTCACACTACTGACGGGCCACCAGTGAGCTGTCGACCACGCCGCCTCGGGCCGGTGAAGTTGGCGGCTGCTAGGAAAGAGTTCGCCGACATGGTGAGCTGCGGCACGGCGAGACCATCGAAGAGCGCCTGGGCATCGCCGCTGCACCTCACCCAGAAGCGCGACACATCCTGGCGGCCCTGCGGTGACTATCGTGCTCTAAATGCGCGAACGATACCCGACAGGTACCCTGTGCGTCATATAGGGGATTTCAACCAAAGTTTGACAGGAGCTACTATATTTAGTACAATCGATTTAGCTAAGGCATACCAACAAATCCCCGTTTTTGAGCCACATATCCCTAAAACTGCGATTATCACGCCCTTTGGATTGTTTGAGTTTCCCTATATGACATTTGGGTTGCGTAACGCTGGGCAAACCTTTCAACGATTCATCGATGAGGTCGTGCAGGGGCTAGACTTTTGCTATACCTACGTCGATGACGTGTTGGTCTTCTCACGAAACGCCACAGAGCATTCAGAACACCTGCACATACTCTTTGGTCGACTCCAGGACTATGGCGTGGTAGTAAACCCATCGAAGTGTCGCCTGGGCCTTGCCGAGGTTACTTTCCTGGGCTATCACATTAGCGCAGCTGGAACTCGACCTCCCGATGAACGTATCAAGGCACTCATAGATTACCCACCTCCTAAATCGGTACAAGGTATGCGCCGTTTCTTGGGTATGATCAATTATTATCGCAGATTTATACCTGACGCCGCAAAACATCAGGCTCCACTTATTAAAGCCGTTACTGCTGTCAATGGCAAGGGTGCAAAGCCATTTCCATGGTCACCTGAACTGGAACAGCAGTTCATGGAATGCAAGAAGCAACTATTGACCGCGACGGTACTTGCTCACCCTGATGTATCTGCGCCTCTTGGTCTTTTTACAGATGCATCCAGCACTCACATCGGTTCATGCCTCCAGCAGAAAGTTGACAACCAGTGGCAGCCTCTCGCTTTCTTTAGTAAAAAACTCACAGAAAAGCAGTCGCCTCAGCCAGCATACTACCGCGAACTACTGGCGGTGTACGAAAGTGTGCAACATTTTCGGCATATTTTGGAGGTACAACACGCAACTATCTATACTGACCACAAGCCTCTGCTATACGCTTTCGTACAGCGTCGTGAGAGACTACCACCGGTTCAACTCAATCAATTGTCTTTTATTAGTCAATTTACAACCGACATACAATACATTAAGGGTGCGGATAACATAGTAGCGGATGCCATGTCACGCGTAGAAACTATCTCCCTAGAGATAGACTACGTGGCCCTTGCAAAAGCTCAAACCGACGACGTTGAGTTACGAAATATCGGCAATGACACGTCCCTTCAATTAGAAAGTGTCATAATACCTGGCTCTAACATTTCTGTTTTATGTGACAGGTCCACGGGTAAAGCTCGCCCGTATCTGCCCCCGGAATTCCGACGGCCTGTTTTCGACAGGCTACACAATCTCAGTCACCCTGGCGTTCGGTCATCGGCCCGCTTGGTGACTGAGCGGTATGTCTGGCCAAACATCCAAAAAGATTGTCGAAATTGGGCCCGGGCGTGCCTTCAGTGTCAACGGTGTAAGGTAACACGTCATATTACGGCACCACTTAATGACTTCCCTACGCCATCTGGTCGATTTAAACATGTCCACCTAGACATTATTGGCCCACTTCCATATTCAAACGGCCATACTTACTGTCTAACGGCAGTGGACAGATTTTCGCGTTGGCCGGAAGCGTGGCCTATGGTGACTATCACCGCGGAGGAGGTAGCGGAAAAGTTTATTAGTGGTTGGATTGCCCGCTATGGTGTGCCCGTGACGGTTACAACAGACCAAGGCCGCCAATTCGAGTCGGTGCTGTTCCAGCGGCTCATGTCTCTCTGTGGTTCACACAGGATCCGCACCACAAGCTATCACCCGCAAGCCAATGGCATGGTGGAACGTCTACACAGACAACTGAAGGGCGCTCTGATGTGTCATACAGACACGTGGTTCAGAGCTCTTCCGATAGTACTGTTAGGCTTACGATCTTCACTTAAAGAAGATCTTCAATGCTCAGTGGCGGAAATCCTGTACGGAGAACCTCTTCGATTACCCGGTGATTTGGTTGAATTATCTAATAACCAAGTGTCGGAAACTAGTGAGTTTGTAGTGCAATTGCGTAACAAAATGGCTACCATAAGGGCTGTACCAGCTTCACGACACGCCAGGCCCGTATCGTTTATGTTCAAAGACATGGAACATACCACACACGTTTTCCTCAGGGACGACACGGTGCGCAAATCATTACAGCCACCATACACAGGGCCTTACAAAGTTCTTCGAAAAGGACCGAAGACCCTGACATTGGAGACATCCAGTGGAAGGGCGATGGAGGTAAGCATTGACCGAGTCAAACCAGCTCACCTCGATGGCACTACGATAATTGCAGGTTCTAACGAAGACGCACCGCAAGCCATTCCACCAGGCCCAGAACCCAGAGCTCCAACACCTCCAGCACTTCCACCCCGCGCCGAGTCACGCGCGTCGCAGCCAGCCGTGTTACCCGAGTCACGTCCCGGCCCGCTCACCCATCCGGTAACAACTCGCTCCGGTCGACAAGTACGTACTAAGATTCCTTTCAACCTATGAGCTTCGTTTCTCCGTGGGGGGGTGATGTGGCGTTCGCGTTTCCGAACGCACCGTGAGAATTTTAATGTTGGTAGACGGGGAAGTCTGTCGGAGCGTTTTTTGGCGGTCCCCAGAAGCCAGTTATGATAATATACAACGTTATGTTTTTTCCCTACATATAAGTGATTGTTTTATGTGTATCTTTTATGTGTGATTACTAATTAAACCGGTTGTGATTGACAATGTAAATAGGGGTTTCATTTCCCCTAAATTAAACTGCTTTATTGTTAATAGTGACATGATGTTGGAAAGACCGTATAGTATTAGAGCACTGCATTACCAAATATGCTGCAGTTTAAAATACAAGCAATAGTCTTATAAATTAAGATCCCGAAGAATACATAAATGTGCATTATTTTGTGCAGGAAGACATCTAACATGTCTATTATTTCATATAATCTAAAAAATGTCGTAAATGTACATACAATGAAATAACAGTTAAAATAACGGTTTACGTTATTTAGCTATTTTGTAATATTAGTTTAATTAGTTATACGTTTAGGCGATTGGAGCTGTCTATGATATTATCATTTATCGTACTGTATGATTTTGTTTAGAAAAGAAAAATACACTCAAAATTTAATTATAGACCTACCTACACAGGTAAGTAGGTATTGAAAAAGGTACGTATTCCTAGTAACTAAAGTTTCGTTTAAAATATATATAATATATAGGTATTAAAATATCTAAGCCTGACTATTTTTCATAGCTAAGTATAATACAAGTGTGGGGTCCGAAATGACTAAATTAATTAGTTATTCTAAATCATCTTGGTATAATGTAGTGTAACAACGAGAGATATATCACGAGGTGCAAGTGTGTCCTTAGTACTGGCTGACTGCTCGTCTGGTCTTGGCATTCACCTGTAAAAATAATTTTTAAAGTACAGGATGTTTCATCAGTGCAACATAACCTATCATTTGCCCCGCTTTCAGCCAGCACGCATGTATATCTTGTGCCGCTGTCCCTGGTGGAATGTCCAGGGTTTTTTGGGACACGCCATTTTCATATCATCATGTCACATCCATTATTTTATTTATAATGTGTATTTATTGAATTTATTATTGCTATTAATTACTTGACATTGGCAAAATACTCGCTAAGTTGTGGGTGAGGCCATATTCATATCCATTTTATTTCGTCGCATTTCATTTCGTAAAGAAAGAAGAAGAAGAACGCACATATAAATGTCACAATGACATCTGTATTTTTTTTTACTTCATTGTTGTTATTATCTGTCTGTGCTGATCATGCATGATGGCAGCGCGATGTAATCGTGTACTTTTTATTTAATACAGTCCATTTCATAATATTATGTTGGTATTTAACTATGCCTAATACCTAACAGGGAGGAATTTTGTATAAATTTACCACCACTGGTACCGATATATTACGAGCACGTCACTCACCGGCGGCAGTCGCCAGCAGCGCCAGGTCGGGCCGCGCGGCGGCTCGCTCGCAGTTGGTGGCGGAGCGCGCGATGCTGAGCGCGCCGCGCCGGTCCTCGCGCGACATGAAGCAGTAGCGCCGCGCCGCGCCGCTGTCGCGCGACACCGGCGTCGTCACCACGAACGACGCGCCGTTCTCGTACCAACCACCGTGACACGTGTACGCTGGAATTGACAAGAGACCTTTATTCAGAATCAGAATCAGAATATTTTTTATTCACGTATACCATTATATACAGTACTTGTGAATCGTCAAAAGTTACAAAAATATTATGCTACTGCTCTACCACCCGTTCGGAATGCCGTTCCTATGGAGAAGAACGGGCAAGAAACTCTATGGTTGCTCTTTTTTAAAATAGATCTTTTACATTTTATTCCACCATCAAATATCTACAGCAGCCTTTCCCAAGGTAGACGATGACGCCCCCTTGTGGGCGCTGCAGGCCTAAAGGGGGACGGTAAGAGACCCAGAAAAAGAATGGGGGCTTTGTGTAGAGGCTTCCTATAATTAATTTAATTTGAAGTTTATAGTAGTTTTTAAGTAGGTGAAAACATGGGGGCGCTAAAAATAAGTCATTCTCAAAGTGGGTAGTAGACGAAATAAGTTTGGGAGCCCCTGATCTACACTATGATATAATAATGTGCTACTCCAGGTATTCTCATTCAGCGATAGCTAAAGGCTGCGTCACGATAAGTGCTGCCATTAATTGACATCTTCAAGAGAATAAACACCACTCATTGGTCGATAACGTCTTAGTCTTAGGCCAATCACGTGACCTAGCTGACACGGGAAGGGAATACGTGGCATAGCATATTATTATACCATGATCTACAGTGTCTCAGTCTCGCTATGTGGGATCTCATGATGGATGTCTTGACTAACCAATGCAAAGGTAAAACCTTAATAAGGAATTACAGAGCTTCCGTGAGTGGATCCTTGCATATCAAATAAAAAGAGTGCACCAAAATGAATAAGTCCATGGTCTGTGATAACCACTAATAGAGGCCGGTTTTCAGCAAGAATTATTGCTCCTGATAATTCCATCCATACATACATGGTGATATGGCGACGACCGCAAAGTTAAAGAATTCTTCTAATGGAGTAGTCAGAGGTAGACTATTGTTGACCGATACCATCCTAGCAAAGGGCATACCCCAAAACTTTCGCCCAGAACCCAGAACTATCATTCATTCAGCAGCCATCAATACTACGCAGTTCCAGAAAGCATTGAATCCTTACCTGACATCACCTCCTTATTCTCACACGTTGAATAAAACTCCATGTTCTTCACGGTATTACAACCAACTTCTAATCTATTGTAATTGTTCACCGCACAATTCGGCTCCTCCTCCGTCTCCCTCCGACTCCTCAACATGGGAGCACTAGACATATTCCTTACGCTAAAATTGAACAACCTAATGCCGTTAACTCTACGATTATGTTCTAGTACTGGTTTCTCTCTCTTATAACTATGCGCGTCTCGTTCACTCGATCTGATCTCTCGCCGTCGTCGACGTTGTATTTCGTATTTGCCGGAGTAGGGGCATTCTTTTGATTCGGGATTGCTTGCTGGAAGAAGATGACATGGTATAATTATTAAGGGGGAAGCTCAGGGTCAGGGCGCGAAATTCAAAATGTGAATGGTTTTTATTTTTTTACGAAAAATTTGGACATCTTTACGATGTAATTTAGTGTTTTGCGATATTAACATTCTGCATTGGATGTCTCGATGTATTAATTTTGCTTAAAAAAGTACCGAATCCGATACAATACCATAAGGTTTGTAAAAACCGCTACTTTTACTAACTTTATGGTGTTGTATCGCTATAGGTATATTTTTAAGCAAACTTAATACATCGAGACATCCAATGCAAAATGCTAATATCGCAAAACACTAAATTACATCGTAAAGATGTCCAAATTTTTCGTAAAAAATAAAAACCATTGACATTTTGAATTTCGCGCCCTGACCCTGAGCTTCCACCTTAATTGAAGTAATTATACTAAATACCGCTGCCGGAGATAATTTAAGTCCGGAACCGGAACGCAAACGACGGCACTCCAGCGACCATTACGAAAAGGCTTTGGGGTCCCTATATTGACGTGGTTATTCTTGTTGATTGTACATTATTAAACTATGATTCAATAAAAACGAATGCCATTTGATGTGGATATGTTCAATGCGTCACTCTCCCCCCCCCCCCCTCCCACGTGCATTCTCCGCCAGCAGAACTGTACCAGAGATAAGGGACGCTATTATAGTGTGTCTTTTATGTTCTCATAGCTCTTTCGCCGTCAGACGGTCAGACCCGACGAAATCAGAGTGTGTAGTCATGAGCGTCTGTACATATTTAATAATACCAGCCCTTTTTAATGTCCCACTGCTGGGCACGGGCCTCCCCTCAATGCGAGGGGGATTAGGCCATGGTCCGCCACGCTGGCCCAGTGCAGGTTGGTGGACTTCACACATCTTTCGAGGGGTTCTCTCAGACATGCAGGTTTCCTCACGATGTTTACCGCCACCGTTTAGCAAGTGATAACCATGGTTGAATATGAGATTCGCACATGAAATCCCAGAGAGACGAGCCGGGGTTTGAACCTGCGATCCTCGTTACCGACGCAAGCGTTCTACCAACTTGGCTATCACTGCTTTACATATTGAATGGAGCTGGTAAACTCACCAACTAACGTAATGTAAGGAGCAGTGACCGCATTGAAGTGGTGCGGCGAGCACGCGTCGTCGGGCCTCGAGGTGGGCGTGCCTCGCTGCAGCTCCGCTATATAAGTGTCCCGGCGGTACAGTACTACGCAGACGTACCGGGACACGCTAGAGAAGCAGAAAGGTGCCATCAGTTTGAGGACATGAATTAGGGTTTTTATTCTCCTCATAATAAATCCTTAACTTAGGCCTTTTAATGACCTAATGGGGTCGTCTCTCAATGCGAATGGGATTTAGGTTATAGTTCGCACAACTGGCCCAGTGCAGGTTGGGTGACTTCACGATATGTATATTGTATTATTTTGCACCTATATTGTTTTTAACAGTTGGTACGTGTCTACAAACGAACATATTTTGCGACAAAAAATTTACTTCTAAAACGACGGCTGAAAAAAAAGGTTACATTAGTACTTGTCGCCATTGACAATTTTTTTATAGGTATCTAATGGTTTTAAAAATATCGACGTAACGGTCTGTTAAATACCCAACCAGGTACCAAATGGTCTCTCAAATACCTACCTAGTATACCCACACCTTATACAAAACCTAATCAACCAAATTATGGTAGAAAAGAAAAAGAAAACGAATGGGTTTTTTTAAATTTTGATGTACACCCTTCTGTTTTTTGGCTCTGGGTACTAGCCCTTTGGACCCTATCACTAAAACCTTATATACGTACCAATGGTGTTGCCAGTGTGCAACAAGCGCAACAGAGTTCCCGCTCGGCGAGCTGGCTTTCACATTAACACAGTACACTTTGATGTCCGCCCCGGTCTGATTGGTGATCCTGAGCGTAGCGTTCCGCTGGTAAAACGTGTAGTTGCTGCTGAAGTCTAATGTATGCCATGTGTGCGAGAATGTCATCCACGTTGGGAATTGACAGTTGAAGCGGACTGACACTGGAAATGAAGACAAGGAGATTAGTCTTAGAAAAAAGCATGTCTCAATAGAAAAAGGCCAAAAGTAAAGAATAATAAGTATGTCTACGCGTAAAGAAAAAGGTTTTACAAAAACGGAACGCAATATTTTTTAATCTATGATTTATAACCAAAAATAATTAATTATCTACGCAAGAGGAATAGAGAAACTTGATTTTATGTTAATTACTGATAATTCAATATTACAATAACAATTCAATATAAGACTATCATTTTCATTCTACAATCACCACATCATATCATATCATATCATATCATATCACATACCCTACATTATTACTTCCACCAAGGGGGTAAGAACAAAAAAGCGTTTTCAATTATAATCGGGTACTTTTTGGAGGGAAGTTGAACCGTGAAGTTATCAATTGTTTTATTTTCCAAAAAAATATTGTGTTTCTTTGATAAATTATTTGTAATATTAGTGGGATGTGAACCATTCATAAACGCGTACGAGTGAAGGATATTGAAATAAAATAGTATAACTTGACTTTTCAACTTATCCCAAGACGTCCGGTAAATTTTCAATAAAGTATCCACAGCTTTACTGATAGGGGTAGGGATTCATTTCATATAAGATTAACGGGTCTACCAATATATTAGACAATCGTAGACATGTTTTCAATAACGATTGATCATTTTATTTAAATATTGACTTTCTATTTCCTAAGTATCCTAAACCAGACAAATCTAACTAGAGGGCGTCCTTCACAATGTGCTGATAAACTTATTCGACAGATGGCCCATACAAACTCTGTCAAATAAGTTGTGGATAGAGTTAAGACTCACCTCGCTTTAGTGCCATAGTCCTGGATCCCTCTGTGGCGCTGAAGAGTCCATTACACGTAGCGTCTCCAGACTGCGCTACTCTGTACTCAATCCCGGATGGTGAGATCGGTACTGGATTCTCTTTCATGGCTCCTGTTCCTTTAATGAAGGTAAAGACAGTATTACTGAGACAATGCGTGTTATACATGATGCAGAACGTTCGTGTTATGGTGAACAGCATTTGATTTAATCACATTGCAATATGTCACTATAAGTAATCTTATTTTCAATGATGATTGTAACTTTATGTACGGTAAAAGCAAACATCGTAAGGCATTATGGGTATTGGTTTTGAAAAACGTAAATGCGTTCTTCAAAAGTCGTGTGAACTTCACCAACCTATCCTTGGCCAAGTGTTGGACTATGGCCCGATTCCCCGTCACATTTAGAAGGAATCCGCTTGGTATAATGACAGTATGATTGCCTTCTATTACATTGGAACCGACTACCACGGTTATAATGTAAGTACGCTGCAGTGCTCATCAGCATATTACTTCGAGAATTAATAAATATCAATAGCTCGAAGAGTACATTGGTGTATTCTCCTTCAACCAACTTTCTTTTCTCTAACCAAGCATTACTTGTATTATACATACCATACAATGGACTAGGGGTGACACTAGTAACATCCGGACCAATTGGGAAAAGGAAATCTGGGAAATTTTCAAAAAAAAATTGGCAATCGAAGTAGCACTACAAGTCCAAGCTGTTATCATGAAGATGATGGATCACTGTGCAAAACAATTAGCATACCATTAGTTTTCTCGTAGACAAAACATCTGTATCGGTCCTCGTTGCTGGTGGCGTGATTATGGTGGATCTTGCCCACCAGGAACCGGAGACTGCCTTCCTTCCACGTTGCCAGACATTCTAACTCTTCCACTGAAAATTAAAAAAAAAATGAATATTTAGATTACTTCTAAATCGACGTACAACCAAATTTTGCTCCATCAAAACACTCCAATAAATTGTGAACTAAAAACGACTAAAGAAGTTGCGTTTGCATTATTCGAGATTATAACTTAGTCTGTACCTATCAAATGAATTCTGCACTTACGATGTGCTCCTATTTCGAACTTACAATCAAACACACTTATAGATAAAGAAGTAAGGATAAGGATTTTTTATTTATCATCATCATCAATGTTTTTGCCTCAATATTGTTCTGCCTTGCTATAAGTCATAGATTTCAAAAAGATTCACTCGAAATAGAGCATAGCTATTTCGTTAATTACGCCTTTAAAATAACTACACCAAATCACTTCGAACCTCTACTGCGGTTTTCAATCAAGTTATTAGTCTCTACAGTGGTTCCCGAGATTTACATCCCAGAATAGACTTGGTCCGCGGTCCGTTGACGGAGACAATCGCGACAGACGGCCGCACAAATAAAACTTTTATATATGTACTGCCGCCGGCGTAAAGGGGAAGTACTATGGAAATGGCTCAGACGAAAATGTCTCTACCTACTTTTTCTTTTTTTGCATCCGGTAAAGACGTTTTATTAATAAAAAAACATCTTATTTTACTTTCATGGTTGTTGCTCAAAGGTGGGGAGAATGTCTAGGGAACAATATTTTGTATCCGGCTAGTAGTCAGTGTGCCAGCGGATAATGGTCTTTCAGTTAATCAGAATAGATGATACACTCACAGTTTATTAAATGGTTAAGGGCCGACAGTTTATATGAACTGCGAGTGTGTGACGCTTGGTGACTCATATCTACGTGATCAGGTATCGAACCGAATAATATCGTACAAGTATACGAGTACTACCGATTGTAGACTGTAGAATAAAAACATCAATCGTGTACACCTGGACAGGTAACTGGTATGCGAGAGGTTATAGTTGGTTTTTAATGAGTGGACTGTACAAACCCTGGACTGTAGGCCGGCTATAAAAGACCAGACACTACAGCTACACTATTTATCAGTGGGGCATTGAAAATAAACCCAAAAAGCGAAACGAGACGAAATAAGCTGTAAACTCAACAATTACAGGAAAATGTATTACAATTTTATAGGAACCAGTAGATTCATATCTGTGGCTTTACCGAACATTTTTGGAAGTTGCTCAAGTTTTGAAACTCCTAGGCAACTTAACCTGATATGTTCTTAGTATACTAGTATAAAACTAAGTAAGCTAATAAGTAAGTACATTTTAATCCAGCCTCTTTTCATCACAAGGCATTTTCCTTCTTCAGACAAGAAAGACTCACTTACACGCAATATATTTGCCTTAACCAAGTGGTTATTTTAAAAGGAACGCTCGCTAAATCTAAACAATGGCTGACATCTATCCTGGACCGTTGCCCGATTCATTTATAAGCTATTCACTAACGAGACGCGACGCTTTCGGTTAAAGATTATACATACTTTACTTATATACATTCCTACTATTTCAGCCATGTCATTCAATCACGGTTGACTGGGGCCGCCCAAAAGCAAAAAAATACTAGTCCTACAATACAGATAAATTTGTTTGGATGAGGGTTGTAGTTGGAAGGCACCCGATAAGTCGGCAGGTGGCTCAGTCAGACCATAAATAGGTAACATCTTACCAGCTTGCTTCGGAAGGTACGTTAAGCTAGCCATCTTGTTTGTTTGTCTAGCATCTTTGGCAATGTTTATAGGCATTGAAAAGCCTGAAAAATTCTGATTAATGGTTTGACCCTTAGGATACGGATAACGTAACTAGTTAGGTTTCAGAGGAAGGATGACCAGCCCTCAATGTACATAATCGGCAACGACCCGATTGGCACAGTTGGTAGTAACCCTACTTTCTGTGCTGAGTGTCCCGCGTTCGAGCCCCAGTGCGAGTATACTTTGTGTGATGAGCACGAATGTCTGTAACCGAGTCATGGTCATTTTATATAAGTACGATAATTATATACTGCGATCGCCTCCAGGACGTTGTACGGTACCTACCCTTAATACCAAACGTTGCTTAGTTAGGAACTGTACAGCTGGTACGTCCATATCTGGCGTTGTAATAGTTATTATATGCTGCGCGAAGCAAGGGTACAATCTATACTATCTTCTATACTTCTATACTATATATTAATATATTAATATTATAAATGTGAAAGTTTGGATGGATGGATGGATAGATGGATGGATGTTTGTTACTCTTTCACGCCCGAACGGCTGAACGGATCTGGATGAAATTTGGCACAGAGATAGATTTTAGTCTGGAATAGCACATAGGCTACTTTTTATCCCGGTAAAATGTATGGTTCCCGTGGGATAGATGTTTTAATTTTTCATACTTTTTATCGCGGGTAACACCGCTGGGCGCAGCTAGTTGTTCATATTGTTATTTTTTTACACACATCATAGTGGCACTTTGAACGCACCTGTGCTTTCAGATCCATAGACATCAGGGCAAGCCTGGTAGTTGAGGAGCAGTCTCGAGTCCTCGGTGCAGCTCTCGATAGATGACACTGGACTCTTGCAGTCACCGTGGCCTCTGAAATAAGTTATAGCATTTGTTTTTAATAATAGCATATTGTCATTACCAATATCATTTTTAAACTATAACAAACCAGCCATACTTTCGCAATTCAGACATGTGACATGCATCACCGCGCTATCATGATCGGGTAATGACGTTTTAATTAAAAATTGTTAATTATTAGAGGAGTACCGACTGACAGCAAAGCTTGTTGCTGGCTCGTTTTGATCTGAACAAACATTTTTACAGACATACTTACCTATATTTTAACGTAACTGCCTAATTTAGCCCTTTTAATGTCCTACTTTGGACACGGGCCACCACACTGACCAACCACGGGTTGGAGGACTTCATACGCCTTGCAAGGTATTGTCCATGATATGCATATTTTCCTTCACCGGTTCCAGCAAGAGATAATCATGGTTCGCACATGAAATCCAGAAACCGGTGCGACTCTCGTTACAAACGCGAGCGTTCTACCAACTTGGCTATCACCGCTGCTAAATTCTCACCTATTATAAGTAAAAGAGAAGGGTCCCTTGAGCGGGCAGTCAACAGGATCTGCGCTCTCTCTAAACATAGAGTAGAGTAACGCGTCGCCGGTTATCATAGAGCATAGATGCGGCAATGCGTCGCGTCGATGGCAGAATGCTGGGAACAATAATACAATGATGAACGCAGCGTCAATAGTCTAGAAGATAGCGGTACCACCGGGGTCATGGGCTTGAACCCCATTAAATTATTCAAATGAGCCCACTCCTAATATAATCATTAGATTATAGTATCGCGTTTTTATGATTACTAATAATATTTAAGAAAAAAAAATAATCAGATCAGTTCAGTTGCGCTGCATGTGCCAAGTGAATGTAGCGTCTCGATCTACTGCCGCCTTCCTACCTAGGCAAGTATGCTCCATCGTAGATCTCATCGTCACTTACCATCAGGTGAGATCGAGATCAAATACTTGCCTATAATGTATATATAAAAAAAATATTTTTGACTTATAGTAAGTAAGTAAATTTTATTTCAGTTTAGACATTTGACAAGGTAGTTTAAGCTGCGGTTCCAAACGAGGCGGAAGCCTGTATCTTGGAAACCTGATTAGTTTGCTTTATAGTTCTGCACATTATTATATTTGTGGTGTTGCGCACCGCAGCGACAGTCACTTGCCGGCGATCGTGCGCCGGGACGGACGTCCGCTACTGAATTGTGTATATTGATAATATACCTACATGCATATTACAAACCAGTGTTTTATTAATGTACCAAAGCAACGGTACACGAACCACAAAGAAGCTGGAACGCTACAATATTCTTATATAAAAACTAGCTGACCCGGCCACGCGTTGCTGTGGCTAAAGTTTTTGTTATATTACATTATAGTAAACAATGAAACAATTTATAGCGTCAACAACACGTGGTAATTATGCTGTTAAAATGTAGCTTATATAACACGTTCGTAGATTTACCATAGCAGCGCCATCTATTGATTACTTACTCAACCCAGTCGAAAGGTATCGACATCTGTTAGAATCATTTGGAGTTAACAGATAATTGTGACTGTCAAATAATAACAGACAAATAATTAGCAATAAATTAAAATTGCGACTATAATTTGAGATTTAAACTATCCTATCTCTCAAGTTGGATCGAACTGCACATGGTGTGCGAATTTTATTATAATCGGTTAAGTGGTTTAGGAGTCCATTGAGGACAAACATTGTGACACGAGATTTATATATATATAGATAAAGCGTACTTAATAAAGAAACAAGACAAGAATGTAATTAAAACAAAACATTTGTTAAAATTACGATGAGATGAAACGTACAACATGGTCCATATCAATTCTGTATCTCCTGTAAGCCAGGATCTACTGCTGCGAAGATGTCGAGGTTGGAAACTCTACTGCTATTGTTGATTGTTACTCTAGTAGTTAATTTGACCTGATTAGCTCTAGGTAGTGTGCTTTCTGTAATGAGGGTTCCGGGTTCGAATCTTGGTAGCAACAAAATTTTCCGTGATGAGCACGAATAACCTGAGTCATGGATGATAAGTATCTACATAAGTTTTATATACTGGGATCGGCCCCAGTCCATTGGTACGGTACCCACAATACGTCGCTCAGTTATTTGTTGTGACCGTATAATAGCAGTTGTCTGGTGATACTATATCTTTGGTGACGACTCTCGATGGCTACTTACTTTCTTTGTACTGGAGCACGTTTTTGTGTTTCTCATGCATCACCACGCAGCGGTAGCAGCCTTTCCTGGAACACAACGAGAGGATCTATGCACATACTGAAATTGCAGATTGATTTGAGATCACTTCCTGCCCCCCGTTGATTTGCAATAGAATGACAATAGCAATTTATCATTAAAGCAACTAGACCGCCGTCGCAGCCTTCTTGCAGACTTCGTACCGAATTGATTTCAGTGAACGGAGACAGTTAAAATGTTATATTAAAAAAAGAAAAACTAAAATGTTTTCATTCCTACGGGCCAAAAAGCACTAAGTAGGCAAAGTTGGTGATACCACTTTTTCAGAATGTTGGTTCCATTCAAAAGAGACACCAGGAAACTTAATGTTTACTCTTTAATAAAGAGGTTGTTAAACATTCTCAGGAACATCAAAACCGTGTTAAAATCATAGATATAAAAGTCTGTTACAATACTTACTCATCAACAATAAGAAACTTGTCCCCCTCTGATGACAGACACCTGCCCTTGTTGGAGAGCCTATCGCCCTCCACCAGGATCGGCTGGATGACTCCCGACTGGAACCAGCGGCCGTGCCACCGGGCTGGGAACGAGCAGCCTGGGGACAAAGCAAATGGTGCTATTATACAGCTATTATGGCATCTTGGTTACTATCACAGATATATGAGAGGAGATATGTTATGAAAGCGGTGGGCTTGCGCTCACATTTAGCCAAAATTACGCTAACATAGAGTTTTCGCCGTCAGTCGACTGCAACTGCACGTCGGTATCGGAGCTCTAACTTTTTTTTAAATGCCGTGTTATTCCGTGGTTGTGTGCAAAAATACTAGCAGCAAAGTGAACTACGCGAAAGATGGAATCTCATTTCACCAGCCAGTATTAAGTATTTTATTTATTCGTCTTTAAAATCATTAAAAACAACAAATCAAAAAATATTTAATGCCTTTATTATGTTATTTTAGGTTTCATGTAGCACAACGACTTTTTTATTTTTGTACAAAATACATGGCTCTTTAAGTACCACCTATGTTCGCTACTGAGTGAATGTACGAGGCAATGTATAGATCGTCTAACGATACTTTGAATAAACTGGTGCGTCGCGTGGTACGGCCGCTGTATACGGCGACGACGCAGCACGCACCTAGGAGACTTCGTATTGGTTGGTTTTAGCGAGTGGTTGGGAACAAAACGGAGACAGCGAGTTCCCATACATTTTGAACCGCACGGCATATCTCTCGTGATCTGTGGTTACTATGCTGTGGCTGCAGCCCTATGTAGCTACTTATATCCTGCTTTAAATTTGAAGACATAGTTTTGTGAAATCTTTATCAGCACATTAAAAGGTAATGTAACATCCCTCTGCTTCCTTGCCTATCCTAGATGTCCGATTAGCACAGGGACCTGCTTTCTTTATCGTGGCTACCGGGTTCGAATGCCGACTTTGTGTGATGACCACGGATGTTTGTTACCGAGTCGTTCCCGCTCTAAGACCCTAGGTCGTGGAACTACCAAAAATGTTACTGTAGGATAGAAGTTTTCAGGCTATCAAGTATTTTCAGGAATTACATTATCAGGTGATTGCAATATCTAAGTACGTGAATGTTGACATTAATCTTTTCTGTCACACATCAAACACTTATGTCTATTTCAGTAAATCAAACTAAACTTAGTTTAACTTATATTTTTTACAAGCTGCTTAAGTCTGCCTAGCCATTCCTACATTGTTCTCACATACCTATAGCAATGCAGTGCGCAAAAAAATTAAAAAATATTTTTTAAAAGACGAACCATGCAGTTTCTTGCCGCTCTTCTCCATAGGAACGGTATTTCAAACGGATGATAAAGTTGTTGCTTAGCATTGTGTAACTTTTTTGAAGATTCATAAGTACTGTACTTAATAGTTTAAATGAATAAAAAATATTCCGATTCCGAAACAATTTCATATTTTTGCATCAAAGAAAACACTGAAATATTGATTGTACGATTAGCAATAAAGGGAGTAGGTACCTACGATTGATGAGTAATAATGAGGCCAGTTTTACTAAGGTCGTGTATTCATTATCTGACGATTGATAGCTTTCGGTTCTCAGTCGATAGTCGGATAGGTTGGCATAAAGATGTGTAATGTAAATATAATGTGGACGCGTTATAAAGGTAACGGTCGGGGAATTGATTTGAAAATGTTGTGTAGACTGCTAAGGCTTTTTCAATTATGAGAATAATTGGGTGCCTACTTATTCTATAAATATCAGGGTTCGCAGAATGGTTGAATGATCGTTATCATTGTGGTAACCAAACATCAAAAAAATATAAATAACAAAATCTAACTGAGCAGTTAAAACAACTATTAACAAATGTTTGAACTCCTTTAATATTTATTCTCTAACACCACCAAAAAAAAAACTGTTTAAAAATAATATAGCATTATCGTTAAATTTAAATTATAGAACACTCATAAATCACTTTTTAATTGAACTTTAAAATGGCCAGCAATCAATCATATTTCTGTATCGGGATATTACAATCAAATATCTAGGTATGATATAGAGGTAAGAAGTATTTTTTTCGTAATCTTCACGACGAGGATTTGTGTCAATAAATTGCTATATATTACAAAAAAAAAAAAAATGTTGGCCCTCAGGAGCATGTTTACCCTTAGTTCATTGAAAATGTGGTTCAGCAGGGAAACATGAGTGTTATTGCTAGTCCTGTGAGGAACAAGGTTTACATATATTCTGATCCTAGTTCTATTTCATTGGTATATGCTATCCCATAAAGAAAACTAAGTAATAATTTATCAGACAATCTTATTTCCATCACCAAGAAACTTGAATTACTGCTTGAATTTTTCTCACACCCATCGAGAGTTGGGTGCATCGACTTGCATTGTATTGTAATCTAAGGATATCGTCGTATTACCGCGGTAATGCGATGACAAAGGGAAATAACAACCAGATGGTCTGTGAATGGGATTATGTTAATGTTTTTAACGAGATCCAATATGTTATTTTTTATTCATAGTACAAGTACTAAGTACGGTTACTGGTACTTTTTTATAGCCGATTGTGTGTCCAAGCACTTATATTTCCCGAGGGAGTAGGCAGAGATGAGCGCTGGACCAAAAATAATTGATAATCTCATAATACTATTAGCTGCAATTCTGTTGAACATAGCAGTGATAGCCACGTTGGTAGAACGCTTGCCTCGGTAACGAGGATCGCAGGTTCAAACCCCGGTTCGCACCTCTGGGATCTATGAATTTCATGTGCGAATCTTATTTTCAACCATGATTATCATTTGCTGGACGGTGAAGGAAAACATCGTGAGGAAACCTGCATGTCTGAGAGAACCCCTCGAAAAATGTGTGAATTCACCAACCCGCACTGGGCCATCGTGGTCCTATGGCCTATGGCCATAGCTATGGCCTATCCCCCTCGCATTGAGGGGAGGCCCGTGTCCAGCAGTGGGACATTAAAAAGGGGTGGTATTATTATTATATATAGGCTATTAATCAGCTAGCCCCCCATTTAATGGTGCATGTACAACATTAGGTAACCTACCTACATATCCACCTACTCCATCAAAGAATCCATGCCATAATTATGATCCTTCAAAAGTGTCATGATGGTACCTATATTATTAATACCAATTATTTAAAGGACACAGCTGTCACTTGTAAAATGGTCTCCGTCGGTTTTATTATTGAAACAACCGCTGATTTGTATCTTTAATCCTTACAAATAAATGTTAATTACGACAACAGGTGTCAATGTGGTTTGCGTGATGTTTGTGAGAAGATGGTACATCTGTAGACGCTTTTTGTAGTATTTATTATGATTATACGTATGAACGTAGCTAGTCCTAAACGGAAATGGGCAGGCCATGTTACCAACAGGTTTTCGGTTGCAAATCGTATTGATTTCTTATATTTACGCGAATACTACAGATGGAAATAAAACAAATTTTAAGGATTTTATAGCGTTTATTTTATGTTTTTACGTTCCCGATGTTTCGGCTGCTTTACAGCAACCATGGTGACGGGAGGACTGAGGTGTTGGACACACTAGTGGCATAGTTACAACTGGGGTACCCGCATAATCTAGTTGTTGCTTGCGGTCCGATCTACGCAGAAAGTGCTTACTGTGTCTTGAGGTCTTAAAATGGTGTGATTGGTTTTGGATTTAATTATATTAATTACTGGCTCCCAAGTTGGTGGTAGCACCCAGCCTTCTTCCCTATTGGAGTTACGATGTTTTTTCATTTCACTGTTACGCCACAGAAGCGTGCATTTCATTTTATTGAATTGGCTAAAAATGGATTATTGTTTTAAAACAATTAATAGTATTATAATCAAGTAACGATTAAAAAAAAAACATTCTACATTGAAGAAAATAACTAAAAACAGACATGGAATTAATACCACCCTTTTGCATTATCCACGCACACACGCTATCTAGATCAACAGAGCCGATGTCACGCGTTCTAAATTACTGAATTATGTTAATAAATCAACGGTGAAATGCCCCTTAACCGAAATTAAGTAATTAACTTTACCCGACGGAATTTAATATACACTGTGTATGTTTTCGCCGGCCGCAGCGGTTAGCGGTGTTGAACGGCACATTACATTTTTTCAGGGCTGTACATTTTTTTATTCAAGTGTGTGTGTGTGTTGTGTGAGCCAAGAAGTTCGTAAATCAACCTCTGACCAATGTTCAATTGAGAAAATAAAAGAGATAGATGTGCTTCCCCTATTTGTTTAGCAATGGATTTCCTCCAAGGATCGCCTCGTTCTATCAATTAAAGAAAGGAAATTCGACAAGCCATGGCTTCGACTGTGCAGACTATAAGTATGAAATGTATCTGATGTGTTATTTAAAAAAACATTATCGTCATCTATACACATTGTGAACCCAAAATGTGTAGAATGTTTTATTACAAAATACTTCTTTTTCATAAATATATTTACCCAATATGTATTAGGATAACAGAAATAAAAATAAAAATAAACATGAAATAGAAACACTTGCTAATACGAAACTTGTAAAAAAATCTTCTATTGTTATTTAAAAATTTATGACTAGTTAGGGACTAAAATATTATAATAGCGCTGCTGTCCCAGCATATTTCGTACCGCCACAGAATCAAATGTCTGGGAAAATGAATTATTTTAATTTATTTCATTCGTGAATTTTTCCCATGTTTGAATAGTTAAATCTTCCTACTCGGGGCAAAGACAAATTCAAAAAATCAAAGACCTTAAAAATCAGTCCATCCGTTCTTGACTTATAAATGTTGTGACTAACGCGACTTTGTTTTATACATAATATATAGAAAGATGCCATTACCAATAGAACAAAAAATATTCTATAAATTTGCGGGTTACGCAACATGTGATATGCCCATCGCGATGAAGTTCCCGTCTTCATTACTTAATAGGAACTTTATGCTTACAGCTATGATAATATACCACAGACCATCTGGCTCGCCTAATTCCTTAAGTGGCATTTAACGTAGTGTGCAAAATAAAGACTATGAGTGGTCTCTCTCTCTCGTTCACTCTCAACACGTAGAAATTCAAAATATTCTCTGTCCTCTGTCCTTTTGGGGTCGAGTCACCTTCGTCCGTAGGAGAATTAAGTACCCTCGAGATACCCTACACGTGACCCTGGGTGGTGCCAACCAGGTGACAACTGTACTGGTGGTAGGCTTCGGCCGTGGTTAGTCACCACCCACTGAACAAAGCCATGTCGCCAAGCGGCCTAGCCGTGTTCCGGCATGATGTTCGGTGTTGCCATTCATTGATGGCGGGTCAGATCAGCAGCGCTGCATGTGCCTTGTGAATGTAGCGTCTCGATCTACTGCCGCCTTCGTAGCTAGGCAAGTATGCTCCATCGTAGATCTCATCGTCACTTACCATCGTGAGATCGAGATCAAATACTTGCCTATAATGTATATATATAAAAAAAAACATTATTAAAGTGCTTTTCCATTTAGTCGGTTTGCGTTTAAGGGGTCATACGCTCGCGTTTGTAAACACAATTCAAACAATATTGCTATACGCTACAATAGGCCGGTTAGAATGAGTTATGGTGCATTATAGCACTAGGATTTTATGGGTGGGGCAGCAGGGATAATATTTAATGTGCAGGTGTTAGATATCTGTCTGTGTGTTTATGTGTCACGCAATTTTGGATTATTAGTCTAGCTAGAAAGGTGCTTATTTTATTATTACCCCCGAATTTATAGACGTTTTATAACTTTATTAAAGGTCATATAATACTACGCACAAGAGTTTTACTTTGCGCAGTACTTTGATAAAGTTATAAAACGTCTGTAAATCGAGGGTTAATCTTTTGACGATTGACACCTGCAATGACCTGATTAGCTCAGTTGGTAGTGACCCTGCTTTCTGAGCTTAGGCCCGGTTCGACTACTGGTAGGGACAAACTTTGTGTGGTCAGCACGAATGTTTGTACCTGAGTCATGGATGTTAATTATCTATATAAGTGGGTTCGCCCCAGTTTAATGTACGGTAACCATAATGAAAGCGTTGCTTAGTATGGGACCGTATAGTTGGCGTGCCTAGAGATATTATTAAAAAAATAGTATCGTGTAGTTGGACGATTGACAATTAAAAATCATAAGAACAACGCACATACAAATTGGGTTTGGCTGCGTCACGTCCAGCTCCAGCCTCATGACTCAGTGATGGACACAGGATGTAACGTTTGACAGACTTGTGAATACAATTACCAGACCAATTGTGTGGTTCGAATATTAATAGGCTATGAATGGCAATAAAGGACATGAGTGAGCTCTTAAAAAGGTTGCAAGTGTAATCTGAAAAAAACAAAAGTTATATTTTTTTCATCTTCGACTTATAGGGTATGGGTAGGGGTATGTGGCCTGTGTTGTCTGTATGTGAGTTTTTATCTGACAGGATGGTCGATTTCTTTTGATCAATTACATCCAAAGGTTGACTTGCACCCATTGTGACACTCTCAGTGTAATTGGTGTGTAATTTTTAAATATTTTTTTTTATGGTGGATCAGTAAACAGTTATATCATTCTATCCATCGGTATAGTTCTTAGCTTTGTTCTGCCGGCTTCTATACACAAAGCGATTTTTAAAAATTGTCTTTTCATGTAATGAATGAACGATACTTCAACACGGTAACACTGTTTATCCGAGCAACAAGGTTGGCAGCGCCTACAATATTGCCCCAACACCCGGGAACTTGGCTAATTTCTCATAAAGAGCTTCTATTGGTTTTTAGACTGTACGATTTACGGTCGGATCGTATCACTCTACATTCTGACCTCGGACATAGAATGAAGATTTATAAGATTTGTACACTATCTTTAATAATGGGTTCTAAATTCATTTTCAAACAAAGCACATGTCTTACGATCCATAAATTATTTAACAGATTTTTCTTGGGTCCACTACTTATTTGACAGATGGCAGAAACAAATTCTGTCAAATAAGTGCTGGTTAGGGTTTTTCAGCATATTGTGAAACAAGCCCACAGTATAATTATTTTGTTTTATTATTTAAATGTCACATAATAATTAGTCATTTCTTCAGGCAGTCATTTCTTCAAGCATTTGATGCAATTTCTATTGATTCATTATGTCGTATGTATTATCGTATCGTACGCTATAAGCAACACTAAAGCCACCGCCTTGGGCTTAATTTGTTTAAATCAAGTCTTAAGACGCAACATTTTGCTGCTTCGTGTGAACATAACGGTAATAATGTTAATATTGTTCCCGTTTTTACAGGACGATCGACTGTGGTTACATTCAATGTTATTTTTAAAGAAAATAATAGCTTAGTAATGAATCGAGACCATTCGAAATGCAACTCTAAGAATACAATAACAAGTAGCATATTAAATGTATGGTGATATAGCGACCGAATAGGTTTTTAAGTTCCATCCATAGTTCGACTAACTTTATTAAGTCTGCAGATGTAATCTTGCTTAAAACCTTGTTTTTGGTTCTGCATTTTTGCAAGCCTAGGTGCAACCTTCCTTCAACTCACATTTAAGAGTATCAATCTTTATGTATTAAGAAAAAAATATCCAAAAAAGAAACATGGCTGATCAACTGTCAAAAAAGTAACATTATTCACTGCTAAATATCAAACGTCCGGTAGTCTGGCCCGGTAGTCCGGTCTGGTAGTCCGCCAATCCGCTCTGGGCCAGCGTGGTGGACTATGGCCTTATCCCCCTCGCATTGAGGGGAGGCTCGTGTCCAGCAGTGGGACATTAAAAAGGGCTGGTATTATAAATATCAAACGTAAATTACAATTATCAATTTATTCTGCAGCCAGCAGATTTATTTCCTTACCGTTACCGACGTATCGGGACATAGGTCTTAAGAAGTATTTTCAAGAAATAAGATCCGTTCACCGTTGGCTGACAACTTGTCTGTCTACTGGATGATTAATGATCCCACCCTTTGCCCTTCCAGAGAAGGAGGTAGCAGGGAGAAATTCGAAAAGTTTAACTAGGTTTGCAAGGTCTATGTGACCGTTTATTTGGCAATAAATTGTTTGTATTTTTTGTGACAGATTCGTTTAGCCCCTGCAACTAAACGAAAGCAAAGTATGTGCTACGAGTGTTCTCACATGAATAGTTTGAGGACCACAATGTTGTAAGTTCAAACTACAAATTCGCCTTAAATATATGCATGTACAATACAACAGCTATATGAGTTAGCGCAAAACATAAAGTAAGGTTGTTCAGGATCAATTGTAAAATCCGCTGCACAATTTTTCGGAATGTGAGATTTATCGAACATATCCTATGTTTACATCTTCTGTCCCCGTCGCCGTGGCCACCTTTTTTTTGTTTGACAACTTTCATGCGTGACCTCGCTGTGGTCTTATCTACGCGTTTTGATCGGAGGTAAGAACAGAAAAATCAATTGCCAACTTAAAATAAAGAACGAGGGCGCACTCAAGCCTAAGTATGTTCTTACATCGTTGCCCGGAGCCAACGATTCAGCCACGATATATTCCGGCTATTCGACACTGAATGGAAATTAATGATAGCTGCCGGGGGCCACCTGACTTTGCGAAAGTGGGCCGCCATTTTCTTTTTCTATTTTTTTTTATGGACGCCGTTTGAGTGGTTTACGAGTTTCGCCGTAATGCCTATTGTGTTTTTATAAACTGGGACATGATATTGTTGGCGGGTTGAGTTAAGGTTGAATAGATTTATTTTGGGTATTAATGATTATTTTCTATCACAATAGGACTTTATAGAATAGGAAGAATTCTACGGTTTCTAGAGTAGGGTTTCGTACAAATATCTTACAAGGTTTTCACTCCATTATCTTAATTTAAGAAATACAATTTTTAACTGATTTCAAATAAATCTGGATTTGTCTTTACGAGAATAGATAAAAACTAGATCGGTCCTTATTACGATTATAAATTACTATTTGTACATCACAATACCTATTTATATATATATATAATAGTATTTGTGGTTATAAAATTATTATCACTGAATCTATAACAATTTTAGAAAACTCTTAGGTAGCGTCCGTGGGGTCCCATTATGTTATCCACTTCCTCTCGATGAAAAATCACTGGGCATTAAAGTGTAAGTGTAAGTGATACTTACACGTATGCGCAGTGATTTTTCATGAGTTGCTACTTATGCTGTTTCACGTGATATATTAAGCGTATTTACCCTATAATGTCCTTGTTACCCCATAATGGTGGTAACTTTTCTTAGCACTTTTCCAACATAGCGCGTTTGGTACTAAATTTCATGTTTATCTGTCTATGTTACCCAAAATCCTACTGCACTTAGCAGTTCTTATATGGTCCGATGAAATGAACTAATAAGGTTCGAGTCTAGACACTATAGCCTTGGAAGAAAATAAAAACAAACGGTTTAAAAAAAAGTTAATGGCTGACTAAAAAGGAGTAATACTTTAAATTCCTCAGCAAACTATGTGGTTATAATTCAATCGTAGCATCATCCAACCACCAATTACAACTGCGTTTTTGTTGTTTAACACCATAACTCAATCTTTCTGGCAGCATAATTGACAATCAAGGCATCAATCCCAACTGCCACCCATATTGATTATCAAACAATTATAAGGTCTGTTCACATATTAGCGTTATTCAGTACTCATCAGGGTCGCTATTGTGGGTCTCATAAGAAATTTCTATGTTACTGAACGCGCGTCGAAAAGAGCCTAACTTAGAGTTTAGTTATGCGACAGGATCCGAAATGAAAAAAGCCGTAGACCGTCTGGAGTCTAGTTCAAAGGCAGACTACAAGAACTTCCCGGTTCTTGGTATTTGGTCCTGGATTCTATGAGCTCTAAGAATTTTTGACAGATGAGAATAAAAGTTTCAAAAGTTAAAAGTATAAATAAGACAAGCCCGCTGAGTTTCTCGCGGGATCTTCCTAGTTGAGATCGCGTTCCGAGCTGGTTGTAGAGTTAAGAAAAAAAAATGTAATGACAATTTGTAAGTGCCCCCGTAGGCCTATACGAAATAAATGATTTGACTTTGATTCTGGATTTGCATTTTGTGATTACATCCACTACGCAATAGCCGTCGGTACACTTCTATCTTAAGATATTGTAAGAGCTCGATGGCAATAATGGCGTGTAGGTTATCTTGGAATGCAATTCAAACGAAGATAACGGTAGGAGCGCATCACGCTCTGGTCTGAACGAACCTTTAATTCTTTATCCCCGTACCACCGGCGAAGTGCTCAAGTTATAAATTTTACGTAACGTATACTTAGCCCTGGAATGGCGATGTAAATAAATAGCATCGGTCCTATTTGATGCTAGGGCTGTCAAAAACTAGTTAAGTATAAAAGCGTTCACAGAAACAAAAATAACAAAAAAATATCTATACTCAGCTAAACGATTTTTATTACTCACTGAAATTATCCAGAATAAGTATACAAAATTGAACCAAAACGTTTTTTATTCAAGCGTTTAGACGGCTCTACAAACATTCTCAAAGGATATTTCTAAAGTATTTTTACCGGTAATATTGGCCCGAAGTGCCCTCTAAAAGTATTTTAAAAATGTTTGCTCGCTCTCAACCCTACTGTAGCATGGAATATTAATATTTGCGGCTCGGTTGCACTGCTACGTGACGCGTCTGACGGCTAGAATGTAAAGCATGTCTTGACCGATACTGCCTTTTTATGCTTCGTCCCCGCCATATTGTGATCCGGAATTTCTATAGGATATTCTACCTAAAATAAAATCCTGCTGCTAGAATAGAAAATAGGTTTTGACTCAGACTTAGTAAAATGTTATTTCTTTATAAGAAAGCTTTGGTACTGTTCATAATAAGATTAGATTATAAGATTTAATATCATAATAATACCAGCCCTTTTTTAATGTCCCACTGCTGGGCACAGGCCTCCGCTCAATTTGAGGGGGATATGGCCATAGTCCACCACGCTGGCCCAGTGCGGGTTGGCTGACTTCATACATCTTTCGAGGGGCTCTCTCAGATATGTAAGTTTCCTCACGATGTTTTCCTTCGCCGTTTAGCAAATGATAATTATGGTTGAAAATGGAAAATGAAATGGATCCATGGAATCCAGAAATCTCAGAGTTGCGAGCTTGGGCGTTTGAACCTGCGATCCTCGTTACCGAGGCAAGCGTTCTATCAACTTGGCTATGACTGCATTCAAAGATTTAATACTTGAAAAGAAATATATTACGCTTGTATCTCCCAAAGGGTGGGTAGAGGTGGACAGCGGTGCATCCACATTTGCAGGTATTTATTCCCGGCAATGCACCAAGGTCAGTGTCATTATCATTTAAAAAATATTTTCTAATGCCCCATTTGATTCACAACTCTAGCGCCATCTACTGTAGTTACTGCACAATCACCACCCTACAAATACCCCGCACGGTAGAAACAATAATATTTGTCAACAATAAATCCATTAGCGGTTCCCAACTGCCCACCTTCGCGCCGACCGTACAAAATCAGCAATAGTTTATGTTGAACGCGTCTCGTCCGACCAGGTGACAACCGTGACGAATCGTACACGGAAAACATTTTAAGCCGCGCGCGTTGCGGTCGGACCGACCCGCTAACAATTCGCTATAAATTGCCCGCAGTTTTGAAGGATGTATCGGCATGCGTGATTGTGGACATTTAAGTTTGGAACAGTGTAGTGTTGTTGTATTGTCGATACGGGATATTGTTTAGGATTTATCGACTAGTTCTAGGTATACCTAATATTCACAAAGAACGTTTATTGATTTCGTACTAATTTAAGAGATAAGGGCTTTCATAATTATATTATGTTAGATATCATACTAGCAGATTGAAAAGGTGGCAACAATGGTGTTTTTGAATTTACACTTTTAAAAGAATGCATGCCATAAATGTTTGTGTTCAAAAATATTTTTGGGGTAAAATATTTCCCACCAGACGGCAATTCCAGGGTCCATTAAATTTAACGCATTTTAAATGTCACTCAGCACAGCCCTCCAGAGACAGACCGTAAAATATGCATTAATATTCTAATAACAAATCTGCGTGCATTTAAATTTAGAAATAGAAATGTTTGCGTATTATTCAAGAAGCGAGCCGACCAATAGGATTGCTTATTTTCTCTATCGTGCCATAATGATGTGATCCTATTGGCTCGCTACTTGCTTGCTAGCATTTTTGACATACGGTGCCTAGCATTTTCGTTTACCGACATTAACTGAATTAAACAAACGTTTAACCTTTTAAGAAATAAGCAAACAGGAGTGTTTTAAATACAAAAATACACGTAAAATAAATACAGATACGTGTTGAACACGAAAGCGTGTCTGCGTTCACTTAAAACTCACGTTTTGACGTAAACGAATGCACTCCGAGCGGAGAAACAAATCACTTGACGACTCAGAATTAACCGCGAGACGCGGGAGTGTTTGTTTAAGATAAACTTTGATTCGAATCCGCTTCTTTTATGCCGAAGCCTCGCAAACAGCGATACAAATTCCGGAATAGAATATTCGTTATTCTCTTTATAAAGTTTTTTTTGAACGCATTTAATAATTGGTCTCAGCCTATGAAATTGCTGTTTGCAGTACTGGCCATTTTAATTATTTTTTTTTGTTGGGGTAAGAATTCCAATTTCAAATTAATTTTATTTTAAAAACATGTAATTCTTTTTCAAAATATGTAATTTGTTTATTGATTAGCTTTTTGTTAGTTTAGTTTGTTGACTCCCGTCCGGCGTCCAGCTGATTTCTTCAAGAATGGCATCAATTAACTGCCACTGCGTTGGCAAAGATGCATCGAAAGCACGGGTGATAAAATTACGCTAACTTATTTAATATAAACGGCAATTTCATAGGTAAGGACCTAATATATGCCTTCATGTTATCTTTGTAGTTGTTTAAGACGTTTATTACCAATTTTTAGAGCCTAAAGACAACTAAAAAAAAATTTTAAATATTTCAATTTCCTGTTTAATACTTAGTATAAGTCAGTACTTTTAGAATTGACGTTACAACGTATCCATTTCAAACGTTAATTTTTGGCTATTACTATTAGAAATTTTATCGTAACCGCTATCTTCGCAGCCCCATCCCACAAATAGACTTCCGTAAATACGATCTTTAAACATGTGTAAATGAACGAATGCAAGCGCTTTAAGCTGCAAGCCCATTAACAATAATCCTTTTTATTTCCTCCTGGAACTGTACCGCGCAGTCGAATCGACCCAAACACTAGCGACTTAGAGTTCAAATTGCTTTGTTAATGATTAATCGCGGGACGTATATTGTCGTTTATAAAGATTTTAACTCGGTTAGCCTCTGTGCATTAAAAATACATCGCTATTATTCAAGTTCATAATCTTTAAGAAAAATAAAGGATGGAATGGATATGCGTTGTTAAGGAGCGTATACGATGTGACGAGAATTTGACGACCCATTTAGGACCATTCGAAATCGACATCGGAAAAGGAATCGAAAACTTTCGAACCGGATTACCGCAATCACTATTAAAATTTCCGAATTTGATTATCTTCGATGTATCTTGATGACAATACCCAAAGGTTTAAAAATAAAAATCCATCGGAAAGCTCGTCGGGAGCGACACCGATATCGGAAAGCTTTAAATCCGTTTCCGATCCCGATTCCGAATGATTTTAAATAACCCACCTGATTAGGTCAGTTGGTTGTGACTTCTGCGCCGAGGATCGCCGGTTCGAATCCTTGTAGGGACTAACTTTGTGATGAGCATGAATGTATCTATATATGTATTGTATACTAGATCCCCCCCCATTCACTTATACAGTATCTATAATAGAAGCGTATAGCTTCGTGTGGGCGTATAGTTGGTGTGTTTGTCTGGCGATATTATCATTATTATTATGTTATAGAAGTTTGCAGCGAACGAGTTTTATTATTCAGATAGCTGACAGACAGATAGCCGGCAGACGGACCTCCTCTCAATACGAGAGGGTTTAGTTTTAGTGCTTAAACCTACATCTTAGTGCTTTAGAATGCTTTAGTAATCACGCTGGCCCAGAGCATGCTTGGGAACTTCAGTTCACACAGACATGTAGCTTTCCGTAGGGTGAGTAGAAATATCGAATGTAATCGTAACGTCATCGAGAAAACATGCTGTCACTGTCATACTTATTTATGAAATCTGTGGTGGGAGAGGGATGAAAATATTGTGCTTGAGGTTATGAAGCAAGTTATAATTGTGGTGGATAATGAAATACGCAGATAAAATTCCGGAAATGTCTAAGCCAGTGTTCATTATTTCTGAAACAAGCATTGACCGACATGGCTATCACTGGCATTGAATCAATAAAATTAAATACAGTGAGTACGCTCCCTAATACAGTATCTCTAGCTGAACCCAAAGATTAATTAACTATTTGAAACAGCACTTGAACTAACTCTTATTGGGTGCGCTAAGCCAGGCTACAATAACTTCACTGTGAAATATGTCTCATTCATTTCTCAGTAAGAGGTGTTAAAGTTGAGGTCGCGTTCCGATCCGGTTGTAGAGTTAAGAAAAAAAATGTAATGACTGTTTGTAAATGCCCCCGTAGGCCTATACGAAATAAACGATTTGACTTTGACTTTGAAAAGGCAAAGACATTATTTTTTAACTTCGCCACTTACTCATACGCAGTTACTACTTACCGTGACTCTATATTGGTTTTGTCCCCTGTACGGTAAGTTAATAGAATATCTTTCGCTATACGATCTTGTTCTTTAGTAATTTTCTACCATGCCTTATTGGCTATCTACCACTTTTGTCTGCCTTGTGCGATCTGTGCACGGTTCGATCCTGTTGGTTTCTTGATGTTATCAAGTAGCATTAGATCGAACTTGCCAATACCCAATAATTGACTGTCAACGCCCCTAAAGCTACCTGCAGTTTGTTCATGCCCAATTTTTTAAGGATCTGGTTTCGGCACCATGTGGTATGGGATTACTATACGAAATCTGACTGTTTATATGGTAAGCTTTCATTAATAATAGAGGTATACAAGGTGATTCAGAAAGGGTACTATGCGTTGAACCTGCGCTTCTGTAACACATTTGTAGTCATAATGTGAAGTCAGAATTTCGATACGCCAATTTAAAAAAAAATGTTTTTGCTCATAAAAAACGCAATTGTCTTTTTTTTGCGAACTAATTATAGTTTGTTTTGTAAAGAAGAGCATATTCAAGGCTTAGGGTACCCTTTCTGAATCGGCCTGTATATTGGATAAAAAAAACTTTTCCTCAAACATCGCGTGTCGCCCGCGTCACGTCGTCGTACCGCGATCGTCACGCCATTACTCACTCAGTCATGTACAAACATAATCTTTGGAAACTAACAAAAGTTGGTAGCATAATTGGTTCAAACGATGTGTAAATTGTTGATCGGGAGTCGATTTTTGGTTAAAATTATAGGTTTGTGGTATGTACAAAATGGTTTTAGGCGTACGTGTACATTGCTCTTTTATTGATTTTGGAATACTTGGGTTTAAATATTTGATTAGAATGTATGTTTACAGTGTTTTAAGTGGTTAAAGTTTGAATAAAAATAAATTGATTTCAAACATTATTAAAAAAAATGGCACTCTTTTGATCTAGAAACATAACCATCGAATGTTAAATTTTAATTCATATTTTTTTTAATTTGAATGTACGAAAACATTACACATAATTCTTGGTTATGTTTTCAAAGTCGCCCTAAATAAAGCTCAGGTATAAAAAAAAAAGCATTAACACCAGACATCACACCACAAGTAAACCCACACAACGCTATTATAACTAACAGTGGGTGGACAACCACAGATTATGTTCTACAAATTATAGCAAGTAACCAGTAAGTATATCTAAGTACATCCCTCATTGATCACCGTTAACACAAAATATTTATCAAAAAATAGATTATCTACAACTAAAGTCACCATAAACTCTGAACGTATCGGGACATTTCCAATAAAACATATCTCTATTACACGGGCCTCGATAAGCGGCGCCATAAAACGCTCTATCACTAATATGACGGGCGAATCAACTTAAAAGAATCATCCGTTGTGACTAATTTTATTTATGGAGGGGCCACCCCTAACGCATTTATTACCGCGAAACGGCCAGGCCAATAAAACCACTGAATCAAAGAGAAAAACTGCTCTCGGTTCTATAAATATTTTATTTCGGATAGTGAGAAGTGGGGTGAGCAAGCTATCGATAGTTTAGTGGACATCCCGGAGGCGATCTTTATTGCTACGACGTCTTACTACCTATCTTGTTTATATTTCACTGGGACGTTTACATGGCGTGTCATGTTTTAGGCAATAAAAGTGTATACAATGTTTTTTAAATAAAAAAAAATATAGTAGCACCCAGCCATCTTCCCTATTAAAATTAGGATGTTTTTAAATTTCTATGCCATCACATATCATCTTTGGTCGGAATCGGTGTTCTTTTGCGAGGATCTGGGGTTGATTAAATCTGATATAATGGCGGGTGCGATCCTGTACATATTCACGGATTGTAATATCTATCCTTCCCAAGTTTTTTTCTATAATATAATACATATCATTGAAGTAACAACACTTTTTACATGTTTTGGTCTCCATTTTTGGCTTCGATCGTCACACTGTAGAAGACCCTTCTTATTGAGCATAGTTAAAGGGGCTAAAAATAGTCCCTTATACCAAAAAATACGCCAATTTTAAATCAATACTGATCTTTAAGAGTTATCTTCCTCTAGAACAAATTCACCGAATCCCACCCCATGGTCACCGTACCTCGAGAGCTTGGGGAACTTTTACTAATGTGTGCCAGTCAAATGGACTCTCGAGAATTCTACCGATAGATTAACCGCCGTATTCCCAACACCATAAGGTGGAGAGTATAACAACAGTCACTTGTATATATAACACCAGCAGTATGTCCGTCTGCTTCTCATGCATATGGAAATAGGGACTTAGGTCATAGAATAAGATGGCTACCTACTACTGTTTTGATAGTTTTATTTGCGTACCTTTTCGAATTTGTGGTGTAAAGTAATCGTAAATAGTCAGTTAGGTAATAAAGTTCCGTGAGTAAAACACGGTCGAGAAATCACGGTAGGTACAAGAATGTTAACTAAACATTACGCTTACCCCTAAGGGATAACAAGGTTCATAACTAAGGTAAATTTTACAGTACAGTATTAAAGTTAATAACTTAACAAACACTCGCAACCAATTTTACTTCAGTTATTTGTGGCAATGTCATAATCCTAATCTCATCTCCAGTGTATCCTTCCTTTCAAGGTGTAAAGTTTATAATATTATTTAATTATTAGATAATTATTTTGTCCACAATTGATCACGACTTACGTTAATTTAACAGAACTAAAATATTCCTGTCATGCTCATAAAATGCGGCAATGTAAAGGACAGCTATACATTAGTCTTTCAATTCTGGTTTGACTAAATTAGCACTTTATCAACTCGTAAGGTCAAAAGATAAATTACAGTAACCACTAAGTTTAATTTTCTTCCAACTCCTCCTATTTTTATGTTTCGATTAATTTCGTGCGGGTTCCAAAACAATTAACTTTATCCCGGGACTCGCCGAGGGTCAAACCTCGGTGTCTTCATTGGACACCACTGTAGATCCTGGCTTACAGGAGTAGCAGTGGTGGGAGTGTGTGGCGGGCCTAGTCCCTTAAAAAAAACCCACTAAGTTTTTAAAAAAATCAGCTGGAGCCTCCTGAAATGCGTTTTACATACGTCTGCCCAACGATATGGCGACAATCGCTACATGGTGCTTATTTGTAAATATCTATTATGCATTAGGCGTTTGTGCATTGGTTAGCACATAACTTGAGAACGGCTGGACCGATTTGGAAATATTTTTTAAATTCTTAACAGTCACAGTAAAAATTGTTGAGAAAGAAAAAATAAAACGATTGACAGAACACACTCATGAGACGACTCTCAAAACAATTATTTAATTAAAAATGTACTAATATTTGAAGCTTGCATACAAGTAATAAAGGCTTAATATGTTTGAAAAACAACACCGCACGACTCAGCATTTCGCTGGGATGATTTACGTACATAATGCTTTGTTATCCTCATGTTATCCCACTACTGATAAATAGGAAGAGCGTCTGAGGGAGTTCCGATGATTACCGGCGCGTGTGCAAATTTAACAACCCGCGCGTCGGACATGTTAGATTTTATACCACACGATCCGGGGACGACACGATTTGAGCGATTTAGTCGTTGAGACTACGTAACTCTAACGCTGTGGCGGTTAGCCTAATGGTATTTTACAGAAGCTCTGGGCCCCAGGTCTGCTAACACAATCGATTCATATTGAGATAGCATGGGATATCTGTCAAAAGTGACAGTTATTATGCGGTTGCTGTTCGATTATGAATCGATTGTTTTAGCAGACTTGGGGACCTGTTTTAGGTATTAGATAGTAACTGCATTACATTTTGATGCGATGATGGGTGTTATAAGTATGATAAATTTGTATTTGTAGTCTTTAGTTGAAAAATATAACATTCTAAACGAGTACTTTAATTTGAATAAATTCTCACTTCTTCTGGTAGGTTAGAAATTCGAAGAAGGTATACAGCCATAGTCAGGCGTGCCTTGTGAATAGCAATAAGAGTAGCCCCAATTACATGGCGAGAAAATTCGAGAAACATTTTTGTACAACCTACGCTCTTTGGGGAAACCAGCGTGATGATACGATAGATACATTACTGTCTGATGTATGCCACTATGACGTCAAGTGGCGGCGCTCTGCCGATAATTATCGATGAATGCGCCAATAAAACTCGTGTTGGTTTAGTTGCGGTTTAACACGAAATGATTAGCTTTTATATGCGACGACACGCCTCCGATACGACTTCAAAACCTTACGACTGATTTAAGTAATACTTTAATTAACAATTAACGGTTAACAAGACATTACTAGACATGTACATTTTTTCCCAAATTTAAGGAAGTTATTTTTATTTGCAATGGCATTAACAACATGGATATTAATAATAATAAAATCAGGCAAACACACCACACACGCTTGTATTATAGGTGCCGCACAATGGACTTAGTGCGAACCCAGTATATAATACTTATATAGATATTAAACATCCATGACTTGGATACACACATTCGTGCTTATCACACAAATATTGTTCTTACCAGGATTCGAGCCGGGACCCTTGGCACAGAAAGCAGGGTCACTACAAACTGCGCTAATCAGGGCTCCAAGTCTGCTAACACAATCGATTCATAATCGAACAGCCACCGCATAGTAACTGTCATTTTTGACGGATAATATCTGTCAAAAGTGACAGTTACTATGCGGTTGCTGTTCAATTATAAATCGATTGTGTTAGCAGACTCGGGGCTCTGGTCATTTAGTTCTCATTTACTCTGCGATCGTCTCTCACATTCTTGATTTAAACACCGGTCCAGATTATTTCCAATTCACATATCGTAATTGAATCGTACGCTATAACGAACCTTCTCGCATCGTATTTGCTTACCGCGGGCGCTCGTCAATCACGCTCGAAGCTGACTGTGCATTTCAATTTAAAGCTCGCGCCACACCGCGGCTAACAGATGCTATATAATAATAATAATACCAGCCCTTTTTTAATGTCCTACTGCTGGGCACGGGCCTCCCCTCAATGCGAGGGGAATTAAGCCATAGTCGACCACGCTGGCCTAGTGCGGGTTGGCGTAAAGTAAATAATTATATAATGCCACTACTTTCTAGAATAAAATATAGCTTAAACTTGTACATGTTGTGTGAATAGGCATTATCTACGATCAGCAATACTTATTTCGCACACGAAAAGGTCGGATACACACCAGGAAATGATGATAGCATCCCACTGTGCAACCTGCCTCATCCATCGGGCAATTCAAATTAAGACTAACGATTCGTCGAGCTTAATGCGGCCGGTTTTAATTTGAAAACAAAATTCGACTTACGACAACCGAACTCGTACCCCGCCCTCAAATTTAAATGTTTTACTTTGCAAATGGAGTTATGATGTTATTATAGAAAGGTTCTAGATATATGTAAGCGTTGATGGAACGATGACTGAAATCTTAAGTCAGAAGACGAGTAGGATTTGAAAATGTGACGCAACAATGTAAAAACATTTTCTACAAAGGGGTAGACATTTGTTGTAATCAGTCTATAGTTTTGGGACCTACGATGCTCTAAATAGACAGACATAGGGGTAAACTTCTAATACCTCTTTCATTGCAATAGGTCCTCTGAATTCAAATGAGTCAAATAATTTTCTTGAGTTTGAGAAAAATTAAGTAACGAATCACTATCATTCGAAATTGTTTCCAATGTCAATGTGTGTTAGAGTTTATTTTAGGTAACAGCCCCGTCAATATCCAAAAAGGATGACGCAAGGGTTCTCAGGGTGAAGCGGGTAACTATAGCGGTTCTCATGATCGCTGAACAACCGTCTCACAGGCTATTTATTTGATAACTACCCACTTACAGTCTACGAGATGCTATTTTTCCTATGTGTTCAGTTAAGGTGGCCATAAGAAAATAATGGCAAGGCGATTTAGAAAAAAAAACTATTAGTTGAATTGAGTTAATCGTTGTACGTGTAGTAACTGGATATCAGTGGTGAGGAATGAATTGTGGCACAAGAAAAGCCGGAAAAAACGTACCTGTAAGTGCCCAAAAATCTTCAAAAAACCCTTCTAACTCAATGTGGTCTAGGTCACCCATTAAAAATATGTTATTTTATTGCACTGCACCGCACAGAACGCACCAGAGTAGTCAGATTCTGCATTAAAATCGTTTTTAGGTATTCAGGTAGGTACAGTCGATGGGATTCATGTTATGAACTTTATCCATTGTTATAGGTTATTTTAAAAATCCATTAGCAATCTTAGGTTAATAATAGCCAAATTATCTAAGCTAAATCGAATGAACACTTGTATTAGGCGGTCTGTATCTTGTATCATTCATTTGACGCAATACAATAGCAGTCCATGGCCTGGACGGCAGTAGTAAATTAAAATCGGAGGAAAAAAGCACAGTCCAATTTGGAATATTTCCTAATCAAGCGTTTAAAATGCAATCCTGTAACATTGTTAGGAACCGGGAACCGTGCTGTCGGACAAACTGGATTAGAAGAGTAATGGTAGAGAGCAAAGCGGCGGTACTATTTTCTCGTATTGCGATAGCGTGTCACAATTGTCGTTGAAAAAGATCGAGTTTTCATAGTGCATGCATGAAAAATATATTTATATATAAACTTTCACATGGGCTATACCCGGATCTTTGGAAGGCGCGGGGACATGGGTCCAACACGTAGATACCCTTTTTGAGAATTTTAATGTTATGTGAGCCACCTGCTGGGGTCAACTGCTGAAAATGTTAGTATAAATAGCGAATTGACCTCAGCAGGCGGAGGAACAATTGCAGGAAAATGGAAAGATTATTGGGACTATGGATTGAGGTTTGGATGGTGGTTGCGGACTATTGTGAGATTATTATTATTATGATGATTTCTTTCTTTTCTAGTTTAGCCGCCGAACCTCGTGTCGCGGCGATAATTCACGTGTTAGTTTGAACTTAGTCGTAGGTGACATTATTTTAGATAAAGCTAATTTAGCTAGACTAGCAAACAGAGAAACAGAACTCTTGATAATGTTAAGTAACTATGTATAGGATAAATCTCCTTTTATGCTCCATTTTATTTACATCGAGAAAAATAATTAGATGTCTTCACACATTGACAATTGACAAAGTGAGTACTCATCTTCGTAAATACATAAAAACAACTCACACTTAATTCATCGTTTATCGTACCCGTATTCATGCTCCATAATGCTGACAATCGCTGAGACACGGAATGACAGACAACGCGGCACGGCTCATGCCAATCGAGTTTTATTATAAAAAGCAATATTGTTGCTCAAGTCATAGGCGACAGCTTCAAGAACCGATAGCTATTGGGGTAGAGAGGTTCTAGAATGCCATTAGGCGACAGACGTAATATAGGACTGTACTCAGAAGGTAGTCCGAAGAATTGACCCCCGGGGCCTTGGAAGCTGGTATATACAAGTGGAGGCAAGTGGACGTCCTTAGGGGGTCTTATGTCCAGGAGTGGAAGTCTCCCACGTGCTCGATGGATAGATTAATTTGAAATAAAACATTTTTTTTCGAATTCTATCGCGTTTATTTTATGTTTTTACGTTCCCGATGTTTCGGCTGCTTTACAGCAACCATGGTCACGGGAGGACTGAGGTGGTTGACGTCTTAATGTCATAGCTAGAACTACTACTACCCACATATTTAGTTGTTATTTGTGGTCCGATCTACACAAAATGTTCTCATAGTGTTTTGACGTCTTGCAATGGTGCGCTTGGTTTTGGATTTAATTATATTAATTACTGGATCCCAAGTCGGTGGTAGCACCCAGCCATCTTCCCTAATGAAATTAGGATGTTTTTTTTTGTTTCAATGCTCGCACGTATCATCCTTGGTGGGAATCGGTGTTCTTTTGCGAGGATATGTGGTTGATCAAATTTGATATAATGGCCGGCGATTCTGTACATTTTCACAGATTGCAGACTTCATATTGTAGAGTCATTTGATTGAACCTCCGTTTAATCCTTATGCAATCCACGATAAGGTTTAAAATCGCCATCTCTCCTCACTCGCACCGTAACATCAGACGACTCACGTTGATATGACAGCTTTTATCAGGTATTGTTTGGCTTTTACGATTGATGGTGGGGTGTGGTGGGGGCCGGAAGATGGGTTAACCAACAAACAGCTGGATATATATTATACACGGCTACATTTCCACGTCGTTCCATCGACACGTGAGACGTGAATCTTTGAATTTGGAAGGTTTTGTGACGTTTTTCCGATAGTCGTTGACGTCTCGTCTCCGGCATTGAATGTTCGGGAACCATAGAGAAATGGTGTGTTTATTACCGTATTATTAATTGTAGTAGAACCGTTTTTCAATGTAAGCTATACAATTTTGCGTAACTGCACTATCTATGCTTACTATCAAATGTGTTGAACTCACCATGCAATAATGAATTAAATTTCGTACCAACAAAATGTTTAATGAATGAAGTTATTATTCAAAAGCACATCCTTTAAAGGTCTTTCAAGTTTTGAAACTAAAGACCGTGCATAAAGGTTTAACAGATTCCTTGGAAACTTTAATAAATAATTTTCATATACAATATGGATGTTCAACATACTTTAAGAAAATCAAAATAAAAGCTGACAATATGAAATTAGATGTTTATCAAACAATAGAAATGCAATGATTTGGACGACCCGATTAGCTCAGTGTATAGTGACCCTCTTCGTGCGGGTCCCGGGTTTTAATCCTGGTAGGGACAAACTTGAAAAAATATTCGTGCTAATCACACAAAGTACATAAGTATTATATACTGATTTCGCCCTCACTCTATTGTACGATACCCATAATACATAATACACGCATTGATTAGTGAGGGACCGTGTAGTTGGTGCGTTCGTCTAGCGATATTTATTAAATCAATGGCAATACAGTCACAAGTACTCCGTCAAGTATAATATAAGTATAGGGAAAATATGCAGGTGCAACTGAATATAGAGAACATTAGTGTCAATGACCTGGAAGTTCTAAGCCCAGGCGGTCAGATAGCAGGGTTGCGCGCTGACTGGCCGCGGTAGATAGCTGAAGTTCATGCTACGTGGGGATTTATGTAGCATTTAGAGGCTGTGCTTTGTATAGAATAATCTATACATCTATACAAATAAATAAAATTGGAGAGTTTGTAATATTAAAATAACCGCTTTTTACCAAGTGCATTTGGATGTATATATGCATGGTACATATACCAAAGCAACATTGTTGGAGTATGTCAACCACATCCCAATAGCAAAAAGGTTTTTAATATAAAAGAGATGAAAGTTGCATCTGTCAACTTTCTTGACACCTGTTTTTGACATCGTATTTTTACACTTATACTTACATTTTATATCTCAATTTACTTTATTCAATCCTGGTCTTCTTTGCCCATAATCCATCAAACATTTTTATACTTTTTGTCTGTCTGTCTGTCTGATTGTTTCGGGTAATCTCTGAAATGGCTGGACCGATTTTGACGGGACTTTCACTGGCAGATAGCTGATGTAACAAGGAGTAACCTAGGCTACTTTTATTTTAGAAAACTTTTTTGTTGAATACCACGCGGACGAAGTCGCGGGTAACAGCTAGTTAGACATATAATATAACTGTTTTGCATTAAGACAAAACAGGTATTATATGCTGGAGAAAACGCACAGCATAGCATTGAAGAAGCAGTCTTATATTTCTTCCGGATTATTGAAATAAGTGTGTATCATACCTTTATATGTCACAATTCTGTTACCATAGAGTGGCGTGACGTCCAGTTCCCGCCATCTTAGCTGTCAAGTGTCATAGTCTTCATCATCAGCAAGCTCCTTGAAACTATGCTGTGCGTTTTCTCCAGCATATAATACCTGTTTTGTCTTAATGCAAAACAGTTATATTATATGTCTTCGAAAACGCACAGCATAGCATTGAAGACCTGTTTGATCTCTGCTGGTGAACAGAATTAACACAAGAAAGCTATGTGAATGTACTTAATATGGTTCATAAAATATCACAACTCCTATTAAGTACCTGTAAACACATTGTAATAAGAAAGTATATCTTGGTTATTTTAATTGGATAACAAATAAACCGAATATGAACTTCTAAAGAATCCATGAATTTAATAATAAAAGCTTCCGAGTTTTAAACAACTCTTATCACCAATTAATTAACCCATTCATAAAAGAAATAATTTGCTAAACTATAATCTAACAGTAAAATCACAACCTCAATGTGAAGAATAAACAATCTTAAAGCTGCCATATTACAACCAGTACAATAACTATTAAACCTCTGTAATATTTTGAAAAAATAAATACTACAAGTTTCTCTCTGTCCAGGACATTTCCGAGTATTTAGCTATCTGCGAGATGGTAAAGCTGACTGGACACTACTCGGGAGAGGTTCTAACATAAGCTTGTTGAGAACTGATGGCATAAATCAGTGATCACAAATCTCAAACCTGGTTTAACAACTCCTGCACTAGAAATCTGATAATCTTCCCCTGTTGCATTTTACTTCCTATGTTTTAATAAACTCCCTTATGCATGAGTCACTAGACAAATTTCGATCCTAATGCTGTTCCTAAAGTTTGATTGTCTCTGGGTACAATCATAAAACTATTCTAACCCAATCACAAATGGTTCTCTGTACATGTGTTCAAAGTAACAAATGGGCAAGTCTATGTAATCTACAGCCATTAGCTAGCAACAGAATTTGAAGGCTGTGCTTCTACTTTTATCAATTAAATAATCTGTTAAGCTGCCCATGGTATTACACGGTTTTGATATAAAAGAATTATTTAACAATATTGTACTGAATATATGGATTTTTTATTTTTATTGTATAATTTATAATTTTAACTTGTTAACTCTAAGTTACTGAACCCATTATTTTAAAGTGGCACTAATGTTGTTTAGAGTGGAAGGGTGCCATCAGGGTATTAGAATCCTTTAGTATCCAATTCTCCTCCCCCTAACTTTCAAAATCTAAAGTGACAACCTTTCTACCTGTGGTGGGTTTTATCTTATTGTTCAGTCCAGCTTAACCCTCTACAGGTTTTACATGTACTGTTAAGGGGTTGGTTGGCACTCTTACCTGGGGGTCTGAATAGCAAAAACTTTGTGTTCATTAGTACCATTACGGTATTGTGGTGACACTCACACTATTTGATAATTTAATGTGTGGCTAAAGGCATTATCAAGCAGCAGTCCCATTTCTTTGTTGGCAACCCAACAATACTATTTTGTAATTATTATAAAAAATATATATGGCAACATATATGTAAATGGATGTGAACCAAACTGTGTGTTTAAGTTCTTATAATTAATAATTATTGTTATATAATAATAATAATATCGCCACACGAACACACCAAATATACGGTCCCACACTAAGCAACGCTTGTGTTATGGGTACCGTACAGTGGACTGAGGGCGAACTCAGTAGGTATATAATACTTATATACATATTAAACATCCATGACTCGGGTACAAACATTCGTGCTCATCACACAAAGCTTGTCCGTACCAGGATTCGAACCCGGGGCCCTCGGCGCAGAAAGCAGAGTCACTACCACTGCGCTAATCAGGCCGTCAATGATGTATGTATATATATATATATATATTCTCAAAGTGATTCATTTATCTGATATTAAAATCTTCACCACAAAAAACCAGCTTCTCAGTCAACTACTATAGCCCTGAATAACAGACTCATTTCAACATCTGAAGTCTAGTTTACATAGGCTAGAACAGCAGCCTCTTATATTGCAAATAAGGAATCTTCTAGATTTCATATTACTATGATGATTAGTATAGAAAGTAGTACATAATTCTCTCATTGGATTGGCACATACTTAGAATCTGTGAACATGGTTGACTTACAAGCTCAGATATTTACTTAATAAATGACCCCAACTTTAAATTATTATCTCAGTGGTTCTCTGTAGCATAAAGCTGTTCTAGTATACATCTTCTTCATGAAGACCAACTGGAATTCAATTTAGATCTCTCAGTAAACAGGATGCTCATTGTTATATTCAGCATATGTCAAAGCCAGCCACCTGGTTGGGTTAACTTGGAGCCTCTGTTAGTCAGAGCAACCTTATTGACCAAACCCTGCCTCGATCCCGAGTCTGCTTGCCAGGGTCAAATTGACAGTATAAACATTCTCTGGGCACTCTACAACCGAAATTCCGTACAACTTGCGACCTGATGAGATCAGAGAGAATAAACATCACCTTACTATGAAATGCTTAAGCACTTAAAGTTGTTCACCATCTTCGTGATGGCTACTGATATAGACATGCTTACGAGCTCGCATCCGCTGCGTCTGTTTTTACTTGTCATCAGAATATCTCTCTTACTCTCATGTATTTTGTATAGGTCTCCCGGGTCACTTAATATTGTGGAGTAGGATAGCAATCTACTACCTCCAATCACCACCGCAACGCTTGTTGCACGATGGGGCACAGTTCTCTTCTCTGGCCTCTCTAGGTCAACTTTCCAGAAAGAGTTGTGCTTGACGACATTAGCCTGCCTCGAGTGACTGCATGTTTGTTCAAATACAACACCCTTAAAACCCTTTTAAGCACATCCAGTGGGGGACTTTATAGGCAAGGCTAACATCTGGCTCCGGACGGCCCTCGACAGGCCCAGGTATTCTAAATCGTGAGGAATCTTGGTTACCACCCTTGGTAACATGCACTAACTCTGGGCCTCCAAGCGGGCAAGCGTTTCCGCAACCTCACCACATGCTTGGGGGGCTAGGCCACGGGGTACCAAGTACACCACCAGACCATATACGACAGTTTCAAATCGTCTCCGCAACGCAAATGAAAACACTGTCAACCGGGTGCCAAAAAAAAAGACCCAATGATAGGGCTGTCAAACCCAAATTAGAATATTTTGTATTCAATATTAACACCACTATATAACTTTTGATCATCAGAGCTGCCACAAAACAATATGAGTTGAATTACATCAGCCATTCAGAATGCTGTTAATTAAAGGGTCCTCTGATTATAAATGATTTATATCAAGCATGTCTCAGTGATACTCTAATAAAATGCACGGAATTTCTCTTTTGATAAGATAATCCTTGGGCTCACCCAAAGTAGGTACTACATGTACCTGGGATATACAATACAAATGTAACAACACATCTCTTAAAAACAATGTTCCAAAGAATACTAGGTCCATGAAACGGGCATGGCCTATTGTAGGTTTAAGTGAATACCACACAACAGGTGCTTTATTGAAATTATATTCTCATTATTGTTATTAAGATTGATAACCGCTATGTAAAGAATATGTGCAATTTCCTTATGATTTTTATTATTATTATTTATTTTTGTTAATTATTATTATTATTTTTTATATATATAATAAATAAATAATGTCAGAAGATTTCTCTTGAAAAGTAATTAAGTGACTAAAGTATAATCTAATTTGACCAACTTGATCATGAACAATCATATTATGTACCATTCAACTATACATCTTATTATAATGGTCATCATCAAAATGTGGACACACTACAGGTTTGCCCCCCCCCCCCCCTTTCGGAGATTGAAGGGGTGATGGTGTATATCTTATTATTATATTATTCAACTTCATCCACATTTCAATTAGAATAGGTACAGGGTGGCTGTACATTTGTCTCAATGATAAACTAAAACAGCGGACTGTCTTGTACGATATGACTATCTTGTATGTGTTGTGTATCACGGATACCAAAGGTACGAAAATGTAAGTAATGTGCAAGCCCATACACAACTATGTAATCATATCAGCTGGTCAAATGCAACTGGAGGTGCCGGGGTAGTTAGACCCGCACAGCTCTCCGGTCTAGTATGTCGAATGACATACTCAAGAGGTACATACTTTACAATATTTGTCTCCTGTGTAACTTACACTCCTGTAAAAATTTGTCATGTCTAATAATATACCACTAGAATAGAAAATCCTGCTCTGATTCACTGCTACAATTACCTGTGTAATGTATTTAAGCTGTATTGGTATGAAATAATATTTTACATTCAACCACACATTTGGATTTATTTCCATGCTTATTAGGGTTCCGCACCCAAACACTGAAAACAGTGCTTCATCATGTTGCCTGTGTATTAAGGGATTCACACCCAAACACTATAAACGGGGCTTTATCATGGTGCCTATGATTTTAAGGGTTCCGCACCCATACACACCAAACAGAGCTCTATCTAGGTACATATTAACTTACAGGGCTCTACTTCTTTATGACTGAACTCGAACATTAAGTCAGACCTGAGGCCCTCAGAGGGAACATAGGCCAAAGATTAATTGCATACCAAATGGTTTTATAAGTCTTATATCTTGGTGAGCCAAGCTCACATATTTGTAAGATCTCAGTAACAGTCATATGAACCTTACTCTTATACCGAGATACATCATTTAATATTCATCTCAGCGTACAAAAACCCTAGACGCTAAGCAGACCTGTAAGGTACTTCTATACATTGAAAGAAACTTACTCTTCGAGCCGAGGTACGCTAACGCAGGGCAGGGGTGGTGCAGGCCTTCCTCACACCTCCGAGGTTGAGGTTTAGCATCCTGAAAGATACCCCTGACCTCGAAAACGACATTATTTTCCATTCCGAGCAACATCTAGCCCGGCTTACTCAGCGTCGTTACCTGCAGGCTCCACTTTTTACGACGAAAACAATGCTGTGCTTATAAAAAACTCCACTAACACTCACACGAAACATTTAAACTATTTATAACATGGTTTAAAATGATAAAACAAAACTTTTCTGCAATTTAAAAGATGAAAGAAAAGTTTTCATGTTATTCAAACGAAATACAAGAAAGCTATGACACTTGACAGCTAAGATGGCGGGAACTGGACGTCACGCCACTCTATGGTAACAGAATTGTGACATATAAAGGTATGATACACACTTATTTCAATAATCCGGAAGAAATATAAGACTGCTTCTTCAATGCTATGCTGTGCGTTTTCGAAGACATATAATAAGAATATTAAGAGTCATTGATTTCCAATTCAGATTAATTTTACCACAGACCTTTTTTTATTTACGTAATATGTTGTAAGCTCATAAATATTATTAAGTAAGACGCCGATGCTGTTAGAGCTCAGTTTGCTCTGTTAACGAGCATCTGACTAATTAATCCTAAATGTCTTCAGTCTATATAATCAAGTGCCCTTTAGCCCTTGACGCAGACTGGCCTCTCTAGCAAGGAGCTTGCTTTTTGGACGTTTTGGGGTCTTTTGAATTGAGCGAGCATTGAAAATTCAACCTTATTAAGACTGGTATGGTGTGTTGAGAAATAACATGAAGTATGAAAATAAAAAGGGTAAGTTTTGCCGATTATTATATTATAAACGAGTTGTTGTATCATAGATGGATTTTTGCGGCGATGTTGAAGTCTTATCCTTATCACTATATTTGTTTGAGGTCGTAGTATTAAACAACCCTTAATTATACCATTTAAAATACAATTAACTGCAGTACTTACACTAAAGGTGTTTTTTTTTAAATTATGACATTATAAGCAAGTATTTGATCTCGATCTCACCCGATGGTAAGTGACGATGAGATCTACGATGGAGCATACTTGCCTAGAAGGTACCTGTTCACTCTCGACTAAGGTAAGGTATATTTTTTTAAACTGTTACAGGCTTGAAGCGCCTTTAAAAGTTGCCAAATTCGACAGAACACGAACACGATAGATAAACGAGCTAGATTGACGCTTAAAATAAATATTTCACAGCTTATCAGTAAAAGTACAGCTATCACCCCCTACCGCATTTGCTCCCCTAAAAATACAAACTTTAACTGACAAACGATCACGCGAAATGTGTGTTTAGATACATAATAACAATAAATTTGTGGTCATAATATCAGTGTTATTGTCGAGCCGTAATGTTCGAAGCGTGATAGAATGAGCCTACAGGCGTCGTTAACAGAGACAGACGCATTAGCGACGGATGTTTTAAAACAATTAGGGGATGCGTGTTTTTTTTATTACCTTATAGGCAAGTATTTGATCTCGATCTCACCTGATAGTAAGTGACGATGAGATCTACGATGGAGCATACTTGCCTAGAAGGTACCTGTACAGTCTCGACTTGAAAACACCCAGATTGAAGTCAACGGGGAACAAAGACGCCGGTAGCGTGTTCCATTCCTTGGCTGTTCGCACGATGAATGTAGAAGCAAAACGCTTAGTATGTACCGAAGGAATGTCCGTGTGTCTTCTATGAAATATTTCTACCTTTGTCCTGTAACATCTATGGATGAGTCAAAGTTCATTGATTTAAGTTGACGACCCGATTAACAAAGATCTATATCAAGATGTAGACATCAAAAGAGTTGGATAGCATGTGCCTTTATTGGAATCTATTTTGGTCTTCATATGGTTATGAATGTAAAAAGTGCGTTATCTATACATATAAATAAAATTGGAGTGTCTGTTTGTAATATTAAAATAACAGCTTTTTACTAATTGCATTTGGATGTATACACGTTACCTATACCGAAACCACATTTTTTACAATTTTTGTCTGTCTGTCTGTCTGTCTGTCCGTCCGTCCGTCTGTCTGTCTGTCTGTCTGTCTGTCTGTTTGTTCCGGCTAATCTCTGAAATGGCTGGACCAATTTTGACGGGACTTTCACTGGCAGATAGCTGATGTAACAAGGAGTAACTTAGGCTACTTTTATTTAGAAAAAAAAAATTGGATCTCTCGAAAAAAACTAAAACCAATGTTGCAGCGCTGCACCTGATTAAAGTTTGATAGCAACAATCTGCAATGCGTCCCGCGGGATCAGAACGCGAGCAGGCTGTTGCCAACGGCTGAGTCTTTGTTAAATACCACGCGGACGAAGTCGCGGGCAACAGCTAGTTTATAAATACAAAAATATGATATAATGGAACACGGGAATTTAATTATCCATGGCGACGATGTAACGAGGCGGGCCTCGCTTTGAACATTATAATTTTATTACACAGGTAGTTAACGACTATTCTTTTTATCCACTTTTTATTAGCAGTTATGTTTAAAATTTCTTTGAAAGTTTGTTAAAGTAACAGTGAAAAAAGTAAACTCTGCCCGATGCTAGAGCAAGTTAAGCCCAATAACCCGGTACCGAAGTATCATTTAATTAAATAAAACTTATCCATCGCTTTGTATATATAATAATAATAATTCCAGACCTTTTTTTTAAGGTCATAGTCCACCACGCTGGCCCAGTGCGGGTTGGCGGACTTCACACGTCTTTCGAGGGGTTCTCTCAGGCATGCAGATTTCCTCACGATGTTTTCCTTCACCGTTTAGCAAGTGATAATCATGGTTAACAATGAGATTTGCACATGCAATCCCAGAGGTTTGAACCTGCAATCCTCGTTACCGAGGCAAGCGTTCTACCAACTTGGCTATCACTGCTCATCGCTTTGTGTTTTTTCATTATATCAATATTCGTATTTAATAAATTGTATTTCATTCCAAATGTTGTCAATTTCTCTTCTGAAGCGATATATCTTACAAATATAAGAAGATGTGAGAGAGCTCGGTTTTTAATAATAAATGAGTGTAATGCCCTGAAACAGTGATAAGTGGCGCCATCTGTCACGTTAAGCATCGTATATGTAGGAATATAGACAGCTTCGAAGCACGCTCTATTGGGGGTGAATTGACATTAACTGAAAAAATAAGACCAGTAACATATTAATACATTATATGGTCGGTATATAATTAAATCATACTTTATAAACGTACGTTAGTACGTTTATTAACGTACTTGTTGTACACGCCCACAAAAGCAAGGCCGATTTCATATCATTGAACGATTGATAGCGGATGATCGCACCTATGTCTAAAGCCGTTGACGTTCAAAGTTTGAAAAGAGAACGAATATCGGTAATATAAAATAATATTTACACTCATCCCTTCTAAAATTCCATTAGAAAGTTCGTTTGAAAATAAAACAATATGGTAATAAAGTGAAACTCGGTAACGACGACGATGTTAAATCGATTTTTAAAAAGTTGCCGCACCGACACTGGCGGCCATCTGCGGATGGGAAGTTATTTAATAAAAATATATTTCCCGCGACAATCCCGGGATTCCGCCTCGCTCCAGGACGGGACGGATTTGATGCGCCTCTTAGCCGACGCCGACAATTTCGCAGTTTTATTTATGATTTTGATGCACCCTGTAATACAGGATGATTCAGGAAGGGTATAGTATACCCGTATACTATAGCCACCCAGCCTTAGACTGGCGCTTCTTTATCTCATTTCTGCATTTCGAAATGTCGATTCTAAAAACTAAATTTGTTTCCAACAAAATGACGTATTCGGCGGACGGCTGTCATTGAAAGACCTCAAGACACTGTGAGCACTTTCTGCGTAGATAGGACCGCAAGCAACAACTAAATATGAGGGTAACCCAGTTCAAACTATGATACTAGGCCGTCAAACACCTCAGTCCTCCCGTGACCATGGTTGCTGTAAAGCAACCGAAACGTCGGAAGCGAAAAAACATAAAATAAACGCTATAAAAACTCTAAAATAAGTTGTATGTTAACATTTTTGAATTTTCAATTCCAGGTACCTATTGGAAGTTTAACAATGTACGGCAGCAACACTTCAAGTTGGAGCGCTAATTCAACAACTCATTTTAATTGCTCGACGCCCCCGCACCTAATTAATAGATGTGCTCTCGCCGTCGCTCCGAGTTATTGAGCCAACTCCCCCGACTTGCACGCGGTGTGTGTAATACGCCGCTAAGGAGTTCCTCCACATTTAGGCCTCAGCCTCGAATTTAGCGGGCAGCGGGGCGGCGGCGCGGGAGCGGAGCTCGTTGGCCGCCCCGCGCCGTTACCGCGCCGCTGTTTTCGAGAACCGGTCTATATGATTTTACGCATAAGATCCTGCCGCTCCCGCGCCGCCGCCGCCGCCGCCCCGCTGCCCGCTAAATTCGAGGCTGAGGTCTTAGATGATTCAGACAAGGATTTATATTATAACGTGGTAGGAGAAACAGTATAGGAATTATAGTTTAGGTAGTCTTGAAAATTAGGGCCACTAATATTAAGATAACAGTGATCAGAGTAAATATTTTTTTGGAACATTGCCAGACGAATACATATAGGTACCAATTGTACCGTTCGTACTATGCAAGGCTATCCCTATAATTATGTATTTAAATAATAAATTAGTCTTTAACTCGGATTTCATTACCACATTCTAAATTAAGCTCTTGTTAAGTTCGACAGAAATTATGATGTTATTTTTATTAAGCGACATTTTTTGTGGTTATTTCGTTGTTTGCTATTTGAGTGGACCAACCATGACGTGTAATTATGATCAAATTAATTAACTAGATACTCTTTACTTTATATAATTATACCTGATTCTTATCTAGAACAATATTTAAATGCCGATTCCAAATTTCCTACTACAGCTTACAATTTCTTCACCACCTCCATTGAGCTTAACCTAAATATTTTATTACTCAGAACAAAATCCAAAAACCTTTTCCGAATCCATTGACCTCATCAATAAGCTAGCCAGACACCCATTCTAGTGCTGCCAGTGTCGGTTAAGCCTTCCCTTTTCACATTTTTTTGTGATCCTGTAATATTGTGGTTGGCAGCACTTAGGAAATGTAAAATAGGTGGGTTTTTTTTTCGATATTATGTTGTAACGCTGAACGTTGAAGACTAGAAGCTTTAGTGTATAGGTATGAGGTGAATACTTTGTATGTTTATGTAAAAGTAATGATCATGACTCGATTAGGCTATAACATTCTTTTGAATATTCCATTGTAGTACGGATTGCAGAAAGTCTGTGAGTTGCCGAAACTTCTGTGCTCACATTCTTACCAGCGAGATTATAAACAGAGCCGTGGGTAAATAAAATAAGCAAACATTAGAAAAAATATAAATGTTTGGAGATTCTCAACTAGATTATCCTGCTTTCTTCTCATTATAAAAATGAACTAAAACTCTATGATCATCCAGTTGTCACCATACTTGTCTTAAAATCTTTAATTTGATAAGACCTTTTTAATCGTACCCGTGAACTTTTAATATACATAACAAGAAGAGAGTGAGATTTAAAATGTATTAAATGTACTGATTTCCAAGGAAACCTATTTACTCACACACACCAAAAAGTTAGTGATTACATAACAAGTTAAACCATTCACACCTAGTTTTACATCACGAACAAACGCAATCTAATTTGCTTTTCATTGTGCTGTAGTGCTGAAACCGTTGCCAAGGTAACGCCGGTACAAGTTGATAAATTGTGAAATTAATTCTATAATTTGTTCAATCCATCTGGTTCGATCCCCGGAGTGTTCGTAGCGCCAACTTCACAGTTCTAAGTCAAGCCCGTGTTGGCGGGCGGTGCGAGAATTTGAAATGGCGATTTGGCAAATAATTTGTTTATTTCTCTACTCAAATATTCCTTAAGGGTTTTACATCAATTCTTATTAAAATAGCATCAGAAGGCACATATATGTTTCTGCTAGTATTATATTAAAAATTATGTTTATTTTAAAACTTCAGTAGCATGTATGAGACCCAAAACATTGCTTATTTAAAGGCTAAAGTCTGAAGTGACACGCTCACGTTGTCATATTAAAACTGATCTGGTTTTAAATTATTTCAAGTGTTGTTCCAATTGAATAAAGTTGTTCATTACTTTTGCTAGACCATTGTTGAATCCAGACGCGTTTAAGTCTAGCTTTTTAATTATTCGCCTACAATACAACCCGGTCTATTATTGCGACGAATATTTCGAAAAGTTCCACGACCAAATATAACTAATTAAGAATTAGAATTGTAATAAATCTTTTTAACGAATCTTCGTGCTAGTTTCGTTACCTAGGCATTTTTATTTATTTTTAAAGTGTTGTTTAAAATTATAAATAAAAAAATATCGCCAGACGAACACACCAACTATACATACGGTACCACACTAAGCAACTCTTGCATTATGGGTATCGTAAAATGGATCGGGGGCGAATCCAATACATGTAACTTATATAGATATTAAACATCCACGACTTGGGTACAAACATGCGTGCTGATCACACAAAGTCTGTCCCTACCAGGATTTGAACCCGGGACCTTTGGAACAGAACGCAGGGCTACTACCAACTGCGCTAATCAGGCCATCACGTCATACAAATTTTGTACAACAGTACGTCAGGCAACACGTTTTTTTATTTTTTTTTATTACGTTATAGGCAAGTATTTGATCTCGATCTCACCTGATGGTAAGTGATAATGAGATCTACGATGGAGCATACTTGCCTAGGTAGGAATGCGGCAGTAGATCGAGACGCTACATTCACTAGGCACATGCAGCGCAGCTGATCTGACCCGCCATCCATGAATGGCAACACCGAACATCATGCCGGAACACGGCTAGGCCGCTTGGCGACATGGCTTTGTTCAGTGGGTGGTAACTAGCCACGGCCGAAGCCTACCACCAGTAGAGTTGTCACCTAGTTGGCACCACCCAGGGTCACGTGTAGGGTATCTCGAGGGTATTTAATTCTCCTACGGACGAAGGTGAGTCGACCCCACGTCACTTTTTCACTTTCACTTTTTCCACTGAGTCAGGCCCATTTTGCCATTTGGTTTATGTAATCTCGTGTCTTGTGTTGTAGCTAAATAAATGTTTTCTTCTTCTACTTCAATGCAAATATTTTTATCACCTCGTTACGCATACATCGCTACAACTTATGACACACGCCACAAATATCACAGTTGGTATTCGAACTCCATCCCGGGATCGATTCCATCCGCCACCGGCTTTTATACAGATCCTTTGTACTTTTTCATCTCGCGAGGATTAACTAAACTTTAGCGGTCCGCAGTTCTGTACTAACTCGACTTCACATCGATCTCTTATTAGTTTCCTCTCCTTTGTTTACCCGGGGCTTAATAAATTCATTATTATTGAGTTTTATGTGTTTGCAGAATGGAAATTTGAATGAGACCCGAGATCAAAGTTCTTTCATTAAATTCTACGGCCAATAAGGTCGAAGGATCAAATTTTTAATAGCTTTTACTTTTGACATTATTTTAGAGGTTACAATTAGTATTTCGAGCATGAATGAATGAATGATTCTGACCTAGAGTAGATTGAAATGATGAATAGGTTTTTAAAAGCACACAAATACTAAAAGCGTAAGCTAAAATGCTTTTTTTCGGAATAGTACTTGCCGAAATACGTACCAGTGATTTCCTCAACAAAGGTATATTATTATGTATACTTATGTGATTTAACAGAGATTGGCCGGAGATTTTGTTATGCAGATGCGAGTCTCGACCGATATCGCGAGCGGTTGAGGCCAATTGACGGGACGTCACTGGCGGATATAACGTTGTAAGTTACAGTACGAATGATGCTTTTGTTACCATTTGAATCGGTGAATTTATTGAAATCAAACTAATCTTACGGATTTTATCGCGTTTATTATATATCAAAGGTTGCCTGGTAGAGATCGCTATTAGTGATAAGGCCGCCCATTGTGACACTCTGTATAAGTTAAGTTTTTGTAATTTTGTATTCATTTTATGTGGTGGAACAATACAGTGTTATCTATCTATCTATATGTTTTTTTTTTACGTTCGCAACGTTTCGGCTGCTTTACAGCAACCATGGTGACGAGTGGACTTTCTTTTTTTATTTCAATGTGTAGTATTCGCGTATATGTAAAAATCAATATCGGCGAAGTTACTTATATATAAACAACATTTACATTTATTAGTAGGTTTTCAAGAAATTTCAACTTCTCTTGAATTCAGAACCATTGATAGTATTATGAAAGGTATCGAGATTATTTCACGAGGGTGTGATTTGAGTAAAAGAAGCCCTTAGATTTTTCTAGAATTTAATAAGGTGATTGAAATATTGTGTTAGGTATTAGGAATATGTATTGATCATACTTATAATAAATTCTATATCTCTTTTGAAACATCTAGTGAAATCAAAGGATATATATCAATGAACTCAATGGAAAATGCGAAATTTTCTTGTGATAAGAAATTTTCGTATTTCACTACAACAAAGACCACTCCGTATCCTATCATTTGAACTAAATATCCAAAATCATGTTGAGTGTTTAGCTACAAATTCCCAAGCATGGCTTTAGTCAATCCAGGCTGGCTCACTGTTGCATTGCGATGCTCCCGTCAAAAGGATTATACCATCGTACGTATGCTGTCCTGATTCTGCTCGATAGAGACGATTTTGACATAGAGTCCAAAGGCTATTATAGTCTTAGTGAAGAGAATAGAGTAGTAGAGCCTTGAGGAAATAAAGGTGTAGATGTAACGACTAGTGTTGGGATCTTTTGGGTTTCGTTGGGGTTTGAGCGTAAGCCTTAATTCTGTAGATACACATACTGAACGTGAATTATCCGAAACTTTTGACGTACTTTCTCACGTTCGTATATAAGAATTTGGTTCGAATATTTTGAGTAGGGCTAAATTTAGTTTATCTTGTTTTTAGACAAGGAATTAGAATCATTATTGTAGAACTTAGAGTAGACACTATTGCAATAGTAAAAAATACGTATGAAAATTATGGTAGGCCTTAAACAAGTGAGCAATGTATTTGTTTATCCAGCTTAGTGGTGCATAACTCTTTCAGTTACGATAAAATGTCAACTACATAGCGACTTACAGAAGAAATAATCAAAGTATGTAATTTGAATGACTCAACAGAAGAAATAATCCAGCATTAGTACGTGTATAAATACAATAAATCAATAGCCATTGCAGAAAACGATGCTTATGTGTTTTAAGTCTGCAATTCCCTTATTTATATAAGCCTGCGGTGCTAGAGATCCTCGGAGGCGAATTTAGAAGGTATTGTCTACTGGGACGGGCCTATTTTAGTCCGAGATTAAGGGCCTAAATTAATTTAGCACAAAAGATCCTGATTGAAGTAGATCATTGACCTCGGAGACTTAACGAAGATAATTTTGCCATTTTGCCAACACAAATGATATTACTGAATCCGTAACGGTTTCGTCACCATTGTATTGTTATGTTAATGTTGTGTACGTATAGAATCTGTTGCCAACTAGTATCTCAGGTGCATGGGACAATAAAAAAAACCCTGCTATTTGGGGCGAAGACAAATAAAAATAACAAATGTCATAAAAATCGGCCCACCCGGTCTTGAGTGGATGCAAGAATTGAATGGTGTAAGTAATAAGACTTTATTGTGTACTAGCTGTTGCCCGCGACTTCGTCCGCGTGGTATTTAACAAAGACAACCGTTGACAACAGCCTGCTCGCCCATTCTGAGCCCGCGGGACGAATTGCAGGTTGTTGCTATCAAACTTAATCAGGCGCGGCGCTGCAACATTGGTTTTAATTTTTTTTCGTGAGATCCATTTTTTTTTTCTAAAATAAAATTAGCCTAAGTTACTCCTTGTTACATCAGCTATCTGCCAGTGAAAGTCCCGTCAAAATCGGTCCAGCCATTTCAGAGATTACCCGGAACAAACAGACAGACAAACAGACAGACAGACAGACAGACAGACGGACAGACAGACAAAAATTGTAAAAAATGTTGTTTTGGTATAGGTAACGTGCATACATCCAAATGCACTTAGTAAAAAGCGTTTATTTTAATATTACAAACAGACACTCCAATTTTATTTATATGTATAGATATATCGATATTTGGTAGTTATTCAATAATAAAATATATTTGGATCTAGTTAGTAAAACAAATATCCACGCATGAGTGATATGAACCAAATAGTCTGCCTAAATGTTTAAGCTGCCTGAATTTTTAATAGTGGTAAGTTTTAAATTGCCAATATACGATTGCGTTGCACAAAGATGTATTTTTCTCATTATAAAATCTTAGGAAGCTCTACCCAATACAAGTAAACCATATAAAATCTTCAATGTACAAAGGTATCTTTTCAAACTCCCAATGGACGGAGTGGCAATAGGTCACTCACGTTTCTCACGAGCCGACAACCGTTGCCGAGTTCCGAACACAATAATAAATAGGAATGTGTCGCGTGGGTGCAGTTCTCATTGATCCAGGGAACAGCAACTTCCCTATTTTCTCTTCCTTATTCCGATTGTATTTACTGTTTCCATAGATTCTACACGGAAAAGTGTGTGGCTACTCCATAAACATGGCTGATACATACCAACATTACAGAAATAATCTATGTAGACTGTATAAGAAATATATTGTTGTTGCGCTACATTCACTGGTGGTAGGCTTCGGCCGTGGCTAGTCACCACCCACTGAACAAAGCCATGTTGCCAAGCGGCCTAGCCGTGTTCCGGCATGATGTTCGGTGTTGCCATTCATCGATGGCGGGTCAGATCAGTTGCGCTGCATGTGCCTAGTGAATGTAGCGTCTCTATCTACTGCCGCCTTCCTACCTAGGCAAGTATGCTCCATCGTAGATCTTATCGTCACTTACCATCAGGTGAGATCGAGATCAAATACTTGCCTATAATGTAATAAAAAAAAAAAAAAGCAAGCACCGACCTTTGGTGATTAACAAAGAACTATATATAGAGAAACAAAAACTATAGCGATATGTCGGTATCTGCATTATTACATTACTCAGGTTAAAGTTTGGTATTCTCTTTATTTAAATTATATTATTAAACTAGCTGTTGCCCGCGACTTCGTCCGCGTGGTATTTAACAAAGACAACCGTTGACAACAGCCTGCCCGCCCATTCTGAGCCCGCGGGAAGCATGCAGGTGTTGCTATCAAACTTAATCAGGCGCTGCGCTGCAACATTGGTTCTAATATTTTTTTTGTGAGATCCTATTTTTTTTCTAAAATAAAAGTAGCCTAAGTTACTCCTCGTTATATCAGCTATCTGTCAGTGAAAGTCCCGTCAAAATCGGTTCAGCCATTTCAGAGATTACCCGAAACAAACAGACAGACAGGCAGACAGACAGACAGACAGACAGACAGACAGACAGACGGACAGACAGACAAAAATGTAAAAAATGTTGTTTCGGTATAGGTAACGTGTATACATCCAAATGCACTTAGTAAAAAGCGGTTATTTTAATATTACAAACAGACACTCCAATTTTATTTATATGTATAGATACGTAAAATGTCCCTACAAAGTCTATTAATAATAATAATATAACTATACGGTTCCACCCTAAGCAACGCTAGAGTACATAGATACAATGGGCTGACGGAAAACTCAGTATATAATACTAATATATATATTAAATATCCAAAGCAGTGATAGCCAAGTAGGTAGAACGCTTGCCTCGGTAACGAGGATTGCAGGTTCAAACCCCGGCTCGCACCTCTGGGATTTTTCATGTGCGAATCTCATTTTCAACCAAGATTATCACTTGCTAAACGGTGAACGAAAACATCGTGAGGAAACCTGCATGTCTGAGAGAACCCCTCGAACGATGTGTGAAGTCTGCCAACCCGCACTGGGCCAGCGTGGTGGACTATGGCCTAAACCCCCCTCGCATTGAGGGGAGGCCCGTGCCCAGCAGTGGGACATAAAAAACGGCTGGAATTATTATATTAAATATCCATGACTCGGGTACAGACATTCGTGCTCAAAACGTTTGTCCCTACCAGGATTCGAACCCGGGACCCTCAGCGCAGAAAGCAAATACCAACTGCGCTAATCAGGTCGTCATATTTAATATTTAATTATCTAGAGTCCAAAGAAACACTGACGTATTTATACAGGTCGAAAAACCGGCTGGTAGAGACGACAAATTCATCTAATCCGTGGGGAAGATCGAAACCCGATATCATTGGAACTTGGAACCGGTCGCAGCATTCCTACCCCGGTATTAGTTGAGACACCTACGCTAGTCGGTCATATTTTACCCATTCACATTTGTAAATACAGCTTGATTCATAAAGGTTATACTACTATTTAAATTTCTGAGCGCGTCTGGATGTTACAGAAGATGCATCTCGTTCTTTATCACACGCAAAGCTTTAGTTAGCTTAATGAGATGAATTTGGGGCAGGAATTTGAAGATTAATAGCTAAACCTAATGAAATGGAACTCTTAAATTTGCTAGTGCAATTCACATTTGGATGTTTTTTAGTTAGAACATTATCGCATGCATTTGATTCTAACAATGTACTTAGTATTATTTTTGTAACGTCTTAGCATTTGAAATATTACGTCAAACAGTTGCTTTAATACAACCCAGACAACAACAATAAAACTTTCTGAACCCAAAAAAGTCTGGGAAACTAGCTGACAAAGATAAAAGAATTGAACAACTAACTTATGAAGACAAGGACACTGGCTTTTGTATCATACATTATCCTCATGTAAAGAGCTCACTAAAATTCAAAATGGCGGTGCAAATAACTCTTTGGGATGTCGTCAAACAGTATCGGGAACATGGTGAGGGGGCGCTGGCCGGCCCCGATAACTTAATCCCGGGGTTTTTATCTCCAGAGAGCCTCTCAGAGTTGGTGTATTTCAGCCTACGTAGCTGCGAATGGTTGCAATCTACTGATTACATGATGAACAACAGGGAAATGCAAGTAACAAATAATAAGTGCTTACACAAGACTTAGGTACGACAAGAAAAATAGAGTCGTAGAATTCGTTAAAAAATGAAATGTAAGGATTGGAAAAAGGTTTATTTCAAAGAATCGAAATATGGGTATCATATTATTGCTATAGCAATGTCTTGGTATACGTCGCGTCAAAGACAATGAATACAGAATGAGCAAGATGTTTAATATAACTAGATGTGAGTCACTTGTTACAATAAACAGACATTCAAGGACAGGACGCATCATTAATAGTTATTAGATAATAATTATATGTTACTTATTCATTTGTATTCAATGATATTGATGTAAGTAATAAGCCTATAGTAATTAAGTTGATAAAATATATCATAACATAAGGTACAATCGTATGCTATTAAAATCAAAATCACATATATTTGCGTACTTGCGTTCAGTCACTCAGACAGACAGACAGAATAAATTGTATGGTAACCGATAAAAAATACATAGTACGCAAGTAATAAGGAAAATATACAACAATTATGATGTATAGATCGCTGGAGCGAATATGAAAAGCGTATCATGACAACAGAACCCCGTTGTGCGGATCCAAAGGGAAAATGTGAGGATATTCTGGCGGAGAGATCCGAGAACTTACTCGGCGGAGGAAAATATAAAGCAACAGAAATAAGAAAACATTCCGAATTTCTATTAGATTGTGTGTTGTGTCTACAATTGGCATGGAGACTTGGAATATGCTATCTCAAAAAAAATTGTGAAAATTGGAGAAAATTTCTGTAATATTTGTCACGTACAACATATTACAATAAATACTTATAACCACGCGCAAATCACTTAATAAATCAATATGGTGGTAAGTGAGAGAGACCAATTTTCAGATGATATCAAAAAGATGGTAGATATATGCTGAACCTGATTCGCACAAGGCCGAAACGAATGGCGTAATAGGTTATACTCAGCAGTAGGTTGACATAGGCTGGATGAAGACGATTCCGTTAACTCTGTGTAGAATAAAAAGAGTAAAATTACCTACAACGCGCACTACACATCTATTTTATCCAATTTCCCTTTGTCTCAAGGAAAAGTCAAAATCAATTTCACAGACGATCAATTCGCCTGTTTATAGCGTTACCAGTGTTCGGACACGTCCAATACAGGTTCACGTTTAATTATCACCCGGTTCCCGACACCGTACGTTAGTCACCAGTGAGTGCGATTAAACCAATCAATTTGTCACGGGACTTTCGACTGACAATTTGATCGTTTAGTTCTGCGATACGGATCCGATGTGATGGCAATTTCGTGATAGAATCTAGTGCGGATTGTTGAAGAAGCCTGCGATTTACACACAACTAGTATGGCAAAATAGGTGAAGTCGACCGGTTCTATTTGAGCTATGTCAACTGAGCTTTACTGTACTCCATTTTCTGCATTAGTCTTGGATCTAGATTATTTTCTAGATGATTAGGAAGTCATCTAAATAGATCTCCATAAAAAATATATTTTGTCAATGCTATGATTTTAATGATATACATATTTGTATAGGAAGTATATTCAAGTCTGTAAGTAATTTTACTTGAATTATAGCCGTTAGTTACAATATAAGTTATGTGCATTATTTTAGAACTAATATACAGTGCTTCAACGTATTTAGTCGATAGTCACAGATATATCATAATACTACTGAGGTGACATCTACTACAAATTGTTGTTTCGAAGGGACCCCAATAATTGGAAAGGTCTTAGCCAGACAGGTACGGATGTATACGTCGAATGTGGTTGCTAATTTATTGCAAAAATAAGGGCTCAGCCCTAAGGGCGAGCGGATATAAGCAGGTGTTACACAGCCCTCGGTTTAAAACCCTCAGGGGCACATTGTGTTCACTGAAATATTATAAAACGGGTCTCTTTGGTTTTTCGGAGAAGGGTGAGATTAGAATCTTGCATGACACGTGATATGGGATTTAGTAGACAGAGTCTATACCTCCGTTTAGCTTGATCAGGATCAGGATGAGGATGAAAATGGAGATAAGTAGGAAACAAAGCAAACATATAGTTCAAGAGTCAATCCAGCTCGAGTGCAAAATGAAATCGTAAGATATTCAATATCAAAATAATAGTAAGCTATTTAGGCAGTTGAATCTTATTGAGGATAAGAAAGCACTTAACAAGGATTGAATCTTATGACCGAATCACTTTTGGACGACTTCCCAACAGGAGTGATTCATATTTGCCCCTTACAAAATTGGCACATGCTTTATTTTTATATTCTCTATTTTTTAGTTGATATTTCATTTTTGTATGAATCATAGATAGTGTTTTGTTGTCCATTTCAAAATACATCTATGAGCATTGGAGCAGTACGTGAAATAGAAACGCGATGTTTGTGACTTTCAATTGGGAGAAGATCAAAGCAGGATGTAATTATGAAGTGAGAACAAATTTATTATTTCCTAACGTTAGTTTCGAGTTCTGTTACATTTTGTGTCACAAAAACGTAGACTTGAATGTCAAGAAGTTCTCCGATACTCATCTCAAGAGTTAGGTAAGATGGACAACACGCGCACAACGTAACAGATCAAAACGAAAATCCAAACGATTCCAAACTTTATTGGTTACATTTTAAAAGCAAACATTCCGTATCCGCAACACATCAGAAGCCGTCAATCTGCGGAAGCGAATCATCATTTGATTTTGGATCTTAATACATCTATACATATAAATAAAATTGGAGTGTCTGTTTGTAATATTAAAATAACCGCTTTTTACTAAGTGCATTTGGTTGTATACACGTTACCTATACCGAAACAACATTTTTTACAATTTTTGTCTGTCTGTCTGTCTGTCTGTCCGTCTGTCTGTCTGTCTGTCTGTCTGTCTGTCTGTCTGTCTGTCTGTCTGTCTGTCTGTCTGTTTGTTCCGGCTAATCTCTGTAATGGCTGGACCGATTTTGACGGGACTTTCACTGGCAGATAGCTGATGTAACAAGGAGTAACTTAGGCTACTTTTATTTTAGACAAAAAAAATAGGATCTCACGAAAAAAAATGAAAACCAATGTTGCAGCGCAGCGCCTGATTAAGTTTGATAGCAACACCTGCAATGCTTCCCGCGGGCTCAGAATGGGCGGGCAGGCTGTTGTCAACGGTTGTCTTTGTTAAATACCACGCGGACGAAGTCGCGGGCAACAGCTAGTAAAATATAAAATTGACGTGTTATGTTTTGGAAGTGTACATTTTTCCTTGTTAGGACAAACACTCGAACCACTGGAGACGCCCCAGAGCAGACGTCAAAAAACTGCCGCGGAGTTTGCTAACGAGGGAGGGGATACAATGTGTTTTGCGCTTACAACTTTCGTGTACACCCTCTTTGAGTTTTAATAGAAATTGATCGTCAGATTTGCCGAATCAAACTTGAACGTCAATTGTTTACTTTCACAATTAAATTCACATGTATAACCTATAATATCGTTTTATTTTAATAAATTAATTTAATATGATACCATAATGTACATTCGTTATGCATTATAGTTACCTTAACATTGAATACTCTGGCGTACATAATAATAGCCTCAATCACGAACCGCACGCACCACTTACATACATCAGTAAGATTAAATAACACAAAAAAATATTATCCAAAAGATACACTAAAGCAAGATACATGAAATTGGCACATTCACACCGCAATCGGTACAAACGCGATCCAATCTGTGAGCGCCATCTTTTCACGTATTCGGCGCTATTCGAAGCGCCAAAACGGAGCACAGCAGACGATAACAATCTAGCGCCACATTCGACCCCGGCGCGAATGCTAATGCGAGCACTCGATACAACGCCACTCGTTATACAACCAACTCCGCACAAGATTCGTTTATTTCAGCGACAAAATAATTTTCAAGTAATATAAGGATTCATAATGTGTGACGTAAATATTTCGGGAGTTCGAAAATGGCAGAAGTTTGGGGCACAACATAAGTTGCTCGTACATACATTATTTGAAGAGAAAATTAACAAGGCAATGTATTTAATATAGAAACGCTTGTACGAATGTCTTGACATGGAAGGAGGTTGGTAGATTTTAACATTAGAAATGTTGATTTAATTAAAACTGTATTTGAGTATTTTATGCTCCCAGGTTCCTAGTTTCTAAATGAAGCCCATTATCAAGACGATACAATACTCCTCAATGCGACCTGATGGTCTTCATACCATGTCTAATGAAAAGGCTAACAAAGGGAGCATTGAAAAGTCATATCTACGACGTTCTAATTTATAAACCAGAAATTATTCGACCGCTCCTTTGTCTAATACCCTAATCTTTCCCGAAATTCTTTAAACCAAACCTCTTATTAGCTATTCATAATCTCCTTAAAAAAACGTGGTCCATTAAAATGTAGCGATATCTCATCCCGTGGAAGTTGTGAAACTGATAATAACAGAGCGGGACGCAGCTAAGTGCGAGCGAGCGAACAAAACGCGATCCGTCTTAACATTAATGTAGTTGTTAGGTCGGATGATGAATGGTGACATAGCAAAGCACTTTGCGGTAACTGGCCCATTATTATTCTTAGCGAGGTGTTTAGTTACCAATTTACTTTAATTTAGATACATTACCATAATGGTCAGCATTATTCTGAGTTTCATGTTGTCTAACGATTGTTTCGTAAGAATCATAGCGTGAAAATTAGCCAGAATTTATGAATACAATCATAGTCTTGTATATATTGAAGTAATTACTTGGCTACAGCTATTAAAATTTTGGTCAATTACATAGTAGGTACTCAGTTCAGTATATGGAACTGAGGCCATTTCTATGCATGGCTAATGAAAAAAAAACGAAATTCAGGAAACATGCAAATCGAATGCAAATCTTTAATTACTTTAGCCTGTACGTTAGAATTTGCAAAGTTGCCATAGGTGCGAGAATATTAGCAACGATAAAAACACAACTATAATATGTTGAATAACATAAGCCACTGAAAGCCTATTCAGGTAAGAAATAAGTAAAGATAAAATAGTAACTAAATAAAATTGTTATGACAATCGCCGTTAACAAATGCGTTGCTATGGCAACCATGACAGTGTGGATTCTGGTTTTAATATTGTAACTGGCTTGCTTATATTATGATAGTAATATGCATATAACTATAACATATAGCTTGAAGCGTTGGAAAAAATATTGAAATGAAACGTTAAGTTTGTTCAACGAATCAAGCTACTTGCGTCATGTGGCTCAGCTGTCAACATAATATACAAGAACACCAACATGTCCGCTGGTGTTATCGCAACAAAAAGGACTTAATTCTTGCCATAGCAACGCTTTTTGTAGACAGTGACACATATTAATTATCGTTTAATTACATTCAGAATCGACTGGCAACATTTAAGCAAATAATGGGCGCCATTATGTAAGCAAAGTTGTCTCGTTAGATAAATGACAATGTTCCAAGTGATTTCATGTAAACTATATAACATGATTTGATTGCATGCTTAATATAGGCAGATTATCAAAGACATGGATATTCTAGAGATCCATATAAGTAATACTAGAAAATTTAACAGAGTGCACATACAAAAAAATATTTAAAAGCAAGAATTTTCTCATAGCGTATTCGGTTCTAACATAAAGTGTACTGCTCACAAGAGGCGTGCTAACTTAATTTATCGAACTTTTAGATGTTAACTTACGTTCTGTAAGCGGTTTTACACTTGGCTTAACTTTACTTACTTTAGGCTTCTTAGCTTCCAGTGAATTCTGGGTTTACTTGAAACGTTGGGTTAACGATTTGTGAAGATGTCGGTCGATATTCTCAGAACATAGTTAGTCAAGTCGTCTGGCGGTACGGTCGGAATAAAGAAGTCGTTGCGTGGGTCTGACCGAGTCGAGTGTACATATTTCTTTATCGGCAATTTATTTATGAATACTTTGATTGAGATGGTTCGACTTCTTTCTTTACGAAATTAAATGCGATGAAATTAAATGGATATGAATATGGCCTCACCCACAACTGAGTGGGTATTTTGCTAATGTCAAGTAATTAATAGCGATATATGCTATAAATACACATTATAAATAAAATAATGGATGTGACATGAAGATATGAAAATGGCCATTGGATGTTTATGAATAGATTGAGATAATCAATAATCAGTGAGAAATGTAAAAAAAAATATTGAAATGAAACGTTAAGTTTGTTCAACGAATCAAGCTACTTGCGTCATGTGGCTCAGCTGTCAACATAATATACAAGAACACCAACATACCGCTGGTGTTATCGCAACAAAAAGGACTTAATTCTTGCCATAGCAACGCTTTTTGTAGACAGCGACACATATTAATTATCGTTTAATTACATTCAGAATCGACTGGCAACATTTAAGCAAATAATGGGCGCCATTATGTAAGCAAAGTTGTCTTGTTAGATAGTTTGTAATTGTATCATAATTTTTCACTAAGAGTTACCGATAAGCTTATTCAACTATCAATTTATCTACATTTTGACGACCCGAATAGCCGAGGTAGTGACTCTGCCGTCTGTGCCGAGGTACCCGGGTTTGAATCCTGTTGGGAGACAAACTTTGTATGATGAGCACGATTTTTTGTGCCTGAGTTATGGATATTTAATATCTGTATAGGTTTAAATAAAACTAATTTTACGGATTCTATCGTGTTTATTATTTGTTTTTTACGTTCCGTGACCATGGTTGCTGTAAAGCAGCCGAAACGTCGGGAACGTAAAAACGACATATTCGCGTAAATATAAGAAATCAATATCTGTATAGGTATTATACTCGTCTAATGACATCGATCCCCGTCCATTGTATGTTACCCATAATACAAGCGCTACTTAGTGTGGGACCGTGTGTTAATCTGGCGATAAAATTGTAATTACATTCGGAATCGACTGGCAACATTTAAGTAACATAATAGGTACCATGTTGTCAAAAAAAGTTGTCTTACTAGATAGTTTGACATTTTATCACAATTTTTCACAAACAGTAAGCTTATCAACTTCAAGAGCTGGTTTATATATTAATTCATTTACCTTCAATGAGTTGTTTGCTTAAAACCTCGTCTAAATAATTAATTATTTCCCGTACTCTCGATCCATCTTGCACATTTCAAAGATAAACCATGCAATAGTTCCCCATTCTGCGCAGTCTCAAGCACCATTAGGGCCCCCTCTGAAAACTTCCCGGCAAAAACGGAGTTGCACCTGACATCGGTAATTGATATACGGCCCCATTAATCACTTTGTATTTTGCCGTATAAACTTTATGTACCAACTTTATAGCCTTCAAGTTGTAGTGTTTTCAACTGTAAAGCCGGCGGAGCTCATATTTATACGGGGACCTGTTTAAAGTTTATATTGTTGTAGGTATCTGAATTTAAACCAGCCTCACCTGGGCTCCGATGAACTAGAGAACTGGCAACATAATTTTTATAAAGTGTTGATATGTTTAAATTATTACGTTTTTTTTAATTTACGCCTAAATAGACGGAGAGAGTGATATTGTTTAATCACGCCAATAATATAATATGTTCTCGTTATACGTACGGAATGCAGAAGTACCAAAGAAAGGCCTTCAATAACGGATCCGAAACAATAAAAAATGCTTGAGGCGTCCGTGTCTACAGGCAGTACAGAAAGCAATGGCTCTAAGATTTGGTGGAAGATCCGTAACCCTAAATCCACAAAATCGGAACGTAACAAATAAAAAAAAATATAGCCAAGATTATTTATACATTAACCATCATGGGCAAGACTATTTATACATTACTCATTATAGGCAAGATTATTTATACATTAATAATTATGGGCAAGAATAATTATATATTATCCATCATGGGCAATATTAATTATATATTAATCATTATGGGCAAGATTAATTACTCATCAACCACATCATATCATTGAGAACTGGGATTACACAGAATATTTCATCCTTAAATCTAGTGCAAAATATGATCAACTTCGAATTGTACACTAACAACATAATAGCGTTATGATATACGGAGTTTCGACGGCTAATATCGATGTATGGGTCCCCCGGGGGTGCGACGCACACTTCGCAGTATTATTCTTGAGGTTAGGTATTGTGAGTTCGGGACCGGAGCGTGCCGGGACAGTCCCTGATGTACCAGCTATGATATAGGAGGTAATGTTAACAAAACCTTTTGCAAGAAGGTACCTATGAATATTGGTCTGGAGTACAGTATTTGGAGACTCTGGTGGTATAAAAGATCTAGATGAGCAATAATAATTTTAAAAGAGTGAAAAGAAACGCAAGAGTCTTGTGGTGGCTGTTAATGCAGTAGCTAATTGGCGGTATATGGAATATTCGTAACTTTATTTACACACCAGGTAAATCTAGAAGTACCTTGCTAAAAAGGTTAGAATGCTTACTAGATGCTGGTATCATTTCCTCTCTGGGTAGCCAAAGCAACTCGCTGAGCGAAGATATACCCAGCCCTTGGGTAGGCATACAGCTCTCTTCGATCCTACTTCGACAAATGCCTATGAGGCGCTGTACCCCGGCGGTTGTGGTCGTAACGTGCTTGCAAGAGATAGAGTGACGCGATAAAAAGAGAGTGGCATACTACTATTACTATCAGCCGAAAGACGTCCACAGCTGGACATAGGCCTCCGCCAATAATTTCTACACATCACGGTCCTCCGCCATCCGCATCCACATGGCATATTAACGTAATAATAATTTATAAAGCGCCCAAATTATGGCGGTTTGCGAGCTGAAGTGTGCTTTATTGCTTTTTAGCAAGAGTGGCCATTCATTTAAATCCCTTCGCGAAATGAAATATCTGTTCGTAGGACCTTAAGATATTCTGTGCCTTGGGAAGCCAGTTATGGCGACTAATCTTTTTTCTAAAGCGATTGAATTACATGGACCTAGCCTATGGTCTCGACTCCGAACGGAATAAAAGTGTATTGGGAGCCAATAACTTTGAACAAGTACGGTATAAGTTTTCCGTCTGCTTGCTGCCTCGTGCCCGTTAAACAAGTTGAGATGTAAGTAATCACATTGACTAAACCTTCTATGAATATATCTGCTTATCCAGCAAAGAATGCGACGTGATTGATACTGCTTTACATTTCAAGCCTCCCTACGCAAGTCGCGTTGATTGAAGACGAGATTACAGTTGTGAATGGGATTTTTAAGCTGATGTTTACATGTTGTGATAAATATTACTTACTCGAGAGTTTAGATGGTATCTTCGGAATGTAGTGAATAATGAATTTTAACCTCACAGCTTTACAGTGTAGAATGAAAATGCAAGGAGAAGTAGAGTTTGAGCAACCTACCAAAGTTACTCTCGTAAGCAAGGGTATACATTATTATTGTATAAGCGAAAACAAGCATTCTGTAACCATAGATCTGCATTATTTACTAGTTTTTTTCCGCTCTACGGAAATCTCGAAGAAATTGGGTCAGTAGTTGTTTTGCGATAATCGAAGAAACAGTCAAGAATTCTAAAATCATTTGCTTTAGATTCGGAGACATCATAGTTTAAGATACTCTAGTTCAAGTATTATAATATAACTGGCCATGTTCCTGATTAAATATTAAAGAAATGTTTCTGCATACAATCTTTGATCCCTCATTTAAAGATCAAATTTCCTAAAAATCCCTCCTTTCTGCACTCTCTATACATCTGTCTCTCTCTATATATCTTCCAAATTTAAATGTCTATACCACCCGTTTAGGCTGTGCGTTGTATGCCAATCGGTGTTATGAATTTTATGAAATAGATAGATTAGTTAATTTATTAATATGTTTATAATTTCAGTAGCGACAAAACCGATTCAAATTCCCCCTTTGTTACCGGCAGAAGTTATGTCGGCACTTACCTACTCACATAACCGTAAAATGGATGGCGTAACACTTAAGCGTCTTCTTACTTGCGCTATTACAATTTGAGGTCATAGTTTAATTGTGTCTGCAACCCTCATTGCTGTTAGTAATTAGACTGGAGATAGTTCCTGTTTGATATTTGACCCTTAATAGAGGTTAGTTGAAATTACCGTTTTACTAAAGATGGTTCTTAAGATTGTATGACGGACCTATGGAGTCTAGTGTAATACCACAATATACGGAGCAACTAGTTTAATACTAGGTTTTTCCCGCAGCTCCGCCTGTCGCAGCTCGATGAAATATAGGCTTTAGCACTCGGGGATAACGTCGCTACTATTATTGAAAGAAATTTCAAAATCTGATCATTAGTACCCGAAAGTTACCCCTGCATCCAAACACACAAGCTAACAGCTTTACCTGAAGACAAGTGGTGTTATGATCGCGTTACAAGAGGAACTTACATAGTGTATCTTTCGGCTGCGTAGCCCACCTCTCCAATGTTACAAGGTGCGTCATTACAAGGGGGGGGGGGGGGGGGGGGGATAGTGATAGTGACTTGTTTTTAGTTTTTTATTTAACTTTATTAATGCTATATTTTTATTTCATTCTACTGTTTTATTTTGGTGTAAGTAAACATACAAATTGTATTAGAGTATAAGTTGGTTGTTGGTAGTGCGGGGTAAGTATTAGTTAGGTACTACCTAATAAAAGGAACATTTCATACAACATTTCAATTACTTAAGTAATGGTGTAATTACTCAACGAATGCGTTATAATTATTTCATTAAATTGTTAAAACGCTACAATTACAGAACAAAGAATATGCGGGTACATTCTGAAGCTGTAGATAGAAAACACGATGGTAAGTACCTTATCTTTTGTTAAGGCCTTTCTTTACATGTATGTTTATATCCTGTTAACGCCGAAATACGGCGTGCCTCTACCAGAAAAAAATGCTCTCTATAGTTTCGCAAACCTACCCGCGTTTTATAATTTGATACGGATTTAAAAAATGGTAAATGTTTTGATTTTTTTTAATTACATTATATGCAAGTATTTGATCTCGATCTCACCTGACGGTAAGTGACGATGAGATCTACGGCGCATACTTGCCTAAAAGGTACCTGTGCACCCACGACTTGAAAACACCCAGATTGTAGTCAACGGGGAACAAAGACCATTCCTTGGCAGTTCGGACGATGAAAGTAGAAGAATAACGAATAAACTAGACTAAAATTATAATAATAAATAAACATAACGAAAGGAAGACTAATAAATAAATGTTATTGATTGGAATGGATCACGGACTGTCAGTGCATTGGTAAGAAGACACAAAATCCTCATGTTGCTGAAGAAAGTTATGGATGCGACTATGTGGTCCGGATTTGAACCAGCGACCAATAAAAGCGTGTTTAAGGGTTATTCTGAAGTTTGAAATAAAACAATTTTTAAGGATTCTATCGCGTTTATTTTTTGTTCTTACGTTCCCGACGTTACGTTCGTACGTTTATTCTGAAGTTTTCTGATAACTACTTTTTACCACGCGATTACAAAGTAGTATACGTTTTGGTAGTGTGTATGTAGAATGGATGCCATAAAAAAAATATTAAACTAAATAGAGAACAAAACAAAAATGGAATCTGAAAACTAAATCGGATCTGTGGATCCCAAATGTAGCTACGCCACTTAACGTAGGTAACGTAGGAACTACACGAGATTGAAATTCTCAAATTCCAATGAAAACATTGAACAGTGATGTTTTTAGACAAACTTTTCTATCACAACTAAATGGAAATTATCCAATATGCTTTACTGAATGCTGTAGTTCACGTCTGAGAAGTTGCAAAACCAACAATACACAACAGAGAGCTTGATAAATAAAAACACGGCTATTTTCATGACTTCCGGAGACTCAGCCGTTGTTTCGTAGTACTTGATTGTCGAAACTTCTATAAATACAATCTTCGGAAATAATTCTGACAAAATGTTGGATTTTGTACTCCAGTTGTGATGTGATTTAATATTGTATATAATACTGTTGGAATTTTATTTGCCTCTTCCGTTTTTCCTCTCTGTTTTAGCATCATAAGTTCTACTAATAAAACATCGTTAAATAACTATTAAATGACCTTCGGCAAACTACTGTTGTAATTATTAGAGGCTCTAATAATCTTTCTACGAGTACCCGCAGCTTCGCGATGAAACAGTCTATAGCACTCAGAGATGATGTAGCTTTTTCCTCGTGACAGAATTTTCAGAAACAAATCATTACCCCTTGTAAATTCAAAATGAAAAAACAACAAACTGTACCTGTTTATAGTATTAGTTATCTTGGATCCTATCTTCTATACATATAAATAAAATTGGAGTGTCTGTTTGTAATATTAAAATAACCGCTTTTTACTAAGTGCATTTGGATGTATACACGTTACCTATACCGAAACAACATTTTTTACAATTTTTGTCTGTCTGTCTGTCTGTCCGTCCGTCCGTCTGTCTGTCTGTCTGTCTGTCTGTCTGTTTGTTCCGGGTAATCTCTGAAATGGCTGGACCGATTTTGACGGGAATTTCACTGGCAGATAGCTGATGTAACAAGGAGTAACATAGGCTACTTTTATTTTAGAAAAAAAAATTGGATCTCTCGAAAAAAAATTAAAACCAATGTTGCAGCGCTGCGCCTGATTAAAGTTTGATAGCAACAATCTGCAATGCGTCCCGCGGGATCAGAACGCGAGCAGGCTGTTGCCAACGGCTGAGTCTTTGTTAAATACCACGCGGACGAAGTCGCGGGCAACAGCTAGTATTTTATAAGAGTGCATATTCATATCATATTTGGTTGCATGAAATGAGACTCCCGATTCCGATCCCAGATGTGGGACGTTATTTGCGTAAATTTCGAGGGGCAATACACAATCTGTCGTTTGGCTTATCGACGAACGATAGCAACGACTTCAATGTTACCACCCTTCCATTAAAAAAAAAATCGGATTGCCGTTACTATGGAGAAGAACGGGCAAGAAACTCCATGGTTGCTCTTTTTTTCTAAAGATCTTTTACATTTTTGAGCCGTACATTGTTATAGGTATGTGAGAACAATGTAGGAACGGCTAAGCAGGTTTTAGCAGCAGGTCAAAAAGTACTTACTAAGTATAAAATTACAGTTAATTCATAATACATACTTGGTCATAGGTAGGTAATTACCGGTCAGAGGGCTGTTCCCAACACGTGGGAACTTTAAATTATCACGTCATTTGTTATAACGGCTTCATTCTCGTTAACAAACCATAAGTCACGCACGGGTGATGCATTTAACAGTCGCCGAGGCAGATGCATCGAAAAAAACTTTGTAAAAAACCCCAATTTATAATTACCGATGCACGTGCCCGCGGAAACGTTGTTAATGAAAATTTGTGTGAAGGACAATTAAAAATAAATTTCCTGTTATAACAACAATATCCGAACTAGCCCGTTTTGGGGTTCCGCTGCGCGGGCAGGTGTGGCAACCTTGTTACAACTCGATCAGCGGTTGTACAATTGCTCACAGAAATGATATCTATTAGAGATGCGTCGAAAATTCTCGGCTCGGTTTCCATGCGGCGATTTCACGCTGTGTAGCCAGCTAGGTAGTATTTTAGTACTAGAAAAGCCGCACATTACTTTAATTGTCCTTCATTGTCAAAGATCCGATTGCCGTTTAATATCTACCTCTAAGTGTAAGTAATGATATATACTGAGATCGTCCCAGGCATCGCAAATGGCCAGATGAATGCAACAACTATACGTTCCTACACCAAGCAACGCTTGTATTATGGGTACCGTACCATGGACCGGGAGCGAACCTAGCATATACTATTCATAGACATATTAAACATTCACTCAGGCACAAAAAGTCGTGCTTATCACCCAAAGTTTGTTCTTACCAGGATTCATACCTGGGACCTTCGGCGCAGAAAGCTGGGCCACTACCAACTGCGCTAATCAGGCCGTCCTAACTAGCGTAATATAATTATCGTCGTCACTATCTGTCGGAGAGCTTCCCAATTATTTATAGGGGAGGCAAGGGAACTAAACACAGCACTACGGATAGGTATGAAATACACTGATTCACCCTTTAAAACCCAAAGTTAATTCCCAAACAAAACGCGCTCAAAATACACAATTAATCCCCATATTGAATCTCAATACGTATCGTATGATGCATAATACCGCGATATTCGTACATTTCTGTGCTCGCCAGTGTATAAAGGTGAAATAAAACATTAATTGCTGTCAGCCCGGCGAGGGGAGAGACAAAAGGCTGGGTTTTTTCGTTACTATTGTACGTACGGGACCCTCCGTTACGGTTCGGGGCAGGCCTGTTGGCCAGCGCGATGAAAAAATAATTTAGATCGATATTTTTTAAATATAGCGAGTGAGGAACTTCTTGTCATTGTTTTCTATGTTTAAATAATCATTTTAATTTGAAATTGGAATATGGTTTATTGAACCTATATCACGTTAAAAAATGAAAATAATGTCCACTAACATCATAGACAAAACACACATTTGATTTATTTAAGAATTTAAAACTCTTTAACCTAAGAAGTTATACACTGTTACTTAAAAAAGTGCGTACAAGCAAGGCCCTTATCGTAAAATTAAAACATCAATATCTTCACAGTGAGTGCTATTTAATTAGTAGATAGTACAGAATTTAAATTTTACAGTCCTAAAGCCCAATTAAAATAAGTTTACAACTGGTTTTATAGTGGCCCAGTAAAAGGTCTATCTATACATAGCGGTAGAGTATGCTCTTGTACTAGTGATGTGAAAGTAACGTTAGTTCTACTCGAGTGATTAAATAAATTGGTAGGAATGTTATGTTGAAATAGGCATTTGAACTATACAGAGAATCGATAAATTGTTTTCTGCTGTAGTTAATGTTTAAATAAACATTAAATTTAAATTAACGTTTTTAAATTTTATACAGCTCTGTCCTACTTTGATAGAGATAGGTTTATGCTGTGTGAAGAGGGTATTAGACAGAATAAGATAAATAATGTAAAGGTTAAGACTCTATAATACCTACTAATAAAAGCGTATTTATACAGGTTGATTCAGAAGGGGATTACTAACATTTGAAACTTCTTTAGCACATGTAATAATTATGACAGAATAGGGAAATTCTGAATACACATATAGAGGAATACGCTAAAGAAGCGGGTTCAAAGGTACTTATATATATTAAATACTGGTACTGATTTGTGTATAAAAATGTTAATCGCATAATTGAGGCCTAAGACTGGCTTTCCGCCAAAGCCGTGGGAGATAGCTGTGCGTTGCGAGGAGGCTTAGTGGAGCTGTGAAGCGGACTTTTTTCACTAAAGCTGTGTAAAGAAGCTGAGCGAAGCTGGGAAATTACAGAGGAAGGGTGTACTTTGAGTTTGGGTGAGGAAGCGACGTTCTCTCTCTCTGCTATGCGCTCACATAACCAGACCTAAATTTCGCGAGGCTAGGTAAATGAAGAAATGTTATTGGTGGATGGTTTCCACCCTCACGATTCAGCTTCGTCGCACCTCTGGTGGAAAGCCATTCTAAGTTAAAATATATTATTACCCTAAAATAAAACTAAATATAACTAAAGATATTCCATTAAGGAAGGAAGGAAGAAACCTACATCTGAGAGAGCCCCTCGGAAGACGTATGTAGTCCGCCAACCCGCATTGGATCAGTGTGGTGGACTATGGCCAAATCCCCCCTCGCATTGAGGGGAGGCCCGTGCCCAGCAGTGGGACATTAAAAAAAGGGCTGGAATTATTATTATTCCATAAAGGACCATCACTATTTTACAGCGGACGCAGTTTGACAACGGCGCGGCGCGGGCGCTAGCGTTGCGGGTGACGCGTTTACGACTACGAGAGAAATTTACAACCTTTTTGTGTCTGTCAGATTGGGCGCACGATAGTTTATATATATTTTTCCTATTATATCTAAGCGATACAACATTTAATCCCCAGGACGTGGCTAAGGTAAATTTTATATTTATTTCTTATATTTACGCGAATAGTACACATTGAAATAAAACTTTTTTTTCGGATATTATCGCGTTTAATTTTTCGTTGTTTTTACGTTCCCGACGTTTGGAGTTAATTAATATAATTAAATCTAAAACCAAGCGCACCATTGCAAGACCTCAAGGCACTGTGAACACTTTCTGCGTTGATCGGATCGCCAGCAACAATTAAATATAGGGGTACCCCAGTTTAAACTATAACAATAGGACGTTAACCACCTCAGCCCTCCAATGACCATGGTTGCTGCAAAGCAGCCGAAACGATAGGAACGAAAAAATATAAAATAAACGCGATAAAATCCGAAAAAAATGGTTTTTTTTCAATATGTACATCATACCTAAATGTACGTACCTACGTTAATACTACCCACTTATCTTATACTAGCTTCAGCCAGCGGCTCCGCCCGCGATACCTCGCTTAAATAGCCTATAATATTAAATAGCCTATAATAATCAGAGATAATGTAGAGCTACCTCTAAGTGAAATAATTGTTAGGATCGGAACAGTACTTACAAACTACCTATGATAATATATGTTATAGAAAGAGATTTAAAATATCCACGTGCTTTTTTTTTAATTGACAACAATAGTCAATTTTGAACCTGATCCATGTTATACTTAGCACTGCGCATAATTTATAATTACCCTTAAATTCATGAAGCGCGAGCGGTGTTAAAGAATGCGTTTACACGGCTTACTACTGTACTTAGACGCGTTACAAACATCTTAAAATTTCGACACATCTCCATCTGCAGGGCTGTCACACAAATGTCAAGCGATTCTAAACATTTTTATAGCGCGAACGTAAACGCTTACCGTTATTTTACGATTCGATTATGTTGTTCTCGATAGCCCTATGCAGAGTCGTTGTAAACATTTTGATTTGGTTTGTAGTTTTGTTGACAGTTAAAATGTAGTCGATAATTGTATGAACCTCTCTCGATAACTGTACAGTTATTGAGTTGAGAGTAATAGTTTAGGTATGTGGCGCGCGTCGTTATCTTGTTTGTGTTAGACTGTATAGTTTTAAGTTGAGGGTCAATAACTCATCCTTTAGTACGTCAGTTTAGTTACGAATTGTTTAGTTAGGACGTAGATACTAATTATAGTAATTTATCGCATTTTGCTTCTCGTCACAGTAATAAAAAATTAGTTTGTTTTTTCACAACATTTGCATTCGACACCCTCGCTATACAGAAAGCAAGATAATGATAATAATATCGTCAGACGAACACACTAACTAATCGCCCCACACTAAGCAACGCTTGTGTAATGGGTACCGTACAATGTACTGAGGGCGACTTCAATATACGAGTATAATACTTAATCCATGACTCGCCTATCAACATTCGTGCTCATAACACAAGGTTTGTTCCTACCAGGATTCGAACCCGGGACCTGTGGCACAGAAATCAGGGCCACCAACCATACCAATCGAACAGCAAATAAGATTGTAGCTCACGTATGTATGTGATGATGATGATAATTCAGTAATTCAGTACATTCAATTTAAGGCGCAGGTGTGACGCAACAGCGCGTGTAGCCAACCTAACAAGACCACAACTAATGTCTCTTGGTATGTCTACTAACCGACAGTAGACGTATTACTGTATATGTGAGACAAAGGAAAGTGTGTTATGGCAACCTAACATTAGGTTCATTTTAGAAAATGTTCGTCAACACTACCTGTGGTGGATTACTCTAGTCGACGGCTCAACAAGTTCTGTTTACAGGTTGGATTTATGATTGTAGCTTTTATTGTAACTGATATAGCTACTAGTATACGATAACTAGTCCTATTAGGCGTCCAACCTTCAGGTACTAGGAGGGAAGGAGTATATAAGCGAAGCAGCTTAATCTTTTGTTTCATCATTCATTCTGCTTTTTCATTCTCTCAATGCAACCTCAATATTCGAAGCTCTAGCTTTTCATATGAAATTAGAGATTGAAGATAATTAAATTAAAATTGGCTCGGAATCATATGAACCAACCAGCTTGGTGGTGTGTGCATGTTATAGAAGAACATGATGGCATTTGAAAATGATTGCTTTTGTTTTAAACCAAGCTGATGCACATATCTATACATACATATAAATAAAATTGGAGTGTCTGTTTGTAATATTAAAATAACCGCTTTTTACTAAGTGCATTTGGATGTATACACGTTACCTATACCGAAACAACATTTTTTAAAATTTTTGTCTGTCTGTCTGTCTGTCTGTCTGTTTGTTCCGGCTAATCTCTGAAAGGCTGGACCGATTTTGACGGGACTTTCACTGGCAGATAGCTGATGTAACAAGGAGTAACTTAGGCTACTTTTATTTTAGAAAAAAAAATAGGATCTCACGAAAAAAAAATAAAACCAATGTTGCAGCGCAGCGCCTGATAAAGTTTGATAGCAACACCCTGCAATGCGTCCCGGGCTCAGAATGGGCGAGCAGGCTGTTGTCAACGGTTGTCTTTGTTAAAAACCACGCGGACGAAGTCGCGGGCAACAGCTAGTACTAAATAAATGAATTGGTTTCGACTATCAACCCTCTGTGTAGAATGGTCAACCCAGCAAAGTTGGAGTGCAAAGGTTGTATCTCGTATTGGTTAGGTAGAGTTTAATTATCTCAAAAACAATAGATAAAGATGACTTAACAACGAAACTCGTTAAAAACTCATACATCATTCAAAACAAAAGCCTGAATACGGATTCAAATAAGGCCGTGTCCACACTAGACGTAGGGCAAGACAAACACACATTATTTATACACCGGCTACGTGGAATTGAGTTTCCATGTCGAATAATTGTCTCTACTGTTACGTAATAACATGCCAACCGGCTTGTATATATTATAAGGATGTATTTTTTACTTTCACTGTTTTGATATAGAGTTCATTTTTTTATGGCGCATGCCCTCAATTTATAATAATGCAATTTCACTGATATGCCGAAATTGGGATTTCAACTTTGAATACAACAGCATAACATTGAAATTTGAGAAGGATGTGGAGTGTGGTTAAACGATTACTGTAAAACGATGAACGTCTATTTGTCCAACGGATGATTGGCACCGGTCGGGTTTTGACGTTTAAAAGCTTTTTGGTTTGACGATTGCAAATGGAGTTCTTGATGCTGTGGCGACGGGATTTCAGGTATTCCTGTGACTTAGAGTTTTTAAACTCTAGACCTACAGTTTACAAACCTCACAAATTCCAAATTCTACGAATATGGTCGTCAAACATTGAATGTTTAAAAAAGTCGTTTTTATTTCGATTTAAATTTACGCTTGTCTGTATGCGCATTCCGGGAAATCCACCAGACGGCTTAAGATGAAACTTGGCATGGTAATACCCAGATCAACATATTATAAGTCCAATACTGTTTATACCGGCAAATGGATGGCATCCCGAGGGATAGCCAAAGAACTGAATCTCAAAATCCACTAGGAATACATAAATGAATCTTGGCATGGTAGTAGCTTATAACAGGATCAACAACTAAGATTGTTGTTATGCCAGGAAACGCCAGAAAACTGAGGTCCACCCGTAAGAATTCGAAGGCACTGCTGGTAGATAAAATTAAAAATAAAGAAATCTTACCATCCTGCTTCACAGTGTTGCCCAGCGGGCCACAGCTCGCGAGCCATACGAACAGCACCCATCTCAGCATGAATCCAGATCCGCCAGCTCTCTGCAGCTCCTGGTGGTGGTGGGGCCGAGCTCGAGGACCGGCGGGCCCAGGGATCGCCATGTTGCAACCATCAACCGTAACAGCGATATCATTGGGTTGGAAACACTATTCACATTATCGTTGCACTGCTGGATTTGGGGCGATGTGATGTCTTTAATTGGAGTGTATCAATTTAAAATGTAAATTTCCAACGATACGGGAACGTAAAATCAAAATGTAAACGCGTTAAAATACTAAAAATAGTTTTATTTCAATTTAAATTTCGAGTTCGAATTTAAAAAAAAGATACTAGAATTCAAAATTCGAATCTGTATTATGCTAAAAAAAAAATATCTTCTGTAGCTCCTCCGCTCTGTAGTGCGTTGCCTTTCGAGGCGCACACACGCTACAATTTGACATGTCATTGACGCCAATTGAAACCCATTCATTATCCGGGCAGGTTAGACTTTTTTTTTTATTTATTTAAAAAAACATTTCAAATTCCAAACATTCCAAATACTCAAATGTGATTGGTTGCAAAGAAACGTGGTGGTGCTTGGCATATTTGACAGGTATGAGTGTTTAAGATGAGTGGCTTTCAACGGCCATCACCGTGGCCTGCTTCAGGGCCTCTGACTAAGAGAATTTCTACTAGTCAATTATGCTTGGTAAAGTGTATGGGAATAACATCAGTTCTGGCGTAAAATAACTTATTTATTCATCTCTCATTTTATCGCGAGAACTGTCAAATAAATTGCTAATAACACAATGACGTCAGAGACGGATATTAAATGGTTTTTTGGGCCCTTTGATTTTCCAAGGCGTCAGTTTATTTCAATAATGATCTCATGCATTGTAGGAATATGATCATCTCATGGAATAGTTTTGTGAGTCGCTTCAATTTCAGTCTCTGCGAGAGGATACAGATGAATGTATAGTGCTAAAAGCATAGAGTTATAGATAAACGTCATAGCTCTTACTTTTTTTTAAATTGTCTACCTATTACGTAAAAGATAAACTATTATGAAGTATTTGAACCGAATATTAGAGTCATAAGACCGTTCACAGCGACATATAAATCACGTCGCAAAGGTTAAAGCGTGCTCTATCGTGACTAGGTGACCTTAATAAATCAAAATGCTAACGCAGATGTGGCGATAAGCGAGCTTTTAAGTCATCAAAGTAAGTGACTTTGATATTCTATCTAGAGTAATATTAAATTGGCTTTCCCCGCTACAAACTCCCAACACTGGGATCTAAAGTAGTAGGTAACCATCAATGTACCCAGCCGGGTTATTTTAAACCATTCGAAATCAATATCGGAAACGAAAACTTCCGAGTTGGTTTACCGCAATCGATATTAAAATTTCCGAATTTGATTATCGTTTTTTTTTTCAAAAAGTTTCCGTCGGAAAGCTCGTCGGGAGCGACATCAACATCGGAAAGTCTCAAATCCGTTTCCGATGTCGATTCCGAATGGTTTAAAATAACCCTGCAGGTTTGACTCTCGGAATGTAACGGGGAAAAGCTTGTAGTCTAACTCGCAATTAATATAAGTTAATGAAAAAAAAATGAAAGGAGTTGGAAGAATATCACCCGCTTCCCTCTATTGCAAAGCGAGAAACAAAAGAGAACTGTATGTGCTTGTTCACGTAGGAACGCGCGGGCGCGGCGGGCGGTTGCGGGCGCGGCAGATGTTGCGAGGTCGCGTTCACATTGGCCGCCAGGCGTTTGCGCGAGTGTGACGTGTTGAAAACGATGAAAACGTGCTATCGTTTCTAGCGACAAGTTCAAAATGATTGAACTTACCTGACGTCGCGAGTGAATCGCGCGCGCCGCCGCTAGTTTGACATGAACACACAAAAACGTCTCATGCGTTTGAAATTGCCGCGAGCGCGCCGCACGCGCCAGTCGCTAGTTAGCTCGCTACTTAGACCGCACGTGCGTTTTGAACGTGAACACTTGGAAATCACGTCATATGTTTGATATTTCGTGACCGCGCCCGCCACCGCGCCCGCGAGTCAACGTGTACAAGCACTATAAGTCAGCGATTGCCACAGAAGTATGACTTACAACAAGACGAAGCCCTTACATGGATAGTAAATTCCAAAATTAGTGGAATCCAATATAATGTACCCTACAATGTTGTTTTCCCGAAATACATATAAAAAATTTGGAATCGAAAATAATCGACACGACCAAGTTGCAGTCTTATGTTATGTATAGAAGGTATTATTTTGTTTACTCTCTGTGGAGTGAACCGAGAGTCTTCTCAGCGGAAATCAATCTACGAGCTTTGTTTCCGCAGTACGCATTCATTGCGAGTTGTGTCTGCGATCCTAGACAGAAATATTTCTACAAACAAATTTGCTGTTTCACACCGAGTAGGTAGGTCGAATTTAGGATTGTATTTCCTAAAACTTATGAGACCATTTACACAATAACTTGATTAGCTCTGTTGGTAGAGACCCTACCTTCTGCGCTGAGGGTGCCGGGCTCGATTCCTGGTAGGGACAAACTTTGTGTGATGAGCATTAATATTTGTACCCGATATATTTAAGCATTATATACTGGATTCGCCCCCAGGCTATGGTACGGTCCCCATAATACAAGCGTTGCTAAGTGTGGGACCATATAGTTGATGTCTGTATCGAGCGATATAAAAAAATACATCTTGTTTACGGCAACTTCATGTTCAAGGATTCTAAAATAACTACTTAGTAGCTCTATTGATTATAAGCAGAGAAAATAGTTCACGAGCATATTATAAGATAAATATGTTTTTAAAAAAGTATTAAGTAGAAAATCAACGATAATCTACGTCTTTTTGTGTTTGAATTTGGAAAAACAATGCTGTATCACCTTTAAAGTCATCCCTTACACCATTTGGATAGCATTAAACACCTAGGAACAATCATGGGCAAAAAGATTATCACAATGACCTACGGAACGATCACGCACCCTAACATTTATAAGTAATATGATTGAACACATCATACTCGTAATTTCGAGCTTGGTTCCATATCTAATAATGTTATTTTTGTTCCACCAATAAGGTGGTCGCGTGACGAGGCGAATAATCTTCGCCATCAACATTTACGGTCGGTGTATACTATAGTTCATTGTAACAAGAACGCATTTTGAGTGGTTGGATGGTATCATAAATTTGTTATTCTTTCACAAAACTTAGTGGAGTAGTGAGTTATAGTTCAGCCATTGTCTAGATGTCGCACTGATCGAGTGTTTTATTATTTAAAGGTATTTTAGTGGGACGAATAACTGGGCGTTTAATCTATACATATAAATAAAATTGGAGTGTCTGTTTGTAATATTAAAATAACCGCTTTTTACTAAGTGCATTTGGATGTATACACGTTACCTATACAGAAACAACATTTTTTACAATTTTTGTCTGTCTGTCCGTCCGTCTGTCTGTCTGTCTGTCTGTCTGTCGGTCTGTCGGTCTGTCTGTCTGTCTGTCTGTCTGTCTGTTTGTTCCGGCTAATCTCTGAAATGGCTGGACCGATTTTGACGGGACTTTCACTGGCAGATAGCTGATGTAACAAGGAGTAACTTAGGCTACTTTTATTTTAGAAAAAAAAATAGGATCTCACGAAAAAAAAAAACAATGTTGCAGCGCAGCGCCTGATTGTTTGATAGCAACAACCTGCAATGCGTCCCGCGGGCTCAGAATTGGCGGGCAGGCTGTTGTCAACGGTTGTCTTTGTTAAATACCACGCGGACGAAGTCGCGGGCAACAGCTAGTTTACAATAAAATACAATAATATCATAAACTTTAATGTTATTTTTATTCTTAATGAGTTGGCTTTTGAACTTTATTTGGTTAATGCCTCGATCGAGGAAAATTATGGACTACTTCACTCTGGGTATTTTTGCAAATGTTATTAATTCTATGATATAATAGGCCAATGTATTTTTTAAAGTTATAATATTGTTAAACTCATTAGTTTTAGAGTTTTTTTTAATTCCTAATTTATTATGTAACTTCATAGTTTAAGACAAGTAGTTGTTATGTCCTGTACGTGTTCCAAATAAATGTATTATTATTATTTAAAGCAGGTAATTGGTTAGTTTCCCACCCTCTTGCACATCTTTGAATAAATATTTCAAACAACCCATCACATTTCCATTCAATTGCAGCGATCGAGACAGCCGAATTATTATTTCGAAAAGACGGCTCAACAAAAAACCATCATTCTGATATCTCGCTCCGAAACACCTTTATGTCTTAATTGGTTTTTAAATCATGCCGTACCACGTAACAAAGGGCCCAATGCTTTGAAAAAACTACATTGAGAATGCTCATAGTCAGGTAGATGTTCTACAATGGGTTACCACATTTCATGGATTCTCATGCACATTGAGCTGATGTCCAAATATTCAAACAGATGAGCTTGGTGTATTAATAATGTTATTTGATTAGTGGATATTTATGGCTTGCTTATTTTATTACGTTAGAGTTCAATTTCTTATAGAAGTTCATTTAATTGAAAAACAGGATGAGACACTATTTTTTTGCTATAATACATACATTTAAATATTGTTTAATAATATCTATATAAATAATAGCTGTTGCCCGCGACTTCGTCCGCGTGGTATTTAACAAAGACTCAGCCGTTGGCAACAGCCTGCTCGCGTTCTGATCCCGCGGGACGCATTGCAGATTGTTGCTATCAAACTTTAATCAGGCGCAGCGCTGCAACATTGGTTTTAATTTTTTTTCGAGAGATCCAATTTTTTTTTCTAAAATAAAAGTAGCCTATGTTACTCCTTGTTACATCAGCTATCTGCCAGTGAAATTCCCGTCAAAATCGGTCCAGCCATTTCAGAGATTACCCGGAACAAACAGACAGACAGACAGACAGACAGACAGACAGACAGACAGACAGACGGACAGACAGACAGACAGACAGACAAAAATTGTAAAAAATGTTGTTTCAGTATAGGTAACGTGTATACATCCAAATGCACTTAGTAAAAAGCGGTTATTTTAATATTACAAACAGACACTCCAATTTTATTTATATGTATAGATGTATAGATATAATATTGTACCTAAACAATAAAAAAGAGTGTACTACCCTGTTGACATTATTTTAATTTACAATATTGGTAGAAAAAAAATGTGGTACCGATATTTAATCCAGTGAATTAAAAAAAAATAAACAAAACCGTCCATCGACTAGTATAAATGATTCATACTGGACCGGTTCCATTGCACCTTTAGTTCAAGCATTAGATTTGGTTTAATTTATGACCGGCGAAGAGACAGGTGTTTGTGGTTTCTGGTTTTTTTAACAACATCGGTCTAGTTTATTTACTGTTATATTTATTGTAACAATATTGAGAGTTTGTTGGTTAACAATATTATGATATTCTTTATAGTCTTTGATGATAAAATAACGAATCCAAAAAAAATATGTTTTATTTTGACATTATGTATTTTGTTTGTCAAATTTCCTACTTCTACTACTATAGTATTACAATGCTAATATGATGTCCAGTATTTGTATTATACCAATCATGATAAACATCTATGATAATCTAAATATGAGGGTACCCCCGTCAAACTATGACACTAGGACGTCAACCACCTCAGTCCTCCCGTGACCATGGTTGATGTAAAGCAGCCGAAACGTCGGGAACGTAAAAACAAAAAATAAACGCGATAGAATCCTTAAAAATAGTTTTATTTCAATGTGTAGTATTCGCGTAAATATAAGAAATCAATAGAAAAACATCAAATTTTCTTTCCCCACAAGATCGTAGATTACTAGCTGATGAGCAGATGAAGAGCAACCATTGAGTTTCCTGCCCGTTCTCCATAGGAACGGCATTCCGAACGGGTGGTAAAGTTGAAAGTTAGCATTTTGTAGCTTTTTTGACTATTCATAAGTAATATTCTTAATGGTTTACATGAATAAAACATATTCTGAGTCTGATTCTGATGATTCAATATAATCACTATACACACACACAATATAATTCTACTGGTGGTAGGCTTCGGCCGTGGCTAGTCACCACCCACTGAACAAAGCCATGTCGCCAAGCGGCCTAGCCGTGTTCCGGCATGATGTTCGGTGTTGCCATTCATGGATGGCGGGTCAGATCAGTTGCGCTGCATGTGCCTAGTGAATGTAGCGTCTCGATCTACTGCCGCCTTTTTACCTAGGCAAGTATGCTCCATCGTAGATCTCATCGTCACTTACCATCAGGTGAGATCGAGATCAAATACTTGCCTATAATGCAATAAAAAAAAATAAAATAAATCAGTATTCTAAAAATAAAGTCTAGTTGTTTTCAATCAAGCTCCAATGATACAGTAGCAGTCACGTCTCCACTTGATTTATTTCAATCAACATTTAATAGAATAGCAAATTGATTTTATGTCTTAGATTCGCTCGTACGTTGACGACGTGATATTGTTTTTTTTTGTGTTCTGTATCGTTTATGTCAAAAAAATAAAACAAAAACGTGTCGGCGGGAATACGTGACGAAATGTCACAATTACAAAATTAAACAGCTACTTATTAGAGTTTAAAATGAAATAAAAAAACTTTTCAAAACAACATTATGAACAGTACCAATATTACAAAATATTGTATACAACCTTGTTAGAAAAGAAGATAATTAAATAATTATCACAACCTGTTACATTGTAATTACTCAAAATAAGGGCGTAAGTCCCGTATTGATCGTTTTAATTAACCTCCTAACACAAGTACTAACAATCTAGACGTCAAGCAACTTGTTGAATTTTAAACATCAAAATTAACTTCATTAATTGCTTGAACAAAATAATGAATTCAGGAGCCCTTTCCAATCAAAGGATATTACATTCAAAGGAGAGAAGGCTTTAAATTTGTTAAGATAACACCAGGACTAAGTAGGCGTTAAGTCTTAAATGAAATGTATGAAAACATCTTTAAATTCCAACTATGTTGCGGACTAGGTGTAAGTAATATCTACAAAACTACTTCAGCAATGCCTATTACGAGAACGATGGATATTACTGTAAGATTTATAAAAAAACATTTGCAAGACGATTAAAAACAATTGCAAAAAGATTGTCTTAAAATTCAGTTTCACCATAAACTCCTTTTAAGGAAAAATTAAAAACAAAAGAATCGCGATGGTCATGAACGAAGAAAGAAAGAACATTTCATACTAGGTAACATTAAATTACAGCCTTTCACATCATAACAATAAGGTATATTATAGTCAAAATCAATAATGATTTCACAGTAAACTGAACAGTGGGGTATTAATCCATTCGGAAACAAGTCGGTCAGACACACGGCCGATGGCAGACGACAATGCCCCATGCAGGGGCCTTCTGCATGCATGCATGCACGCTTCATACTTGCACAAACGGAGATTGTGCTATGCCCGACTTAGCACAGTTTGTACTATAGAAAAATCTCATTTCACGACAATATTACTGGACTTGACACATTCCATTTTTTTATAACTTATTATAAAACAATTCTGTCATTTATGGTCCAATGATGTTCAATTGCAACCCATCTTCACCATCCGAATCTGAAATTTGTTTTATTGGCTTTCAACATAATGGTAATTTAAATGTTCATGAAAGTTATATGACAATAGAAGTAAGATGACAATACGAAAGCTACCATAACATAACTCTACAAAAACAACGTCTTCAGCGTTTATACTCGTTTTTTAAATACATATATATAAATTCTCCAATAAATAATTTTGGCAAGTCTTTAAAAGATAATTGTAATTTATGGCCACATAAACGCGGCATGACTCTGTGATATATTCCACTTTGAGAACACATTCAGATCGTTTAAAATGTTATTCTGTTACGCAATTGAATACGGGTAGCAATTTCTTAAGTAGCGATAAATTAAACACGCTCCTGCTTATACTGAAACTAAAATAATTCATGGCCACACAATATTGCTTGACAAATGTAAAGTAGGCTTTTTAAAAGAGTGTTAGTTAATCGTTATAGTTAAGTGTCAACAATGCTTTATCTGCATCACGTATGCACGTGAAACTCCATCTTTACTATTTTACCTACTAGTACTACTCGTAATTAATTTAAACAATTTGTATTTTTTGAGTGACACTATTTTTTAGTATCTGCTTTAGTTAGAGTTGTTCTTGAGATAAAAAAAAACCGATTTATTAAGTGTTTTGTAGTATTCATGCAATTAGAAGAGGGGTCCAAGCTATGGTTGCCTAATGTATATTTGTGATGCTATACACAAAATTTATTTTACTACTACTCCAGAATTACTCCAGAATTAAAGAAACATCAGCGACTGAGTCTATAAAGGAGCTGTAATTACAAACAACTGGCGCGCTAAATAAAAAAAAAACTGCCATTCGGTGTACAATATTGCCTCAAAAAGATTTTCGTTCGGAATGACAAAGGAATCACCGATAATGCTTTACAGTAAAGCGTTTAATTTTAGAATATTGGAAGCACGTTTCCTTAGTCGTATTGGGGCTGTGACGTCACGTGGCAGTGACAGCCGTCGACTCAGACGCAACTGGGGCCGCAGCCCGTCACGTCAATCAACATTGCGAAGGGATAAGGAGTGAAGTAAAAGAAATGGATCCAGAGATAAAAATATTTAGTAATGCTTTTGTACGTAGCAATAGCAGCGAGTTCGGAATGGTTCTAAATAAATTATTTACTTCCTCATTACTTAGGCGTTATACCTACAGTCCGTCGCTTACTATGAGGCATTTAAATAGATTCATAAATAGTCATAGGTCCCGTCAATTGACGTCAGAAATGAATTTCCCACTTTCCTTTCATCTGAATTATTAAGGGCCTTGGCAAACTCAATGCAATTCCTAGCAGGAACATTTAGTTCCATCGAATCCATGCTGCCAGATACAGTTGTTAGGGGTTCTTGTAGTGTTTGTGACAATCTTGCTCCAAGACATTTATATATTCCTAGTCCTTCTCCCATCCCATTTTTGTATGGTGGTTGGCGTCCAGATTTACTTTGTTTTGACTGGATACTGATATTTAAACGGATTGATGCACATCTGCGCTCAGAGAACTAGCTAGCGGGCCCATCCACGAATATGACCATGTATATGAATTTTTCAGACTTAACTATCCAAAATGTTGCACTTTCAACTGGGACTGCCAAATTCACGTGCCCTCCCAAGCATGGAGGTCAACGATACATAAATGTATATAATAAATCGGAGGCTGGGATGAGCAAATGATTCCTCTAGTTTATAAAGCGTCTCAGAACGTTTAGAATTAATATAGATCAAGTCTCATCAATTTGTTCCATCAACTTCAGCAAAGGAAAATAATTTGACGTCTATGTTTCCAATTATGAACTTAACTGAAACTTGACAGCTTTTGCTTAGCGTCCGGTGTCAATATCTTGTAAAGTTTTCAAATACTACGGGCGCTGGGTTAGGGTGGATGTTACTAAATAAAGTTAAGAAATAAAAATGAGAATCTTACTATTGAAGCTGAAAGTTTAAGATTCATGTTTGTTCACCGTTGACTACAATCTGGGTGTTTTCAAGTCGAGAGTGAACAGATAGCTTCTGGGCAAGTATGCTCTATCGTAGTTCTCATCGTCACTTACCATCAGGTGAGATCGAGATCTAGTACTTGCCGATAATGTAATAAAAAAAGTAAGCATTTCATTTTGATTATATTTCTCAATGAACCTGGGGCTCGTTTCTTCTAATTTACAAATGCTTCAGTGGAGTGTCGATACAACGGTTTTAGGTAGTTTACTGGTTTTTTAAGACCAGCGGCTTTCCACTGACCAGTCATTCAACTGCCATAGTACTATTTCGTATTCTGTGATTCAGTCGTCTATCAATGTAATGTAGCTAAGTAATAGTATTCTACTCGTTATCTGACGTTTCTAGCAGTCGACACACAACCAATGACACTGAAATGAGACTCCATCAGGACGACATTAAAGTTTTAGCTGCATAGCCAATCTGTCACAGTCGTAATGGAACCTCAATAGTGTATCGCTGGAATGGCAATTGTATGTTTTTTTTAATTGGCAGAATTGGGCCCCAGGAAGCAGAGTTGGGTTACCTTAACTTCCCCATAACGTTAATATATAGTTTTCATATAATTTAATATTGGGATAGCTCATAAACATACTGAATTATGCCTAAAAATCATTTCCAACTAATAAAACCAAACCTTTTTGCATTTATCACGACCCAGTACTGTTCAAACAAAAGCTATAATACTTTCTCACGTACCGACTTTCGGTTCAGTCTGTATGCCCCTCTCATCAAACGAACCCAACTAATCGTCCTCGGTAATGCCATTGTCAAACGTATACATTGTAACCGCTACCGCAATATATTACTATACGTTTAGTTCACCGTATTTGTGTTTGCTTATTTGTCCGTAGGCCCACTTCCAAATGTTTAACGTCAGTTTTATTACGACCGTCTACAAGTATCGATATATATTGCGCTTTATGTTTTCCCAAGCTGTAATCTATAGTGTTATAAAATTTTATTGATACGGTGAAGTATTTTTTTTGTTAATTATCGTGGGATTTGGGTGTCGTAACGAAAAAGATTCGTTTGAATTGCTATCATTTTATTCGAGAGCAATGAGCTGTTTGGTAGAATTGTATCAGATTTGTTGGTTTCATGTTTTTGGGATTAATGTTTTGGTTGATTTTCTATTATTGTATGCTTATTTGACGACCTGATAAGCGCAGTTGGTAGTGGTCCTGCTTTCAGTACGAGGGTTCTGGGTTAAAATCCAGTAGGGAGATTATTTGTGTGATGAACACTTATGTTTGTACTCAAGTCATGGAAGTTTAATGTCTATATAATAAGTATTATATACTGGGTTCGCCCTCAGTCTAAGGCACCCATAATACAAGCGTTGCTTTGTGTGGGACCGTATAGTTAGTGTCTTCGTCTGGCGATATTATTATTATTTGAAATGTGTCGGAACTACTTAACCACTTAGTTGAATTGTTGTTAGACAGTTTTTAACTTAATTAGTCAGAGCACATAAGGGAATTTCGTTAAACTAATTAACCTTTAAAACTAAACACTTAAAGTTAAAAAAGTCATCATAAACGTAACTTCACGCGTCATTTTGTTAATAGTTTTTTAGTCACCAATCTTTGTTCCTGGCAAGTGCGACATACTCAACTTTACTTCACTATTGCGAGCTAATGCCCAAATTATGTTCTTTATTACAAAGCCATAACGGTTTACGTTTTTACATCATAAAATAAAGTTATTTAGGAGGCAAGTGTCAACCAGCCGTGGGCCACTTTTTCGCATGGTCGCATTCCTGTTTAGGGTTAAATATTTGGAACGAACGTGTGTTCGGAAATTGAATTCTGGATCTGCCAAAGTTTATTTTCCAGTTTGATAATTTGTTAGGCTGGCACGTGGAATGGGAAAAAGAAAATGAACTTTTTAAACACTAGGGGAGAATACATTTTGAGTTGCTTAGAAATAAGTACAGTTATTATAGAGCTCGTTTCTAGTTCATTATCCCTAACATATAGATGAACAAACATCGTGGAATAGACTGGTTCCGATCATGTTATCATCTGTCTGATGATGATCACCTGACATTTCTCTAAAGATGTAAAGAACTGAATTTTTTGCATACCCTTCCAAAGGATTAGTGATATTAATTTAATTTTATTTAAAAATACAATTTCTATGAGTGATGATCTAACTCTTTCTCTTTTGTCTTGAAGATGTGCGTCCTTAACTGTACCCCATTTAAGAATATGGTAATTACAAATCATTGCATATAATTAAAAAAACATTTAATCACATCTACCAATGAATAAAGTGGTAATGAACGCTCGCATTAAAACAACACCGTACCCATAACTCATCTGCCTATAATCTACATTTCACAAGATCCAAATGAACAAGTCGAAAGAACGAGATTCATTGTAGTACAGTAAGACCGGTCGAAACCTTGATAACTTCCGTAGCTCGAGGAATAAGTCGTTGTCGGGATAGTTGCGTCTACTTTTTATTTTTGTTAGGTTCACATGCCGGCTTTTATTTTTTTTGGCACCGTCTCAGCAGACGTATTGGTTTTTTTTTTGCTTTGTGGATTACTTTTATTGGTACATGTTTATCGTTCGGTTTTAAGTGGGGCTTTTGTTTCGAGGGGTTATTGATTTGCTTTTTACGACGACACGTTTTGATTTGAAACGTAAATTTGGATAAGGTCTTTACCTAGTTAATTAATATTGTATTTTTTATTTGTGATAGTTTAAGCTTTATGCATAGCTGTTATGTTTAGTTTTACGTTCTTAATTCTCATTTTGAGCATGCAAGCAATAACTAATTGTAAAAATGCATAATAGTTCCATGACAGAAGCAAGAACCCATCATTCGTTTATTTTATGTAGACACATTTTTTTTTTAAATAGGTACATATTTATTTAATACACACAACTATTCTTATCCGTTTCTTCCTAAACAAAAAATAAATATCAAACAACAGAATAGGTATTGTAAATATAGAGAACTCAGTACTCCAACACTTAAATAGATCTACAAATCTACAACTAGGTCTGATGCAGACTGGTTGGGAACTGGAAAAGCAGGAAATTAGAGCAGACCATCACAAAGGAAATAACACAACTAACCTATTATAGAGTGAAAACGGTTTGTAATGAAATCCTAAGGCTAGCACTAAATTAAAGTAGATTTTAAAAGTAAATATCAATACTTAGAATTACAAACACAATTACATGAAGACAATAAAACCCTATTACCTAATGAAAACACGGAATAGTGCAGTCGGGAAGGATATAAATTCAGTTGAAATTTGCAACACAAATCGCAATGCAGTGTCTAGTGCAGAGCTTTTTGTGTGCGGGCTAAAAGAAACCAGGCTATTAGCATATCCCATAGATTTGCACCCTCATATTGCGGTTATAAGAGATGCATTAGGCTGCACAGCCGATTAAAGACGTCACATTACCGATTATAACACAGCACTACGATTTATCGTAGAAAATGTTTGATGTCATTACGATTGGACGCTGCGTTGTGTTCTTTCATTACCACTGGCACGTTAACACAGATATTCACGAGTCACAGATGCTATTCACAGTAGCACTTGAAGGTATCACGTTTGGTAGATTGTTGAGATTTTGTAGGGATTTTTGTTGTGTATGTTCGGAGCGGCGGACTGCGCGTGCATGCGCGTCCACAACGCGCACTCGACTGAGTGAGTTATCTACCCCTAGCTAAGGTACCAGTCCCGGCCGGTGATAGGTCGTTCCTTTATACGGAAGGTATTGATTGTATTAACAGAAATACTCATGTTAAGTGCAAATATTATGTTTTTCAGGGTTTAATACAACTGATTTTACTGTAAAAAATATCGTGCGATGTATATCTTATTGAAAGGCGTGTTATTATGAAGGTAAACATTGGTTATGTTGGATTGAGCAGGTACCTAATTTATGTTTATTAAACTGTTTTATTATTATTTAATTTTAGACCTATTTTTCTGCGTGAATATTTTTTTTTAAAAGATGTTTATTTGCAATTATATTTTTTATTTTATTTTTCAGGATTAACGTGTAACGGAGCGTCCACAAACAGGAACAAATAGAATGCTGTCTCTTTCGCTCCTTCATTTACAAAGTGACAGAGTAGTTCGTGTCCCAACCCTGTATCTACCCTTCTCTACATGGTTACGTTTACCAACCGTAATTGATCTCTACACTGCTACGTGGAGTTCAATAAACGTTCTAGATTCAGAGGTCATGTTTGAATGGTCTATTAACCATTAGGACTGCACCGCGATTTTAGGGCTAACAAATTAGTAAGGGGAAGAAAAATGTCCGAATGTCAGGATTATTGACATTTTGCAGCGCTATAATTAAGGTTTAGCGAGCGATGGTTACCAGTTGGTGGGGATGCTCCGATAAATTTAAAAGCCTCGATTTTCATCCCGATTAATTTTTATCCCTATTAATTTTCATCCCGATTAATTTTTACGGTGGAATATCATACGGGTTTAAAAATTACGGGTTTTTTTTTTTGCGGGGAAATACTTTCACAGTAGCCTATCTGTCACGTTTGGGCAAATGTGGAAAATATTTGCGACAAAAAATAATTAATGGTAAGTATTCTATTTTTGAAAAATCAGGATAAAGCTTTTTTTAAAATAAATACAAAATTATGTTAGTTCACGACGGGTCTTATTTGTATGAAATAAATAGGGTTTATACCAACGTAATTGAGATCCAGTTATAGTATTAACCGACGTTCCAATAAGCCATTTCAGTTAGAGCACTCGACGAGTGCGCTAATAATAAAAAACGATTTTCCTTCTATTCCACTTAGCGCACCAGCGGTCATGATACATATTGAGAAGTATTAGTTATCGAATAAAATCCCTGTACGCATAATGACCGCTGGTGCGCTAAGTGGAATAGAAAAAAAAAGATTAGAGCACTCGTCAGGTATACTCAGCGGAATGTTATTGGTTAAATTCAAATCGGTGTACTAACTGGAATGCCGGAAATCTAACTTGGTACAGACCGCCGGACCACGGACATGGTCCGCTAAGTACCAAGTCACTTCACCTAACGTGTGTACCAAGTTATATCGTCTATTAATACTATTCCACGACTGGGTAAGCAGAGGTAGGCTCACTGCAGTGTTATCTGTGTTCTTACATTAACGTTTGTTGTTTGGTCCCAGTATAATAAGGGCGATCCTATTGCCATTATACCGGGCACCTATCCCCTAAATGAGAGTGGGAGTCAGGCTGCTAAACACTTTATAATAAACTATTTAAGCAACTAGTGTCATCTATTGTTTAAGTCAAACATAAAAAAATTACTGAGAGTGACTAAGCTAAACCTATTGCAGCTTAGACACGTTAGTTCAAATGAAATACTATAGATGGCTCTTATGTATATTATATCTATATTATATCTTTGTACTATAGCTGTGTACAGTACATCCTTTTTATTTACTTTAGAACATAGCGTTTGTATGATGATAGATAGAATAAAATTGAAAAAAGGATACATGTGACGTAACTAAAAAAAATACTAGCCTCATTAAAAAGTTTAAACGCAGAATTGGCCCAAACATTTTCAAGATAGAATAAATAAAGGAAGCAGCGAATTTTGTTTTATAGACCTTTTTATTACATATAATTCCAATTCGAACTTCATATGTTTTTATTTTCTAAAATTATAAAAAAAGGTAGATAGATACAGGGGCGGATAGAGGGGGGCAGAGGAGGATTTGGTGCAGTAGACCGCCCTGACTCACGAATGAAATACTTTATGGAGACCATTTTCATTTTTTTTTTCAGAATGTTAGTTAATTCACATATGTCATTTAATTACACAAAAATTGCCCTCAGCGAAATCCTGAATCCGTCCCTGGGTACATAATAATATAATTAATAATTAAGTATGTCTAGGTTGTATAAAAAACTATAATTACAAAACAATACATCTTTTCTTCTAAAACTGACTGGTATGCTTCAATCCCTCAGCATAAATTGGGATTTCTATACCCATCGGAATAGAAAATGTTTAGACTCGCAAAAATCATCATGTAAGATTTTTACACATTTAATTCCATATTACTAATTAATGTTAATATCAATAATACCACTGTAATTACTTATGTCAAATGTCTACTAATCGTATTTACATATTATATTATACTTATAACAATCATTTAGGTGCAAGACGCGTGGAAAAATAATACAGTGTATTATATAAAATAAAAATAAATAAATAAGGGGCATAAAATAACAGCAATAAACGCATTAAACATAATTGTGACTCCCTGAAAGTACATCTCAATTTTCCGTTTTTACTTTTATGAGAACAATCATTATTTTATTATTTACAGCTATTGTTACTTATTGCTAAATAAAGCTTAGTATGGACGGAAGTAAGTACTCATCCTTGAGGCAAGTCTTAGTACAAGTGAGCTTAGAGAAATCTCAGGAAGAACTCAAAACAAAAAATATAGACAATAACTCTCAATTTTATGTCTGGGAATACCAGCTTTTGTAATGTTTAAATTTATTATATTGAATACTAGCTGTTGCCCGCGACTTCGTCCGCGTGGTATTTAACAACGTCTCAACCGTTGGCAACAGCCTGCTCGCGTTCTGATCTTGCGGGACGCATTGCAGATTGTTGCTATCAAACTTTAAGCAGGCGCAGCGCTGCAATATTGGTTTTAATTTTTTTTCGAGCGATCCATTTTTTTTTCTAAAATAAAAGTAGCCTAAGTTACTCCTTGTTACATCAGCTATCTGCCAGTGAAATTCCCGTCAAAATCGGTCCAGCCATTTCAGAGATTACCCGGAACAAACAGACAGACAGACAGACAGACAGACAGACGGACAGACAGACAGACGGACAGACAGACAGACAGACAGACAGACAGACAAAAATTGTAAAAAATGTTGTTTCGGTATAGGTAACGTGTATACATCCAAATGCACTTAGTAAAAAGCGGTTATTTTAATATTACAAACAGACACTCCAATTTTATTTATATGTATAGATTCCAGATACAAGCCAGATTAAGTGTTACTTAAGTACTTATAAAGCACATACCTACAGATAAGCCCACTAATGAGGTAGTTTAAATAAAATTAAACTGGTTTAACGTAATAAAAAAAAACATTAAATAAATTCGATGATTAAGTTAGTAAAAAGAAATAAATCTGATACCCAAGTACCTATATACAGTGCAAATAAGGTTAAACTTAAACTATTATTTATAGTCGCAGATAGCTATGTAGAATAATAGCTTCTACACTGGTTTAAAATAATAATGATCATTGCAGACACTTGCATTTTTGTATCTTCATTTATTTTTATAATATGAATGACTACGATCGACCAATAAACAATAAAACTTATCCAATCATGATATAAGAATAGAATATATAAATTGGAATACAAGTAGAAATATTTTAGAAATAGAATTTTAGCAAGATGACAAAATTTCTTTTAACCAACGAAATCTAATAATTGAAACGTATTAAACATTAGCTGCGCCCGGCGGTGTTACCCGCGATAAAAAGTATGAAAAATTAAAACATCTATCCCACGGGAACCATACATTTTACCGGGATAAAAAGTAGCCTATGTGCTATTCCAGACTATAATCTATCTCTGTGCCAAATTTCATCCAGATCCGTTCAGCCGTTCTGGCGAGAAAGAGTAACAAACATCCATCCATCCATCCATCCAAACTTTCACATTTATAATATTAGTATAGATTAGTATAGATTACCAATGCAGAGCTTTTACTATTTACTTGTTATAGATTCTATAGAAATGAGGAGATAAAGACTGTTGGAAATCTAAATCTTTGTTAAACGATGTAAGAAAAAAAATTCAAACGTTTCTGGTTTGATAATAATACAATCGCACCAGTGTTGCCCCTTATCGTCTTGTATGACGGCCTCTGTAGGGAGCCCATGTAAAGAGCGGTGAGTCGCCACCTGCCATTAGAAATTAGACAACCCTTCCAACAGTCCTATCTCATGTCAATACAAACCTCATCCTTTGTCCCAATTATCTTTCCATATTCATGCAATAGTTCTTCCGCTTGCTGTGATCAGTTCGCTGTTTATGCTATCATTTTCAACAGTTGACCCCAGCCGGTGGCCAACATTACATTAAAATTCTCGAAAAGGGCCTCTACGTGTTGGACGCATGTCTCCGCGCAAGCCTTCCAAAGATCCGGGTTTAGTCCGTATGGAGAGAGACATAATAATGTTAATGACAGAATAAAAGCATTGGAAACGCAATCTGCATTTCTCCCACTATTGCAAAAAGTGACTTTTTCCGACGTGAAATTATACTTCACTAAAGGGTCCCACAAAAACGCGAGTATCTCCAACGATCAATACAATTTGAATTTACAAAAAGTACACAATCTAACCTAACAATACATCATGGGTTATTGCACTTTTTCTTTATCCGTCACATCGATTGGTACTCGACCGTTCGTGTAACCATTAAAATGACCATTCACTTTTATAACTCCGTTCGCACTGTTTAATTCTCCATTTAGGTGAGTAATTGTGCCGTTTCGCAAGTGTCCGTTAATTTCACCATTTCTGACGTGTCCATTGACTTCTCCATTTTTGATGTGACCGTTCATTTCACCATTCTTGACTACTTCGTTCGCGCTAGCTTCGTTGTTGTTGTTATTGTTGGTGGCTGTTAGGGCACGCTTCGGTTTCTTATTTCTGTACGCTTGTACGTAGAAGTTCAAGAACAGGACTATGAAGATTGATGAATGGAGTATGAGACCGGCAGCAATCATTCTGTAATCAGAGAATATTTCGCGCTAAGTATATTCGCTTCTATTTAAAAATCGAATTGTGTTCTTACTCTTAATCTACCTTTTTAAAAAAAATATCCCTCAAGGAAACGATTGCTAAATAAGACAAGATGTTGTTATATGAAATAGATCAACCTAGCACTGAGTCAACAAAAGCTGTTAATGATGAAATAAATTAGATTGCTTCAAACGGTGTCTAGAAAGTGCCAGATCTATTTGATGTCTAAATCAGAAGGTATAGAGTTGTAAAGAAACCGATATGGCCCCATCGTTCCCCTTGAATGCGCGTGATTCGATGTTGCGTACTGTATCTGCGTTTACACATAGTAGATACCTAGTATTGGCTGTGTCAGAGCATTCGTTATCATTAGAGTTTTTGATCTTTTCCTTTCATAGTTGTAAATCAAGCAAGTATATCTTCATTAAAATTAAGAAAGGCTTTTTCGCTATACTGATGCCCTCCAATTAGTTCCTTAGGGGTAGTAAGGAGCTTAAGAGTATTTGGACGGATTAAAAAAAAAATACAACCGAAATGAGAACCTCCTCATTTTTGAAGTCGGTTAATAAATAGTGAGTAGCTGTGACAATTGAGCGAGTAAATGCGACCAGAATCCTTGTTACACTACCGCCTCGGCTAGTCTTTGTACATATTAAATAATATATTTTTTTATTTTAATATTTTTAGTAGTATATAAGTAGTTAAAGTTGTATCATAAAGATATATTGATTTAAAGAAAAACCAAACAATAAATTTGTAATATTTCTAGTAAAATAAATAAACAAATTGATAACTGCTTCCTTAATACAACTTACTTCGGATATCCACAGTCACACACAACAGCACTTATCGAATGGAACAGCACCATGAAGAATTGGCCCTGGAATAGAAATGAAAGATTATTCACATCTTGAGAAACAATAACAGCAACGTAGTAGAGCCAAAGGCTGAGGTTAGGGTGACGCCAACCAATAAACTAGGGTAAGTTAGCGAAAAAGGGAAGATCCTCCAGCCCGGCAGATGGTATGCCTGGCGGGGCAGCCACTATGCCCTAACGGTTATTGTCGGGATCTTGTATATATGTCACGTTCACCCAAAACTCTTATAGTGCGTTTAGGGATTGTAAGGAGAATAGTCATTTGTTCTGAATGTCCCTCTGCAGTGCCATCTGTGTATCTTATGGCGAGAATGAAGAGGTCGCTACAGTTTCAATTCTAGAAAACACATCTTTGCTCGGCCCCACAAACTGATTGATACGACTTCCTACCATAGGTCTCTCTGGTGCTGTAACTAGTATTTTCTAGTTGCTTAAGTATCACTTAAGGTGCTTAAGTAGATCAACTAATTGTTGTGGCTATCGAAATGTGCGACCAAATAAGAATATCTGAATGTGATAGCACTAGACGTTTGTTAATAATTTAAGAGAAATCCAGTAGGCAACGGGCAGCTTGCCAAGTAAAAAAATCTATTAAAAAAAATTAAGCAAATTTGCAGGCACATTTAGTAACAATTTATTCAGATGAAACGAAGTCGCTCGCGCGAAGGGACTCGTAGAAATATTTTCGAGAAATATATCACTTTTGCATTTGCAATTAAGTCTACACTATAACAACGACGTGCAAACATAATGATCGTACGTTTAAAACGATTATGTGAAAGTGTGGTCGGAGGCTGTGTTATTGCTTTCACTGTAACTTATGAATGAAAACCGTGAATCATTGGAGATTGAGTAAGGTATTTTAATTCCATTGCCGTGTCGATGCTAACCATATTATGTAATTAAAAGAACTGGAAACTCAGTGTATGCCACTGGTCTTCCACAAATCCACAAATAACAATATTTGAAAAATGATGGCACGTCAAAAGATATGTCATTTCTTGAAATTGAAATTATACTTATTCCTTTAATTCGAGTGCTGATTTGGGTCGCTACTCTACAAGTAGCTACAGCTTATGCTAGCACTACACTATACACTTATATATAATTTGCATTTTTTTTTAATTATACCAATTGGGTACACAACATATCATCCGTTATGTCGATATCCTGCATATTGAAGTTTTTTTTTTAAATTGGCCTACATAAATATATTATTTAAGTGTACTCGGCCGTGCCCTCCTTCAAGGCAAGGATGATATAGGCCAAACTCTACTCTACTCTATGTAGAGTTTAAAAAACCGGTTAAAGCGTAGCAGGTTTCCTAACGACGTTAGGTTATGGTTTCCTCATGTGGCATCAGGTATCTAAATTAATTTGTAAACGAGTAACCGTTTTATAGACCGTTGCATAGCGGAGAAAGGATACGGGCGGCGCGTTCCGACCCGTGCGGGCGACGGCGGCGTGTTGAAATAGTCAGGTATGAATGTTACTTGCCCACGTCGTAGTAGCGCTGCGGTTATGAGGAAAACTTGACAGAGGAGAAAACAACGAATCCACTCAACGAATGTGTGAAAATAAAAACAAATTGTGCACTTTGTTTTTATTATAAACCATCGCGCAACAACAAACCACATGTTTTTTTGGCGGGAACTGTAACAGTGAAGTTATCAAATTTGTTTTATTTTCAGAAAATGTTGTTACTTTTATATATAATGTGTAACATTAGTGGGATATTAACCGCTGTGTGTTCGTTTCATCATGATCATCGTCTTCAACATAATTTTTATCATCAGGGGTATTAACTGTTAAAATAACGAACAAACATGTCTTGTCAACACACTTGACACTGGCAAAAAGTGCACTATTTTGTAGCCGATCACCACAGATATATGATCTGTGCCGATCACCAATATAAAGAAAAAGAAGAAGAACTAGTGACATGACGTTGGTAGATCTTGGTTCTACTATAATAGGAGGCGAGCCTATTACTATTATACCTGGCACACTCCCTGGCAATATGAGGAGCCCAGGGACGGTTTCAAAAGAAATATAATGTAGGTACGTTTCCGCAAACAAAACACAATGTAGGCAAACATGCGGAATAAACATAATATTCATAATTCAATAGGCTTCACAAACCTGCACAAATCGTTTCTATGTTTTTTTTATATTTTATGTCAATTGAGAATTATGAGGTATTTTTTGTGATATGTGCCATATCTTTTTTTTTTCTTTTATTACATTATAGGCAAGTATTTGATCTCGATCTCACCTGATGGTAAGTGATGATGAGATCTACGATGGAGCATACTTGCCTAGGTAGGAAGGCGGCAGTAGATGGAACCGCTACATTCGCTAGGCACATGCAGCGCAGCTGATCTGACCCGCCATCCATGAATGGCAACACCGAACATCATGCCGGAACACGGCTAGGCCGCTTGGCGACATGGCTTTGTTCAGTGGGTGGTGACTAACCACGGCCGAAGCCTACCACCAGTAAAAATATCTAATGGATTATAAGTTTTTCAGGTCAACTATAGATTTAATCTAGGTGCCTCTTATCTCTGGACATCTGTCTAAGCTATTCGACAGTTATGAAACGATATCAAACCGTGAAAATAAAACAATTTATTTAATAAAAAAACCCGGCTGGCCTACAGCAGAATAAGTGAACCGTGAGCGCTATATCCTACAGACTTGCGCAAGCGCAGCTCCCGTAGTGCGGAATGTGAGGCGCGGTGCGGCGGTCCTTATTGGTCGCCTTACATGTTTAACGAAATACTATTGCGGAAGTATGGGCACACTTCAAGATCTGCCACTTGTCCGGTAGGCATACCTACCTACCGGAAAAGTGGCACACAACACACACAACCTACCTACACACACCTACATGTAGGTAGGGAAGGATAGGGTACCTACCTACCTACCCTAGGTATGTAGGTAGGTATAACTTATACCTAGGCAGTTGGTTTGAGATTTTGTTTGATTTAATGATTTTGTTCTGCGATCTTTATAATCAACCTCTTAAAAATATTATACGTTACATAAAAATATATACATATGTATATGTTGATAAAACAATACTCAGCTGATATATGAATATGGCATTGAATCTGTAGTGATTCTCCTAGTAGTAAATAAGAGATTGTCAAGTTTACTTATAAATAAAATATATTGTCGTCATTGGCACGTGAGTGGTTTAATTTATGAATAAAGAACGTGCTGCACATAACAAACAATAGTTATAAATTAAATCATAATAGCGGTACGAGTCGACTAAAAATACTACATACCTTAAAGTACGTAGAGTTTTAGTCGACTAAAACGTTGACCACTAAGTTGACTGCGATGACGATGTCGAGTTAATTTTTTTATTTTTAAGTGTAAGCAATGTTTGAAAATGTATCTTATACAATTTGCCAACAAAGCTCCAATTAGCAACTGCTAAAACACTTAAAATACAATCTGAAAATCCTATTGCGAAATGGATGAGCCTTCGGTTCGTATTTGGTAATTGTTTGAGTAATAACTAAGATAAGTAGACCGTGCGAGGTCTAGCTCAGTTAATAGCCTAGCTAAGTATAGCTACTTTCCTTTTTTTTAAGGGACCATTATAATATTGAAGGCGATCCCCGTAACACCCAGAGTAATCCGGGCTAATGACGTAATACCTTATCATCCGAAATTTTTGATCTGTATCGTATAAGCCAATATACTCTCAGACTACTAGGCCAAGCATTCATTAAATCTATACTAATATTATAGAGGTAAAGATTGCTAGCAAGTGAGTTTGGATGTAGAAATTGTCGGATCTGCAAATCTGATTCTACAAATTCTATAACTAATAAGAAGCTACAGTATCTCCGAGCGCTATAGGCTGTGTTAAATTTTAGATAGTGCATTAATTTAAAACTAGTTTTAAAATACACCACTTTCTAGAGATATGTAGAAATGCCTAGTATAAAAACTTTTTTTTTTATTACATTATAGGCAAGTATTTGATCTCGAGCTCACCTGATGGTAAGTGACGATGAGATCTACGATGGAGCATACTTGCCTAGGTAGGAAGGCGGCAGTAGATAGAGACGCTACATTCACTAGGCACATGCAGCGCAACTGATCTGACCCGCCATCCATTAATGGCAACACCGAACATCATGCCGGAACACGGCTAGGCCGCTTGGCGACATGGCTTTGTTCAGTGGCTTGACTTATAACGCTTGCACAGAGCTCCTAGCACTATTGTTTGGCCAAATTTTAATTCTGGGTTTTTATGACCAGAAGCAGTGATAGCCAAGTAAGCAGTGATAGCCAAGCAAGCAGTGATAGCCAAGCAAGCAGTGATAGCCAAGTTAGTAGAACGGTTGCCTCGGTAACGAGGATTGCAGGTTCAAACCCCGGCTCGCACCTCTGGGATTTTTCATGTGCGAATCTCATTTCCAACCAAGATTATCACTTGCTAAACGGTGAAGGAAAACATCGTGAGGAAACCTGCATGTCTGCGAGAACCCCTCGAAAGATGTGTGAAGTCTGCCAACCCGCACTGGGCCAGCGTGGTGGACTATCGCCTAAACACCCCCTCGCATTGAGGGGAGGCCCGTGCCCAGCAGTGGGACATAAAAAAGGGCTGGAATTAATATTATATAATTATGACCAGATGACATAGAGGGCTTATCTCGCTTAATGTTAGCCCGCTGACGCGCAAATTTCAAATATATGCCCCGTATTCTTTTAAGATTATTCCATCATTCTTTGCGCTCGACGGCCTTAAAATACTTACCAGCGATATAGGGACTACCGACTTAGTTCGACCGAGGGATTGCATCTACTCGAGTTATTTAGACCACTTACCAACTGCAGAATAGTGAGGTGCTTCTTCCACCATAAATACTTGTGGTACTGCGGCCCCATCGCTGCCACCATGTAGTAGCTGTACATGATGACGTGGACCAAGTTGTTTACGATGTTCGAGAAGGTTCCGTGACCACCTGGAATAAAGAGAATAATTACTTTCATTTTGAGGGTAATTGACCTCATTAAAATCGGATTTCGCGCTTTTATAGTAAATTGTCAACGCTGCCTCGGAGCCTGTCACACCGCCACCAAAATAAAGATCGTCGCGATGCTGGCGGGGACATGAGAATATAAGTGTGTTGTTCGATGCACTGACACTTATATGGACACGTGGGTATGGACGTTCATCGCGTATGATTGGGTAAGGTGTTAAAATATTTTAAACGCGAACTTATCATGATAATTGATAAAATAGTGTTACCACATTGTTAAAATAGAGTTTTTAAAGTGCTGTGAACAACGACAAACACGCTAAGTTTATTGCCGGATCTTGTAGCCTAAAATGAAAAGTTAAATATTACAGTATAAGGCCGATAGTTCCATGTGGATTATGGTACTTACCAGCGATGAACTTGACGAGTAGCCAAGCTTCGAATGGAGTGAGCGAGTGGTGGTACAAATGGAGCCAGGTGATCTGGCTCTTCTTCTTGCGCAGAACAAAGAACACGGTGTCCGCGAACTCCGACAGCTTCGAGAAGTAGTACACCCAACATAGCTGCAACATCTATTGCGAGAAACGTAAGTACATTAGGATAACATAAACATCTCAGCAACCATGGTTGCTGTAAAGCAGCCAAAATGTCCGAAAAATTAGTTTCATTTCAATGTTTAGTATTCGCGTAAATATAAGAAATCAATAAGTTTAGCGTAACTCATAAATTAATTCATGAATTTCGTCAACATGAACAGGGAGGTAGGCAAACATGTAACTATTTCAAGAAAAGTCTTGAAAGAGGGGATGGAAGAACTTAAGTAGATAGTGATAGCTATGTTGTAAGAACGCTCACTTTGGCAACGGGGTATGCAGGTACAAACCCAGGCTTGCACCTTTGAGATATTAAGTATTTTCTCAAGATTCAGCTTAAGTATCGAAAATAATGTCCCCAAATCAAATGTATTTTTCTCAAACCCTTGATATGACTTTCACATTTCGAACGGCAGCCGAGCTATCTGATAAATATACCAGTGAGTGCTAATCAGACATCGCTTTCTTTTTTTTTTCTAAATTCTAATCATTATGTAAGTGTGTCATAGATAATACGAGTACATGTTAAGGGCCGGTCTCGGTAAAAAAAAGATGATAATTATTTTTAATATTCAGAACGCGTCGTAAGTATATTAAATGAATGTGGTACATGCATATATTCACGCCTGTATCCCATGGGGGTAGGCAGATAACACTGATTGCCATATGATACGATCCTAGATCCGTTGTCACTTGATACAGCATTCGCCTCGTTATGTTTCCGAAATATATTTTCCATAAGTGTTGTTGTTTTTTGATAAATAATGAGTATTATGAGTGGGATATTAAACCATTGTGTGTTCCTAAACGTGCACGAATAAAGGAAATTGAAATAAAATAGTATAACTTGAGTTTTCAAATTCTTCAACGCTGTTCGGTAAATTTTCAGTAAAGTATCCTTTAGCTAGCTTTATTGACAGGGGCATTTATAATTTTATAAAAATTATCTAGAAATACTCGACACTGGCAAATATGGCTCTATTTTATAGCCGACTGCCAACCTAAAAAAAAATATGTTTTAGTTTTTATGTAAAAACCATGTCCATGTTATTTAATGTAAAGAAACTTTACAATTCGTCACCCGAGCAGCAAGAGTAACATCACACACCTTCCGTAATAAGCGCATTTCGATTGCATTCACTTTGCTTTCATGCTTCTTTTACAGTCGCCAATGTTAATAATAATTTACTGGATGTAGCGTGGTTATAATAAGTAAATAACATACACCTTTCCATTTAAATGTAGTCTAAAAGAGATCGCAGCTTGCGATATGAGAGCAGAACACGGCGTATACAGATATTCTCATAATTGGGTATTTTACATTTTTGTAGTTTTACATCTTAGCACTAGCAATTTCCCTTGCGCTGTGCGCGTAAATATAAATTATTTTTAGCGATTAAGTACCTAGAGAGGCCCTTGTACCAATTTTCGAGTCTGATTGGTCGTATAGTTTCGGAGAGTTCGTGATAATAATAATATATTATCGCCAGACCAACACACAAACTAATTGTACCGTCCCAAATTAAACAACGCTTGTATTATGAGTAACGTACACTAGACTTGGATCGATACCAGTATAATATGTGGGATTACTTAATACTTCTAAAGTCAACCCTTTAATATTCCACCACTGGACACGAACCTCTCCTTGGTTGGAGGGAAACTGATATTGAATTTATTCACTAAGACGACCATATTACTAATGAAATAAATGCGCGGGGATGGCCGTGACGTAGTAAAGAAGCATAGGTACTTACAAGTTGATGTGTGTACTGTGTAAGCCCCCTGACTGCTTTAATTGTATCATTAAAATAAGGTAAGCAGTTATAATTATTTGAAACAATGACTTTGACGTCATATAATTCGCTCACAAAGGAAATCATGCCTTATCCGGTTTATTCTCAGTATTTCGTAAAAAAAAATCTACGTCCTGTGGCCAAACACATTGTAAAAAGAATGTTTGCATTTTTAAAATACATATAATCTTTGTTAAATAGAGATAAGAGATTCCGTTTCCTGTAAAATAAACTTTAATTCTTCCACATTCGTACGTTGCAGCAAAGTCACTAGAGGGTAGACTTGAGACTATTTATGGGCTTAGTCATAATATTATTAATATACTATAATAATAATAAATGAAATTGTAGCCTAGTTGGTAAAAATGTCAGATAAATGGGCGCACAGTTCATAGTTCGACTGACAGTAATTTCTTTGACCGACATTCTACCAGAGAATCCTGAATAATTGTGATACGGATCTGGGAGGCCAGATGGCAGTCGTTCGCTTATCAGATTCAGAATCAGAATAGTTTGTATTATGAATCCTCAAAATTGTTACTAATTGCTAAGCTACAACTTTACCACTTCGGAATGCTGTTACTATGAGGAAGAGCGGACAAGAATCTCCATGGTTGCTCTTTTTAAAAATATCAGTTTTATTTTTGAGCAGAACATTGTAATGGGTACGTGAGAACAGTGTCATCAGCAAAGAAATGGGGTAAGCTCATGCGAACATTTTGTAACTCAATATTTACTTCACTACATTTGTTGCTCCGTATAAAAAAAATCAAAACCGCGATAAATTTGTTTCATTATTAGGCAGTAATCGCGCCCGGAACAATTTTCTCAATGTGGAATAATAAATATAAAATCTTCGAAATTTGAATCAATTTAAGTTACTTCTTTCGCAATACCTGTGTACAGGCATCTCGCGAGCTGTGTAGCCGGTGTTTTCACTCTCGAATGCGATGTGACGTAATCGTCTGACCCTCGAGAGATGCTTTCACTGTTACGCACCGCACAAGTTCAGTGCTAGCGGTCAAGTGCGTTGGAAGGTAAACTGGTTGAAGAAGTATTTAAAATAGCTGTCGCATTGAGTGTAAGTTGAAATTAATTTACAATTGCTACTACCACGAATTAGATATTGATATATTAAAAAACAAGCTGAAGCCTTAAATGATTCTTAATGCATGTGCTTGTCAAAGCCATAAACAGTATTTTATAGAAACTTGAAAGGTATAGTGGATATTGATGTTGATGTTTAACTGTGTACTTTTTGGATTGAAAATTATTTTTTAACTAATCATATAAATATTGACCATACCATTGTCAAAGCCAAAGTAATATATTTAAAAATTAGTCACATAAACTGAAAAGTATTACAATATTTCGGAAGCCTTATAAGGTATATAATGACGAAGAAAAGAAGGACTTAACTCAGAAGAAAGTCTTACTTCAAAGAAAAGACGTAACTAAGAAGAAAGACGCAACTCAGAATAATTACTTAACAGAGAGCAAAGACTTAACTTAGATAAACAATTTAGCTCAGAAGAACGACTTATCTCAGAAGAAAGACTTAACTCCGAAGAAAGACTTAACTCCGAAGAAAGACAACTCCGAAGAAAGACTTAACCCAGAAGAAAACATTAACTCAGAAATCGTATGAATATTTTGCCGCCCACAAAGTCGCAACCCTCTCGGTAGCACCGGTTCGGTAGATTGGTGTGTATGTAAGGCTGGACTAAGATGGGTTGCCAAATAATAACAACTAAAGTTCATCATTCGGAAGGCGCTTGAAATTGGCAACCATTGAAATTTTATCATTGATCGTCTGAAATATTTTGACAGCTGGTTTTAAATACTAGGTAGTAGCTTCGTGTGGAGTAAATGCCTAGAATTAAATAGTGTTAGTGTAATGCAATAATGTTTCTCATAAATATAGGGAGAATAGCGTCAGTAGGTAATTAACACTTATGAGTCATAAGTGTTATTTACCTACTGACGCTATTCTCCCTATTTTTCAGTCTAAAATGCCGTCTCTCACCAAATGATGAACAGCCCAACATCCAATTATTTTGTGCTTAGACCGACACTATTTTTTCTCAAACCGAATTTGACTATGATGTGATTTTTCGAAAACGTAAAATAACGGTACCCTTTTTTGGAAAGTCGTACATTAGAGCGCGGCGCATGATCATTTGGTTGTAGTTATGTGATAGACTTTCTCGAGTAACTCGAGGCGCTCATAATTTATGGGTAACATTATTTTAAGCAATTATTATGTTGTGCTCATTGAGAACTCCGGCGAGCCTATTACGAATCTCTAATTGATAATCGCACTTGAAATCTTGGAATCTTGTCAACTCCTTTAAGCACTTGTAAAACTGTGACTCATTGGATAGCAAATACTTTGTAGACTCTTCGGTCAGATCCCTCACCTCGGCGTGTCTTCGACGGCCGACTGGAAACTGACGGAGCCCCGCAGGACTCTCAGCATTGGCTTGCCTTAATTGGCTATCCAGAGAGGGGTCTTTAGAGCTTTATGTTCCAAGAATGGAAGTGTTAAAGTGAAGTTAATTTACTGTTTATGCTATCATTTTCAGCCGTTGACCCCAGCAGATGGAAAGCATAACAATACAATTCTGAAAAAGGACCTCTACATGGACCTATTTCCCCGCGCATGCCTTCCAAAGGTCCGGGTATAGCCCGTGTGTAGATAGAGACACCATAATAATAAGTTGTTTGTGAAAAGCAAAAATGAACTCTATAGTAAATTTTCGCTATGGTCTACCAATAATGGCGTGCAAGTATTAGTGGCATATGTTCAACATAAGTATCTTTTGTGTTGATTATAATCAATACTACAATAAAAGAGATAGTGTTCATTTGAGAGCAAACAGTTGCAGTCTCACTTGCCTGTTTGCTATAACCCTTCACACCTTTTTTTTACAAACTTTGTGATCATTAGCACCTTCTCAAACACGCCTTTTTCCTTTCGTTAAACACGTGACAAACAATATGGCATTTCACTTTTTTTTAAGAGTACGTATCAATCAAGATATTTGAAAGTCAAATCGTAAAAACTGGTACCGTTCGCCGATCTTGACTCCTTAAATGAATAAGAAGACTGCTCATTTACGGCTTTCGTTTTCAAGTATGAAGTGTTCAAAATATTTTTTACCGCTTGTTACATTTTTTACGACTTGAGGTAGTTGGGTTTCATGTAAAGTTTTAGATTTAGAGTATTAAGAATTGGCACGATTGAATTTAACTTGTAAGCAAATAAATGTCATTATTCATAAACTGTAAATATTAATGATTTGCGAGTGTCATAACTAATATACGAGTACTATACCCTCAAATTGATAGTAGTGTTAATCAATTTGCAATGGTATTACAAAGAATTTTTCAGAGTAAAATGCTTTGTAATAGGACTGCAATCATAAGGAATCCAAGATTACAAACTGGCTTTTATAAAATATTTTTTGCATAATAATTTTACATTTTTTTTTATTGCAGTATAGGCAAGTATTTGATCTCGATCTCACCTGATGGTAAGTGACGATAAGATCTACGATGTAGCATACTTACCTAGAAGGTACCTGTTCACTCTCGACTTGAAAACACCCAGATTGTAGTCAACGGGGAACAAAGACGCCGGTAGCGTGTTCCATTCCTTGGCAGTACGCACGATGAAAGTAGAAGCAAACCGCTTAGTGCGTACCGCAGGAATGTCCACAGTGTACGGATGACACTTGTCCGTGCGTCTTGTCGACCGACGATAGAATGGAGATGGGGGAATTAATTCGTGTAATTCCGTCGCACACTCTCCGAAATGTATTCTGTAGAAGACTGATAGGCTGGCAACCCTACGTCGGTGTTCCAGGCTTTGTAGCTTGGCCTGCACTAGGGTCTCGTTGCCAATGAGCTTTCTAGCCCGCCTGTCTATGGAGTCCAAAGCCTCCAGCTGATACTTAGCAGACCCATCCCAGAGATGGCTGCAGTATTCCATGCATGATCGGACTTGAGCTTGGTATAAATTTAGAAGCTGTCCCGGCGTGAAATACCGCCTGACCTTCCCCAGGATGCCCAACTTCATAGCAGCTAGTTTGGCTTTGGACTCAATCAAGGAACCGAAATTGAGCTTGGAGCTGAGAGTTACACCCAGTAGCTCTAGATGGTCCCTCACGGGCACAGATACATTCCGGAAAGTCGGAGTCAGGTGGAATAGTACATTAGATTTTTCTAATTAATTAACATTTATTGTAAAAGTTATGTAATGTAAGTCTTTTAATATAATTAAAGAGACTATATAAACTGTTGCTATGAACTTGAAAATGTATAAAAGACAAAGGACAAAGAAGGAAAAAAGATGACAAATAAAAAAACACAATAAACACGATTTATGTTTTTTACATTATTTTTTGATGTTATGCTCAAGAAAATAAACAATTATAATCTTTAAGAAAATGTCAAGTATATCCAAGTACGTTAGAAATTTGATCACCGAAAATTGTTGTTAGTATGAGTATATTAATAATTATATTATGACCGTGTACGGACTGCATAATAATCATCAATGTTCATCTGGTTATGGTCCCCGTCGGTCCGCGCTTTCTACACGTTAGTCGAAACGATATACTTAACACACACAGCAAGTTCCGTTTGATACGAAGGCGTGTGTGCGACTCCAACTGGGAGTTGTTTAAGATCATTCCGTTTTTGTGAATGAAAATTTTCGATTATGTAGTATAAAACACTACAGTGACAGCCAAGTTGTTAGAACGTTTGCTTCGGCATCAAAAATGTAACCCCGGTTCCAAGATTCCAGGTTCAAACCCCGTCTCACACCTCTTGATTTAGATTATATATTCTCACACCTCGCTAAACGGTGAAGGAAATATCATGAGCAAAACCTCCATGTTTGAGGGAACCCATTCGAAAGACGTGTGAAGTCCGCCAACCCGCATTGGACCAGCCTGGTAGACTATAGCCTAATCCCCCTCTCTTTAAGGGTTGGTCCGTGCCCAACACAACAAAGGGTTATTATTATTCATAGTGTAAATGGTGAAAGTAATCTTAGCTGTGCCGGACGCGTCTCCGTACATCTTAAACGTTCAGCACGGCTAAAAATACGTTCAACATAAGGGGATTCCATGTTAGAGTCTGATTGTGTTCAATATAATAACAGTCAGCGACTTAGTACTCGATGACATTAGTGTTTCAATTATCCCAGAACAACCCTTCCAATTCCCGAGAAAAGAAAAAAAAAATGGGGGATTCGGACTCTGTCTTAACAATCATGTCTACGCGATATTTTTTTGAGAAATACTCAATTTTCAGACACGACAAAGTTACAGTATTTTAAATGGACGACGATGACGCGTTGAAATTAAGCTGCTCCCAAATTTTAAGAGCATTCCTCGGTAAGTGATTAGTTACTCACCCGCCTCGCTTTTGCACTGTCGCTGTAATCCACCGGCTGACACGCTAAACTGTAGTCACCCCACCAGCCCGCCATCAGGTGCTGTAGACAAACGTTAGCTATTAGTTCATAGAAATTAGGTTCTAAATTAGCAATAGTGTATCCACTGCCAGGCGCGAAGCCGCCACGGCCACACACTTCATGCAAAAGTGGCATGACAGCACGATACACGATAGTGCTAAGTGAGGCAGCACTCGCAATATTTGGGGATGCCTATTACAAACCTTTATGTCCATCTATTTATTAATCTCGACTGACTGACAGACAACGCACAGCCTTCAAACCAGTAGCCATAGAGATTTATAATTTGGATGAATTGTTTGTTTACCACTCTAGGCTCACTAAGGAAGTATTTTTGGTAATAAGAACCCTAAGGCATCAAATTGGGGGTTCAAGTTTGTATGAAGCTAAACAAAATGACATTTGGACTCATGCCTGGTATAATAAATACATATTGCTAGAAGAACACACCACTTGTACGGTCCCAAACTAAGCAGCGCTTGTACAATGGGTACAGCATAATAGACTGGGGGCTATTCCAGAATATAATTACTTACATCTATACTAAATTTATGTATTATGTAAAAGGTTAGTTATTCCAATATTCAATAAAATTAACCTAATAATTGAAGCGAGAGTTTAATATAATAAAAAAGTAAAACCAATCTAACAACTAAACGCATAAATACACATAATATTTATGTTTTGTTATAACAATACATGTAGATTTTTTATATCGATATTATTAATTAACAAAGCGTACGTAACAATCGAAGTTATCGAATCGCGTGTTCTCGATTATGAATCGATACGGCCACCTTGACCGTAATACTTCGACATTTTACCTGGTATTAACAGATACGATCGGACTTTTTATGATACTCAAAATAAATATCTCCTATTTTTACATTTTTTGTTGGGTATCTATTATCTTACAGAGTCTGTGGTCTAAGTAATAACTAGTACCTAATCCGTCCTACTAAGTTAAATTATTGAGCTAAGTGTGAGCTACATTTAAAAGTGTGATTAGTGATGGGAATTGAACTCGAGACCTTGATCGCGGAATATCTCTTTTATATTAATCGTACAAATTATATATTGTTAGCAATATATTGCAATGTGCTGTTCAGCTCTATCCACAACTTATTTGACAGATTTTTATGGGCCACCTGTCAAATAAATTTTAGACAAGGCTTATCATCACATTGCGAATAATTATTTTGTAACAATCTAATTGTACGAGATACAATTTTAAAGTGGCAATCATAGCCGCAGCAATTTGAACATTGCCGTCCTTGAGATAATAGCCAAGGTTGCGTACTAGCTTCGCGTCACGGGTGCGTAGCTCATGAAATTGTCAACTCCTTGACACCGTGGTACTGGTTGCGACAGAAGTGCCGTGCGATTGTTCCTACAATCAAGGTTCTTGCACTCGCAATTATTGACTATCGGTTTATTGAAAAAGGAAAATAGGTTTGCTGTTAGTTTGAATAGTTATCTATTTAGCAGTTGTCTTAAAGGGAACGGTATATTCACAGACGTAAGCGTTTTATATGTCTTTATTTGAACTTTACTGGCTTACGAAGAGACAGAAGAACAAAGAATGTTAATTTTTTTTTTTTTATTACATTATAGGCAAGTATTTTATCTCGATCTCACCTGATGGTAAGGGATGATGAGATCTACGATGGAGCATACTTGCCTAGGTAGGAAGGCGGCAGTAGATTGAGACGCTACATTCACTAGGCACATGCAGCGCAGCTGATCTGACCCGCCATCCATGAATGGCAACACCGAACATCATGCCGGAACACGGCTAGGCCGCTTGGCGACATGGCTTTGTTCAGTGGGTGGTGACTAACCACGGCCGAAGCCTACCACCAGTAAAATCACCACCAATAACCACATTGGATATATTGAAACTCAAGTAAGAATAATAACCCAAATCAATAATTGTCATCAGTCTATTGCAGTTGTCTACTGGACATAGCCTCCGCCAATATATGCCTCTGAGCTTGGTCTACAACTCACTGTATCCAGTATTTATCGCTCCATGGCTCCGAGGTGCCCAGTGTTGTCTTCACTCAAGAACCCGTCTACTCCAGCTGTTGTCGGTTCTTCAGGAAATACATATAGAATACTGATATTTTAAGATATGTCGACTAGTATGGGGAACTGTTGTACACTTTGCTCTCAATTTTGTTCTTCAAAGAATTTACCATAGGGTTAAAATGCCTTTATGAATATATTATTGAAATAATTACTTTGAATAATTAAATAATACATCCGTAAAACAAAACGAAACGTTGTGTAAATAACAATGAAATCATAGGTGTGTTTACATTTTTGTTTAAAATGACGCGATAATGTAAATAGCCGTTCGTAATGTAATAATGTAATGTAATGTAATTTATACTTAAGCTTTAAAAACATGAAGACAAAATTCGTTATGAATATTTAATAATTTTTTTTAGATACTTAGTTATGATTTATGAAAACATTTTTTGAAATAGCACGATCACAAAGCAAACGTTAATTAACATAGGTATGACTAGATGTTCATTTGTACAAATATTTGACAGAAGTTCTTTTTTTGTGGCTTAGGTAAACCAGTAGAGAACATAACTATGACGATGGAATTATGACAAGTCAATGTCATAAGCGGCCAACACTCCTGTTCACGGCGTATTTAAGTTAGATCATTTGCAGGCTTAAAATATATTTATGTTACTTGGCACAACTACCTTTACAGAAATATACAATCTATACATATAAATAAAATTGGAGTGTCTGTTTGTAATATTAAAATAACCGCTTTTTACTAAATGCATTTTGATGTATACACGGTACCTACACCGAAACAACATTTTTTACAATTTTTGTCTGTCTGTCTGTCTGTCTGTCTGTCTGTCTGTCCGTCTGTCTGTCTGTCTGTCCGTCTGTCTGTCTGTCTGTCTGTCTGTCTGTCTGTTTGTTCCGGGTAATCTCTGCAATGGCTGGACCGATTTTGACGGGAATTTCACTGGCAGATAGCTGATGTAACAAGGAGTAACTTAGACTACTTTTATTTTAGAAAAAAAAATAGGATCTCTCGAAAAAAAATTAAAACCAATGTTGCAGCGCTGCGCCTGATTAAAGTTTGATAGCAACAATCTGCAATGCGTCCCGCGGGATCAGAACGCGAGCAGGCTGTTACCAACGGCTGAGTCTTTGTTAAATACCACGCGGACGAAGTCGCGGGCAACAGCTAGTACACTAATATAATCACCGACTTATACTTACTATTTTTAACTATAACAAAAGAAACTAATTTTAATTATTTTATCGCGTTTATTTGATGTTTTTACATTGCCGACGTTACGTAACGTAATAACATAAAATAAACGCGATAAACTTCTTCAAATTAGTTTTATTTCAATGTGTAGTATTCGCGTAAATATAAGAAATCACACTATTTATCTTGTTTTATATTTACTAGATATAATAGGCATACAATTAATATTTTTTTGATTTTTTGAATGTGTTTTTTTCTAAATTCATATTTATAATTCTTAATAAAGAATTCTCTGAACGTCGATCAATCACAAGATAAATAAGAGAATAAAATCTATTCTTATTCAGCGCATACCAACGATGTGTAGCCCATCTTACCTCATAAAACATATACGATGACAGCCATACTTGTGCAGCGTTGTACGCGACAAGCGTGCTCTGTAGCTTGAAAGGTTTTCTGTTGGCCATCCACATGGGCCCGGCCGCGACCACGAACGCGAGGTACGCCAGCACCATGGCTAGTGTTGGCAGCGGAGTGTCGAAGAGGAACCATCCTTGGACACGGGGATCTGGAAATGAAACCCTCACTATTAAAATGCTATTAATTATATTTGTAAAAAGCAAAGTCGTGTTAGCGACACCATTCATAACTCAAGATTGAGCGTGCCGATTTTTATAATATTAGATTTTTGAATTTGTCTCTGTAGCAGAATCTATACATATAAATAAAATTGGAGTGTCTGTTTGTAATATTAAAATAACCGCTTTTTGAAATAAAACTAATCTTAAGGATTTTATCGCGGTTTATTTTTTATTTTACGTTCCCGACGTTTCGGCTGCTTTGCAGCAACCATGGTCACGGGAGGACTGAGGTGTTTGACGTCCTGGTGTCATAGTTTGACGGGGGTACCCTCATATTTAGTTGTTACTTACGTCGGGAACGTAAAATAAAAAATAAACCGCGATAAAATCCTTAAGATTAGTTTTATTTCAATGTGTAGTATTCGCGTAAATATAAGAAATCAATATGTGAACCGCTTTTTACTAAGTGCATTTGGATGTATACACGTTACCTATACCGAAACAACATTTTTTACAATTTTTGTCTGTCTGTCTGTCTGTCTGTCCGTCTGTCTGTCTGTCTGTCCGTCTGTCTGTCTGTCTGTCTGTCTGTCTGTCTGTCTGTCTGTTTGTTCCGGGTAATCTCTGAAATGGCTGTACCGATTTTGACGGGAATTTCACTGGCAGATAGCTGATGTAACAAGGAGTAACTTAGGCAACTTTTATTTTAGAAAAAAAAAATTGGATCTCTCGAAAAAAAATTTAAACCAATGTTGCAGCGCTGCGCCTGATTAAGTTTTGATAGCAACAATGCGTCCCGCGGGATGTTGCCAACGGTTGTGTCTTTGTTAAATACCACGCGGACGAAGTCGCGGGCAACAGCTAGTAACAAATAAAATATGACAATAATGTAATAACTAAATTTGAATCTGAGGCAGTTCGAAGTTTGACAGCTGGTTTATTTATAAATATTTTTTATTTATTATAATAACTAGCTGTCTTGGCAGACGTTTTAATGTTTTTATTCCCTGCAACCCTGATTCGGAATATTACGATCTTTTTAAAAAATCGAAAATCGGTTGAGCCGTTCGCAAATGATGTGGTTATCAATTAAAATAATTTCTTATTTATTATATAGAGTATAATAATATCACAAGACTAACATACCAACAATAAAGACCCAAACTAAGTTATGATTGTATTATTAGAAAAAACAGGCACAATGGTAGAATAGAAGCCGTTAGACATGGACTTGTATAGGGTCTGGAAACAAAACACAGTTTAAATACAAATCAGTGCGCGATGTGTGACAGTTCATAAACTATAATAGTAAAGATATCAACGGGTTTCATAAAAATGTGCCCCAGGGTATATTCAACAACGATTCAATGCTATTCTACAACGACAATCTTATATCTCACCCGTGAGTCTGAAAGTGAATTGTAAAATTTCAATACAAATTTTACATTATACCCGAAGATTCGTGCGTGAGATTCTCATTAAATCTCAATATCTCACGCATAATTCCGAGGTTTAAATGACAGCGAGGAAATGCAGCCAGAATTCTTGCCACCATTCCACGCGGACAAGGTCTTTTTGATACATGGTTTGTTGTCATACTGTTTTTAAGTTTGTTTATTTTCCTATTTAGTTTAACTGTAATACAGAAATTTTACATTTAAAAAAAATATAAAATATATCAGTAATAGTTGGTAGAACTCTCGACTTGGACACTATGGTTTCCGGTTCAACCACCCGCTTGACCTTCTGAGGTTCCTAGTGACCATCCTATTCTTTAAACGTGATTATCACTTGCTAAACTATGAAGGTACCTATATACTGAGAGGAAACACAGTCTCAAAAGTAGTGCGATATCCGTTAAGCTGCTTTTAGCCAGCGCAGAGTGGCGGTCTGGTCTCAATCTCCCTCTCATTGAGGGGGGATCCTTGCCCAGCAGTGAGACATTGAAAGGGGTAATATTGTAATGAAACGGTCCGGCTAGGTCCAAAGGGTTGACCCTGCTTTCTGAACCGAGAGTCATGGGTTTGAATGAAACGGGCAAGTTTACGGACCGACGTTTAATATACATAAAAGTGATGTTATACTGTGCTTACCCCCAGTCATGTACGGTACCTATACGGTACGGTACCAGGGCGGAACGGTACCCGGACGGTACGGTACCCGTTTGGGACCGTAGAGTTTGTGTGTTAAATTATAATATAGCTATTACAGTTTTCTTGTCTTATGCCTAGTTGCTCGTCATCAAATGAGGTGTAAATATGTTATAATATTGATTGGATCGATGACCGAAAGTGATCATGATCTATTGAACAGCACCGTCTACAACAGGTTAGTCAGCGGGGCTAACCGCGAGAGATCTGAATGTGAAAGTGTATTGTTCTCCGTTATAAGGTGATAATGTAATGCTTTCTATTATATACATTCAGATGACATGTCTTCATTGAAATTATAATGTTTATTGAAAAGTTCATGAATTTAAAGGGGTGCCCACACATGAAAATAATTATATTATTCCCAACTAAGCAACGATTGTGTTATGTACTGTACCGTACCGTACAAAGATTGTATTATGTACCATACCCTGGGCTAGTATACAATTACTTACATAGATATTAAAATATCATTGACTCAGGCACAAAAATTCTTAGTCATCAAATAATGATGGTTTAGCAGGGTTTGAACCCTGAACACTGGGTATAAAAGCAAAGGCACTACCACTGTTATGCCCATGACTACTAAATAAAGATTATGCATCGAACATAGAATGCCTGATCTGAAAATAATTTTGAACTATAATTTATGACATGAAAAGGAAATATACTTAAGAATGCCTGATCTGAAAATAATTTTGAACTATAATTTATGACATGAAAAGGAAATATACTTAACGTTTGAACTATAATTTATGACATGAAAAGGAAATATACTTAACGTAGGTAAACTTAAGAAGGGGTGGCTCCCTGTCCCACGCCCCAGGCCCGGAAAAGGGTGAGGCGAGGAAAACGGGGGCCGCAGCTACCACCACCAGTGCCTGAGCTGCCACCAGTGCCGGCACCCCAACCGCAATTGACCAAACGCTCAGTTGCCCCCCCTGTGGGTCAAGTGGCCCCAGCGGCCTCGGCGGTGGACGCGGGGACCTGGGCCACGGTTACCGCTAAAAAAGCGAAGGCCAAGCCCAGGGCAGCCACACGCCGTCTGGCGCCAGAGCCGGCTCGTCTCCCTCCAACCAGCAATGGGCGGAGGAAGAGAAAGAAGAAGGCGAAGGCCCAGCCCCCAAAGACCGCCGCGGTCTCCGTGACGATCCCCGAGGGCGCCACCACGACATATGCCGAGGTGATGGCCGCTGCTAAAAGCAGAATACGGTTGTCGGACCTCGGCATCGACACAGTCGGCCAGAAGAGAGCCGTGACGGGCGGGCTCCTTCTGGAGGTAGGCGGACCCGACAACGGGGAGAAGGCGGACCGGCTGGCGGATCGGATGCGGGAAGCCTTGGCGGAGTTCGGCCTTCGCATCGGCCGCCCCACAAAGACGGGTGAAGTCCGGGTCACGGGCCTGGACGATGCTGTCACCACACAAGAGGTGGTGACGGCCATAGTGGAGGCGGGTGGCTGTTCGGCTGACGACGTCAAGGTTGGGGAAGTCCGCCGAACGGGAGCCGCGTTGGGAACCGCATGGGCCCGTGTCCCCCTGGCGGCGATGCGGGTTTTGGTCGCGGCCGGTACCGTCCGCATTGGTTGGGGGCTGGCGCGAATTGAGGCGCTGGAAGCACGACCTATGCGGTGCTTCCGGTGCCTCGAGAAGGGGCACGTTGGGTGCAAATGCACTACCGGGGTCGACCGAAGTGCGCTGTGCTACAGGTGCGGGGAGCCCGGACATGGGGCCCGCACCTGCACAGCGGAAACCCCGAAGTGCCCCGTCTGCGCTGGCAGGGGCCTCAGAGCAGATCATCGGCTGGGCACGAAAAAGTGTGCCCCGCCAAAGAGCAAGGGGAAGGGGAATAAAGCCCTCCCCGCTCCCACCCCCCAGACGGTCGCCGCGGCACCTGCCAGCGCAGCGGGCTCTCGCTCGCCGGAGGCAATGGAGGATTGTTGATGCCAGCGCAGCCAACGATTCTCCAGGGCAACCTCAACCACTGCCGCAACGCACAGAACCTGCTGATGCAGACTGTTGCGGAGCGGTCGGTTGCTCTTGCCGTAATGGCGGAGCCCTACGTCGTCCCGGACCATCCTCGCTGGTTCGGAGACGACGCCGCCTCAGTAGCTGTGTACTGGGGTGGCGGAGAGAGGGTCCCAATCTGCTCCCTCATAGAGAGGGGGCAAGGCTTTGTGGCGGTTGGTTGGGGCCCTGTGGCCATAGTGGGCTGCTACGTCTCTCCCAACAGGTCCCTCGCCGACTACGAGGTGTACCTGGACGGGCTGGCGAGCTGCATTCGCAGGTGCCTACCCCGTCCGCTCATCGTTCTGGGGGATTTCAACGCCCACGCCAGAGCGTGGGGCGGCCCTAGGGACGATGCGAAGGGAGAGACGTTGCTAGAATGGGCGGCTGTGCTAGACCTCCGGCTTGTAAACCGGGGGTCCGTTAGCACATGTGTGCGGTGGCAGGGGGAGTCGATCGTGGATCTTACATGGGCGACTCCCTCTGCCATGGCCAGGTTGTCGGGATGGCGGGTCGCGGAGGAGGTGGTCACTCTGTCTGACCACCGCCACATCGAATTCGGTGTGGCCATCCGCCGCCCCGACAACTCCAGCCGCCGGGAAGGCTGCCCCCCGCGACGTTGGGCTCTCAAGCGGCTAGATCGAGACATTCTCGAAGCCGCCGCCAGCGTCGCGGCATGGCCGGAAATCGCCGAAGAGATCCGATCCGATCCGGAAAGGTTGGCAATCTGGTTCCGGGGCACGATGACGGCACTGTGTGATGCCGCTATGCCCCGGGCCGGAAACCCCAAGCGCGGGCAGGTGTACTGGTGGTCTGAGGAGGTCACGCGATTGCGCGAGGCGTGTCTGCGGTCCCGACGCCAGTACACCAGAGCCCGGAGAAGAAGGCGAGCCTCAGCCGAAGAGACAGCCAGAGCGTACGCGGCGTACCGGGTGGCCACTATGGCGCTCCAGTTCGCCATCACGGACGCCAGGTCTCGGTCCTGGAGCGAGCTCCTGGAGGGATTGGGCAGAGATCCGTGGGGGCGTCCCTACAAGGTGGTGCTTGGAAAGCTCCGCCCCTGGATGCCCCCGGTGACGGAAACCCTGGAGCCGGAGCTGCTGGCGAGGGTGATTCAAACGCTCTTCCCGGCAGCGACGGCCAGTCCCTCAATCCCCCCGACACCTTCGGACTATACCGATGAGTTGGGGGTGACCGAGCTGGAGCTGGACCGAGCCGTTGGCCGCTTACGCGCCAAGAACACCGCGCCAGGACCCGACGGTATACCGGGTCGGGCATTGGTGTTGGCTCTGGCTGCCCTGGGGGACAGGCTGAGGCAGCTGTTTGACAGTTGCCTCCGTACTGCCACGTTCCCCACGGCCTGGAAGGAGGCTAAGTTAGTCCTCTTGAAGAAGGAAGGCAGGACAGCGGACTCCCCCTCTGCATACCGTCCCATATGTCTGCTGGACGACACCGGCAAGCTCTTTGAGCGGATCATTGCCGGTCGTGTCAGCGGACATTTGTCGCGTGTCGGCCCCGACCTGGCGGATAGCCAGTATGGCTTCCGGCAGGGGCGTTCGACAGTGGACGCGATCATTCGCGTCCGCTCCCTGTCGGAGCAGGCTGTGTCCCGGGGTGGCGTGGCGTTGGCGATCAGTTTGGATATCGTCAACGCCTTCAATTCCCTACCCTGGGACACAATCGGGGGGGCACTGGCCCATCATCATGTGCCCCCCTACCTGCAAGCCATCATAGTCGGGGGCTACTTGCGCGACAGGTTCATAACGTACCTGGGACATGACGGTGCAGTGCACCGGAGGGAGGTCAATTGCGGTGTTCCGCAGGGGTCCGTGTTGGGACCCCTCTTATGGAACATCGCGTACGACGCTGTCCTGCGTGTCGAACTCCCCGCTGGCGTAAATGTCGTCTGTTACGCTGATGACACGTTGGTTATTGCCAGTGGGGACACCTTCGAGAGGACCAAGAGGCTCGCCGAGCTTGGGGTGGCAATGGTCGTTGCCAGGATCCGCGAGTTGGGCCTGCACATAGCGTCTCACAAGACCGAGGCGCTATGGTTCCACGGACTGCCGAGGAGCAGGGAACCGCCCGACTCGTGGATACGCGTGGGTGACTCGCCGGTAAGGGTGGGGCGGTACATGAAGTACCTGGGCCTCACCCTGGATAGTCGATGGGGTTTCGAGGAGCACTTCGGGCGCCTGGTCCCCCGGGTCGAGAGGGTAGTGGGTGCTCTGCACAGACTGCTGCCCAACCTCGGGGGACCGATCGAGGAAGTCCGCCGCCTCTATGCGGGGGTCGTGCGATCCGTGGTGGTATACGGGGCCCCAGTCTGGGCCCCCAGGCTGCGTATTCGCCGCTGCAGGACCAAAATCTATTCCCTGCAGCGGAGGATGGCCATCCGGGTCGCACGAGGATACCGCACGGTATCCTTTGAGGCGGCGACAATCCTGGCGCGCTTCCCGCCCTTGGACATTCTGGCGGATATGGACGCGAGGGTCTATGACCGGTACCGCGATTTCCGCCGGAGGGGTGAGGAGGCGCCAGCGCTCGAAGGCATACGCCGGCAGGAGCAGAGACGCGCGTTCGACGAGTGGCGCGCGCGGCTCTCGGAGGAGCGATACGCGCACAAACGCGTCGTCAGCGCCATCCTGCCGGTCCTCGAAGCTTGGGTGAGGAGGAAGACTGGGCGAGTCACCTTTAGGCTTGCGCAGATACTCACTGGACACGGCTGTTTCAGTGATTATCTGTGCAAGATAGGACGCGAGGCAACGACCAATTGCCACCACTGTGGAGGGGACCTGGATTCCGCCCAGCACACGCTGGAGGCGTGTCCCGCGTGGGACGCGGAGCGGGGAATTCTGGTCCAACGGATCGGATCGGATCTCTCCCTCGACAGCGTAGTGTCGGCTATGCTGTCCGGGGAAGCGGCGTGGGGGGCTATGACTACCTTTTGTGAGACTGTTATGTCCCAGAAGGAGTCAGCCGAGCGGGATCGCGAGAGAGCCGATCCCGCTCGCCGCCGACGAAGACGCCGAGTCGCGCTTCGTCGAGGCCCCCCGGCCCTGATGCCCAGGGCCTCAAATAACGGGCTACCCTCGGGGTCGAGGACGACTGGGGTGTGGGCCCCGGACGTCCGGTGACGATAACGACTCCTGAGGAGGACGGCTGCGGGCGTGGCTCCCCGCCGCCGTGCGCAGCGAGGGCGCAGGGGGAGCAAACATCTGCTCCCCGAGACGGGCCCCCATAAGGGGGCGAGGCACAAGAGGGGCACCGGTGCGTTCCGTTTGGAGATCCCGGAGCCCCTCCAACATGTGTCGAAGGCGGCCACCGGGGGGGTTTTAGTGGGTAAGAATCCCACATAACCCGGCCCTCTCCCAAACAGAGGCCGGGTATCTATCGAAGATTTCCCCCCCGTCAACAAAAAAAAAAAAAAAAAAAAGGTAAACTTAAGAAATGACTGCTATTAAATTCTGCGCACCGAACTAGAACTAGTTTTTTGTTTATGATTTATTTTATGAGATTATCGTAAAGATTATACTGTTATAAAGTTGTGACCGAGTTGTATATACTTTGATAAAAAAATAATAACATTGCTATTATATCTGGATATTATTTGCAAATATGGCTAGTTAGTTAATTTTATCTAAGATAATAATTAAGACTGATAACAATTTAACAGGTTTAATAATATCGCCAGACGAACACACCAACTATGCGGTCCCACACTAAGCAACGCTTGTATTATAGGTACCGTACCATAGACTGGAGGAGAACCATGACTCGGGATATAAAACATTCAAAAACATGTACAAACATTCGTGCTCATACTGTTTCCGTCCAAAGTTTATCCCTACCAGGATTCGAACCCAGGACTCGTAGCATAGAAAGCAGGGTCACTAGCTTGTCAGGATATGATCTGATTTGCACGGTATCACAGGCATTGATAAATATGGCTGAATCAAAATAGCATAGGAATATGTCTAATGTTGACATGCTTATTAAATCAAATATAAACATTACAGATTAACTAGCTATTGCCCGCGACTTCGTCCGCACCGAAAATTTGAATATTTTCCATTAAAAAATATGACCCCACCTTTTAGCCACTTAGGGCCACAATTTAAAATCCTTTCTTAGCGAGAACCTAGGGGCCTAGAAAAACAAGTGTGCCAAATTTTAAGTCGCTAGGTCTCATGTATTCGTGATGAGTGATTGAGTCAGTCAGTCAGTCAGTGGATTTCGCTTTTATATATATAGAAGATGTAGAGTTGCTTTAAGAATCGTTTTAAATTGCAGAAAACCACGAACTGTTTCGAACTAGCCAGGGTATTTATTTTCTTAATTGAAGGAGACCAACATTATACAATTGTAGTTATAAGACAATGACAATATGTTTGTGCTTCAAAATGTTCGCGACATCCCGTTTGTTTTATTTTTGCCGTTTGAGTTTTATTTGATCATGAATGGACGCCTGCATCCGTCTTTGTTTAAAGATGTAGGTATAGTAAAAAGGTCGATCGAACACATATTTTGTGTCCTCTATAACATCTCATGACGTTGTTACGTAAACGAATAGTTTGAACTAGTTATTATTGAAATGAATATTCAATTTTGCTTACCCGAATGCAAATATTTGTATTGATTATTTCTTTTTGTTTTCATGTACTGTATACATTTTATTCGAGTGTATCTACTCGCGTGTACGTTTTGTAAAAATAACTGTTTTGCCGTATTTCATAAAGGCGTAGGCTGCAGTAATTTTTATGCAATTTTAAATAATATTTTTAAATATAATTATTTTTATGATTTTGGTAATTGTTTAGTTCACATAATAGTAAGTGTGTTTATAATATTTATAATTACCTGACACCCTCTCAGCTAACATCCAATATTTGTTGATGATTGTCGTCCAATTATTGTCCGAGTAATAATCGTCTATCGCTATTTTCACAAAGCCCGACATTTTTGCTAGAATAACTTTTTAATCACTGAACTAAACTTTGAAAGGTATGAATGTAGCTCTGTCTCACTGTCACTAGTCACTTGGCACTTCAACCCGATGAAGTATGTTGTAACTTAGTTCTGGTAACAAGTTGCCCGAAGCAAGCCGTCACCTGTAACAAAAGAAAGGATATTTATTATTATAATTTAGAAAGTTGGTGTCGAATTTTGCTATGTAAGTACCCGGAGGTGATTCTATCAGTGTTAATTGGTACGTGTTTGTTCAATAAACTTGGAAGAATAAAAGAAATGGTTAAAAACACTAATCCTGTTTTTTAATTCATATTTTAATATATTGATTTCTTATACTTACACGAATACTACACATTGAAATTAAATTTATTTTACAGATTTTATCGCGTTTATTTTATGTTCCCGACGTTTCGGGTGCTTTACAGTAATCATTATCATGCAAGCCTGGTTCTCCCGCGATCGTGGTTGCTGTAAAGCAGCCAAAACCTCGGGAACAAAAAAAAAATACGCGATAATATTTGTAAAATAAGTTTTATTTCACACTACTTATTTTTTATGTTCTGTCTAATTTTAAAATAAATTTAACTGAAATTGTATAGTCCCTATTATTATGATACAGAATATGTGATAGATAGGTAGGTCTTACATGAGATATTTAAAATAACAGTCAGATATTCTTATATTTGTATTTTTTACATTATTTAATGTAGTCCCACATAGATTTAAAAAAATAAAATATTCCTTAGTTTCATAAGATGTTGCACTTCATAAATTATTAGTTTCCATACCGGTTATTGTTTGTAGACATCCGCAGCATATTTTTATTACAAAACTTCGTACTTAACACAATATACAATCACGCGCACATCTCATCTCTACGGATGAAAGCGAAAACTAAAAGTTTTGCGAAAGTGCGCGCGCGCCGATATCCGAACCACAATTGAATAGCCCGCGCTCTCTTCGCCAATCAGAAGCCTTCCGACTCCCACGCATATACAAGGACACAAGTCACCTGACAAACCCACACAAAAAGCAACCTTGTGCAGACTGTATGAAGTCGTATTTATACTGATCATATCTTTATATTACTTGTTTAGTTCAGTGTAGATACTCGTAGATGTTTTCCGACAAAGCATTACAGTTTTTGGTCAAATTAGAGTAATATATGAAATATATGATCTATAATTGAATTTTTCCATAGTTTTTTTCAACTATTGTTATTAAATGTAATAAAACAATTTTATTTTAAAGTTTTTACATCAATAAAATGCGTAAGAACGTAGGTATATACGTCAAGGTAATTTTTTAGGGGCATGTTTTATTAGTACTAATTGAACGCAATTATTGCAAAGTAAAAGAGGGACTCGTCGAGCCAGGCCAACAAAAAGTTGGTCTTGGTCCTCGAAATGAATTTGGTAGAGATGGCCTATTACAGAGAATCATAGAGGGTTGTGGGGAGACGTTGTCGGCAATGGTGGGCAACAATTGCCCACTAAAGTCTCCTCCACAACCTCCTCAGCTGTGAGTCATTAAAGTTGAAAAAAAATAATTTCGTATTTGATAAAAAACATGATAGTAGCTACCATCTCTGGAACGGTGGTCAAAGGCTTTCCAAAATTAAGTAGACTTATATATAAACAAATTAATTAGGCAAGATAACCACACCAATTGTACGGTCCCAAACGAAGCAACGCCTGTTTTATGGGTACCGTACACTGGATTGGGCTCAATCCCAGTATAAGTACATATCACATCAAGTTCGCCCATATTGACATTCGAACATTTGGAACAGAACAAAGGGCTACTACGTACTGTACTAATAAGGTTGTAAATAGTATATTCTCGGAAAAATTGCAATTTATTCTAACAACATAATAGCTCAATAAATAGAACCTGCATTCGGTACGGAGAAGCTCGGCTTTCAATCCTGGTAAACACAAACTCTGTGAGATAAGCATGAAAGATTGTACCGGAGGCATGGATGTTTAATATCTATCTAAGTATTATACACTGAATTCACCCTCAGTCCTTGTTACGTACTCATAATACAAGCGTTGCCTATTGTGGGATCGTATAGTTGGTGTGTTCGTTTGGCGATATTATTATATTAGATGGCCTATTTACAGTTCTTCTGTTGTCTTAACGACTTCTACAGAAAGAAGAATGAAACAGGTAATATTGTAGCCGGGGAGAGAAATATGTATTTTTAACCGACTTCAAAAAGGAGGAGGTTCTCAATTCGATTGTATTTTTTTATGTTTGTTACCTCAGATCTCCGTCATTTATGATCCGATTTTTGAAAAAAAAATATTTTAAAGTAATATTTCATCCGTCAGACGTGGTCCGTCAAACATTGTGTAAGCCAACAGTCTGCACTTGAAAGGCGACTAGTGCACACGAGATTGCGATTTAGCAATCTATCTTCGGACTCGCCTTCCGAAGGCCTTCAGATATTTGTAATATTTACTCGTGTTACAATACTATGTGGACAATTATGATTACTTCACGTGTATAGCCTTGGATTTACGTGTTATATATTGTTTTATATGTTGTAGCTTAGTTACATTATATTATGTTACTAGCTGTTACCCGCAACTTCGTTCGCGTGGTATTTAACAAAGACACAACCGTTGGCAACAGCCTGCTCGCGCGTTCTGATCGCGGGGACGCATTGCAGGTTGTTGCTATCAAACTTAATCAGGCGCAGCGCTGCAACATTGGCTTTAATTGTTTTTTCGTGAGATCCTATTCTTTTTTCTAAAATAAAAGTAGCCTAAGTTACTCCTTGTTACATCAGCTATCTGCCAGTGAAAGTCCCGTCAAAATCGGTCCAGCCATTTCAGAGATTACCCGGAACAAACAGACAGACAGACAGACAACAATTTTAAACAAGGTTGTTTTGGTATAGGTGCCGTGTATACATCCAAATGCATTTAGTAAAAAGCGGTTATTTTAATGTTACAAACAGACACTCCAAATTTATTTGTATGTATGTATAGATAAAACATAATTAATATTGGGCTATTAATCAGATGTACCTACAATATAACATTGATAAGCCGTAATTCATATTCCTATCAGATAGATAAGTAGTAAGTTTATATTATGTTTTTCTTTTCGATAATGTAACAATAATTATTGGTTGTTTATTGCCTTATTTAAAATATCAACAGCAATATTGATGTTGGTTATATTCTTGAACTAGCTGTTGCCCGCGACTTCGTCCGCGTGGTATTTAACACGTTGACTGCGTTAGGAGGTCTAAAAGAACTCTAACGTGACTTTCAGTTGGTGCGGCGCCGAAAATCGTGTTCTCCACCTCTGTGCGGGAGGTCGTAACTTCTTTATTTCTATGTGTTTGACAGAGACAAATATACATACCTACTTCCCGCTGCGAGTTTGATTCAATAATGTAATAAAAAAAATAGGAGATGGATGAGGTCTCTAACGCACTGAGTTGTAATAATATACATCTGTTGCGTGAAGAGATCTTTCGGACCTCCTAAAACACAGGCGTCATAGACGCAAGGAGCGGAGCGCGGGCGGCGCGGGCGCCGTTAGCTCGCGCTCAGTATTGTTCAAATGTCGATAATGTGTACCTGCGCACTCCATGTAAAAAATACGCTCTTATATTTTGTCAGCGTTGTAGCAAAAAAAGTCGTTGCACAGGCTGTCACAGTAAATTACGGCTTACATTTAGTAGCACAGATGCATCCAAAACAGCCAAATGAATAAATACACTATGTGTGCAATGCATTCAACAAATGTGTTTACCATGCTTCAATGATGAACATTTTTCTTAAATATATTTTAGGTCACTATGTTTATAATTTTACGGATTATCATAATTCATCATTCACGGAAGGACAGTCACCATGGTCAGTCCTCCCGTGACCATGGTTGCTGTAAAACAGCCGAAACGACGGGAACGTAAAAAACAATTAACAAACACGATAAAATCCATAAGATTAGTTTTATTTCAATGTGTAGTGTTCGCGTAAATACAAGAAATAAATATTACTATGTTTAAATGATTACTTCATAAAAAGTTTAGCTATCGATAACTGGGGTTTTATTTTAATCCCATTACTAGTCACAACCCAAACGGATCTATCTTTAGTTGCGATGCGAGATTCAATGGATACCTAATTTTTTTTTCGTTATATCTCATAACCCACTTTTCATATCCCCATGCGTAGCAAACTTGAGATAGAACAGTTAATTCTCTATTATTTACAGAAAGAATATAGATTTTATCTTATTTTTTGATAAAGATATGAGTTTTTTTAAAATACCTTATTTTAGGAGATGGATTAGGTCTCATACGCACTACAGTGAAGCTCGGTTATGAGGTCGAATAGGTCTCTAACGCACTGGCTGAAAGTCGTCTGAAAATGGCACCGCACTCAAGGTGTTAACAAAGACAACCTAAGTTACTCCTTTTTACATCAGCTATCTGCCAGTTAAAGTCCCGTCAAAATCGGTGCAGCCATTTCAGAGATTAGCCGGAACAAACAGACAGACAGACAGACGGACAGACAGACAGACAGATAAAAATTGTATAAAATGTTGTTTCGGTATATGTAACGTGTATACATCCAAATGCACTTAGTAAAAAGCGTTTATTTTAATATTACAAATAGACACTCCAATTTTATTTATATGTATAGATAATAATAAAGTTAGTTAAAACCTCTTTAGGCACTAATAAATCTTACTCAATATGCGTTTAACTTTTAGGCACAAAAAAATCAATTATTGATTTTCCGTTTTACGTCATGGGGTTTATTCGGATAGAATAATTATAGTTGTTTTATGTACATCATTATCTGTCAAGTGTAATGAGAAGCGAAGTTTAATGAATGAGACGGAACTCGCATTCAATCAACGTTATTCATAAAAACATAATAAATAGTGGAGACAAAAAACATACTTAAGATAGCATTACAGAGCATAATTTTATGAGCTAAAAAAATTGTGATAAAATTATAATGTATTTTGTTGGATTGTTACTTTATGTACGTTCATTGTCTTCGAACAAGATACTAGATCTCAGGACACTAAATTGATGATAATAAAATTAATTTATTGTGTGAATTATATAAATATCTATACTATATATATATATAAATAAAATTGGAGTGTCTGTTTGTAATACTAAAATAACCGCTTTTTACTAAGTGCATTTGGATGTATACATGGTACCTATACCAATACAACATTTTTTACAATTTTTGTCTGTCTGTCTATCTGTCTGTCTGTCTGTCTGTTTGTTCCAGGTAATCTCTGAAATGGCTGGACCGATTTTGACGGGCTTTCACTGGCAGATAGCTGATGTAACAAGGAGTAACTTAGGCTACTTTTATTTTAGAAGAAAAAATAGGATCTCACGAAAAAAAATTAAAACCAATGTTGCAGCGCTGCGCCTGATTAAGTTTGATAGCAACAATCTGCAATGCGTCCCGCGGGATCAGAACGTGCGAGCAGGCTATTGCCAACGCTTGAGTCTTTGTTAAATACCACGCGAACGAAGTCGCGGGCAACAGCTAGTTCTTTCATAAAAAGACACAAATTTATAAAGTTATAATCACCATATACATTTTTAAATGTAAAATATACTCTATACCTATGTCGCTTAATTATTTAATTATGTTCAGATGTATCCTACGTTTTTTTTCTGTGCTCGTGCATGATTTTTAGTTCTTCAAAGCTCCACGCGATGGCGATACTTGTCGCTTTCACCGCGACTACTCATATTTATATGAACTTGTACTACTTTTCCTCACAGTCAATGTCAGTTGACTGAGTTTTGCAATAGAAAACGTCGTTTTACGTGAATGTTTATAAACATTAAATGTTTGAGGCACACGATTTGATAAAATTATGACAGTTGTTAACTTGATGACTTTTTATTTGGGAACCTTACTTTACAATAGGAGCTGATCATAGGCATGCTACAGTAAACTAATCCCAATTTTATAGCAAATATTTTTTTATGGCCCCAGGGTTTTGGTAGGTAATTATAAATTATTAGCAAGCCATATAACGAGAATATAACTCGCAGACGACTCATAGATAGCCGTTGTAACGGCCACGTACTGTACTATTCAGGGTGCCACGGAACTTCTGGTACAGCTTTCGCTAAAAATTCCACCCTCATAAAAAAATTCTAGCCGTGCAGCAATGTATCTTCCATTGGGAACAAGGTATGCAGATTGAAATCCCGACTTGCACTTCTGGGACTTCCACATTTCATGACAGTTAGTAAGAATTCAACCATTTGTGTTTCGATTTCCGTTAAACGGCTTATTTGGTTCTTTGAAATGTGGTTCAACATTTCCAGATGTAGTCATGTTCCAAGTAAATTATTTCATCTACATAATCCCACTAATATTATAAATGTGAAAATTTGGATGGATGGATGTTTGTTTCTCAATCACGCCAGAACGGCAGAACGGATCTAGATGAAATTTTGCACAGAGATAGATTATAATCTGGAATATCACATAGGTTACTTTTTATCCCGGTAAAAATGTATGGTTCCCGTGGGATAGGTTAATATGGTAGCATACATACTTTTTAATCGCGGGTAACACCGCGGGGCGCAGCTAGTAATAAATAAATCAGAGCCGGGGTAGTTACACCATTTATATCTCAAGAACCGGTGGGCCGATTTTGATGATCTTTGATTTTGTTTATTTGTCTCCGCGCCGAATAGCAGAATAACTAATTAAACATGGGAAAAGTTCACAGAAATAAATAAATATAATTCATTCTCTCATACAGATTCTGAAGCGGCGCGAAGTTCGCAGGGACAGCTGGTTATATATTAAGTTGACGTTATGAGTTTAAACCTATATTTTACTTAATAAAGTGCAATAGATCAAGGTTCTCGCGATGCAACTATGCATTTCTAAATGTCATGCTCTCTCTTGGGTAATGTAGAGAGGGGGTTAATATATCGATTGTGGTCAAGGTGAACATTATATTATGAGCGTGACAAAATCGATTATATTCCATGTGGTTTTTTTTATGACTTAACAGAAATACTTTTCATTGCTAGTCCTCCCCTGCCTTTTTTTAATAATGACTTAATAGAAATAACATTTAATTTCTAGTTCTCCCCGGCCCTACCCTTCATGAGTATTAAGTAGTATTTTTGGAAATTCGACCACTAACAGGGTTAAATGGGTCGCGCACACGGGCCATAACGCCTTAATATTTAATGGTTATAAAGTGTAAAAAAATATAAAACTTATAAAGAAATTTACACAACAATTAAAATATATATTGTGTTAAGTAGTCAATAGACAGTGTTTCGAGTTGAATAAAGAGCGTTGACGTTTTAATAATTAGTTAAAGCTTATTTAAAAAAAAAGTGCAATACCTTTTTGTAGATTTGTGATCGAGTCATAAAGCAGGTATGGCCGCTGTTTAAACTGGCTCAGATTTAGATCCCATGCCTCCGATAGCACATCAACCCTTCTAACTACTTCCTACATCTTTAACAGTTACATGCAGTCCGATTCAAGAAAAAAAAAATAGTTGACTGATACCACCAGCTAGGTCTCGGAATACTGACGGCAGTTGCTCAATAAATCTTTCGGTATTCTATCAAAACAGGACAACAAGTTAATTCCAAATTATATTGCCAAACGAATCGCGTAATTCTAATTCCAATTTAAATAATTCACTTTTAATCCAATCAATAGCACTTGATTTTATTAAAAATTTAAACCATTAATCAAATTACATCAACGTTGACGGACTTCGTGAATCAACATTAATTAACCTTACCTCATCGGTTTTACAACCTCAATCACAGAACTATTAGCAAAAACTAACAAAGGAAATATTTCTAAAGCTATCTAAAATGCAAAAAAGGTTATATGTTCCATCCTTTTTTAGTTCTGCCTACTTATAGATCTTCAATTAACGACCACTTGAATAGCTTGCAGTATCCATAGTTCATGTATATTGATGCCCATTGGTGGATTTGCTTCCCTCTATAAAAGTTCAAATAAGCTTAAATTAGTAGCTTAAGCGTGTTGTTAATGATCCTGGCAACAAAAAAAATTGTATCTTAAAAACCAAGATTACAAGTTTTAATCAAAAACCAGAATGAATTTAATCTGAAATATATAACCTTATCTCATTTGTCAAGGATGGGATCACACAGAAAAACTACGGAAGGATTATCTGACTGGCATTATTGTTAGGTAGCACTAAATGTTTATCCGAATTAGCAACTAAGCATAACTTATTAATATGTATATAATGTAGTTCCGTATTATACGTAATAAATACTATAGCATCATCGTGAGTCTCCATATTTTGTAGGGTTCAATAATGAGGTAAAATCGATTTAACCTCAAATCGAACGCAGATTTTTGGATTGCTGTTCGATCATCTTCTGATACTTGGTCAAGAAAACTTATTTTTGTTTTAGAAAATTTATTTGTAGGTATATTGATTAATGACAGTTACGAGGGCTACTATAATTCTTAATGATTCTCTGTACGTTCAGTTATTTAAGTGTAGTACCGCCAATCCCAAATTCTCATTGGCGAACAATTTAAGAATAATTACTGAAAATACATGCGGAACCAACAATTATAATTAAATTATTGAAATTCTATTAATTGATTGATGTCTGGAAAATCACAAGTCTTAACCGCCAGGTTTTAACCACCGTAACCGCAACTCTTAGTTAAAATTATTTACCGAACTTTGCTAAGCATGTGTTTACTCATAGAGTACATACATGGGTGTAAAAAAAAATTAAGCAAATTTGACCTTTACTGTATCCGGGTCGTTGTCATTATGTCATTATATTATTAGTTTGCAGCTTTGCAACTTTTAATTTAGTAATTACTTACAATATTTATGTACTGGCAATGACCTCGACTTCACATGGTTGGGTATTTTAATCTTTCCCATATCCTGGGATAAAGAAATTCTATCAGTTGATCTTGTTTTCACCATGCTAAGATTATAATAAAGTATACTCAATTTCTTTTGGCATAAAGTTTTGTTTAGCTATCCCGCGGGAAGCAATATATGTCTTGACCGTTGTATCAAGATGCCAAGTTGCTTCAATAGCCGTTCCCGGGCGGCTTTTGAAGAATGCTTATGACTCTCTCTCTCTCTTCGGTCGTTCCCTCATGACTGAGGATCGTGATCATCACGGCAGTTCTTTGGATCGGACGAACTGTCTCCATCGGCTCCGGTCTGTGGCCATCCTCACCGCGGCGTAGAAGCGGGACGTTGGTGTTTCTTTGAGTTGGTCAGACCACCTGGTCGGGGACCGGCCTCGTGAACGTTTCCCTTCCACGTTTCCCACCTTATGACGAGCTTGCCATGCTTATGACGAGCGAACAGATATACCATCATTTTAAAAATTGCGCATTGCGTCAAAGAACCAAACCAGTTTCCAAATTTGAAATATGGTACACAAATTTAATTATATGGTCAAATTTAATTTTATTTAATTATGTGGTATTATACAACTATTATATAAATAATTTAATAGGTCCATCGGTAAGTTATGAAGATCACATTCGCAAAACATAAATCATGTTTTTAGAATATTAAAAAATAACATAAATGGTTCTCTAAATTAAAAAAAATATATCACCCATGCTTCAATGTGTTGTTCGCGACACTCCGTCTATCTATACATACATATAAATAAAATTGGAGTGTCTGTTTGTAATATTAAAATAACCGCTTTTTACTAAATGCATTTGGATGTATACACGGTACCTATACCAAAACAACATTTTTTACAATTTTTGTCCGTCTGTCTGTCTGTCTGTTTATTCCGGGTAATCTCTGAAATGGCTGGATCGATTTTGACGGGACTTTCACTGGCAGAAATCTGATGTAACAAGGAGTAACTTAGGCTACTTTTATTTTAGAAAAAAAGGACCTTACGAAAAAAAATTAAAACCAATGTTGCAGCGCTGCGCCTGATTAAGTTTGACAGCAACAACCAGCAATGCGTCCTGCGGGCTCAGAACGCGCGAGCAGCCTGTTACCAATGGTTGTGTCTTTGTTAAATACCACGCGGACGAAGTCGCGGGTAACAGCTAGTATTCTGATATTTCTGGAACCTATACTTAATGATATATGCAATCAAGCTAATACGGAAGCGGGTGTGCACGGAAGCTTTTACAATACTGTCAATTTTATTATTCAGTTTGGATGTAGGTGAAGTGCACCGCCCGCCTTTTACGCTCTAATTAACTTCTGTAGGTAACAAGACCTCATATGAAATGTAACGGAAGCGATAATTAACTAATTGCTTCAAATGTATAATTACTGCGCTAGCTGTTGTTAAGTTAAATTACATTTTTTTGGCTAGGTTCACATGATGTAACTTTATTTAGGCGGCCTGTACTGGGTCTGATCCTAGGCTCAGAGAACAATGGCAATTATAATTTTGTTGGATTTTTTTTAAGTCGTCGTATCTAAATACCGACTTCACCATAAAGGACATAAATAAATATGCTAAAGAAGCGCGTGTTCGAATGGTTGTATACCCTTTTCGAAACACACTTTATATTAATTAATGCGGTTGCATTACACTAAGGCGGCCGTTACTGGGCACGTTGCATACAACAATTATACGAAAACGCATCAGCCAATAAATAACATTGCAACACAAGCTATGCACTCGCGTTGCGTATTATTGCGTAAAGTGCGTCGCACGCGCCTCCAGCGTTATCTCCACTAGATTTATTAATTCATATAAACGGACGTGAGAAGAATTGCTTGTTGCTAATTACGAGCCAAGTTTGTTAATTAAGTAAGTAACATTCATGTGTTAAATGCTCTCAAATGTGGACTTTACAAAAAATATTGGCCTTAGTTGCGCGCGCAACGTTACAAGGTCGTAATAAACCGCAACTTCTGGTAGGTAGAATCATTTTGTTTGGATTACGTTTTACGGTTTAAGTAAAATTTAAGCTTAACATATACGGAATGATTCAAAGTGTGTAAACTAAGCCTGGAACCTGGTCTATTTTAACGCATTTGTCATCACTATATCAAGTGAGCTACAAAAAAAAAAAATTTTTGTAAAACATGTTCCCAACAAAGTGACAATTGTGATTTTTGTAACAAAAAATGTTATTTAAATCGGCATTTCAAAATTCTGACTTCACATAATCATTATAAATGCGCTAATTAATTGCAGGATTGAAGGTTAGTATATTGTTTTCTAATAACCTAGAGGGTTGCCAGGATCACGTTTGTTAACTGAAAGAAAATTTTCCTTCAGAGGTTTTACGTGGCGTTACGGACGAATTTTAAACTTCAGGACGTAGCTAAAACCTATTTCTATTAAAAAGAGTATAGAAAACCAACAACAAGTGAAAAAAAAAGGCCCATGCGGTAGCGTGCCCAAGATGCTGGCCGCATTTCCTCGCTGAATAGCCAAAGCTACTCGCTGATCGAGGAAATACCCAGCCATTTCTATTTAAATATAGATACAAATCGAATAGACAAAATACTAGTGACGCAATATGGACAATAAACTCATCAATTTTGTGACTACGTAAATCTTTTTAAAAAGAGCCACCACGGACTCTCCTGCCCGTTCTTCTGGAACCATATTTCGAATGGGTGGTAAAGTTGTAGCTTGGATTTTGTAACAATTTTGACATTAATAATAAAATATTCTGATTCATAAAGTCGTTTTTTGCTGACATAAGCCGATTGGGCACGAACAAATGAGCGGTTACCCTTACTCGGAAACTCAATGATACAAAATCTTATTAACTCGTTTTCTAATAACACCAGGAAACGCATCGAAGGCTTGCAGTGGCGTGCGTTATTATTATAATCATGTAACATGATTGAATCAATTTCATTCATCATTAGGAGTTCCACGTGACTGAGCAACGTACGATGCATGCAAAGGAAACAATTGTTAGATCTTAGATGGATAATTAATGTGTCCTTGGGGTAGGGAACTACCACGAAATGAAGAACTACTCGAAAGCCAATGTAAGTAGGCCACGCGTAGTGTAAGCATAATATCAAAGTCATTTAAAATAAATAAATATCGCTAGACTTACACAGCAGGTCCCAAACTTAGCCACGCTTGTATAATGGGTACCGTACAGAGGACTGAGGGCGAACTCAGTTTAAATAATTACATAAATGTTAAACATCTATGACTTGGGTACAAATATTCGTGTTCATCACACAAATATTATTCCCTACCAGGATTCGAACCCAAGATCCTTGGCACAGAAAGCACAGGCTCTACCAACTGCGCTAATCAGGTCATCAAATTTAAATAGTTTTACTTGTAATCATGTACTTAGGGTTGGTACTTTTTTAACCAGTTACTTAAGCCTACCTGCCTCACCTATCCATATAAATTTACTACTCAAAAATGTATAAGATCTTTTTAAAAAGAGCCACCATGGAATTTCGTTCCCGTTCTTCGCCATAGGAGCGGCATTCCGAACGGGTGGTAAAGTAGCTTAGCATTTTGTTACATTTGTTGGTTCATATGAACTGTAATAAATAGTTTAAAAAATGCTTCTTAGAGTCATATTAAGGAGTATTTGTATTTCGTACAGAATATTGTTATAATTCAAGGTTATAATTTTTTAAAGCATAACAGTTTCTGAATAATTAATAATTTCATAGCAGTGACGTTTTTGCAATTTGCACAATAGGCAAGACAGAAAAAAACAGTGAATTGATCCAAATAGCTGGAATTGACCAAAATTGCCATTGCACAGAACAATGAATAGAAAAATGCGTCATATTAAAATAACTATCACACATTGTGAACAAATATGTGCTTATGAATAGAGCAATAAAATTTAAGGCTTACGAGCCAACGTTTGAGTAACAAAATTAATAATATATAATCTCGATACTTGATTTCTTATATTTATGCGAATACCACACATTAAAATAAAACTAATTTAACGGATTTTATCGAGCGTTTTGTTTTTACGTTCCCGACGTTTGCAGCAACCATGGTTACGGTAGGACTGAGGTGTTTCTCCAGGAGGACGGTGGCGTGGTGTGGTCCACGGACAAACAGGCTTATCGAAGTTATGACAAACATAATCATTACAAATACGGTCAAGAAGCGCCGGCAACCTTTAGTATATCCTTTTTGAATTACCCTGTATACTCCATGTATGTACGGCACCCCAAAATATATAATATTAATCATTCCAGCCCTTTTTTAATGTCCCACTGCTGGGCACGGGCCTCCCCTCAATGCGAGGGGGGATTAGGCCATAGTCCACCACGCTGGCCCAGTGCGGATTGGCGGACTTCACACATCTTTCGAGGGGTTCTCTCAGACATGCAGGTTTCCTCACGATGTTTTCCTTCACCGTTTAGCAAGTGATAATCATGGTTGAAAATGAGATTCGCACATGAAATCCCAGAGGTGCAAGCCGGGGTTTGAACCTGCAATCCTCGTTACCGAGGCAAGCGTTCCACCAACTTGGCTATCACTGAAAAATATAAGCGTTGCTTATGTTGTGATCGTACAGTCAGTGTTTTTCTGGCGATATAATTAATACTTCCCACATGCAATAATCTGCGTGCACCCATCCAAACCGTGACCTCATCACGACATGCATAACTCATCCACGAAACTAGGCCTTCACACCTATCAACTACAATGTTCAGTTGACAATTTTAGAGCATATAATTAATTTTAAACCATACAAAACACTTTAACCCACTGCGCATAGTCATCTTGAAGTATTTGAGATCATAACACATGCATTGCGAAAGACGTGTGGTAACGCGACCTTCCTAAAGTTGGTTGGGCTTCGCAATATTAGACTTTAAGATTAATTCAGTGTCAACGCCATTTTAAGGGTAATTTAAAGTACATAGCAAAATGTAAATAGGTCAGTTTTTAGCTATTTAATCTTACCAAAAAAGAAACATAATAACTACAGAACAAACGGTCTTGCTACTTGTTAGCCACTCATCCTTAACTGACCTGCTTTATCGAATGTACTTCTGTATCGATAGGGATGCAAATATATAACACTAAGATAAATAGCGTTACTTAAAAACAATATTAATCTTACCTTAAAATCCAAAAATAAAACCCCAAAAATCAGTTCAATAAATATAACATAAGATACTTAATGATATTTTTGATGCGTGTGTTATGGATAATTATAGATGTCTACCACAGATCTGCCATAAATAGAATTCATTTGTTTTCCTACTAAAAATAGTACCATGATATAAGCGTGCTTATAAAGCATACAAGGAAATAAAACGTTTTACAAATATGTAGGTGATTGACTTCTGAAGGTCGGATTAAATGATTGAGTTGATTACGATCAGACGCCATTAAAGACAAGTTTTAATTGATACCTTTGACACCTTTACCGCCCTCGACCCGCTTAGCGATCAGACCCTCGTACCATGATAGATGCCACCTCCCCAGACGGGTGAAATAGTACCATTGCCCTTTCGTCCTCCCCTCACAGCCGCAGCCGTTGACATATTTCCATAAGGTAATTTGCTTTTGTCCCTTTGCCTCTCATAAGCACTATCGTCATTATGTAGACAGACTTGATCAACCACAGATCCTCGCAAGAGAACACCGATTCCTACCAAGGATAATACGTGAGGCCATTGAAATTTAAAAACATACTAATTTCAATAGAGAAGATGGCTGGGTGCTACCACCGACATGGGATCCAGTAATAAATATAATAAAATCCAAAACGCACCATTGCAAGATCTCAAGACACTGAGCAATTTCTGTGTAGATTGGACCGCAAACAACAACTAAGTATGAGGGTACCTCAGTTCAAACTAAGACACTAGGACGTCAAACACTCACCCTCCCGTGACCATGGTTGTTGTAAAGCAGCCAACACGTCGGGAACGTAAAAAACATGAAACAAACGCGATAAAGTCTGCAAAATTAGTTTTATTTCAATCGTACTATAATTTTCTTCCTAAAGACACCTTCATAACGTTATTAGAATCACAAGAAAAGGTTTTCTGGACCACATGATGTCATCATCAATAGAAACGTATCACGCACATACTTTACACTCCGGCGTATTGTGCAACGCATCGCACTAGTGGCTGCGCGCACGCAAGCTGCAGGATATTGCAATTGCTGCGCGATTCAAGGATTTCAGCGAAAATCAACCGAGTTTCGATGGTATTGGATACAGTTTGGAGTTTACACATCGATATTCAGCGTTCTGTTAAATCAATAATAGGAGCAATAGCTAATAAGTACCTGCTTATTCTAATTCGATTTCGAGATTGGCTCTCACACACAAAATACACACGCACACATACACAGGCCTTACTGAGATCTCATTTGTTTTCTTTTCGTTTGTTTTTTTAAATTAGTATTATTAATCTGTGTTATAAACGGTACACCTATTATACTAAACTAAAGAAGAGCGGAGTCTCCTAACACAAGTTTATATACTTACTAGCAGCTCCCGGCGGTGTTACCCGCGATAAAAAGTATGAAAAATTAAAACATCTATCCCACGGGAACCATACATTTTACCGGGATAAAAAGTAGCCTATGTGCTATTCCAGACTATAATCTATCTCTGTGCCAAATTTCATCCAGATCCGTTCAACCGTTCGGGCGTGAAAGAGTAACAAACATACATCCATCCAAACATTCACATTTATAATACTCGTATTAGTATAGAAAAGCAGGCTGCGGAAACTGAAATGCTGAAACCTTTGAAAATCAGTAAGGAATATCGATACTGTACCACCTTTGTAAATGAATAAATGATATCGATTCCTCCAGTCGTGTAGTTAATAACTAGTACTAGGTAACATCGGTTCCTTGGTCTGTTATTGGTTAACTGTGGTCTTGGTTGAAAGGTTTTATTAGAAGTTACTAATACGTTTATATTTTGTAAGTATATTTCAATAGTTACAGGGAGTTAGGATATATACTTCACCTTGTAGCGAATTTCGACATTTTCGTTTGGATATCAATAAATTTATTTGCTGGTATTCGCGGATTTGTAGAATCGGAAATATAGTCTTTCGTAGCTTACAGAAATGTCAGTACATCAAGTGTGATATTATTCGTAAATACCCTCGAGATACCCTACACGTGACCCTGGGTGGTGCCAACTAGGTGACAACTCTACTGGTGGTAGGCTTCGGCCGTGGTTAGTCACCACCCACTGAACAAAGCCATGTCGCCAAGCGGCCTAGCCGTGTTCCGGCATGATTTTCGGTGTTACCATTCATGGATGGCGGGTCAGATCAGCTGCGCTGGATGTGCCAAGTGAATGTAGCGTCTCGATCTACTGCCGCCTTCCTACCTAGGCAAGTATGCTCCATCGTAGATCTCATCATCACTTACCATCAGTTGAGATCGAGATCAAATACTTGCCTATAATGTAATAAAAAAAAAATAACCGTATACTTTATGTTCTACGTATTTAAATATATGGACATATTGTATGGATATTGGAAAGGCGAACTGATTAGTGCAGTTGGCAGTAACCCTGCTTCCTGCACCGAGGGTCCCGGGTGCGAATCCTGGTACGGTCAAACATTGTGTGATGAGCACGAATGTTTGTAAGGTCGCTAACGAATAATCTCGCATTTGACTTACCAGAATATATAAAAAATGTGATTATATTTATTCGCGGAATTTAAACTTTGTTAAAAAATGTGTTGTAGATCATAATAATTATGTTATTTTAAAATCCTATTTATATTCTGCATGTGCGTAATTGTTGTTAAATCCTGCTTTGCGATGGTAAGCCGAATTAATTTTAATTATCATGTGAATCGATCCCAGTTCAGATTGCATTGTTTAGTTTTTAAATGTTATTTAAAATGATGCCCGGGTTTTAATTTTAATCAAGATTATTTTAAATAATAACATTATTTTAAATTTTTAAGTAATTTGCACGTAGATTGTATGATGGCTGAAACGAAACCAAATACTAGGAGGGACTGAAAATTCTGATAGTTTGGATCAGATTAACGCTTACAATTTGTTAGGTTAAACATAACTATTACGTTAAAATTACGATTTATTTATTATTCTCATAAAGACCGGTTCGTCTTGAGCAATAAATGGATGGCAAATTTAAAAGTATATTATGTATCATTTGAGCTTCAATATGTGAATACAACCCAACAATTTTAATTCGGACTTTTTGGCGATATTTTGAAAGAAATGTTGTGTGTTGAAATGTTTTTGTTATATGTTCTATTTAAAATAATATTGTGAAACATGACGTTTCAAGTTATCTCATAATGTCTAGTAATTTGTCAGTAAATCCACTATACTGATTTCAGAGTAGGACTACATATGCCTAAAACATAGTGACTGTATTTTAAAGTATTTTTTACTGGCCACTTGGAAAATATCTACGCAACAAGGGGTGATGCGAATATCTAAATATATATAAAACAAAGAAGTGTTAGTTACACCATTTATAATCTCAAGAAGGGATGGGGAGATTTCTATGACCGTTGTTTTTTTGAATTTGTCTCCGCCCCGAATAGTAGAATAAAAAAAATCACAAAAACAACATTCCCAAAAAAAGTTACTTAATTGATTTTCTCGCAAGTTCACCGGCACAGCTTTTAAAATACACAAGACTTTAGGTATCTGTAAGCTTTCAAACGAAATAATAAACACCGTTATTTGAAGTGGATCAGTCAGCAATCATAACTATAATACCGAAGTCGCGTGCAGAAGCGAGTGAGTACAGATAATTTAGCATAGTCATCGCAACATAATGACTACAAAATAATTGCAATGCATCGCGATGACTTTGGCTGACTTCAGTGTAAAAACAACTTATTCTGTTAACGTCATAGTTCTGGTATAAACCCTTTGAAGTCAAGTAAGTACCTATTACAAGTTAATTACCGTAGGTAGGTACTATGTTATGCCCCAACTTTACTCACACAAAAATAATACGAAAACGACATCGCTCTGCTCGTTAAAATGTTTTGAAAATAATAATAATAATTTCGATTTCCCAAATTGATCCTGACCCTCCCAAGGCCCCTTTTTAATTTATTGTTTTAACAATAATAGTTAAATTTAATAAAGAAATGTGTCATCCCAAATATTTTTGATGTGTACATATAGCTAGTTTCAAGAGATACAAGATCTAACTTCTATGATAAATAACCTCGAGATTAAACAAACATGATAAGAATTCGCACTATCAATTCGACGTTTACACCGTATTTTGCATATTTCCAGTGATTCCATATTTTGAATATGAATCATTGAAATTAAACTTATTTTACAGATTTTATCGCGTTTATTTGATGTTTTCAGTCCTGCTGTGACCATGAATTCTGTAAAGCAACCGAAACGTCGAGAACGTAAACACATAAAGTAATATGCTAAATAATATACTTTACAGCAACCATGGTTGCGTAAAAATAAACGCGATAACATCTGTAAAATACGTATTATTTTTATTTTCTGCACATCAAGATATAATCAAGCATATTGGACGGACATATTCGAGCCTTAGTTCGATTTTTGCCATTTTGTGCGGAACCCTAAAAATGCTGCGTAAATTAACCGCAGAACTAGGTACAAATTGGGTTGAGACAATAATAATAGTTAACTATATGTATTTTTTTGCCACAGAGTAATATATATACTTTTTGTACGTGGCATATCTAATAATCCAATAAAAACTTGGCATATTTAAGTAAGTTATCTTACCTTGAATTTAAATTAGGACTGGAAACAAGGAAATGGTATGACATTATTAACCGTGTACAGACCAAACGCATGGCCTTTTCAGCGTTTCAGTAGCGATCCAATCGCAAAAAAAACACGGTTCGATCGCTGGTATACCTTCGACCTCATAACGACGCATTTACATCGCAATATAGACAGGCGTTACTGAATCGCAGCAACGCGTCACCGTGGGTGACATCCTTTGGTACACGCACAGATTGTGCTCAAGTCAGCCTCGAAAGGCAGCGCGGCCGTTATGAACACGGCTATTAATATATTTATGAGTCAATTATAGTGTTTCTAAAAAGAGCCTGTTGATCTTTAAATAATCAACGATAACCCTTTAATTTCTCAAAATTGAGAAAAAAAATAAGGCTTACATAAAAGATTCTACTATAAATTGATCTTTCTACTACATAAAAGTATCTACTATAAATTGATGAGTCTACTACATAAAAGATTCTTTTATAAATTAATGATGATTAATGAACTGAAAAATAGGTTTGTTTGTAAGTTTCAAGGAGGAATATGCAGAAAGGACAGAACGGATTCGAATTTATATTGGTGTATCTTAGTTAGTTATAGATAGTTTCTCGATTAATATCTTAGAGGAGTCGGTGTTGACGGACTTCGGTGTTGTTGGCTTCTTTTATTATCGATCAAGCTTGTTTGGTTTATAATCGAAAAATTTGACAGGCCGAGGGTAAGTGGTGGGTCCTCTTTCCCCATAGGTTAACAATGGATTTCCGTCAAGTATCGCCTAGTTCTATCAATCATATTGGTATATAGGGTAAACGGGCGGGGCCACGTGTTAAGCTATGCGGGTAAATTTAAACATGAGCTACGTGTACGAGTAAACTGTGAGCGTTGAAGTCTTTTAGTGGCAAGTGTTCGCTAACCCAATAAGTTACATTAACATTGACGAGTTGAATATTAATTTAAAAACGAAGAAGCTAAATTTCAGTTACTAATTATAACTCTGTTGACAAAGCAGGTAAACCTATCTCCTGAAAGACCCTGATTTGGAAATTGTGTAATTATAATTATATATAACTTTTGATATCACCATTTTGAGAGATTTTGACTATTTTATAAAGCACATTTTTTGTTGAACCTTTTTATACAATGCTAATTACCATGCTAACTATGTGATTTAGTTCATTTAAATTTGCTATTTCCATAGTTGATTTTAATGAGTTAAGTCCAAATTTAAGTTCCCAAAAAAGGTTGTGAGTATTCTTGAACTTTAACTATAGCACCTAACAAAAAAAGTACGTGCGCTTAAATAAAATTATTAATATATTATTTTCTGTTTCTAACCATAAAAAGTAGTATACCTATATAAAACAAAGTTGTGAGAGTTACACCATTTATAACTCAAGAATAGGTGGACTGATTTTTATGATCTGGGGTCGAGTCACCTTCGTCCGTAGGAGAATTAAGTACCCTCGAGATACCCTACACGTGACCCTGGGTGGTGCCAACCAGGTGACAACTCTACTGGTGGTAGGCTTCGGCCGTGGCTATTCACCACCCACTGAACAAAGCCATGTCGCCAAGCGGCCTAGCCGTGTTCCGGCATGATGTTCGGTGCTGCCATTCATGGATGGCGGGTCAGATCAGTTGCGCTGCATGTGCCTAGTGAATGTAGCGTCTCTATCTACTGCCGCCTTCCTACCTAGGCAAGTATGCTCCATCGTAGATCTCATCGTCACTTACCATCAGGTGAAATCGAGATCAAATACTTGCCTATAATGTAATAAAAAAAAATAAAAAAAATCTTTGATTTTTGTGTTTTTGTCTGCGCCCCGATAAGCACTATAGCTATTAAAACATGGGGAAAAATCACAAAAATAAGAATATTATAACAAATATAATTTCATACATTTTCTCATACAATGGATTCCGAGGCGATACGAAGTTCGCCGAGACAGCAAGTAAAATATAGTATCAACTAGCTGCGCCCCGCGGTGTTACCCGCGACTATAAAGTATAAAATATGAAAACAAATCTATCCCACGGGAACCATACATTTTACCGGGATAAAAAGTAGCCTATGTGCTATTCCAGACTATAATCTATCTCTGTGCCAAATTTCATCCAGATCCGTTCTGGCGTGAAAGAGTAACAAACATCCATCCATCCATCTATCCATCCATCCAAACTTTGACATTTATAATATTATTAGTATAGATGACGAACTAATAAAAATATAAAAAAAAACATGTACTCACCAAAATTTATTTCAATTTCATTTTATCACACACTCGTATTGATATATACTCATCACCAAACATAAGAGTACACTATCACTAAGTAGAATATTCCATCACTAACATCTACTACTAAAATAATTATTTCATTTACTAGATATTATCAGGTCTTTCTTTCATAACGCTTAATAACAAATGAAGTTTATACCAAGTTATATATTTCAATATATACGGAGTTAGACACCGGAGTTGGTTTGACGGCGGCTCCGTACAGTTTGGCATAGACCATCGATTATTTAGAGGTGGCACATAGGTTTATTGTCGATGAAGGAGAGGGGGGGGGGGGGGGGCCTTTATGTTAGCTGGATTCTTCAACTTATTGTACTGTTATATGTAGTGTATATCAACCGATTTAAACCATAAAAAGTTCGTTATGATGATATTGTAAATCATTTAAACTTTCATAAATATGGGGGTAGGTTAGTGTTTAATAGTACCAATTGAAAGACATCTTACATCTTATCGTAAACTTTAAAAAATAATATAAAAAATCCAAATTGTGAATTTACGAATAACAAATAAAATAATCATAAGAGTAACTGTTAAGTACCCTAACTATGAAACTGTATGAATTATTTTTTTTTATTATATTCCATATATTTTCTTTATAATTATATTAGATTCAAAAGTAAAAAACCCATAGAAAATAAAAGGTTACCAATATATTTGATCAGATATATATAAAAGGAATCTCTATGAATCTATAGATCTATCACATCTCAAGCTTGAACCTGTCGTTACTGACGTTCTTAGTAAAATGCTGAACAAAAAGTGGCAATTTTTGGTGCCGTATAGATAATATTCAAGATGACGTTGTTTGTATGGGTTATTCCATAGTTTAAAAAAAGCAGATATTGTTGTTGATATGTTTTCATTCACCTAACATTGCATGATTCGCGATAATTTGATCTAAAACGAACTGAACATTAAAAATAAAACGCAAACATAGAGATTTTTGCCCGTTTTTCTCCACAGGAACGGCATTCCAAACAGGTGGTTAAGTTGTCCGGCCCTGATGCCCAGGGCCTTAAATAACAGGCTACCCTCGGGGTCGAGGACGACTGGGGTGTGGGCCCCGGACGTCCGGTGACGATGACGACTCCTGAGGAGGACGGCGGCGGGCGTGGCTCCCCGCCGCCGTGCGCAGCGAGGGCGCAGGGGGAGCAAACATCTGCTCCCCCGAGACGGGCCCCCATAAATAAATAAATAAATAAATAAGGGGGCGAGGCACAAGAGGGGCACCGGTGCGTTCCGTTTGGAGATCCAAAAAAATCCCACATAACCCGGCCCTCTCCCACACAGAGGCCGGGTATCTATCGAAGATTTCCCCCCCGTCAACAAAAAAAAAAAAAAAAAAGGTGGTTAAGTTGTACTTTAACATATTGTGAAATTTTTGACCATTTAATTCTATGTGCATAATTCTATACGCTCTTAAACCAAATTCTCGTAGTTGGTACATCATTTGATAGGCAAGCGGTAACACCTATCAGTTTCCTTACAATATTTTCCTGTAATTTATCGTTGCACGTGACTCTACAACATATTTTCCTTTCAGTTCAAACATGAAATCAGTTTAATGTGTTGGAGGTGTACTACGAACTCTTGTTTCCGGATAAATCACTTCCTGGCCTTAAGCTGTCATCTGTATCATGTATCATTGTGTAGTTGTAACTTTGACCGACAACGCTATTAAAAAATATATTACTATTATTAAGTATAGGTATGTATTATTGAGTTAAAATATAAAATTGCCATACATTGGAAATAACGGTTCGTAATTTGCCTACTGCCTGTATTTATGTTTTATTTGAACTTAATTATAAATACCTATGCTAATTTTTTTTTTGTTCTCAAACGTTATCGGTCAAAAGTACAATTATAGCCTCATATAAAGTACTGTCTAGCGGGAAAGTGTATCGTTGACATGATCCAAATGATATGTTTTAGGCCGGGAAATGCATTGCCTGGAAATGAAAGTTCGAAATACACCCCCTCAACAAATTACTGACAATAGCAGCTTAGAGGAAACAGTTGAAGTAGTGACGCAGATTCAATTTAGTTAATAACTTTAAGTGGATCTACGGCAATTTTTTCCACTGAACGATTTCTTATAATAACTAAAACACTAACTAAGCATCGTTTGTATTATGGGTACCGTGCAATGGACTGGGGCGAATCCAGTATATTATACTTAAATATTCCATGGCTGGGGCACAAACATTGGTGGTCATCGCGCAAAGATTGTCCCTACCAGGATTCGAGGCCGTACCCCTCAGCGTAGAAGGTAGGGAAGGGAGGGAATATTGTTTCTGGTGGTCTGTTACTTTTCCGCCTTGATTTACGCGGAGCAACTGCCGCCTAGCCTCCAGGATGCACACAACTACGAATATAACGTATGTTTTATCTATTAGCGTTAAGGTGGAAGTTCAGGGTCAGGGCACGAAATTCAAAATGTCAATGGTTTTTATTTTTTTACGAAAAATTTGGACATTATTACCATGTAATTTAGTGTATTGCGATATTAGCATTCTGCATTGGATGTCTCGATGTATTAAGTTTGCTTAAAAAAATACCTAAAGCGATACAACACCATAAAGTTAGAAAAGTAGCGGTTTTTACAAACCGTATGGTATTGTACCGGATGAGGTACTTTTTTAAGCAAACTTAATACATCGAGACATCCAATGCAGAATGCTTAAATCGCAAAACACTAAATTACATCGTAAAGATGTCCAAATTTTTTGTAAAAAAATTAAAACCATTGATATTTTGAATTTCGCGCCCTGACCCTGAGCTTCCCCCTTAAACGTATCTACGTATTTTTTAAGTCTAAAAATAAAATGTACATAATTTACGTGTCATGAATGTATTCGCCAGACGCTAAGTACACAATCAGATAGATTGTTGACACTAATAAAAACCCAATTTATCATGAATGTCGAAATGAATGTGAAAATATCAATTTAAAATGCGTCCCTTGTTATGTAAGGTACACTGCTTACCTGGTAAATTTCAATAACTGTGAAAGGAGAAATGATTTACAGGAGAAATATCACTGCGATTAACTTTAAAATAGTCGTAGGCAACATATTTTTTTTATACAGAAGCTAAACAAGAATTTTTTTTTTAATTTTGTCTCTGTCTCTGCGTATCACGGACAAATTCTTATGAAGCTTGGCATGGTGAATGCATATAACTTTTATATTATGAGAGATGTTATGATAACAGCGTGATAGCCAAAAATATACTGGTAAATCCCCGAAACGGATGCAAATGCCACTTGATATGTTAATGCCCTATAACAAAATTAACATTTATGGTAATTATTATAAGTGCGAAATAGGAGAATTCCTTTGGGACCAAGACATCCATTCTTACTTAGTTCCTTGTATTATTTACTATTATATCATCCGAAAGATCACTGCTGGACATAGGCCTCCCCCAACGATTTCCACACATCACGGTCCTCCGCCACTCGCATCCACCAAAACCTCTATCCTATCCACCAGTACCATGTATTACTTCATCATATTTAAATGCATTACGCTAAGTCATTGCTAATAATTGATTTTAGCCATGATTAATTTTAGCTTTTCGTGTGCACGATTTTATTTAATGCTTTTTCATGATATTTGTACGCTTTTGCGCTAAAAAACGACAAAATAATAATAAAAAAAGTGTTTACGAGTATTTCCATGTTTACATTGAATTAATCTCCATCATATATAGAAAATATGTTGTTAGAAAAAACTAATATAAAAAGGGGAAATATAAATGAAAGGATTCTTCTTCTTCCGTGTGTGCCCCTCCATCTATTGAAGGTTGGGGGTCAGCTTGGCATACTGACTGTCTCTCGCGAGGCAGAATAGTTCTGCAGCACAACCAGGATTTATTTCGTACGTATCATTATATCTACCTAATGAGCTTAGTTGCTAGAAACCCTACCTTCTGCGCCTACGACCTAACGCGACAAGTATCATTTGTTTAACAAATGAAGTCACAAATTTCCAATTCCAACGCTCGGTATTTATTCATTATCATTAAAAGAAGCTCCACAAAGGTGCATTCCATTCAAAGAAGACCCAAAAGCAGTTCCTAGATTTATGAGTAGCATGTCTCACTTTATGCATAATATTTATTTCAAAGTCTGAACTAAAGCATTTTTTTATTATAGATAGTTAGGTAATCATAATAATTTAAATTCTTTATAAATCAATATTGAATGGCTGATCAGGCATATAAATCAATGAGTCGATGTTCTGATTGCAGATGAATCAGAATCAGAATATTTTTTATTCCTGTAAACCATTAAGTGCAGTACTTATGAATCGTCAAAAGTTACAAAATGCTAAGCTTCTACTTTACCACCCGTTCGGAATGCCGTTCCTATGGAGAATTACGGGCAAGAAACTCAATGGTTGCTCTTTTTAATAAGATCTTTTACATTTATGAACAGAACATTATTTGTACGTGAGAACAATGTAGGAACGACTTAGCAGACTTTAGCAGCTGGTCAAAAAATAAGATATGATAAGGATGCTCAGGTTTAAAGGTACATAGGTAGCGTGTATACTGGGATCAACACTAGTCCATTTTACGGTATCCATAATACAATTGTTATAGAGGTTATTTTATGATTTACTTACCAGAATATGTTCAGTAGGGCGTCGCCCCACGCTGCTGGTAGAACTCGTACTCTTCCTCCTCAGTGAGAGCACACTCCTCGAAGCACCAGAGCCCAGCAATAGCCAGCAGCACCGTATAAGTCGCGTAATACAACAAATACACCAGTATACTGAACCACATCATTGGATAGTTGATGGAGAGGAACTGAAAAATAAATGAAACTTTTAAGTCGACGACTTGATTAGCCCAGTGGGTATATACTGAGTTCGCCCTCATTCCATTATACGGTACCCATAATACAAGCGTTGCTTAGTGTGGGACCGTATAGTTCGTGTGTCCGTCTGGCGATATTTATATTATTTAAGTCGTATAATATAACTGAAAAATATTATCATCATTATATTACTAAAAAGCTTTTTAATATAACACCACTGGGCACGGTCCTCCCCTCTATGCGAGAGGGATCAGACCCCTACACCGACTTGGAAATATGATCTTGAAACGGCTGAACAGATATACATTAAACATAGCTAAGAATCATCCCGATGAAACCAGCTTTCGAATAAAAAGAACCACATTGAAATCGGTCCAAGCGTTTGGGTGCTATGATGCCACAGATAGACAGACTTAGGCCCCAAACTTATAAAACGTGAGTCGTGTGTCTGGGGTTAAACATGAGATACACACATGCATTTAAAATTCCCGGGGAATTGCGAGCCGTGGCTTCATACTCGCGATTGAGAAAATTAGATTGCTTAACAATATATGTTGATTATCCGTTCGGGGAATTCTGTCATGATAATGTCGTACAAAATCTAGACTAACAGGTCTCACAAGTTTATACAGCTGGTACTGTTTATTGTTTTTCGACAAATAACCGGAGAAAAAACGGGTCCATCCAGTTCCAATTACATAATGTATGCTTTGTCATTGAATGAACGGTTGAAATGCACTTTTGACCTTGTTACGTTAATCATAGATATTATTTTACTCCTACAACTAGGTATCTATTGATTTTGTTTTGCAGCTTGACTCAAAATAATCATAGCGTGATGATATGTGCCCTATTCTTTATGTCTACTCATATACGAATGTATGCGAAGCAGTGATAGCCAAGTTGGTAGAACGCTTGCCTCGGTAACGAGGATCGCACGTTCAAACCCCGGCTCGGACATCTGAGATTTCTGGATTTCATGTGCGAATCTCATTTTAAATCATGATTATCACTTGCCAAGTGAAGGAAACATCGTGAGAAAACCTGCATGTCAGAGAGAACCCCTCGAATGATGTGTGAAATCCGTCAACGAGCACTGGTCCAGCGTAGTTGATAATGGCCCAATCCCCCTCGCATTGAGGGGAGGCCCGTGCCCAGCAGTGGGACATTAAAAAGGGCTGGTATTATTATATAAATGCGTATAGACAAACTCCATTCAAATAAGATTAGCAGTTTGTTCGTGACAACTAACACATTTACTGAAAAATAAAATACAGGTTACCTAGGTACTATCCATTGTACAGTACCCATTACAAGGGTTGCCTAGTTTGGTACCGTACAGTTGGCGTGTTCGTCTGGTGATATTGTTACTATTATATTATATGGCAATAACATTAAAAGATACAGACGGCAGCCACCTCTCTCCATTTCTGTCAGGTAACACATTATATTATGTGCTGGGAGCAGGTACCAACACGTTGAAAATTTAAAATTCAATATTTTTAAATTAAAAAATCATTATGTAATAAAGACAACCCCGCTGCGTTTTTACCCTTCTCTTCTCGAAATCTTCTCAGTAGAGATCTTGTTTCAAATTAGTTATAGAGTAAAGGAAAATATGTACATAAGTGCCTATAAAAAGAAATGAATCGAGTTTTTCTTTGTACATCACTTAAAACAACGGCGCCACAGACTGACTGATGATAGACAAAACTCTTTGCGTTGGGTCGAAGGTTAATAAAGAGGAATAAATCAAACTAAGTTCAAATCACACAATAAAGAGCCCGGTATAAGCTTAATAAATTGAAAATATATTTCACTCTTTGTAATTACACCCACCAGGTCAAAACTTTTGGCCGGCAAAATGTAAAAAAAAACTAAAAATTTACGCAAATCAATGTATGTAATTTATTGAATACAAAATTTTACAAAAAGGTGCTAATGTTGTCTATAAATCGGCAATTGTGAGTTTATTATAGTTGCCAAGCTTATTTTTAGAGTCTTATGTTCGAAATATCCATCATGTAGACAGCCAGAAAAAACTTGAAGAGCTTATATAGTTGTAATAAAAAACTCAGTTGTATCTTTATATTCGTGTACTACTGATTTGCTGGGGTTTTGCCTGTACTTATTGCGTAAAAGATAAGTTGAAAAATTCAAAAGAAAAACAGTGGAGTGGTTAGCCATAAATTTCTTGAAACTTTCATCTTATTCGATCTTTAGTTAGATTAATAGAGGACAATACGGATTTAAAAATTGTATGTCTTTTGTTAATACTCGAGCGCGCACAAACCAATTTGTATCTACACATACTATTCAAATAAGGATGGTTTTTGTATGAGTTTTTTTTCTCGTATTTTTACAAGGATCAATGTCCTATTCATTACGAAAGATGATTGGGCGAATGTAGAAAAACCTTTCATTTGGAACAAGGGATTCCCGTAGCCATTTATGTGATATGATTATAGGAACTGCGCAGTACACAACTTACAGTAATTATATTCCAAGATTATCTTTATAAACTAGTTTTTTTTTCTTATATCTACTTCGTTAGTCTAGAAAGCACGCATGGCTGCCAATCATTAAGTTCTGAGTTCGAGTAGTCGTCGAAATTGTTATACAGAGTGATTTATAAACAGTATACTAAGGCTTGACCCTGCTCTTCATTATCGCATTTGTCATCATTATGTGACCTCAGGATGTTCAATGTGTCAATTAAAGATTTTTTTTTCCAACAAAATGTCAATTGTAGTTTCCTGCGATATTTATTTTATAATTTTGACATATCAAATTCTGACTTCAAATAGTGTTTACAAATGCGCTCAAGAAACCCTGTTTACCCTTCCTGAATCACCTGTATATTATTATGATATCTTGAGGAATATGCCATAGAGATGTTACGAACTATTGGAGTCTTTATCTATGGTAAGTCAACAGCCTATTGGGCCGGAAAAGTACAGGTTACTGGATATAAAAAAAAAATCAAAAACAACTCAACCAACAACACATTGTTTAGTTCAATTAAATGTAATGTGACGTCATTTATTACGCATCTAACAATAATTTCCCACTCCGCATCGTATTAATTTTAATTGACAATGGAAAACTTTATACGTTATGTTATAACACTGGAACTGGAATTCCTCGTTATTATCGTATTAAAGAAGTAGGTGCGTTGTTGTTAAGATATTTTTATTTAAATAAAACTTATATTACAGATTTTAACAGCGTTTATGTTATGTTTATACGTGCCCGACGTTTCGGTTGCTTTAAAACAACCATGGTCACGGGAGGCCTGAGGTGTTTAACGTCCTAGTGTCACAGTTAGAATTGGGGGAAAGATGTGTAGATGATTTAAACACCTTTACGAGAGCAACATGGCAGGAGATGGCTCAAGACAAAGTAGTTTGCGGACGTCAAGAATAGGCCTTTGCCTAGACGCGGCACATTTTTTATGAGTCAAACTGTGCAAACGGATCAGAACACTACCTGAACTGAGAAGATCCGGCAAGAAATTCAGATGTCTTCTATACATATAAATAAAATTGGAGTGTCTGTTTGTAATATTAAAATAACCGCTTTTTACTAAGTGCATTTGGATGTATACACGTTACCTATACCGAAACAACATTTTTTAAAATTTTTGTCTGCCTGTCTTTCTGTCCGTCCGTCTGTCTGTCTGTCTGTCTGTCTGTCTGTCTGTCTGTTTGTTCCGGCTAATCTCTGAAATGGCTGGACCGATTTTGATGGGACTTTCACTGGCATATAGCTGATGTAACAAGGAGTAACTTAGGCTACTTTTATTTTAGAAAAAAAAAAATAGGATCTCACGAAAAAAAATTAAAACCAATGTTGCAGCGCAGCGCCTGATTAAGTTTGATAGCAACAACCTGCAATGCGTCCCGCGGGCTCAGGATGGGCGAGCAGGCTGTTGTCAACGGATGTCTTTGTTAAATACCACGCGGACGAAGTCGCGGGCAACAGCTAGTAATTAATATGTTTTTGCTATTTATACGTCCTTCCAGCGACGTTTGATATGGCTTTATTTAAAAGGGTAGTAGGTTATAAGACGACGATATTACTACAGGAAGCGAAATCCTTACAACTCTTTGCTATCCCTTACATCTAATTATAATTCACAACGTCAAATAGGCCATTCACTTGAGATTGGCAAACGATAAAGCAGGTACAGGGACCGGTTTTAGGGGCAAAGGTCCATGCGATTCCTCCACACGGATATATTGATGTGCCAACTTGAATATGGCAAATGTAGCGTTGGTGAAATGTCGGCTTTATTGTTAAGGATTATCAAAGGTTATGCGGGGCAATACGTCGTGTACGAAGTTTATTTATAGGTAAGGCAACTTGTTCTTTAATGTCAGGCGCTAAATACTATATTTCTATACCGCTCTATAATTTAGAATCTAAAAACACATCATCTGTGGCGTAATATAAATAAATTCAGTATGATAACTTGAGTCTTTTCCTTGAAAATTTCAATGCATACATAATTTTTTTACCTGGATTCTTTATTACCTACATTGGGAATAAATACTGTTAGCAAAGTACGGTCGCGCCGCATTGCAGCTCTGCCTATGCCTACGAAGAATACGGGTTTGATGTTGTATTTATCTACCTATATATTATAAATGAGAGTCACTAAGAGCATGGAGGCTCTGGCCAACTGCTAGTGAGGTCTTCTATAACTAATCTTTGGGCGCGTGAACACAACACCGTCGTTCTTAATTCGAATTAAGAACATGTATGTTACTTTTCATGTTATATTATGCGTACGGAATCATTTAGTGGATTTCGCAAGTACCCACACCGGCCTCGGACGGAAGGACAGAGAGATTTTTATGTGTAGATAAGGTAATCACGAAAATTTGTAATATATGAACACAGGCGAATGAGATTTGCACGTGAGATTAAGTCGCAAATGGTTTTAAGTTTACATTTAAGCAGCCCGCGACTTGATACCCGCAACCATCAACTTTGTTTAGTAGCTCAACCCGCATTGGAAACATTGTATGTATGTCATTTTCAATTCTAATCATTCACTAACAAATAATTAAGCTGCACTGATCAGTAATATTAGCGTGGCGATCAAATAAAAAGACACGAGCGTGTTTAGGTTCTATTAAGACTTGGTTTAATGTTTCTACACTACCCAATTGATCTAGGGTGTAAAGGGCATGATAACGAAACCTTTGGGGTAATACAATTACCAAAATCATGTATGTCAGTAGTCCTGGGTTATTAAAGTTGTAATTTTTGGGCGCGCAATGTATCGTTAGCACGCGATCACAACAACGTGCCGCGGTGCCATACCCTACTCGAGGGAGTGATGAGCGCGCTTGAGCGTATCGAGTTTTAAATTACATTGCAGTTATGGGACATTTTTTTTTTCATATTAAAAATCACGTTGAAATATACTTCTGTTATCCCTGTGGTCCCGAATCATGAGCTGAATCCATGGTAACAGTTTTTGTTACTAAGACAATTACACTATGTATTAAAAACAATTGTCATACGAATCTCATTATATTGTGTACACGTTGTGTAAATAACAGTAATTACATACTTAAATTGTCATTACGATATCATTACCCAATATTTTGATAATTTGCTCAATATATATCACGAGAAATCACGGAAATTACAGGCAGCAACTTCTAGTTTATTAACCTTCAAACGAACACAAATAGCACCTAGGTTATTAACCCTGTGAATATAAGATTTGCATCGCGATTCTTCTGAAAAAACACAATAGACATTAATAAGATTTTTCAAAATTTAAAATCTCTTCATACCGTGTTTTGGTTGGTTTTTAAGATGACAGGTATCATAATCTACCTACAGAAAGGCCGCTTCTATTTTAAGCGAGTTCTCCATAGCAAAAATATGTATGTACTAGATAAGGTTTAGGCTTAACTTACTACTCGAACGCTGCTAAGCTGGCCAGTCTTTAATATTTATGTATTTATAGTATACTAGTTGCGCCCCGCGGTGTTACCCGCGAAAGGTATGACCTTTTCCTCTATGTTCTTTTGCAAATGCACGGTTCCTGTATGCTATCCCATAGGAACCGTGCACTTTTCCGGGATAAAAATTAGCCTCTGTCATTTTCTGACCCCTAATCTACCACTACCTGCAAATCATATCAATCCTTTGCTCAATGAAAAGTTAAAACAAATCTATCGCACCGGAACCATACATTTTACCGGGATAAATATGTGCCTACCTAGCCTATGTGCTGTTGCAGACTATAATCTATCTTTGTGTCAAATTTCATTTAGATCCGTTCAGCCGTTCTAGCGTGATTGAGTAACAAACATCCATCCAAACTTTCACATTTATAATACTAGCTGCGCCCGGCGGTGTTACCCGCGATAAATAATGAAAAATTAAAACATGTATCCCACGGGAACCATACATTTTACCGGGATAAAAAGTAACCTATGTGCTATTCCAGACTATAATTTATCTCTGTGCCAAATTTCATCCAGATCCGTTCAGCCGTTCGGGCGTGAAAGAGTAACAAACATCCATCCATCCATCCATCCATCCAAACTTTCTCATTTATAATATTAGTATAGATTAGTGGGAAATGGGATAGAAAAAATAATAGTTATGACTCTACAAAAGCATTACAAAGTAAATCATCGATTGATTACATTTTCATTGAATTTCGGGGTGGCACTATAATGTTACCACTGTACGGTGTGGGTACCGTACAGTACAGTGGGTACCGTACAGTGGTAACATCAGGATCGGCAGTGCTCGTCGTGTGTCTCTGTCATTCGGATCTCTTATCGCTAGCCAGTAGATACGTCGGTCCTAGCTAGACGGATAAAGTACATTGCCACACGGCGGCAGTCGCTTGCGCAACGCAAGCTAACGATTCTGTCGTGTGTCATGCTTTAAATATCCTAGGATGTGGAAAGTTGAACGCTCAGCTGCATACAACCGATCCCCGATTTGTCAGAGGGAGATAAAAAACACAAACATATACTGGTATTCTAAAACGGTGGACGCAACACAAATATTTAATCAGACGTTTACAGATTCAGAAAATGTAATATAACCTTTGATTCTGCGCGACTTAAGCGCATTTTTAATCATTATGTTAAGTCACAATTTCGAAATGTCTTTTTTGAAAATGACATTTCAAGACATTGTTGTTTTGTTATTTTTGGAACGAAGTTCCTTATCGCGCGTTACGAAAGGGAGCTAGACGGAAAAAAATCGGACGAAAAATTGTAACGACACTTTTTGCTATCTTTGTCGTTTGCATTTACATAATGGTCGGTATTTTCGAGACATTGCACTAGTGCATCTGTGGCGCAATTGGCTAGCGCGTTCGGCTGTTAATAGAAATGTTGGTGGTTCGAGCCCAACCGGGGGCGATATATTTTTGTTTCCCAAAATTATTGATTTTTTGTACATAATAAATAATAAAAAATAATAAAGGAACTTCGTTCCATCCGGGTGTCCCTTGACACCTCTCAAGTTTTTTTGTCAGTATTTTTTTTATTGTCACATTGAAAATTTAACTTCACACAGTGATTAGAATTGCGGTAAGGAAGCGCAGGTGTACGTGTACTGTACTGTACGTTTACTGTACAGTACGTGTACTGTACCAAAAAAGTGCAGGCGTTAAATAAGAACAAACAAATGTACTATTTTATGTCAAATTATTAGTAAACATTATCAATCATGGTGACTGCCTGTACCACAGTGTATGCAGGGGTATTGGCTGTCGCGTTGTTTAATTGTCTATAGGGGGCATCTGGTCCCCACAGTGGGTCAAGGCTGTTGGCACGCACGCGAAGATTATTTTGCGTTTATGTCCGCCACGTTGCATCATGGTAGTAGCTCGAATGGAGCCTCCATTAGCTGTTTCCTATGCTATTAATGAGTCATTTTGAAAGGGAATTTGAACGCACCAGACGTTTGGATGATATTTTGTGATATATCTAAAATAACGAGCTAATATTAATAAATGAATGTCGCTCAAAAACCCACCAAATGGGCCATACTGAGCATTGCTAGTAGTACAGCGCAGACCGAGGCAATGACAATTGGGACATTTGGGCTCCTTGGGAAAAGTACCGTTAATGTTGATGCAGAGATCCGAGCCCATTCCAGTTATTTGAGGAACCTACGACCTCTACACTACCCGGTCGCATTATGCATAATTATAATTTTATCTTTTTATTAACAATTTATTTTTTTTTATTTAAGTAATAGGACTTGTAAATAATTATTCTATTTGGGATACATTGTCGCCTTTCACACGAAATGGAGGACATTGAAACGGTTGTTTACCTCAAAGATTGAACTTTAGTAATCTGAATATAATACCATGTTTCTTTGTATCTAATTCAAATGAAAAAAAAACCGCTATTGCTTTACTTGTTTTTCATATAATAATTAAAAACCATACTTAATTGTTTTACTCACATGCTACAGTAACAATTCCGCTATTGTTGTAATTTAACCAGAAATAAAAAAATATTATAATTAAAATAAAAAAAATAGCGTAATGTTCACACGCTTCTCGGAACCAGTTGTACAGTTTTTGTTATTTAATTCATACAATTAATTTATTATTCTGATATTTGATTTATTGCATTAATTTAGTAATAAAAATGATATCAATTAACTGGTACCTACTTAATTGCATATTTACAAATAACTAGCTTTGATTTCGTGCTATAATTTTGTTTGTTGATCCTTGATTAGATGCTAATTTATATCCTAAATTATTTATTCTCGCAAAAACTAAATAAAACGCAATTTAGCAGTTACCATTGACCCCGCCCTGTCATTCAAGGTCCAAAAAACTAAATATTGCGGAGTCCGTATTGCAAAGTGCTAATTGAGTGTCGGCATTTCATTGAAGCAATAATTGTATGACGATATTATAATGGAACTTATAAAACAGTCATGTATAGTGTCCTACGCAAGTGTACAAATCAATTTAATTTCGTAATCGAATAAGTGAAATATTGCAATTATTTTGATTGTCACAACATTCATACATAGTACCTAATGCAAACCTGGTTGCAATGTTTAAAATGGTTGGAATGGGTTTAAACAAATTTTGTATACTTGATTATTTGATATTTGATTATTCCGCGGTTCATATAAAAAATTACAATGGCATCGGAGTTACACATGCGTGGAAATAACATAAGTTGAAGCACGTGTTGTTTTATAATAACTACAACCATTATTAATTTTTGACACGGAGATTCTTATTTATTTTAAACACTCCTTGAACAATAGCATAAAATAATTATTTTGTTTTTGTAATAAGGTATTATATTACTGAAGCATATCAACATATTTGTTGCCTTGTTGTTATGATAAATTATTGTTCTTTTTATCAAGGCTCCGTAATTTCTACGAGAAAGCCATAAGAATCCCCAGTCCAGGTGGATATCCAAGATATAGAATTACTCAATTTGAAAAATATAGTGGTACAGTGTCAGAATAAAATGTATGAGAAAATTAATTTTGTATATTGTTATTTTTGTGAATTTTTCTCATTTTTTATTAGCCTACCCAATCTTGAGTTATAAATGGTGTAACTATTACGACTTTGTTTTATATATAGAATAGAAGAATAATAATCCATGACTCGGGTGTAAAAATTCGTGCTCATCGCACAACGGTTGCCACTACTGGAATTCGAACCCGGGATCTACAGCACAGAAAGCAGAGTCCCCACCAACTGTGCCAAGCAGGTCTTCAAAGATATTCTAGTATCAATAAACATCTAGCTTTCACGCAATTATCACATATAAATTACAAAATATAATGTCAAATACGATACAGGCAACCTTCAATAGCTAAGTGGAAGACAAGTGTCCACTAAAGCTTGCGTCAGATATTGCGACAGACGACTGTCGGACGTTGACTGGCCGGATATCTGTCGCGGGTTTGAACTGTGCCAACCGGTTTAGAGTCTATTCCGTCTTGACAGACATACTATTAGATACTACATATATACTACTAGCTGCGCCCCGCGGTGTCACCCACGATTAAAAAGTATGTCTTTCCTCTATGTCCTTTTGCAAGCGCATGGTTCTTGTATGCTGTCCCATTGGAACCGAGCATTTTTCCGGGATAAACATTAGCCTATGTCATCTTCTGACCCCTTAACTACCACTATCTATGCAAAAGGTCATTCGCTCTATAAAAAATTAAAACAAATCTTTCCCACGGGAACCATACATTTTACCGGGATAAAAAGTAGCCTGTGTGCTATTCCAGACTATAATCTATCTCTGTGCCAAATTTCATGCCGTTCACCCATTCTGGCGTGATTGAGTAACAAACATCCATCCATCCAAACTTTCGCATTTATAATATTAGTGGGATATATATCAATAGTTATTGTTGGAATAGACTAGACGGGTACTCCTTTTTAAATAAAAATGATGTAATGTCAAACATTTTACTAGTAAGAGAACAGTCACGCCTAAATATGTAAACACTATAACCTTGAACACTTGCTTGCAACACTTTGTAGCGTTACGCCGGCTTTTTGCCCTTAATTAGCACTCGGATGAGCCGGTTGCGGCCCGCGTTAGCGCTTCGCTAATAAATCGGTCAGTCGTCGCTGAAATATGACATGTTGCGCAATAGTTACATCGTAACTCGCGAAAACGCAACCGAATCTTGCGATTTGCGATTTGGCAAATCATCATCATCAATTAAATAAAATGACAGGCAACGCATAGCCTGGACCGGTGAACCTAACAATTTTAAATTCGGAGGATAATTTTTTTGAGTACCCTAGATACGCTCTAATAAGATTTTTTTTTAAATTTTATTACATTATAGGCAAGTATTTGATCTCGATCTATATAATTATGATCAGAGAAGTCATGAACATGATTTTTAAACTATTTCATTAAAGAAAATATAACAGTCGCAATCCTACAACTATTGATAAATCTTTATAGTTGTGTAGAATAAGAAAAAAAAGTATCTCGCTTGAGCCATAAGTTGATGCAAACCGTTGCAACTTAGTGCAAACTATCACAAGATCAGTAAATGTTTCGTAACGTCATTGAATACGTTTTATACTGCAACTATTTTATTTATTCAGTATCATTAATCTAATAAACACTTTTTGCTTCATTTTTTATTTATCGACTGTACGTTGGATTGGGTTTTATTTTATTCAATCACCAGATTAATTGAGACATAATAGACTTTTACCCAAAGCCACGTAACTCTGGTACCAAGTAACCTATGTGTTTCATTTTGAGAGCCCTGAAAGTATATTTTCCTGAACCTCATGATACAGCTATGGTGACAAACATTTGGGCTAGAGCTTTATAGATACCATTGACTTGAAAATAAGAGTCTTGCTTATAATTTGTTGATCCGGCCTTAGTTTTTTAGAAGGTAGTAGTGCACTGCAGCGCATTCATATTTTGCTTATAGTATTCGGTACTAATGTCAGTAATAGAGGGCGACTCCATTACCATTAAACCGGACACACTCCATCACAAGCATGGAGAATGCGGAGCATAGTACATCTTCTTAGCTCAGTGCCGATTGGTGAACTTCACACTTTCGAAAGAGGTGTAGGTTTCTTCACGATGTGCTGTGCAGCAAGTGATAATTATTATTGAAAACGGGATACGTAAATGCTATCCGAAAATTCCAAAGGCTTGATACTGATTTATTAATGTTCATTATTTAATTATTACGTAAGGGCCAATAAGAAGTCAGTGCACCCTATAAGCTCACCATCCGCATTGCGCTTACGCAACGCACATAAATGTAAATAAACAGTCGCACAAGTGTTTGCAATTTTATTTAAACAGGTTCTCGATACAAATCGCGGATAACTTTGCAAGACAAAGTTAACATAGTATTGGGTATCAGTTTGCATAATTCAAATGATTTACGAAGATATTATATTAGCATATAATATCTATGACATGGATCTAGGACTTCATATTTATATGATAAATTCATCTCCCAACTCTAGTCAAGATGCCTTATAAGGGTTCTATGAAGATTGTCTTAACATCTACAATCATTTGAAGATAACGGAAACTAGAAACATACGCAGAATACTTCCGTTAGGCGTAGGTTAGGTACTTGTAACTGTACTGGGCCTACACCTAAAGGCTTGTCATTGCAATGAGGAGGGAAATTGAGAGTACCATGTAGGCCCTGTCCATTCCTGCACTGGCCAAAAACCATCTCCAATTAACCAAACCAACTATTTCCCTCGGCAGGACTGTTTGTATTATATTCGTTTTGTTCGTATTATCTTTCTCTCCTTCGTTTGTATTATCAAATGGATACACATACACACACAAACTCACACACTCTCTCTCTCACACACATTCAACCAGACACACAATAAGTATCTAACCTCATTATCAATACAGGCTCGGTCCTGACATGCGGACCACTGAAATCTACTTTTTGTTTGTGATATTGAATATTTTTGTATGTCTTTTTTATATTCATGGACTGAGGGCGATCCTACACACCCAGGCATGGGCAAATTATCATAAGGCTAGACCCCAATGGAACCCGCGAAAAACATGGGCAGTGAGCTGAGAGGCTTACGTTCAAATCTAGACCAGGCTGGAAAATCTATTAATTACCTACTAGCTGACCTGACAAACGATGGACTGCCGGTCCAAATCCCGTACTATAAAGCATTTCAGTATTTCCTGATTCTTTAAGTTTTCCCGTAAACTTTTTAATTGTTCTTTTCCTATTACAAAAACAAGAACAAAATCTGTCCTGACGTCCTGGAGCGCTTACCACGAACAGTCTTTTGTTACTCATGTTGCACTAGGACGGCGTTTGTTATGTTATTACGAAACGGTTATCATTATAAAGAATAAAAAACAAAAGCAACGCAATGACTCAATCTGGCTTTGAACCACATTGCAGACATTGTCACTCGTGCACTGAGTTTGTGACGAGAACTCATTAAGCTTGCCATAATTGTGTCTGTAAATATTATTACGACTGACCCTGTGTGTGCAGTACAATCGAGTACAAGTCGTGTGAATAGAAATTACATTGCTTTTTATTTAAGACTGTACCACAACTGGGATACGAAACCATTAACATTATTTTCATACTGTTTGGTTTCGTTAAAAATAAGTTGTCTGTGCTTCACTTAGTTGAACCTACAAACTAAGTACTTACTAAGGCAATCTCTTTGGGACCAAATACTTAGTTAAAATAAAATAGCACGTATTTAACGGCAGTGGTGCAGTTGGTAGTGACCCTACTACCTGTGCCGAGGGTCCCGAGTTCAAATCCTGGTGGGGATGAACATTGTGTGATTAGCACGAATGTTTGTACTTACCCGAGGCATGGATGTTTAATATCTATATAATTATTATGTACTGGGTTCGCCTCCAGTTCATTGCACGGTTCCCATAATATAAGCGTTGCTTAGTGTGGAACTGTACTAGTTGGTGTGTTCGTATTTTGAAATCAAATACAAATCTCAAGTGAATATAATCTGCGTCTAAACTTAAGAAAAGAAGATCGCTATAAAACATATTATTGAAGTTGTTATATATAATTTAGGATCAATAACCTCAATTTCGTCGTTCAAAACAGCGCGTCGGAGTAAGCTAAGAATCCTAAAAGCCATAAATTATTAAACCTATAGCTTATAAGTCTGCAGTACCATAAAAAAAAAAACACTTGTATAATGTACACAATTAACGAGCTTCTTAATGTTGGCAATCGCATCGTCAACCTTGACCCCGTCGTGTCATTCATCATATGATATGTCATCGCGTGTCTCCTCGTATTTTTTGGTGTAGAGAAACCTCTACATTACATAATATTATAAATAGCGCCATCTGTTGGTGGTTTGATGTAGTTGAGTTGTGTAACCGCGGCGCGGTATTGAAATTTTTCAGTGACCAAGAAATTTCAAGTAGACGCTCGTGGTTGTAATCTATACATATAAATAAAATTGGAGTGTCTGTTTGTAATATTAAAATAACCGCTTTTTACTAAGTGCATTTGGATGTATACACGTTACCAATACCGAAACAACATTTTTTACAATTTTTGTCTGTCTGTCTGTCCGTCTGTCTGTCTGTCTGTCTGTCTGTCTGTCTGTCTGTTTGTTCCGGCTAATCTCTGAAATGGCTGGACCGATTTTGACGGGACTTTCACTGGCAGATAGCTGATGTAACAAGGAGTAACTTAGGCTACTTTTATTTTAGAAAAAAAATAGGATCTCACGAAAAAAAATTAATACCAATGTTGCAGCGCAGCGCCTGATTAAGTTTGATAGCAACCTGCAATGCGTCCCGCGGGCTCAGAATGGGCGAGCAGGCTGTTGTCAATGGTTGTCTTTGTTAAATACCACGCGGACGAAGTCGCGGGCAACAGCTAGTATCTTATATAGCTGGTAATAAAAATAAACGTATCAGGTTAAACTAGTAAAGATCTGTCATTTGATATTTTAACGTACCTAATATATTTTTTTACTACCAAAGTTTATAATCAGTGTGATCTCAAACATAACATAAAAATATCTGAACTACAGGTAATCAGAACCTACTTAAGTAAGTACTCAAGAACGATAATCTGCGGTCAATCGTAATGTTGATCGATTGACTATATCTCCTAATTGCAATTAACCTACAAATGAAAATTCCCAAGAAACTCATAAATGACATCCCCACCACCACACGTCACATTACACCCCCCTCTCTAAATAACGTCATAAAACCGAAAATTCTACTCTAAAACCCATCTCAAGGTCAAGATCAGTTTGCGCCACTCACCTCAAGGCCGTTCGAAGGTCGCTAAGCGCAGGAGTTGCACAAATGATACCGTGGCTCGTACACTACTGAGAGCCGGACCGTTGTCGGCAGCATTGGTGTTTCACAACCCCGGTGCTATGTCTTAATATTTTGCGGTGATTGTAAATAGGAAAGGGATTGTATTAGAAACATTTTTGTTGTTCAGTATATTGGCCATGGGCTCACCCCATAATATAATGGGACCTCACTATAGTCGGAATGTGGGTGTACAACATGTACACTGCACCATTGACTACTCGTTTGTCTAATATATGCGCCATGGCGGGTGATGTTTTTGAAATCAGTTTTGGCGGTTAATAAAGGAGCTCCATGCAAATACCTGAGTATATTTTCCATTTGAATCGGCTGACTAATTTCAAAACGCATCGACCCTGCAGGATTGCATTCGGTTTCTTTTGCTGCATGTGTGTGTAAAAACTCACGTGCTGTTATAATGCCAATAGCGTGACTCCTATTTTCCATACGAGTCTAAAATCTTGGCGTAATAACAACTGGAGCTATGTACCTCCTTGTGTTGCCAGCAGCGCTACCAGCCTTTCTGGGAGCTTGAGAAGGAATTTAAATCATAGAAGATCTATAGCAACTGCCTGCAGAGATCCCCTTGATCTGATTGTTGTTAAAAGTGGATTTTTATAATTACTTCCGGAATATCTCTTACAATCATTTCGGGGACTAATCCTATCGGAGTGGTCATTAGAGTTTTTGCATTATCATTATCAACCAAAAGACATCCACTTCTGGGTAATGGCAGGCCTATTTTTTTAAAATTACTTCAGATGAATTACTGTCCTCCAATACTGCCAATTTTTGGCGCTGTGTGGAGCGGTTCTGTACTGAGTCCTCCGGCTCGTGGTCGCTATTGTAGATCCTTTGTAGTTATCTAGTAAATAGAAGCAATTTATATTATTTCGTAAGAATGTGTGATAAAAAGATCGTCGTTTCGTGTATTCGGCTGTCTTTTCGTTCTGTATTCTTGATTGTCATTAGTTTGTAAGGAATTTTAAATTATTCCTTGAGCAATCCGTAATCTATACACATGTAATAAGGGTTTGGTGTTGCAAAACATGTGTCAGTATAACAATATGACAAGTAATGTAACTTCTGAGGAAACTGGCTATTACAATTGCGATTGTTGTGCAATTGTCGTTTGCAATTTGTTATACCTTACTTCCTACGATCCTGCAATTTTCATATGAAACTTGTGTCAAAATAACTCTCTTTGATCATTATTAAGGAGATTGATTTGAACGTCATCTCGTCTAAATCTATATTTATTGACTCTAGATAAGTGAAGAAGTTGTGTGTGTGAAGAAGAAAAGTCATAAAAAAATATTCAAAACCACATACAAATGATATAACAGTGGTCCTCATACAGAAGGTCATGAGGAAGCCAGACACTTTTTACTGTAGAAGAAGTTGTGGTCTTAGTAGAAGTACTAAACCCACAAGGTTAAATATTACTTTTACTCGCTAAGACCAATTCAAGGAACCCAAACATCATACATCTGCATGTCTTCGAGGAGTTGGATAATCTGCAGACTGTTTTGATGGCAGCATCAGGTCAAAGTTTTCATATTATTGCAGTGTCATCAAATTACAGAATGTAACAAGCTTCAAGTCGATACCGAATACGGTATGACTTTTGAACGCGACATCAATGGCATAGCTATTGTCACTTTTGACAGATTCATGTAGTAAATTTTAATTTTCAAACTTTAACTGACAAAATTTACCAGCGCGATGCCATATTCATTAAAATATGTGTGCGTCGAATGAACAGAAAACAGTTTTAACAGAATTTGAGTCCAGTTGGATCATGGGATCGGGTGGAATCAAAAAGCAAAATAATATGAGAACATATTATAGTAAGTATTTTCTTCGCGACTGGAATCAGCACAAATCCAACTACTTATACTGATTACAAACTAAGAAGGAAACAGCTATATGAATAAACATACATATCTACAACATCTTACTATACTTTCCCATAGCTCCGCTCCATCCCTCTCAGCTGAAGCTGTCGGTCGCGGCTCGATGATCCCGGTAAGATGATGATTAATTTGAAACAGTTCGATAATTACGTTGCCAATACAATCTTGTTGTAACATTCCATTATCTCCTAATCAACTGTCGATACAGATCAATGGTGTTTCATTCATTACAATTACCACATCGGTGTCGCAGCCTTTTGTAATGAATAATTATGTAACATTAAGTTTTTGTTACTTGGATGTTTCCCTTAGTTAGTTCTTTTACTTCTGTTTTCTATGTTTTCTGACGAGTTTAGTTTACAACTTTATATGTGTCAACTGTCTGTCTAAAATTGACTGTAACTGGGTTGTATCTGAACGCTCGTAATTTGGACGTATCTGAAACAAAAGCAAGTGTTTTAGATGTCTTGCCTGACTCAGGTTTAATCCTCATGACAAAACTACGTACTAACGTTTTCACTACTAGATTATAATGCTTAGACTCAATAAAAATATATCAATATTATCGCGCAATGATCATTGCGGGTCCAGTTGTCGAGCAGTGCAGGTGGAACCGAAAGCAAAAGCTACTGGCTAATGAAAAATATTAACCTTTCTTACGGCAAAATATTGGCGTAGAAATGACCTAAGTGCCAAATGCAAAAGGGCTTATAGGCCATTTCTAGGTCTCCTTACACCCTGCGCAGGTCCTTTCTGTGCTCACTGTGAAACATCCTGTTGATAAAATTCTGCATGACCGCAAACATTACGAAAGAAACTTTACATGCATGTATACTAAGCCACATGTCAATAAGAACTGCTTGCAAGAAGCCCGTGGACGCTATTGTTGCAACGCCCCAAGTTATCTGTGGATTATCGGCCAAGGTTCATGATTAATGTCAAGTTGTTAGGAAACACAACGATCAAGTGAAATAATATGCGTATGATGAGTTGGCATTTTTCGTAGAATAGTTAGTTATAAAGTACAGTCTGTTACGAAAGCGATCACTTGAATGCTACGCAATTTTGGTTCTATTACAGCATTCTTTAGCACTTCAATTGCTCTGTTTCATCCTCTGGCGTTTAATTATTTTTTTTTTTCGTAGATCATCAATTTCTGCTCCTAACTCAAAGCAGAAAATATACAAATAATGTATTATAAAATATATAATTAGCAAGTCTAGTTGATTTTCAACACTTTGGTGGTGGTTTATACATATTGAAATCTTGATTCATAAATAGTTAAGTGATTTCGAACCAAAAAGGTCGATGTATGCACAACAATTGTGAAGTGAAATGTTAAATAAGTATAATTTAATATTTCGTATAAATTGTTGTAGTTACGCTCGCGTGTGTACGACCGCGAGGTGGTTCGAGTATAAAACCACTTGGGTACTGGTCATAGGTTCAATTCCCGAAACAATCTTAAATAGTCTTGTCGTCCGTAATGCAGTAGATGTAAATAAAGGGTGTTCCTGTAACGCTCCAAACCGTTGCATAGTATAGTCGCGGACTTTAATTTGCGATCCATTTAAGGGCGTGTGTGAGAGAGTAAGAGTATGTTTGCATATGCACACGTACCTTTGGGTGTGTAATGCGAAATGTATATGTGCCTTTATGTTTATGGGTATGAGAAGGTTCAGTGCATATGCCAGCAATTGTTTAATTATAACTACCTAATAAAATAAATATAAAAATGTAACTAACTTTAAAACAGGAAAGAGACGAACTCCTTGCAAACTCCCATTTTCATAGTGGTCCACTTCTAGTCTATAACTTAATAAGTATATTATGTCTAGAGATAACCGGTTACCGAAAAGTTTTACCGATTGTCATTTTTTAAGGTGCAGCCTCCCAGAATGATATTCAAAAGTGCCAACTTAAAACCAGTGGTAAGTATACCTAAGTATAGATTGAACATGTCGAATTAAACGCGACTACATTCCAGTTCTAGCAGCAGATAAGTCTAGTTCCAGACACATTATTTCGTCATCTGTTCTTAGACGTTCACTTTAAAACTGCATTATAATTATACATTGATGTAATGTGAATAATGTATCTGCTTAAATGTGTGACGAAATATTCGATGCAATGGATTGCAATTTTTGTGCAACAGTGGGCGAATCCGGTATAAAGATACTAGTGTAGTGGTATGACTGGTGTTTAGTAATAATATCGCCAGACGAACACACCAACTATACGGTCCTACACTAAGCAACGCTTGTATCATGGGTACCGTACAGTGGATCGAGGGAGAACTCAGTATATAATACTTATAAAGATATTAAACATCCATGACTCGGAATTGAAAAAAAACTATTTTTAAGGATTCGATCGCGTTTATTTTTTGTTTTTACGTTCCCGACGTTTCGGCTGCTTTACAGCAACCATGGTCACGTGAGGACTGAGGTGGTTGGCGTCCTAGTGTCATAGTTTGACGGGGATACCCTCATATTTAGTTGTTACTTGTTGACTTGTTGTCTATGGCTCGGGTACAAACATTCATGCTCATCACTCAAAGCTTGTCCCTACCAGGATTCGAACCCGGGACCCTCGGCGCAGAAAGCAAGGTCACTACCAGCTGCCCTAATCAGGTTTGATGTTGGTATTTGTATTATTACACCATTTATTATAAGGTGTATCAAAAATAGTGTAAAATATTATAACATAAACAATAAATCCGCGTGTTTAGTTGCGCGTGCGCCGATAGCAGCTCGATCTTGCGGGAGGTCGTGCATCACTGCGCAGCACGCAGAGCTTACTAAGGGGCCATCCATCAATTACGTCACACGTTAAGGGGGTTAAGGGGGAGGGAGGGGGTCGACGAAGTGTGACATTGTGTGACAAGGGGCGGGGAGGGATTCCAAATTTTGTGACATCACATTTTTTCAAAATATAATACTTTATATCTAAGTATTGGCTCTATTGATTTGATTGAAAAATAAATGAAATGGAAATAAAAACAAATTCGGAACACTGCTGTTTTAATTTCATAAATTTCTAAATGTAAAATTGCAAAATATGTGACATCACACTAGGTGGGGGGGGGGGGGGGGCTTACAAATGTGATCAGTTGTGACAAGGACGGGGAGGGGTAAAAAATTCATGAAATTTGTGACGTAATTTATGGATGGCCCCTAATATAATACTACCCCACAATAGTATTAACCATGACCTGATAACATTTAGTGACGTCGGGTAAAACCGGTAAGAGGTGGTAACCGGTAACCGGTAAGCATAGTAATATAACAAGAAAACCGATGTCCTAACTGATAAATGCGCCAAATTACAGCACGTCTGACGGCAATTCCACATTTTATCATCACACGACTATTATCTGTATCAATTATTAAAATATAAACAAATAAAATATATAGTTTAATATGGACGGTTTCAAAGTCAGAAATATCACTGCGTCATTTCTACCAAAAAATTCTTTGACTTGGGATCCAGTGATAAACATCATAAAATCCAAAACCAAGCGTACTATTGCAAAACCTTAACACCCATTCTGCGTAGATCGGACCGCAAGTTACAACTAAATATGAGGGTACCCCCGGGTACCCCCTGGTACCCCCGTTAAACTATGACACTAGGACGTTAACGATCTCAGTCCTCCCGTGACCATGGTTGCTGTAAAGCACCGGAAAGGTCGGGAACGTAAAAAAAACGCGTTAGAATCCTCAAAAATAGTTTTATTTCAATTTGTAGTATTCGCGTAAATATAAGAAATCAAAAATGCCTTTTTTTATTTTTGCCACCATTTCGTCATACTGTAATAGCAGACAAAGTCAGTAAATGCTACTTTTACAGATGTTTCCGAGATATTAAAAAATAATATATATATGAAAACATAATTATTTCCGCATGGGTCCAAATCACAATGAATTGAACCAACGATATGACTGTCTGTAACTCCCATTATGTTTTTTATTGTAGATGTGCAAGCGCCGATTAAGAAATATTTCTGTTCTGACACGGTAAGCGCTCACAAAAAAAGAAAAACCATTGACTGGCCAGTTTCTGTTACAATCAATATTTGGATGTTGCATTGCTTTTGTGGTCATCTATAAAGATTAGGTGCGCTTCGGTTCAGATTTGGGACACAAATAATTGTTTAAAATAATGGCGTATATAACCGCTTCATTATTGGTTGTCAAATTAAACTTCGCTGAGTAATAAAAATAGTACTTAGACCGTACGATGTAATTGAAAAATCAATGTTATATTACTGATTCTATGTGTTTTATTGAGAAAATAATATAATTTAATGCGTTTCCAGATATTCATCTATCATAACAATATCCATTAATAAATTATTCGTTTTCAATAAGTTATTGCGCCTGACAAGTAGTTTTATGCAATACCTTTACTGCGATATATTGCTATATTTATTTTAGTAGGCGCTAACAACGAAGGTTTGTGGTATAAAATCCATTTTCATTCTCATGCCTTAAACCTTTGTTTCATTCAGCAAACTATACACATTTTTATTTGAATCTATACTTACACAATCAAATTCTTTCGATATTTATATTAATAAAATAAAATCTTCCCCAACGTTTGTCAATTCTACCAGACATATGCCCTGCCACTACCACTTCAGCTTGGTGATTCAGTGAGCTATGTCGATAACTTTGGTTATTTCCTCGTTCCGGATCTTAACGGTCAAAGAAACCCAGAGCATAGCTCTCTCCAACCGCCAACAGTAATGGACTGTTACGGTGCCATAAGTTAACACACACTTATTAAAATAATTGAGAATAAAACTACATGTAAGTGCATTTCAAATTGTTATAAAGATGAAGCTGCAGGTCGAAAGCTATATCAGCGATCAGGCTTTAGAACAGGAATCCTGCCACAGATAAGAGTGACAGAGACATAGCTCTACAAAGCCTAAGCTTTTATTAAAGCCAGTGTGCAATATTTACGGCTGGGACCTGTACTTACTCTGTGACCAGGGAGATGCTGAGTCTGACTCACTTCTCTACGATAAGTGCCTCAGTTCTCAATACTCATTAGAAAAAAATATAGTCTTGTAGGTACAGGCTTTTTTAATCGTTACTTGTTGCAACCTAGCTAGTTTAAAATGGAACGCGTTCCATTTGAATATGAAGACAAAAGGCGCATGTCTAATTATATAATTGATCTAAATACATTACATTTCTTTGTAATGTTTTACTCGATATATCTACATTCTAATTCTACTAACACGAAGAGATTGACGTAATGTCAATATATTACTGAACGATTTTAAAGAAATGGCTGCAAGTTTTGATAACATTGTGGAAGATTTAGGAGTAAGCACACCTATACGTGAGTCATAATCAATATTATTTAATATTAATTTTAAGCAAAAGAAAATAGGAGGTAGTCAAATATACATAGATAATTAACAAAATAAATTCTTAGTAGCTGAGATATTAAAGTCTATACTTCATTAGGCTAGCAGAATGCTATTCAATCATTAAACTAGCATTCTCCTAGCTTAATGAAATAAAGTATTTTATAGCCTATTTATTACTACCTACTCAATTAAAATGACTACCTACCTAAACATTTTCGGTTGCTACCTATGGTAATCATTACTTCGAAATGCAGCTGTTGCTCTCGCGACCATAGCTTGCAAGACTATTAAAATGTCTATCTTAGCCCTCTATTTAGACCCCTAGTTTTGTTAAAAGAACGTTCCTAGCGATTACACCATTAACTTTTCTATGAGTTTATTGTAAAAACATGTCTTCAACAAACTTTAAAAAACTTAATGATGTTATGTTTATTAATTTGGTTATAAATTATAGAATCAATCTCAACATGGTCGTTACAAGAAACTATCGCTGGTGTAGCCGTAGTTCTGGCGACGTACCTCACGCTAGTCGTGAAGATAATACCAACGTTCATGAAGAACCGGCCGCCGTACAAGTTGAAGAATACTTTATTAGCGTATAATGTTTTCCAAGTTGCCTTCTCCATGTATTTGGTGTTGCTTGTGAGTATAAAAGTTCTAGCTATTTAGATCAACTAACTCCCTGTCTTATGTGTTACTATGGTCTTTGTCTATCACTTTGTTTGAACGGGAAAGATATACGGTACGGTTGTAAGCCGTAGTAGTGTGTAAGTGGTGGCCCCAGGTCCGCCAAACGCCGGGGTGAGAATAAAACGGCGGGAGGCATACAATTTTAATGAAAATTATATTCAAGGAACATCTTTAAGTGCGGACATATGAAGCAAACAATTGACAAACTGTAAAAGAAATGTTTTAATAGAAATATAATAATACTCCCGCGAAGATCGCGTCGTTGACACTGTGAATATGACCATAGGTTATATAGGTTTATGTAATATATTATTGTCCGGTTAATTAGTAGGTAACATAGATATTGGCATAAAATATCATATGTAACAGGAAGATGATCATATGAAGGATAAGGAAGATGATAGACGGATTACGACCATTTTAGTTTATTATATACAATAATTACAAAGATAATATCTTAAATATTTACAAACTAATGGTATGGAGAAAATTGCATTATTATACAAAACTAATATAAATTAAAAATAGTATAGAAATGCTACTTAATGCGATTTACAAAAAGTGTAAGAAATTTGGCCCAAGCGGTAGCGTACCCAAGATGCTGGGCACCAATTGCACGTTTGTTGAAAAACGTGTAAAGCTCACCAAACCGCATTGAGTGTCGTGAACTATATCCTCAATCCTCTTTATATTGAGGAGGAATCAAAGTCAAAGTCAAAGTCAAAGTCAAATCATTTATTTCGTATAGGCCTACGGGGGCACTTACAAATTGTCATTACATTTTTTCCTTAATACTACAACCGGATCGGAACGCGACCTCAACTGAGAAGATCCGGCAAGAAACTCAGCGGGCTTGTCTTTTTTTTTATCCATTATATTTACAAAAAAAATAATAATAAAAAGTAAGCTCCAGTGTGTTGCCATACGAGGCGCACACACGCTACACTTTAACATTATAAATATTGATATTAGAGCGATCAGTCCCAGGCTGCTTTATCATCCAAATAATCCAAGATTCTGTAATAACCCTTACGACATAAATTACTTTTAACAGTTCTTTTAAACTTACTAATGGGCAAATCTCGGATTCCTTTGGGAAGTTTATTATAGAAGCGTATACATTGCCCCATAAAAGAATTATTTATTCTGTGGAGACGAGTGACATGCACGGATAGTTTGTCCTTATTACGAGTGTTAATAACATGAACATCACTCCTTTTTTCAAAATTATGAATATTTTTCTTAACATACATTAGATTTTCATAAATAAATTGAGACACAACAGTTAGAATATTTATTTCTTTGAATTTATCCTTAAGGGAATCTCTAGGACCCATGCCGTAAATTGCTCGTATTGCCCTTTTCTGCAAGATGAAGATAGTATTAAGATCTGCAGAGCAACCCCAGAGCAAGATGCCATAGGACATAACGCTATGGAAATAACTGAAATAAACAATTCTAGCTGTGTCTATATCCGTTAATAGTCGAATTTTTTTAACAGCATAAGCTGCCGAACTCAGCCTACCAGATAGTTTTTTAATATGTGGACCCCATTGCAATTTAGTATCTATGGTAATACCGAGAAACACTGTTGACTCCACAAGGTCCAAATCAGTTCCATTCAATTGTAAATTGGTTCCAACTTGTCTAACATTTGGTGTTGAGAACTTTACGCATTTAGTTTTCTTCTCATTAAGGAGAAGATTATTTATAGTGAACCAATCAACAACTTTAGCAAGTGCATTGTTCACATCGTCATAATTAACTAACTGTCTCTTGAGTTTAAAAAGCAGTGAAGTGTCATCTGCAAACAATACAATCTCGTGATTATTCCCTACATAGTAAGGCAAGTCATTAATGTATATTAGGAATAAGAATGGCCCTAATATCGAACCTTGTGGAACGCCCATTGACACTAGAGAGCCGGGCGATTTTATACCATTGACATCGACCTTTTGAATCCTATTATTTAAATATGAAGTCAAGAGGTCAAGAGCCTTGTTCCTAATTCCGTAGTGGTGCAGTTTCCGGATAAGTATTTCATGATGGACGCAGTCAAAGGCCTTCGACAAGTCACAGAACACACCTAAAGCATCCTGGGAGTTCTCCCAGGCACCATAGATGTTCTTTATTAACTCCACACCCGCGTCTATAGTTGAGCGATTCCTTCTAAAACCGAATTGATTTTTATGAAAAATCTTGTGGTCATTAAAATGACATAACAACTGGTTTAATATGATTTTTTCAAATATTTTGCTTAATGTAGGTAGTATTGAAATAGGTCGAAAATTTGATGGATCAGTACTACTACCTGATTTGAACAAAGGAATCACTTTACTATGTTTCATGAGATCGGGAAATACACCACTTGCAACACAGCTATTAAATATAGCTGCTAAGTTGGGTGCAATAATATCTATAAACGCAGAAACGGTCTTTACTGAAAGCCCCCATAGGTCTGCTGTTTTTTTCACATCTAGACTTTTAAAGCTATTTACTATGTCTTTACAACTGACAACTGAAAATTTAAAAGCTGTGCTACATTCCGTTACGCTTTGTTTGAGTAGGTACTCCGCAGAATTGGAAGACGATTTTAGAGTTTTGGTTGACAACATGGGTATTCTCTAACTCAGTCGCTACTTCCAAATCCGTTTTTACATCTTTATTATTTATTATTAGATGAAAGTCTCTGTCACAATGAGGTAAAGCCTCGCCCCCTTCTATTTTTGGAGCAAATACCGTCCACAAAAAATAGGTAGCTAGGTATACTGCAGTGGAATGTATAACTTTTTTTATTTTTCAGTACACGAGATATATTATCAGGCATAACATAATAACAAAAAGATGTCCTCAAGGAGAAGATTTACAAGAGGTGAAACCTAAATGAACATAATGTTTTTTTTTTTTATTATTATTTTTACATTATAGGCAAGTGTTTCATCGTTTTTTTTTTTTGGCGGGAAACTGAAAAGTCATGGCGTCAGTTGTGTTTTAATTTCTAAAACTAGTGTTCCTGCGAGTTATAGTGAGTGATATAAGTGGAATATTAACCATTATAGGTTCGGTAAAGTGCACAAGTGTAGGTAATTGAAACAAAGTGACGAAACGTGGCTTTTCAGTTTCTCACAAAAAATCCATGAAAAATCTTTCGGTAAAGTATCCATCACTTTACTGATTGAGGGATGGGGGGTATTTTACTTGAGCCTAGGCTTTGGGCCTGTGCATATGCCCAAATCAGAAAATAAAATATATTACTTGACACTGGCAAAATACCTATGGTGATGCCAAATTAAAAAAAAAAAGTGTTTCATCTCGATCTCACCTTATGGTGACGATGTGATCTACGATGGAGCATACTTTCCTAGAAAGTACCTGTTTAATAACTATATCAGTATTATATACTGAGTTTGCACTCAATCCGTGTGTACGGTACCCATTATACAAGCGTTGCTTAGCATGGGTCTGTGTATTAGGTGCTTTTGTGTGGCAATATTATATTATTATCATACTTTCAGGTTATAAATGAAATCATCCCTTACTTCGTAGCGAAACATCTGGACTTTTTGGACACAGTATTCTTCGCACTCCGAAAAAAGAACAACCAAATAACGTTCCTCCATCTGTATCACCACACGACCATGGTGATATGGATCTGGTTGTTCTTGATGTACTACCCCACGGATCACTTCGTCGTTGTGGGGTTGCTGAACAGTTTCGTGCATGTACTGATGTACGCGTACTATGCCATAGCGTCCTTAGGACCACGATACGCGAAGTATATTTGGTGGAAGAAACACTTAACCAAAGTCCAATTGGTCGGTATTTATTAGAATACATTATTTTTATTGAAGATCGCGTATCATGTTTGGATTAATATATAGAGTCTGCATAAAGTGTCGATCTAATTGATCCATAAAATATACAATTCAATACAACTTCGATCCAAATAGTGGCATTTTTGCAAGTGTCGAGTAATTCTTGATAACTGTTGTTGAATTTAATGTACCCCTGATGATGATGACAATGTTGATGACGATGTACCCCTGATGATGATGACAATGTTGATGACGATGTACCCCTGATGATAATGACAATGTTTATGACGATGTACCCCTGATGATAATGACAATGTTGATGACGATGTACCCCTGATGATAATGACAATGTTGATGACGATGTACCCCTGATGATAATGACAATGTTGATGACGATGTACCCCTGATGATAATGACAATGTTGATGACGATGTACCCCTGATGATAATGACAATGTTTATGACGATGTACCCCTGATGATAATGACAATGTTGATGACGATGTACCCCTGATGATAATGACAATGTTGATGACAATGTACCCCTGATGATAATGACAATGTTGATGACGATGTACCCCTGATGATAATGACAATGTTGATGACGATGTACCCCTGATGATAATGACAATGTTGATGACGATGATAATGATGAAATGAATCCCCTACCACTATTAGTAAAGCCGTCGATACTTTACTGAAATTTACCGGACATCTTGGGAGAATTTGAAAAGTCAAGTGTTACCGTTTTATTTAAATTTCCATCACTCGTGACTGTTTGTGAACACACAATGGTTAATATACCACTAATATTACATATTATTTAACAAAGAAACACATTTTTTGGAAAATAAAACTAAAATTGATAACTTAACGATTCAACTTCTCGCCAAAAGGCGAGTCAAGCCTTACATATAGATTACTAGCTGCGCCTGGCGGTGTTACCCGCGATAAAAAGTATGAAAAATTAAAACATCCATCCCACGGGAACCATACATTTTACCGGGATAAAAAGTAGCCTATGTGCTATTCCAGACTATAATCTATCTCTGTGCCAAATTTCATCCAGATCCGTTCAGCCGTTCGGGCGTGAAAGTGTAACAAACATCCATCCATCTATCCATCCATCCAAACTTTCACATTTATAATATTAGTATAGATAATAATATAGATTGTATCTTCTTTCAGGTACAATTCATACTCGTGGTTACCAATCTGTACTATCAACAGAATTTGACTCCATGTCCGATCCCAACGTTCTTCCATTACTACTGCATGAGTCTTATTTGTTCTTTCTTCGTGCTCTTCATGAACTTCTACATCAGAAGCTACAGAAACAAAACAAATAAGATTTACAAAGACGTTGCATACACAAACGATAGATCAATAAAAGCTCGTTGATTTTCTTAAAGATTTCTTTTTTTTTAATAGCTTTAGGACTGTCCCACTCCTGAACAAGGCCTTCCCTGTTCATCCATAGCTCGTCTAAATTAATTAGGTTGTATATATAGTGAAATAATTATCAGGATAATTCTGAAATTACAAAATTACGGACATTTTAAATATATTTTTCAGATATCTCATACACTTATGTTTTTGAAACACTCATTATTATAGGTGCTAATTTTTACTGCCTATTCTGGGCCCAACACACTATGGAGCGTGGGAATTCCTCTTTATAGGGCACTATAATCCATTACATAGTGATGATATTTTATTATTCCTTCTAGTTTTTTTTTTATTTAAAAAACTTAACATAATTATACCCATAAACATGGGAAACTATAAAAAAAAACATACGGAAAGTATCCAAATCAAATGCAAATATATGTCAACTCTATCAATATGTTTTATGTAAACTCATGTAAATAAAGATTACTTGAATACAATGAAACAAGTTTAAGGCTGTGTCCGCAGTTGGACGCGATCATTCGCGTCCGCTCCCTGTCGGAGCAGGCTGTGTCCCGGGGTGGCGTGGCGTTGGCGATCAGTTTGGATATCGTCAACGCCTTCAATTCCCTACCCTGGGACGCAATCGGGGAGGCACTGGCACATCATCATGTGCCCCCTACCTGCAAGCCATCACAGTCGGGGGCTACTTGCGCGACAGGTTCATAACGTACCTGGGACGTGACGGTGCAGTGCACCGGAGGGAGGTCAATTGCGGTGTTCCGCAGGGGTCCGTGTTAGGACCCCTCTTATGGAACAACACGTACGACGCTGTCCTGCGTGTCGAACTCCCCGCTGGCGTAAATGTCGTCTGCTACGCTGACGACACGTTGGTTATTGCCAGTGGGGACACCTTCGAGAGGACCAAGAGGCTCGCCGAGCTTGGGGTGGCAATGGTCGTTGCCAAGATCCGCGATTTGGGCCTGCACATAGCGTCTCACAAGACCGAGGCGCTATGGTTCCACGGACTGCCGAGGAGCAGGGAACCGCCCGACTCCTTGATACGCGTGGGTGACTCGCCTGTAAGGGTGGGGCGGTACATGAAGTACCTGGACCTCACCCTAGACAGTCGATGGGGTTTCGAGGAGCACTTCGGGCGCCTGGTCCCCCGGGTCGAGAGGGTAGTGGGTGCTCTGCACAGACTGCTGCCCAACCTCGGGGGACCGATCGAGGAAGTCCGCCGCCTCTATGCGGGGGTCGTGCGATCCGTGGTGGTATACGGGGCTCCAGTCTGGGCCCCCAGGCTTCATATTCGCCGCTGCAGGACTAAAATCTATTCCCTGCAGCGGAGGATGGCCATCCGGGTCGCACGAGGATACCGCACGGTATCCTTTGAGGCGGCGACAATCCTGGCACGCTTCCCGCCCTTGGACATTCTGGCGGATATGGACGCGAGGGTCTATGACCGGTACCGCGATTTCCGCACGAGGGGTGAGGAGGTGCCAGCGCTCGAAGGCATACGCTGGCGGGAGCAGAGACGCGCGTTCGACGTTTGGCGCACGCGGCTCTCGGAGGAGCGATACGCGCGCAAACGCGTCGTCAGCGCCATCCTGCCGGTCCTCGAAGCTTGGGTGACGAGGAAGACTGGGCGAGTCACTTTTAGGCTTGCGCAGATACTCACTGGGCACGACTGTTTCAGTGATTATCTGTGCAAGATAGGAAGCGAGGCAACGACCAACACCACTGTGACCACTGTGACCACTGTGGAGGGGACCTGGATTCCGCCCAGTACACGCTGGAGGCGTGTCCCGCGTGGGACGCGGAGCGGGAAATCTTGGTCCAAAGGATCGGATCGGATCTCTCCCTGGACAGCGTAGTGTCGGTTATGCTGTCCGGGGAAGCGGCGTGGGGAGCTATGACTGCCTTCTGTGAGACTGTTATGTCCCAGAAGGAGTCAGCCGAGCGGGATCGCGAGAGAACCGATCCCGCTCGCCGCCGACGAAGACGCCGAGTTGCGCTTCGTCGAGGCCCCCCGGCCCTGATGCCCAGGGCCTTAAACATCGGACTACTCTCGGGGTCGAGAACGACTGGGGTGTGGGCCCCGGACGTCCGGTGACGATGACGACTCCTGAGGAGGACGGCGGCGGGCGTGGCTCCCCGCCGCCGTGCGCAGCGTGGGCGCAGGGGGAGCAAACGGCACTGGTGCGTTCCGTTTGGAGATCCCGGAGCCCCTCCAACATGTGTCGAAGGCGGCCACCGGGGGGGTTTTAGTGGGTAAGAATCCCACATAACCCGGCCCTCTCCCACACAGAGGCCGGGTATCTATCGAAGATTTCCCCCCCGACAACAAAAAAAAAAGGCTGTGTCCCCAGTAGGTAAACTGTTAGCGGCCGACTGAATGAGCCGCAAATTTGTGAACTGAAATTCGAGTTAGCTGCAAACTCAGATCAATTTGCGTGCGTCTCAAGCAAACTGTTATGAGTTAGCCGCTTATTTAGGTCGACCGACTGAATTTTCACTTTACTATTGTTGTACGAAGGGAGTGGTTGTGTTGGTCACGATGGGTTCTGTGGTGTGTGTGCGTATAGATTAGTTATGTAAGCTATGCAAAAAACACATCCGGACACGTCAATAGCTTCTTTCCAACTGTCAACATGACAGTTTGCGGCAAATGGACTCACTACGCCCGGCGAACAACCATATCGCTGCCGCCGACTGGAACCGGTTTTGCTATGAGTCAGCCGCTCACTGAATCAGTCGGCGCGCGTAACGCTGCAAACTGCGTAGAGTGAGCGCAAACTAGCAAACTGTGAACACTCCATTTCAATTATATGGAGGGCGTACTAAACCGATACGCCGCAAATTCGGCCGCTAACTGTTTGCCTACTGGGGACACAGCCTAATTGAGTACTATTACGTCATCGTTTTTAGTCTATGTATAAACATTCATCTTTCAGTATCAGAAAGATATCGATGTGTTCTGATAACATTGTATAGTCATTTTAAAATAATGGCCACAATTTATCCTTTTATTGAAAAATTTGAAGTCAGCCCTCAGATACGTAAGTCTTAATCAATTTTGTTATTTTTTAAGTAAGGGCAATGAAATCTCGAGTACTTTTAGGATCACAAAAACGTCGAAATAAGAAGAAAGAGTATAAAGAAAGAATATAAAGTAAAGTAAGGTAAAGTAAAGTTTATTTCGGTATAAGCATTTAAGTAGCGGATCCAAACTAGGTGGAAGCCTGTATCTTGGATACCTTATTATATTGCTTAATCTACGTTAGCTTATATATTTATTATTAGTTACATTATTGTATAAAACATAAAGCGTACGTGTTAATAAAGAAAAAAGGCAAGAATGAAATTAAAATAAAAAAATATTCTTTAAGAATAAGATAAGATGAAACGTAAAGCTTTATTCGTTGTGAATTAAATTAAATCAAAATACAATTAAATTGAAAAAAATGAATATGATACTGTTATTTATATGTATTACTTTACTTATACACAACAGAATCAATTGCATCATGGTCGTTACAAGACACCTTAACGGGTGCAGCTGTAGTTCTGGCGACGTACCTCGCGGTAGTCGTGAAGATAATACCAACGTTCATGAAGAACCGGCCGCCGTACAAGTTGAAGAATACTTTATTGACGTATAATATTTTCCAAGTTGCCTTGTCTATGTATTTGACGTTGATTGTGAGTATGAAAGTTTTTGCTATGTAGTTTTTAAAAGGTATTTGGGGCTATCAATTTTCTCCCTTACATTAAATGATCACCTATATATCACGTAGATTATAAAATATAAAATCTAAATAAGTAAGTATGTAGCTTCGGCGTTAAAGGAATTGCTCTAAACTTAAAAGTGCCCTCTTCACTAATAGGAAATGTTTTGTAACCGTTTTGTAATTTGTTAATGTGGCATGTCGCATAAGTATGCTCTCTAAGAACTTTTGTGATAGAACATAACCATATAGATACCGTTGCAAGTTTTAGCGCTAGAATGAGGTATTGCTATGTGAAAATGACCCTAAGTTATCCAGGCAGTAAGGTCCCCACCTCAATTGGAGCATTGTCTATTTGATTAGTAACATATTGTAATTATTTGGTGAATATAATGACAGGAATCGTACGGTATAGTAGGTAGAAATAGTAATCCATCCATACAGATGGATGGATTACCTACTACCGACATTTCAATGTTAACTTACCTATAGGGCAATAAGGTTGACTCTTACATACAATTAATAATATTTAAAATTCAATTATTTTACAAACCAAATAAAAATTAAAAAGAGAATCGAAAAGATTACCTACTTAATATTGACAAAAGGTGTAAAATCTTTGGCCCATGCGATAGCGTACACCAGATGCTGGCCGCATTTCCTCGCTGAATAGCCAATGCTACTTGCTGAGCGAGGAAATGCCCAGCCCTTGGGTCACCGGTTTTTTAAAATTAATTACACTTTTCATCTGTTTCAGTATATGACATATATCATCAGACATGGAGTTATAATAAAAAGATGTGCACAAGGCGGAGATATGCAAGAGGTTAAACCTAAATTAATTTAAATATAAATATATTAAGTAATTTTAAATCAATAAATAAATGTATTTTTAATTTAAAAAAAATATGTGTGACATAGCACCTGACCAAAAAATATGTCATGTTAAGCGTCGGTAGCCTAGTGGTTAAAGGGACCACCCTACTAATAAAGTGGTTTCGGGTTGGATATATATAAGCCAACTCCTACGAGTACCTGGCTCACGGTACAACTAGTAATGTTTCTACATCAAATGATTAAAAGTAGCTTAATTTACTGGTGGTAGGCCTCGGCCGTGGTTAGTCACCACCCACTGAACAAAGCCATGTCGCCAAGCGGCCTAGCCGTGTTCCGGCATGATGTTCGGCGTTGCCATTCATGGATGGCGGGTCAGATCAGTTGCGCTGCATGTGCCTAGTGAATGTAGCGTCTCGATCTACTGCCGCCTTCCTACCTGTTCACACTCACACAATATGTCAATTCGAGAGTGAACAGGTATTTTCTAGGCAAGTATGCTCCATCGTAGAGCTCATTGTCACTTACCATCAGGTGAGATCGACATCAAATACTTGCCTATAATGTAATAAAAAAAATAAAAAAATACAAGTAATTTGTCGGTCTGCTATGAGCATGACGCCTCCCCGAGGTACTGGGGTTGTTTCATCCGCAACAACTAAAACAAACTTCTCCTCCACATTTTTTTATTATTTCCAGATTGAAATAAAAGTTATTTTACAGATTTTATCGCGTATATGTGATAGTTTGAATTGGAGTACCCTCATATTTAGAAAACTTTGACACTAGGACGTCAAACGCCTCAGTCCTCCCGTGACCATGGTTGCTGTAAAGCAGCCGAAACGTCGGGAACGTAAAAGCATAAAGTAAATACGATAAAATCTGTATAATAAGTTTTATTTCAATTTGTAGTATTCGCGTAAATATAAGAAATCAATATATTCTTTTCAGATTATAAATAGAATCACCCCATACTTCATAGCGAAACATCTGGACCTTTTAGACACAGTATTTTTTGCACTTCGAAAAAAGGACAACCAAATATCGTTCCTTCATCTGTTCCACCACGCCACCATGATAATATGGATCTGGTTACATATAATGTACTACCCTACAGCTCATTTCGTTTCGGTGGGGTTGTTGAACAGTTTCGTACATGTGCTGATGTACGCCTACTACGCTATTTCGTCGTTGGGACCAAATTACTCCAAGTATATTTGGTGGAAGAAACATTTGACCAAAGTTCAGTTGGTGGGTTTACTAATATTTATATTTGACTTTTTATGACCCCACTATTGGGCACGGGCTTCCCCGCAATATGAGGACGGATTGGTAATAGTAAACCACGTTGACCTAGAGCGGGTTGGAGGACTTCTCGCGTCTTCCCAGGGGCTCTCTCAGACATTCAGGTTACCTCGCGATTTACGTTCACATATGTGGTTATGGTTTAACATAGTCATCCAGAAATCCCAGAAATCCCAGAAATCCCAGAGGTGCGAGCTGGGATTAGAACCTGCGACATCAGTTACCAAGCCTAGCTTTCTACCAACTGGCCTATCACTGCTTCCGGAAATTTGAATTACACGTCAATATTCTGAAATTATAAAACATCAGCACTCAGAGACAATCGCTGGACTCCCAAAAATGTCAGACCTCATGGCGCTCCGCCACTCGCATTTGTGACGAGTGTGTTGTTATCGGCCTGATTAGCGCCTGGCCTGATAGTAACTCTGCTATAAATGCTGAGGGTCCCGGGTTTAAGTCTTGGTAGTACAATTAAATAAAAAAAAACAAAACTAAACTCAATAAATAATCACGCTTTATATTATAATACTAGCTGTTGCCCGCGACTTCGTCCGCGTAGTATTTAACAAAGACAACCGTTGACAACAGCCTGCTCGCTCATTCTGAGCCCGCGGGACGCAATGCAGGTTGTTGCTATCAAACTTAATCAGGCGCTGCGCTGCAACATTGGTTTTAATTTTTTTTCGTGAGATCCTATTTTTTTTCTAAAATAAAAGTAGCCAAGTTACTCCTTGTTACATCAGCTATCTGTCAGTGAAAGTCCCGTTAAAGCCGGAACAAACAGACAGACAGACAGACAAAAATTGAAAAAAATGTTGTTTCGGTATAGGTAACATGTATACATCCACATGCACTTAGTAAAAAGCGGTTATTTGAATATTACAAACAGACCTCCAATTTTATTTATATGTATAGATTTTATCTTCTTTCAGGTACAATTCGTACTCGCGATTACCAATCTATATATTCAGCAGAAACTGACTCCGTGTCCGATCCCAACGTTCTTCTATAACTACTGCATGAGTGTTACCTGTTCCTTTTTCGTTCTTTTCATGAACTTCTACATCAGAAGCTACAGAATATAATCTAAGAAGATTAATACAGACATATGATGTATTAATGATTGATCAATAAAGGGTCGTTGGTTTTGTTAAACATTGTTTTATAACCTATAGGATTGTCCTATTTCCATGCCCCAATATCTAGACCAATTGGATTGCAGCATCTTTTATTGCATTAATATAAGTATAATTGATGTATTACGATTACTAACAATGAAACATTTTTAAAATAGCTCCAAAAATTACAACAATACGAACGTTTAAAGTTACTACATACTATTGATTTCTTATATTTACGCGAATACTACACATTGAAATAAAACATTTTTTTCGGATTTATTCGCGTTTATTTTATGTTATTACGTTCCCGACGTTTCGGCTGCTTTACAGCAACCATGGTCACGGGAGGACTGAGGTGGTTGACGTCCCGGTGTCATAGTTTGACGGGGGTACCCTCATATTTAGTTGTTACTTGCGGTCCGATCTATGCAGAAAGAGTCTTGAGGTCTTGCAATGGTACGCTTGGTTTTGGATTTTATGATGTTTACTACTAGTCGGTGGTAGCACCCAGCCATCTTCCCTATTGAAATTAGGATGTTTTTTAATTTCAATTTCAAACCACCTCAGTCCTCCCGTGACTATGGTTGCTGTAAACTCTCTCACTCTTTATTGTTTCACCATATCTATAATCTATACTCTATACATATAAATAAAATTGGAGTGTCTGTTTGTAATATTAAAATAACCGCTTTTTACTAAGTGCATTTGGATGTATACACGATACCTATACCGAAACAACCTTTTTTAAAAAAATTGTCTGTCTGTCTGTCTGTCTGTTTGTTCCGGGTAATCTCTGCAATGGCTGAACCGATTTTGACGGGACTTTCACTGGCAGATAGCTGATGTAACAAGGAGTAACATAGGGTACTTTGATTTTAGAAAAAAAATTGGATCTCACAAAAAAAATTGAAACCAATGTTGCAGCGCTGCGCCTGATTATGTTTGATAGCAACAACCTGCAATGCGTCCCGCGGGCTCAGAACGCGCGAGCCGGCTGTTGCCAAAGATTGTGTCTTTGTTAAATACCACCACAACACTTATCACTTAGGCGTATGAAAAATAGATAGTAGCCGATTCTCAGACCTACTAAATATGCATATAAAATTTCATACAAATCCGTCAAGCCGTTTCGGAGGAGTTTGGTAACTAACATTGCGACACGAGAATTTTATATATGAGATTACCAGCCTATTTATTCCATTGTAAGCAAAAGATTCCGGCGTTGTTCTTCTTCTCCCCTCTGTACTGGTCTATTGTAGGAGACTATTATGTAACTATGCTTTCAGCCATAATGACGAACAATATTTATTCTATTTGTATATTAAGCGTTAACAAATTTAAATACGCACGTAATGTCTGAACAATGTACCAAAGTTGTGCAAATCACATGTAAATATGCGACTTTTGACGTTCCATTCATTGACCTGCAATGATTTTTGATTTATATAATTAACAGCAGACTGATTATATTTTACATAATGCACAGATTCAAAGTCTTCAAAATAATACCTTACTACCGACTACGATGCAGGAAAACTGTCCAAAACATATGATTTCCTCTCATTAAGGTTTCCTTCCTTTCGTTATAGTCATACAGGATTGTATATTGGTCATTATGTTGATGATTATAATAATAATACCAGCCCTTTTTAATGTCCCACTGCTGGGCACGGGTCTCCCCTCAATGCGAGGGGGATTAGGCCATAGTCCACCACGCTGGCCCAGTGCGGGTTGGCGGATTTCACACATCTATCGAGGGGTTCTCTCAGATATACAGGTTTCCTCAAGATGATTTCCTTCACCGTTTAGCAAGAGATAATCGTGGTTGAAAATGTTATTGGCACATGAAATCCAGATATCCCTGAGGGGTTTGAACCTGCGATGCTCATTACCGTGGAAAGCGTTCTACCAACTTGACTATCACTGCTGGTCATTATGTTGCTAGGCATCATATTGTTCTTTTCCTGGTACCTACTACGTACGCATACTGATGACGCGTTTAATCTTAAATCTACAATGACATTCAAGTACCCAGAAGTATCTTGATAATATTCTTTATATTATTACAAATGATCATACTATTTTAGAATGCATTTATTAAATTGCCCCATTACAATTCGACATTATTTACAATGACAGGCAATTATCACTAGAATACCTATGTATGGTGTGTGTATGACTACGTAATAATATCATTTATCATAATTGCTAGAGGCTGTGGCTCCCAAGTCTTGGTAGTGCGAAGTTAGTGCGAATTGAAGCGAATGGCGTGTTCATAAAGAAATGCCCATCTGTGTATCTTGTAGCGATGTTGATAAGATCGCAACAGTACTCCCCCCAAAAACGACTGCAGCTGCTTTACTGGTGGTAGGCTTCGGCCGTGGTTAGTCACCACCCACTGAACAAAGCCATGTCGCCAAGCGGCCTAGCCGTGTTCCGGCATGATGTTCGGTGTTGCCATTCATGGATGGCGGGTGCGATCAGTTGCGCTGCATGTGCCTAGCGAATGTAGCGTCTCGATCTACTGCCGCCTTCCTACCTGTTCACACTCACACAATATGTCAATTCGAGAGTGAACAGGTACCTTCTAGGCAAATATGCTCCATCGTAGATCTCATCGTCACTTACCATCAGGTGAGATCGAGATCAAATACTTGCCTATAATGTAATAAAAAAATAAAAAAAAACGAGAGGCGATATTGTTGATGTACAGAGTCATGCATGAAGTCGAGGTCTCCAGTGGATCCAGACCGAGCGATGTGCATCGGAGAACCAGGAGTGCTGTGAATGGGCTGTGGTCCTGAGTGACGACTGGTTTGCTGTGGAACTGCTTGCTGTTCATTATCGATAATGATGTTTCAGGTTCACCAATAAGAGAGGCTGAGGCTCTCAAGTCATGCAGATATTGTCAGTAGTAGTAAAAGGCGTGATCAATAAAAAATAACCTGAAGCATCATTATAGTGTACGAGCTATGCTTGTTGGTCATGTCAAAGTCAAAGTCAAAGTCAAATCATTTATTTCGTATAGGCCTACGGGGGCACTTACAAATTGTCATTACATTTTTTTTTTCTTAAGTCTACAATGCATGTTTTATAGTTACTATGCACTAAGGTTAATTGTAGTTGTATATTACCTGCGGTTACTCCGAGTACGTTCTAGCACTTAAGTCTTTGTAATATACACGATGCTTTGTGATTTTTTGACATGGACAGTGTCGACTATAGCGCACGGTCGCACCCACCTATTAGGGTTGATACGAAACGAAATGGAGTACTTAACCTACCGACTATTTCGTTAAATTTGAATGTTAATCTCAACGTATGTTTTAGGCTAATGCAAAGTTAATGTTATAGTCTGCAAATAGTTCTTATGAATACAACTTTCAAGCGGCGCACATGTAAGTTACTGCTACATTTATACTCTATACATATAAATAAAATTGGAGTGTCTGTTTGTAATATTAAAATAACCGCTTTTTACTACGTGCATTTGGATGATACACGGTACCTATACCAAAACAACATTTTTTACAATTTTTGTCTGTCGGTCTGTCTGTCTGTCTGTCTGTTTATTCCGGGTAATCTCTGAAATGGCTGGACCGATTTTGACGGGACTTTCACTGGCAGATAGCTGATGTCACAAGAAGTAACTTGGGCTACTTTTATTTTAGAAAAAACATACGATCTCACGAAAAAAACTTAAAACCAATGTTGCAGCGTTGCGCCTGATTAAGTTTGATAGCAACAACCTGAAATGCGTCCCCCGGGCTCAGAACGCGCGAGCAGGCTGTTGCCAACGGTTGTGTCTTTGTTAAATACCACGCGAACGAAGTCGCGGGTAACAGCTAGTTGTGAATACAATAGCCAAATTAATGAAAAACTCGGACATATTTTAATATTCTGTTAATCGGTAGCTGAATCCATTGTTTTAACCCCCGTGGCTCGCGTCGCGATGTTATTTATGTAGGTATGCGATTTGAGGTCAGGAAGTGAGGAGGTACATTATAACGATATATTACAAAAAAAAAATCAATAGCAATGCAAATTACGGGCTAATTCCTTGCAAAATCGACCACGTAACATTTAATTAAAAGATGATCCTAAGATTTAGAGTTATATTATATAAAAAGCCTATTGGTTGGGTAACTATTACATAAATATAAATCTGGCAACTTCTATGGAAATTGCTTTCGATGGATATTTAAAGAAACTTTTTTTTTATTTTTTTTTATTACATTATAGGCAAGTATTTGATCTCGATCTCACCTAGTGGTAAGTGACGATGATATCTACGATGGAGCATACTTGCCTAGGTAGGAAAGCGGCAGTAGATAGAGACGCTACATTCACTAGGCACAAGCAGCGCAACTTATCTGACCCGCCATCCATGAATGGCAACACCGAACATCATACCGGAACACGGCTAGGCCGCTTGGCGACATGGCTTTGTTCAGTGGGTGGTGACTAGCCACGGCCTAAGCCTACCACCAGTAGAGTTGTCACCTGGTTGGCACCACCCAGGGTCACGTGTAGGGTATCTCTAGGGTACTTAATTCTCCTACGGACGAAGGTGACTCGACCCCTCGAAACTAACCATATTCTGCTGACATATCCACGTCAAACTGCTTCAGCAATATCCACAATATATAGGTGTACCTATTAAAGTTTAAATTTGTAGACCCACTTCTATCAGAAGAACTTTAAAAATATAATTACTTCACAGGTGCTGAGTATAGGTATCGTCCAAAGTATAGCCTAGTTTTTTCGCGCCCTGGTTTTCACTACACTATCGTACCAATTTGGGGTTTCTGTACAGTGTTGCACTTTTTTTTTCTCTGTTCTTCTTCTTTCAATTTGCTGATATAAAATTAACCAGCACTAATTGTTTACAAGAAGAAAACATTTCGAACTAAAATTATTGTTATTTATATAAATACAAAGCGAATTCATATTAAAATAAAACAAATTTTAAATATTTTATAGCGTTTATTTTTAGGTTTTTACGTTACCGACGATTCGGCTGCTTTACAGCAACCATGGTCACGGGAAGACCCGAAACGTCGGGAACGTAAAAACATGGAATAAACGCGAAAAAAATCTGTAAAATAAGTTTTATTTCAACAAGAACGTATAATTATTTATTTAGTTAAAAAATTGTTTGGGGTTCAAAAATATCGTAAATTTGAGACACGACTTGTATCTGGGTGAAATACAAAAAGTCTTACTCTAGGAATTATATTATTTTACATATTTATCCTTCACGATGTCAGCCAGGAAAAATAAAAAAATCAACGTTCCTCTGCAATTCCAAAAAAATAGTTTCGGGTCTGCAAAGTTTTGTTGTTTTTTTTTGACTGCCTAAAATATTTTGTTTTAATTTGTACATAGTTTACTAACCTCAATGTGTTATTACGACCTTGCTCTTGGCCAGTTTTTTTTTTGTTATCAATTATCGACGATGCGAGTATCAGGTAGCACAGTTCGCAAAAGCTATTGTGTATCTACAATGAAGTCGACACATGTAAACTAAGCTTCATTCATCCGGAGGTTCCAAGCATGCGTATGCGCTGCCTCACAGCATTGAGCACTCAGTTGTTTTCTAAACACCGCGGAGACCGGCCGCGTGAACGGTACGCGAGTGTACCATATTAAAATATTTTTGTTATAAATAATAACGATTTTGTGTATCCACATCTCTCCACACAGGTTAGTAGTATCATATATTTGAATATTTTATGCTCGAGAAAGTACTGTTAAGTACCTGCGGCATATGTAGATCGGTAACCCAGTTTTGTAATAATTTAACACTAAACTCGGCTTATATTGATTGGTTGCGGTTTCTAGTGTAATATTTTGCTTAAACGGTGTGATTTATTATTTAACATTGATCATTGATTATTTATAAGGCTCTTTAATCTTGAAGATGTATAATTTAGATATACCGATTTGTTTGTAAGTAAATTACTATATTTTAGTGATTTGCAGACTTTAGTTGGATAGAACAGGGTGGAAAATAAATTTCCATAACGCGCAGTGGAAAAAACTATTGCGTTATACAAAAAACATAATCTTAGGACTAAGATGACAATGGAAAAATTATACAAGTTCAATTGGAACTTGAGTGACATCAAAGCTATAATCAAAATTAATAATTCTCTTAGATCATTATGATGTTGAAACTTTGTGTGATGAGCAAGAATGTTTTTACCCGAAGACGTTTAATATATACGTAATTATATATTGAAGTCACCGCCAATTTATTACGAGTACTCATAATACTCGTACAAGTATTACTTAGTTTGGGACCGTACAGGTGGTGTGCTCATCTGGCGACATTATAACAACTTACTAGCTCACTAGACAGACAACCAAAGACAACGAATTCTCACTGAAAAAAAAAACACTTCCAGGTTTTCCCGAATATTCAAATTTTCCGGAAAAACTTTAATATTTGTTCGTTCCTTACAAATCTGATTCGGACTATTACGAACATTTTTTTTTTGAATCGGTCCAGCCGTTTCTAAGTGATGCGTTATCCATTTTATTTATATAGGTCTAGCTTTTGCCCCGCGTCTTCATCCGCGTAAAAATAAAAGCATAAAAATATAATTTACTTCAAAAAATTCCCTAGTGACCAAAATACTCTTCAATATCGATCTAACAAACCAAAACTCAATGAGTCTACTCGATTCTTCGATTTCGATTCGATTAGAAATGATGCTTCCGTTTAAATGTATTGTTCCTAGATCTGTCGTTCATCAGAACAAAGAATTTTGATTACCAGCTGTCCCGGAAAATTTCGTACCGCCTAAGAATCAAATGTATGAGAAAATGAAGTATATTTATAATTATTTTTAGCGATTATTGAGCATGTTTTAATATTTATTCTGCTATTCGGGCCTGAAACAAAATCAAAGATCATATAGATCGCCGTACCCATTCTTGAGTTCTAAATGATGTACCTAACACGATTTTGTTTTACATAGATATTAAATAAGATATTTAGCAGTCTACAGGTCAGAAACCGACCTAACACTGAACTATTTTGAACCTGTTGCACTGGTTATACTAGTCTAGCGGTGTTTTTTAAGGCAGAAGTCATCTTGTTCTATGATAATTATAACGGTATCAAACAAAAGTCAGACATTATTATTTTTAATTTTGGTCAGCTAGCTAGCTGGCCAGATAGCTTGACAACAGGGGCGGATCCAGAATTTTTTTAATTGGGTATAGGTTGGGTGGGGGCGGAAAGCAATTCCTCAATTTTTTTTGTATGGTATTAACTGTGTATAAAATCTAAATTCGTGGTGGAAAGGGGGGTAGGCGTGCTTCATATTCTAATGACATGATATTGTGAAGAATACCGAGCTCAAATCCCGGTAGGGGTAAACTTTGTATGATGAGCACGAAAATGTGTACCCGAGTCATGGATCACCCCCAGTCTATTGTAAGGTACCTATAATACTAGCGTGGCTTAGTTTGACACCTTTCAGCTGGTTCGCTGACGATATTAATACTATAGCAAAGTAGAACACCTAGCATTACCAAAGCCAATTTATTTAGTGTACGTCTCAAACCATTTTTTTGATTTCCTTGGCTTCTGCTGTCAGTAAACATAATACAACGTGATCTAAAAATGCTAGACTATAACTTAAACTTGCGTTTCACACTCATTTGTTGGGAACACAAGTCGACTATAATCTATACTTCTATACTAATATTATAAAGGTGACAGAAGTTTGGATGGATGGATAGATGGATGGTTGTTTGTTACTCTTTCACGCCCGAACGGCTGAACGGATCTGGATGAAATTTGGCACAGAGATAGATTATAATCTGGAATAGCGCATAGGCTACTTTTTATCCCGGTAAAATGCATGGTTCCTGTGGGATAGATTGGTTTAAATTTTTCCTAGAGTACCATAATTTTCATTTTCTCATACATTTGATTCTGAGACGGTACTAAGTTCGCCGGGACAGCTAGTATAAAATATTACTAAGGCCCTTTTTTTTGTTTTCGCTGGGACATGCTTTTTCGCTTATCGCCCCAGCCCGGGGGAACTCGCGCGGTTATGTGGGGCTCCTGGACAAGTCCAGACTACCCACTAAACCCCGGCGCCACCCTCTCTGCCTATTGTGGGGGGCCACGGAATCGCTCTACGAGCACTCGACCGTGACGACTAAGGCTTATACCTACCCTATTTTAAATATTAATAATATTATGTACCCGGCGACCGCCGTTTGCCCTTTAAGGCCCAAACCTCGTGAAGGCCATCACAGGTCGACAGCATTATGAAAAATAAAAACTAAATATTTTTTCCACAGCCATTTAGATTAAAAACCCATCGACCTTAAAACGTAGGTAGATATGTCACGAAAGGTTGTAAACAACATCAAGTTATATTAATTGGTATCTATAATTTGTATTATTCCATAACCGGTTTCACAGCCCATAAATCTAATTTTTATATTTTTTTTCTGTATCGATTTAAGATTAGGTAAAATGTATGGAATGGAAAATCACATGAAAAGCAAAGTTTGGTCCCGGGATAGAAATAATAAAAAATCAAGTCGCAACCTTAAAAACAAACTGTAATGGTTTTTTATAAGGTTGCGATTTGCGACTAACCTTGACCTCCCTGGGGTCAAATTTCCAAAAAAAATCCTTCTCAGTCCTCCCCTACGTTATATAAGGAACGTCTGTAAGGAATTGTACGAACCACCTTAGGCTTAGGTTGTGTATTGCCCGGCAGTCAGTCAGCCATTCTGTGTTACCATTATGTTACATAGAGCATTGAGTCACACTACCATTTTTTATCGATACACTCCCCAAAATCATACTTCTCTATAAATTTGGTCTAAAACAGCGTTTAAATCAAATTACCTCTTCAAGCATTATATGTTATTTATGCTGCTATAGTTCAAAAAACGTGTTTTCCTACAGTAACTATAATTGCTAGTAGCATTGAAAAAGCACGGGGCCTGAAGAATTAGGCCACGGCCATCAAAGGGCTTATGTGTTTTATTGATATTATCTCATATTCATTATAAATGTCGACACCATGATTAGAACTACTTATTAATTGCGGCCATTGGTGCTTGGTTGACCATAGTCGTTTATATGGTTCTCCCAAAGAATTATCATCTTCGGGGTTCATTCTGTACTTAGATATCAAGTTCTGGTGAAAGGAGACGTTGAAAAATCTGGTCAACTGAAATGACTGCACTTCGTGGGTCATACATAAAAAATAGATAAAAAAACATATTTCTAAACAAATATCTTAAAATAACTCAACACTAGACTTTTCGATCGAATATAATAATGATAATTATATACCAATGCACTTGCATAGCCAAAACATTTTATTTAATTATTTCAGTAACATTTAATTTAATTAACGGGTTGAATTAAAGGTTAACAAGAAGTTAATAGAAATCATGTTTAGACGCTTAGTTCACTGTGAACGCAAGCCAGTACGAGGTGTTATTTTTTAAATTTTAAATAATTTATTTTTTCTTTTCGAAAATGTGACTATTATAGCCTACCAATGGACCCGTTAAAATATTTTACACTATTATTGTTAAGTCTTATATTATAACTAGCTGTTACCCGCGACTTCGTCCGCGTGGTATTTAACAAAGACTCAACCGTTGGCAACAGCCTGCCCGCGTTCTGATCCCGCGGGACGCATTGCAGATTGTTGCTATCAAACTTAATCAGGCGCAGCGCTGCAACATTGTTTTTTTTATTCGAGAGATCCTATTTTTTTTCTAAAATAAAAGTAGCCTAAGTTACTCCTTGTTATATCAGCTATCTGCCAGTGAAATTTCCGTCAAAATCGGTCCAGCCATTTCAGAGATTACCCGGAACAAACAGACAGACAGACAAAAATTGTAAAAAATGTTGTTTTGGTATAGGTACCGTGTATACATCCAAATGCACTTAGTAAAAAGCGGTTATTTTAATATTACAAACAGACACTCCAATTTTATTTATATGTATAGGTGTATAGATAATATGGATGCACCTTGTAAAATAATAATACTTTTTGTAAACTAGGCTTTTTATTAGCTTTGATGGATTTTGTATGAAATTGCATTGCATGCATTTCATGTAACCATCATTTATTTCCGGTATAAGCGTTGCCAACATTACAAGGTAGAATTTATTACACACAAATATCAATAATGCCTATACCGTGTAAACATGCGACCGTGGCTCTGTTCGCAATAATTTCATACAACAATACCAACTGTATGGTCTCATACTAAGCAGCGCTTGTATGATGGGTACCGGGGCGATTTCAGTAACATACATATCGGGGAGTCACGATTTTTTTTTTTAATTTTGCTCAGGCGTAATAAAACCAATTGTGCAATGAATATGTCATTAATTTGTACCAAAATGTCATCAATCTGTCATAAATATGAGATCAATATCATCAGAAGCGCCATGAACAGAGACCCATGGAGGCTAATCGTTCGATCCAAGTGTGGTCTATCCAACGATGATCGCGATCCTCAGACATGAGGGACCGACCATAGAGAGAGAGAGAGTCATCAATATGTATCAATATGTCATTAAACTAAGTAGTTATACTTTCATACATACAAACAAGTATGTATGTTAGTTTAACAACCCAATCTGACATTAAACTTCTTCAATGTTACAGTGTTGCCAAAAAAAACCATCAAAATCGGTCTTACGATCTTATCGTTAAGGCATAATAATACGAAATTGACGGAAAGCCAACAAACATTCACTTTTATTATGGAGATTACTTGTGTAAATTACTTTATAATATGCACATTATAAAATAACTGAAATATTATCCAACATTTTATACAACACGTTAATGTAATAATTTTAGTGTAATGATTTTGTATCATCATTTGCGTCGTCGGAATGTATTTGTTAAACTAATGTGAATATAAATGGCGAAGTTTTTGGATAGTGACTTTGCGATATAGTCAATTAGTAGGTATATATGTAACAAATACCTATTCTAGCCACTACAAGTCTTTGATTAGGCATAGAATATTTAATTTGAACAATTTGCATATTTTGTAATTTGTATATACAACCGGTGTGAAGTTGGCGGCCAAAAGTTGGCGGCGCATTATTACCCGACTAAATTAAAATGCTCACAAAAATTAATGAAAAATCTGTACAGAATGGCATGTAACGCGGAAAATAATGAAAACTAGGAAATTTTCAGTACATATTCTATGTGGAAATAAAAAAAAATCAATAAATTTTCGTTATTTTTCCAATAAAGTAAAAACAATGTGTTTATCACATTTTGACTTAGATAACACCCAAGGACGGCATGGGAGTACATGTTTGATAGCTCAAAAGGTAGATCTAGATACAGGCATCCCGCCACCAAAAGCCTAGAGTGGTACTCCGCTCGGTTTAGGTTTTATGAGTCCAGACATAACTGACGGAAGTATTTTTTGGCAGATTTTGACTTAGATAACACCCAAGGACGGCATGGGAGTACATGTTTGATAGCTCAAAAGGTAGATCTAGATACAGGCATCCCGCCACCAAAAGCCTAGAGTGGTACTCCGCTCGGTTTAAGTTTTATGAGTCCAGACATAACTGGCGGCCGAAATTTTTTCGGCAGATTTTGACTTAGATAACATCCAAGAACGGCATGGGAGTACATGTTTGATAGCTTAAAAGGTAGATCTAGATACAGGCATCTCGCCACCAAAAGCCTAGAGTGGTACTCCGCTCGGTTTAGGTGTTATGAGTCCAGACATAACTGGCGGCCGAAATTTTTTCGGCAGATTTTGACTTAGATAACACCCAAGGACGGCATGGGAGTACATGTTTGATAGCTTAAAAGGTAGATCTAGATACAGGCATCCCGCCACATAAAGCCTAGAATGATACTCCGCTTGGTTTAGATTTTATGAGTCCAGATATAACTGACGGACGTATTTTTTGGCAGATTTTGACTTAAATAACACCCAAGGACGGCATGGGAGTACATGTTTGATAGCTCAAAAGGTAGGTCTAGATACAGGCATCCCGCCACATAAAGCCTAGAGTGGTACTCCGCTTGGTTTAGATTTTATGAGTCCAGATATAACTGACGGAAGTATTTTTTGGCAGATTTTGACTTAGATAACACCCAAGGACGGCATGGGAGTACATGTTTGATAGCCTAAAAGGTAGATCTAGATACAGGCATCCCGCCACATAAAGCCTAGAGTGATACTCCGCTTGGTTTAGATTTTATGAGTCCAGATATAACTGACGGAAGTATTTTTTGGCAGATTTTGACTTAGATAACACCCAAGGACGGCATGGGAGTACATGTTTGATAGCTCAAAAGGTAGATCTAGATACAGGCATCCCGCCACTAAAAGCCTAGAGTGGTACTCCGCTCGGTTTAAGTTTTATGAGTCCAGACATAACTGGCGGCCGAAATTTTTTCGGCAGATTTTGACTTAGATAATATCCAAGAACGGCATGGGAGTACATGTTTGATAGCTTAAAAGGTAGATCTAGATACAGGCATCTCGCCACCAAAAGCCTAGAGTGGTACTCCGCTCGGTTTAGGTTTTATGAGTCCAGATATAACTGACGGACGTATTTTTTGGCAGATTTTGACTGAGATAACACCCAAGGACGGCATGGGAGTACATGTTTGATAGCTCAAAAGGTAGATCTAGATACAGGCATCCCGCCACCAAAAGCCTAGAGTGGTACTCCGCTCGGTTTAGGTTTTATGAGTCCAGACATAACTGGCGGCCGAAATTTTTTCGGCAGATTTTGACTTAGATAACACCCAAGGACGGCATGGGAGTACATGTTTGATAGCTCAAAAGGTAGATCTAGATACAGGCATCCCGCCACCAAAAGCCTAGAGTGGTACTCCGCTCGGTTTAGGTTTTATGAGTCCAGATATAACTGACGGACGTATTTTTTGGCAGATTTTGACTGAGATAACACCCAAGGACGGCATGGGAGTACATGTTTGATAGCTCAAAAGGTAGATCTAGATACAGGCATCCCGCCACCAAAAGCCTAGAGTGGTACTCCGCTCGGTTTAAGTCTTATGAGTCCAGACATAACTGGCGGCCGAAATTTTTTCGGCAGATTTTGACTTAGATAACATCCAAGAATGGCATGGGAGTACATGTTTGATAGCTTAAAAGGTAGATCTAGATACAGGCATCTCGCCACCAAAAGCCTAGAGTGGTACTCCACTCGGTTTAGATTTTATGAGTCCAGATATAACTGACGGAAGTATTTTTTGGCAGATTTTGACTCAGATAACACCCAAGGACGGCATGGGAGTACATGGTTGATAGCTCAAAAGGTAGGTCTAGATACAGGCATCCCGCCACATAAAGCCTAGAGTGGTACTCCGCTCGGTTTAGGTTTTATGAGTCCAGACATAACTGGCGGCCGAAATTTTTTCGGCAGATTTTGACTTAGATAACATCCAAGAATGGCATGGGAGTACATGGTTGATAGCTCAAAAGGTAGGTCTAGATACAGGCATCTCGCCACCAAAAGCCTAGAGTGGTACTCCACTCGGTTTAGATTTTATGAGTCCAGATATAACTGACGGAAGTATTTTTTGGCAGATTTTGACTCAGATAACACCCAAGGACGGCATGGGAGTACATGGTTGATAGCTCAAAAGGTAGGTCTAGATACAGGCATCCCGCCACATAAAGCCTAGAGTGGTACTCCGCTCGGTTTAGGTTTTATGAGTCCAGATATAACTGACGGACGTATTTTTTGGCAGATTTTGACTGAGATAACACCCAAGGACGGCATGGGAGTACATGTTTGATAGCTCAAAAGGTAGATCTAGATACAGGCATCCCGCCACCAAAAGCCTAGAGTGGTACTCCGCTCGGTTTAAGTCTTATGAGTCCAGACATAACTGGCGGCCGAAATTTTTTCGGCAGATTTTGACTTAGATAACATCCAAGAATGGCATGGGAGTACATGTTTGATAGCTTAAAAGGTAGATCTAGATACAGGCATCTCGCCACCAAAAGCCTAGAGTGGTACTCCACTCGGTTTAGATTTTATGAGTCCAGATATAACTGACGGAAGTATTTTTTGGCAGATTTTGACTCAGATAACACCCAAGGACGGCATGGGAGTACATGTTTGATAGCTCAAAAGGTAGATCTAGATACAGGCATCCCGCCACCAAAAGCCTAGAGTGGTACTCCGCTCGGTTTAAGTTTTATGAGTCCAGACATAACTGGCGGCCGAAATTTTTTCGGCAGATTTTGACTTAGATAACATCCAAGAACGGCATGGGAGTACATGTTTGATAGATTAAAAGGTAGATCTAGATACAGGCATCTCGCCACCAAAAGCCTAGAGTGGTACTCCGCTCGGTTTAGGTTTTATGAGTCCAGATATAACTGACGGACGTATTTTTTGGCAGATTTTGACTGAGATAACACCCAAGGACGGCATGGGAGTACATGTTTGATAGCTCAAAAGGTAGATCTAGATACAGGCATCCCGCCACCAAAAGCCTAGAGTGGTACTCCGCTCGGTTTAGGTTTTATGAGTCCAGACATAACTGGCGGCCGAAATTTTTTCGGCAGATTTTGACTTAGATAACACCCAAGGACGGCATGGGAGTACATGTTTGATAGCTCAAAAGGTAGATCTAGATACAGGCATCCCGCCACCAAAAGCCTAGAGTGGTACTCCGCTCGGTTTAGGTTTTATGAGTCCAGATATAACTGACGGACGTATTTTTTGGCAGATTTTGACTTAGATAACACCCAAGGATGGCATGGGAGTACATGTTTCATAGCTCAAAAGGTAGGTCTAGATACAGGCATCCCGCCACATAAAGCCTAGAGTTGTACTCCACTCCGTTTAGGTTTTATGAGTCCAGACATAACTGGCGGCCAAAATTTTTTCGGCAGATTTTGACCACTCTAGGCTTTATGTGGCGGGATGCCTGTATCTAGATCTACCTTTTAAGCTATCAAACATGTACTCCCATGCCATTCTTGGGTGTTATCTAAGTCAAAATCTGCCAAAAAGTTCGGCCGCCAGTTATGTCTGGACTCATAAAATCTAAACCAAGCGGAGTATCACTCTGGGCTTTATGTGGCGGGATGCCTGTATCTAGATCTACCTTTTAAGCTATCAAACATGTACTCCCATGCCGTCCTTGGGTGTTATCTAAGTCAAAATCTGCCAAAAAGTTCGGCCGCCAGTTATGTCTGGACTCATAAAATCTAAACCAAGCGGAGTATCACTCTGGGCTTTATGTGGTGGGATGCCTGTATCTAGACCTACCTTTTGAGCTATCAAACATGTACTCCCATGCCGTCCTTGGGTGTTATTTAAGTCAAAATCTGCCAAAAAATACGTCCGTCAGTTATATCTGGACTCATAAAATCTAAACCAAGCGGAGTATCATTCTAGGCTTTATGTGGCGGGATGCCTGTATCTAGATCTACCTTTTAAGCTATCAAACATGTACTCCCATGCCGTCCTTGGGTGTTATCTAAGTCAAAATCTGCCAAAAAGTTCGGCCGCCAGTTATGTCTGGACTCATAAAAGCTAAACCAGGCGAGGTACCACTCTAGGCTTTATGTGGCGGGATGCCTGTATCTAGATCTACCTTTTAAGCTATCAAACATGTACTCCCATGCCGTCCTTGGGTGTTATCTAAGTCAAAATCTGCCGAAAAAATTTCGGCCGCCAGTTATGTCTGGACTCATAAAACCTAAACCGAGCGGAGTACCACTCTAGGCTTTATGTGGCGGGATGCCTGTATCTAGACCTACCTTTTGAGCTATCAAACATGTACTCCCATGCCGTCCTTGGGTGTTATTTAAGTCAAAATCTGCCAAAAAATACGTCCGTCAGTTATATCTGGACTCATAAAAGCTAAACCAGGCGAGGTACCACTCTAGGCTTTATGTGGCGGGATGCCTGTATCTAGATCTACCTTTTAAGCTATCAAACATGTACTCCCATGCCGTCCTTGGGTGTTATCTAAGTCAAAATCTGCCGAAAAAATTTCGGCCGCCAGTTATGTCTGGACTCATAAAACCTAAACCGAGCGGAGTACCATTCTAGGCTTTATGTGGCGGGATGCCTGTATCTAGACCTACCTTTTGAGTTATCAAACATGTACTCCCATGCCGTCCTTGGGTGTTATTTAAGTCAAAATCTGCCAAAAAATACTTCCGTCAGTTATATCTGGACTCATAAAATCTAAACCAAGCGGAGTATCACTCTAGGCTTTATGTGGCGAGATGCCTGTATCTAGATCTACCTTTTAAGCTATTAAACATGTACTCCCATGCCGTCCTTGGGTGTTATTTAAGTCAAAATCTGCCAAAAAATACGTCCGTCAGTTATATCTGGACTCATAAAAGCTAAACCAGGCGAGGTACCACTCTAGGCTTTTGGTGGCGGAATGCCTGTATCTAGATCTACCTTTTAAGCTATCAAACATGTACTCCCAGGCCGTCCTTGGGTGTTATCTAAGTCAAAATCTGCCGAAAAAATTTCGGCCGCCAGTTATGTCTGGACTCATAAAACCTAAACCGAGCGGAGTACCACTCTAGGCTTTATGTGGCGGGATGCCTGTATCTAGACCTACCTTTTGAGTTATCAAACATGTACTCCCATGCCGTCCTTGGGTGTTATTTAAGTCAAAATCTGCCAAAAAATACGTCCGTCAGTTATATCTGGTATCATAAAATCTTAACCAAGCGGAGTATCATTCTAGGCTTTATGTGGCGGGATGCCTGTATCTAGATCTACCTTTTAAGCTATCAAACATGTACTCCCATGCCATCCTTGGGTGTTATCTAAGTCAAAATCTGCCGAAAAAATTTCGGCCGCTAGTTATGTCTGGACTCATAAAACCTAAACCGAGCGCAGTACCACTCTAGGCTATTGGTGGCGGGATGCCTGTATCTAGACCTACCTTTTGAGCTATCAAACATGTACTCCCATGCCGTCCTTGGGTGTTATCTAAGTCAAAATCTGCCAAAAAATACTTCCGTCAGTTATATCTGGACTCATAAAATCTAAACCAAGCGGAGTATCACTCTAGGCTTTATGTGGCGAGATGCCTGTATCTAGATCTACCTTTTAAGCTATCAAACATGTACTCCCATGCCGTCCTTGGGTGTTATCTAAGTCAAAATCTGCCAAAAAATACGTCCGTCAGTTATATCTGGACTCATAAAATCTAAACCAAGTGGAGTACCACTCTAGGCTTTATGTGGCGGGATGCCTGTTTCTAGATCTACCTTTTAAGCTATCAAACATGTACTCCCATGCCGTCCTTGGATGTTATCTAAGTCAAAATCTGCCGAAAAAATTTCGGCCGCCAGTTATGTCTGGACTCATAAAACCTAAACCGAGCGGAGTACCACTCTAGGCTTTTGGTGGCGGGATGCCTGTATCTAGATCTACCTTTTGAGCTATCAAACATGTACTCCCATGCTGTCCTTGGGTGTTATCTAAGTCAAAATGTGATAAACACAATGGTCTTACTTTATTGGAAAAATAACGAAAATTTATTGATTTTTTTTTATTTCCACATAGAATATGTACTGAAAATTTCCCAGTTTTCATTATTTTCCGCGTTACATGCCATTCTGTACAGATTTTTCATAAATTTTTGTGAGCATTTTAATTTAGTCGGGTAATAATGCGCCGCCAACTTTTGGCCGCCAACTTCACACCGGTGTATATACAATATATCAAAGTCGAAGTTAAATCGTTTATTTCGTATATACCTACGGGGGCACTTACAAATTATCATTACATTTTTTTTCTCAACTCTACAATAGCCATATATCAACATACCTAAGTTTAACTGTGACGGGCGAATTTCGTTTAGGAATACCAAATCCTATTGTAAAACGTCAAAATACTCACTCTAACCCCCGAATTTATAGACGCTATACAACTTTATCAAACGTCATATAGTACTGCGCACAAAATTCTTGTGCGCAGTACTATATGACGTTTGATAAAGTTATATAACGTGTATAAATTCGGGGGTAAATTTGAAATTGCTTCTATGTTTTGAAATCGAATGTAAATTATTATTTAAATGCAATGCCTGAGTGGCTTTATAGTTTAAACTGGATCACGCAAAGGGCTGATAATTATTGATGCAGTTACAGTTTCACAAAATTACCAATGAGCATTACAAAATGACCTCAGGTAAACTTTGCACACTTCCCGTCAGCTATTGGAAAATTATGTTTATATTTTCTTTACTCGATTGAAACGTGTGCACAACATTGGTTGGTATTTCGTATGTTTTTGAAGCAATAATATTGCCAAACACGCCAACTGTACGCTTATATTATTGGTACCAGACAATGGACAAGGAGTGATCTAAGTAAAACTCAGAAGATCATTCCCGGTGCAGTGACTAAGTTGCCTGTGATCTAACGATTGGACGAGACTGTCTGGGTGCACCAGGATGCCGTTGTATTATTACTGACTTGGAGTCGACGATTATCGCGTGTTTACGATACATTGCGCGTTCAATAATTACAATGATTCCTTGAATTTTACCTTTACCCAGCGTTTTTGTTACCACACCCCGTACACCTGATATAGATATTTAATATCCATTAATGGGTTACGAACATTTGTGCTCATCACACAAAGTTTGCCTCAACCAGGATTCTTACCTGGAACCCTGGGTAAAGAAAGCAGGTTCTCTACTAACTGGCTCATCGGAGAATGTCAAGATATCTACAGGACGATTGGGAGGCAGACTATTCTTATCTGTCACAAGACACACATTTTGATAAAAATACATATCTAACACCTGCACAGTGTGACCCCGTTTTCTAACGCTGGTTGTTAATTTTATAACAAAAGTAGGGCTGCTAACTCGACAGATTAATTTCTCTTTCGATAATGTGAATGCTGACCGACATTTTTAAAATATTCAATCTGTGGACAGAAGCAAGGAATTCGCATATAAGTACATTTTAATAATAGTATTAATAGATGCTCGAACTTGGTACGGGCCGGACCACTGACATCGTCATTGGTCCGCTTCGCACCGAATCTTTAATAGAAAATTCAAGTTGGTACGGGCCGGACCACCGACTTGGTCCGCTCCGTACCAAATCTGAAAGTCTAACCTAGAGAGTATTCTGCCGATATACGGTACGGACGGTTGGTACGAACCGGATCAAGTCCGTGGTCCGAGCCATAACAACATCGGTCGTCTGTTTTTTGTTGCATTTTGTGGCTCTATCTTTTAGACAATTCTGCAATATATACTGATATATGTAAAAAAAAGGCGGAAATAAATGACACTCACTGTCTGTGAAGGATATTAGCTTGAACTTTGACGATAGCGTGCGAATTGCACTCAAATTAAAAATAAATTTAATTAGCATTCAAATTAAAAATACCAGTTCACGTCAAAATAGTGTTGCTGTAAAAATGTGTTGTTGATTCGCTAAGAAAAATATAGATCGTTCCAGTTCGTTTAGAATGAATCTCTGCTGGTCAATATACTCAGAGAATTTGACGAAATTCCCATGTCTCAGTTCTGGTAATATGACTATGAAACTGGGTCCTCATATCCCACTAATATTATAAATGTGATAGTTTGGATAGATGGATGTTTGTTACTCAATCACGCCAGAACGGCTGAACGGGTTTTTTTTTTTTTTATTACATTATAGGTAAGTATTTGATCTCGATCTCACCTGATGGTAAGTGACGATGAGATCTACGATGGAGCATACCTGCCTAGGTAGGAAGGCGGCATTAGATAAGAGACGCTACATTCACTAGGCACATGCAGCGCAACTGATCTGACCCGCCATCCATGAATGGCAACACCGAACATCATGCCGGAACACGGCTAGGCCGCTTGGCGACATGGCTTTGTTCAGTGGGTGGTGACTAGCCACGGCCGTAGCCTACCACCAGTAGAGTTGTCACCTGGTTGGCACCACACAGGGTCACGTGTAGGGTATCTCGAGGTATCTCGACCCCACGGGTCTAGGTGAAATTTGGCATAGAGATAGATTATAGTCTGGAATGGCACATAGGCTACTTTTTATGGGTTATAGGTGGGTTTATTGAGGTACCGCGGGCGGAGTCACTGGATAAAGCTAGTATATAACTATATCTCCTGATGTTTTATATACACATAGATAGACATAGCTTGACGTGATTGTATTTATTTATTTATTCTCATACCGTTCGAAAATTCAACGAAACATTTCAAACTTGTTATGATATTAACACACTTTCCTACTTTTGCCTTAACTGTGACAGTGAATTATTAGCATCAAATATGCACAGCATACATAATAGATAGAGATATGGAGTGAAAGAGAGAGAGATAACGCCGATGAGAAGCTTTTTCATCCATATACCAGTCACCGTCCACGAAAAAGAGAGTACTGGAGGAGAAGTTCTGCTGTCATTTATGATGGCCTAATAAAAGCGTTGCTTAATGTTGGTATGAAGAATATTCCACGTACCTTAGGACGATATGGAGTGCGTTTTTATCATAATTTTAATAGATCGAAGATCAAAAGCGTACCTCCTCGGATCATGGATGGCACATTCCTCGGAGCGCACCAATTTTAATAGCACAAAACTTATTTATATTTCATTAATCGCACCAAAGCACTTACATTCTATAATTATATAGTATATATAGTACTACACTTAGTATAGTACGTATATACTTATAGTACTAATTATCATTAGCCTTGCCATTTTTACCGAGAACAGAATATAAGAGGATTAATTTATTCCCCAATGCTATATAAATAAATGTTTGTTGTTGACCTCCCAGTGTAATTTTTAACACGTAAACACACCTATTTCTTGAAAATTAGATATTCTTATACTTAACATAAGTTCACACCCATATTTCCATGACTTTTGGTCCTTATTGCATTATACTGGGCACACAGTCGATGCGAAAAGGCTTCAAGTAATTGCCCATCACCACTGGTTCCAAATAATAATAACTTTTATGGAACAATCTTACAAAATGAAATTAATAAATTATTTGACACCGGTACTGATATTGTCTTGCGTTCCCGCAAAGGCCTCCCCTAGAGCCTGCCACACTTTCCGATACTGGGTCCTCCTTCTCCAAGTAACTCCCGCTATTCTCAGAGTATCATCTTCTCATCTAAGACGCTGCCTCCCGTTCTTTCTTTTATTTTGTCTTGGACAGCATTCGGTAACATCTTCAGCCCATTTGTCTTTATTATTCCTCATCATGTCCTGGGTCCAAATACCTTTGTTTAATTGTGGGTGTACTACAATGCGCCTCTATCTACCCTTGCGAAGATTACGGGTGTGATGATTTTATTTATAACGACCTTATTAGAGCAGTTGCTAGTGAAACTGCTTTCTACGCCAAGGGGTCCTACGTTCGAATCTTGCTAGGGACAAACTTTGTGTGATGTGCACGAATGTTTGTACCCGAGTCATGGGTGTTTAATATCTATATAAGTACTCGGTTCGTCCTCAGTCTATTGTACGGTACCCCATAATACAAGCGTTGCTTAGTGTGGGACCGTATAGTTGGTGTGTTTATTATGATTATTATATATTTATATTCAAAATACATATTAAATAATTTAAGCATAATAAAAGCGCTTTTCTGTTTACACTATCAGAAAATACTACGATATACGTATTATTTCAAGTCTAAAAACAACAAGATTCACACGAGATGTTATATAAGGTTGGCAGCAATCATATCCATATTTTAGTTCGACTTTCACTATGCGTGACCATAGACGCGTGTGATCACAGATGGATAGCACGCAAGACTGACCTCCTTACCGAAAAAATGAATTTAAACGTAAAACTAGCTGTCCCGGCGAACTTTGTACTACCTCACAATCAAATGTTTTTATCCCATGTTTTATTAGTTTTCTTCTTATATGGGATTTTTGAGGCAAATTAAAAAAGCAATGATCATGCTAATTGGGCTACCCGTTCTTGAGTTCTAATGGTGTAACTAAGACGACTTTAGTTTGATAAAATTATATAGATGTAATATGTTATATCCTGAAAAGGATTTCGATATAATATTGAAATACAAACTCTTTGGGACATTACACGGCTATTAAAAAAAATAATCTAATCCCCATACAAATGAAATCAGTGGATCGATATCCATAGTGTAATTATTTTTTTATATTACACTTTTTTTTTTACATGAGTCATATATGTAGAGAAAATTATTTTTGTATTTGACCAAATGAATCGTAACCAATATTAATATGAGTATACCAACCTATACGACATTTGACACTTATATTCATTATCAATGTCATAAAATCATTGCCATAACTATTAAAGCATCTTGCGAATATTTTCATCAATAACACCTGCAACACGCAATAACAGCGATCTTAACTATGAATTCAGACAATTTTGTGTTTTGATACTTTTGTAATAAGAGTGTATTTAGATGCATAAATCGTGAGATCATTGTTGATCGCAATTATTGTCTTGGTAATGATCTATTTACTTGCATTTATTGTTCGAGGCCATTTCATTGGTTTGTCGAATGTGAATAAATTACATATTCTTGAAAAAATTAAAATCGATCGATTTTGACTAACAAAAATAGCTTGTAAGATACTAGGTAACTTGAGTGAAAGCCGCGCAAAAAAATACCACTGTAAAGTACTATAAAAAAACTACAAAAAATAAATTGTTGAGTTAAAAGTACGTATGCCTTATTCATATCATGCATTCGGTTGCTTTTAAAATATAATACCTAGTGAAATTTAATTAACAAATCTTTAAAATGCTTAAGCACAGTGATTTATTTTATAGCTAATCGGAATAGGTGAACGGCCAAACTAGCATTGTTTTTCGATCTTTAATAAATCCGTTAGTCCATAGGTAGACTATACAGCTTGACTGGATGAGATGGCAAGCCTGAAAAACGACTTGTAATTATCATCACTTAAAAGACTGTACTCTGACTCTGTGTGTGCGTCTGTATGTGTGTGCGTCTGTATGTGTGTGTGTGTGTGTGTGTGAGTGAGCGTGTTTGCGTGTGTGTGTGTGTGTGAGTGTGTGTGTGTGTGTGAGTGTGTGTGTGTGTGCGTGAGTGTGTGTGTGTGTGTGTGTAGTACTCGACAAGTAGTTAGAATGAAGCTCTCACCTAGCTCTCTTAATAATCCCAGATGTTTAAATGAGTATAATTAGGTTCAGATATTATCTTGCAAATCTAATTGAATCTATACTAATATTATAAATGTGAAAGTTTGGATGGATGGATAGATGGATGGATGTTTGTTACTCTTTCACGCCCGAACGGCTGAACGGATCTGGATGAAATTTGGCACAGAGATAGATTATAGTCTGGAATGGCACATAGGCTACTTTTTATGGGTTATAGGTGGGTTTATTGAGGTACCGCGGGCGGAGTCACTGGATAAAGCTAGTATATAACTATATCTCCTGATGTTTTATATACACATAGATAGACATAGCTTGACGTGATTGTATTTATTTATTTATTCTCATACCGTTCGAAAATTCAACGAAACGTTTCAAACTTGTTATGATATTAACACACTTTCCTACTTTTGCCTTAACTGTGACAGTGAATTATTAGCATCAAATATGCACAGCATACATAATAGATAGAGATATGGAGTGAAAGAGAGAGAGAGATAACTCCGATGAGAAGCTTTTTCATCCATATACCAGTCAACGTCCACGAAAAAGAGAGTACTGGAGGAGAAGTTCTGCTGTCATTTATGATGGCCTAATAAAAGCGTTGCTTAATGTTGGCATGAAGAATATTCCACGTACCTTAGGACGATATGGAGTGCGTTTTTATCATAATTTTAATAGATCGAAGATCAAAAGCGTACCTCCTCGGATCATGGATGGCACATTCCTCGGAGCGCACCAATTTTAATAGCACAAAACTTATTTATATTTCATTAATCGCACCAAAGCACTTACATTCTATAATTATATAGTATATATAGTACTACACTTAGTATAGTACGTATATACTTATAGTACTAATTATCATTAGCCTTGCCATTTTTACCGAGAACAGAATATAAGAGGATTAATTTATTCCCCAATGCTATATAAATAAATGTTTGTTGTTGACCTCCCAGTGTAATTTTTAACACGTAAACACACCTATTTCTTGAAAATTAGATATTCTTATACTTAACATAAGTTCACACCCATATTTCCATGACTTTTGGTCCTTATTGCATTATACTGGGCACACAGTCGATGCGAAAAGGCTTCAAGTAATTGCCCATCACCACTGGTTCCAAATAATAATAACTTTTATGGAACAATCTTACAAAATGAAATTAATAAATTATTTGACACCGGTACTGATATTGTCTTGCGTTCCCGCAAAGGCCTCCCCTAGAGCCTGCCACACTTTCCGATACTGGGTCCTCCTTCTCCAAGTAACTCCCGCTATTCTCAGAGTATCATCTTCTCATCTAAGACGCTGCCTCCCGTTCTTTCTTTTATTTTGTCTTGGACAGCATTCGGTAACATCTTCAGCCCATTTGTCTTTATTATTCCTCATCATGTCCTGGGTCCAAATACCTTTGTTTAATTGTGGGTGTACTACAATGCGCCTCTATCTACCCTTGCGAAGATTACGGGTGTGATGATTTTATTTATAACGACCTTATTAGAGCAGTTGCTAGTGAAACTGCTTTCTACGCCAAGGGGTCCTACGTTCGAATCTTGCTAGGGACAAACTTTGTGTGATGTGCACGAATGTTTGTACCCGAGTCATGGGTGTTTAATATCTATATAAGTACTCGGTTCGTCCTCAGTCTATTGTACGGTACCCCATAATACAAGCGTTGCTTAGTGTGGGACCGTATAGTTGGTGTGTTTATTATGATTATTATATATTTATATTCAAAATACATATTAAATAATTTAAGCATAATAAAAGCGCTTTTCTGTTTACACTATCAGAAAATACTACGATATACGTATTATTTCAAGTCTAAAAACAACAAGATTCACACGAGATGTTATATAAGGTTGGCAGCAATCATATCCATATTTTAGTTCGACTTTCACTATGCGTGACCATAGACGCGTGTGATCACAGATGGATAGCACGCAAGACTGACCTCCTTACCGAAAAAATGAATTTAAACGTAAAACTAGCTGTCCCGGCGAACTTTGTACTACCTCACAATCAAATGTTTTTATCCCATGTTTTATTAGTTTTCTTCTTATATGGGATTTTTGAGGCAAATTAAAAAAGCAATGATCATGCTAATTGGGCTACCCGTTCTTGAGTTCTAATGGTGTAACTAAGACGACTTTAGTTTGATAAAATTATATAGATGTAATATGTTATATCCTGAAAAGGATTTCGATATAATATTGAAATACAAACTCTTTGGGACATTACACGGCTATTAAAAAAAATAATCTAATCCCCATACAAATGAAATCAGTGGATCGATATCCATAGTGTAATTATTTTTTTATATTACACTTTTTTTTTTACATGAGTCATATATGTAGAGAAAATTATTTTTGTATTTGACCAAATGAATCGTAACCAATATTAATATGAGTATACCAACGTATACGACATTTGACACTTATATTCATTATCAATGTCATAAAATCATTGCCATAACTATTAAAGCATCTTGCGAATATTTTCATCAATAACACCTGCAACACGCAATAACAGCGATCTTAACTATGAATTTAGACAACTTTGTGTTTTGATACTTTTGTAATAAGAGTGTATTTAGATGCATAATTCGTGAGATCATTGTTGATCGCAATTATTGTCTTGGTAATGATCTATTTACTTGCATTTATTGTTCGAGGCCATTTCATTGGTTTGTCGAATGTGAATAAATTACATATTCTTGAAAAAATTAAAATCGATCGATTTTGACTAACAAAAATAGCTTGTAAGATACTAGGTAACTTGAGTGAAAGCCGCGCAAAAAAATACCACTATAAAGTACTATAAAAAAACTACAAAAAATAAATTGTTGAGTTAAAAGTACGTATGCCTTATTCATATCATGCATTCGGTTGCTTTTAAAATATAATACCTAGTGAAATTTAATTAACAAATCTTTAAAATGCTTAAGCACAGTGATTTATTTTATAGCTAATCGGAATAGGTGAACGGCCAAACTAGCATTGTTTTTCGATCTTTAATAAATCCGTTAGTCCATAGGTAGACTATACAGCTTGACTGGATGAGATGGCAAGCCTGAAAAACGACTTGTAATTATCATCACTTAAAAGACTGTACTCTGACTCTGTGTGTGCGTCTGTATGTGTGTGTGTGTGTGTGTGAGTGAGCGTGTTTGCGTGTGTGTGTGTGTGTGTGAGTGTGAGTGTGAGTGTGTGTGCGTGAGTGTGTGTGTGTGTGTGTGTGTGAGTGAGCGTGTTTGCGTGTGTGTGTGTGTGTGAGTGTGTGTGTGTGTGTGCGTGAGTGTGTGTGTGTGTGTGTGTAGTACTCGACAAGTAGTTAGAATGAAGCTCTCACCTAGCTCTCTTAATAATCCCAGATGTTTAAATGAGTATAATTAGGTTCAGATATTATCTTGCAAATCTAATTGAATCTATACTAATATTATAAATGTGAAAGTTTGGATGGATGGATAGATGGATGGATGTTTGTTACTCTTTCACGCCCGAACGGCTGAACGGATCTGGATGAAATTTGGCACAGAGATAGATTATAGTCTGGAATAACACATAGGCTACTTTTTATCCCGGCAAAATGTATGGTTCCCGTGGGATAGATGTTTTAATTTTTCATACTTTTTATCGCGGGTAACACCGCCGGGCGCAGCTAGTAATTACATAAAAATACAATTTGCTAGAGATATAAATCTTTGAAAGTGCACGCATAACGTCAGATTATGCTTAGGTAATTAGAGATTCCGTTAAGTACCTAATAAAGATAGCCATGATGATGTGTGTTAAACGCAAACACATTGATATATGTATTCAGAAACACTGAAATGAGATGCAGAATCAGAATCAGACAATGTTTATTCTTACTCGTAAAACTTATGAATCGTCATAAATGTCAGCTACAACTTTACCACCCGTTTTGAATGCCGTTTTTATGTAGAAGAACGAGCAAGAAACTCAAAGGATGCTCTTTGAAAAAAACATATTTGAGCACAAAATTTGTATGGGTATGTGAGAACCATGTAGGAACGGTTAGGTACGGAGTAGCTGATTAACAATGTACTAGGCCTACTATATAGTTCCTACATTTACAAATTACTTTTGTAAATGAAGGTAAGCAGAAATGATGATTGAATGTAGAAGGATTGGGCGGGACATGTTTGTCGGATGGTCACGGGGAGATGGGTTAGAGTCTTCACGCTATGGGTGCCTGAAGGTTGGCGTGCCACTAAGGAAGGCCCAGCAAACGTGGGCGTGAAACGTGATACCTAGATGGAAAACAAAAGTTTTGGTCAGAGAGACAGAGTGACCGATTGGCAATAAATCATGGACGGGGCAGACCTGTGTGGAGCGAAATAACTAAATCATACAAATAACATTAGCAGTTCAATGACATAGCTATAAGAAAATCAATATGCAAATACCTCACACGAAATACCTTGAAACAACGGGATCTTGAGTTAACATCGAAAGTGACCTAAAAGATGAAAATCTATGTAATTTCCTAGACAGTATAAAATTGCTATCACAAATATAACACCGTTCGTTTTTACATTATTGACAATGTGACAAAATGATTTCTATCAGATGTTAGAGGAGAGATTGTTTCCAATATGTGTTAATTGACGGATTTGCAATGTTGAAAGAGAACTAGTTTATTGTTGAGGTTGTAGGTCAGATAATGTTTGCAGAGGATGATCACTCGTTCACATCTCAAATTGACCAGATACCAACAGAGCTTTCGTAATAAAAAAATGTCTTATTTACTTAAATAAACGCAGTCATGATTCATCATTAACACGCCCAGGTTCTTATAGACATATTTTTGTATTATTATGTAATGTGTGTCAGTAAATATATTATGGATGATTTATGTATGATGTTACAATAATCTATACATATAAATAAAATTGGAGTGTCTGTTTGTAATATTAAAATAACCGCTTTTTACTAAATGCATTTGGATGTATACACGGTACCTATACCAAAACAACCTTTATTAAAATTTGTGTCTGTCTGTCTGTTTGTTCCGGGTAATCTCTGAAATGGCTGGACCGATTTTGACGGGAATTTCACTGGCAGATAGCTGATGTAACAAGGAGTAACTTAGGCTACTTTTATTTTAGAAAAAAAATTGGATCTTACGAAAAAAAATTAAAACCAATGTTGCAGCGCAGCGCCTGATTAAGTTTGATAGCAACAACCTGCAATGCGTCCTGCGGGCTCAGAATGGGCGAGCAGGCTGTTGTCAACGGTTGTCTTTGTTAAATACCACGCGGACGAAGTCGCGGGCAACACCTAGTACAAAATATGTTGAGACATCTACTGGTAGGTCATAAAGTACATTCCTCAAAAAAGTTAATATATTATAAGAAAATTTGAAAAAATATCATATCACCATGAAGACTACACTATTTGATGGCAAATATATGTGCCAATGGCTCTGTCTGGCCAATGCTTACGGTCATGATATACAAGAGGTTTAAGTGTGTGACTTCTGTTAGCGCAAGATTTTCTGTGTTGTCGGTTCTGACGGACTAAATAGCCATCGCATCACACGGTGGATTCCTAGACAAATATGGCCACAACCTTGGCACACATATTGGCTATGTTTATAAACAAATTGGAACGACATACACTTAGTCTTAGCACACCGACCACTTGCCTGCATGTAGGGCATTAGGTTGTCCACAAATGCCTACCCGCGCGATTACTGACACCGAATGGTATTTGCTGAGTGCGCAACCATCGAGACTGGTGGTCGTATGATCATTTTCAACCTTATTGCGTTACCTGAAAGGCTTGATTTATTCGCATGTTTTGCATTAGTGTGGGGCAAAGATACGAAAATAGTAAAATGTTTTTTTAATTGCGTTTGAACCTCTATATTTATGGGTTGTACTAAAATGTAATAAAATAATTATAAATAAAAAGCATGAGTGCTATATATATTTTCATTTTATAGAATAATTGCTTATTAAAACTAATTTCAAGAAAAATGCGAGTTAATACAATTGCTATGATCTATACAATATCTTAATATATATAAATGACGTGTCACGGTGTTTGTCCGCTATGGACTACATAACCGATTTAAATAAAATTTTGCACACTGTGTGCAGTTTTAGCCATCTTGATAGGATAGTTTATATCTCAATTTATAATCTCAAATATTTAACTATAAAAATATTTCCTAGAAATAATGTATATGGCAAAACAACCTTTGCCGGGTCCGCTAGTATTAATACGAGAAACCTTACTTTCCATAAGATTACTAATTTTTAACCCCCGATGACAAACGAGGGATGTTAAAAGTTACAGACAGAGAGTAAGAGAGAGGGGGAGAGAGAGAAGGGCTGAAGCCTTTATATGTCTCTGTAACCATGCTTGTCTGTAGCATCGTTGCTCCTAAAAGTATGGGTCATATCAACACAATTTTGTTTATTTCAAAGCTGGTTTATTTCGGGGTGGTTCACCGCCGAGCAATAACAAAAACAAAACAACTACCATCATACCAGAGCCGGCGCATTTGGGTTTTTGAAATGATTATTTTTTACTTGTTATTTTGTTTCAGTTTTACTTTAATATTTATTTTTTAACGTTTTTATTACTGTGGCAAAACAAAACCGGTTGAAATGAAAATGATTCAGCCGTTTTTGTGATGTTGTCATCATGCGTGATACATGTCTAATAGCGAACAGGGCTACGTTGTTATTGACCTACTGTGTACCCGTTTACTACGCGCTTTCTTCATTAGGTTTCATGCAAAAGGAAACTTGTTTGGATTTCACGTATTTAGTAATTTAATATAATATCGCCAGACGAACACACCAACTATACGGTCCCGCACTAAGCAACGCTTGTATTATGGGTACCGTACAATAGACTGGGGGCGAACATAGTAGGTATATTTAACATCCATGACTCGGGTACGAACATCGTGTTCATCACGCAAAGTTTGCTCCTACCGAGATTCGAACTCAAAACCCTCGGTGCAGAATGCTGGGTTTCTGATCAACTGTGCTAATCGTGTCTTCGTTAAGATTACTAGATTAGAGGCACACAAGAATATTGAATTAAAATAAGTCTCTAGCCGAAATTGGAATAGCGACAATATTTTTTTCCAATGACTCCCACCACTGTTACTCGTGTAAGCCAGGATCATCATCTATAGATCATTGATGACGATGATCTGATTTGATATCATCATCATCTATTGAAATCAAATCAGAGTCAGTCGCTAACTATACCAACGTAACGGCCAAAACTATCGCACGAGGCGTATCTAATAACATTATGAACTAGTTAAGCCGCGGAAGTTAGATCACAAGGGTCGCCATTTTGGCACAGTTGCAGAGAAAACATAGAATAATGTGTGTGAGAGTGCGTGTTACGTGCGTGTATATGGATGACGTCACACCAAGTGATGGAGTGAAAGTAAATATGACCATCAAATTGGTTTACTTTGATATTAACTAGCTGTCTCCGCGCACTTAGTACAGCCTCAAAATCAAATGTTTGTTGATTCAGCTATTGAGCTTGGATACAAATTCAGACTTATATGAGCCCACCAGTTCTTGAGTTATGAATGGTGTATGTAACACAAGATTGTTCTATGTATATAAGGTTTAGCATATTTTACACTATTATTGTTACGCCTTTGCTGAGATATATAAGGTGTATAAAAAATATATTGTACAAAATTTTAACAGATGAATCTGTTGTGTGTATCTGATGTATAAAATAATTGTGAAAATGACTTAAGATGTTTTTTGAATAAACTGAACTAGTAGCATTGGGCTACTCGCTCAGTATAGGGTATAATTATAGCACGTTACAGTATTTCTCAATTATGATTATGTAATTACATGTTGAAGGTATGTTTTAAAAACGAATTCTTTTTGCCCACAAAATACGCTTGACGTGCAATTTAAGCCACTTTAAGTCTGAAATCTGACCATATTTCAGGTCAATGCCGCAACTGTGTATATTACAAGTTTTAACCACTAAACGGTTAAACCTATGCGTAAACAACCACGGATGAGCTCTGAACTAACCGCAATTCTAGGTAACCTAAAATAGAGTTTAAGCCTAACCACAGACTCGTCATGACCGAGATTTGTTAGATCTTGGAAATTATTGTTTTTTTTTATTCCCATAAGATATAATCCTCGTCAAGTTCTCTTATTATATCGGTATATGCTTAGAAGCCTAATCTAGATCAACACAAAATTTTGGCCAATATTTGGTACTAAACAGGAGTACGGACGCGTCCAAACGTTGACCCCAAGCAAATTCGCAATGTATATCTTGTCTGAAAAATTGTAAGCGGACACGTTTATAAGTTACCTCTTAATTGCCTGATTTTGACGGCCTGATTAGTGCAGTTGGTAGCGCTCTCTGTGCTGAGGGTTCAGGACTCGAATCCTTGTAGAGACAAACTTTGTGTGATGTGCACGAATGTTTGCACTCAAGTCATCTATGTAAGTATTATATGCTGGGTTCGCCCCCAGGCCGTTGTACGGCACACATAATACAAGCGTTGCTTATTTTGAATCGTATAGTTCGCGTGTTCGTCTGGCGATATGGCGATAAGTATTAAAATAACTTATAAAATTCAATTTAAATCATTTTGGTTATTATAAACTTAACGTAGCAAAGATTGTTATAGTATCTACAAGAGACGATCTTTCGAAATGCTTATTATACGGAACTGACCCACTCACTCACCTTCCGTCCGCATTTTTCAATTTGCCATCTTGTTGTTGAACTCAAGTGTGCACGTTCTAAAAAAGATGGCGTGACTATAAGACGGGCATGAAAAAGGTTAAACTATAACTGTATACATGATTCAAATTATTTAAGTACCATAATAAATAAATTGATTTATTAAAAATAAACCTCAGATATTGATTTCTTATGTTATGCGGATACTACACATTGAAATAAAACGAATTTTACAGATTTTATCGCGTGGATATTATGTTTTTACGTTCCCGACGTTTCGGCTGCTTTACATCAACCATGGCCAAGTCCTCCCGTGACCATGGTTGCCGTAAATCAGCCAAAACGTCGGGAGCATAAAAACATAATATACACACGATACAATCTGGAAAATAACCTTTATTTCAATAAACCTCAGCTTGTAATAAATATAATGTTTTTAATCATAGAAGAATATTATTTTTAAATGCTTCTCATGATCTCTTAATTGATATTTTTTTACTAATTTGCTCACCTGAGCAATTAATAATGCTCTGCGTTATTTTCAATTATTGTTTTATGCTCCTAAAATATTCAGAATTTAATGTTATAGTTTAAAATATTGCCAAAGATTTCAATTTCTGCCTGTAGTTAAGTATATGCCGTAGCTCGGCGAAATCTTAAATCCAGTACGTCTCTTTGTAAAAGTTATCCCATTACGAATTAAAAAAAAACACTCTTTTTTCCAAGTGCCCATTACTAAAATAATTTACTTATATTTATAAAACCATATAGAAGTAGCCTGAATTTTAAATTCGCGAAAGTTGATACCTAATGTTCAAAATGTGCGCAATTTTGGTGGGCCCCAAAAGTAGGCCAACTTCTTACTGGACTTCTGTACTACTTAAAGCATGCTTATACTGAAATTAAAAAGTCAGTTTTGTTTGAAAGCGAACATCACCTACAATTTCATGACAATAAACTGAATGTGGTCATTAAAATCGCATTAAACAAAACAGAAATTTAAACATTATTTTATCTTTTTGTCATTTAAATGTTGAATTACAGTTATGTAGTTAGTATAGTTAGTTAATTAAGTTGACCATTGTGTGAAATCCATACTAGTTATGTTTTAGTTATTGTGATTATTATGATATTAACCTAACATATAACCCCAAGTTTATAGACGTTTTATAGCTTTATCAAACGTCATATAGTACTGCGCAAAAGTGTTTTGCTTTGCGCAGTACTATATGACGTTTGTTAAAGTTATAAAACGTCTATGAATTCGAGGGTAAGATTTTACAACTAACCTAAATAATCTTAACTTAGGTATATTCTTCAAAGAAGCTCGTTTAATAAAAATACGTAATCTACAACTGGGTGCCGAAAGGCCTAAACAGAATAAATTTAAATTAATTGGTGTATTATATAAATATTACAACAAATAGTATCCAAACATTTTGTGTAAGGAAATTCAGTAAAGATCCCGCTGACTTTGTGAATTCCTTCACACAATACTATGATCATAGGCACAAAAATGACTTGTCATATATTAAAAACATAATACAAAGACTTGTTATTTATGAGAACTTTTGTTGTGTGTCCTTTTGTAACAAACAAAAACACTATATTAATATCTATATATTTATAAATCCAGAACGCATGGGCCGATTTTTATGATCGTTGATTTTTTGAATTGGTCCGTGCCGTTTTTTTTTTTTTTTTTTTATTACATTTTAGGTAAGTATTTGATCTCGCTCTCACCTGATGGTAAGTGATGATGAGATCTACGATGGAGTATACTTGCCTAGGTAGGAAGGCGGCAGTAGATCGAGACGCTACATTCACTAGGCACATGCAGCGCAGCTGATCTGACCCGCCATCCATGAATGGCAACACCGAACATCATGCCGGAACACGGCTAGGCCGCTTGGCGACATGGCTTTGTTCAGTGGGTGGTGACTAACCACGGCCGAAGCCTACCACCAGTAGAGTTATAGCCGTTATAGCATAATAACTATTAAAACATGTGAAAAGATGACGAAAAATGTATAATGTGTATAATTCATTATCTCATACATTTGATTCTATTTTTAAATAATAGCTTAGGTAGCTTTTGAAATATTTATAACTTTTAATTTCTTACTACTAGCACTAGTATTACCAATCAATATGATTTTAACAAGACATGTTACTAGTTATATATTAGTAATGCTCTCACTCAATTGTATCTATCTATAATTAATTGTTTATTATATTATTAACATTCGCAATTAAAAGTCGGCCTAAAACTTAGGCCGACTTTTAATTTCTATTTATATTTATTGCGGGTTTATATAACAACCACTCGTGAGCTCTCTATGTTATTCTCTCAACATTACAAGTATATATGAATGGATCAAAACAAAAATCCTTACGCAATGAACGCTCCCAAACAGTCAGTAGTTAACGTAACTTTAAGTGATGTTATGTCATACATATAACATGAATAACTATTATATTATTACGTAAATTTATCTACATATGTTAGTTGACAGGTATAACGGATTATAATGGCGTTATAATGAACTTTTTAGCGAAAATAGTGCGTTATAATAGTTTTATAATCCATTATAACTATTTATAAATTTGAGGGTTAGATTATAATTTTATTGTAATAAAGTATCTGGCGTACTCCTCGCTGGAAGTACCTACTCTTCAAAATTTTAATGGGGTCGGCAAAAAACATGATCCTGCTTTCCCTAAAGGAGAAAGAGGAGAGAGGGAGGAGAGGAGAGGAGGATCCGTTAAATGGTTCCGTTAAAATCTATATAATATGTATCAATACTAAGTTACTAAGTGCTTGCATGTCCACAATTTTTTTAAATGTACCCCTTTCGGCTTTCTCTACAATAAAAGGTTTCATCAGAGCGTACTACAATGTCTACTCGGCGTCGGCCTATCAGTACCACTTTCGTTAAAGTAACTGGAGTTTTATTAACTTCGCGGTTCAAGTTAAATTAGCAGCTGGTTTCGTGCGAATATATGATAATTAAAATCTTGATGCGCTCACAAAACTAGGCTTTGGTTTTTAATTGATGGTTAATTAACATAATACGAGGCGAGTGCGGTAACAGATAATTGGAATATGTGTTACATTGTATATTACATATTATCGTACATTGTACGGTCGCGAATATTAATATGGGATCCATTTCTTTGATATTTTCAATGACACTTATAATGCAATAAGGTCGTATATCTGAAAGTAGTTGCTCACAGTAATGTCAGTCAAACTATTATACGTTTGCTCGACGATATTAAACCTTAATGGGTCCCAAATTAAAGTCCGCGACTATACATTACATCATATCGGTAATCAATGATATCAAGTTAGAATGTACGCCGACTCTAATACAAAAAAAATAAATGGATGACAAAATGTAGAGTGTGGAAGGATGTCTACGCACAGACTCAATGCGCTCAGGGGTCAGGCTGGGGCAAATACATAAATTGAAATGGGCGACAAAGTCTAGAAAGTAGAAGCATGCGAACGTACAGACTGAATGCGCTCAGGAGTCAGGCTCAGGCAAATGTCGCGGGGAAAATAACAGATGGTAGCGCTCAAGCCGCTGCTGCCTCGCCCGGTTAGTCTGAACATGGCCATTGATGTTCATGTTTCCTAATAGATCTAGTCAATATAACAAAATAGGTACATTTTCTGTACACATTACAAGCACATGAGTCATTGTTACAACAAAAAGCTAACGAGAAAATAAGTACCCACCCTTTCTCTATCGCTACTCTACAGAGAGATGAGGTCAGGTCGTTAGTTCAGTCGGACGTAGAGTCTTCCTTTATTTGCAACTGTCTCTGAATCATAAACATTATTTTATACTATTGGCTATGCCCCGAGTGTAGAATTTCAACAAATACCTATCTAGCGAGTACTTATAGGTTAGAGAAATATGTTTTTACAGATAGCACTGGTTGCAGTACCTGACGCTTCGCGATGAGTGAGGGAGGTTATACAATTCATATTTTCATTAACAAGAATATAATATGTTGTATATTTTTTGTCAAATTAAAAAAAGGCTTAGTATACGCTTTCTAAACCTGGGTACAATGGTTAATGTTATAGATACTTGTCATATCGAAAAATATAAATATTATCGTTAGTCGCAAAACTAAAATCATGCGTACGAAGTAGCGGGCGCACCTAGTAATAATTAAAAACTGTTGATGTTTTTATTTTTTTTCTGTCTTTGTAAAATGTAACAATATGAGAAACTAGCTGTCCCGGCGAATTTCGTACCGCCTCAGAATCAAATGTATGAGAAAATGAATTTATTGGTATTCTATGAAAATTTTAACAAATCTATCCCACGGGAACCATACATTTTACCGGGATAAAAAGGTAGCCTATATGCTATTCCAGACCATAATCTATCTCTGTGCCAAATTTCATCCAGATCCGTTCATCCGTTCTCGCGTGAAAGAGTAACAAACATCCATCTATCCATCCATCCAAACTTTCACATTTATAATATTAGTATAGATGGTCTCCCACAATTTAGTGGGTATTGTACCAATGTCAAGAAGAAAACAAATACACACATAAGAATAAAAAAATATGATAACATGAAAATTCGATTAAGTTTCGCATATTTGATTATAATAAAAATAACACCAGCCCTTTTAATGGTCACTTTGTTAGGGCTCCCTATTATTTGATTAATAAATATAAAATGTATAGTATAGTCATGTCAAAGCAGCGGAATGTAATTGAAGGCCGTTCTAAAACTTATAGAACCGGCATTTATCTGTAGTTAAATAGTGAGAGTCAAACATTTTTAAACTAGAGTCTTTGAACCGAAGTATTTAGGTCAGCTACCGTAGCGAGTCTGTGGCGACATCGTCTGGACACCGCTAACATTTATCAAACATTGTAATTTCACCTTTATATCAATTCCAATAATGTCTTCCATAAGAGAAAATACTAAATTTTGAAGCTACTTAAAGTCCACTTAAAAGGACCCATGCAAATAGATATTACACTCCGATTTGTTCAGAAATATGTAGGCAAGGAGGGGATCGGAGGTCAAAGCAAACTGGTTATACGTGTATGGCGTTTTACGAGCCCGAATGACCCATTGCGAAAGAAAATGGATAGTTGTGGTGTAAGCGTTTGTTTTTCTTAAGAACCTTAACGCTGATATTTTAAATGGTGTTTGTATAAATATTTGCATTAAATTGCCAAAACAAAATTAATATCAATAATAATATCGTCAGAAAAACACACCATATTCGGTCCCACACTAAGCAACGCTTGTATTATGGATTATACTGAGGGTTAAGTAAGTATATATAATACTTATATAAATATAAAACATCCATGACTCGAACCCGGATACCAGGATTCGAACCCGGGACGCGCAGTGCAGAATCGGGACGTCGTAATACTGTATTTATTGAATTTATTATCGGTATTAAATACTTGACACTGGCAAAATGTCCATTAATTAGTGGGTGAGGCCGTATTTCATCTGAATCCATTTTATTTCATCAATTCGTAAAGAAGGAAGATGAAGAAGATTGTTGCTCTGTCAAGTATCGGTTATTTTTCGGATCAGTTTAAATCGTCTTTTAACTCAGAATGACAACAGTAAAAAGTATACTGATTTTTTTGTTTCTCCCGAAGAAGCAATCATTTTACCGTTCGTTCTAAGCAAACTTGTTTTACGTAACAGTAAAACTAGCACGGGTTTTGAGAAGTTGTTTCCCTCAGGTATGGGTCAATAGGCTAATGTGAATATTTGGTCTGGTGTGTGGTGGTTGGGGTATAAGTTTTTTATAATAATACTTGCTTTTGCCTGCGGCTTCAATCGCACCATCATCAATTTTATGTTGCTTTGATTCTACCCTATTATATTATGTCAAACTATAGGCTATCCAATGGTGACAACCCTGTTAAAATCGGTCTTATTGTTTATCATTGATGATTGAACAAACAGACGTACAGACAAGAATTATTAATTTATTCTAGATTAAGTTCGTTTTTTTAAACGGTTTTATTTAGCTCGACCCGTACGGAATTATTATTATTATTAGTTTTTTTTTATAGGAATTGAATATAACTACGATTTTCAGTGTTGCACCATATATTATTGAATAAACCATAATGTGTACCTAGTTACTGGTTTGTGTTTAGCGTGTACAACTATATCGCAAATGTAAATAAAATATTCTACAATTGATCGCCTTCATATTACGTGTAACAGTGGATATTTACACGTTGCGAATTTGACACAAGGTTAAGTGAATCAGTAATTAACAAAATGCTACTAAATTATGCATTTATTGGAAAGTTACATCCATGAATAAGTGATTATACTTCCCTAGATTATGCGTAATAATAATGCGTAGGCAACAGGGGCGATATTACTATTCAAGGTGAAACAAAATTTGTGTAAATACTTTATGAGGTCAATGAATGGGTCAGTGTTTATGTATAAAATAAATCTATAAATGGTGTTAAAAAGGCAACAGGGGCGATATTACTATTCAAGGTGAAACAAAATTTGTGTAAATACTTTATGAGGTCAATGAATGGGTCAGTGTTTATGTATAAAATAAATCTATAAATGGTGTTAAAAAAAAATAGAAGTAACAACTTATCACCGTGCATTCAATGAGTTTGTAATGGGCATAAATAAAATGCTTGATAGCTCTGTTTATAATATTTTGTCTGAGTTGAAATCACGTATACGATTTTGAACCTAGAAGGCCAAGCAACTGTTTTGCTTTCCCAACCAAATGGATTCAAACAAACCACTCACCGCCGACACTACTACATTCTGTAAATATAGGTCAGTGACCCACACTCACCCTCAAAATCTCCCTGCTCTCAATTCATCGGGGGGAGGTTGGAGGGGGTATAACTACTCAGTCGCGCTAACGATTGCGAAGCGAAAACAGGCAGCGTCGCGAGCTCTGTCAAATCGAATCGAAATTCAAAAATGTCGTGTGTTCCATTTAAATAGTGTTTATTATCAAAATGTGTTTGATAGTGGCTTGGGAAGGACCATATACGTAGTACGTATTGAAGTCAAAGTTCTTTAGTATTGGATCGGTTCAGGCGTGTTATGTATTATTTTGGTGTGGTACACATAATGAAAACTCACAACTGTTGTAATGGTCGAGTTTATTCTAACCAAATAAATAAATTGGCGCGCGCACGCCTAATGACAACTTCAACGATAACTAATCATGCACTCCTACACTAATCTTACAACTAATAATTTAAACACTTAATAGCTAATAGTATTGGACGCCAGGAGGGTTTTCTTCAGGTCTCAAATAGGAACCCTGCCAATCCCAGGAACTCCAGTCGTAGCTCAGTGGAGTGATTCTCTTATCATATTTAATAATGAAAGTGGTACATACAGCCCGGGGCGTGGAGTCGACCAACTTTCCAAGGAATAAAGGGCGTGTCGCAAAGGCTACAACAAACACAATAACAACTGTCAGACACGGCTCAAACCCCCTTAACTTTGCAGACACGTCAGGTAAGTATAAAATGTGACTCACCCCTTTATCGTTGAAAAAACTGTTAAACAAAGTTAAACTAGAATGTCTGAACTCAATCACATTACTGGTTGATAGCTTGTACACAATGTCGGCATCTCAACACTGAATATTAATTTCCTATGACCGATACCAGTCTGCTCTCGCCACAGGTCCAAACTCGAATCTCGAATCACCGTATAGCGAGTTCAGCCTTGGGTGTCTCGGTCCAACTACCTCCTATTTTAATTATTTTAATACCACCGTATGTTAGAATAACAGCCGGGCTGGTGTTTCGGAAATCTCAAACAATAATATCAATTATACAAAAAGACACACCGGGTGGCAGATTTGAATCCTCGCCCTTCGTGCATTTGCACCAGCCGCATGTAACATTGGACTACGTACACCACTAACAAATGCGGCGAATAACTCGATAGCTTTCCATAATTGGTGTTTACATCAATTAAACCAATACGGCATAACAAATATCCCCCACCCACATAAAAAAAAAAAAAAAAACTTTTTGTTTTTTTTTTTTTTTTTTTTTTTTTTTTGTGTCTGCTGCTTTAAATCCCTAGCGTGCCAAACCCCTATAAGTTTACCCTGCATATTTTGTAAAAGATAAACATTATTAGATATCTGTTGTACAATTTTAGCCTTTTCAAATTTGGGAGCCAATTTAGCCATAAATTTCTTGCTAGCATTGGACAAATATTTAGTTCTTTTCCATACTATGTCACCGACCTTAAAGATGGCTGGTCTATAATTCCTGTTATAATATTTTCGACTATTGTTGTGAGCTTTTCTTAAATTATCTTGTACGTCCTTAAAAATGTTTTCTCTATTTTTTACTTGTTGTATATATTTTTCATATTTACACACAGGCTTGGACGGATCTATTATGTTTTGCTCTATTGTCGAAACATCAATCGATGGAATTGAGGTTTCCCTGCCGAAGAATAAGTATGAAGGCGTGTAACCTGTGGTTTCATGAACGGCTGTTCTGATTGCGTGTGCTATTTCTTGTAAGTGAATATCCCACTCATTATGCTTCTTTGTTGTTAAGTAAGAAGCTATTAAGGTACCCACAACTCTGTTGACACGTTCTGTCGGATTACTTTGAGGATGATAAAGTGGCGTAAACCACAGCTTGCTCTGATATTTTGCAACTAAATCTTTGAAGACCAGAGAATCAAACTGTTTGCCATTATCACAGATGATAGCCTTTGGTGCACCATATAATAGCATTTGATGTTCCACTATCTCGCATATTTTGTCCGCTTTCCCAGTACGCAACGGAAAGAGTAAAACAAATTTACTAAACCAACATGACATAACTAGTAGCATAGTATGGCCGGTTTTACTTCTGGGAAATGGACCCATCAAATCTAGCGAGATGAGCTGCCATGGTTGAGATACTTCTCTATGTTGTCCCATAAGGCCAAAGGGATGTTGTTGAGAATGCTTATATTTGGCGCATGCTTCACATTTGTTTACATATTGTTCAACGTTCCTGAACATACCATACCAAAAATAATCTTTTTTTTATCCTATAGTAAGTTTTCCGTATGCCCAAATGTCCAGCTTTTACGTCGTCATGACATTCCCTCATTACCTCATTTCTAAGCCGGAGTGGTACAAAGAGTTTCCAATCGTAATCGCCATCAGGGTATTGTTTTAACATCACTTTCTTAAATAGTAGTCCATTATGAACAGCCCAATTGCTACTTTCTCCCCGATCGATGTGTTGTACTTTATTTTTGTACCAATTATCTTTATGTTTGTCAAGAATTTTAATGAAATTCGACTCAATATTGACATTTTCTACTGCTCTAGATAAAGCATCAGGTACAATATTAAGTTTTCCAGGCCTATGCAAGATGTCAAATGAAAATTGCTGTAACTTCATTGCCCATCTCGCTAGTCTGCCGTGGGGATCCTTCATTTTATGCAGCCACAATAATGCACTATGGTCAGTAATCACTGTAAAGTGTGTACCGTCTATATATGGTCTAAATTTTTCTACGGCGTAAACTACACTCAGCAATTCCCTTTCGGAAGCTGTGTAACGTCTTTCTCGGTCATTAAGCTTTCTGCTAAGATAAGCCACTGGTTGATCAGACACATCATGTTTTTGGCATAAAACTGCTCCAATGCCCTCATTAGACGCATCACATTGGATGACGAATGGCTTACTATAGTCTGGACAAGATATTACTGGTGAGGACGTGAGTAATGTCTTTAATTTAAGAAATGCCTCTTCAGCTTCCTGTGACCACTGAAATTTGGCTTTCTTCTTGCCTTTAGTGAGATTATGTAATGGTGCAGCTACGAGAGAAAAGTTTTTTACAAAACGTCTGTACCAACTAGCCAGACCAATAAATCTTTTCAATTCCGTTATCGTATTAGGTCTAGGAAAGTTCAAAATAGCTGAAACCTTTTCCGGATCTGTCCTGAGACCATCCCTATCCACGACGTACCCTAAGAATCGAAGACTAGGCCTAGCAAATTTACATTTGTCAACATTAATGGTAAGCTTTGCCTGTTTTAAAATCTCTACAACTTTCTTTAAAGCCTCTAAGTGCTCTTCAAACGTAGCCGTACAGATAATTATGTCATCTAAATACGCCCAAATTGTATCCTCATATGCCTGGAACAGTATATCCATTAATCTTTGTTGTGTTTGTGAAGCATTCACCAAACCAAATGGCATCACTTTAAACTGAAACAGACCTCTACCCGGAACAGCAAATGCCGTTTTTTCTTTGCTACTATCTTCTAATGGTACTTGCCAAAAAGCAGATTTAAGATCTATTGTACTCAGATATTTGGCATTACCCAGATTGTCAATAATATTTGTAACCCTTGGTAATGGGTACGTATCTCTTATTGTTGCTTTATTCAATTGACGGCTATCTAAACAAAGTCTATTTTCTCCATTGGGCTTTTTGACTATAAGTACTGGAGAGCACCAGGGACTATGGGATGGTTCTATAATATCATTATTTATCATCTCATCTATTTCATTTTCAATTTGTTTCTTTATTGCCGGTGAAAAATTATATTGTTTTTGTCGTATAGGTTTATTATTATCAGTGTCAATTGTGTGTTTCAATATATGGGTCCTCCCTAAACCCACTCCGATGACTTTCTTCATTTCGGTGATTAAAGTAGACAATTCCTTTTGCTGTACTTCCTCCAATTCTTCCTTGGCTATGATAGCTGGTTCCTTAGATTGTAAACTACTAATTTCGGCGTTGCCAATCAAATGATCACTTTTAAATCTTAATTTTATTCCGAATTTATCAAAGAAATCTTTACCCAACAATAATTCCTGTGACAACTCCGGCATGACTAGCATTGTTATAATGTGAAATTGCTCATCAAATATCACCGGTACATCAAAAGCTTTAGTTATCGTATGATTGGTCCCATCAGCAGTAGCCAGCAGAGCACATGATACCTTGTACGAGCGTAAGCCTAATGAATGCAGGGTCTTGGCAAAGACAGAATTCATCACCGTACGGTTTGCGCCACTGTCTAACATACCTATACAGTTGTACCCTATCACTCCAATCCGCACGTAATTTCTATTATCATTATCTCTTTGAACGACTACCGGACATATTTCGTTATATCGAAAATAGTGATGTATCGTATGCAACCACTCCTGCCATTCTTTACTACTAGTTTGCGGGGGAAGAACTATTTGGCAGGAGCTTTGCCTTCCCCTGAGGCGTTTCCCTTACAAAAGCAATCTTTGGATGTGGTGCCGAAACGACCACATTTGTAACAAAATAAACGCTGTTTGGGCACCTTGCAGGCTCTGAACAAATGTCCTAATTCCCTGCAATTCCAACAACGTTTACTATCTTGCGTGGAATTGTTTATTTCTCCAATCTCTTTCGCTTCAGTAATATTTTCCTCTGTCAAGTGTGAGTTAAGCTTATATGCTAAATCTGGTTCTAATTTCAATTTAGAACACCTTGGTTCTTGAAAATTCTCACAATTAATTTTTGTTCTTTCTATTATGCGCAGGGTATTCACTAGTTCCGAGATCGATGAGAATTCATCCCTGCATACCGCTCTCTGATAATAGGGTTGGATATTTCTTAGAATAATCATGATCTTTTCTCGATCATTTATACATTTAGGAAGCCTATTGAACATATTTTGCATTATTGAGACATAAATTACAATTGATTCATCTTTACCTTGTGTTCTAGACTTTATTTCTTCTAGTAACTCTTCCTGATAATAGGGTGACTGAAATGTACGTTTAAGTAGTTGTACTAATTCATCCCAGTCACAAACATTGTTTTTGTTTGCCCTGTACCAAATTAATGCCTCACCTTCAAAGAAATCAATGGCGTACCGCCACAAATCACTATAGGTAGCATTGCGTGCATCTTTGATTTCTTCTACTCTTTCAATAAATGCATTAACACTAAAGTTTTTATTGTTCGAAAATTTGATCCCCCAATTACTGATGGGAACTAGTTTGTGCTTAACAGCGTTATCATCGAATGTCGACGTACGGAATAATTTTGACCCATTTTTGTTGTTAAAATCACATGTTTTCACATCCAATGCAACTTTTACACTTTTCTTTTCATCTTGATTTATTTCTGCGTCTGCTTCATTAAGTGAAGCAACACTCAAGTGACCTTCAATGTTTCTTATGATTTTGTCCCCTACCTCCCCTAGAGATTTTTGTAGAATCAGTTTCTCATCCGATGTCAAATTGAGCTCCTCAGGCAAATCATCTCTCTCTTCCAACTGTGCCAACAAAGAGTTGCATTCCTTTCTAAGCTCTAATACAGGGTTTGTTTCAAGATCTGGCGAGGTGATCAACTCAAGTCTATTATGTACGTGGTATAATCTCGAAATTAGTCGCCTAAATAAGTTTTTATCCGGTTTATCCGATAATTCCGAAATATATTGAGATAAGATATTCAATTTAGAAGCACATATGTCTAGTTCTGCACCAGGTGTCTCTGCATAAGAATGCGGAGCTTTAATTGTGTACTTGACCTCTCCCGCTTGTTCATTTAACAATAATTCTTTTAATATTTTTTTCATCACTGGTACTACGGTCTTAATACCTATTCCCCGACAGGCAAGTTCGAACTCCAGTTCATCTTTCAACAGGTAATTGGGATCCATCTTATGGACGAGAACTATATATAAATTACACACTAAGAATAAAAATAACAATGCCGATAAATTCGAATGCGAAAAGCGAAAGTTGACGTTTGTATCAAGCCAACCACATATACACACTAATTACCTCACCAAAGCAATCGTTTATAAAGAATGCATACCTAGATTAAATTACGAATTCAATTTAGTAAATACTTTTTTTTTTTTTTTTTTTTTTAAACATACATCATTGTACTATTTGGGTGAATCCCACAATACCAAATATACAATTACCACAACAGTGCGCAAATTACACCATGTGAACCACTTGTATTGTTTTAAAGTTAGGCGCCATTTGTTATGTATTATTTTGGTGTGGTACACATAATGAAAACTCACAACTGTTGTAATGGTCGAGTTTATTCTAACCAAATAAATAAATTGGCGCGCGCACGCCTAATGACAACTTCAACGATAACTAATCATGCACTCCTACACTAATCTTACAACTAATAATTTAAACACTTAATAGCTAATAGTATTGGACGCCAGGAGGGTTTTCTTCAGGTCTCAAATAGGAACCCTGCCAATCCCAGGAACTCCAGTCGTAGCTCAGTGGAGTGATTCTCTTATCATATTTAATAATGAAAGTGGTACATACAGCCCGGGGCGTGGAGTCGACCAACTTTCCAAGGAATAAAGGGCGTGTCGCAAAGGCTACAACAAACACAATAACAACTGTCAGACACGGCTCAAACCCCCTTAACTTTGCAGACACGTCAGGTAAGTATAAAATGTGACTCACCCCTTTATCGTTGAAAAAACTGTTAAACAAAGTTAAACTAGAATGTCTGAACTCAATCACATTACTGGTTGATAGCTTGTACACAATGTCGGCATCTCAACACTGAATATTAATTTCCTATGACCGATACCAGTCTGCTCTCGCCACAGGTCCAAACTCGAATCTCGAATCACCGTATAGCGAGTTCAGCCTTGGGTGTCTCGGTCCAACTACCTCCTATTTTAATTATTTTAATACCACCGTATGTTAGAATAACAGCCGGGCTGGTGTTTCGGAAATCTCAAACAATAATATCAATTATACAAAAAGACACACCGGGTGGCAGATTTGAATCCTCGCCCTTCGTGCATTTGCACCAGCCGCATGTAACATTGGACTACGTACACCACTAACAAATGCGGCGAATAACTCGATAGCTTTCCATAATTGGTGTTTACATCAATTAAACCAATACGGCATAACAGGCGGTTAAGGAAACTGGGATGGCTTCGATGGCATATATGTTATGAAATTTGAAATCTCTTGCTGTTTTAAGTGCACTGGAAAACTGTTGATGTTTTCATATTGTTTTATTTTATTTACGCGAATACTACACAGTCCTCCCGTGACCATGGTTGCTGTAAAGCAGCCGAAACGTCGGGAGCGTAAAAACAAAATATGCGCGCGATAAAATCTGTAAAATTAGTTTTTATCAATGTTGATGTTTTAATAGACAAAATGAATTCATTGGTGTACATATGAGCTCATTTTTGCATGGCAATACATTATTCTACCGCTATTGCTACCGCCTTGTTTAAAAACATTTAAAAAGATAGATCCTATAGATAGATAGATTTGGATAAAGGTCAAAGTTCATTGCGGGACGCAGGCGAATCTGGGAATCAGGTCAGAGTTATAATAAAATCACAATTCACTATTCCGTGCCTAAGCAAAAACTACTTAAATGGAATAGAAATACATTTCAAAGTTTCTTTATGTAACAATATAGTCTATTAAATGCAAGTTCTTATAGCCTGTACAAAGCTAGCATGATGGTCTATGCAATCGTATTTTGTACCGATGCGACTTGGGTCTTGTGGTTATTATATAAGAGGAGCTTATCTCCCGATACCTGTTTGTTTTTTTTTATAATAATATAGATGTTAATTGTTTCAGACAAAAACGGATCAGCTATTCCAAGAAAATGCAGCAAAACCTTTCATGACCCTGGGCACCGTAACTTTTAACTAAGTACCTGTGACGGTCAAGAGATGGCGCTGTTCAACAACTCGTTCTCCAGGACCTACCATCGGTTGTTCGTGGAATTAGCTGGTGAGTTCCTTTATTTTGCGTTGCGAATTTGGCACTGACGGTCGAATATTTAGTACCGTAAGTTCAAGCGATTAGGTCCATTATTCACTGTCTCCGTCTGCTAATTATTTTGACAATTGTATACAGATGTATTTATAATTGATAATTTTGTCAGCTGTTCTTGTAGAATGATTATTTGTGTAACTTTATTTAATGAAAGAATACAATTGCAGCCACAACTCCATCTTAGTCACTTATAATTCAATATTTAATAATAGGTTCCCCATAAAAAATATAAATACAATGATTCCTTATATATACGCTAATACTTCACATTGAAATAAAACATTGTTTTATGTTTTTACGTCCCCGAGGTTTTGGCTGATTTTTTGACTGAGGTTGGACTGGACTATGACTGAGGTTGATGACGTCCTAGTGTCATAGTTGGAACTGGGGAACCCTCATATTTAACGACGGGAACGTAAAAACATAAAATAAACGCGAGAAAATTCGAAAAATTAGTTTTATTTCAATCTATCCAATTAATTAAGTTCATATATATTGACACATCATAATCAAATTTCAGATCCCAGGACAAACGACTGGTTCCTGATCAAGAATCCAGTCCCTGCACTGACAATACTCGGCCTGTATCTATACTTCTCGCTAAAATGGGGACCGCGGTACATGGCCGACAAGAAGCCTTTTCAGTTGCAGAAGACATTAATTGTCTACAACTTTATACAAGTGATTGTTAGCTGCTGGTTGTTCCATGAGGTTTGTATCTAGTTATATATATGTTAAACAAACGCGGAAAGAGGAACCCACCACTGACCCTCGGTTGTCAACTTTTCCAATTATAAACCAAACAATTTTGATCGATAATTAAAAAAGATAGCAACACCGAACTCCTTTAAGTTGTTAGTTGAGATCTATCTACCTCTTCCCCCATTTCTTTAATGATGGATTTGCGCCAAGTATCGCTTAGTTCTATCAAATATATATATACCTATATATGTTAGCAGCGATAGCAGTGGCAGTGATAGCCAAGTTGGTAGAATACTTGCTTCGGTAACGAGGATTGCAGGTTCAAACCCCAGCTCGCACCTCTGGTCTCATGGGTGAATCTCAACCAACAGCCCTTTTTAATGTCCCACTATTGGGCACAGGCCTCCTCTCAATGCGAGGGGGATTAGGCCATAGTTCATCACGCTGGTCCAGTGCGGGTTGGCGGATTTCACACGTCTTTAGAGGGGTTCTCTCAGACATGCAGGTTTCCTCGCGATATTTTCCATCACCGTTTAGCAAGCGATAATCATGGTTGAAAATGAGATTCGCACATGAAATCCCAGATGTGCAAGCCAGGGTTTGAACCTGCGATCCTCGTACCAAGGCAAGCGTTCTACCTACTTGGCTGTCACTGCTAATCTTTATGGTAATGAAATACAGAAATGGGAGGTACTCATTAATGTTCTGTGGCAATTATTCAGAACACCCATTGCTTGAATTCCATTTAATTGACAGTGATTTGTCAACGATTTAATTTGTTGTTTCTGATTTCAGGGCCTCGACGCAGCCTGGTTGAGTACTTACAGTTGGAAATGTCAATCCGTAGATAGTTCAAATACGCCGGAAGCTATGAGAGTGAGTTTATTCTTTTTTAGTTTTGCCGCTAGCTCACAGATGGCGCCACAATTATACACATCACAACTAAACTAGTGGCAATAGAAATATCTTGGATAGTACTGCTAAACAACGAACGTGGACCACGAGGACACCCTATTATTTGATTGAAAAAGATTGACTTGCGCTTATGTAAGAACTGAAAGAGCCAGAAGAAGATTAATTTAATACTTATAATAAACTTATAGTAATCATTTACGTCGAAAGACATGGGTTACATTTATTTTAAATCTTGAGCGCGCAATTTATCGTAAACATTGCGATCACATCACGACCGCGTACCATATCTGACGCGTACTAGTTAACTGATCGCGCTCGAGCGTATCGAATTTTAATTTACATTGCAGTTTTAGGTCAAAATTAGTATTTTTTTTATATAAAATCACGTAGAGATAAACTCATATTATAATTTCATGTTAAAATAAATTTTAAATTATATACTACAAAAACGTCTACAAAATCTATAAAAACGGGCGACAACAAACATGTGTTTCCAACATGGTATTGGTTTTTGTTACGCATCCAATTACACCATGTATAATCTGTCGAGAAACTATTGATGTTTTTACTTTAAAAACATAAAAAGACATATTAATACATTTGTATAGTAAAGTAACAGAGTATTGTCAATACTCAAATCTTCTCCATTTTCAGGTAGCAAGAGGAGTCCACGTATACTTCCTAGCGAAGATGTCGGAACTTCTTGACACGGTTTTCTTCGTGATTCGAAAGAAAGATCGCCAGATCACGTTCCTTCACATGTACCATCACACCGTGATGCCTATGATATCGTGGGGCGCCACCAAGTACTACCCCGGCGGCCATGGCACACTGATCGGTGTCATCAACTCCTTCGTTCACATCATCATGTACACGTACTACATGCTCTCGGCTATGGGGCCCCAGTACCAGAAGTATCTCTTCTGGAAACGGCATATTACGACGCTGCAAATGGTAATCATTTTATATGTTTTCCCATTATAAATTGACGCACTATGTGGAGGCACTATGGACTTTCTTTGACAAACACAAAAAGGTGCCCATTATCTAGATATTGATGAGAAGATTACCCCGTTGAAAAGTTGTGAAGGAACCTCACAATGATTTAAGAAATATTTAACAAGGCTTGAATGTATACATACGAGTATTCTTTTGTTATCGATTCTTTCCATTTCAGAGAGCACGCAATATTTTTTTAAAATTTAATGCACTTCTTTGAAGCTACAAACACCTATAAATGTGTAAATAATGTGCCTCTATCTAACATATCACTCCTGGATAATATAGCTTCCTATTAGTGAAAGAATGTCCCGAATCAGATCAGTAGATCAGCATATTACCTCCTACATCTAAACATACTTTACCTCTTTATAATATAAGTATAGATAGCGCAATTTATTTAAAATTTACTTTTATAAATTCCAGCTCCAGTTCTGCATCGCGTTCCTCCACTCCGCCCAGCTTCTCTTCTACGACTGCGGCTACCCTCGCTGGACGGTCGTATTCACTCTACCTAACTCCATCTTCTTCTACTACCTCTTCTATGACTTCTATTATAAGGCGTACGGTAAGCCGGGTGACAGAAAAAAAACTGATACTAAGAAAATCACCAATGGACATGCAATAACCAAGAATGGTGAAGCGAATGGTGTTGCCAATGGCACCGCGAATGGTAAAAAGAATCATTAATTGTTAATATAATGTGACGCATGTAAATATTGTTAAATATTAAGCTCCAATACCAATTTTAGTTGTAACTAATTTGGATTATTGAAAATGTTTTTAAATGAATATCTCAATAGACAGTTTGGCAATTCGTACACTTGATGATAAATTATGTGTACTTTGTGAAATCAGAAATGAATAATAATAAATAATTCCGCCATTTTCCTGTGGATTCAACAAATTTACCCACTAGGGCCGTCATGATCGATGTGACTGCTCTATCGTGTTAGTTAAACAAAGAAATACCAACAAAAAATATTTTTTATCTAAAACGCCCGCTGATATGGTTTTATTTACGGGTTGCTTAAGTATTTCAAATAACTAGCATTTGTTGGGATATTAGTGTTTCCACAAAGACAAGGTATATTCTTTAGATATTTTCAATTGGATATTCATTTGAAAAGGTCACGTTTTACCAGTTTCATATTTTTTTTTATAACGCATGTAGTTTTTAAGAAAGGTACATTATACATAAATAAGGCGGTACCTAATTTTAAGAATCTGTTGTATAGAATATATGCTCAACTTTTATCATGACATTCAGAGAACTGTGTAAGTGGTTTTCAAATGGAAGGTATATTATGTTACAATAAAGGCGCTCTCCTATTGCTGAGCACGGATACGCGGCGCGTGAAAGCTGCATGGGCCCGTTCGTCTGGGCCCCAAGTCTGCTAACACAATCGAACAGCAACCGCATAGTGACAAAAGTGACATAGATAGATCATCGCATCGTAACTATCACTTGTGACAGATATTGCATACAATATCTGTCTCTCTGTCTCTGTAAAAGTGACAGTTACTATGCGGTTGCTGTTCGATTATAGATCGATTGTGTTAGCAGACTTGGGGCCCAGGTCGCATGGGTCTACTACTGCAGCAGCTGTGCACGAATATGGACCCACGGCTATATAAAGCAATAGCACCGCATGGCCGCTTAATCACGCTAATTCAAGTCGTTTTAATGTTCAAACTAATAGCAACACTTCCTCCTTCGTCATACCTCCCACCATGAAGCTAGCCACTAGGGCCGCTAGGGCTCCGTGTGCCGCTCGTATAGCGTGTGCAGCGTTGAGCTACGTGAGCGATCTATCCGAGCGGGCCACGCGTTTCTATGACGTCACTGCCCACGTATTTTTGTACAGCGAGTGGGTTGCAATTGACGTAATCAAACACACACTCATGCAAAACGCTGCGCAGCATTGGACAGCGCCTTACAAATTAAAATAATAATATAAAGCAATATTGCTTATGAGTGCAGCAACATTTAGCCGAGGTGATTGTGTCTATAAGGGCTTGTAAGCGGGCTATAAAAATGTATATTGCTAAGCACTATAGCAATGTTGCCAGCGATACTATATTGCTGCAATATTATTGTCAACACATTGATAGCGGCAAATGCCGAACGATATAGGCTGTAATTCGACAGCCATAAAATTGGTCAGTGATTGCCGGTCGAACTAGCCCGTTTACGAGCGTCTTTAGAAACATTATTATGGATAAACCATTTAATAGCTTTGGAAATATCATTAAAATTATTTTCATAGTTTGAGCAATCATTACTTTTAATTAATATTAGCGCATGATATTTGTGGATTTTATTATTGCGCTGTAAAATTGAACACATCATGGCTTTCTATTAGACCATTATATACTATATTTGTATTAGACCTTAGATTTAATTTTGTTTATAGACAGGTTACCAATATAACATAGTTCTTTTGTACTTACCTTAGAAGTTAAAGATCTTGTTTCATCTTACACGCACGTACGCAATTCGTTTTAAAATTAATTCTCTGAATTTCAGCAACGGATTGTACCTTAGTATTTTTTTTGCGACTCTCGGCATTAGTTCTTACTGCAAAAAATACACGTCCCTAGTTGTAAATATGCAATTTTTTTTTGTGTAGTTATTGATGAACAAATGATAACGGTACCAGCAACTACAAGGGACATTTGGTGTTAAATTAATTAAACATTAAACTATTTCAGTACTATACTACCCAATAATAATTTCCTTCATCTACACTCTTTGTTTGTACGTACCCCATCCTCCTAATCACCTTTGTCAAGATAGAAGAGGCAAACTATTCAGTTACGGATGTTAACGATCAAGATGATTATATTTGATTGTAGGTATTTACATTTTAATAGTACACGTAGTGCCATACAAATTTGCGCAGTATGTCACTATGAACAGGGTTCCAAGTCCGCTAGCAAAATTGACTCTTAATGAATCGTATTTGTCACTTGTTAGCTCTCACATAGTAACATTGATGACACTTAAATTACGTTACCATTGTCATTTCATTGTTAGTCAATTGTATTAGAAGACTTGGTGCCTTAATAATATAACGAACACAAATTAAGTAGGTACTAAAGTTTCGCTATCACGCACTGATTATAAATACAATAGTTTGTGACATACCTACCATTTTCTTATCGAAATTCGAATTTCTTTATTGGAATAACAAGCTGTCCCGGCGAACTTCGTATCGCCTCAGAATTAAATGTATGAGAAAATGAATGATCTGTATTATACTTTTCTGTGAATGTTTCCCACGTTTATATAGTGATTCTGCCATTCGAGACGGAAACAAATTAAAAAAAAACAACAAATATTATAAAAATCAACCCACTCGTTCTTGAGTTATAAATGGTGTAACTAACACGACTTTGTTTTATGTATACCTATAGATGAGAGAACCTTTTATCATGTCGTATATAAAATAAATATGTGCCGTCAATTACTAAGAATATGTAAAAAAATATGTACCATATTGCATTGTGTCGTGACACGATTTCGCATTGTCTTCCAACTACGTATGAACGAAATCTAGTATTTTCCAATATGTTTTTTATGTTGCACAATAAAATATAATATTTTACAAATTATACCAATAAATAGATTGGTAATTATAATGGCTTTACCTTTTTATATTTATGACAACCACGATCAGTTCCAGTCGTTGATTCAAATCAATCATTCTGCAAATTCTATTTGACTAATCGAAATGTATCTGGCGCACAAAAATGCCAAAAATCAGGGCGTGGATAAAATTTCGGAAAATCTGAAGACTCTTAAGCAGATCTTATCATTTCCCGGAGTAAATCTAGTGATTTGATCAAATTTCGGAACAGGTTTAGTGGAATGATAAATGTCAGGAAAATTGTAAAATCAGGGTATGGATCAAAGGAGTTTGGAATCATAGGGAAATGATAAAATCGGTGCTTTTTAACATGCTCCGGGAATTTATACCTGATTTCATACAATATTTCTTTCGCATTGACTTAATTTGAGAAAGGAAAAGCAATACTTAGTCTGTAACAGAATAACCGTAAAATAGTTTTCTGAAACTAGTATTTAAATACTCTTGAAAGATTATTTATAGGATATCATTACAATATTATGTCATTAAAAGACAGACAATAATTCTCATTATTTTATTTTATTCACCCATGGTGTTCATTTTACCATAAATTTTATTATACACACAAAAATAAATATATAACAGCCTACAATACTTAGATATCATCAAAAAGGTTTCAATACTTTTCGTAACTTTATCGGTAAAAAAATATGTTATTAAAAATACAAATAGAAAAATATTTATATCACATAAACAAGTACCCGATTCCTTTGATAGTTTATCATTCAATTAAGGCACGCTATTACCATAAAAAAGGACTTATTGTCTACTTATAAAAATACCACGACATTAAAAAAAAGTCTATGTGAGGCTTTTGACTAAAGCAGAACTAAACCATGTACATTTCCTAACTTGTGTGGAATATACTTATTTCACCGTATTATATAACTAAATGTATGGACTTCCTTCGAAGGAGTAAGTTGTCTGCATTAGTTTTGGATATGTCGTGATTTGTAGACCATCGGATTACTCCAGTTTTTACTCTGGTCCAAGTGCTTCTAATTAGTTGATTCGCGTAAATCGGCTATTAAAAATATCGCCACACAATATTAAGCGTCAATAGTATAGTGCTAACGAGGCCATCATCGTAACGCTAAGGTGCCAGGTTCGATTCCAACCCTAGCCATTAAAGTATTGAGGTGAGCCCTATCATAGCACAGGTTTTATTAATCACAATAAATAAGATTAGATCAGGGATTTGATCGAATCATTTTGGAATTTCGGGAAGTTGACAAAATCATTGCCATGTTTATATGCTCCGAAATGTGTGACCTGCTTTTATCATTTCCTTGCGACATATCCATCATCCTTATCATAACAACAATTTAAGAGTTCGATGAGACGAGCGGTAACCCTGAGACTTCGTGGTTGGATAATTAATGCTTTATACCGTTTCTGAGCCATAATATTAAGGCACTATACTAACTCTACAAATACACAACATGCGTTTTGTCATAAACTATGCACGCATGCGCGTAGCATAAAAGGAATGTCAACGCATTTAATACAAACCCAATACGAACGCTATAAAACAATTAAATCTATGTTTAATTATAAAAGTGTAACTGGTGTAAGTATTCAAAAACTAATATTAGACAACTCTGAATCCAAAACAAATATTTATTATGTACTAGCTGTTGCCCGCGACTTCGTCCGCGTGGTATTTAACAAAGACTCAATCGTTGGCAACAGCCTGCTCGCGCGTTCTGATCCCGCGGGACGCATTGCAGATTGTTGCTATCAAACTTAATCAGGCGCAACGCTGCAACATTGGTTTAAAATTAAAACCAATGTTTCAGCGTTGCGCCTGATTAAGTTTTCGAGATATCCAATTTTTTTTCTAAAATAAAAGTAGCCTACGTTACTCCTTGTTACATCTGCCAGTGAAATTCCCGTCAAAATCGAGTATAGATAATCATTGGAAGGCATTTGTCGTGTTTGTTCGACACTCACAGAAAAACTGCTGAACTAATTTCAACGGGTTGTCGACAATTGTGTAGCCAATAGTTTGACTCAAAATGTTTGGTAAATGTCACGACAAGATCATTAGGGATCGAGATCGCTGATTGCCCAGATAAAATGAGTTTTATAATTGAACGTGCCCTTGTAATAACAATGACACAAGATGTTCCGATGAGTTTACCGGTCTTATACTTAAGTGTCCTAGGTCACTAACGGCCGGTTTTTACGATTCAAGGCAAGTCCTCGAGTAACAGGTAAGCTTGAAAGTAACAAGTCTGCTTTAAATCAACTTGTGAGGCAGGTACATCAGCGTAAACACTGCGATTTTATTAAAACTCGACAATATTGATAATACCTAGTTAATATTCCACGAAGTATAAGGCTGAGGTACACTCAAGTGCAACTAGTTTTCGCCGATTTAATTTCAGTTCCAATGATATAGGGTGCGAGTCAAACGCCATTTTACCGGACACCCTGGCCTGTTGCAAGCTGGTAGACTTCAGACGACATACCAAAGATGTGCAGGTCTTCTCACGGTATTTATCTTCACCCAACACCAAGTGATACTCACTACTGAAAACGAGATTCGCACATTAAATAATGAACGTTCTCTTATATGCCTCATCTTATTTCATTAAGTAAATAAGACGACAGAAAAAAAGCAAGAAACTACATTATCGTTATGGATATTACATAAGTATTACAAAAATTCTACTCGTATAAATATATCATAAATTATATGTATATTTTTTTTATTACATTGTAGGCAAGTATTTGATCTCGATCTCACCTGATGGTAAGTGATATGATTATATATAGAATATTTTTTTTATAATCCATTATCATATAAATATGACTTCTAGATCTATGTCATGGTTATATGATAGTGTAATATTCCACTACGTGATCAACAAAAGCCTTAGGGTCTTCGCTCATTACATCGTATCATACCTACAAGCGCACAACACACGACAAATACTATCTATGCCCAGAAAACTTATCAACATGTACATATCAAGGTGTACAACGTATATGAACCATATGGGTATGTAACCTATGATAAATAATAATAAATTGAATTTGAAATTGAGCATACCTGTTCCATACGGATATTATACCTGTTCCGTATGGATATAATACCTGTTCCATACGGATAAGGTGTCATTTTATCGTTTGTAGCACTTATAATTCACTTGCCAACGTTTTCATGTCGAATGCCTGCATTTTTAGAGTATTAAAGATTATGTATAAAACATATTGTACTTTACATTAACAAAGCATTATTCAGAAGAAGAATTTGGCCATATTTTTATTATTTTGATATGCATGGTACGGTGTAGTGCAAAAATAACTTTAAACATTTGAGTGCTCCGGTTATGACGGTGTTACAACTACAAACAAGTTCGTTGCTAACGTAAATACAACCTTCCTTTTTCACATTAAAGATACAAATCGGAATAAACAATAAAAACAAACTAAACAGGTAAAGATTTTTAGAATCTTTGTCTTAACACTGTCAACATGGGCACTCTTCTAAGTCAAGATCTACAGTTTGATACCACTGGGTATCCAACGAAGATGCCGAGGTTTGAGGCGCACCGAGTCCCTGGAAAAGGCAAATTGTCTTGGAAGCCGCAACAAAGTTAATCAAATCGATGGAGCTGGTAACACAATAATTCACTTGCCCCACGGGAGAAAAAAAAGAAACTGCATAAGTAGACTGATTGGCACAACGGGAATTAGAAGTTGGCTTCGTTCAGTTATAAGGCACCACAAATGGTATTCAAACTAAGTAGTTAGTCCTGGGCCCCAAGTCTGCTAACAAAACCGATTCATAAATCGAACTGCCACTTTTGACAGATATTGTATGGGATAGCTGTCAAAAGTGACGGTTACTATGCGGTTGGTGATCGATTATGAATCGATTGTGTTAGCAGACTTGGGGCCCAAGTAGACTGATTATAATTGAATAGAGTTATGGGTATGGTAAAAGCGCACGAATCCACGGAAATGGTCCTTGCTTTAACACAAGGTCTGTATAAGATGCTACCCCAGATATCACTTGCAAGTTGACGACCTGATTAGCTCAGTTGGTAGTGACCCTGCCTTCTGCGCCGAGGTTCCCGGCTTCGAATCATTTTTAATGGATGGCGGGTCAGATCAGTTGCGCTGCATGTGCCTATTGAATGTAGCGACTCAATCTACTGCCGCCTTCCTACCTAGGCAAGTATGCTCCATCGTAGATCTCATCGTCACTTACCACCAGGTGAGATCGAGATCAAATACTTGCCTATAATGCAATAAAAAAAAAAAAACCTGGTAGGGACAAACTTTGTGTGGTGAGCATGTCTGTTTGTGCTCGAGTCGTGGATTTTTAATATCTATTTAAGTATTATAAACTGGGTTCGACCGAGTCCATTGCACGGTACCGACAATTCAAGCGTTGTTTGGTGTGGGACCGTATAGTTGGTGTTCATCGGCAATATTATTACTATTATATTATTTCACTCGTTTTGATTGATTGCATTCCCAATGGACGTGATTGAATGATTATTGCTAAACATTATTAACATACATTAAACACCAAGATCAAAGTGTATTTACAAATGACATTAGCTTTTAAGTACCTACTTCCCAACGTTTTCTTAAATAAACAAGGATATTATTAGGTACATTTGAAGAATATAATATTATGCAGGGGATACAACCAATAACAATAAATAATGTTTATGTATATATTAGCTTGTTATCATGCTTGATGTTTTTTTTCGTCCATTAATAAAACCATCATAAGTATGTTTTGACTTTATGTTATTGTTAATTCCATGAAAAGCTATCATGACACAAAAGCCTCGCAAAATGATTTAAAATATGTAATGACGATTCCTCATAAGTAGGACTTGTCAGATACCAGATTCTACCCTTAACCCTGTCATGAAACTATTGGCGTGAGCCCACTCATAGCTCAAGCTTTGGCTTAGTTGGAAGGACTTACGGGACTACTAGTAATGATTTAATCTCATATTACTAGCAATCATATAAAAAATAATACGACCTATATAAAAAGTCACCTATACCAACTTATTTCGTTATTCTTCTTTTTGCAAACATATAGGCGCTCCGGGAAGTTCTGTTTTCTGTTCTCTTGTTAGTCTCCTCTTATTGTAGCTTTTGCGGTAGAAGTTTAAGAAGAGAAGAAGAATAACAGCGGTGTTGCAAGACACGAATATGGCTACTCCTTTGGCAGGCGGACACTCAGACACTTTGACTGTGGCGATATATTGTATGATGATAGACACGAACTGGATCTGAAATGTATACATATGGTCATGATAATAAGCAGTGATAGCTCAGTTGGTAGAACGCTCGCTTGGTAACGAAGGCTGCAGGTTAAATCCCGGCCGGCACCTCTGGGATTTCTTAATTTCATGTGGGGATCTCAGTCTCAAACATAATGATCACTTGATTAATAGTGAAGAAAAACATCGTGAGGAAACCTGCAAATCTGAGAGAAGCCCTCGAAAGACGTGTGAAGTCCGCTAACCCACACTGGGCCAGGGTGGTGCCCAATCCTCATCGCATTGATAGGAGGCCCGTGCTCAACAGTGGGACATTAAAAGGGCTGGTATAATTGTTTAACATTGATAATAATATAATGTAATAGATGGCGATGAAAAAACAAATGTGTAAAAAAGTTGTTCGAAAAATCTTAATTGTAAATGCAGCAAGTATTCAAAGTTAGTATACAGAAAATTCAATACCGTAACTCATAAAAAAATGGTGTTTATAACTTCGATTTGAATGTGGAAATTCTAGTATATAACATTTGAATATTGATTTCTTTTATTTACGCGAATACTGCACATTTAAATAAAAATATTTTTACGGATTTTATCGACGAGAGGGCCCGTGACCATGACCATGGTTGCTGCAAAGCAGCCGAAACGTCGGGAACGTAAAAACAAAAATAAACGCGATAAAATCCGTAAAATTATTTTTATTTAAATAACACATGAATATAATATTATGTTAAATTTCAACATGAATATATTCAGAGATTGCGCTCAGTTTCCTGAATATACACGATATCCTGTTGTTGTAAATGCGTATATAATACACAGCTATTATTACACAGAAAATAAAATGCTCATTACAGTATAATTGTTAATGATGACAAATTAACTTTATGTGGAATTTTTGGATCGTTAGTATTATGCAATTAATAACGCTGGTGCAATATTTCTGGTGACACTCATTGAATGTTGCAATTAATGTGACAATGAAATCCCACTAATATTATAAATGTGAAAGTTTGGATGGATGGACGGATGTTTGTTACTCAATCACGCCAGAACGGCTGAACGGATCTGGATGAAATTCGGCACAGAGATAGATTAGAATAGCACATAGGCTAGATTATAGTCTAGAATAGCACATAGGCTACCACTACCTATACAAAAAATCATGTCGATCCTTTGCTCTATGAAAAATTTCAACAAATCTATCCCACGGGAACCATACATTTTACCAGGATAAAACGTCTATGGTCTATTTCAGACTGTAATCTATCTCTGTGCCAAATTTCATCCAGATTCGTTCAGCCGTCCTGGCGTGATTGAGTAACAAAAATCCATCCAAAGTTCACATTTATAATATTAGTGGGATGGTGGGATTATATTACTTACCAGTTGAAACTTCGTCATATACTTTTTCCACGTCAAATATTTCGCGACATTTGGCCCCAACGCCGCCAATCCGTAATACGTATACATAAATACATGCACCAACGAGTTCAGGAAGCCAATAAATATTAGCGTATGTGACGGCCAATATTTGAGCAAAGCCCACGTGGCTATAACCATCACAGTATGATGGTAGAGATGTAGGAATGTAATTTGATTATTCTTCTTTCTCAGCACAAAAAATGCTGTATCCAAGAGCTCTGTTAGCTTGGCTGATAAGTACAGGTATGTGCCAAACAGTATCTGAAAAAAAAAAACAAAAAAAAAACATCATCATCATCATCTTGGATGTCGAGAAATATTGAAATGTATTTAACCACACGGGCTATATACCCGGATCTTTGGAAGGCTTGCGCGGGGACATGGGTCCAACACGTAAAAACCCTTTTCGAGAATTTTAATGTAACATTAAAATTCTCCAAAAGGGCCTCTACGTGCTACGTGTCAACTGTTGAAAATTATAGCATATACAGCGAATAGACCTTAGCAGGCGGAGGAACTATTGCAGTTATATGGAAAGATAATTGGGACTATGGATAGAGGTTTTGTTTGGACTATGGTCTGAGGTTGAATAGGCCTCTATCATACTTACTACCTTCATCATCAAAAGCTGACCATTTTAAGGTCTAAGAGGATACTTGTAAATAATCAGTTTTAGACTGTAGACTATTGATCATTAGGTCCAATATATGTCTGGAGCTTAAAAGATTCTCAACTGTACTGGTTTAGATTATGATTAGAGAGATAAGAGCACCTAATTGGTATATTAAGTATGATGCGATTGTCACAGTTCTTAGTGAACCCTGCTTTCTGAACTGAAAACCCTGGGTTCAAACCCTGCTGAGTGCAAACTTTGTGTATTGAGCACGAATATTCGTACTCGAGTAATGGATTTTTAATATAGAAGTTCAACTATATTCTATCATCGCGCCTAGTTCATTGTATACGGTACGATACTTAGTTTGGAACCATACAAGTTGTGTGTTCGGCTGGTGATATTAATATATCAATACTCACCCTATTACGTGAAGCGTCTTCATTCATGTAACATTTGCTAGGCACCAAGCCCATGTGTGCTAGATCTGAGAAAAACTGTAACGAAGGAGACAAAAAGAGTCAGAGAAATTTAAATTAAATATAGAATAGTAACAAAAAAAAATACCTATATAAAAAAATATCGTCAGACCATCGTCTTTGGATGTCATGAACCCAGAAGGTAGTACGAATAGTACCATGTGGATTTTTTATATCTACTGCCGTGGTATAGAAAAAGCGAGTCACGCTTCTACTAATGTGAATTTATTTTTTAATAGAGCATATAACCAAATCACTGATAGCAACGTTGGTAGAACGCTCAAAGTGTGGAGGTTCAACACCCGGCTCGCATCTCTGAGATTTTAGGTATTTTACGTGCGATTTTCATTTACAATAATAATTATCTCTTGCTGTACGATAAACATACATCCTGGCTAAACCTAGACGTCTATTGAAAATTGTATAATGTTATGTATCAATAAAACCGGGGACCCTTGATCAGATTTTAATAAATATATTTTAATTAATTTCCGTCATTTAAAAATGTATCACTCTTATCACTTTCGTGCTAATGCACGAAAGTGCAGTAATCTGTAGGTACTGTTTTCTTAATTACGTTCAATTAAATACAATATGTGCGAATCGCCTACTGCCTACTTCTGAGGTCGGCGAATCGCTCAAAAGTTGCCCTCGTGTGAACTAACAACAACAAAAAAATCCATATTTAAAAGTGGCGATTCGCACGTTTTCCCACAAAACGTGCGAATCGCCTACTGCTTACTTCTGAGGATGGCGAATCGCTCACAAATTGCCTTCGTGTGAATTAACAACAAAAAAAAATCCATATTTAAAAGTGGCGATTCGCACGTTTTGTGGGAATACTTATACCTCTAAGCTGAACCCGAAAACCCCTAAGCCGGACTAGCATAGCCAACGTGGGCTTCAATTTGCCTTTATGACGTAGGTTTTATGTAACATTTAAATAGCAACACTGCTATAAGATTAGACAAGTAGTTCATGTGACTCTCTGTGGGTTTGTACTGATAAGACGCCTCAGACGTCCACAATCTAGGACATGTTGAGTGGTTCTCATCTGCTTATGTGTGTCTATCATACGCATACTATGTGTTATCTCATGATATAAAATCACAGATCGGTTAATCGTTTCCGACTGTTGATAAACAAGAAGTATGTTTTAGTCTTTGAAAAAAGAGTACTTCTAGCGAACTTGGTAGAACGCTAGTCGTGCTGCAAGTTTTAGTTCCAGATCGGACATCTGGGATTTGTATTTTTCCTTTTTTTAAATTTATATATAGACAAATAAGTATATGTACTAATTGAACAATCATATACAATATGATTCAGAAAGGGTATGCTACCATTTCAACCTGCGATCGCGATCCCAACTACTACAATAATGTTTTTTTGTAACAAATATTTATTACTGACTAGCTGTTGCCCGCGACTTCGTCCGCGTGGTATTTAACAAAGACACAACCGTTGGCAACAGCCTGCTCGCGCGTTCTGATCCCGCGGGACGCATTGTTGCTATCAAAATTTAATCAGGCGCAGCGCTGCAACATTGGTTTTAATTTTTTTTCGAGAGATCCTATTTTTTTTCTAAAATAAAAGTAGCCTAAGTTACTCCTTGTTACATCAGCTATCTGCCAGTGAAATTCCCGTCAAAATCGGTCCAGCCATTTCAGAGATTACCCGGAACAAACAGACAGACAGACAGACAGACAGACAGACAGACAGACGGACAGACAGACAGACAGACAGACGGACAGACAGACAGACAGACAAAAATTGTAAAAAAAATTGTTTCGGTATAGGTAACGTGTATACATCCAAATGCACTTAGTAAAAAGCGGTTATTTTAATATTACAAACAGACACTCCAATTTTATTTATATGTATAGATATATTTGTTAAGTACACTACGCCCTCCATTAAAAAAAATGTTCAGTAGGTATAAAACTCCTGCGCTGTTTGGTACAAAAAGTGTTTTTTTAAATATAATGTGTATTTTATTTACTAATAAAAACAATATTAAATTACTTACCCTGCATACTAAATACGCTGATATAGCTACTTGCACCGCGTTATACACGATCAACGTGTTCGTCAGTCTATACGCCTCTCTTTTTCTCATGAATACTGGACCGATCTTCAGTACAAATACTAAATAAACAGCTATTATAGTTAGTACTGGCCCTAAGGAAGCCATGAATGGCAGGTCATCTATTTCTTCATCTGGAAACATAAAACATGTACACTTATTTTTTTTTTGCATTAAACGCCCAAAACGAGGCAACCTTGATTACATGAGATATCTCCACATAATATGGATTTTGGTAATTTAAACTTGGAACAGCATTTGGTAGACGCTTTATGACTATAAGACTATTGAAGACGTCCAGAGTCGAGGCCTTATTTTGGGGTGACATTCATTTCATTTACACTCAATGACTTACTTATTGATATGCTTATACGTATTATTACAAGGCGTATTATTTTCATGAGGTACCAGTACAAGGTGCAATTAAAATGTTATAAATTAATTTAATGGTCAGTGCAACTGATCGGAGTGCCGATTCTGATTGATACAGATACATACATTTGCCTTTGTTTAAATCCCAGCTGGACTTTTTCGAGTTCAGTCCGATGACAGAGTTCATTTTGATTCAATGTCAGCTCGCGCCGCTTAGTACTTAGATCTGCGTCTGAAAATAGATCGAAATTAAATGTTTATATCGGGCTCAAATATGGATCACGTTGGTGTATAAAAAGGTTTTTTTTTAAATAAGGCGGACCAGTAGCATTTAGCCATACGATCAGTAGAGGGTGTTATCTTTAAATGTTCAATGTCAATAATTTGATTTATTTCTGTAGGAATGTTATCTTTAAAACCTACTGTAGGCCCTAAACTTATATTGTAGCACCTTACAGTTCCCACTCGTACCAGGGCGAAGCAAATCCCTGGATTTAAAACCTGGTAGGTCGAGTGGAAATCTGCACATCTTTCAAATGACTTGTTTAGTTCATTAACCTGGCTTCTAACGATACTTCCGTGCACCCCTGACCAAACTTGACGTAAACTTTTTTACGAACTTCGGCAAAGCCCTTATTGGGCTATGACTATAGCAGTATTTATTCGTATATAGGAATTGAGTTATGATGTGAATAATAGGAATCAGCAGCTAAGTTGTTTCTTACTTTTAGGTTTTTTAATTTACTTAGTTTTAGAATAGTTGTATGCTTTGCATACTTCGGCTACCCAATTCTCACTGTTGGTAGTGACCATACTGTACCGAGGATCCCGGGAGTGTATCTGGGCGGTGAGCTTGGTTGTACCCAGTCATCTATGTATATAATATCTATACAAGCAATTATATACTTCAGTTCAGTATAAGCGTGATACAAGCGTTGCTTATTTTGGGACAACACCGTAGGTGTGTTCGGCTGCCTTTATGCTGTTTATTTATATTAAATTAATTCGTATTAATTAATTCGTAACTAAGTGAACTTTAGAATTAGGTACATTTTAATAATTTATGAGTATAAAATTGGTTATGTGGATCTACGTATAGCAAATTATATTTAATTATATGTATATAATGTCTGGACCTTGAAGATATTTTTAAACTAATTGTTGGAAAATACTGCTTGGTCATCTATCAATTCAAAATCAGTATTTTGCGATTCTTATGAGTATGTGTTTATTTGTCCATCACGAAAAAGAATATAAACTTCACTGCGACTTTCACTATTATGACCCATCAGATAGGACACATAATAGCACCACGCTATGACGATAAAGAGTCTAGCAGCCGTGCAATGTCGGTGGTTGGGAGAGTAGAGCCAGGGGTGAATTATATAACAAGGTATATTATCGAATTGAGAGATTCCGTTCTTTCAAAACGTCTATCTGCATGTGCAATTGACTGTTAGACACGAGCACAAGCACTTCTTAAGCTTGCTAATGCTGATCACATTGGAAAAAGCTGCATTCAAATCTTCGCAGTTGCAATGCGTTCAGGAAGCAGACAGTCAGCCTTGGTCTTAACGCGAAGCCCTACAGTAAAAAATGCTGACATTTATAATTTGAACCACATTTCAATACCTTCACTGCACTATTTACTTTTCCGGTAACGGAGGATATTTTATTTATAACTAAACTGGTATTACCACGCACGTAACAATCACTAAAATGGTCAAGTTCAATCGTATTATGAACCAATGAGGAAAATATTGCAACTCGATTCAGATACAGCAAAATAAAAATATTATCGAGCCGACTTTTTATAGTTGAATCTTAAATTAGCTCTTCCCTGCGACACAGATCAACCGTGTATGATAACACTGATAAATATAAAAGATGAGGTGATGCTAACACGTAATCAGCTCATTTGTCCATACATAATTTATTTTTTGCTGGTTTTTCCTATAAAAAAAACACGTTTGCTGCGAATCATAGACGCCTCAGCGAAATAAAATATACAACATTTTCAACAAAACATCTATGAGGGATTTCAGATTTTGCTTGTCGGTTTGGGAGATTCGATGTTGAGCGTGAAAAGGAACGGTGTGCATCGCCGGAAGATAGCAACGAGAAACTAATGGCCGAATAAAACATTGAACGAACACCGATAAGGATGTAAGATAAGAATAGATGGCGTTATGATTGCAATAATTTATTATAATAAAAGGCTGAAAAACAAAGTCAATCAAGATATTGAAATACAACCAATTTTACGGATTTCACGGTCACGGGCACTGTGAGCACTTTCTGCATAGATCGGACCGCAAACATCAATTAAGAATGAGGGTACCCCAGACGAAACTATGACACTAGAACGAGAAACACCTCAGTCCTCCCGGGACCATGGTTGCTGTAAAGTAGCCGAAGCGTCGGGAACGTAAAAACGTAAAATAAACGCGATAAAATCCGTTAAATTAGATTTATTTCAATGTGTAGTAGCCGCGTTAATAGAAGAAACAATGTCAAACAAGATAGTGCAGAATAAATAAGGTTTTTTGTTGAAAAAAAATCTGCACTAACTACCGTGTTTTAAAAATATAGTGAATTATCTGGAGTATGTTCAGCAAACATCCATATTTATATTCCAATTTTGCACAATTGTTTTACGAAAACCAGGATTAAGATAATCCCTGATACTGATAATGTATGCTGATGCTTAAACATATGACGTAGCATTTGTCGACTTATGGTTTTTGGGTTCCGTACCTGAAACACGTTTTGTAAAAAAAACTCTACGGTAGCGCTAACGTCATTCGTACGTCAGTGGCTTAGCAAAATAAGATAAAGAAATAACGTAGGGCCTTGAAATTCACAACCCATATTTTACTGTGTAAATCTTTGATTATAAGAAAAGAAAATACTTTGAAATAAATATTAAACACAAAAGGGGAACATATTTTTTATTGCAACATATCCATGTGAGTGTTTTTGAAAATCACTTTTTTTTCATCGAATTCAAAGTCATCGTTAAAGTTTTGCCGTGTGACACATATATATATATATATATTTTAATGGGACTAGACCCACCACACACTCCCACCACTGCTACTCCTGTGAGCCAGGATCTACAGTGGTGTCCAATGAAGACACCGTGATTTGACCCTCGGCGAGTCCGGGGATAAAGTTAATTGTCTTGGCACACATTTTATTTGTGATCACCTTATGACGTCACAATGATTGCCATCGACATCCATTACACGTAACGAGGCACCCACGTGCCGCTGAGTTTATATTATTACTAGCTTCGCCCCGTGGTGCTACCCGCGATTAAAAAGTATGTCCCTATGTCATTTTCTGACCTCTAGGAAAAATTAAAACAAGACTATTCCATGGCAACCATACATTTTACCGGGATAAAAAGTAGCCAATGTGTTATTCCAGACTATAATCTATCTGTGTGCTAAATTTCATCCAGATCCGTTCAGCCGTTCTGGCGTGGTTGGCGTAACAAACATCCATCCAGCTATCAAAACTTTCACATTTATAATAATAGGGAGATGTTATAAGCAGCGCTATAGGCGCGTTTAAATAAAACCTGCTGCAAATTATAGCTAAGATAAAACCATGAACAATAGCCTTACTACTTAGGTAGGCATAATAAAAAAATAGCACATTAAAACACTCAATGCTCGTGTCACTTAAGTTTAAAGTCCACGGGCGCGTCTTCACCGTTAGACAATTTTTGGTAATGAATTGTAGTCTTAAAATCCTCTGACGCCCATAATACATCGCGTGGCGCGCACGTAGGCATCGTAGTTCCAATCATAAACAAGTCTCTGTATACAATTTAAAAGAGTTAAGTCCTTTAAGTTGCGTCTAGACCAAATGTGGACCTATTCTATGGGTATTTATTTATTATCCTGTCTTCCTTGTAGGAGAGCCTAGAATTTAGAAACGGACGGTAATTCTATGTAGAAAGATAGATATTTTCATTATTTATTAATTGTTAAAAACTGTCAGACGACCTGATTAGCGCAGTTGGTAGTGACCCTGCTCTCTGTACCGAGAGTCCCGGGTTTGAATCCTGGTAGGGACAAACTTTGTGTGATGAGCACAGATGTCTGTACCCAAGTCATGAATGTTTAATGATTTATATATAAGTAATATGTATTTGCTGGGTTCGTCCCCAGTCCATTGTACGGTACCCATAATATAAGCGTAGCTTAGTGTGGGACCGTATAGTTGGTGTGTTCGTCTGGCGATATTTATTATTGTTTAGAGGTACCAAAAAATAAAGGAAAGCGTACCATTTAAATATATACATACCAATGTATAATGAATAGATATACTTCATAAAATGATGTACGTATTTATTTAAACTATTTTTAATTATTATATTTATTAAATTACTAGCTGCGCCCGGCGGTGTTACTCGCGATAAAAACTATGAAAAATTAAAACATCTATCCCACGGGTACCATACATTTTACCGGGATAAAAAGTAGCCTATGTGTTATTCCAGACTATAATCTGTGTGCCAAATTTCATACAGATCCGGTCAGCCGTTCGGGCGTGAAAGAGTAACAAACATCCACCCATCCATCCATCCAAACATTCACATTTATAATATTAGTATATTAGTATAGATTGTAATAAGAAATACAAGGTATATTTAAAATAACTCAAATACTTATGAGAATATTAGTGTTGTGTGTATAAGGAAAACACTAGTTCAATTTAGAACAAGAATCGCGATATCTCCATTCAGAAATACAAAAAAATCATTTAAATGTAATATTTCCTGTTTAACTTGTCGGCTTATTGTTGTAATGATGACGCAATGCAAGCTAATTTGATGAAATTAATTATAAGTTAAACTAATTATTTAATTTTATTTTACCTGCCACAGCACCAATAAAGACGGTTTAACGTTTTATATTAATAAATTCTTACTTCTTTATGCTTTAACAATTGATTTAATACCTACAGTATGTTGAACGAGTATGTTCTAAGGATGATGTTCACCTTAATATACATACGAGTATTAGTTTTAGTACTCAGATATTTTCCTTTGCAACCGCAGCAGGCATACGCTCTAGCTAGCCGATACGAAATATGCAAGTCCGTCCTCACTACACAATGCGTGCCCCAACCATGGTTCGAATCCAACACCAGGAATAATTAACCTTCCTTATTTTTAAGAATACGTTTTATTTTTTTTATAGGTTAACGTCATGAATACATTAAATCCACGCACGAAAGGTACGTAATACCATCTTATTGTTCTCAACATATGAACCGTCAACAGGAGAATTGTTGGCATACAATAATTGTTCTCAACGATGTTATTTTTCCTGTTTTTTTTTTCTTGAATTACTCGTGACGGCCATCACAGGCAAGTTTCCATGACGGTTTTCTATTGTTCAAGTAATTATAATGCAACTATCCTTAATTGAGCATCAGACAATTAGCATCTCTTAGACTTGGGTCATTGATCGTGAATGGCGATAAATCTTGAGGCTATTGCAAAATGTCTTATCACCATAAGTTTAGGGGTTGAAATCCCTATTCCTATTTTCGACGATGTGACTAAGAACTACTAAATTGACCCATGCATGCAGAAGATTTTAACTCAATATTGTAAATGATGGTATGTCTCTGGTGCCTTGGAAGATGGGGCGGCCCCTGGTGCGGGACGCGACATGCGTTGACACCCTTGCGCCGTCGCATCTTCCAAGTACGTCGTTGCGATCGGGCTCTGCTGCTGCAGAAGCCGAAAATTCGAAGCGGCAAAAATACAGTAGCCCTGGAGGCTACTTGTTTGAGCCTTTTGGGGTCGAGACTTTGGGTTCGTGGGGCCCCAACGCTCGCCTCCTTTACAAGGAGATTGCTGCACGACTTTTCGCCGCTACCCGTGACCGGCGGGCTGGCCTCTATTTCGCGCAGAGAGTGAGCCTCGCTATTCAGCGCGGAAACGCGGCCAGCCTGCTGGGCACTTTTGGCATCGACGACGATGTGGAGGCATTTTTGTGTATATAATTTTATTTTTATTTTATTTTTAAATGTGCTATTAATAAGTATTTTTTAGTTTTTTGTTTTTCCATGTATATAACTATTGTATATAATTTATTAAATAAAAATGTTAGATATTGTAAAATATTTTAACATGTGAATCAATAAGTTATATGGATCACATTGATGTATAAAATAATTGTGTAAATGATGTTTAATTTTTTACCAGTTTGTACCAGTTTGTGTTTGTAAACCAGCAGCGTTTGGCCATCTAATAATTTGATTTATTTGTTTAGGAATGTTATCTTACTGTTGACGCTGTTACAATATATTAGTACTATTTTTGTTAAACCTCACATTAATAACTGTAAGATACTAACCTTGTCCTGTATTTGTATATATGGACAGTTAGGGAGTTGTAAGGGATATTATTTACTATACTGTTGCCGAATATCTGTCTATTCGCGCATCACAGAAAAGTACTAGAATAATTTGGCACGGTGATGGATAAAATCCGATTCATTGAGTACATAAAATAATTCTATCCCGGGAAATTAATGAGTTCCCGTGGTATGGCCAATAAACCGTGTCTCAAAATCCAGTGGGCGGACTTCAATGTAATTTTATACGGCGATAGCATTAAACAAGATGAAAGTCTTGTTTTTTTCCCCGGAAAATGGCAAGTTTCCATCGGAGTAGGTAGTCTAATCAGTTATATCGCGGGCAGTAAACAGTAATAACCAAATGTTGACAACAGCATTGGATCACGAATTGAAACAACAATAAGAGAGAAAAAGAGAAGAAGCTCCTCTCGTTCAGTCATCAAGCAAAAGAGTGTGAGAAGATAAAGATCATGCCCATTTTGAAAGGCGCTCTTAGCTGGTTTGAACAATTCTAGACAGTTTTTGTCTCAGTACTTTCATGACAGTCGGGTGAGGACCTTCGCCTTGGACTGTTTAGTGGGTGATCGTTCGTTTGACCACTTTCCTTTATTTTGAGTACAGCAACCAGTCTGTCAAGGTTGTTCGGAACTGCTTACTTTGTGAACGTAATAGCCAAGTAATATTTGGTAAACAAAATTTTATTTGCATTTAATGTTCATTAAATGTGTATAATAATAAAATAATAATTACGGCAGGTGTCCGCAACCCTTCCAATAGTCTTATCTCATGTCCATTCAAACCTCAATCCATAGTCCCAATTATTTTTTCATATTCCTGCATTAGTTCCTTCGCCAATTCGCTGTTTTTGCTATCGTTTTCAGTAGGTGGCTAACATAACATTAACTTTCTCAAAGTGGACCTCTACGTGTTGGACCCATGTGCCCACGCAAGCCTTCCGCCTTCCAAAGATCCGGGTACAGCCCGTGCGGTGAGAGATTAAAAAATAATAATAATCGGCCTTTTTTAATGTCACTCTAATGATCCCTATATTGGGCCAGTACGGGTTGGCGGACTTCACACATCTTCCGAGGGGTTTTCTCGGACTGCATGTTTTCCATCACCGTTTACGTGTGATGTTGAGTTGAAATGAGATTCGCACATGAGGTCCATAAATCCTAGGTATGCGGGGGGGATTTTAGAACATTAATTACCGAGGCTAACATTCTAACAACTGGGCTATTACTGCTTATTTGATATGACAAATTTTAGGTATTATTTGAAAGTTATTTGAAAGTCATATGTAGTACGCTCGCAATAAGACAGCGGTTTTTCACCGAGTCATGAATGTTGGGCTGAAAGTTATGTTGCCGTGACGTCAAACGCGAACATCACTACTATCAAAGTACATAGGTAATGCTGCCTTAGAGTCCCATATGTGTGACCGGGCTTAAATTTTATTTTCGTTTGCCATCAAAATTGGAATCATATATTATTTTTTTGTATACCATTACAGTACTTAGGAATCAACAAAAAAATGCCGTCCCTATAGAAAAGAATGGGCAAGAAACTCCATGGTTGCTCTTTCTCAATGTAGGAATTGTTTACAGGCTAGAGTAGATGGTTAAAAAAGTACTAACCCTCGGAAGTTGTAACCTTCGAATTCCATATGTGACTAACGATAGTTTAACAGCAGCTTGTTTGGCACATTTTTGATTTATTGAAATGGATGGATTCTCGCGGGGTAGTCTAAAAACTGAATCTCCGAGTGATTTTGGATGAAAATCGTCATAGACGTGGCTCAAAATTCCAACATTTACGCAACATTTTACTTCATCGTCAGCCAAAAAATTACCATTGCGGAATTTAATCATAAACAAAGTAAAACTCACGTACTCCATCGTAAAACCCGCGAAATCAAATGATATCATTGAAAATCATTACCTTGTATATTCCATCGCCTAAAGTATTCATTTTTTACTAGGTATAAACATTGAAAAAAAATTATAAAAACATGATGTCAGTCAAACTGACAAGACAAAGACAATTTGAAACTATGGACACAAGTTGCAGTTTTCTTTTTATTTATGAATATTAAAACTGAGAGTTTGGAGCAAAAAAAAAAGGAGAAAGCATAGACTTATTATAACTAGCAATTATTGATCGGTGCTTTGGCGTCTTGGCGTCCTATCCAGTTGATTCAGATGGGGTATACTAACCTTTTAACCTGCGCTTCTTTCAATTTGTAATTATGATAATATGAAGACAGAATTTTGATGAATGAACTTACAGAAAAAAAATTGATCGCCAAAAATAACAATTCTCATTTTATTGGAAACAATAAATATAACTTCTTAAATGTACATAATAAAGTCACATTTTAATAAGGCAGTATAATGATTACAAATGAGCTAACGACGTGTAGGTTCAAAGGCTACTATACCCTTTGTGAATCAACCTGTAGAGGCTAATATATATAATGCTATCGGTGATAAAGTGGATGTTCTAGACTGCAACCTCGGTAGGCTGAGGTCGCAGTCTAGAACAAAACCTTCGGAAAAATAGGTGTGATAGTGTTTACTTTCTATTTACTATTCATCAATTAAACATGCATAACATTGATGTATTAGGTACCTAAATTTTTGTTGACTATAATAAACTATTGTATTGTAATAAGAGATACAGCTTAAATTATATGCTAGGTCATGAAAATTTATAATGTTATTTCTGTTTACTTTTAGTTGACTTTTGAGTTCGCTACACAGTACAGGTGTTTCAGTAAGGGTACGGGTAAGGTTATACAAGTCTGGGATACATTAGGGCTTTTGTAATCGTTATGTAAAGTTAGAATGTCGATGTGTCGACTGAATTTTTATTGACATTCCAGTATAGGAGTAAAGATGGCATGTCGCGCGTGCCTAATTGTATAAATTCGGCTTGCGCAGAGCCGCCATTTTTGCTTATTTGATAACTAGCTGTTGCCCGCGACTTCGTCCGCGTGGTATTTAACAAAGACTCAGCCGTTGGCAACAGCCTGCTCGCGTTCTGATCCCGCGGGACGCATTGCAGATTGTTGCTATCAAACTTTAATCAGGCGCAGCGCTGCAACATTGGTTTTAATTTTTTTTCGAGAGATCCAATTTATTTTTCTAAAATAAAAGTAGCCTATGTTACTCCTTGTTACATCAGCTATCTGCCAGTGAAATTCCCGTCAAAATCGGTCCAGCCATTTCAGAGATTACCCGGAACAAACAGACAGACAGACAGACAGACAGACAGACAGACAGACAGACGGACAGACAGACAGACAGACAGACAGACAGACAAAAATTGTAAAAAATGTTGTTTCGGTATAGGTAACGTGTATACATCCAAATGCACTTAGTAAAAAGCGGGTATTTTAATATTACAAACAGACACTCCAATTTTATTTATATGTATAGATGATATGATGGTGACCGGCGGCAGTGGCGTAGCATGAGGGGGGGGGCGGAGGGTGCAGGCCGCACTGGGGAGCACTTTGTGGGGGGCGGCATTTCACAGGTGGCGGTTACAGAAAGAAAAATAACTAAAAATAATTTACTATGTATTTTTTCGTAATTTTATTTCGTTACCATGCCCCAATTTTTTAATAATGAATAGCAACTATAAGAGGGTGGCAAATTTGATATCCGCACCGGGTGCTAATGACCTATGCTACGCCACTGGTGACCGGTATCTTGCATTTCTTGTATGTCGCATTAAAGTTATTAATCTTTGAGTGGTGTTTGGATACTCGGCGGTAACAATGTGGGGAGGTAACCAAACAAGCAAGGCAGGCAGACAACCCGTCCGCCATTGAGGCCGGGCGTTTTCTGAAGCAACATTCTAATTTCGATGATATCCTGTATATCATCGAAATTATTATTTTTTTGTATCATAAAGCCTGCAAAATGTTTCCAACAGAATAACAATTGTGTTTATTTGTGACACTAGCTGCACCCCGCGGTGTTACCTGCGATTAAAAAGTATGTCTATCCCACGGAAAAAAGTAGAATATGTGCTATTCTAGACTAATCTATCTCTGTGCCAAATTTCATCCAGATCCCTCCACCTGACCCTCACACCTGACGTGATTGAGTAACAGACATCCATCCATCCATCCAAACTGTCACATTTATATTATGAGAGGGATTGGCAAAATTATCTAACTAAAAAAATTTACGCTATAATGTTTTGAAATGAAGTGAGATAATAATTACGCGCTAAAGAAGCGCACGTTCAAGGTTTAGTATACCCTTTCTGAATCACCCCTCTGTATTGTTTATAATATGTTCTTTTTTATTTCCGTGATACGTCATTCACGGTTGGGGAGGATCCTTGCGCGCCCCCTAAACAAAAGCCCGCGCCGGTAGGGCCCTAAAACCAATAGGGTTGCCAAGTAAAACAGTAACAATTACGCCTATTGCCACTTCTTCTCAGTCAAATCAACATTCCGAACCGACGGCCGTCGACTATTCATAAGTCTTTTTGTGGCTACATAAATTAAAAAAAAACCAATATGTTGAATACTATCTACCTGTCGTACCGGTAAACCAAAGTGTAAAAATGTGAAATTTTAATGAAATGCAGTAGCCTCAGAAATTTAAAATGACAATGAACTATTTTCACGGTATTCTCAATTTTAATGGTATCATTCCTAATACAATGCACAATGCCACTATAAAACTGGATAAGATAAAGAGACTAATTACTAATTTTTTTTCAGCTCTTTATCTGCGATTCATAGATTTCTAGTCGAATTCATAGAAAGTTTCAATTTGAGTTTTTTCTATTTAAAATCATTTGTTAGACCGCTGTTAGGCTTGAAATTACTAATATCTAAGTTAACATTAACTTTCCAGTGACCTGCGAGTCCCTTCGGTTTCCCGAAATAATAAGTAATTAAATGACACAATATTCTCAAACTGATAATAGCTTGTTAATAGCCCATTGGTAAGAGGGACTGTGCTTGCAACGGAGAGGTGGCGGATTCGATACCTATCTCAATAATTAAACTAGTTTTAGCAATAATTACTAGTTGTCTTTATCGCTCGTTATAAGTCATGATAATAAAAAAACACTTTTATGACAGAAAATAATTTGTTTCAATATAAATATTTACTTATGCACGTTATTCTTACATACATACCATATAGGATATGTAACGACTTTAGAAAAGTAGCTACTTACCGAAATTCTATAAAAACTTACCTTAAAATAAATATGTTTCAACAAAATGTTCACCTCTACAATCCAGCTCCCACTTCACATATCCCTAATATACAATACGTTAATTTAAAAATTAATTGCAATAATTTATTCACTCATTTATCAAATTAACTCAACAAAATGTTTCGTTACATTTATGTCGGCAGTGTCCGCCTGTCTCAGAGTCGTATAATATTATGAAAATAATATTGCGGTATGACAGTACCTATTAAGAGTCCGCGCAGAGCGTCCAACGATTGGAAGATATGGGCTGTTGGGCGCCTGCTGTTAGTGCTAGTACGTCCGCTATGTGACTGATACAATACACATAATGCGGAACGCAAAACGCTGAATGCTCTTCTGTATTCGCGGCGTCAAATTAATGGGCGTTATTCACACTGTCAGTATTATCACTGGTATCACACGAATCATGATCCGGGTGTACGGATTAGCTACTAATGTTGCAAGAATCTCGACCCTGTCTCTGGTTCGTGGTGCTGTGATCCGGATCGTGATAATATCGCGATCCGAATTGACTGTGTAAACGCCACTATTGTATAACGGCGTACAAAAGTCTTTGCAGCATAAAATTTAAAAATATTCTATGAGATAATGATATTGATTTTCAACTGTGGTAGAGTTTGGTCAAATCGGGTAAAGGGGTAAAGGATACGGGTAAAGGGATGACCAAGTTTATTTTAATGAATAATTGACTTACCAGTAACCTTTTCAGAAATAGCCCTTTTTTGTCTTTAAGATTGACTAGAGGTTTTAACCCAAACCCGTAATCTTATTGCAGAACAATGGGAACAATTTCCATCAGGGAAAGAACAATGCTGATGGGCATTTGACCCTTATAACTATTAATATAAATTTTCGTTTTAAGTTCACAAAATCCGGCTTGAAGAGAAAATAACCTAAATTATTTCTTCGGAAAAATACTTGAGCTACGAGTTTTGCTGTTTTACCGCGAACGACAGTTATTGACATAATAATGGATTAGTTTACACGAATTCAGACGCAACAAAGAAGCGAAACTAATTGATCAACTTTACGTTAACGACCTAATTAGCACACCTAGTAGAAACACTGCATTCGGTCTCTAGTTTGAATCCCGGTAAAACTTTTTATAAAATATAATTATAATAGCAGCACTTTTTAATGTCCCACTGTTGGGCACGGGCCTCCCCTCAATGCGAGAGGGATTAGGCCATAGTCCACCACGCTGGCCCAGTGCAGGTTGACGGACTTAAGGGGTTCGAGGGGTTCTCTCAGACGTGCAGGTTTCCTCACGATGTTTTTCTTCACCGTTTAGCAAGCGATAATCGTGAAAATGAGATTCGCACATGAAATCCAGAAATCCCAGAGGTGCGAGACCGGGTTCAAACCTGCGATCCTCGCTACCGAGGCAAGCGTTCTACCAACTTGGCTATCTCTGCTACTTCTGGCACAACTACTTGATTTTGTGTAATGAGCACGAGTCTTTGTACCCGAGTCGTGGATGTTTAATATCTTTTTTTTTTTTTGTTGACGGGGGGAAATTATCGATAGATACCCGGCCTCTGTGTGGGAGAGGGCCGGGTTATGTGGGATTCTTACCCACTAAAACCCCCCCGGTGGCCGCCTTCGACACATGTTGGAGGGGCTCCGGGATCTCCAAACGGAACGCACCGGTGCCCCTCTTGTGCCTCGCCCCCTTATGAGGGCCCGTCTCGGGGGAGCAGATGTTTGCTCCCCCTGCGCCCTCGCTGCGCACGGCGGCGGCGAGCCACGCCCGCAGCCGTCCTCCTCAGGAGTCGTCATCGTCACGTCCGGAGCCCACACCCCAGTCGTCCTCGACCCCGAGGGTAGCCCGTTATTTAAGGCCCTGGGCATCAGGGCCGGGATGTTTAATATCTATATCGGCTCTTGGTACCCAAAATACTTGCAACAGTTGCTTAGTTTAGAACTGTACAGTTATTGTAGTCGTCTGGCGATATCATTATTATTTATTCGAAACTCGCATTCCTTTTTTGTATTTATATTGATTATTGATTTTTCGAATTGATGTAAAAATAAATATTTAAATCTTGAATTTGAGGACAACTAGGATCCATGTATGGGCTTAGGCCTTTCGTAAGAGTGTAACTAGGATCGAATAATTTCAGGTAATACCTAGTAAAATAATGTTGACGATCTGATTAGTTCAGTGGTTAGTGACCCTGCTTTCTGTGCTGAGGGTTCCCGGTTCCAATCCTGGAAGAACAATCGTTGTGTGATGAGAACAAATGTTTGTACCCATGTTATGGATGTTTAATATCTATATAAGTATTATATCCCTCTTGCATTGAGGGGAGGCCCGTGCCCAACAGTAAGACATTAAAAGGGCTGGTATTATTAGGTATTATATACTGGGTTCGCCCCCAGTCCGTGGTACTGCACCCAAAATACAAGCGTCGCTTAGTATGGTACCGTATAGTTCGTGTGTCCGTCTGGCGATGGTATATTTTTATTAATCAAGTTGTCAAGCAAAATGTCTAAATACGGTAGACTATAAAGTATACAGTTAGCTTACGAATAATCTCACACTTGACGTAAAAAGTAGTACCTACTTAGTTTCCGAAATAAAAAAAGCAAAATTATTTCTGTGTATGTATGTGTATAGGCATGTGAATATGCTTGTGTGTGTGCATGCTATTTTTGTGAATTTATTTGAGAGTTTTTTTGTGTATTTTGTTTGAGGTATTAGATGAAGTAGATTCTCAGTGGAAGAATTAGTGGAAGCAGTCCTGGTACCCAAGTGTTTGCTGCGTTGGAGTTGATGCGATCGATGTATTTATAACCTTCCTTCTTCTTCTTTTTATAAGTTTATTACAATTATCGTTCGTTCCAATGACGTCATACCATGTAAAATTGACTCGTTTTATTTTTAAAAACCTTGAGTGCGGTAAATCGTCTAGTTAGTTTACCTAAAGATAAAATTAGATGACATTTTCTTTTATTCCTTTGAAATAAATGTTGTTAACGACGAAGGTGGTTAAACTATTTTTACTGTGTAACTTGTGTATATTGTTCAAGATATTTTTTGATCAACGAAATCATTATTGGCTTCTTGTGTACGAGCAGTTTGGGACCGTACAGTTGTTGTGTTCGACTGGCGATATTATTGTTAATGTTTTTTTTGTGACATCTTCACTCACATTGATCTAAGCCTAGAGCCGTCGTATCTTAGGCACTAGACAGTTGTATATGCAATTTAGTCACGCTGAGCTTTACAAGCATTATTATATACTACTTACTAATAATAATTACTAATAGTAATATACTACTTACTACTGGTACTCCTTGAAGGAGATTTTATAAGTAATATTAATAATACCGCCAGACGAACACAACAACTACCCATACGGTCCCACATTAAGCAACGCTTGTAATATGGGCACCGTACAATGGACTGGGGCCAAATCAGTATATAATACTTATATAGATATTAAACAACCATAACCCGGGCACAAACATCCATGCTCATCACATCAAGTTTGTCCCTACCAGGATTCGAACCCAGGGTCCTCGGCGCAGAGAGCAGGGCAACTACCAACTGCGCTATCAGTTTGTCCAACCGTAACCGTATCCAGGTACTTTTGAAATAAAACTATCAAGTCAGTACCATTTTATTTCAAGTAATTATGTAAAGGTGACCTTAACCTAACTTAGAGGTATCCTTAAATATTTATATTTAATCTCCGGCATTGAATGGCTTAAACAATCATAGTAATTACGGCATTTCAGAGACGAAGCTTGAGATATTTTTAAATCTCTAGGATGCGGAAGACTACAACGTATCCCACTAATATTATAAAGCGAAAGTTTGGATGGATTTTTGTTACTCAATCACGCCAGAACGGCTGAATGGATCTAGATGATATTTGGCACAGAGATAGATTATAATCTGGAATAGCACATAGGCTATTCTTTATCCCTTGGTATAGATTCGTGTTCCCGTGGGATAGATTTTTGAGTTTTTTTTGTAGAGCAAAGGATCGACATTATTTATTTGCATAGGTATTGGTAGTTTAGGGGTACAGAAATTGAGAATACGACCTGGTAATAAAAGTTGGTAACGCGTCCCCATGACGTCAATTTCTACCAAATTAAAGAAATATGAAACAAAACACTCTTTATTAAAATAGACAATTTTACAGCTCATAGACAATTTAGCTATAGTTTTTATTGAGCGGTTAAGATAATAAAAGGATTATTAAATTTATGGTACGGTGCAATATAAACAGTCTATTGATTTCTAGCGATTGCCAATATTGTATTTTCTATTTACAGTTTTATTGCCATTGACGTATAATGTTTCAATTGTGTTCTTTTCAAGTTTTTTACCAATCCCACTCAGCTTTTCAGGTTTTTTATTATTCGTGTTCTCGTTGACTTTGGGGTTACCATTCTTGTCTTCTTTATTATTTTTCATATACGAGTTGACGTAGAATTTGCCGAACATGTAGATGAACAGACAGATATTGAATGACATGGTCAATGTCATGGTCCTCGAAGGAGTGCACTCTGATGTTGCGTACATAGTGAAGAAGTGTATAAAAATTGAGACGAACTGAATCTGAAATGAAAAAAAATGAGCATAGAGTTTAGGCATTACGCCATTTCTTATAGATTGTGACGTAACAATGTTCCCTATTATCATTCATTATTTGCGCTTGGGCAATCGTGCGCCGCCGTCCTCGCCACGGAGTACACCCTGCTTGGATGGTAGACATGGTGTGGATGACATATTGCTATCATTATTTATACTTAGTTAATACTTTTTGTTTTTTGACCTACTGCTAAATTCTGATTAGCCGTTCCTACATTGTTCTCACATACCTATAACAATGTATTGCTCAAAAATGTAAAATATATTTTATTAAAAAAGAGCATCCATGGAGTTTTGGCCCGTTCTTCTCCATAGGAACGGCATTCCGAACGGGTGGTAAAGTAGTAGCATAATATTTTTGTAACTTTTGACGATTCATAAGTACTGTACATAATGGTCTACGTGAATAAAAAATATTCTGATTCTGGTACAAATGTAAAATAATAAATAACTTCTGAGTCTTTATAGGTTGTGATTCAGAATTGGTATGACCTCTGAACCTGCGCTCCTTTAGCGCATGTATAATCATTATGTGAATTCATAATTTCGAAACATATTTTTTTGATTTTTATAAACCTTGAAATAAAACTATTTTTTAAGGATTTTATCGCGTTTATTTTTCGTTTTTACGTTCCCGACGTTTCGGCTGCTTTACAGCAACCATGGTCACGGGAGGACTGAGGTGGTTGACGTCCTGGTGTCATAGTTAGAAACGGGCTACCCTCATATTTAATTGTTGATTGTGGTCCGATCTACGCAGAAAGTGCTCACAGTATCTTGAGGTCTTGCAATGGTACGCTTGGTTTTCGATTTAATAATATTAATCACTGGATCCCAAGTCGGTGGTAGCACCCAGCCTTTATAAATTTTTATAAACCTGACATAAAAAATTACATATCGAAATTATGACTTCAAATATGCTTGAATTTGCTTGAGAAGCATAGGTTCCAAGGTGAGTATTCCTCTCCCTTTATGAATCACCATGTATAAATAGGAATGAAATCATTTTCATTGGTAAGCGCATCACTTAAAACCAGCTGAACCGATTTAGCACTTTTTTATTTTACGAAAAAAAAAATAAGTTGTCGGATTTTTTTCTATATATGTGGCAGGACAACGTTTATCGGGTTAACTACTGTTATCGATAAAAACGAGCCTAAAAATAATATTCAATTTTATAAAGCCTCTCTTTTTTTTATGTCGCATCTCGCAAGTAAGAGCGCTTGCACATATAGGCGTTTCTGTCGCGCGACTGTAGCGCTGCACAGTGAATCCCTTCACATTAAAGCGGCTGTAGCGCGGTTAAGTCGCGACGGCCGCGCTTCACAGTCACGCCACCGCAAGCTCGGAGCGCTGCAGTCGCGCTTCTGACGCGCGACCATCGCGCGGCTGCCGCGCTGCAGCTGCGATGCGCCGCACCGTCATATACATATTATCCCTGAATATAATTAGTATCTATAACAATGATTGAAATAGGTAAGCCCTGATTTCTCTTTAATAAAACATATTTGTAGAGCACACAACAATTGTAGAGCCTAAGCTTTTCATTAGCAACGATATTGCCGCAACGATACCGACTATAATATATTTACAAGGCGTAAGGTTGTAGTGGGCAGTTAATTATAGTTGGATTTCTTTATTTATTAATATCCAATGTCTCTAATTGTTACTGAATGACAGTAGAATCTGAGGATGTATCAATTCCCGAATCAGTTAGAGTTTTAAGTGACCCCTCTATCTGCCATGAGTTCCGGTTTCAAATCCTGGTAGGGGCAAACTTTGTATGATTACCACGCTTGTTTGTACTAGATTTATGGCTATTTAATATCTGTATAAGAAAGTTTACACTGGGGTCGTCTCTAGTCCTTTGTATGAAATTAAATGAAACATTTAATGTATGGTACCAGTAATGCCAGCTTTAGTTTGGGACCGTACTTTAATTATAACAATCTGGGACTGGGAACGAACCATGACTCGGTATATAAAACATTCATGACTTGAGTACAAACATTCGTGCTCATCTCACAAGGTTCGTCCCTACCAGCTTTCGAACCCGGGACTCTCGGCACAGAAAGCGGGCACTCTACCACAGGCGCTAATCAGGTCGTCACCGTACAGTTGTTTTTTGCTTGGCGGTATTTTTTTTATCGCGTCAACTAAGTATATGCTCGCTTTGAAAACTATGGCGGTCTCTTGCGGAATATTATGTGCCCAATACCGGCCTATAGAGGCTGCGGGACCTATAAATACAAGCTTATGATATAAAAAGCACCTTTTTTTTTTTTTTTGTTTCCGCTGGGAAATGCATTTACGCATACCGCCCAAGCCCGGGGGAGCAAGGACGGTTATGTGGGGCTCCTGGAAGAAGTCCAGACTACCCACTAAATATATATAAAAAAAAAAACAAAAAAAAAAAAAAGCACCTAACCTAACCTAACCTTACCAATTGTATAGTCGTGATGTACTTCTTCCACCACAAATACTTCGCCAGGCTCGGGAACGAGGATAAGCCGTAGTAGGTATACATAAGAATATGCACGAAAGAGTTGAAGGTTCCTAAAAACACTGGAATGAAACTCGGCTCGTATTTCAACGCTAGCCAGGTGGAAGCCACCATGAACGAATGGTGGTAGACGTGGAGGAAGGTGATCTGATTGTCTTTCTTGCGCAGTGCGAAGAAAACGGTATCCAGGAGTTCGGTGACCTTCGCTAATAAATAGTAGTAGGTTGCCGATGTTATCTGAAAATGATACAATGTTGTTTAGATTTGTATTTAATTTTAAGTTATTTAGATCGATATTCCACCAACGTTTATCATTGTAACTATAAGGATAAACTAAAGGGAATACCCATTAGTTTTGTTGGAAAATAAAACTAAATAAATAACATAACTTTTCAATTGTCCCCAAAAACTCTTCGATCTTTGGATTCCAAAATTCATAAAAGTTTGTATCCCTTCATAATTTTGACGGCCTCATTAGCGCAGTGGTAGTGACTCTGCTTTCTGCGCCGAGGGTCCCGGGTTCGAATCCTGGTAGGGACACAAGCTTTGTGTGATGAGCACGAATGTTTGTACCCGAGTCATGGATGTTTAATATGTATATAAGTATTATATACTGAGTTCGCCCTCAGTCCATTGTACGGTACCCATAACACAAGCGTTAAGCTTAAAGTGGGACCGTATAGTTGGTGTGTTCGTATGGCGTTATTTATTTATTATTATTTATAATAGTATTAAAAAGTATTTTATAGAATTAATCTGCTTGTTATTGGCATTGCAAATAACATTTTACCATTAATCTATTGGCGTCCGTGTCCATAACGCATGTTTTAGGTACAATTCCGTGATCTGAAACCATACGCAAGCACTGAAAAAAAAAAACAAACAAAGGTTTAATATTTCTTCTTCTAATTCAGGGAAAGAATACTGGTGGTAGGCTTCGGCCGTGGCTAGTCACCACCCACTGAACAAAGCCATGTCGCCAAGCGGCCTAGCCGTGTTCCGGCATGATGTTCGGTGTTGCCATTCATGGATGGCGGGTCAGATCAGTTGCGCTGCATGTGCCTAGTGAATGTAGCGTCTCTATCTACTGCCGCCTTCCTACCTAGGCAAGTATGCTCCATCGTAGATCTCATCGTCACTTACCATCAGGTGAGATCGAGATCAAATACTTGCCTATAATGTAATAAAAAAAAAAAAAAGATTCTTGTATATGTAGCTGATGAAGCTCTTCACACCTGTCTCTATCTAGAACAGCCTCTTTTACCACCCAATACAATTTATTTGTCTGTGGTATGTTTGTATGCATGTAAGACGCATTTGAGATTATTATCATCTTTTTTAATAAGACATATCTACATTTCTGATAGCATTATAACTACAACCATGGTGCAACTTAAATAGATGAGGTCAAAATTTGAATTAGATCTATAATAATAAAATAATATCGCCAGACGAACACACCAACTAAACGGTTGCGCACTAAGCAACGGTTATATTATTGGTATCGTACAATGGACTGATGTTGAACTCGGTATATATTATAATTATAGAGATATTAAACATCCATGATTAAGGTACAAACATTGGTGCTCATCACACAAAGTTTGTCCCGAGGTCCCGAGTCATAGATGTTTAATGTTATATACTGGGTTCACTCCCAGTGTTATAATACAAGTGTTGATTAGTGTAGGACCGTATAGTCTGTGTGTTCGTTTGGCGATATTATTATTTTGTCTATCTCCACACGGGCTATAGCCAGATCTTTGGAGGACTATTGGAAGGGTTGCCACTGGCCGGTAAGGAGTAGGACGAACAAAAAATACTGCTAAAAGTAAATACTGAAATTTTGGCAGAGGAGTCCACTAGAAAAATGTGTAAAAACCTAACTTACCATATGTAATAGTCCATAAGATATAGCTACTTGTATGATGTTATATACAAGAAGAGCATTTTTCAGCTGGAATGGTTGTCGGTTCTTCATGAACTCAGGTGCAATCTTGAGAACGAATAGCAAATAAGACGCCAGTAATATAGAGACCGGAATCGGAGAACCCATTAGAAACCAGCCATTGACGTACGCCACTGGAAAATAGAGACACATAATTTTGCAAACCATGTTTTTTATTTTGAAAAAAAAGCAGTGATTGCCGAGCGAGGATCGCAGATTCAACCCTGGCTTGACGCCTGAAAATTATGGATTTGATGTGAAAATTTTCATTATAACTTAGAAATTATTTATTTTTCAAGTCAAACATTTTTAAACGTCGTGATTCCTCAAGATCGGATCGGAACGCGATCTCAAATAGTTATACCTCGACCTCAAATAGTATATGTTTTTTCCACCAAATTGTGTTACAAAAAGATTCCTTTAACGAAACGAAAAACGTTTCAATGTGTCTATCATTAGCATTGATCGTTAGTAAGCCAGACGCGTTACACTTTGACATCATTATCAACTATTGTTGAGCGTTTAGTGCCCAGCCACTTACTTTATTATCCAAAAGTATGTGGTAATTCTTGTCACAGAGTTTAGTTTTAATGAACAATTTAATCTTATGTATTAATTAGCTTTGGAAAGTTCAGAATAGGTCAGTGTTTTGTAGCAGCTTATACATTTCCCCCCAAAAAAACTGAGTTCTTTTTGGAGGCGAGTGATATGTGCAGACATGTGCAGTGGAAACTTCACACCCAATTCCCCTCCCCTCCTCGGATTGATGGGAGGCTCGTGCCCAACAGTGGGATATTAACAAGGGCTGGTATTATTATGATGTCTCTCACCACACGGGCTATACCCGAATATTTGGAAGGCTTGCGTGACATGGGTCTTATAGGGTTGCCACCCGTACTTTATAATAAAGTATTGTACGTTATTTTAGGCAATTGTACTCTATACTTTATGAGAACAATAAAGTACATGAAAATATGTTATTTCGCATGATTTGATTTCTGTGTGATTTTGAAAAGTTTTGTTTAAGAATTTTTTCGTTAAGCTAATTGATCGGTTGGTGCTGAATCGATCTCGTTTTTAACAATTTCTTAACACAACCTAACCTCAAATGTCAACAATGTCGGAGTCATTGTCACAATTTCTTGTTTGTTTTGTGCGGTTTGAGTCCAATTACTACACTTGTTGTTGGCAGAATCATGAGTTTTCAACATAATAATAAAGAACAATTTATTGTACTCTATTTTGATACTTTGTACTTTGTTTTCGTACCTATAATAACAAATGTACTTTAATTGCCCGAAAAAAAGGTGGCAACCCTAGTCTTATACGTAGAGGCCCTTTTTGAGAATTTTTGAGAAGAGAGGGTCAACTGCTGAAAATGATAGCATAAACAGCGAATTGACCTCAGCAGGCGGAGGAACTATTGCAGGAATATGAAAGGATAATTGGGACTATGGGTGAGAGTAAGACTTAGATGGCTATGGGATGGGGCTATTGGAAGGGTTGCGCATACCGGCCATAATAATGATTATATTTTTCTTCGAGTAGGTATATATATTGTGTTGTTTTACAATAGACCCAATGTTGACCGTATAATTCGGCAGTTAATATATAAATAGGATTTTATACTTACTTGTCGTAAACTAGCGTATATTTAAGTGGGCATAGTAGTAATTATTTTAATGAAAATCAACCATGACTTTGCTTTAATTACAAAAGGTATTTTGCACACAATTTGACCTGGTTGTATTGTTAAACCGATTATATTACTTTGGTTTTAACTAAGCATTCCTTGTGTATATTATAGTACCTATAATCGTTATGTAAAGGTCGCTGTCAAGGGTTCGTATTTTTGCTTGAATTAGTAGTTTTTTTGTTGCATGTGTGTGTGTTTTTTATTTCTACTATTTATTGCGGCGCTTGGATCTAAGCGCGCAAGCGCTCTTTTCATCACCGTCTATTACATACAGAAATAATTCAAACTTAATACATCGAGACATCCAATGCAGGATGCTAATATCGCAAAACACTAAATTACATCGTAAAGATGTCCAAATTTTTCGTAAAAAAATAAAAACCATTAACATTTGGAATTTCGCGCCCTGACCCTGAGCTTCCACCTTAATAGTTTATAGTTGCACATACGTTATGGCAAACTAAACAGCGACTCTAGCGGACAGTATTTAAAACTTACAATTTTCCATACGATGTGTCTAAGCGACACGACACGCCTAGGTGGGAGCCCTGTCCGACTCTCTGTTTTTGAATGAATCTGAACATTATGTATAGTATGTAGATACTAGTCGGAAATCTGATAGGCGTTCAACATGACGACCGATATTTATAACGCATAGTCACCGTAGAATGGTGTTGATTTGAATTTGATGAATATTTATCAAATTTTATAGGTCAACACCTGTTTTATTTTCCAGTCTAATTAGTAAAGCAGGCGCATAGGTATATGAAGGGAATATTTACCGTGTCTATGCATCTACTTTATTTTATATTACTACAGTATAAGTAAATGCAATTCAAGCCCTTTGAGGAAACCTTAAACTAACGATTTTGATACTTAGCGGAATTCCATTGTTAAACAAATAGGGGAAGAGGAACCCACTGCCCCCATCCTCCAGCCGTCCTGAGGATGCCTCGCTTAGAGGTGAAACACGTGTCGAATACTTTTTTAGATTCGCATCGTTTCGCGGAGAATTGCATATTAATTGAGGTCCCGACTCGTGATAGACAGTTTCTCGATTAACATCTTAGAGGAGTTCGGTGTAGCTAGGTTCTTTAATTATCGATCTAACTTGGTTTTTAATTGGAAAAAAATTACAAGCCGAGGGTCAGTGGTCTTTTGTTTTCCCCCATTTGTTTAAGATTATTTAATATAACTTTATATTCTCTAAGGGCCTGCTTGATGACATGACGGCTCTGGATTTATCGTTAATGGAAAATAACTGTCAAAAATATGTTTTATATAAATACCAAGTCTGCTCTGCCAGACGGCTTAGGAAACAGTGTGCAATTTCCAATCTCTGAGATATTGACATTACAAGTGCAAATTTCTCATTTACAATAGAAAATGAAAAAAAAAGATAGTAAAATATGACAAATTGTTAGTGCCCCTATGATTTTGAATCGTTAATTATCATTTCATGTACGGTGAATGCATGTATTTTAAACAGCCAGATTAGCGCAGTTGTGACCCTGCTTTCTATGCCAAGGGTCCCGGGTTCGAATCCTGGTAGGGACAAACTTTATGTGATGAGCATGAATGACTGTACCTAAGTCATGGATGTTTAATATCTATGCTGGCTTCGCCCCCAGTCCATTGTACGGTACCTATCTTACAAGCATTGCTTAGTGTGGCACTGTATAGTAGGTATTTTCGTCTGGCGATATTTATTTATTTATAAAATCCGAAAAGACTGCCACACAGGCTTTGGCGTTAACATAGGTCGCTATCGGGTACGGCCTGACATAGTTGACTATCAACCAAGTCCCTACTGCGTTAAGGAAGTACGTATATCTAGTGTAGTCTCTATTAGATGTTGCCTGCGTAGCTGATTTACCATTAAACCAATTTTTATTTTATTTTTTAGTGGGCTCGCAAATGCCAACAACATTGGGTCTACAAATTCAGTCGGTTTTAATTTGTGAGGTTCCTTTTCTGAGAACAGACGAGTAGACCTCAATGCATTACAGCACTGGGAATGTGCATATATGCTTATTCTGCCTCGGAGTTGCTCTAAGTTAGAGTCTGTGGACTCCACTTCAATGTGTCTCTAAAAACTGGTTTATGTTGTCTGACACGTATGAAATTTCAAGAGGCATGTGATAATCATTGAAGAAAATGAAAAATGTGCAACAAATTGTTTGCAAGGCAAATGCTCAAGCAACCTTGACACAACTTACATTAATTAAAAATAAATTAAAATATTTACTTACATTTATCATCGATTTCTATTGGTTCATGGTCTGTGAAATTTTCACTAATTATCTCATGGACTACCTCCATTTTCTTTAATAATATTAATATATCGCGAGGAGTTCCAAGTTCCCAACCTATCCGATGCCTTACCGATTAAAAACTATTACTATGCTACAACGTAACTAACGCAAATAAAATATTTCAAGTTACGTATATATATACTTTACGGCTTGATTGTGGTTCTTGTGAAAGCGTTTTTCGATACAGGTTCATTGATGATTTTTATACAGGATATAGTGTAGTAGTAGTAGTATAACCTTTGATGCTGCGCTTTTGAGCGCCTTAACCCTTAATAGCCTAGAGTTTCAATTTTGATACCAATCTTTTAAACCGAATGTTCACATTATTATTAGTTTTTTTTATAGGTTGGCTGTACGTATTTTACTGTTGTATAATATTCCTTCCAACGAAATTAAAAAAAAAAACAAATGTCATTATTATTAAACACAGTAACATTAAACACAGTAATATTCAAAATAAATCACTTTCGTAAATCAGGCTACTAAGGGTTAATAATTATTATGTGCAGTCAGAATTTGAAATGCAATAAAAAAATCATAACATTTGAATTAATTGTTAAGAATTACAATTCATTCAAATGTTATGTTTTTGATGATCACATAATGATTACAAATGTGCTAAAGAAGCGCAGGTTTAAAGGTAAGTATACATTTTCTGAATCTTGTTGTATATCAATCTTGGAATAACAATAACCTTGACTAATTTCTGCTAGGAGAGTAAAGAAAATAATCCTGGTTGCGCAACATCGGGGTATAGATGGACATCGCGAGTGCTGCAGAGCTGTTCCGCCTCGCGAGAGACGAAAATGAGTACGGCAAGATGACAGCCGACCTTCATCCGTTGGAGAAGCATACGTAAAAGATGAAGATTTCTACTAATATTGTTAGAACATTGACATAACCAACACATGAATTTTGGGTTTTCAACCCAAACGTCGTATTTTAATAACTTAATAGCCAAATACAAATCGCTTATCGCTGCCAGTCACAAACGCAAAATGAATTAATTTAGCATTACCATGTTTAATTTATTGAAATTATTTAATTTTGAATAGAATAATTACTAATGCGGTAACGAGTAAATAATGATTTAAATGCCTTCTATCTACCTAACATACCTATTTCAATCAAAATATAGATGACAATTTTGAAAGATTTGGATTGCCTAGTATTATGAATTTCAACTGACAGCAACGACGTTTGGTTCGTTTGGGCAAAGAAACATAACGAATTCCATTGCATACCGTGCGTGCATGTACGATAATCTAAACGACACGTACCTTCAATGAAACCAAACAAAATTTGTTTCCCATTTATTATTTTCGTAAGCTAGCATTATTTTGTACTATTGTTAATCAATATATAGCCTATGTAAGACTGAGGTTAAATAATAAAAACTAATTTGAAATGGATGAAATAGACGAGACGGCTAAATAAATCCTAAACAATGACCCAGACAGACGAAGAGGTGTACCACGATCCACTTTGCACGTTCATTGTAATTTATACTTTGTTTTATGCACAAAAAATATGTGAGTCCCTGTTGCGCAGGATGCACCATTCTGGCGACTATTGCAAATAGTTGCCCCTACAGGCTGAAATCTAAATCTATGACAATATTTGTAAGCTTCAACTCTGTAAGACCACTTTATTTTAGGACGTTATAAATATACATGGAAATAGCACAAAGTAACATTAACGATTGTTCAGTACGCCAAGTGTGTGATTATTCGTATGCTGACCATATAGTTTACGTATTTGAACAACAAATACAAATTCAACAGCGCCTCTGGCGCACAGTATTTGCAACTTTTAATTCTACATAAAATGTGTCCACTACGATTAGCTTACTAATAATATTGCACTTGACGTACTGGTCAGCAAAGTGATTACCAAAACCTCCATTAATACGTAATGGGAAACCCCATCACTATTATTTTAAAAGAATATTCCACCATGATTAAGAACACTCAATTTATTTCAAATTTATTTTTAATCTGTCGATTTGTTCATTTATGCTCCTAAAATAATTTGAGTCATGTGATTTTCAAATATTGCCAATGATTTTGATTCCATCCTGAATTTTTGACATTGCTGTGAAAGACATGACGTCATCAGTGTTGCAGGTATAAGGTAAAATTTACATAAATATTTACTGTGTGTAAAACCTGAAATAAATGATTTTTATTTTTATTTGTTGCCGACCGCCTACTGTTTGTTCAGTCGCTAGCACACATTATTTAGCACTTAGGGCGCAGAACAAAGAACACTCCTGTGTGTTTGGTCTTACATATTTTATTTAAAATAAAATAATTATAAGGAATAAGCTTCCATTATGCATTTGTAAGTCATTGAGGACTGAGATGTTAGACGTCCTACTGTCATAGTTAGAACTGGGGTACCCTTATATTTAAATTTTGTTTGCCGTCTGATCTACGCAGAAAATGCTCACAGTGTCTTGAGGTCATGCAATGGAGCACTTAGTTTGGATTTAATTATATATTTTACAGGATCCCAAGTCGGTGGCAGCACTCAGCCATCTTCTCTATTGAAATTAGGATGTTTTTTTATTTCAATTCGCCAACCCCAATATTTTTTTTGCTATGCATTACATTTATAAGTTCCATCACCAATCATAACGCTCATATAATACTGTAGGGTTGCACAGTTATGTTTAGTACAAATTAATGTAAATTTCAGTACTCCTCGTGTAGCGACCACTTCAACCACACAACAAGCTACGCAGGTGGCGCTACAGACGCATTCAGAACATTAGACAATTCTCATCACAATCATGAATCGCGCTATTAGAGTTTTCGGAGCAAGTAACATATATACAAGATCCCGACAATAACCGTCGGAGCATAGTGGCCGCCCCGACAGGCATATCACCCGCCTGGCTGGAAGATCTTCCCTTTTCCGCTAAACTCACATATAGAATTCATCCTTATACATTATAAAGAAGTATTCCACAGCTTAAGAGCAACTATTTTGATTGCTGTTCGTTTTTTTTTGTTCCAAGAACATAATCTTAATGTCCTTATATAAATTAATTAAGCTTCTATAAATTTAGAATACCATGTCCCAATGGATAAAAACACATTCCATATTTAAAGGGCAACTTTTGCCTCTTCACCATTACGGAGCACCACGGTTACGAAGCAAATAATAAATGTAACTCAAAATATAGTATCTGTTATGATCAATCCACAATTAAATTAATATGAAGAGGTCACAGGTATAATAAAACAACAAACTCAAACTAGATGCAAATATAATGGATGGATTAGCATGAAATAATTTAAAATTAATCTTTAAACGAATAAATGCTTAACACAAAACTAAAAATATTATCCCAACAAGTGCAAGATTATAGTTTATGTAGGTGTTCAATATTTACAGTGAATAATTAACCTTAATCTATAGTAATTGTGCGGTTGGCAATTTTATTAAAGCGTCTTCTCACTGGTTTCAATTCAATTTTGAATTATATACTACGATATGCATATACTTTAGAATCCAAACATCACAAGACGGTCGACTACACGCTCAAGTCTTCCATCACTTATAGTTCATGTTACCTAGTTTGGTTATTTTAAATCATTCAAAATGTATATCGGACACTGAATCGAAAAAATTCCTTAGTATGCACAGTTAAGAATGTATGAGTACTTACGCCAAATATTTCAATATCTCATTTAGAATTTGCATTTGAAAAAGTAAGCGCGAAGGAATAAATACTTGAGCGTGTGATGTAAATCCAACGTGAACGATGGATACCTTCCAATTTGTTGATCCAAGAGATATCAACCAGGTGAACAAAGTGGAATAAACCGATCACGGGACTTAAAAGTACAGTGCCATCAAATGTATTCATTCCAGTACCATAACCAGTCTTAAAACCAATTCAGTAGAGACTGAGTGAAGCGAAACCAAAGCGGGATTTACATTAAGAAACTCCTCAAAGATCGCAATCAATTTCACGACATTCGTTTCGTAACGTAAGCACCACTTAACTTAAACATACTTAAAACTAAAATACCCATACACGTAAAATCTTAGGCTTCACCACAAAACCATTTATCGTCATAACACACATCAGTCTCAATATAACCGCTAACTGTAGTCTTTGGAAACGATAAATCATTTCTTTATTATACTGTCGAAATCGAATTCGGCACCGAAAGCGGATTTGGCGGTGCGTCTTGTTAGGAAAACATTACCATCTTTAATATAATCACCGCCAGCTTTATTGACTTCATAAGGAACGTCTATGTCGGGAACACTTGTGTGCTCATGTGTATGCACACCGTTTTCTTTCTTCTGATTGATACCGTTTTTGCACACTCCATTTGTTTGGGTGTTGTGAGCTTTTTTAATGATATCATTGTCAACACTTTTCCTCTTGTAGCTCTTTGTATAGAAATTGAGGAATAGAAACAGGAAGATTATTATGTTGGAGCAGATGAAGTAGGTGAATCCGGAAGCGTACTGACAGCGCGGCGAGAAATGTGTCCATGCGCAGTAGGCCAGCATCAGGATGAACTGAATCTGCAAGAAATTCGAATCCATTAACATTTGTAGCAAAATGTCCTAATCTCAATTGAAATTTACTTATAGGCATCGCATGATAAAATTATTGTTACAAAGGTGTTACAATCTATATCAGATACAAAATCATGAACCCTGTCGGGCATGGCAAATAAGTAGATCTTTTAAAAGCAATGGATGACTTCACTTTATTAATAGGTTGATTAGATATCCTAGGTTAATTGGAGTAAGAAAGAAGCTACAATTTTGTGCTACGTGCCATGAATGTGATCATCAAAGCGATAAATCGAATCCAAGAAAAATAATAATGACACATTTGAGGATTGTGTGAATTGTATTTTTTTATATATTAATAAAAAGCCTCGCTGTTTGTCTGAATAACCTTATTCCCAATGACTTATACCAATGTATCCTGATTTTGCTGATTACCGTTAGTGGCATGACCGAGTGATAGTCCTCTACCTTCTAAGAGTCAAGTAGTAGGATATAAAAAACCGAAGCATCAATTCAACTTACCAACTGCAACTTGGTGACGTACTTCTTCCACCACAAATACTTCTGGAACCTCGGTCCCAAGCCGGACAGCAAGTAGTAAGAGTACATGAAGACATGTACTATGGAGTTCAGCAACGCTAAGACAGCTCCTTCGCCCCCTGCCGCGAACTTCAGATAGCTCCAGGCGTATATCGCCATGACGACATGGTGGTATACGTGGAGGAATGTAATCTGAAAATGATAACGGTCGATAATGAATAAAAAACAAGTTGCTTTGTTCTCACTCTATATAAATAGAAAGAATTGACACCAAGGGTAAATAGATCCCGAAAGAATGATGGCGAAGCGAAATAATTAAAAATTGATGTCAACTTTGACACACTGACATATTACGACTTAAATTGGTGTAACAAAAAATGGAAAAAACGCTTGGCACGCGTCAAAGCGAGGAGCAGGCCCAGCTCGTTGACTATAGTCCAAATCTCCCTCCTGTTGAGGGGGAGTTTGCCTGGAATACCTACCGTAGGCTCATACACTGCTACTTATTATCATCGGTAAAATGGGTGTTTTGCAATGCACCATACGTTTATAAATAAATACCTGCTTATTTTTCTTCCTCAAAACAAAGAATATGGTATCCAGAAGTTCAGTGAATTTCGCGAAGAAATACCACCAACCCAAGTCTAGTAACTGAAACAGAGAAGTGTACGCAAGATCAGTTTTAATAGGTACATATACCGTACTAAAAATATCTAAAGTCTGTGAGTTTGAATTTAGGGTGTAATTCTGGAACGAATGATCCGAATAAAAAATAAACTTTCCCTGATTGAAAGCTACATTGCCCCTGCGAGCTAAAGGCTGTTTAATCTAGGTACAGCCACGCGGAACTGCGGGCAGAAGCTAGTTATTAATTTAAGCGAAGGGGTGCATGATAGAAATCTTCCCAATATACGTCATTTGAGTAAGTTTCCAGATCTGGCGCATCCCGAGCTGCCGACCACCTGTCGTTTAGCTAATCTTTTCACTACGATGGTGATAATAAAAATGCATTCGCCAGTGATAAGAGTAATATAAGTAACTACAATAAGAGATTGTATAAAGATTGCTCACCAAAGAATTTTGTGTATTGGACGGAAAACGACACCCTGCGTAAATTATACCATCTCTGAAGAGATTCAATTTGAAGACCTGAAATTCAAGAAAAGTTATAAATAACATAAGCTTTAATAAAATAAATAGAGACAGAAATAAACACGTTATCATGTATTACTTGTGTTCATTTATTTCTTTAAAGTTATTCTTTATCGCCGATGGCAGTTTATTATCAGGAGTTGTAAAAAAAAAACCCTTTGTAAAACTGAGGTTTCTTCACAAGCTTTGCTGGGATAGGGACACAATTTGGAACAACTAAACCTAACATAGCTAAGAAGCATCCTGTTTAACAGTCTCCAAATCGATCCTTCTAGTTTGGGGGCTACAACGCCACAGGTGGAGGTTTTTCAGAATATTTTTTATTCATGTTAACCATTAAGTACAGTACTTATGAATCGTTGAAAAAGTTACACAATGCTAAGATACAACTCTACCACCTGTTCAGAATGCCGTTCCTATAGAGAAGAACGGGCAAGAAACTCCATAGTTGCTCTCTTTAAATGGATCTTTTACATTTTTAGCAGTACATTGTTATAGGTACTTATATGAAAACAATGTTGGAACGGCTAGGCAGACTTAAGCAGATGGTAAAAAAAAAGTACTAGCTCTAAGTATATAATTACAAGTTAATGGCTACATGGTACCCACATTAACAAAATTACTTTTGTAAATGAAAAAATTCTCATGTATAACATTCTCACTTATACTCGTAACACTCCTTATTTCGCGTTGGGTGTTAAAAATACCCACCTTCATACAAATGGTAGACGCTAGAACGACCTGTGCCGCGTTATAATACGCGATCAGCCTGTTCATCTGCAGGGGAGGACGGTTCTTCATGATCCTCGGCCCGATGCGGATCACTATCAGGTAAGCCACCACCACGGACAGAATCGGCATCGGACTCGACATCATGAACCATGAGTCCACCATTGCGCCTGGAATTGGAAATTGACACTTCATGAGAGACCTTTTTTATTTGCCTTACCTTTGGTGCATAAGAAGGCTCATGGTTGCTCAACGCGCAATGGACCGAGCTATGCTCGGGGTTTCGCTACGAGATAGAATCAGAAATGAGGAGATCCGTAGAGGAACTATAGTAACCGACATAGCTCAAAGAATTTCAAAGTTGAAGTGGTAGTGGGCAGGGCACATAGCTCGCAGAATCAATGGCCGTTGGGGCAGAAAGGTTCTAGAATGGCAAACACGAACCGGAAGACGTAGTGTAGGACGACCCCCCACAAGGTGGACCGATGATATCTCACGCGTAGCAGGAAGCCGGTGGATGCGAGTGGCGGAGGACCGTGATGTGTGGAAAACATTGGGGGAGGCATATGTCCAGCAGTGGACGTCTTTCGGCTGATCGCATAGCATAGCATAGAACTGGTGCACCTATTCGTTAGGCGACCTACTTACGAAAGGCATACTGAAATGATTGGGAGTTGAGTGACCAAGTTCGAATAAAACATTTTTTCATCATCATTTAATGCATCATCACCTAGTTCATTGACTACAATGAAAAGAAGTTCTTACGTGACCGATTTGAGGCAAAATAGAGCGGCGCCTAAAGCTAATTTTAAACATACCTGCACATATACCACTCACTCATCTCACAAAAATATTAAGTTTTCCATATAAATAAATTTAAAACAATAAGGCTGAATAAAAACTAAACACAGGCACAGTTGTGGATATATTATACAGCATAGAGGTCTGGATCCAGCAATGACCGGATACAGTCTGATCCAATCTAAAAATAAACTATGATGCTTCGCTTCTACGGTTAGGATACATTAGGCTAATAATGATTGATGGGAATGCGTAAATTGGGATCCACGCATTCTAAGCGTGATAATGCGTAACTTCTACGAGATTCTTGCGTCTGGGTCTTGCAAGAGTGCTAGCGAGAAACCAAGACTTCAGGAAACGCTAAACATTCTCGTTTTACGTACACGCATGCTTAGTTTACACGAATACGCAATAAATCAAGTAGCAAGAGTCGAATGTTTGAATCACTTGTCTCCTAGTCTATTTACATACTTGCTGAGCTGTTTACATGAGAACACTGATACTTGCATACTGCGCTCATGTAAACCACCCATTATACGTTAGATTTTATCAATGATCATCATTGACAATAGTTTCATACATTGCCTATATTCACATATTATGACTAGAGCTGTATCATTGATATTATATGATTCCTTATGATCTAAGTACTTTACTATTATTTGATATCAGTGCCTGTGGAAAAGCGAAACGCTGTTTATCAATAGCCTTACACTACCAAAACTATAAACAAACACCATACTTACATTATATAACTAGGTACTTATTTTATTAAGATAATTATCAAGCTTATTGGTACTCACTTTTCCCAACCTTGAGGGAGTCGAAATATCGGTCCACTTTCTCGAGGTAGCTCATTTTTGCGTTCTCTTTTCTTCTGTAATGAAAGATAACAACAAATCAAAACAAAAAATAATATTGCAATGTCAAATAGACAGCCGTTTTTTTCTAAAGTAATAAAAAGTTTTAACATCAAATTTATGAAAATATTCTTTTCTTTTCCAGCCAGTTTTATTATTAAAAAATAATTCATAATATATACACGGAGTTTTCTTATGATTTGCTTTTGTGCCAGTATTTTGTGCATTAATAAGTACCATAGTGCAAGAATACCATTAAGTACATCTAGTTTAATTGTAGAGTAAAATCATAGACTATACATAAAAAATATTAATTACACATATACTACTTTTTACGATTGAAGTAAGCGTGTCTTTTTAAGTTTGTTATATTAATGGTAATGTTTTTTTGTGGAATTATGTCCATGAATAAATTCTAGCATACGAGACACTTCAGGTGCTAAAGATCGTATCGTTAAAAACTGCATCATTTACAAAATAAAAAAAAACATGCGTCGGTATACAAACTCGTCTGGATCAGGCATAAGGGAGTTCACACAGCAGGTCAAACTGCATGGCTTCAGTTTAGCCACGTAAGAGTGTAGTGAACGCGATTATTTCAAATGTATTTGACCTATTTATAGGTGTTTTACTACGGTTTAGAAGAAAGGAAGGAAGGAGAACCGATTATTCGAGGTTGCATTGAAAAATCCTGGTTGAAAAATAAAAAAAAGTAATAGGCCTATTCTCACTACTTTTTATTAATAAACCGTGTTTCTTTCTTCTACTGCTTTCTAGGCTACGCGGTTAGAGGCTATAGTAACAATTATGTAGACAACTTTGCAGATTTAAAACGGGTCTTATCTACCCTTACACAAAACGCCAAGGTCGAACAGTCCGTTACCCGTTTGATGAAACCGTAAATAGATTTTTTTGTCTATTTATTTTGAGTATATATATTAATGATTTGTTGGATCTTAATGATGATGATCCTCAATCTGAAAATTATACCTTAGATGTATCTACAGCTCCCAAATTCCACAAGGCTATGGAACCAAAGCTTGATAGATAAAATGTTCTTATACTCGTAAAAATTCACGCTGCCTACAATTATGACCAACTTCCTAAAAACTTTCTCTCAAACAAAGGAAAACCCAAACAAAACAAGTAACAGTACGAATAATATTCCGAACCCTATATGTCGAACATCCATCTCCATTTCCATATGTCACAGAGTATTTTTATTCTATAGAACTTGCTCGGCTCTCATGCAGAGTCACGATCGACACAAAGAAAGTTTTTATAACTGTGTGTTGACCATCTGGCTATAATATTTGTTTTCTAACAATGCGCACTGAAGTATTGTGAGGATAAGCAAAGGCGACATCCGCGAGATGGTACAATTATATGATTAGATTTCACTGGCAGAGAAACCCTCGAGGCTTTAAAACTAAACCTTAAAAAAAATATTGTTTCAACAATTTTTTTGGTCATTAATTAAATCATAAAAATAGATTAAATAATGAGAATTGGATCCATGGCTTTGGAAGATAATAATTATATAATATGAACTTATGAGTTACTCATATGCTATAATATTGCGATAAATAAAAAAAAATATCAATGTTAATTTTATACATCGCTAGTCGGTAAGTATGCCTTCCCGCGATCAAAGTATTTTCAGTAAAAAACAACAACTCAAAGTTAACATAAACGAAATTGTCAATTTATTATGTACTCAAAAAGCTTCTATAAGCCTAAATCAATAGAGTCGTTAATTTATTTTCCATCAATCCAAGTCAAAAGACGTCGTAAGAAAATGTTAGTGTAGGTCCCCGTACATTTATTTTTAACCCCAAGGGATCTTTAAAACCCGTAACAAAGCTGAAGAGACTGGGCAATATACTTCCGTAACATCGATTTCAAATCGAATGCATACGTTTATTTGATATTGATCTTTAAAAATGAATAAATAAAGTCGTATCGGTTATTGATGCCATAAAGTCAATTCTGAAGAGTTTTTCGTGGTGTTTCTGAAGAGTTTTTAGTAGGTTACCTTCCTATAGGTCTCTCCTCGATTTGATGTATTCAATTATTGAAAAGAGGATGAGGTTTACACGGTGACAATGAATCAAGTCTGAGAATGTATATGTTATTGAAATCGTCCCGTAATAACTATGTAATTTAGTATGATCTTCATGTGATCTTAGTATATCTGAAATAAAAAATATCATTGTCTACATCTCACAATATGGACAAATGGACGATCACATTTTTTTATTTAAGATCGTTAATCGTCAACATAATCTCTTTAATTTACGAAATAAAATGCAACGAAATAAAATGGATATGAATATGGCCTCACCTACAACTTAGAGGGTATATTGTTAATTTCAAGTAATCAATAGCGACCGCAAATTCAATAAACACACATAAATAAAAGACAAATAATGGATGAGCCATGAAAAATGAAAATCAAGGGCTGTATCAAAATGTAAGATGTCAACGTGACGACGTCTCGTAAGTCATTTTGAAAGATGACGTCAAGAAAGCAGCTGAATTGGCAAAAGTTTAGAAAAACAATGATGGAAGCCATGCCCCTAAATTTATAGACGTTTTATAACTTTACCAAACGTCATATAGTACTGCGCACAAGAGTTTTGCTTTCCGCAGTACCATATGACGTTTCATAAAGTTATAACACGTCTATAAATTCGGGGGATAACGTTTAAATAGTGAAGTGAATTGGATACGGGTTGTCACAAACATATTACCTGGTGAACACTGAAGGAGGCAGAACTAAATAGTCAACAGCGACTACAGAAGAAATAAGATTTAAATATTTGCACGGTGTTATGGTAATATGGCAGGCGAGTATTCTACCACTGAACAGTAAACTGAATAGTAATATAGCTTAGAGTCCAATCCCGAATCATTCTCACCGCCACAACCTAGCAATATGTTCACAGTTACCGAGATGCACTTATAATGTATCAGTAGTGGTTCGACGCGCTATTCAGCGGGGAATGAAGATTGCAAGCTGTCAGATGTGAAAAGCGAGTAACGAGCTGTTTGATGCAAAAATGATGACCGTGTTTACGAATTATTATATGCACTTGAAGGTTCCATGTCATGTATAGAAAAGGGCCACACAATGGAACAGAAATTTCAAATGTCAGTTCGCTGATTATAACCTTGTTTAGATATAATTCTCTCAAACTTTCCATGAAAGTAGGGTGCGGTTCGATGTGTACGTCTCGCTCATCCATTATTGAAGTGACTGTTCTTTAATTTGTCATTTGGATTGTTGACAATTTCCATTGGATGTTCTTACGATTTCAACTGTGTGGCAATATTCAAATGCAGACCTTGTAGACCATTGGTAATATTTTCATCGTATTGCAGTTTCAAACGACGTATTTCAAGTGTCATGTTAAAAAGTCTATTTTTGCTGATACTAGCAATGACATCATCGCAACCCCGTGTTTATCAAAGCACTTACTTCCCTGACGTGTTTTAACGACCACCGTCACGTCGTGACGTCATCAGGGCATAGTGTCTCTATAACTGAACAACTTCATATTTATCACACCTATGGTCATAATCATTATTTAACGTAAGTTTTTCTCATGAAAATTCCAGAGTTGCGAGAGGGAGTTGAGAGAGGGAGGGAAACTGCACACTATGTAACGAGGATTGCAGGTTGAAACCCCGGCTCGCACATCTGGGATTTCTGGACTTCATGTGCGAATCTCATTTTCAACCACGATTATCACTTGCTAAGCGGTGAAGGAAAACGTCGTGAGGAAACCTGCGTGTCTGGGAGAACCCCTCGAAAGATGTGTGCAGTCCGCCAACCCGCACTGGACCAGCGTGGTAGACTATGGCCTAATCCCCCTCGCATTGAGGGCAGGCCCGTGCCCAGCAGTGGGACATTAAAAAGGGGTGGTATTATTATAATAATATGTTAACAAAGCAAGCGTTCGTACTAGTCGTATTACTGCCTGTAAGTAGTACATAAAACTAATATATTAAACTGATCAATAACCTAAATATAGTAACAGCGAAAAACGAAATGTATGCTATTATAGGAATCAAAGGCTTCTTCACGGTCAAGGCGTAATTATGTTGTTTGAACCTAAGTAAAGTTTGAAACATAATTGATGGACAGACAAAGGAAATAAACGGTGGCTTTTACTACTTTGATTTATAATTCGGTTTGTTTTGTTTTATGATCCCGTGATTAAAAAGTATGTCGATGGCTATGTCGTTTCAGACCCCTAAAATACCACTACCTATGCAAAAATCATGTCGATCCTTTGCTCTATGAAAAATTAAAACAAATCTATCCCACGGGAACCAGAAATTTTACCGGGATAAAAAGTAGCCTATGTGCTATTCCAGACTATAGTCTATCTCTATGCCAAATATCATCCAGATCTGATCAGCCGTTTTGGCGTGATTGAGTAACAAACATCCATCCATCCAAACTTTCACATTTATAATATTAGTGGCATATAATATATATCTTGTAATATTACAGATATCTTGTTATTTAACAAGCAATTATAGTGGTCTCCGCTAATACTTATTATGTAAATAGGTCGCGAATTTGAATAAACTTACTTAATTTGCGTGCCTATAGACTATAACATGTAGATCCAAGCAGAACACTTTTGAAGAAAGAGGAAAGTATTCAATGCCACGCGAGGTCGCAGATCGATCGACGTTGTTAAGGCACCTTTGGGAAAAGAGTAACAGAATGGGTTTCCAATCTAGCATTGACTATAAACCGGAGCTATCGACCACACTCTGTCTGCGGTAGCTATGTTAATCCTGAAATAAAGGTTTCAGTCAAATTTGCACGGATTGGAACTTGGGATTGGAATCAAGATCCGATGCATCTAGAATCATTATGTGATTCTATCTTCTTGAGTAAAATTAATTTCATTATGAGAGTCAGAAAATAAGTATACATTTTTAAGTTTGATGCCTAAAGTTAGGTATACTTCTTGGTAACAGGCAGAAATCGTTCTGATAAATAATACACATATTTTAGTAAATAGAGAAAGATGACTTGTCTCTACGAATTTCTTTGTAGAACGCGCGAAAATACTGACAGCGCCAATATTTGCTTGTATTTTATTGCAGGGAACTTTGTACAAGACAGAATTCTCTTGATATAACCTCATTATAATGTGTGGTTAATAAAAGTATAGAACATACATTGGAGATTTTAAGAAAAATAAAAGAAGACAGGGCCGCTGTGTTCTTGCTAATTTATTTTTGAGGTCCCATAATGACCATTAAATAATTTGTCTTTGACTTTAACGGACATAACCAGAAAAAAATAATTTAAATAATACATATTTACTGTGCACATTGCATATCAGGAAGCCAATTTTGAAAATGTAATTGATTCTTGAGTACCATTCCAAAAATGTGGTCTCTTAAGGGACTTGGACCGTACAGGCCATTTGAAGCGTGTTTACTTACATAGTCACCAACAGTACCTACTAACATACTCATCTAATTTAAACCTTACTCATCATCATTTAAAGTCTAAATAAAATATCATTCGAGTAATTCCTGCTTACCAAGCTATGCCGCATTGCGACGTCTTCATAATTCAATGGGAACCATTGTGTGGCCCCACATGACCCTTAACTGCAACTCAAATATGCCTGTCATTACAATAATTAATTATTGATACTGATTAATTATTATAAAACAACGGTCTTCCGCATTAGAAATGTTATTGCGATTTAAACATTCTTTGAATGGGTCTGTACAAGGTACCAATTAATAAGGAGTTGCGTGGTAAAGCATTTATGAAACAACATTTTATTGTTTGATCCTCACCGATCAGATTGTTGGTAAAGAAGTTCTAGGGAAGCATAGAAAATAGAGAGATCTACACGATAAATGTGCTAACGATACACAAAATACTTATTCAAATTTACTCACTAGAATTATAGTAATTACTAATTAGGTTCCCATTATGTAATACACTGTTAAGTAAATTAAAAAATCCTAAGCCTAAGTTTACGGGACTCCTCATGAAGACAGCTGGATATTTTGTTACCGCATTATAGCATGTTATGCTGTTACCTATTATTGAAAGCAAATAGAGGTGGTAAAAACATTGCTGGATGCAATAATTACAACATTGCAATCAAACAAAATAATGTCACTAGTCTACTGAAGTTTCCTAATGTAATCTACATTGAATCGAGCTATCATACGTTGGCAATGTATGACCCAATTACACAAATCTATTGTCTAAGTACCAACTATAAGGCGCATGTTTACATTTTCATTAGTCTAAAATTAAAAAAAAAGTTTTTTATGTATAAATGACAACATCGTCTCCACATGGTAAGTATGTATATATACTGATAACATACTTACCTGTGCCATGGATCCATACTCCAACTAATAATGGATGAAGCTAATATCAATCGCTTCGCATCGAAAAACAAGTTGCGATCAGTGTTTTAAGCAAGTATACACGACGGGCTGACACACGACACTTATGTCGACAGACACTAAGAGACAAACATGAGACGAAACTAGAGTCTAATAGACTGTGTTTGGTTTCAAGTGTCATCTTTGTGGATCTCATAGCCCCTTGACAATTGTACTAAGGATTGTATGGATTTGTAGGATAATAGTAAGCGGTGGTTACGTATTACAACCTCCTCGCCATACGACGCGACGATCTTATTAGCTCAGTTAGAAGTGACTCTGTCTTCTACTCTCCGGGTCCCGGTTTCGAAATTGGGTAGGGGCAATCTTCGTGTGATGAGCACGAATTATTGTACCCAAGTCATGGATGTTTAATATGTATATAAGTAATCTATACTGAGTTCACCCTCAGTCCATTGTACGGTACCAATAATACAAGCGTTGCTTAGTGTGGGACCGTATATTTGGTGTGTTTGTCTGACGCTATTTATGTTTATTTGCATAGAAGCAGAAAAAAACTATTAAAGAGAAACAGTCTAAAATCTTAATCAAACTAGGGTTAATAAACTCTAATCTATAACAACAATCACGAAAACGGCTATAAATATATAAATAAAGCAATTGGTGTCGGGAGCGTTCTGAAATCATTTACTACACTGTGGCATGTAGCCGCCCTAATTTGTACACGCGATTGGTATTACAGAAATATACGGAAACACTGAACAAATATATAGTATGGAATACGCTACTTCAATACCATTGGTATACTTTTACGAAAGTAAAAATTGATAAAATGGAAAAGAAAAACGTAATGAAGTGATTTTTGAAAGGATTTGATCAATAAAATAATGTGATATTTTAACACATTCAATGCTTTGGGTCTTTCAGATAAGGACTTGACGATGACGATGGAAGAAAGTAAAAAATATGACTTGAAATGTTGGACCACTATAGTAATGGGATGATAAGGACAAGAGACAATATAGCTGTCTGATGAAAATGTTGAAATGTTGAATAATCCTGAAACGGGTTACCTGGCGACCGCTTCTCACCATGGACTAATAACAATACTGAAGATTACATTTATTTTTACACAAAAAATGTATTTACAAACTCTCTCTACTACTACTCTCTACTCAGCGGTTGCATGGCGAGACACAAGTAATTATTTCTCATATTATCTGTTATTAATCTTAAATAAAGCTCCCTTTTTGGGGCATATAAATATTGTATTTATCAGAAGAATCCTAATAAATAATTATGAAAACCAAATATGTTAATTATTGATTGAAATTATTTCAATAAAACACAGGTGATGTTTTTATGAGTTACATTTATTGATTCGACTGCTATTTAAAGTCTGACAGTCTGAATAAAAATCGTACAGATTTTTATATCTTGAAAACCAATGAGATTTTGGCTCTATCGCACTGGATAAGGTAACGAAATACTATTATAAAGAACACGAGTTTGAAGTATTGTTAATTTTATAAACAGTGTTCATAATATAGTACCCACACGGTCAGATTGATCTCAAACTTTGACGGGAGTTTAAGCATATTTTGCGACCTACGATCTCACTGACCTTAAACAGCGAATTGGGAGACCTTATATTTACTTACTAGTTGCGCCCGGCGGTGTTACCCGCGAAAAAAGTATGAAAAATTAAAACATCTATCCCACGGGAACCATACATTTTACCGGGATAAAAAGTAGCCTATGTGCTATTCCAGACTATAATCTATCTCTGTGCGAAATTTCATCCAGATCCGTTCAGCCGTTCTGGCGTGAAAGAGTAACAAACATCCATCCATCCATCCATCCAAACTTTCACATTTATAATATTAGTATAGATTAATGGATCAGAGGTTGTACTTAAAACCGGTATAGTATGACCTGATAGTTTTATGGCAGATATACTGAGCAATGTTGATGTAGGTGTAAGGTATGGATGTATGGAGGTTAAGGGCATGATACGTAGCGTTCAAAAATATAAACAGGACTGCGAGGAAATCTTAATATTTATCAGCCTTCACATTATTAATTTTGTGTCATTGCAATGGTGTCACAGTCATGGTCGAAAGACGCGAAATTTTTGTGTAACGTAAATAAATATTTATTATAAACTCAAAGTATGATATATATATATAAGGGGTAACATTATAAAATATTTTTTTTATTTTTTTTATTACGATATAGGCAAGTATTTGATCTCGATCTCACCTGATGGTAAGTGACGATGAGCTCTACGATGTAGCATACTTGCCTAGAAGGTACCTGTTCACTCTCGACTTGAAAGCACCCAGATTATAGCCGACGGGGAACAAGGATGCCGGTAGCGTGTTCCATTCCTTGGCAGTTCGCACGATGAAAGTAAAACGTGTGTTAGTTAGTGTTTTAACAGGGCCATCAGTAGATAGTACAGTAGAAGATAACATAAATCTAATACTTACGAAAAGTACTAGTAGTAAGCTTTACGTGTTCCCCGAGGCACGAGCGATTTATAATTATGGTTAAAAATGATTTTCGCACATTAAATCCACGAATCCCAGAGTTTCGGGCCGGGTGCTGTATCTGCGACACTTGTTACTGAGGGTACCGTTCTACCAACTTGGCTATCAAATCTTATACTATGTAATTTAATTCATAATTATCGTAAAAACAACTGATGATTATTTGCATAAAAAAATCACGCCTCTGACCTATTTTATTAACTTCTTACAGCTATTTCGAAGTACGTAATTATGATTGTCTAATTAATAGTGAATTTAATCAGCTATGTAATTTTATGAAGATTAAAATGAACCTTTCATTGTTTTGTAGTCACAATTCTGTTATTAACTTTGTATCACATCGTTTGAGGTTTATTCGTAAACTGGTTGTGTGCATACGATTTTTCTAAAATACTTGTTAAAGTAATACAATTTATCCATGGATTTATCAACTAACATAGCAAATTGTAAAGATGTTATTTTTACTAAAATGAATCTCGATAAATAATCAGCTATTTTCTACTGTAAGGAAAATTTATAATTAAGATCAACCTGTATAGTTCAGAAATTGCACCAAATTATTTTTATAATAACCCTTTTTCCGCATTTCCTTTAGATTATATTAACGATACGCATCAAATAAAATAATATTTTCATACCGAAGCAATAAAATTACTTAAATAGATTTCAGCTCATGTGATGGCCTAGTTAGTCCTATTTACAAAAGGTAAGGAAAACGATTTTCAGTTTTTTTTTCAAACCATACATAAAAAAACACTTACAAGACTTTTCGTATAAACATACTTGTAAAACTCGTTAGTTTTACGAACATATTTTTCTTCCATCAAATGAAATAAACTCACCGATCTTTCGTACGCAACAGCCGGCGAAGTATCGTCAGAGTATACTGAATCTGAAACTTTCAGTCCGTGCGTTTGGTTCGAGGTTTAACACAGCACTGCGGCGCGGCGCGACGGCGGCGTATCGACCGTGCGGCCAGTAAAATAAGCGCATAGCACGCGATGTTCCAACTAGACACAAACTCCCTTAGATACCGTGCCGTCCTACTTCACTTGCGATTTTCAATTATTTATACGGCTGCCTGTACGAATGTTTGAGAAGTATGCAAATATCCGAATGATAACAACTTGGATATAAACTAAAGGATTACAGCTTTTTTGGTATCGTGTTCGCCTTGGAAGCATAATAAAAAAAAATTGTCTGAGCAATCGTGCAACCGCGATTAAAAAGTACCCACGGGAACCATACATTTTACCGGGATAAAAAGTCGCATGCGTGCTATTCCAGGGTATAACCTATCTGTGTGCCAAATTTCAACCAGTTCCGTTCAGCCGTTCGGGCGTAATTGAGTAACAAACATCCATCCAAACTTTCACATTTATAATATTAGTGGGATAGTGGGATTAGTGGGATTAATCATCCATCACCATACAAATATGTTTGGCACCACCGGGATTTGGACGCGGTACTCTCGGTACAGAAAGCAGTCACTTATAAACTGTGCAAATCAAGTCATCGATTTTCTACAGGACAATGATCCACGACACTGTTATCAAATACGAAATAACCGCGGAGACATCCCCCGACATCCCTGGACATCGTGTTAGACATCTCTCCCAACCTTCAACTATCGTCCGAGGTCGACGATAAAGTCACGTAACGCCCGAGTCTTTTCCCTCTAATGAATGAGGCTTAAGGCTGTCAAGGGTCTTATCATGATATTTTAATGCGACTCAAATCTGGACCTCATTTGATATACAGCGCAAATTTGAACCAACGGACTTGATTAAGGTGACAATTTACCAGTTGAGGTCCATACGCATTTATAGTTCATAGTAAGGCGCCTGTATGCCATTCTGAAGCCTACCTTTTTACACTGGATGATTATACCTGACAACTTGTGTTACCGATTGCTGCTCCGCTTAAGTGAGGATATAAAAAGTGACTGGAATAGAATTTTATAGATTTTCAAGCTGGCATCTTGTTACTAGCTTAGGTACTGTCCTCATTTGAATTATGTTATGCGTAAAAATTTATTGTTTGAAAATTATTTTTTATTAGTCAAGAATAGAAAGAAAAGTCGGGGTTGTTTCATGAGTGCCACGAGTGGTAGAATTGTGACCACATAAAGAGTTTACAAAATACAAATAGCTCATTTTGCGGTCATTAAATTAGTAGTTTATTTTATTTTTATTTATAACACGGCAATACATGGCAAGGCGCTTTTGCGAACGTTAATTTTAATAGCGCATCAGGAGTGACATCTGTGTTTTTATTGTTGAACTAATAGCTTTTGGTTATCTGGTTCATCACCTTTCCTTTGCCCAGATGTGGAGTGGCGGTTTATCGTAAAAAAAATTGTCGGACATGTTGGCAAACACTGTCGGCAAGCAAACACACACATAACCGTCTATCAACTCGCATAATTTATAAGTTTGCGTGACTAAAACAATTTAAATAATATTAAGTAATTGATTGTATTTGTGCTGTCTACCACCTAGTGGCAAGAAATCTTGGTACGATGCTATGCTATGCTATGCCATCAGCCAAAAGACGTCCACTGCTGGACACAGGCCTCCCTCAATGACTTCCACACATCACGGTCCTCCGCCACTCGCATCCAACGGCTTCCTGCTACGCGTCCTTTGTGCGATAGCGACGAGAAATGTTGATTCATACTTAGATCTTTTATTTAAATTGATTTGGACACTCTTATCGTTTCCAACCTGTATATTATAAGGATTAAAAGAGGTAAGGATACACAGAATATTACATAGCTCTTGTCAATAAGAAGAAAGTATTTTTTTAATATTGATCAATACATAAAGATAGATACCCTATAAATCATCTATGGTTAAAAGTAACTACCGACTAATCAACAGATTCTGTCAGATTCCCTATGGATTAAATTTAACCATGGACGGTGTGCTCCACCCTTAATCGCTTGAATGATTAGGTCAGGTGTCAAAACCCTTTTCTCTAGCAGCCCATTGATTCTCAGATTCTCTGTTCACAAAACTGTGGTTGGTTTTACACCTGCTGTATCTTATCATTTTCAGCTTGCCTTGCAAATGGCTTAATCTGGAGCAGACCCTCTTCATTTTGGCCATATTCTGTCGGAAGCCTTTTGAAGGATCGGGCTTATACATCGTGATTCAAAAGGATATACTATCATTTGCGTCTTTAGCGCATTTGCAATCATTATCGGATGGCAAAATTTCAATATGGCACTTAAGAAAAAAAATGCTTACAAAATGACAATGGTGGATTTAGTGAGCAGTTCTTTTTATCTATCAAAATTTGAACTTCCTTGGAATCACACTGTATACCAAATCTTGAGGTTTTAGTGTGTAAATAAAATTAATGCCAAACCAATATTTTGAAATCAATTTATTTCTAATAAATATAGGAGCACCATTACAAGCTAGGCTGATGATATTGTAATTGCCTTCATTCTGTTATGAAAAAGGCAAAGCACCCATTATCTGATTTTAGCTAAGTTTTCATTTGTTCTTTAATCATTATTCCCTACAATAAAGTTAATCATCTTTCCACCCTAACCATTATTTGTAATTAAAAATACTCAAGATATGGCAAAAGAGATAAGTTGACTAAGAAGAATATATCTTCTTAGTCGGGCACTCTTTTCAGAGTGGTCGTGGTAATGGGTTGCACTGTTCGGACATGGACGCTGCTCTTGCTGTTTTTCTCCACGTATCTCGATATAGAGCCTTTCGGAAACATTCTACTATGGGACAATTTGTAACAGATCTTATTAAGTCTTTCTATATATACCACCAATAATACTTAAGATTAATAGGAAAATTTAATCCTTGACTATCTAATCGTTAAGCTGACAACAAATTCAAGTCAGTAGAATGTTATAAATCAAACGAATTACGCGGCTTTATTTACACTTTTCTAGGCATATTGGGCATTAAAAATTAAATATTTTTCTAGCTAAAATGCTATGAACGAATTAACCGGCAGTGGAGTTTTAAAATCTATAAACTACAGTCTATTCAACATTCGAAATATGGGTTAAATAAAAATAGCATCTCCGTAAAATACCTACATCATATATTTATTTAACATCATTTAAAACATTTTTAAATTTAGGATTTCTAGATATTCTGTTTCATCATCTTATTTATACTTCTTAAATTTTTCATCATTATGTTCTATGACGTTTTCACAGACATTACCATTAGAACCATATTGACCGTTCGCGAAACCATTACTAGCTATACCATTTAATGTATTTTTATTACTATTTGTATCATACACATTGTTTGTATGATATTCCTTATATTCCACACCGTTCCCATTTGTGATATTACCGTTGTGATTAATTTCAGTAGATTTATTATTAAGTGCCATTTGTTTTGGTTTCTTGATGTAGGTTTTGATGTAGAAGTCTGTGAAGAGGACGAGCATGAACAAGTTTTGTGGGAGGAACACGGCGCTGGACCAGCGCGGATATTCGCAGTCCGGCTTGAACACAATCGTGCTCATGTGGACCACGCATAAGAAGAACTGGAGCTGAAATAGAACAATATATTATAATAATTTGGACGAATAAGGTAAGCAGGAAATCATAATGTTATTGTAACATCATCGAGACAGCATTTTTTTCTAGGCCCGCCACACACTTCCACCACTGTTAATCCTCTAAGCCAGGACAGTGGTGTCCCATGATGACACCGAGGTTTGACCCTTGGTGAGTCCCGGGATAAAGTTAATTGTCTTGGAACCCGCACGAATTTAATCGAAAGATAAAAATAGGAGGAGATGGAAGAAAATTATCGTTAAAGCATGCTATCACTGTCTTACAAATTTTTTATACCCGAATATGAGCGGAACGCTAATTGAAAATATCCTTCATGAGCCAGACGAAAGCATTGCTAAAGATAAAAAAATTAAGATGGTATTGATTTAAATTTTATATTCTGATACGTATTATGTTAAGGTCTTGGCAACACGAATACTTTTAGGTACTCGCAGACACGTGATAGGATGATGCAACCTTCGAAATTGAATGATTAATAAATTAACACTGGATTTAAATTCCTTATAAGTCAATGCATTAACGATGTCTCGGTAAAGCGTATACATTATTGGGCTACCGCCGAGTAAGCTTATTGTACACTGCAGTGCACTGTTTAACTATTGTATTGAAGAAACCTGTAAAGATAAGTTTATAAAAAACTAAACAAACTTATAAATATTGATTAAGATAATAATATTCTATTTATGAATATTTATGTATTGTATTATAAACGCTATAGCAAAATATAATTACAATACAAGCATCCACAGAAGATAATTTGCCAAACGACGGTTATCTAGTAGTTTCTGCAAAACCAGAAAGTAAAGGATGCAAAATGAAAGTTTGAGTAATGAACTCAAATTTTTCTTTTCTTTTCTGTCCTTTATTTTCTGAATGATGCCAGAAAGGAAAATCAGCATGCTGTAATTTTTAATGCCGATTTAAATGAGCTACCTGACGCGGCAAGTGTAGTTGATAAACTTACAATTTGCAATTGGGTGACTAGTTTCTTTAGCCAAAGTGCCTGTTTGACGCTCGGTGCGGCGACAGTCAGGAGATAGTAGGAGTACATTACGACGTGGACGAAGGAGTTGATCACGCCTATCAGAGTCCCATGTCCGCCTGTAAACGAGAAATTAATATTCATTTTTTTTTCTGAGTACCTACTTAATTGCTTGTTAGAGTACAATTAGGTCAAGGGTTTAATAATATGTTTCATGGTTTTCAGGAGCATATGTTTAAAAAGAATTGAGGATCGGGAAAACTACATTTTAGATAGTTAGATACCTATCTCGTTATATTAATCTGACGCTAGATGGCTCTGATACAGAATGACACAAAATAAAATGTCGCTTGCCTGCAAGTAATGGACTAAAGAAACGAAATGAGGAACTCTTTGCTGAACTGCATCTTGTGGAGCTAAGGAGTATTATGACCAAGCAGATCTTGGTAATAAACATTGAATAAACCAATTGTTCGTGTCATAAGGAAAGTTCAGGTTTAAGCAAATAGATGGCGTTAAACACGCACGGCGGAATTGTAAAGCGTTGGTAAATGGTTTAATCATCTCCTCCTCATTATCATGAAAAAAATATTATATGGGATTTTTATAATACTTCCATTTTATATATTTTTAATTGCCAGTGAACTTGTAATTACTTATATGAATGTTTCTTTACTATTTTTTTTCTTATATTTTTTTTGTGCTAAGTAAATTGTGCATGATTGTTATCGTAAGATACCATTAACTGCCTTATGAATACTGGATTCCAATATTGAGAAATTGTAGGAGACTTCCCTCAACGCTAGGTAGAAGACAAAAATAATGGCCATAAAAACAACTGCTAACAGAGTCCGTAATTTTGAACCAAGGGTAACAGCCCTATTTTAAGGGTATAATTTTAAATATAATAATATACTATGCATATCTCTGGAGCTATAAAAGTTTACTCATAGCAAACCTTCACTGGCACGAGTGGGCTCAGTGCTTAGATCTCTTCTCTAGATATTTGATTCGGAGAAGATTTCGGCCATCATACCCTGTGCTGTTGGACTATTATTGGAAAAACCCTGTGTTTTATTGGAAGATATTGGATAATTGAGACTGAAATAAATTATATTGATTGTATTGGAGTTTTCATTCAAGTAACTGTGGCCGTATTTTAATACAAGAATGGCTTGTCATAGAAGGGTGACCTGGAAAGTATGTGACGGCTCCCCATATCAATATCACCATCCCGGTGTGATGGTAGATGTGTAGAAACGATATTTGGTTGTTCTTCTTTCGTAGCACGAAGAAAACCTGAAACAATGTATGATAATATATATTTTTTTATTTTAGAGTTCAACAAACGCCTGACACGTGAGCGCGTGGTTCAGTCAGACTTGCGATGGGTGATCGGTTCATATAATCTGACCCCAGATTAAGTATCTTGTCAAGCTTAGCGAAAGAAAAGTGACGGCAATAATCTCGCAATAATTGCTTTCAAATCGCAGATTTGTATGACTTCGCAGCGCTACGTAATACGAATTAGCGATTTAAAAGCAAATATTGCGTGATTATTGCTATCGCTCGGCTATTGCAAGTTACGTATTCAAGGGGCTGATCTCCGGCGTGGTTTGGTGGGATCTTTAAGCTACTTAAGACATCGTGACAGGCAGTCAGAAGCCTGATACTTTTGTCAAATGCTCATCATTGGGTCTGAGAGAAAATCAGCCAATGCGGAAGCCGACCCCCAATAAACCATTTTTATTATTGGGGTCGGAATCTTTACATGAACATAATACGGCCACACTTCATCAGAAATATGAGGTTTTTTTATATATTATAGGCAAGTATTTGATCTCGATCTCACCTGATGGTAAGTGACGATGAGTTCTACGATGGAGCATACTTGTCTAGGTAGGAAGGCGGCAGTAGATCGAGACGCTACATTCACTAGGCACATGCAGCGCAACTGATCTGACCCGCCATCCATGAATGGCAACACCGAACATCATGCCGGAACAGGGCTAGGCCACTTGGCGACATGGCTTTGTTCAGTGGGTGGTGACTACCCACGGCGGAAGCCTACCACCAGTAGAGTTGTCACCTGGTTGGCACCACCCAGGGTCACGTGTAGGGTATCTCGAGGGTACTTAATTCTCCTACGGACGAAGGTGACTAGACCCCAAAAAATTTCCATCGGCAGCCCTTATTCAGCATATTTTTATCAGAACTATCCATTGTATCAACTTCCAAGGAAATGAACGATGTTGTACCTACCTTTCTATTAGAAATAACGTAGGTACGACGGGCTATTGTTTGTTAATTTATCCACATTTTTAAGGTACAACAGTTCATCATCATAATTACATATATTATTTGGTGTACATTACGTACACAATGAAAGGCCACGTTTAATAAATACATTTTGCTAATTATTATAAAATTAATAAATTATTTAGTAAGAAATTTCCGGGTATGAATATAGTAAATTGAGTTTTATACATTCCACCCTCCGAAGCACGCCAATTTATTGGAGCGACCAGGGCCCCAAGTCTGCTAACACAATAGATTCATAATCGAACAGCAACCACATAGTAATTGTCACTTTTGACAGGTATCCCATACAATATTTATCAAAATTGACAGTTACTATGCGTTTGCTGTTAGCTGCACGCCGCGGTGTTACCCGCGATTAAAAAGTATGTCCTTTTCCTCTATGTTCTTTCGCCTAAATTACCACTACCTATGCAAAAAATGATGTCGATCCTTTGCTCTATGAAAATTAAAACAAATCTATCCCAAGGGAACCATACATTTTACCGGGATAAAAAGTAGCCTATGTGCTATTCCAGACTATAATCTATCTCTGTGCCAAATTTCATACAGATCCGTTGAGCCGTTCTGGCGTGATTGAGTAACAAACCTCCATCCATCCATCCGTCCATCCAAAATTTCACATTTATAATATTAGTGGAGTTCGTTGCCCAACCGACAGCAATTATTAGATTTTTTTATTCTTAATACTTCATTCCGCGAGTATTCCTAACTGAAATACTAAGGTTAGAGTCTAGAGTAGGTCAGGGCCCCCACCTCGTCTTGTCTTCGTCGGCCGAGTGGAGACTGACAGGGGACTGACGGGACTACCCGCAAGACACTCAGCTCCGGCGTCCTTTATAGGAGGGGTCGTTTGAGCTACATGCTCTAGGTGGGAAGTGTTAAAAGGCAAAAAGCCGCGGTTAACCACGTGAGAAAGCGCAGCACACCTCATTACAGGCGCTCACGCCAGTGTTACCCCTTATCGTCTTATATGAAGGCCTTGTTAGGGGGCCCACCTAAAGAGCGGCAAGTCGCCACCTGCCAATGGTAATAAGATAGAGGCTGATTATGGCAGGTGTCTACAACCCTTTCAATAGTCCTAACCCATATCCATCCAAACTTCAACCCTTAATCCCAATTATCTTTACATTTGCCTCCAATAGCTCATCCACCTGCTGAGGTCAATTGGCTGTTTATTTGATAAAAAAAATAAAATACTCAAAAAGGCCTCTACGTGTTGGACCCACGTCTCACGCAATCCTTACAAAATTCCGGGTATAGCCCGCGTGGTGTGAAACATGATAATAAAAACTTTGATGTAGAAAGTAGGTGGTCCATATTTTAATGGCTTTATTATAATTATACTTATACTCACAGTATCGAGTAGATCAACAATCTTCAGCATATAATACATGTAACACACTTCGGCTATCTCTATCGCCTTGGGGTTGTCAGAGTAATCGACCGGCTCGCACACCCATTTGTAATCCCAGCCCCAACCTATTCTTATTGCCTGAAATAGAAGAGAATCTCAAGTTATATTATGTCTGAGTTTTTACGTGTGTCTTTGCCTATGGATACGTCGTAGAAACCTTAGGTTGGACTTGGATTCCCAAGGTGCAACCTGTGGGAAACCGTTATGGGCATTGGCCATGCGCTAAAAAACGAGTGTTCGTTTCTGTATTATTTCGTCAACATGTGAGTACAGACGTCGTTTATTTTGCAGGAGTATGAACGCAAAAGGTACTTAGTTATGTGATGTACGTTCGTATTACCACTCTACCCTTTTAGGGTTGGCACAAAAAATAGCTCTTGACAATGCGATTAGATAGGTCCTCAAAGATAAAAAAATACGATTTTGCCGTGTGACAATTGTCTGACAGGTCGGTGTAATAATGACCAGATTGGCACAGTGTGCAGTAGCCCTGCTTTCTGTACTACGGCTTCCGCGTTGATATTGGTTGGTCGCGGAATACTTTGTGTAATTAGCGCAAATTTTTATACCTGAGGCCTAACTATATACTGGGATATGGCTGTTAGTACCATTGTAACGGTACCCATGATACACGTGTTGCTTAGTTCGATCCCGTACAGTTGGTGTGTTCGTCTGGCAATATTTATAATAGTTCTCATAAAACTAATTTTTGTTTGTTTTTGGCTGCCGTGTGTCTCACTGCTGGGCAAAGGCTTCCCCTCCCTTTATGTCCCTTTCGGCTACACAGGACCCTGTCGGGCTTGTTGCTATAGAATGTGTAACAAAAATAGAGTAAAATATTTTAAGGGGTTGACAAGTAGGTGACAATGATCATCTTTATGTATAAAATAAATTGGATACTGTGTTTGATATTTCTGTGGGAAAGCAGGTCAGTATAGTTTCACCGTGCAGCCCTGTTGCCCAGGGCTTTAAATAACGAGCTACCCTCGGGGTCGAGGACGACTGGGGTGTGGGCCCCGGACGGCCACGTCCCGGTGACGATGACGACTCCTGAGGAGGACGGCGGCGGGCGTGGCTCCCCGCCGCCGTGCGCAGCGAGGGCGCAAGGGGAGCAACAAACATCTGCTCCCCCGAGATGGGCCCCCATAAGGGGTCGAGGCACAAGAGGAGCACCGCTACATTCCGTTTGGAGATCCCAGACCCCTCCAACATGTGTCGAAGGCGGCCACCGGGGGGGTTTTAGTGGGTAAGAATCCCACATAACCCGGCCCTCTCCCACACAGAGGCCGGGTATCTATCGAAGATCCCCCCCCCGTCAACAAAAAAAAAATGTTTCACCGTGCAAATATTACGTAGTGTTATCTTTAAAACTTCAAATAATTTGATATTTTGTTTCGAGTATATGACCTTTACAGCCGACCCAAGGACCCCTTAAAATACTTACACTATTATTGTGAAGCCAAACACGGGTCAAGCATTTGCACATTTTAAAACTACGCAAATTATTACACACGCAAATGTTGTTGTTTTCTTCTTCTTCTTTCTTTACGAAATGAAATGCGATGAAACAAAATGGATATGAATATGGCCTCACCCGCAACTTAGCGGGTATTTTGCCAGTGTCAAGTAATTAATAGCAATATTAAATTCAATAAATACACATTATAAATAAAATAATGGATGTGACATGAAGAAATGAAAATGGCGTGTAATTCGAATCAGTATTTACTGCCAAATCATTAAGGAATTTAATCTATCAAATAATTCACAAACAATCGTAGCGCGTGCCATATAATAAGGAAAAAAGCTACAGCATTTTTTTTAAATTTAATGAGTACATTATAGCTTTTAAAGAGCGACTATGATCAATAATAGTGACTAGTTTATTTATAAAATATGAACGTAAGTAGAGGTTCAAGGACTAAGTCACGCTGAACTAAACGCGGTGCATATGACGCGAACATTTTAGTCCACTTCCATACAAATCAATAAAATTGGGGTGGATTGTTTGTAATATTAAAATAACCACTTTTTACTGAGTGCATTTGGATATATACACGGTACATATTCCAAAACATTTTTTTTGTAAAATTTTTGACTGTCTGTCTATCTGTTTGTTCCGGTTAATCTCTGAAATTGTTCGACCGATTTTGTCGGGACTTTCACTGGCAGATAGCTGATGTAACAAGCCGTAACTTACTTTGATGTTAGAAAAACTTTTGTTCAATACCACGCGGACGAAGACGCGGGAAACAGCTAGTATATATTTCTATAATAATGTCACACAGTTGCTTGCATACGAAATAAGAATTTTATTTCCAGAGATACATGTTTCTATACGTGACATCTACGATCAGCAAACCACTGGTTGCCCGCCGGGTGGCTCAGTAGAAGGGGAAGACTTCCCAAGGCGACTGTGCGTTCAAGCCCTAGCCAATAGGTACCTAGGTTACCTAGGGCACTGGGGTTGTGGGGGGGACCAGTCACATATAGCCGTTGGACGCGGATGAGGCAGATATCACTACTATAACGAGGAAAAGTAGCTTCACTTATGCATAGGATTGTGACAGCTATGAAGCACTAAGATAATTATTTAATTGTCATTACCTATCTACTCAAATTATATATTTTTTGTTTAATAAGCTTTTTTAATGGCTATCCATGGTTATTTATTTATTAATTCCTTGGTGCTCATATTCCCGTCTTTGTGTCTACGTCAATTACCATTTCTCATCTATAGAGGCTTCCATGCTTCTCCTATCCCCTACTCTTTCCAACATCGCTTGCCATTATTTCTGTCCTGCTTCGCTTTCCTTCTCCAGCAACACATCTCGAACACCTCTTGTCTCTATCTCTCTATTCTCATAAGATTCCTCATATCTCGCTCATATGAATAAAAAAACTATTATATGCTCACTATGTTAGTATGCTGGTACAAGATACGCCCAGGTCGGGCCCTGAATGGGCCGGTTGACATTTCGTTTTTATAAGCTATAGATGACAGCAGCTAGGTCTAATTGTTTGAACATACCCTAGTCACCTCACTGCACCGTGTACGCGGGTTCATTGGAACATTTGTCCTACACCAAGCAACGCTAGTGTTATGGGTGCCGTACAGTGGACTGGAGGCGATCCTAATATATAATATTAATGATCAATGACTCAGGTTAGACAGGTCAGGTCAGGTGACATTCGTGATGGACCCGATCCGCAGAGCGAGGCGGGGGCGAAAAAGGGAGCGATACGCTCGCCTCCTGCCCCCGCCATAATTGGGTTCATCGGCAACTAGCCGGAAGGGGGCCGGGGGGCCCCCCGAACCCGATGTTTCCGCCGGGGCGTCACGGTAGTGTGATGTCCGATCCCGTGGCGCCCCACAAAAGGCAGAGAGGGCGGCGCTGGGTTTTAGTGGGTAGTCTGGACTCTTCCAGAAGCCCCACATAACCGTCCAAGCTCCCTCGGGCTTGGGCGGTATGCGTAAATGCATTTCCCAGTGGAAACAAAAAAAAGGTGAGATTCGTGCTCGTCACACAATTTGCCCTCACTAGGATTCGAACCCGAAACCCTAGCAAATAAGGCAAGGCCAATGAGCTAATCAAGTCCTCAAAAGCGGCTGGTAAAATTAGCGTTAATAGATTACAGTAGACATTTGTTATTAAACATATGTGTGACATTTTAACTCACATCGACGAAAATATACGAACAAGCAATCACTTGAAATGCATTGTAAATAATAAGAACGTTATCCAAATTGAAAGGTCTCCTGTTCTTCATCCATGTAGGTCCCCATTTGAGAACGAACATTAGGTATAGACCAAGTAATAGCAGCCCTTGGTAGGGTTTTGCCACAAAGGGCCATGAGTTTGTTCTGGGATCTGAAATGAAATAATTTATTCTATATAATGATTATACGAGACGGTTACCAATAGAAAAGGTGTTATTTGGACGGAATTTAATCCGATGCAGGCTAATTTAAAATTCTGTTATGTTTCTTGTTGGTAAAAACTACGACGAATATCACAAGGATTCCAATATTAGATATAGTATAGTTAGGATCAAAATATAATAGGTAACTATCGTTCACATACCTGTCAGTTCATCAAACACAAATAAATATCCATGCCAGGCATTTTTCAAAATCGCTGCCATTTTGAATCACTTTGTATTTTTTTTACTTATAAAAAGGTATTATCCGCATTCGGTTTTTTATTTTATTTATAATTTTACTTTTTTCTTTTAATATTATTTATCGGCACATATGTTTAGTGTACCACTCGACGCGATCGCTTCCATTTGACTGCGTTAAAAATATTTAAATCTATTATAATGGAAACATTGTTGAGTGATTTAAATTAAAATGTGGTGACACCCATATTAAGTGTCGATTGTTGGCATGTATTTCGTACAACTTTCCTTGCTTTTGAATACTTTTGTTTTGCCTAACAATGATTGTTGAAATATCTACTTTACTGCTAGTACAGTATTGCCTATTCAAGGTCATGTAGTGCTCGAAGCACGAACTTTACTGACGTCGCGATAGCGTAGCTTATAAAGTTGCTTGTTCGCTTATAAAGTTGAGCTGCAAAGTTACGGATTCAAGTGCACCTACAACCAACCAATTTTGGGAACGTTTTATAGCAGCGCCCGTGACTTTGCAAGAATGGAATTTAGTTGCTTTTTTAATAATACGGTGTAAGTGGCTTCATAACTGATACCACTGGATTTAACTTATGATTATGGACCCCTAAAGTTGGAATTTCAGTCGACCTTCTCGTAAATTACCTATACGGAAAACAATAACTGTTTTCAAATTTTTCCTAGCATGAAATCATAATTGCAAATTATCTTAATGTAATTTAAAAAAAAAAAAATTTTTTTTTGTGCCGCCAATGTGTGCTGCCAGTGATGACATATGGTGCCGAGACGTGGTCGCTGACTATTGGCCGCATAAGAAGGCTCAAGGTCGCTCAACGCGCAATGGAGAGAGCTATGCTCGGGGTTTCGCTACGCGATAGAATCAGAAATGAAGAGATCCGTAGACAAACTGGAGTAACCGACATAGCTCAAAGAATTGCCAAGTTGAAGTGGCAGTGGGCAGGACACATAGCTCGCAGAACCGATGGCCGTTGGGGCAGAAAGGTTCTAGAATGGCGACCACGAATCGGAAGACGAAGTGTAGGACGGCCCCCACAAGGTGGACTGATGACATCACACGCGTCGCAGGAAGCCGGTGGATGCGAGTGGCGGAGGACCGTGATGTGTGGAAGTCGTTGGGGGAGGCCTATGTCCAGCAGTGGACGTGCATACCGGTTGATAGATAGATAGATAGAATTAAAAAAAAATCTTAATTACTAATTCAGATCCAAAACTGCAATGTAACTTAAAACTCGATACGCTCGAGCGCGCTCGTAAATCAGCTGTTTCACTTATATGTCGGGTATTGTTAAGGGTGTAGTGTTGTGATCGCATAGTTTAGGATACATTGCGAGCACAAAACTTACAACATTAGTAAGTCACGACTTTCGACTTAAATCATTCTTATAATTTTAGTATAGGCGTGTATGTACCTCTTCCTAAAATTTTTGTTACTATGTCCCTTACAACCTGTGTTTAAAATGACACCTACATGTCTGAAATCCCCGAAAATGTAGGGGGGTCACCCCTAAATTTTCGGGGTGCGGGGTACAGTGCACTGACATTTCACCGATTGTATTTGGTCCCAATGTTATAGGGGCAAGCCTATTGTCATTATACCGGGCGCATTCCTCCCCAATCATATTATATTCAAATTAATGACTTAAATAGAATAAATAATTATGAGTGTAATTGATTGGAAAGTGCATTTTATTTTATTATACATACTTACATGTAAGATTAAACACAAATAGTGTAAAATATTACATATGTATAGTGTTACATATGAATCAGTAACTTATATAGATTACGTTGATGTATAAAATAAACATGTAAATGATGCTTGATTATTTTTAAACGGGGTTTATTTTTTAAATGTCTAATAATATGATTGATGCCTTTGAAATGCTATAATTACAACCTACTGTTAGACCTGTTAAAATATTTTTATAATTATAACACATTTTTTTTTCTTTTTATAACATCAAGGGCCCAATTCTGCTATTTTAAATAAAACGACATACAATTCCCATTCCAGCGACACACTATTGAAGTTCCATTACCACTGTGACTGATAGGCTATTCTGCTATAACTTTAATGTCGTCTCAATGAAGTCTCATTTCAGTGTCAATGGTTGTGTTGCTAGAAACGTCAGATAAGGAGTAGAATACCACTACTTAGCAACATTATATTGATACACGACTGAAGTACAGAATACGAAATAGTCCTTTGGCAGTTGAATGGCTGGTCAGTGGAAAGCCGCTGGTCTTAAAATACTAGTAGACTACAAAATGTCTAAAATCATTCAAGCGACACGCTATCGACACTCCAGGAAGCGACACTCCTCGCAGCGTCTGTAAATTATCAGAATTGAGCCCCAGGAGGATTTAGACCATAGCCCTCCTCGCTGGTTCAGTGCGGCTTGGTGAACTTGACACGACTTTCTTTCTTCTTCTTTCTTTACGAAATGTGATGCGATGAAATAAAATGGATATGAATATGGCCTCCCCACAACTTAGCGGGTATTTTGCCAATGTCAAGTAATTAACAGCAGTAACACATTCAATAAATACACATTGTAAATAAAATAATGGATGTGACATGATGATATGAAAATGGCGTCCTGACACGACTTTAGACAGACGTGCAGCTTTCCTCATGAGGTGTGCCTTCATCATAATATAGCAAGTCAAATCATTATTGAAAACGAGATTCACACATAAAAATCCGAATATCACAGATGTGTGAGCCGGAGTTTGAACTTACGCACCTTGATACCAAAAGAAGCATTCGATCAACTATTATTTTTTTAAAGTATACAATTTTATATTATCGATGACTGCGTGGGCGCAGCCGCTGGGAAAATCTAGTCGGCATCTACTACTATAATTTTACTTGAACGTGTATTGGCCTTACTTTAACTTAGGTGTAGAAAAAGGCGAGTAACGTTCATCGTCATCTCTTCACAGGTAATGGACCTATCATTTTAGGTAGTCAAGAGGCTGGCGCAGGTCTTGCCATGCAACGAGATTCCACGATATACGCAGTGTCCGTAGCGAGAGGTCTTCACCCTATGTGTGTGATCACGGGAACGTAACTCAGGTAAGTGCTGCAGTGAGTCCGAGTACCTAGTATATACTAGGTACTGCAGCACTTACCTGAGTTACGTTCCCGAGATCACACACATTAAAAAAAACACCACATTTTATAGACAATTTACATCGTACGTCTTAGGTACAAAACCAAAAAAAATACAATGTTTTTAGACAATTTACGTCCTAGGCACAGATTTATGCAAACATACTTAACACAATAGAAATACCAACGAAGTTGGACATAAAATACATTGTTATTTTCGACTAGCTGTTGCCCGCGACTTCGTCCGCGTGGTATTTAACAAAGACAACCGTTGGCAACAGCCTGCTCGCCCATTCTGAGCCCGCGGGACGCATTGCAGGTTGTTGCTATCAAACTTAATCAGGCGCTGCGCTGCAACATTGGCTTTAATTTTTTTTTCGTGAGAACCTATTTTTTTTCTAAAATAAAAGTAGCCTAAGTTACTCCTTGTTACATCAGCTATCTGCCAGTGAAAATCCCGTCAAAATCGGTCCAGCCATTTCAGAGATTAGCCGGAACAAACAGACAGACAGACAGACAAAAATTGTAAAAAATGTTGATTCGGTATAGGTAACGTGTATACATCCAAATGCACTTAGTAAAAAGCGGTTATTTTAATATTACAAACAGACACTCCAATTTTATTTATATGTATAGATAAATGTAGAAATGGATTTTCATAGTTAGGTATTTTACTGTATAAAAACTTCGTCCGATGCTCAAGAGTAATGTATTCATTGACCTATGAGCCGAAATATATGCACTGCTAAACAATGCTCTTCCAGATGACTCCTTACGTCGCTATTCTTTACCACGCACATCGACACACTTTTTTTTTGCCCTATTGGGCTCCATGTTGGTCACACAATGAACCTTTTTCGAAGGTTCACACTCACATGACGTTTATGTTCTTAGGACCGAATACCAACCTTTTTTTAAAAGAGGTGACCATCGAGAACTACCTACTACTAGTCATTGACTTTTCAATAGTGCTTGTATGGCATACATGAAAAGATATTATCAGCAAAAAACAGAGGTAAGATTGATGGACGTTCTACATTTTACGAAATGAAGTGCGATGAAATAAAATTTGATATGCAATTGGCCTCACCCACAACTTAGCTGGTATTTGGCAATGTCAAGTAAACAATAGCAATAACACATTCAATGAATACACATTATAAATAAAATAATGGATGTGACATGATGATATGAAAATGGCGTATATCTTGATGGATGTTAAAGCAGCCTAGGACTGATCGCTCAATAATCGTCGATTTTAAGATGTTAACGTGTAGCGTGTGTGCGCCTCGTATGTCAACACACTGGAGCTTACGAGTATCTCATTTTTTATTGTAAAGAAAAAAATGTAAATCATAATTTACTTGTACCATAGGCCTATATGAAATATATGATATCACATTGACTCTCACATTACTTGTGAATCAATAACGTCACAAAATGATATGCTTCGATTCTACCGCCTATTTTGAATGCCGTAGCTGTTACCTGCGACTTAGTCCGCGTGGTATTTAACAAACACACAACCGTTGGCAACAGCCTGCTCGCGCGTCCTTAGCCCGCGGGACGCATTGCAGGTTGTTGCTATCAAACTTAATCAGGCGCAGCGCTGTAACATTGGTTTTAATTTTTTTTCGTGAGATCCTATTTTTTTTCTAAAATAAAAGTAGCCTAAGTTGGTCCTTGTTACATCAGCTATCTGCCAGTGATTTCAGAGATTACCCGGAACAAACAGACAGATAGACAGACAGCCAAAAATTTTAAAAACATTTTGTTTTGGTATAGGTACCGTGTACACATACCAAACGCACTTAGTAAAAAGCGGTTATTTTAATATTACAAACAGACACTCCAATTTTATTTATTTGTATGTATAGATGTGTTATAACTATTAATTATTTGAAATTGGCAAAATGCTCACGGATTCGTGGGTGAGGCTATATTCATATTGATTTTATTTCATCGCATTTCATTTCGTTATACATTTTTTTACAGTTATTGATTGTTGGTATTAGTATTTAAGAATAAGGAACCTTTTCCGATCCGGCCGGCCGGCAATGCTAGAATAGTATATTTTAGTTACTTCCCTAGCATCATGTGTGCATACATGTTCGTGGGGTACTCTACAGATCTGAATCCGATTCTTGTATTGCCGAAAAAAGCAATTTACAAACTAAATAGATAAAAGTTTAAAGAGATTACTCTTAACTATGATTTCTCAATTTAAATGTGACATTCTTATACATAGTAAAGAAAAACATTCAACATTATGAAAAAAGAGCAAAGCTTATTCCATAGACACATACAATCACACAAGCTATCTGTACATGGTTACTCGTTTCCACAGTAATATATCACTATTTTATGGGCCAATCATGAATATAGGTAAGTAACAAAGCAAGAAAGAAATTCAAATACCTTTAAATGACCCCATTCACCCAACTGTATCTATTTTACCAATATCAACATAATTAACATCAACAGCTTGTTCAATCCCACTAATATTATAAATGTGTTTGGATGGATGGATGTTTGTTACTCCATCACGCCAGAATGGCTTAACGGATCCAGATGAAATTTAGCACAGATATAGATTATAGTCTGCAATAGCACATAGGCTTCTTTTTATCCCGGCATAATGTATGGTTCTCGTGGGATCGATTTGTTTTAATTTTTCATAGAGCAAAGGAACGACATACATTTTTGCATAGGTCGTGGTAGTTTAGGGGTCAGATAATGACATATGCTAATTTGTATCCCGGAAAAATGCACGGTTCCTTCGGGATAGCATACAGGAACCGTGTATTTGCAAAAGGACATACTTTTTAATCGCGGGTAACACCGCATGGCGCAGCTAGTTAATGTATAAAAATAGCAGTGTTTTTCATGGCTGTAACTAAGAAAGTTGAAAACGTTCAACTGTGTGAGTGAGATCGCTGGTTACCGAACGTGAAAGAAAGGAACAGATGATGTACTATTATTACTACCTTTATGGCCAAACCATCAGATTTTGACTGTGCATCATATGTTGACGGATTGGCGTCTACAAGCGAGCGCGTTATATTGGAGACGAAGACAAGCGCCTTATGTATTAACTCCAACTACCTAGTGCGGAAAAATAGTTGCTAAAACATTTTCAACAGGAAAAATATAAAATTTCGGCGGAAAAGGGAAGATCTTCCAGCCAGGCGGGTGGTGTACCTGGTGGGGCGGCCGTTATTATTACTATGCGTGTATTATACATTATTATGCGCCATAGATTTTATACAAAATCTATCAGGAAGATTGGTCGACGCAACCCGCGAACCAAGGGCTGGGCATTTCCTCGCTCAGCGAGTAGCTTTGGCTATTCAGCGTGGAAATGCGTCCAGCATCTTGGTTACGCTTCTGCATGGGCCAAATTGTTTATACTTTTTGTAATCATTTAGTAGGTAAGCTTTTCTATTCTTCATTTTTAACGTATACTTGTATACGTACTACATACTACGTATAATTATGTAATATTCATTGTTACAATTTCTTGTAAATAAATTAAATGTTATCAATATCAATAATTGTACACTCTTCTAAAAATCTTTATTTAACAATTAATTAACACTAAGAATCATATCACGCTAGTCTTTTCTTATTGGCCTTAACATAGCTGTTATAGTAGAACTTCCCGAACATATAGAAGAAAGATACGCAGTTGATTAGCACGGCAAAGCTCAGGAACTTGGGATAGTTGGTGTTAGATGACATTAGGCAGTTCGTGTTCATGTATACGATGATGCAGAATTGAGCCTGAAAGGAGAAACAGGATTATCAAAATGGCGGTACATCATATGTTTCCATGGCGGTATTGCGGAACAATATCAGGAATGTATCGATATCTTATATTCACGCGAATACTATACTACTACTACGGGTATATTGAAATAATACTCATTTACGGATTTTATGGCGTTTATTTTATGTTTTTACGTTCCCGACGTTTCGGCTACTTTACAGCAACCGCACGCAGCACGTTAGAATGGCAATATAGACCTTAAGCGTAGAACCTAAAATATTTTTTTATTCAATAATGTTATTTACGAAAGTTATAAGCATTAAGATAGAGCCATCGCGAGTCATCTACGAATCAATCATCAGGTTGCTTTGTTAATATGTATATATATTTTTTTATTACATTATAGGTAAGTATTTGATCTCGATCTCACATGATGGTAAGTGACGATGAGATCTACGATGGAGCATACTTGTCTAGGTAGGAAGGCGGCAGTAGATCGAGACGCTACATTCACTAGGCACATGCAGCGCAGCTGATCTGACCCGCCATCCATGAATGGCAACACCGAACATCATGCCGGAACACGGCTAGGCCGCTTGGCGACATGGCTTTGTTCATATACTATACTAACCAGCTGTATAGAAGTAACGTATTTCTTCCACCACAAGTACTTCTGATACTGAGGGCCCAGGCTGGAGATGAAGTAATAGCTGTACATGATGACGTGGATGAAGGCGTTAATTGAGCCTTCTGGGACAGCTTGGCCACCTGGAAATATTTACTTGTTGGTATTTGGAAATCGAAATAGGCTGATAAAGAGATCATTACAACAGATTATAATAAGTATATAGGTATTGGTGTAGGTATTGAGAAGGCTTGGGTGGCTGAGACTTGAGGTCAGTGCAAAAGGTTTTTCTGAGCGGCCCCATATTTCATTATCTGGTATGTTAACAAACGCTGATACTATCAGGATATTGCTAGGAAAAGTGTTTGCGGGGTGTACTGCAAGGATGCAGTGGCGTAGCATAGGTCATTAGCACCCGGTGCGGATTTCAACTTTGCCGCCCGCTTATATTTGCTATTAATTATAAAAAATGTAACGAAAAAAACACTGAAAGATTTTTTTTTCATATCTTATTTTTTTTTCCTCTAACCGCCACCTGTGAAATGCCGCACCCGGCAAAGTGCCGCCCGGTGCGGACCGCACCCTCCGCCCCCCCCCCCCCCCCTTGCTACGCCACTGCAAGGATGTGAGAAGGTGTTTGCGTTACTGTACTAGAAACCATAAATGCAAAAAGTAACGATGAAGGTGAAAACTGTCAATGTCAACGTCAGCTGTCAGTGCCATTTCTCTTCTTTTTTCTTTACGTACACGCCGTTTTCATGTCATCATGTCACATCCATTATTTTATTTATTGAATTTAATATTGCTATTAACGCGGACGAAGTCGCAGGTAACAGCTAGTTACGAATAAAATAATGGATGTGTCATGAAGATATGAAAAATCTGGAACGGCATTCAGAATAGACGGTAGAATCGAAGCATATCATTTTGTGACGTTTTTGATTCACAAGTAATGTGAGAGTAGTATGGTACAAGTAAATTATGATTTACATTTTTTTCTTTACAATAAAAAAAGAGATACTCGTCAGCTCCAGTGTGTTGACATGCGAGGCACACACACGCTACACGTTGACATCTTAAAATCGACGATTATTGAGCGATCAGTCCTAGGCTGCTTTAACATCCATCAAGATATACGCCATTTTCATATCATCATGTCACATCCATTATTTTATTTATAATGTGTATTCATTGAATGTGTTATTGCTATTATTTACTTGACACTGGCTAAATACCCGCTAAGTTTCGGGTGAGGCCATATCCATATCCATTTTATTTCATCGCACTTCATTTCGTAAAAAATAAGAAGAACTGATATGCGATGAAATTAAATGAATATGAATACGGCCTCACTCACAACTTAGCCAGTATTTTGATAATTTCAAGTGATTATAAGCATTAAGGGGGAAGCTCAGGGTCAGGGCGCGAAATTCAAAATGTCTCCATGTATTAAGTTTGCTTAAAAAAGTACCTAATCCGATACAATACCATAAGGTTTGTAAAAACCGCTACTTTTACTAACTTTATGGTGTTGTATCGCTTTCGGTATTTTTTTAAGCAAACTTAATACATCGAGACATCCAATGCAGAATGCTAATATCGCAAAACACTAAATTACATCGTAAAGATGTCCAAATTTTTCGTAAAAAAATAAAAACCATTGACATTTTGAATTTCGCGCCCTGACCCTGAGCTTCCACCTTAATGCAATCAGCCGCATTGCAACAGTGAGCCACCAAGACATCCACTATTACTAGCACAAACTGACGCATGCGCGCCTACACATAAATTTAAATTTCACTTGGAAGGAGCTCGTTATCATTTCCTTTCCCGAACACTATGGCAGAACTTGGGAACTGGAACTGTTTTATAGTATCTCCAATGCTTGGCGATAACTTGCAGTACTTGAACGAACTTGAGAAATGAGTATACCTGGTGCATATTTAGCGCCAATCCACGCGATTATAGGCATTGTAGCATGGTGGTATAAATGAAGGAAAGTAATCTGTTTGTCCTTCTTCCGCAACACGAAGAACACGGTGTCCAAGAGTTCTGAGATCTTCGCAATGAAGAAGAGCCAGACACCGGTTGTCCACTGGAAATGGAAAATAATATTTATTTAATTATGTACTTATCCTATGTCCGTAGAACTGTTCATATTCATTTATATTGCATTCTACAATTTGTAATAGATATCCATTTTGGATCAATTTTGATGAGAAGATGATAATAGTGAGGTTCGCTAACGATTATATTATTTTACCTACTTTTCTTGTATCGTTTTTTTTTATTATGTTATTCGCGCAGATGTGATGAAATTTCATTATAAAATGATTTATTAATATTAGTGGTATAGTAAGAATTGTAGAAAGTTATATCAGTGAGTTAGAATATTTATTAAGTAGCTACATGGTACAGGGTACAGATAATTATTTATCGTCAAAGTATAAAAAATATTTGAATTATATTATGTAAGGATTTGTATTTTAATTTATAGATAAGAAGAGTGGCGTATAGCTTAAAGAATTCCAGTATTGAAGTGGCAGTGGGTGGGGCAATAAGCTCGAAGAATGGATGACCGTTGGAGTGGACAGTTTCTAGAATGTCGACCACGAGCTGGAAGACGTCATGTATAGTACTATATGTACTGTCATAATGGATTATCCTTCACATGGTAAAAGCCGGTGGAAATTATAGGCAGAGGCCTGTGTCCAGCAGTGGAACTCTTACAGGTACTCAAATAAATTTATCTGAATTGACAATTGGCAAGTTAACTGGGAATCGAAATACGAACTGCTACGGCAAGGCTACTAGTCAACTGATCAAGCTACTTATTTATCTGAGGTTAGTTGAGCTAACTGAATCCTTGTGAAATTGATTCATGTGAACCGGGCATTAGTTATTTATGTGGGATAGATTGACAGATAATTTCGACAATATATTTTTCTACTAGCTGTCCCGGCGAACTTCGTACCGCCTGAGAATCAAATGTATGAGAAAATGAATTTATTGGTATTCTATGAAAATTTTAACAAATCTATCCCTCGGGAACCATTCATTTTACCGGGATAAAAAGCCTATATGCTATTCCAGACTATAATCTATCTCTGTGCCAAATTTCATCCAGATCCGTTCAGCCGTTCTGGCGTGAAAGAGTAACAAACCATCCATCCAAACTTTCACATCTATCTATACAAATAAATAAAATTGGAGTGTCTGTTTGTAATATTAAAATAACCGCTTTTTACTAAGTGCATTTGGATGTATACACGTTACCTATACCGAAACAACATTTTTTACAATTTTTGTCTGTCTGTCTGTCTGTCTGTCTGTCCGTCTGTCTGTCTGTCTGTCTGTCTATCTGTCTGTTTGTTCCGGGTAATCTCTGAAATGGCTGGACCTATTTTGACGGGAATTTCACTGGCAGATAGCTGATGTAACAAGGAGTAACATAGGCTACTTTTATTTTAGAAAAAAAAAATTGGATCTCTCGAAAAAAAATTAAAACCAATGTTGCAGCGCTGCGCCTGATTAAAGTTTGATAGCAAAAATCTGCAATGCGTCCCGCGGGATCAGGACGCGAGCAGGCTGTTGCCAACGGCTGAGTCTTTGTTAAATACCACGCGGACGAAGTCGCGGGCAACAGCTAGTACATACATATAAATAAAATGGGAGTGTCTGTTTGCAATATTAAAATAACCGCTTTTTACTAAGTGCATGTGGATGTATACACGGTACCTATACCAAAACAACATTTTTTACAATTTTTGTCTGTCTGTCTGTTTGTTCCGGGTAATCTCTGAAATGGCTGGATCGATTTTGACGGGACTTTCACTGGCAGATAGCTGATGTAACAAGGAGTAACTTAGGCTACTTTTATTTTCGAAAAAAAACGTAGGATCTCACGAAAAAAAATTAAAACCAATGTTGCAGCGTTGCGCCTGATTAAGTTTGATAGCAACAACCTGAAATGCGTCCCGCGGGCTCAGAACGCGCGAGCAGGCTGTTGCTAACGGTTGTGTCTTTGTTTAATACCACGCGAACGAAGTCGCGGGTAACAGCTAGTTTATAATATTTATATCTACTATATAAAAATAAGTCGGGTTTTCCTTCCTGACGCTATAACTCCAGAACGCACGAACCGATTTCCACGGTTTTGCATTCGTTGGAAAGGTCTCGGGCTCCGTGAGGTTTATAGCAAAGAAAATTCAGGAAAAACCAAACGAAATGTTACATAAAACGAAGCCATCTGGTGGCGAAACGGAGTTCGCTGGGTTTGCTAGTCTACTATATAAAAATAAGTCGGGTTTTCCTTCCTGACGCTATAACTCCAGAACGCACGAACCGATTTCCACGGTTTTGCATTCGTTGGAAAGGTCTCGGGCTCCGTGAGGTTTATAGCAAAGAAAATTCATTCATCTGGTGGCGAAACGGAGTTCGCCAGGTTTGCTAGTATATATATATAAGTATAGATTTATTTTATTTGACTCTTAAACGTGTAGGTTGGAACGATTATTGCCTCGCCCGTATAAAGCATATTATAGATGGTGGTACAATACCACTTACGTGGAATTCCCTTATTATAGGTAAAGTCGTGTTATTACTAGTCATCGATAAAATATTAACAGGAAAACGGATTCGAAATGTTTTTGTTCATTACTAAGTATACTGTTGCGTGACGTCAAACAAAGTACAGACATGTACGTACTAGTACTTTTTTTTTTAAATTGTAAGCAAAGCCAAATTTGGGGTCGAGTCACCTTCGTCCGTAGGAGAATTAAATACCCTCGAGAAACCCTACACGTGTTCCTGGGTGGTGCCAACTAGGTGACAACTCTACTGGTGGTAGGCTTCGGCCGTGGTTCGGCCTGGGACCAACACCCGGGCCGGCCGCCGGGGCGCCACAGTAGTATGCCGAGTGCGATCCTGTGGCGCCCCACTCAAAGGCGGTGATGGCGGACCAAGGGGTTTTAGTGGGTATACCGGCACGCTGCCGGGGAGTCCCACGTACGTACGGGATGCGTAACGCATTTCCCCTTGTAAAAAAAAAAAAAAAAAGGCTTCGGCCGTGGTTAGTCACCACCCACTGAACAAAGCCATGTCGCCAAGCGGTCTAGCCGTGTTCCGGCATGATGTTCGGTGTTGCCATTCATGGATGGTGGGTCAGATCAGCTGCGCTGCATGTGCCTAGTGAATGTAGCGTCTCGATCTACTGCCGCCTTCCTACCTAGGCAAGTATGGTGCATCGTAGATCTCATCATCACTTACCATCAGGTGAGATAGAGATCAAATACTTGCCTATAATGTAATAAAAAAAAATAATAATAATATAAACAAAAGAAATAAAAAAAAATAGGTCCAAGATTGTAAAGAAGTTTTCAGTACCTACATAATATGTTTTTATAGTAAGTAAATAGAGCTTCTATTCCAGAATGTGAGAATCTTTGACCAAAATCAATAATTATTGTTTAAAAACCAACCTCGTCTTGGGTTCTTGAACTTGTATAATACAAAATTTAAAAGTTGATTACTATTAATATATTTAAAGATTTGTTTTTATTGTTTAAAATGTGTTGTTGTCCTTTATGCTTCCCAACTCAGCTGTTTTGTATGCAAGAAATAATGGTGGACCGGTTAAAAATTAATAAACCAACAAAAGAAAACGAATTTCCTATTTTAGCGAATGACGCAAGTAATTCTTAAGCTTCTCACGCAAATCCATTGAGTTCGAATGTATTTGTCGTTCTCAAAACAATCGTGACCGTGGCCACAATAAAATTAAGATGTGTTCGTGACCTCACACTGCGACTCTGAACTTCACCTATAGCTTGTATTACATACATGCAATTACTATATACCACTAATATTTTTGCACAAAATACAATAGTGGCGAAGATGACATTAATTTAAGCACTATTAACCCCGGAATATTAAGGATTAGAATTTTCTGTTGATCATTTTCTGAAGATCACTGGCAATTTATCCGTTCCGGAGCTACGATGCCACATAGAGACACACAGACAGACAGAGGCTTTAAGCTTGTAACCACCCTGTTCTACGTCGGAGATTAATAATTCCCATCTAACACTATAAGTTTTGGGGTTTTGGGGTCGAGTCACCTTCGTCCGTAGGAGAATTAAGTACCCTCGAGATACCCTACACGTGACCCTGGGTGGTGCCAACTAGGTGACAACTCTACTGGTGGTAGGCTTCGGCCGTGGTTAGTCTACACCCACTGAACAAAGCCATGTCGCCAAGCGGCCTAGCCGTGTTTCGGCATGATGTTCGGTGTTGCCATTCATGGATGGCGGGTCAGATCAGTTGCGCTGCATGTGCCTAGAGATCTCATCGTCACTTACCATCATGTGAGATCGAGATCAAATACTTGCCTATAATGTATAAAAAAAAAAGTTATACAGTTACAATTATTCACATATTAATTACTTATATTACGCGAATACTGCATTTTAAGTTAGAATGTTTTTTTTAAATTTATCAACCACAGATCCTCGCAAGAGAACACCGATTCCAGCCAAGGATGATACGTGAGGCCATTGAAATAAAAAAAAACATCCTTATTTCAATAGGGTAGATGGCTGGGTGCTACTTGGAAACTAGTTATTAAAATTAAATTCAAAACCAAGCGCATCATTGTAAGACCTGAAGACAGTATAAGCACTTTCTGCGTAGATCGGACCGCAAATAACAACTAAACAGCTCTAAGTATGACACTTGTACGTCTAATACCTGTCCTGCCGTGACCATGGTTACTGAACCCCGGTAAAGCAGCCAAAACGTCGGGAACGCAAAAAAAAACCTTAATATAAACGCAATAAAATTAATTTTATTTCAATCCTTAAAATGGTGAAACACTTACCTGTAATGCGTTAGGTGTACTAGAGATGTCGACCGAATGGCAGGTTTGCAATTCAAAGCCTTGCGTGAAAACAAAAACTAAACCCTGTAACAAGTAACAAGACTATGAATGTATAGGACACACATTTACATTGTACAAGTAGCAGCGATAGCTAATTTGGTAGAACGCTTGCCTCGGTATCGAGGATCGCAGGTTCAAACCGCGGCTCGCACCTCTGGAATTTGGAATGGAATTTCTGGATTTTATGTGCGAATCTAATATGCGAATGTTTTATCTATGGTTCTTTGCCTTACTTTTTTACCCTGCTGTCACCAGTTCTCAATAAATTACATTTTCACATCTATACATATAAATAAAATTGGAGTGTCTGTTTGTAATATTAAAATAGCCGCTTTTTACTAAGTGCATTTGGATGTATACACGTTACCTATACCGAAACAACATTTTTTACAATTTTTGTCTGTCTGTCTGTCTGTCTGTCTGTCTGTCTGTCTGTCTGTCTGTCTGTCTGTCTGTTTGTTCCGGGTAATCTCTGAAATGGCTGGACCGATTTTGACGGGACTTTCACTGGCAGATAGCTGGTGTAACAAGGAGTAACTTAGGCTACTTTTATTTTAGAAAAAAACATAGGATCTCACGAAAAATATTAAAACCAATGTTGCAGCGCAGCGCCTGATTAACTTTGATAGCAACAACCTGCAATGCGTCCCGCGGGCTCAGAATGGGCGAGCAGGCTGTTGTCAACGGTTGTCTTTGTTAAATACCACGAGGACGAAGTCGCGTTTTCGCAACAATGTTTGTTGAGAATAGGTATTTTCTATATCTATTCTCAACAAAAACATTACAGTGGGTACATTATCTATTATTAGATTATACCGCCTGTTCACAAAGCCATTTCTATGTAAAAAGGCCAAGAAATACCAGGGTTGGTTGCCCTTTTCATAATGTTATTATGCGTTACACAATGTAATACAAATATTTCAAAACAATGTAATGAAAATTACATTTCGAAATTGTTAAGTTTTAACCTGCATTATTGAATGGCTAAAATTGTACATGTAATTATCAAGTAGACGTTTTTTTTTAATTGTAAATACCAAAATATCCGTGTAGTAACTATTTACTCCTTATTCTCATTAACGTGACCATTTTAAATTCAGCGTCGTCATATTGTGGACTTTGTTCAATCACTAAATTGGTATAAAATAAATATAAATGTTACGGGCTGTTTATAAAACAGAATGCTTTGGATAGAGAAGTAAATAGTAACAAAAAAAATATATAGTTTTAATTTTTTTTTTTTTGTGGATCCCACTAATATTATAAGTGTGAAAGATTCGATGGATGGATGTTTGTTACTCAATTACGCCAGAACGGCTGAACGGATCTGGTTGAAATTTGGCACAGAGATAGACTATAGTCTGGAATAGCACATAGGCTTTTTGTCCCGGTAAAATGTATGGTACCCGTGGGATGGATATGTTTAAATTCTTCATAGAGCAAACGATCGACATGATTTACAGAAAAGGAAATAGAGGAAAAGGACGTACTTTTTAATCGCGGGTAACACTGCGGGGCGCAGCTAGTAAGTTATAAATACTATTTTTTTGTCACCAAAAAGATTATTGTATCGATCTTTTTACTGGATAATGTAACAACTATAACATCATCGCGAGATAAACAAAGATTAACATCAATCTAAATAAAATCAAAACCTGATGAATCCAACTTGATTAATTTTAAATGGGACTCTATTTGAGGTATATAGGCTATACAATTTAAGTAATTGAAATGCATAGCCTAGAAATCTACAATCATTCACTTACCCTATACGCCATGTACACACTTAAAAGTATCTGACCAATGTTGTAGAGCATCACGATGTTTTTCAGGTCATAGGGCTTCTTATCCTTCATGTATTGAGGGCCTGCTTTCACGCAGAAGTAGATGTAGGAAACAAGAATGGTCATCAGGGGACCAGGTCCCGACATTAACCACCAGTCTTTTGTGCGGGGATCTAGAAATAAGAAAAAAAAAATACAATATCGTGTATCCATTGCGTAACCGCTCGATGTATTCATTGTTCGACTCTCGTCTCGGCAAATTTCGGAAAGTATCTTTCTTTTTGGGTGACCCAAGGGTCGCCCTCAATCTTGCCACAATATTATAATATAATGATTTAATTATATTATTAATGTTTACACACAATACAATTAAGTTAAATTACTCATTAAGGAATTCAAAGTGAGAAGAAGGTTATTGATAAAATAAAACAATGTTATTGTTCTCATACCTACTTATGAGAACAATAACATTGTTTTATTTTATCAATAAACCTTCTTCTCACTTTGAATTCCTTAATGAGTAATTTAACTTAATTAGTAAAGTAAGCTGCAGCAGTAGGTATAGGTACTCATAAGTAGGTATGAGAACAATAACATTGTTTTATTTTATCAATAACCTTCTTCTCACTTTGAATTCCTTAATGAGTAATTTAACTTAATTAGTAAAGTAAGCTGCAGCAGTAGGTATAGGTACTCATAAGTAGGTATGAGAACAATAACATTGTTTTATTTTATCAATAACCTTCTTCTCACTTTGAATTCCTTAATGAGTAATTTAACTTAATTAGTAAAGTAAGCTGCAGCAATTAACTGTTCCATATATTAGTGATGATGTCACTCATTGTTAGAAATATTTTACTTGTGCTTTTTTTTAGAAAAGCAATCGTTCAAGAAAAGTGACTAAAAATCACTTTTTTAGATTTAGCCATATATGCTACCCATTTGATAAGATTGTTGTATTTATGAACCAGTACAAAACCATTGTTTCAAAAATATTATTAAATACATATTAATGTTTGTTTTTTATTTCTAGTATTTTCCTTCTTTATATTTTTTGTTAGATTCGGCTGCCCTCCACGGTCCCACTAGTAGGATTATCAAGAACCTAAGGGTCACGCAAAGGGGTAACTATTGGTCAGAAATTTTCAGGTTTCTGACCGCCCGTAACAAATATTCATGAAGATAGAATGAAAACCGAAACCAAAAGCTTAACGTGCGCTCCGAAGCGCGGCATTAGCCTAAGTATTATTGATATAAAACTATTAAAATAACTCACCACACAATTCTTCAAACACATAATGATATCCCTGCACAGCTGTTTGCACAACCGCCATATTTATTTTTAAATTTTTCACAATTTATTTCAAATCACTGTGTACTTATTTAGTGCCTTTTATATTAATGTGATATTTTAACGACTTCTTAATGAATATTTTTGTGTCAATTAGCAACAAGATTTCGTGATTTATGTATTGTTCGCAGCAAAGTCTGGCGTGAACTAACTATTTAAATTAAGGAACATACTATTTATAGTTTTTTTTATTTATATGCAGTGATACTGCATGTAGATTTTTCTAAATATTTATAAGTTTCAATGTTAATTTGATACCTATGTGCAACTGATTTGAATTAAATTAATTATAAGTAATACAGACAACAATACATAATAATATAATGTTCCTACGTGTTTATAAGACGGTAACTGTTTATGAAATAAAAATAAATACCTCAAACATTACGTATTATTCACACAGAGGTGGTACTAGCTGCAACTGGTTGGACATTTTGTATGTTCGACCGCACATCATGCGAAAACTTTAATATATATATAAACTTTTATATCCATTTAGAATTGGTGGTGCTTTATGAAATTTTAAACTATGCATTTACGTATTAGTTCTGTAATTGACTTATGCTAGCTATGCCCCGTGACTTCGTATGCCTGGATTTCGAACATCCCGGAGGAATGCTTCCATTTCCCAGTTTTTTTATTTGTATAACTGCATTGAGTCAGTATAAAATCTATCACTACAACGTTCATTTTAATCTGCCCAGTGGATTTTGAGATTCAGTTTCATTGGCATTTCTTTTGATTTTCCGTGATGAAATGTATCCATTATATTCTTAACTAGCTGCGCCCTGCGGTGTTACCCGCGCAAAAAATCATGTCGATCTTTTGCTCTATAAAATATTAAAACAAACCTATCCCATGGGAACCATACATTTACCGGGATAAAAAGTAGCCTATGTGCTATTCCAAACTATAATCTATCTCTGTGCCAAACTTCATCTAGATCCGTTCAGCGGTTCTGGCGTGATTGAGTCACAAACATCCATCCAAACTTTCACATTTATAATATTGGTATAGATTACAATGGATTTATTATGTATTCATGCAGGCTAAAATATCACATATGAATAGGTAGTGAGTCCCGCTGATCAAAAAAACATTGGTCCACCAAAGAGTCGGCATCAAATATAGGTCTAAGTAGGTACCTCCATTTGAGGATTATCCACGTATGAGCTTACGTAAATAGCTTAGTGACCGCGATGGGAATACGATCCAGCACCTCTCGGATCCAAGGGCGGTTCCTCTAACCTATCTTATATACATTCGACTGATAACGCAGCGCCACTTATAGTAATTTATACATTAGCAAATCCATTTTGTAAGCATCTACACTGAACACATTTTCAGTAGACATTTATAAGCCATATTATAAGCAGTGACAGCCAAGTTGGTAGAATGCTTGCCTCGGTAACGAGGATCGCAAGTTCAAATCCCAGCTCGCCTCTGGGATTTCTGGATTTCATGTGCGAATCTCATTTTAAACCACGATTATCACTTGCTAAACGGTGAAGGAAAACATCGTGAGGAAACCTACATGTCTGAGAGAACCCCTCGAAAGATGGGTGAAGTCCGCCAACCCGCACTTGGCCAGCGTGGTGGCAGCAGCAGCAGCAGTGGGAAGAGGGATTAAAAAGGGCTGGTATTATTATAGCCGTATTATTATTGTCTACACAATTCACCATACCGGCCTAGTGCAAGTTGACGGCCTTCACCATGTGACACGTTTCACACAAAGCTTAGCCAGCTAGATTTACTCCAACATACAGGTTTCCTGATGATATTTGTCGGATAATGATAATAATGATTGCTGAAAATGTAGTTCGGATGTATTTTTTTTATTTTTTTTTTATTACATTATAGGCAAGTATTTGATCTCGATCTCACCTGATGGTAAGTGATGATGAGATCTACGATGGAGCATACTTGCCTAGGTAGGAAGGCGGCAGTAGATCGAGACGCTACATGCACTAGGTACATGCAGCGCAACTGATCTGACCCGCCATCCATGAATGGCAACACCGAACATCATGCCGGAACACGGCTAGGCCGCTTGGCGACATGGCTTTGTTCAGTGGGTGGTGACTAACCACGGCCGAAGCCTACCACCAGTAGAGTTGTCACCTAGTTGGCACCACCCAGGGTCACGTGTAGGGTATCTCGAGGGTATTTAATTCTCCTACGGACGAAGGTGACTCGACCCCAACTACGACCGGATGTATCATTTGAAAATCCAAAAAGTGCGAGTCCGGGACACGTTTTTGCTTCAATATTTCGAATCAGCGATTTGTGTAGTTGTTTTGAAGCCAAAGATTACACGAGCAAAAAATATAGTTTATGTTTTACTAAAAGCCAGTAGTTACATAAAATACAATTAATTCAAGGTTTGTTTAGAACTATCTTTGAATGTCTTTGTTTTTTTGGAAAACTTTAATGAGGCACACACCACACACAATAGCTTCTCTAAGACTTTTCGTTTTTACATTCTGTAAAAAAGTCAACACACGTACATGACACTGCGTCAAAGTAACATTGTGGCAAAGAGTATTAAAATTGCTTTGATAGTTGTATTATTGTCAATGCCTTTAGCGGGTATTCCACTTGGCTCGAAAGCTATAGCTCCAAAACCTGTTACGAGCTATATTTAGTTACTAGCAGATATACATTTTGAAAACCTATTAGTGTTTTAATAATAAATATTATGAGTACTTCCTGATAAACAAACAAACAGTACAACGTATAGTGTAAATTATGCATTGCAATGCACAATTTATAAATTTTCAAGTATAAGTATAACTTACCTTGTTTTAGGTTTTATTGCAGTATTTTGAGTTATATTGTTCTTTTAAGTTCTTCTTCTTTCTTTACTAAATGAAATGCGATGAAATACAATGAAAAATTAAAATGTATCAAATTAAAGAAAATCTCGATTAAAAAAAAAAAATTGAAGTCGGTCTAAAAGTGACAGGACGACCGATTTTTTTAGTGGATCTTTTGAGTTGTGGTTACGTTCTGATGTTAATGACAATGTATAAATACTCCGTAGGTCTTCACCAGGGAGCTGGTATTATAATATAAATGATTGGACTTTGATATCATGTCGTCTCATTCCATTTTATTGCATCGTATTTCATATCGTAAAAAATGTAGACGAAGTTTGGTTCTTATTCATATATTTTATTTCTATTTGTTGGCTGTCTGTTGCCTTTACCCAGCCGTTTCAATTTGTTCTTAACGGCTAGTAGGTCAATGATTCCAAACAAAGAGAAATTACAACATTCTTGAGCTTGGAAAAAATATTTTAGTGCTTAGTGGGATGATTTCCTGGAGTGGAGTGGAATAAACTTTGAAGCATAGACAAAATATTTGAGTAAATACTTTTTATACAGGTTTAATGGCCTCTAATAAGAACAGACTAAGCTTTCACCCTATCTGTAGGGCCGGTTTGTTGAATTCCTATAGGACTTATTGGCATGCCAATTTGGTAGGCGAGTTGGGTTAAACCAAAGTAAAAAATCCAAAGAAAAACTAAATCTGAGGAAAACAGATTTTTATTTCATACTGAGATTAATTTATGAAAAATTTATTCCTAAAGACAATACTTGTGGCGTTTCTTATCCCCACTGTAGGTAAATTGTCGTAGGTAGCCTTGTTTGTATCTGGCTGTGGACGTCATTCCTTCGGCTTTTATTAATACTTATTATCTGAATCTCGTTTGAAGATCAAACAGACTTAAGCATCGGGCATTGGCATCAAATTATCATAATTTTAGTGTATGAATTATTCGTCTTTGTCATAAATATAATGACCATTATACCTAATTATTTACTTACCATAATCATCGAATATTGTATTGACTGTCATCAATTGTCTTTCATTGTCATTATCCATTTTCTACAATGTATTTCAATTAATTAATTAAACTTGTTATTCATTACTTGACATTGGAAATATGCCTACCGTGGGTTAGGTGAGGCCATTTCAAAGGGACAAAGATGACGTTATTTCTTCTATACATATAAATAAAATTGGAGTGTCTGTTTGTAATATTAAAATAACCGCTTTTTACTAAGTGCATTTGGATGTATACACGTTACCTATACCGAAACAACATTTTTTAAAACTTTTGTCTGTCTGTCTGTCTGTGCGTCTGTCTGTCTGTCTGTCTGTCTGTTACGGCTAATCTCTGAAATGGCTGGACCGATTTTGACGGGACTTTCACTGGCAGATAGCTGATGTAACAAGGAGTAACTTAGGCTACTTTAATTTTAGAAAAAAAAAATAGGATCTCACGAAAAAAAATTAAAACCAATGTTGCAGCGCAGCGCCTGATTAAGTTTGATAGCAACAACCTGCAATGCGTCCCGCGGGCTCAGAATGGGCGAGCAGGCTGTTGTCAACGGCTGTCTTTGTTAAATACCACGTGGACGAAGTCGCGGGCAACAGCTAGTCGTAAATAAAAAAATACAATGTTCTTCTCATAAACATAATATAATAATAACCGCAGGGCAGCTAGTGGCGAGCTGTTGGTGAGTAGCGAAACCAAGTACCCGAGTGGCCCAGAGAGTCAGTGAGGGCCTCCAACTCGGCGTGTCTTCGTCAGCCGAGTGGAAACTCAGCAAGACTCTCATCTCTTGGATAAGTTGACTGTCCAGAGAGCGGTCGTTAGAGCTAAATATTCCAGGGGTGGAAGTGTTAAAGGGCATAACGCCGCGAGTAACCCCGAGAGAAAGCGCAGCACACACACTACACTCTACACTCCTGAGCAACTCACACCAGTGTTGGCCCTTGTCGTTTTATATGACGGCCTTTTTTGGGGGCCAATCTAAAGAGCGGCGAGTCGCCACCTGGCAATAGTAATTATATATACCTAATTAAGGCAGGTGTCCGCTACCCTTCCAATAGTCCTATCTCATGTCCATTGAAGCCTTAAATCATAGTCCCAATTATCTTTCCTTATTCCAGCAATAGTTGCTCCGCCTGCTTAGGTCAATTCGCTGTTTATGCTATCAATTCCAGCAGTTGACCTCAGCATGAGGCTAACATAACATTAAAATTCTCAAAAAGGTGTTGGACACTATTCCCCGCGTCATCCTTCCAAAGATCCGGGTATACCCAGTGTGGTGAGAAATATAATATTAATGTTACCTACCGTTACCGTACCGTAGGTAACAGATGTTACCTACGCCCTTACTAACGGGTAAAATAAAAAGTGAGAACAGCCGTTTATTTATAAAACATTTACGCATGCAACACATACGACAGAACTTAAAAAAAAAAACTGTCGTACGTAGCTGCAACCAATAAGGTCCACTGTCAGCACTAAGCTTGGGTATTCCGGGGAACGCTCCAAACTGTTTTTAAAGTGGCTCTTGGTGACGCACTGCATTGCGCACAAGACTATCATTTCAAAATAGTATTAATAGACGATTGAACTTCGTACGGGCTGTATCAATGACCTGGTTTGCTTCATACCAACCGTCCGTCCCGTATTGTCCGCGGACCAGTCTGTGGACATTTAAGTACGGTGGGGTGGACCAATCTTGTGGACCGGACCGTAGCAAGTAAGATTGTCTATGAATACTAATGCACTATAAAAGATGAAAACAAATTTAAAATTGTGCATACAAATATAATTAAAGTAAAAAAAATTGGCAATGATATTATTAAGACGGACGTGTAAGGCTGCGTTTACGGTAATCACTCAGCGTAAAATGTATACTGGTTAAACGCATATATCCACTTCAGAGATTCCGTGAGGGGAAAAATTATACCAGGCAAAATTTAAACTGCCCGGTTTACGGGCGTCCGCACTGAAAAAAATGTTTGCTTATCATTAACATAAATGTTGACTACTAGTTACGTAAATATTGTGATTTGCGAACTATGTGTTACTAGTAACAAAACTTTGACTTATACTTTGTTATTTCACTTCACTTTTAAATCATAATGGCTTCCATTGAAGACAATAGAGTTTGAATAGACACTTGGCCAGACCAGATCAAATCGCAACTGGGTCTTTTTGGCGTGAAGTTAGTAACAGTTAGAAAGTTGTTAGTAAAGTTATCAATTTTGTTTTATTTTATTACATAAATTGTGTTTCTTTGGTAAATAAAGTATAAATTTTGTGGGGTATTAACTATTGTGAGATCATAAACGCGCAGAAGTGAAGAATATTAAAATAAAATAGTATAACTTAACTTTTATTTTTTACCTTTTCAATTTCATCCAAGGTGTCTGATAAATTTTGAGTAAGGTATACCGTCTTTTTTTTCTGGCGACAAAAGCCCTGGCTAATGAAAACGCACCCTTATTTAACACACATTGCAATACTGATTTAGCGATCTAATATAATTTTTTAATTTACTGTTATGAGCAGACAATTGAGCTGGGTACAGGCCGGACTACGGATTTGGTGCGTTCTGTACCAACTTTCCGTACTGCCTTGTCCACAGAATATTCTCTGGTCAAATAGATTTAGTACGGGCCGAGCCATGGACACAGTCCGCTCCGTACCAAATTCGATCATCTATTAATACTATAAGGCGTCCCCTATCCACAATTGCTATTACTATTTTTTTTTTATAATCCAGTCTATTCATTTAGGCCGATTGCCCGTTAGTTTCTGTAAGGGCTCTGCCGTGGTATGTTTAGAAAACATCGATCGTTCGATCGGTGTTCGATGCCATTAAAGTAGTTTTAAGCCTCCAGGGCCTCCTCATGGGAAGTCAAACATGAGACATTCTGTATTATAATAAGTCTTATAGTAGTATAATAACCTTACTAATGATAAGAGCAGTGATAGCCAAGTTGGCAGAACGCTAGCCTCGGTAACGAGGATCGCAGGGTCAAATCCTGGCTCTCAATTTCAACCACGATTATCACTTTCTAAACGGTGAAGGAAAAACATCGTGAGGAAACCTGCATGTCTGAAAGAATCCCTCGAAAGATGTGTGAAGACCGCCAACCCGCACTGGGCCAGCGTGGTGGGCTATGGCCTAAACCCGCTCACATTGAGGGGAGGCCCGACCCCAGTAGTGGGACATTAAAAAAGGGCTGGCTAATGATAATCGTACTCAGTGCACAAGTTGTCTCATGAAAAGTTTTGGGTTTTCTTATGAATGTAGATTTTCATTCTTAGTTTACCTTCACTATAAGCGGGCGATATTTTTTTTTTAATTATTGATCATTAATCAATATTGCGAATAGAACCAGCCTCTTCTTTTTGAACTCATGGTGAAATATCGACTTCAGAATTCCATAAGTGGATCATTCAAGGTGTGAAATGTTGTTAATTTTTAAGGTCTATGAAAAAATGTTAGATGGCGCTTTAATGGTGTTTTTTTAAAACAAATATATCTTCTATCCGACACCGTGGCCGATTTTTCTTTATTTATCAAGCAATAATTAGTTTGCAAAGAAAAATACCAAGGCATTCCGCTTATTTGCCAAATAGTTTAAGGAAAAGGGGGGAGGGCGATATGATAGTATATAAAACATAAAAAATAAAGATGCACAACTATACTCCATTACGAAGGATAAAATAAAAATAAAGGAATCGATTGAGGAAATATATCTCGGACTAAATCTTGATAGCGGTTTGACTTGGACTATGTGCACCTTACATAAATATAATAATATCAAAATTATCGTCATTAATCGGACAACTGTGGCATGAACAGATACATTCCGCGTCAATTTCGCTGGACCATTTCTATTACCCTTGATAAGCCTCACTTAGATTATTTAATCGAAGTTTGACGATCTAATCAGCGCAGTTAGTAGTGACCCTGCTTTCTGTGCCGTGGCTACCGAGTTCGAATCCTGGTAGGAACAAACTTTGTGTGATGAGCATGAGTGTTTGTACCCGAGTCATGGATATTAATAATAAAGCCTGCCCTCCAATATATATTTTCTCCTTCAAAAAGCGGCAATCCTGAACACATGCCGTACAGTCAGAAAATTCCTGCAAACTGAACAGGATAACATACACACTGCTACCCAGCAAACAACATCCACACACTCACACATATCACCTGACCTACTTCATATCCCTATTTGATGTATACTTGGCTTAGGCCCGTGCACACCAGAAAACCGGTTAAAACCGAGAAAAAAAAATAACCAAAAAATAATAATAATAATATATATCCATATATTAAGTTGAGTTCGCCTGTACCCATAATATAAAACAGGCGAGGCGTTGCTTATTGGGGGTCCGAATAAATATTGTACGCTCATCCATCTGCAGATCATTAAAAACAAAGGAATATTGTTTTCCACTACGATTTTCTAACGTCAGCAAATAAAATGTACCCAGAAACAAGATTCCTGAACGTTAAACCTTAATTATACCACTATAAACCATGTATTCTCATAAAAAAAAGTAAAACAATGGTAACAAAGAGCTACGAACTCTTGGATAAAAATAAAGTTGCTTTATATATAAAAATCTGGTGTGTATTAAGTAGGTAGGTTTTATCCAATAGCACAACAAGTTACTCTACACCAATTAGTTACAATACTAATATCAATGTATATATTATGAGAAGATAGATTGTTATCATTTATCGGTTAAGTAATGCCGTACCCGAAAAAGGGTATTTTCGTTATTCCAGCCTATGAGGTTTAGTCGGATTCGACCGTAGTCATGAACCAAATAAAATAGGACAGACAATTTGATTTTTAGTTATCAATGCCGTGTAGAGTTCTGAGTCTCAAATACTTGATTTTATGCATGCGAAACATCAAACTTACCTCTACGTGAGTTTGTAATTTTTATATAGGCTAAGTATGTCATAGTATATAATTCTGCCGTAAGAAGGCGCTGTTATACAATATCATGCAGCTTGAATATTATATCAGTTTTGGTATAAATTTTCGTTTTAAAATATCATTTTACGCGAGAATAGAATACAACGCCATCTACTGTGGCGTCTGCTAATCAGTTACTATCAGCGCTTCACGGAATATATTTGCAACTTATATAGAGCTTGCACAATTGCGCCCACTCAATTTGGAGAGCTTTTTGGCGAAATAAATATGGAGGCTGTCATTCTTGTGTTTAATTCAATATCTAATGTAGTTTGACATCTCCAGGGTAAATGTCTCAGTTTAGACAAAAATGGTAGAGCAGCACATCGTCTCTTCCTTTATTTTTATATGCCTCTGCATAATAAGGAATGACCTGACACTTTTGCGGCAGAATTAAGCAATTTAATAAATCTCCATAATGTTTATTTCTTATAACTTATCCCATTGCACTTTTCCTTTCATATTATTCCTTAAACTCTAGATAATATAGACCACGATAACAGAGCTATATAAGCCCATTCAAGATAATTTAAAAATATATACGTCACCATAATACTACGTAGTTAGATATAGAGTAGAAAAAAAAACACACTTGAAGTCTACGCGAGCAAGTCGCGAGAAAATGATAGATTTACGATAAATATAATGACAATGGTATATTGATAATGATAAGATAGAGGAAGGTGGGAAGCACATTTCGGATAGATACTTCAAGCTATGTAACGCTTTCTCAATTACTAGAGTGGGTCATCACTATAAAAGGTACTCTCTTTTGGTTACTCTACGTAGAAAAGTAGAGTTACCCTTATACAATACCAACTACAGAAAGTATGACAGCCAATCCTAAATATGATTGGCTATTAATATATGTTCATAATGCACGCACCAGCCAATAGCTGCGTTGTATTAGGTATTTTTTTTAAACATTTATTTATAATTAGCAGCTCCACTTATTATGATGTAGAAATTCCTATAATATCATTAATTTACTTTAATAATGTAAAATGTTACTGGTCGGGCGAATGCGGGATGCGGATTAACCGTTCACACCAATGTAAATGAACACCAGGGAAATGCACTTACCAGACCAGCCGACTTGTCCTCCCTTATGGATGGCTGCACTTGTTGGATGACGCTGGTAAAGATGGTATCGAGTCCCAGTCTTGGCGGTGAACAGTCTCTGGCTTTATTCACTTCATTTAAACGGAATCGGCGCGGGCGCGGATGAGGTGGTTTTGGATCACCAGCGATGATTATAAAATGCGGTAGAAAAAAAATGATGCGAGCGAGCGCGGTCTTCTCGCAGCAGCGCGGTGGCGAGACGACGAAGGAATGCATCAGTGGCTCCTGACGCTGGCGCCGGGTGCATTTGCCAATTATGGGAAACTCGCCGCACTAGTTGGTTCATGCAAATTTCCCTAGATGGCGTTACATGTGGTGTGAAACGGCGTAAACATTCTCCCCGGCTTGGAAGTCCGTAGGAGTTTCAAAGAGAGAAAGTATAATACAGGCTGTTCAATCTTAGAACAAAATACATGGTAATACAGATACTGCAACTGTACTAAATTTGGTTGACAAGCAATTCTATCGAGTTTAGTTAAAACTTATATGTTTTCCATTTAACAGCACTATAATGTGCTTGTTCCATAAATCTAATACAGGTGGCGCTAATTTTTGCGACGATGCATTAGACTTCTGCTTTTTTGGTAATATTTAATGACCCTCGAATAGACCAAATAAAAAAATACTATGCAGAAACGGAATTTTAATATATTCCATTATTATGATTTAATCTTCGGTAATGTGTTTGATATAAACAAGTGATTTGGTTCTTCATTACATGCTAAATAGTTAATGTGATATATTGTAGTAGTAGGTTTAACTTGGTAACTCTGGCAACACTGAATCTATATCTGTCATATCTGACTGATTGAATAGAAAAATCTGTCTTGTTTTGTATTTATACCAGTCGGTGATTTACGAAACTTTTCGTTAGTTTTCTTCAGTTCAACAAAGTATATTAATAAACCGTATGTTTGACTGACTAGCCCGTTGAGTTGAGTGTTTTCTCCTCCGGGTAGCGGTTAATTGTGCGTTTTATGTGTATGTTTTGAAGTTAGTGAGAAAAAGACTCGTAGTTTTGTGTTGTTAATTAGAGATTGTATGAGAATTTAAAAAAATGCAGTAAAAGACCAGCAAGACCTAAATAATAACTATTTTCTAGTATTTACGTGGTTTTATTTAATATTTAGGTATATTATGCTTATGAATTATTAATTGTTAGTTCCTTGTTTCCATATGAAATGAGGTAACCATACATTGCTAGCAATTGGTAATTCAAAAGCTAGTTTCCCCAAATTACCTAATTGAAATATTTAACGTAATATACAATACAGTAGTACCTATGTATATATATATATATGATTATAGTATTAATAGTTCCATAAAACTGATGCAGATGGCGTTTTACCGGTGTTGCCTATTATAGCCCCTAAGATAAGCCTCTATTTCCGTATATACAAAGTACTCTGTGGTATAATAGAGATTAGCTGACCTTTACTTCAAGGTTACAGCAAAAAATAATTAAAGAAAGAATAAAAATTAGAATTACGATGAAATTTTATGCTGGAGATTACAAGATATATTAATCATAAGAATAAGTATATTTATATATTAATGTACATGCGGATATAACTGTGCTATAACTAATATGACTAACCTAATACGAAAATTAAATTATTGAGAAGGAAGTGGACATAATTTTACGACTGGACGTTTAAAAGTTCCTGAGATAGTACGAACTTGAGCGACGCGAATGATACCGTCATTTCCAGGGAATACTTGTTCAATAATGCCTGTTGGCCAGCGTAGCGGCGGCGTATCATCTTGATGAATCAGTACAAGTGTACCTGGTTGAATGGGCACATCAGGAGTGTTCCATTTTTGTCTTAATTGTAGCGTATGCAGGTAGTCTACGTGCCACCTTTTCCAATAACTTTGAACTAAACTGTCTAACAGATTTTTTCTATTGTGAAGACTCATAGATTTATCAATTTCATGCGCAGGCAGCGATTGTAAAGGCGTCGTATTTAGAAAATGGGCGGGAGTTAAAATAGTGTGAGGCTGGTCTGACATCACACACAGCGGGCGCGAATTCAAAATACATTCAATTTGAGTTAAAACCGTCATTAGTTCTTCATAGCACAGTAACTGTTGGCCAATACAGCGATATAAATGTGATTTAACGCACTTAATATTACTTTCCCAAATCCCCCCCCAATGGGGAGCACGAGCGGGAATATGTCGCCATTCAATTTTCCTGTTAGCTAAATCAGCTTGGAAAGCAGCCGACGTGTCTTTGGACGACAAGAAAGTATACAACTCGTCCAACTGACGTTTGGCGCCGACGAAATTTGTTCCATTATCGGAGTACAAAACTGAGACTGGCCCTCGACGGGCAATAAAACGTTTAAAAGCGCTCATAAAGGCATCAGACGACAGATCTGAGACTAATTCTATATGCACTGCCTTGGTTGCTAGGCACACGAACAGACAGATATAGGCCTTCTGCGCGTGTTGGCCTCTGCGTCTGGCAAGAGTGATGCGTATTGGACCAGCATAATCAACGCCGGTGTGCGTAAAGGCTTTGGCTTCCTGCACACGGGCCGATGGGAGGTCTGCCATCATAGGAGTAGGGTGCGATGGTGCCAATTTAAAACAAAAATTGCATTGGCGTATGCGTTGTCTAATAATATTTCTTGCAGAAATTATCCAGTAGCGTTGGCGTAATAACGACATAAGAAGATGAGAGCCAGTATGGCAGTTGGAACGATGACAGTCGTCAACTATTATATCAATTAAATGATCGCGGCGGGGAAGTAAAATCGGGTGCCGATTTTCGTAGGGTATGTTGGCATTCTTCAATCTACCACCAACGCGTAGCAAGCCGTGGTTATCCACAAACGGATCAAGCTTCCGTAATGTGGGTGAAGGTAAATTACCTTTATTTATATTTTTAATTTCATTAGCAAAGTATTTTCCTTGTAAATCGCGAAGAATCACGATTTCAGCGGTTTCAAGATCAGTAACATGAATAGTAGACGAGCGAGGTAATTTTCGAGCGAAGCGTAAGATATAAACAATAATGCGTAACAGTTTTTTCCAGGAGGAGACCCGGGCAGCGAGCTCAAGAAAAGGCGACGACGAATCATCCAGATTGGATATAGCGGTAAGAGTAACAGAAGGTTTTGTTTCAGGTATAATACCATCAACGCGGGAAGATTCAAATGGAACGATAGGCCATTCAGCGATTGGACAACGGATCCAGGACGGGCCGTGCCACCAAAGCGGATGATCAATTAATTGTGAGGGTAATACACCTCGCGATACGATATCACTGGGGTTCTGTGCCCCATCTATGTGAAAGAAGCGGTCAGGAGATAAAAGTTCCTGAATTTTAGTAACGCGGTTAGCAACGAATGTTTGCCACCGGTGCGGAGACGAGTGGATCCACGACAGCGCGATAGTGGAGTCCGAGAATGCAAATATATCCTCTATGGGATAGCGATCATGAAAAGCGATATGAACTTGTTTAACAAGTTTAGCAAGAAGAAGCGCGGCACATAGTTTGAGCCTCGCAAGCGAAACAGTCTTTAGCGGAGCCACTTTAGACTTAGAGCATACTAAATGAATAGATATGTTGCGATTAGGATGCATCACGTGTAAATAAATGACACAGCCATAGGCCTTCATGCTGGCGTCGCCAAAGGCAAGTAAATGTACAACGCAACCTGAAGTGATACCCAAGTGGCGTGGTATTCGTAAATTAGATAAAAGCGGTAATTCATTTTTGAATTGAATAAAGCGTTCAGTAATAGATTCTGGAGGCTCTTGATCCCACCCAACTTTGGCGAGCCAAAGTTCTTGCAATAAGAGCTTTGCAAAAAGTATAACGGGAGCGGCAAACCCCAGAACATCAAATAAGCGAGCGATGGTAGAGAGTATAGAGCGTTTAGTGTTACCTACAGACGAGGTGGAAGTAGTAAACGAAAACGTATCGGTAGTGGGTAACCACTTTAAACCTAACACTTTCAAAGTATCACTATCGTCAGTGAATTCAATTGAAGCGCGATGCGACTCAGGTAAATGAGCAAGAAGTTCAGGCGAGTTACTTGCCCATTTGACTAGATTAAATCCGCCACCTTTAAATAAAGCAATTAACTCGTCTGCCAAGCGAATACCATCCTCGACAGAATGTACAGACATGGTTAAATCGTCCATGTATAGAGCACAAGTGGCGACCTCTGCAGCGAGAGGAAAGCGTCCGCGATCGTCATCAGCTAACTGACGAACAGTACGCATGGCCAAAAATGGACTAGAGCGGAGACCAAAGGCCAAGGAATTAAATTGAAAAATACGAAGTGGTTCGTTTTCATTGAAGCGATATAATATTTTTTCATACTTTCGATCATTTTCAGTTAAAAGAATTCTAAGATACATTTGTTGTATGTCGGCAGATATAGCAACTTTAAAATAGCGAAATGATAGGAGAAGAGCAAACAAATCGGCCTGCAGATTAGGGCCGGTATGCAACAAATCGTTGAGCGATGTGCCGCTATCGGTTTTGGCACTAGCGTCCAAAACGACGCGCACTTTAGTTGTTGCCTTATCTGGTCGAACAACAGCGTGATGCGGTATGAAATATCCATCAGTTATAGCGGTAGAAGAATAAGGTATTTCTGATAAATAGCCTTTTGCCATGTAATCCGAGATGACCTCGTTATATGCTAGGCGTAAAGCGGGCAACGCATTGAATTTGCGTTCAAGTGCAGTATATCGACGCTGAGCGTATATGAAGGAATTACCTAATTTATTTGGATTATCTTTAAAAGGTAGCGAAACAGTATAACGACCACAAGACGTTCTTGTAACGGTCGATGCGTAAAATTGTTCACAAGTATGATTTTCCGGACTTGTCATATGCATAGAAGGTACCTCCTCGAGCTCCCAGAATTTACTTAAGGTTTTATCTAAATTGTTTACTAAAGGACCGAAGGACCAGACTATACCTTCAGGGTTGATAGCAGGTATCTCCCCCATGACAATATAGCCAAGCGTAGTCTCGAGAGCGTGCGGAGCGGAGCGAGCGGAGTCCGAACAAATGGATGACTGAGCGAGCGACGGCGGTATTACTTTACCTCCGAGTATGATGAATGCGAACATCTGAGCGCCGAGAATCGCGTCTATATTCCCGGGTGAATTCCAGCAATCATCTGCGAGCGGTAAATTACTGAAATGATCCATCACCGATGCGTGGATCAAGCGCGTAGGTAGCTGATCAGTTATCTGATCAACCACTAGCAGGGTCAAAGTATATTGAGCGTCAGAAACTCGCGATTGAATAGTAAGTGTTACGTAGCCTTTAATAGGTGCGGAGATTGACCCTACTGTTTTTAAATAAGAATTAACAAGCGGTTGAATATTTAATTTTAACTTATTGCAACATGCGAGCGTAATAATATTATTTTGCGAAGCGCTATCAATTAAACATCTTATAGTAAAGCGTTGTCCAATATTGGGAACATATACTTGAGCGGTAGGTAAAATAATTGTTTTATCAAAAGTATTACGTACATTTTTATTATAAGAATGTAAAGTTATAGAATCTGTACATTCTTCAATAGTAGCGCGCGAAGAGTTCGCGGGCGGCGCGGGCGGTGGTATGTCTGTGTGCGTGTGCATGCACACAGACGAGCGTTCGGGTTGCGAGCGGTCGGCAGCAGCGACCGGGCGACTAGGCGAGGGGTGCCTATTCTCTTGGCTGCCGTTATATTCCGTAACTCGCGGACTATAATCGAAATGTAATAGCGAATGATGTTTTTTATGACACTGTTTACAAGTGTTTTGTGAGCGACAATTAAATGTAGAATGTTGTGCACTAAAACAATTGATACACAATTTATTTTCTTTTATATAATTAAAGCGTTCTTTAACAGGTAATTTTTTAAATGAATTACACTCATATATGTCGGCGCAACACCGTAATTATATCAACTCTAATTAAGTAAAACAATTAATTACTATAAATGAACCTCGATTTGGTAATGAACCATTTAGTTTAAGATTAATGATGTGTTATTTGATGGTAGGATGTGAATTTTATATCGATATAAGGATGGCAATTGATTTTAAAGTTTACGGTTAGTTGTAACTATCTACAAATTAATAGTTAATGTTAAATAATTCCTATAAATTATTATCATTGTTATTAAACAACAAGCAATGTGTTTGATAAAACATTTACAAGCATCAGAGTAAATTAAGTTACCATTTTGATTGTAGTTCGTGAAATAAAATTAGTAACACATTGCTTGTTGATTTAAATTTAAACCAAAAATTAGAATGCCTAGATATTGTAAAAACATTTCTTAATTAAATTAGAATTATCATTATAGAAAACAAATTTATAAAGACTTATTTAGATTACTGATTGTGTTTATGGATGCGATTACTTCGTGCAGGAACTGTTCTTAAAACATTGTTTATTCATTCGCATTTAAAACAAAAATAAATAAAAGGTTTAGATATTGTAAAAAACATTTCTTAATTAAATAATAATTATCATTGTAGGAAATAAATTTAAAAGAGCTATTTTAGATTACTAATTGTGTTTATGGATGCGATTACTTTATGCAAAAAATGGTTCCTAAACTATTGTTTATTCATTCGCATTTAAAACAAAAATAAGTAAAAAGCTTAGATATTGTAAAAAACGTTTGTTAATTAAATAAGAATTATCATAATAAGCAAACAATTGTAAAGTGATTATCTTAGATTATGGAAATGCGATGACTTCAAGGTTAAGGTTCATGGCCGTCGCCATGTTCTTTTTCGATGAAGGATTGGCAGGAACGCACTAGACAGGCTGGTGAGAAAGTGCGTGAGATAATCATTAGGAATACTATTGTGAGTACTTGTTTTCTTATTAAAACACTCAATAAATTACTGTACGTGTTCATATGTTGTTTTGTTGCTTGTGATGTGCGATCCGGGGGAAACGGGTGGTGACGTCAGCGATGCTGGCGTCACTCTTCCTAAAAATTCGGATGGGGTACATGCGCCGTTATCAGAAGTGGGATTACCACCCACTTTAGCCGGACATTCTCGCATAATTGATAACAATAGTGACGCTTCTGTTACCGGCGTACCAACCGAGTTTTTCTCGCAAATGTTGCAAGTAATGAAGCACATGTCCGATCGTATTACAAAGCAATCTGAACCTAAGGTTAAAATTAATGACATATTTTTGCCATCATACGATCCGGACACTAACATCGGAATACGTGAGTGGTGCCAACATGTGACCACTGCGAAGGAAACCTACAATCTCGGCGACTATGAGATTATAATGAAAGTCGGGAGTTTACTTAAGGGTCGTGCGAAATTGTGGGTTGACAATTGGCTTATATCCACAAACACGTGGCAGGATTTGCGCAATGTATTAATTACTACCTTTGAACCAGAGAATAGATATTCTCGTGATATTCTTAGATTTAAAGAACATAATTATGATAATACTCAGGATATTGCGCAATTTTTGTCACAAGCATGGGTATTCTGGCGACGCATTACTAAAGATAAATTATCCAACGATGACGCGGTTGAGGCTGTAATTGGGTGCATTAGTGATGAACGTTTAAGAATTGAGTTATTGAATGCAAGGGCCACCTCTGTCCCAGAGTTGATTTCGGTTGCATCAACCATACGGTGTGTTAAACGATCAAACCAGGCGGTAGCTAATGCACAACACGCTCCTACCAAACGAGCTCGTTTTTCTGAAAAATCTTCGCTCTTCTGTCAAACGTGTAAGAAGAATGGTCATGACACACGAGATTGTCGTTCGGGACTCTTCTGTCAAAAATGTAAGAGGTATGGTCATGACACACGTGATTGTCGTTCAGCTAACAATCCTGAAAATCCCCAACCGCGCCAACAGGATAAGAATGGGCCACAAAGCACTCAAAAGCCTACTTGTACGTTCTGCTCACGAGTGGGGCATACATTTGAGACATGTTATAAACGTGAACGTGCTGTGCTTTCAAAAGTAAATTGTGTCGGTACAACAAAATTAACTTCGATGCAAATTGCGATAGCAGGTTTAACAATTCACGCTATATTTGATAGTGGAGCGGAATGTTCGTTGATTCGGGAATCGGTTGCGGCAAAGTTGCCCGGTAAAAGGAGTAACCTGATTAGTTATTTAAAAGGTATCGGCCAATTTACCGTAGTATCTCTAACAGCGTTGACAACGGTGTGTGTTATCGATGAGTTGCGAGTGGAACTACAGTTTCATGTAGTACCCGATTATGAAATTTGTTCTGACATTTTAATAGGTATGAACCTCATCGAAAACACGAACCTTGAAGTGCTGGTCACTTCGCAGGGTGCTAAATTGTACCATCAATTATCAGTCAATCATGTGCGATCTTTAAGTGAGAAATTTGATAATATTAATTGTGATTTAACAGACGATGATCAGATTAATGAATTAAAAATATTACTAAACAAATATGAACATTTATTCATACGTGGATATCCTAGCACAAGAGTAAATACGGGTGAACTAGAAATCCGTTTAAAAGACTCTACCAAACGTGTAGAGCGCAGACCATACCGATTGAGCCCTATTGAACGGGAAAAAGTACGCGATATAGTTAGTGAATTAATTGAGCATAATATTATTCGTGAGAGTAAATCTTCTTTTTCCAGTCCCATAATACTGGTCAAAAAGAAAAATGGTAAAGATCGCATGTGTGTTGATTACCGTGAATTGAATAGAAACACTCTCAGGGATCATTATCCGCTGCCAATAATTTCAGATCAAATAGACCAATTGGCAGGTGGAGTTTTCTATTCCACATTCGATATGGCAGCTGGATTCCATCAAATTCCAGTTTCCGAAAGCTCAATTGAGCGAACGGCATTTGTTACGCCCGATGGGCTTTACGAATATCTGGCCATGCCATTTGGTCTTAGTAACGCTTGCTCTGTGTATCAAAGATGTATTAACAGGGCACTGATGCCTTTGTTGAATGCACCTGCGGACCAGGTGGTATTCCAGGTTTACGTGGACGATGTCCTCTCAAAATGCAGGGATTTTCCAGAAGGAATATCTCGTATTGAGCAGATACTTATCGCTTTAAAAGACGCTGGGTTTTCGATTAATATCGAAAAGACCGCTTTCTTTAAACGCTCTATTGAGTACCTGGGCAATATTATATCTGAAGGGCAAGTCGGCCCCAGCCCAGGGAAAGTAGAGGCTTTAACGAAGGCGCCTATTCCAACCACAGTCAAACAAGTAAGACAATTTAACGGCCTCGCCGGGTTCTTTAGACGTTTCATTCCCAATTTCTCACGCGTAATGGTACCACTTTATGAATTAACAAAAAAAGACGCCAAATGGGAATGGAATGAGAGACACGATGAGGCTCGAAATAGTATTATACAACACTTGTCTACTGCGCCTACCCTCATGCTATTCCAGGAGAACGTACCGATTGAACTCTACACGGATGCGAGCAGTCTTGGCTACGGAGCTGTGCTGATCCAGAGCATCGGGGGACGACAACATCCAGTTGCCTACATGAGTCAACGCACCACCGACGCTGAGAGCCGCTATCATTCCTACGAGCTCGAGACCCTGGCAGTGGTGAGGGCCGTCAAACACTTTCGGCATTACTTGTATGGGCGCAAGTTCAAGGTAATCACGGACTGTAACGCTCTCAAGGCATCTAAACATAAGAAAGATTTACTGCCTCGAGTACATCGGTGGTGGGCCTTTCTTCAAAATTACGACTTCGAGGTCGAATACAGAAAAGGTGAGAGACTGCAGCACGCAGATTTCTTTAGTAGGAATCCAAGGGTGACGAGTTTGATAAATATTATGAATAGAGACACAGACTGGTTACAAATAGAGCAGCGGCGCGATGAGTCTTTACGTCCGCTAATAGACAGCATGACCACTGACAATCCAGTCTCTGGCTACATATTAGAAGATGGCGTCCTCAAGAAAACTCGCACTGACCCCATACTCGGTACCTACAAAGTAGCAGTAGTGCCAAAGTCGTTCCAGTGGAGCTTAATCAATTCATACCATACATCACTGCAGCACCCAGGATCTGATAAAACCCTGCAAAAATTGAAAGAATCTTACTGGTTTGAAAAAATGAACACAATTGTGAGGAAGTTCGTTGATAATTGTGTCATATGTAGAACCTCAAAGGGCCATTCAGGGGCGATCCAAGTAGAGCTTCACCCAATACAAAAACCTACTGCAGCATTTCAAGTTATCCATATGGATATTACAGGAAAGCTAGGTACTAGAGACTCTGAGGGTCGTGATGAATACGTCATTGTAACAATTGATGCATATACAAAGTACTTACTTCTTAACTATTCTACTGACAAAAGCCAGAGCAGCAGTCTTGCAGCACTCAAAAGGGTTGTTCACCTATTTGGCACCCCTATACAGGTTGTCGTGGATGGAGGCAGAGAATTTCTCGGCGAATTTAAGGCCTACTGTGATCGTTTCGGTATTAATATTCATTCAATAGCTCCAGGAGTTAGCCGAGCGAATGGACAGGTGGAGCGAGTAATGAGTACATTAAAAAACGCATTAACTATGATCAAAAATTATAACACGGAAAACTGGCAAACGGCGCTGGAAGCCCTACAGCTGGCGTTTAACTGTACTCCACATCGGGTGACCGGGATGGCACCACTCGCTCTTCTGACTCGGCGGCAACACTGCGTCCCACCAGCGTTGCTGAGGTTGGTGGATATTGATAGTGAGAATACTGGATAATGATCGCTATATGGTGAAACGAGTGACGGGCAGAGGACGACCACGCAAGGTTGCTCATGACCAGTTACGACCTGCACCACAACCAGGCATCCAGGCGACCGTGTCGGCGAGCTCCGATGACGACCATCAACAAGGAGTGACTCCCCAGCTCATCGGTGCGGTCAACACTGGACCTTAACCGCCTACATCCTGAGAATACCCGCTGAGCGATACCTAGATTATCTGGTAAGCCAAATTTGTAAACTAATAACGTATTAGCCACCTACCATGGGTTAAATCAACCCTTTATTAACCTTCGATGTAACTATGCAAAGCATCCTGTCCTTACCATTAACCTTACCATTACGCCTCTGTGGACCACGGCGTACAAGACCGCCCAGCACCACAGCCACATATCCGAATGAGCATATCTTATAGTAAAAGGCTATGTGTGGACCACGGCGTACGAGACCGCCCAGAACCACAGCCGCATTTCTGACGAGCATATTTTATTTTTAGAGCCCCTGTGGACCACGGTCATAACACAAAGGCTTAGGCCACAGCATCAACCTATTTCCTATTTCCTTTAGAGCCCCTGTGGACCACGGCGTACAATACCGCCCAGCACCACAGCATCATCCCTTTTCTACGAGAAATTTAATAATGCAAGGATGCGTGTAGCATTTGCATGCACTTAAAAACACAATTATTAATGCTAGTACGCGTGCAGCGTTGGGATAAAATATGTTCACTCATATTCCTATATCTGTACAGCAACGATATTCTAACTACTATGAAATATTTGTCGTCTTCATTCAAAGTTACAGAACTATTAATTGATAACTAATTATCATGGCAATGAGGATTATAACTGATTGTCTTATCAGTTTATCATCGTATGTGAATCCTATCATCGCTTAGTACCATTTTTGAATGGATACCTTGCTCAGATACTAACTTTTTATTTTCATGGCACACGCGGCTGGTGCAGAGCACGCACCGCCTCGCAGTATGGCCGTGTCGGCGCAACACCGTAATTATATCAACTCTAATTAAGTAAAACAATTAATTACTATAAATGAACCTCGATTTGGTAATGAACCATTTAGTTTAAGATTAATGATGTGTTATTTGATGGTAGGATGTGAATTTTATATCGATATAAGGATGGCAATTGATTTTAAAGTTTACGGTTAGTTGTAACTATCTACAAATTAATAGTTAATGTTAAATAATTCCTATAAATTATTATCATTGTTATTAAACAACAAGCAATGTGTTTGATAAAACATTTACAAGCATCAGAGTAAATTAAGTTACCATTTTGATTGTAGTTCGTGAAATAAAATTAGTAACACATTGCTTGTTGATTTAAATTTAAACCAAAAATTAGAATGCCTAGATATTGTAAAAACATTTCTTAATTAAATTAGAATTATCATTATAGAAAACAAATTTATAAAGACTTATTTAGATTACTGATTGTGTTTATGGATGCGATTACTTCGTGCAGGAACTGTTCTTAAAACATTGTTTATTCATTCGCATTTAAAACAAAAATAAATAAAAGGTTTAGATATTGTAAAAAACATTTCTTAATTAAATAATAATTATCATTGTAGGAAATAAATTTAAAAGAGCTATTTTAGATTACTAATTGTGTTTATGGATGCGATTACTTTATGCAAAAAATGGTTCCTAAACTATTGTTTATTCATTCGCATTTAAAACAAAAATAAGTAAAAAGCTTAGATATTGTAAAAAACGTTTGTTAATTAAATAAGAATTATCATAATAAGCAAACAATTGTAAAGTGATTATCTTAGATTATGGAAATGCGATGACTTCAAGGTTAAGGTTCATGGCCGTCGCCATGTTCTTTTTCGATGAAGGATTGGCAGGAACGCACTAGACAGGCTGGTGAGAAAGTGCGTGAGATAATCATTAGGAATACTATTGTGAGTACTTGTTTTCTTATTAAAACACTCAATAAATTACTGTACGTGTTCATATGTTGTTTTGTTGCTTGTGATGTGCGATCCGGGGGAAACGGGTGGTGACGTCAGCGATGCTGGCGTCACTCTTCCTAAAAATTCGGATGGGGTACATGCGCCGTTATATATATTAATGTGATTCGAAGTTTTACAAAAAATACAAGCGTGTTTGTTTACATTATGTTCGGTAATAGCAAATGTATTCGAAACTTTCGGTGTCGCAAACCGTTGACGGCTTAGAGAATTGGACCCCTGCGCTTGCGATATATTTTGACGAACCGAAGTTGTTCGTTCGAGTACTTTTATATGATGTCGAATAAAATCTACTAGATCAGTACTGGAAGGGACATCCTTATCTCTAACAGATAACTCAAAACTTTTAATTAGTTGCGAATCTAATTTCTTAAGCACGAGATGCGTAAAAATAAAATCATTTAAATCCTCTATTTGTAATTGTTTTAATGCGGACCAAGAAGAATGAACTCGTTCGATAAAATTATTTAGTTGCGCGGGTGAATCAGACGTGGGTTTTATATCGAGTATGTTATTTAGGTACATAGATCCGAGCAACCTTTTATCTTGGTATTTAGCGACTAAAGAGTCCCAAATAGTAGCGTAATTAGTTTCGTTGGGTATAATTCCAGCGAAAACATTGAGGGCACTTCCAGTTAATTTCCCTACTAAATATTGTACGCGTTGAGCGTCGGTCAGCTGTTTGTTTTCGTGAACATTCGTTTTAAAGTTTTGATAGAAAAGTGGCCAGGTTTCTGGCGAACCAGAAAAGCCAATGAGGTCAAGCGGTGCCAGACGGCAAGAAATAGTATTCGACGAAGGTTTTTCTGACGAGACTATACGATGAGACTCTAATAAGTTTGTGCGTGTGTGTTGTATAAATGAAAATAAGGTTTCAAATGCTTCCCAATTATTAAAATTAAGTTGATGTTTGGGATCTTCTTCCAACAATACAATATTGTGTTGGTCACATAAGTCATTAAACTGCTTATATAAATTATCTATATTGGAAGAGGCGGCAAGGAACTCCTGCTTACTGCGGGTATCAATATCTGATGGTATCATTTTCTTTGCAGAGGTGTACAAAGAATTTATACGAGAAAATATTGCCTCCTTTTTTGCGATGACAATTTTTAATTTCGCGTCAGACGCCATTTTAAATGAACGCGTAGTATGTCTGCGCGAAGTTCGTAATGTAGTTAGTACCTACCTTACAAATGAAAATATCAAACGTAGGTAATATAATGCGATGCGATGCGATGGATATATTATAAGTAATTTATAAAGCTAGTTAGCACAGTTATAAACGCGGATATATTACTAAGGTACCTACCTATAAAAATATGCGTTACAATGGGTAATAGACGCCAATAAGTGGGTCGTTACCTAAGTAGGTAAGTAAGTATATAAAATAGATAAAAGATTGCCGTTTAAAATGAAGTTAACCAGTAGGTAAATAGGTTAAAGTAGGTATATTTTTAAAGATATTCGATAGCAAAGGAAGCGAGCACCTATATCAAAGGAACGCCGGTTTTATCCGGCTCGAATGGACCATTTTTATGGTCGGGCGAATGCGGGATGCGGATTAACCGTTCACACCAATGTAAATGAACACCAGGGAAATGCACTTACCAGACCAGCCGACTTGTCCTCCCTTATGGATGGCTGCACTTGTTGGATGACGCTGGTAAAGATGGTATCGAGTCCCAGTCTTGGCGGTGAACAGTCTCTGGCTTTATTCACTTCACTTAAACGGAATCGGCGCGGGCGCGGATGAGGTGGTTTTGGATCACCAGCGATGATTATAAAATGCGGTAGAAAAAAAATGATGCGAGCGAGCGCGGTCTTCTCGCAGCAGCGCGGTGGCGAGACGACGAAGGAATGCATCAGTGGCTCCTGATGCTGGCGCCGGGTGCATTTGCCAATTATGGGAAACTCGCCGCACTAGTTGGTTCATGCAAATTTCCCTAGATGGCGTTACATGTGGTGTGAAACGGCGTAAACAGTTACGTTTACAATTATAACTTAAGTAATCTGCTGATTCTCTGTCTATACCTATATGTAAATCAAAGTCGTGTTAATGACACTATTTAACTGTAAAAAATCGCCAACCCAATTTTTATCAACATAGTTTTTTTGAATTTAACTCCGCCCCGAATAGCGGAATAACTATTAAAACATGGGAAACGAGTCACAAAAAAATATAATTCATTTGTCATGCGTTGGATTCTGAAACGGTGCAAAGTAAGTTCGCAAAGACAGTGAGTTGTATTTAAAAAAGGTTAGAAAAATATATTGTCATGCTTCATAATTAACACATATTCAAATGCAATTGTTAGGCATGAACTGACAGTTTGATAATTTATTCTGATTTATTGATGGAAAGCAGTTTTTTGAAATTCCACCAACTCATGATGGAGGAATAATTGAATGATAATCATTCATTTGATTGTATTTAAAACCAAAGGTAGAAATTAGAATTTAAATTTAAGTCATTGGGAGTGTTCACAGCTTAAGTTATGAAACTCAAACTCAAATCAAACTGCACCTCAAGCACAATCCTTTTTACGTACGTTCCATCTCGGTACGTAAGCTTCGTCCGTCCCGTTCACACCACAGATTTTACGAATAAGTATGACAGTGATAGCATTCTCAATGTCACTATTATTAGATTAGAAGTACCTGGATACCTTACGGTACTCTTAAGATCGCGCGTACAGGGCCCTAAGTCTGCTAATACAATCGATTCATAATCGAACAGCAACCGCATAGTACCTGCCACTTTTGACAAATATTGTATGTTCCCGGACGGACGAACTATTAAAACATGGGTCAAAGTGACAGTTACTATGCGGTTGCTATTCGATTATGAATCGATTGTTTTAGCAGGCCTGGGGCCCTGTTTGATGATTTAATTCTATATTTTTCACGGACAGCGAGCATTCAACTCAGGTTACAGCTTGTTCATTAACGTTATTTATACAGAGGTTCTGCATGCCCTCCTAAACTTTGAAATGAAACAAGGGCTAGGAATGCAACAATATTAATACAGGTTCTCTACATTTTGATAGAAAACGTTTGACAAAGTGATGATCTATTTGCAACCACAAAGTTTTAAATACTATTTTCAGTTGACAAACAGTGTTCTGCAAACATAATCGTTTTATGAAACATAATTTAATTCATTAGTTGAATGTTAAAATATAATTTATACATTTTTTTATTTACCATACAATTCGTTTATTTCTTTTTCCATTTTACAAAATGTCGTTCGATAAATTGTTGCCTTAAAAATTACTAATTTAATGTTTTAAAAATAACATACGCTGCCCTGACCAATTACACTCGTACGAAGTCACGGGCTTAACTAGTCTTAATACTAATATATTTTAATGGAATGTTACGTCGATTCAACATTAAAACATACTTTTGACGGCCCGATTAGCGCAGTTGGTGACCTTGCTTTCTATGCCGACGGTCCCGGGTTCGAATCCTTTTAGTGACACACTTTGTGTGATTAGCACGAATGTATGTACCTGAATCATGGATGTTTAATATCTATATAAGTAATTATTGAAAGCTGAGTGCATTTCGAAACATGCCTAATTTTAATTTTAATCTTAATTTATGTGAGTTATGTAATTATAATAATTTATTGGTAAAAAAGGTACAATTATATCAAAGTAATATATATAGTAGTAGTACAGATATTAAACATCCATGGGTTCGCCCCTAAGCCATCGTGCGGTACCCATAATACAAGCTTTTCTTAGTATGGAACCGTATAGTTGGTGTGTTCGTCTGGTGATATTTATTTATAATTATTAGATAACCTATGTATCAGAATATCAAACAAGTGAATAACAAATTCTTATCGTGATTTCTCCTTTCCATTTTTGCTCACACCGTAGCGGTTGTCGACTTTTCTAATGTTGACATTGATATGTTTAGCTTCGACGGTTTTGTTCGTCGCTCTCTTGTTGTAGCTATTTATATAGAACTTCCCAAACATGTAGATGAAGGCTAATGAATTGATACACGTGAGAATGTTTAAAATTTTTGGGTATTTGCATTCGTAGAAGAAAACGCTTGCGTTGTGGACGAGTACTATGCAAAATTGAATCTGAAAAAAAAATCGACAATTAATATTGTAACCTATAGAGAGTGATTCAGTAACAGTATACAAAGATAAGGCTGACTTTATATAAGGATCTAACTATCATGTCAAATACTATATGACGTTTGATAAACTTATAAAACGTCTATAAATTCGGGGGTTAGTATATGCTTATTATAATATACGTACTTATGTATATAATTATAAGTATTATATACTGGGATCTCTCTTAGTCCATTGTACGGTACCCATATAATACAAGCGTTGCGTTAGTTTGGGACCGTACAGTTAGTGTGTTTGTCTGACAATAATTATTTATTATTATTATTTTCGTAAGTAATTTAAAAGAAACTCTTGAAAGCAACAGTGGAGACAGATCGGGGAGGAGTGCTCTTTCACTGTCGCACACATAGGCTGACTAGGTTAATGACGTCACGGCTCTGCAGCTTTATATCATTTTAACTTTTTTTGATAAAATTAACATCTATCATTGAAATATATGTTTACCATTTTTAAAGAGATTTCGATATTTTTTCCACTTTTAGCAATCGTAAAATATACTTAATTTACAATAATAAGTACGCAATTTTAATTTGAATTAATTATATCAATCAAAAACGTTGCGTCATAAAATTATAAAGTGATACATTACATTTAATCTTTGAGATCAAATAAATATAACAAGAAAAAAAAGTTAGATCCCCGTTTGGTTGAAATATATCTATTGCGCAATAAAAAATCTGGAAATAATCTAACTGTGATATAAGAGCCGTTTAATTATGGGTTCACCTACCAGCTGTATAATGGTGACATGCTTCTTCCACCACAGGTACTTCTCGTACTGCGGCCCCAGACCCGAGAGCAGATAGTAAGAGTACATGATAACATGAACTATGGAGTTGAGGAATCCCATTAAATACACGTGGCCTCCTGAAAATAATAATAAAAACGATTATCTGAAAAAATATTAAATGATTTAAAACAACAATAAATGCTTCCATCGATTTGATATTACTGTATCGATGTGTAGCGAATCAGAATCAGAATATTTTTATTCACGTAGACCATTAAGTACAGTACTTATGAACCGTCAAAGGTTACAAAATACTATGCTACTACTTTACCACTCGTTCGGAATGCCGTTCCTATGGAGAAGAACGGGCAAGAAACTCTATGGTTGCTCTTTTTAAAAAAGATATTTTACATTTTTGAGCAATATATTGTTACAGGTATATTTTAATTTAAATTAGAAAGAGTATAGAACGCTACTTAATATTTGCAAAAAGTGTAAAAAAGTCGCCCATGCGGTAGCGTACCCAAGATGCTGGCCGCATTTCCTCGCTGAATAGCCAAAGCTACTCGCTGAGCGAGGAAATGCCCAGCCTGGGTCGTCGTTTGAGCGAGAAATAAATCATATTTTTTAATATTAAGATGTAACAATTAAACGGACCTACTTAGAATCAAATTGAGTGCGTAAAATTTAAAGATCAATTGGCTATAACTCTTTATAGGGGATCTTGGATGAAGGATCATTCGCTTAGGGGAATTCTCTACACAAACAATTAAGTTGCCCTGTTAAGTTTATGTTATGTATTTGGGAGTCTTTTTTCAATGTCCCAAATTTTGTGGAAAAAATTCGATATCTCTTCATTAGTTATATTTTTTTTTGAACATCGGTCTTGGAAGCCGAGGGGCACCTTATAGGCTTGGGGGCCCCGGGGCACTGCACCGTTAAGCCCTACGGGAGCTATGCCACTGGTGGGGGGATCTACTTGAAAAAAAAACGATTAACTTTTTTGTTTTGCAACGACAAACCGTTTAGCTTTTAAAACTTAGAAAGCCCTCATGCTCTAAATGGTCTAGATTTATGGGAGATAGAATTATGGGAGATCTAGCTCTTCTAAGAGTTTTGTGCGCTCACAAGTAATATTTTTTTTCCTGCTTTCCTTGTATTCACTTTAAAGGGGATATTCACTTTCACTACTGGCCTTGTACGCTTCACCCACCTGGAAAGTACTTAACACCTGTCCAAATCACGAATGACATCATGGTGTGATGGTAGACGTGCAGAAACGAGACTTGGTTAAACTTTTTCCTTAAAACGAAGAATACTGTGTCCAACAGCTCCGTGACCTTGGCGAAGAAGTACCACCAGGAGTCGCTTGCGGACTGGAACCAAAAGAAAAGTTGTTTATAACCACGTTCCAACAAAGCGAATAGGAAAAAAAAATGTATGGAGTTGTTTCCAGATTTAAATTACCATTTAAATATAGATATGATAATATAATAATAAATAAATAATATTCATTAGTAAGCGCATCACTTGAGAACGGCTGAACAAACTTGAATTCATTGTTTGTTAAAATGTTTGTAATCAGATTCGGTATAGCTGAAAAAGTTGTTTAGAAAATTGATAAATTTAGGATAACTGAAACTGCTTTATTGACAGCACAACGCTAGTAATTCAATAAGTTTTACAATTCTAATTTAAAAAAAAAATTGGGAAAATCTACAATTTTTCGTTTCACCTATACGTATTGACTAAATTAAACTCGGTGACAGACAAAATTGATATCATGGTAGAGCTGCTCAGGGTAGAATTTTGTCTAACAATACTATGAACAGCAAGTAAGTCGTCGAGTCGATTCCAGTATCGATTAATAAAATAATCATTTGTTTCTTGACGCAAATGCAGCAGTTACTCTTAAGATCGGTTATTCTGTGTCGCACAGTCATATTTAAGTGTTACTATAGTAATATAAAAAAAAGATCCAGCAGAAAGTTGCAATGGTAAATAAAAAAAAAACACCAAATAAAACACCCACAAATTTTACACATTATTTTATCGGTATGACCTTTTCACCGTTTTAAAATATTATTTACACACTTTAAAAAAAAACACAGTTTCAAATTACCTTTAGTCCTCTTGGTGTATTCGAATAGTCCAGTTCTTCGCACGCCAGGTTAAAATCTTTGTCGAAGATAAACATCGCTGCCTATAAAATAATAACAAACTTTAATAGGTGAACTACAGTTAATTACAGTGGTTTAATTATAAACCATATTTCAGAAGAAAATATTATAATGCTATCTTAAATTTATCAAAACTTCTATGAAAGGGTTACAATTATAAAATATGTAAGAAATTCTTGCTCTACTTGAAAAACTTCAAGTAGGTACGTAGGTTTTTTTTAGTATTTTCAAAATCCTATTTATATTATTTATTTTTAAATATCATATACATACTACATAGTAATAAAAAACATACATAGTATTTGTATCATTGCCACACGAACACGCCAACTATACGGTCCCACACTAAGTAACGCTTGTATTATGGGTACCGTACGACGGACTGGTGCTGAATCTAGTATATAATACTTATTTAGATATTACGCATCCATGACTCTGAATGATCATCACACAAAGTTTGTCTCTACCAGGATTCATTCAATATACACCAACTGCGCTAATCAGGTCGTAAATAAAAATATATCCCACTAATATTATAATTGTGAAAGTTTGGATGGATAGATGGATGTTTGTTACTCAATCACGCCAGAACGGCTGAACGGATCTGGATGAAATTGGCCACAGAGATAGATTATAGTCTGAAATAGCACATAGGCTACCTTTTATAGGTTATAGGTAGGTTTATTGAGGCACTGCGGGCGGAGCCGCTGGAAAAAGCTAGTATATAGATACTAGCTGTCCCGGCGAACCTCAGAATCAAATGTAACGCCTCAGAATCAAATGTATGAGAAAATGAATTTATTGCTATTCTATGAAAATTTTTAAGAAATCTATCCCACGGGAACTATACATTTTACCGGGATAAAGAGTAGCCTATGTGCTATTCCAGACTAAATCTCCATCTCTCCATCTCTGAGCCAAATTTCATCCAGATCCGTTTAGCCGTTCTGGCGTGAAAGAGTAACAAACACCCATCCATCCATCCAAACTTTCACATTTATAATATTAGTATAGTATAGATAGTATAGATTAAAATAAAACGAATTCTACTGATTTTATCGCGTGTATATTATGTGTGTACGGCCCCAACGTTTCGGCTGCTTTACAGCAACCACGGTCACGGGAGGAAAATTAGGTGTAGTAATGGCGTAAATAAAAAAAATCAATATATAAGTAATATAGTTTATAGGTTATATTTATAAGGAGCGATTGTCATCTGACTCGCTTCTCAATATTACTACCTACATTGGCAAGCTATTTATAGACCCTTTATACTTTAAAAAACGAAATCGGCGTAAGTTTTATTAATATATTTATAAAATTGCAATCACTTTAGAAGGGCTTGTTTCATAACAAGTTTTAAATTATGTACGCACGTATTTGTGTGCATGCCAATAAAGTTTTTTATTCCTATTTGTGTGACATCATTCTGTATTATCAAGATATCATCACACCATGTCCGTATTCACGTATACTACTAACATTTTAAGAATCTATATCAGTCATAAAAGCAGTGATAGCCAAGTTGGTAGAACGCTGGCCTCGGTAACGAGGATCGCAGGTTTAAACCCCAGGCCGCACCTATGGGATTTATCAATTTCATCTGCAAATCTCATTTTCAACCATGATTATCACTTGCTAAACGCTGAAGGCAAACATCGTGAGGAAACCTGCATCTCTAAGAGAACCCCTCTAAAGATGTATGATGTCCACCAACTAGCGTGGTGGACTATGGCCTAATCCTCCCCTCGCATTGAGGGGAGGCCGGTGCCCAACGGTGGGACATTAAAAAGGCTGGTATTATTATTATATTATAAGAGTCAACATTACTGACCTAAAATTATAATCTATAATTCGAATTGTCTAATCGAAATTAGCTACGCATCCTAAAGTGCTACGATCCTAGTGCAAATGCTACATTCTTGCTACAATCCAGCTACAAATACTAAAATGTGACTACAAATGCTTAAATATGCAATTAAAAGAATACGACCGCATTCAGAACCTCTGCTTTTTTTTAAAGTCAGTTCAAAAACTATTTTTCTGCCCAAACTCACCAAATAAACTAGATATAGACTCAAAGCCACTTGGAAAGCGTTGTATATGAGCAGGATGGTCTTCAGTTGAAAGGGTTCCCTATCCTTCATCAAACGGGGACCGAGGGATTTGCAGAAATATAGATATCCAATCACAATCGATCCTATGATTAGTGGATTCGATACCCCAATCCAGTCCTGGGTTCGGTGATCTAAAAATTGAAAGAAAAAGAACTCATTATATTGTTTTCAATAACTGCATGGTACAACTCGATCCCATTCATTAGATTTTGCCTTTCTCCTCAGCTAGAAAACATCAGATAATTATGTCTAAGTGATGTGATTTTTTCCTTCTAAACTTAATATAGATTTATTAGGGCCGGACACTATAATCAAAGCCAGGACTCATGGTAGACGCAGTCATATTAATGACATCACGCTATTTCTCTTAGCAAATACAGAATTTGTCGTCTTGGCCGACACTGAAACATACTCTGCCCACCATATGACATTATATATCCACTATATAGTGTACCCCAATTTGGATGTTTATCGATGTTCACGCGGAGCGACGGCCGTCTCCCAAAAATGGGTTTATTTATTATATCTTTAATGATTACACTTTCGTTGGATTAATTCCGGCTTTTGTCGGTAATTGTATCAATTTCAGTCAACGACAAAAGTCACAGAACAAGCAATGGTACGTCATTGGTAAGGACGTACGTAGTCGCATGACGTATGCGAACTCATTTCTTGTTTTAGTGCGTGTGTAAAGATATTATTTGCAGGAATGTTTTATATACCTACAGTAACTAACAGGAGGAAGTAGAACTCTAAGTACACACATGTGTGTGTCACAGAAATATTTTTCAGAAACTGTTTTACGTAGAAAACATAGGCTTGTTAGAATACTCAAACAAAACACGGCGCACGCTACAAGTGAAGCCTAAAAAAACTCGGGTCTAGCATGTGAACAAACGCCCTCACAAACACATATAAAAAATGTGCCTTCCAAATATGAAGTTACCATGATTTTTTTAATATTTATGGTAGTTTCATAAATCCACAAGCGAGTAATAAATAAACCTCCATAAAACTATATCTTAGTTTTTCAGAATGTAATAGTAGAGTAGTCAGCGGAATCACTATTTGAAATCATTAATCGAATAGAAAATGCACGAACACGTTAACTCAATAGTCCACGAGGCGTCTCCAACGGCTATCACCGTCGCATCCAAATTAAGAATCCACAATAAGTAGGTAATATCGATATATAATTACTATCGATAGTTATAAATCGGTTCATTCGTTCTCAAGATCGACATACATCGAGAATAAAAAAATATTTGTGTAATACTCGTACAAAATATAAAAAAAAATCAACATTAGGAACATGAGAATAAAAATCTGTAACAAGGGGTAGAAACTTGACGTTGTGTAATCTACATAAAAGAAAGTGGTTTTGGGGGTATAGTGGGGGGGGGGGGGGGGTACGAAGAGAGAGGTTATCAATTTATTTTGTGAAAAATGTGTTTCATTGAAATTAATATAATTTGTAATTATGGTGGAATATTAACCATTATGTGTTCATAAAGGTGCATGAGTGTAGGAAAATAAAACTAAATAGTAAAACATGACTTTTCCAGTTCTCCCAGGAAGTCCGTTAATTTGTCAGTAAAGTATCCTCAACTTTACTGATAGGGTTAGGGTGGGTTTATGAGGCCTGCATAGAATCTCCTATATTTGACATTAAAACAAAACACCACTTGACGTTGGCAAAATGCCTACGTAATGGGGCCGTGAGGCCGTTTTCTAAAAAAAAATACAAAAAAGAAAAAAATATAACTTACCCGCAATCTCATAAACCACATAGTTATATTTATCAACAATATTCTCAACGAGCCCACTCATTTTTGATTGTTGATTAATTTATTGCACAAGCTTCCACAACCACGGAGCGTACTATACGAGACACGGAACGCGAGTAATCACTACACACGCAATATGTCGTAGTATGATTGAAATTAAATGTTTTTGAAGTCTTTTTATAAAACTTCCAGCCTGTCCTTACCCGAGCAACTTGTTCTAGTCATGATACTAAATTCCGAACAAAGAGTCAATAAGGTCATTGTATGAAATTCAAATGACTTGAAATAAATTGGACGTACGATAATACTTTTATTTAGTGAAAATGGTTTTTATATACATACTAGCTGTTGCCCGCGACTTCGTCCGCGTGGTGTTTAACAAACACAACCGTTGACAACAGCCTGCTCGCCCATTCTGAGCCCGCGGGACGCATTGCAGGTTGTTGCTATCAAACTTAGTCAGGCGCTGTGCTGCAACATTGGTTTTAATTTTTTTTCGTGAGATCCTATCTTATTTTCTAAAATAAATGTAGCCTAAGTTACTCCTTTTTACATCAGCTATCTGCCAGTGAAAGTCCCGTCAAAATCGGTCCAGCCATTTCAGTGATTAGCCGGAACAAACAGACAGACAGACAAACAAAAATTGAAAAAAATGTTGTTTCGGTATAAGTAACGTGTATACATCCAAATGAACTTAGTAAAAAGCGGTTATTTTAATATTACAAATAGACACTCCAATTTTATTTATATGTTATAGATGTATAGATTGGATATGAGAACCCACTGAATCGTGAATTCAACCACGAAATCGTACTCTTTCTAAAAATAAATATAATTGTAGATGCTTCAAGGGTGATATTATGAATATTCTTCAAGGATGACTAGGCTTAGATTATTTTTAAAACCAATCCTGTTAGCCGTAGCGCTAAATAAGTCATATCTAGTTCATTTAGGGTATAACAACATAATTTTGCTCAAGATTCAAAAATATAGTAAGTAACTACAATTTACTAAAGAACCTTCTAGGTGACGGGCAACCGATTGTCGTATACTAAATAAACTAACATATTTTTTGTTTACACTCAATTTTTATACAAGACACCAAATAAGTAAATCAATAATTTTGAAAGGATTTTTTTAAGATTTCCTATAGATTCAGTAGTAAGGAAATAGTGAATGAAACGGGTATATATGACCCGGATGCTTTGTACTTTGTAGAAGGACGAAATGCAATCGCCTTAACTTAAGATACATTTTGATGTTTAGTTTCATTTTTAGGGTTCCGTATCCGGAGGGTCCAACCGGTATTGTATCGGTATTTATTGATGGGTTATTAGCTAATAAAACAAGGAGACATTTTTTCCAATCTTTTCACTTTGACGTCTGCGTTTGACATATATTTACTTTTTCTACAACATTTATATCTGTTTATCGTAAAGTTCTCGGAGGCTTGTATGTCTGTATTCAGTAACCTCTAGCTTGTTTGGTATAGGGTGTGAGCAAAGTACAATATTTTTTCGACTTAGATTGACGTTTTCGTGGGCCGTACCGTACGTCAAGTGTGAGATTATTCGTCAGCTAACCATATATTTTTATAGTCCACCGTATTTAGACATTTGGTACGGAGGATCGAAAGTGCAAGTCGTTGATTTTAGACCTGTTTTATACATGGATCGAACATTAATGCATTTCAAATTAGTGCCCTTCAGGGAATATTTTACTAGGTTTTCCATTAATTATCCAAATAATTATAATGGCACGCGACCTGTTTAGTGAAATTCCAATCATTTGCATTATTGTCATTTAATGTAAACGAAATCGAAATTCTGAGTTGATTAAATGATAACAGATGCGCTAAGGAAGCGTAGGCTCTAGGCCTTTTTTTTATTACATTATAGGCAAGTATTTGATCTCGATCTCACCTGATGGTAAGTGATGATGAGATCTACGATGGAGCATACTTGCCTAGGTAGGAAGGCGGCAGTAGATCGAGACGCTACATTCACTAGGCACATGCAGCGCAGCCGATCTGACCCGCCATCCATGAATGGCAACACCGAACATCATGCCGGAACACGGCTAGGCCGCTTGGCGACATGGCTTTGTTCAGTGGGTGGTGACTAACCACGGCCGAAGCCTACCACCAGTAGAGTTGTCACCTAGTTGGCACCACCCAGGGTCACGTGTAGGGTATCTCGAGGGTATTTAATTCTCCTACGGACGAAGGTGTTGCCATTCATGGATGGCGGGTCAGATCAGTTGCGCTGCATGTGCCTAGTGAATGTAGCGTCTCTATCTACTGCCGCCTTCCTGCCTAGGCAAGTATGCTCCATCGTGGATCTCATCGTCACTTATCATCGGGTGAGATCAAGATCAAATACTTGCCTATAATGTAATAAAAAAAGAGTGTGAAATAAAACAAATGAATTAAAAATATATGTATGTATACCCTTATTCATATTTTTATTGTACTTATTTACTTATCTTATAAGTCTTATATGAATTCATGTAATCGCTACTTTAATATAGGTAACATTGTTAATGATTTACACTTACAAATCATTCGTAATTTTTTATGTATTCTTAAAGCGGTTGATATTTATATTTTAAATCTATTTTGAATATGGATCTATAAAAATATTGGTTGTACACATTTATTGAAAATTATAACGACAAACTTGTCAGAGAGATTTCTTAAAAAGCTATTTATTATTCTTCTTAATTATTTATTCTCATAGACAGTGCGAAATTTAAATTCAAAAATGGTTTATCAACATTTTTAAATATTGATCACAGCTTTTCGGAATATTGAAGCCTTAAAACTATTCCCATTATTTTCAACCTAAACCGTAAATAATGAACACAATAAAATTAAAGGATTATATATGTTCATATATTTGTACAAATAAACAGTCCATAGATTAAAAAATGGTGGATGATTATTCTATGAGTTTGATTATTGTACCAGCTATTTATTTTGGGATTCCGTAGTAATATTATTCTGCTTAAATATTTGCTAACATGTATGATATACATCATTAATTTAACAATATTTAATTAATCATAACAATGGCGTAGCAAAGTGACATGATAAATATTCAAAGAAGAATGATTACGGACAAACACACAAATACTTACACATAGCTCTAATTACACACAATTACTGCCCTATTTCGAGCTTTTAATTTCTCTATAAAACAATATTTGGTATTTATTTTCATGGAAAATTAAACCCTTTTAAGCCTCAAAACATTAGCTATCAAACGATTAGGAGAAGATAGAAATCAAATCATTATAATATTATATTTCAAAAGATAAATCAAAACATTTTCAAATTAAAATAACTCAACACATCAGACACCCAAATTTATTTTGATTGTTAAAAATCGATTCACTTAGTACTTATATTATGTGTTATTTTAAATATAACCTTTGCATATATATGACATATAACTTGAATTGTAGTCTTTTATCGTGAACAGTCTGAAAAATTTATAATATACCCTTTTAAAAATATTCAACAACCACATTGAAATATATAATATATACCTTGTGAATTGTATCAGATTAATTGAATATACAGATTGTATCACCTAGCTTCCACAAATCGATTTAAGATCATAAAAAAATTAATAAAATAGCAAGAGCAAAAATAATCTATTGTTTAAATCTGAACAAACTAATTTAAGCGTGAACTCATATACATATCGTGAAAACAACAGAAGAAGACAAAACATATACTAAGCTAAAACACAATTAGCAAGAGCAGGACAATACATAACATCTATGGAATCCTAAAACAAGAACAACATTGTAATATATCACAAAACATATCGCTAGCAACAACTATCTTCTCAATTTGCCACTAAAACTAATTTAAAATAAATTGTAAGTCTCATATTCACTAGCACTCTTTCTGTTTGCCGTTACTCTCTATGAGTTGAGCTGTTTCGCTCCTGAGCTTATTTCTGCTCTTCACGTAGTTTGAGTAATAGAAGTTGCCGAACATGTAGATGAAGAGTCCAGCGTTCAAGCTGAGAAGGAAGTTGATGCCTTTAGGATAGTTGCAGTCACCGAACATCACGCTGAAGTTGTGGTAGAAGATTATGCAGAATTGAATCTGAAATAACAAAATATATTTTGCATAAATAAAATAAATTTCGCCAAACGAACACACTAACTATACAATCCCACAATAAACAACGCTTGTATTATGGGTACAGTACAATGGACTGGGGATGAACCCAATGTATAATAAAACTTATTTTACAGATTTTATCGTATTTATTTTGTGTTTTACGTTCCTGACGTTTCGGCTGCTTTATAGCAACCATGGTCACGGGAAGACTGAGATGTTTGACATCCTAGAGTCATAATTTGAACTGGGGTATGCTTATATTTGGCTTTTGTTTGCGATCCGATCTACGTAGAAAGTGCTCACAGCGCCTTGAGGTCTTGCAATGTTTCGCTTGGTTTTGGATTTCATTATATCAATTACTGGATCTTAAGTCGATGGTAGCACCCAGCACTCTTCCCTATTGAAATTAGGATGTTTTTAATTTCAATGGCCTCATGTATTACCCTTGGTCGGACTCAGTGTTATAAAATCTAATATAATGCCGGGTACGAATATATAACATCAAATAAACGCGATAAAGTCTGTAAAATAAGTTTTATTTCAATGTGCATTATTCGTGTAAATATAAACGTATTTTTTTTATTGTGTTGTCACGCACTCAAACCTAATGTATGCCTAGACTGAGCCTAGTGTCAGTTGACGCGCTGGACTATTGATTTATTTAATAAAAAATATAGCTGTGATTTTTAATTTCAGCCAGTGTTAATGGCCTGCCGTGGTACCGTTTTATATAATGCGGAACACAAACAGTAGTCACGGCGCAAAGGTCATTCAACACGCTTGTAAAAGATTATTTACGCACATTTCCAAATATATACTTCTTTCTTTCATTTAATTAGAGGTCAACAGCTTATGTGGGAGTTGTCCAAAAACTAACTTTAGACTGATAGCGCATAGTATAATATTGTTTAAATCAACTAGTTGTTCATTGTTTATCGGTTGATGACGTGGACATTTTACCGCATTGAATTGCGTAGTAAACAGTGATGGATAACCTGGTCAAACGATCGCCTATGAGACAAAGTGTAAGTAGGTTCAAAACCCGCTTCATACAACTAGGATAAAATATATTTTTTAATCATGATTATCAGCTCAGTATTTGCATTCATTTCACATTGTGAGAAAATTTTCAGCTTTAAAAAAGCAGTGTCACAGATAACTTCATCGTCGTATGAAGATCACCACCCTGCACTTGGCTAGCGTGGGGGAATATAGCCCGAATCTCACTAGTATTTAGGGGGAGAATATCCAGAATAATGGCAACAACTCCCACAAATCTTGGGTTAAAATACCATTGGCAGATGATTCGATCGATTAAGATTTACGTTATCGCATAGCCGTCAACCATGAAGCTTGGGCGACCGAGCGGTGACATAAGCGCTATCGAGTCAAGTGTGTAAAGGATAACAGAAACTTACCAGTTGCAACTTAGTGACGTGCTGCTTCCACCATAGATACTTCTGGTACTGCGGTCCCAGACCTGAGATCAGGTAGTAGGAGTACATGATGACGTGGATGAACGAGTTGATTAAACCGAGGAGGGTACCGTGACCGCCTGGAAATTAAAAACATACGGGTTATAGGAGAGAAACAACAATGACAATTCGCATAAGTCCAGGCGTAATTTTAATAAGTTATCGTGCGAAATTGAATCGTCCTAGTCCATATGATTATCTCCGACATTTACCTAAGTAAGCAGAATCAAAAAGTAGTTGCTATTATATAAAAAAAATACAATACTTTACTGTTTGTTTTTTGACCTGCTGCTAAAGTCTGATTAGCCGTTCCTACATTTTTTCTCATATACCTATAACAATGTATTGCTCTAAAATGTAAAAGATCTATTTTAAAAAAAGAGCAACCACTGAGTTTCTTGCCCGTTCTTCTCCATAGGAACGGCATTCCGAACGGGTGGTAAAGCAGTAGCATAATATTTTTTTTGTAATTTTTGACGATTCATAAGTACTGTACAATAATGGTCTTCGTGAATAAAAAATATTCTGATTCTGATTGTGATTCTAATATATTAAAAAATACAATAAAATTAGTCATGTATTGAAAGACCGAGCATCCTCGTGCAGTTGCCACGATGGGGTGACAGCAAAGCGATTGGCACCTGACAATTGCCTTACTCGAGCCCTTTCACCTAATAGCGCTCGAGCGAGGCAATGTGATCTCTAACGAGTGAGCCTCATTCGCAGCCTATTTCAGACAAATAATAAAAGCCAAATAAAAGTATTTTCTTCTTGTATGATAGGACTTAAGAATATTCTCTTCAATCTTATCTCACCTGGCAAGAATTTGACACCGATCCAAGCGCAAATTGGCATCATGAAGTGGTGATACAAGTGAAGAAACGTGAGCTGCCTATTTTTCTTCCTCATCACGAAGAATATAGTGTCCAGTAGCTCAATGATCTTCGCCATGAAGTACCACCATACAGCTGACGCCATCTATGAAAATAAACGGATTGTTGATCAATATGTTTAGTAGTGCCTAGACAGATGGCAGCACTCGCCCGAAACAAACGTTCCCACTGCCTCATCCAAGCGTCATTTAAATCTAAGTAAATTAAAAAAAAAATCATGATATGGGATAACTTTTCAATTAAATTTGGACAACCATACACTGCCTATGTAATTGATCGAGTTGAAGAAGATATAAGCAATTCTATAAATGCATTTATTTATAAGAACAGAATTAACAATATGGATTTTTTAAGACGAACATATTGTAATACTTACTCGTAGAGCCTTAGGGTTGTTAGAATAATCAACTGGTTGACATGATAAGTTGTAGTCGTTCCACCAGCCGGAGACCAAACCCTGAAATTATTCAATACAGCAATTTAACATTGGATATGTTTTGTTAATCGAATTTTACTTCAGCTTGTGACGTAAGCTAGTTTGCTTTGTAATTCTCCTACTAATTATTTTAAACGTCGAACGTACTTATTTATTGATACATTATAATTTTCAAATTCCAAGTAATATACTCTTTAAATTATAGTCACGACGAGCAACTGCAGTAGGTATTTTAAAATCAATATAATGCAATAATTTTACACAGTTTACTTTGGTAATCACACGCCAACAATTAAGAGCGCGATATAGGTATCTTGGATTGATATCATAATTTAAAATTTACCCTAAATCAACCAAACTTCTATGAAGGTGACTTATAGCCAGGTTTTAAGTATTTGCATGTCAAGAAACATAGCCTAAAGTTGAATAAACCACCAGTATAATTTGTTCAAATAACCATTTACGTAAGTGTTTAGTATTCAAACTGAAGTATTCAATTGTTTGTCTGTGGTCAACCGGAATCTATTACTTGTCTTTGGTTCCTGCTCTGGTACAACGTATAGTAAAATTGTGTTAACTATGTCCGTAAGTGAAATAACTAATTATTAAGAAAATATTGCAATACATTTTTTTTATTACATTATAGGCAAGTATTTGATCTCGATCTCACCTGATGGTAAGTGACGATGAGATCTACGATGGAGCATACTTGCCTAGAAGGTACCTGTTCTCTCTCGACTTGAAAACACCCGGAAGAACCGGTGCCTGGCGTTTTACTCAAAGATTGACAAATCCCAAACAGTAAGTATAAAATATTTGCCAATTTTGATGTTATTTTCATACTTGCCTCATATACCAGGTACATGCTCATTAATATCTGCGAGACATTGTAAGCGATCATGGTGTTTTTCAAATCATACGGTTTCTTGTCCCTCATGTACCGAGGGCCGACGGAATTGCAGAAATATAAGTATGTTGCCAAGATCGTCAGGAGTGGCCCGGGCCCCGACATGAGCCACCAGTTCTCCGTCCGAGGATCTGTGAAAAAATTGAAAAATTTGTGTTTTTTTACATCATATTCCGTTAAATATATATATTATACTTTGCAGATACTTCAAATAGTTGCTTAGTTGCTAGATATGTAATAGTAAACTTGGTTCAATAAACTTATTAACTGCATATTTTAATGTGAATCAGTATTTTCATGTTTCCGTTATTGCAAACGAGTAATTAGGATTAAGTTTTTTTTTGTTTTTATGTATAAAAGACAAAAAATAAAGAGCACCAACTTCCAAATGATCATTTTACACGACTTTAACTACGGCAATAAGTTTGTCCCATCATTTAAATAAAACTAATTTTACGGATTCTATCGCGTTAATTTTTTTGTTTTTTACGTTCCCGACGTTTCGGCTGCTTTACAGCAACCATGGTCACGGGAGAACTGAGGTGGTTGACATCCTGGTGTCATAGTTTGAGGGTACCCCGTTTCAAACTGAACCTATAACACTAACATATGAAATATCATAGTCAAAGTGTGGGTGTCCGATACTTAATGACATTGTCAAAATGAGTGTCCACTTCGGTACTTAAAATTATTGTCAAAATGTGTATCTACGTTGATACTCAATGTCATGTCAAAACGTGGGTCTATATCCATTGTCAAAATGTGTGCCCACGTCGTTACTTAAAATGATTGTCAAAATGTGTGTCTACGTTGATACTCAATGTCATGTCAAAATGTGTACCTATGTCCATTGTCAAAATGTGTGCCCACGTCGTTACTTAATGTCATTGTCAAAATGTGAGTCTATGTATATTGTCAAAATATATGTGCCCACGTAGGTACTTAATATCATTGTCAAAATGTGTGTCTTCGTTGATACTTAACATTATCGTCAAAATGGATGTCCGATAGGACATATCCAATAGGTGTGCAACCTATCCACCCTCACGGAAAATATAGGGTGTTGCTCTTTATTTGCGTCGCGGCAAAAGTGTTCGTTACCATGCCACTTACAGCCTGTATACTTGAATCATACAAATAAATGCAGAGCATTATCTACGCCATAAGTTAACACCTGTTTCTCACATAAACCATAAATTAATGCCGCCAACCTGATGCCAACATGTCACACATACATACGCAGTACAGATAATGTACGGTTATATAGTACTTAGGTACAGTCAACATCAAAAGTAATTGATGAACGTAAAATTTTGAGGTATTCAACACACACGCGATGACCTGATTAGCTAAGTTGGCAGCAAGCCTGCCTTCAGCGCCGAAGCTCCCGGGTTTGAAATCTGGGACAAACTTTGTGTGATGAACAAGAATGTTTGTGACCGAGTCATGGGTGTCTAGTATCTATATAAGTATTATATACTGGGTTCGCCCCCATTCCATTGCACGGTACCCATAATACAAGCGTTGTTTAGTATGGGACCGTATATTTGGTTGTGTTGGTCTCGCGATATTATTATATTACATGTAATATAATAGTCCTCTCGTGACCATGGTTGCTACAAAGCACCCGAAACGTCGTCGGGAACGTAAAAACATAAAAAAACGCGATAAAATCTGTAAAATTAGTTTTATTTCAATATGTATTTCCAATGATGAATATAAAATAAAACTAGTCATTATTTTAACCGACTATTTTATAGAACCGTATACGTAACACTCATGTGCAGACAACGTTTTCTTGAGTAACCCCCCCCCCCCCCCCCCCCCTGATACAAATGGTATGGTACCACATAATACACGACCGGGTTGTACATTTTGTAAAGTATATTTATATCATCATCATGAAAAAAATGATGAAGATCATTTATTTCAATATAACTCAAAGAAAAATACGTATATAAGTACGTATTTGATAGAGCGAACAGTTATTATGAGTGTTGAAATATAAACGATCATCATTTACTTTTAAGGTTGATTGTACCACGAGCGTAACGAGTATGTGCAAGCGCACGTTTCAATGCATATAAATATGAGTTTTATTGTAATGAACTTGTGGGAGGCCTTCCGTAGTTTTAAAGTAATGTGGGTTATATTGGATATAAATCCTGTTCGTCTAATGTTTAAAAGATCTAGTTTAGTTTGAGATGTCGCAGCAGTTAAAGCATAAATCTGCTTGATTAATTGTTCCGAGTTCTGTGTTTAACAGGTAGTTCAATATACATGTTTATTTTAACCGACATGCTTAAAAAAATACTAATATATATAATTTTCTGTATAATGTAGTAATGTATTTATCACATTGTTCATATGCAGAAGTTGACAGAAATGATACCATTTGATTGATTAAAACATTCTATATTCAAATGCAGACAATTTAATATTCGGTATTTTCGTATAATCTACATGATTTGATTTGGTTGACATTTGACGATCTACATCAAAGAATTTAATTAATACCAATCACGTAATATGAACTTACATGACTGATGTATTATTATATTACAGACTAGTCTGTTGAATGGTAATTGTTTCATTACTATTGTGGCTATGGATTGTGTACACCGCATATTTAAATGAAAATAACAGCACGGGGTACGTTGGGACTTTTCCCATGATAAAACTGTAATTTTCCTTCCATTACAATTCAACTGCGCTGACAGACTTGGTTCGTAGTGTAGAAAATTGTGTAGTATTTTTCTTTTAAGCCAGCCACCTTTGATTAGCCTGACCAATTTTTGTTAATCGTAGTATATTTTATTGATTTACGCGAATATTACAAATTGAAATAAAATTATTTTTAAGGATTTTGTCGCGTTTATATTATGTGTTTTACGTTCCCGACGTTTCGGCTGCTTTACAGCGTAGATCGGACCGCAAGCAACAACTAAACACTAGTACGTCTAACACCTCAATCCTCTCATCATGGTTGCTCTAATGCAGCCGAAACGTCGGGAACGTAAAAAAATAATATAAACGCGATAAAATCCTTATAATTAGTTTTATTTCAACGTGGTGTATTTTATCCCGTGCACGACAAAAAAATAATAGTTTATACAACTCTATACCTAGACCGGAAAGCTGCAGATTCCTAATCTTTCTTATGGCTTATTCAATTCAAATTTCGTATGACGTGCGTATTTTCTACGCGACTCCGCAGAAAGGAGGGTAATGTTTTAATCCTTGAAGGACAGCATCTCTATTTACCATTTCCATTAGTTTTATTTGTCTTCTTAATTAGAATGTTTGCTTGTTGTAGTTGGAAACGAACGGCTAACGCATTTAAATTGAATTATTGCGTGAAAGAAGGAACCAACACTAGATACCTGTATGTTATTTATTTAATTTTATTTATTCATTCTAAGTCAGGTTCATTTTTTTATTTGCTAGAGAGTTTACAGATATTTAAACTTTTTCTTTTATTTTAAACTTTTATATTTTAATTTTAATGTGACATAAATAAAACATTGATATTATGATAGCGTGCGAGAGTAATAGATACTCAGAAATAGATGACGCTAGCAGTATTTTTAAATAATAATTATAGTTTATAATCAAATGATTTTCTGTCACTTGGTAGATTATTTTCCTATTTCATTTGACATCCCTTGCGATACGATAGCAAAAGAATATTTCGAATACCCTTATTTTTTTGTATGACATCCTTTATAGTTATTTTGTCCTGACAAAAATATCCTATGTCACCTGAACAATAATAACGAATCTATTGACATCTTATTCATGAAATTGGCTCAGTAGTTTTGACAATACGATGGAACATAGAGAAATACAAACTCTACTAAAATTATAACCCTTCCTTATGGCTTTGCTATAGTTGGAAAATAAATATTGAACGCTTAAAATTTTAGCATTAATCTAATTAATTATTATTTTTGGAGTCGGTGCAAAGTCAAATGAAAAAAAAAACAAAAATAATTTATGCCATAGACAAAACAGTTACCTACCGAATACTAATTGCCTCCTATTAATAATAAGTACTGAATAATTTAACCTTTTCATACATTTGAACATGGCTTGGTACCGGCTCCTAAAATAAACAATACTTAGGTAAGTAGGCACTTGTAAATATTTTGTAATTATTCATAACCTTTTAATTCCTAGTTCTTTAGTTATTTTTTTTAAATAAAACCTTTATGCTGTCATTACAACAAATGTAAAGTATATTAAAAGCACGTTTATTTATATTAAGTTGGATTTAAAAACCTAAAAGTGGTGTAATAAGAGCCACTTTACGAACAAGTGTGTTGAAAAAATTATAATTACACAGCTTTGCTAGTAAATAACACCAGAACGTACATACTTAGTGTATTTTAATAATACCAGCCCTTTAAATGTCCCATTGCGGGGCACGGGCTTCCCCTCAATTCGAGGGGGATTAGGCTATAGTCCACCACGCTGGCCCAATGCCGGTTGACGGACTTCACACATCTTTCGAGGGTTCTCTCAGACATGCAGGTTTCCTCCCGATGTTTTCCTTCATCGTTTAGCAAGTGATAATCATGGTTGATAATGAGATTCGCATACGAAAATCTGAAAACCTGAAAATCCCAGAGGTGTGAGCCGGGGTTCGAACGTGCGATCCACAATACTGAGCTATCCCTGCGTGTAAATTTTACCTACAGCAAAGATTCATCTTAAAAACACTCACGTACACGAACACATTATTATTTAATTAGAATTACGCATGCATGTAAATAAGATATTTTATTATTTGTTTACATAATCGGAATACTAAGATGGTATTGTTGGCACAGAGGCGTGTACATGTTTTCGGACTAGTAGTGAGATCGAGATCAAATACTTGCCTATAATGTAATAAAAAAATATAAAAGTCAGGTAGTCGATGTCGACTTAATTGTAATGGACTTAGGCCATTTCTATACATTCCTGATCAAATGAGATCATGACCTCGCTTCTTTATTTTTTATTTTTTTTATTACATTATAGGCAATCTCGATCTCACCTGATGGTAAGTGATGATGAGATCTACGATGGAGCATACTTGCCTAGGTAGGAAGGCGGCAGTAGATCGAGACGCTACATTCACTAGGCACATGCAGCACAACTGATCTGACCCGCCATCCATGAATGGTAACACCGAACATCATGCCGGAACACGGCTAGGCCGCTTGGCGACATGGCTTTGTTCAGTGGGTGGTGACTAACCACGGCCGAAGCCTACCACCAGTAGAGTTGTCACCTAGTTGGCACCACCCAGGGTCACGTGTAGGGTATCTCGAGGGTATTTAATTCTCCTACGGACGACGGTGTCTCGACCCCAAATAATAGTTATGTTTTTTGGCCAGATTCGTGAACTTTGGGTTCGCTTATGGAACGCTCACAGTTGAATATTATTTCCCATAATTTGATAGGTTTCGATAATCGATGCCTAGGTGACTGTTAGCTACACAGCATGCAGCTAACCGCGGTTTTTCTTTCTTCCTATAGTTTTCAAGTATTAAGATGCACGTTCTGTGCACGTCGTGTCTTTTCGTCTGACAGTTGAGTAGTAAGTTGGTTATAGTTAGGTGGCGCGCGCGTCGCAGCCGTATCCGCGCCGCTGTAGTCTCCAGCGGCGGCGGTGTTGCCATGTTATCCTAATGCAATTCTAACAGTGACCAATGACGTTAACAGAGTGGGCTTGCCTACATAGGACGGATAAATTTCGAATGTCTTACAGGTATTGGATTTATACGTTATTAACATTAAGTAAGTAAGTCATAGTTAACTAAAGGTAGTGTAGTTGGATTGTTATGAGGTAGGCACTGCTTAATTGCCTTTATGCTATGCACGCCACTAGGCTGGCAAGTGCAACATAATACTTCGACATTGCAAAAGCACCTGTACCATAATAATAATACCAGCCCTTTTTAATGTCCTACTGCTGTGCACGGGCCTCCACTCAATGCGAGGGGGATTAGGCCATAGTCCACCACGCTGGCCCAGTGCGGGTTGGCGGACTTCACACATCTTTCGAGGGGTTCTCTCAGACATACAGGTTTCCTCACGATGTTTTCCTTCACCGTTTAGCAAGTGATAATCGTGGTTGAAAATGAGATTCGCACATGAAAAATCCCAGAGGTGCGAGCCGAGGTTTGAACCTGCAATCGTCGTTACCGAGGCAAGCGTTCTACCAACTTGGCTATCACTGCTTTCATAAAATAGTAGGCATTGTATGGTACTCAGTTCAGCCTGTTACTATTATAATTAAACTCACTGCCTACAGGCGTATCGTTACGAGAAATATGGAAATAATAATATATAAAATGGACGCTATAAAAACATGTCTCGTGTCAATAAAAAAATATGGAAGCTCATACAAGTTTAAAACAAATATTATTTCCACGTCATAACCATACACGCACTATCATTCATATACAAACAGCAGCACCGCATATATACCTACTCAAAATGGTAATTAATATGAAAAAAATATTTTCCCGTTCGTCGTATTTATCACGAAAAGATTTAATTGAGAATTGCGCCAACTTTTCCTTATTATTCTTATGATTTTTTATTATTATGATGGAGTCGGGATTAGTTATCTCAAGCGGATTAGATTGTTGAGATCAATATATCACCAGGTAACAAAGAGGCCGGGGCTAAATAAAAATGCCAAATCGTTTGGAGATAATTGTAGCTTGTCATTCAGACTCTGAATTGTGAATGTAAATACTGTTGTTTCTTTAGATTAATTATTCCAAATCATAAACGTATAATTTATACTAATCTAACTGTCTACACACACAGTATTTAAAATTCACAATAACCACATTGAGCAATATTTTGCCATCACGGTTAACTAATTCGATTCAGCAGTAATAATTGTTTTTTATCGCAGAAATATTTTTTAAATATCCTACGGTTAAGCAATTATTGCAGCTGCAATTAATTTTACATGCGCTTTACGTGTCTTCAAAGCGTCAGTTTAGACTTCTATTATTGTTGAAAACTTGGCACAGAAAACAGGGTTACGAACTGAGCTAATCAGGTCGTTTATTAAAATAAAAATATATAAGGTGTAACAATAATAGAATAAATATTTTGAGATGTCCACCAGTAGATTATAGGGATCACATTCCCAGAAAGATATTTCATCTATTAAAAAAAAAATAACACCCCGTACTATGTTCTCGGTGAAAAGTTACGCATAATATGTAAACTTAACTACTTCCAAATATTGTAAACTATAATAAACGGAAACATACTGTTCAAATATTAAAAAGTTTTGTAATGATATGAATGAACTATGAACTATATTGCATTAAACACTCACCGCCGTTGCGTTCCATGAACTTCCGGTAGGAATCCACGATCGACATGGTAGAGTTTGCACCTGCGAAACAAAACAATCACAGTTTTAACAACATATTATAAAAAAAATATTTGTTGGAATTACCAAAATAAACTAATCAATAATTATCGAATACAACAATATTCGATAATTATTGATTAGTTTATAAAATTATGAAACATCATAATTTTATAAACACCTACAAGCAGTTCTTAAGCGACTTAATAAAATGAACGATGTTAACATATATATGTATAACTTAAAAAAATACCATTATATTATTTGAAAAAAAAAACTAAAATTATAATGCTTACTTATTAGAAATTATAAATTAAAAACTTCACAAATATTTTTTTGTAAAAGAAGTCAACACGGCTTTTCATTTATGAAACTTAAATTTTATTGTATGACAGTAAATTCACAGTTAAAATAAACGCACCTTCCATCCAAACAGCGATCGGAAACTACCATACAAATATTATTTAGCATCAAAAGTAAATTAGTTAGTGTATTGCGTAACACATCATTAGCCTTGAAATGACAATGGCCCACTTGGCTTGCGTATTAGAGGCTCGTTCATACATGAGCAGTACTCCTGGGCACAGTCAACTGTGATAAAACATAAACTTTTCGCGCGTAACTGCCGTGCGTCATAGCCGCTGCAACGAGCCCATTTGGCCGTTTTTTTTTAATTCGTATTTCTTGCTTACATTAAAAATATTTTATTAATTTTACGGCCGCGAGTGAACTGCTGGGCAAGTACACAGAGGAGTGGGTTTTTTTACATCTGTGCGTTCCAATTGGGTGTGCGGTCTACATATTAATACACAGCGATGTTTTGTTGCCAATCAAGCTTGGTAATAAATCTACAGCCAATCGATCCGCTACCACTTATATCTGAACCGGTCTGTAAGCTTTCTCTTTACATTCCTCGCATTATCTAATCTATTCTTAGAATTGTTATCATTAAAATCACCAATTAAGTCATTGCAATTTTGCAATTTGAGAAATATATTGAGTAATTTTGAAATTTGAGTTTTTTTCGGAAATATTATTGATTAACTCTTATCGGATGTAGTACTTAAGCAATAATTTTATTTCGGCAATGAAGTAAGTAATATTCTGAGAATATATAATATAATGTAAGTTCTTCTCAGGAAAAAAAGTGCAACCACTTAGGAAATCAAAAGTTAATCATTAACATTGTTCGTTTTCATACTTTCTTTGGGACTTTTGGAAAAAAATCATAAGAGATGGACACCGACTTTTGCACCAACACATAAGGTTGCATGCCAACTTTGACTCATTATTCTTACCGACTCAACTCGATGAAAAATTATAACTACGGATTACTTTGCATAAAAATAGCATGCTTAAAGAATATTTTTCTTGAATGTGTACATTATAAATTTTTTAATGTAAGCGACATATAAGTTGTAGCTGTGGAAGAATAGTGTGCAGTTGTTGTATTTTATAACTTCGCTATTTAACAATGTCTTGGGAATGAACAATGCTTGAGTAATGGAGTATTCTCACCATATGTAATTTAGCATATAGTTATGGGACAAGATCACTCAAGCAGCGTTCTATTATTATTTTATTTAAAGGCACTTAAAAGTAGAAATAAAAAGTCACCCCTGACTGCCAATTAATCACTTGACCTGATGGTAAGTGACGATGAGATCTACGATGGAGCATACTTGCCTAGGTAGGAAGGCGGCAGTAGATCGAGACGCTACATTCACTAGGCACATGCAGCGCAACTGATCTGACCCGCCATCCGTGAATGGCAACACCGAACATCATGCCGATGTTTTTGAGCAACTTTTATCTTACAAATTCTTACAATAGCATTTTTTTAAAGAAGAATATGCCTTGTGGTGACTTTATAAATAGTTGATGTTTTCATAATTCTCCCGCCTTTTACTTCTAATGTACCTAGTGTGGACGTTATACATATATACAATATATATATAAATATATATATATATAAAGTAAATTCGTGTTAGTTACACAGTTTATAACATAAAAACGGGTTTTTTTTTCTTTGATTTTTTTATTTGTTTCCGCTCTGAATAGCAGAATAACTATTAAACATAAGAACAATTCACTTTAAAAAATAATAAAGATAATTCATTTTTATTTGATTCTGAAGCAGTACGAAGATAGCCGGGACAGCTAGTTACCAATAAAATTTATGTTTTATTTACTATCAAAGAAACTACCTACCATGAATGTAAAATAAAACACGACATGAATTTATTCAACTTGACAAAAGCAGTGTATTTACTGATAACTAACAACCTTCACCATTTTTCTCACGCAAACCACACCATCACGATAGAAAGGAATCAAACGCAAACATTAAGGTGAATGCTCAGGGTTGGTTGCCACACATTTTCGATAGATGGCCCTGTTTTTCTGCAACTAGTTACACGAACATCGAGCATCTATGAGACTTGATGTTGCAAATTTCGAGCACTACTACGACATTGCATTGATATATCTAAAAGAAATCATTTATAATGGACGAGAAACCATAGCTTAGAAATTCATTGTATAAATAGGCACTCACACATAGACAAATACACGTCTTTTTGTGCCGCTAGAGCGCAGCACTTGTTAAAAGTCTCGCATACTAAAAGTTGTCTTTTTATGCCACAAGATAGAGCGATCATAAAAAAACTTATTTATCGGTTGTAAAATAATAGAAATACTTTTGCGAACTTTGCAATATTCGTTTCAGAAATAAAAGATAGAAAAGAAAAATTTATACTTTCATGTTCGTAAATATAATGTTTATTGTATAGATCTTATTTATATTAGTTATATATATTAGTTAGTTTCCCGCCGTGCGTAGCTGCAACCAACAAGGTCTGCTCTCAGCACTAAGTTGGGGCATCCGAGGGATGCCTCAACGCTGGTTTTCAGAGCAAGGCCTTGATGACGCATTGATGCCGCGCAACATGATATAATACGTTGAGTAATGAAAAATCGTAACAAAAAAAAAAACAAATGCGAAATGAGAATTAAATAAAAGCATAATAAAAACAAAATTGACGAGCACAAAATAAAATAAAAGATATAATAATAATCAAATAAAGTCGACATGTAGAAACAAAAAGCCGAACAACACCCATCCCGAGCTGCCATTTATTACGCACACCGCGAGCCGCGGCCGCCGGCGCCGATGCGACGTCGGCAGCGCGGGGCGCGGGGCGCAGGGCGCGGCGAGGAGAACAAAGCCGCGCGCAGGTGCGCACAGACATTCATTCAATGAATGTCCCTAAGGGCTGTTATTCGCAGTTTTGAGTTCGCAATCATATAAACTATTGCAGAAATAATATTTTCGTTATATTACTACCACCATGTTAGCACGGCCGAGCTGTGTGTTTTGGAAATCTAATATTCAGAATCAATCATACAAAAAGACACGATTCCCCGGCAAGATTCGAACTTGCTATGGTACACATTTGCATCAACCGTGTAGAACAATAGGCTACGTAGACCACTAGTCAAGAAGACGAATATTTCGATAGGTTTCAATGATATTTACAACCAATTGAAACAATGACGGCATATTCATTCATTCATTGATTATTTTAAAAAATAAATACATGCCTTAGGTAGGTATGTATTTATTTTTTACTCAGGTTGTTTTATTATAATAACCCGAAAAAAATATGTTTTGGGTGCAGACAAATCCTAAAAACTTGGATTACAGGAAATAGGGATTCATGACGATCTGCACACACAGATAATAACACACCCCAAGTGGCTCAAGATTAAAAAAAACGTAGGTACATTACAAAATGATGTCTCCTACCTAGATAGGTATAGATATGCCTAGATAGTAATTGTAGTACATAGAATTTTAAAATATATAGACTAACAAAAATTACGTATTTTATTTATTTGTCAAGTTTACAATTAAAAATATAGATAGTGTACCTACTAGATGAATAAATAAACGATTTTGTTGTGTAGGTACCTACCTAAGCGCTTAGATGAAATAATAATGTCACGACTACTAATTTTATAGTTGTAGTGTTGTGACCAAATAAGTAATGATATCGATCCCATATATTTATTATGTTTTGAACAAAGACAAATACAACAAAAACATTCAAATAATAAACATAAAATAGAATCATAATAATATAGAAGTACAGGAACTTATAATAAATGTTGGGGAGAGCTCAATGAGTGACAGTGATGATTCATCAGATTTCGATTATAATAAATAAATAAAGAATCAACATAATATACTTACATCTTGAAATGAAATGTAATATAAGTTAATAAATTTGTACAAAAATATCCAGCAATAGTTTAGTTTCTTACACTTTGTAAAAAAATATCGTGTCTGTTATCGTGTTACGTTCATCGATAGCTCCATCCCTATCAGTTTCTCCGACTCTGCTATGACCTTGTACGTGCGTAAGCGGCATATTTTTATTAAATAATGTATACAGAATTTAAAAAAGACGCTCGTTCAAGTTTCCACAGGAACTGTCATCTATAATAGTATAAGGGCCAGTGTTGCCAGATTGGGTATTTTTTTCGCAATTAAGGGTAAAAATTTTGGCTCTGGAGAAATTTTGGAGAAATGAAATTCTTAGATAAAAATTTGGAGAAAAAAATACCCATGCAGTGGGGATGCGTAACGTATAAAAAAAAACGTCATTCTACTGCTTCAGTTTGGAAATTAGAACAGTATTTCAAAGAAAAAATAAGAAAAAAGCAAAAAGCTAAGCCGATATTATTAACTTTTTGCCTTTGGGTAAAACTCAAGCAAATTGTATCATTTTGGAGAAAAATAATATCAAATTTGGGTATAAATAGAAAATCACATCTGGCAACACTGAAGGGGCCACATTTATTCTGTGGCTGTATGATCACTTTATCGGTGAAATGCGATTGTTCGTAGGTTCGATGGACGAACGAAATTTATATGTATTTTTTAATTTTAAATTTTTATTATGAATTTTTATACTTATTTATAGAAAATTTTCCATATTTCTCTATATATTGTCATGTTATGCCTTTATGTATTATAAGTAAAAACTCCTGCTGCCATCTGTCGCCGTAAATACTGAAGGACAAAGAATCGGATGCTTTATTAGTTACGGGTTAATTTGGACAGAGGCGCTTTTATTCACGCACACAAGCCTAAAATTTAATATCGTTTTATGATGTTATTACTATAAGATTTTGCCTGATATTTCATCTGCGAGCTCTTTAATTTATAGAGAATTGATAACAATGCTTGTACAACTAAAAAACTGTATGTGTATCGAGTATTACCATGTTGAAATATGTATGGGAATGCGACTGATCGCTTCCACCTTAACCAATTCATTTAAGCCATAACCTTCATTAATAAGGTGTAATTTTGATCAATTCATATGTTAACTGTATATGATGTAAGATCGGGGACAATTTGCTGTGTACTCAGTGTTCAGTTGCTAATTGCCGACACATTCTCGTATTAACTGTGATCTTTTTGTGGACAAAGTATTCGTGTGATCAACATGATTGATTTTTTATATTTACGCGAATATTACACATTGAAATCAAACTTATTTTACAGATTTTATCGCATTTATTTTATGTTTTTACGTTCCCGACGTTTCGGCTGCGTTATAGCAACCATGGTCACGGGAGGACTGAGATGTTTGATGCCCTAGTGTCGTAGTTTGAACTAGGGTACCCTCATATTTAGTTGTTACTTGCGGTCAGATCTACCCAGAAAGTGCTCAAAGTGTCTCGAGGAATTGCAATAGTGCTTGGTTTTGTATTAATTATTGGATCCCAAGTCGAGTCAAAAACCCCAGTCCTCCCGCGACCATGGTTGCTGTGAAGCAGTCAAAATGTCGGGAACGTAAAAACGAAAAATAAACGCGATAAAATCCTTAAAAAATAGTTTTATTTCAATCTGTTAAATAAGTTATGTTTCAATCATCATGATTGTTAGCTGTCGATACAAACATATTGTTGTAAAAGTATATCTGTTAAGTCACTATCAAGTAAATTGTCGTAAAGCATAGACTTCGGCTTTTGTATAGGCTAAAGTCCAGTATGCTTGAGCGTATACATGTGAGTCGATGGAAATTTCCATGTCGTACGTATACTTATAGAAAAAAATAAACCTTTATGTTTTTTTGTTTGCCTTTAATAAAGAGCCGCCTTCAAAAAGTAGGTTTTTTTTATTGTTTTAGCGGAAAAGGGAAGGTCACCCAGCCAGGCGGGTGGTATGCCTGACGCGGCGAGTCCATTGTTATTATACTGGGCATACTCTTCTCAATGCGGGTAGGTTAACTTAACCCAGATTAGACATTCACCATACAGCACGTGGTAATCATTACATATTGAATTAATCGGCACTATTTTGAAATCAGTATTGATCTGGCGTAGTAACTACATTATGTTTACCGAACATGAAGTCTATTTATGTTAAAACTAAGTCCGGATTCGGACGTTGCTCTAATGTATGTTGACTTAACAAATACTCAACTTCAAACAAGGTATTAGCGTAGCATGATCTCAAATACTAGTAAGTGACTTAGCAGAGGTTATTACACAGGGTTGTTTTGTGTACCTTACTCTCTGAGATTTCCTCCTAGAGATGGAAATCGGATGGCAACTACTGGTAATTACACCCTTAAAATTCTAAGTGGGATTTATTACTTCAATAACAGGCCTTTTTAATATCCCACTGTTGAGGGCTCAATTCGAGGGCATAGTCCACCACACTGGCCCAGTGCGGGTTGGCGGACTTCACACGTCTTTCGAGGGGTTCTCTTAGACATGCAGGTTTCCTCGCGATGTTTTCCTTCACCGTTTAGCAAGTGATAATCATGGTTGAAATTGAGATTCGCACATGAAATCCACAAATCCCACTGCGGTGCGAGCTGGAGTTTGAACCTGCGATCCTCGTTACCGAGGCAAGCGTTCTAATATTATTCAGATTTAAATAAAACTATTTTTACGGATTCTATCGCGTTTATTTTTAGTTTTTTACGTTCCCGACGTTTCGGCTGCTTTTCAGCAACCATGGTCAAGGGAGGACTGAGGTGGTTGACGTCCTGGTGTCATAGTTTGAAACGGGGTACCCTCACGGGAACGTAAAAAAACTAAAAATAAACGCGATAGAATCCGTAAAATTAGTTTTATTTAAATCTGAATGAAGAATTTATATTCAAATGTAGGCCTTGCGAAATGTTTTGATTATTTATTTATAACACATATATATATTTATAGATTCGGTATATTATTAGACACTTTTACTATCGATTTGTTTGCAAAATGTAATTAAGTAATGTCAAGGTTTGAATTTATTAGACTTGACACAAATTTAATTAATCCTCTTCTTATCGTGTCGATGGGAAAACAGTCTCTGGCATCGTGGTAAAACGTGCCACTTTTCTTGTAACCTATTTAACTATTCATAAACCATCACATAATACCTAATCATTGGTTACAACAACGTTACAACACACTCGATACAATTTATACGTGTCAGTGACACCATAGTAATTAATGGGACCATATCGGATGTTAATGGGGCCTATGGGCACGAGCTGTTACGAGGCGACCTCGATAACCTCTGAGGTTAGTTTCTAGGTCCAATAGGAGGTTAAGCAGCCCTGGTGGGCTTTGCATAAAAAAATTACACCGTTTGAACAAAGGATTTCTTAATAAAGTTGAGGAGTAACTCAGACAATGACTAATGGGCTGTAGTACTTAGTAAATTGCTGTAACTGCTACTTGGAGTAGGTAATCTAATATAATTAGCTGGCTAAAATAGACATGTGAAAACTACAGGGTATGCCTACTCATACCTTGAGACTCTCATAGACACAGAATAAAGTTTTTTTTTTTTATACATTATAGGCAAGTATTTGATCTCGATCTCACTTGATGGTAAGTGACGATGAGATCTACGATGGAGCATACTTGCCTAGATAGGCATATGCAGCGCAACTGATCTGACCCGCCATCCATGAATGGCAACACCAAACATCATGCCGGAACACGGCTAGGCCGCTTGGCGACATGGCTTTATTCAGTGGGTGGTGACTAACCACGGCCGAAGCCTACCACCAGTAGAGTTGTTTTTTTTTTTTTTTTTTTTTTTTTTACATTATAGGCAAGTATTTGATCTCGATCTCACCTGATGGTAAGTGATGATGAGATCTACGATGGAGCATACTTGCCTAGGTAGGAAGGCGGCAGTAGATCGAGACGCTACATTCACTAGGCACATGCAGCGCAACTGATCTGACCCGCCATCCATGAATGGCAACACCGAACATCATGCCGGAACACGGCTAGGCCGCTTGGCGACATGGCTTTGTTCAGTGGGTGGTGACTAACCACGGCCGAAGCCTACCACCAGTAAAGTTGTCACCTGGTTGGCACCACCCAGGGTCACGTGTAGGGTATCTTGAGGGTACTTAATTCTCCTACGGACGAAGGTGACTCGACCCCAAAAATTAATTAGTTTATGCGCATGCATACATAACCATAGCTTGCACCTATTTTTTTTTATGTTATAGGTCCTATGCAGTTTACGCCAGTCGGTTTTACAACTATACATGCAGCTGCCTACCTGCCATTGAAGAATGCAGGCGTAATAGTGTAATATAAACATATACAGGCAAGTCTTGATAATTATTAAAGGTCAAAGTTTTCGAATAAAGTTCATATGCGTTGTTTATGGGTGCTAGCTAGGTGCTACAAATAACATATATTTCCTGCTGGTGCTACCTTTTTTAATTACTCTTTATTATTGAAATTGTTTATAAAATAACGCAGAAAAATATGTTGGACCATTTTTGAAATCAATTTTAGGCATCTTAATTCTTTCGGGTACATTTTTTTTTTAAATACGCTAAAATTTTGGGATAGGTAGTCTTTAAAAAGCCAAGACTGCTCAGGGATTTGTCTTTATATAGGTATATCGCGTAGGTATCCCACTAATATTATAAATGTGAAAGTTTGATTATCTACATGTTATATGGCAATGTAATATTTTATTTTGTATTCTTGTTTTCCCCTCTAAATAAACTGAAGCTTAGCTAGATGTGGCCTCCAGAACCCGGTACCTCTCAGTAAAAAGGACGACTACTTTCAAACGGGATACAAAAACACACATTCTCCAATTAATTATCTATACTTACTATACTAATATTATAAATGTGAAAGTTTGGATGGATGGATAGATGGATGGATGTTTGTTACTCTTTAACGCCCGAACGGCTGAACGGATCTGGATGAAATTTGGCACAGAGATAGATTATAGTCTGAAATAGCACATAGACTACTTTATATCCCGGTAAAATGTATGGTTCCCGTGGGATAGATGTTTTAATTTTTCATACTTTTTATCGCGGGTAACACCGCCGGGCGCAGCTAGTAAACAATAATATTGTGCAGTCAGTACAAACTGACCGCGTAAATGGCAGCGCTCATCCGAGGCGAACACACAAGCTGCCACATCCGAGATAAGCCGCGGGTGGTATGTGCGCAAGCCAGCTCCGCGGCCGGTCTGAACACAGCTATTACAATTGTTGACCAGTTTTGCATGTCATGTCATATGTTATGATTTGCATTAATACCGCATTGAGTGCAAGGAAAATACTTCCATATACCTTCACGAATACAGACTTGACTAGCCCGTAGTCTTAATTCATTGACCTTTTGAAGTAGGTATCCTTTATTTAACTCAAATATTTCCGAGTTCTCAACTATTAACAGATACCTTTAGCTTAATAAAAAAAATATCTAGTGCTTTTTGTTGGGCTCAACCACGGGCTCAACCGAACAGGTAATGACATATTTATTTACATAGACACTGATCAATACTATCTTATGAATAAACCAGCTTTGCGACAGTCTTGAGAAGAACCTAGAATTCTCCGTAGATGGTGTGACAATAATGATATCATGTCATGAGTTTTGTGTATTTTTTTTAAAAGAAGAAAGAAATTCACAAATCTGATGAATCATCACTGTCACTCAATGAGCACTCCGCAACATTTATTATAAGTTCCTGTACTTCTATATTATTTTGATTCTATTTTATGTTTATTATTTGAATGTTTTTGTTGTATTTGTCTTTGTTCCAAACATAATAAATATATGGGATCGATATCATTACTTATTTGGTCACAACACTACAACTATCAAACTAGAACTGTCATCGAGAAAATAAAGAAATGGAACTAGTATAATCACGTTGATACAAAGGCATTATAACTGAAATAAACTAGGATTATTTTACTATATGACAGTTAGTATCTATCCGTTGCTATTTCAACGACCTGATTAGCGCAGTTGATAGTGACCCTGCTTTCTGCGCTGTGGGTCCCGGGTCCGAATCCTGGAAGGGACAATCTTTGTGTGTTGAGCATAAATGTTGTACCGAGTTGGATGTTTAATAACAACATAAGTATTATATACTGAGTTCGCCCTCAGTACATTGTACGGTACCCATAATACAAGTGTTGCTTACCTTTGTTGGACCGTATAGTTGGTGTGCACGTCTGGCGATATTATTCTAATTATTACTATCAAGCTTAAATCGAGATGTTTAAATAAATGCCTTAACAGACCAATATCTTACATTGAAATGAGGGCAAACTGTCCTTCCAAAGTTCCTCCCACAGCACATACCGAGTCCAACACACCCATATTTAAATCAATCAATCATTCCACGATATGAATGAACGTGCAACCGTTTTCAATCGTTGTTTTGAAATCGAGAATGATTGATAATATAATATTACTATGGCAAATGTGACCGTTTGATAAATAATCCAGAGTTACCTAAGTATTTATTAAACATATAGATAATTATTTGTCCCTAATATAAAGATTTATATCTTAAGCTGCATGGCACATGAACCCGTATGGCTCAGTGAATAGGGAATCAAACATTTTATTTATAATTTTGTGAAAATGGACGTTGATTGATTGAATTTGTTTACAAAAGATTCAGAATCAGAATTTGAATATTGTTTATTCATGTACACCATTAAGTACAGTACTTTTGAATAATCAAAATTTCCACAAAATGCTTAGGTACAACTTTACTATACGTTCGAAATGCCGTTCCTATGAAAAAGAACAACCAAGAAACTCCATGCTTGCCCTTTTAAAAAAAATATCTTAATCATATTGAGCAGTACATTGTTATGACTATGGCAGAACAGTGTACGAACGGTTAGGCAAGCTGGAGTACCTGGTTTAAAAAAGTACTGACTCTAAGTCAAGATGTGTGATTATTTTCAATAGTTAAGAATGAAGCAGGTATGTACCCAACGGTGGAACATAAAAAATAATAATACAGTTACAAATGATGGTCGTTTTATGATATCAGCGTAGCAGGAAGCCGGTGGATGTAAGTGACGGAGGACCGTGGTATTTGGAAATCATTGGGGGTGGTCTATGTCTAGCAGTGGACGTCTTTTCGCTGATGGAGTAGAGAGAGTTTGATCGGTGCAATGAAACCTAAAATGTACCTTAAGTATGTATGTATTACGATACACAAAGAAATACTTAGTGAACCGAAAACTATGAACCAAGACGCAGTGCAATTTAGCACGTGCGCTCGTGCCGGGTGCATTTTAATACATTATTGTAATAATAATATCGATAGACGATTACACCGGCTATGCGATCTCAAACCAAGCAACGCTTGGATTAGGCTACCGTAAAATATACTGGACAATCCCAGTATATAATAACTTATACATATATAGGGTGACTCAGAAAGTGTATAATAACCATTGATCCAGCGCTTCTCAAGTGCATTTGAAATCATTGTGTGACGCTAGAATTTCGATGAAAAAGAAAAAAATTGCTCACAAGAAAACCCTACAATTGTCATTTTGAATGGGAACATTCAATTTTTTTATCAACATATTGAAATTCTGCCTTCACATGATAATAAATAAATAAATAAATATCGCCATACGAACACACCAACTATACGGTCCCACATTAAGCAACGCTTGTGTTATGGGTACCGTACAATGGACTGAGGGCGAACTCAGTATATAATACTTATATACATATTAAACATCCGTGACTCGGGTTCAAACATTCGTGCTCATCACACAAAGCTTGTCCCTACCAGGATTCGAACCCGGGACCCTCGGCGCAGAAAGCAGAGTTACTACCACTGCACTAATCAGGCCGTCATGATGATGATTACAAATGGACTAAATAAGCGCACCTTTAAATGTTCGTATACACTTTGTGAATCATTCTGTAAATAAATTTCCTAAACAACATCTAAAACATGAACTCAATAAATATCAACATTAATCTTTATTTAATTAACAAACTATAACGTAAACATAGAACAAAAAATGTGGAATCTGAATAAATTATTGAGTCTATAGGTATATATAGAACAAGGTAATGTTAGCTACAACATTTACAACTCAAGAACAGGTGGGCCGATAACACGGGAAACAATCACAAAAAAATAACAACAAAGATAATTCATTTTCTCATACATTTGATTCCGACGCGGTGTGAAGTTCGCCGGGATAGCAATTTAATGTTATTTTATAAACTATTTTATGTTAATTATGTCTCTAACTAAACTGAAACCGCAGTAATCTGCAGTGATAGCCAAGTTGGTAGAACGCTTGCCTCGGTAACGAGGATTGCAGGTTCAAACCCCGGCTCGCACCTCTGTGATTTTTCATGTGCGAATCTCATTTGCAACCATGATTATCACTTGCTAAACGGTGAAGGAAAACATCGTGAGGAAACCTGCATGTCTGAGAGAATCCCTCGAAAGATGTGTGAAGTCCGCCAACCCGCATTGGGCCAGCGTGGTGGACTATGGCCTAATCCCCCCTCGCATTGAGGGGAGGCCCGTGCCCAGCAGTGGGACAATAAAAAAGAGCTGGAATTATTATAAACTGAAACCGTTTATTACAACATGAAATTCCTGCCACAATGATAGCTGTATAATTCTAGATGTATCTCAATGCATCACGACGTGTATCTAATTAAAAGGGAAGTAGCAATTACAAGACTTGGCGTATAAGTCACGGAATCTTTCCTTATGGATGTTTACACTATCAACAACATTGTCATGCGACATTTTATGCATCAAGCCTTTTATGTATAATAGACTAGCTGCGCCCCGCGGTGTTACCCGCGATGAAAAAGTATTGTTCGTTCCACAAACATAAATATATTTTGGTTTATATAATTTCATTAATGGCAACCCAGAGTTGTCAGTCACAGTTCAACCCTGCGCACGGTTCGCACGTATAGAAATTAACTTATTTGTTTTACCTAAATACAGTCCGCTCAACTAATTATGTGCGTTTTATTTAAACTTGGACCAGCTGGCACCAGTATGTCCTTTTTCTCTATGTCATTTTGCAAATGCACGGTTGCTGTAGCTGTCCTATAGGTACCGTGCATTTTTCCGGGATAAAAATTAGTCTATGTCATTTTCTGACCCCTAAACTACCACTACTTATGCAAACAATCATGTCGAACCTTCGCTCAATGAAAAGTTAAAACAAGTCTATCCCACGGGAACCACATTCGACGACCTCATTAGCGCAGTGGTAGTGACTCTGCTTTCTGCGCCGAGGGTCCCGGGTTCGAATCATGGTAGGGACACAAGCTTTGTGTGATGAGCACGAATGTTTGTACCCGAGTCATGGATGTTTAATATGTATATAAGTATTATATACTGAGTTCGCCCTCAGTCCATTGTACGGTACCCATAACACAAGCGTTAAGCTTAAAGTGGGACCGTATAGTTGGTGTGTTCGTATGGCGATATTTATTTATTTATATATTTTACCGGGATAATAAGTACCCCATGTGCTATTCCAGACTAAAGTCTATCTCTGTGCCAAATTTTACCCAGATCCGTTCAGCCGTTCTGGCGTGATTGAGTTACAAACATCAATCCATCCATCCATCCAAACTTTCACATTTATAATATTAGTGGGAAGTGGGATAGATTATGTAATGAGTGTGACAAGGAGACGGATATCTTAGAATCTTTAGATACTTCATATTATCAATGTTTATGATGAATGTGCATTTAGTGATCTCGGAACCACTCGCCCCTAAAATTAACAAATCTTCCTAATTTCAATAGGGATGATGATGGCTGGGTGCTACCACTGACATGGAATCCAGTAATTATTATCATTAAATCCAAAACCAAGCGCACCATTGCAAGACCTCAAGACACTGTGAGCACTTTCTGCGTGGATCGGACCGCAAGTAACAACTAAATATGAGGGTACCCCAGTTCTAACTATGACACTAAGAAGTTAAAGACCTCAGTCATCCCGTGACTATGGTTGCTGTAAAGCAGCTGAAACGTCGGGAACGTAGAAACATAAAATAAACGCAACAAAATTAGTAAAATTACCTTTATTACAATACGAAATTACAAAAATAATGTATTTAAGCATACGAAGGCACATTAGAATTCATCAATAAAATGCATTTGCCGCATGCAAACTTATTAGCATGAAGATTTAATTAAAACACTTTTTTTTTTTTTTTTTTATTACATTATAGGCAAGTTTTTGATCTCGATCTCACCTGATGGTAAGTGACGATGAGATCTACGATGGAGCATACTTGCCTAGGTAGGGAGGCGGCAGTAGATAGAGACGCTACATTCACTAGGCACATGCAGCGCAGCTGATCTGACCCGCCATCCATGAATGGCAACACCGAACATCATGCCGGAACACGGCTAGGCCGCTTGGCGACATGGCTTTGTTCAGTGGGTGGTGACTAGCCACGGCCGAAGCCTACCACCAGTAAACACACATACCCTTGCTTAACTGTAAAGGATATTTCAAGTTTCTGATTAAATAATGAACGGTTCTATAAGCTGTATTAGATATTATTATAGTACTTGCCAAGTCCATCAGATATAAGAGTTCGTGAAAATAATTATAAAATCAAAGAAATGTCACTCACAAATTATTTGTTTATTTACATTGTTTTAAATAATGCTCAACATACGTGAAACAATAGTTATTATACCAACTTAATTGAAATTGTTATGAATGTGCTTCAGTTATTTATAAAGCAGTCATGCTTGTAGCATTTATAAAATCTTTTATTAGCATCTCTGTCGACATTTTGTTGATAAAAAACTATAAAACTATAAAAGATGTTTGTGCTATTTCCATAACCGACTGGCAGACCTGGCAGACGTAGTCCTGTACAAATCCCAAAAACAAATTCAATGTTTTTCCCGAATTTTCTCCAGAATTTTTTCGATGTTCTCTTCCGTACAAATCGTATTCTCATATAAATAAAGTAGTATAGCGAACATAAAAAGTAGCCAAATTGGTTCAGCCGTTCTCAAGTGATACGCTAACCATTTTATATTTATTTACACACAAATAATTCAGAAAGGATGTTGTAACTTTTGAACCTGAGCTTCTTGAGCGCCTTTGTAATCAGCTGGTGAATTCACAATTTCAAATTTGATTTTGTTATTTTATTGAAATAAACTGATTTTACGGATTTTATCACGTTTACCTTTACAGCAACAGTGGTCACGGGAGGACTGAGGTGTTTGACATACTTTTGTCATAGTTTAAACTGGGGTACCTTTATATTAAATTGTTGTTTGCGGTCCGATCTACGTAGAAAGTGCTACCAGTGTCATAAGGTCTTGCAATGGTGGGCTTGATTTGGGTTTAAATTATATTAATTAATGGATCCCAATTCGGTGGTAGGTTTTCAATTTATTACTTTCACTTTAAGTTTATTGTCTTTCTGTGTTTTCTATAGCCAAACAAAAATTATAAACTAGGAATTACTAACAAACATAATTTATTAAACGCATTTATCACTAGACGGTACAAGGTCTCCCACCCGACACAAATTCACATGTATAAAATTAAAAAAAAATGGGTAAGCGGCACACAGATCTAATATAAAATTTTCTAGGGAAACGCATATGCATTGTTGCAAAAAAAACCGGAGTACTATTACAACGCTTAGTTCTGAATACAATTTATGCAAGTCCGACACGAAACCGGCCGTTCTTTTAATAATAAAGGCGTATGATAATAAGTGCAATACCAGACATTCTTCATAAACACTTGTGTATGTCATTTAACATCACAATCACCGTGGACCACAGAACACATAGAGATGAAAATACGAACAGGTTTTTGTACCTTCGAACTGTACCTTCAGATCCTAGACATCTACCACCTTTGACCAGATAACTCGTTGACACAAATCAAATGAACCCAAACTCCAATAGGTATCATTGTCGGATAGCTGAGTTTATAAAACTACCATCCACTAAAATAGTACAATTGTAAATCAGAACTAAGTACTCTTCTACTGAAACTAAAACTTTATATCCGTTAGGCGTTCAGATTAATCATTGGTTAAAAATTAACTTCCAAGATTTGTATGAGCTATCATACTAACACCGTGGCGATGATAAATAAGCTTGTGATTACAAAATTAATACGGGATAATTTAAAAAAAAAATGTAATAAGTTTTTTTAATGATACATTTTATTTTAAGATCATTGGGGTAGGGTAAGCGGTAACATCGAATGTAATCGTAAAGTAATCGAGCAAGCATGCTGTGAGAGGGATGGAAGAAGATGAATAAAGTTACGTTACCTCATCATTTTGTCATAAAAATACTTAGATCGCGCAATGGCGGCACGTTTATTAATTTACTATAATCGACATTTCTAAGAATTAATAATTAATTAAGTACATAACTAATTATTGACATAATTATTTGCGCAATAACTCACCATTCATGTTACTCGAATTCCGAACACTGTATTGATTGGTCACAATAAAATGCACAGGTTTATTTAATAGATATTAAATTATTTAGCCAATTATAACGAATTTTTTTCACAAGTGTACACACCAATCACATTGAGTTTATTAATTTTGAATTTAGAATATAAAAAATACGTTTATTTTTTCATACGTAAAGGAGGTTGCTGGACAGCCGCACGTGTCGTTAGATCGTAACAAAATGCAGCAGAGGTGCGCAGGCGCCGATGTAATAAACAATCGACGCGCGCCGCTCTCGCGATAAAGATTTCGTAGATCAACACTGTTCTATATTTACGAAATGATTGTTAATACTTTTTTATTAATTGTTTTTTTTAAGTATATAAGTGTAAAAATATTTAGGGTCTGTTTCGACAACTTTCAATTAACCGTATACAGAATTTATCGAACACAATTTGTACGTACCTACTATCTGATCGATATTACCTGGATATAATTTTTAAAAAGATTCTATAAAGAATAGCCCATTTATAATGTTGTTTTTTTTTGTGCCGTAGCGTAGTAGTATATATATTTTAAATTGGAAAAACCCATTTCCATCAAACATGATAAAAAAACTAAGGGTTTTTAAATTTGGCCCTCAAATTTGGCCTACTTTTTATATTCTGTGACCGCTAGTTGCGGTCACAGAATATAAAAAGTAGGTAAAAGTAGGTAATTAAAAAGAAGATAGATTACCAGTACTCAAAGAGTACCATACAACTACAAAGCCTTAAGTTAATTACCTTCATTATATTTAAGTTCCGTTATATTAAGATAGTAACTTTCCGGCCGCTCCCTAAGAGTTGTGCCTTCGTTTTGCAACATCACACCAAGGTTGACGTGTTTATTACTCTCATCGACCGATGTGAACTTCAAATGATGTTTGAATAAAGATGATTGGAATTTTAAACTTTATTTTACGGTTAGTAGAGGTGGAAATTGTAATGTCAACTATAGGCTATGTTAAGGTGAAGATCACAGATTCCAGCCCTGGCTCGCACCTCTGTGATTTCTGGATTTCATGTGAAAATCTTATTTCCAACCATGATTATCAATTGCAAAAAGGTGAAGGAAAACAGCGTGAGGAAACTTGCATGTCTGAGAGAACTCCTCAAATGACTTGTGAATTCCGCCAACACGCACTGGGCCAGCGTGGTGTACTATATGGCCTAATTCCCCTCGCATTGATGGGAGACCCGTACCCAACAGTGGGACATTAAAGGGGCTGCTATTATTATTTTATTAAATTTCTTCGTCGCTATATTTTAGAGACAGTTTCGCCAAATTCAAATACAAAACCATTTATTGATTTATTATATTTTCGTGACTAAGTACTACACATTTAAATAAAACAAATTTTACGAAACGTCGGGAACGTAAAAAAACAAAAAATAAACGCGATAAAATCCGTAAAATTAGTTTTATTTAAATCAAAACCATTTATTGCTAAATATGGGTTGATACCTGAGGTCTGCCTTTATTGTGATCGTGTCACCGTAATTAACCCTTCCAAATGCAATATATTACATTTTGTTTATTCAATAAATAATAAGATCAAAATTAAATGTCATCAAGCAAACAAGCTACCTACCTGTTTAGGTATCAATTATATTTTTCATTACAGATTTTGGGGTCGAGTTACCTTCGTCCGTAGGAGAATTAGATACCCTCGAGATACCCTACACGTGACCCTGGGTGGTGCCAACTAGGTGACAACTCTACTGGTGGTAGGCTTCGGCCGTGGTTAGTCACCACCCACTGAACAAAGCCATGAATTCAAACAAACTTTATGCGTTCTCTATTGAATACTAGCTGTTACCCGCGACTTCGTTCGCGTGGTATTTAACAAAGACACAACCGTTATCAACAGCCTGCTCGCGCGTTCTGAGCCCGCGGGACGCATTTCAGGTTGTTGCTATAAAACTTAATCAGGCGCAACGCTGCAACATTGGTTTTCATATTTTTTCAGGAGATCCTATGTTTTTTATAAAATAAAAGTAGCCTAAGTTACTCCTTGTTACATCAGCTATCTGCCAGTGAAAGTACCGTCAAAATCGATCCAGCCATTTCAGAGATTACCCGGAACAAACAGACAGACAGACGGACAGACAGACAGACAGACAAAAATTGTAAAAAATGTTGTTTCGGTATAGGTAACGTGTATACATCCAAATGCACTTAGTAAAAAGCGGTTATTTTAATATTACCAACAGACTACTAACAACACTCCAATTTTATTTATATGTATAGACAATACATTTGAATGAATGAGTTATACCTATGAGTGATGAAATGATTGCATGCATTACATTACATTTAACACTATTTCTCAGTAGGAATATAACGTATATCTGTGCATACACACAGTGTATGTGTACTGTGTACACTGTGTATGTATACTGCGCCGGTTCAATAGATCGCTCTATATTTTCTCCTGTTGCCTCTACAATACTTTTACTCCATCGTGTTGAAATTCGGCCCCTGGAGCGCTTCCCCTATGCATCTGTCTCACGATCAACTGCTTCTCCAACTCATGCAAATCCGCCCCCTGATTACGTAACTTGCAATAGCCTAGCGATAGCAGTAATAGCGCAATATTTGCTTTTAAATTCCTAATTCGTATTACGTAGCGCTGCGACGCCATACAAATCTGCGATTTGAAAGCAATTATTGCGAGATTATTGCTGTCGCTTTGCTATCGTTAGGCTAGGCAAGATACGTAATCAGGGGGCCGATCGCATTATATGTCGACAGCTTAGTTGACGTTCTCGGCATAGAGAGGTTTTTGTGTAGCTCTTGTAAAATGGATTCGTTTATCCTCATGGTTATCCATGGTATGTTTAGCATTCGTCTCCAGAACCACATTTCAAAAGCGCTTATTTTGTTTGTGTCTCGGCTTTTGAGGGAGTAAGTTTCAGCTCCGTACAGGAAGATAGACAATACTAAGGAATGCACTAGACGTATTTTGGTAGCTTGACGTATACCTCCTCAAAATTTTCGCGAGGTTTGACATTTCGTTACTTAGCAGTTCTCGCTACTTACGGAGGAGTTTAAACGTATATCACATGCAATATAGATACTGTAATGTATTCAATATGCCTTTACATATTTTTTTATAATAAATACAGGTACTTAACGTATTTTGAACCTAGACGTCCTTAAGTATCTACTTTCATAACTACCCTTTTAAAGAATTAATAGTTAGTATGAATATAATGTAGTTTCCTGCTCACCAATTGTAAACAACGAATAAAATCAGTTTTTTTTTAAACTGGATATTATATTATTAGACACGGACGTAAGTGTTGGTTTGAAGGGATACCAAGGTTATTTTGCTGAGGGGCTTATTCCAATACGAGCATTAAACGAGAACACAGCATCCAGATCAGTAGCGTTACTTATACAGTATAAGGCAGCAGATGAATTAATAAAGTAAACAATAAACAAGTTGGCATCTAATATTGTATGCGCATACTACACATTGAAAACCAAACTTATTTTACGGATTTTATTGCGTTTAGCCACGCGAGGACTGTCTTCCCGTGACCATGACCACGGTTTTTGTAAAGCAGCCGAAACGTCGGGAACGTAAAATAATAAAATAAACGCTAAAAAATCTCCAGAACGTCGGGAACGTAAAAACATAAAATAAACGCTATACAGCCTGTAAAATAAGTTTTATTTCAATCTGGCATCTAAATTTTGAGATTTAGTTTTGTATACAAATTGTGAATCGAGAAAAGATATTCGTTTATTGTAGCCGATATTTTTCTTTGACTTGGCGACGACACTATCTTATAGCTAGACTTGTACCAGCGAATAAAACAAAATATTTAAATAATAATATCACCAAGTCAATTCATACAAAGTTATAAAAAAATAAGACATAGTTTTAAATAAAAAAAATCAATCCAATCATATAGGGATACCCGTATTGCTCAACTGTCTTTGGGGTTCCGTAATAGATTATTAACCGTTGCGACCTTCTATAACATTAACATTAGGTTACATAACCATTAATGTTATGGGATATTTTAACGGCCACATTGACCTTCAGGCCATTTCACTACTCATCTCAAGGCTATGGCCTCGGCAAATATTGTTGCGTTTGAGGCATTGAAATTAATGTTAGTTTTTTGATATACTAACATAAATTCTGTAGTCTTAAGCAACCCTTAAATTGCAATAGTAGAGTTCCTATAAAGTACTCATTAAAAAATAATTCCGATTCATAAATAGCTGGTTTCTCACGACTGCGTGAGCGCAGCGTGCCAAGATAAAATTGCTGGCATAAAATAAAAACAAATTGATGTAGGTTATTTATTTTTTATTTTATTCAATAACTTGACTTTTAAATGTTACCGCAAAATAAATTCATTGCTAAATATATGAATGGCGTTTTTTATATGTTTTTGGATAATTTGCTAGTTACGTTCGTTTAATGTGAATGTCATTTAACTCATTACGGCACTAAAACTGACGAAAAAATTGTCTTTGGCTACAGAGAAAAGAAGTGTGTGAAATACTATTAAATTGATTTGTTGCATCACTCGTTAAGGAAAATAACAAAATCAGTAGGTAGACCAAGTTATCATTTCCATGGTTTTTGTTTTTAATTTCAATTACCCAATCTTTTTTTTATGATATCACTGCAAACTAACACGAACAAATGAAAAAAATAATTGGTTAGCATCCTCCTGATTTTATAGTTTCCTTACGACGTATAGCTTATAATTTGTTTGATTTGACGACCTGATTAGCGCAGTTGTTAGTGATCCTGCTTTCTGCACCGAGCGTCCCGGTTTCGATTCCTAGTAAGAACAAACTTTGTGTGATGAGCAGGAATGTTTGTACCCAAGTCATGGATATTTAATATCCTCATAAGTAATATCAAACTAAGTTCACCCTCAGTCCATTGTACGGTACCCATAATACCAGCGTTGCTTAGTGTGGGACCGTATAGTTGGTGTGTTCGTCTGGCGATATTTGTTTATTTATTAGTAACGAGAATAGGTACTACGAACTCAACATATTTCCATTATATCTTTCTCAATCTATGCGTTCGTAATTTTAGGTCAATATTCCGACGTGGCTAACTAATCGGTCAATCTAGAAAGGTCCATGACATTTGGGTTGTAAAAGATTGTTATGACCGGTGGGTATTATAGCTACGGTTTACGAACTCTACATTGAAAAAAATGGGTTAAGAATATACCAGCATAGGCTTATAGGTACCCAGTAGTGAACGTAATTCGACTGATGTATGGATGTAGTGGAAGCGCTCATAAATACTAGTAAAAAATCTTTTTAAGTCCACCATAGACCAAATAGCCTGGACATGGCATCGAAAGACGAATCCCTCTGCCAAAAAGGATTTGGATTTTATTATATTAATAGGGAAGATGGCTGGGTGCTACCACCGACTTGGGATCCAGTACCAAAACCAAGCGCACCATTGCAATACCTCGAGACACTGTGAGCACTTTCTGGGTAGATCGGGCCGCCAGCAACAACTAAATATGAGGGTACCCCGGTTTAAACTATGACACTAGAACATCAACCACCTCAGTCCTTCCGTGACCGTGGTTGCTGTAAAGCAGCCGAAACTTTAAAAAAACATAACAAAAACGCAATAAAATAGTTCAAAATCATTTTATTACAATGTGTAGTATTTGCGTAAATGTAAGAAAACAATACTACAGTAGATATGTTGGTTGTGAGCGGCTGCATTTGTAAATACACAAATTAAATATCATTCTGGGAACAAGAACTTCGAGCGACAGTTATCCAAATAAGTTTCAACAGAAGCAATGTTTTTTTTTCAGAGAAGTACCAAATTGGTATTGAATTAACTGATTAAGATATTAAATTGGACTTTCAGAGACTTCGGGATGTTGAGTGGCCATTATTGCGAGTAACTTGTCAAATGATTGGCTCATTATAGGTGTGTAAATATGGTATAATGGACACATTTGTTTTCAATGGAGTACACATCCAGCCGACATTTATTTTCGACTAGCTGTTGCCCGCGACTTCGTCCGCGTGGTATTTAAAAAAGACAACCGTTGACAACAGCCTGCTCGCCCATTCTGAGCCCGCGGGACGCATTGCAGGTTGTTGCTATCAAACTTAATCAGGCGCTGCGCTGCAACATTGGTTTTAATTTTTTTTCGTGTGATCCTATTTTTTTTTCTAAAATAAAAGTAGCCTAAGTTACTCCTTGTTACATCAGCTATCTGCCAGTGAAAGTCCCGTCAAAATCGGTCCAGCCATTTCAGAGATTAGCCGGAACAAACAGACAGACAGACAGACAGACAGACAGACGGACGGACGGACGGACGGACGGACGGACGGACGGACGGACGGACGGACGGACGGACGGACGGACGGACGGACGGACGGACGGACAGACAGACAGACAGACAGACAGACAGACAGACAGACAGACAGACAGACAGACAGACAGACAGACAGACAGACAGACAGACAGACAAAAATTGTTTCGGTATAGGTAACGTGTATACATCAAAATGCACTTAGTAAAAAGCGGTTATTTTAATATTACAAACAGACACTCCAATTTTATTTATATGTATAGATTGGTTACAATTTATTTACTGTGGGCTTGTTTTACAATGGGTTGACAAGCTATTTTTTTTTTTTTTTAATTTCATTATAGGCAAGTATTTGATCTCAATCTCACCTGATGGTAAGTGACGATGAGATCTACGATGGAGCATACTTGCCTAGGTAGGAAGGCGGCAGTAGATCGAGACGCTACATTCACTAGGCACATGCAGCGCAGCTGATCTGACCCGCCATCCATGAATGGCAGCACCGAACATCATGCACAACTTCAGTGACTGATGGCTCATAGAAATTCTGTGAAATAAGGTTTTGAATGAATTGTGAATAGGGTTTATGAATATAGGCCTTAAGACTACTTTAGATTGAGATAGAGTGAGTCTTACGTCCATTGTCTTGTTTGTTAAATATATTCTGGGTCATTTCTTACTCGTCCTCTCTTGCATTCTGTCAAGTACTTAGTTTTTTTTATAGACTTTGTATTTTTTTAAGCATTTCCCAAAACGGTGTAATTACAGACGATTTTGGTGTTTCATTTAATTTACAGTGCATACATGCAATAATGAAGTAATATTATTTACTTTTTTTATAAAACAATTTTTTAATTATTTTTTTTTTGTTTCATTTTCCTGTAACACACAATTTTGGGTTTAACATTCTTATTACTACCCACTTAACCCAAAGAATTATTATTTCGAAATTATAGCTTAATTAATTTTTACTGATGTTGTAGATACTTTTGATTAAGAATGTTGTATGCCAAGGTCAAAACGAATGCACGAACTTGGCATTCAAATATTTAAAAATACTCTGGTTATGTAATATTTTTGATCTTTGTTGGATCAACAAGGAAGAAACAGTAGCAATATTGCTGATTTTTTTTTGTCTGATTTTTATTGATGATTTTTTTTTTGCATTTTATTTTTAAGTGGACCACAGAGAGAAACAGTAGCAATATTGATAAATATTTTGAACATGTCAGTTTACAACCAACATTGAACTTGAAAGCATAGCCTTACCAAACAAGTGTCAAAGGTTCAAACTCCAGCTTATACTTCTGAGATCTCATGTGTGAACTTTATTTTCAACCAATCACTTGCTATGCGGCGAAGAAACAAATCGTAGGAAAACCTACATTTTGTCATGTAGTACATACTATACCTTTAACTTATTTAACTTTGACTTTGACTTTGAAACAAGAACTAGAAAACAATCATGCATATTAAATAACGAATCAATTAACACCTCATTTACTAAAACCAGCTCAGTCGTTTAGGCGCTACGGTGGAACATAGAACAAACATTCATAGTCCGCTAAAATCATAACCATTCCTTTGACCGTTGCTGTAGTCGGGTAAAAATACTCCATTACTACCCTCTACATTATACGCAATTCCTTTACAAAAAATAACACGACTCTTCTTACTCACTCACTCAACCTAAACATACATAATATACTGGGTATCTGATAAAATCTCTCTTTATGCTTCTAATTTGCCCTGACAGAACCTTGGCGAAACCCTGATTAAAGAGTAATGCGGCCGACCCAGGCCTCAACTATACTTATTTAAATAAAATAACAAAATGTTTTACGTTAATGTGATTTTAAGCCCACAACAGGTAAAATAAGAAAAATATGATCATAGATATACAAGTATTAAAAAAAAACTATTGGTGACACTCCGCTCTACTGATGCAATCCGAATTCATTGAACATCATCAAGCAACAAACCACACACGCAACAGACTCTATTTAGTCAATTCCAACACTATCGTATTTGATCTACAGTCTAATTTGCAACAATACCTTTGTGTAAGTTTAAAAGGTTATTACGTATTACTGATTTAAGCATCTTACTATACAAGGTTGGAAAACGGAATGCCTAAAGAAAAACGCGTAGTCATCTTGACGCATCAATTTGTCACCTGTAAGTGTAAATTACTGGGTTAAGGTGACGCTTTCGTCACGTAATTATAATAAATGGTGTTGTTTTTTTCTGAATAGCACGCTGACTTTAGTGGGGTAAGAATATTATTACTTAATGAGTGGGTTGTAAGTCTTTATTATTCATAAAGGGTAAACTAACCATTGAACCTGTACTTATTTGTAATCATTAAATATATATTTTTTTTCTCTCTCTTCACACGGACTTTATCCGGACCTTTGGAAGGCTTGCGCGGTGACATGGGTCCAACACGTAGAGGGCCTTTTTGAGAATTTTAATGTTATCTTAGCTGGCCACTTTCTGGGGTCAACTGCTGAAAATGATATCATAAACAGCGATCATAAATTGATCTCAGCAAGCGGAGGAACTATTGCAGGTATTGGGACTATGAATTGAAGTTAGGATGGTCATGGGATAGGACTATTGCAAGGGTTGCGGACACCTGCCATAATCGGCTTTTATCTATTTATCGTTGACTGGTGGTGACTCTTTGGGTGAGCCCCGTAAATAGGCCGTCATATAAGACGATAAGGGGCAAAACTGGCATGAGCGGCAAAGGGGTGTAGAGAAGTGTGCTGCGCTTTTTCCTGTGGTTACTCGCGACGTTACGCCCTTTAACAGTTCCACCCCTGGAGCATATAGCTCTAACGACCCCCCTCTGGACAGCCAACTAAGGCATGATAGAGCTAAGAGTTCAGCGGGCCCCCATCAGTTTCCACTCGGCTTACAAAGACACGCCGAGACAGGGGCCCTGACCGACTCTGAGAGGCTCGGGTTCGTGGTGTGTTTTTGTTCGGTGAGATATCCTTATTGAAATAGTGTTATCCTAGATGTAAAGATGTATACTTAATGGATTAAAAAAAAACTGGTATCAAAAAGCATTACGTTTTATATCGCCAGCGGGGTTCTTCAGAATTAAATGTCGAGTCAATGACCTGTAAGCATAAGCTTGTAGCGACCACTTCAACCGCACCACAAGCTACGCAGATGGCACTACAGACGCATTCAGAACAATAGATAAGTGACGTCACAATCCTGAATCGCGCTATCAGAGTTTTCGGTGCAAGTAACATATATACAAGATCCCGACAATAACCGTCGGGGGCATAGCGGCCGCCCCGCCAGGCATACCACCCACCTGGCTGGAAGATCTTCCCTTTTCCGCTAAATTGGTGACCCCGACGTGATACTGTAGCGACCACTTCAACCGCACCACAAGCTACGCAGATGGCACTACAGACGCATTCAGAACAATAGATAAGTGACGTCACAATCCTGAATCGCGCTATCAGAGTTTTCGGTGCAAGTAACATATATACAAGATCCCGACAATAACCGTCGGGGGCATAGCGGCCGCCCCGCCAGGCATACCACCCACCTGGCTGGAAGATCTTCCCTTTTCCGCTAAATTGGTGACCCCTGACAATGAACAACATCCTTCTGTGAAGACTCAAGCACCAAAGTCATCACCACTCCATACCAAGACATCAACATCGACATCTAACAGCAAGCAGTCAGTCCCACAGCAAGCCAGTCGTCACTCAGGACCATCACAGCCGACTCACCGCGCTACTGGTTCTGCGACGCGCACAGCTCGGTCTCGACTCACTGCAGACCTTCGAGCTAGCTTCCTGGCCCTTGCACACAAGACGCTGCCACTCAAAGATATCGACCTCCGGTCTTGGGGGGGAGTACTGTAGCGACCACTTCAACCGCACCACAAGCTACGCAGATGGCACTACAGACGCATTCAGAACAATAGATAAGTGACGTCACAATCCTGAATCGCGCTATCAGAGTTTTTGGTGCGGTTGAAGTGGTCGCTACAAGCTATTTCATAAGTGCTATTTTTGAGAATACTGTGCGAAGATATTGCTGAATATCAAGTAGTTTACGACTTGAATGGCAGTCAGTAGTGATCGTGCTTTTTGTCTAGAGGGTCTTGGTTCGATTACTGGTAGAGACATACTTTGTGATGAGCACGAATGTGTGTACCCGAGTCATTGCTGATGATTATCTATAGCAATCATTATATACTAATCTTCGTTTCTTTTACGTATTAGTTTCTTAATTCCAGTTGTTCGAACAAATTAAAATTGATTTCGGTAATTGATTTTATTTGGCCACGTCGGTTGCCATGATTAATATTGAACTAATAACGCACTTAATAAAAAAATACTATGAAGGTAGGTTTCTGCGCTAGTAATGTCCACTAGTATTGCATAAGTCAGTGACCTCTCACATTTGTGTGAAATTTATTTCTTTTATTCTAAGGGCCAATGTTTTTTATTTATTATTTTAGCAACAAATTTAACATTGTGTATGTGTGCGTGTATGGTGTGTACAAATGTGTGTTGTATAGTAGGTAGCGCATTGCTATAGATTAGATTTGCTAGGTTAATAATCAACCTTTTTAAAACATTGTTAGAGTTCAATCAACGCTGCCTAACATACATTAACTAATTAATCTTTTGTAATGCATGCCTGCATATTTTACCATACACGAAAACGAACGTAAAGCGATTGACCTTAAACGCACGTCGCGACGCGGCGTCTTCTTGGCCTTGGTGTGCGCCCACGCATCGCCGTATAGCGGATAGAAGAAATAAAGGAGTGATCAGCGGTTTGTGTTAAAAAAAAACAAAATTGTTTTATTCATTCAGGCCTAAAAAGCACTTGTAAACTGCCAAAACTTACCACCTTCTATTGATAGAACAACCTATCAATATGATTACTAGACGCCAAGACCACGGTTATTTATGAATATTTATATTCACCCACAATTGGCTAAAGTTGCATTTTACTTATGTGCTCTTTATGCACTGAAATAATATCTGTTCTTAACTATATTCAGTGTAAGCCTTACTAAAGTTTGGTTTTTAACTTGTACACAAAATCAAAACTATGTTCCTAATTTTAATGAATTCTATTATTATATTCTCTACCATAATATAAGGTAAATTGTTGGAAAAATAAGATGGTATTTTTTGCAATATTAATACTTATATGCAGATGCAGTAACGACTATTGTACCCAATTATAGCGTCATCCAACCTAATAGGCTGATGAACATACGAGTGAACGAAGCGAATGCGTCGCGCGATGAAAATGATTCTTGCACTCGCGCGATGTATTGCGAGGTTCATAGAACACTCAAAAGAGATTTGTGTATTTAATCTTCGTCAAGCGATAAAATCGCTTCGTTTGCTCGCACGATCGTTAGCTAATAACATTTTTTTTTTATTACATTACATTATAGGCAATTATTTGATCTCGATCTCACCTGATGATAAGTGATGATGAGATCTACGAGGGAGCACACTTGCCCAGGTAGGAAGGCGGCAGTAGATCGAGACGCTACATTCACTAGGCACATGCAGCGCAGCTGATCTGACCCGCCATCCATGAATGGTAACACTGAACATCATGCCGGAACACGGCTAGGCCGCTTGGCGACATGGCTTTGTTCAGTGGGTGGTGACTAACCACGGCCGAAGCCTACCACCAGTAAAAACCTCAACAACGACGACTATATCTCCACTTTCTGCCACGTAATGGATTTTCAATCGTACATATTTGAGCCTAACTCCAATTAATATAAAACAAGATATCTTAAATTTCGAACCGGTCTGACGATGCAAATCACTTTCTGCAAAAATAATACTTATGTGATTGTGCAGTAACGACTATTCTGTCATATTTATCACCGCTTTTTGCCATAACGGAGCACCTTCCTTATACTGTTATTTGGGATCGTAAATATTTGAGTGTTATGATTCATTTGTCAGGCCAATTTCGACCAAGAGACCTTGAATTTTGAACCGGTCTGATAATGCAAATCATATCTGCAGGCATTGCCAGATGTGGATATCATCCAGTGTTGTAGTGTGAAAGGTTGTAGTAGCTTATTTGAATGATGCGTTTCGTAAGTCACGAGTAAAGTTCAAAGTGTTCTCCTCAGTATGACATTAACAATAATAATAATTAATTTTTCAATTAAATCAACTGCCTATCAATGATTAATAGCTCTTTGGATATACATGTTGCGAACTTTTTAAATGCTATTTAAAAGGAAAAAGTTTTGTTAGCTGAAAATAGGGGAAATATTTCAACTACTTTTCTTTCAGTAATTATTTTCTTTCATCATAAAAGTATATCTCATATTATAAAGTGCTAAGTTGCCCAGCAGTGGGACATAAAAGTGGTGATAAAAAAAGTATATCACCACTGTATCTCGTCACCAGGATTTTGAAAAAAAAATGTAATTGATTGTTATTTTGTGGGTTTGTATACCTCAACGTATACACACTAATAAGACAGGTATGAAAACATATATTTTTATAAACGTATTGATTTCTTATATTTACGCGAATACTATACATTGAAATAAAAAAAATACAGATTTTATCGCGTTTATTCTGTCCTCCCGAGTCCATGGTTGCTGTAAAGCAGCCGAAACGTCGGGAACATAAAACCATAAAATAAACGTGATAAAATCTGTAAAACAAGTGGTATTTCAATTTATTAAACGTATTTTATTGGAAACAACATCAAAAAGATTTCCATCTACACAGCTGTTATGATTTTCTAAAAACTTCCGCCTCATAATGACGATACAAATATGCATGCTAATGAATCAATTAAAATATAATAAATGTGATATCTACTTACAGTTATTTTCCAAAAACGCATTAAATGATAGACTACAACCCAACAAAATGTTGTTTGTAGATAAATGGCAAAACAATAACATTTACTTTTTAAAATGCCAGCATAAATAAAAGGTCAAATATGTACGAACTCAAAAAAATTCGCATAAACACAGACCGAAGCGCCGATCATTTCGAAAGAGCGACCATGAAAAAAAAATACCAATTAATGCACACAGACATAAATATTAATCACACGATTTAGAATTATAAGAATATGCGTACACTGTTTTGCAACTGCGCCGGCGCGGGCGCAGCCATGGCGAACCGCTCACCGAAAAAAATAGATAGCTAATCTAATAAATAAACATTGGTTACGTAAAATTGCTGGCGTACATTTTGAAGGGTACTCATACTATAAGCCCCTTAGAGAGACCAGTTTATGAGAGATACAAAATACCATCAATATTAACGGCGAGGTCCGGCATCAATATTAACGGCAAGTATATCTCTCACCTTCGATTTGCAGACGATATCGTAGTCATAGCAGAGTCGCTGGAGGACCTAAGCTTAATGCTCGAAGACCTCAATAGAGTCTCCCAACAGGTGGGTCTTAAAATGATTATGGACAAGACAAAGATCATGTCGAGCGTTCATGTTCAACCCAGAATAATAGCCGTTGGGAGCTCTATTCTCGAAGTTGTGGACAAGTACATTTACCTAGGGCAGATTGTTCAGCTAGGTAGACATAACTTCGAGAATGAGGTCAACCGTCGAATCCAACTCGGATGGGCAGCGTTCGGGAAACTGCATGATATCTTCTTGTCCAAATTACCTCAGTGTCTGAAGACAAAGGTTAACAACCAATGTGTGCTGCCAGTGATGACATATGGTGCCGAGACGTGGTCGCTGACTATGGGCCGCATAAGAAGGCTCAAGGTCGCTCAACGCGCAATGGAGAGAGCTATGCTCGGGGTTTCGCTACGCGATAGAATCAGAAATGAAGAGATCCGTAGACGAACTGGAGTAACCGACATATCTCAAAGAATTGCCAAGTTGAAGTGGCAGTGGGCAGGACACATAGCTCGCAGAACCGATGGCCGTTGGGGCAGAAAGGTTCTAGAATGGCGACCACGAATCGGAAGACGAAGTTTAGGACGGCCCCCCACAAGGTGGACTGATGACATCACACGCGTCGCAGGAAGCCGGTGGATGCGAGTGGCGGAGGACCGTGATGTGTGGAAGTCGTTGGGGGAGGCCTATGTCCAGCAGTGGACGTGTATATCGGCTGATAGATAGATAGATAGATAGACAAAATACCATTGAGAATGTGTGGGCTGATGCCATCGTCAGTATCATGATCATTCTACTGACATCGGATGACGTCAAACGCGTCATTTTGATTATACAATCAAAATTGGTTTATTAAGTAAGCGTTAGCTAGCGTAGTTTTTTTTGGCCAGATAAATATATTATTCAGGATTAGAATCGTTAGTTCCCTGGGAAGAGCCAGCAACAAACTTTAACGTAACGTTTTTTTTTAAACATAGAGATAAGTGTACATTCTTCGAGCAGGCAATACCATCGACACAATTTTTTTTAAAATCACCTGCACTCGTGTATGCCTATGAATACAAAATCGTTAATAATCTATTAATAAACATAAATTAAAATATGTAGTTTTTTTTTTCTGTAAATACTTACAACAAAATAAGCAACTGTACTATACAATTTCCCACCAAAAAGTTACATCGTTAGTCGTACCAAAACTTGTCCCAAAGCTCTGTAGATTGTATACATTATGGTACCATAAACAAAACCAATGTAGGTAACTCAGTTCTGCGACAAAGAAGCCACAATGATTTATGGTAGCACAAAAATGAATAGCTGCAAATAATTCTACAAGGACAAAAGCCCTCTCACTTTACAACGTTAATTTTTAGATTTGGCGCACATAGACGCTGCTGATGCTTCAGAGAATCCTAAGTAGCTAATAAAATTTGCCATAATATATGCAACAGAGGAGACAAATCATTATTTAAAGCTACTAGTTTCTTTACATTTTGGCCACTAATTAAAATAAAGAGTACTTTTTGCAAGGAAAAGGTTTTTGCACTTTTCAATCTTTTTAAGTTTTAATGTAATTCGTCTTTTCTTCTCGTTCACCATATGTAGCTCTACTGCAGATTGTTGGTACTTTCAAAGTAACATTCATTGGTCATAATCTTTCACTGGTTGTGGCTCCATCTGGCTAAGAGTTCTGTGATAGGTGAACACTTTTGCGCTCATTCTTATCCTGTTATTATGTGCGGTTAGCCAGGCAATTATAAGCAGGTGGTCACTCATACTTGACATACATAAGAAGGTACTGACTTGAGGTTTAGACACTTCTAGTTAGTTCACTTGGTTCATCTGTTAAGGTACCTGACATTACCTAGAAGGAAACCATCAAAAACTATTATTAGAATGAGCCTGATGCTGAGATTCGTGTTACATAACTTTCGTCTGTCGATGTTGAAAACATTAATGTTCTGGGTCTTAAAATAAATAGCAGAATTCTCTTCTCTCAATTCATTATTATTTAAATTGTTACCGAAGCACTTCAGCTCTATCTATTATCACAATGATGAACTACATTGAATTTACCCAACAGTGTTGAAGAACTTTTGAGTAGGTAGCAGGCAAGTGCTTACAAAAGTTTTTATGTAACACACTAGATGGCAGTGATTAAAATATATTATTACTGTTATTTATTCTAAAACTAGCTGTCCTGGGGAACTTCGTACCGCCTCAGAACCAATGTATGAGAGAATGAATTATATTATCTTTGTTATTCTATTCATTTATTTTTTCCCATGTTTAAATAGTTATTATGCTATGCGGAGACAAATTCAAAAAGACACTGACCATAAACATCGGCCTACCCTTCTTCAATTATAAATAGTGTAACTAACACGACATTATTTTACATAATACATATATGGGTTTTATGAATACTTATGGACGTATAATGTACACACATTTCCTGATATAGTTTTCCCCTATGTCGTCTCACTTAATTAATATACTATATATACATAGGTACCCAAAATAAATGAAACATTAGCGAATTAGTAACTCGGAAAGTGTTTAAAGGGCTAACTTCGCGCGGAAAGTTTTTATTCGCGAAACGACCCTCGCCGAAACCCATTAGTTCAGCGAAATTAACTTAGCACGGAATCCACGGAAACACAGACATGGCGATCGGGGCGTAAACGCGTGTTCGTGATTATTAAAACTAATGGGATCGTTTATTTTAATACACTCGGTGTTAGCTAGTTATCTCTTATTTAGGATTTCGTACAAAAATAGTAATAATGGAACCCTTATGTTGTCTGTAAGGGTCCGTCCTTCTATCCACCCGCGCCCGGTTTTTAAATTATTTCCCTATCTGAGTCATCGTTTTTTTTTAAACAGTCTATGATTTATTCATGTTCACCTGCACGCGTTCTTTAAGAGTAATCATCATTACATTCGTTCAATGTACCTATCACTAGACCTTTTCTCGTGAAACAATCAACAGCTCTATACTAACGGCCAAATAATGCTTATCTGACCTTGAGATTATACATCCAAGTATCCATATTATATTATGTAAACTGTATTTATTTAAAACTAGCTGCGCCCCACGGTGTTACCCGCGTTTAAAAAGTATGTCTATCCCACGGGATTCATACATTTTACCGGGATAAAAATCCTATGTGCTATTCCAGACAATAATATATCCCTGTGCCAAATTTCATCCAGATTCGTTCAGCCGTTGTGGCGTGAAAGAGTAACAAACATCCATCCAAACTTTCACATTTATAACTTTAGTATAGATAGTATATATTAGTATAGGTTTACCACACACATCTACATTAAAATTCAAGTAAATGTAATTTTGAATAAATTTGTATTGCTTTGATAATCTCCGCCATATTCCCTTTGCATCCTTTGTATCACTATGTTTTCACTCTGACTTCGGCCGTGAACCAGTTGTTGTTAAATCAAGTCCCCGACAGACCCGGCTGTCGCAGCCGTCACTTTATCAAAACTCCAACTTATACGTCATCCAAACGCGACCGCGAAAATTAATTTTTGGGCAATTCATTTTAATATATTTGCAATTTAATAAGATATACAGGCCATTCTGTGGGGGTGGCCACATAAATATAATAATTTTGTTGGTTTTCATTGTGTGGCCTCTCGTAAAATACTTTGTGATACATTTCAGCAGATTAGCGGAATAATTTAGTTTGAATTAACTTAGTTTGAGCTTGAAACATAATCTCCTATATTAAGTTGTGAGTAATTTATTTTGTATTTGCAATAATTGTACTCACTAACTAGTTATGCTTACTTAAACCAGTTAAGGATACGTAGGTATTAATGTAACTAGACTTCGACATATATCAAAATTGTTCAATACTTTTTTTTCTATCAGCCGAAAAACGTCCACTGCTGGACATAGGCCTCCCCCAATAATTTCCACTCATCACAGTCCTCCGCCACTCGCATCCACGGGCTTCCTGCGACGCGTGTGATATCATCGGTCCACCTTGTGCGGGGCCGTCAATACTTTGCAAGTAACTAAATCAATTCAAAAATAACTTACTTTGTACTATAGATATAACATAATTCGTAATAAAGAAATCAGAGAGGTATCTTATATTTGGGGTAACAAGTATGAATAGGCGATAAAGGATTTTATTATTTATGTTTATTTAATATTAACGTATGCGCCTGAAGTGCGTGAATGAAAACGTCACAAACTTATTTACCCAAATAATTGGTAAAATAACTTAATAATATGTATGATGCTTATCTACGTCTTATTGATTTATTGAAGCTAGACTAAAAGACAAAGCCACGTCTGATCCATCTTGAAGGTAAAAGATTTATTACTATCATCGAGTGCGTTGAGCTACGAAACTCAATACGTGGACGTGGTTTTTAAAACTATGCCAAGTACGATAAGTATACGCCCGTGTTTCAAAAAGTTGCCCCAAAAGACCAGTTAACGGGCTATAGAAATTGCACCTGGCTGGAAGTCTGCAATTGCATCGTCAAACAATTGCAATAATTGTCAAAGCAGGTTAATCACTTGCATCTAACCTGCTTGACATCCACGAGGTGTAACTACATCAAACTATAAGAGCAATATCGCCGGGAGAATGCTATGAGTTGATTGCAGTGAGTGCTACGCGAATATAGATGGCAACTCGACGGCTAGAAAATGCCATATGTTACAAAATAGTCCGTTTATGAGCGGCTTAAAATTAAAGAAGAAAGTCAAGTACAAAGTTTCAAGTCCATTTTTTTTATAAACGATACAGTTAAGTAAGATTAATAAATTAAAAATAAATTAGGTAATAAATTATTAACATTAAAATTAGGCTGCTTTCAAAATGCACTCAACAAATCCCCAACATCATCGGCCGGGAAGGTGCTCAAAACACTGGGAACATCGCCACGTTATTTTTTTTTTATTCTCAACATTTGAATTTCGATGTTTCGGCCATGTAAAATTTCTCGTAATAAATAAGGAGCTGAAATAATTAATGCTTCATATCCAGACATTCTTAGCTTTAGGTTTCAGCTCAAGGGAGTCAGACAAAAAGTTGATCCACAAAATGAGTATGTGAATTAAGTTCAGTTATATATTTTATGTGTATTCTATTCTCATGTTTTCTTTTATTTTATAATAGGGTTGTGAGAAGGCCCAATAATACGAAGATTATCTTTTAATACAAGTGTCTTTGACTTAATCAATATGCAGTTCTTCCTATAGGGAAGACCAAACACTGACTTGTAAACTCACTTTGCTTCAGGTGTAAACATATATCTTTATTTATAACATATTTTGTCAAATTGTAATAATTTATGCTGTGAATAAATATTCTTTATTTCATCCGTGTCATGGTAACGGTTCTATAATAATATTATTTTAATTTGTTAACCTTTAATGATATAATAGTGGGAATTTAGTGATAGATAAGTTCGATGCTAACATTAGTCTACCAAACTATCAGATACTAGCTGCGCCCGGCGGTGTTACCCGCGATAAAAAGTATGAAAAACTTAAAACATCTATCCCACGGGAACCATACATTTTACCGGGATAAAAAGTAGCCTATGTGCTATTCCAGACTATGATCTATCTCTGTGCCAAATTTCATCCAGATCCGTTCAGCCGTTCTGGCGTGAAAGAGTAACAAACATCCATCCATCCATCCATCCATCTATCCATCCATCCAAACTTTCACATTTATAATATTGGTATAGATATAATATTGGTATAGATTACGAGGAGTTTGACTAGATAAGAGTCGGATTCGGCTAGCAACAATAAATTCAATCCTCTTAAATCCCAAAAAGAAGGATTGCTTTTTTATCTCCAAGCTCACAAACTGTCTTCTCTATAGAAGATTAATAAACCGCGCGGGACCTGTGAACTGTCGGTTCATTTGTAAATCCTCGTTTATGAAAACCTTCCATTATTCAGTGAGCCATCTAGCACGACGATAAGACACACATTAGAATGCGAATTTTTACTTTTTATATTTTACTGAGAAGTCCCACTTCTTTATAAATCTGATTTGAAATTCGCTAGATATTACTCGCGTTCTAGATATGAATAATATATCAATAAGTAGAGACAGTATTGTCTTCAAAATTGATCATTTGCCTTTTTAAAATAAATGCAATTACCCTGCCGTCTACTCTTATCTTATGAATTAATGTTTTATGGAAATATCAAAAGATGTTTTATATTTTTTATAAAGTTCTAGTTACTGTTTTAATTCTTTAAATGTCTTCAACTTTAAACATTGTTCTTTTTTAAAGTAAGCTGACGGTCTTTGGCCAGTGCGAGAAATCTCACGCCACGCCAGCGCTAAACCAAAATAAAAGGCAACTAAGAAACTTAAACGTATCATTTTATACTAATAACATCTCAAAATGTCTTCATTTAAACGAGCTGACATGTTTTCTACGTCAGTAATATCAGCAGAAATGTTGAAACTTATACAATTTAAAAAGTTTTGCAAGAACAATGTTTGTTTTCATATTATAAGTTCACTTCTGGCGACACTTCTGGGTAATGTATTGCATAAAACTTGTTTACATCGCGAATGCTTTTATGCAAACTGTGCGTTTATATAATCAGAAGAGTATCTTCATGTTAGAAACTTATCGTTTTTGTATGCTAAAGGATCCTCGAACATGAATGCTTAGACAAATAAAACGAATTTTAAAAATTTTTTCGCGTTTATTTTATGTTTTTTTACGTTCCCGACGTTTCGGCTGCTTTATAGCAACCATGGTCACTGGAGGACTGAGATGGTTGACATATCTGTATCCGTAATCCGTAAAATTAGATTTATTTCAATGTCTAGTATTCGCGTAAATATATAAAATCAATAGGAATGCTTAGTTCATGTAAAGAGAGAGAATACCATGAAGCCATTAACTTGTTAGTAGTATTATACTTTTGAGATTGTATAACAATGGTAATGAGATCTATTAAAATTTTTCTTTACTATATATTCTTCCAGTTTTTTAAACTTTATCATATCTAATAGATACTCGTAAATTCGTCTACGTAGGCACTATTCTCATTTAATCTGATCTTGTAAACATAAGTTTTTTTTACCTTTTCATCTACTGCAAATACAGTAGGTACCTACTCATTCAAATTAAAAAAAAACTAGCAGCTTATGTAACTTAGATGAGTTTATGCTTTCAAAACCTTCATTAGAAATTGAATAGAGACAGAGCGAGCTAATCCTAATAATCGTGAGTAAAACTACAAAGTTGTAAAAGGGAAATTGTAAAAATGAAATCCACCCAGCTCCAGTATCGCCATCTGGCGGCGATGTTACTTCTTCGTTGTTTTCATTTCGTATTAGACAAGTTTTTTAGAAGTATAAACTATAATTAGATTTGTTGCAAATAATTCTGGGATTCTTGCAACGCATCTGCACAACTTTTGTGTCTTTCAATAATACCAATAATATTATTATGAAAAGGACACTCGTGAAAAACCGGTATTTTAAGACCCACAGGATAGGACGCGTGCTCTATGAAAATGGTTGATTTAACTCACAATAATTTTCAAATCGCTTCAAATAAATCGATTAGATCATGTTTCAAAATCGGTGGAAATAGTCATTTAGTTTAGATATTACATACATTACAATCACTGAGGTAGCCATAGACTATAAATATCTCTACAGAATTCATGAACGAAAACGAAAACTTGTATATAAATATGTTATCGAAGCTGCGGTTTGCAGATCGTATAAGAGCTGAGAAGTCAGCGCTGCAAATCAAAATTGCAATCCAAAGTGACCGACGCCGAGCTATATAATCCTAGTTGTTGTTAACAACGGACCTATTCTTAAGGAGGTAGAGCGTATAATAAAATCTTTTGGAATTGCTTGGTAAGCTTACTCAGCGGTTTGAAAATATGTTTGCAAAGATGCTATTGGTCCTAATAGAGGCAAGATTTTTTTCTCATAGCGAAGTTTACTTCCTTTAATGCATGTTTTTGAGATGAGGTTGAGGTTTACCTTTATTCAGAATTCATAAGAGTGTATAGTGCGAGTAACCGGGCTTCTCCGAAAAATAGTAAAATTTTCTTGTTTATAACATGTAGGACTATCGGATATTTTAGATTTTTTCGTTATTTGTTGACCTGATTAGCGCAGTTGGTAGTGACCCTGCTTTCTGTGTCGAAGGTCCCGGGTTGGAATCCTAGTAGGGAACAATCTTTGTGTGATGAGCACGAATGTTTGTACCGGAGTCATGGATGTTTTAAATCTATATAAGTATTATATACTGAGTTCACCCTCCGTCCATTGTACGGTACCCATAATACAAGCGTTGCTGGTGTGTTCGTCTGGCGATATTCATTTATTTACGGAACTTCAATTTTGGATGTGATGAATCTGGTTCAGTGCCACAATTATTATATAAGGGAATAATATGTTAATACTGCTACCATGAGGATTTTGATCTGGGATCCTGGTGGACCGCATGTGCCTGTTCCATTCTCAAGACCATCAACTGTTTCGAAAACTCGGATTTGAGACGTTATTATTTTTTTTTTCTTCAGTGTAATGCCGTTGACATTTTCCTTTATTTCGTTTTTGTTAATTTACCTCTTGTGTCGCGAGCTATGGAGAAAATTTTAAAAAGCAAATTGCGGTTTCACTGTTGACGGTACTTGTTGACTTTCCGCCTGTGAATATTAATGTACAGTCGGAACAAAAGGGTCGTTTCACTACTTCAGCAGGTTATAGTAACAACATTTTCATCTTTTATTGAGTTAAAAGTTTCTAATATGACATATGTTATTGAGAAAGCACCTTTTGTTACAAAAATGCCTCGTTAGGTAAAGACAGACATTATTTTAAAATGGCTGGAACATCGAATAAAACATTTTATAGATTTTATCGCGTTTATTTTATGTTTTTACGTTCTCGACGTTTCGACGAATTTATAATAAATAATAACAGCCTTTTTAATATCGCACGTTTAGGCACAGGCCTCGGGCCAAATTAGTTTTATGCAATTTGTAGTATTCCGTAAATATAAGAAATCAATATTGGCTGGAAGAGTCCACTTCCAAGACCAAACACCCTAAATGCGACTCAATGGTAACATGGCGATAGAAACTATGTTCACTTGTATAATACAAATTAATGCCTACCTTTCAAATTGATGAGCGTTCAATAGTTCTCTCCACTTAAGTTGAATAAAAAAAACACTCTAATTTATTCACCCAAAAAGGTCCGGAACTCGATCGCACGGACTGAAAGATTCAATTTAAAAGTGCCCACGGTAAACTTATTTACGAGTGCTCCGAGTAATTCGGTTTTCAGTTCTGAAAACCCGTCGCGGCGATTTGGTGAACATTGCGATAGTATAATTTATGGAGTTTTCTCGCGCATTTAATTTGGGTTTATTTAGATGCCGTTAAAAAATGGGTAAAATAAAAAATGATAGCAGTGATAGCCAAGTTGGTAGAACGCTTGCCTCGGAATCGAGGATTGCAGGTTCAAACCCCGGCTCGCACCTCTTTGATTTCATGTGCGAATCTCATTTTCAACCATGAAAACCACTTGCTATACGGTGAAGGAAAAACATCTTGAGGAAACCTGCATGTCTGAGAGAACCCCTCGAAAGATGTGTGAAGTCCGCCAACCTGCACTGGGCCAGTGTGGTGGACTATGGCCTAATCCCCCTCGCATTGAGGGTGGGGGGCGTGCCCAGCAGCGGGACATTAAAAAAGGGCTGGAATTGTTAAATATTATTATATAAAATAAAAAATAGTTAAGCCAAAGTTATTTCTACCTACTATATTACCAAGGCAACGGTGTTATCTTTTAAATGGCTATATTAATTGTTCCAGGATCATCGAGATATTTGGGTTCTATATTGTACGAAATGATTTTTCACTTTACGATAAAGTACGTCCTTAATTAATAGCTGTCTCATAAATATAATATTATTTAGATAGTCGTTGGAGCAAATATTATGTCATTGTATATTGCTAGTCGCTGTATAGAGTTAATGTATATAATATCTGTATAGATATTCCATACAAGTCCAGCTAGAGTGGATACCCACTCTTTGAGTTCACTTACTATCTGAAATGCGTTATTCGTACCCATGACTGGTAACACAGTTTATCTCATGTACAAGGATACATATGTGTTGATACTTTAACATGTTGAGTAAAAAAAATATCGACCTATTTTTATTCAAATTTATGTTGTTAATTCTAATTTTCTCATATAATCACATCTAGAAGCTAACGTGACGTGGAACTTATGGATAGTTTCCTTATTGAAATAACGTTAAAAACATGCTGTCACTGTCATTCTTATTTATGGAATCCGTAGTGTAAGCGGGACAGAGTGTTACTTTAGCGGTTCCTATTGAAGGAACTGGATAGTGGAGAAGACGAAAACAATCAAACAAATGAGATGAATAGATAGAATACTCTTTATTGTTCTGCCACGTTATTAAATCACTGTTGCATTGTAGTACAACCATATTGTACGTTCGGTGATATGTATCGGGCAAATTCAGGCAAGTGTAAGTTGTTATACATTTACAAAAAATAACTTAGATACAAAATCGCTCAAAATTCAGAAACTACTCAAAGGTGATCATTTGGATGCCATCGTCATTCGGTTTTGAACCGATTGTGATTTGCAAGCTTAAAGCCCTGATCTAAATAAACTCAGTCTATTCTAAATTGCTGGTAGGCCATTTACTACTATAAGATGGCTCTATCTCTATATTCAATCCGTATAAATAATTAAAATCAGTAAAATTAAGGCAGATTGTAAGACAATCACGATAATGCTAGGTAGCAGAAAATTATAACATGCTGCAAGTATCAAGACAGTAAGTCAGATATCCACAAACACACAGTCATGAGACGACTCCTATTGTTAACCGCACGATAAAGATTATGAGAATAGAATAAACAGATGCGACAATTGTTTTATTTAGTGATAAATAATTATAATATACAGGTATCGGAATGCACTCAGCAAATCGCTACTATCATCGGCTGGACAGTACCGCTGGCAGTATTGCCACGTTGAATAGCAATGCTGATGTGTTGGTCAAAAAAGTGCCAGCGTTCTGGTCAACAGATGTCTCCACCAGACGTTTCGAAAGCTCTTTGTAAATCCGATGGGCACCCGGTCCCCACGGACCCAATGTCTCTACCTCGAACGCCTCAAATATGTACCCTGCACCGAGGGAACCATATCTGCGGCGTTTGACGCATTCTGCAGAGAAAATTGAATAGTATACTATGCGAAGCCGAGGCAATCCTTATCTATATCCTATATCCTTAATTAATATGTAGATTGATAAGTACCTATTACAGATATTGTTTTGCTAGTTTGACCGATAAAACACCATTGTCATCGGGATTTACAGACATTTTAAATTTATTTTGCTACTTAAAACATGTAATCCTCAAAATCATAGTTATGTGCATGTGTCATTTAGATTAGGTATATTTATATGCTCGAGATTCTGACATAAATTAAAATGAAGTCGCATAACATTAGCAATCATATAGTTTCTCAACAAAGGTAGGTCTCGTCTGTTAAAATATTCTATGACAGAACTATATCCCTTCAATACAACGTTTATATTAAAACTCGATGCGCCCAGGAAATTGCTATCATGCTTGATCTCAAACTGTCACTGCAGATCGGGTCCAGTGCGTGTAAGAGCGGAGCGACGAGCGTAGCGATTTTATTGATAAGAAAATTTGCGAAGTTGTGAAAACCTATCATACGTATGAGGACTGATCTGCTAAAGAAGCGCTTTCTGAATAACCTGTATAAGTATGACGACCTGATTAGGACAATTGGTAGGACCCTGCTTTCTGCACCGAGGGTCCTGGGTTCGAATCTTGGTAGGCACAAACTTTGTGTGATGAGCATGAATGTTGGTATTTGAGTCATGGATGCAAGTATTATATACTGAGTATTATGGGTATTGCTTTATGACCGTACTTTTGGTGTGTTCGTCTGGCGATATTTTAGTATTATTTTGTAGTAATTCGTAAAGCAGTGTATATCGAAAATAAATCGCTCCGCTTCCCTCAGGTCGTACTACAGCAAATCCTTATCCTTGCGGCTTTGCAACGCACTTCAACTATCACACAATATCAATCGAAAATAAACTGTATATCAATTGTGAAAGGATTCGTTTCACGATGCATATAACCTGTCGATAGTGATGTTGATAAAATAGAAAACATAAGCTAGGGGAGAGTGTTTAAATCTGGTCTCTGTTGGTATTTGTAAAGCTGAGTTGGATGATAGAAGCATTCGGTTCTACTAATACAGCACGTTGTGTACTGTTATTTCTTATAATATTATATCTTGTAATATACTGACGATTAAAAAATAAATGAAAACAAAAACCATACCTGAGTTCCTTGCGGGATCTTTTCATTTACAAAAGATTATATGGCTTTATTGTTAAATCTACAAGACATTTTTTTTTGTCTTGACACTGCGTAATGAAAAATATATTCTTACTCAGACTTGCACACTTTTAAGTCCGTACGCAGGGGTATAGTTTCCAAATTTAGAATATATTAGTCTATAGCCCATCTTCGTAATATATCAATATCGCGGAATCAAATTTACAATAATTTCCAATTTAAGGGACAAAATGAATTCCATCAGATCTTGGCAACTTACAAAAAAAATGTAACGATAGGTTATACGAGATATACGAGTAAGATAAAATAATTTTATATTCCGTCATATCTTTTAAACAAATGCTGATTTCTACTTTTTTATTTTTGATTACCGTAACCAATAAAAATCTTTATAACCAAGATTCAAGATTCCCTTTCCATTGCAGCTATTTATTTCACATAAACTACTCAATCTTGCGCAAATAGATCTGCTTTGCAAAAACAAGACGACGTCGAAAACAAACGATCGTCATAAAAGATAAAGGACATTTTAGAAAACTCCAGTGGATTTGCAAGTATTTTATATAAATCAGGCTTTATTGGCATCGTGAGGGCCGTATCATTTTACCAGATATCTATTCAGGAGCTATGGTAAACGTACGTGGTTCGAATACCAACTACTGCAACGCAAACTTCTATTTACCATCTTGCAAACTGTACAATCGAAATGGGAAATCTTATTCTCAAAGTGAAACGGTCTAGTTTGGATGAGCAAACGATTTTAGCATGTGAAAATGGGGTAGGTGGATTCACACAATGTACCCAACACTATCTGTCAAACGATGAAATAAAGTGAGAATGAATCGAGAAATTTCTACGATAGTTAAATTCATGAATGTTCTTTAACTCGGTTCGGATGTCAAGATTTATCCAGGAATGAAATTTTGGATATTGTATTTACGCTTTTACAATAATAGTTCCTAATGATATATGAGATTGGCGGGAGGATTCCTCCTGTAACCATGGTTGCTGTAAACCTAGGTCGATGGGGTCCCAGCACCATAGATATAAAACAAAATCTATCAGGAAGATGGGTGACCCAAGGGCTGGGCTTATCCTCTCTCACAGAGTAGCTTTGGCTATTCAGCGAGGAAATGCTAGTTAGTTCTTGGGTACGCTACCGCGTGTGCCAAATTTTTTACACAGGTAAGCTTTTCTATTCTCGTGTTAATTTATATTTGGGTTGTGATATTGTGTAATTAAAAAGTAAACCTCACTATGAAAAAAAGTACTGTAGGTATACAAAAATATATAAAATAATTTATGAATACTATTAATATTAAAAATATACGGAACAGCTATAAAGATCATCCCAATATCAGAGCACGGAGTGCTTTTCCAAAAATTTACAACGCATTTAAAATTTAACTGCCACTCATTTGTTTTTGTGCCAAAAATAAGCGGAATCGTTCCACTGGGAGTTTCAAGCTCACTATGATTTCTTGTGACCACATTACAACGTTACATTTTCCGTTGTCAAAACGATCTTTTTATTTATAGACGACTTTATTGCGTTCACTTAAGATGTTGGAAAATAAAGGAATAGTTTCAGTAGTGGAAATTTATGTTTGTTTTTATGTGTGCATTGCAATACACGATAAATACCGCCGGTGTAAGGCAAGGGAACCGCGCTCATAACAGCAAATGGTCCGTTTACAAACGAATATATTAAGAATTTTATCGCCCGGATGTGATTTTAGGTGTTAATGTTATTGTTTGCCTTCAATATTTTCTTTTTAAGGTTGAAAATGTATTATATTATTTTATAATTATATTTGGGCATACTGCCTCTTGAAAATTATTTGACAGTAGATATATAGTTTAAGTGTAATCACACGTGTTATATTATCCTATCTGATAATACATATTTCAGATTTGCAACAGTTTGATAATTATCATAAAATATTTTACAAATATGTCTTATACCGATAGTTATTATTAGTAAAAACTAGCTGTCCCGGCGAACTTCGTACCACCTCAGCATCAAAGGTATGAGAAAATTAATAATTTTTTTGTGAATTTTGCTCATGTTTTAATAGTTATTCTGCTACAAACCGGAGACAAATTGAAAGAAACAAAGATCATGAAAATCGGCCCACCCGTTTTTGAGTTTTAACAAACTAACACGAGTTTATATATAATATATATAATATAACTGTATAACAAACTATATATATATATATATATATATATATATATATATATATACTAGATGCGCCCCGAGGTGTTACCTGCCATTAAAAAGTATGAAAAAACAAATCTATCCCAGGGGAACCATACATTTTACCGAGATAAAAAGTAGCCTATGTGCTATTCCAGACTATAATCTATCTCTGTGCCAAATTTCATCCAGATCTATTCAGCCGTTCTGGCGTGATTGAGTAACAAACATCCATCCAAACTTTCACATTTATAATATTAGTGTTTATAATATTAGTGGGATATATGTGTGTATATATATAAATTGAAATATGTTAATGCTACAGCTTCAACGAGATTATCATGAAGATCCACATTCAGTTTATTCTCAGAAGCGACTGAATAAACATAGAATAAAAAGCTGATTCTTCAAATCCAAATATTTAGAAGTTCTCACTTCCAAGTTGTTTTCTTTGAAAATACATTGAAACTTACTTGAATAGAATGTTACCATGATTGATGAGTAACAAATCGGGACAAGATAGACGGACAAATTACTAATTAACATTTTTATGCACTTATATTTCGATAGAGCTGCTTTATTTTATCACAAGAAAATACTTGCCAAAAAAAAAGGATGGTACACAAATGTTTTGTATGTAAAGGTATACCTACCATATTTGGTATCTCAAAATTTTATCAAATTTTCTTTACCCATTTACATGCATGAAGAATATAATTTAAAGTAAGGATAGCGCTGATTTAAAAAAAAAACCTGATCGAAGAACGTGACCTAATTACGTTTTTATTTGCAAACAAGTCGGTTATTTGAAATCTCAAGAAGCGAAAACAGTATTGTCACCCTACATCAGTGTAACACGTCTCGTGTAACCACATGTTGGTGTGTGGTGTGTTTTTTATTCGTTTTTTGCCTGTTTTTTGGGTCCAATCTCCGAAATGCGTTACAGATGTCAAATGCATAATTGCATGTGGATTTATATCTGTCTCCTTTTGACTTATGCTCATGTGATATTAATTTGACGAGACGTTTTTATGTATTAAAGGAGTTTATGTTCAATTTGTTCTTTTATAAAAAGGATAAGTGTTAACATATTTCTCTCTTTTTCAGTCCTTCTGCCCTCCCATTATGCCCCTATCTGCAGGTCTTCGCAACTTCAGTTATGTAGCTTTTTGGGGTCGAGTCACCTTCGTCCGTAGGAGAATTAAGTATCCTCGAGATACCCAACACGTAACCCTGGGTGGTGCCAACAACTAGGTGACGACTCTACTGGTGGTAGGTTTCGGCCGTGGTTAGTCACCACCCACTGAACAAAGCCATGTCGCCAAGCGGCCTAGCCGTGTTCCGGCATGATGTTCGGTGTTGCCATTCATGGATGGCGGGTCATATCAGTTGCGCTACATGTGCTTAGTGAATGTAGCGTCTCGATCTACTGCCGCCTTCCTACCTAGGCAAGTATGCTCCATCGTAGATCTCATTGTCACTTACCATCAGGTGAGATCGAGATCAAATACTTGCCTATCTATACTAATATTATAAGTGTGAAAGTTTGGATGGATGGATGGATGGATGGATAGATGGATGGATGTTTGTTACTCTTTCACGCTCGAACGGCTGAACGGATCTGGATGAAATTTGGCACAGAGATAGATTATAGTCTGGAATAGCACATAGGCTACTTTTTATCCCGGTAAAATGTATGGTTCCCGTGGGATAGATGTTTTAATTTTTCATACTTTTTATCGCGGGTAACACCGCCGGGCGCAGCTAGTAATGTATAAAAAAAAGCTTATATTCTCGTAATGAACCAACACACTGCAGGTACAACTAAGAGCCAACATAAACAAACATAACTTGTGCTTGCTAGCTTTATTTGTACAGTACACACGTTACATATAGTTAGTAGTGTGCGAATAAATAAATAGTATGTTATTTTGTTTGGGATAAATTCATTAGAACGCAGTACTTAGTCATAACATTTTATAAATGAAAAAAATACAATTGAATTGAGAACCTCCTCCTTTTTTTGAAGTCGTTTAAAATACTGTAACTTTTCTATTTTACTTTACTCGCTATTTTTTTTTTTTGACAAAAATAGGTTTTATAAATTCTACAATTCCGGTATCCAAATTATTGCATGCATAGTACTCTCTAGATTTGCTTGCTAGACAAGCGGTCGCTGGTGCTGGACGCGCCACATCTGATACATTCAGCACAAGCTGTGTCCACCATTTTTAATGTTATCTCAGACTTAGAAAAATATATTGACCAAATCAACGTGCTAGCAAAAATATGAAGGAAAAAAAATGCCTATATGCGTAGTATATCTAAATTACGTACTCATCTAACAAACACCCACACATTCAAACCTTGCCGTATACGCGACTGGTACGACGTGTGTGATCGATTTGATTGTGTTTTGTTGAATAGCATTTGCATCCATTTTTAATTGTCTATCGCGCTTCAATCGCACGTATAATTGTCGATGTGTGTAAAGCATATCAGTTTTCTTTTTATTCAGATTAACAGCTTAATAATATTTTACACAAAATTCTCTTCAGTGCTTTTAAAATTCTTCATTCACGTCAAAAATGGCCCACTATCATTCTGAATTATTCAACGGCAACGGTAATTGCGGGGGTTGGGTGGTGTCAACTGTGTTGCCAGGATGACAAAACAATTATTAATATCTTTATAATATTTTTAATTTAAACTTTCATTAGGCCTTTATACTTTTGGAGATTAATTTCAAAACATTTTTAGTAGCCTATTTCAAATAGAAATTTAAGCTAAAATGTTATTGTATGATGTACGGTACGGTACCTTACAATGGATTAGGTGCGATCCCAGTAAATAAGGTTTAACAAAAATAGTCTAAAATATTTTAAAAGGCCTAACAGTAGGTTATAAATATTTCATCCACAAATAAATAAATCAAATTATTAGACATATAAAAAATACACCCTGTGCTGAGCGTAGAGCCAAAGGCTTCTCTTGCCTTGTATAAAAAAAAAAAAAATATACGTGCTCATCACACAAAATTGTCCCCTACCGGAATTCGAACACGAGGCCCTCGGTATCAGTTTGTGGATCTAGTGACAATTCAAAGTCAAAGTCAAATCATTTATTTCGTATAGGCCTACGGGGGCACTTACAAATTGTCATTACATTTTTTTTCTTAAGTCTACAACCGGATCGGAACGCGACCTCAACTGAGAAGATCCGGCAAGAAACTCAGCGGGCTTCGTAAGTGCTCCTAGGTCTATAAAATATAAATGATTACTTTGCCATTGAAATATGTGAACACTCTTAACCATGGCAACATCAAATTTGGCTAAGTAATTATTATTCTAGATAAAATATTCTAAAATTAAAACTTAGAATATTATCAACCATTTTTATAATGTGGCAACACGAAAGGGCACAGTTTAATTTAGTTCTATACGGTGGATGGGTCCACAAAGAACTTTATTGGATTTTTTTTTGTGGCCACCACCTTTTGAGTCAAAGGTTCGGTTATGATTTGGATGCGAACAGGGTAGGGTAGGGGTACTAGTTACTTTTTCTGCGGAATAATGGCTTTGTACAGAGCGTTTCACTGGCTGGGTAAAATTTTTATTACCTACTTGCCAGACACCATTCTGCGTGATTATATTATTTTCAATGCTTTAGTAGAAATTTGCTACATTATACCCACGTATTATAATTAAGTTTCCGACACATAATCATATTAAAATTCATCTTCAGGCTATAAAATTTTAATATCGACACAGCATTTGTTAATTTATTAAAATACTCTTACCGCCTCAAAATCAAATGTACGAGAACGTTTTTTTTTGCGGTTTTCTCAAGAACGGGTAGGCCGTTCTTGAGTTATAAATAGTGTAACTAACACGACTAGATATAAGATAGATGGATTAAATCCATTTAATTGTCTAGCATCTCAGAAATGTATATGATACATAACAGAATATCTTGAGTATACCTCAGTAGTTCTATAGTCGTCCGTTGATTACCTCTATAAGTACTTTCTCAATACCTCAAAGTGAACTTGCTTGAAACACTGAGAGTCGCAACGTAGCGCCCCATTGGCCAGATATCTGTTACACTCAGGATACACCTCCGGGCTGTTTCAAACTTTCCCTGCTCGCGAAACTTAGCCGTGATGTTTGGCCTACATTTTGTCCCTTGGCCGTGTTATGCAGACAAGAAAATAGCGGGTCTATATTGAAGTAACTGAGAAAGCATATTTTTCATAGGCTTAGTATACTAACTAAGTCCATAAGAATGAGCTTATTTTTCATAGAATTAGTATACTAAGTCCATGAAAAATAAGCTGCGAATGAAAAATATGGTGCATAATACTGAGCCTGTCTTGATTTTCTTGGAGTCTATCTTCATTTTCTAACACCAGGAATTGTCAGGGTAGGATAGCAAGTGATAAGTTCGCTCCAGGTTCATTTACGTTGTTTTGTGTGCTTTCGATTAAAGAAAATATATTTTCATTTTTATTATTCGTGAAGTCTCACTTTTGAAGCTGAGCAAAAAATTTTCATAACCTATTCAGGATCAATAAGTTATTTCGTTATTTAAAACAAAAACCAGTATATTACGACGTATACAAGTCTTAAATGTACAGTGAAACACATAATTCATTATTAAAATACGTCAAACAGAGACATTTATTCATAAGGTATTTGAGTAATATTTATAGGTAATTTTAAACGTGTTAATAACTTAAAACTTCAAAATTCAACGAAAACAGAACTCAACTATCTACTATACACACATCGCATGTTCTAATTTCTGACTAAATTAAATAATACCCCAGACGTGCTTTGACCGAACATTTAATAGAATCTGCATAACATTCCTGGGGCGTTATCAAGATGTAATTTACGTCCGAGGGACTCTGAAGTACCTACATACGCCGGTATTCACACAAATTGAACCACTAGAGGTGATAGCATAACATCATTAAAATGATGAGACTAATCGAATCTAAATATTACTTGCATAGTATATAGTATTACCTACAGTAAGTATCTATTTGGTCGTTGTCCGTCAACCCGCACTGTGCCAGCGTGGTGGACTATGGCCTAATCCCCCTTGCATTGAGGGGAGGCCCGTGCCCGGCAGTGGGATATCAAAAAAGGCTGGTATTATATCTATATGGCAATCTGTTATTTTTATATACACACTTCTGGACGTAATGATACAAAGTCTTCACAGTTAAACAAGAGAACATCAAATATAACTGCGTACTACAATATTCCTTATCTCAGTAGGTACGAGTAACTTAGCATGCAAATATTCTTATTCGTCCCGTGCTGTGTTCACTCTACTGCAGTTAATTATCAGCTATTCTGTTACTAGACTGGAGAAAGCACTTGTTCCAGACATTATACAGATAATAAACTGGTCTGGCTTTAAAATATGTAGAAGTTTTTAACAAAGCCACAGACAGCGTTTGTATAAAAACTTGTATTTTGAAGATTGTTTTGGTGAAGTTGTTGTACATAGTACAGTATCTTCATTATTTTGTCTGAGTATTGCATAAATTATAACAAGCAAGGATATTTTTACCATTGAGGCAGGCTCAACGAAAAACAAAAAAATATTATCTTTCTAATAATAATCCCTTAAAACGTCCTACACTGGCACTCTGAGACAAAAACTCCATATGTCCTCTAGCTTTATATGTGTCATATAAGAGCAGACGATATTCCGTCACGTATCACTTATAAGTACACTAGTATCGTCCTATATTACCATTATATAACTTAAATAAACTTGAAGAAGCCTCAAGGCCCACAAGATTGATAACACAATTGGTTGTTATAATATATTACAGTTTTGGGACAGCCTGTTACATGGATTTATAGAACAATGAAGTGACTCAAACAATATCACAATTTCTTTTTTAAATAACAAGACTAATTAGTAATTTGTGTTATTATTCTTGTGTGCTGCTATTATTGTATTTAATTCATCGCCTATTTTAGTACTTCGATTTTATTCAACTTAACTGGTCTATTTAACGCCAGGCTATACATGCTTTGTACTACTTTTATATTGAACTTGGATTGTCCATGACTCCGTACGCATGGACTTTAGTATTTTGAAATATCACTTCCATTACCCGGGATTAAAAGTATTTTTCTCAGTACCCCGTTTCATAAACTAGCACCGTGTTAGGTTATATCAAAACCCGTCCAGTAGTTTTTTCGTACTACCCAATCAGACAGACCGATTTCTTTTTAAATGGCAACGATTTTTTAACGGTTAATGATTTCTAAAAAGTATTTAATGTCCAGAGCAATAAGTTACGTTTTTTAAAGATAGATCGATAAGCCAACATCTTTATCATATCTAGTCGCAACTACGTCTGTCCCAAAGCCCTCCAGATCTGTATGCATTGGCTTACCAACCCTATTTGTATGGACCCGCGCAGATCGGCCCATAACTCACGTTGACAAGCCTCAGATCAAATATTACTTGTTTACAGTTATTTATTACTTTTGACCGCTAACTTGGGAACAGTATCGGGTGGAGGATGAATGTTGTAAGTATCAGCTGATTTTTTTTTGGAAGAAGTTGGGAAGGTTTTAATGAAGATATGATTTTGTTATCGAATAAACGGAATTGTTAATTTTAGAACTAAGTTTTATAGAAAATACTGTTTATTAATGTGATCGTATTTTTCATACTATCAGCCTTTATATTAGATCTATAAATACAAGCAATCTCAACGAAACCAGGCCTAAGATTGAAACATCCAGCTTGGAATTTCAATCTAATATCTATAGACATAATTGTCAATTTCCAATAAGAATGCGTACCTAACTACCACTTAATGTCTAACTAAATATGGATTATGGAGTCCTAATCGGTAGCCCATTTTAATCTATACTTAATAAGACTGTGATTTGGTCATGTATGTACACCGAATATATTAGAAAAAATATATTGTCAAGTTCTGATAATATTTTCGATAAAAATCTGAATAGGATTTTTTTTGTCTGTCTGTCTATCTGTTTGTAAGAGTTTGTAAGACTCTTAAACTACTGAACGGATTATGTTGAAATATGGCATAGTCATATATTACAATCCGGGTCAACATTTAACTTTTGGTCGCGGAATAATGAAGAACTCCTCGGGAACGCAACAAAACTCTATCCCAAAGTTCAGCGGGTTAACTCTACGTTCATAGCATAGAGATCTTATATACAATACTTTTTATTCCACGGAAAATGGGAAGATTCCCCCAAGATAGTCACAAATATTACAACTAAGCATCCAAAGTCGCGGGCAGTACAAGTTCTTATATAATTTTCTATTCGATTGCTAACATCGGTATCGATATAAACTATCAGATCGCTGCGTTGCCAGCCACAAATGTGCACGGACATAGGTAATGCATACAAAATGCACAAACATCATAAATGTAGGAGTTATGGGGGCCAATGGCCGTAGGGGATATTGCCTTGGTCAGGAATACCTTACCAATATGATGTAGTATTACTCGAAGATATTATATGTATTAGATAAGAAGATATAATTGTACTAACTCGCATCCAACACTAAAAGCACTCATATAGCGCTTATTTGAAAAGTACGTGAATTTAGAATAAGTTTTACTTTAAGTAGCTTTATAGCGATCTTTAGCAGAGCCATATGTTAACTTGTAGTTCATACCGATCACGGTTATTTGAAACACATATTGTTGAAAAAGTATTTTTTTTTTTTATACATTATAGGCAAGTATTTGATCTCGATCTCACCTGATGGTAAGTGACGATGAGATCTACGATGGAGCATACTTGCCTAGGTAGGAAGGCGGCAGTAGATCGAGACGCTACATTCACTAGGCACATGCAGCGCAGCTGATCTGACCCGCCATCCATGAATCCATATTTGACTTTGTATAAACAAAAAAGTTCATCCCGCAATTGAAAGTTATCGAAAAGTAATTCATGAATAAATTAAGCACTATATGTGTACCTTATGAATATATTTCTGATAACCAAATATAATAACGGATTTTTTTTTTTTTATGGTTGGTGTGCAAACTTAAGGGTAGAATTAAAGTTCAACATTTCAATGGAATTATCATTAATATAATTACAAAATTAAACAAAAACAATTTGACTCTAAATAATTAATAGTCCAAACAAAACACTGGCCGCTATCTTCCTACACTCAATTCACAAGTTTGTGCAATAGTCCGGCAAAACAAGACAAATGTCCGATCCGACTCGATAACCGCTGATAAGAACCACCCTCAACCCGCAAGATGTCACTCTCGTAGTAAAGCTGGAGATATTTATTTGGAACGCGTTAGAATGCCGCAGTAAACATAGCTTCTGTTGTTAAGTTAATAGGCATTTAATAAAATCATCTTAAACATTTATAAAAATACTAGCTGCGCCCCGCGGTGTTACCCGCGATTAAAAAGTATGTCCTTTTCCTCTTTGACTTTTCTGTACCCCTGTGCATTTCTTCGGGATAAAAATTTGCCTATGTCATTTTCTGACCCCTAAACTACCACTACTTATGCAAATAATCATATCGATCCTTTGCTCTATGAAAAATTTAAACAAATCTATCCAACGGGAACATATACATATATACATTTTACCGGGATTAAAGGTAGCATATGTGCTATTCCAGACTATAATCTATATCTGTGCCAAACTTCATCCAGATCCGTTCAGCCGTTCTGGGGTGATCCATCCAAACTTACACATTTACAATATTAGTGAGATTGAATTCATTGATTAGCTAATAGTAATTTGTGTTTTTAAGTTCAGAATGTAAATCATTACAGTATCATTACAGTTGATTCATACAACAAAAATATCAGATAATGTTATGCTATGCTACTTTATCCCCTGTTCGGAATGACGGCCTGATTAGCGCAGTTGGCTGTGTCCCCGGTTTCAATGCTGAGGGTCCTGGGATCGAATGCTGTTTGGGACGATCTTTGTATGGTGAGCATGAATGTTTGTGACCGAGTCGTGGATGTTTTTTATCTACATAAGCATTATATACTGAGATCGCCCTCAGCCCAATATTTTTTTTTTATAAGCCTCTTTTATTTCCATGACATTAAAAGAATTTAATAGATTTAAAGAAATTAAAAAGAAAATATATATGTCATGGCCCCTTTCGGGTATAGGCCTCCTCCATTTGCCTCCACTTTTCCCTGTCGCCAGCTGCATCCATCCAGTCTCTTCCCGCCAACCGAAGTATGTCGTCCAGTAGTATCAGCCCAATATACGGTACCCATAATACGAGCGATGCTTAGTGTGGGACCGTATAGTTGGTGTGTTCATCTGGCGATTCTATTATTATTCTTTTTGAGAAGAAAGCGCAAGAAACTCCATGGTTTTTCATTTGAAAAGTATGTTAAGCTTACATTTTAGATTAGTACCTTCGTTCATGTTTTCGAGAAGGACTTTACATTCATTCATTCGTTTGGTCTGTCTAGGACTGTACGATGCACAAGGCGTCGTAGTCCCGTGATTGATGAGTGAGCAACGAACGACAGGCGAATGGAATGATGGATAGCTCCAGCATCTGTGACCCAACCCGGCGCAGGCGCGGCGGCTGGATTACACGTCGTTCTATTTTGCATATGTTATAGTTTTTTTTTAAATTAGAATCGTTTATTTTATACAGAATCGATTTGAGAAGATTTGATATCTTTTGATAGACGTTTCAACAATCTCAGTAATTGTCACAATTATTTTGCTTAAAGCTTTGTTTATACATGAAATAATCAAATTTAAAATTTTCCATCCCACGATGTTTTAACACCGTTTTAACACTAACATAGTTATCAGCGCATGAGAACAAACTGCAATGACATTGTTTCACTAGGCAAACACATCAATTGTATGGTCACAAACTAAGCAACGCTTGTACGATGGCCTGAGTACTATACGTCAGATTACGGGCGATTCTAGTAACACTTCGACCAGGGCAAACAATGGTTAGATCGTTTTACATATTTTTTGAGATGAGAATCAAACCCGCTACTATTTGTTGCAGTGAGCCCCATGGCCTAACGGTAAATCACTAGACCAAGCTGCTGTATTTTATAATTATTTATTTAAAAAAATGTCTTAAAAAAGAATATATTCCATACATTAATAGCCCCATAATCGCCTATTTATTTGCCCATTCAAACAAAACGTAACGTGAAACGGTTCATCTATTTCAATTATACGTGCACCGTTAACGATTAGCTTCAGAACCCATTAGCAATCGCACACACCGACAATGCTGAGCTCCATTTGATATCATCAATTACGTGGGCGGTTTAGTTTTAGGAGATTACTTAGTGCATGTGTACTTGATATTGGGGTCAATCATAACGCCGTTTCAGTAATACTAGAATGCAAACGTTTTTTGACTATGACTTGGCGAATAATAACTCTATTTATTAGGAACAAGACATAGAGGACATTAAGAAAAAAACGTTGACATCTGCAAAGTTATCAAACTGTGTCGCAGTGCCAGCGCCCACATCTTACAATTATTAAGGCTTTTAGTATATTGCTCCAATAAACAACCACATAATTTGGTCTTAAACTATATAATAACATAAGAAAATAGGAATAAAACAATTGAGAAAAAATTATATAGAATTTTAAACCGCTCACATCGTGTATGTGTGTGTTTGAGTGAATGCGTGTGTCACGTGTGTTACTCAGTCTCCGCCGGACCCCCCCCCCCTCATAGCGAGGAGATTCGAGTTTTCAAAAGAGGGTACAGTTTGTCTAATGACTACTTGTTTCAACGTACACCAAGTCATCATCATGATTGTAGAGGTATGAACCGGGCTTCAGCCTGCATGCCTTGCTTCTAAATCAATCATTCTATCGACTTGGCTATCACCGTTCACTTAAGTGGATATTATAATTCCGCCACTAACGATAAGCAACCGCATGCCATAAAATTAACCGACGCTCCCCACATAAAAGGGCACCGAAGTTATTGCTTTCTTGAATATTTATTGGCATTAAGTTTACGGCTGTGCCGTACTCTTCAAACGTAGGGCGTAATTTTATTCGCGGCGTAAACGCTGAACGTATATGTTATGAGTTCACGCATTACTATTAATGTTCGCGAGTCTTAAAACGACACAAAAATAAGAATATGTACTAGTTATTCCCGATTGAAGACGTTGAAGGGGATGTAGAGGCGATAGAAGGCCTAGTTCTCTATGCAATAGAGTTGTATAGCCAGATGTGGTGACTTTGGCCACGATATGGACACTTTTCTATCTCCGGAACCACTGATCTGGTTGTAAAAAATGATTTACTGATAGGAAGCTACATTATCCGTGAGTGCTATGTTTTGTTCAAGTACCACATCTTATCATCACATCACCATCACCAAGATATTATCATCATAAAATACCAGATGTCCATAGACAATTTACCTCTCCTAAAGACATTCAAGGTAATGTACACAGTATTATTAACTAGCTGCGCCCCGCGGAGTTACCCGCAATTAAAAAGTATGTCCTTTTTACCGGGATAAAAAGTAAATGTAAAAGTAGCCTATGTGCTATTCTATCCAGATCCGTTCAGCCGTTCTGGCGTGATTGAGTAACAAACATCCATCCATCCACACTTTCACATTTATAATATTAGTGTGTTTCCATTGTTGCTGCCCTTGGAAGCAATGCACTTCATTCTAAATTTTATGACGTCATAATACACACAAATCTAAAAACACATGTTCAATGAGTGATAAGCGCTCAGGCTTTTTAATCTTGACAATAAAAGCACCGCAACCCACTTAATTACTTCTTAAGTGATGGATGGCTTGGCTTGTATAAAAAAATATATGAAAACACCGACATATGTTTTACTTAACTTCATTCGAATAGTTGACACTTAAGTGTTAGAATATAGTTTTTTTTCTTTTAAATTTAGACTTCTTCTAAAAAGTTCTGATTGGTGCATTGATCCTACTTATATCACATCATTTTACAAGATTCAAAAGATTTAAAATGCCCATAAGTAACTTCACTTATGTAAAGCCGTATATGAATTCCAGTTACACCTACAGTACACCCTCAAAAAGACTGGAACTGGCGTTCCAGTAGGCGAATTTTATGACATGAAAGGCGACTAAAGGGATTAACCAGTCACAATGTTTAAGGCAACTGGCTCTCTGTCCGCGATTTATGCGGTGTTTTAATGCTATGTAGAGATTTCAAGACGAATTGATTAGTATTACTGGTGGTAGGCTTCGGCCGTGGCTAGTCACCACCCACTGAACAAAGCCATGTCGCCAAGCGGCCTAGCCGTGTTCCGGCATGGTGTTCGGTGTTGCCATTCATGGATGGCGGGTCAGATCAGTTGCGCTGCATGTGCCTAGTGAATGTAGCGTCTCGATCTACTGCCGCCTTCCTACCTAGGCAAGTATGCTCCATCGTAGATCTCATCGTCACTTACCATCAGGTGAGATTGAGATCAAATACTTGCCTATAATGTAATAAAAAAAATAAAAAAAAATAAAACAGATTCACATTCACCCGCACTTTCGAAAACACCCTCCTATATAAATTACTAGCTGCACCCCGCGGTGTTACCCGTGATTAAAAAGTATGTCATTTTCCTCTATGTCCTTTCCCCTAAACTACCACTACCTATGCAAAAAACATGTCGATCCTTTGCTCTACGAAAAATTTAAACAAGCCTATCCCACGGGAACCATACATTTTACCGGGTAAAAAATTTGCCTTTGTGCTATTCCAGACTATAATCTATCTCCGTGCCAAATTTCATCCAGATCCGTTCAGCCGTTCTGGCGTGATTGAGTAACAAATATCCATCCATCCATCTATCCATCCATCCAAACTTTCACATTTATAATATTATATAATATATAAGTAATAAGTAAGTAGTAAGTAAGTATAGTATAGATAGTATAGATATACGATTATCTCAAAAATATAAATAATCCTTGACTCATCCAACAAAATTACAATCCGCTATTCACCCTCAGAATAATTTTGTATAGGGTCCAACGGTCCTGCAAGTCATCGTCCTTGCTATAATTTTGATATCAATCATAAATTGTACCAAATGAGGTATTTGTTGGGGCAGCCCTGATACACAAAATGGATGGAGAAAATTAGTATAGTAATGAGGGGTAAACGCCCGCCAACCCTAAGTATTTTATACTTTGAAAGGGAGAGGAAATGTGAGTGTGTGATTAAGATGCGCCAGAGTGTGTTGTGAGTTGTAATTTCATTTTTGTCTGTATATTCTTTCGGAACAAGATTGATTTGAAATATAAACATAGTTTTCATTACTCGTCTGTAAATGGACTTGAATAAAAAGGATACTCAATAAAAAAACGAGTACAGTTAGGGAAAAAAGTATTTGATTTTTTTCGTGTCATTTAATTTGCCTCGTCTATTTCCATGCCTTGATATTTTTAATAGTTCTGTTGTTGTATATTTTTACAATATTTGTGCATATACTTTGACATCAGACAATCCAAAATGTATTTTAATTAATTAGTTAAGTTGCCAATATTAAACAAGTGCTATCGAGTACTATCGAATAAATACCCGTTAGTTTACAATACCATACCGCGATTCGGGCAATTATTTTAATTACCACGCATATTTTCAATCGTGAGGGACGTACTCTAAAGGAAAACAATGTGTTCATTTAATTATTAATAAGTTAAGCATAATTTACTTTTGATGATCAATGCTCACATTTTTGATATAATGCCATACCAGACGAATACATCAAATGTATGGTCCCAAACTGAGCATGTGAATATAAGATGTAGAAGTCATAGAACCCACCCCGTACCCCCCAAAGATATAGACAAAATCGCACTGTTGATGACGTCTTGAGTTTTACAATATAATTCCTCAACACACTTAAAACTACTGCATAACCTGGGCATCGGACCCAGAACAAAACAAAAGAGCAAGATGGACCACACCATAAAAGATCGCTATAAAAAATAACATCAGTAAACACAAACAAAAATATTGTCACTTGCGGGCGGTCATCCAAAAAATATAATATACAACAAAAAATAATACATTCTATAGTATTTTTTGGAGATGGCTCGCAAACAAATGGAGTAGCCATCATGTGCCGTCAGAACACATCAGCGCTGCTCCTGATTCTGGCCCCTTTTCCTTATGGCTTGTTAAATAGTAACATAATATATCCATGGTTGTTATTCCCACTGTTTCCAAGATTACACCTACTATAGTTAAGCCAACGAGTTTAGCTATTTGTTACAGAGCACCTACAAGCACACAACAAAAATACTACTATACTGACAAAAATTTTTTTCAAATTAGTTAAAAAGAAAATAATAAATAAAATAAGCATGAGGATTACAAGGATTTGGGCGAGAATGTTGTAACAATGAAAGTACAATGTGTGTATGTGTGTGTGTTAATGCGTGTGTATATGTTTTCTCCGACGATTATTTATTAATATTATACTAGCTGACCCGGCCACGCGTTGCTGTGGCTAACACCAAAAATTTAAAAAGTGGAAATAATTGAATTATACGGTATTTCGTTCACTACAAAATAAATTTAATTAATTTTATAGCGTCAACAACACGTGGTAATTATGCTGTTAAAATGTAGCTTATATGACACGTTCGTAGATTTACCATAGCAGCGCCATCTATTGATTACTTACTCAACCCAGTCGAAAGGTATCGACATCTGTTAGAATCATTTGGAGTTTACAGATAATTGTGACTGTCAAATAATAACAGACAAATAATTAGCAATAAATTAAAATTGCGACTATAATTTGAGATTTAAACTATCCTATCTCTCAAGTTGGATCGAACTGCACATGGTGTGCGAATTTTATTATAATCGGTTAAGTGGTTTAGGAGTCCATTGAGGACAAACATTGTGACACGAGATTTATATATATATAGATATATGGCAATAAAGTAGGCGATAAGTCCCGACCCTCATATAGATTATTGGTAATTTTTTGTATCCCTACTGTCTACTCAATGATGGATAGACATACGATATTTTGAATTAGTAAAATACTTTTTTAACGGTAGCTAGTTAACTGTAGATTATAAAATTACTTAACTCAAAATATATTATTAAGATTTTTATATGTAGCTGCGTCTCAGCAATTCTCCGATTCGGATTACTACACAATCGCCATTTAAAGACAGATCAGTCAAACCCTATCTTCACTAATCCCCAACCTTTCTAAACAGAAAACAATAGGTAGGCACTCCCATTTGGCAAGAACTCACGCAGACCGAGAATTGCTCGGAACAATGTAGCTATAAAAAGCTAAGTGCTTTTGTACCTTGCGCTAATCTTAAAGAAAGAGCCCATTAATCTCTAGTGCATTGCCCGCGGGTACCGATATTATAGAATCACGATTTTAATCGATGTACCTGCCAATTGCTGGCGGTATCGAGTGGACACTCGATTACAGATGGTAATAACATCGAATATCTGAAACACTCGTAGCTTTGAAGTGTTGGGTTATTTAAAAAAAAAATATTATATGGTCAGAATTCCCCTCGCATCGAGGGGGAGTGTGTCCAGTATGTTGACAGTAGGCACTACATACTATTAGGCTATTACTTTGGGATCACAAACTTTCTACGTAAAGAGCAAATAATAATATCACCAGACGAATACACCAGCTATACGGTCTCACACTACGCAATACATGTATTATGAGTTCCGTACAATGGACTGAGAGTGAACTCAGTATATAATACTTATATAAATGTAAAACCTTCCTGACTCGTGCACAAACATTCGTGTTCATCACACAAAGTTTGTCCCTACCAGGATTAGAACCCGGGACCCTTGGCACAGAAAGTAGGGTTACTATATATATACATAATGTTTTTGTAACTTGACAATTCATAAGTACTGTACAATAATGGTTTACGTGAATAAAAAATATTCTGATTCTGATTCTGATTCTGCGCTAATCAGTTTATCAACAACAAGATTATTCGTATGCTGTCTGTATAGTTTATGGTATACACATTGTATAGCAAAATTGAACAACGCCTCTAGCGGACAGCATTTAAAACTTCCAATTCTCCAGACATTGTGTCTTAATACGTAGACTTACACGGTTCGCTTACGAATAATCTCGTTCTTGATGTTCTTGTCGTTAAACTTAGAAGACTACCGGCATGAACATGTTTAATTTTGTTTTTGAAAACTCCTTTTTTTATAACATTATAGGCAAGTATTTGATCTCGATCTCACCTGATGGTAAGTGACGATGAGACCTACGATGGAGCATACTTGCCTAGGCGGCAATAGATCGAGACGCTACATTCACTAGGCACATGTAGCGCAACTGATCTGACCCGCCATCCATGAATAGCAACACCGAACATCATGCCGGAACACGGCTAGGCCGCTTGGTTACATGGCGTTGTTTAGTGGGTGGTGACTAACCACGGCCGAAGCCGAACCAGTAAGAGTTGTCACCTAGTTGGCACCACCCAGGGTCACGTGTAGGGTATCTCGTATTTAATTCTCCTACGGACGAAGGTGACTCGACCCCACAACCTTCCTCTTAAACAAAAGTGAGTAGGTACTCATAGCTTTAATCTATACATAGTCGCGTACAAGTATAATAAAACTTTATTTCGTCCATCTCAAAGTACCATTTGCAGTAAACCCTTGTGTTTATGAGCATTGCAATGAATATCATGGTCGAGAGAAATATTGTTACAGAACATTGTTGTTCTTTGTGATGCTGTGGCTGATGTAGTTTTAAGTAAAATACATGGAATAGAATGGAAGATTAAGAATTAAAAGTATTCAGTCTAGTACTTACCCCGTTAGTCTTGATTATGTGAATGATCAGGTAAACTATGATCTTGGGATCGGTAATAATATATCAATATATAAGTATGCATAAACTAAAACTTAGAATGCGTATATCAAAATATTAGTATAAATTTACTGAAACTATAGCAATATACAGTCAAGTGCGAGATTATTCGTAAGCTAACCGTTTACTTTATAGTCTACGTATTATATTTTGTATAGAATATTCAATATTTTAAATAATTATTAGATTTCGAACACAGCATAATTTTAAATATTTTATTTTATATGCAGATTAAATATTAAATGGTCGTCTAATAATCTGGATCTTATATAGTTTTATATATTGCCAATGATTTAAAATTCATCATATAGTTTCAATAATATATAATACAATATAATACCAGAGGTATTTCTTATCACATTTATAGTATTTGCTAGTCAATCATAACGTTTACTAAAATCTCTTCAATCTTTGCAATAACACAAACGACATTCAAGATTGTTACAATACAAACAATGTGGAATGTCAAAACGATGGATCTAAAATTAAATATGCAAATAAAACTGCACTGCTGCGTCGGTTTCTCCTATCCGTTTCTCGCTCTACGACAATTTTAGCTGAAGTATTTAAGTGATACGCTTAGGCGGTGTAGCCTTGGACATTTTATAGTCAGCCATTTTTGATGAACGAGAATAATAAGTTAAGCTCCGATGGTGTACATATGCACCCAGTTTCTCACTAACATCGTCATGCCCCGCGCCTGAAGCTTTGTAATATGTAATTTACAAGCATGCACTTATGGAGTCCCACTACGTTTTTATTAAGTAACTTCATCTAATCTAAAAACAAAACATTTTGTGACAGGCGATAAACAAAAGATGCAGTGAGAAAAATAAACATCAGACTAACACGTAAGCTATTAGTACAATGAACGAGAGTCCTAAGTTTGCTTACACGATCGCGTCATAATTAACTTGCGATGGCTTCGTACTTGCGAATATTATGCCATTGCCATTCAATTGTGTTGGCAGACCTCGGCCCATGAACCCTTCGACGACTAGAATTTGTGATAGTTTGAAGAGACCTGGCTTTCTACATGGAAGGTCCCGGACTAGAATCCCGGTACGGGCTAAGATTGTATGATAAACACCCTTGTATCCAAGCCTTGGGCTTCTTATGTAAGTAATTATATACAGGCGTTACTTACTTTGGGACCGTAGAATTGGCAAATTCCTCTGCTGATTTATTTTATGTATTTAGAGGTTTATATGCAATGGCTCAAGCAAGGAAGTCATATATCTCTGGGAAGTAATATTTTTAAAGTGCCCATATAGTTATACCTATAAACATAAAAGCTAATACAAATACCGTATAGCACGCACTTAAGTCCGTAGTCTAAGTCGCCAATTCGTGAACGGCCTTTAACCTTTTTTTATGGTCCATTATATTAAGCCGGCGGCTATCAGAGTCGCGTCATTGGTTGTGCGGGTTCCATGCTTGGTTGGCTCTGCTGAAGGATAACTGCTAGTGGGAAGGATTTGTAAAGGATCTAGATATAATTTATAGTAAACCTTCCTACCCTTCGGTCATTGAACTCTATATTTATATAATATTATATGAAAATGACGGGGTTTAAGTTTAAGTGTTGGCTCCATGATTTTCATCTACATATATTAATTTGAATCGCGATTATCGCTTTTATTTGTTATTGGCCTGGTGTAGTTTCAAGTGATGCACGAAGCACTAGCTCTAGGAACAGATGATCGATGGGGCAGAATTGTTCTATAACGGCGACCATGAGTCGGAAAACGGTGTGTAGAGGGCCCCCAACTAGGTGGATCGATGACATCACACGTGAGCGTCGGAGGACCGTGATCTGGGGAAGTCATTGGGGAAGCCTATGTTTAACTTTATTATTAAGACAACGAAAAGCAACATCAAATTAATGTTCTAGTCCCATACTAGAAATCCTTGTGTCGGGGGCCTAGAATTTCAATACAAAATAGATCTTAGTTAAATTTCTCCCGAGTGAGTGAGTGAGGTTCAGCACTGCTACTCCAGTAGCCAGGATCTACAGAGGTATCCCACGGAAAATGGAATTTTCATAGACACCACAAATAATTTAATTGCACGAGAAAATAAACAACCAATTAAGTAACGAGTCATCTATATCTAAATATCTATACCTATATATGTAAAATATCTGAAGAACAAACATTAAAAAAAATACAACCAAATTGAAAACCTGCTCCTTTTTGAAGTCGGTTAAAAAGGTCGTGTTAGTTACACCATTTATAACTTAAGAATAGGTGAGCTGATTTTTATGATTTGTGTTCGTATTAAGTTCGCTGAGACGGCTGTGCTCCTATGAATTGTACCACAAACTGTCTTCTAAGATATTTCTCACGTGGTGCAGGAGTCTAATTGCATTTATTTGCACATCCGCCATGTCGCGCGTCTCAGTGCTTATGCGTCTGTTTAATGATCTTTAGTGCGACAGAAAGTGCTTGTGAGATCAAATTATAAATTGTCATGGCTTTTATAATTCGATGGCAATGTGTTAGCTAATGCCATGGATTTTTGGGGACAAAAATGCACTTATAAAAATGTGGCTGTGCTATACTGAACTTAAAAAGATAGGTTTTCAAATTACTATGTAATTGCTTACTAATTCTTTAATTTCAATAAATGTTTTATGTATGTACACGGCTTGTATCGACCCTTATTTAGAGGGTAGGTGGTTCTGTAGTCAGCACTTATTTCATGAAAACACGATATAGAAAACAACACATTTTTTTATAGTTATTATAAGTATCTACCTTAGGACAAACTCTACCCTACCTAGTAAAAAAAAGCAAGCCCGGCTATTAGTAAACATATCGTAAAGGAGTATCTTGAATAGGCAAAAATATATTTTTTATTACAGCCCCAAAGAAAGTTTTATTTAGATGACAATAAAATGCATCTTAAACAGATTTCATTTCATTACCCAAAAGAGACAAAACTGCAATAAATGAAATAAAAAAATACGTCATCCGTCGAGGTGAATGCAAAAACGACGCATGTAAATAACAAAACGCATGTCATAACCAACAGATGGGTGTATCTAAAGCGTGTCTCCTTGTACAAATCGTAGTGGATCTGACATATTCCTTAGGCATGTGGTTTAGTAAATATTTTCATAAAAAATATTTTTAAGAAATTATTGTTTTTGAAAGAAAGTTTTAAAAAGTTTTATTTCGCGTAAATATAAGAAATCAATAAGTGGTCATCTTCCTGGTACACGGTATTAAAAAAGAATCGCCGCCCTCGCGAACTTGTCAGTCACACAATATGCATGCCCCCCCCCCCCCCCCCCCCAACTACCACTGTCCCTTCCCTAAAGTAATGCTGACAAATCGCCGGCGGTTTACGCCGCGTGCGATGATTCATGTTTATTGGCGGCTCGCCAGACACGCCTCACCAACCTCGAGTTTGATCAAACATTTGACGAGAAGCATTTTGTAAGAGGACTATTTACGATATAGCACTTGGGCCTTGGGTGTTTTATCAAAATTTCCAATTAAGTGTCAAAAGAAACTGATGTTTATGTTACGAATAGGATTTGGTACAGATTTCTGTTGAGATGATGTGAAAAAACCTAGAAGATATTTCGAATTTAGAATCAAACTGCCTAATATATGTAATAAACATTGCTTTGTAATACCATTATAGAATTCAAACTATACATTTCAGTATAAACATGTGTATCCCATAACACAATATAGCATATATATATCATAATACAACATCATGATGTTGTATTATGATATAGGATTTAAATGACTCATAGCATAGCACAAAATTAACAAAACAAAACACACACATTTAGCTAAACATAGCTCAAAACATAAAGGAAATAGGCAAAGCTTACCAAGACTGTAATTTATTCGTTAAATTAAGAACACCAAAGTTGAAGAAAAATGGGCTATTAAAGAGATTTTTTAGCTACAACTTGGCGTAGTAATGGGCCAACTTTCTTTGCTTGACGTTGGGTGCGAACAGGGCCAATATTACGGAGGGGTTTGAGAGAATTTAAAAATAGACATTCTAAATATACGCAAAGATTTATTAAAGATTTCGGTTTGGAGTGTGTTTGGATGCGGTTCGCGCTAATGGCGATCGTTTGTATATTTGAATAGTATAGAAAGATAATGAGATGGTTTTTTTTTCGCGTAATTTTTTGTCAATTAGAAAATAATAAACCTCCTCCGTTTTGCGTCTTAAAACTATTAATAAAATGTATATTTATAATTAAGTCATATTTATGGAATATAATTAGAAATTAATAGTAAATTCTGAATGAAAATAGCAGCCGAAGTAAATTTAATTTCCCTAATTGAAAATTAACTAAGTAAGCTTGTCGACGTCGGCTCTACCTCTAAAATATTCACAAATGATACTCAATTCCTAAACAATTTCGTTGAAGGACACCCCAAACTCACTGTTGGAAATTATGCGACAGCGACAAAGATTCTGTTCAAAATAAGTTTTTCACAATTTAGTTTTGTAAACCTCAGGTTTGCAGATGTTGGTGCGATGTGAATTCTAGCCAGTCATACTTGAGCGATATAGTTTGAGATCACATTTGCTCGTCCCAATTAATTTTGAATCCCATGGGTCTAGTTTAGCTGGTCCTTTAAATATTCTAATAAAATCACTACAAGAAAACTTTGACGGAGTTCTAAGCCTTTGAGAATGGGAAAGTTGAAAGGGTAGATCATGGGATCCTCTTAAAAGTTGCGACGTAATTGATCACAGCCATTTCAATTTGAGATTTCGTATCATTCTGATTGATTTGCTCGCATTAAACTTTTCGCTTTCAAATATTGGAGGGAAAGCGAATTTTAATAGCTTTAAGCTGTGTAGCCTATTCATTATGAAATGTTATTTCTGAACGTAGTTAGGAGAGAAGTCACTGAATTAAATCCTTTATAATACGATATCACGTTGAGATTGAAAACCAATATTCGTTCAACTTACTTGCCTACCATTCTATGTATCGTCAACACCGAGACATTATGACTGCTGAAGATGTCTCACCCAAGTGATATGTAACTTGAACTTTTTGCTCAAAACCCGCAATATAAGCTCAGAGAAGTCGGGTGCGCTACAAAAATATTATTCAAACAAACCACGCCGTTAGATCAAAGCTTATTTAACTACACATCTTTACAACCATATGACCAACCTCAGATTTATAGCATTATCCTGTTTATGCTTCAGTAAGTTTACTGCTTGGCTGAACCGACTTGAATCTTTGCCCGTTTTTGGTGCACTATATGACGACGAACTCAGTTTTGTCCTGACTGCGGTCGGGGGCAGACGCACGCTCCGTCGTCGAATGAAGTTGTGTTACGAAAATAGTAAAGTCTCATAGACGATCAGCAGCTATATACGGTGTGAAAGTGACAAATACATTGTTCAGTGCAACTTTCGATGGAGTGATACGGAATCTCAGTTTGTTGATGTTTTAAAAGAAATATTTAATCATCCTACATTTATATTTGGACAGGATTTTTGGACGCAACGTGAGTATTCCCACATTACTGTGTTTACCGCGTTTTAATTAAATACATTTTTTGGGGTTAGTGGAATTCTTCAAAATATGTCGAGTTTTATTTTTATTTTGATTTTGTGCCATTTTGGTTATAAGCATTGTTATAAGTGCTTATTATAATTATAATTGCAAACTATAAATGGGCATACATTTCAAGCAATTCTTGCTCTATAGGCTTATGTAGGTATATTTGTTTCTATAATATTTATAATAATTGCTATCTTGATAGCAAATCTCTAATGCATTTTTGCAGTACAACTAATAAATTGTCACTATTTGGAAAAGCTATATATATAATGATTTCTTATGTTTACGCGAATACTTCACATTAAATATAAAATAATTTTACGGATTTTACCGTTTTTCCCGTGACCATGGCTGCTGTAAAGCAGCCGAAACGTCGGGAGCGTAAAAAACAAAAAAATAAACGCGATAAAATCCGTAAACTTAGTTTTATTCAAAAGCTCTACTTATATAATTTAAGCACGTCATTAAGTTAGCTACGTGCTAGCCCGTGGTTAATTAAATAATGACTCCAACAAGAACCAAATATCGTGCCCACGTTAAAGGATTCCTCGAATACGTTCCCGACATCAAAAGCAAAGAGGAAATTTCCAATAAACAGTCAAAAACAAACAAGCCTTATTGGATGCAAATGTTAATGAAAATATTCATGAAATTTTCACCGATCAAAGCCGTGGTGTCTGGGGTCAAATGATAGGAGGGGCGCTCTCTATCGCGATCTGTTATGAAGGGTGCTGATATGACATATGAATAGGTAGAAGGTTTTTTTTTTGGTGAAGTAAGGGTGGTTTGGTAACTAGTCGCTTTTAATTACCTTGTGATTGAGGGTATACTATGTAAACACTTAGTACGGAGGCATTAAGAGGACTCGAGCCCGTAGCTAAATGAAACCCACCCTGGCTATAAAACTATTGCCTTGAGCCCACTTCTTAGCGCGAGCTTTAGATTAGTTAGAGAGGCTAACGGTACTACTAGTAATGAGTTTACTGCAAATCACGAAAAAAAGTTTTTTTTCTTGGTAGCCACGGCAACAATTAAAATAATTTTACCAATTTCATCCTTATTAATGCATCAAAAGATTTGTTAGTAACACACTTCCTATAAAAACACATTCATTAAACTTACCGAAAAATTACAAATTTATAAAGATGGCTAGTTGACTTTCATTTAGTTTTAGTAATATTTTTACTACTACAAAACTATAATTACGACTGATAGTATTTATACACGTACTGGCTGTCCTCACAAACTTAGGACTGCCTCAGAATGAACTATCTTTATTATTATGTTTTTTTGTGAAATTTTCCTGTTTTTTAATAGTTATTCCTATTCGGGGACGAAGAAATATTCAAAAATTAAAGATTATAAAAATCGGCCGACCCGTTCTTGAGTTATAAATGGTGTAACTAACACAACTTTTTTATATGTATAGATGAGTTAATGGTACTGTATTATGATAGTTTCTTCGAAGTTTCTAGACTCTTTGAACGCTAAGTCACGTTGCGTACCTATCAACCCATATATGCTATTATCTCACACAATAGATTGAAATCTATTGTTGTTTTGAAATTAGTACTTGGTTGTATAAGTAAGTAGGTATTTCACTTTAGATAAGTATTGTTTAATGATTTATCTTCTAAATTTGTAACTATTTCGCTAGGAATAATGAAGGTCCTTGCTCTATGTTGTGGCAATATTAACCGCGACGATCAGCTACTTATTTGTAGAGATGTGATTATATACAATTTCTAAAAAAATGCTTGAACAGGTAATAAATGTCTTATAACAGACTATATAACATATATTATACAACAAGTGTGTAATGAAAATTACTCAATTTTAGAAAAAATATCGTAGGGACATTATTTTTATTTAATACTAGCTGTTGCCCGCGACTTCGTCCGCGTAGTATTTAACAAAGACTCAACCAGTAGTTAGTAGTGGTAGTAGTAGTAGTTAGTTGTAGTATTTAACAAAATAGTTTTATTTCAATGTGTAGTATTCGCGTAAATATAAGAAATCAATATAAAGACTCAACCGTTGGCAACAGCCTGCTCGCACGTTCTGATCCCGCGGGACGCATTGCAGATTGTTGCTATATAACTTAATCAGGCGCAGCGCTGCAACATTGGTTTTAATTTTTTTTCTAAAATAAAAGTAACCTATGTTACTCCTTGTTAAATCAGCTAGTGAAGTGAAATTCCCGTTAAAATCGGTCCAGCCATTTCAGAGATTACCCGGAACAAACAGACAGACAGACAGACAAAAATTGTAAAAAATTTTGTTTCGGTATAGGTACCGTGTATACATCCAAATGCACTTAGTAAAAAGCGGTTATTTTAATATTACAAACAGACACTCCAATTTTATTTATATGTATAGATTAAATTTATGCAGAGGCTGAGTCCTCCCAGATTCGGATTTTTTGTCTGTCCATGTGTTTGTCTGTCTGGTCGCGCATCAAGTGACTATTTATTTCTTTTATGAATTTTGGCATGGTCATTACTTATAATTTGAGGCATCATATAATATACTTTTTATCCCAGGAGATGCAAGGTTATCATTGGGATTGACACAAACAGATACTCGTAGTCCACGAGTAGGCACTTAATTTTACCCTTTTTTTTTTTTTTTTTTTTATTACATTATAGGCAAGTATTTGATCTCGATCTCACCTGATGGTAAGTGACGATGAGATCTACGATGGAGCATACTTGCCTAGGTAGGAAGGCGGTAGTAGATAAGAGACGCTACATTCACTAGGCACATGCAGCGCAACTGATCTGACCCACCATCCATGAATTGCAACACCGAACATCATGCCGGAACACGGCTAGGCCGCTTGGCGACATGGCTTTGTTCAGTGGGTGGTGACTAGCGACGGCCGAAGCCTACCACCAGTAGAGTTGTCACCTGGTTGGCACCACCCGGGGTCACGTTTAGGGTATCTCGAGGGTACTTAATTCTCCTACGGACGAAGGTGACTCGACCCCAAAAACCCCAATCAATCCAATTATTTTATCTTGGTTTTCTGACTGACCAAGGACCCAAACTCTTTAATAATATTAAACAATTTATCTGCTAATCCGTGCGTAACAGTACATAGCAAAAACCTTAGTTTTGGGTGATAAATCGATCTATGTTGTTGACACAAGTTGGTTGTCGACGACAATTGGATTTTTCTGATTGGAACAATTGAATATAATAGATTTTTCTATTACAATATAATAATGTAACTAATAATTGCTTTGTACAAATGTCTGTGTATTGATTCCAAGATTACAATTTAGGAAGACGAAACAAATGTTACGGATAATTCTATCTCTCTCTGCAAATGAAGCCTAAACATTTGACACTTATTTCTGTCTTACTCACACGATAGGGTCATGAGACGGATAGCAATATCAAGTTTAGTTTGTATTTTAATAAAATTAGCACTAGTTGGAAGGTTGACCAAATATAAAATCTGATATCCGTGCTTGGAAGGGTATGTGGAGCTGGCGCACACTGGTTCCAAAACAGAAAATCTGGGACATAGGGATCAAAGTCCGAGTAAAGACCTGATCTTTTGAAATTAGGGTCTTGGGATGATTCTAAACAACTTTTATAGAATGACTTTTTTTGATATCAGTGCCCGTTTCCAAGAAAATGAAGGTTGTTATTTTTTTTGTATGGAGAAATATAGTTTTTTGTAATTATTTCAAGATTGGGCAGAGGTGTTAAAACCAAACCTACTAGGGATTATAGAGGGTATGAGACTCTACATTTTTTATTTCAACATTTTTTTAATACCTCTGCCCGTTTAAAAACGGCAGGCGTTCAAAATCTCAATATTTTACTACGCAAATTTAAAGGTACAATGTGTCTTTTTTGACGCTAAAATTATAATTTTTAATCAGAATTACCTAATTCTATTGAAAATAATAATAGTCAGACATTTTTATGTCATACTATCTTTTTTTTTCAAAAACAATAGGTTGACAATTCGACAATACGACATACTACCTAAGTACCTGGCACATACATATTTGTCATTTCACCTTCTACCGGCTGCTATTGTTTTTAGATAATAGTGCTAAGAAGGAAATTAACGCTATTGTCAACCTATTGTTTTAAAAAGGTTGAATCTAGATGGGTAAGAATAATAAAATAGACGGATTTAAAGTAATTTAGCCGTATATTGCTGGATGTATTCTTTTGCTTCTTTCGCAAATTTGAATATAACTGGTCTGCAATAACTTGTTGACGATGGGCGTGGATTTTGCCAAATAATTACATCACCAGCCATTAAACGTAAAGGCACTAGGCTTGTCATAAATACTGAAGAGTCTGAAAATTCTTCGCTTACTTTTTGTTTATACGTACCTGGTGAAGAAGACCCATAACAACCCCACTTACTTATTAACTTCAAAGAGTTTGTGTCAAAGCTGTGATGACCAATTGTTTTCAACAATCTCTTCACTGTAATGTCAAGAATTGACTGAAGCTTAATTTGGACACCTGATTCTGTAACCGTTATATCTTCAATAATTTTTTGATATGACGGTAAAACTGTATTTTCGTCTGCAACTATCATTCTCAATGTTAAATATTGCCACTTTGAAAGATTAAGCCCAATAAGTAGTGCGAGTGCTTGATCTTGTGGCATAGCTTTTTTGGGCTGTTTTTTAAAAATATACTTATAAATATCCTCAGTCTTCTCTTCATGTTTATAAAGATAGTTAATGATTTCCCCTAATTGTCCTTTTTCATTTTCTTTTAATTTATTTGTGAATGCTAAGAGTAATTCTTCTTCAGAGTGATCTCTAAGTGATGAAACGCGCCTTCTTTTTTGTTTATTTGATAGATCTTCAAATGGTTTTCTTTGCACTGGAGTGTTTGTAGCTGCATCTGAACTAGAACCAGCCGTTGCTTCCACTATATCGACAGAAGAATCCAAAGGAAACTAACTCTACTTGAATATCGATATTTTCTTGGCCTAATATTGAAGCTAAATCTATAGAATTTAGAGATGGCCATACGATATCCAAATGTAGCCATTCCATGTTTTTGTTGAAAAAATTTGCTTGGCATCTGTTTGTCTGTAACCATCTCTTATTCAAATTTGACACATATGTTTTCGTAAACTTTTTTAACATTTCGAGATCTTCAGCATTAACACCCACATTTACGCGATTTAACAGAGTTTCGTACAAATAAAGAGTGTTTTTTTATATTACCACTGGTTTTCAGTAGCATATAAATATCCAAGTTTGTAATAAATTGAGACATATTAGAACGAGTACAGAGACGTGTTGAAGTTTCGAATTATAAGAATCGAATGATGATTTTATTAGAACAACCTATTCAGGTAACTTAGTATCGTATATTGGGTATGGAAGGGAGTACTGATAAGGTTTGAAAAAAAAACAGTTTTAAGCGCTTACTACTTGTTTTTAGACAATAGCGCTAATTGTCTTCCAAGTAATTAGCACTATTATCTAAAAACAATAGCAGCAGGTAGAAGGTGAAATGGCAAATATGTGCCAGGTACTTAGGTAGTATGACATAAAATGACCGACTATTGTTATTTTCAACATTTTTCAATAGTATTAAGTAATTCTGATTAAAAATTATAATTTTAGCGTCAAAAAAGACACATTGTACCTTTAAATTTGCGTAGTAAAATATTGAGATTTTGAACGCCTGCCGTTTTTAAACGGGCAGAGGTATTAAAAAAATGTTGAGATAAAAAATGTAGAGTCTCATACCCTCTATAATCCCTAGTAGGTTTGGTTTTAACACCTCTGCCCAATCTTGAAATAATTACAAAAAACTATATTTCTCCATACAAAAAAAATAACAACCTTCATTTTCTTGGAAACGGGCACTGATATCAAAAAAAGTCATTCTATAAAAGTTGTTTAGAATCATCCCAAGACCCTAATTTCAAAAGATCAGGTCCTTACTCGGACTTCGATCCCTATGTCCCAGATTTTCTGTTTTGGAACTAGTGTGTGGCGGCCCGAAAGGGTACTCGTAATTACGTATCTTGAAATAAACTAGCGATAGCAAAAAACGAGCAATATTTGCCTCTAAATTTTTTTTTATACGTTTATAGGCAAGTATTTGTTGTCGATCTCACCTGATGGTAAGTGACGATGAGATCTACGATGGAGCATACTTGCCTAGGTAGGAAGGCGGCAGTAGATCGAGACGCTACATTCACTAGGCACACGCAGCGCAACTGATCTGACCCGCCATCCATGAATGGTAACACCGAACATCATGCCGGAACACGGCTAGGCCGCTTGGCGACATGGCTTTGTTCAGTGGGTGGTGACTAACCACGGCCGAAGCCTACCACCAGTAGAGTTATCACCTAGTTGGCACCACCCAGGGTCACGTGTAGAGTATCTCGAGGGCACTTAATTCTCCTACGGACGAAGGTGACTCGACCCCTATAATACCCCTAAAACCCCTAAATCTATCGGAAGATACGTCATCAGTCATCTTTAACATCTATGACAGTTGTTACTGGCAATCAGAAGACTTAAAAAACTGTGATAAAGCATTAACATAACGACATAATTGACGGCCTGATTAGCGCAGTTGGTAGTGACCCTGCTCTCGGTGCCGAGGGTCCCGGGTTCGAATTCTGGTAGGGACATACTTTGTGTGATGAGCACGAATCTTTGAACCCAATTCATGAATGTTTAATATCTATATAAGACATATATATTGGGTTCGTTCCCAGTCCATTGTACGGTACCCATAATACAAGCGTTGCTTAGTGTGGCACCGTATAGTTGGTGTGTTCGTCTGGCGATATTTATTTATAAGGGTACTGGTATTCCCACTAATTGTGTTTCGGCGGCAGATGGCCATCGCTCAGTGTAAATATCCAAATCCAAGCCAAATCCCAAAAGACTGAGATCCGACTACAATACAAAAAAGAAATTGAAAAACGGCGTGCAAGAAGAAGTCCGTTATTTATGGTTCTACGCGATTCTTCCACCATTTCTTTTACCATAATTTGCATTGAGATCAACCCTGATCTGCATGTTATCTAATATTAACATGATTAAATTTTATTAAATTGAAATGCCATGAAACAGAATCTCTAATATCTCTATCCCAGATTTTGGACTGAACTTCCTGGCCAAACTTAGCAGATATGAATACGTAGAATAAGCTTGAATTTGCACATATAATGCGCGCGAGCAATTCATTCCAGTCTCAAACTGGGATCCCGTATTCTCACCTAACTTAGTCCTTGAAGTTGCTCCGACTTGCAAATGTAAGTTATGATGTCATGATTTGTATAATATTCATGTTTGATTAGAGCCGCTTTTTAACCGACTTCAAAAAAAAGGAGGAGGTTCTCAATTCGGTTGTATTTTTTTTTTATTTTTTTTTTTATACTCGTCAGTACGTCTCTGTTTACATTTTTATAAAAATGTGATTCAACGGAAATGAAAAAAAATATTTTTCGGAATTCTAGAGGAACGTTTTAAAAATGGGATCTAAAACCGAGATCCAGCGATAAACATTCGTGATACTGCGTGATAATCATGTCCTAGATGTAACACTAGACTTTTGTCCAGTATTAGATCTAGGATGTTAATTATATACACCAGCCGGTTGCCGTTACCCCTTAAGCAATAAACGTCGACCTAGTGATATGTCTTAAAGTGTTACTCGTGAGGATGAAATTACGACCTATCAGTAATTTATAGCTACATAAACTATTGCTTACAGCTATGTCTGCTTGAGTGGTGCTGGTCTGATCCAGCGAGAGTTTTAGTGCGTTATTTAAAAAAAAATGGAATGCCTACACGCCAATTTCAAAGAGAATGAAAATAAAGAATATATTGTACGATTCACTGAGATTATATTATATTAAGAGATTCATCACTATACCAGTATTAATGATAAATGGCGGTGACAAACATGATTATAGACAAACAGACAGACAGACGCAAAGGTGATCTTATAAAGGTTTTGCTTTTTTTTCCTTTGGCAACACCCTTGCGTGGGTCTGCCACAAAAAAATACAACTATAACATCGGAATTCTGACCTTATTACAACCGTTAAACTCTTATTTTATACATTCAACGTAACATCTATCCTTCGGATTCTATACCATCTAAATTATTACACCAATTACTATTATGTTTATACTACATTGTTTAGGGTCGAGAATTCGGCAGATTAATTCGGTGCTGTAAACGAAAATTGTGAGCCATTAAATTGAACAAACGAACCTTAGGCTTTAATTGTCTATGATACAATATCGTGGCTTTTTCAATTACGTCACAAATTGTAACGTCCTTCAAGGGTTATTGGATTTTAACGGAATGGTAATGTTATAAAGGTAACGACTTACAACAACACAAAAACATTATTGTGAATGGGTCTTAAATTTAAGGTTCTTTTTCTGCTTTATGTTCCTAGGGTCGTATGCCGGTTGGGCCAAAGTTGTGATGAGTATGATTTTTGAACCCGAGCCATATATATCTTGCCCCTAATCTGCCGTACGACTAAGAACAAGTGTTACTTAGTTTGGAATAGTACAGTTGGAATCTCCGTGTGACAAAATTGTCTGAGATAAAACACGTATGAGTGGCTCAGGGGCCTGAAGAAGTGTGCTGGCCTTTCTAACATGGACTCATATACCATAATACCATTTAAAATTTCTACCTGTAGAGCATATAAATTTTCATAGGGAGCAGTACATAACACAGACCTTGTTAAAAACAATGACAATTTCCGTGCGTTCAAGCGTTTTTGCCATACCTTTTACTCAAACCAAGTATAATCAGCTCCCGAGATCAGGATCAACTAGTTTAACATGATCCGTGGTGCCTTACAACTGGGTTTCTACCAGTTTAACGGTCTTGATTTCTGTGACAGCGGTATACAATATTTTTTATCTCCTGCTTGGAAATGGAGGAAAGTGGATAATTTTATGCCAACTCCTCTAATTTTCTTCTCGATTAACTTCGTTGCGGGTTCCATGACAATTCGCTTTTGCGTGAGACTCGCTGAGGGTCAAACCTCGGTGTGTTCGTTGGTCACCGCTCTGGGTCCTAGCTTATAAGACTGACAGTGGTTGGAGTATGTGACAGACCTAATTCCTTCAAAAAAAACCTAAACACACAGACGTGGGTGGGACTTATCGACCCTCTGGGACTCTCGGGACACTGACCCCATTTCCAACGATTTAACTCAAACAATTTGAGTAAAGTGTTCTCTTCAAAAATAATTGAAATTAATTATGAGCAAACACATTCCAGTGCGTTATCACTTCATTAGGAAAGAATGAGGAGACAAAGGAAGGAGACTGTCCTAAAACCGTCATTTAAAAGCTGAATATTTTACCTAGTATGCCTTTTATTTTAGACGCCATTTCACGTTGAATACTTAAGTGTTTGAGTGCTACCGTAGGGGGATGTCAAAACGGCTGAAGTGACTAACGATGTGAAAATGTGTAGCTTTTTACTGATATTTTTTTATCACGTGAATAAAAAATAAGTGCTCTGTTTTTTAATGTGCTCGCTTTTGACCCTTCACGTAATCAAATTTTTTTTTTTGTGAAAACTAACATACGCACAAAACTCCTGAATTAAATGTAACACTAGTTCGGAACGTTGTTGCATAGACGAGAGTTGGAAAGAAAATATGGTTAGCTTGAAATGGAAGGGGTTGCTTTGTGGAGCTATCCGTTATCAAATCTGGGGGCTAGTTCGCGAGTCAAGTCAAAACCTATGTCGCAGATTATGTCGCACCGAGTCGCTCATTCCCTTACGCAATTCATACGAGGGAAAGAGTCAAAATCGATTTATCTCAGATTTTGTCTAGTCACAGCCGGCGGTGTTACTAGATTTGCTTTTGTAACCTTATACATGAGATAAGAGTATAAATGAGAGGCAATCAAGACGAAAAAAATGGGAATTCTGTAGTGGGCTTACGGACTGCGGATGGATTGCTTTTTTTATCAAAACATTTGTACTTGGTGATGCCGCTCAGGCCACGGGCTGTTCTTACATCGCGTGTAAAGAATCTAGTCCAATACGAATCGTATACATTCACAGTGCCCTAAGCAAGTTATCATATTCAAATATGAATAAAAGAAGCACATTAGCCACCATATTTTACAACAAAAGATAATTCACCACCCTCCCCGCTATTACTCATCAGATCCATTTATTTCTCTCTATACATGAACCACTTATATTCTCAATAATATACCAATAAAACATCCACAAAAAACTATAGAATTAAATAGACGTCGAAGAAAAATATGGCGTAAAACTAATCAGTGTTGTTGGCTCGAGGCCCATCAGCGCTGTATGTATTTCTAGTTCATTGTCAGTCAGACACGATCTTATACCGAATTGTGTCGGGAGTTTACGATCGGTTTTCCAACTGAGATTTTGCGTGGTAGGTGCCCCTTTGCGTTGTAGGTGCCCCTTTCCATCGGTGTCGTGGATAAGCTTGATTTGTGATTTGGGAACTCGAGAATTGATATCGCTAAGGGTTCGAGCGGTTTAAGCGAAGATTAGGAATGAGGGGAGATGATATTATGTATATATCTATTTTTTGAGTTTTATATTGTTGTTTACTACCTTAATATTTTTTACTAGTAGAGAGTTCGCTAAGTCTAAAGTATATAGAGTTAAGTATCGCCTAGTTCTATCTATTAATATATAATTGTTTAATTGCTTTTATTCGAGAATATTTAGCAGATTTATTTAGCAGATTAACATAAAGCGTAAAATAATTATACTTTTTATTTATTCATAACGCAATTAGCTAACAGCATACGCCAAAACACCAATATGCTAAATATAATAACAATGGAGTAAAATATGTTACGGATCCAAGCATCTAGTTATATGTTTATATAACTAGATGTTTTAAGTTTTAAGTTTGCATAGCCGAGATACTTCTCAGAGTGCGAATATATTTGAAATAAAAAACACATTTAAGTAAGTAAGAAACCATTATTCATTCTTGCCAAAAAACTTTCAGCGTTCTTTTGTTCCTTGCTCTATTTAACATAATGCTTTAGCATCAAGTCTGGAATTTTTCTATCTCCATATATTAAGTATAAGTGACAATGCTAAATCTTAAAATAGTATAAATTAAGAGCGATTCAAATCTTTATATATATAAAACAAAGTCGTGTTAGTTTTTTTGTTTTTTTTTATTACGTTATAGGCAAGTATTTGATCTCGATCTCACCTGATGGTAAGTGACGATGAGATCTACGATGGAGCATACTTGCCTAGAAGGTACCTGTTCACTCTCGACTTGAAAATACCCAGATTGTAGTCAACAGGGAACAAAGACGCCGCTAGCTTGTTCCATTCCTTGGCAGTTCATACGATGAATGTAGAAACAAAACGCTTACTACGAACCGAAGGAATGTCAACAGTGTACGGATGACATTTGTCCGTGCGTCTTGTCGACCGACGATAGAATGGAGATGGAGGAATTAATTCATGTAATTCCATCGCACACTCTCCAAAATGTATTCTGTAGAAGACTACTAGGCTGGCAACCCTACGTCGGTGTTCCAGGCTCTGAAGCTTGGCCTGCACTAGGGTCTTGTTGCCAATGTTACACCATTTATAACTCAAGAACTGGTGGGCCAAAGTTTATGATCTTAAATTTTTTGATAATGTTTCTGCCCTGAATAGCAGAATAACTATAGAAATATGGGAAGGAATGGGATGGAAATAAACTTAGTAGACGATGTATATATTTTTAATTTTAATATTGAAGTCTTCTGCTATTATTCTAAAGTAAAACTGTACAGGCAATGTATCGGTTAAAACTAGTGCAATAATATTAAGAACTGTGGTTTAACAATGTCCCTTAAGATTAATAATATTATGCCTGCTTAAGATTATGTTAAAGTTTCTACTTTACTTTGAAATCCCCATTGTAGATTTTAGCTAATGTATTAAAGCGCGAAATTATTAAATTTATTATATTTTTTATTCTAGATTTCTAAGTTTGGCCCTGTAAATAAATAAAGCGATGTCTTTAAATAAAATGCCAGACAACTTTGTTTAATTTAAGACATCGACTTCTGGCGTTCATCTTTCATGTTTATCTTTTATTTAACCTACATTTTAGAAACGAATATATAAATTCGTTTAGCATTAATCAACACATAATTTTTGTTTATTACAATATTTTTTTAAGATCCAGTTGCATTGCATTTATCTAACTTATAATTTTTACTATGATTCTATGTCTTAATTATTTAAATAAATATGATCTTATAGTGTTATAAAAAACATATAATATTATTTGTATAAAGGACGGCAATATTTGTACTATGAAGTGCCGTAAGAACCAAACCCTTAATACCTACCAGACGCTCGATCACACCATATATTTAGTTTTCGCCAAAGCTCCTCTGTTTTTCTTTATGTTTGAACGTTGAAATTTAATTTTGTATTCTGTGTAGTAGTATACAAAATTAAATTTCAACGTTGTTCGATTATTTCAACTATTTCAAGAGTAGTGTCGCGTTGTCAACCCTTGTCTTATATAGTGTTGATATTTAAAGTTACAAGCAGAGAGCGGCACTGTTGTTTTGGGTGATTATCTATATATACAAAATAAAGTTGTGTTAGTTACGCTGTTTATAACTCCAGAACGGGTGAGTCGATTTTTACATTTTTTAAGGTGAATGCTCAGGGTCGGTTGCCGCACATTTTCGATAGATGGTCCTGTTTTTCTGCAACTAGTTACACGAACATCGAGCATCTATGAGACTTGATGTTGCAAATTGCGAGCACTACTACGACATTGCATTGAAATATCCAAAAAAACATTAACCTGAAATCATTTATAATGGATGAGATACCATGGCTTCTAAAATCCTTGTATAAATAGGCACTCACACATAGACAAATACACGTCTTTTTTGTGCCGCTAGAGCGCAGCACTTGTTAAAAGTCTCGCATACTAAAAGTTGTCTTTTTATGCCACCAGGTAGAGCGATCATAAAAAAACTTATTTATCGGTTGTAAAATAATAGAAATACTTTTGCGAGCTTTGCAATATTAAAAGTTTCAGAAATAAAAGATAGAAAAGAAAAATGTATACTTTCATGTTCGTAAATATAATGTTTATTGTATAGATCTTATAAATATAGCAAGGTTTGCATGATAACTGTAAAAGTATTACGCTTTACAATATACCAGATCAACAACAAGAACAATATTTATTATAATTTACAAGGGAATAAGAAATTTGGCAATGTAGTTCTATACCTAATAAGGGATACAGCTACATTTCCAAATTTCTTTGAAACAATGTTGTTTGTTGTTGGTATTCTAAAATTAGGTAAATATAACATTGTTTCAAATACTAATATTATGATATAGAATCGACTCTATACAATTTACAGTCATCTTGATTCTTGCAACCTCCTGTGCTTCATTCCTCCGCTAAAAAGAAAAAAATAATTGTTTAGTCCAATAATAATTATTACTGTATCCATACTTATTATAAGGTAAATGCTGCTGTGACATGTATAGATTCAATCATTCAATCATCGTTCCAGAGACGGGCCAACATACACCGTCACACTGCAATGCACCCACATTTCACCGATGGTATTTTGGTACCAATGTAATAGAGGGTGAGCCCATCGCCATTATATCGGGCACACGCCTCCTCAATATGAGGGGCATATAGGCCGTAGGCCCAGTGCAGTTTAGTGAACTTCACACGACTTTTGACAGACATGCAGGTTTCCTCACAAAGTTTGCCTTCATCGTACAGCAAGTGATATTTTTTATGGAAAATAAGATTCGCACATGAAAATCCGGAAATCTCAGTGATGGGAGCCAGGGTTTGAACCTGAACACCTCGTTCCAAGGCGAGCGTTCTGCCAACGAGGCTGTCACTGCTGTACAACTTTGGAATCTATACTAATATAATAGATTCCACTAGATGCGCTGATGTTCTTCACTCTCATAATACGATGGGATGGCAATCCGGTACAATCAGAGAGATCGGGCTGTGTTGTCCGAAGCACAAGCAAGTGATAATCATGAAATTGAACTTGTGTTGTGTAGCCACTTTACAATACGAGTTATGCTCTAAGGTATTTGTTACCAAGTTGTCCCGACTTTCACCAGTGTCACATTCCATCAGTATCTCCATTACAATTCAAATAGCAAACAAAACACAAATTAAAACAAAACTAATCGCAAATCTCACACAATTATTATTTGAATTTTGAAGTAAGTTTTTACATACATGAAATCGGTCGCAGCAGAGTAGTGAGTCCATTTTTTTTTATAATTCTGGAATTTGGCATCAGCATACCATAGACATGCTGCCAATTTGGTCAAGATATAATAAATTAACTTCGTAGACACCCAGAACAAAATAAGTAACACTATTCTATACATTCTAAGAACTTGGTAAGTGCTTACCGACTTTTATATTTATTAAATATCTATACCTCAGATTAACAGAATCCAAAGAGAATAATTTTAAAAAATATAACAGTAGGTAAGCACATACATAATATCTAAGTACAGAATGTATGTGCATCAAAACCAGTTATTTTCGGCCTAGGCACCTATTTATTATGTAGACGAGTACTCGTATCCGAGGTATAAGGTTTTGCGTTCAGAAACGAAAAAAAAAGTAATATCAATATATCTAAAACTAAGTAGGTTTCTAGTTGGTACCAATTTATAGCTACTCTATAATAAATCGGTAAGTAAAAAGAAGAGAAATAGGTGCACATAGGTATGTTTTCTTAGATTTATTCAATTACGAGCTATGTCGCACTTGATTTGTTCAAACGTTCAAGGGGTATCCCATTCATTAGGCTTCCCTATAATTTCGAAAAACCCGTTCATACTAGGTGCCGGGGCTTGCTTTCTTGTATCGCCAATCGTGTTAGGTTAGTTGGTTGGATATATATGTATGTATATATATATATACATACATGCCTTGCTGGTTGGTACCTTCCTATAGCTAGTCAGTAAGTAAGAAGAAGAGATAGGTACACATATAGGTCGCTATGTAGATTTTCTCAGATTGATTCAATATTGAATAATTACTAAAAACCGATGTTACGAAATATGTCGCGCGAGTCGCTGTCGATGTATTCTAACATTTTTTTCTAGTCACAGCTGGCTGTGCTACTGATATATATATATATATATATATATATGTATATCTATACTAATATTATAAATGTGAAAGTTTGGATGGATGGATGGATGAATAGATGGATGGATGTTTGTTACTCTTTCACGCCCGAACGGCTGAACGGATCTGGATGAAATTTGGCACAGAGATAGATTACAGTCTGGAATAACACATAGGCTACTATTTATCCCGGTAAAATGTATGGTTCCCGTGGGATAGATGTTTTAATTTTTCATACTTTTTATCGCGGGTAACACCGCCGGGCGCATCTAGTATATATAGATATATATATATATATATATATATATATATATATATATATATATATATATATATCAGTAGCACACCCGGCAGTGCCTAAAAAAATGTTTGATAAATTGATCAATAAATCGACAAAGACTCGCGCGACATATTTCGTAACACGACATCATCTAGCTATGGCCTTGGAAGGTGTACATACTACCTATATATATTTTCGTTATATTACTACCACACCATGTTGGAGTAACACGGCCGAGCTGTGTGTTTTGGAAATCTAATATTCACTTACAGAAACAATATCAATCATTCAAAAAGACAAGCCCACCGGCAAGATTTGAACTTGCTATAGTACACGTTTGCATCAACCGTGTAGAACATTAGGCTACGTAGACCACTAGTCAAGACGACGAATATTTTGATAGGTTTCAATGATATTTACAACCAATTGAAACATGACATATTCATTCATTCATTGATTATTTAAAAAAATAAATACATGCCTTATGTAGGTATGTAGGTTATTTTATTATAATAACCCGAAAAAATATGTTTTGGGTGCAGACAAATCCTAAAAACTTGGATTACAGGAAATAGGGATACATGACGATCTGCACACACAGATAATAACACACCCCAAGTGGCTCAAGTGAAAAACGTAGGTACATGCGATTGTTCGTAGGTTCGATGGACGAACGAAATTTATATGTATTTTTTAATTTTAATTTTTTATTATGAATCTTTATACTTATTTATAGAAAATTTATATCTCTCTATATATTATAATGTTATGTCTTTATGTATTATAAGTAAAAACTCCTGCTGCCATCTGTCGCCGTAAATACTGAAAGACAAAGAATCGGATGCTTTATTAGTTACGGGTTAATTTGGACAGAGGCGCTTTTATTCACGCACACAAGCCTAAAATTTAATATCGTTTTATGATGTTATTACTATAAGATTTTGCCTGATATTTCATTCTGCGAGCTCTTTAATTTATAGAGAATTGATAACAATGCTTGTACAACTAAAAAACTGTATGTGTATCGAGTATTACAATGTTGAAATTTGTATGGGAATGCGACTGATCGCTTCCACCTTAATTTGTCATTGCCCCGAAAAGAAAATTTATTTTCACATACATTTGATTATGAGGCAGTACGAAATGCGCGGGGCAGTTAGTTACTCACAAATATAATAGTTGTAAGGGATTTGTCACCAATTTCCTAATTAATTTGCATCGGTTAGGTGCAGTTAAATAATTAAAATTAAACTATGGCCAACAAAGTTTTTTAGAAAGTTTCATTGTCATGGGATTCCTGAATTAATGACGAACTGAATATCGCAGTTGTTAGTGACCCTACTTTCTGTGCCGAGGTTTTCAGGTACACATCCTGGCAGGGACAAATTTTATGTGATGAGCACGAATGTTTGTACATTTTATATTATACGGTACCAATTATACAAGCATTTCTTAGTTTGGTTCTGTAATGTTGGTGTATTCGTCTGACGATATATACATATTATAACTTTTTCGCTAAATCCTTTAACTTACGCCGAAATTTTGTAGGTTTCCCTTGTAGAATAGGCGCAGACACAAAAACATAGTATCGCTTTAGTGAGTCGAATAACATTGTCCTGAAGGGCGAAGCTACCAACCATTGTTAGAGCGGTTTATTTTTTTGATCCCGAAAGGTCGTCTTCAAAGTTTGCGAATGCGTTTTGGGATTACTTGCTAGATTATTATCCGGCGATATTAATTAACATTTGGTGAACTGTTTTAAGTAAATTGGTGTCTGTAAACAAGCATTGCGTGAAATTAAGTTTTTTTTTTTATCTATAGCCACAGATTAGGTAATAGCTCTTACGAAAATATATTTTACTCAGCAAATACATTTAAATAAATAGCAACTCTTGCTACAACACAATAAAGTTCGCTTCAGCTGGCAACTGCTTCAATTTACGCGTTTTAAAATGCCTACGCCTTCGCGGTATACAGTATTTTTTTTAAATTTACCATCACCTGATGGTAAATTAAAAAAAAATACAACTGAATCGAGAACCCCCTCCTTTTTGGAGTCGGTTAAAAATAAGAAATCCCTAAGCTATGTCTACAATATATACATTAGCTTAGCAAACTTATTATTAAATGGTCGCTAACATACATACATAACTCAATAGTAAGTTATTAAACCTTTATAAATTAAGGCCCTGAAAAATTTCCTGTAAATATACTAAGCATTTACACAAAGAGGCTTCATGCCTGTAAATATACTTTTCATGTATCAAGTCTGTTTAATTAGAGCAAAAGCTAAAACACACCAGCTCTGTAAAGTAAAGTTGCCTCGGAGGAAATTCGTATAATTAATTTGTAATTTGGTAAATATCTGCAAGCGGGCGCCAAACTTGACTGTTAATTATGTTTCACGTTAGAAAACAGTACTGGGTATACTAACTAGGTACTGTAGGGATGTATAAATAAATATCGCTAGACGAACACACTAACTATACGGTCCCACACTAAGCAACGCTTGTATTATGGGTACCGTATAACGGACTGATAGCGAACTCAGTACACATATTCGTGCTCATCACACAAAGTTTCTACCTACCAGGATTCGAACACGACACCCTCGGCACAAAAAGCAGGTCACTACCAATTGCGCTAATCCGGCCGTCACATATGAGTACTTGTATCGCTTTCAACTGTGAGTATTAACACGCTAGCTTAAGGCATATATTCATTAGGCTACAATAGACGAGCAACTTGTAGCTCAACATTGTTTAGCAACGTTGTACATCCCTACATGATCAGTCATTGACAACATGCTGCCTGACAGCCAAATGTTGGTCTCAGAATTTATTCGTAGCACTACACTACACGCTCACAGACGCCAACATTTGATAAGAACACATACAACAATACATACGTCATGTTGCGCGTTATCTGGCAATGTCGCGCGATGTTGGGCAACAACTAATGAATACATGACTTTAAAGTGCTACGTTGCCAGTGACATAGCTGTTAAAAATGATTTATATAGCATTAGTGTTACAACAATAAATTATGCAAGCTATATTGCTGTTATATCACACCCTGAAAGTCGCTGTGAAGAAGTTATATATTTTTTAATAGAAGCTACCATGAATATGGTTCAACGCATCACGCCTAGAGCTGTGTCTGTAGCTCCAAAATGTATATGTTAAACAACAATATGGTCGAAGCAGAACTAATTATAAAAATAGATCTGTAAGGTAATTAACAAGATAAAGGTATATTTCTTTGAATAATAAAACTGATAATTCTAGTGTAGCCATAAAAGAAAATAACATTTATTTTAAATTAACCCATTTGTTATGAAAGAGAACCATTCACCGCAATACGCATCGTTTTTTATCAACATCCACTGCGTACCATTAAATTAACTAAGGATTATATTAAAATTGCATAATAGAATGTGCATTTGCATTATTGCATGCAGTGCATGCCATTGTGAACGGCGCTACAAAGACTTTTATATGACCGCGGGCACAATATTGAGAAAAATGCAATATAAAACGTACAGCACTGATGTTATGCTGGGAGTAGTGTACTATTAAAAAAAACATAGACAAAGATATTTACGTTCATAGAGGATAGATTTGAAAAGTTCCATGATGGTAATCGTTTTCGTAAATTTAGTCTATTGATTATAGATTTATTCGTTATGTTTTTTAGGTGCAAGTTCTTTGATATTTGAACCAACACGGTAAGAAAATAATTTTCCATTGTCAACCCGCTCTTGGGATTAGAAGTTTGGTCTGATCCAAGAACATTTTGCTCTACTTACCCTCCGATTAGACTAAAGAAGACAAAATAGTATTCTCTTTTGAATTCATTTGTATTGATAACAAACTATTTCAATATAACCGCTTGCACGGAATATTGATAATAATCCAACACAATATTCAATGTATTGCTCAGAGAAATACTATATAGCGTTGTGGTTTGTTCTTTAATATTTAACTTTGAAGTCAGGCTACATAATGCTCCAAAGGAATCTTTACTTCTCTACAGACACCGCACAACCTAAGCCGATGGACCTAGAGATTTGAAATTTGAAGGATATCTTTTTTGGAAGGAGAAGATCGAGGGATTTTATGAGAATTCGATCCCGAAGGAGGTCAAATAGGGGTCAGAGTTTGTATTAAGACTTTTTTATAGTTTACGAACACATGGCCAGTATTATTATAAAGTCTAAAAATATAATCCTTTGGGATGACCCTGGTCTCAATTGGGCAAAGGTCTCACCCATATCCCATATACTTCTCTGGCGAATCCATTTGGTCGTCACGCCAACATTTTTTGAGGCTGACTCGGCGAAGCCCATCTTGCGTGACAACTCATCATGCCCATCCGACAAACACATCCGCCCAAATCCTTTTATATTCTGGCAGACGCATTATCTTTATTTTTATATTACGAATACTGAGTTGTTCCGTCTAGTATCCAGTTGTACTATCCGTACTCAGTGCTGAAATGAGAACGCGCCTGTCGCGCGGGGCGGCGACATTTGCTTTATTAAACCACGCTCACAGTGGCCAGCGAGAGGAAATGTCTAGAAGCTTATAGTGGGACGGGAGGATTACTGTGTATTATGTATAAATAAGTCTGCAGAAAAGTCTGAGTCTGTTTATTTAATGCTAGTAACAATACCAAGACATCTATACATCTATACATATAAATAAAATTGGAGTGTCTGTTTGTAATATTAAAATAACCGCTTTTTACTAAGTGCATTTGGATGTATACACGATACCTATACCGAAACAACATTTTTTTAAATTTTTGTCTGTCTGTCTGTCTGTCTGTCCGTCTGTCTGTCTGTTTGTTCCGGCTAATCTCTGTAATGGCTGGACCGATTTTGACGGGACTTTCACTGGCAGAAAGCTGATGTAACAAGGAGTAGGCTAGGCTACTTTTATTTTAGAAAAAAAAATATTATCTCACGAAAAAAAAATTAAACCAATGTTGCAGCGCAGCGCCTGATTAAGTTTGATAGCAACACCTGCAATGCTTCCCGCGGACTCAGAATGGGCAGGCAGGCTGTTGTCAACGGTTGTCTTTGTTAAATACCACGCGGACGAAGTCGCGGGCAACAGCTAGTTATAGTATAAGATGTAATTGCAAAAAAATACAACCGAATAACGTAACGAACCTCGTCCTTATTGAGGTTGGTTACAAAAGGTAAAACCAAACTATTGACTGTGGTATGGCATTCGTTTGGTTTTTTAAATCTTTGAAAAAAAAAATCAAAGTGTACCTACCTATACAATGTACCTATTATTTTCGATTCGATTGCATTATGCCCTATAAATCAGCTCGATCGGCAACAACATTTCATTGCTCAGGGGAGACACTCGATATCATCCTCCAACATTTCATTTCACCTCGAAACTACGAGTAATTAAAAAGTTTCAGATCACTAACGATTTATAAATCGATACCAACATAAATCATCGGATGCGATTTATTGAATCGAACTGAGGTAGCGAAAAAGTTTCAGCGACAAATAAACGATTTTCAGACTGAAAACGTTCGGTCTGACCCGTTGCAATTGATTGGAATGCACTCACTGTCACACCAAAGGGGATTTTTATATATAAAACTTCTTATTATACGAAATGAAGTTGTCTTTGATATTTGATTCGATATGTGAGCGAAATATACGTGTTTGAAATCTATATTCACTGTATTCTGAATATATTCTGCTGCAAATCGGTTAAGTTAAATTGTATATTTTCAATATGCGTCCTTCTTTATATAAGTGATACTGTTTTAACAATGTATAAGTTTTCGTTAGTTTGATATCTACCCTATTCTGTAGTGGCTGTCTTGAAAAGACTACAATACTCGAGGGGCTTAAATATACAGCTCTTCTGTGATTCTGCGCTCCTAGTTCGAGTGACGATATTGTATCTGCACAAACCTGTCTTTGGTCAAAAACAGTTGGCCTTTTTTATATTTTCATAATTCCTCCATCTATTTATTGTCGCCTAGTACTTCGAAAGTAAACGGTGATTATTTATGTGTGACATAAGCGTTACCAGGAGTCAGTGACCAGGGATCCTGGTGAACCATGGTCTGTTGATCCCCTGGGGGGGTTTTTTTATTACGTTATTGGCATTATTGGGGGTATTTGATCTCGATCTCACCTGTTGGTAAGTGATGATGATATCTACGATAGAGCATACTTGCCTAGGTAGGAAGGCGGCAGTAGATCGAGACGCTACATTCACTAGGCACATGCAGCGCAACTGATCTGATCCGCCATCCATGAATGGCAACACCGAACAACATGCCGGAACACGGCTAGGCCGCTTGGCGACATGGCTTTGTTCAGTGGGTGGTGACTAACCATGGCCGAAGCCTACCACCAGTAGAGTTGGCACCTAGTTGGCACCACCCAGCGTCACGTGTAGGGTATCTCGAGGGTATTTAATTCTCCTACGGACGAAGGTGACTCGACCCCAAACAGCAGACTTTTCCCAGCAGGCACACCTAGGGGATTTCGCTAGACCGCTAGAGGATAATAGTGAACCGCATCAGGCGTATTCCCCTAAAAAATCTCATGTTTCTTGTAGATGTTGAAAAACATGTTACCGAAGTACTTATTTAATTTAAGTTGGGCCAACTCGTAATAGCTTTTTCGTCGTAAGTTTTATTCCACGGGCATAAACCGAATATAAAAAGTTGTATTTACATTACCCACTGATATTAAACGAGTAGTATATTTTTTCGACGTTATATAAACATGTAAATAACGTTTTTTTATGATACAAACAAGTTATTTAACAATTTTTTTTAACAAGTTTGATTATTTCAAAAGTATAGATTGATACTTTTTTTTATATATCGTCAGACGAATACTCCAACTATCCGGTCCCACAATAAGCAACGCTTGTATAATGGGTACTTTACAGTGTACTGACCGCGAACTCAGTATATATTACTTATATATATATTAAGCCTGACTTGGGTACAAACATTCGTGCTCATCACACAAAGTACGTCCCTACCAGGATTCGGATCCGGGACCCTCGGCACAGAAAGCAGGGTCAGTATCAACTGCGCTTATCAGGCCATCGACGAGACGTATATACAGACGGAAAATAAAAATGAATTAGTTTATGACACACTGCGTCAAGCCAAAATCTATTAGTACAGTAAGACTAAGAAACATTATTCCTGTTTCAATGATGAACAGGAGGCAGCTGGATAGAAATTCGCTATGAATTTCCTGAAGACTATAGTTTATATAACTTGTGGGTGATTAGACCTCTTTTTAGTTTTATTTTATTTTTAATATATTTAAATTGTATTCTTTTATATTTTGTTCCATGTCATTTGAGTGTGTTTTTGGTTGCTGTCTTGGTGAATACAATGTTCGTGAATTAATATCGTCTTTTCCCTTTCATATCCCTCTTCTTCACCATATCTCCTGAGCTATCATCCTATCATTAACATAACTATTTACCTTATTATATCTACATATAGATAATATTATATCCACAAGCGTATAGTTCAATTATTTTACAATAATTACAACTTAAATATTATTTACAAATTAAAGACTTAATACATTAAAAATAAATAAATTATTTGTGTTATAACTAAGGCAAGAAGAACTATCATGAAATGTTTAAAAGGAAAATTTTATTAAATATATATTTTTGTAACGTGTAACACCTTAAGCCACGCGGTCATTGACCTGCGCTCCCAGAATCCTGGGATATTTTGGTTTTGTTTTGTTACTTTGTTTTTATAAACAAAATTGTTGTTTCAAAAATGTTATTTATTTATCCTGCTAATGCAAACATTAGCATTTTCGTCAATTATTTATATGTTTTATTACTTAGCCATGAGAAGTAACAAATTAGGTACGTTGAGAATTGTTTAAAAAAACGCGACGGTGTCTCCAAGAATAATAGCTTTTATGTTCATTACTTAAAATGCGTAAATTTAAGACCCTTAATCCACTTGGAAAGGTGAGCTTCCATTGGCTAATCGATTTAACTCGGGGAAATTGTGTAATTCAATCTCGAACAAGATCTGTTGGTTCTCTTCGCATTACCATTAATAATAAGAAGGAATATAAAATATTTATAATTAAATCCAAAACCAAGCGCACCATTGCAACACGTCAAGACACTGTGAGCACTTTCTGCGTAGATCGGACCGCAAGCAATCACTAAATATGAGGGTACCCCTAGTTCAAATTATGCCAATAGGACGTCAAACACCTCAGTCCTCCCGTGACCATGGTTGCTGTAAAGCAGCCGAAACGTCAGGAACGTAAAACATAAAAAACGAGATAAAATCTGTAAACATAGATATGCATTATCGACAATTCTTTTCCAGCAGTCATCGTCTGCCGGAAGACTTCCACTGCTGAACATAGGCCTTCCAATAGAACGCCACAACGAACGGTTGGCAGTATTACCTCCAATTTACAAGAAAAAAAGATTTTCAAAATGGCACAGTACCTTCTTTTGAAAACTGCGTAATTGTGAAAGTAAGGAATTTTATCATTATTTTTAATGTTCGTAAAATGAGCGAAAAAGTACCGCACACAAGTATAACTTAAGGAGCAGGACCATATAAGAGGGAAGAGAGTGACCCGCCCTAGAGTCACCAGCAAGCAGGGACATTCAAGTAGGCATAACCACTCCATCATGTTTGGTAAATAGCTATTATACAATTAAGCAAATCGAACTTGGCACATGGATTTTGGCAAAGGCCCTATGATGCTTTATCTTAATCTCAATACTAATATTGCGTTATAGATAATCACGGCACTACATTTACATTTTGATTCTTATTTACTCCGCTAAGAAACATCTGAATAGAACAATTTTACTTTAGCACAAGCTATTATAATTATAAAATCCTCTTTTTGATAACAATGAACTTCTCACTGGTTATTTGTATTGTGATCATAAACGCTATACTACATAAACATTGTTGACTTTTAGTACGCCTTCAATATATCCACGTATTTATCCCCGCTCACTTTGAAGCCTACTTGTATACCTTGTTTTGAAGAAAAGCATTAATGCGTTTGAACTTCGCTTCCCTGAAATGCGTACTCAATGTTCTTTCCTCTCGTTCCCTTATGCATTATTTACTGGATGGAAAATATGTCGCTAGTACTGACTATGTTTATATTCATGCAAATCGTTTTTTACGTATTAGAGGTAAAACAGAATATTGCTCTTGATATTTTTTAATTAATTACAAATATGCTTACCTTTTTTTTTTTGGTAGAGTAACTATTATTGTTGACATTGTAAATTAAACTTTCTCAATTGAACTTTAGATTATTTTTAGATTCTTATGGAACTTACAGAAATCATCAGTCTTTGAAATATTTTATTAAAAAAAAATATGTACCCTTAAAAAGTCTCCATGATTGAGTTTACAGCAGACAGGCGTTCACCGCAGACATCTTAAGAATCAATTTAACAAGAAACCCTAAGACAACCTTTTGAACTATTCAATAACAGATTGTTTTGAGTGTACAGCGCTGTCTGTGATTCACAAATCTTAAACGTTGTCAAGAACATTGGCGAAGTTGGAACGCTTTCACTGAACTGGAGATTTGGTTTTGAATTGTGGACTTGGGTTTTGCTTTGACGTTTTGGTACGAAATTAGTTTTTCAAACTAATTATGGAGATGGGACCGTGTATTAGACAAAAATAATAAACAAAAAATATTAGATCGATTCAGGCACAACACTACCAAAATTCACATTTGTCTTTATCATCCTTCGTCAGGTTAACAAGGGACTGAGACTACACTAACTGTTCTGTACTTATTAAACAATTGTGAATATATATAATTGTTATTTTTTCTCTAAAATATTATGATGTATATATGAATTGAAGTAGGTACGTTATACAATTAGCAATAGTTAAATACAAGGTTGGTTAAATCTTAACAAACGTGGTCACAGCGACGCCTATTCTGTTGACCTAATTACGACAAAACTAAAGTTGGCAAAGGGGCCGGGGTTAGAACCCGTACACCTTTTATGCAAAGCCTGTGCTTGACTAACATTGCTCTGACTTCTAGAATGTGCGGTGTTTTGGTATAAATATTATTTTTATTGGTTTCTTTGCTATTACCTTGTATTTGTTTCTTATCGCGATTGTTAACGACGCGATCTCCTTAGGAGTAATTTTATGTTCTTTTTTTGTAATCTTTTGTTTTTTAAGTGGTCTATTACTGTCACCTGATATGTCCGCACTGAAAATTTTACATACAATATAATTTATTATTTTCCATCCATCCTCCTGCTTATTATTCTCACCCCGGCGTGTGGCGGACCTGCGGCCAACGCGCACAAGTTGGTCCTTCGAGCCGGATCCCGATGATTCGCACACCGCCACGATCTGAGATGGTGAGAACGCGCCAGATGGCAACCCAGGAGCGTGCACTGACGAAAACAGCTTCCAATCCACAAGGTACGCAGCAGCCAGCTAATATAAACAAACAGCAGATTGATGTGCCGGCACCTGACTTTGATCACACCATTGTTATCGCGGGTGGCAGCGCTATAGTTGAGCGTCGAGAGACGACGCCGCCACCACGTTCCGGCAAGGGATCGAAGAGTAGAAGGTCCACTTCGTCATCGATACTAGCTCGCAGGAAGCGACTGGAGTTGGAAGCTGCTCGCGAGAAGGCACGAATACAGATGGAATTGGTTGATAAAAAATTGGAAGCGGATTTGGCAGATTTAGAAGACGAATACAGTTCACACGAGGAGGAAGGTTCTGTTAGTAGAACGACTAACGTAAGTAGGTGGTTAGAGCACGGCCAGCAAGAACTGCAGAAAGTACAGTCAGCCCCCGAGAATGGTACTAAAACGGGCGAGCTGTGCGCGCCAGTGGACACTAGCCCTGGCACTGATGGAACAGTTCAGCTGTTGGCTCGCGCACTGAAGGATATAGCCGCCTCTTCTGCAGCCAACGCACCAAGTGCTAACTTATTGAGTAGGATATGCACGCCAAGAGATCTGCCTGCCTTTGACGGAGACCCGATGGAGTGGTTGCACTTCAGGCAGGCCTACGAAGAGTCCACTCAATTATGTAATTTTAACCCGAAAGAGAACCTATGGAGGTTAAGAAAATGTCTACGCGGACCAGCTAAGGATGCCGTCTCAGCTCTCCTGATTTGTGCGACTGATCCTGACAAGGTTATGTCAACTTTAGAGCTACGCTTTGGTAACCCAGACACCATCATAGCAAGGGTCATGCAAGACATAAAGAAGTTACAGACCATCTCTTCAGATTACCACAAAGATATAGCGGTTTTTGCTGTCAAGTTACAGAACTCAATCGCGGCTGTTCGCGCAGTGGGCCGCGATGAGTACCTACAGGGAATGACTATAGTCACAAGTATACTATCTAAGTTTCCCACGGTGCTTATTTCAAAATGGTCAGACTATAGCTTCCCACTGATTAAAGAGAACAAGAAGTCCCGTTTAGATATATTATCAGATTTCTTGAACGAGGAAGCTGTCAAAATATCTACTACCGCTAATATTAACGTGTTTGATATGCCCAGCAATCACCATAGATATAAACAATACCGCGACAATAATTATAGACCTCAAGCAGTGTTAGTTCAGCAACAGATTACTGCTGGTTCCAGTGATGACAGATGTCAGTATTGTCACGGTACAAAACATAAACTTACGGAGTGCAAGAAGTTTAAGAAGGCGTTACGTAAGGATCGCTGGCGACACGTTAAACGCCACGGCATCTGCTACAAGTGCCTGCTGCTAGATCATGACCGAGAGACCTGTCCTGCACCTGCGTGTGATAAAAACGGCTGCGGCGGAGCGCATCATCGTTTATTACATTTCACGAGTACAAACTTCAATCGAAACAATAACAGAGACGTTAACGTTCGGGAGTCCAGTACTGATACTACAGAGTTTTCACCTGTTACGGAAACTGTCGCGCACATAAACGTTAGTAGTTGCAAAGTATTGTTAAAGGTAGTGCCCGTGAACATTTACGGCCCAAACGGTGTTATCGCTGCGAATGCGTTATTGGACGATGGGTCTACAGTGTCGCTGATAAGCGGTGACCTCGCAGAGCGCGCAGGCCTGCGCGGCCGCCACGAGAAGATGCGAGTGCGTGGTGCGTGGGACAACCATGACTTAGTGTGTGATTCCTTCGTAATGACTGTAAATATCTCTGGTAGAAATGTTGACACGGTTCATTCTATTCGTGCACGATGTGTGAACGAACTAAACTTACCTGTACAAGATTTTTCTTATGTTGATTGTACCAAATATCCTAGTTTAGTTAAATATAAAGATGAACTATGTACTGATTGTCGATTAAAGCCTGATATGTTGATAGGTCAGGATAATTACCATTTACTGTTACCATTGCAGGTCTGTTTAGGTAAGCTTAGCGAGCCGTCTGTTACACGAACCCCCCTAGGTTGGTGCGTACATGGGAGCGTGCGTGTGCCGTACGAAGCGCGCCCAGTCCAAGCGTCACTTATGTTGGCAGAGGTGGACACTCCTGCCCAGGACCAGAACGAGGCCGAGCGGATGTTGCGGGATCTTCACGAGGAAGTGCGGCGATCGTTTGCAATCGAGTCATTGGCCGTGTCAGGTACGCCACGCCGGAATGTAGACGACGAACGTGCTGTAGCCGTTTTGGAACAAACGGCTATACTCGTTGACGGTAGGTGGCATGTAGGCCTACCATGGAAGGACGAGAACTGCAAGATGCCTGACAGTTATCCGAATGCACTGCAACGTTTGAAAGGCATCGAAAGAAAGATGACCGGGAATGAGGGGTTTGCCGGCAGGTACGCGGAAAGAGTAAGTCATTTGCTAGAAAATGATTTTGCTAAGAAACTCGAAAACATACAAGGTACAGTTAAGACTTGGTATTTACCACACTTCGGTGTTGACAACCCTAATAAAGCGAAGTTACGTCTAGTCTTCGACGCTGCCGCAAGGACTAAAGGACTTTCTCTCAACGACTATCTACTTAAGGGTCCCGATCTACTCGCTTCTTTGTTTGGCATTATGTTACGTTTTAGAGAAAACAAAGTGGCTGTGACCGGTGACATTAAAGATATGTTTTTAAGAGTTAAAATAAGGCCAGAAGATCAAGATGCATTGAGATTTCTATGGAGAAAGGATCTTGGACAACCTGTAGGAGTATATGCGATGACTTCATTGATATTTGGCGCAAATTGTTCTCCGTTCATTGCGCAATTTATTAAGAACAGAAATGCTGTCAGGTTCGAGTCAACAATGCCAGCTGCTGTCGAGGCTATATGTCATCAACATTACATGGACGACTATATCCATAGCTTACCCGATGAGGCAACAGCTATCGAAATGGTTAAGAATATCACCAATATTCATAGTGACGGCGGCTTCATGATAAGAAACTGGACCAGCAACAGTTTAGCTGTATTGGACAGCGTGCCAAAAGAGACGTTAGGATCAGCTGCAGTAAAGTTCAAAATCGGTCAGCAATACGAGGGTGAACACACACTTGGCTTAATATGGTATCCGGCCGAGGATGAGCTAGGATTTGACGTGTCACTAAAACGGATTCCTGAAAACGTAATTACGAATAAACAGAGACCTACGAAGCGACTTATGCTTAAAGTCGTTATGTCAATATTTGATGTCTTTGGGTTTTTATCGCCATTTACAATTCAAGGAAAAGTTATGATCCAGGAAACATGGCGTTTACAGATAGGATGGGATGACATTATACCCGATACGATTTATGATAAATGGTGCAAATGGATTGAATTATTAAAAGCGGTAAACTTAATTCGTTTACCTAGATACTATCAGTCGACGGAGAGTGCGAGTAGGGCGGAAAGACTCGTGTACGCACTCAGTCCTCAGTTATCGGCTACGCTACCGTCCAGTTTGTGTGCTATGAATACAACGGAAGTAAATGGGTATAGCAACCTACAGTTACATGTATTTAGCGATGCGTCTACAAAGGCTATGTGCGCGGTCGGGTACTGGCGATGGATCAACAACGGCAACGTATACGTAGCGTTTGTGGCTAGCAAGTGCAGAGTAGCTCCTGTAAGTCACCTTACTGTCCCGCGATTAGAGTTACAAGCAGCTCTGCTAGCGGCACGACTAGCGGATTCGATTTTGAAGGAACATAAGATGACTACCACACAGAAATATTTTTGGTGTGATTCTACCACAGTGTTGCATTGGATTAGCAGTAACGCTCGTAATTTTAAATCTTTTGTAGCGAATCGCTTAGGCGAAATAGATGAGCTTACGCAAATTAATGAATGGCGGTACGTACCAACGAAATTAAATGTCGCTGATATTGCAACTAGAGAGGTTTGTGATGTCAGTGTTCTAAAAAATGAGTGGTTTAATGGACCTTCTTTTCTATGGTGTGGTGAATCTACTTGGCCTCAGAATATAGTGAAGCCCGTGGTAGATATTGCGATCCTGGAATGCGTAACCGTCGTGCAGCATTTACCTCTTAGTTTTCCTATTCCTGAGCCCGACCGGTTTTCATCCTGGTTGCGTTTGAAGAGAGCTACAGCTGCGGTACTGAAATTCATAAGTAAGTGTAAGAAACTTACCATAGACGAGTACGTATTGATGGAGCGAGCTGAACTCCTGCTAGTTAAGCAGGCACAATGGACATCGTTCTACGAAGAGATATCAGCAATTAGAAATTTTAAATGTCTAGACAATTCAAGCAGGTTACTTTCTTTGTCTCCAATATTAGACAACGACGGCATAATTCGGGTTAGTGGCCGCATCAATGCTGTATCAGATGTTCCAACTGAAATGAAAAATCCAATTATTCTTGACGGAAGACACCAGATTAGTAGATTGATAGTAAGACACTACCACATTCAAGCTGCACACGGGAGCCAGGAAGCAGTCGTGAATAACCTGAAACAGAAATATTGGGTTATTAGATTGCGTCCTACTGTAAAATATATTACTGCAAGCTGTATGTTTTGTAGAATTAGAAAGGCAAACCCGAAAGTGCCCAGAATGGGAGATTTACCCGGTGCTCGAATGGCTCATCATCAACGCCCATTCACCCACTGCGGACTTGACCTATTCGGACCAATGGATGTTACAGTAGGACGGCATCGCGAAAAAAGGTACGGAGTCATTTTTACCTGTCTTACCATCCGAGCGATCCATCTGGAAATTGTACCGTCGCTTACTACCGACTCATTAATTATGGCTCTACGTCGAATGGCGGCGAGACGAGGTTGGCCGTACTGTCTATATTCCGATAACGGAACTAACCTCAGAGGCGCCCATACTGAGTTGAAAAAAGCTCTAGAGGAGATGGACGAAGAAGCCCTGAAAAGTGAAGCCCTAAACAACGACGTAAAGTGGACGTTTATTCCTCCCGTTAGTCCCCATTGGGGTGGGGCTTGGGAAAGGCTTATCCGAAGCGTGAAAACGTCTTTGAAGGTGATTTTGAAAGAGCAGGCGCCTCGGGATGAAGTACTGAGCACTGTAATGGTTGAGGTAGAGAATATAGTGAATAGCCGTCCCTTAACGCACGTGTCGGTCGAACCTAACAGCGAAGAGGCATTGACACCGAATCATTTTCTTCTGGGTTCATCGTCAAATTTACCCATCCACGGGATGTTCGATGCTAATGACCTAGGTTTGAGGAAGCAATGGCGGAAGGCTCAAAGATTCATCGATATGTTCTGGACTAGATGGGTGAAGGAAGTTCTTCCTGGGCTTTTGCCCAGGAAGAAATGGCAAAAGGAGCAGGAGAACTTGTGTGTAGGTGATCTAGTGTTGATCATTGATCCCGGTCTGCCGCGTAATATCTGGCCCAAAGGAATCATTCAAAATGTAATTCCGGGTAAAGATGGCAGAGTAAGATTGGTCATGGTAAAAACCAAAACTGGAACTTTTAAGCGTTCGGCGGCTCGCGTCGCTCGGATCCCTGTTGGTGAGGAGTGCTGAGCCAGCACTAGGGTGGGGAGTGTTAACGACGCGATCTCCTTAGGAGTAATTTTATGTTCTTTTTTTGTAATCTTTTGTTTTTTAAGTGGTCTATTACTGTCACCTGATATGTCCGCACTGAAAATTTTACATACAATATAATTTATTATTTTCCATCCATCCTCCTGCTTATTATTCTCACCCCGGCGTGTGGCGGACCTGCGGCCAACGCGCACAGCGATAATGGAACATGGATAATAATTCGCCATCATTCTAAAAATTTGTAAAGTATATAGTTATTTCTCTGCATTTGCGAAAACACCATCCACCACACAGGACTTCAAAGTTATGACTGGGCTATGACTGCTTTTAAAGAAACCCTCGTAAAACCGTTATTTACTCTCTTAATGGATCACGTACATTGCGCATTATGCTTCTGATAATAACGGCGGACTGCAGCAGACGTTCAGTGGCACGGGAAAATTTTATTCAGTCCGCCACTTAAATGTTTTAAACTTTTTTTATGTCGTCTTAACATCTTGGACGGTTTTAATGTTGTTTGCTTCTGGAATTTTTAATATATTATTCAAAAAATCTCGTTCTTCTCTTTGTCGCTGTCATTACCATAATACACCAGATAGAGACTTAAACATAAAGATAAAATTATGTAGCCACATAGTTCACAAAGAAGTGGCCTATCATTTTATTTTGTCAAAGATTTTCCGCTTCTAAGATTTTCTCCAATCTCCAAATGTACCGGTTATTTTATCAGTAAGATACTAACCTATCTAAACAAAAGTTTTTCATCCAATTTATACATAGAGGCTCCACCCAATTATCTTCAGTCAAAGAATGGGAATAGAACACCTAGAGGGAACCAAAGATTAATTGGAAAAGATAACTACACTTGATTTAATCAATGTATTTGAGAGTGGACACGTTTGGGACAAAGGTTATAAATAATATTCAATCGAAAAAACAAATCAATACTCACCCATTGTAAAACATAATAACCCAATAATATGAAGATATTGCAACATTTACAACAATACGGATATATAATACGGAATGATACGGAATAATAATTGTTACGGGACCCAACACAACAGCAATTTTCATTTATTTAATTTATATTCATCATTTATGTATGTGCAAATCGATAGCTGAAAATTAAACTCTACGCAAGTCTAATAAATCTCAAATTTTAATAAAATCCTAAATTTACCATAATTTCAAAAATAAAATCTCCATAACCTTGTCCCGGCACGCCAAGGTAAGGATAATCAAATATCTGTCGTAGCTATATATCAAAGCGCTCCGCGGGGCGCCTACACGAACCCGGCTCAAATACCTTAGGACGCAAAAGGTGTGATACGTTAGGATCAAACCAAAATAAATGAAATCGTAGAAACGAAAATTCTGGCTGTTGAAAATTATTTGTAATTTTAGACTAAGTACATACATATTCTTTCATAAAAGTCAAAACGTAAGCCGATTTTAGAACCTGTTAATGGTGATAATAAATTACCGACGAAGTCCGAAGTAGTTGCTTTTTTTGTTATTCATTGATTTTACTAACTATGCTTTCAAGAAGCGTATTTAAAAACGTTATTCTAATTTTGTCTTTAATTTAACATCATTATTTTTCATGTACCTACTCTGTAATGTGTACGTATTACGCAACTATTTTAAGAAAAAAATATCTAATCAAGAAAATAAGTAGATAAAAAAAACTTACGAAAAAATTGCTAATAATAGAATTTGTAATACAAACTAAGTCAACTGAAAAATGATAGCCGATGTAATGAAAATTTTGGCGGGTTTCTATAAATTAATGTGTCAGTGGCTGGAAAATATATTAAAGATGTAAATGCTGTAGGCAATATTTTAAACAAACTAATTTCCCAGGTGGACAATTTTATGAGAGCTGTAAAAGAGTCCCTTAGTCAATTAAATTGGATTTTTAATAGCTTCACAGGTAACTTCATCAATAAGTCTTTTACACCCGGCGAAATAATTTTACAAATGAATGAATGATACTTACCTAGGTACCTTATTACTTATTACAGTTGAATTATAAAATTTGTATTAAGAATTCTACCTAAAATTGTGTCAATTTTATATGTTTGGGATCACCAGACTTTTGTGTGCGCTTCGATAAGCACCTACAATCCAAATTTTCGTAGTTAAACTTTTGATGCATTGAGTCTTTACGCTCGGATGATATAAATTTTAAGAAAAACTTTCCATATAACCCCAACAGAATTTTACACAAGCACCAATAAAAACAATGGCGCAGAACAATGAATCTAATAGTTTTATTGCTAACGTATATTATGCAATAACTCAGGCGTGGAATGCAAGTGTTGGAAAAGTTCCGTAAACTGCGACTAGGGTTACCATAGTTTGAAAGTTGAGCGTTCGACTAACTTGCGCTAGCTTCCTCCAGCCAAATTTGGAAAATTAAGTAATTTAGAAGTTCGCTTGCGGATGGTGTTAGGTTTCGCATCAATGGTGGCCGTCAATCTATATACTGCAACTTCGTTTTTGTCAGAAGGCAACTATCACATTTTTATGGTCGATTAAGAGTTTTCTGAAGTCCCTGTCTTTGTTACTCATATCATCTAAACTTACAATACAAATTGTATTGTTAGGACCTATAAGATTGGCGGTGAAGGAAAACATCGTGAGGAAACCTGCATGTCTGAGAGAACCCCTCGAAAGATGTGTGAAGTCTGCCAACCCGCACTGGGCCAGCGTGGTGGACTATGGCCTAAACCCCCCTCGCATTGAGGGGAGGCCCGTGCCCAGCAGTGGGACATAAAAAAGGGCTGGAATTATTATATATAAGATTGGCGAATTAAATATTTTTAAGAAAACAAAATCTTTTTCGTTTGAAATGAAATCGTTAAAAACGTAGTTTATCAGTTAAATGACAGGAAGAAGCTCTACAATAATATCCCTCACAAATATGACTTATTGATAAACATTAAAACATATACCAAACACAAAATCCGGACAGTAACGGCATTAATCCAATACAGAGCAACAAACATTGTAAATACACACGAAGGACCCCACAAATAGCGATAACTATAAATAATACGAGCACATAGATAAAACCATAGCTACAAAGTATATTATTGATAATAAAAATTCCTTTCCGCTAAGGATGGGGAACAATTCTTCGAACCGCGTACGAAATACCACCAATACTGGACCATAGGTAGCTTTTTATATTGGAATTCTTATGCGAGTTAAGAGTTTAAATGTAAAGTTTTTCAAAGAAGTTAATGTTTTATTAGTAGTGGGAAGGGCACTGCTAGAGACTTGTTTATGAGATAGGAAGATGAGAAGTCGATATTTCGGCAGCAAATATATTCCATGATAGGTTTCTTGAGTTTTCGATTGCTAGTTAAAAGTGTTCTATTGAGTAGCTATGGATTAGTCGCTTAGAAATATGAATAGATGTACTTACTACTCTATAGCTGCCCAACTGAACAGCCTTCAAAAGGAGGGAGATCCCTACAGCCTATTTTATTTTAGTTGATTAACCTAATTTGCAACTGCAACCATATACAGGATATGGAAAAGCAGGGTTACCTATCCCAGGTATAAGCCTACAAGTTCAACAACATCTTATAATTATAATTAATAGAACTAGGCGATACTTGGCGGAAATCCATTGATAACCTAATGGGGAAAGAGGACCCACCACTGACCCTCGGCTTGTCAACTTTTTTAATTATAAACCAAACAAGTTTGATCGATAATAAAAGAAGCCAGCAACACCGAACTCCTCTAAGATGTTAATCGGGAAACTATTACTAATACTAATTTAGTTTAAAGATTAGATGAGATGAGATTTATCGCTTACAAACATGCTGACTCCATAGTCACCGTTACCATCGCCGTTACCAAGTTACCATTAACTACTGTTTACTTATAATGATAATTGAGATGTATCCCAACATCAGAGGCGTTCTTAATAGTGATAGTATAAAAAACTGCACAAAACCTAACAAAAGAAATGATTACAGGTAGGTATATCATAAATTAAGTATTGAAAGGTCAAATCGAAAACGAATCGTTTTAAATCCGATACGAAACTGCCTTTGTGGTCACCGGTGTGAAGTTGGCGGCCAAAAGTTGGCGGCGCATTATTACCCGACTAAATTAAAATGCTCACCAAAATTAATGAACAATCTGTACAGAATGGCATGTAACGCGGAAAATAATGAAAACTACGAAATTTTCAGTACATATTCTATGTGGAAATAAAAAAAAATTAATAAATTTTCGTTATTTTTCCAATAAAGTAAGACCATTGTGTTTATCACATTTTGACTTAGAAAACACTCAAGGACGGCATGGGAGTACATGTTTGATAGCTCAAAAGGTAGATCTAGATACAGGCATCCCGCCACATAAAGCCTAGAGTGGTACTCCACTTGGTTTAGATTTTATGAGTCCAAATATAACTGCCGGACGTATTTTTTGGCAGATTTTGACTTAGATAACACCCAAGGACGGCATGGGAGTACATGTTTGATAGCTCAAAAGGTAGGTCTAGATACAGGCATCCCGCCACCAAAAGCCTAGAGTGGTACTGCGCTCGGTTTAGGTTTTATGAGTCCAGACATAACTAGCGGCCGAAATTTTTTCGGCAGATTTTGACTTAGATAACACCCAAGGACGGCATGGGAGTACATGTTTGATAGTTTAAAAGGTAAATCTAGATACAGGCATCCCGCCACATAAAGCCTAGAGTGATACTCCGCTTGGTTTAGATTTTATGAGTCCAGATATAACTGACGGACGTATTTTTTGGCAGATTTTGACTTAGATAACACCCAAGGACGGCATGGGAGTACATGTTTGATAGCTCAAAAGGTAGGTCTAGATACAGGCATCCCGCCACCAAAAGCCTAGAGTGGTACTCCGCTCGGTTTAGGTTTTATGAGTCCAGATATAACTGACGGAAGTATTTTTTGGCAGATTTTGACTTAGATAACACCCAAGGACGGCATGGGAGTACATGTTTGATAGCTCAAAAGGTAGATCTAGATACAGGCATCCCGCCACCAAAAGCCTAGAGTGGTACTCCGCTCGGCTTAGGTTTTATGAGTCCAGACATAACTGGCGGCCGAAATTTTTTCGGCAGATTTTGACTTAGATAACACCCAAGGACGGCATGGGAGTACATGTTTGATAGCTCAAAAGGTAGGTCTAGATACAGGCATCCCGCCACCAAAAGCCTAGAGTGGTACTGCGCTTGGTTTAGGTTTTATGAGTCCAGACATAACTAGCGGCCGAAATTTTTTCGGCAGATTTTGACTTAGATAACACCCAAGGACGGCATGGGAGTACATGTTTGATAGTTTAAAAGGTAAATCTAGATACAGGCATCCCGCCACATAAAGCCTAGAGTGATACTCCGCTTGGTTTAGATTTTATGAGTCCAGATATAACTGACGGACGTATTTTTTGGCAGATTTTGACTTAGATAACACCCAAGGACGGCATGGGAGTACATGTTTGATAGCTTAAAAGGTAGATCTAGATACAGGCATCCCGCCACCAAAAGCCTAGATTGGTACTCCGCTCGGCTTAGGTTTTATGAGTCCAGACATAACTGGCGGCCGAAATTTTTTCGGCAGATTTTGACTTAGATAACACCCAAGGACGGCATGGGAGTACATGTTTGATAGCTTAAAAGGTAGATCTAGATACAGGCATCCCGCCACATAAAGCCTAGAGTGGTACTCCACTTGGTTTAGATTTTATGAGTCCAAATATAACTGACGGACGTATTTTTTGGCAGATTTTGACTTAGATAACACCCAAGGACGGCATGGGAGTACATGTTTGATAGCTCAAAAGGTAGGTCTAGATACAGGCATCCCGCCACCAAAAGCCTAGAGTGGTACTGCGCTCGGTTTAGGTTTTATGAGTCCAGACATAACTAGCGGCCGAAATTTTTTCGGCAGATTTTGACTTAGATAACATCCAAGTACGGCATGGGAGTACATGTTTGATAGCTTAAAAGGTAGATCTAGATACAGGCATCCCGCCACATAAAGCCTAGAGTGGTACTCCACTTGGTTTAGATTTTATGAGTCCAAATATAACTGACGGACGTATTTTTTGGCAGATTTTGACTTAGATAACACCCAAGGACGGCATGGGAGTACATGTTTGATAGCTCAAAAGGTAGGTCTAGATACAGGCATCCCGCCACCAAAAGCCTAGAGTGGTACTGTGCTCGGTTTAGGTTTTATGAGTCCAGACATAACTAGCGGCCGAAATTTTTTCGGCAGATTTTGACTTAGATAACACCCAAGGACGGCATGGGAGTACATGTTTGATAGCTTAAAAGGTAGATCTAGATACAGGCATCCCGCCACATAAAGCCTAGAGTGGTACTCCACTTGGTTTAGATTTTATGAGTCCAAATATAACTGACGGACGTATTTTTTGGCAGATTTTGACTTAGATAACACCCAAGGACGGCATGGGAGTACATGTTTGATAGCTCAAAAGGTAGGTCTAGATACAGGCATCCCGCCACCAAAAGCCTAGAGTGGTACTGCGCTCGGTTTAGGTTTTATAAGTCCAGACATAACTAGCGGCCGAAATTTTTTCGGCAGATTTTGACTTAGATAACACCCAAGGACGGCATGAGAGTACATGTTTGATAGCTTAAAAGGTAGATCTAGATACAGGCATCCCGCCACATAAAGCCTAGAGTGATACTCCGCTTGGTTTAGATTTTATGAGTCCAGATATAACTGACGGAAGTATTTTTTGGCAGATTTTGACTTAGATAACACCCAAGGACGGCATGGCAGTACATGTTTGATAGCTCAAAAGGTAGGTCTAGATACAGGCATCCCGCCACCAAAAGCCTAGAGTGGTACTACGCTCGGTTTAGGTTTTATGAGTCCAGACATAACTGGCGGCCGAAATTTTTTCGGCAGATTTTGACTTAGATAACATCCAAGGACGGCATGGGAGTACATGTTTGATAGCTTAAAAGATAGATCTAGATACAGGCATCCCGCCACATAAAGCCTAGAGTAGTACTCCACTTGGTTTAGATTTTATGAGTCCAGATATAACTGACGGACGTATTTTTTGGCAGATTTTGACTTAGATAACACCCAAGGACGGCATGGGAGTACATGTTTGATAGCTCAAAAGGTAGGTCTAGATACAGGCATCCCGCCACCAAAAGCCTAGAGTGGTACTGCGCTTGGTTTAGGTTTTATGAGTCCAGACATAACTAGCGGCCGAAATTTTTTCGGCAGATTTTGACTTAGATAACACCCAAGGACGGCATGGGAGTACATGTTTGATAGTTTAAAAGGTAAATCTAGATACAGGCATCCCGCCACATAAAGCCTAGAGTGATACTCCGCTTGGTTTAGATTTTATGAGTCCAGATATAACTGACGGACGTATTTTTTGGCAGATTTTGACTTAGATAACACCCAAGGACGGCATGGGAGTACATGTTTGATAGCTTAAAAGGTAGATCTAGATACAGGCATCCCGCCACCAAAAGCCTAGATTGGTACTCCGCTCGGCTTAGGTTTTATGAGTCCAGACATAACTGGCGGCCGAAATTTTTTCGGCAGATTTTGACTTAGATAACACCCAAGGACGGCATGGGAGTACATGTTTGATAGCTTAAAAGGTAGATCTAGATACAGGCATCCCGCCACATAAAGCCTAGAGTGGTACTCCACTTGGTTTAGATTTTATGAGTCCAAATATAACTGACGGACGTATTTTTTGGCAGATTTTGACTTAGATAACACCCAAGGACGGCATGGGAGTACATGTTTGATAGCTCAAAAGGTAGGTCTAGATACAGGCATCCCGCCACCAAAAGCCTAGAGTGGTACTGCGCTCGGTTTAGGTTTTATGAGTCCAGACATAACTAGCGGCCGAAATTTTTTCGGCAGATTTTGACTTAGATAACATCCAAGTACGGCATGGGAGTACATGTTTGATAGCTTAAAAGGTAGATCTAGATACAGGCATCCCGCCACATAAAGCCTAGAGTGGTACTCCACTTGGTTTAGATTTTATGAGTCCAAATATAACTGACGGACGTATTTTTTGGCAGATTTTGACTTAGATAACACCCAAGGACGGCATGGGAGTACATGTTTGATAGCTCAAAAGGTAGGTCTAGATACAGGCATCCCGCCACCAAAAGCCTAGAGTGGTACTGCGCTCGGTTTAGGTTTTATGAGTCCAGACATAACTAGCGGCCGAAATTTTTTCGGCAGATTTTGACTTAGATAACACCCAAGGACGGCATGAGAGTACATGTTTGATAGCTTAAAAGGTAGATCTAGATACAGGCATCCCGCCACATAAAGCCTAGAGTGATACTCCGCTTGGTTTAGATTTTATGAGTCCAGATATAACTGACGGAAGTATTTTTTGGCAGATTTTGACTTAGATAACACCCAAGGACGGCATGGCAGTACATGTTTGATAGCTCAAAAGGTAGGTCTAGATACAGGCATCCCGCCACCAAAAGCCTAGAGTGGTACTACGCTCGGTTTAGGTTTTATGAGTCCAGACATAACTGGCGGCCGAAATTTTTTCGGCAGATTTTGACTTAGATAACATCCAAGGACGGCATGGGAGTACATGTTTGATAGCTTAAAAGATAGATCTAGATACAGGCATCCCGCCACATAAAGCCTAGAGTAGTACTCCACTTGGTTTAGATTTTATGAGTCCAGATATAACTGACGGACGTATTTTTTGGCAGATTTTGACTTAGATAACACCCAAGGACGGCATGGGAGTACATGTTTGATAGCTCAAAAGGTAGGTCTAGATACAGGCATCCCGCCACCAAAAGCCTAGAGTGGTACTGCGCTTGGTTTAGGTTTTATGAGTCCAGACATAACTAGCGGCCGAAATTTTTTCGGCAGATTTTGACTTAGATAACACCCAAGGACGGCATGGGAGTACATGTTTGATAGTTTAAAAGGTAAATCTAGATACAGGCATCCCGCCACATAAAGCCTAGAGTGATACTCCGCTTGGTTTAGATTTTATGAGTCCAGATATAACTGACGGACGTATTTTTTGGCAGATTTTGACTTAGATAACACCCAAGGACGGCATGGGAGTACATGTTTGATAGCTTAAAAGGTAGATCTAGATACAGGCATCCCGCCACCAAAAGCCTAGATTGGTACTCCGCTCGGCTTAGGTTTTATGAGTCCAGACATAACTGGCGGCCGAAATTTTTTCGGCAGATTTTGACTTAGATAACACCCAAGGACGGCATGGGAGTACATGTTTGATAGCTTAAAAGGTAGATCTAGATACAGGCATCCCGCCACATAAAGCCTAGAGTGGTACTCCACTTGGTTTAGATTTTATGAGTCCAAATATAACTGACGGACGTATTTTTTGGCAGATTTTGACTTAGATAACACCCAAGGACGGCATGGGAGTACATGTTTGATAGCTCAAAAGGTAGGTCTAGATACAGGCATCCCGCCACCAAAAGCCTAGAGTGGTACTGCGCTCGGTTTAGGTTTTATGAGTCCAGACATAACTAGCGGCCGAAATTTTTTCGGCAGATTTTGACTTAGATAACACCCAAGGACGGCATGAGAGTACATGTTTGATAGCTTAAAAGGTAGATCTAGATACAGGCATCCCGCCACATAAAGCCTAGAGTGATACTCCGCTTGGTTTAGATTTTATGAGTCCAGATATAACTGACGGAAGTATTTTTTGGCAGATTTTGACTTAGATAACACCCAAGGACGGCATGGGAGTACATGTTTGATAGCTCAAAAGGTAGGTCTAGATACAGGCATCCCGCCACCAAAAGCCTAGCGTGGTACTGCGCTCGGTTTAGGTTTTATGAGTCCAGATATAACTGTCATTAATAATAATAAACAGACAATATTAGTTTATAATTACCTATACATTATACCTAGCTCGAACTGTGCTGCTCTGAATAACAGTAAGTAGGTACAGCTGGTACAAATTTAGGTGATAAGCTGTTTCATATATTTTTATTCTTTTTATCGTTAAATTTAATTATATTTTGATTTCATTTTATTTAAACTTTTAATCTTTATTTCATTAAATTCAGAGAAAATAATGTTTTACGTTACATCTTATCTCATTTTTAACTTATAATGTTGTATTTTGATTTCATTCTGGTCTTGTTTCTTTATCTAATACGTACCCTTTATGTTTTATATAAGAATATAATAATGTGGTTTCCGCCTCGTTTGGATCCGCAACTTAACTGTCATGTGAAATACCTAAACTGAAATAAACTTTAATTTACTTTATCTCGTTCGTCTTGATATCAGACTAATAACGCGTGAGTCGGGAGTTAAGCACTACTGTCAATGCAGGACGCGGGGAAGGAGGTGGCGCGCGGTGGATGGCTTCACGCACGCCTATATAAAGCGAGCGGTGTCGCCGGCACGGTTCATTAGAAATTTATCAGCCGCAGTGGATGGGTGCCTGCTGTAGCATTTCGTTAAATATTGTTGTGCAGGTGCTTTTTCAAAAAAAATATATTGATAGTTTTAGCTAGTTAGGTTGATTTGTATTTGTTATTTTTTTCTTTTAAGTAACATTGTTACCTCCTAATTATTTAGTTATAAGCATTCAAAATAATTTTAATTAGTTACGTAGCTCTATAAGTTTTTAGTTATATTTTGTATGCTTTTAAATATTATTCCGTTTTGTTATATTTGCCTTTGGACTTTCATTGCATTACTTCGCAATTGAAAGGTTTAGCATTGATTGCTTTAGGTAATTATTTTAAATAATTTTTATTATTTAAGTTATAACATTAGTTTTAAATTAAATTTTCTCAGTTTTTAAATCTTATTTTGTTTTGATATTTTTACTTTTGGACTTTCATAGCTTCAGTTCGAAATTGAAAGAATTAGAATGCATGAGGTTACTATTAAAAATTATTTAGTTATGTTAGTTATTCCATAAGGTTTATGTTTGTTTTTCTCAGTATTTAAATCATATTCTCTTTTGTTGTGTTTACTATACCTTGTTTGTTTTCAATTGAAAGTTATGTTTTTCTTTATGTGAAATCCTTCATATTTGTTTTACGTTTATCGGCTGTTGTTATTTTTCATGTTTATTTAATTGTTGTAATTTTTATATGTTTGTTCTAAGTTAAGTAGTCGTATTTGCAATATTTTTCATTGTGATAAATGTGTACAACTTGAATATTTGTTTCTTTTTTATTTTGGTCCATTTACATTTATTTGGATAGGAATTACATCGTAAGTATTTTAATAACTAAGCGTTAAAATGTTGACCCAAAAAGAAGTATATGAAAAAATTACGAAGGTGTTAAAAGAAAACTACATTAAGGATATTTCTATTAAACCATCTCCAGAAGTAATGAATAAAATTGAAAAATATTTTAAAGGAACTAAGTACGCCTACCCAAGTACAATTATTCGTACTATAAAGTCATCAAAATTCAAAGCCTTTTTTTTCTACAATCAGATCAATCCAAGTAATGCTGTGAATGTAAAGAAATTATATGATATAATAATAACTAATCGCTTACCGTATAAACCACCGTCGTACCGCCGGTCAACTGTAGAATACGAAATGATAAGCTCACAATTAAAAATTAAAAATAATTTAAAAAATCGATTAAAAATTTACAAAATTTGGATGACTTTATCGAAAAAAGTTATTGTGAATGAAAAAGAAAACCCAGTTAACTTATTGCCTGATATAATAACAGGTGAGAAAAACGACTTCCAATCGAATGTATCCAAAATATCTTCTGAAGACGAAGTATTGACTGCGCCTAAAAATATGACGGGTAATTACACGTCTCCTCTAAAACTAAGCAATAATTCAAATTCTACTTTGCTTTCTTCAAAAGATATTTCTGATGAATATATCAAAGTGCCCAAAGCAATACTAAATATTTCATCACCAAACACATCTACAGACTTGCTACCGTTAGGGACAAAAAATGTTGATTTCATTATACCACACCTAAATATTAATTACACAGAAGGTGCATTTTATGTTAATGATAATGTATGGAACGAAATGTTTAACAATGGTAAGATAAATAGTCGTCTGTATCCGTACACATTGAGAAAATACATCGAGAAGTTTGTAAACAATACCTGTTTTATAGTATTTAATTATAAGAAACAATTGAATAATGATCGAATCATGTTTTCTGCAAAGTGTAAACATGCGAACTGCAAAAAATTTAAAATTAACATGTATTTAAAATTTAAAAAAATTGTTGTCGATAGCCAAAGCGTTAATTTCGCCCACAAACAAATGCTAACAGGGCATGTTCGCGGAATTGAAAGAGATATCTTGAAAAATAAATTGATTCACACAAAGCCATTGAAATATAAAAAGGAAAAACTTTTAGAAATGGACGTAAATTTTTTGTCTACTACCAAAAACACAAAACAGGTGAAATCAGACTCAACACTAAGAAAAGTTAGATCAGAGGGGCTAGCTTTAAATAACAGACATACAAACGATATATTGGACATATACCTGTATCAAAAAGAACATAAAAACTTTGTCCGAGAAATTTCGTTCCCCCTAAATATTAAATTATTTTGTAAGGAACAAATTGATGTTTTAAAAACACTTATCCACCTGCCTTACCTACATTTAGATGCCACCGGTAGTATTATTAGACCGCCTGACAAAAAAATTTCAAGAATATACTTGTATAGTGGCATTATACAAATTAAAAATAATAAAAGATTATTTCCAGTGTTTAGTATGATTAGTGCTCAGCACGATACCAATACTATATTTAAGGGGCTGCATGATTTTAAAATATATTGTATGGCCAATAATTGCTGGCCATGTTTTACAGCCGTCGTCACGGATTTCAGCATGGCATTAATTAATGCTGTTTGCTTGTCTTTTAATAATATGACACTAAAAGAATATTTGAGTAAATCTTACGAAAAGCTAACCCGCAACGCCTCATTCGAGTTGACACCGATATTTTTATGTTGCGCACACTTTGTGAAGTGTATGTGTAAACACATCGATAAAAGTACTGTTATTAATAAAAATATGATTAAAAACTTATTCGTTAGATTATTAATGTTATCAGATTTAGATCAAATAGATATATATATTGAAAACTTAAATATATTAATGACCACTAGGCGTTGCACACACAGCGTCTTAAACGCACGTCAAAAGCTTTTAGCAATTTGCAACAATGAAAATAATATTATTTTGAATCTTGAAAAAATGGATAAAACCCCCTCGACGCTGCAACAATGTTATAATACTGATGAAGATGTCCTTTATAGATCAAGCCCTTTTTATACAAGATTTAAACGATTTGTCCCTCAATTACCAAATGACAAATTTTCGTATTCACAAAACACAGGTGTAGACGTAAATGAGTTTTATGATGTAAATTTGTTTGCGACTTTATTGAAAAAATTTATCCCATATCTACCACTATGGGGTAATTTATTAAAAAAATCGCGTACAAGTAATGCACCCGTCGAGAATTATTTCAGCCAATTAAAACACAATGTATTAAACAGCAGACATAATTTAAAATGCACGCAAATGATTCGCAAGTTGCAAGCGGATATTATTGCCCTAGCTAAAGAAATAAAAACGCAAATTCCAAAAGGTAGATTAACTATTGAGGAATCGACTAAACGAAATATAAACCATTCAGTCCCTGATATAGAAGTCTGGTCCAAAAGGAAACGAAAACTTACCACACATTTTGATGGGAAATTTTTAAAAGGAATACCCGTCCAGAATCTGATAACAACTGAGGAGCACGTTACAATTTGCACCTATTGTGGGCACGGCTCAAGTCTACTTTTAACCAACACACTTTGGGTGCAATGTGATCTGTGTAATAAATGGGTTCACCAGGATTGTGCCGGGGGAGACATAGATTATTCGAATGTGGATTTTCATTGCGATATTTGTCAAGGTCTGACAAATTCAGAACAGTCGATGGTTTCGCCCGTGGTGAATAAAGAGCACTGTGTCGGACGTAAACCAGATAAATTACAAAACGGCTTGATTGCAGACCCTAATTATTATAATTTATTTACAGATTGCAATAGAGGTTTTACAGTAACGAGTATGAGTAACATGGAATCAAGCATAAAAGAAATTTTAATAGAAGACTATTTGTCGTTGGTTCCGCCGTCTTTCGTCACAAGTTTTATAATGGACCATCTACTTTATATTTTTAATAACAATATGTTTAATTTAATATCCGTGGAAAAGGCATCACTAATTTTTGGCCATTTTGAACTGAATAATTTTTTTTGCGAAAGTGTATATATTCCTATCGATAAAGATACCATCTTTCCAATTTGTTTATATAATCATTATACACTTGTTGTACTACCTGCTCACAAACAAAACATAATAATTATCGACCCGATGAGCAACGAGAAACTCTTGGCTCCAACATACTTGAGTAAAATTAATATTTTTTTAAAACTGAAAAAAATTGACGCATCTATAAAACAATATAATACCATAAAACACTACACGCAGACAGATGGTCATAATTGTGGTCCAATAATATTATATATATTTAAAACTATAGTTAATAAGGAGGATGCTACAAAACATAAAATAGAATTCGATTCATATAGAAAAGTATTACAAGAAATATTATTAAAAAGCAGTGACGATATGTCGATTATTTGTTTCTATTGCGCTAGAAATGTTTCTGAATCGAAACCATTCATATGTAGTATATGCAATAGACAGCTGCACAAAAATTGTTTATTAAGTCGTACAGAAATTAAAAAAGGTATTACCTTAATGCAAAAAATTCAAAATCTTGAAGGAGTATGTGACTTATGCCAAGTATATAAAGCACAGAAATAGCTTTCTACAATCAGTGTATTTTGTTATAACCTGGTTATCAAGTACGAGATTATTGAAAAAAACTAATTTTAAGGATTTTACCGCGTTTATATTTTGATTTTACGTTCCCGACGTAAGATTCGTTTTATTTCAATGTGTAGTATTCGCGTAAAAATAAGAAATGAATATACGAGATTATTCATACGTAAACTGTAAAGTTAATACACTAACCCCCACATTTATAGACGTTTTATAACTATAACAAACGTCATACAGTACTGCGCACAAAAGTTTTGCTTTGCGCAGGACTAAATTACGTTTTATAATGTAATTAAACGTCTATAAATTCGGGGGTAAGTATTTAGACACATTGAAAGTCTTAAATTCTGTCCGCTAGAGGCACTATTACATTTTCCATACAATGTGTTCAAATATAGGTAAGCTATAACCTAGACCAGGCGAGGTACCACTCTAGGCTTTATGTGGCGGGATGCCTGTATCTAGATCTACCTTTTAAGCTATCAAACATGTACTCCCATGCCGTCCTTGGGTGTTATCTAAGTCAAAATCTGCCGAAAAAATTTCGGCCGCTAGTTATGTCTGGACTCATAAAACCTAAACCGAGCGCAGTACCACTCTAGGCTTTTGGTGGCGGGATGCCTGTATCTAGACCTACCTTTTGAGCTATCAAACATGTACTCCCATGCCGTCCTTGGGTGTTATCTAAGTCAAAATCTGCCGAAAAAATTTCGGCCGCCAGTTATGTCTGGACTCATAAAACCTAAGCCGAGCGGAGTACCACTCTAGGCTTTTGGTGGCGGGATGCCTGTATCTAGATCTACCTTTTGAGCTATCAAACATGTACTCCCATGCCGTCCTTGGGTGTTATCTAAGTCAAAATCTGCCAAAAAATACTTCCGTCAGTTATATCTGGACTCATAAAACCTAAACCGAGCGGAGTACCACTCTAGGCTTTTGGTGGCGGGATGCCTGTATCTAGACCTACCTTTTGAGCTATCAAACATGTACTCCCATGCCGTCCTTGGGTGTTATCTAAGTCAAAATCTGCCAAAAAATACTTCCGTCAGTTATATCTGGACTCATAAAATCTAAACCAAGCGGAGTATCACTCTAGGCTTTATGTGGCGGGATGCCTGTATCTAGATCTACCTTTTAAGCTATCAAACATGTACTCCCATGCCATCCTTGGGTGTTATCTAAGTCAAAATCTGCCGAAAAAATTTCGGCCGCTAGTTATGTCTGGACTCATAAAACCTAAACCGAGCGCAGTACCACTCTAGGCTTTTGGTGGCGGGATGCCTGTATCTAGACCTACCTTTTGAGCTATCAAACATGTACTCCCATGCCGTCCTTGGGTGTTATCTAAGTCAAAATCTGCCAAAAAATACTTCCGTCAGTTATATCTGGACTCATAAAATCTAAACCAAGCGGAGTATCACTCTAGGCTTTATGTGGCGGGATGCCTGTATCTAGATCTACCTTTTAAGCTATCAAACATGTACTCCCATGCCATCCTTGGGTGTTATCTAAGTCAAAATCTGCCGAAAAAATTTCGGCCGCTAGTTATGTCTGGACTCATAAAACCTAAACCGAGCGCAGTACCACTCTAGGCTTTTGGTGGCGGGATGCCTGTATCTAGACCTACCTTTTGAGCTATCAAACATGTACTCCCATGCCGTCCTTGGGTGTTATCTAAGTCAAAATCTGCCAAAAAATACTTCCGTCAGTTATATCTGGACTCATAAAATCTAAACCAAGCGGAGTATCACTCTAGGCTTTATGTGGCGGGATGCCTGTATCTAGATTTACCTTTTAAACTATCAAACATGTACTCCCATGCCGTCCTTGGGTGTTATCTAAGTCAAAATCTGCCGAAAAAATTTCGGCCGCTAGTTATGTCTGGACTCATAAAACCTAAACCGAGCGCAGTACCACTCTAGGCTTTTGGTGGCGGGATGCCTGTATCTAGACCTACCTTTTGAGCTATCAAACATGTACTCCCATGCCGTCCTTGGGTGTTATCTAAGTCAAAATCTGCCAAAAAATACTTCCGTCAGTTATATCTGGACTCATAAAATCTAAACCAAGCGGAGTATCACTCTAGGCTTTATGTGGCGGGATGCCTGTATCTAGATCTACCTTTTAAGCTATCAAACATGTACTCCCATGCCGTCCTTGGGTGTTATCTAAGTCAAAATCTGCCAAAAAATACGTCCGTCAGTTATATCTGGACTCATAAAATCTAAACCAAGTGGAGTATCACTCTAGGCTTTATGTGGCGGGATGCCTGTATCTAGATTTACCTTTTAAACTATCAAACATGTACTCCCATGCCGTCCTTGGGTGTTATCTAAGTCAAAATCTGCCGAAAAAATTTCGGCCGCTAGTTATGTCTGGACTCATAAAACCTAAACCAAGCGCAGTACCACTCTAGGCTTTTGGTGGCGGGATGCCTGTATCTAGACCTACCTTTTGAGCTATCAAACATGTACTCCCATGCCGTCCTTGGGTGTTATCTAAGTCAAAATCTGCCAAAAAATACTTCCGTCAGTTATATCTGGACTCATAAAATCTAAACCAAGCGGAGTATCACTCTAGGCTTTATGTGGCGGGATGCCTGTATCTAGATTTACCTTTTAAACTATCAAACATGTACTCCCATGCCGTCCTTGGGTGTTATCTAAGTCAAAATCTGCCGAAAAAATTTCGGCCGCTAGTTATGTCTGGACTCATAAAACCTAAACCGAGCGCAGTACCACTCTAGGCTTTTGGTGGCGGGATGCCTGTATCTAGACCTACCTTTTGAGCTATCAAACATGTACTCCCATGCCGTCCTTGGGTGTTATCTAAGTCAAAATCTGCCAAAAAATACTTCCGTCAGTTATATCTGGACTCATAAAATCTAAACCAAGCGGAGTATCACTCTAGGCTTTATGTGGCGGGATGCCTGTATCTAGATCTACCTTTTAAGCTATCAAACATGTACTCCCATGCCGTCCTTGGGTGTTATCTAAGTCAAAATCTGCCAAAAAATACGTCCGTCAGTTATATTTGGACTCATAAAATCTAAACCAAGTGGAGTACCACTCTAGGCTTTTGGTGGCGGGATGCCTGTATCTAGATCTATCTTTTGAGCTATCAAACATGTACTCCCATGCCGTCCTTGGGTGTTATCTATGTCAAAATCTGCCAAAAAATACGTCCGTCAGTTATATCTGGACTCATAAAATCTAAACCAAGTGGAGTACCACTCTAGGCTTTATGTGGCGGGATGCCTGTATCTAGATCTACCTTTTGAGCTATCAAACATGTACTCCCATGCCGTCCTTGAGTGTTATCTAAGTCAAAATGTGATAAACACAATGGTCTTACTTTATTGGAAAAATAACGAAAATTTATTGATTTTTTTTTATTTCCACATAGAATATGTACTGAAAATTTCGTAGTTTTCATTATTTTCCGCGTTACATGCCATTCTGTACAGATTTTTCATTAATTTTGGTGAGCATTTTAATTTAGTCGGGTAATAATGCGCCGCCAACTTTTGGCCGCCAACTTCACACCGGTCTTTGTGGTCCCCTATCTATATCGCTACGCGAAAACATTCTCAATATAAACAAAATCTTTTTTGGAGGCAAGGTGTACAATTGACAAATGTCTCTAGTGAGAATGGAAGACTGCATTTTGACGCTTGTACAATTATTGTGACAAATATTGTCAATTATTTTTGAATAGATATCACAAGGAATAATAACGAAACTGTCGGTTATGTAAATAATATTAATAAATTATAATGATTGTATTCAAGTAATTACCAAGTCCAAATCTCTGTTTTGTATTTAATTTCAACTGTTAACGTTCTTTGCTAATACCCTGAATCTCGGCATATTCTTTATTCATAAGTAAACTAGTGTATTGAAATAAAACTAATTTTAAGAATTTTATCGCGGTTTATTTTATTTATTCGCGGTAAATTCTTAAAATTAGTTTTATTTCAATGTGTAGTATTCGCGTAAATATAAGAAATCAATATGTAAACTAGTGTATTTAACTATACTTGCTTGTTTTATAATATCGACCTCAAAATTATATCAAGCATTTGTCACAACGGATCCCTTGAATCCCGAAGCGCCAATTCGTCAATAAAATGACCCGTGGTAAACTCGTAAAGCGACAAAACTTAGTATCCCTCCAGGGTTAACGGAGCGATGCACAGTATGAAAAAAGACCAAAAAAACGGTCATCCCATTTTTATTCCTCTTTTCGAAGGAGTAGATAGTTTCAAATGCATGAGTAGAACTCCCGAAAGTCAAAAGTAATTAGATCCAAAGATATTAATTTTTAAATTTTTTTTTGCGAAATTACAGAATATTAAAAATTTATAGTTAAAAAAATATTTTCGTTAATCTGTTGGTGTCCTCATATGACGGTTCTACGTAGGCAAATAATGTTTGGAACTAGCAGATTGTAACTCCAATCGCGTGAAAGATATTTGAAAAAGAAGAAAAAAAAGTTTTTATTTTTTTATTCCTATATTTTGCCATATTTGGATTCAAAATCATAATTAATATAATGTCTGACCTTGTGCTAGTGATATAAAAAAAAATCAAATCCTAATCTTGTAGGATCTTGGAGTTATGAGCGTCTAAAGATTTTCCATAATTTCTATGGTTTTAGGGTTTTCACACAGAATTAAGTGTTATCACATTATTTTCAAGATATAATTTGTGAATGTTTTCTAACCTATTAGACATCGAATATAGTGATCAAACTCATTATAGTATGTAGTTTGACGTTTGTTGTTAATAAAATTGAAATGCCATTACCAAACTGACTAAACACAAAATTCCGAAAAGTACGAGACATTCGACACAAGGCTGTAATTTGGCAAGTATGGTCCTTGTAAGGATTTTACGAAAGGTCTGGATTAAGGCGGTGAAAAAGGGTTGAAAATATCTACGAAAGTCCTATATTATTTAAGTTAGGGGCACGATATTAAAGTAAATAGTTTCAAATAATAAGACACTGTTAATTTAAATTGCAACATAAATTAATGGAGTAAAATAGGCGTTTGAAAATAGTGGCAACATGGGTCTTTGACGGCTCCATGGTGCCTCGCCCCCGTTCCTCCGGAGAAAATGTAAAGGTATAGGGTTTTAGCTTAAGCTTTACGAGGGCGAACACCTTCCCCATACCATATTTACCTTTCATCGGAATTTTCTAAGTTTGAATTACAAAGATACAATATTTTTATATATATAATAATAATAAAACGTAACATTAAAATTCTCAAAAAGGGCCTCTACGTGTTGGACCCTTGTCCCCGCGCAAGCCTTCTAAAGATCCGGGTTATAGTCCGTGTGGAGACACATAATAATAATATCGCCAGACGAACACACCAACTATACGGTCCCACACTAAGCAACGCTTGTATTATGGGTACCGTACAGTATATAATACTTAGATAGATATTAATATAATATGTAAAATTACTAATAATATCTCCGTTAATATTATTAACAGATCAACCCATTTGTTTTAACCTATATTTACTTGATAAACACAATAGTCCGGTAGGTAGCAACCCTAAGCCAGTTTCTTTAAATCCCAATAAACTGCAGATCCTACGAGATTAAGATTTCAGATTTTTAATACATGTCAAGTGGGACCTGAAGAATAATTTAATCTAAGAATTGAATCCTAATACGTGAAGAGATAAGAAAAAAAAAAAATATTTACGAAAATAAGCTTAAATTCGCATTTCTATGTTATTTATAGCGCTAAAATTATAATATTCACTTGATAATAAAGGGAATTTATTCTTTTAAAATGTGGCATTTAAATCAATAATTAATATTAAACGCCTTTTAAACTACAGCTACTTCTATGTTTTTTCTGATTTCCATAGATTTTATGAAAAAAAAATCATATCTCTGGATCTACGTACATTTGATCTGCGAGAGTTCTACTCATGCATTTGAAATCATTTAATCTATCGAATATAAGAATAAAAATTGGATGACCGCTTTTGAGGTCATTTTTCATACTGTGCGATGGTTACTATTGACGTATGCCTGGGATTTGAAACAGTTTTATTTGGACAAACGATTTGTTTTACATTACAATAGGTGTTGAGAAATTTGAAAAAAAATTAACCCACCGCGGTGGGATAAAAGTTAACAGACTATATATCGATGTTCGCTAATGAAAATTATTAAAATATAAAGCTAATTTAAATGGTTTTATTCTTTCACATCCTGATGAATCGACGTGGAAGCAAATTAAACCTAACATAAATATAGAATCAACTTCAATTATATTAACACCAGAAACCACAACTATCAACTTTCCCAGCTCTAAGAAACAATCTTAATAAATCCTTTGCCCAGTCACCGTTATTTCTTCAGAGAACAATATGTTTGTATTATGTGCAACAGCTTTTCTTTTAACGAAAACCTTCTCTGCAACATTGAGCTGTCTGCTGTGTGACTCCTGAATTGTATGTTATAGTACTTAAGTTCTCTCTTGCTTTATTTGTGAAAATACTTCTACTGTGATACATGTCATTTATAATAAAAGGAGGAAAATTTTGCAGTCCTTGTCATCATCAGATCTATTGTAAGATATCAGTACCTTATGATCACCATCTTCCACCATCAATGTATTGCTCAAAAATGTAAAAGAACTTTTTTAAAAAAGAGCAACCATGGAGTTTATTGCCCGTTCTTCTCCATCGGAACGGCATTCCGAACGGGTGTTAAAGTTTTGTAACCTTTGATGATTCATAAGTACTGTAACATAATGGTCTACGTGAATAAAAAATATTCTGATTCTGATTCTTCCGGAAGGAGTCCAGTTTTGAGCATAAGTTAGCCCCTTGACCGTGGTAAAGGTTCTTTGGTACTTAATATTAATATCGCCAGACGAACATACCAACTAAACGTGTCTGGCTTGTAGTCGTCATTCAAGAATTAGAAGCTTGGCTCATCAGTTAATGTGTTCCAATTCATCCCTTTAGTTTTAACATCTCTGTCTAAATACGACACAGAAAATGCTCACCCATAAAAATATTAGACTCTTTATTCCAATTTCTTCGGTCAAACTATTAACTTAATCCTCTCCAAGTTTTGAATATTCGCAAAATCACTAAAGTGCTACAGTGTCAGGAGGGGGATGTTCTGCGAAGTTTTCGTTGTCCCCCTACTTTCCTCTTTGTACAGTTGGCTCACTGCGTCTCCGGCATTATTTCGACGCCATCCTAGAAATAGTTTAGTAGCTTTTACTGCAACATGACCTATTTTTGATGGTTGTATTGTCACTAGAGCTTTTTTATATGTATCAGCTGGATCTATAAGATCTGTCATTAGAACTTAAGTATAGCTGCACATGGCTAGAATGATATACTTTAGATTTAAGGTGGTTGGTATTTTTATCCCCTTGTTTGGAAATAGTAGGCTTAGTTTTGAAATTATATTCTTCACAGTTGTATTTTGTTTGAAGTATCTCATGTTTGTCTGGTGATTTGTCTTTAGCGTTCTCCGAATATTTACAAGCATCTACATATTGACGAGTTTAATAGCTTAAAGTACTTTTTTTACGGTCGTAGAGGACATAAATGTTGAATTATTACTTTGATAGTCAGAGACACAAATATTATTTTTCTAGTATAATAAAACCACGGTATTGTTATTTCGTACTGATATTATTGTTTCTGAGGGTTCAAAGTTGGGGCAGCTATCTTTAATTTAATGGGGATCCCATAGAAAAACATGAGGGAATTGTTTAGGGGACAATTTCGTCGATTTCTTTTCTTAACTTATTGAAGGGAAGCTCTATAAGGGGTGGAAGTGTCACCGAAAAGTTAACTTTGAGCGTATCTGCTGACAGTCTAAAATCCTTTGTGTACATTTTATTATGTATTATTAAGTTGTCAAAATAATCTTCTGATAAATATCTCACCACTACGTGTTTAGAAAAAGTGATTTTTATTGCGTTTGTCTCAATGGCAGTAAAGTGATTTGTATGGTTTGAACAAAAAGATATAAGAAAATTAATATGTTACGGTAAAAATATGAAACTGTTCATATCTATCAACCAATGTTTTACAACAACTTGATAAGTTTATTTCACAAAAGCTTCTTACCTCTAGATTCATCTCTCACAACCAAAAATTTTAAGAAACCAACGTCTTTTTGGCATGAGATTATAACTATATTTTTCTAGACGTCTTCGTTTAAACAATCTTTTACTGCGTAAGGGTTTTAGCTTCATAAAATATTTCACTCTTAAACGATCAGTTAGTATTTTACAAAAAAAGGTTTTGTTTATATTACGTACAAGGTCTTAAAATATTTTCTCGGCGAAACAGGTGTAATGAATGGCTTTTACAACTTTTTTCAACACTATTTTCTTTTTAGTTTCTGAAGGATTACTCAAATAGCTTACTCTTTGTGTCTGCTTATATTTTATTTAACAACGAGGCTTAAGCCACAAATTATATTTAAGGCTCTAAGTGTCGTTATCAAAGGATTTAAATGTGTAAAACACTTTGTAAATCACCTCAATCGAAATGCCCCGAAACGTAGACAGACCAAATAAAAATGTAATAGATCTTCCTACGACCTTTGCTGATCAGTCTCGAACCTTGACATTCAAATTTTTAACGTTAAATTCTTCATAGAATACCCGATTCATGCATTCGCCAGAAACTTCTCATAATTTTCATGCGTATTACAGGATATGCAGGCAACCGCCTACTACATTGTTTATCTTCAAGCGCTTTACTTTATGGTGCGTAAAATAAATTACCGACACTCCCATTATCTGTTACTTTACGATAGGGTTGTTCGTATCGAGGTTCGACGATTTGTTATTGGGGAGCGATTATTTGTGCCGATAATCGATTTATAGCGACAATTTAATTAGAATTTTGATATTAAAGAAAGTTCTATGTCATTAGAACATCTATACTAATATTATAAATGTGAAAGTTTGGATGGATGGATGGATAGATGGATGGATGTTTGTTACTCTTTCACGCCCGAACGGCTAAACGGATCTGGATGAAATTTGGCACAGATATAGATTATAGTCTGGAATAGCACATAAGCTACTTTATATCCCGGTAAAATGTATGGTTCCCGTGGGATAGATGTTTTAATTTTTCATACTTTTTATCGCGGGTAACACCGCCGGTCGCAGCTAGTCGTCTATATACCTGATCATAAACTTCGTACCGCCGGCGTTCAAACATTTTTTATTTGTTTGGTTAGTGAGTGTTCAAATTATGATTTGTATTCCAAATAGGTTTTGGTTTTATTTAGTTAACACGTTGGCTGCGGGGCTGATTTTTGTGTAGTTTCATAGACCACGTTACCAGGTTGCTTTGGCCAGAATGTGGACTTTTGGTGTTAACCAGGACCTTGTAACATGTCTAAAGCCAAAAAGGAGATAAATGTTTTTTGTGCACGTTACTGATCCTTGAATGTTCTTACCTAACCTAGCATCGCCTTGGGATCAGATGGACCAAAAGTCTATATTTCGAGAAAGAGATTTTGTGGTTTTTCTCGCCTTGTACCGGTTAAATAAGCGTACACGTTTATTAGGCCTGGTAAAAGCATTAGTTTTAGTGCAGGGAAAATAATGATAAAACGTTACATTTATAATGTCGATATTTTAATGAAAATGACAAAAAATGTAAGATTGACTTAATTATTTCAAGCCAAGTTCTTGTAAAGATATCAGTAGTTGTTATCCTTATTATCATATTTATCCGATTCATTTCTATCTAAAAAATGTATCATGAAATGAATATTGGGGAGGTACTGTAATGAAAATCATTTTTTTTTTATTACATTATAGGCATGTATTTGATCTCGATCTCACCTGATGGTAGTGACGATGAGATCCACGATGGAGCACACTTGCCTAAGTAGGAAGGCGGCAGTAGATAGAGACGCTACATTCGCTAGGCACATGCAGCGCAACTGATCCGACCCGCCATCCATGAATGGCAACACCGAACATCATGCCGGAACACGGCTAGGCCGCTTTGCGACATGGCTTTGTTCAGTGGGTGGTGACTAGCCACGGCCGAAGCCTACCACAAGTAGAGTTGTCACCTGGTTGGCACCACCTAGGGTCACGTGTAGGGTATCTCGAGGGTACTTAATTCTCCTACGGACGAAGGTGACTCGACCCCATTTTTTTAAGGCGAATGATAATACCCAAAATAAGTTTCCTAGTCGTGTCTGGCATGTCCGTTAAACGCCTTATTTAAACTCTTTTTAGAACTGACGCACCTTTACGACCGCCCCTAAAATTCCCTGAAAAATAAACAAAAAGGCTACAAAGGCTTTTTATAAAAAAACATGTGAACAATCCTTTTATTCCTGTTCAAACTAACTATGAGCTTTAATTACTAAAACAGTTTGGTGTTTAATCGGCGTGCTAGGTATCTGTGTATGTGATCATGCGTTTAGAGTAGACACTCAAATTTAATCGTTACGCTCTAGATGTTAAAGTATATTTTCGAATAGAATCCGAAGTAACTGGTGATGTACTTATATCAGGAGTCAAAGCTATTGATCTATTTGTAGCAAACAGTGTTAGAGATGTAATTAAAGATGCTATGTTTGGTGTGTTTCTTTGTTTTAAGCATAGTTAAGTTCTGTTTGATGTAACAATTGTTTATAACTATTATTTTTATCAATCGTATCTGGATTATATTTATACAAGTTTTCCTCCTTCTTGTCCTAATATTATTATCTGCCTACTCTTTATAGGATATGTATGTATGTATGCAGGTTTTTGTTTAAAAACATATTTCAGTAAATAAAACATATTTAGATTTTACAAAGCGCATGTTCCAAATTCAGTTTCCTCATTGCAGATGTTATTATTTTTCCGCTAGTAAACAGCGAGTGCAATAAAAGTCACACAAAATGGCGACCTAAGAACATGTATGCGGGTTACACAGACATTATTATAAAACCACTAGGAATCAAAATAGCTTACACTACGGTAAGTATGAAATTGTCCTTGTAAGAACATGTCATACTGAAACAAAACCTTGTGCAGATAACATCAACCTTATTCTTGATATACTTAGAGTTATAATAACTTGTGTAATTTTATTATTATATTATGGCCTTGTAAATACATGTCACGCCCTGATGAGTATTATGCTCCAATGGTTTTAGCGGCCACTATAGCAATGATTATTTTGGGAAAACTGGAAAGACTTAGTTCATGTAATTTGTTGGATAACCTATAACTGTAAACACTGAGATATTATATTCAGGAAAAAATATAGCGAAGAGTTAAGATTAGAAGATAATTACATAAACTATGAAATTTATATTAAAGGTATATGATAAAAGTCAAAATAAGTCCTAACAAACATGTAACAAAGATGAGAAAAGTACAATCATTATCTCATACTAATAAAGATATTTAATACTTGGTTAATAGGTCCACCATAAGAAATATTATGGGATTTGTCCCACAACACAAACTGAATTAGCTTATTTTGTATTCTTTCAAAGACTTTTGGTTATATTTATTAATTAGCAATATAGATAAACTCAAGTGCAATGTTATCTAAAAAGTTGAATCTAATACCTTAATGAACTTAAGTCGGTATCAACCATAACATCCAAGCACCAGGGACAATAATTGGATACTAAAAAAGACAAATTGCGTTTAAAAAGACGAGCCGAATTTAATTCTGGTCCCCGAATTATTTGCAAATAAATTGCCTCAGGACCAAGCCTACAGATACTGCGCTTCAATTTCCTAATTCAAATCAGACGGTGCCTTATCTCAGTGTTAAACAAATCCATCCTTAGTTCCGGCTTAGGGTATCTCGGAAAAACGCCTTGGGAGATAGAGTGAGGTCAATGGGTCACTATTTGTCGGTGGATTCGCTCATTTGGTCAGAGTGTAGATTTAGACTTGATGGATTGAATGAAGACAACCTTTTGGGAGCCTCTTATTAGGAGGAAGAAGTAAGACATTCGAACACGAAGTGTTTTCTACGTATGTTAAGTTAGTTGTAAGTACTGGTGTGTTGATAATTTTAGTTTTGCTTATGGTAATAGCCAAAAAGCATACCAATGACAAAGCAATAATTTTCAAAATACGCCATATTAGTGAGCTTTAAAAACCAACACGAATAAAAAATGTATAATTGGAGAAATATTTTTCTCTAACACCTAAAGAATGTTTATGAAATAAGTGTCCAATATCTACGCAACGCAGAAAGTGTTTTAATTTGGTACGTTTTTTGTGTGAGCTACATCCATAGTATCTTTGATTAGATTAAATAACTGAAAGCTGATACATTTGTAGCAACTTAATTAGATCACTAAATATACAGAGTAGTTTCGAATAAATCAACAAAAAACCTCATCTAGTTAGCATAAGATGCAGCCACTCTAATTAGTATGCCCGATGCTTCTAAAATCCGATTATTGACTTAGCAACACTCCTTCATTGGGTACGCCGTTTACATAACATTCTCGTACACTATAACACACTCCACAAACTTGTGAGAGTATATCGAGACATTGGGCTTCTATCGCCCAATGTATTAAAACAGTCCTTTTATCTGTCGAACAAGTTGTAATAGCTGTTTGTGTTTTAGTCGCACATTTGCTTTATAAACAACTGAAGTTGATTCACATACTGACTGACTCGCATGCTATATATAGACAACAATCATGTATAGAGATTGGTTGCAAAAAAAGTTGAGATATCATTTTGGTGATTAAATTATTTATAGCAATATTTATTTAGTATGAGATAAACCAACAAAAGGACTGTGTATTAATATATCAAACGCTTAATCCCTTGCTTGTTTAACTTCCAATGATAATCCTATATCAACATTTCCGAGAATGGCCACTTCAAATTTATACAAAATAATAAGTATTTCTAACAAAATAATTTCGATGAAGATACAAAAGGAATCGATACAAAAGCGTGTTAAATTCAGCTTTGAGTGCCTCCAAGGGATGAGGTTATTGATCCCTTGCGGCTACAATGGTCGATTCTGAAAGGACTTGAACAAGGAGTTATGGAAAATCAATACTTAAGTGTTCTTATATTTTATGCTTATAAATATAGTACAGCACAAAAAGGGACCAGCTTCTACCTACACCCTTATATACAGTACCTTGATGTGGTGTTATCATTCTGAGATAGATAATGGAAGTAGTATCTCAGAGAGCTTGGTGTAGTCGTAGGCCGGGCATATGTGGTGCGACTATGACCGTCTGACACACCTGATTATTATTATTGTTTCGAATCTAAGCATTACTGGGGTCACCCCCACTGCATTATACGGTATCAATAACGTAAGCTTTGACTAGTTTAGGACCGTAAAGTTGCTGTGTTGGCCCAGGGATGTTTATTTCATTGGATTGCTGAATACGTTTATTTAACGTAAGAATTAAAATTAAACGGATGCATCATCACACTTCTAGTCATCGAAAGGGTAGGTAGAGTTGCATATCTTACACTGACATTTCGCCAGAAAGAAAAGAGAGGCAAGTTTTTTTTGTAAGTTTAATTGAAGCCTCGTTTCGTTGGTTTTCGATCCGATCAACTTTATTAAATTTGAAACTCCGACCATTTCATTTCAACATAGAGCTGTGACGATGATCTCGTAAATCTAATCCGAATGTCGTTCTTTTTCTATTCGTGTCGCTGATTGATGCCCTATTCCATTTTGACAATGAACAGACAGCGATTACATATGTTTTTATTCGGATTCAGTCGGAGGGCTATTGTTGGTATTGTCATATTTTAGGATAGTGCCGTCTGATGTATTTCGGTTCTAAGACTTAGATTTTGCTGACGCATGCATATACCTTGTTTTTTCGCTGGAGATAGGTTGATAAATCATATTTATCGTGATGTGTCATGTCATAGATCTTCTATTCTAAGTCTAAGTTTTATAATCGAGGTTAACATACTAATTTATTGTTATTATTTTAAATAGGAAATAGTTTACTACGCAGCAAATGGCTGCTGCGGCCAACATGCGGCCAAGTTAAAGTGGGATTCGGCTGGCCAAGTCTTCCGTATGCCTAACACTTTTTGGGATAAAACCACTACTAACTGGAACCCACAAAACGAAAATTGACAAGGCTGTAGGTAGCTAGATGTAGGGATGGGCTGAAAAACTTTATGAAGAACGTCTGACATAGTTCTTGACATAGAGTAAGTGGATAGGGTCGTTGGAACAACTGTAGGCCGCAAGTTGGATCTCGCTGACGGAACATCGATCGTAAATTTTACTTCAATTTTGTATGTGTTATGCATGGCCAAAATCAAGATTTTTATAGATTTTTATTTTCAATGTTTATTGGAAATATATTTATTTTTAATAAAAAAATTGAAAGTAAATTTAACTAGATATGTGATAGCAGAAAATCTAATTTAAGAAAATATCGTCGATCTAGTAATTAATACGAAACAGTATTTTTTTCCAATAAATTGATTTATTGTTTCGTGATTAAATAACGTGAAAGTTCAATTATGTATAGATAATAAATATAAAATTACTGTTATATTATTAGATCAGCCTGAAACATTATCTCTAAACCATAATGTCTGTGGTGACGGCTTTGAGAATAACAATTTATTAATACGCAGTATTAATTAAGTATTTCATCTTAATAACTAAATTGATGGTAAAAATTAAACGAATTTGTTTCTTTCATCGTCAGGTGAATTCACGAGAGCTCAATTTATAGACCTGCCAGTGGCGTCATAAAACTGTGAACGGTACCATAAAAATAAAAGCAAAGCGTTATATTTCAGTGATTATTATTTTTTCTTTCGCATTTAACAAAGTAGTCAAAAGCATTACATTTGAAAATTAATTTAAAATATGTACTCCTTGGCTTCGTGCAGGTAGCAGTTGTTGAAATTTTGTTAAAAGTTTAAAATTATTCTCGTGATCTTTTGCTAAGCGAATGGAATATTGTTGCAAACTTTGCTATGTTCTTATCTTAAAATTTACTTCAGTGAAAGCAATGGCGTGTATAAAAACAAAAACAGTAAGTATAATGATTATAACAAAAAATAAACATATTGTTTAACTTTTTGAAACATAAAAGAAAAAACAAACCAAGTACTCTCAAAATTAACTTGTATTTTTTCGGTACGGCTTTAATTCGTTTACCATCCACAATATTTTGAAAACTAAAACCTTTAAAATGTCTAACTTAGAACGAACAAAATAAATGTCCGAAGTATAAGACAGCGAACTAGTTAGCGACAGAAAAGAACATTTAAACTGTTGATCCGTCGCGCCGATTCCGGCTCGGATAAAATACTAGCGCAAACTACTTGGGAAAAGGAAATCCCAGATAGATATTACATGACCTGTGATAATGGCGGCAACCCATGTGTATGTGAGTACTTGTATCCAATATTATGTGTCGTGTTACCCTTTAAAAGGTCATACATTAGGCGTTCTTTATACGGCGTAGCGGACTATAGCCTATTGCCCCTCGCACTGAGGGGCTGCCCTTGCCTAACAGTGGGCCAATAAAAAGGGCTAGTAGTTATAGCTTTATTAAACTAAAAAAAACATCCTCAGTGTTTACCAGAATCAGACAGACATCACAGCAGTTTACCTCCCATATTTATTGTTTATATTTTACACTTTATAATTAATCATTACCCAAACTATTATACCCAATACATTCCGTTTAATATCTCAATAGCTATTAACACAAAATTCTGATAGTGCAAATAAATGGTATTAACAAAAAATGCGGTACCAATACCTTATCAATGCATCACCGTGCGGCTCGCTCCACCAATTTGTATAGATTACACCGTCCGCTTCGCTGGGAATTACTTGAAAAATCGTTTTTAATTTATCTTAAGTTATCGACAATCTGTAAGCTGTGAGCCAAAGTTCGAAATTGCTTTTTTCTGATTTCAAATCGAAAACTGCAAACTATTATGTAACATGCGTTCTCTTTCAAGCAGGTCTGTAAATAATAAAATATCTAGATATTATCTTATATGGAAAGTTATATGAGTTGGCGAGATTCACTGCATGCATTTTTCGGACTGTATTACGTACATGTAGTGAGTCAGCTGTTTCTTGTCATAAAAATTTGGACAGGGTAAAAATATGATTCTGAAGTGTATGTAGATGACATTATATACTTGATGTAACTTATTTGGTAGGTATATTATTTAATGTCTATTTTATACTAAGTGGCTTTTAAAAAAATAGCAGTTTATAGTTATTTTCTAGTATACTTCCCAGGTTAACTATAATAAATCGACTACCAACTCAACTAAAAATCTAATCGATTTCAGCTTAACTGCGTAAACCGCCTGCAACGAACTTATCTATCAACCTCCCTCCCTTTACTAGGTATGTTATCTCTTGTTATAAATATCGTATTAATTCTAGGTCAATAGTTTTTTAAACAATAATAAAAGGATCTAGCATATTTTCTTTTTTGTTTAATTTAATGGATATGTTAGTTGATAAATAATTCTTATATTTCAATATTTCTTGCAGAACTCAGATATTGCCTTAATCAGCTAATACTACGTAACAGTCTTTTAACTATTGTATTAGTTCTTTTTGTCTTTGGTAGTCTTTGTTGTTCGTCTTTCGAAGCGAATGCAGCTACAGTTTCTTTGTTTTCTCAATCCACTGTTGTCGTATTTGTATAGTGAGTTTTATCGATAAAGTCGACTTTTAAAAGGATTTATAGGTGGTCTGCATGGGATATGTATACACTTACCTTGTTAATTTATTGGTAAGGATTCGTCGATAAATATTTGTTTCGAGCTGTAAGCTAGTATTTTCATAGATACAAAATAAAAATTATAAATTGTTAATGTGAATTTTACCACAGTACGCTGGAATTGAATGAATCATATCGGGATCAAATCAACAGAGTTATGTTCTGAATTAAAATACTAAATCAACACTTGAAAGCAGATTGGAAATTTTATTAACTCAACATAAATCTCGGGGGAGGAGGGTGAATGGAAAATGTTGTGTTACCAACTTATTGTGTTCGTTTTCCGCTATATGCTTGTATTGCCAGTTTAAATATACCTGCTTTCTTACTTTTTCAGTTAGTAACTTATTGGAAGCTTTTTAATAATAAGTTTTTTCTTATAATCTTGACAATAGCATTACAGTGAATGGTAGACAATTTTGTTTCCTACAGTTTATCGTCAATATTTTTTTATAAGAAATCGTTGTAAACAATTCCTTTGATACCTATTCAAAAGTCGTAAAAACGGTATTTCCTTGGCATCAGGTATTACGTTTTTACGACTTTCGTAGACTTCATCACATAAGCAAAAGAAATGTCTGCCTTTACGTTCACATGAAGTTACATTTAATGCCTTGTGTGAACAAACGACAGGTAGCTCTACCTGTCGTTTGTTCACACAAGGTCCAGTTTCTAAGCAAACCTCAATGTAAGATTTATTGTATGCTTCAACAGTGTATAGGGTAGTGAGTATCTTAAGACAGAGCACTTATTTTAAACCATGCATTTTCTTTTAAAATCCTTTTTAGGTAACGGCAGGTCACAAGATGAAGGATAATAATGATTGGACCCTTTACTATAAGATTATCTGTCTACATTAAAAAAAAACCCATTATACTCGATGTAATATTTCTTTTTTGACTTGAATAGAAGCTGACAAGATGGTAGAGCATAGAATCGACCATCTTGTCAGCCTCATGTAAGTTATTTCATTCAAGATTTTTATTGTAAAACCAACGCGAGGTAGGTAATTTAAGGACGGCGATGTATCGTCTTTCTTTTCTTATCTAAATTTTGATGTACACGTAAAATTCTTAGTGTTTTTTTTTCTCTACACGACTTTTATAATCGTCTCGTCATAAGTTATGAGCAATATTCAACCTTATCCTTAGGTGTCAAGATCAAAAGTCGTGTAAACAGTTTCGTAAATTTAATTTGTGATGAAGCCGTTTTTCAAAAGATACGAAGCTATTTCTGATAAATGTATAATACATGCTTTAGTGTCAATTCTTTATACATTGTTTTCTGGGTGTTTCAATGATATTTATCTGCTGGGAAATGGCTTGATACTTCAGACCTACATATAACATACATATCAAGTAACTCCAAATTCAGGGAATGCAACATTTCCAGTTTTGACTTAATAATATAGTATCATGCCTTTGAAGAGTCGAAGAAATTTAATGTACTGTCCAATACTTAAATTTTGTCGATAATCATTCATTATTTAAGTCTGTGGTTAATATCTTGCTTTCATACTATTAAACGGTTTTTTTTTTTAATTTTGGGTTGTCTCATATAGAAAATGAAATTGTTTATTTTAAGTAATAGTCGAGTACTGTCTGAAATCTTCACGAAATGTTATAAATTCAGGTATTAAATACATTCGCTCTAGATATCTAAAAATTTCAAATCCGTTGCAATCCATCAAACAAATGAAGTATAAAACCCGGATCCCGGCGCCCGAGTATATCCGAACACCCGGACCACGGCCAATTTTTTCGGATTAGAGATTTACGATGTATCACTACGGACCGGGCGGCTCTCCGGAAAAAAATAGGTAAATCCGGTTCCAGTTTAAGATGGCTATTTATTTACACATAATAAGGCAGTGTAGTGATACGAATGAGTTATCGATAAGGACCCCAATCCTCTCAACTCGGAATCGATGTTCCAAATTGTATGTAATATTTCTTTCTTATCTCTGTCATACTTCAAGGGTAGTGATGGATTAAGGGTTAAGTAAAATAATATTTTCATTTCAACTTCATCACTTTTTCGTGATATCATAGCAAGCTGATGAAATGTCAATAAATGTAGTTGTTTACAAACACATATTTCTGCCACCGATGAAAGATGACGACAATAACGCAACTTATTTTAAACTTTATTATGAGGGCATTTAATTGGTTCTTCCGTATCATAAATATATACGTAGTGTATACAACCAAACCGGAGTGAATTTAATAAGTAGCTGCAGACTTAACATAATATTATTCAAATAGACGCGGAAGAAATTCGGAGGCGTTTGTATAAAATTATGCTCGCGGCGTTGAGATAAGCCCACATAGAGTAATGGTGGGCACAGACAGACAACATTAGTGAAGTTAGTTTAGTAGTTCTAAGACCGAACGAAATTAGTTGCAAAGTATAAAAATTGTCTCGTGATCTGTTGTTACTACTATGAACTATTTACAATGTATTGTTAGTTTAATGAGCCACGCATATAGTTTCAGATAAAATGGGCACACTCTATGTATGCCTCATGCCTCTTCGTCCAAATATCTACAATTAGTATTAGTTTAGGGATTATGATTCATTGTTTTATTTGTGGGTAAACATTTGAGTATTACCCATTCATGGAGTGCCGTGTACCCGTGCTTAGGAATTAATATTGATACTTATTGAAATGCAACTATTTGTCTTTTCAACTATTTAAAATTAGTGTTATTTGTTTAACAACAATGTCTAAGTATAGGAATACTTAGACATGATTGTTGTAAAACTTAGTAGAAAAGTTGCTGTTGCATTTTTGTTACCAGAATGTTGTCCTCATGTTGCCCATCTGAGCGAACCTTTAGGTGCCAAAAGGAGAATATTTTGAACGCCTACGTCTATGATTGTCGTTTAGAAGCGACGCTTCTGCCGAAATTGGGGTAGTTGGAAATTACTATAGTACATCAATACGTTATCTAAAACCTGTACGAAATAAACTTTCGAAAATAGTATAATATAAGCCGTGAGATAAAATCTAAAGTTTACAAAAAAATGCACACCTAAAGAGTTAAATAAGTATGCAAATAAAAAAATACTTCGGGTTTAAACTACGTTCCAAAATAGCTGCCACTCCAGTTAAAATCAAAACAATGCAGGTTAAATAAATTTAAACAGTGCTATCAATCCGAGTTCAATCTCAGTATAACGGATCATACTAACAAGCTAACACAAAAGGCGAAAACACTGACGTCTGACCAAGCTTTAGAGGTCGAACTAAAAGACGCTGGATGCATAAAACATGGGTGAAACTCTCAGATCCGAAGTCCCCAGTAAACACGATGCCCGAGTCGCCTGCTTCAGATCTGAACGTATAAAACAAGGAATTGGTAGTGTTCTTTATAGTTTCAGTAAAATTGCGGTGGTGTTAGACGACACAGAATTTAACTTAAGAATATGATCTATCGGTAAGATTTTTTTACACGATGTGAAGATTGTGGAAAAATAAAGATAAACAAAATGATAAAGACTGAAGTATAGTAGTGAAAATTACGTGCAACATGGATTAATGAACGAGTCTTGAAATAAACTGTAAATATTAATTAAGGCAGAAAGAACTCTTCACAGATATTTCCATGCTGTGATAATTAAAACTTTGTTCCATTAAATTTGAACAAATTTATAAACACGTTCAAAGAAATGGAAATCATATCCTCGTCACTCCAAATTGCTTTATATTGAATCAAGCACGACACACACTAGAAGAGGCGCATCAGTGGCGAAAACATTCTGGAAATAAACGCTGAAAGACTTATAGAGACAAACTGCCGTCTGGAATATTTATCACCGGACTGCACCCACAGTGATATATCATAAACCACTGGACAGATACACGGCGTAGTCATGGCAACATGAAAGAAAATTAATAAGTCCAAATCCAAACCGTTCTTTGAAGTCCGGTGTTCGGCAGACTGTGAAAAACTTATGGATATGTGTGATGCGATAAAAGTTTCAAAGAATCCTGCTCATTCGATGGCCAAAAGCTCCGCTCCAGTGAAGTGGTGATCTATAATATTTCTAGGTAGCATTCTTTTCTAATGTCACATTCCCGAGCGATGTCAAAATATAAGATTGTGCGCGAAAACCAATTAGAGCAGGATCTGACAAAGTAAATATAATGCTATGCGTACTTAATAGATCAAACAGACTGACTGAGTAAGTAGATAAAGTAATAAGTTATCTTTAACACTGTAAAATACCATAAAAGAATCCTTCAGAACTTTATGTTCCAGAATAAATAGAAACGAATGAAAAAATAAATTCAGAAGAATCAATAAAAGTTATGACTATCAAATAAAGCCGCCGAAATAAGATATAACATCGACCAACACATAAACCACTTAAGATCATATTTCAAACTCCTTTCAGACAAAACAAAATCAGTCCGGAAGCGGAAAATAAAAATTGTCTTCTGGGTCACGCGAGCGAAGGAGACAGAGACTGTCATATAGAGAAGAAGGAACGAGATGAAGAGCGTTTCCTAATGACTTCTCATTCGGCACACGTGACGCTACATCCTGAGTCTTCGTATTTATAGTTCCTTTGAATTGCCGTTGATTGTCCCAAAGTGTGTTTAATTGCAGTTCTGAGAACGTTAGCACGCTCACCTAAATATGGTGACAGAAGCTACAGAAGGTACATGAGGACGGATGTATGGTTAAAAAGACAAGCATGAATATGTTTAAACCACACAACTTTCATTAAGTTTGGTTCTCATAAGAGTTCTGTAGTCAAACTAGAAAGCCTTTTGGTTGAGGCACGTCCAAGTTTACCTAACTGCGATGAGTTTTCGCCAAGTTCATATGCCTACGGAACCCAACCTTGTGTGTGACCGATGTATCGTCCAAGATGCTTCCTATTTAAAAAAATATTGGGTGAAATATGGATACGCAATAAACAGTTAACTTCTTCATACAGCCAGGACATATAGATGTGATGTTAGCTGTTCATTTTTCTTGTTTCTCACATTGTTTTATTTTTTATTAATAAATATCTCCAGACAAACACACCAACTATACGGTCCCAAACTAAGCAACGCTTGTATTGTGGGTACCGCATAATGGACTGAGCGAGAACTCAGTATACAATACGTATATATAGATGTTTAACAACCATGACTCGTTGCTCATCACACAAAATCTTTGGATCCGAATGCTGACCCTCGGCAATGAAAGCTGTGTCACTACTAACTGCGCTAATCAGTACGTCAGGTGCGAGATTACTCAAAGCTAACCGTCTACCGTATTTAGACATTTTTTTATGGAGAATTGAAAATTTTAAATACCGTCCTCTAGAGGCACTTTTCAATTCTCCATACTAAATATCTAAATACGGTAGACTATAAAGTATACAGTTAGCTCGCACTTGACGTGTCGGTCGTCAAATTCAGATTTTCGCTACTAATGACGTTTCCCCCCCATTCAACCTTATCATTTAGCCCTCTCCATAAACCAATTCTCACTGACACATACAAGTCACATGCAGACAAATTATATTTATAACCACTCTATCACAAACCACATATGATCATATAAAAACTAATATTTTCGCCCTTTATTTAATCGAATAAAATAATGTCTTGATAACTCAACTAATAACATTAATGGATAAACAAGTGAGATGAATCCAACAATTATTGTCCGTGACAAAATACAGTTTTAAAGCACTATTAACAGTATTACTGAGGGGGTAAAGACGAGAATTGCTGTGAATTAAATGCGGTCGCATCGAACAAGTGACCCCTATACGTCTCATCAATTGAAACTCGTTTTTGGTTCAGAAATGTTGGGGTGATGTCTTGATGGTTCATTAATTAACGCAGACCTCAAGCTGATGATGCCCCTTTGATGTTCAACCGTTGATTCCTAGTCACGATTGTATAAACTATGTACTCTTACATTTAAACTGAATATATGGGAAAATGGTTATTACAGACTAATTGAAAGCGCGATAGCAGTTGCTATTTTATATCACTTCCGAATTATGATTTAAAATTGTAATCTATACATATAAATAAAATTGGAGTGTCTGTTTGTAATATTAAAATAACCGCTTTTTACTAAGTGCATTTGGATGTATACACGGTACCTATAACAAAACAACATTTAAAAAAAAAAATCTGTCTGTCTGTCTGTCTTTCTGTCTGTCTGTCTGTCTGTCTGTCTGTCTGTCTGTTTGTTCCGGGTAATCTCTGAAATGGCTGGACCTATTTTGACGGGACTTTCACTGGCAGATAGTTGATGTAACAAGGAGTAACTTAGGCTACTTTTATTTTCGAAAAAAAACATAGGATCTCACGAATAAAAATTAAAACCAATGTTGCAGCGTTGCACCTGATTAAGTTTGATAGCAACAACCTGAAATGCGTCCCGCGGGCTCAGAACGTGCGAGCAGGCTGTTGCCAACGGTTGTGTCTTTGTTAAATACCACGCGAACGAAGTCGCGGGTAACAGCTAGTCACTAATAATAGCAGTGGTAGCCAAGTTGGTAGAACGCTTGCCTCGGTAACGAAGATCGCAGGTTACAACCCCGGCTCGCACCTCTGAGATTTCTGGATTTTATGTGCGAATAACTTTAGACATGAAACCTCTTTGTGGAACATTTAGCAAAATGTGACATTTATGACATTAGTGCGGTAATAGGCTGTATTGAACCTAAAGTCGGTACAATACGATCTACTTTACGAGCAAGTGTGTTAATTTTTTTTTCTGTGTATCTACGATAACAAAATAAGTTTACTAGTACCATTATAAACCATATTACTTAGAATATAAAGTCTCTACACGCTTGCAACTTTAATTGACATAAACGTTTTTATCTTCAGCCATATCAAGTTCGTTAAGATTGTTATCGGCTTCACTAAAAGCGCCACTTAATGTTTTGAGTCATTTGTACCGCTAATTTACTGAGCGCCTGACAATTGTTAATCCCACTCTAATTACTCAAGGACAATAGTTTCTCTTGATTTGATAAATGTTATGTAATCCCACTAATATTATAAATGTGAAAGTTTGGATGGATGGATAGATGTTTGTTTGCTACTCAATCACGCCAGAACGGCTTAACGGATCTGAATGAAATTTGGCACAGAGATAGATTAAAGTCTGGAATAGCACATAGGCTACTTTGTATTCCGGTAAAATTTTTGGTTGCCGTGGGATAGATTTTTTTTAATTTTTGCATAGAGCAAAGGATCGACATGGTTTTTTGCATAGGTAGTAGTAGTGGTAGTGGTAGTTTAGGGGTCCGAAAATGACATTGGCTAATTTTTATCCCGAAAAAATGCACGGTTCCTATAGGATAGCATACAGGAACCGTGTTTTTTTACTATTAAATCGCGGGTAAAACCGCGGGGCACAGCTAGTACATAATATGTAATTTATGTTTAATACGTATTGTTGGTACATAATCCAATTTGGTGCGGACATTACGTTCTGATATTATCTAAAGCGTGGGACCCTCATCTCATCTATTATCTCATAGTATATGTTGGACAGGGGCATGCAGGACAGGACATCATTTTGATAATAAAATCGTTGTGATTTTTGAAGTCAATGGCTTTTGCACTTTAACCTTGTATATATGTTCGATCTGTTGAATTTTATATTGCTTCTTCTATACACGTATTTTATGCTTTGGGTTACCAATTTCTGTTAACTTTACTCTATAACAATAAAAACTACTCCGAGATTAAACATAAAAGCAAATTAAATTCTGTTGCTTGAAATTGATATTAATTGGCCAGAAAGGCACTTTTGAACAGTCACAAGCCACCACCGGCTTGGAATGTTGGTTCCACTGACAAGAGCCGGTGAGAAACTCAGCGGTATTTTTAAACAGAGTTTTTGTAGGTACATTCACAGGACAATCAACGCCTTGTGAGCAGTCAGCACCATAGCCGCGATTCTTAATAATAATTTCTCAAGCAGCGCTTCACACATTACTTCAATAAAGATCGAAACTCGCTCAGATTGATAAAAAAAAAAACTAGGAAAGCAACAATAGTTTAATAAAGTCTTCATGCGAACTCCTAATGCGCCTAAAACACTAAATGCGCCTATATGCACATCTAAGGCCACCAACGAAGTTTCATAGTATCATCCAAGTCATAAAAAACTTAAATACGAAACGACAGGTCTGACGAGAAATCTATATAAAGCTGAACCGGCCGCATCTATAAATTTCGTTGATCGTCGTAAACCAATTTCCTTCGTGGGAGGGAGCCACCGACGGGGATCTGCTGTAATTAAAATAATGTGACGCCCGGCTCCTGATGTGACGAAAATAGTGACGGTACCCTGTCGCGATGACGGATAAAGGGGGACGTATTTTAACGTTGATAAGTTTTTTAAGTTAAGTAAGTTAAGTGATGAGTTATTAGTGTCTAGAAAAACCAAGGATATTCAAAGCTAGCTCCCAAACTAGGATAGTCTTGCATTGCGCGTATATCTACAGAGTAGGAAAAAATAATATCAGGATTTTAGTTTATACTACCTAAAATTTTATTTTGTTCATGTTTCATGATATTACACGATTGCATCGCTATAACGCCATACATTTCGAGAGCTTTTCGCAAACACAAAAGTTGAACGTTAACTTAAAATAAGTAGAAAATAAACCACATAATTCCAACGCATAGCAGCAAGTCGAAAGGGTAAATAAAGATTATTAAATGAAAAATTCCTTCGAGTCAATAAATCGCCGTAGAATTTTCCAATCAAAATATTTTTCACCGCCATCCCGGGACTGCGACGAGACCGCACGGATGCTGCGAAAGCAAAAATTATTTATATTAATCGACGGTTTTCCCAAGAAAATCTGTTGAGAAACTGGTTTCAGAAGACGTTATATAAAAATAAAACGAGATACGATTGGTGCAGTTGTCAGTTACCATGCTTTCCGTACCGAGTACACCAGAATCCCGGCAGGGACAAATTTGAGTTTGAGAATGAAACTGTAGTCTATTTTCCCGCGACATGTTTTTTGTCAGCGGGTTTTCGACGGTTGCAATACCTGCTTGAAATATTTACCTTGAAATACCAATGAACTATAAGTCAATGGTGGGACAAATAAAAAAAAACAGTAACGCCACCAATATGTTGTCAACACCATCCTGCCTGTAACCCGCAAAGGGTAGGTTGAACACGGTGCACCCATATTTTGAAGTTAGTATTTGTAATAGGGAGCGAGCCCATTGTCATTGTACCCGGCAGTCACACCCACGCCATTGCGAGAATATTTCAACATTGTTCGAACTTCCAACTACATATATTGGCAAAGTTTACAAAACCCTATAATATTTTACGGCAATTGCAATTTATGTGATGACAATCAAACTAACCCTCGCCAACCCTTTTCAAACTTTATCAGAAACAAACAGCCACACTTTGGTTAACATTGTAACGGATCCAATCTAGAGCAAGCACACTCATCTATTTAAGCACAACTATTGGCTGGTGGCCAAGTGGACATGAATCATCCGACTGCACTGTCAATGTAACATAATCCCATCATTTCGTTAAGTGACTTGTTACATTAACCACGACACGGTATTGAGGATTTTGAAACGTTGCTTGGATTTTCGTGAACGATTCCTTTGTCTTTGTGGCCATGAAAATATGTCAGTGTGTTCTATATTTAAATTCTTGGGCTAAATGAGGTGCCGATATCATTTTGTTGAATCTTTACAAGACTCTCTATTTCTTCATTTGTTACCGTTATCACTTTGAGATCTTTGACTGAGTCGGGCCGCTATTAACTGGTACCGTGGTCTTAGTTTACTAGTTTCATTTATTATAAATTATTTTTCCTTCGTTGACTTGGACAGTCTACAATAGTATAAGCAAGTAATGTAATGTTTGTACCACCTTTCATTATATGGAACCCTAGTACCTTTTCAGCCGAAGAGAATAAAAGAGTTTTCTGCGGACACTAGAGGAACTACCGGAAACCTAAGGTCATTTGTTAGGTTCTCACGCACGTAATGACTGTCAACGAAGAAAGGATGATAAGGATGAGGCGTCAGCTTAAAGTACCGTCTGGAAGCAAAGACCTGGACGTTTATTGTTAAATAATAGAAATGATACAAATATATGAAAGGTTACTCATACTCTTACATTGATTCCTGATACATATCAACGTATAATAGAAATAGAAACACTACCAACTAAAAACATAATGAAATTAATCCTTAATTTCAACACATTAAAATTTAAATTCACTTGGAGCAATTTAGTTTGAACAAACAAAAGATTAATATTCCCGTAGCGTTGTATTAAAATAACAAAACAGTTTTAAATTAATCGCCCTTAAAAGTTAAAACTTTTGGATAATTTTAAAACACATTTTGTACTGGCTCTAGTCCAACGTATGAATCACTAAGTTGAATCTCGGACGATTTGTTACAATTAACGTATCCAGGATCTGATATTGCACATTTGAAATTTGAACCTTATCATTGATGTAATTAGGTCCGTTCTACCGTTTGTCGTTGTCATGTCATGAGCTAATCTCTACTTAGCTGATAATTCCACTCAGTTTTCCAGGATTTGAAACGTCCTCGCCCATAAGTCTGTCAGCTTTCAAATGTGTTATTTGGAGATTTGTTGGACATTTTAATTCATAATGCATGTGTATGGTGCAATAATGCATTAGATCAAAAATCTCAATCATTATTTATACAGGATGAATATTTCAAGTTAGCGTAGATGCTTTTTCTTTATTTTGTCCTTCTTTCCTTTCTTTATTTTGTCGTTATTTTCTAGAACTTGATCCTTATTAGTGACATTATCGGATGGTGCAATAATACAGTATCGTGTTTGTTTTTTCAAAGTCAACAGGTTCTATTCCTGGCTAAGGACTTTTTTTACAAAAATCGAATGATTCGTTTTTAGATTTCATCAAAATCGGTCTCCAGAGTCATTTAAGAATTTTTCGATGTTTCCTATAGTTTCGGATTGGGCGATCCAAGCACACTTGAAAAAATCACCTGTATAGGACAAAAAAGAACTAGTGAATAGTGATTTAATGTTTAATTTCGAAGTCGGCAAAAAACTTAGTACTCTTAAAAAAATGAGGTTCGTATAGGTATATTTTCAGAAAGATCCTCATGTGTGAGAGAACAAAGTCCTCGAAAGACGAGTGAAGTCAACCCGAACTATGTCAGTGTGGTGGACTATGCCTAAATCATCTTATTAAGGAGAGGCCAGCAGAGGGACAGTAAAAAGGTCTAAAAACAATAAAAAACGTTTCCCTTCGAAACATACATAAAACCTCATACAGCGTTTCAAGGCAAACAAAACAACGAAAGGAAACATTTGAATGAAAAGTTAATGATTTCACACTAATCGTCCTCGTCGGGCCACCGTTAGTTAAATGACAATTGTAATGACCGTGAATTAACGCAACCACACCCCGAAACCCTTTTGTAACGCCCCTAAAGGTTACGTTAAAGAGACGGTCTTGATATACGTTCTTATTACAGGTATTTCTAGTTTTAAACCAGTATAACGTTCAGTTCAGATATCTTATATATAAAATTCTCGTGTCACAATGTTAGTTACCATACTCCTCCGAAACGGCTTGACCGATTTTTATGAAATTTTATATGCATATTCAGTAGGTCTGAGAATCGGCTACTATCTTTTTTTCATACCCCTAAGTGGTGTCCACCCCTAACACTTTTTTTAATTTTATGGACAATATTTTTTTTTTTTTTTATAATGTGGCAATAAAAATACATACTTACAACCCTAAATGTATACCCTTCTATCACCAACCCCGATTTTTTAATAGTCATTATTTCCCTCATCGTTCACAGCACTCCATGCCTCTTCCACTCATATACCACATCCTTAGACACGTACAATAAGTTAGTTTTTTTTTTCTACACTAGACATTCCGTAGAAATAATTTATATGGCAAAGCAAAGTTTACTGGGTCAGCCAGTTTTTCTATAAATTTGCAGCTATTGTAAGAATTACGGATTTGGCCTCAATATGGAAAATATTGCAGTCGTTTTTTTTTTAAATATTCTATGTGCAGATTCGACCAATGGACAGTCTTATTATGTGTAAACAGATAAATATCCAATGTCAAGCCCTTATTCAGCATGTTTATTTTTAATAAATAGATTTTTATATCTTAAACTTCAATTGGAATATTCCATCATCTGTGTTTAATGGATCAAGGTAGCAGATGCGTCCTAACTTGGTTTAACTTTCCGAATTTGTCTCAACTGGCAATTATAAGTTTCGTTTTTACCTCAGGCCTGAGTTAATAAGTACCGTGTTTTGTAGATGGGGTGGGGAAGGCCACAAATATTGCTAACTTAGAGAGGTATTTTATATGTTAAGATTTCCAAAAGGTTAGAAACATGTACTTCGGTATCTTTTTGATCGTGATTTTGGTTATTTTTTATAATAAAATTATAAGAACTATATAAAAAAGCTGCTATTTGCGCTATAATGCTGTTTCCTAAAGGACGTTTTGAATTGTAATATCTACACATTACAGTTAAAACTTGAACATTCACAACGTAATATTCGTTTTCATTACCTAGATAAGCTTCAAGAATTATTTAAATTCATGTTTGCAAAAATGTTTTTACATAATACTCAGTGATTTACAACTGAAAAATGATTGAATTTGGTAATTACTGGAAGAGTACTAGATACGGTACATAATGCATTTACTCATTCCTAATTTTATTGTTGAAAGGTCACCAACTTCATTTCATCCCTATAACAATTGGATACAACCACTATATATAATAAACCACAAAACTACAACAATTACAATACACACACAATTTCTTATCAGCATAGAAAATAACATCCGCAGCTAAGATTAAAACAGTCATGAGAAAAGTCTCACAATAGGGGGTTGAGGTCGTCGGTTGCCTAGCAACAGTTATCCCGCTGACCGCACGACCCCTGTAACAAGAGCTCGTCAGTTAACTGATTACCTACCTCTAGTTAGTAACTAGAGTACATGTCGTGTATAGTGTAGGGGTTAATTTAACTGCGTATTTAACCAGCTGAAGGTATTTTTAGCGGGCGATTCCGGACTGCATAGTAAAAGTTAATTGATTTGTACAGGTATTTGGGGCCCTTACAAATGTCATTTTATTTCCTTAATTTTACAACAGGATCGAAACGCAAACTCAACTGAGAAGGACCAGCAATATACTCAATAGACTTGTCTTTTTATACCAAATCATTAGGTTTATTTGTATGTGAAAACGTAGCTGTTCTAAAAGTCCACATTAAGGTTTTTCAAAAGTTCGTGGATAAACGCTTTTGCTCTCCGCAAATATTTCCCATTATTTCTCGCAGCCCACGGAGAGTAAGAGACCTCCTAGCAGCAAAATAGAGTCTCGGCCATTGCTATAGGTGTCTACATACCACCGCACCGGTTACAAACGTTGTTTACACATGGTATTATTAAGACACGAGAAACTCAAAGCCTGACTGTGTAAATTAGGGAGGTTTTTTTTTATTACGTTATAGGCACGTATTTGATCTCGATCTCAGCTGATGGTAAGTGACGATGAGATCTACGGTGGAGCATACTTGCCTAAAAGGTACCTGTTCACTCTCGACTAACTAATATGGATGGTATTTCTACTGATTGATTATTTAGGATTCTAATAGTCAAATTTTCAAAAGCTGGCTAGCGATGATTAAGAAGCACTTAAGTTATTTTCAGGTAAAAGTCAAAACTAATTTAATATTTGAAGGCACCATCGACTGTCAGTTTATTTAACAAAATTAAATACTCACAGGAATAACGTTTAATAACCAATTTGCCTGTAATGGATCCTTTTGATCTGTAATGAAGATAGCTCGAATATTCCGTTCAACAAAATCGGAATTAATAAACGTCTAAAGATTACTTTAATTGAGTTTAAATTGGTAACCGTTTTAGATATAGCCTCAATAAACAGTTTCAAAATCCTGTAGACTTTTCACTTGGTCGGTACCAACGTGGGTATAAATAAATAGCACAATGTAAAAGCATATCTTTTTACAATAGAAATAGTAAAACATTTTTCTACTTACCTTCCCCTAAAGGCAGTTTGTTATTTTCTGTACATCAACAATGATTCGACATAGTTACACCAAGCTTTTCGGCTTTATGCTGTCCGACGATATGAAATCGATAGGGCTGGAAGTTATACGATAACGAAAACGAATACACATTGATTAAGACCAATTCGAGAGCTCCAATTATTTTGTGGCATCTATTCGTAAATTTGGGATACACGGAAAAACAATTGAACAATGTTCTAATTTTTCTCGCAAGTCTGTTTATTTTTTCTTTTGAATTTTCTAAGGAATTGCAATAGCAGTACGAGGAGAGTTGGTATTATAGACAATAAGTTTGTGTTTTAAGTTATTAAATGGGTACTTAAGATGGATGAAATTTAAATTAACTACACGGAATTTGAATAATAACTTTTAGATTAAGTAAATACTTACAACTTTCCTTTATTCCAGTAAAGTTGTTAGTTTATGATGCTAAAAAGCTATACTTAAATAATATTGGGGTTCCTGTATTCACAAGTAATTATAAGAAATATATTCTAATAAATTATACGATAAAATCGATTACCTGATAAATGTATGTTACACATCACTACAGGAAGCGATTTGCGGGCGGTCGATCCTGCAAGTCACCCAAAGTGGGTAAATAAAACGAAAGCTTGAAGCTCTCTCGTAAAACGTATTGGGAATGATTACCCATAAATACATAAAAAATGAAGGGAGGCCTTGGCTTATGAACAGTCAATTACGAGTAGACCGTATGTTTCTAGCATAGCGCATAAATTCAAAGGTCAAAGGAATATATTTTGTGATTTATATAAATATATTACACGTACTTACGTGTGACAGCCGGTTTATTTTTTTCACTCTGCAGATGTTAATCATATTTATTTTCTTATCCTAGTATAAAGGAAGATACTAGAACAGACTAGACAAATGCACATACAAATTGACAAACAGATAATAATTCTAACAATATTTTTTTTGGGTTCTATTGCGTTAATAAAGGCCCCCATCAATAGTTTTTCTCATATTTCCATGTACAAACAGCGATCAGTTACATTTTATTACATGTATATAGATGTGATATGAACGAATATTAAAGAAGAACCCCTTAGTTAAACACAAATACATTAAAATTTCACATGACTACAGCCTTTGACTGAACCTTCAATAATTTCGATCATCCAAAATGTCCATTACCATATTTTGATTTATGAATACTTTATTTACAAAGTCGTTTTATATTCATGAAGTATGTCAGGGGTCATTAAAAAGTGGCTGCTTGGCTTTAGCTCCCATTGTTTGCAAGGAACCGTAACTTGTGATTGATGGCCTGCAACTGACCCGTGACTGACGGACGTTGCACAAACAACTCCTATTAGTAGGACGTCATGGCCCGAAATGCAATTTGTATCCGATTGACTTGGAGATATTGGCCCATTAATTAATTTGAGAATCGCCCAGAATCGATACGTGCTATAAATGTATTTGAATCGATATTGTGTTAAGATATAATTTTAGTGGTTTGCTTTTATAGAAATGTAAAAGACTTGGGTGAAATATATTTATGTAAATGTTAAAAAATACGAGGAAAAGTAGAGCACTGAATTTTTACAGAGTCTAGATAATGTAGCTATTTATGTAGAGAATTTTTAAGTCACATGATTTCAATGGAGGAGACCATTTTTTGCGTGGCAACTACGCATTGCCATTTTGGGACGGTTCAAAGCGATATAATAAGTGCGTTGGAGTCGATTGAATAAAATCATTATTAAGGACAATCATATATTTTTATAATGATTCTATAATAATATTCAAAAAACTTTCGTAAAAAAATAAAATATACCTGATACCTGGTTACATAGCAAAATACATTAAACGTCAAGTTTTGGCTCGCTTCCAATTTGATTTATATACATATTTATATGAAATACAATTGTAATTAAATATTGTTATTGTAACAGAGTTGTGAATTGTTATAAAATTTAGTACTTTAACAAACTTTTTTCATTTTCAGATCTGCCATCGAAAGTGTCAGTGAACAAGTGAAAATGATTTAGTGAAGTGCAGTGCTTTGGTTTACAGTACGTTGTCAAATATGTTGTCAAGATGAAGCTGTGGAAGAGCCTCAAGATATCCATAGGTAGTCGCAGTGACCCCAAATCGTACTCCCAGGAGCTACCGGGTTGGGGTGGACAAGGTTATGAATTGGATGGTAGGTCTCTTTACTTTATCTTAGTAACTAATCTGTGGCAACTATTTTATCTCGATCTCACCTGATGGTAAGTGACGATGAGATCTACGATGTAGCATACTTACCTAGAACGTACCTATTCACTCTCGACTTGAAAACACCCAGATTATTGTCAACGGGGAACAAAGACGCCGGTAGTTAGTTCCATTCCTTGGCAGTTCGCATGATGAAAGTAGAAGCAAAACGCTTAGTACGTACCGAAGGAATGTCCACAGTGTACGGATGATACTTGTCCGTGCGTCTTGTCGACCGACGATAGAATGGAGATGGGGGAATTAATTCTTGTAATTCCTTAAATTATGTTCTGTGTTCCTTATATGGTAAATATATTTATAATTGGTAGAACTAGGCGGAAATCCTAGTTAAACAAATGGGGGAAGAGGAGCCCATCACAGACCCCCGACTTGTCAACTTTTAAAATTATAAACCTTAATTTGATCCATGTAACTTACTGATTCATTGGTTCAAATATTTTACACTATTTTTGTTATACCTTATAACATAACATACAAGAAAAATGGAAACGAGCGTGTTGGTAACTGCAAGAATCCAAAATATTTTCAGGATTATTGTCGGCAACTCAGAATCCAATATCGTTCACTACATATCACCAGTCGTTGCACTGTACATTTGGCAATTCCGTTCGAGACTCTTGAGTTTGAATACTCCGTATTGTGTGCTGACTTGGCGAATTTAAAATAACAAAAATGCAATTTTCTCACAGTTTTCCCCAATGGTTCGCGGAAAATTGACGTCACAAATATGTTTTAAACCATAATTCTGTTTGCAAAGAGCTTAGAAAAGGATTGCATTTTCTATGGCTTGGTATTTTTTGACTCAACTTAATTTTTTTGAGCGTTTATTTTTTTTATTACATTATAGGCAAGTATTTGATCTCGATCTCACCTGATGGTAAGTGACGATGAGATCTACGATGGAGCATACTTGCCTAGGTAGGAAGGCGGCAGTAGATCGAGACGCTACATTCACTAGGCACATGCAGCGCAACTGATCTGACCCGCCATCCATGAATGGCAAAACCGAACATCATGCCGGAACACGGCTAGGCCGCTTGGCGACATGGCTTTGTTCAGCGGGTGACTAGCCACGGCCGAAGCCTACCACCAGTAAATTTAGCGGAAAAGGGAAGATGTAACTGTCAGGGGAGTGGTATGCCTGCCGGGGCGGGGCGGCTATGCTCCCGCCACATCACTTATCACATCGGGGTCACCAGTTATAGGGCGCTTTAATGAACAAGATAAAACCCTAACTGACATCACGTCACCAAGGAAAACATTATTTATCATAAATTTTGAATTTGGCTGATAAATGATCGGGAAGGGCGGACTAAGAAATGAGGTCGCCACAAGTGTTATGTTATGCATAATAAATCTGTAAAACTCTCTTGTTATGTATTGTCTCTTGTAATAATCCATTTTGATTTTTAATTCCCTGAATACCGTAAAGAAATGCAAATACCAATTTAAGAAAACTGTTTAACAAAAAAAAACACCGTCATCAAAAAACTGAAAAGAAAAAAAAATCTAATCTTGAAATCTACCTTGTGTAAGTCCTATCAAATATTTAACAAATGTGAAGTTGGTGCCTGAAATGCACATAATAATAACCTTTTTAATTTGCTACAACGACAGCTCTATCTATGAACTAATCTAGACGGGCTTGTGCTTACGTAAGTGTCAAGGGTTTTGCGTCATTAGTCTATGTCGTCTATGCGTAGGCAAATCCATACATAATAGTCTATACCCTAGTTATTAAGATAAGTAATAACTCGTTGTCTATACCTTATCGAGGTTCATCACCGCAAAAAACTACTTGCCTTTATAGGTTGGCCACGTGTATTTTAGCCGTCATAACAGAAGTTATTTCCTCACTATATCATATTGGTTTCTTATATTTACGTGAATACTACAAATTGAAACATAACTAATTTTACGAATTTGATCGCCTTTGACCTCAAGACACTGTGAGCACTTTCTGCGTAGATCGGACCGCAAACAACAGCTAAGTATGTGGATACCCCAGTTCTAACTATGACACTAGGACGTCTAACAACTCAGTCTTCCCGTGACTATGGTTGCTGTTAAGCAGCTGAAACGTCGGGAACGTAAAAAAAAAACATAAAATACACGGAATAAAACTCTTAAAATTAGTTTCATTCCAATGTTGCTTATAGTCAGTCAACTTTTGTCTCCCTCTTCTATGCGTGCATAACTCTTCTGTCCTATCGTAATGCGTAAAATCTCCAAAACATCCCTGGTAATCTCTCGGTGTTGTGTTGAGTAAATTTAATTGTGCGAAGGACGTTTTTGAGGGTGAGCGTTTTCACGTTAGCTTCGAGTAAATTTTTAGGCGAGGAAGGAAAATTTTGCCTCGGTAATATTTTCTCGACGACATTAGCGTCGTAAAGCTAAAATATAAGAGGCGGGATATTGTGTTTTTTGAGCAATAACATTATGTTGGGGTAATATTGAATTTATAAATACTTTTTAAATATAAATCAATAATAATAAACAATATCGCCAAATGAACACACCAAGTATACGGTCCAACACTAAGCAACGCTTATATTATAGGTACCATGCAATGGACTGGGGGGAACCCAGTATATATTACTTATATAGATATTAAACATCCATGACTTGGGTACAAACATTCATCACACAACGTATGTCCCTACCAGGATTCGAACCCGGGATCCTCGGCACAGAAATCAGTGTCACTACCAATTGCGCTAATCAGGTCCATATATTTCCAGTTGTTATTTTTGCTAGTTTTTATTTTAAAAAAAAAGTTTGTAAAACAAAAGTTTTTAAAGGATTAAGCCGACTGGTCCCTAGAATTAGCAGACATGATAAAGATACCAATATATACCAATATTCCAATACCAATATTATAAATGTTAAAGTTTGGATGGATGGATGTTTGTTACTCAATCACGCCAGAACGGCTGAACGGATCTGGATGTAATTTGGCACAGAGATAGATTATAGACTGGTATAGCACATAGGCTACTTTTTATCTCGGTAAAATGTATGGTTCCCGTGCGATACATTTGTTTAAATTTTTCATAGAATACCAATAAATTCATTTTCTCATACATTTGATTCTGAGGCGGTACGAAGTTCGCCGGTACAGCTAGTATCTAGTATCTTTATATTTAACATCCCAAAGTTATAAAGTCCTCCGTTGGACTATTAAATTATGACATCAGACTTGCCCATTGTACAAACATTCAGAGGGATATGAATATAATTATCGGCTCCCGCGGATTCTGCGTTAAGCCATTTCTCACCCTGACACCAGTCGTTAGCATAAATTTAAAAAGATAAAAATGACATACATTTTAACAATAAAATGGAGTTTGCTAAGCGAATGGAGTCGTTTCATTTGTATGCTACAATTGTATATTTTTACTTTGTTAACATTTCAGACTGCCTCGTTTGCTAGCGGTTACTAAACTATACGGTAGGTACTGGTTTTGAATCCTGGGTTTTTGTTTTTAAATAAGACTTATCATGCGTCCCTTTTAAGAATTATTAATCTACTAATCAAACAAGAAAAAAAAATTAAATAACTTAGTACCAATATCTTAGAATCATTTATTTTATAATAATTAATATATTGTATCTATTTGTTATAACATTGTGTTAACCCTTATTCACAACATTTTACAAGACAGGTACAAATTATTAATATCCGTTCCATTATAATAGAAACAAAGCGTTGCCCCAAGGGAGAACATGTTGTTATAAATAAAATATGTACATTTTACTCGTAAAAAATGCTGAAATATTTTTCTTTTTTCAGTTTATTTGGATAGTATCTACAGTATTATATACCTTAACTCTGTATATATACGGCCCTTTTTAATTTCCCACTGCTGGGCACAGGCCTCTCCTCAATGCGATGGGGATTAGGCCATAGTCCACTACGCTGGCCGAGTGCGGGTTGGCGGACTTCACACATCTTTCAAGGGGTTCTCACAGACATGCAGGTTTCCTCACGATGTTTTCCTTCACCGTTTAGCAAGTGATAATCTTGGTTGAAAATGAGATTCGCACATGAAATGCAGAAATCCCAGAGCTGCGAGCCGGGGTTTGAACCTGCGATCCTCGTTACCGAGGCAAGCGTTCTACAAACTTGGCTGTCACTGTTATTTAATTAACTTAACCTTAACTATGTACTAAGTTCAATTTGAACGAGTACTTTGTATGAAGTCGTCAGTTAAACTTACAAACCTTCGCGTAGAAGTGATTCGTTGAGAAAAGCACGTCAATCCACCATAAAACCAAATTAGTTTCCCAAAAGCAGCATAATTCACCTAAAACAAAATTAAAAAGCCGAAAATTTGATTGGTCACGTGATTCGCTAAATATAAATACTTATAATATTATAATACTGACATTCTTAAAAACCGGTGCAATTCCGAGTTCTTTCTCCTTAGGCGGGAGTTAGCGCTTACTAATTAGTCAAGACTTTAATTAAGCATGAAAACCTAGTCTAGTGCGCCACTACGGGCGTTGTCCGGATTACGGCTAAAAGCTTTTAAATGAGGATAGAAGGACTTTTTCACCTGCAAAATAAAATGTAGGAGTTTATGTTTTTCTTTGCGGAGAACGTCGCTTGGGATTCCTGGGAATATATTGCAGTATAGCTTTTAAATCTCCCGTGAAAAATAACGGGAATGTTCATTTGTTTAACTGTTTTTTTTATTGTTACTACAGTAGTAGTAATAATAAGAAAAAACCTGCTATTTTAAGATTTTTTGTTACGAAACAAATATGTTCATGCGCTAGCATCAATTGTTTTTTTTATTTTCAATATGAGTAAATACTTTTCCTGAATTTAAAAATTAATCATTATTTTTTTCTCAATTAAACAACAAGTAAGATTTTATTGACCGTTACATATAAGGTAAGATGTATAATAAGTCACTCAGTTTATAAAGTAATGGACTGATTTAACAAATATAAGAGTTCTTAATTTTCCTGTGGTCGAAATTAAATCTAGGTTATTATGAAAATATCAAATTCTTTTTAAAAGTTACGTTAAAGGTGGGATCGTTTTCAACGAAATAAGTAAGTGGACCTTATCTATCTGCCTAAATTGAATAAATTACAGGCAATTAATCCCGCTTGATAGCGTCAAAGGTAGTTCCCTAAAGGTCTTATCTTATAAATTTACTAAGAATCTCAATTTGAACGGAAATTTCATCTAGCTAAGTGAGTTTGGTTATATCTCATTAGAATCTTTGTTTTTAATTTATATTAATATATTACAAATTGGGTAGCCCCTACTGATGTAAATGATCAACACCAAATTCAACCTTATGTCCTCGTAGCACTGACTGTGGTACATCAGTACTGTGACGTCATTACTAACTCTCTTCGTGTGTATATATAATAATTCCAGCCCTTTTTTTTAATGTCCCACTGCTGAGCCCGAGCCTCCCCTCAATGCGATAGGGGATTAGGCCATAGTCCACCACGCTGGCCCAGTGCGGGTTGGCGGACTTCACACATCTTTCGAGGGGTTCTCTCAGACATGCAGGTTTCCTCACGATGTTTTCCTTCACCAAATATATAGTATACCTTCATGTGTATACTATATATTTTTAACCGACTTCAAAAAGGAGGAGGTTCTCAATTAGGTTGTATATATTTTATATCATCATAAAAACAGTGATAACCATGTTGGTAGAACGTTTGCCTTGGAGCGTCGGAGATTAAACCACCGACTCACACCTCTGGGATTTCTAGACTTCATGTGCGACTTGCTTTTTCAACCATGATTATCACCTGCTGTCGGTCCTGACCCTGATCTCTCACCAATCATGACGGATTGCCGTGTTAATGCATAAGTTTGTGCACGACGTTGTCACCTGATTGGTTGGCTATTCTCTATTGTGATTGGTTGGCTAGTCTCTATTGTGATTGGTTGGCTAGACTCCATTGAGATCCGTCGCTGTGACCGAAATACGGTCAGAACGACTCTTATTTTTAACTAGCTGTTGCCCGCGACTTCGTCCGCGTGGTATTTAACAATCAGCCCGCGGGACGCATTGCAGGTTGTTGCTATCAAACTTAATCAGGCGCTGCGCTGCAACATTGGTTTTAATTTTTTTTCGTGAGATCCAATTTTTTTTTTCTAGAATAAAGTAGCCTAAGTTACTCCTTGTTACATCAGCTATCTGCCAGTGAAAGTCCCGTCAAAATCGGTCCAGCCATTTCAGAGATTAGCCGGAACAATCAGACAGACAGACAGACAGACAGACAGACAGACAGACGGACAGACAGACAGACAGACAGACAAAAATTGTAAAAAATGTTGTTTCGGTATAGGTAAGGTGTATACATCCAAATGCACTCAGTAAAAAGCTGTTATTTTAATATTACAAACAGACACTCAAATTTTATTTATATGTATAGATAATATATCATCAATTTTTATTGCGGATGCTGATGTTTAAAACGAGATAGATGTTGTTTGTGTGCTGAGGTCAGATTATCGTCTCGTTAATTATTTATACTTATCAAGTATATTTATAACTGCGACACCAAATCATTATCTTGTTGACATATTTACGAGCGAAAGTTTCATTTTTACGAGAATGAATAGTCAAAGGCCAAGCTTAGAGGCGAATTTTCATTAAACTTTTTGATTAATTTAACTTTTTATGTCAAAAAAGGACCCTAAAAATGTTATACCTACTTAGACTTTTCCTCGAATTTCATGGTTAAAGAAACTGCCATGGTTGACATTAAAACTTTTCGCTGGGTCTCGGAATATTATCTTGAGATTGAACTCTGCGAATGAAGTTTCACTTCGAGTTGACTTAACAAACTTTTTTTTGGACAAATAAACTGAGCGAATTAAAATTTGCGCTGTTTATAATGGTCTAATTGGTTTGAGCTTATGGATAAATTTGGTCATTTTGTTACTTGACCTGCTGATGTAATGATTTACATTTGAGTAGTTTTTTGGTTGAATTATTAACAAATTAATAATATTATAGACGCACGATAAAACGATAAAATTAAATATAAGATATGGCAAAAATTGTGTAAAATACTTTAACCGATGAATCAGTAAGTCATATGGATCACATTGATGTAAAATTTTTTTTTTTTACGTAAACGCGATCTTCTTTTTTATTTTTTTTTTTATTTTTTTTATTACATTATAGACAAGTATTTGATCTCGATCTCACCTGATGGTAAGTGATGATGAGATCTACGATGGAGCATATTTGCCTAGGTAGGAAGGCGGCAGTAGATCGAAACGCTACATTCACTAGGCACATGCAGCGCAGCTGATCTGACCCGCCATCCATGATTTATTTACGAAATAAAATGGATATGCAAATGGCCTGACCCACAACTTAGTCACGTAACTGGAAACGCCATTTTCATATCTTCATGTCACATCCATTATTAATTCTCTAATTTGAGATCATCTAAATAATTGTGTAAATGATGTTTGATTTTTTTATAAACAAGGCAAACCACCGCGTGTGGCCATGCGCTCAGTATAGGGTGTCACTTTTTAAATGTCTTATAATTTGATTTATTTGTTTGGGAATATTATCTTTATAACCACCTATTAGCCCTGTTCAAATATGTTACACTATTATTGTTACATGTTATATATATTAATTGGCACTTTTTTTTATTACATTATAGGCAAGTATTGGATCTCGATCTCACCTGATGGTAAGTGAAGATGAGATCTACGATGGAGCATACTCGCCTAGAAGGTACCTGTTCACTCTCGAATTGAAATATTGAGTGACTGTGAACAGGTAGGAAGGCGGCAGCAGATCGAGACGCTACATTCACTAGGCACATGCAGCGCAACTGATCTGACCCGCCATCCATGAATGACAACACCGAACATCATGCCGCAACACGGCTAGGCCGCTTGGCGACATGGCTTTGTTCAGTGGGTGACTAACCACGGCCGAAGCCTACCACCAGTAGAGTTGTCACCTGGTTGGCACCACCCAGGGTCACGTGTAGGGTATCTCGAGGGTACTTAATTCTCCTACGGACGAAGGTGACTCGACCCCAAATATTTAAATCAAACCCGCATAATTTATGCAAGTAAATAAATATAATTTACATTCACACACGTGTCCAGATACAATTTACCGCTGCAAATGATATGCTAACATAAGCTAGAACGTTAACACTCAGTCACTGAACGACTGTAACGAATTTACGATAATGAGCCAACAGGCTCTGTGAAGTTAATATGTATTGCTTCATACATTTCAATAATTAGACGCTACAGTTATTGTTTCATGTCAAAAACAGGTGCTCGTTTTCATTTCGAGTCCCAGGTACCATATTCTGCAGCTGTCGTCCGAGATTACTAAAATTTTAGATAGAATTATATAGGTTTTTGGCTTAATCCCCGAACACTACACTTGAGAGCAAGGAATCCGGGTCACCGACATTCAGGCTAAAATCTCTGTGAGAATCATCGTACATCTATACTAATATTATAAATGTGAAAGTTTGGATCGATGGATAGATGGATGGATGTTTGTTACTCTTTCACGCCCGAACGGCTGAACGGATCTGGATGAAATTTCGCACAGAGATAGATTATAGTCTGGAATAGCTCATAGGCTACTTTTTATCCCGGTAAAATGTATGGTTCCCGTGGGATAGATGTTTTAATTTTTCATACTTTTTATCGCGGGTAACACCGCCGGGCGCAGCTAGTACTCAATAAATGTAAGTAAAATAATGAATACATTTATAATTAAAATTATATACGATCGCACAGTACAGGAGTATTGTCATTTCTCATGAATGTTTTTTATATGTAGTGAATTCGTATTTCAATTTAAAATGACGGTTTTAAGCCTTTTTGTATTTTCATTAACCGAGGCCCAACCAAGAAGTTTTATTGATGTTTATTTGAGTAGTCTCTATTTGTTTTTAAAAAACTGATAAGCTTGCATTGTTAGTTTCCAAAATATTAAGTTTTTTTGGTGACCCAGATTTAGTGCTCCCGAGTATGTTGAAACCGAAAGTCTGTTTTCAATATTCGTTTTGCCAAAATCGAAATGCGAGCAGATGGTACTTGATTTATAAAAATATTTCTTAATAATTAATAGAGATTGTATTGAGGGCAATCAAAGAAATAGGTAGTTACAGATGATGGCCTATGAAAGTAATTTCATCTATCAGAGGCAGTATGTCTTTGTTCAGTTGTATTTTTTTTCCTCTGCGATGTAATGTACATATTCTAAAATTAGCTCTTTTACACTGTAATATGTACTGTTTTAGGTTTAAGTCCATAAACATGCTACCTATGACCTTTGGATTACACGCACCAGACTTGACAAATGTTGGCGATTGTTTCAACAAATAAGAGTGAAAATTCCGAAACATTTTTGTTGACAAATGTTGGATATTTGAGTAAATAATGGGACCCATTTAGGTGATATGTTAATTTGTTTTAATACAAGCAAATCGAAGGTACAATTATCAGCTATATTTAATGCGTCTGTAAACTATCTGGATAAATGATCTTTTGCGAATGGATGTTTTTTTTTTTATTATATTATAGGCAAGTATTTGATCTCGATCTCACCTGATGGCAAGTGAAGATGAGATCTACGATTGAGCATACTTGCCTAGAAGGTACCTGTTCACTCTCGAATTGAAATATTGAGTGAGTGTGAACAGGTAGGAAGGCGGCAGCAGATCGAGACGCTACATTCACTAGGCACATGCAGCGCAACTGATCTGACCCGCCATCCATGAATGACAACACCGAACATCATGCCGCAACACGGCTAGGCCGCTTGGCGACATGGCTTTGTTCAGTGGGTGACTAACCACGGCCGAAGCCTACCACCAGTAGAATTGTCACCTAGTTGGCACCACCCAGGGTCACGTGTAGGGTATCTCGAGGGTATTTAATTCTCCTACGGACGAAGGTGACTCGACCCCAACCCTGTACAGAAACTATACAAAAAACTACATTCTATTATTTAGATCTTGAATCATCTTACATACTGGTACCAAAATATGGGCTTCACCGTCTATGCAAGACTATTAATAATGACATACGAACTAAAAGTGAGATTAAGATATTGTTAGCGGTTCCTATCGAATTGTATTAAAAAATATATGCACGAGGAACCGAGGGTAAATTTAATTAATTAATAAGAATAAAATGACATGAAAACATGTAATTACACAACGAACCAACTCAATTCTTAAGTATTTGAATCCAACATAAATAACTCAAATTTAACAATTCCAACGAGCTATAACACGTCTTATCGCTACAAAATTCGGAGAGCAAAAGAGCGCAATGTCGGGATGCGCGCGCCTTATATAGGCACGAAGCCGTGAACTGTCAAACTGTGTTGCCATATCGCTAATAATATATAAAGTTTTATATAAGAAGTTATAATCTTTACATAGGTATAAAGCTAAACATCAAACTCAATCAGTACCCGTCAGACTAGCTTGCTTATTACCATTTCACTAAAAGCTAAATAACTAAATACGGAAAACCATGAAATATATAGTCTTGTGACTCGAAGATTTCGAAGTCTGTCTCGATTTAAATCATCTTATAATCGAGTTCAATGCTGATAATTAATCATTAACTTGCAAATTGGTTTTGGCAAAGTCGGGGTCCGATGGATGAACTCGCTACTGAATTATGTACGAATATCTGTTTTGACAGAACACATTTTGTTTGTCAAAGGGATTTTGGTAGTTGAAATAAATAATACACAAAGGGCAATAAGTTGTAAGCGCCTACGCCTTACCATCTGCGCGTTCACATATATTTTAGGTGAGCCGAAGAAAGACGGCCACTGCTGGACATAGGCCTCCCCTAATGATTTTCACACAACACGGTCCTCCGCCACTCGCATCCACCGGCTTCCTGCTACGCGTGTGATATCATCGGTCCACCTTGTGGGAGGCCGTCCTACACTACGTCTTCCGGTTGGTGGTCGCCATTCTAGAGCCTTTCTGCCCCAACGGCCATCGGTTCTGCGAGCTATGTGCTCTGCCCACTGCCACTTCAACTTTGAAATTCCTTGAGCAATGTCGGTTACTTTAGTTGGTAGACTAAATGATCTCCTAATTTCTGATTCTATCATTATATTTGGTAAGCCATCCCGAGATAATAATTTTATTTCTCGGGATAAATAGTTCCCTCTATGTTATCTGAGGTTATGTACTATGACAATGCGAAGTTTCATGGTCACGGTCAAATCATTTATTTCGTATAGGCCTACTGGGGTGCTTAAAAATTGTGGCATACATTTTTTTTCTTAACTCTATAACCGGATCGAAACGTGACCTCAACTAAATAATATAAGTAAGGGTGTTCCTATGTATAGACACGATTCTAATTTAAGTACCTTTTTAAGGACTATGTACCTTTTTTTTTTTTTTTTTTTTGTTGACGGGGGGGAAATCTTCTATAGATACCCGGCCTCTGTGTGGGAGAGGGCCGGGTTATGTGGGATTCTTACCCACTAAAACCCCCCCGGTGGCCGCCTTCGACACATGTTGGAGGGGCTCCGGGATCTCCAAACGGAACGCACCGGTGCCCCTCTTGTGCCTCGCCCCCTTATGGGGGCCCGTCTCGGGGAGCAGATGTTTGCTCCCCCTGCGCCCGCGCTGCGCACGGCGGCGGGGAGCCACGCCCGCCGCCGTCCTCCTCAGGAGTCGTCATCGTCACCGGACGTCCGGGCCCACACCCCAGTCGTCCTCGACCCCGAGGGTAGCCCGTTATTTAAGGCCCTGGGCATCAGGGCCGGGAGGACTATGTACCTACTATTACTGTGCTGTAAACTCATTATAAGTATTCCCGTTAGCCCCTATAACTTAGCTTGAGCAAGGAGAGGGTTCAAGATAACAGTTTAGTAACCAGAGATGAGATTGAACCCGGAACCTCTCCATTACAAAGGTGGCCTTCTACCTATTACACTATTGACACTTCAATTCAATATTTGCCTAATGTTGTCGTGACTTTTTATTAATAGTGAGTATGCTTTCAATTTGAAACGATATATTTGTATCCTAATACATCATTGTAAAGCTATTGTAAACTTACTATAATCTTTACAAAAGAATTTATAGGTTTTGTGTTACTCACAGTAATGACATTGTACTTTAGTTCCTATGTCACTACAACCAATACGAATTCCTTGAAGTGAGGCAGGATGTCTGAATGATTCACGATCTTTAGTGGCTAATTATAAAACGTCTGAACCGTTGTTCAAATAGCTAACGGTATTTCTGTGATTCCACATCCTGATTTATAATTGGAAGAGTGAAAACGTTATTCATCAGGGGTATATGTAGATGAACACAATTTGGGGCTAGGAACCTATAGGGCGTGATTCAGAACGGGTATACTAGACATTAGACTTGCGCTTTTTTAGCTCATCTGCAATCATTATGTGTAGTCAAAACGCGCTACACACTAGCAAGGAAAGTTTAGGAACCGTTGAAAAGAGTAATAAAGTCTGTGTGAAGGTTTTATCAATAGTAAGATGAAACTTAAATATAAATAAATTCAATTACAATGTTGTTTATCGTCTAGCTAGATTATGTGTTAGCACCATAAGCTAAGACAATCAAGATTATAACTTTTTATTTATGTAAGCCAAAAAGCATTTATTAATAGTCAGAAGTTACCATCAATTCCGAATTCTGGTTAAAATTAAATCTGTAGTGAATTTATAATTAGCTCGTGCATGATCATTGACCCCCAAAATTTATAGAAAGTTCTCGTCCATTTACAAAGCACCATTTCATCCGAAATATGATTTGTAAATTAATTTGCTGTCTCTGGTACAGTCTAAATTTTTGTCCGTCTTATTATTTACGGTGATTGTATTAAAACAAAACATTATTTTGTCTATAAATACAAACTAACATTTCAAGAAAACATAAAATAAGCACCTTTTTCAACTTACAAGTGTGCTAAGATGTTAAACAATCTAAACATGTGCATCCGAATTACCGATACAATAGCCAATTCACTCCACTTCACAAACCTAATGACTTCATACAAAAATTCACATTTCACCCTCACATTCAATACATCTTGCTCAGCTTACTCGCGGGAGATGAAAGCCGAACCGAGTTTAATTTGAAATTTTACGAGCCGCGTCTATTCATACGTCACGACTCATGTTGGTGAATATTTTAAAGGATGATGTACTCGAAAATGAAATTGGAGATCTTATACATATGTACTACATGTTGGTACTATAATAATTTATCTTAATGTCTGTGCGGGCTTTTGAGGAGTATGGCTGTGTTTTTGGTAGGACTAGATATATATATATATTTTTATTACATTATAGGCAAGTATTTAATCTCGATCTCACCTGATGGTAAGTGACGATGAGATCTACGATGGAGCATACTTGCCTAGGTAGGAAAGCGGCAGTAGATCGAGACGCTACATTCACTAGGCACATGCAACGCAGCTGATCTGACCCGCCATCCATGAATGGTAACACCGAACATCATGCCGGAACACGGTTAGGCCGCTTGGCGACAAGGCTTTATTCAGTGGGTGGTGACTAACCACGGCCGAAGCCTACCACCAGTAAAAAAGATAAATTTAGTCTATCTGAGGAAGTGCAATTAAACAAATGAGTTTGAACGACGACCTGATTAGTGCAGTTGGTAGTAACCCTGCTTCCTGTACCGAGGGTCCCGGGTTCGTATCCTGGTAGGTACAAACTTTGTGTGATAAGCATGAATGTTTTTACCCGAGTCATGGATGTTTAATATCTATATAAGTATTATATACTGGGTTCGCCCTCAGTTCATTGTACGGTATCCATAACACACACATTGCCTAATGACATCGTATAGTTGGTTGTATGGTGATATCTCTCTCCACACGGGACTCTCTATACCCGGTTCTTTGGAAGGCTTGCGCGGGGACATGGGTCCAACACGTAGAGGGTATGGTTATATTATTATTATAATCACTGAATTCATATTATCTACTACCCGTATTATTTAGACGGAGAAATACCATTACTTGAGTTTACTAAAAGATCTAGTAAGCTATTGTTATAAAACATATAACAATGTTTTTGGAAGCTCAAAAAGAGGAGCGCGCAAAAAAAGCTGAACATATTGAAATAAAATTTCAAAATAATTATCGAGTCTAAATAACTGACAGGAAAATAAAGTCAAGAAAGTCAACCTTATATTAAAACATTGCGATTAAACGTACAAATTAATTACAAAGCTACCAATAAACCTGCGGTCATAACCTGCCGAGATATTTAACTAAAGCAGAAAAAACAGTCCCGTGTCGGTCTCGTCCCGCACACCGTGTGACGGTCGTAGCGGCATCGAAGCCGCCCTTACCCTCGTGTGTACAGATTAAAAAATATTTGCAGGTATCTCTGGCTCTACTTTGAGACTGGAATAATGGTAATTATTAAATATGTTTGCGGAGAAATTGTTTATGGACGTTACGTAAGAGACGACATTGATATCATTTTAATAACTTTTAAACTGAAATATACCGTCAAAATTATTTTTTATTCCGAAGTCAAAGTCAACTGAAATATTTCAAATAGGCCTACGAGGGGACTTAAAAATTGCAGTTTTTTTTTCTTAACCCAACAACCGGATCGGATCGCGATCTAAACCGAGAAGATCCAGCAAGAAACTTAGCGAGTTAATAGAACTATTAGTTTGAAGAAATTTTAAACTTATGCTATTTACTTGATTACCTCTTTAAAATGGGTGTAAAGGCATACAACGATAACTTCGTTATTACATATCACCTTAACAAATAACACATAATACAGAATTTGTTTTTTCCATAGCCCGATACAAGAGTGAATTATTTAACAAGATGGCTGAACATCACGTAAACTTCGCAAAGTTCGCGTGACAAACAAAACAAGTTTTCCGTTAGAGGGCGTGGAGCGAGATATGAGAGATTGGTACGTACGGTACCGTACTATATTCAAAACTGTTCGCGTACGGTCTCAACAAAGAATATACTTGATTTTTGTCATAATGTTATTGTCAAATAAAGTAAATACCACAAAATTTTGAGTCCGGCCGACCGTCTATCGATCGAGTAAGAAACAATTTTGTTATAAAATTCACAAAAAATATTATTTATTTGCCTATCGATACATACTACAGATTAATAAAATGATAATATTGTGTAAGAACAGAAAAAAATATATTCCTAAACGTAATATTTTATTTAATTACTACTGATTAGGAACTAAACCACTTAATAAACCTCGACAAAGTCAGATCATATGCCTACATAGGCTTAAAAAATATTTTCTAAAACCATAGAAACACATGACTTTCGCCCGCCCAGAAGCTAGAAGGTAAATAAAATTACAGACGACGGCGTTCTCCTTTGAAAGAGTCACGCGCGCCCATGGTAATGGATTACGTGATCCTTGGCCTTTTAAGGCCTTCGTGTACTGCTGCCGATCCGACTCGATCGGAATAAATGCATAGAGCCACACAATACGAAACAGAACTTTTATTTCTAGTAGAATATTTGAAAATTGCATTGCAGCTAAATCTTGCTTTGTATTTGTACAGTTAGTCAGAGCCGCGTTGCTACATCAAAAGCTGTCAAAGTCTGGAATTGAAAAATGAGTAAGTCTAGGCACATATTTAAGGGACTTTATCTAGAAACAGTTGAAATAATTTACTCGGAATTCTTGCTTCAACCTTTAAATTCATTTATTCCTTAACTTATTTATTTTTATTTTTTTTTTTAGTTTTAAATGTAGTTAGTCTTAGTTTTAGTAGTTTAGTTTCAATTGTAGTTTTTTTTTTTTTAAATTTTTAGTCTTTATTGTTCTAATTTTAATTTTACTATCTGTGCCTGTGTGTCGCAGACTGTCTTACATACTTTTTTTTTTTTTTTAGTCTGTGTTAACTGTAGTGTGGCGTAAGTGGTGTTTACCTATAAGTAATTGTTGCATTTGTGATGTCATTGTATATGTATTTCTAAATGTATTAATGTTAACAATTGTTGGTGAACCAATAAAAAATAAATAAAAATAAAATAAATAAATTTATTTTTGTCGACGTTTCGTATCAAATCATGATACGAAACGTCGACAAACCCTAAATCATTATTATATTATTATTATTATAAAAACGCTTTTAAACAAATTAAATAAGTTTGAGGGTTACTGTACTCAAAAAGTCTTAACATATTGTATCACTATTGGGTATGCATTGATAGACTCATCATTATTACAACAAATCATAAAGGTATGACATTATAAACCAATGTCGTAAGCACGTTTACGAGAGTGTGCTTATGGACTGACAAGAACGAAAAAGAAGAAAATAGAAAATACCTTTATTCGCAGCGATATTATATTTCTGATAAGAGTGTAAAAAAATCGGATCGGCTGCTGTGGCTTCTATAGCTAGCACGTCTCAGAGTACGAATAAATAGGGGGTTATCGAGCATGTTCCACTTTTAAAGTATTGTTCTTGAAGGGAATTAATCGAGTTCCCAACTAATTCGGAGACGCAAATAGTTAATTTGCTTGTTTCATTTGAACACTGTTTACGATTTGTTTTGTTTGAGTTATGTTTGAAATTACTTAGGTGTTGGCAGTTGGAACGCGGGCTGGTGGAGTAATGAAGGGTTCATTGACTTTGGCAGTCGTGGTTTTATTAATTGCTTTACTAATTTACTTTTGAGATTATTAAATTAGTGTAATAATAGTAGTGACTATAAATATTTTAGTAAAAATGGACGTTTTGTTATTTCACATATTGATAATATAACATTTAGTTCTTGTTATGTCGCGCTATGTGCGTATGATACATAATATGTATATGACTGGTACTTGATGTGTCTTTAAATTAAACCTTTTTTGAAAAGAAAATAATGTACGGGAAATTATTTTCGTTACTGAGACCGAACTAGGCATTATGGAGTTTTGTCTAACAGTTTGAGCATAAATAAAACTACGGAAAATATTATAAACTTGGGGATGTGATACCTTATTATCTGGTCATCAATTAGGATATTTTTTTATTCCAGTAAATAGAAGGCTCTAATGGGGTAGCCAGAACCTAGTTCGTGTGTAAGGAGCATTATAAAGAGGAGAACTTTTATAAATTCATTTTCATAATTATAATTATGACAATGATTATAAAAAAATATATTTCTTTTATATAATTCTCAAACCTTCCTACTTGCCATTCCCTAATTTCACCACGAGCCGGTCGTATACACAGATATATTGATTTTCCAATCAAACTGTACAAAGTTTCCCCCAAAAGTTCTGCAACAAACAAATGCAGCGACCTCGTTACAAAAAGTTGTCTTATCAAGAAATGTATGTAAGTAGATATAATTTATGAATAAACTAGCTCTCCCGGCGAACTTCGTACCGCCTCAGAATCAAATGTATGAGGAAATGAATTATCTTTATTATATTTTTCTTTATGATTTTTGCCATGTTTTAATAGTTATTCCGCCATTCGGGGCGGAGACAAATTCAAATCAAAGGTCATAAAAGTCGGCCCTTCAGTGCTTGAGTTATAATTGGTGTAACTATTATTTATTCTTCACGTTATTCTTAAAAGTCTCGTTAGATATGCTTTTAATAATGTAAAAAGTCTTACTGATCTAAGAAAGTAAATGAATTGAGTGAGTGAAAACGAATGTATTGTGGCATAACTCGTTGTGGACTAGTACCTTCTGACTCGTCTTCGAGAGCAATAAATGTGCGCGAGAGTAAATAATCATTATTTATTTGCATGCAGATCTTTATTTGCTTTAAAATGGCTATAAGCAATTAGAGAAAAAGTCCTATACACATATTCGGTTCGGCAAGTTTCGTCGGGTCGGTATAGAACCCCTGAAAGAGAGATGGTATCAAAATGTCCCCAAACTAAGGCAAAAGGATGATAATGATGACTCATATCACAAATGCACCTAGATTATGTTAGAATCATACCAAAAACACAACTTTCGTGCAGAATTCCAAAAATGCTAATTAGCGTGTAAAAGCGAGTGTCCAGGAATAATACGTCGGTATTTGCCGTCTCACTCGAGCGGCGTGACGCTGGGTTCAGTATATGTAGCGTGCCGGACGCGATGGCGTGTCTGTTGTTGCAAGGCCACAGTGTTAGCGGAGTTTAAAATTTAAAAATAACGTTATTATTCTTCTATGCAACTTTGTATATGTCTCTGGAGGGTCTTCGAAATATGAACTTATTTTTTTTATTTTATCTTGTAACCTTGATTTAAAAGTTGCTCTACGATTGGTGGGTTACGTCAGTTGATGTTTTTTTTTAGATTGCAAAATGCTATTGGCTAGAAATGGCTTCTGTAATTTACTTGATCGGACTAGATTAAGCGCTTAATGCGCTCAGTTAGCCTGTGGAACTATCTCTAGAGCATCATTAACGATGTAAGGTACGGTGATGCTTGTTACTTAGATAGATGTAAGCGCAAAAAGCGTTGAAGGACATGTAAATTAGAGTTTTAGATTTCCACAATTCGTTAAATCTTTGAGTGTTTCTTTTTTAAAATTGCAAGTAATGTGCCTTATGTTAGCCCCTTCACTTAATAAGCTACAGTGTGATCAATGGGACCTTAAGTCTACAGTTTACATGTTAGGGTAGGGATTGAGCCTGGAACCTCTAGGTAGCAAGAGTGGCCCCTCTAACCACTAGACTATTGCTACTTAAAACTGAATGAACAGTTGACATTGAAATGCAGTTGGTTACTTTAAATAATATTAAGTTGTTATAAATGTTAAATCGCTTGTAATATTATTTTAAATCGCTCTCAATTTTATTTCAAATCGCTCTTAATTTTATTTTAAATAGCTCGCAATGCGACCCCACACCCGCTACGGATTTAACGAGAGCTCCCAATTTACCCATGTTTATACTTCTTATTTCGCTCCCCTGATGAATGATTCGGCTGGAATGTCAGCTAATTCCCCACTTCGGGGTCGGGGCCTTTCACAATTGCGCTTTATTCCTTTATCTCTTCTTAGAGCGCTGTGTGATTTTAATTTAGATGTACTTGGTTTTGTTTTTTGGGCAACTTAACACCTAGTTAGACAGGACCAGTTTTGAAGAGGTGTTTACAAAAATATAGCCTTTGTTTTGACCTAAAAGATCTTAGTATCCTGTATAGGCATCATCAGAGAAAAATCTATGGTTTTATGGAAGGAGCCACGGTAATGTGCTAGTTTTATAATAAATGCCATTTTAGTGTAATATTTAGAATGATACAGTAGTAGCTATCAAAACACTAGATTTGCTTATATGTAGGTACCGACACTAAAATGACTACAAAGGATGCATTATGACAATTTAACAAAACAAACATATATTAAAATAAATAAATGTTTGTATTTTGTAGAGCAAAGCAAAGTAACGAGCAAACTCGTAAACAACTTTATTTCCGACAGTAAGTCATTGTTTTACGGTCACCTAATTAGCATTTGAAAATGAAATTTGAGTTTTTTTTTTAAATTTAATTTCATTTAAGCACTAAATTGAAACGTTCATTTTATTTTTTTATACAAATTTATTTTCGAGGTTTACAGTTTTGTTTCGTTGTCAGCTGATGAATATGTATTTATCCGGCAACATTGAAAATCACAACAATAAAGTATATTTTACGAGCACTTCCTTTAGAAGCTTACAAAGCTTACAAACTTTATGTGTACCATTAATGTCTCACCAGATTTGTTTCTACTTTGCAGAGAAACGGAAAAAAAAACAATTAAAATCTGTCTGGACGTTTGCCTATTGTAATTAATCAGAGCGTACTAATTGTACAAAATCTCTATGACAGTGGCCGAACATTTTTTTGAGAAATGGAAAGCAGCTAAGTATTTCACAGACCAAAACTTTTCTTCCATTTTATGTGATAAGAGTAAGCGATTTGTATTATACTTGTTAGTACTACGGCGTAACTAATATGCATAATTGGAAGGGACCTTGCCTTCTGCGCCGAGGGTTCCAGGTTCGAAACTACAAACATTGTAAGATGAGTACGAATGTTTGTATCCAAGTCATGTATGTTTAATAAGTATTATATACTGGGTTCGCCCCCGTATATTGTATGGTATCCATAATACACGCATTATTTAGTGTGGGTGTTATATGGTATAAAATATGTTGTCACCGAAAACATCAGCTCTGGTGTGGCCATGTTATTGTGAAAATGAATTAACGTTAGGGATACGACATTATCTAATAATTATCGCGGTTTGCAGTTGAAAACCAACGTTGGGCGCTTATTTATTGACATCCAACAAAAGTTAAGCTTTTGACCCTTTTGGAAATATTTATACTGTCTTTTATCATGTTACATTTAAAATATTAACTTTTTTGTTTATTTATTTGGCCAAATAAATACTTTATTTTCATTTAAATAACACTCTTCATAAAATTCCACTTCACCCGTGCTTGTCACCATTATTTCACGATCTAGGTACCTATTAATAAGTTTGAATGGCTAATAATTTATAACCGCTACATCCTTTACCTTATTGAACCCAAGAAAACATTACGCAAACAGCTTTTAACTCGAACCTCGACGTTTTGAATTGTTGTTTGCGAATTTCGCCCGCGCCGCCGCGGGTCGTTAGCGATACTTGACGTTTCATTTCGAAAAAGAAGGATTGCTTTTTATCTTTTGCTAATTTGCTACGGAACACTCCCATCCAACTTTTTTTCGTCGTCCCCCAAACCGAGGTTGTCCGTTATGTAATTATTCTTATAACGAATGTCGTTAATATTCTTAAAAGTATTCTTCCCTTTGTCACTGGTTTGTTCCGCTCTGTTCGTATTTGGTTAAGATTTGTTTTAAATAATTATGTTATTGGAATATTGTGTTAGGATGATTGTTAAAAGGCCTTTTTTATTTTATAATTCCGCTGTTGAATCCGGAACTCAGTACCAGTGTAGAATATTAACCTGATCAATGTATAATGTACACCTTGAAGGTTTTTAGGCTCCTTAGGTTAGATTTTATTATACACTGATATTGTTTCAATATTGTTACGTCTCAAAGTAATATGGAGCGAGCCCTTAACCATTTACAAAACACACTCATAGCATAGTGCAAAGTGGTCCTAATAATTTTAGGGTGTATCTAGACCATTGGATATTACTCAAAAATTTCTAACGGAACGATCTCCCAGCATTATTAAGGTTTATAAATTGTGTCATATATTTGATTAATTTAAAAATGTATAATGCGGGCATTTTTTAGTAGGTACCAGCTCTCAATACAAATTTTAATTCGATTTTATTTCACAATTCTATAACGTACGTTTTTTCTTATGCCAAGGGTCTTGTTATGTTTAACTTATTTATTTCATACTTGAATTTGTATGTGTGACATGTCAGTCCAAGGTATGACTGCGGACTTGCTACAAGACAGCTATGTTTTATTTTTAAATCAGTCCATCCGTTCGGTATCAACGACGCACAGGCAGATCAATTGGCGTAGCGTTAGAGATTAGAAATCAAGATACAAGACCTTGATCATGTCATGACTAATGATCAACCCCTGCGTTACTTCAGGACTGGACGTTACTTCAGTTACTTTTTCCTTGTTACAGTGTTCAAATCACAAACATCACTGTCGACGGATTCTGGTTTGTGCACCGAAAGAGGACTACGACGTACACACATAGAGCTGATCAAACCACCCGGGAAACGTATAGGACTGAAACTGGCAGGTATGTATTTTTTATATATATATATGGCATCTCGATTAGAACTATTCACTGTGATAGTCGGTATCACCGAATGTAGAGATGTCGGAAAGGTGTGTAACCTTTTTTGTGCCAGAGCGTTTTCACCTTTTTCTTCCTTTATATCTTTACATGCTACGTCTCAATACACACTCTGAATAGTGTAAAAATTAACAGTTAATGCTCTCTACAAGTTATTCCTTGACTCAGCGCAAGGAATTAATTTAATATATATTCGCTTTGATTACATGTAATTTTCCGATCACGTCATAATAGAGCATTTTTATTGATTGAATCTTTCCCGCCATCTACCGGTTTGGCACCGACTTCAGATTAGTTAAATATTTGATGTGGTTAGACAAGGTAGATTTCAAGATTAGATTATTTTTTGCTTTTTAGTTTTTTGAAGACGGTTTTTATTTTGTTAAAAAGTTTTTTATTTATTTGTGACGTCATTTGCACCGTATTGCTGTAATGTGCTGTTTCAGGCGATTGATGATACTTCGCGCGACCGATGGATGCAATTGTTGTTTATAACTATTTTTATTTCGTTCAAAGCTTGACGTACTTTTTGTATGGGATACTTTTTTGGATTGCCCTGCTATATTAAGCGTAGGCTTCAGTCTACTTGTACTATCAGAGATGTTACTTTCGACCTCCTTGTTTTTTGTTTGCTCAGATGCTACAGATTTGGGGTTGTAGCAAGCCGTAGCACTTGAAGAGCTCAATATTATATTGCTACGCGAAAATAACATTAAAATTTCTGGGTTAAAATATCCCAAATAGTATGATTTTGGGTCTCTCATCTCTCTCATCACTCTCATCATTCCAATATGTATATTTATTATTTTTTATTACATATTGCATCCGAAGGTTTTCTCGCAGTACCCTGTAAGTAAGTAAGCAGCTTACTGAATTACTGACTACACTGTATCCATTATCTGATAATCATTAAAATAAATGTATTATTGTGTCAATATATGTGCTATCAATACAGTAAGATTTAATTATTTACGTATATTTTCCACATTTTAGAAAATTCAAGAATCCATCTCACAAGATATACAAAAGTCCCTATATCATAGGAATAAAACACAGTCATAAAAACAATGGAGTTTCCTTTACCAATGGATGCGTACAAACATAACATTATGGTTTCCCTGTTCCCATAGGCGCCGTGTGCCGCCCATAAATCCTTGGGCCGCCATAAATCTCATGGCCGTGGTATTCTTTCGCCTCCATTTTGGAATTAAGCGCATAATTTTCGCGGTTCAACTCGCCGTTGCCAGTACTCTATTATATAGAGAAGGGTAGATGAGTTAGCTTTGGATTTTTTTTTTCGCCAGACGACACACCAACTATACGATCCCACACTAAGCAACGCTTATATTATGGATACCGTACAATGGACTGGGGGCGAACCCAGTAAATATTACTTATATAGATATTAAACATCCATGACTTGGGTATAATCATTCGTGCTCATCACACATAGCTTGTCCCTACCGGGATTCGAACACGGGACCTTCGGTACAGAACGCAGGGTCACTACCAACTGCGCTAATCAGACCGTCAAAATCGGGCCGATTAGTACTTTAATCATCTTGAAACCAAATCTATGGAGCGTCCCCTAATAGGAACCCTCAATTAATTTAAGTTTTATCATTACTTCACTTCGTCCGTAGGAGAATTAAGTACCCTCGAGATACCCTACACGTGACCCTGGGTGGTGCCAACCAGGTGACAACTCTACTGGTGGTAGGCTTCGGCCGTGGCTAGTCACCACCCACTGAACAAAGCCATGTCGCCAAGCGGCCTAGCCGTGTTCCGGCATGATGTTCGGTGCTGCCATTCATGGATGGCGGGTCAGATCAGTTGCGCTGCATGTGCCTAGTGAATGTAGCGTCTCGATCTACTGCCGCCTTCCTACCTAGGCAAGTATGCTCCATCGTAGATCTCATCGTCACTTACCATCAGGTGAGATCGAGATCAAATACTTGCCTATAATGTAATAAAAAAAAAGCCGTGTAAAGTTATACCTATAGACATGTCCAGTTACAACCATCTTTAAAAAATGTCAAATTATGATGATATTACAAGTTAACTAAATACTCTAAAAGTTTCTACAAATCGTTATGGTCCATAATATTACAAATTTTAACTGAAGAATATACCACATTGACATAGGTAACTCTTAACATAAAAGTCCTTTCATTGGCATCTTTAATAATATACTTGGCAAAACAGTAAATAAATCGTCAAAATAAATTGATAACGTTGAAAAAAATGATTACCTACCGTTGATGGTTTATCGGAATTTATACGGGGAGTTCTTCTTTCGCCAATCGGGGTTAATCCAGGGCAAATTTACATATTTATTGGGTGCCCCGAGGACAGATGCGGTGTCTAATCGATAGCAGCCAACTTTCGGGTTCGATTGCGATTGGTCATGCCCCAAAGTTAAATTGCGTATAAAATGTTAACTTTTGGGTAATAAAGTGCAAATTTTATATTTAGTCGTGTTATTAAAATCAATTTTTGCATCTGCGCAAAATTACAGCAATTTGTTGGTCTTTATATACTATGGAAACACTCAGGTCCCAACTAGACGGGGACAGTTTCATAAAATATATTCTATTCCTTAGTATTAAATTTAGTTTATTCAAAAAAAATATAGCCTCGATCGAACACAAATTAAATCTAACTTTATAGATCTCGCTTAGTGTGTCAAGGCAACCATTGTATGCCGGCACTATGAGCTGATAATACAAAAGTAATAGTGTATACACAGAATGATTCAGAAAAGATATAATAAGTCCTAAACCTCCGCTTCTTAAGCTTATTTGTAAACGTTATGTCAAGGCAGAATTTGGAATACTTTATTTAAAAAAAAATCTTTCTCAACAAATGACAATAGCGACTTTTGGTGAACAAAACATTTTTTTTTATTGGTATATCGAAATTCTGACGTTACATAATAACAAAAACGCTACTTACAGAAACGCAAATTCAAGGCTTATTATATAGCATTTCTGAATCAGCATGTACAAGGAAATAGGCACTTTCGTGTGTCGACGATGACATATCGTTTCATTTGTGGCCGTTAGAATAAAGATAGAAAATTACCTATATTTTCCTGCGATTGTTTTGTATGCTCTTACCATTCTCACGACAACTGGAAGAACTAAGAAGGGGGAAGAAATGATTTATCAGCCAAAATATATGTTTGATAGTTCCTATTTGTTTCGGCTTTGTATTGTATGCCGATTAGTTTTATGTAGTTGTAAATAGAATTGCGCAAGAACCTTGTTTTACGTTTTCGATGATATTCTTTTTTTTTTTATGAGCCAATAATTTACCCTAAATATATCTATACTAATATTATAAATGTGAAAGTTTGGATGGATGAATGGATAGATGGATGGATGTTTGTTACTCTTTCACGCCCGAACGGCTGAACCGATCTGGATGAAATTTGGCACAGAGATAGATTATAGTCTGGAATAGCACATAGACCCTTTTATCCCGGTAAAATGTATGGTTCCCGTGGGATAGATGTTTTAATTTTTCATACTTTTTATCGCGGGTAACACCGCCGGGCGCAGCTAGTTTGTTTATATTGTAATCATCTAACTTACTTTTTAATTTTACAATTCTTTCACTATATCTACATCCCCAACATGTATCCGAGTCATGGATGTTTAATATGTATATAAGTATTTATACTGAGTTCGCCCTCAGTCCATTGTACGGTACCCATAACACAAGCGTTAAGCTTAAAGTTGGACCGTATATTTGGTGTGCGTATGGCAATATTTATTTATTTTATCATTATGACGAATAATCCTTATGAGCTAAAGAAAAAAAAATGAGAGTTGCATGCTTTACTTGCTGAAGTAAGATCGGAAGGTCTAAAGTCTGTTAGTGAAGCAAGGAATATTTTATAGAATCTCTGAAATTAAGAAGCAACCCTAAACACCTCGTTTAATTGATTTAAGAATCTGTATCATTGCAAAATGGACATTAAAAACTATTGGGTATAATAATCTGGCATTATTAATACCTAACCCCATTTAAACAGGAACCCTCGAACCTCAGTAACCGCACAACCCTAACTGACGTGTAATTGTGTTTTATAGCTAATAAAGTCTAAATTAAGCCATCCCGCAGAACAAACACTGATTAACGAGCTAGATTTAATTTCTAATGTTTATTACAGCGTGCGTACACATTTAGACGACCGGTATTCTAAACAGGGTTCGGAGGATAGCTAAGAGATATTTGCTGTAATTGAAATAATTCTACTGAATTAATAAATGAAGGCGTTTTTAACAAAATAACAACTTTTAATAAGCTTATTTTATTGAATTTAAATTGGATTTGGAATATAAAAGAAATAATAAATTTAAATTGACGTTCGATTGATCTACCCTTCATAACTATTTGAACAAGATTAATAAAAAATTCAACGTTCTATTAAAAGTGGGATTCAATTTATGTTTATTTGTTTACTTACAAAAGTTTAATAAAGTTCTCTCTGGCTGGAAGTCTAACTATGCCGTTGTCTTAAACTTAAACTTGAATAATTAAGAAAATAAAATGATCAAACATTATGATTCTATTTTTAAATTCTTAAGCAGTATTAGTTTATTCAAAATAATTAATTTGTGCACAAACTATATTTAAAGCTGGCACGTACGTCCTTAAATTAATTTTGAAAGTATAATACAAAAGAAAAATATAATTAAATGTAAAGCTTAAAACTTTTTCCTATTATATTTTTTTTTACAATATTGTAGAATAATTCGCAACTCAAGTAACATGCCGTCCTAAGTATACAGTCGCGTACTCAGTTCATAATTATGATAAACTCATAAGTTGTACAGTTGAGTGGTGCAGGGCGTGGACAGATTTAAAACGTCAATTAGTACCCTGCGGCTGACGGAGGAAAGCTAAATTTGTACAAGTAGGGGGAGTAAAAATAGTTTCATGTGCTTAGAAGGAATAGAGGTTATGTTAGACACTGGATGTGTCTCGGGCGTCTTATGAAAACACATGACATTCAGTACAGTAGTAGTCGTTTTTTTTTTATAAACGCACGAATTCTGTATTAACTAAGATGGTCTTATTTTGCAGATAAATAAAAAACAACTCACCTTATTTAATTTATTTAATAGATTTACGATTTATTTATTATTTTATCTCCTAGCATAAGTATGTAAGTAAGTAAGTAAAGTTTAGTTCGGTATAAGCATTTTTTTTATTTATTTTTTTATTACATACATTACACATGGCATTTAAGTAGCGGATCCAAACTAGGTGGAAGCCTGTATCTTGGATACCTTATTATATTGCTTAATCTACGTTAGCTTATATATTTATGTAAATGTATCATTATTTATTATTTTAGTTCAAGAAACATTATATGTAGTTCTAATCATTACTTCACCCAGCACCCATGAGAAATAATCTAACAAACGTTTATACAAATATTAATAATAAAGATGTTTCTGCAACAAAGTTTTCTAAGACGCATCTGCTCTCTCTACATCTAAGTTTCGTTAACACCGCGCAGCTGTCGAGACGTTTCGTCCGTTTTAAAAATTTTAGTAGGAGCGAAAAATACTTGTGACGCCGACTGTACATCGTAAAGTATCCTCATGTTTGGCCCGTGTTTATGACCGGCGGAGTGTTTTGCGTTGTTTAGCAAAATGCTCTCTGTCAGCGAGTGTACATCCAGTTACGGTAATGTTTATAGTTGGTACTTTAAACACCTATTTGCGGTGTGTATGCGATGAAATTGAGACCTTGTGGGACATAGGACTATTTTATTACGAAATGTCGTAGAATACCTATATAAAAATTGTCTTCATGAGAATTTAAGCTAGATACATAGATGTATCGGGGCTTGGTAAATGAGCTTGGTGTATAAAACTTGTTCCTAAAATTCCACTACTTGGAATACTTTTTGGAATTGTAATGTACAAATATTTAATTTAGTGAACCTTGAAATAAAACTATTTTACGAGGGTTTTTATGAGGGTACCCCAATTCGAACTATGACGCTAGGAAGTCTAACAATTAAGCCCTGACGTGACCATGATTGCTTTGCTGTAAAGCAGCCGAATCGTCGGGATCGTAAAAACATAAAATAAACGTGATAAAATTAACGTAAAAAACATTAAACATTAACGTAAAAAAACATAAAATAAACGCGATAAAATTCGTAAAATTATTTTTAATTCTTTGTGTAGTATCGCGTAAATATAAGAAATCAGTATATAGTGGTACAGATTAAATATTGCCTATTATTTCAATTTCATTTATTTATAAGTTTATAGCAAAGTAGCAAGTAACACGGTGAGTCTTATAAAAGCCTTAAGCCGTTTCACGTATTGATCTTGCATAAAATATTTAGTGGTAGGCCACCGTTGTGCTAAATTATAAACATGAAATCCCTATTCCCCAGAAAGCTTGGCCGAGCTTATAATAATAAGCCGATTTGAGCCCACTAGATCCTCTATTTCTGCTCGACTCCGAGGTATTAAGCAGACGTTATTATTTCTACGTGAATATTTCTTTTAAAATAAGCGTATTTTTCGGGCTTAGGGTGTTTGTGTGTACAATTCTAATAATACTATGCGGCTCAGTAGGTAGTGTCCATGCTTTCTGAGTCGAGGGTCCTGGGTTCGAATCTTGGTAGGGACAAAGTTGAGTGATAATCACAACAAGCAAACTTAGTACCCAAGTCATGGATGTATAAATATATATAAGTTCGCCCCCAGTCCATTGTACGGTTTCCATAATACAAGCGTTGCTTACTGTGAGACCGTATAGTTGGTGTGTTCGTCTGGCAATATTATTATTATATATTCGTTTCTGCATCTCTTTCTAGTGAGTCTGATGAGTCATGTGAGAGACCGTGACATACAACAAATTGTCACTTGGGTATATACAGGGTGTATGTGACTTCGTAACGAAAATTGATGACATGGATTCAACTCATGATTCTGGTCCGCCCAGAGTTGGAATGTTTCGTACTGTAATGAAACTGTAATGTAAATTAAAACTCGATACGCATGAGCGCGGTTGTCACTTGCACGCGACAGGTATCACACGGAGCTTTGTGTTGTGATCGTGCTATTTACGATACATTGCGCGCTCAAAAATGTTCAATATTTGTAACCCATCTCTTCCGATTTCAACATACATAATTTATATTATTTTATCATAGACATTCAGTGTAAGCCTTACCCAAAGATTTCATTACATTAGTTATAAAAAACACTGAACTGAGGATTGAGAAATAGCGGACTTTACGTCACAAATTAAAAAAAAGCCTATCAATTTTAACCTTTAACCTCATTCGTCATACAGATTACTTTGCCCCTTCACGCAAATTTCGACGCTGGGTACCCCAATCACGCATTATAGCGGTCCAAAACATAACACCGCAATAATTCCTGAACTTAATCACTATAATCGCTTGCGGTCACCCTAACGTTTGAATAGTGAAGTAATTCAAAGTTTGATTGGTGTGATCGAGGAAGGAAAGGACGGAAATTGACGTATAATCCACAGGGACTTTAACTAAGTATAAGTATATAGTTTCCTTTTAATGCGGAGTCGCCTTGATAGTTTTATACACTTATGAAATTACCAATAGCTTATAAAATAAATTAATATCTTATATATTGATTTCTTATATTTATGCGAATACTATACGAGTACATTGATATACAACTATAGGAACGTAAATAAAAAACTTCTATAAAAAACTAAAAAGCAAAAAATAATCTAATCTTGAAATCTACCTTGTCTAACTAAATCAAATATTGAACTAATCTCAATTCGGTGCCAATCAAATAACTGACTTGAGTATTGTCGGTCCGCGCCAAAGACTATACCTACAAATTGGTCCGCGCATCTCTTTACTGAGTATACTTTTGTTATTCTTCGTCGGTTGTTTATTTGGCACCGCATTAACAAAATCAGGGGAAATCCTGACCCATTTCTAAAATAATAATACGTTTAACACAGTCAGTATATCAGTAGTATTTTTGTAAAAAAAAACTGCATTTATCGGAAATTAATGCAATCGTTATTTATCCCTCGAGGTCCCACATTCTATGTGAAATTTAATAACTTTTTTTTTTTTTTTTTTTTTTTTTAAATCTTTTATTTACATAATAAAACATTCTATGTTACATAGATTATACCCTGCCAAACTGCATAGCAGTTTGTCGGCAGTAATTCTCGAGTTACATGCTAAACGTAGTTTAAAAAATAAATTTATGTTATGCGATAGGTATACTTCATGCAGTTATCTACATGGAACTTGACTATGGGCATAGAGATAGGTAGTGTTTTTTCAGTACATTTTTAAGTTGTATTCGCGACTGTATGCCCGTAATCAAACTCTGTGGTACTTCATTTATGAACTTGGGCACAATATACCTTCTCATGCGTTCTCCAAAGTAATTATTTACCTTCGGGACAGATAACTTTTTCTTCTTAGCTAATCGGGTTGGGTAGTTATGGATTTGTAACTTTTTATGTTCCGTTTTACCGTACTGTTCTACTAAGATATTTAATTTAACTTTTTATCTATTGGCAATATTTTACTAATTTTAAATAATTTTTCATAATTTTGTTCCAGCCTTTTTTTTGTGTTATTATCTACTAGTAACTTTAGTAACCTAATTTGTATCATTTTAATTTTATTTATGTGCGTCTTGAATGTCAGTCCATAACCACCCAGTCCGTATCCAATTGTTGCATCAGCAAGTGCATAGTATAGCGTGTACATTATTTTTTTGCCAACTATATACTTTAAATTGTTTAATTTACCCAATATAGTTCGTAGCTTGTTACAGACATTATTTATGTGCAAGTTCCATGTAAACGTATTATCAATAACCAACCCTAGATATCTATACGACTTGACATTCTCCAGATTGGTACATTGACAGTGGCATTTGTTATTATGTAGACATTCATATGTGTGGCCTTTTAAATTAATTCTGATATCTTTGTTATGATGATAAGGCGAATGAATGACCATACATTTTGTTTTGTTTATATTAATGATTATGCCATTGTCGTGAGCCCATTGTACAACCTTATCAAAATCGATTTGCATTGCTTCCTGTATATAATCAGTGTTAAAATGGCTGTAGATTAGACATGTGTCGTCGGCATACATGTAGGCTTTGCTTTTTTTGAGCACATTGGTCATACTATTTACATGCATTATATATCCAATCGGCCCATATACCGAACCGGTTGGGACTCCGTATTTAACATAACCCTCTAAACTTTCAGTCTGACATACATTTACCTTTAAAGTCCTATTTGCTAAATACTGTCTAAACCATTCATTAACTGGGCCTCGTATGCCACATTCCTCCATAGCCTGCAACAATCCCCGGTGGTCAAGGGTGTCGAAAGCTTTTTTAAAATCTATAAATATAGCTACAACTATCTGTTTTTCATTCCGGCGATTGTTTACTTCATCAGTAAACTTTGCTAGTGCCGTGGCGGTACTTCTATTAGGCCGAAAACCGTGCTGGGTATCACTCAAAATATTATTATGTTCCAGGATATTGGTTATCTGAGACACTATCATTTTTTCAGCTATTTTATTTATCGTGTTTAGTATAGCTATAGGCCTATAATTTGTGTATTCTACGTGTAATCCTTGCTTATAGATTGGTCTTATTATAGCCTTCTTCAGCTCATCAGGATATTGGCCATTTTTCACGCACATGTTTATAAAATATGCTATTAATGGACTGACTTTATATTTAATTTCTTTTAAATCTTTTAACCTTATACCGTCTGACCCCGGTGACTTGTTGCAGTCTAATTTATCTATGAGTTTCTGCACCTCTATCGACGTAACTGGTCTAAATCTAAAACTTACTTCGCATTTATTTACATAGCTCTTCCTATCTAAAAAAGTTATTTTACAATTATGTTTAATTTGATCAATTTCCTTGGTAAATGTCTCACAGAAGTTATTACAAATAGATTGTATGGGTTCTTTCTTTAACATGTATTTTTCTATAACTGAATCTACACTTGACTTTGTACGTCCAATCCAACTGTTTATATTATTCCATATTTTACGTATATCACCTTTACAATTTGATAATGACTGCTGTCTGGATTTATTTTTGGCCATATTTATTAGCCTCTGTGTTTTATTTCTACATCTAGTATATCTTAGTCTTAAATTATAGTTTTTTGGGTCATTTTTCCATTCTCTAAATAAAGCATCCCTCTCTTCTAGTAAAATTCGTAATTTCTCATCCACCCAGCTGAGTGTATCACGTTTACAACGCTGTGTGTTTTTTAGATCTTCAGATGCCTTATAAATATCGCCAAAAATTGCAGACATTTTATTATACAATTCAACGGGATCTCGCTCGTGCAGCAAAACAGACCAGTCCGCACAATGCAATCTATTCTTTAATACCTTAGGATTGAATTTGGTTTTGCTTAATTGCGTGCATTCTATTCGCCTTTTAATAACAGCTGATACTCCCGTTAGATAATGGTCCGCTACCTGAGTCGTTAATGTGTAGGCGCATACCTCGCGCGCCCCACCGCTGCCGCCGCCACCAACATTACGTACGAAAACATGGTCGATGCAGGACGCCACTCTATACCTTTTAATTACTACACACTAAACTATACCTTTTAATTACTCATACAAACTTCAGAAGATGTTATAATTCTGACCGAACTAGACATTATATCAATGAACCTACATGGGATTATCTATCCTAACAGTATAAACACAAAGATAATTTAATTTTCTCCACATTGCGTCATGTATCTCCCACAAACACCCACTCCTCTGTACAAACTAGTTAAATTGAATCATTTATTTAATTAGTAAATTGAGTCCGGCAGCTTGAAGATAAACAGACCTTCGTAGATGATCCCTTAAGATTACAGGCGTAGGTACTCACTGGAGCTGTTTACCTTCAATTGAACGTGCGTGAATCGGAAAGAGAAATGGTAGATTGGAAGGATGGTATTTATTTATTTGGAGCGAAGATTGCGTAAAAATCACAATGTTCGTTGTATATCGTCGCAGTATCTAGGAACGGCATACCGAACGGGTGGTGAAGTTGTAGCTCAGCATTTTGTAACATTTTTGACGATTCATAATTACTGTTCATGAATAGAAATATATTTTAATTCTCATTCTATAAGATTTAACAAATTGTACGCTTTTATTGTTAGTTCCATTAGTTAGTTGTCTGAACTCTCGTTCAGAATGTTATTTTCTTATCAAGGTTTTGTGGGGTTTTCTCCGATCAATTTTATTAATAATAATATAAATATCGCCAGAAAAACGAATTAACTGTACGTTCAAAACTACAAATATTCGTGGTCATCACACTCAGTTTGCGCCTACCGGGAATCGAACCAAGTACAGGGTGAGAAATCACTACCAACTGCGCGGATCAAAGAAAACTGTGTCCACTACCAACCTCAGTCCCTTGGTATCTTCCGCTACGTCACGTAAAATCAATATTAAGACGCAAAGACGTACGTACACTCTACGTGTTACATTAATTATTCAACATGAACGCATGTTCCAACGAGAGGAAGACTAAGCAATGTTTACAATTAAACAAACTGAGCCTCAAGGACACCCAAATATTCCCTACGTACAGATAAAGGGACAAAGGTTTAGCGAATGGTACAGTCCATTATATTGCGATCAAAGTAGCGTCACATAGTAAAAACATCACGCCTGTATTCCCTGAAGGGTTAGGCAGAAGTGCGCCCACATTTCTTCATTGGTAGTTGGTCCGAATGTAATAGCGTGAGCCTATTGCCATTATACCAGGCTTACTCCTCCTGAATATGAGAAGGATTAGTTCAATACACTGGCCCAGAGAGGTCTGGTGAACTTCACACGAATTTCCACTGCGGTGCAGGTTTCCTCACAATGATTGCTTTTACCACACAGCTAGTGGTACTCATAATCGTAATTATTTTTATAGTGTTTATAAGACACAGCGTATCATCGGCGTGCGTAGCATGTATTTTACTAGAATGCTACGTTAAAGCTACGGACCGTTGTCGCATGTAGCTGTAGTGAAAACTACGGTCCGTTGTCGCATGTAGCTGTAGTGAAAGCTACGGTCCGTTGTTGCATGTAGCTATAGTGAAAGCTACGGTCCGTTGTCGCATGTAGCTGTAGTAAAAGCTACGGTCCGTTGTCGCATGTGGCTGTAGTGACGTTTATGTAGCCAAGATGCACAGCTTAGTGTGTACAAATTCTCAAGAATACACCCCTCCGACCCTCAGCATTCAAAGATATACAACCTACATATATTTACATGTATTTTTGTTTTGGCCCACCATAATCCGGACCGGTTTAGATAGATGAAAATCCGCATTTGGGATGGGAATAATGCATACGTGTTTTGGGGATATTATGTTTGGGAAATATACGGACCAAATACTAATGCGGTATTATGTAATACCATGGTTTGATTTGCTTCCGTGAATTTTATTGCTATTTAGATAGGTAATATGAAATAGAATTAAAGTTCTTATTACTTACGATAGAAGGTTTAAGCTTCCAATCTGTATAGCTTATTACACGGCGAATAAATAAAATATAACTTCTTCGCCAGTGTTCCGTCATAAAATATTTACACTCGACGAGATATTAGATCTGCCTTTGTTCTTTGGAATAGTTAGGTATTGTTCGTACGTAATAGATTTTTTTGTATGATGTACATAATATTTTCTTATTTTTTATATGACTATAAAAACGGCCGGATTAGACATTGCCTTGTGTGTGTGGTTGGCGCAAACGCCGCCTGTCAAACCTGAGGTCTCAGTTTGAGTCCCGGCTTACGTAAAGTGTTATAAGAATTTCCTTTTAAGAAATTCAAAGAAAGCCTAGAAGTGTGTCGGGTAAATCACCTTAGGCTAACCCTGTATACATTGGTACTTAATCCGACGAAAATTTGGGTCAAAAACACTGTTTCTCTGCCTACCAAACCAAGACAAGTCTTGATAAAAAGCTGTGCAAATACTAACCTACCACCTACACTGTTCAATAACCTAAAAACACTGCAAGGAACAATGAGTCAATGAAAATAGTATGCTACAGCTAAATTATACTTTATCTATATCGCATAGAGCTGTAAATCTCGATAAAAACCGCTCTAGTTTAACACATAGATGCGTATTTCTACTAACGATGACCAAATGCCGTCATCAATTATCCGAAAGAAAGATAGACGTTATTTATCAAGGAGACAGCCAAGTAAGTACTGTCCAACTTTAGTTGGCACTGGCTCGTCAGCTAATGTACTGGATCTATTCAAATAATCTACGTTTGTATACTCATAGATAGAGAAACTTTATAATAAGACTGGCAAGGGAGAAAAGGGAAGGCTTTAATTCACTGAAAAAAAAAACAAAACTTGGTTACCTATAACCAAAACCAATCATATTTATAATAATTCCAGCTCTTTTTTATGTCCCACTGCTGGGCACGGGCCTCCCCTCAATGCGAGGGGAGTTTAGGCCATCGTCCACCACGCTGGCCCAGTGCGGGTTGGCAGACTTCACATATCTTTCGAGGGGTTCTCAGAGATATGCAGGTTTCCTCACGATGTTTTCCTTCACCGTTTTAGCAGGTGATAATCTTGGTTGAAAATTAGATTCGCACATGAAAAATCCCAGAGGTGCGAGCCGGGGTTTGAACCTGCAATCCCCGTTACCGAGGTAAGCGTTCTACCAACTTGGCTATCACTGCTGCACAATCATATTTAGAATGATTCTAATAAGATAATTATGAATTTTATGTATTCTTATTTTAAAATTATTTTATATGGAATTTGTGCATTATTAAAATTAAATAAACGTGAAATAATAATATTGTGCGAACAAGAATATAAAGTTGCACGATCGATTAGAATTATCACAATTTTTTTCGTGTTTATAATCGTCAAAATCTGAACACAGGTCAGATCTGAGTCGTATCAATCCGCACTGATTATTCATTCTGTTTGATCGATACAATTGTTTAATTCAACAAATTAACACTAGCCACATTCGGTAATATTTTAATCCAAAACAGTTGCACGGTTCAAATCAGATTTACATCAGACTGGATGCTAATTTGCGCATAAATTGTCATAATTGCGGTTTTGTATGCACTATGCATTTGCGTTAAGAACGGGAGAGGCGTGCTTTTAAAAGCGCGGTTAAAATCTCGCCTTTTGTTAGTGAATCCTTTTATATTCTTTACCTTTTCATTAATTCATTGCGGTTGTCGAGACCATGCTCAAAAATGTAAAAGATCTTTTTAAAAAAAGAGCAACCATGGAGTTTCTTTCCCGTTCTTCTCATAGGAACGGCGCGGCATTCCGAACGGTTGGTAAAGTAGTAGCATAGTATTTTGTAACTTTTGACGATTCATAAGTACTGTGCTTAATGGTCTACGTGAATAAAAAATATTCCGATTCTGATTCTGATTCATGACCTGAGACAAGCTAGGCTCTCGTAATTTCTAGGTTTATTTGTTGGGAATTTGTATCTTTCATACTATTTACAGAGTAGGGCGTGATTGTTTTGAATAGTAAAGTTTTTTATTTTCAGAGTGACCCCACTCAGCTTAACACATATGAAGTCACATTATAAGCTTATGATTGATTTTGCTTAAAGACAACTTCTCTGGCTGGATCCAGACTTATAATTAACTCTTAATCTCCACTTACTGCTGGGCACAGGCAGATGCCTCCTCTCAATGCGATGGGGATTAGATCGTAGCCCACTATGCTAAGCACTAGGCTAGCGGGATATTAGACTTCAAACACTTTTTGATTAAGTATCGATTAAGTTCTTTTAGATGATTCGGTCTCTTTATTGAAATAAGTACCCTAAGATAATTATTTTTAAAGTTCAAAGCACATACACTCATATGTGTACACGTGATGATGATGGTCTTATTATAATATAAATGTGGAAAGTGTTATGTCCACGAAAAAAAAAATATCGCCCTTCATCGTGACCTTGACGATACTGACGTATATTATTCTCGCAGGCACCCCAAGAATTCCACTCAGCAGAACACAATAAATTCCCAGCCATTTGTCGATATACTTGTCGAATAACCAAAAGCGTCCCAACACGGTGGCTGCGCCAAGATTAATCGTGCGTGAGAAAAATGAAAGAGCGATGTTACCTTAGGTACGTGTCGCCATTTATTATGCGAGTGTTCCATTATTACAGTATACACATACGGTTTGGGAAAACAGCGAACAAATTAAGAATTTCTAGTGGATTGTTAAATGAAAGATGTATTTCTTGCGTTGTTTTATGTTAATACTACCTACGCCCCGCGGTGTTACACGCGATTAAAAAGTATGTCCTTTTTACAGGGATAAAGAGTAGCATATGTGCTATTCCACACTATAATCTATCTCTGAGCCAAATTTCATCAAGATCCGTTCCGTCCGTTTTTGTATTTAAATGCATGGAGATTATTTGATATCTACAGAATATAATATACTATACATATAAGATATTGATTATTTGATATATGAATTGTTCAAGTGAGCGTGGATGGCCAAATCAGAAACTACAGGGAACAGTAAAAAAATGCGTATAATACGAGTAAATTCACTGATATCATTAAGGCTGGATGGCACCATCTAAGGTTCAATTCAGTTCAAATCTCCGCATATTCTTTCACATTCTCCATACGACTGTAGTTAAATTAAACTGTGGACGATGCACTCCACCCTAAGTTTAATGCGGTGAACAGTTACCTATGGCACTAAAACTCCTGGTCTACACTTCCTGCGAACGTTCAGAGAATCTAACGTTCAACAAACTTCACAAGTTGCGTCCGGTGCAGTTCACTATTAAATATAGACGTTTATCACATAGTGCAACTTTGATATTAGTTCATACACTCAGCTGCTTGTAATCGATTTATGGAACTATCAACTCTATTGAGAGGTCTTACTTTATACTTAGATGTATTTTTGAGTAACGTTTTTTTCACTTGGTTGGTTGTTTAAAGTTAAAGTGTAAGGGTAATTCTTTTTAGCTCACTTGATTGGTACTATTTTATCTATAATATAATAATAATACCACCCCTTTTAATGTTCCACTGCTGGGCATGGGCCTGCCCTCAATTCGAAGGCGATTAGGCCATTGTCCACCACCCGGCCCAGTGCGAGTTGGAGGACTTCACACGTCTTACGAAGGGTTCTCTCAGACATGCAGGTTTCCTTAACGTTTTGCAAGTGATAATCGTGGTTGAAAATGAGATACGTACATGAAATCCAGAAATTTCCAGAAAGTTTCAACCTGCGATCCTCGTTACCGAGGCAAGCGCTCTACCAACTTGGCTATCACTACTTTACACAACAACTTAATGTTAGTGATCTGTGAACTTGCTTTTTTTTATACCTTATAGGCAAGTATTTGATCTCGATCTGACCTGATGGTAAGTGACGATGAGATCTACGATGGAGCATACTTGCCTAGGTAGGCAGGCGGCAGTAGATAGAGACGCTACATTCACTAGGCACATGCAGCGCAACTGATCTGACCCGTCATCCATGAATGGCAACACCGAACATCATGCCGGAACACGGCTAGGCCGCTTGGCGACATGGCTTTGTTCAGTGGGTGGTGACTAGCCACGGCCGAAGCCTACCACCAGTAGAGTTGTCACCTGGTTGGCACCACCCAGGGTCACGTGTAGGGTATCTCGAGGGTACTTAATTCTCCTACGGACGAAGGTGACTCGACCCCAAAACGTAGACGTAGACTGTAGTTAAATTAAACTGTGGATGATGCACTCCGCCCTAAGTGTAACGCGGTGAACAGTTACCCATGGCACTAAAACTCCTGGTCTACACTTCCTGCGAACGTTCAGAGAATCTAACATCCAACAAACTTCACAAGTCGCGTCCGTTGCAGTTCACTATTAAATATAGACGTTTATCACATAGTGCAACTTCGATATTAGTTCATACACTCAGCTGCTTGTAATCGATTTATGGAACTATCAACTCTATTGAGAGGACCTACTTTATACTTAGATGTATTCTTGAGTAACGTTATTTTCACTTGGTTGGTTGTTTAAAAGTGTAAGGGTAATTATTTTTAGCTCACTTGATTGGTACCTCTTACCTATAATATAATAATAATACCAGCCCTTTTTCATGTCCTACTGCTGGGCACGTGTTTCCCCTCAATTCGAGGGCGATTAGGATAGTGCCGGGATATTGTGGAACGCTGGCCCAGTGCAGGTTGGCGGACTTCACACATCTTGCGAAGGGTTATCTCAGACATGCAGGTTTTCTCGCAATGTTTTCCTTAACCGTTTAGCAACTGATAATCGTGGTTGAAAATGAGAATCGCCCATGAAATCCAGAAATTCCAGTGGTGCGAGCCGGGGTTTGAACCTGCGATCGTCGTTATCGAGGCAAGCGCTCTACCAACATGACTATCACTACATTACCTAGAATAGAGTATTTAATTGTTTTTTTTTTAACTGTGATGCACCGGAACAACTTAATGTTATGGATCTATAAACTTGCTTGAGGAGTGATATAATATTTATTTTGCTCTACGTTCTACACATCCGTGTGTAGACCTGAATATGCGTTCCTATTGCCGACGATGTATAGGGAACGAAGGTTTGATAATATATAATCCAGCTATTATGTCCTCTGCGGCGGTCATTGTTTTGTGTTGCTAATAACTTTGGTACGCCACTCATATTTTAAATTTCACCGTTTTTTTCAGGTTGGCTGAGTTTTGATTTAATTGTTAAAATAATAAACAAAAATGCTGTACTTATTAATCAATACGAAAATTAGGATAAAAGTATAGATTTTGTCATATCATAAAAATATATAATAATATGTATGTAACAAAAACAATACTAAATATAAAGAAACACTCTATTACTAAAGTAAAGAGCAGCAGGATTGAGTCCAATGTAACAGTTATAGAGAGTTCAGGAACTTCAAATCACGTCTAGCACCCCTTTCTATTTTTTGGCCCAAAAATCGGAGGCCTTAAGCGATAAAAACGAAGGATTTAGAGAAAATTATTCCAGACACAGAACACAAATATACGGAGATATTTGTAGAGCTAAGTTTGCGTAGGACGAAATTAATTTCTTCATTCTCGTTTGGTACTCCGGTCATAGATTAAAGATGAATTTTCTGACTACTTCAATTGCCTATTTGAAGAATATATTTTTTGTAACGGCCTCTTGGTTATATTTCGTTTAAGATTTTATTGCAAGTTATATATTGGAAAGTATTTTAAACCTATTATTTACGAAACAAGGAGTATTACAATATGAGTAATAGGGTACTCATATTGAAATATTCCTTCCATGTTATCTGATAAGGATAAACCAATGGCTATTACCTAGATATTTTATGAATTATAGCTTAATTATTGATATCAAAAATGTGGGTATAATATATGTATATAAAACAGTCTTGTAAGTTACATCGTTTATAACTCAAGAACGGGTGGGCTAATTCAATGCCATTTTGTTTTTTTTTTTATTTGTATCCCAGAATAGAAAAATACCTATTCAAACATGGCAAAAATTGCAAAAAAAAATCTATTAGCTCTTACATTTGATCTTGAGGGGTTACAAAGTTCGCCGGGACAGCTAATATAATCTAAATTCAATTATTTACTAAATTCATTTTAGTCTCGAGTCTTGAATCAATTCTGATCATCGTTAGCAAATGATCATCCGCGATTGCCCACCAAACCTTTCCCAATCGGTTTTATATAACATTGACCGAAAAAAAGATACCGGCGAGTGAATTAATCAAACACATAGAGCTGTTAAATCACGCGCGTTCCCACTAATTCCGCCGACAGCGAAATGAAAAGGGGGAAAAAAGGGGAAACATATCACCGATGATATCAACGTAACGTGTCCCCATTTATCACGGCGTGAGGTATTGCATATTATTCGCAGACAATATCAAACACGGGCTTTTGAGGGACGAGCGGTCGCGCGATACACACAAATAAACCTTGGCCGCGGGTCCGTTTTTCCATGTCTATTTCTCCAGCACGCCATACGGCCTAAACGGCTTGATGGATTCTAGCATATGAGGTCTTGTAAGATTCATTTTCACTTGAAGACTAAAACCGAACATATTTTGTGTGGTTATTGGTTTATCACCGCCCGCAATTCTAGGGCTTGTTCTCATTTATTCCCGGAAATAGGAATAAGCTCGAGAATTGTTTTTGAGGTCAGGTATTTTTAAGCTTTTTTTATTTTTTGGATTCCAGTCTGCTAACAGAATCGCATGGCAAGTTAAATGTGACACTATTACAATCTGATTTTTTATTAATATCACCTATAGGGTGCCAAACAAGTAACTAGTTGCTCAGGATAGACCTGCGGTGGAGTGCACCATCCACAGTTACATTTAATTACAGTCAAACCAATGGAGAATCTGACAGAATCTGTACGGATGATCATAACACTAGTTAAATTTAACCATAGATGTAGCACTGGTTAAATCATTATATTAACATCTGACAATATATTAAAAGAAATTACACACACAAACACCCTAGGTATAACTCAACTTCTAAAGAACATAAATTCACAGAAAATCAAATTGGAAGTCTTTGGTCTATGAATAAATATTAAGTTAATTAACTCGCTGAAAGCTGAACAAGAAGTTCATCAACCTCTAGTGGATTCAGTGACCTGTAGTTGAGTTACGCCCTTCATAGATACTAGTTACGTTAAATTACCCCATATTAAACAGGGTTGTATCCTTTTACTTACGCCAAAATTCTGCGTGCCTCGCGGTGTTGGAACTCGTAAGTAATGTATCCTAGCCGTGCATAATATTGAGTGTAATATATCTGCCCTCGAGTGAGTGCCTTTTCTTCTTACCCAAGCTTACAGCTTTGGTGCGCTCCTTCTGAGCAAGTTCGTGTAGGTAGTAACCTGTTGACGGAAATTCAGAGTTTTGGCAAATTTATGACCCTAAATTATACCATGACTTGTAAGTTACCTTTGATCACGAAGGCACGCTTTAGAAAAAGTGCGCGGGATCAAACCTCAGCTCCCACCATTGCAAATCTCACTTCCAATCAATACTAACATTTGTTGTTACTACTGTAGTACTTTTTGTTTTTTTTGACCTGCTTGGCAGCAGGTCTGATTAGCCGTTCCTACATTGTTTTCACATACCTATAACGATGTATTGCTCCAAAATGTAAAAGATCTATTTTAAAAAAAGAGCAACCATGGAGTTTCTTGCCCGTTCTTCTCCATAGGAACGGCATTCCGAACGGGTGGTAAAGCAGTAGCATAATGTTTTTGTAACTTTTGACGATTCATAAGTACTGTACAATAAGGGTCTACGTGAATAAAAAATATTCTGATTCTGATTCTGTTAGGTAAAGGCAAACACAATGCGCTACATTTAGTAAGTCTTTAAAAGGTCATGTGGTTTTCGACAACGCCTTCTGGGCCAGTATGGTGGTCTATGGTGAGAAGTCACCACCGCTGGTATGTTTGGCATAATAGCAATATGGTCACCTCTACATATATTTTAATTAGAAATTATAAATTAAAATTTGAGCGCACTGCAGTACCTACATCTTCCTATATCTTTAAACAATGCGGGTTGATTTTCAATAAATACCACAACCCAATCGCCTCTGGTAATACAATTAATATTATTAATAATTCTGTATCGCAATAACCAAACAATCTTTTCAAATTTTGAGCGCCACACATGATACGTCCTCAAAAACCAAACAATTTGCACTAAATAAAACCTCTGTTAAGCTAAAAAGCACCGCGGGAACGGTTAATTCCCACCATTGTGCAAAGGAAAATTGCATTCAGCTATTTCTATGAAAAACTTCCAATTATATGCACCGGGCTCGACAATGGATATTGGCTTTTATGTTCATGTGCATAAGTATTATGGAGAAGTTAATTTGTTTTTGCGCTGTACGCGTTTAGTTTTTAGTTGACGTCGGATGCTTTGTGGAACATGTTGGAACCGGAACTGGAAATTGTAATGCACTTCAGCACTGTGTTTATGGAAAGCCTCATTCTCTATGGATCACTAAACAATGTTTGTTGTTAGTTGGATTTATAAACTCTCTTTTTCATTAATTTATGTTACACCTAAATCAACACCAGCCTATGGTTCTTTTCCTTCTGCGGTTTATGATTTAGTGAAAACCAATCTCATCACAAATCTTTCATTATCATCATATTCATCATCACACAGACATAAATTGTCTTCCTACCCGTTAACCAAATCCAATTTTAAATATGGATCATTACAAAAATATTATTGAACCTACGTGGTTGGGTCATTTGTTTGTAAATTCTCGGAAACAGCCCAACGTGGAAAAATTTAGCATTTTATCACTCGATGTAGAGCTATTATACATAGTATACTATCGTTCGCCTATTTAGCGTTCAGTATGATGTATAAAACCCATGTAATACTTAACAGTCTACACAGAATTCAGGTTAACAGATCTCTGACCTTCATGTGTGAATCTCATTTTCAACCATGATTATCACTTGCTAAACGGTGAAGAAAAACATCGCGAGGGAACCTGCATGTCTGAGAAAACCGCGTGAAAAACATGTGAAGTCCGCCAACCCGCACTGGGTCAGTGTGGTAGAGGCCCGTGCCCAACAGTGGGATGTTTAAAAAGGGCTGGTATTATTATGTTTCCCGTGTATTTAATATTCAGTGTTAACTAAATGATAATCTTCTTTCTCATGACTCATGAGCATAAACAACCTTTGATGTGCCTCCCATCTTTCCACGGTTTAATATCCCTTTGACATCGTCTAACTTTGTTACCCCACCAAATTAAGTCGAGCACAGCTATAGAAAGACAAACTTTATTCTACCAGAAATAGGAGCTGTGGCAACTGAGTTTATAAAGTTGTTAGTGGATATCCATCGTCTGTCAGCATCCTTTTGGTCTGGTTTAATGCAATACAGTTTTAATGAGGACGAATGCAGTCAGGAATTTAGTTTAGTGTTTGTACAGAGAGCTCTTTGAGTTTGCGTGTGATGGATTCGATTTAAATGTGAATTGACATTTTCTTGTAAGAACTTTCAACAATATTTTGGTACTGTAAAATATCTATGGTGATTTTATGGTCTATTCAAGTTATCATTTATGCAGGTATTATTGCGGATCCAAAATTATCTATGACTATCACAGCATTATCGTTAATATTTCATGACATACTTAATAATATTTTTTTCTTTTGGGAAAATCTAGCTCGAATAGCTACCGTAATTGTCATCTTAAAGCACGGTGACGTGGATCACGAACAGTTTAAATAACGGGAGCAAACTCAGCATAGCTAGACTAGTTACTTTTAAATAGAATAATAAATACTTTTATTCAACGCGGCAAAACTTTGTATCTTTTGGCGGCACACACGAAGTGTCAAACTACTCTCCTGTCATCATACAGTTGCGCCGCTAGTGATGTCCCGCTGCCCAGCGCGTGAACAATCACCGGTAACATTACCTAAGAGAGCAATTTCAAATATCGTTAATTGAATCCGAATAAAGTTTAAAAGCAAGCTGCCGCTAAAACGCGAAGCGAACGGCAACAAATATAACGGCGCAATGAAACCAAACAAATTACTTTCGCCCTCATCCCGAATCTCCAATTCTAATCCCGCGGAACATCATTACGCTGGAAAACTTTTCACTTAGCGCGCTCAATGGGAGCCGCGAATTAAATTTCTCAGACATCAACCGGAATATTTACGTCAATCATTGTTTTCATTCATTTGGATATGAATTTTGGACTGAATAAATTTGACAGGCTTTTGTAGGAAGTATGATTGGCATAAAACATCTTTCGATTCCAAACACTTTTCAGAGATTTTGTTTTCGTTACGGTGATGAACATACTTTTATTCATTTAAGATTAAGGATTTTCATACGTAGCTAGTCATAATCTCAGACAACAAAATAATAAAGACAGAACAACATATTACTTATAGCATAAAACACCAAGACAATTTTGTGCTTCAATCAATTCGATGTTGTTCGTGACACTCTGTCTATAGGTATAATGTATTCGTCTCAGATACTGATAAATGTAGCGTTTGTGCGCCTGGCATGGCAACAATCTGGAGCTTATTTTTTTTTAATATACATGGTAGTTAAAAGAATATGTAAAAATGACAAGACGGCTGAGTTTCCCGCCGGGTCTTCTCAGTTGAGGGCGCGTTTCAATCCGGTTGTAGATTTAAGAAAAAAATATATTATAAAGTAGTCCTATACGAAATAAATGATTTGATCTTGACGTTGAGTGACAAACATAATTTTATACATTTTTCCCCAAATTTATAAACGTTTTATAACTTTATAAAACGTCATAAAATTTTAAAAATCTATAAATTCGGCGGTTTAAGAATAAGGCGTTTGATATGTAGCCATACATCATTTAGTATTCAACATCTGTATAACTTAATTATGAATATGTCTAACAGATAATCATATCGGTTTTTATTTATTCCACATGTGAACTCTCAACTTATAGCTTCGTTCCTGAAATAGCGATCTCTTCAACGTTGCCATCCAACTTTTTGCCCGAATATCCACTTCGATCAATAACCTCTTTGATATAAGTGGGCGTCTCGAAAAAACTGACGACGGGACACGTTCCTTCTGAAGTCTCAAGTCTCAAGTCTCATCGACTCACTGACGTCAGACTTGCGGATCCAAGTGGCGACTCGTTTGGCGACGGATCCAGTGCGTCAGCGTTAGCGGGACATCGCTTGAGGCCACTCGATACCCGCCATTGAAGTTAGAATGCTTCGATGTCACGTCTTAAGGGTCATTGTGCGCTGATTTTTGTCACGGATTTCTAAATTTAGCTTTTTTTATTTTCGAGTACCAAGGAAATTACAAGGTACGAAGGTTGTGTGTGGTTATAAAAACCTCACAACCACAGCGTACACTGTCGCAGGATTAATTTAAAATTGTGTTAAATATCTGAGATGACTGCAATTTGTCTGTAACAATGCCCTCGGATCACAAAATTAATTTAAGGTGATCTCAAAAGATATAATAATTGAATGTTGTGCCTAATTAAAATATAATTGTCAACACTTCTAAACACCCAGCAACTGAAGAATATTCAAAAAGGTACCTCAGTTGTTTATTAATATATCGCCAATATTACCTTTGGTGATATCGGCCAATAGTTGCCGTAAATATCGGCCAAATTATCAAACATTGTTGCTCACTGAATAGGCCGTCTAGAGTTGACATTTTGATTAATAGTGTACCGCCCAAGGTGTTCTTGAATAACGACCCTGAATCAGAACTTGTATTGCGCGCGTAAATTTGTTATGATTTATAGGAGACAATTTCCTTCATTTCAAAGTTTCAGCCGCGTCCAAATGGAATTACTGACGAATAAAATTAACCAATAATTTCTAATTTCCTTTTGTTACACGGTATGTACGATAGATATATTTGTATGAATAATGAGCAAGGATTTCGTGATTAATATAAAAAAATAAGCAGTATTTTTCATACACATACAATATGAAAAAAATGCGTCATCTCAAAAGAAATATGTCCGACGACAGCCATAAAACACACAAAGAGATCCCAAATATTGAACACTTATATTATCTTATTGGACTGTGAAAAGCACGTCATCCGTGAAACAGCGAACTCAATATCTTCTCATCAGATTCTAATACACTCCCTTTTATCTGTCAAATGTGATATGTACAGTCGGCACGGAAAAAAAGCTTCATGATCATTCAAATTTAAAATTCCTCATTGAAGTAACCTAAGAAAATTATTTGTCGCTTTTTTGTCTTCATCAAACATTATCGACACAATAAAATCGATATAGCTTTGACTAATTAGGATGAACTAAAAGTGCGCCTATAAATTATATCGATCAATCCCTCATTCAATATTGCATCAGCATATGGATGGAGGGGGGATGCGTTGGTAAGACTTACTTGATCGAACTTGGAAATACACAACGAGCACTAATAAAATTGATATTAAAAAACCTCTCATCATGAATAAACACATACTTTTTTTCAGTATTTGAAATTTATTCAAGCATTAAATTACAGTAGAAAAATACATAATTACAAATTTAGGTTTAAAACTTCAATGGAAATTTAAACTCGATATGCTCAAGCACTTACTACTCGCACGAGTCGGATATCACGCGAAGCGTTGTGTTGTGATCGCGTGGGCTATGATACATTGCGCGCTAAAATTAAAACTTTTGCTACCCATGATTTTCAACATAAATTATTTCCATAATTTTATTATAGGCATTAAGTGTAAACTCTACCCAAAGATTTCGTAACCATGCCTCTTACACTCTGTATATAATTATATACTAATGATTATGGCAATGCTGTAATAACGCAATACAATTACGTACGGTTTCACCGTAGAAGTTAATTGCAAAGGTTATTCATATCTTGTCATAAATATGATGCTGACTATACCCAAAATATCCTATAACTGGCATATTTCCTATCCTTTTCAACCCAATAACAAGCGTGCAGAAATCCCTCTAAAACCCAATGTTTGAGTTGGCTTTTGTCCAGTTTATTTCGTCCGTGTCTAGCCTAAAACACTTTCTTGCATGAGTGTATCGAGAACTCGTGAAAAATTGTAATGAAGTCACGTTTCAAGATTTTTATTCAACTTAATAGAATTTTGGTTATGTTTATCAGAACCTGTCTTGGATTTTTAATCAAGTTAATATAAAAAAAATTACGATGTATCTATCTTACCTGTATTTACAGAATAGCGACTTATAATTTACCGTTTGATAATTGAAGATACTTTTTGCTTTGATGACATTCGATCTCCTCATATTTTAATAGTACTCATCATAGACATTGGTGCTAGCCCAACCAAAGTAGACTTCTTTCAGGGAACAAAAAAAAAGTCCTTATGGAATGGAGCGCAATGGTAGATGCTCACAATCTGAATTGGGTGGCGATCGCGATGACTTGAAAAATGATGACCCAAAAATCATTGCAAGCTCTACTTGCATCAAGCATTTGACCGTAAATAAAGCCATATTAATGATTTTAGTCGTAGCCTATAAATTCTTCACTGTGACCGCCGCACTCAGTCACATCGAGTATTCTACGTCAGCTAACAACCCCGAGGAACTTCGACAAGGGCCCTCAAAAATTTCACGTAAGGATGTTTCGATAGCTTTTCTTGGCGACAACAAGCCTATTTTTGTATTAGGCACGAGTAATTGGAATAGGGGGTTTGTTAAAACACCGATGTTAGGGATTAGCTTGTTTTTGTTGAATAAAGTAATATTGGTAGGACGACGAAATACCCCAACGATCTGGTTACAGCGATAGGAAAGATATGGATGCGGAATATACAACATTGCATAGAATGGAATTTCTATTCGGTGGCGATGACTGAGAAAAATTTAAAGTATGTAAATTAAGTACCTATATTATCTGAAGCATAATATTTTTATGTACCAAGTACCTTTCTAAGAATCATATTATTAGATTTACTTTTTATAATATCTACGGATTAAATTTAACATTATACAAATAGAAATCGTATTCAAAATCTTCTTCTGAGTCGTTCCCTCAATTCTGAGGATCGCGATTATTTAGGACCACTCTCTTATTGGTGCTTTTACTGTAGTGTGTCTTTGATGATTTGAAAGTTTATCAACAGCCAATGAGTGACATGAAAGAACGATTTTTTATTGATTGAACCGAATCTTTATTTAGGCATCAAGTTTAGAGCGAGATAAAATCAGCTGATATGGGTAACAGAAAGGGAGACGGTGCTTATTGGATTTCTGTGAAGCGTACGTTATATTTACTTCCATTGCGTGTTTGAAGGCGATAAATCGAAGGTGGCAGCACGCTTGTGTTATTTTACGCTTACTAAGCAGTACGTTGTCTTATCTCAGCCTTTTTACGCTCGACTTTGTAGAAAGATTACGCATTATGTGTTTGGATTAAGAATCAAGAAAAAAAAACGGTGTTTCAGTTTTGCACATAATTTCCGTACGGTTATTTGAAAGGTAATTTTACAGGTGCTTGCGCGCGTTTTCATTATCAGATACTTACAAAAGGCTTTATAATAATAAGATGTGGAACTTAATTGACTCAGTGTAGATACTAGTAAGTCATAATAAGTGAGTCATCTCATAATAAGTGAGTCTTTGATTTAACGGCAGTTACTATAACCGATCTATTCGTTGTACAAATTTCACACCCCAGCCTATTATTGCACATTTTGTGCGTAAACAACGGCAATTTCCAATTAATTTAAAAAAACCCAAAAGTTTAAATAAAAAACTTTTTAACAAAATAAAAACCGTCTTCAAAAAACTAAAAAGCAAAAAATAATCTAATCTTGAAATCTACCTTGTCTAACCACATCAAATATTTAACTAATCTGAAGTCGGTGCCAAACAAACAACTGAGTCGAGTATTGCCGGTCTGCGCCAAAGACTATACCTACAAATTGGTCCGCGCATCTCGTTACTGAGTATACTTTTGTTATTCTTCGTCGGTTGTTTATTTGGCACCGACTTCAGATTAGTTAAATATTTGATGTGGTTAGACAAGGTAGATTTCAAGATTAGATTATTTTTTGCTTTTTAGTTTTTTGAAGACGGTTTTTATTTTGTTAAAAAGTTTTTTATTTTAAACTTTTTAGTGGATATATTTACTATTCTTTGTCACTAAAAAAGCTTTGTATATCAATCTTTTTACTGGATAATAGGTATACCAATAATCGAGATTATCTTGGCGCAACCCGTGAAATACGTAACACTGACAAGTTCCGCTGGCCATTTGTGGCCTTCTTCATCACTTCCACTTCAGCAAATGATACTTTCTGAATGCAAATGCTTGACTTCTTGATGAAAATACCAAAATTGCTATCGGTATGCCTATAAAATTTGAGGAGTCCTCTCAATTCCTCATGGATCCCATGATCAGAACATTTTTTTGAAAAAAATGGGGCCAATCTGTAAACATATCCTTTCATATAAAAAAATAATTTTCCAAATCGGTTAATAAATGACGGAGATATGAGGTAACAAACATAAAAAAAAAAATAAAAAAAAAAAAATAAAAAAAAAGATACAACCGAATTGAGAACCTCCTCCTTTTTGAAGTCGGTTAAAAAGAAAACTGCATTGACCTTGTAGTTACATCTTAATCTTGTATTATCTAAAGTTCAAAATCCGATTAAACATGGTCAGACAAAAGAAATGTCGCTTTAACTCTGAATTTGCTGTTGTTTCTTAATGTTTTGTGAGATGAGCACAGATGTTCATATATGAGTCAGGAATGTTGATATAATATCTTTATAAGTATTTTTTTTTTATTTTTTTTATTTCATTATAGGCAAGTATTTGATCTCGATCTCACCTGATGGTAAGTGACGATGAGATCTACGATGGAGCATACTTGCCTAGGTAGGAAGGCGGCAGTAGATAGAGACGCTACATTCACTAGGCACATGCAGCGCAACTGATCTGACCCGCCATCCATGAATGGCAACACCGAACATCATGCCGGAACACGGCTAGGCCGCTTGGCGACATGGCTTTGTTCAGTGGGTGGTGACTAGCCACGGCCGAAGCCTACCACCAGTAGAGTTGTCACCTGGTTGGCACCACCCAGGGTCACGTGTAGGGTATCTCGAGAGTAGTTAATTCTCCTACGGACGAAGGTCACTCGACCCCAACCCTTACCCTTACCCTTATATGGTAGGACCACCCCCAGTGCATTGTACGGTACGCACTATACAAGCGCTGCTTAGTTTGGGACCGTAAAGTTGTTGTGTTCGTCTGGCGACATTATATTTCAGGTGAAAACTAGTAATATTTTTTGTTGTATGGTGCCTGAGTTGTTGTAGTACATCTAATTTAATAAGTAGATGTCTGACGTCCATTTTTGTGACTAGATCGTTAAGATTGCTATTACATACTTTTTGTTCCGTATAAAAAAAAAATAGTTCAAAGAAAATTTAAGTCTAAACACTTGGATTTGTTATTTCCATTCCAATCATACTTTTGGCAAAATTGAAATGTAATCATGGAAATATTGTAAACAATTTGACCGGAATAAAAGTTTTTCTCGAGCCATAGAAAAATGTATTTCATATTTTTCTACATTCATAAAATGCAATAAGGTTGCTTTTATTACAACATCAAACGAAATATAAAAAGTACTACAAAAGATATTCGGCGATCCTTTTCCCGTTGGAAAGCCAAGTGTGTGGAAAAATTTACGGTATTCGATGATTTAACTAGATTTTTATACGTCAAATTAAATTCATAAAATAAAAAAATATCAGATCACAAAACAATAACATAATTGGTTATGTTACTCACATGCTATGCACCTATTAGTTATTTCTAAGTGTACTTTACAATATTAATATTCACAATAAAACACTATTACTGGCTGTCAATAAATAGCCACGTTCGTCGGTACATTCGACGAACGTGGCTATTTATTGAATAAAAAAAAAGGAATTCTTTGGAAATAAAAGGGTGCAGGATGGATTTGTCGCATTGAGGAGAAACCCACGCCCAGCATTGGGTAAAGTTTTATTATGTAGATGTAAATAAAACAGCAGCGATAGCCAAGTTGGTAGAACGCGTGCCTTGGTAACGACAGTCGCACGCAGGTTCATTTAATGTGCGAATCTAATTTTCAACCATGATTGGACACGGTGAAGGAAAACATCTTGTAGCCTCTCGAAAGACGTGTGAAGTCCACCGCACTGGGCAAGCTTAATGGACTATGGCCTAATGTCCCTCCCAATGAGGCCATACCCAACAGTCAGACGTTAAAAGAACTGATAGTTTTTATTACTTTTGTTATTTTAGTAAGTGTAAACAATATAACCTCGTTTTTAAGATGAATAGTAAATGCATATTCAAGTTTGTTACACAAAATTATTTTCTCACCGTATAAAAACAACCTTATTTACACAAGACCGCGGCGCCGCCGTGCATTTGTTTTAATATCGTCGGCTTATTGTCCACATTAGTTAAAGCGGGTATTCTCGCTGCCGCTGTTTCGACGTACAAATTAGCACCATCCCTCGCCGCCATGATAAATATCATCCGACTGTCTATTGTGTGAGAATGCCTGCTATTTGTTTGTGGACTTTCATTATTATCTTTTGTATTTAACAAAAGCTCTGCTACGGCTGTAGAGTCAACCAATAAAGTCGTTTATCACCTTAAGGTCGAATATCATTTGTACATCATTGGGTCGCAAGGCCTATTTTCGTTCCCATGATCACAGTGACAATCGTGTGACAATATTATCGGTGTGACGTTCTTGCGGTGTACCTATGTCGTTAAATATCATGTATAACGTTAGCGGCCATTGTTATTAATTCAAACATCGAACGGATACGCATAAAAGTTGAATGAACGAAAAAAAAATCTGCCTTCAATTTAACATGACATTTTAGAGGTTTATATCATCTCTCATAAACAAGGCTGCAAGTCTTTTCTTGCATCAACATACTTTATGGCTACACAATAGCATGTTTTCCATACAAAAACATTTCTCACAAGATCAAATGTTTGTCTACATATTATTATCGCGTGAAATAAAAACGCTTCCATAACCCAAAGTTATGTTAAAGAATGAGGAAATGCAAACGGCTGACTTATGTTAGTAGCTTGGCCTGTATAAACAGCATACTTTACTTGGAATAACCAAATTCATACAGATGAGGATATCCTGTAAGAACCTAATGTATAATTTTGCTTTCCTAAACAAGCAAATTACAGTCTTAGCTTGACGTAATACATAAAAAAGTAATTCATTATAGAAAAATATATATTTTCTATGTTCAGTAGCTTTACAAAAAAAAAGTCTATACTGAAAATGTTTACGGTTACTTTTAGAAATATAATGCTGTATTCGTGGAATATCCGTAAAACAATAATACTATTTCGGCTAAAGCCTAAAGATTCGATTACGGAAATATAAAGTCGGTAAAAAAAAAACATAGCGTCTCATAAACTGTGAGAGGCCAAATCCCTGATAATGTTACGATATTATGTTATTGGCACTTCGCCAATGGGAGTCAGTTGCAAGGTTAAGAGGAAAACTTTGGATTGGAATTTCTATGGGCTGTGAAATGCGGGATTACATCACACTTATTACATTACTAGAAAATAAGGACAGCTTGTGTTTTTATTTTGGGACTCCTTATATGGAAATTTGGTCGTTAGTGATTTGAAATGAGTTTTTTCAAAAGCTTGCCCTAATCATGTTAGCTAATTACTAAAATTAATTGAAAGTTGTATCGAAATTTATAATATGATTCGATGTCAATAAAATAATTAAATGCCCATTACCAAAAGAGGTCGGCATTTATTATAAAATGTTTAATATAAAACGAAACCTTTTCAGTAGAATTAATTTACAATTGACAAACAAATCCCCAAAATTAATTAAAATTCGTAACCAAATCAAATTACGACACTGAATAGAAAATAATAATAAACGAAAACAATTTTAGATGTGGACCTTAACAAAAGCTATTATGAGATCTAAATATGTTTCCCTTGCTATATTTTGATAACAAAAATACGACCTGTCAAAAGCCTAAATATCTCCTCTAGCAATCTCAAACATACTGCGCAGTGAACGGTGCAGTGGATAAAATTGCAATATTCCCCACGTGTGTTGCATCGAAACATGGCAAATTGAAAAAGTAGCGGGCCAAGCGCTTTACCCTGCGGGACTCACTTGCTTTGACCACCGTGAAATTAAGTGAAACCCGAAAATGAATCGTGGCATCAAGTATCATAACGAATATTTTAGTTTGACCAATATTTGTGGAGGTTAGATAGGTATGTAGCACTTTTGAGCAGCGGTCGGAGTTTGAATTGACACAAAAAGTATAAATTCCGTACGTTGACATACTCGAATAAAAATATTTGAGAGCTGGACTATTGTCCTCAATAAGTTCTACTATGATACTGCATTAGCTACCGTAGTTTAGGTTGTGATAAATAAAGGTTATTTATTATCAATGTTACCACCGCAATATATAAAATTAAAAATATTCTTAACAATCAATCTATCTAATCCAATTCATAAAGAAAATAATAAAAAGCTTAAACTAATTGTTTTCATCGTGCCGGATTGTCTAGTAATTTCATAAAGAAATGAACCCTTTTAAAAAGTCTGCAATCCAGTTCAAATTTCACGTGAGGCTAAGCTCAAAGGTGCATAATTCATGAGTTCCACACGATTCGTATGTTGAAACACTGTTTGTAATAGCATCAAAACGAAATCTATAGTTTAGTGCTACGGTCTTATTTTAAATGGCTAGTACTTCTGTGTCCGGATCACGAAAATAGCCAAGCAATTTCGAATCTTGTGCTCTATAACAACGATTTATATTGGACCAGCAGGAATATTTTTAGATTCAAATGTTTCGAATGAATACGTGCTTTGTAGCCCGAAATCAAGTTGAGGTTTTTTTTCTTTGCAGATTATATGTTCGTACTTGTTAGGTACCTTTTTTTAGAATAAAACGAGTGGCTCAAGCCCTCAAGCCAAGCCTTCATTGTTATAAAGTAGCATCGCATTGAACAATTCTAAATTCTATATAGAAATTTGATCAAAATTATTTAAGCATAAAAGGACCTTAATGACAGATTCAAACATCACAGTGGCAAGGATTAGGCAAACTGAAGACTGGAATTTGGTCCAAAAGGCACAAAGCAATATCGCTTGCATGAAATAACAGAGCTTCGTGCGTCGTTTAAGCGCAGACATGCATACACGTATTACTTTCAAATATGAAAGCCAGACATTATTTTACAAATAAATATTTCGCCCAAGAATTTATTAAGTTTCTTGATGTAGTTTAAAATAGACTACAGACTGATACTAAACGTAGATAAAGTTTGAGTAAATTTGCAATTGAATATCGACCTTAACCATAAGAATCCCACTAATATTATAAATGTGAAAGTTTGGAGCGATGGATGGATGTTTGTTACTCAATCACGCCAGAACGGCTGAACGGATCTGGATGAAATTTGGCACAGAGATAGCTTATAGTCTGGAATAGTATATAGACTTCTTTTTATCCAGGTAAATAGTAAACGCGGGTAACACCGCGGGGCGCAGTTAGTAAATACATAACAATATATGGCGTAGCTCAGCTGAGAAGTCAACATATGGTTTCTGGAGTTCGTAAGAGCAGTAATTGCTGCACAATTATTAGTAACATTTTACGATCTCTGGACATGAAGATCAGATTTCAAAACGATATTTAGCTCGTCAAATTTGTTAGCAGAAACCATTGCTCGTTGTGCATACAAAATTGACCACTCCCTACCTACCGTGCAACCGATTGTCCGCGGTGCACCATTAAGCGAAATTTATCGCCAGCTGCTAAGACTTCCTACAGTGAGTCAATCCACTTCAAAGACCCGTACATCATTGGTTGTTACGCTCAAATATAGCACGACGATGAAGTGAGAGAAAACACCCCGTAACAGTTCTTGCAGACGGTACACAACCAAGATTATAATAGTATCCTTAGTAACTCATTAAACAGCAGCATCGTGTCTTTGATGAAACAAATGTATATAGCTCTATCCAAAGTCTCTATTTTTAGCTATACTATGTATATTGTTTTGACAGTGACAATGACCGAAAGAAAACAGATTGCTTGCTTTGATGATTTCTTTATCGTATTTAAAGATAATCTAACAGAGTATTACAATACCATTAGAACTGTCTAAAGTTTAAATGTTATCCCCCGAATTTATGAACGTTTTCTAACTTTATCAAACGTCATATAATAGCGCAAAGTAAAACTCTTGTACGCAGTGCTATATGACGTTTGATATAGTTATAATACATCTATACATTTGGGGGTATATCTACCAGTACATGATATATAAGTCCTTATAAAGCGTCCTATATTTTTTATTAGTGTATATTGTTAGATGTAGTCCCATATATAGCAAATTAAATTAATTTAACGTTACGTTATTGACATGACTCTAGATGATACTAAAACAATGTTACAGCTCAACACGATCGCAAGCTTGTTGGCGAATATTATTTAACACAATTCTAGACCTTATTGTTGTCATTTGCAAACCTTAAACATTCTGTGGTCATTATTAATTAATTTATACTTGTTAATTGTGCAATTTATTTACTCGTTATAATTTTAATGATGAAAGTCTTACTTAGCAGTGTTTTTATGTCATTCAACATATGTTTGCCAGGTCATAGTTAATTTGGCTCTAAAGGTTAGACAAGTAAATCCGACGATTCTGATAACCAATTCGCGTTTATTCCGTATGATGTTGCGTAAAGTTTCACCTTATTTTCTATTCTTCATATTTCATAATTTCCAGTATTTTTAAATAGGTTTTACTACGAAATCGCAATAGAAGTCCAACACAGCTTCTATTTTTAAATAAAAAGAAACATAAATACTATTTTAGACCTAAACTGCAATGTAAATTTAAACTCAATACGATCGAGCGCGCTTGTCACCACTACGAGTGGAGTATTGCGCAGAGCGTTGTGTTGCGATAGCGTGGTTTACAATACATTGCACGCTCAAAAATGACAATATTTGTTATAATACATGATATCTATAATGTTATTATAGGCCTTAAGTGTACCGGCCCTGATGCCCAGGGCCTTAAATAACGGGCTACCCTCGGGGTCGAGGACGACTGGGGTGTGGGCCCCGGACGTCCGGTGACGATGACGACTCCTGAGGAGGACGGCGGCGGGCGTGGCTCCCCGCCGCCGTGCGCAGCGAGGGCGCAGGGGGAGCAAACATCTGCTCCCCGAGACGGGCCCCCATAAGGGGGCGAGGCACAAGAGGGGCACCGGTGCGTTCCGTTTGGAGATCCCGGAGCCCCTCCAACATGTGTCGAAGGCGGCCACCGGGGGGGTTTTAGTGGGTAAGAATCCCACATAACCCGGCCCTCTCCCACACAGAGGCCGGGTATCTATAGAAGATTTCCCCCCCGTCAAAAAAAAAAAAAAAAAAAAGGCCTTAAGTGTAACCTTTACCCAATGTTTTCGTAACCATTTCCCTATGATGTTATTTCAGAAAGTAATTTTATTACAATCTTACCTTACTACAGTCGCTCGTCTATATCTCTAGTAAAGCTACCAGCAAGCGCCATAACAACTATATTGCGAGCACCTTCACAAACGGACTTTGCGGTAATTAGTTTTGTACAATTTTAGACTTTAATGTCCTGCCTGTCATCCGTAAGCTTGATAATGGCTTCCTGTGTTAATTTATATGTGGCCAGATGTAAATTACGTTTATTGCAGTGTCGGGAGCGTGATGTAAGTAGGGTCCATAATATTATTTTGGGTGTGATAATATTCTGTTTTTGGGAAAACCGTTCAGTGTAATGTTCCATTATGTTTGCGTCCATTAGCATCAAGTTGGTGTTGCTTTTGGAAATTTGTAGGCATTTTGTGGCTTATCCAGAGCCACCCAGGAAACAATAAATAAATAAATATCGCCAAACGAACATACCAACTATACGGTGCCACACTAAGCAACGCTTGTATTATGGGTACCGTACAATGTACTGGAGGCGAACCCAATATATAATACTTATATAGATATTAAGCATACATGACTCGGGTCCAAACATTCGTGTTCATCAAACAATGTTTGTGTTTGAATTTATTATTTTTCCTAATTCTAACTCACATTATTTCTCACCACATTTATATAAATAAGTTGAGGTTCATAAACCTTAACTTATTTATATAATTTATATCATATCACACTCAACTATACGAGGTACGTTTTAAATCAGCTGCCCCTATTTCACGGATCCCATTCGCGGATCAGTATTTGAATTTCATACCGCAAGTACGCGGCACGACTAGGGCGACCGCACGAACTAGTTATAATGAGACGCGAATAATGGGATTTGCGAACTTTTAAATTAGATGCCTCATATTTTAGGAAATGCCGTATAATGTTGAGGAATAATGTGTTAATGTGTATTTATCACATGCTTTGTTGTGATAATACATGATTTGTGTATATTTATATAAATTCTATCACACCATAAATTTATATTTTTATCACATACCCAACATTTAAAAATATCGAGCAACTGACAGGAGTTAAGCCTAATAATTATCTGACATTTTGTCACACACAAGGCTCGCTATTTCGTTCATTATTAGCTGAAATTATAGATATATACGAAAATAAATCATTACAAAAAAGGTGAATAATATAATAATTATTACTGTTTTGTAAAATTTATAACTTCAAGGTTATAATCACCTTGCGTCAACCTAAAAAAAAGTGATTGCATATAATATTGAAATAAAACGAATTTTAAGGATTTTATCGCGTTTTTATTTTGATTTTACGTGCCCGACTTTTCATTCTCAGCTTAAAAATAATACTATTATACGCAAGCATGCAGCAGGGAGGATATCCATATTTTATTAAAATGTATGAACACCCCACCGCGAGCTTTTGATCCTGAATTATATTTCCATCAAAAGTGAGTTAGATCGAAATAGTTTTATAAAACTGGTGTTTTCATCATCTATCAACGTTTGCGACCGAGTTTGAGTATTCATGAGACATGAACTAAATTATGTTGTTAAAAATTGGCTTGATATTTATACAACTGTTGATCTAAATATCCAAGTATTCATAACTTATTCGTAGACTTCAACCTACAGGTTTTAATCTTTTGTTCGTTTAATCAGGACAGTTTTTAAACTAGGAAATTGGGTTTTACTAACACATACCGAGAGTCCAGAGCTAGGAAACTGTTGCGTATTTGAGTATAGGGAAGGTGATAGCAGCGACACGTCAATCAAACAAGCTAGTTAGAATCACACTGGTTTATTCGTAGGAGGGGCGCGCGCAGCGCGCGCGCATACCACTATACCTATATATATAACATCCCTCCCTCTTAGTTACAGGCACTAAACATAACTAGGATCTAATCTAAGGTTCTATGGGTCGGGTAAAATTCGGCATCATCGTGATTCAACGTCGGCGTTGAGAACATCGGACTTATTGCCTGACGCCTCCGAGAACCGGTCACAGCGCTCGGCGGAGTTGTCGCGAGTTCTGTGTCATACTGCAGCGTCGTCTCTTGTCCTGGACGATCCTCTCCTTCCCCTGCTGGATGCTGATCCGCATCGGAATCAATGATAGTAGCTGTAGGCAGTAAGTCGGGCACCACGTCCTGGTCCCAGGGTAAATCGTCGCTCGTTGAAGAGCACAATCGTGGTCTAATCTGGTCAATGTGTCTTGTGATCTCACATTCCAAGTTTGGCACGTATACTGTATACATCACAAGACCGATTCTCTTTCTGATAATGCCTTTTATCCAACAGAACTTCTTATTATTTGTATTTTTTGTTACCCATACTTTATCATTACATTTAAAGTTATTTCTAAGAGTGCCTTTATAATACTTAGCCTGTAAAGACTGATTGCGTTCGACGGTCCGGGTGAGTTCCGTGGACAAGGGAGCCTGTGCCGCGGGGTTCAATAAATCTAGCCGCGAGCGCAATGTTCGCCCGTATATTAATTCCGCGGGTGACCTCTCCGTGGTACTGTTTTTAGAATTTCTGTAGTCGAATAAAAATTTAGCAATTTTTTCATGGATAATTTTTTTATTGCATCCTTCCAAAATGATACCTTTAAGGCCCTTTTTTACAATTTTTACAATACTCTCGGCTTGCCCGTTGCTAGCCGGATGGTATACGGGAGATAAGATGTGTTTTATACGATTACTTAAACAAAAAATCTGAAACTCTTGAGAGGTAAACGAGGTACCATTGTCACTCACCAATGTATGTGGGACTCCGAAACGCGACATTAAATCGTACAGCTTACTGATCACTGCCTTAGAACTGTAAGTCGAAGTCATATCATAACACTCAATCCACTTGCTGTGTGCGTCTACGATAATTAAAAACATATAATTATGAAAAGGCCCTAAGAAATCCACATGGATTCGGTAGAATGGATGCGGTGGCAACGGCCACGGCGCGAGAGGCGCGTGCGGCGGCGCGGGGCGCAGCTGTGCGCACACGCTGCACTCAGCCGCCAGTCGCTCCAGTGCCGCGTCCACACCCGGGAACCAAAATCGCTCGCGAGCTTGAGCTTTCATTTTCACAATCCCAAAATGAGAACTATGCAATTCCTTACAAATCATTTCTCGCAACGATGTGGGAATGACCACCTTATGTCCACGCATCAAACAGCCGTTCTCATAAGATAATTGTGACCGGCAATGATAGTAAGGCTTTAAATCAGTATCATTTATTTTTCTCGGCCAACCGTTGAATACGTAACGCATAACGACTGCCAGCTGGACGTCCTTCGACGTCTCACGCTGCAAGTCAGCCAGGGTCACCGGCAGACCTCCGTCGACCACAAAATTTACATAGGCTGCACGCTCCGCGCAATCGACGAGTTCGTCCGGCATTCCCCGTGACCCCTCCACTCCGCAAGCCCGAGATAAATAATCTGCGCAATTATGTTTGCTACCTATATACTCTATAGTATAATTATAAGCCCCTAAAAAGATTGCATACCGCTGCAGACGGTTAGCGGACACTTCGGGAATGCCTTTGTGAGGTCCGAATATAGATAATAAAGGCTTGTGGTCCGTTCTTAATACGAATGGTTGTGATCGACCGTATAGGTACTGATGGAACCTTCTCACCCCAAATATAATGGCCGTCGCCTCTTTTTGAATTTGAGCGTAGTTCTTTTCTGCTGACGAAAGTGTTCGGGACGCGTAAGATATCGGTCTTTCTAACGCGTCCTCGTCCACTTGAGATAGCACAGCCCCTAGCCCTGTCGGTGATGCATCTACAGTTAATATCAACTTAGCGTTTGGGTCAAAGTGCGCTAGCGTATTATCTGACGCTAAGCATTGTTTTATTTTAATAAATGCTTCGTCATGAATCGAAGTCCATTCCCACTTCGTGTTTTTGTTTAACAAGTTATATAGTGGATTTAACACCGACGATGCGTCCGGTACAAAGTTCCGATAATAATTAGTTAGACCTAGAAAAGATTGTAGCTGTGACACGTTCGTCGGCTTAGGAGCTTGTAAAATAGCATTCACTTTGTCTTGTGATTTCCTGACCCCATATTTATCTATAACGTGACCTAGATACGCAATTTCGTCTTTAAAAAAATCGCATTTACTCGTCTGTACTGTCAGTCCAGCCTCGTCCAATCGCTGTAACACCGTGATCAGTCGCTGTCTATGCTGGTCTTTGTTTGCTCCTGTGACGAGGATATCATCTAACAGGAAGATAATTCCCTCTATTCCCGCGAGTAAACATTCCATGGCGCGCTGGAATACGGCGGGTGCACTGGATAACCCAAACACTAGCCGAGTAAAATTAAAAAGTCCACGATGTGTATTTATGCAAGTGAGGTTCTGTGATTCGTCGTTTAATATAAATTGGTTGTACGCCATGGACAAATCTATTTTACTAAACTGGACGCCCCCGTGTAATTTAGCTAATAGATCATTCACAGTGGGTAAAGGATACTGATCTACTATTAACTGTTTATTAATTGTAACCGAGTAGTCGGCACATAACCGAATGCTACCATCTTTCTTTAATACCGGAACTACTGGCGATGCGTACTCTGAGTGTTCAACAGGTATTAATATACCTAATAACAATAAACGATCGAGTTCCTTATCTATTTTTTCTTTTAATGCGTAAGGTACCGGCCTAGCTTTGAAGAAAACCGGTTTAGCATCTGGTTTTACGTGTAATTGAATAGTGTACTTATTAAACGATCCGAGACTTCCTGAAAAAACTTTAGGAAACATTTTAATTAATTGATGTACGATGTTATTTTCGCATTCGGAGGGTGCCTGTGCGTACACAGCCTGTACCGGCGCAGGCGCTGATGGGTTATGGGCAGCAAAGTAAACGATGTAGAAAAGATAGAAATGGATTTAATAAGTAAGAATACACACGGACATGTCGTAGAGAAACTGACAAGCAAGTGACAGCTTTGCTTTTCTGTACACAGAGGAGTTTACTATCTAACACTCCCCCTTAAACTACTCCGACATAGTTCAAAACATAAGACATACAACTTATACTCACAGCAAACTAAAAAACAACAACATATCAACATTCTTAAAAACAAACATAACTAAACCGTCATAGCATATGACAACTCTAACTACCTATGTCTAATAACCTTATTATAAATTAGACAAACATAAACCTTTAACAAACTGTTCATGTTTTTCTTTTGTCAGAGGTTTAGTCAAAATATCTGCTATCATCAAATCTGTTGACAAATACTTGACATCAATAACATTTCGCTTTATTGCCTCTCTAATGAAATGATGCCTCACATCAATGTGCTTAGTTCTGCTGTGGAACATTGAATTGATAGTTAACTTCTGAGCAGATTGGTTATCGTTGTACATTAAAACTTTACAATCTTTCTCTAACAATTCATACAGAAAGTTGCGAACAAAATAAGCTTCCTTGCAAGCATCTGACATCGACATATACTCCGCCTCTGTGCTTGAAAGAGCAACTGTCTTTTGTTTTCTACTCTCCCAGGCTACTAAAGACTTTCCAAGTTTAAAAATAAAACCTGTGTATGACTTCCGGTCAATATCGTCGTTAGCCCAGTCAGCGTCAACGTAGGCGGTGACACTGTCCAGTCCTCCTTTTTCAAATGTCAATGAAAAATTGGACGTTCCTTTTAGATACCTTAGTATCCGTTTTGCCGCTTTCCAATGAACTTCTGAGTAAGTTTCGTTAAATTGGCTCAGCACACTCACAGCGTGAGCAATATCCGGTCTGCTGCATACTGCGATATACATTAGACATCCAATCAAATTTCTGTAACTATACTTCTCTTCCTTTCCTTTTTCATGCGAAAGTTTTAGACCCTTTTCCATTGGTGTCTTGGCGGACTTACAATCTGTCATCTGAAATTTCTCTAGCACTTTCATTATATAACCAGATTGATCAAGAGTTATTTTATTATCACTCTTCTTAACTCTCATACCTAAAATGTGGTTAACAGGACCCAAGTCTCTCATTTCAAATTCCTTCATCAAATCGCTCTTTATTTTCTTCTTTAAGACCGAATTAGTGCTTGAAAACAATAGAATATCATCCTCGTACAAGGCAATGATCAACAATTCACCTAGCATTCTTTTAAAATACACGCAGGGTTCTGACGAAGTTTTTCTAAAATTCATTTTCTTCAACAAAACTTCATTTAATTTATCATACCACATCTTGGATGCTTGTTTCAGGCCATAAATGGCTTTATTTAATTTATAAACCATTTGTTCTTTACCTTTCATTTTGTAACCATCAGGCTGCTCCATATAGACCTTTTCTTTTAGATCGCCATTCAAGAACGCAGTTTTCACATCGAGTTGATCGATATCCATATCGTACTCCGCAGCTATAGCCAGTAACATTCTAATAGTAGAGTATCTTACCACTGGGGAAAATGTTTCTTCGTAATCTACACCATACTTCTGAGTATAACCCTTTGCCACGAGGCGAGCTTTATACCTCAAGAGTTCACCGTCCAGACCTCTTTTCTTTTTGAATACCCATCTGCACTTTATAGGCTTTTGGTCTTTTGGTCTCTCAGTAAGTGTCCAACATTTATTATCAATGAAAGATTTGTACTCATCTGACATAGCTTTTCTCCACTCAACTGCTTCTGAACAATCCATGGCTTCCTGTACGCTTTCTGGCTCATCACCATCGCTGCATAATTTCTTCACCAGCAGCACAGACTGCGCATCCATCTCTGGATCTTCACAGTCTGACATGTATGATGTTGTACCGTCCAAGCTCGTATCACCTGGAATATATGTTGGATCCGCACAGCTATTTGATTCAAAAGTGTCGTCACTATCTGAGTCATGTACTGTATTTGTACTCGTCCTTTGCCCTCGGTCATCAGACAACTCTGGACTTACAGTAGATAGCTCAGACGGTCCATCAGACTGTATAAATACCAAGTCCTGATTATCATCATGTGACCTATTCTTATAGAAATTCTTTTCCAAGAAAACCACATCACGAGCACTGACACATTTATACGAATCAGTAGGATCCACAAGCCTGTAGCCTTTCGTATCGTCACAATATCCAACGAATATATATTGTTTTGATTTTGAATCTAGTTTGTTTCGATTCTTTAAAACAACTGCATACGCTAAACAACCAAAAATACGTAAATGGTTTACGTTCACCTTTTGATTGGTCCACTTCTCCTCAGGAACTTTTCCAACTACAGCCTTAGTTGGTGTCCTGTTCTTCAAGTAAACGGCAGTATTCACAGCTTCCGCCCAGAATTTGTTCTCCAATCCTGCATCTCGTAACAAACACCTTGTTTTCTCCACAATAGTCCTGTTCGCCCTTTCCGCCACGCCGTTCTGTTGTGGGGAATACGGGACTGTTGTCTGATGCTTGATTCCACTTTTCTTTAGGAAATCCTGTAATTTGGAATTAACAAATTCACCACCGTTATCACTACGAAGAATTTTTATTTTGTGATTAGTTTCATTTTCTACCACCGCTTTAAAATTCTTGAAATGCTCAAATACTTCATCCTTCGTCCTCAAAAAATACACATAAGTTTTTCTAGTGTAGTCGTCGATGAACGTCAGAAAATACTTTTTACCGCTAAAAGAAACACATGGCATAGGGCCACACAAGTCTGTGTGAATCAACCCTAACACTACAGTAGCTCTGGTGTATGACTTCTTAGGGAAAGGCAGTCTAGTCTGCTTGCCCTCAATACACGCAGTACACGGATGAAAAATATTTGTATTATAGTTCACTCCTGTCACCATACCTCGTTTCAAAAGCGTCATGCTCCTGGAGTTCAAGTGGCCTAAACGACGATGCCACGTCTCCTGAGACTCCTCTGCTACTTTACCTTCCGAACTTGATGAAGCTCGCAAGACCGTCTTGCGATCCGATTGAAGTTCCTTACCATCTGTCAATGCACTGAAAGAAACAGATTTATTGATGCTCCCTACATAAGGTTTACCGATGATATCGAGTTTATAAATACCATCCCTTAATGTCGCAGTAGCTAGAACTCCCTTAACATCGGATATACAACACATATGTTTATCAAAAACTATTCTATAACCTTTCTTTACTAAAACACTCACCGATAGTAAATTTGCTGAAAGATTAGGTACATAATAAACATCTGTTATTGTCCTTACACAGTCTTTAAGGTTTACGGTAACCTGTCCTCGACCCGCTGTCAACAGCTTCTCACCATTTGCTATATTCACTACAAACGGCTTCTCACACACAAAATCGTGCAATAACTCTCTGTTGTTGCACATGTGACTCGTCGCTCCACTGTCCACATACCACATGTCATGCTGGATATTCGCCGTTAGTGCTGTCAAGGTAGCCTGCTGGTGTACCTTGTCTTTAGTCACCTTCTTGTTTCCTTTCGGGCAATCCTTCATAAAATGTCCAGTTTTCTTACATCGAAAACATCTTAATGGTTTCGTAGTGGTTGACAAAGCCATTGTATCGTCAGTTTTCTTGTCACGACGTCCGTACTCTTGCAATAATTTACTTTTTACAAGACCGCTGGACAGCTTGACGTTCGAATTCTCGAGGGCCATCACGAGAGGATCATAGTCGGGTTGCAATCCGCTCAACATAACAACCGCTAAGAAATCGTCTTCCAGGGGTGAGCCAATGTCCTGCAATTGTTGTGACAAATCTGACAATTTGGTGAGATAACTTTCCATGCTGCTGTGCTCATTCAGTTTCGTACTGAATAGTAATCTTAACAATCCTAGTCTGCGACACAGTCCTCTGTCTTCATAGGCTCTACTTAAATTCGCCCACGCTTCTTGCGCGTCCTTCGCATTTCTAATGTATGGAAATGCACCTGGTTGCACAGACAGAGAGATCTTCGCTAAAGCCTTCTGAGACTTTTTCGGACAGACTTTTTCTTCTTTGCTATCACCTTCAATGCAATCCCAGAGGTCATCGTGTATTAAAATCATTTTCATCATGAACTTCCATGTTGAATAATTGTCGATACCTCGTAATTTGTCGTTACATTGAATCAATGTGTTTGCTGCCATCTTTTCCAAAAATCACCCGATCGAAAAATTTAATTATTTAATTTCACGAAAATGGTTTGGAAATATATTTACATAACTACAGGGAACTACGCCCTGGGCCCATAACCTGATGGGTTATGGGCAGCAAAGTAAACGATGTAGAAAAGATAGAAATGGATTTAATAAGTAAGAATACACACGGACATGTCGTAGAGAAACTGACAAGCAAGTGACAGCTTTGCTTTTCTGTACACAGAGGAGTTTACTATCTAACAGGCGCTAGCTCAAGGTCGAACTCGTGAATGAAGTCACGACCTAGCAACGGTGGGCCGCCATGTCGCACTACAAACACATCCAAAGTGCGTGTGCGCCCACTGTACGATATAGGTAAATACACAATGCCGATTGCTTCGATTTTTTCGCCCGTATAGCTAAAAAGCTTTTTGTTGGTGACTGACAATGGTAATCGCTTAAAATAGGTTGTGTAAGTTTTTTCCGAAATTACGCTTACAGCAGAACCACTATCTATCTCAAACTGTAATGCCAGACCACTAACCGTCACGCGCTCCGTCATCGGTCTCCCTCTCACACATCGAATATTATAAAAACGCTTACCGTCGTCTCCGTTGTCCACAGTGTCGTCTTGTACATATTTAACTTTACCGTCGTTAGGACACATCTTACGCAAATGACCTTTGTTATTGCATTTTTTACACTTATAATTTTTAAATCGACACTGGTTAGATTTGTGATTGGTAAACCCGCACACAGTGCACTTTTCCTTCTTGGAGATGCTGAACACGTTGTCCGGGGCCGCTGCACCGGTGACCGTTGTACCCGGCGCTGCCATTGACGAAGCCTGGCGTGCACAGCGCACGCTTTCTGCTAAATCAATGGCCTTCGCCAGAGTCAGTTGCTGCTGATCTTGCGCGAAGAGTTTGTCCCGCTCGTGTCCCGCTGCCATGCCCATGATAAACTTATCTAGCAGGGCCTCCTCCAAATGCTTGAAAGCACAGTGCGCTGCCAATCCTCTCAACCTGGCTGCCCATTGAGTATGACTCTCTCCTGGTCGCTGTGAAGCGGAGTAAAAGTTTGATTTCTCCGCAAACCCGAACCTTTTTGGCGTGAAGTGGTCATCAAGAAGATTTACTATTGCTTCGTAACTTAATTCTTCCACCTTGTTCGGTAGCGCCAGGTCACTTGTAAGGTTGAAGGTAGATTCGCTTAACGCGCTTAACAATATCGCTCGCCGCTTGATCGTTGCTTTGTCGGTATCACTGGTTATGTCGTTGGCAATAAACCATTGGTTTAACCGAGACTTGTAGCTTTTCCACTCTTGCTGAAGATGATCGAAGGTAGATAGGATTCCAAACGTTACTCCTGTAGACATTTTGTTAGACGTGAGTCCGGTCGTCGCCACGTGTTGCGTATTTGAGTATAGGGAAGGTGATAGCAGCGACACGTCAATCAAACAAGCTAGTTAGAATCACACTGGTTTATTCGTAGGAGGGGCGCGCGCAGCGCGCGCGCATACCACTATACCTATATATATAACAGAAACTATTTGCTACAATAAATTGGAAACCTCCTTTGGACTTATATGCTTAATTTAAATATTGTATTTTTAAATACAATTCTTGATTTTCTTTCGTCACCTTGATGAGTCGGTGAGGCCAATCTTTTAACACGCCATTAATTTCGATCATACTTACTTTTTGGCCTAGGGTCTACCGCACAACTATTGCGTTAGCATTTGAGCTCGAACTCCGTAATGGTCATAGTGTAACCTATGTACCCTATTTTTACTGCTGCTGGAATCGGTCTAGTAGTTATTTAGTTATGCATGAACAAACAAACAATCCATTTACATTTTATAAACGTGTAGCGACCTCTTAACCTCACTACAGGAAACATGTACCACTACAACGATACAAAGATGGCGCTGACGATTCTCCATACAGTCCTGAAACACAGTATAAGAGTTTTCGTGGAACGTAACATATATTCATGAAGGGGGGCTAGCGAACTGTCCCGCCAGCGATACCACCTGGTTGGCTGGAAGACCATTTTCCGCTAATATAGTATAGATAGAAGATGCAAGACTCATCAAGCAAACATGCATTTAAATACTTTGGAGATAAGCATTACTTTACATTACACCTAGTTGCACGGACACAGATTGCACCTCCCGCAATTGCCAGCGGTGTTTAGATAAATTTCGGCCGTGTACGACACGCGAGTGTAAATACTACATGTGTAAAGTTCGTTAACGACTTCCAGTTTAGTTTTCGTGATACGTATTTTGAATAACTATTTACTAATGTTACAAGCTGGGTGCAAGAAAAATATATCTATAGAAATCTCAACAGTACTTTTGTTTTTTTAATACTAAAACGAGACTATATTTTCTTTTCCTCACTCTACGACCGGATCAGAAGGCGACCTCCACTGAGAAGATATGATCATGGTTTTGGCCATCATCATGTACCATTTAAATGACTTTTCTCTTTAATGTTTGCAAGGAATATACCTCTGATATTACTAAGAATCATGTACCATTAAAACGATTTTGTACTTTAATACTTGCAAGTAATTTGATATTATTGATTTCTTATATTTACGCGAACACTATACATTGAAATAAAACTATTTTTAAGGATTCTATTTTGCGTTTATTTTTTGTTTTTACGTTCCCGACGTTTCGGCTACTTTACAGCAACCGTGGTCACGGCAGGACTGAGGTAGTTGACGTCCTATTGTCATAGTTTGATGATTATAATTTTTCGGTTGACCCCGCGAGCCAGAAAAGTGATCATCTTTCTGTAACTTGTTTTGTATCTGCGGCTGCTATTAAACCCGTTACATTTAAAGAACGCGGAACGCTGAGAGCTCTACTGTGTGCACGGTCTTAAGTCGTTCCACTTCAATGGGAGGGACTCAATTTAGATCACTCGGCAAATCGGAACCATCTAAATAGAGTTTAATTCTATCCTCAAAGCTTCGGTGGGCGGTAAAGCAGATTTGAGAATTTGCATCGCTACGAATGGATTGAGTTTCTTTTTTGTATTGATAGTTCAGGATTTACTTAGGAATCAGTTGAAGTAGAAACGCTGGTTGAAAGGCTCCATCTTTATGTAAGAGTACTTAATGTGTTAGTAAAACATAATTTTTTTTATTAAAATTAAAAATTCTGCATTATTTATGTACAATTATTTACCCTCCAACATGAAGTGTGTATGTTGTAATAGGTTAATCTATAGTAGGCTCCATGGGCCTGCGGGTGGCGGGGAGGGAAACCCGTCATCCGATCAGTAACAGGCCAAGAAGGAGAAAGCGGACGTGTTCTGTGTTCAACACGTCCGCCTAGTGAAGGCAAGAGGGGCAGTGCCCCTCACAACAGGAGCGGTCCGCAATGCGGGCCGAGGCCTGCCGGAGCAGCGCTGCGAATGCGTAAGCGATCCCGCAGCTCCGGCGCAGGCAGAAGAAGGGACACCAGGGGTTTTTAGTCCGGGCAGATCGGACATACCCCCCCCCCCCCTGCCGGGCCCTCGGCGGGGGGCATGCGTTAGGCATTTTCCTCTGAAAATAAATAAATAAATATTAGGTTCCATAAATTGTTTGCAACACTACGAGTTTTTACTAGCTAGAATATTGACGGCCTGATTAGCGCAGTTGGTAGTGACCCTTCTTTCTGTGCCGAGGGTCCTGGGTTCGAATGTTTGTAGAGTCAATCTTCGTGTGTTGAGCACGAACGTTTGTACCCAAGTCATGGAAGTTTAATATTTATACTAAGTAATATATGGGTTCTCCGTCAATCTATTGTACGATACAAGCGTCGCTTAGTGTGGGGCCGTATAGTTGGTGCGTTCGTCTGGTGACATTTATTTATTATATCACTAGAATATTGATTATTAGTACTGGTGCTAGTTCTTGAGTCTTCTGTGTTCATAGCATCACGCTGATGTATAATTCAAAGTCAAAGTCAAATAAAAAAAAAACTACGGGGGCACATAAAAATTGTCATTGCATTTTTTTTCTTAACTCTTCAACCAGATCGGAACGCGACCTTAACGGAGAAGATCCGACGAGAAACTCAGCGGCCTTGTCTTTTTTGTTTAAATCTTAATTGGTAGTATCCATCTGACTTTCGCGCATATGAAATATTTATGGTTTCATATATCTGAGCTTCCTCCGCTAATAGTTGCGTGCATATAACTGCTAGGAATAGCTTAATTAACGATCCCGCAGGAGCTTGCAAACAACTCCCGCTGAGTTACGTACGCTCGCGAGCGAAACTGTTTAACGAATTATCTATTTGTAAGTACTTGAAGTTTATGTTCAAACTTGATGCCTTTTTGTGGGCTATTTCAACGTAATGTTTCAGATCTTTTTATATCACTAATCACAAATAATAGGATACACTTGAGCTCCTGTTTATATCTGGAATATGGGTTGATTTAGTCTCCGGTACCATTTAAATAGGTATAAATCAATCAATCAGTTCTGGAGAAAAAATGTGTGAAATATTTAAGAACGATGATATGTAGGACGAAACGTATCGAACATTATTTATTATATAATATTAAAACGTTAGTTTGCGTTGTCGTATCGAATCGGTCATTAATAATGACTCTGAAAAATGTGTGAAGAATTCTTACTAAATCGATTTGCTTACTATTCAAACTAATGGGAATCGATGCGCTGATAGCTGCTTTAAAATATGATGTACCTTTTATAAAATTGAAGCAGCATTGTTCGCGACTACACAAATATATGAGCAAGGCCCCAAGTAACGTTTCAAGCGAAGTGCTTTCGTACGCCACACAGAACAAAGGCATCGCCCGTTGTCTTATCGTCATAATACTAGTTTAAACTAGTTTCAGTCTGTTCATACCAGTTATGCAGGCGTACGAGGGCCACCGCCTGCGTGATTATAGCATGTAGATTTATGAGCCTTAATTAAGGCCAATGTAAATCATCTGAGACAAAATAGTATCACCTACACCCTGTAATTGTCTGCTAAGTAAAAGCCGGTTTCTGTCTTTGGGTGTAAGATCTGCTCTATAGGGGTTGCGATTTGGAAAATTAGATTTGCTAATCGGTGGATCCGGCATCACTAATGGTTTAATGGATCCGGTGATCCCAATTTTTGGTAACATACTGGTGTTGTTGCATGAATAGGTACATTAAATGCGTATGCGTGCCAGTTGTTTGACGCTGAAAGTGGCTACTCACGATGCAATTTCATATTCAATCTGTTAATTCAATTTGTTGAAGTCGACTTGCCCGTACTCTATTCACGAGTCAATCCCACAATTTCATTTTGATACTGAGCTGCACTGCTAGCAGGTGTCAAGAGCACCACGATTCTATCAAAGTGCCAAATACCAGGAATTGCCTTAGTTATTGCATTAATAATACAAAAAAATATTAGTTTAGTTTTGAAAATAAAAGTAATTTTAAGGATTAAATCGTGTTTATAGTATGTTCTTCACGTTCCCGACGTTTCGGCTGCTTTAAAATTTGTTTTATTACAATGTATAGTATTCACGTAAATATAAGAAATCAATATGAAAACATTTACGTTATCAGTATTTTTCAAATAAATCTATACAACTAACTAACGTCCTAGCTCACTGTATTAGTCTGTTAGGTGCTAAATAAAAGCTTGAAAAGTTGCGACACAGGTTATTTAATTTAATTTGAAGTTACAAGCTTCCGTACTAGCCACCATGCTCAGTACACATTACAGCCGGTAAACTACCTTCGAACTTAGTTATTCGCAGTTAATTTTCTTTGTGAAAACACTCTTATCTTCACGACCGTTAATCTTGGGGAGTGAAGTTTTAAAGTAAATCAACATTCATTACGTATGGTGTGCTGTTAGTGCCATGAAAGTTTTGTGCCTTCGCGGTGAAGTGTTTGAACAGAGCCAAGATAATTTATAACTAGTTGAAGTGTAAGCTGATAAAACTTTAGAAGACCAAACAAAGATTTTATGTGAAGAAAAGTGAATTCATGCTTTTTCAATGAAGTTACGTTAACATGAAAAGTTTCCGCTGACTGATGGTACCGTGCAATGGACTGAGGGTGTACTCAGTGTATAATACTTATATAGATCATCACACAAAGCTTGTCCTTACCAGGATTCCAACCTGGGGCCCTCGACGCAGAAAGCAGGGTCACTACCAACTACGCTAATCAGGCCATGGTATATTATAGTGCAATTGTGAGGGCATTCAATTTCGAATCATTTGTTGTTATAATAATACCAGCCCTTTCAATGTCCCACTGTTATGCACGGGCCTCCCCTCAATGCGAGGGAGATTAGTCCATAGTCCACCACGCTGGCCCAGTGCGGGTTGGTGGACTTCACACGTCTTTCGAGAGGTTCTCTCAGACATGCAGGGTCAGGTTTCCTCGCGATGTTTTCCTTCACCGTTAAGCAATGTGTAACCATGGTTGAAAATGAGATTCGCACTTGATATCTAGAAATCCCGGAGTAGCGAGCCGGTGTTTGAACCTGCGATCCTCGTTACGGAGGCAAGCGTTCAACCAACTTGGCCATCACTGCTTTGCTGCTATCACTTAATTTGTTTTTATATTTTTGGAATGTGAACTGATTAATATATTATTAATTTAAATAAAAATTTTAAAAGTCTAACTAAAGCATATGAGCATTTGCCGACTAAATTTAACGAAAAAATACAAGCTATCTTGTTTCTGCAGTAATGTCCGAACACGTAGGTATTTCCTCTATTGCGCTGCTGAAGTAACTTTCTCCCTCTGAAAGCCCCTTTTGAAGAGTCTGTGAGATGCTTAGTAATGGTCATAGAGGAGTTTCGCGAGTTTCTTGGTATATTTTTCGGTTTACCATATTTTAGGTTATATAATATAATGAATCTAGTTCTCCTAGATAATATTTCCCATTACCGTATTCAGAAAAGAACAGAATTGGATAAAAATAAACCAATCCTGTAATATAAATGAAAATACTATTTTGTTAGTTTGTGGTTGAAATATCAGATTTATACTGTTGTTTTTTTTGTAAAATCGTGATGCCTTAGTGGAATATTTTGATATGAATAACATCTATCAAGAAAACAAAACTGAATGTAACTCACTCTGTAAATCAAAACTATGCGCACCATTGCAAGACCTCAAGACACTGTGAGCACTTTCAGCGTAGATCGAACCGCAAGCAACAACTAAACTAAATATGTGGGTACTCCGGTTCAAACTATTAACCACCTCAGTCCTCCTGTGACCATGGTTGCTGTAACGCGACCAAAACGTCAGGAACATAAAAACATAGATAAAAATAGTTTTTATTTCAATGTGTAATATTCGCGTAAATATAAGAAATCAATATAAATTAATGTAACTCTCATCGAATCTATATGTGCAAGATTCGAAACATCCCAATTAGCATACAGCAGTCTCATGGCATATCTAATCTATTGTCGCTAGAGCCGGTAACCGGATTAGCGCACACCACCTGACGAGGTAACGAAGGCCGGGCGAACGGTAACACGGTTACAAGAAATACACGAGCAAGTATAACGAACCAACACGTGACGTGTAAACTTGATGGTTTAAAAGCAACGTTTTTATTCGGACACAACTAAAAATACCGGTTAGACGTAAAATATACGACGGCCTGATTAGCGCAGTGGTAGCGACTCTGCTTTCTGCGCCCAGGTATCCTATCCAATCCTGGTAGGGACAAGCTTTGTGTGATGAGCGCCAATGTTTGTACCCGAGTCATGGATGTTTAATATATATATACGTATTATATACTGAGTTCGCCCTCAGTTCATTGTACGGTACCCATAACACAAGCGTTGCTTAATGTGGGACCGTATAGTTGGTGTGTTCGTATGGCGATATTTATTAATTTATTTTATACTGCTTAACTACAAGACAATACAGACTTTTAAAAATGTACTTCATGTAATTTCTACTCTATCTCTCTTAACGTATAAACAGTCATACATATAAGCTGATGACAATCATGTAAACAACATGCGTACTACAACCAACAACTTCCTTGTTTTACAATCATCACGTCATGCCGAGTTGGGGCCAATTTGTGGCAAATATTTGAACAGGTATATCCAAGTTTGACGTGTATTTAGTAAAATTCATTCAATGATATGAAGATCTGCAGTGAAAAGTCATGCATCAAAAACAAACTGTCAAGATACCAAACCACCCCACGAGGATCGATCTCAGAATTCATATCCCAGAGCAGGTATTGTTACTAAATCGTATCTTTATACAGAATCAAGAGCATCAGGCGTCGCGGCCGTTAGCAGCGCAAACAAGGGAACCGCATCAGAATTTCAAATGTGAGAACCTTCGCTTTGATGTGGCGTCAAAAAAATTAGCGAAAACGTATTTATGGGGATAAGAGTTGGTGTAATTTGATAAGGGGATAGAAATTTATGAGGCTATCTTCTAGTAACAGGATAATCTTGGATACACTTATAAAGCTCATTATAATCTCTATTCTATCTCATTTATGTTAGATTTGAAGATTATTTAATGCCTACCTATCTATAATACATATACTTGTACATTATTTTAAGTCTTTGTTTGTTTTTGTGCTATCGATATCATATTACAAAAAGCTTTCGTCAACAAATGAATGGCATGTAACGCCATCATCGTCGTTCTCATAATCGTTTATTTCAGCTACTTGCAAAATTTTATTTTGATTCATATGCAACAATCACATGCCATTATCCTCAACATGTTTGCCCATATTTTCTATTCGTTCAAATATACCATCTTCACTGGTGAATAAGTGGTTCCCTTCACAGTGTCGCATTTGAAATTCTAATTCGATATCTTGTTTGTTCTGATGGCGATGCGGCAAGTTACATGGTTCCGCATAGTTTGGACAGGGGTACGCATTGTAGGAATTAAAACGACAATAATACGTCATTCAGCAATAGTGTACGGCATTATTTGAAATTGTTGTCTGTCAGAAATACAAAGTTGTTCAATTAGACAGACTAATTAAAATGTTTGATGCAAATTATTTGGCATTTCATAATGCTAAGTAAGACTTAGTAATAATTAATGAACAAGAACCCGACAGAAACAATCAACAAACAGCCTAAAAGTTTGTTGTATTGGATAAGTGACTGCTAAAAGATCAGCTCAAAGAATGGAACGGAGAAGAACGACATGATATGTCAACAACATGATGATCTCCAGACTTCCATGGTATACCTAAAATCATTTTAACAAAATAACTAAAGCCTTTTTTAATAGAGCTAAAAGATACAACTGATTTTTTTCTTCAACAATTTCTCAGATAGTGGTACGAAACAGTAAAATGTTAATCAAAACAAATTGTTCCTACTTATTGCATAATGCATTTCTGTATGTCAGTTGTGCCATAAAATCTCAGATTTCTACCATACAAATGTAAATTACGGCAAAATATCTAAATACGGTGGCTGCGACCACAATTGTTACGGTTTTGAAAGCGGTTTGCGTGTTAATTTTGCAACGATTCTAATTACATGATGCAATTTTGTGCAAGGTTATCACTTGCTGCTAGGTAATAAACTATTACCTAACTAGCTACAAGTGATAACCCTATGGAACTAAGGATTTTGGAAAATTGATTTTACATTATACATTTTATTGGAATGTATGAAAGTATTCTTTACACAAATGGTTGAAAAGGACATTGGTGTTGAAAATCACCGCCTTTTTTTTGTAATTCTATAGTCATATTATAGGAAGTACATTATCAATATCAATAATAAGTTACAAGCATTGGTGAGCTTGTATATATATATATATATACAATTTTGTGTGGCGATATTATATAGCTTAAAAACATTGTTCTTTTTTTCAAAATCTACCATTTTAGTAGCCCCGAGCAAACGTCAAGTGACGCACGCCCCATTGTCGGGTGCACCATGTTGTATGTATTCCGTTCTACATATATTGTCTATGACCTAGATTATTTTCTTCCGTTTATTTACCATTGAGAACTGGCGCATGGCGCGCCGCTGACCGCACCAGCATGGACATTAATAGCTAGGCTACCTATTCTATGACATTGTTATTACCTATTTTTAAGTGTCTCCTCTTTGTGTTTTGTTAAATTCATTATAGTTTGCGAGAGACATGTTAAATACATTATAGGTGCTCTGTGCCTAGACGATGCTAGACTAAATAAAATAAATCAAAGGTTAATTAGTCACTTGGAGACAAGGAGCAGACGCTAAATACACTTGGCCAATTGAAAATCAACTCAACTCAACTCATATACCATGCACTCGTAAATCAAACTAAAATGTATCAAATAGACGTCAAAATAGTAGCTATAGATACTCATCTATACTATCTTAATGTCTAAGGTGAGAGTTCTCGTCAGCAAATACCAAACAAAACCTATCCGATTCACGTTTCATAGTACTCCCAACGATACTCCACTGTTAAAACGTCTGCACTGCATCCGGAGATCGGGAAAAGCTTCAGAAAACTAAAACCTTCAAATGGTCGGTACGTTTAGGGACCGATAACAATGGCACGGGAGTCGAATGTCGGACTAACAGACGTACTCATCGGAAATTCTGATAGCTCTGTCCACTTGGGGAAGCTCGCGTTGCGCTGTTGAATGCCAATTTAGTTCTTCTCTTTTGGCTTTGGCGGAGGGATTCGTTGAAATGCGGAAAATAATAGAATATTGGAAAGAATTGTTGGGTCGAAGCGTTAGAGTCGTTTTTGGTTTATCTCAATGATTTCGTGAAACAACTTATTGTTAAACTAGATTTGCTCAGTAGATAGGAAATTTAAAAAAATATGCTTGTCGTATGTAATAAGTTTTTAAATATTGTGTAGGTATATTTTTTTTAAAATTGTTTTTGGTATCGTTATTTCCGATAACCATGGGAACACGCTTAAAAAAATGCTGTCTGTTTGGTTGACGCATTATTGCGATGCAAAGGACGGAAGTTCATTAGTTAAGTCAAGTTGACTTTTTGTACTAACTGAACTAACTTGTTCCCGTTGCTATCCAGTTAGTATTAACACAATGTAAAGAGACATCATTTTATTATTATTTTCAAGTTGTCCAAGAAAACTAAGCCTAGTAATCATCTCAAGATTATTACTCAGTTTTTCTCGCTTCACAAACTCAAGACATCTAGATAGCAAAGTGAAAAATATTCCACTAGGGATGGGACGTCATGTCTGATTACGTCAAAAACAATTTTTGAAAGAAAAATGAACGTTCTCGTAGCGAGCGGTGTAAGGTTTTATTATCATCCTTTATGTTAATAAAAACTTAAGATTGTTGAAAACCCGGGGTCAGGTCGACGTCCCCAAACAACCTCTTGTAATATTCTAAATTAAATTCCTAATGGAAAATATTCTATGACATGAAATACGGGTGGGTACAGATATACGTTTACATACTGACAGAGACATGTAATGTATATTTATAACCTTAACGAGTCAAGCAAGCAAGCTTCTTTCTTAGCATACAATATCCATGATTATATTACTCGAGATAACCCATCCAACAAATTAATTAATTTGAATTTACAATTAGTATGAATTGAATATGGAAATTAGGTTGTATATAAATAAACAGTATACATAATAGCGAATCAAAAGTCTTCCATAATAATCGACACTGGCCAAAAAGGTACTATATTGTGGGCGAATGCCAACCTAAAAAAAAAGAAAAAAAAGAAGAAGAATAAACGAGTTACAATCAACTGGAGAGACACAAGTGACGAATGACGGAATATTCAAAGTTCCGCGAAACTTCAAAGTGTTCGTCCCTTTGATGTGCTGGAGATAAAATTTCATATGCTAAATAAAATTAGAGGTAGGGGGAGCTCGGGATGTGTACGCTAAGCGAAGCGTGTCAAGTGTAATAAGCGTGCAGAAAGAGATGGCACATTCAAGTGGCAATGAGTTACTTTATAGCGACGAACTCGCGAATTGTCGTCACATTTAAAAATACACCGTATCTGATCGGCACAGCGGTTGCATTTACATTGAGTAGTGACATAGTAGTATCTATTTTAATTATTATAATTATCAAGCTGTTTTCTGTAAGCCCGTATGCTGACTTTAAATTTAAACATGAAAGAGCTTAAACCGTACGCGTAATCTTGTACTTAATAAAATTCTTAGCACTAACTAACTGACAAACAAAACACAGTCTAAGCCGCTGGACCTAGAAGCATGAAATGTTGCATAGCAGTTCCTTATATAACGTAGATATATGGAAACTAGACCCCTAAAGGGAACAAATGGGAGGACAAATTTTAATTTACGGTCGGGTACATATTTAGAAATCCTATTAGACTCGTTATCTTTGAATGCGATGAGACCTTATAGAGCTTTGGTCTAACGCACTGTTGTTATACAAAACGAATCACTAGAAATAATTTTATTTCGAGACTGAATCTACAGGGAAAAGTGGTCCTTCCGAATACGCATAGTAACTACTAAAACATCTTATCTTATTCATGAGCCCCGATACTACTGGCCCGAGTTGCTAAAGTGCAAAGTTGTGTGAGTTCTTCAACAATGGTACTGGGGGCGTATATACTGAAGAAATAACAGGTTGATTTTATTTTTTCTCTGTTCACTCTCTCGAGCTGATGCGTTTAGTGTAATACCTCTGATGAATGCAACCGTAGTTTCGCAGTTTATTTTATGTGTTGCACTGAAAGACGTAAATTCTGTCTTGCGCTACGGTATTTTTACATTTGTACGATTTGCATGATATGAGGCTGGGTTATTTCGTATTTGGTTTATATAATGTAATTTGATTTTATGTATTTTTTTGTTGGAGATCAATGATCATTGAATGGCTTTAGTATACATACGAGAATCGCGATCAGTGTTTATACACTAAAAAAAGGCTGGCAAACCAGTCATAAAAACCCACTGCTCGTGTATTTCTGACAAAAAACTATATATAAAAACATAAGCCACTGACTGACTAACCCACTAACTCATCACATCTACAAGACCATGAGACCTAAGGACAGAAACCCGCCTGTCAAATTGTATGAATTTAGCAGGCGGGTTTCTGTGAGCCCTTAATGGGCCAAAATTTGTATGGAAAATGTTATGTTGTAATTTTCTACGCGGATAAAGTCGCGGGCAACAGTTATATAATAGTAAAATTTGCCCTCACATTCCTAACAAGCAGGTCTATTGGTGAATTTGTTGTCAAAGTTGATTGAATTTACATTATTTAATATCGCTTCCTAATATCAAAACCTCTGAGTCGGTTCCCGCGAGTCATAATTTTAAATTATCTTCTATCAGCCGACTTATAATAGCAAGTCATAAGGATTTTGCAGCCACATCAAAATTCAATGGGAATTAGTAGTTCTCAGAACCAATCAGAGGCGTCGTTGGTTTGATTATTACAAACCCAACTATAATAATAAGCATCAAACTTCATAGACCTGCTATAGTTACATTAATAGGGGTCGCTGCGATTAATAGCTTTTATACTATCTGTACTATTTTAAGACTGTAGCGTGACTGTGCTTGCAAATTTAAGTTTACATTTAATCAGAATTGAAATTGGAGATTGATTAAAAATAAAAGATGCAATGAGAACATATCTGAATCAGTGTGTTTAGAATTTTTGTCTATTTACCGGTTTTTTCAACAGTAAAATAGGACTTCAAATTTAAGTAGAGCAGTATAACTTTTTCAAACGTCGTATAGTACTGCGCATAGCAAATCTATTGTGCGCAGTACTATATGACGTTTGATAAAGTTAAAATACTTCTATAAATTCTGGGGTAAGTATTCGGTCTTAAAATAATTGTGATTAAATATTTTAAAAAAATGTGACATTTTGACGATCATTTTGAGATAGGATTTTTAAACGCAATTAATTTAATTACTATTTTCGACCTCATAATACAGATTGTGTAATTACAGCCTCTTCTACCGCCTTCAGTACCATCGTTGACAATACTAGATCCCCACACAACATCATATTATACATAAAATCGTTTATAACAAATGACGCGGCACCATGAACATTGGTTGCATGAATTTTCACGAAAATAAATTTGGAAAAGGCGACGTCCCGGTTCGATGAAAATCGCACTGCTCATGCATGAAAATGTGTTTGTTAAGATTCCAAATTGCCGTGACGACGCGGCGAAGGCACGGTTAATTTTGTGCTAGGTAGGAGGAAGATGTCGTGTGTGGGTTGCGAGAGACGCGATGAATATGGAAAAATATGTATAAAAGGGAAATTTATGGCAAAAAATCGATTGCTATATGTTACAGTTTTTTTTAAACTTCGTTTTATTATGATGATAGGATTGAAAATAATACGTTGATAAATGCTTAAAGAAACACAGGTGCTAGACTCGATGCTTAGACGGATAGAATTGTTGAAGATAAGTAGTTCAGTTCAACAATTGATTTAAGAAAATCGGTTCTTAGGCCTAAATTAGGCCTGCAAACATTTTTCATACTACTGTCAAATAATAGTGAACTTCACGACGCTTTATAGTGAGCGTCATGACGCTTCATAGAAGGCGTCAGACGCCTGATAATTAGCGTCGCGAGGCATTATCATGAGCATCGCGTTGCCTGATTGTGAGCGTCACCATGCCTCATAGTGAGCATCGCGACGCCTGGTAGTTCGCGTCGAGATGCCTTATTAGGAGTGTCGCGAGGCCTGATAGCAAAATTATTCAAAGTTGACGTTAACAAAACAACTACACACTTGAATTAAAACTATTTTTTAGGATTTTATCGCGTTTATATTTACGTACGTAAAATCAAAATATAAACGCGATAAAATCCTAAAAAATAATTTTATTTCAATGTGTAGTATTCGCGTAAATATAAGAAATCAATATGTTGACGTTAACAAAAAATACTGACATACCATACTATCCTGACAACCAAATTTGTAACGGCTTATAACAACGTTAATAAATATTTTCTAGTTTTTAATATTTCTTAATTTGATGACATCTCTTCAATCACAGAATGCTTATTTTTTCATATTTTATTTGTTTCAAAATCTCATCAAGAAAATCTCCACAGTCATAAATCAAAAGCAGCCGTTGCACAACTACTATATCTCTATCAAGTAATACCATCACTAAGGAATTCTATCCACAGAAAATGAAAATGTAGTCCACCCAAGCGTTTAACCAATTACAACCTTAAAAATACGTTTTAGGACCACTCTATGCTAAAGGCTTAAAGGCGTTTTTACGTGAATTCGTTTCGATGTACTTACCGTGGTAAAATAGCATTTCACTAACGTAGATGTTCTGAATCTGAAATTCAGATGGCGTTTTTCAGGACCAGTTTTGGGCAGACGCCAATGTTTTGCGGTCATGTTTGTTTTTAGTTAATTTAAGGATGAGAATTTAGATTATAAAGGGGTTATAAAAATTATATTTGGCACATGTGGCTGGAGTTGTGAAGAAGTTTGGGTGTAAATAATATTTGCTAGCTATATTTATTTTTGTCGTGATGGCAAAATTTATTCAATAATCAAGTCAAGTCAAATCTTTTATTTCGTATAGGCCTACGGGGGCGCTTAAAAATTGTCATTTACATTTTTGTTCTTAACTTTACAACCGGATCGGAACTCGACCTCAACTGAGAAGATTCGGCGAGAAACGCAGCGGGCATGTCTTTTTTATATATTTTTTTAGGGCATGTTTATTTCTAAAAAAAATATAAAAATATTTCCAAAGAGCGACTGCACTCTTTTCATTAATGTTGTAAATCAATTTAGTTTACAATATTCACAATCGTGATACACGAATTCATAAATTTCAGTTTCGCAGCCCGACGCTCATACATCTACAATAATCTGTTACTTACTCAAATTTAGCATTCTGAAAAAAGTCATTTTTCCATACCGACGCGTGGGACAGGCGCGGTACACAATTTGATTGATTGACGCGGGTACCTGTCGTCGCCATGAGACAAAGGCGTGATGTATGATACTAAAACTATCGATTCACTGATACCATTAATAACTGTCGATTGTAATTGGAAAGGTTTCGAGATTATGTAGGGAAGCTGTAGGCATCTTTTCGTGTGGACGTAAAAGTCATATTTTCTTTGAGAAGAATTTAGCACCATTCTCTGCGATTTATTTGCCTGTAGCAGCCCTATCCATGTTGGGCGCGTTGAGTAGATGATGAGCAGAGCCATTATCTGAGAAGAGACGCCATACCCGTGTCTGGTGTTTGGGCTACACTGCTACACAAATATCCAAATTAGTGTTACAAAACAAAAATAAGAATTGTTTAGCCATTTATGCCAAATAACATTTATATATATTTAGAATCTAGCACCGGTTCAGAGCGTTGGTTCTAGTGAGAAGAGTCAACAAGAAGGTCAATAACTACTCTTTTTATAATAAAGAGGTTGGTATACATATCCAAGGAGGTCAATGCCACTCATATGTGAATAGGCAACACATTTTTGAACGAAAGTAACTGAGCCTATAAAATATACAGCCTCAAACCAATGTCTCAAACTTAGGATTTCGACTGCCCATAATGACTGTCAAACAAATGAATTACAACCGGACCGCGAACTTAATGTGCCTTCGAAGTACGAAAGATATGGTTCAGCATGGTGGTTCGTCCCATCAAATCAAAGGACAGACCCAGCCATGCGCTGGCCCATCGGGCGTTTTAACACACTTAGCCATGACCTTCTCCCTCAGGAGACACATTCTGAACTCATTCTAGAGTGCATCGCTCTAAGAGATCGTCAGACATGATGATGTGCTATATTGTCAGCGACATAAAAGTTTACAGGCATGATGATACCGATATGTCTGACACTTTCATAAGTGTCGAAAACCTCTAATCTAAACCTATCTTCATAGCTTCAGCTTTTCACACGATACTTGTTTGCTTGCTCCTGCAATGTTATCGCAACGATATTAGTATCGAGCGACTTTTATTAAACTTAACATTATCGAAACAACATAATATTGTGCATATCGAAAGAATATTCGAGACAGTGCTATAAGACTCGCCTCCGCCTTGCGTAGCATAAACGTACTCAGACTAAAAACATAACAATAAATTAATGGTCGCTTGCTATCTACGAACATAACAATGATTCAACAAAGCCTTATTTTCGCTCGCAAAGGTGCGTGAAGCAAGTAAATTTTCCGTCGTTTACGATGTAGAATAAGCTTTTTCACTGAATCACCTTCTATTTATAAGCGTATAGGTACTCGAGAACACTTGCTACTTTCACACTTGTTAGTTACAGAATATAACACATAACATTCATGTATACAATGCAAATATATCGATATTTATCGTCTTTTTTTATTGATAGTCAGCAAGCCTTGCCCAGAATGACTTATTGAAATAAAACTTATTTTACAGATTTTATCGTGTTTATGCTATGTTTTTACGTTTAAGACGATTTGGCTGCTTTACAGCAACCATTTTCACGGGAAGACTCAATAAAATAAAACGCGATAAAATTTGTAAAATAAGTTGTATTTCAATGTGTGTAGTATTTGCGTAAATATAAGAAATCATGGAAATTCATATGTATTAACGATATTTTTGTTATTTTTCAGGTAAATTCGAATAAAAAATCAACGCTCAAAGTAAGTTTGTAAGCCTGCGTAGCGCAAACAAAATGTTACTGTATGGAAATTAAATTTTAGAATTGTTATTAGTTTGAACTCGGCTGGAAACTTTGTAACATTACAATAGCTAACAAAGCAAAATTCTGGTTTTCACGGCACCTGTCATAACTCTACCCTTTCACTTATTGATTTAATTTTATTCCACCACTACCCTCGTTTTATATAGTTTGGAAAGTTTCGCTTTGATCTATTGTAGTTGAATGCAAATATCGTGTAAGTTCATTATGGTTTGGTTTAGAATTAATCGTTTTTAATAATGATCAAAGCTTCTGTAGTTTTTATACTCGCGACTTTAGTAATTGCATAAGTTTCAAATGGTTCTACTTTTGAAAATTCTTAACAATTAATTAATTCTTAAAATTATGTATTTTTTATTCCAATTTTATGTCTTTACGTTAAACTAGAAACTAATTTATATTTTTGGCATAAATAAAAATATATTTCACTATAGATGCAATCAAGTAGTATACCATCGTTACGCTATAAAGAATAGAGTCAGTACGATTCAAATTGGTGTGCTTTGAAAAATGCTCCATTATAGAGACATTAAACGTAAAATATTTTTTTCCAATATCGTAGAGTTGCCAGTTTATAATACGTTTCTTATAGATTCACTACAGCCCGCATGTGCTCACAAAAATTGGGAGTCAAAAATAACTTCTCTCTAGGATTCCAATGGAAAATCTTTGCGAAGACTTAGCCTACTTACCTAGTTACTTATAAATTTTATTAACATTACCTTCATAGTGCCCAAGGGTGGTTGAATGTGAAAAAGACGAAAAAAATCCTGTGAGATATGAACTCGATATTTTCACCCCGAAAAAAAAAATCTGTCAGGGTTCCCTGTTTATTTATAATGTCAAATCTTGATTAAGTTGAATGTGCTTCTATTCATTTTACGATTAAAGGGGATTTTTTTTATCAAGTAGACCTCTATGCACGAGACCATCGAAAAATATTTTTCTTGAAAAAAAAACGAACGATATAAGTAAGTATAAATTGAACAAGTAGCACCAGAAAATAATAAAAACATTTTATACCACAAACATTAATTCTCTATTTATGGTTACAGTTCTCGACTTAAATATCTACCGTTATTTAATTCGAGTTCGTTTAAAAAGTCCATTTTATATGCCAACGAACTACAGAACCTTTGTTACAATATTGCTGATCCAATTTTTCCAGCCTCACACCACACCATCAGAGCTAACGGGAATTCCCTTTGGGACTTGAAATATTTGTAAAATGGGCAAAAGCTGTTTCCCGTTGAATATAATATTGTAAAAGCTCTGAGCTAAAATGGACCAGATACTGTATTCGGATACTGTTAATAATCTTTTCTACCATCGGATAGCATACACAACATCAATATTGGAGTGAATGAACATTTTAAAAACATAACCTACGTCAGTTGGAGAGATTCAAAGCAATGATGATTATGACCCTTTTTCATATCATCATGTCACATTCATTATATTATTCATAATGTATTTTTATTAATGTGTTGTTGCTATTAATTACTTGACATTGGCAAAATACCTACTAAGTTGTGGGTGAGGCCATATTCATATCCAATTTATTTCATCGCATCTCATTTCGCAAAGAAAGACGAAGATGATTATGAAGGCTTGATTAGCGCAGTTGGTAGTGACCCTGTAATTTGCGCTTAGGGCCCCGGGTTCGAAGGGTCTAAGGTCTAAGGTCTAAGGGTCCTAGTAGGGACAAGCTTTGCGTGATGAGAATGAATGTTAGTATCCGAGTCATGGCTGTGTATGCCTATATAAGTATTATATACTGACTTCGCCCTCAGTCCATTGTACGTTACCCCTTATACAAGTTGCTTAGTGTGGGACTGTATTGATGTGTTCGTCTGGCCATATTAATATATAAATCATTAGATCTGGAAGACAGATGCTAGCTCCAAGAACTTCTACATCATAGTATTTATTGTTCACGGTCCTTCCTTTATTATTTTTTTATATATAAATTGTCTGGAAGGTTTGTTTCTGTAATAATAACATAATGCTGATCTGTAGTTGGATACTTCGCACATAGACACTACGACTCTCAACTCAATACCAAATTTTTAAAAGGTATTTTCACCTTCCAAATAACATTTTCGCAAGAGCTATTGGCAAGGGGGCGCCTTCTCCACACTTATTTTGTAATCTTTGGCCCGCAGCCTCGGAATTTCTATCCCCCCGTTATATAAAAATATACTTTGATGTCAAAAGTGGCGGTATTTGATATTTCATGTCGTATACCTTGACATTGTTGTGTACAGGTACTTATAGAGGGTTTAAAAGGTCCTTTTGTCGTGTTTGGAATTGTGTAGTCGATGTTGAAGTGGCCTCATTTGATAGCGGGTCTTGATAGGCTTTTGAAGGGATTTTTTGTATATTTTAACCGACTTCAAAAAGGAGGAGGATCTCAATTCGGTTGTATTTTTTTTTATGTTTGTTACCTCAGATCTCCGTCATTTATGAAGCGATTTGGAAAATTATCTAGTATGTTCTTTTCCTTGTAGTTCTGTTTTCTTTATTTGTTGCTCCATTTGTGTTTTCTGTTTCATTAAGATATTAGGATTTCAAGGTAAGTATCTTAAAAAAAGGGGGGAAGAGGAACCCATCACTGCACCTGCCATGTCTAGTTCTCCAATTATAAACTAAACAAGCTGAACAATTTTATTAAAGAAGCCAGCAACACCGAACTTCTCTAAGATGTTAGTCGAGAAACTGTGTCATCATTTTGTTGTCTGTCTGTTAACAATGGATTTCCGCCAAATTATCGCCTAGTTCTATCAATCATAGTAAGTATTTTACCTTTCCTTCAGAAATGTTGTTAATACATGAACGGTTAAAGAAGCCATAAATGTTTTAAAAAAATATGTTTATCTTTCACATTCCCACCAAAGGTTAGTCTTATACTGTTATATTCATAGTCTTAAAGCAATATTATGTCAACTAGTAGTAAAACCTAGAAATCTAAGAATTCTTGAACACAGTTTTGGTATATCTTTCGGCTTGTGCTTAGTAAAAGGGAAAATGTATTCGGGTCGACCGAATATCTAAACAGTTGTAAATGTTGCTTCGAAGATTTAATCAAAATGTAATGTGGGTATTAGAATTTTGGTTGACTATACTATACTAACATATGCCTATGAATAAAAAATAGGATAAACACAAAAGTTCAGTAAATCGTTTGTACTACTATTGGAACGGATTTGAGGCATTACATTCACTTCACGCCGCTACAGTCTTTCCAACCCGAAGTGAACTAGCCGATCGAGTAGCATAGAATTTAATATTCTTTATTTGAAGGTTTCCTATCAAGAAGGTAGAGAAGGTAGTTCTCTTTTCTTCTTCCCTTGGCTACGGCTCCCTTTGATAGTATGAGTAGTGACTTTGTCTGATGGAGAAATGTAGCTTGTGTGACACCTACTAAGGTGTCACACAAGCTACATTTCTCCATCAGACAAAGTCACTACTAACATTGGCAACACTATAGCAACATTCAGCAATATCATTTCAGAGCTTTTTAATGGTATTGTAAACTTCTATAAATTTAAAACAAAAATATATGAATATGCAGATTGCTTCAGAATGGCTATCCTAACGCTTGGACCTGTGCTTCTTTCCATGATCGTAATACTATGCCTTTTTTCCTTAAATTAAATCAAATGTGTTAAAATGACACACAGTTTATTTCATATAACATCAGTAAACTCTTGGTCATTTTTATTATAATAATACAATTTGAAAATACAAAATTACCATTACGTGTCAATCAGGCGTAAAGCAGTAATTCTCTAACGAACCTCACCCTGGTCAGGGGCAACGCAAATGGACTACTAATTTATGGTAACAATGAAAATTGCTTTCGAAAAACCTCGCGAATGCTATGAATAAAATTTCAATTATTCGACCGACACTTCTCAGGGCCCCATTTGAATATTTAAAGAATAATATAGCCGGCGTGTTGTGTAACGTCTACGATCGTCTGTAATCTGTAAGTAGGAGTTTTGGGGGTAGTCGAAGAAAATTATTATCAATTTTGTGAAAAAAGTTTTTCCTTGAAATAAGTGTACGAGTGTAGAAAAATAAAACTAAATAGTAAAACATGACTTTTCCAGTCCAGTAATTTGTCAGTAAAGTATCCTCAAATTTCCTGATAGGGTTAGGGGGGGTTTACTAGGCCTAGTCTACGGATCAGGCCTGCATAGAATCTCGCATATTTGATACTAGCTGTTGCCCGCGACTTCGTCCGCGTGGTATTTAACAACGTCTCAACCGTTGGCAACAGCCTGCTCGCGTTCTGATCCCGCGGGACGCATTGCAGATTGTTGCTATCAAACTTTAAGCAGGCGCAGCGCTGCAACATTCGTTTTAATTTTTTTTCGAGAGATCCAATTTTTTTTTCTAAAATAAAAGTAGCCTAAGTTACTCCTTGTTACATCAGCTATCTGCCAGTGAAATTCCCGTCAAAATCGGTCCAGCCATTTCAGAGATTACCCGGAACAAACAGACAGACAGACAGACAGACAGACAGACGGACAGACAGACAGACAGACGGACAGACAGACAGACAGACAGACAGACAAAAATTGTAAAAAATTTTGTTTCGGTATAGGTAACGTGTATACATCCAAATGCACTTAGTAAAAAGCGGTTATTTTAATATTACAAACAGACACTCCAATTTTATTTATATGTATAGATAAAAAAAAAGCAGTGCACTTGACGTTGGCAAACAAAAACCCAAAATTGGGCGAGGCCATTTTATATATAATAAAAGCTGTAAGTATATGAAATTGCTAAAAAGACCCTTTTCAAATGGGAATTGTCGGCTACACTTTAACAGTCTATTAACCCCATTTGAACATTTTTTTCACACATGAATATTTCATGCATAACAAGGCAATTTTGTGAGTGTGTGTGCGTACCCAGAGCATATTACGTAAATTGACTAGCTGATTTGTGTATGTATCGACCTGTAGTTTTCTTAATCTGTGGTTCACAAACGTGATCAGTAGTATGTTATGAAAACATTCTTTAAAAAAATCTAAGTATCTAAGTCTATTATATTTTGCAGTTTAATTTCTCAACACAGACCCTTAAGTCGTCTACCCGAAGGATTGTCCAATTCCATTCTGATCCCACAGACTAGTAGAACATTAATAGGCTGTCAGGCGTACCAAAATGAATCGCCCGTCTCCAAGTTCTTAGACTAAGCCTCCTTGCAAGTGCCAGTCTAGAGTTACGAGCGTATACTTCGATAACACCTTTTTCTGCGCAATTTTTATTAGAGGTTTAGTTGGACGTTGATCCTATAGAGGCCGAATGAATGGGTCTCTATCTATTGAATGTTTATTAGTAAATATCTTATTACTATCTTAGACTAAGATGTAATGCAGACTCCAAGTCATTCCACTCGAATAAAATATTGTACCAAAAAAAACGATTTGTGTTTTCCACGCGAAACACGACCTTACGTCTACGCGAATTCGCGTGTAATACACAAATCGGCTTGGTTTGTTGTACTTTAATTTTACACGAGGCTCCGTCTTTATTATAACTTCATCTGAGATTAAATACTGTTGAATGAAAAAATCGTATTTCCATTCTGCTAGGATATTCTAGCTAAAAAGTTATATGGACATTAGTTTACATACTGCCTTAAAAATACAGTAGATTATAAATAAATAAATGTCAATAGTTATTCAATATTCTCTTTAAAGCATATATCAAGTTCTATTTATCCACCACACCAAACGCTATTTACGTTTAGTTGAAAATGCTTTTCGTTACTACGTAAAATTTTTTTTACGAGGACTTGCCTAGTATGGCCTCAAAGCTTACAAAGGCTAGCGAGCCATGCTCGGCGTGTGGACTAGGGTAGTGTCTCATAAAAAGGCCTCGATATACTAATTACAAAATAATAACCATAACCATCATCCCACTTGCCTCAAATCTATTCCCCATTGTAATTATTTACTTATCATTTAGTTTCGATTTTATCCGCACTCCACAACTTGGCGTTCTATTCTAGAAAAGCATTCGATACGTATCTAGGTACTTTCCTATATTCAGTTTACGACTAGGAAACTAATTTGTTCCACTTGTCGCGCGGTATACGTGACGAACCCGTCGAAATGTTTTTTACGGTACGGTCAGCAACAAAATGTTTTGTGTACTAATTGCACCTACGTTCATTGCACAACACAAATTAATGCTAATAATACCTATAAGTAAATCAGAATTCGTGGACTGGGTTAGTAAATTATAGTCAGTAAATATTACGTGTTTGATACCCTTTTTACTATACTTCTATGCAGTTTTTAATTCGCAGAAGTTGTATTCCAAGATCAAATTTAATCACGCTTAGAAAAATGAATCAGATTTTTTTCGCTGACTGTACACACGGTGCCCATCAGCCTTACAAATAAATAATAAGTAGGGTACCGTGTAAAAGTTAACGCAACAAAAATGGGCAATGAAGACCATAAAAATAAAAACTCGCCGTTTTATTTTTAATGCCGACAAAACGTGGCTATAAATGTGATCAAGTTAGAGTGGGCGTACTGTTTTACAAGTTCCGTACAAGGAAAAATGGGAAACGATAAGTATATCTTATATATTTATTTTCACCAAAAAATACTGAGATAATCATCATAAAGTAAATATAAATGGCGATACGTCATATGGAGGACAAAAGTCCTACTCTTATAATTCCACATGAAGACGAAGAACGCTCTGAAACAGGCTATTTGTGTTCTCAAACGTATTCGTGTTTATACAATGTCAATGAATAGGAAAAACAAAAAAAAAAGGGTACCCAAAAGTTTTTAATGTTGTTACAAAGGTACAGAACCCTAAAGACGTGGTCTCCATGTCCTCGCTATAAACATGACGGATTGGTATATTGCATTAGAGTACCCTAATACTTAAAAGGAAAAAAAAATGCTTCCATAATAACGAGAATGACATTAGGACACGTTTTCGTTTTTTTTATTATTTAAAACTTTATATTGTTTAAACACATGTTGGGCACAGGTTTTGTCTGAAGACGAAGGAGTTATACCATAACTACATAAATGACATTCAAATCCTTAATCTGCTAAAATCCAACTATTATCCATAACTTAATTAGAATAATACTATTTCTTCTAAATACTCACTATTTATATAATCACATCCCAAGTGTAGCTTGGGATGTGATGTGCTACTCTCATACTTGAAAACAAACAGCAGTCATAATAACAAGTATATGACAAGAGCATTTTATATAGATTGTTTTTTTGAATTTGTATTTAACCGTTTATGTTGTTCAAATATACTTTAGGCACAGGCCTTATCACAAAATGAGAGAACTCAACTGTTAATAGTTGAAAATCTTGATCTGCCAAAATCTAACTATACAAAGAACTTAATTGGATACTCATTTATTTCTAATGGACTCACCAAAAAACTATTCACGGCCATATTTCATCAAAGCAATTCAACATTTAATCATAAATTATTACTTCAGTATATCATCTGAAGGAAAACATAAAGTGATCTCCTTTTGAAGCAGGTTGAAGAAAAGCAATATACAGTGTCTGCGAAGTCATAAGCTATGGCGGGATCCACTCTCCTTCCTAATAACATTTTAATAATAAACTCGGGTGCTGAACAATGGGCATGCCTCCACTACCTGTGGGGCAAGGCGGGAGAAGTGGTCAAAGAAAAATAGTCTTTATGTATAACAGTGATGATTCGACATTTCGCTTTAGAAGTCTTGAACTTTCAACTGTTTGACAGAAAGAAATTCTGGCTACCAATGCCAAAATAATTGATGATTGTGATTTTAAACTTGGACGAATACTACTATTGACCATGGCTTAAGCATTATCTTTTTAACATAAGCTTCATCCGTCCTGCTCATAGCAAGACTTCATAAAAAGAGTGACAGTGACAGCATGCTATCTCGATAGCGATACGATTACATTAGAGGTTCTTGCTAAGCTTTGTTTGCAAGGTTTTCGTAAGCGAAAGGTGTCCGCGAATATATGATTGACGATAGTGGACGAATTACTTATAAAACTACACGGTAAGCTTACGAATATACTCGCGTTATACCTAATGAACATACCTAGTGAATGGTATCTAGTAGAATTTGAAGAGCAATAGCAAGGATACATATTTCCGCACAAAATGCAGTCTATAGCAAAGTAATAAAATTAATCTAACTAAAACTAAATGCTTATCAAAATCTTATACAAACGCATAAATACGCAGCTGCGGTATTTTGTCGCTTTAAGCTCAGCGCTTTCACCAGAAAAAGCAAAAGAATAGAGATTTATAGTGGATTCTCGCAGCCACAAATCAAGTGTAGACATCTAAATTTATATGTATGTAGAGCAGTTTTTCGATCACTCACTGCTTTCTTGCAAAAAATGTACTATGAATTTTGTAACAACTTATTTGCGCTAATGTATTTCTTGTAGCCTGTAAATAGAGTCATGATTGTACACTACACATGCTCTTACAGGTGTCATTTATTTTTGACCAGAGTGCGTACAATAACAACATCCGAGCTTCAAATATAGAGTCGTGAGTCGCATACAGAATTATAACAAGATAAATAAAGTGGTTCAGAATGTTTTATTTAAAGTTAGCGTGCCCTCTAAAGCAGGGAAGAGGTCAGTTTTTACAATTCTCGGGAGATAAGTACAGACGGGTGTAACCCGGGCTGTGTTAAGACGTCAACATTATTATTTATGTTTAGTTTGTAAGTCAGCGATAGATGTCGCTGGCATGTTTTTGAACTAGGTATCGTTATGTTTTTGGTTTTTATATTGTACACTATACTTTCATTATTATATTATTCTCATCCTGTACCAGGTGTTTTATTTGGCTATTGCCATTAATACCTGATTTGACTGCGGGACCTTTTAGGAGCTTGTTCAGGCTGCTAACTGCTTGTTACTAATTAGGTGATGACGTATCCCTAATTTGTAAGTAATAAAGGCAGTGATAGCCTAGTCGATCAAACAATCGCTTTAACAACAAGGTCGTCAGTTTAAATCTCTGTACGCACTTCTGTGAATTTCATCACATATTGAACGGTGAAGGCATACATCTTGAGGCGACCTCTTCGGAGTGTCTTTTAAAAGGCGTGTAATGTTCGCCAACACACACTGGGCCAGCGTGTTAGCCAAAAGCCTGAAACTGATATACCTCATTTAATGGCAATAGGCTCATATCTTCTAAGCAGTATATTCTTGCCTTCCCTTTCTTGAATATAGGCGTGATGATTTATAAATTACATATGCTTGAAGTCTTTTCTCTTAATTACTTGAATGAAATGGCTACCCTAAATGAATCACATTCAGAACTATACCGGTTTTATTCACGGGGTTTCAAGTGCTTGGTATCTACTCAGTAATTCGATCGTCAATACATTTAATTCGTTCCAGTTCAATGAGTCGTTTCCTATTTGTGAATGGATTAGCTTCAGAAAATAGGTTGGTTGCTCAAATAGATTATCTTTAAGAACGGATATCAGGACTCATGGGATGGATTAGATTATTGCTTCCTGAGAATTGTGTTAAGGAAAATACTGTTGGGATTATTTGTAGCCAAATCTGAATTTATTTATCAAGTATTTAAGGGACTGTCTCACAGTTTCCTGATAAACTTTATCAATAACGTATCTAACACAATGGGCACGTTCCTTTAGAAAACAACCCTGTTTTATATTTGTGCTAGAATGTTCTACTACATTGTCACCCATTAGATATTGAAGAGTAGTGCGAGTATCAACATTGTTACTGAATTTGAAGAATTTAAAGAAAAGGGTAAATACGTACCAGTTTTTTTTTTAAGTTTGATTCTCAACTAAAAGTCAAGGTTAAGTTAATAATGATAAATTATTCTTATAACCTAGAAGACTATATTATACAGTATAAACACTAATTGGTCTGTGTAAGAACATAAACTGAAGTAAAAGTGCTTACAATTTTTTCATTTCTAAATTCATTGATCAAGTAAATGAGACTAGACGCTGATGTTTCCTTTCACAAATTTCGGATTAATATAATGAAAATAACTCTGTTTCAAGTTTTCCGAGTAATCAAGTCCTCAAGTTCTTCCCTTGGCTAGCAACAGTAACAATGCGAAACCATTCTACGTTAATGAAATTAGAACGTTTTTTCTCTCTGAACAACAAAAAGTTTTTCAATTAAACGAACAGGAGTACTCTTATTGTGTGTTAGAGTTCTCGTCTATCTTAAAGTTAGCGTTATTTAACGTTTCTTTTTTATCTCACTTAAATTAATCTTGATCTTGTTGAGTTTCTTCTGTTGGATTACATCTTTATCTTATGGTCGGTTTGATTACGACACATTTAGTTGCTATCCATTTATAACTTAACAGTCTATTGCTACTAAATATAAATATTTGATGGGCGTGGAAAATGTTGGTGTCAACATAACATCCGTAAGTTTATGTTCAAGGGAGATAATTAAGTTGTTCCCACACGCTACTCTTCATCCAGAAAATGACTTCAGAAGAGACTATAGCTATCTTCAATCACATTCAAACAATAAGAGTAACATAATCGAGACAGTAAAATAGAATAATATGATGCCCCTGACAATATCATCAAGTCCACACAGGCGTGCTTAAGTAAAGCCTCGAATTATTATCTCAGTCGTACAGCCGTGGCTCAGTGTACCTGAAGCCGTGAACACTTTGTTAAACCGATTAGCGGGGACGCTGCGCCGGCGGTGATTAAAGCTATAGATTGAACAAATATATACAGCAGAAATAGGAGGTAAACACTATGGCAGTACACCAAACATCGACACTTCTGGTCATTTAAATTTGGTTATAGATTTATCTGGCTATTTAGGATAAATGAAAACGGACTTTTGAATACGATCATTTAAAGATAAATACAAATTACCAAGTAAAAGAATATTCTAAACATTGAAAAAGATTCTGAAGCTTTGAATCGGGTGAATCTATGAGATAGAATATTCGATTACAGTTCTATCAAAACAACTCAATACAAAGACAATAAACATTAGTCTATCGTGACACATAAACCTGCGAATAATTAAATCATTATCTCCAATTTCATAAACATTTGCAATGGCATTACATAGCATTTTACAGAAGAAAAGTGCTTTGTAATACCAGTGTAAATGTCTACAATACCTTTCACCTTGAACACCTAACAAATAACAAAAGAGGAATATTTTCGTCGTTTTTACAAAACCGCTTAGCCAGACGTATTGACACCTACAGCGCGTTTGAAAAGGGTGGAGTGCTTAGTCGAGTACTTACCTGCCAGTCATTAAGCGAGTGCACGCGTCAGTAGACGATAAAGGAACTTGTCAATGGGTATTGATCGGTTTCGAGGGAGGGTTGAATTTTCAGCGCTTTTTAAATTTTGAAATGCAAAGTAATGGAAGGATGAATTATAAGACCATATTTGTGTAAGTAGTCGATAGTTGTATGGCTCTACTACTTGTTGTACCAAATGATTAACTAAAACTACTTGAAATGCTCAAACTTACGTTTCAATTGTTTAAGCTCCATATACAGCTATGGACTGGCAGAATAAAGAAGGTTGGTAACAGTTTGAGCAATTCAAGTGTAATTGTATAAAAGCAGGAAAATAATAGTCAATTTGTCAGTCAGTATTTACCTTTACAAAATGAATGCAGCTTAAAAGTGCGGAATAAGAATTAGATTTTTCGATAACACACGCGAAATAATGGAAAAGCAAAAGTGGCTCGGATGGCGGTAATGGTGGAACGGACGGTGGAAAAGCGGACTACGCGTCAACAGCTAATGATTGCTACAAGCTGACAAGCACAATTATTGTGGTAAGATTACATGCATATAGACTGTAAGATTGTGTTAGCGTTATATTTATAAACAGTAATGCGATGACGGTTTTTATTTTAATGCGGTATGATAAAGGAAAGAAACCGCTATCAAGGCCAAATATAAAATTTAAAAAAAAAAAATACAATTTAAATGCAAATACGAATAATATTACTAACCGTGTTTCAATCAAGCTGCCTACCATTCAAAGCTCGGTCTGTGTTGCCAGTTTTGCGACAAATAACATTTTAAAAACTGCAACTTTGGAAAATAGAGATACGGGGCTTTGAGGCGTTTAATAGTGATTTATGGCGCGATAAAAATATCAACTTTCCACATTACCGTGCCGAGTGTGTTCGTTTAAAATTGAATAAGTTCCACTACGGAATAAGTAAAAAATATTGCGATAAGGAACTTCAAGTTCCAAAAGTTTCGCGGAAATCATAACTAGTATAAAAGTAGGTTTTAAATCCTGCTACAAAGGCTTCAGAACGAGTTGAGAAGATTTTTTTTTGTACTTAGATGACTATATTTTTGTTTACCTACATGCATTTGTATATTATTATGTGTGCTTATTTGATTTAAACGTTGTGGGATAGGTATTTTCCGTAAATGTTTCATGGTCAATTTATGAAAAAAAATATGTGTTAAAATAGAATGCAGATTGCTTTTTGGTGCGAAGTTGAACAGTGAAGTGGTCAAATTTGTTATATTTTCCAAAACATGTGTTTTTTGAAAAAAAAAAAAAAATTATTACATAATAGGCAAGTATTTGATCTCGATCTCACCTGATGGTAAGTGACGATGAGATCTACGATCGAGCATACTTGCCTAGGTAGGAAAGCGGCAGTAGATCGAGACGCTACATTCACTAGGCACATGCAGCGCAGCTGATCTGACCCGCCATCCATGAATGGCAACACCGAACATCATGCCGGAACACGGCTAGGCCGCTTGGCGACATGGCTTTGTTCAGTGGGTGGTGACTAGCCACGGCCGAAGCCTACCACCAGTAGAGTTGTCACCTGGTTGGCACCACCCAGGGTCACGTGTAGGGTATCTCGAGGGTACTTAATTCTCCTACGGACGAGGGTGACTCGACCCCAATGTATCGATGTAATGTTTAATATTAGGGGGATATTAATCACTGTCTATTGATATAAGTGCACAAGTGAAGAAAATTTACATGATTTCATGTCAATTTTTACTTAGCTTTGCACAAGTGAAGAAAATTGACATGAAATCATGTAAGTTTTCTTCGCTTGTGCAAAGCTAAGTAAAAGTGTCAAGCTGTTTTGTATCCAAAGGTTTACTAATAAGGATAAGGGATTTATTTCATCATCATCATCAAAATAACCATTATCGACAGGGGTACCTATAATTTAAAGCCATTATCGAGTCATTGGCAAAAATGGTCCTATTTTATAGCCGATGTCCAACCTAAAAAAAAAAGAAGAAAAAAATAATGCTTATCCGGTGGTTAATACTACGAAAATGCTAGCCAATTTTAGTATTATAACAAAATAAATGGAAACTGTGACAGAAAAGGGACTGAACATAAGTAGTCCACTTTCCGATTATGAAAATAATACTGAACCACCAATCAAGTAGAATCTGTTGTTCAGATTTGATTATACAACCGCTTAACCATAAAAAAAAACTGAATAGTAACGACTATTTCCGGCAAATTTGGAAGCCAAAGAAACTCGTAAAAAATTGTCCCAAACGCTTTCACCTAAACGGTTTTGTAGATCAGGCACACAAAACGCAATTGCTGTTATAACAATAAAATATTATGAGGAGAATTTTTTGCATGTTCAAGCTTTGATGGAGCCTTGAGACGATTTAAGAGCAGTTCAGCAATGGTGGAAGGGAAATGCGTGCATTGTGATCGTGAAAAATATGGATCTGGTTCTGATATCTTTATTAAGGTGAATGAGAAGGATCACTGACCCTTGGCGGAAGATAATAAATTCGTGGAGTCTACTTTAACATCATGTTGATGTCTACTGCATTTTTTTTATTAAAAACCTCGTCTATAGTCTTCTGGCCGTTTGACAAACATAAAGGGGGTTTTGTTATTACATGGTGACTTCTTTCGTCACGCCTGCTCAGCCATTAATTTGGCTCTGCTGTATAACTCCTAATCTTAGATATTTGCCTTTGACTTATTTAATGTGAAATTGCGATTAAATTGATCAAGAAGTTTTTCTATGATACTCAAGTGATTGAATGGATAACAATACCAAAAACACTTTTTTCTATTTTCAATGTACAGTCAGTCTAGTTACAGTTTTGGTAATGTAATGAGATTTGCACAAGCAGTTTATGTTGAAAGTAAAGTTGACTATAACTACTAAACTTAATCTTTACTGAGCTTATAAATCTACTATCTAGCTTATAGGCTATAGGTTTTATTTGTGCGTAAGTAATCTCAATAACTTTCACCATAAAAGCTCTACGTCCTGACATACTCAGAACCTAATCTTTAGGACCAATCAAATCTTCAGTACCTAGATAAATTTTACTGACGCCCACAATTTTCATAACCCGTAGAAATACTATCAGACTTTTTGATACTCAGCAAACACTAAAACGAATTATCTTACGCGATCTTAACATTATGTAGGTAGGTAGGTACTTATTGGATTCTCTGCGCGTCTCACTGTACTAACACTTAAACTAAGACTTAATTTAGGGAAAGATAGAGCTCGATTTTCTCTGATAGGTTAGCTATTTTGATATGATAGTGCGCTACCAAAAAATATTTTCGGTCAGGCTAAACTTTATGTTGTAAAGAATAAAGGTGAATTTGTTTCGAGGGAGATTTTGAAATTTGTTGCAGGGGTGCGTAGACCCAAGATTTTATTGCGAGTGTTAGATGTTTTATTATGAAGGTCTCTTGTCGATATCACAGGGAATAACAGTAAAGTGGAAGATTCCGAGTGTTTATTTGTCTAGATAGATTTTCATTATTTCTTCCAGCCTCGTCTAGTCCGAAAATAAGCCCTCTGTGTATACGGGCATCTATGTATCATCTAAAAAACCTTTTCCAAACTTTGTTCATATAATCCTGTCAAGAAATACATTCAATACATATAACAAAATACAATGTTTGATTAACCGTGAAGTTTAGAATTTGATGATTGACAGTTCTTTGCAATCGCTAAAACCTTTAACGCAATGCCCGAGGCACATAAAATATTAATTTAAACTATTAAGTCTTCTTTCAAAGATTACATAGCCAAACAATGAAAGTTTTCAAAGGGTGTGCCTAAACATTGATGTATTTTAAATTATTTACCATAACGTTTGCGTTGTGTGATGCATTTTTTTTTGTTATTATTTATTCAACATGTATCCACTATCGTTGACATTAATTTTGTGCAGTTACATTTTGTCTAATTTTACGAACAAATCTTTGCAGAACTAAGCATGATCCCCAGCACGAGTTTTCGTGAAACATTCAACAAAAAAAATACGAGTGCTATTTTATTTTGATATACAATAGATGAGTGTACTCGGCCCCTCTTCACCTGTGCGCGGTAAACTTTTCAAATGTCTTTATAGGATATGTACCTCACGAAAAAACACGCGCAAGAGGTTTACTGGTGGTAGGCTTCGGCCGTGGCTAGTCACCACCCACTGAACAAAGCCATGTCGCCAAGCGGCCTAGCCGTGTTCCGGCATGATGTTCGGTGTTGCCATTCATGGATGGCGGGTCAGATCAGTTGCGCTGCATGTGCCTAGTGAATGTAGCGTCTCTTATCTACTGCCGCCTTCCTACCTAGGCAAGTATGCTCCATCGTAGATCTCATCGTCACTTACCATCAGGTGAGATCGAGATCAAATACTTGCCTATAATATATGTAATAAAAAAAAAAAAAAAAAAAAAGAGACCCAACATAAGATCACAATAACTAGCTATATACATGCCTGTACTTGTCTATACTGTGAACGTTTCCGACAAAATGATATCCAAATTTCAGCGTTGCAATTTTGAATTTGATCCCATCGTCGTCGGACGGCGACAGCATTGACGGGCCTATTCGGGGCATCCATGCGGCCATGATAAATTATCCCCAGAATGGAGTTACCCCTTCAACGATTTCACTTAATTAAGGGAGTATATTTAGACGCAAGGTCATTATTATTATACCTATAACATTTTACTTAAATACACCGTTTTAGTGATATATCGCATATCTGTAACACTCGTATATTATAAGATACTTGCTGTTGTAATATAAACACATATATATACATAATGTTATATTATATGATTATGATATATCACTAGCTGCGCCCGGCGGTGTTACCCGCGATAAAAAGTATGAAAAATTAAAACATCTATTCCACGGGAACCATACATTTTACAGGGATAAAAAGTAGCCTATGTGCTATTCCAGACTATCTATCTCTGTGCCAAATTTCATCCAGATCCGTTCAGCCGTTCGGGCGTGAAAGAGTAACAAACATCCATCCATCTATCCATCCAAACTTTCACATTTATAATATTAGTATAGATAACATATAATATTACTAGCTGCACCCGGCGGTGTTACCCGCGATAAAAAGTATGAAAAATTAAAACATCTATCCCACGGGAACCATATATTATACCGGTATAAAAGGTAGCCTATGTGCTATTCCAGACTATAATCTATCTCTGTGGCAAATTTCATCCAGATCCGTTGAGCCGTTCGGGCGTGAAAGAGTAACAAACATCCATCCAAACTTTCACATTTATAATATTAGTATAGATAATTATTATTTGTAAAAGATACCGAAATGTGCTCTTCAAAACTAATTTTCCGATGTTTTTTTTATTCTGCTATGTGGGCCAGTAACAAATGCAAAATATCAAACATCATAAAAACCGGCCCACCCGTTCTTGAGTTGTACGGCGTTACTAACACAGTTTTGTTTCAATGTCAAGAAGAAAGGGTGATGTACCAAAATACAAGTTATTATACATAACTATATTGTTAGAAGCATAATTATTACATCTAAGAACATCGGTAACATCAGAGTGTGTAGCAATCAATACCGTTGTAACAATATCGGTTCTAATTAGTGAAAGTGCGTACATATATCCCTATATCCGGGGCGGATAATGTATCATACTAAACCCGGATACTCTACACAGTAATCGGAATCCCATATCAGTATGATATATTGTTTAGAGAAAGCATCATTTTCGATAAGTAGGTACTTAGATCATGTAAATAAGTACACTTAGTGGTTGGGTCTTCGTTGGTATCAATGGTAAACTAAAACAGTGGTCTATAATTATACGATTAAATTATCTTGTATGTTGAAATAAAACTAATTTTACGGATTTTATCGCGTTTATATTATGCTTTTTACGTTCCCTAAGTTTCGGCTGCTTTACAGCAACCATGGTCACGGCAGGATGATAAAATCCGTAAAAATAGTTTTATGTCAATGTGTAGTATTCGCGTAAATATAAAAAATCTATATCTTGTGTGTATCGTGTACTATGGATACAGTTAGTATGAAAGTTTACTTGTGCGCGAGCGTGTACGTAACTATGTAGTAGTATCAGCTGATCCATGGCGACTAGAGGCGCCGCGGTAGTTAGACCCGCCCCTTGATTACGTAACTTGCAATAGCCTAGCGATAGCAATAATCGCGCAATATTTGCTATTAAATTACTAATTCGTATTATTAGATTTCAAAGCAATTATTGCGAGATTATTGCTGTCGCTTTTCTTTCGCTAAGCTTGACAAGATACGTAATCTGGGGGCCGAACGGCTCCCCGCGGGCAACCTAACACTATACTAGTTCCATTTCTTTACTTTCTCGATGACAGTTCCATGTGGAAACTTGAACGAGCGTCTTTTTTACATTCTGTATACATTATTTAATAAAAATATGACGCTTACGCACGTGCAAGGTCATAGCAGAGTCGAAGAAACTGATAGGGATGGAGCTATCGATAAACGTAACACGATAACAGACACGATATTTTTTTACAAAGTGTAAGAAACAAAACTAATGCTGGATATTTTTGTACAAATTTATTAACTAATTACTTATGACATTTCATTACAAGATGTAATTATATTATGTTGATTCTTTATTTATTTATTTTAATCAAAATCTGATGAATCATCACTGTCACTCAATGAGCTCTCCCCAATATTTATTATAAGTTCCTGTACTTCTATATTATTTTGATTATATTTTATGTTTATTATTTGAATGTTTTTGTTGTACTTGTCTTTGTTCAAAACATAATAAATATATGGGATCGATATCATTACTTATTTGGTCACAACACTACAACTATCAAATTAGAACTGTCATCGAGAAAGTAAAGAAATGGAACTAGTATAGTTCCCTATAAGATCCCTAGTTAGGTTCCCTGCTTTGTTGATTTTAATATCAAGTTACTAATATTGAAGATCGATAGGTTATATTGTAGTTGCCAGCTTCTTATTACCAATTATATGTACTTAAGTACCTATAATTCCATATGGGGTGCGCAATACACAGACATGTTTACCTTTATGGAATTAAGTATATACATCAAAGCGACACGAAAGCAAGCTTATGATTTACTATTCCTTATGATAATCACGTTAACACACCTAGTATAAGCTTTATAGAATAACACATCTCGTTTTTGCTTACCGGCCCCATTAGCGGATACTACTCGTATAATCTTTACTAACATTGAAAAAAAAATATTTTTTTATTTTTATTATTTTCTTATAAGTACTTACCTACGCCATTTTAATTTATAATTTATCACTTAAATATGAATCCCATTTTTACAACAATAGAGTTCCTTTTAACCCACAAATTATTGCTCTTTGTCGCCTTAGGTGAGCACTAAATCATCTCCGACATTACATAGCTCAAATCGCTTAGGTCGGCTGACGCGCGACAGCAGATATAATATTTAGTATATTAGTCTAAAGTAGGTTAATCGTGTACCCTAATAATTTATCAAACGTTTGGTGACACGGGTAGGTTCAAGTAAAGATGGTCTTTAAAACACTAATGAATAGTGGTACCTAGTATATATTGATTGGTCTACTTCTAGACTGTTAACTTAGTTTTAATAATTTAATTTAGATACTTTAGTATAGATGTCTTATATTTATACAAATACTGCACATTAACCCTTAGTAGCCTGATTTACGAAAGTGATTTATTTTTAATATTACTGTGTTTAATGTTACTGTGTTTAATAAGAATGATATTTGATTTTTTTTTAATTTCGTTGGAAAGAATATTATACAACAGTAAAATACGTACAGCCAACCTATAAAAAAAACCTAATAGTTATGTGAACATTCGGTTTAAAAGATTGGTATCAAAATTGAAACTCTAGGCTATTAAGGGTTAAAATATAACTTATTTTACAGATTTTATCGCGTTTATTTTATATTGTAATTTCGGCTGCTTTACAACAACCATGGTCTGTAAAATGAGTTTTATTTCAATACTCATATGTACTTAAATGTCATTAAATAGTTGGTAATTTGAGAATGTTGTCTTTATAACCTACTGATCGATGAACTATTAAAGTTACATAAACGGATATTCCTGTGTTAGTTAGTTAGTTAGTAAATAAAACAATTAGGGTAAACTATTAAATACTCGGATTATCATTAAAAAAAAACCATTTACCAATCGATTGAAAGTGTTTGTCAGAGAGCGATTACGCAAGCCTCCGGTACCGGAAGTGGCGTAAGTAAAGCAAATATGGCGAGCGGAAGCGGGTCGTAAGTCACGCCGCAAACTCCCGCCCGACATCCGGATGGCTGTTGATACACGGGCGCGAGACGACTACGAGACGGGACAGATTAGAGCTGTTGTTGTTTAGTTTATAGTAGGTAGTGCTAGGCTCAAAGTCAAAGTCAAATAATTTATTTCGTATAGGCCTACGGGGGCACTTACAAATTTTCATTATTTTTTTTTCCTTAACTCTACATCCGGATAGGAACGCGACTTCAACTGAGAAGATCCGGCAAGAAACTCAGCGGGCTTGTCTTTTTTTTATCCATTATTTTTACTTTTACGGTTTACTTATGATATATATATATATATAATTTCGTCTACTTGCAATAATTCTCGTAGCCTGGTTTATATGCATTTTAAAAGGTCGTAGAATACATGACGGATATTTTCTCGTCCCGGACGGGACGGAATTTGTTTTCCATATAAAAGAGTACGTCCCGTCCCGTTCGTGTGCTAATCACGCATATTTTGGTACTACACTCTTATATAAGAGTTAGCGAGGTTAAAAATTTTTTCCGTCCAGTTTGGTACAAGAAAAGTCCCCATTACGTCTGCCCGGACCATTATTTGGTAATCTCTTGAGACAAATCAGTTATGCTTAAATCTTAGCAAATAAATGATTGATAATTATAATTATAGCTACAATATTTTTCGTAATTCGAGACGCAATTTATTTTTTTCCTCCACAGTTGGGCGAAGGCTGAGAAATAAAAAAAAGGCCAAAAGGCCAAAAGCTCGCGGAGTTGGTTGTACACCAATAACCTGGTATAATAAATGAATAGAAAAAATATTGCCAGACAAACATAATAACAATACGGTCCCACACTTGTATTATTTGTACACTACACTAAGAGTGCTACCATTATATAATAATTACATAGATATTAAACATCCATGACTCAGATACAAACATTCATGATCATTACACAAAGTTTGTCCCTACCAGGATTCAATCCCGAAACCCTTGGCGCTGAAGGCAGGGTCACTACCAACTGAGCCAATCAGGTCATCAAAAGTACGAGTCAGCTGCTACAGTCCCGACAAAATTGGACTTTACTTTGCTTAATTTATGATTAAATTTACCGTAACAGTATTTTCTCATCGGGTTATGAAAAATACCGTGATATCAATAAAAATAATCGAGCATAAGTTGATGCGATAAATCGCACAAACGGTTCAAGTCCCCCTTAATAACTTTTTGATAATAACATAGTAGATTTTCCCACAGCCGCCTTTTATGCCCAACTTAACGGATTTATCGGCCGATTTTTTCATGGATATTTTATGGTAATGTGTATGGTTTATGGGGAAGATGTGATGTCGTACGAAAATCATATCGATGGCGAGAATACAGTATTTAGATTGTAAATTTAAGAAGTAATAGGATAGAAGTTATGTTATGGAAATGAGAGGTGTTCCCAACAGGAATGATCGTTACATGAAAATAACTGTATCCAAATACCATCACAATCTAATTCAGAATACCTACTTACAAAACTATTAGTGTACAATTGATAGAACTAGGCGATACGTGGCCGAAATCCATTGTTAAACAAATGGGGGAAGAGGAACCCACCACTGACCTTCGGCTTGTCAACTTTTCAAATTATAAACAAAACACGTTAATCGATAATTAAAGAAGTCAGCAACACTGAAATCTTTCAAAATGTTAGTCGAGAAACAGTCTGTTACGACTTTCGGGACCCCAAATAATATGCAATTGCCCGCGAAACGAAGCGAATCTAAAAAAGTATTTTCCACGTGTTTCGCCTCTAAACGAGGCATCCTCGAGACGGCTGGGCTACAAATGAGCCCAGCCATCCATTATTAGTGTACACTAAATCGTCGAAAACTTCATTCCGTATTGGTTAAGTCATAAAGATCATTCGCGAAATGACACATGAATATGTAAGACAAAAAACGAATGTTTACCATACCACGCAAACACGCCATGACTTGTTGGCTCCCCTTGTCTTACATAAGTCTGATTTATGACTTACGCAATAGCCAAGAAAAATAAAAGTAAGAACATACTTATATATTTAATGAAAATACTTAGATGTTGTATTAAAAGCTACCGTTTAATATATTTAGCCCTATTTACTTATTATTTTTTATTTACAACCTATTACTAAGCAGCTGCTCTCATTTACATAACACAAAAATTAATAGTTAAATGCCTCAGTTAGTTAGTTTGGATTACTGACCAAATATCAACCTTAAGGCCCCGAAGTAAGGAGGCAACCAGACAATAATTTCGCAAGCCTACCCAAGTAATCATATACTTTCAAACACCTATTTGTTGTTCTGACTGAATTCGATGTGGGTTAAGATGATTCAGCCTCTCCCCAGGATTGGCTCAAAGTGAAATGTCAACTTCGGCGTTGAAAGGAGTGTGCAGGGTTTTCAGGAATGGCAGTGGTAGGCCAAGGCCACCTTATTCAAAATCTGCATTCAGCAAGCACACGCACATATTGACTTGGTAGATGACCAAGTCAATATGTGCGTTTATAGAAAAATATTTTAACGTAATCGTATCACCATCAATCTGTTTCTGTCATTCGTTTTTAAGAAATCTGTGATAAAAATAGTTTATGCTAACGTAATGCTACGAAAATTAATTGTGTTAAGGCCACAAATAAGTCTACGCAACACCAAGCGGGCTATCAGCTCCGCATTCATTCTTAAGCACACACATTATTCATATTTACGAGACATAAAGAGATCAAATAAAATATTTTAACACTAAATTGTTTTGGCAAACACAAACAACAGCGATTGTTACACAAAAAACTTGATTCTTCCATATTAGTTGTCGCCATAACGGCGAACTGGCGTACTATAATAGTTAAAGTTCACAACTGTACCACTATTTAAGTACAAAGGAATCAAAACCTTATTCCTGCCAAGATAAGAGAGAAAGCAATGGTAAATATTTACAAAGTCATGACCACTAAAATACAAGCGATTGTAGGTTTTATTGTGTTAAAAATAAAGGCGCTGATAGCAGCATAGGGAAGTATGTTGAGTGATTTTATCATGTACGCCCGAATTGGCTGTCAGTGGCGAATGTTGTAAATTTTTTCCGCCACTTGAAATGTTACGGACTTGTTTCTTTTTCGGGGGAAGTTTATTAGATTAACGCATGGTTTCGTTTTATTAAAACATCTCGGCTAATTGGGATCGTCTATTGCGTAATATTTCCCCGTTATAACTGCGGAAGTTATTAAAATAAATCAAATTGAATAGTTACAATGATTTACACACAGCTGGATGCCTTGACTGCGTTCATTTAAGTTGTTTCAATATGAAATGTTTTATGTATCATTTCTTTCCAATTCTGCCGGACTATATACTTAACTACAAATTATACCGTTCTAAAACCCACAATGGTTCATTTTACTTTTCTGGCATGAAGTGTTAACACTACACAACCACAAGTTTGAGTTAATTTTGAGTAGACAGCGGAAAATAAAGTACAACACCTTTTAACACTAATTTTAACTAGCAACGCAATTTTATACCTGGTAAAATAGAATAACCGTATTCCTGAGAAAGAAAAAAAAACATTTTTGTACCCCATTTAGATGTTTTTATTTCAATAAATTATATACAATAGTTATGTAAATGGAAAAACAAAAAACTAAAAAATACTTATTACTAGGACATTGAAAAAATGAAATAAAAATAAAATTATATACACAAAAATGCCTCCACATCGTCGTCGATGCCAAAAGTGGCCAGCAGGCTGGCCGCGTTTCCGCGCTGAATAGCGAGGCTCACTCTCTGCGCGAAATAGAGGCCAGCCCGCCGGTCACGGGTAGCGGCGAAAAGACGTGCGATATCGTGCGTACCCCATTTTGCATATAGGTTTTTAGCATTTTAGGACAAGCCCAGTCGCAGTTCAATCTGATATTTAACAAAATTTAACATGTGAAATGCCAAGAAATTTCTTGAAAATGGTTAAATATACCCTCGGAGCCATACCATAATACATTCAAATAATACAAGTAGTAAATCGAGCGCAGTAGACAGCGATCCCAATTGACCACAAAATACATGAATAAATATAATTTTATTTTACTGGTGGTAGACTTCGGCCGTGGTTAGTCACCACCCACTGAACAAAGCCATGTCGCCAAGCGGCCTAGCCGTGTTCCGGCATGATGTTCGGTGTTGCCATTCATGGATGGCGGGTCAGATCCGCTGCGCTGCATCTGCCTAGTGAATGTAGCGTCTCGATCTACTGCCGCCTTCCTACCTAGGCAAGTATGCTCCATCGTAGATCTCATCGTCACTTACCATCAGGTGAGATCGAGATCAAATACGTGCCTATAATGTAATTAAAAAAAAAAAAAAAACTTATTAAAAACTATTCTACTTCCAAGAATTTTGCTAAACTATTTCGGAAACTCATCGTGTTCTCAAAGACCAGATCTCATTCAACGGCTCACTTCGCTAAAATTCAATCTAGTCCCGCATATTAGTTTCACAACTCGGAAAAAGCGGGGATCGAACACTATTTGGGACGACTTGCTGATTAGAATTTTAATGGAACCTGGGTAGTAGGTAGACACCTCATTTTGCGATATTTTATTGGTATTATGACTAATCTTCGAAAGGGGAGGCAGAAGACCACTGCAGTGTAACAACCTTTCTCCGATGGTATATTGTTCCACTAATAGGGGGTGAGCCTATTGTCATTATACTGGGCACCCTCCCCCACTGTAACCAACTGTAACCCACCAAGCTAGCGGGACCTGTGGGGGGGGCTTTGTGAACTTTAAACGTTTAAAAATCCTTGCAGGTATTTTCACAATATTTGCCTTCATCACATAATAATTAAAAAAAATATGAGATTTCCTTATTACCTCAATATACACAACCTCATTACGCTAGCTTCTTGGCTGGCTGGTTGGTTTAAATTATAATAATAATAATTCCAGCCCTTTTTTAGGTCCCACTGCTGGGCACGGGCCTCCCCTCAATGCGAGGGGGGGTTTAGGCCATAGTCCACCACGCTGGCCCAGTGCGGGTTGGCGGACCTCACACATCTTTCGAGGGGTTCTCTCAGACATGCAGGGTTCCTCACGATGTTTTCCTTCACCGTTTAGCAAGTGATAATCTTGGTTGAAAATGAGATTCGCACATGAAAAATCCCAGAGGTGCGAGCCGGGGTTTGAACCTGCAATCCTCGTTACCGAGGCAAGCGTTCTACCAACTTGGCTATCACTGCGGTTTAAATTAATCTTATACTAATTAATAGAAATATTTAATATAACTTCTTAGCTTCCAAAAAATTAATAAACATTAACAATTACCGGCTCTTATATTTGGAACCATATAGTTTCAAACCGATACTAGATTCTGATTGCTTGGCTTGTGCTTCTATGGCCAATATATATATATTTTTCATTCTTTATTTTCACTTCAAACTTAGCGGGGTAATTACCTATAAACTTTCATAATAACTTCTCAATACAACCTACATAGAGCCTAGATTTAAATAGCCTTCACTTCAATCAATGACGAGGCCCTACGTAAGTAACTTTGGAAGAGTTAATTAAACGGGTCTCAGGAGATTTAGTTCAGTGATTTAGTTGAGTACTACGTCGAGCTATGAAATTAATTTTATAATACTTATGATAGATTATGATGTGGGCGTTATGTTCATTTAGCGGTGGTTATAAGTACATAGAGAAGTGGAACAAACTCCTAACCGTAATAATTTTATATTTACAATTTTATTTAATAACATAACATTATTATTTAGGATATTATTTTTTTAACCGTGCCTTCGACTTCATATTTGTGGACTTTGGTATGTTTGGCTGTCCAGGGGTAATCACTTCATTTGCTCAATCATTGCCTATTCTACTTCAATCATTTTCAAGACTTCAGTTATTTATATACTTGCTTCGTGTAAACAAAGCATAAGGCATGTCAAGAAGAAATGAAATTCTAACAGTGTATTTATTATATTAAACACAAACGAATGTGAACGCATGGGACTTATTGTAAAATACAAACAAAAAATTTTTCCCAAAAAAGAAATGCTGTTTAGTAATTTCACAAAACGGCTCGCCCATAACATTATCACTTATGTAAAATTTTGTGGTAACACCATTATGTATTCGGTCCAAATAAAACGTGTCATTACCCAAAAAGTACATAAATGTGGTCACTAATGGCAATGTTGTCGGTGTGAAAGTACTCTAGCATTTGTTATGTAATGTTGGGGCTCCGACACCTTTATACGACCTAACTATACTCGTATGTAGGCTACTAAATAAAGTTAATAAGCGTAAGCCTATTTTTATTGAAATAAAACATTTTTTTCGGATTTTATCGCGTTTATATTACATTTTTGTTATATAAAATCATACGTACTAATCCTTATGTAACATTTTTTAAATATTGTTTTATCATTTCATGGATACCTATTCGCTATTAAAGTTTGGTAAAGCTTGTTTGACGGCCTGATTAACGTAGTTGGTAGGGATAAACTTTGTGTGATTAGCACGAATGTTTGTACCATTTTTTTTTTTTTTTTTTTACGTGGGGAAATCCTCATGGATACCACACCGTCACGGGGGTGACGATGTGGTTATGCCGGACTCTTACCGGCTAAAACCCCACGGTCCGCCTTCACCGCCTTTGAGCGGGGCGCCACAGGATCGCACTTGGCATACTACTGTGGCGCCCACGAATGTTTGTACCAGAGTCATGGATGTTTAATATATATGTTAGTTCGCCCTCAGTCCATTGTACGGTACCCATAATACAAGCGTTGCTTAGTGTGGGACCGTATAGTTGGGGTGTTTGTCTGGTGATATTATTAAAAGCGAATAGTAGAGAGAGGGCGTGGAGCCTTGCTTTTTCTATGTCGCAATAGTGCGCACTTATTAAGGTAGTGATGGGTGATGGTTGTATGCAACTCAAACGGTATCGGAACATTTGAAATAAGAAGTGTTTTTTTAATAAGAATTGTCGAATTGTTTTTTTTTTACTTTTCGTAATTTACTTTTAATTGGCTGTTGCATAAATCAACGAGGCTCTTTATATCGTAGGCAAACTAACGTCAAAGGCTATGCGTAGTTTATAAAATACAATCTGATACATACACACACAGAGCAAAGATAAAAAAAAATATAAATACCTACCTACTGTACGATACACTCCAGAATATTCTAAATCAGCAGATAACCGTGTTCTACAATGAAAATAATTAGCTTCATTTAATACAACTTACCTAAATCCACAGAGCCAGCTCCTGAAAAAGAAAAGTATAAGTTTTCATCCATCAATCTATTTTCAACTCAACCGACTTCCGGTGCGGATCCGACATAGATTATTTCAGTTCTTTTATTTACGTCACTTTAGATACTATGAGACGGTTGGCATAATTCTGTGTTAGTGTCACCAGGTGATCTAGTTTTAACGGGACGGACTCATTTTATTAACTGTTGGGAAACAAGGTTTCAGAATAGATCGCGATGTCAGATGATTCTAATTAGGTATATGAATTAATTGTATAAACAATTTGTAAGTTCATCTATACATATAAATAAAATTGGAGTGTCTGTTTGTAATATTAAAATAACCGCTTTTTACTAAGTGCATTTGGATGTATACACGTTACCTATACCGAAACAACTTTTTTTACAATTTTTGTCTGTCTGTCTGTCTGTCTGTCTGTCCGTCTGTCTGTCTGTCTGTCTGTCTGTCTGTCTGTCTGTTTGTTCCGGGTAATCTCTGAAATGGCTGGACCGATTTTGCGGGAATTTCACTGGCAGTTAGCTGATGTAACAAGGAGTAACATAGGCTACTTTTATTTTAGAAAAAAAAAATTGCATCTCTCGAAAAAAAATTAAAACCAATGTTGCAGCGCTGCGCCTGATTAAAGTTTGATAGCAACAATCTGCAATGCGTCCCGCGGGATCAGAACGCGAGCAGGCTGTTGCCAACGGCTGAGTCTTTGTTAAATACCACGCGGACGAAGTCGCGGGCAACAGCTAGTTATGAAATAAAGTTTATGAGTGATAAATAAATATTGATTTATTTATCCTGTTGTGACAACATATATGAATATGGTGTCCTTGATTTTCATATGTTGCACATGGAAATGCGAACCCACACTAAAACTGGCTTATTTATTAAAGCGCCAAGCTCTTTAACATGTATTTATTTAACTCTATCATTTGTGTTCTCTCTCTATCATCAAGTCAAAATTCATGCAAAAATGTAAAGCTTTACAAAAAAAGCATATGTCGAGCGCTTCTTGTAGAGCCGATATCGATAAATATAAATAAACAAAATAAATACTACTAGTTGACGCACCAACCTGATCGGGACAACCGACCGTCCAACAGAGCAAGACAGAGCTATCATAAAATAAAAGACTGCTGTTTAACATTTCATCTTCTACTATAGATATGACTCTCTATGAGACGTTCCTAAGCCAAACTCAGCGTCTGTTAATTAAAAACAACATAACGATTAATCTTTCCATACCTCTATACTTGCTCTTTACTAAATTTTTTTTTGTAAGGCATATGAGTTTGGTGCTGATTCTGATTGTGAGGTGTCAGGTCAAGTCATCCCCAAAGTCTTTGCGTATTCTGTCGACAATAATAATAACTCGGTGTATCAATATTATCACGGCTGTATTCAGTAGCCAAAGGTGCAACCCCTATAGGTGTTAACATGCAATGTAACGTGAACGGATTTGGTCCGCTCCGTATCAAACGTCCGTTGTGTGTTATCCGCAGACTTCTCTACACACTAACGGTTTTGGTAGGAAGCGGACTGTGTCCGGCCCGTACCATGGTTCAATCGTCTATTAATACTATAAATGAAAGGGGAATTCGGAGCAGGTTTTGGTATATCATGCATGCTGGGCTATGTGTGGAAAAGCATGGGTTTTACTTGAGACTAAAAAAATCCCACTAATATTATAAATGTGAAAGTTTGGTTGGATGTTTGTTACTCAATCATGCCAGAACGGCTGAACGGATCTGGATGAAATTTGGCACAGAGATAGATTATAGTCTGGAATAGCACATAGGCTTTATAACCCGGTAAAATGTAAACGCGGGTAACACTGCGAGGCGCAGGTAGTATAACATATTTATAAAAAGAGCAACCACGGAGTTTCTTTTTCCTTCTTCTACATACGAACGACATTCCTCCCGTTCAAAATTGTTGACGATTCATAATTACTGGTAATGATTTACATTAATAAAAGAAACTGATTATTAACAAATCGAATCTGCGCTGATCCCTAAGGCTAGAAATTTATATTTAAATATCATATACGTGATTGATATATTGAAATAGGCTGGTATTTTAATCTTGGATCATAGAAAGGCATGTGCTTAGATACATTTCTATCAATATTATATAAAAATAGTCTACATTAGCAGTAATGGAGCGATCCATTAAACTAAGATAAAAGAGCAACCATGCATACACGCTATATATAGTACTTTATTGCTGGTCTTTGTATAATTATTCATAGATGATTTACTTTAGAACTAGACTGAATACTCCTTAAAGGTATTTACAGAAATATTCCTTAAAGGAAAACCGCAGACCTTTAGATTTTTATTTCATTATAGGCAAGTATTTGATCTCGATCTCACCTGATGGTAAGTGCCGATGAGATCTACGATGGACCATACTTGCCTAGGTAGGAAGGCGGCAGTAGATCGAGACGCTACATTCACTAGGCACATGCAGCGCAACTAATCTGACCCGCCATCCATGAATGGCAACACCGAACATCATGCCGGAACACGGCTAGGCCGCTTGGCGACATGGCTTTGTTCAGTGGGTGGTGACTAGCCACGGCTGAAGCCTACCACCAGTAGAGTTGTCACCTGGTTGGCACCACCCAGGGTCACGTGTAGGGTATCTCGAGGGTACTTAATTCTCCTACGGACGAAGGTGACTCGACCCCAAAAAAATATTAAACTTTCACTAAGTATTCGTTTCCAGCTTAAAAATACGACGACCAATATTGTGCCCATAAGAACACAAAAAAAGCACGCATGATAATTATGACTAATGATGGTAATTTGAATATATTAAGAGTACGCAGTCCTGTTTAGATCATTACGTTCATGTGTTTTATTTATTAAAAAAGAATGTATAACGGACGCCCCGAGCGGACAGGCAGACGCACGAGTTCTAAATTTAAACAGCACGCGTGCTCAGAAAACAACAACTCGCAGTAATATAGAAACGAACGCGGGAACGCACGCGTCGATAACCTAAGCACTATTGGTGATTTTAACGTGTCTAATGGAGATCTAAATTCAAAAATGGAACACAGAATGCCTATTATATTCTAAATTCAAAAATGGAAATTGTGATAGGTGTGGTTTTTAAACATAAATAGTGCTGCCAGTGATGTGTCCAGTGCCATGTTTTCTAATTTCAAACTATCGGTGTTAAAGCAAAAAACGGCGAAGGAAGAGCCGGTTTATTGCTACAGAAGCGTGAAGAACAAACCGCCAAAGACTCCTACTCTATCCCGTGTGAAGAGACATCAGAGACGTAAGTAGAGAAAACAACATTGAAACCACGAACCTGAACTTATCGTATCAGAATCCTTCGATGGATAATTTGCTTCTGATTGTTGGCTTACAATTAATTGCCCATTTCATAATCATGATTGTAACATTATTGTATAAAGATTTGTAAAACATGCACACGATAAACTTACAAAAAATATCCTAATCTTAGTTGTTTAGAAACTGATGGTCTGTTTTTTTTTCTAATGGCCTTTTTCTATTCAATCGGGCTCAACACGATTCATAGTCTATGTTCATATAGTTTTAAAAAACGGATATCGAACTTGGCATTAGTTTTATTCCCTTGATTCCAATGCGAACGATAAAATAAATTTGCCATCATTGATTCGACCGTTTTACACGAAATAATGAATTATAATTATTTAAGGAATACTTTTTTTATGTGATATAGACAGACTTTTATTAAGCCATAGATTATAGAAAAATTGACGCAGGACGGCCTGATTAGCGCAGTTTCTTTTGACCCTGATTTCTGCGCCGAGGGTCCCGTGTTCGAGTTCTGGTAGGGACACAATCTTTGTAGTGAGTACGAATGTTTGTACCTAAGTCATGGATGTTTGATATCTATATTAGTAATTTATCCTGGGGTCGTCCCCAGTCCATTGTATGGCACGTATAATAGAAGCGTTGCTTAGTGTGGGACCGTATAGTTGTTGTGTTTGTCTGGCGATACGTACATTTATTTACATTAAAAAAATACAATTGCATTGAGAACTTCGTTCTTTTTGATGTCGGTTAAAAACGGTCCGATAGGCGCAGTATACGTAAATTATGATTAAGCTCGTCGCCCTTAATTTAATGCAATCGGCAAAGTTTGGATGCGTAATTTACGTATATACTACGCGAATCAGCATTGTTTATTGGCTTAGAAATTTCGTAGCGAGACTTGTATTATATTTTTTCTTAGTCTGTGAATTCAACGCTCCGTTTGTATCGAAACTTGGGAATTAGATGTTTCTGTTAATGGGATGCGCCGCGGGATCCGGGATCCGGGCGGGGCTTTGCACCACTTCAAGTAAATTGGAACTGCGCGGATCTACTCGAATTGCTTTGTGCGGATTGTAGTGAGATGTTGACAGCTTTGATTAGCCTGTGGGTGTGCAGGTGTCTTAGCAAATATTTGCATGAGAAAGGCGGGCTCACATTGCATATTGAGACACGTAGACTCTCAATTGTACCACCGCTAAAGGATTGATAGTTTGTCCTTTTGAGAACACAACTAATGCTACTATATAAACAAATAATGCTCGAATAGTCACAAAATTACACCGAAGTGGAATGTTGGTACCATTAAGATGTGCTGGCAAGAAACTTAGTGGTTATACTCTTTTTAAAAAGAGGTTTTATAGGTATATTCGTTTTATGTGTAGTAATATAATGCCCCAAAAATATATAGTCACTGAAACAACCGATTCAGATATAGTCTAGGTATAGATAACACAGTAGGTACAAGTATATTAAGACTAGAGATTAAAACAAGTTCAAATTTCGAAGCAAAATTTATATATTTTTAATCTTGAAATAGAAAAAGTTCTTGGATACAGAGCGGACCTATATGTAGTACATATATTCTTATATATAGACTCATAGGTACCACACATATGTTTACTAAAAGATATAAGTAGAAATTTGTATCTGAAAACGATCGCACCGATGGTGGTGGCTCGGTGTTGCCCTAATAACGGATTATTTACAAATACAAGCTATTTATACTGTAACCAGAACCAGTTCTTTGATTCGTGTGCTTTGATATATTTTCGTCATTAAACAGGTATGTATTTTGTATAGCATTATGTCATGTAATCAACTAGTTTAATTGATGTGAATCTTTGTTTATTTATGAGCACTAGATACCGTATATAAATCGACAAAAATGTAATAAAATTAAGCTTCTACCGCCAGTTCTATGCAAAAAAATGGGCAAGAAACTCTATGAGTGTTCTTTCAGAAAACATTATTGTAGTATAATGGGACGTAACATTGACAGATGTCACGTCACGCATATACATGTCATGCTCGCTCTCTCTCACTCACGCAGCACGTTGTAAACAATAATAAAACGCCAATGCCTGAATAGAACATATTTTATTTACAAATACGAAGAACACTATATGGCGGAGTCGGTAGGAACCTCCAAGGTTACTAAGAGAACAAAATGTTCTGGACCATTTTCTATTCTAGGTATTCGGTTGCTTAGCATTAGTCACACTTATAAAAGCAACCAAGTTCCTAAATTGAATTTGGAATTTCAAATATGGATTGCAAAAAAAAACAGTTCGAAATTTGAAAGTACTTAATACTAATCTAATAACTTTAGAATTACATTACCGAAATAATCCAGTTTTGTTATGAAAATTAGGTGTCACAGACAGGCACAGTCACACTATATGGGTTTGAAATAACGGTACGGAACCTTAAAAAGACGTTTCATATTCAAAATTAAATGTTTAATCATAACAGCAATGCGTAAAAACTAAAGAATAAACAAGTTTATTACTCACTAGCTGTTGCCCGCGACTTCGTCCGCGTGGTATTTAACAAAGACAACCGTTGACAACAGCCTGCTCGCCCATTCTGAGCCCGCGGGACGCATTGAAGGGTTTTGCTATCAAACTTAATCAGGCGCTGCGCTGCAACATTGGTTTTAATTTATTTTCGTGAGATCCTATTTTTTTTCTAAAATAAAAGTAGCCTAAGTTACTCCTTGTTACATCAGCTATCTGCCAGTGAAAGTCCCGTCAAAATCGGTCCAGCCATTTCAGAGATTAGCCGGAACAAACAGACAGACAGACAGACAGACAGACAGACAGACAGACGGACAGACAGACAGACAGACAGACAGACAAAAATTGTAAAAAATGTTGTTTCGGTATAGGTAACGTGTATACATCCAAATGCACTTAGTAAAAAGCGGTTATTTTAATATTACAAACAGACACTCCAATTTTATTTATATGTATAGATAACGACAAAAAATTACTGACATCTTCTCTATGGTAAAAACGTTTTCAGACAGAGGTGATTATTTTTTTCCGCCTCGTTTGTGGTGCTGTCAGTTACTGACCAGTTTTATTAACGTCCAAAGCAGCAATGCAGTATTTAAAAAAAATGTCACTGGCAGTTTATTTTGATTTTAATCACATTATTTAAAAAATATATAATATCTGGCCAGACATTAAATTTTTGTGCTTCTATTACTACCATTTCTGTTTAATAACTCATCGTTTTAAGCGCCTGTAAAACAAAGTGCTGATAAACCAACAACTTAATTGACAGAATTTGTATCGGCGATGCGTCGAATAAGTTATGAATAGGGTTTATCTGATACAGGCCCTAAATAAGCTTTCTATTTTTAAAGACGTTAAGGCTCCAGCGTCCCGAGCTAGCTGAGTACTACGAGCTAAGTACTAGACTGTCCTTAATATTCTGGGCTTTCCTCCGGTGACCTAATTTAATATTCGCGTTAATGCAACCCTCGGCTACTGAAATACTGTGGAGTGAAATGGCATTTTAGAGGCGTCTAGGTATTTGGAATTAGTATATACCATTAAGGACGTATTGAACTTAATACATCATTAAATTTAGTGCAAAAGTAAATTTACTTTATATATTCAACTTAAACATATGCACAAAATATTTCTATTGATGAATAACTCTATATCGCTAGATGAACACACCAACTATACAGTCCCACACTAAGCAACGCTGTGTTATGGGTACCGTACGATTTACTGAGGGCGACCCAGAATATAATACTTATCTACATCCATGACTCGGGTACAAACATTCGTGCTCATCACACAAACTTTGTCCCTACCAAGATTCGAACCGGGACCCTCGGCACAGAAAGCAGTGTCACTACCAATTGCGGTAATCAGGCCGTGATGTAATAGATGATTGTATCCTGCCTCTCTTCATACACCCAAGCGGAGGGAAATGTTGAGAAGTTTTTATGTAGTGTGTAGAGCAACGCGGGCGCAGGAGACTCGACTTTAGTCTTCTGCGATACAGCAGCAATTCCGTGAATCATTCCTTTGTCAGCCCGCTCACCGAATTCTACGAAAACGTGACAACTTTTTAAAAATAATGGATGAATTGGTCGGCCTATCCGTGTATAGTTAGAGAGATTTAAAACTATAATCACATTGATTACAGTGTAAATGAAGTGTGTAAACATAGAAAATGTTATAGCCCATAATTCCCGGTCGCGTTTAAATAATGAATAATATTTTTATTCATAGGGTTTTATTTGACATGATTGTGTTGTGTAATGCCTTGAATTTTTAACCAATAAGGTCGACGTTTACAAAACTAAGTCCGACTTAATTTAATACAAATTTATGAAGAAGATAATCATCACCAATGTAGTGATAAAGTTCATGTCACAAATATCATATTAATATAAGAAAGGAATAAGAATCAACGCTAAGACTTAAAAAGATAATAAAAGTTTCATTTAAATTTCTTATATTTACGCGAATGCTACACATTGAAATAAAACTAATGACTTCCCGTGACCGTGGTTGGTAAAGCAGCTGAAACTCAGCTGAATCTTATTATTATTTTAGTCCACACGTAAATAATTTTATTAAATACACTCAATTGTATCATACTTTATAGACATACTATTACATCACAATAGCTGTCCCGGTGAACTTCGTACCACCTCCGAATCAAAATTATGAGAAAATAATGTTATTTTCCCTAGTTTTAATATTTATTCCGCTATTCGGGGCGGAGACAAAAAAATCAAAGATCCTAAAAATCGCCCCATCCGTTCTCGAGTTATAAATGGTGTACCCAACACGTCTTTTGTGCTATATGTATAGATAAAGACATATGCCATTTTAAAATATTGCTATGAAATCATCAATGATGGTCATTTTAAACTGAGACTGCCTAGCGCTTTTTTTTATTAAATTATAAGCATGTATTTGATCTCGATCTCACCTGATGGTAAGTGACGATGAAATCTACGATGGAGCATACTTGCCTAGAAGGTACCTGTTCACTATTGACTTGAAAACGCCCAGATTGAAGTCAACGAGGAACAAAGACGCCGGTAGCGTGTTCCATTCCTTGGCGGTTAATTAGTATATCATATTTATGACCTCATCATGCCACATGAAATAATTAAGGCGTCTGATATTACTGAGACAATGCTAAAAAGCCGTGGGAATTATTACATTATAATCTATCTATACTATCACATAATCTATCACATAAATTCAGGAATTATTATTATGATTATCAAAGATCATATATAGAATCATGTGTTTATTAGATCTATGGCATTGTTATATGCTATGCTAGGCTATCAGCCGAAAGACGTCCACTGCTGGACATAGGCCTCCCCCAATGACTTCCACACATCACGGTCCTCCGCTACTCGCATCCACCGGCTTCCTGTAATCCAACAATGGATAAGAGAAATTAAATGTGACCATTCTACATTATTTTTCAGCCATGTTGACTGATAATCCATGTTGCATTGTGGATTCTTGTCCACTGGATTCTTGGCACGTAGATAGCGTTATGTATAATAAAACACTATGCAAAGGTTCAGTGAACAGCCTCCAGTCGATTTCGAGGTAAAGTTTTCTGACTATTCTGAGGGAACCCAGCCATTAAGATTGTGACGTTCACGATCTAGACAAGAATGACAAATATCTAAATTTGTGGGACTCTGTCTCATTTTCAAATATAATAACCCAAATTTTTTTTTTCACGACACGATTATGTAAAGATTTTATTTTAAGACATTATACCTTATATGCCTACGATAGAGGCCTCTTTACACTGTGACAACTTCTAGTTTTGGTTGTTTTCAAGAATCCAAACCTCCAAAGCCGTCTAATCTATTAACGTAAGCGGCGAAGCTCTTATGAGGGCTCGGTATATTTAGACTGTATTGCGTAAAGTGGCTTGCCCCTAATTATGGAGTCTTTGGACTGCGGCCATATTGCTTAAAGACAGGAGTATTATGACGGAGGAGTATTTTTTCTTGGCAGATGGAGATATGGATTGGAGTTTTTTTGGACGGGAATTAGTTTTGTTGTGGTTTTATTTTGTTGGAGACGAGTTTAAGTAATAAAGTTGGATCATCTATTATAAAGCTTAAGCAGCTTGTGCGGCCTCACCACTTCTTGGTGACTTGACCTAAATTACACTCAAACTACCGTAGCCAGTAGCTAGGCAAGGCAAACAATTAACGAATTCACGAATTAATTAACGAAACAATTCACGAAACAATTAACGAATCCACCACCAGAAATTGACATTGGTGGACTGTGGCGGTGGATCCTTACCGCAAATTGTTTTAATAAATTTGAAACAAAATAGACACAACGGACAATGAAGAACAAAGATTCCGCATAAGGACCGTGGGCAAACTAAAATAATCACAAATAAATCACTAAAACTAAACCCTCGAACGCCAAACCTATAACGGGTGACCGTCAAACCTTTCATCGGACGCGTCAACCCGTATAACACCGCGGGGTCCCAAAATTCCAGCCTCAAGCCGTATGCCGTGACCCGGCACTAACGTCCGATCCACCTGACGTGCCCCGAAACCCAATGAAAATGTGCCCGACTAAAGCTACGGGCATAGTTGATGTAGCTAAGACACTATGCTGTTAACACTGCACACTATTGTTCTTTTTTTTAAAGATCATATCATTAGTAATAAAATGTGTAATGAATAACGATACTTTTGCAATACTGGCAGATATACTGCAATGTAATTGTTTAAAAAAAATCTAATCATATTTTTTTTTTATAAAATTATTAACACTGACTGACACACACACAGCCTAAGCCGGTGGAACTACAAGTACATTCTTTATATAACGTAAAGGATGGCCCTATGGAGGGATTTTTTAATATTGGACCCTTAAATGGGTCAAAGTTTGAATGAAGAATCATTGTTTTTAAAGTTAAGGCCGAGCACATAGCCAGTAATAAATAAAATTAATGAATGACAATACTTTTGATTATGCTATATTAACACAGTAAGTCCGTAGGGATGTTATGTATATGTAATTGGAGACATATTGAATACGTCATATTTATGTAACCTACATAGAATTATTGCTTCCAATAAATGGTATTTAGGTACTTATATACCTCAATATTTTTATTTTAATAAGATGTACAAGTACATGAGATTACATGTATATAATGATATATGTACATAATGGAACTTGTCGTGTATTTACAAGAAACCTATACACACACACACACGTATATAAACCATGCTTAAGTCGTAACTGATTTTATAGCGGTACAGTTTCCTCGCATCGCCACCTCGGGGGAGACACCAGATGGCCTCGACACGCCATCCAGCCCACCTACCGTATATACATGCTCTTAGTCTTACGTGGAAAGGACAATGGGACCCTTTATAGCAGCGAAAGGGTTGGAGTTATAGTTATTGAAAAAAAAATGTGTGCGTTTTTTCGGTATTTAAATTTTGTCCAGTGCGATTTTTTTTTGTCGACGGTATTTGTTTATGAAGCAAAATTGTTATTTTTACTATTATTGTTATAATAAAAATATATTTTTTTATTATTGTTATTGTTACAAACACAAATAAAAATAACTAAATGGTACGATGACGAGCAAATGCCCCACATCATAAAACCATTCGTAATAATGTATTGATATTATCCGGCATATTAATGTAATGAAGATGGATAAATGAAAGCGGGTAGGGCATTTATTTCAGTGGAAATAATAAAAGATAATACTACTGCGGTAGAAATAGTGATGTGCGATTTCTGCTCAGTTGTATACTTTTAATAAATATCGCCAGACGAACACACTAAGCAACGCTTGTATTATGGATATCATACAATGGACTAGGGGCGAACCCAATATAAATAACTTTTATACATATTAAACATCCATGACTTGGGTACAAAAATCCGTGCTCATCACACAAAGTTTGTCCCTATCAGGACTCGAACCTGGGACCCTCGGCACAGAAAGAAGGCACTACCAACTGCGCTAATCAGAACGTTTTGTCTCCTAACTTGTTTAAAATCTTGATTGGCTGATTCTGATTCTGTTTTTTTTTGATGGTCACATCACTACCACAACCCAATCGTATCAACATAGTTATCAGATCATGTTTTTGATAAATTATATCGTTATAATATCAAGTATCGTTAACAATGGGCCATTATATACTATTATTTAATACTACTAGCTGTTGCCCGCGACTTCGTCCGCGTGGTATTTAACAAAGACTCAGCCGTTGGCAACAGCCTGCTCGCGTTCTGATCCCGCGGGACGCATTGCAGATCGTTGCCATCAAACTTTAATCAGGCGCAGCGCTGCAACATTGGTTTTAATTTATTTTCAAGAGATCCAATTTTTTTTTTCTAAAATAAAAGTAGCCTATGTTACTCCTTGTTACATCAGCTATCTGCCAGTGAAATTCCCGTCAAAATCGGTCCAGCCATTTCAGAGATTACCCGGAACAAACAGACAGACAGACAGACAGACAGACAGACAAAAATTGTAAAAAATGTTGTTTCGGTATAGGTAACGTGTATACATCCAAATGCACTTAGTAAAAAGCGGTTATTTTAATATTACAAACAGACACTCCAATTTTATTTATATGTATAGATAATAGCCTTACTAATACAATCGCGGTTAATTTACATCAATGTGATATTAGTTCAGTTGTTTTTGTTGTGATAAACTTCACGTACCGCAGCTATTAGTGATATAATATCGGTAAATAGCTTTTGTACCTCTTGTACCGTTTTGAGTGGGTTTTAGAATGCCTCTATAAATATGCGATGCATGAGAATTTATAAAGATGCTATTCTACTTACAACAGCTTTGAAAGACGTCTCAAATTGTATTACTCCTCCCAAAACTATATAAAAAATATTCGTAAAAAAAAAATATTCCACGATACTCGTGCAAATTATAATTACAGTAAGTAGTTCGTATACAAGCGAGTTTATCCATAACTCACTCCAGTGGCCGTAAAAATATTTTTCAGCAAACAATTGGAGCGCCACCGAGGTATACTTCATACAATAATATCAATTAATTACCATTGCTGCTTCAACATAGCACTGCCTGGGCCCAGACGTTATAGACGACTGCAGATAGCAGGTTAACGGATTTCACTTTATAATAAGTATAGATTCACTGTTCGGTATGGAAAAAAAAAATACCATCAATACCATAGAGTGTTCTGTTTTAATGTCCAAGTGATAATTACTTGGACATTAAAACAGAACACTTATAAATTATAAATTAATTATCTACTTATAAATTATTATAAGTAGAATAATACTACTACTACTTATAAATTATTGGCGATATTTATAGACCAATTTTGCAGAATAGAAAAAATATATTTATCAAACCCAAAAATTTTGAAGGTCTATCGTTTTTTTTTGTTTTGCTTCCATCAGTAATAATAATGTATTGGCTTAAAAATTAGGGCCGGTGACAGCAACTGAAGGTTCTAAGATCAGGGATTCCCAAAGTGGTCGATATCGGTTTCCCAGGGGTCGACATTAACGAAAACTGTTTTTGGGGATCGCGAGGTCTAAAAACCGACCCCTATTAATCACAAGTTCTTATTTGAAACTTTGCAAGATACTGTATAAGTTGTGTTACGTGTACCAATTTGTTATAAGAATGAATGATATTAGGATTAGTACGAAGTATCATTGTTGTACTTTTGAAATCTCAACAAGTCGCTAAGCGTGCAAAGTTGGTACAAGATGAAATTATTATTTTGTATCAATAGGATAAGAACTAGAAATAGGATTCTTAAAATTAATTTTGGATAGAGGAGGTTTGAGGTATCAGTTCATTTTGGAAAAGAGGTCGCTTGCCCAAAGTAGTTTGGGTATCCTTGGTCTAGATTTATGTAGGCATTCATTTCAGAAAGGGCTTCGTCAGCTCGTGAATCTTCGGCGCGTAACTTTTGATTTGAAAATTTACGCGCGCTCAGATGAATGGTAAAATGTGTTGTAAAACAGAACGTTGTACTTTGTACGTGCGAAGGGTGTGTATATTATCGGTGTTGCTTTTTTTGATAAAATGCCGGCCGGTAATATTTTTGTTACTCTTGCGTCGAACGTAAAAGCGTGTGAGATCGTAAATGTTTTCATTTTGTTGAAAGTATTTTCGTGGGTTTACATTATTGCTGATGGTGATGATGTTTTACCATTTATATTCACCTATAACCTTGTTTTTTTTTAAATAATGTAGGTAATCTTATCATACATTTCATACCTAAATTGAGAGAACAATACCAGTACGTCAAGTGCTAAATTATTCGTGAGTTAACCGTATACTTCATAGACTGCGTAGGTAGGTAGTTTATTTAGACATGTTGTATAGAGAATTGAACAGTGCCTTTAGCGGACAATATTTAAAACATTCAATTTTTCATACTCAGTACGTAGACTATTCAGTACACGGTTAGCTTATGAATAATCTCGCACTTGCCGTCCAGACTCCGAAAATAGCAAATCGACTAGCAATGCGTCATATACATATGTTATTATGTGCAATTAAATTAGTACAATCACAAAGAAACAATTCCTGGAAAACAATATCCAATAAGTCACGTTCTTTTAAAGAATTGTAACCGCGTACAGTCACAGACAGTTTCATTCCAGGCCGTATTAACAATTCCACTTGATATACCGATCTCACCTGACAGCGTAATGGACTAACGCAATACGAACGCTTAAAAAGGATTCAATATATTGAAAGGAATTGAAAGATTTTGTATTTCTCTTCTTCCTTGTTATTTTCATTTACATAAGTAAGTATTTGTAAATGTGGGAACCATGTAGCCATTAACTGTAATTTTATACTTAGAACTTTTTGTTTTTTTGACCTGCTGCTAAAGTCTGATTAGCCGCTCCTGCATTGTTCTCACATACCTATAACAATGTATTGCTCTAAAATGTAAAAGATCTATTTTAAAAAAGAGCAACCATGGAGTTTCTTGCCCATTCTGCTCCATAAGAACGGCAATCCGAACGGGTGGACACGCAGTAGCATAATATTTTTGTAACTTTGACGATTCATAAGTACTGTATATGGTCTACTTGAATAAAAATATTCTGATTCTGATTCTGAAAAACTTTATTCACCCGGTTTCCTTCGCATTAAATTCATTGAGGTTTAAAAATCAATTTTGCGTTACCGGGGACTAGCCGAGCGTTAATGCACGATGTCTCCGTTGAAGGCAGCCGTAGATCAGAATCACAGCAGCAGGAAGGTTCAAAGTCCTCACAAAAAAATCGAATCTATATATAGCTTTTACTAGATTAAAAGATGTTTTAACCAGCACGTCTTGCAGAGTTAAAAAAGTTTTTCCTTCAAATGAATCGCGCGGACACCGAACGACTGTAAATTGATTATTCATTTGATTATCGGAGCAGTAGTAGCGGAATTCAATTTTGGGTTCTACGAAATGTAATTTCTGGAGCCTTCTTTTCTCGACTGTAAATAAATTTACAATTGGGAATAGGTTCGCGTGGCCCGCGATAGCGCATAGTTTTGTACGATGTTTTATTCAGCGTGTCAATACTTGAATTTCAGTAAATGTTTATTGCCCTTTATGGTTTGAGTTTGGCCGGGTGAGCCAAGTTCTGAAGTGTTTATATGCCCAATCCCACTTGCTATTGGCGCTGTAATAGTTTATATGTGTTGTTAGTGAATCAAGTCTGTCAGGTCGATTGTATAGCTTGTATTAAATCATAACTGTTTCTTTTGATTGAAAGAATAATAATTTTACAGATTTTATCGCGGCTATATGCGTACGTTTTGGCTGCTCCACAGCAACCATGGTCACGGGCGAACTGAGGTGTTTAACGTCCTAGTATTATGGTTTGAAACGTTTAGTTTTATTTCAATGTGTAGTTTTTGCGTCAATATAAGAAATCAAAACATTAACTAAACGGTTTTTTTCACACATGTACCGTGATTGGATTAATGTACCATTACTTAAATGTTTATGTAATTAAATGTAGACGTGGTATAATAATAATATCGTCAGACAAACACACCAACTATATGGCCCCACACTAAGCAACGCTTGTGGACCTATGTAGCGGACAATGGACTGGGGCGAACCCTGTATATTGTATTACTTATATAGATACTAAACAAACATTTGTGCTCATCACACGATGTAAGTCCCTACCAGGATTCGAACCCGGTACCCTCAGTCTAGAAGGTATGGTCACTATCAATTGTGTTCATCAGATCCGAATAATAAGATTATTATGCTTGATTTAATTGACTCCATCCAGCCTCATGTGTTACTATCGGGAGTGTATTCTGTACCCCTTTTAAAATGTCCCGAACAACTCTAAACTCCAACTGGATCTGTGGTTTACGTCAATCCGATCCGTAATTGACAATTGCGACCATGAATTGTCACATGTCAAGTTGGCTGCGGGATTTAGAAACGACAATTAATCGTTCTGCGCGACTGTACCCAAGCAACACACTTTATTCGACTCGCAATTGACTTTTATTAAATCGGACAAACGTTTGAAATATTAGTATTGGGATTTTGTGTCATTTTAAAAACCTATGTAATACTTTAATGTGGACAAGAACTATTTGATTTTTTTTTTATAAAATGTATAGAAGATTATGAAATTAATAATCTTCTATACTAATATTATAAATGTGAAAGTTTGGATGGATGGATAGATGGATTGGCACAAAGATAGATTATAGTCTGGAATACTTTTTATCCCGGTAAAATGTATGGTTCCCGTGGAATAGATAGTTTTAATTTTTCATACTTTTTTATCGCGGGTAACACCGCCGGGCGCAGCTAGTGTATTATAAAATGTATACATTATGAAATTAAATTGCAATATCTATAATCAAAATACATACTTAAATATAATTCGCTAAATCATGACTTTCAAATCATAATTTTGCGAACAAGTTTTATAATAATATCCAAATAGTAAAATCGGACAAATAAACAAGCTCGTTTGCCATCATAGGCAAAAAAATATGTACATAAAAAAGGTGCTGATTAAACGTCGGATAAAGGGAAACGTAAACGCACCACAGGTCCGTTTCTTTGATGTGGCGGTTCCCTGAAAACGTTAAAAATGAGCAGACGAAACTCTGACGTTACGTTTCTGAGTGCGAATGACAGTTGTTTTCCACCCCGCTGGCGTGGGCGGGGGCCGAGCGAGAAATAAAATAAAACGCAAATGACTTTTGTTATTGACTGTACCTACTTCATTTCGGTCGTTTCATACTAAAAATGTTTGGGTTGAATGAGAACAATCATGTCATTTTGTATGAGCTGTTTACATGTGCCTGGCATTTCATCAGTCCCTTAGCCAAAGAAAAACTAAATTATCAGCTTAGTTACTGAGTTGTGAGAGTATAAACAATTTTTTAGTATTATATAGTGGTACAAACAAAATTGGAAAATTGAGATTTGGTCCGTTCATTGTTTTCAATATCTTGAATGTATAGAAAGTCAATTTACAGTTTTATAATAGTTCTGTTATAAATAACACTTTGTGTGACCAGGGATCTAAGCGCCCATAATACTAACAAGTCAAATACAGACTCTTCAGTAACAGAAATAATATTAAGTTTTTCCAAAACTGAAACACGAAAAGAGAAGCATGATTGAAATCATTTCTTCTAGAGTAGCCCCTAGAGAGTAGCGAAAAATATACCTACATAACATTACTGGAAATATTTCAAACGAGAATTTAATTACAAATGGCTATTCATAACGGGATACGCCATTTCGGTGGATAACAAAAAAGATACATCAATCTTTGCCCAACGATTTTGTATCAAAACAAAGCAGAATTTAATTACGGTAATCCTTAACTTTCGGCGGTCTACACTTTATCTTGAAGGGTCTGTGCGTAGACCCTTATCATCGGGGCAGTGTTGCGCCACCTTCTGCCCGCAAAGAGAAATATTTATGGAGCTCGAATTGTCACTGGAGGTTGACAGTTCCCGAATTCATTGTTAAGGTTTACTTGTTTGCTTAAGGTTGGCAAGTTAAAGTCAATATGAAACCTTGAACAGCAGTCACTTTAAAGGCGTGCATAATATTAGTCACTTCTAAGCAGCATTATCTATTTATATATAGTACTAGCTGTTGCCCGCGACTTCGTCCGCGTGGTATTTAACAAAGACAACCGTTGACAACAGCCTGCTCGCCCAATCTGAGCCGCACGCATTGCAGGTTGTTGCTATCAAACTTAATCAGGCGCTGCGCTGCAACATTTGTATTATTTTTTTTTCGTGAGATCCTATTTTTTTTTCTAAAATAAAAGTAGCCTAAGTTACTCCTTGTTATATCAGCTATCTGCCAGTGAAAGTCCCGTCAAAATCGGTCCAGCCATTTCAGAGATTAGCCGGAACAAACAGACTGACAGACAGACAGACAAAAATTGTAAAAAATGTTGTTTCGGTATAGGTAACGTGTATACATCCAAATGCATTTAGTAAAAAGCGGTTATTTTAATATTACAAACCGACACTCCAATTTTATTTATTGGTATAGATTAAACTAGAGATAAATGTGTCTAATAAATTTCAAACCTATATACCCCGCGCTACTTATCTCTAAAATTCACAAATTTTTTAAAATCGATGAAAATTAAACACAATTTGCGCGTCGGAATACGGAAATTACTTTGTCACATTCATCTCTAATTTAGCGCAACTTAGACTTAAAGAAGGCTGACGTAAAATCGACACATATTTTCTCTTTATCTAGCAGACTTTTATATTATAGAGTGTGTTATACACAAGGATCTCCTGCATTATTTATCAGACACTTCAGTTCCGTTGTCCCAACATTTATGTTTATCCCATACAACCTCATCAAATATTCCCTATATGTCTCGACTGAAAATTTCAACACGTGTTATCAACGATGCGTGTTTAATCTCGTGGCAAAGTGCAAAATACTGTACCTACTTGTGGCTAAAAGGTGTATCTAAAAAGTATTAAGAGTTGTGTGACATGTTTTACGTATTACCATGAGTTCGGTCATCTCCACCCTGGTCCATCACATCTCTGCTTACCGTACATATTTTTTTTATTTCTGTTTTGAATCATTAGTTTTAATTAGATTTATAGTTATATATATTTTATTACATTCATGCACATAATTAAGATTCAATAGGGCCGCGTACAAATTATTATAACAAAATTCGAAAGTACTATTTTACAAAAAAATATAATTTAGTTTTTTGTTATTTTGATAAAAGTATCATTTATTACTTTAATTTTCAGAATTCCAAATAAATGTCGTGCAAGGATATATCGCCGAATGACGTCACCTTTAAATGTAATAGAACATCTTTATATATATATATATATAATGGCAAAGTCGTGTTAGTTACACCATTTACAGCTCAAGAACGGGTGGGTCGATTTTTATGAGCTTAAATTTTTTAATTTGTCTCGACCCGAATAGCAGAATTACTAAAACTGAGATGTGATGGATATCTCTAACAAATGGGTAGTACATTCAAAAGAAATTTAATGTAACTACATTATAACATAGTCAATTGACTAAACAAAATTATGTATGTATTTGAACTCAGTTAGCGTCTACAACCGTATTCATTTGGAACATCAATCATTCCAAATACTAGTTCTAAATTCCCAACATGGCGATGGCCTCGCGTTTAATCTCCCGTCACCTGCGGGGCGACTTGTAACGCTCAAAGGGAATTCAAGGCTTACATTGAGAGGTCGTTTGTACTGTAGTACTGCCATATAAGCTTAGCGAAGTTCTACCAATTGGTCTAATTGCGTGACTGTTGGTACCAATGTGCGGGTGAACTATTAAAGCTTTGAAGCGAAGTTGTGTTATTTCATTAATAATATGATCATGTTCAGATTTTTATTGAAGTAAGTTAATTTTTTTTTGGTTCGGTTTCTGAAGCCATTTTGTACTTTTCGTATAAATTCTGTTTTAAATAGTCTCATGAATAAGACTGCAACTTAACACAGTAAGTAACTGGACAAAGTATATAACCAGTAGACATAAACTTGAAACTTTAAGCTGGCCATCTGTTCGGGGTACCGATGTCCGGCCGACTCGGTGGGCAATTTGCTGAATTAACTACTTCAATCTTTAACTTATGGAATGTAATAACATTGATAAAGTCGGAACTTTGATGCTCCCTCGAACAGACAATTTAAAATAAAAAATAAAAATTAATTCGATGGTCTAGGTCATTGGGTAGAAAGAGATGAAATATTGGCACTCTGTTTATAGAAAATACAGAATACTCATTTAGCACATTTGCCATTAACATGTTCAAAACCCAAATTTTGTACTTTACATCATTGTCCCCTAGACACTTGAAATTACTCTATCAAATGGCATAATGGTACACGATAGCGAATCTAGTTGTCAAATAGCAAATATACAGTTAATACTTATAGTAGAGATTTGCACAAATTCTTGTGTATTCTACCTTTAACGACCCACATTTAAATGACATTGGAATAATTAAGAAATTTCATTCCTACGTCCTTTTCTTGCGATCCTCCAACCATCAGCAAATAAACGACAATATTCCCAAACGACACTATTAAATATAATTTAACCGAAAGCGATTGTGTAAACGAGCAACGTCGAATGGCGCTCTATATTGGATTTTAGTCATTGTTTATAAGTATTGCTGCACTAAATATCAGTTGCCGAGCTCGGGGAAAATACCCTGAGACCGGGGAGTATTAATTAGGTGACGAAACGTTGTGCCGATTGTGAGAAAATATTCCTTTGTTATTATTATTATTGTTATGAGCCTGTTGTCCGCCAGCTGGGCAAATGCCTCCTCCCTCCCTCCACTCCTTTCTAGCTTGGGTTATGATGGGCCTTTCCTTTAGGTAGTACTCGATTTCACCCTGCAATCTCTTTTTAGGCCTGCCGCGATAAGGTCTATCTTTTGTCCATTGCTCTTCAAGCATGCGATAGATAGTCTTTATCTCTGCTGAAGTTTTGTAGGTACCCATTGGGCTCACTAGTATTTTGATTCGGTTTTTTTTTTTTAACACATTGTAGGCAAGTATTTGATCTCGATCTCACCTGATGGTAAGTGACGATGAGATCTACGATGGAGCATACTTGCCTAGGTAGGAAGGAGACGCTACATTCACTAGGCACATGCAGCGAAGCAGATCTGACCCGCCATCCATGAATGGCAACACCGAACATCATGCCGGAACACGGCTAGGCAACTTGGCGACATGGCTTTGTTCAGTGGGTGGTGACTAACCACGGCCGAAGCCTACCACCAGTAGAGTTGTCACCTGGTTGGCACCACCCAGGGTCACGTGTAGGGTATCTCGAGGGTATTTAATTCTCCTACGGACGAAGGTGACTCGACCCCAAAATGCCGTTGCCTGTATTCCGATTGAATTTCAATATTCCGTATGCGGTTTATAATAAATCCCGACACTGACCCAAATGCACTACGCGAGGTCTTTGGCAGATTTAATTAATCAATTTCGGATAACCCCGCAGCTTGGTGAATATCGACCAATACTGACATTCATTAGTATAACAGAGTGCACAGAAGCCTTCAAATATATTATTATCAGTATTGATATATTTTTTTATATTAATTAACTGTAAAAACATATTTTGATAAGACTTTGACTTTTATCCTCATCGCCCTTCTCACTATTTCCTATTAATTGCAATCGGCGCCATAATTATAAATAGACTTTTATTTTGAAACAAAACTTAATGGGTCTACTCGATTCGTCTTTCAAACTCTAATGAGCACCTTTTGAGGTCTTCTTCAGACCCTGATTATGTATGTCCAAATACCTACAGAATATTAACTAACATATAAATTAAAAGAAAGCTACTTAATATTTACAAAAAGTGTAAAAAATTTGCAACGCAGGAATTATGGGTAGCGTACAATGGATTAAGGGCGAACCCAATATATAATACTTATATATATACACTAATAATAACTCGGGTAAAATATTCGTGGTCATCACACAAAGTTTCTCCTAACCAAGACACGAACCCGGGACCCTTAGTGGAGAAGACACAGTCACTACCAACTGAGCTAATCAAGTCGTCACTAATACACAATAGCGACTATCAATCAACTACTAACAACCAATAAACCAGTCTCCTTATGACTCCTTTGATATTAAGGCATAAACATATCACTCCCCTATGTTTTCTTATATGAAATCGACTCTACCCATCAAACGTTAATCATCAACATTGGTAATTAATTCCTGACTAAACTAAATCCCCAATTTCATTCGAAGCACTGTAATAATGTTAATGACGCAAATGTCAGCGAGCTTTTAGTGCCATAGTATCGAGTTATTGATTCAGTAAACTAAGTCGGCCCTGCGTATTGAGGTTATTCCAATTAGATGTAGTTGGATGTCATTTAAACTTAAGCAACGTCTGTTATTTCAATGTAATTGATCAATTTTTAATACGCCCAGCATATTTTTTTCGAAAGCGTTTGTACAAAAATAATGACTGTCTATCTTTTCTATTGGCGCGCACGTTGCACCATTTCACGAATATTACTAAATAATAAATAAAGTATGTACGGTACGCTTTTGATCATCCGAATTTATTCTATTCATCAGGCTAGTCGTGAATACCACACGTTCCTTGAAAGCATATTTTCTCACATCTTTTATGTATTCAAATAATTACCCACCAACCTCGTTCGTACGAAATTGAATTACTGTTTATCCTGTACATTGGCGGTACAACACTCTGTGTACAATCGCGCACGCAAGCGGTGAATCACAGGAGTCACGCGAGGGGCGTGAGTCAAATAAGCTTACAGTAGCAATTAGAATGTCGACTTTGTATTTCATGAAGGAATATTCCCTGAGTTGACTTTGACTTCATATTCACTGTTGTACGATTGTATTAAAAAATATGTACTAATAAAATTGGAAAGTCGGCTGGGTCATCACCCAATTACTTGATTATCTTACTGAATGACTCATAGCACGCAATTCAGAATGATTAGTGAGCTTATTTTTTTTTTTGGTTGCGTGACCACCGGAATTAAAACAACGCCCACTGACCTAAAAACACCCCTCCGAAAAAAATACTAATTCAAATTAAAGAATGTGTTATTAATTTTAATCAATGCTTATATACGATCTGATAAGCTTTGTTAGTGAACCTGCTTTGTGTGCTGAGGTTCCTGAGTTCCAATCCTGGTAAGGACACACTTTGAGTGATGATCATAAATACTTACTTATATAGATATTAAACATTCACGATTCAGGTATAAGTATTATATACTGAATTCGCCTTCAATCCATTGTATGGTAACAATAATTATATATAATACTAGCTGTTGCCCGCGACTTCGTCCGCGTGGTATTTAACAAAGACAACCGTTGACAACAGCCTGCTCGCCCATTCTGAGCCCGCGGGACGCATTGCAGGTTGTTGCTATCAAACTTAATCAGGCGCTGCGCTGCAACATTGGTTTTAATTTTTTTTCGTGAGATCCAATTTTTTTTTCTAAAATAAAAGTAGCCAAAATTACTCCTTGTTACATCAGCTATCTGCCATTTCAGAGATTAGCCGGAACAAACAGACGGACAGACAGACAAAAATTGTAAAAAATGTTGTTTCGGTATAGGTAACGTGTATACATCCAAATGTACTTAGTAAAAAGCGGTTATTTTAATATTACAAACAGACACTCCAATTTTATTTATATGTATGTATAGATTTGGTGTGTTCGTCTGACGATATTATTATTATATTTATTACAGGTGTACTGTTAATTTTACTGCTTTACAAAATACCACACGAGGATTTTTTTTTGTAATACAGCTCTGCTTCACGTAAATAGAAAATAATATTTTCTGAACGTTTACCGAGAGAGATTTTCGGAAAATTGCCATAAAATGTAAATCGTGGAGATATTCTAGCAAGATTGTGATTCTGCCCGTTGCCCTACTTATACCCAATCCGTTTCCCGTGAAAAATATTGAAATACACAGTGTGGGAAGACGAAAATATATCTATTATTTAGTTCGTAAGGTATAGGCGAAAACGATTTCATGTTCGTTTTTCAACTTAGATAGGCCGACTAATAAACCACTTATTTAGATTAATATTATTCCATGAAATGTAGAGTTTATGAGCTTCTTCTTGCTATAATTTCTAGTTGTTCGATAAACGCAGAATTGTATACTAATTACACAAGCTGCTACTTACCTACCAGTCACAAAAAAAAATTGTCACGGTACGGCTATATTTCTAGCTTAAAAAAACTTTTTTATTTAAAGCCATGTTTAAACGATACATAAATAGCTGTTGACCGCAGAGTCTCGCGAGGCTAAGTTTTGACAAGATCAATTAGTTCAAGCTAAGTTTACATTGATCCGCGGCTAATCACATAAAGTTACATGATTGGTTTACTAATTGTTACAAAGATCACACAACTCTCATCTCTCCTCGTTTGCACCACACACTAAGTCGGTTCACTCGCTGAGCTGCTGAATTAAAGATAGCACACGTAGTCGTTGAGAAGTGATATGATTCACTGCGCGGAGTTGACTCACTGCGCCACTATCGCTTGTGTATCACGTTGAGTACTGCGCTGCGCTGTGGTACTAACTGACGTCACGAATAAGTTTGAATTATAAGGCTTTCGACTATGACACGGTGATGAAACAATTGAATGTGTCGTTCCTTCTTTATTATCATTTAAAGGCATTTAAACGGGCTATAGAAATGGCATCTTGGTGAGCAGTGCTCAGAATGATTGCCAGCGATATTATCTTGCTGCAATGTTATTGCCAATTAGCATGTGGCAACTATCGCGCGATATAAATGGCAATACTCGACGATGGCTGTTCAATTTTTAGCGCTTAGCTATACACATATTTTTACGTTATGACTATCCTACAGTAATTATTTCGGAAAGAACTTGCAAGATTCGACAACCTGATTAGCTCAGTAGTTAGTGACCCTGCTTTCTGTGCCGAGGGTCCCGGGTTCGAATCCTGGTACGGAAAAACTTTTGTGAGTAGCACGAATGTTTACACCCGAGTCCTGGATGTTTATTCTCTATATAAGTATTATATACTGAGTCCGTCCTCAGTCCATCGTTCGTTACCCATAATTCAAGTGTGGGACCGTATAGTGGTGTGTTCGTCTGGCGATATTTACTTATTAGACAAAATGTTTGTGGTCGGTACCATTAAATTGAGAAAACCTATAGATATCCATCTATCTAAGAAACCACTCACCAAAGAGATTTGCTTTCGGTTCGTGAATCGACTTTTAAAAGTCCTCCAGTCGTTACTCAGCAGTTAACTCGAGTTAGGAGAGGGGTTAAGAATTTTAAGGTGTTTAATGAAGTTGGATGTTTTGTTCGGATACTCCTTTTGAAGGCCGAGAATTTCGAGTTTATTGCTGAGTTTAAATTGGAAGTTTACTGTGTTGTAATTCTACGTTATGTCTTGAAAGGGTTTGATTGCGGTACCATAGAGTTCGGATACTTGATACACAAGTACGTAATACACCTTGGCACTAAAGGGTAACGACCGCTTATCTATGCGAGCATACCCCAGAGAAATGTCCAAAAGCAATTCATAACGCTATAGTACTAAGGGCCTATTTCACAATGTCCTGAATTATTGGTAAATTCCATCCACAAGTTATTTGGCAGAATTCGTTTAGGCCATCTTATAAAGAAATAAATATCACCAGACAAACACAACAATTATACGGTCCCACACTAAGCAACGCTTGTATTATGAATTTGGGCCGAACCCAGTTTATAGTACTCATATAAATATTTAACATCCATGACTTGGGTACAAACATTCGTGCTCATCACGCAAAATTTGTCTCTACCAGGATTCGGACCCGGGACCCTCGCCACAGAAAGCAGAGTCAATACCAACTGCGCTTATCAGGCCATTATCTACGCAATAAGTTTGTGTATACAGACTTGACTTGACTTGAGAATTGACGTCACAATTTATTTTAGATTAGTTTTATTTCAATGTGTAGTATTCGCGTAAATATAAGAAATCAATATATTTTAGATTATTTATTATCAATCATCTGATTTCTTTCCATCTCCTGTTTCTTCCGATTAATTTTGCCTCTTAATGTTTGGCATAATTAAATTTGCACTCACACCTAATAGCACTCAAGCATATTCAAACGTGTAAGTACAATGTAAACATTAAAACTATGTTACACGAACGTAAAAGTTTACGTATGACTGTGTAGTGTAACCGCGAACTTTAGCAATTTGTAGTTGAACTCGCGATCGTTACACTAACTTTTTATTGTTGTTGTTGGTTTAGCGGCTTATCTCAGTGCATTATTATTTACTAGTGACATGTCTTTACGCCGAGACATTTGTTAAGTTGAATATAACGAAGATCTTGATTTCTTATATTTACGTCAATAAACATTGAACTATAACTAATTTTAAGGATTTATTCGTGATTATTTTGTGATTTTACGTACCTGATGTTTCGGCTGCTTACAGCAACCATGGACACGGGGGGACGGGAACGTAAAAACATAAAATAAACGCAATAAAATCCTTAAAACAAGTTTTATTTTAATATAACAAAGTTGTTAAAAATAATACTAAACGAAGGTCCTTTGTATTAGTAATCTATACATATAAATAAAATTGGAGTGTCTGTTTGTAATATTAAAATAACCGCTTTTTACTAAGTGCATTTGGATGTATACACTTTACCTATACCGAAACAACATTTTTTACAATTTTTGTCTGTCTGTCTGTCTGTCTGTCTGTCCGTCTGTCTGTCTGTCCGTCTGTCTGTCTGTCTGTCTGTCTGTCTGTTTGTTCCGGGTAATCTCTGAAATGGCTGGACCGATTTTGACGGGAATTTCACTGGCAGATAGCTGATGTAACAAGGAGTAACTTAGGCTACTTTTATTTTAGAAAAAAAAATTGGATCTCTCGAAAAAAAATTAAAACCAATGTTGCAGCGCTGCGCCTGCTTAAAGTTTGATAGCAACAATCTGCAATGCGTCCCGCGGGATCAGAACGCGAGCAGGCTGTTGCCAACGGTTGAGACGTTGTTAAATACCACGCGGACGAAGTCGCGGGCAACAGCTAGTTAATACATAAAAATACCGGTTTAGTTGGCTGTTAAGCAGCTGAATGTTTTCACACGTAATGCTGCACTTTATGGAATGTTCCGATAACTTAACCGGTATTTGGTGCCGTTAAAACTCGTACTGAACCAGCAAGTTTCAGTTTAAGCGTTTACTTGAAAATCAAGACATGCGTCAAAGGCTTCCCTGAAACTAGCCACTGCAGTATAGGCATTCCTGAAAACCGCTTTGCTGTGTACCCCGTTTTCGAATATATAAACAAGCAACCAAAAATGTATAAAATAATCTACACGCCGGTGTTGGGTTTGTGTTTTTATATGCAGTTTAATATTATATACCTACAACACTGTTTTGTAATTACATCCAATCTTGAAATTTATTAAAACAGGTCATTACACTGGAGAAATTTAATGAATTATAAATACCACAGACACGATTGAAAATATATTGTTGGTTAAATAAAGCTTACTTGCGCATCGTTTTTATATTTAGAACTTCAGTTGTTAATTTAGGTACAGACCGTCTTTATTTTCAGATGGGCTAATTTAATAAGATGGTATGTTTATGAATTTTGTGGTAAAGTCTCACCAACTCTAGGCGGACACAAACAGTACGGTCCCACGGGTACCAAACTAAGCAACGCTTGAATTATAGGTATCGTATAATGCACTGGGAATGAGACTAGTATCGATATTAAACATCCATGACACGGGTAAAAAAATCATTTGTGATCATCACACAAAGTTTACCACTACAGAGATTCGAGCCGTGGTCTCTGCGAATTCATCGAATAAAATCGCTATCAATTTACAACTCAAACAATTACAATTGATTACACAGTGCTGCAGTGTCACAGATTCAACATCGGACATGACCTGATTCCGTCACACAGAGACACCGAGCCGGCGTTTGAATTTACATATGAAACTACCTTCAAACGCTGTAATCACATTGATATATCCAGCTCTTGGTGCATTGATCTCGAAGATGTTGGGTTTGGTAGAGGAATTATAAGTCGAAGAGACTATTGAGGTGACTTAGAATATATATAATCATTTATAGATATATATATATATACTGTAGGCATGAAAAGAAGTATTTTCGGGGCCTGATTAGCGCAGCTGATAGTCACTGCTTTCCGTGCCAAGGGTTTCGGGTTCGAATCCTGGTAGGGACAAACTTTTGGTGATGAGCACGAGCGTTTGTACCCAAAAGTCATGGATGTTTAATATCAATATATGGTACTGAGTGAAGCAAAAATCTTTTGCGCAGTTCGACATGACGTTTGATGAAGTTATATAACGTATATACATTTGGCGGTATAACTTAGTAAAATAAATGAATCATTTGTTGCTTTCTTAAATTACGTCATTCTGATTTGTTTTCTACTCTATTATCTCCACTTTCTTGTCTTCTCATCTTATCTCCTTGCCTCGTTACTCCATTCCCACTATCTCAGCTCTAATTCAATCGCGAAAACTTGCGATCTGTCGATAGTAACTCTATTGTCGTTACAACTATTTTAGTTGAATATTTTTATAACTAAAAATGATAATGACAGCATGCTACCACAATACCTAGATACGATTACACAAGCATACGCCTAATTAGCATGCAATAGTTATGCTTTCGTTACATTGAATGGATATAAAATTATCTAGAAAATTAAATTCATTATAAGTGCTCAATAAGTAAGGATCTTATTTCTCTTATCGCTCGAATAATTTGTCCTTTGAGTCACGTTTCAAGATAATCTTTTAATCTATTAGTCTCCACAGAAATACTTGGTAGAATAAATATTAACTGTACCTTGAGAATAATAATGTAATTGGCGTCTTGAGCTACGTTTTGGTAAAAAGTAATGACAAAATTCTCTGAAATAACTTTAATGACATAGAAGCACTGGTAATATGTAATTATTAGTATTGTTGGAAATGATGCGTGCTTTATTTAAAAAAACATCCCTTCTTATTTTCATTTACAAAAGTAATTTGTAAAAGTGAGAACCATGAAGCCATTGACTTGTAATAAAATACTTAGTGTTAGTATTTTTTGTGACCAGCTGCTAAAGTCTACCTAGCGGTTCCTACACTAGTCTCACATACCCATAACAATGTACTGCTCGAAAATGTAACAGATCACTTTAAAAAAGGCAACCATGGAGTTTCTTGACGTTATTCTCCATAGGGACGGCATTTTAAACGGGTGGTAAAGTTGTTTTCTCAACTGCAAATACATTTTTCAACAGCAAATAGACAAATTGTAATTCTGATACTTACTTGCAACACATGCCCGAATCGGATCGATGTAACAAATTCGATCGGAATTGGAAGCGAATAAATAGATTATTTATTCGATTCCAATCCGGTGCCGACAAATCAGTTTATCCATTGCTTTACACATATTATTCGGGGAACCTGTGTACTTACAATATTCAACTGCTCTTCACTTTAATTAAACATGTTTGCATGTGTGTTTCGGCAATCTCGCCCAGATATTTTTTTAAACTCCATACCTAAAGGTTCCAAATAGAGCTACATTGCTATAATACTATTAATGCTATAGATTCATTGTGCTTACAAAAATATGATAGGCACAAAAAAAATAGTAGAGTTTGAAGCAAAACCAAATAGATTGATAGAACTCTTATTGTTCCACCACATAGAGTAATGAGTTAAAATGTGGATGGACCAAAGACCAAAGATCAAAGAACATATGACAGGATTGAATTAATAGTCATAATGTCAAAGTCAAAATCAAACCATTTATTTCGTATAGGCCTTTCTGGGGCACATACAAATTGGCATATATATTTTTTTGTTAGCTCTACATCCAGATCAGAACGCGACCTCTACTGAGATGATCTGGCGAATAAGTCATAGGGCTTGACTTTTTTTTTACTCTTTTTTTAACAACTATGTTTATAACAAAAAAATGTAAGCTCCCGTGTGTTGCCATGCGAGGCGCACACCCGCTACACTTTGACACCATCTAGATAATTGAGCGATCAGTCCCAGGCTGTTTTATCATCCAAATAATGGCTGGTCTCCCCCAAACCGCGAATGAAAGGAGTGGACTGGACAGGTGTAGATAGAAAAAAAGAGGGAACGGATAAACCGCATATACTGCCTGCACCGACTCTACGTAATAGAAAAATGTAAATCAGATGATGACGTTGCCAAAATAACCAACTAAATACATCCTCTGAAAAGCGATAAAACTTCCACACGGAATCAGCTCGAGTCAGCTCCAGATAACTACCGGATACAACATATACGATCACAGTTTATTCCGCCTAACATGCAGTTTGCGGCTGCAACGACCTCGGAATACCCTAACACAGCCGTTTGAATCGCGTCCAAAGCGCGCTATGTTCGTAATGGCGTGGTATTATAGGTTATTCCTGCGATCACAACAAGCAATGTATAATTGTAATAATGATTGTGGCGAGGTTTTCGAATGCCGAAACTGGATAATGTGGTTTGGAAGTTTTGTTGGTGACGGTAGTTTTAATTCTGTTTGTTAGCTCAAGATTTAGACATTTTGCAATCTAGCATGTGTCTTAAATTAGACGAATAGGGTTCAAGGATTGTGTCAAAGTTTAGAGTAAAGTTCTATAACAGATCGTCTTATTTTGCGTCTCATTATATGATCTTATTTTGAACTAGGTGTTACCCGGGACTTCGTCCGTGTGGTATTTAACAAAAAACGGACGAAGTCGCCGGTAACAGCTAGTCTAAAATAAAAGTAGCCTAAGTTACTCCTTGTTACATCAGCTATCTGCCAGTGAATCACAGTCACACACCAGTCCAGCCATTTCAGAGATTAGCCGGAACAAACAGACAGTTTTTTTTTAAATATAGTTTTGCACTTAGTAAAATGCGGTGCAAACAGACACTTCAAATTTATTTATTTACTAGCTGTTGCCCGCGACTTCGTCCGCGTGGTATTTAACAAAGACTCAGCCGTTGGTAACAGCCTGCTCGCGTTCTGATCCCGCGGGACGCATTGCAGATTGTTGCTATCAAACTTTAGTCAGGCGCAGCGCTGCAACATTGGTTTTAATTTTTTTTCGAGAGATCCTATTTTTTTTTCTAAAATAAAAGTAGCCTAAGTTACTCCTTGTTACATCAGCTATCTGCCAGTGAAATTCCCGTCAAAATCGGTCCAGCCATTGCAGAGATTACCCGGAACAAACAGACAGACAGACAGACAGACGGACAGACAGACAGACGGACAGACAGACAGACAGACAGACAGACAGACAAAAATTGTAAAAATTGTTGTTTCGGTATAGGTACCGTGTATACATCCAAATGCATTTAGTAAAAAGCGGTTATTTTAATATTACAAACAGACACTCCAATTTTATTTATATGTATAGATATAAGTAGATACTAATGGCTAATGGCTTTATAGTACCAAACAGTAGTGGCACCTTTTTTTGTATTCTATGATATGATGTAACGATATAGTTTCGTAGATAGATAGAGCGAAACATTGACGGCCTGTTGGCCTGATTTCGAATCCTGGTAGGCACAAACTTTGTGTGATGAGCACGAATATTTGTACCCAAGTCATGGATGTTTAATATCTTTACAAGTAATGTATACTTGGTTCACCCCCTGTCCATTGTACGGGGTAGTTGGTGTGTTCGCCTGGCGATATATATTATATTATTATATTTATTTATTATTTGTTATTTTTTCTGTCTCCCATAATGACAAAACTATATGTGTGCCCACTGATACGTAATATTGTTCTGCTACGCCGTGCTTTCCTGTTTCCTGCTGAACGCCGGCGGAAATTATAATTTATGTTCACATATTTCGTTTGAATGTATCGTTGCGGTCGACCTTGTGTCGTTATATATTGTTGGCAATAATGAAAAAATCTATATTCCTGTTTTAAATTTATATATACATAAGATACTCGCAAGTCCGATGTGAAATTAGAGTATGCTTTGAAATATTTTTTTTTTAATTTTATCGCGTTTATTTTATGTTTTTACTTTCCCGACGTTTCGGCTGCGTTACAGCAACCATGGTCACGGGAGGTCTGAGGCGGTTGAGTGTCATAGTTTGAACTGCGGTACTTTCATATTTAGTTGTTGCTTGCTGTCCGATCTACGTACAAGGTGCTCACAGTGTCTTAAGGTCTCGCAAATCCAAACGAAGTGCACCATGGTTTTGGATTTAATTATATTAATTACTGGATCCCAAGTCGGTGGTAGCATCCAGCCATCTTCACTATTAATATTGGAAAAAAACCAAAGTTTTATTTTAATGTATGCTTCTTCATTAATGTTTGGTATGACATGAGTACACTGTACGTGTCTAATGTAACTGTATCTTAGCGCAATTGAAGTAATGCCACTCATTCATAGATATTCAAAACGATAAATAAACTGAACCATAGAATTACTTATAGCAATGGGATATTAAAGGGCCTTGGATACGAGAGTCGCAGGTTTATATTCCGGCTCGCCTCACCTCAGTTATTTCTGGATTTCATGTGCTTTGAAAATTACCACGTTATTAAAATACGTCCTGCCAAAGCCAATCTACCTAGCCATTTTTTTCTCGATCCTTTTTTGCATCTTAACACTCTGCTTGCTCTCAATATTAAACGTTCTATAAATATATATATATTTAATATATTTAACACACAAAACTAGGCGACACATTAATTCAGCGTCCAACCCTTATCAAGGGAATAGAAATTCCCACACAATATATAAAACTGTACGGACTATTCCATTTATTATCAAAAGCTAGATAGACTCTACGGGCGCACCAAAGAGAATTGTCGTCTTTACCATCAATTTGTTTACAAGTTATGGATTTTTGTTTTGTTTTTTTAGTGATAGAGATACCTTGTTTCATCATAGTTTTTGTCCCTATATGTTTTTTGTATGCTATATAACTGCATGTTTTTTTTTTGTTTTAGCATCATTATCTTCGTGTTTTACTGCTATATTAAAGTGTTGTGAGTAATGATTATACAGATTTTATAATTAGGTACCTAATCATGAAATAGAGGACAAAAATGATGTCGTGTTCATTTGGGACACGTGTAATTGACTTTATGAACGATGGTGAACCATCCAACTACCAGCTAGCATTGCAATACACCATCTTAAAACCAATAATGATTCACATGCAAACTCGGTAATAGCGACAAGTTGGGCTAGTAATGTCTCGGGAAGTATTGCTCATATATACTAAAAATGTGCAGTAGCAAACACCATTCGCAGTAGAAAACCACTTTGTAATAAGAAAATAGAGAAAATATTATAGAACATTTACTACATTTGTGTTGTAACACAGTCTATTTATAACATTTGTGCTATAAATCCGGAAACAGTGACAAAGAGTGTGGATACAAGAACATTGTGTGTCCTAAAGCCGTTAAGCCAAAGTCACAAGCAATTTAAAATTTTGTTTACACCTCACAAAGATAACGGGGTTTACGCCCAAACTATTATTACTGTCGACCCTAAATGACCGGCGTAGAAAGTGCCATTCCATATTTATGAGCCATTCTGACACTTTTATGGTGGCACAAACAGCTTCATGTTTATGGGACATTTTAGCGCCGGACAACTCATACGAAAACTGCTTTAAAGCTTGCACCAATGAGGCTGTAGTTTGCACCAATGAGTGCGAGGCTGTCAACATTATTATAGTGTTTGAACTTTTAGCGGAAAAGGAAAGATCCTTCAGCCAGGCGGGTGGTATGCCTGGCGGGGCGGCCGCTATGCCCCGACGGTTATTGTCGGGATCTTGTATATATGTTACTTGCTCCGAAAACTCTTATAGCGCGATTCAGAATTGTGACGTCAATTGTCTATTGTTCTGAATGCGTCTGTAGTGCCATCTGCGTAGCTTGTGGTACGGTTGAAGTAGTCGCTACAAACTATTATTTTTCGGTGATTTTGTGAATGTATTTATTTATTTAATGGCCTTCTTATTTACTTCTCATAAAATTTATACAGACATTGGCCATTTGCCACGTCTACGCGCATGTGACATAAGCTTGTTATTCGCGCGTACAATTTAACGGCTCGTTTGATTTTTGTAGGTTCTGTAACATAATTGATTGCTGAGTTTATGGGATGCGAGGTTTTATTATAAGTTTTATTGGTGCTTGTAGTTTTGCCAATGGTGTGATTTAAGAGGTGTTTTTGTGTGGTGTAATTCGGGGTGTATTTATGGATGTCCGTTTTATGTGTTCTGATTGTTTTGAAGCTCACACAATTCATTCATAATATGTGTTTTTATATATTTTTAAGACTTACTTGTATACGTTGATTAACAACTGTTAATTCGTTTTATTGCCAAATGAACCAATACAATTTCAGTCGAAAAAGAGGGCAAGAATTTTCTTTTTAAATTACTCTGCCTTTGTTGGCAACTTTAATAATTAAAAAACAAGTCCTTCTCAGCTATAGAATTACTGTCGCAAGTCTAACCGCCAAAATTTTGTTGTACACAGGTCGATCAGAACCCGGCATCGTACCATCGATCGTGGGCTTCACAAAGGATTCCGTAGCCCACGAGTCGGACCGGCTGGCCCCAGGTGACAGGATCTGCAGCGTCAACGGCATATCCACTGCGAGGCTCACCAACGATGAGGTGCTTCGGTTACTGGACAACGTGGAGGAGAGAGCGTCTCTGGAAGTCGAGTATTATATGCCTAATTATGGTGAGTTGCTGAAATATTCAAAGATTGGACGATATTGACGTTTACTGACGATTTACAAACCTTCACGATCGTAACCTGGTCTCCTATAAATACATGGGTAGATTACATATTTTAATAAACTGTAAACTTTCTGATAAAGAACAAAAATAACCGAAATAAGAACCTCCTCCTTTTTGAAGTCGGTTAAAAAACGATTACTTACTTTCTTAAATTTATAATGCTTTGACTATTCTCAATATTGATCATTATTGGACGTAGGATTCAGAAAGACATCAGAATGAAATATTCCTTTAGGTCTTAACTCTCATTCGATCATAGTTTTAAACATCTTAAAAGGTTTATAACATTCGATTTTCCAGAGTTAGTTACTCAATTCCGTATGATCAGCGGTACACATAAAATTATATTCCTACAATAACAAAAGTAAATTTTTGAGCCTTATCTTCAACTTTATTCGACTATTCGGAGTCGATAGTAAAATTAAGTTTCAAGTTCTAAATTTAAGTGTCTTCAGAGATGATTTTGACGGAGTATAAATTGAGTTTGAAGTCCTTTGGTGGTAACTTTATTGGTGCGGGAACAATTTCGTGATCCAAAGAATCGTTTGGTATTAAATTAGAAAAGGTTTTCCTTAGAAGACAGTATGAAAAGAAAATAGTTTCTTAAAGTAATTAAATTTCAAGGACAAAATTAATTGGTTGTTATTTTTTAAATTTTTATGTAAACGCTAAATTGTAAGTGCATTGTGCGTGTACATTTTGTAGCTATTTTGAGGATTCATATGTACTTTAATTAACGGTTTGCAAGATTAAAAATATTGTGATTCTTAAGAATTTAACTGTATTTAATTAACAATATAATACTCACAAAAGAGCTCAAAAATTTATCTGACACTTCACACTAGTTTCCGCACTGTACTCTTCTTCGGTAACTTCCAAAATAGCTTTTCTGATCATCAACTTTAGCCTTTTTGCATTTCGATCATTCAAATTTCTCAGCTCTGAAGCTACATATTCTCCAAATATACGATGATCATCATCAGTCGGCTTTGATACATTATGTGCATTGGTTAGAAATATGCTGTCTGTTTGATTGGTTTTTCGTTTTGACGCTTTAGATGTTGTGGGTTCCTCGTAATCGTCATAATCGGATTCAGATGAGTCTTCTATTTTTGTCACGGAAATGAGGTTGGATGATACCTGGAATTAGAAGATATTATTGTGTGTATGTGTGAAGCAGTGATAGCCATGTTGGTAGCACGCATGCTACGGAAACAAGGATCACCGCTTTCACCTCTATGGTTTCTGGATAATATATGCGAATCTATTTTTAAACCACGATTAAGACTTGCTAAACGATGAAGGGTAACATCGTGAGAATACCTGCATGTCTGAAAGAACCTCTAGCAAGACGTGAGAAGTCCACCAACCCGTACTAGCCCAGCGTAGTGGTCTATAGCGTAATCCCCCTCGCATTGACTGGAGGTCCGTGCCCAACAGTGGGACATTAAAAGAGCCGGCATTATTATTGTATATTATAAATTGAAGAGAGTGAAAGCAAGCGTTTGTCCAATTGTGAACAATAATAGAAAAACAAACTTCAAAAGATTTCATTCGAAATTGCTTATCGCCGATGACTTTGTTGAGTGCTGATGTCAACATAGGGGAGATAAATGTATTTCTAGAGACTAATAAAATATTTCTAAAGAATAACAACTTAATGTAACGGTTGCAATTAACAATGGATCAATCTACTACTATCTACATAATCTATCTAACATATATGTAGTACATGCATACAATTATAATGTAATAACGCCAAAATGCGACAGACTAATTAAATTATTCCTGTGCAAGATAATAAGCTCAATATAACTGCTCATATTGAAATGGCTAGACAGACGTCGGAGGTCATTGCATTTTCATGGACTATGGAAATCATAGCACAAAGGCGATCTTCTCTACTACAGACGCTGAGATTGTGTTAATGGAGTGGTTTGGGTATTATGTTTGTGTATAGTATTTGTTTTGTGTATAATCTGTCTTTGAATCCTAGATTAGTCAGTCAAAGTCGTAAATAATTGTTGGTAAATAAGATTATCCCTACTCATTTGGGGTTAGATGCCCAGTGTTGTTTTATGAAAAGGGTTATCACAGTATTCAGAATCTTGATTGTAAACTCAAATATTATTATTTTTACAAACGAATATATCTAAGTTTTCATGTCTAAGTTACACAGTTATTAAGTTCTACTATGAAATAAAGCAAGCACGTAATAAATAAATGATGGCGGTGGTAACACCGGAGGTTTAATCTATACATATAAATAAAATTGGAGTGTCTGTTTGTAATATTAAAATAACCGCTTTTTACTTAGTGCATTTGGATGTATACACGTTACCTATACCGAAACAACATTTTTTACAATTTTTGTCTGTCTGTCTGTCTGTCCGTCTGTCTGTCTGTCTGTCTGTCTGTCTGTCCGTCTGTCTGTCTGTCTGTCTGTTTGTTCCGGCTAATCTCTGAAATGGCTGGACCGATTTTGACGGGACTTTCACTGGCAGATAGCTGATGTAACAAGGAGTAACTTAGGCTACTTTTATTTTAGAAAAAAAAATAGGATCTCACGAAAAAAAATTAAAACCAATGTTGCAGCGCAGCGCCTGATTAAGTTTGACAGCAACAACCTGCAATGCGTCCCGCGGGCTCAGAATGGGCGAGCAGACTGTTGTCAACGGTTGTCTTTGTTAAATACCACGCGGACGAAGTCGCGGGCAACAGCTAGTTGTCAATAGATTTGTAATTGTAGTTGGTTACAACTTGTTGGTTACAACTTGTTGGTTACAACTTGTTGGTTACAACTTGTTGGTTACAACTTGTTATTTTATTACTTGGAAGCAATAAAATAACAAGTTGTAACCATTATCCATGGGCTAATACCACAGCAATCTTACGGTATCATTGGGCTTCTTAGGTATCCGCACAATATACACATCAGCCAAAAAGGTCATCTGATCAAAATATTTCCATTCACTGTAGATTAACTTCTCCTCAATGTTATGCTCCGCACTCTTCTTTTTTATCTTCCTCAACTCGGCGTTGAACTGACACCTTAGATTATGAATCTTCCTTCTCACTTCCTCTGCAGTAGTATTGAATTGGTCAGCTATCGAATTCAGGGAGCGAATTTTCAATTTTCTGTTTTTATATTCAACGCTGTTATTGTTCCATAATTCTGGAGATGCTTTGTAGGCTTGTATGAGTGAAACGACACGTTCCTCCTCCCATTCTATCTTCTCTTCGACCGGCGACGTCATTGTGTGGCGTCACTCACGAGACTGCGAGAGCGGGACTGAGTGACCTGTTAGGGCTAGGTACCTATGCCATTATCGATATCGATATTTTATGGTTTTTACTACATTATTTTATACTATATACGAATGCACGCAAATAATGTTTAGATCCATAATGATCAAAGTCAGTCAATAAATATTTTCTTAACATAATATCTTTTATTCGTATAATTTATTTTAAATCTATCTACTGTTATGCTAGTAGTAATAGTAGTAGTAGTATTTATATAAAAAAATGAAAGAAAAAACATAAATTGAATTTTGCATTTTTTTTTTATTACATTATAGGCAAGTATTTGATCTCTATCTCACCTGATGGTACGTGACGATGAGATCTACGATGGAGCATACTTGCCTAGGTAGGAAGGCGGCAGTAGATCGAGACGCTACATTCACTAGGCACATGCAGCGCAACTGATCTGACCCGCCATCCATGAATGGCAACACTATAGTAATAGTTGACACTAAACTTAAATTTTCAACACACATCGACCATATGTTGGACAATGCTAACAAGTCATTGGGATTTATTCTTAGAAATGCGAAAGAATTTAGAAAAATATCATCTACATTAATGTTATATAATAGCTATGTTAGGAGTAGACTTGATTATTGTTGTGCTATTTGGTCCCCTGTTTACAAAGTCCATATTACTAGGATTGAAAAAATTCAAAGAAAACTTTTGCGACATGTTGCTTACCGTTTTCGACCACCTAGACATGTAAAATCTTATGAAGACCGTGTTAAGCACTTTAAATTGCAAACTTTATCCGATAGGCGTAATTTTTTAAGTGTGTCGTGTTTATATAAAATAATAAACGCCATTATTGACTCTCCTCCTATTCTAAACAAATTGTCTATTAACGTACCCTCTAGGCCGCCGCGAAAGCCCCGTCACTTATTGCACGTCCGGTTTTGCAAAACTAATCTCGGTAAACACGCACCTATCCCTCGTATTTCCTGTCTGTATAACACATTCGTGGATCGAATTAGTGATCTCGATATATTTCACGATTCATTCTATAAATTTAAGCACAAAATTTCTAATGTTTCTAACATAACATAAACTCTTGAACCCTATATTCATTGATTTATTTACACATGTTTTACCTATATTACCACTTACGTCTATTGTTGTTGAACCTCTGTTTAAGTGCTACCTCTAGTATGCTCTACATTTGATCTCATTTTTTTAATTATTATTATATGTTACACTGTATCTGTGGCACATGATGTGGTTGCCTGTTATTAGAGTCGCAATTATCTAATATCACTATTTTTTTTTTTACTATATAACATGTACTATTGTAAACTCTGTTGGCAACTCTAAATAAATAAATAAATAAATAAATAAACACCGAACATCATGCCGGAACACGGCTGGGCCGCTTGGCGACATGGCTTTGTTCGGTGGGTGGTGACTAGCCACGGCCGAAGCCTACCACCAGCATTACCTACATTTAAAAGCAAGTGGTATTGCTGTTCTCTGAAAAGTTGAACTAAACAATAATATTGGATTGAAATAAAACAATCTCACGGATTTTATCGCGTTTATTCTATTTTTTTTACATTCCTGACATTATAATAATATTGGAATTTTATCGTAGACCTATTGAGATTTGTATCTGTTGGTTACTAAGTAAAATTGTTTATCGATACCTGCTTATAGCCGCCTCACTGTCCGCTAGCTCTCCCCTTTACTGAGCGAGACGAAACGAACACTCGAGTGCGGGAGTGAGATGAGACGAACACTCGAGGCCGTTCGAGAGAGACGCAATATGAAGTACAACGACCTTGTACCCTGTTTGATTAACATCTGCCACGAGTTTTTATCTAGACATATTGCATTGATTATCACTTCGTCGTATATAGTTATTTTAAATCCAGAGTATTTGCATTCCTATAGGCAAATTTATATTAGTTGATTATGTAATTTAAACAAAACTCAACGTAGTGGTTTGAGTGCAGTCTAATCAGCTCCCCACATAGTTGGTCGTGAGTTCGATTCCTGTTTGGGAAAACATTAGCATTGTGGCAAGCATCAGCGTGATTGACAGTTTTCCAACAAAGGTATCAAGTCACTGATATGAAACATGTGGGTCCATCCCGCATTGAACCAAATTTGGATCCTAGCATATTGTAATTAGGACATATTTTAGTGCGCACGAGTCTCCCAATACTCAATGCGTTTTAAGGGATGAAAATGTTTAGCAGTGTACGTGTACATTTGTGTCCAATGTTATGGCAAACGAAAAACAAATAGGTACTATCGCTGTGTGGGTGCAATCAGTGCGTCTGTACCTACCATTACAGATGTGACAGTATTTACTTATGGCAAAGTCAAGACTTGCTAGAAATATAGTTCTAACCGACACTAGCACTTTCCCCAAAATAAATAGAATTTAAAATCTTTTTACAATTATATTTTAAAGCATTTTGCTGGAGGAAAGTAGGTAGGTAGGAAGATTGGAAAAAACATTCTACAAATTTTGGGGCGTGTTTCATAATCCAAAGAGTCGGCATCAACGAAGGTCTTCTTTCTCTTTCTAGCATCTCAAAACTCCCTATACATTACAACGAAGCTAGCAGAGGTTCCAGTGGAGAAGGTCAATGGCTCTCTTGGGATCACCATCCGTGGCGGTCTACCGGAGAATTCGGCTCCAAGTGCTGACCTGGTTCTGAATAGCAGGTCCTTGGATGCGCAGCCGCTGGTAGTAACTCACGTGAGATCTGGTGGGGCTGCGTATAACACGTCAAGGATCAAACCTGGTGACAGGCTGCTGAAGGTGGACCATGTAAGTGTTTTACTGATACTCTATTTTTTAAGAATGGTAGGAGTTCCTTGAACATCTTTCTTAAAATTGTAACATAGTAAAAAGTGTCTGTTATGATCTATTTAATAAACAAATGGGGGAAAAGAAATACACCACTGACCCTCGGCTTGTCAAATTTACCGATTATAAACCAAACAAGTTGATCGATAATTAAAGAAGTCAGCAACACCAAACTCTTCTAAGATGTTAGTCGAGAAACTATCACGAGTGTCGGGATCCCAAATAGAAGGCAATTCTCCGCAAAACGACGCGAATCTAAAAAGTATTCTATCAATTATATATACAATCCCATCTCAAATGTCTTTGGTCTAAATAAAAGTATCAATTTCCGCGCTCTGGTATCCATAATGTAATGAGTACACAACCTAACCTGTCCGTAAGTACTTTATTAATATTCTATGGGACACAGGCTGATTACGCTACTATAATAATGCTTGTCTGTCTATGAGTACGCGCATCACGATACTTTACTGGACAATTTGGGTTGGGTTTGGGTGGTTTAGGTATCCCCAAAATAGCCAAAATCTTTAATTCTAAATTCACTATATAGACTTGGCTAAACTTACCTGGTGACAAATTATATATTGGGTCATTATTTAACGGTATATTTTATCCCGTGAAATGGAATTTTCTTGTAACGGGATATCCTTTTGACGCCCGAAATAAAACGAAATTGTGGGCACAGCTATTAACATTATTATTTCAATCCACAGATATCCCTTACAAACAAAACACTGTCCGAAGTATATCAGATCCTGCAGAACTGCCCTCAAGTTACCAGCCTTACCATAGAATATGATGTCTCCATTATGGAATCAGTCAAGCTAGCCACCGGACCACTCCTCATTGAGATCGAGAGGCCTTGCAATGAAGACCTGGGGCTGTTCCTCACGAACCAGAGATGTCCTGAGGAAGTGTACAGTTCCGGTTCCGACACGTATCAGAGAGTTGGCACATGTAATGCTATCTACATTGATAGTATACTGCCAGCTAGTATAAGTGATAGGTAAGTGACGACCTAGCCCAGCATTCTGCGCTGAGGGTCTTGCATTCAAATCTCGGTAGGTACTTTGTGGGATGAGCCCGAATGTTTGTATCCGAGAAAATGATGTTAACTATCAATAAAATTATTATATACTGCCATTGCCTCCAGTCCATTGTACGGTACCCATAATACTAAGCGTCGCTTTGTTTGGGAACGGACAATTTGTGTGTTGGTCTGTTGATATTATTATTATTTAATTCAGTGAGGCCTTGGTTCTCGGATTTTATATTTAAAAAGTATCGCCAGACAAATATATTAGGTATAGAGTTGATATGGACCCGAGTCAGCCACGCTTGTACCGTACCACCGTCCCGTACTATGGTCAATAAGGACGATAGGACGAAAAGATCATCTTCATCTTCGAAATTCCCAGACAGTCCTAGACATTTTGCGTAGGTCGCTGCCTACAGTCCAAAGCTACACTCAAAACACTAGAGCAGGCAGTCGTCAATATTATCTAGATAAATTTACCTATCTATAGATTTCTCGGACTATCTATCAATGGAAGCCTGAGCCGTATACGTCTGTTTAAAAAAAATCAGCAAACCTAAATAGTATTTTACTCAGAAATAAGTTTCTTGTGAATGAATTCATGGAACAAAACCCATGATGTAATTAATTTAAAATTTATTTTCATTTGGTAAAACAAACAGCACAGATAAACGTAAATCGCATTAAGCCCAAAAGCACTTTAACACTAGTTGGCATAAGATTACTTTAGTCTTTTTGTTGCGAAACAAAAATTTAATTAAGAGCTTTTTTCACATTTCGGCTGACGAAATTGCTTTGGCCTATCTATAGTGTAGGCACGTCTTTAGATAGCCCAACGTGGGGCCTTTCTATACAGAAAGTTTTATTGATAAGCAGTGAACATTGTATTTTTGGCAATGGCTATTAATGAAAAACGTTTATTCCCAATAAATACTTTTTTGATGGGAATATTTCTATGACAATACCAATATGAAAAAAAAAACTTAAACGAAATGTGATAAAGAATAATCAGTACAAAGAGAGTTAAGCAAGAGCTCTTCATATAATCGTAACGTCATCGACAAAATTCTGTCAATAATTCTAAATTATTTATGAATTCTGTACCATAAGCGAGATGAAATAATCAAGAGGTAAGGCTAGAGTTAGAATCTCTTCGACAGAGTTCACCAGCATTCTTCATAAACTCTCTCCTGTCTAGATGCGGAGCGCTCCACCCCGGAGACCAAATCCTGGCCTTCGACGACCACGTAATTGACGGCAATAACTACACGGCCGAAGAAGTGATGTGCTACCTTGAGAACTGCGAAGGTGGCTTCAGCAGGCTGCACGTGGCTCCGAGACACGTAGCTGGGCAGTGTGGAAGGTTCACTAGAGGTGAGAAATAAGACAATTACACTTTTGTAATATGCCAAGGTACCTACTCGTGACATATTCATTTGAAATTACGTACTACTGAATTTATGTATAATGGCTATACCTTTATTTAATATACCAAGGGCCCGGGTGAAAGTTATAGACTTCTTGTGATTTATATAATTATAAATTAATTTAATACTCTTCTTCTTTCTTTACGAAATGAAATGCGATGAAATAAAATGGATATGAATATGGCCTCACCCACAACTTAGCGGGTATTTTGCCAGTGTCAAGTAATTAATAGCAATATTAAATTCAATAAATACACATTATAAATAAAATAATGGATGTGACATGAAGAAATGAAAATGGCGTGTCAATTTAATACTCAGAACACTTTTCAAAACAAATTTAATGATGTCGAGGAGGTGCCATAGATAAGAAGAGAAAACCATAGAAAACATTATGTATAGAGAATGGTTCATAGATTATTATCCAACCATATTTAAAGTTTTATCATACGACTTTATCATGCCATCTGAAATTACCTTGCCATTATAATCACTATCACCGCAATAAAAACAGAAAACATATCAAAGCATTTCTAAATAAAATATGTATTGTAAGATTTCACTCTAACCATTATACTCGTATAAATATAGCACATCACTTTAAAACACCGTTAAAAGTGTTTGTATCTTAGGCAGCCGCATTATAATTAGCTAAAGTAATCGTACCAAGAGCTTAGCTGGCGCTGATATAGCCGTTCTAAGGCGCGTCGAGCGAAATTCTCCTCAAAATTCCCACGACCTTTTCACTAGAATTTCTGCAATAGCACCTTTCGTGAGCAATTCGGGGGTATAATAATTACCGGGGTAATTCTTCGCAAGCCCGGGGCGAACTTGCGCCGAATAGCAGAACTTAGCAACTAGCACTCTGCAAGTTATAGGCGGAGTGTTATCAACGCTGTTAATGTTGCTTTATCAATACATCACTCATCTTCAACCTTCTCTGAGTCATATGTCATATGATGAGAATATATATTATTGCCCACAAGATTGAACTAGTTGGTTTAATATCATGCATGGTGCCTTACATCAGGTCATCATCCATTTGTAAGAGTCTTGGTTTCTGTGGCAGTCAGCCTTATAAAGCATTTTTTCATCTCCCGTCTGTAATGTACATAATTTTCTTTCTTAGCTCTTTATTTCGATGAATTTTTGATTCAATGTACTTTCTTGCGAGTTTCAAATAACTTAGCATCTTAGTTGGTCACCGCCATAGCCTAACGTAACCTCAACTAATTAAAAAAAAATTGGCAGCAAACTCTCTAAAGTTTCTATGTCAATCATAAAGCTCATAGACCATCAGCCGAATAGAGTTACCAATAATGATGATAAAAGACCCCTCCGCAACCCCTCTCTATTCTCGTCGCTCGCGCCGCCACTTAACAAGAACGAATATATGAACATCGAACTTACCTCGTATAACTCAAAAGGCTTAAGTTCTGATGTCTGTGATACGCTTCCACTAATGTACAGAGCAGGTACATTAATTCAAGTTTAAACTTTAGTTTAGTAAGTACCTCCTTCTTCGAGATATCTTTGATGTGGTGCAGTTATTATATTTTTAAAGTCGTGGACATCAACTTTGCATGTCGTGGGGTATTTTGATAATGTTAAAGCGCACTTTTGTGATTGCAAGAAACGTAGGCAGAGAATGGAACCATATTTGACTACACCAAGAAACCTAATCTAGCCTGACAGGTTCGGGCAGGACTTTAAGATGTTCTGTTTTTATTATTGTGTTCCTGTAAACTCTGAGCAAGAGAACACATAAATGTATTGCTATAATCTAAGTAAATAATGAAAAAATCTAATTATTTACAGAACCTATTTTTAAAGTCCCAACAAAATGAAGTATTTTTGATGCATTTAACTAAAGTTTTAAAATAGTTTTGATTACCAAATAATTTATTTTGTTCCAGAAAACTCAATATCAGGCACATCGACGCTGAACACGAAGAAGCATCGCACGAGAAACTACAGGCAGAGTTCAATGCCTAAATTGGGTTTACAGGACGATTACGGTGAGATTTCGATGAGAAAACTCCATTACGCATAACGATAAGAAAAATCTTGTTACGTAATAATATGAATACCACAACACGAACACAGGACCATGTAACTGTTCGAAGATTACAGGTGTAATGACGTTTCATTATTTACTAGTTTCTGTTCGCGGCTCCGCCTGCTGTATCTCCATGTGACATGGGCTATACCTAGCTCTCAGCGATAATGTAAATTTCAATTAGTGAAATCTTTTTGAAGCGGATCAGTTTCGAAGATTACTACCTACATCCAAACTCACAAAGTAAACATAATATTAATATGAGTTACTTCTTCATTTAATATTAGTATAGAAAGATTATTTCATCAAAAAACCACTTCTCCTTTTGGTTCGCAGTCTGCACCAATATAGCTCTGAATGATTATAAATCGATAACAAGATGAACTTCATCTCGCTAAATTAATTCAAATCAATTTCAATAGTTCGCTTCGAGTCTAGCAGAACTGGGTCGATTCACTTTACCCTTAATTGCATTCTAGCTAAGTGCTGCTTTTTTGCTAACGTAAATGTTCAAGATGTCGTAACATACAACAGAAGCTTAATCTGATTTTAAGTAAAATTTAGGATTTCACGATTCCTGAGTAACATTGAAATAAAAGTAATGCCAAGGATTTTATCGCGTTTATTTAATGTTTTTACGTTCCCGACGTTTCGACTGTTTTACAGCAACCATGGTCACGCGAGGACTGAGGTGTTAGACGTCCTAGTGTCCTTAAAATTAGTTTTATTTCAACGTGTATTATTCGCGTAAATATAAGAAATCAATATGTTCTAAACTTCTAAAGGAACAGTTGTAATTCTGGGATAAAAGGTATCACATATATTGAACCGGTACACAAGCTACCCCCATGCGAAGCTCAATTAAATTACACCCACTACAATATGATTGCCATCCCACGGATACAAATCCATTTCGCGGACTAAAACTTCCTTAACGATGACTATATTAATTCGGGTAATAAAGTTATCCTATTGTGAGCTCAAAGTTCTAATTTCTACATACCAACTGACCAATAAAATGACGCATCGTTAAACTTATCCCAAACAAATCACCATAACCAAAATCAAACCAACATCTACCGTAAAACAAAAGGGAAACAATATACAAGGTAATTAATTTGCACGAGAAAAACAAACCTCGTAGTCCATACACCCTAGAGGATATTTATTCAGGACCGTCCTTGTTGCTTCTAATTCAGTCTGAATATTTGATGATGGTTATGTTAATTGGCCCCACAGATGGCCAGCAGAACTACATGAGTATGGGAGTGTGTAGGACGGAATCTCTGAACATCCAATTGGAGGTCCCGCCTGGTCACAGTTCAGGATTGGCTGTGCATGAAGACAATTCTATGCTGGTTATTTCCCATGTTGCATCACAATCGCCGGCGTACAGGTAAGGCTTATTTGTTTACCAAGTACGAGACGGCATATGTTGAACAAAATGTATATTATTATGAAGTTAATTATCAACCGAGACAAAGCTCATATTTGAGATAAATGGATGGAGTATCACTTAAAATAAAAAAAATAATTAGAAGATATATGATCGCAACACTAAGATGAGTTGGCTGTAACTAAAATCGAAAGCCGAAAGAAAATTATTGTTAACCATGATTAATCTGTTATTTATAAATATTCAACAATTTCAGATCTGGCTGCCTTCAAATAAGAGATAGAGTGATGTCCATCAATGGCCATGAGAACCTCACAGTGGACGTTGCAAATGAGATATTGCAGAGAAGAAACGATTCCCATAATGCTAAATATTTGACGCTTAACGTCGAATTCAGTATGCCGAATACTATAGAAGCATCTAGTGGAGTGTTTACTGTTAAGCTTGCGAAGACTACTTCAGGACTTGGTGTGACTATTACAGGTAATTTTTGAATGTTAACGTTTGTACCCACCGAATCAAATAAAACACTAGATATAAACATCATTGGCATTATTTTTCTACAATTTGTCTGATAATCTCAGTTCTGATATAGGTATGTCATTTTTTGAAATATTTACAACAGAAAAATAAAAAAAAATCTTAAAAATGATATGAAAACAAACTATGTATCAAAAAGACGTTGTCCAAGTGGAATGGTGGCAAGAATGTTGGCTGCATTTCCTCGCTGTATAATCAAACTAATTTTTTGAGCGAGGATAGAGCCAGCCCTCCTGTCACCTGTGGAGGCAATTAACTTTGGAGATATTTTATTTACAAAGTGTTTTGCGCTATGGCTTCATGGGCCTAACGTCTCTACGGCAAACGGCAGAAATGCGTAACTATTGTTTAATAGGGCGTACTTCCGCCGCTTGCCGAGATCTGCACTCTCAGCCGCGGCCCCCGCGGCAGTCACTGACTCCCTGAGATGAGAAGGAGCCAGTGTGTCTACACACGTGGCATCCCAAACAAGCGGTCGATCCCGCTTTTCTGAAATATTATGATAATCTAAATTTATTTTATCAGGTTGTAAGCAAAAACTACTAAGCAATGAAGAACCTATGGTGATATCTGATATCAAACCAGGATCTGTAGCTCACCGGAGTGGCGCATTAGCACCTGGAGACCAGCTTCTGGCTATTAATGGACAGCCATTGCATAATTTGTCTTTAGTAAGTGAACATAAATATTTGTATTCGTTCGTTGGCACATTTTTCAAAACATTATTTCTTTCTAACTTAACTTTTGGCGAAAATATTTCAGGATACAGCGTTCAATATACTCCAGAATTCGCCTGAAGATATAATTACACTGAAAGTTCGTAAACGGGATCTCACAGAAGACTGGACGAATATCCACAAGCATAATGCTAAATTAACACTGCAAAGCTTCAGTAATATTGAAACAATAGCAGTTGTACATAGCGGCGAGGATTCTGGACATCATACGGAGAGTCCTAATAATAGTGCTAAAGAAAGCGAGAGGAGTCATGGCAGTAATGAGATTGGAAACACAGCTGTGTTTACAGTAGAACTGATAAAGCAAGAGAATGGTCCGCTAGGTTTAACGATAGCTGGAAGCGAGGATGTTACACAGCCAATTTTATTGAGTGGCCTTATTGAAGGTACTTATGAAAATTTTAAATAACTTTTGAGCGTCAAACTAAAGCAAACATGATTGATATAAAACTAATTTTACGAATTTATCGCGTTTATTTTATGTTATTTAAGTTCCCAAAAATTCGTTAAATTAGTTTTATTTCATTTCACGTTAATATAAGGATTCAATATATAACGCAAACACGAGTTTGATCATCACAAAGGATTTTCAAAGATATCGTGGTAAAAGGTGCTGCCGTGGTATAGCCATGTTTAAGAATTTTGGTAATGCTTGTTAATACAAGATGCACATATTAAATATAACTAATTATGATACTAAAACCTAATAAATATATAAGACTTAATACATAATTAAATATAATTAAGCTATAATCTCTGTTCTAGGAGGAGTTGCGGAGAAATGTGGAAAATTAGCTATAGGTGATGAACTGCTTACTATAAACGGTGAAAGTGTCCTAAATAAGCCTCTCTCGGAAGCGATTAAACTTTTGCAGCAAAGTGGACAAAGGGTCCAGCTGCAACTTTGTAGGAAAGTTACGGGTAAGTTTAGCTCTTACGGTACTTGGTTGGCTGGTACGTCCTTGAATTATGATCTCTAACATCAATAAATTCCTATATTATAAATGTTAAATTTGATTGGAAGGGTAGAATTTTTAATACAGTTTCTTTCAAACGATATTCTTCAGGATTGTCGGAAAGCGCCGAGTCCAGCGCGAGGGATTCTAGTCATTCTACTTCTAGTCCCGGCTTATCCAATGATAGTGCTGTTGAATCCTGGGACCAAAATACCCCAGTGAGAACCAGTGCAAATTGTGGTAAGACCTTAAACAGATTTGTAATAGTTGATTCTATTTTAGACACAATCATATTTATAATCTATGAAGTGTACGTTATAGGTAACTCTGAAGTGATAGAATACGCGGTGCCAGATAAATCAAGAATGATGGATAAGCAACCCTACTCTCCAACTGATGAAGATAAACTATTAGCTTCAAACTTCAATTCAGCAGCTCCATATAGCGTCAACGACCTTCCACTACCAAATTATTCCCTAAACAATTCATTGAAAACTTTCCATTATGAAAACACGTGTATAATTCCCGAGAATACTCTAAAGAATAAGCAAAACATAACGAGAGAAGACGATGTACAACAAATAGAAATACTGACTTCCAACATGAAAGATTGTCAGCTACATAACATGGAAAAGTCTTCGTGTAAATGCGACTATGTTCAAATGGCTCCATACGGAATTGTGTCACCCAAAAGCAGAAGACCAAATTGGGATAGTGATTATTTGAATAACGCTATTTATACTGTGACTACGCCTCAGAAGTCGCCCCTTAAGCCTGGCATGCCTGGTACCAGTTTTCAGTTTTCAACAAGCCCTATTTATGAGAATGAAGTTCCAGGTGCGTTTTATATTTACGATATTACGTATTCATAACATTTCATGTAAGACATCTTTGTGACAGTTTACACTTCTTTCTAAAATAATTTAGTTTTAAATTGGACGATACACAGTATACCTTCTATAGTTAAGTTAACTTTCACCCATTTCACAGGTTTATACAGCACCGAAACAATGTCCCCAGCTCGAGGGTCAGTGCACCACGTCATCCTGTACAAGGACGCCATCTATGATGACTACGGGTTCTCAGTATCGGACGGCTTGTACGAACGAGGTGTCTACATCAATCGAATCAGGAAGGGCGGTCCCGCGGATATTGTTGGGCTTCTGAGGCCGTATGATAGAATTTTACAGGTATTTGTCAGGTTATTTCTTTAGCTTTTCAAGATATAGGGGAGACACGCTTTGATTTGTATTTTTTTTAAGACTACTTGCAGATTATGCTGTACCTACTTAATTTATTATTGATCATATCTTTCGTGTGATAGGATTGGTTGTTGATGCTGATTATCTGGCTTACTTGAGGACCAATTTACTATGCTAAGGTTTAATATTTTAATAGGTCAACGGTACCAGAACTGTGGACTACGATTGCTGCCTAACTGTTCCATTGATAGCCTCTGCTGGGGACCGCCTTGAGATTATTGTGCAGAGGCTAGTCACATCCAGGGTAAGCCCAGTTTTACTTCTGTATTATTATGATAAAAAGTAACAGTGACATGTAACAAGATGATATTTAAAATGAATTGAAGAAACGAATTTGACTTCAAAGTGAAACATCACTTTGGTGACAGCGTTTATACACCAAACAGAAGACAAAAGAATTGAAAAAGTACCAATACCTTTTACAATAGAAATACTCAAGTATTATGAATGTAAAATTCCGTTCGAGGGGAATAAACAAACGTTTTCATGTGCGAGTGACTGTCAATTCCCATGTAAAAGTATCTTTTGCTAAAGAAAATAAGGTTAAGAAATACAATATATCTTATAGCTTTGTGCTTAAGACGGGTGTTAGAAGGTACTGTTGTTATACAAAATGTCCTTTTTGAATATTTGAGGTCAATTATCTGATGGAAGCAATGCCGAGAAGATTGCTTATTATTCAAAATTGTTTTTAAACGCATATACTTTGGAGTGCGACATTTTTCATAGGTATCAGGTACATGGCGATTATTCATCGGGATTTGTCAATTTGCCACTAATTCTTTGAGTTAATAATTGTGTTTGCTATTTATTCCGGGAAAGCGCCTTAAATGTTAATTTTATTCAATATATTTTTTTGCAGGACCTGAAAAATCACCGATTGGACGACAACTCCAGCCCGAGCGACAGTAGTATCGTTAGTAAGACAATATAGTGCATAACCCGACTTTAGTGAAATCACACCAAAGACTCTGAAATGTTAGCTTTAAGTATACCATTTGTATGGTCGTGTAATATTTAGTACTTAACGTCAAATACTGTATATAGAGTTGTTAATAATAAGCTGATTGAAAGGAAGTCATGTTTGGTATAATATGTTAAAACTATAATGTGGATACTTTTAGAGTTAGTGGCAAAGAACGTTGATTCAAGGATAGAAGCTTGAGATATTGATTACATTAGCTATCGTGTTTGATAAGGGTGATTGTTGAACATAGACATTTTCAATTTATCGTAAATACAGACTTTTTACAAACTTTGTTTCCTTCGCTATTCAACAATATTGTATTGTGTGAAATAAATGAATGTCGTCGATGATTTTAATAGAATATTATTTGACATAATTCTTAAATATAATTACTGAACTTAATCACATTCGTCTAACGTCGTCACTGTTAACTATTTGAGGTAAGAACAATATTTAATATGTGTAGGCAGAGGGAGAAAAAGTAGCAGGAGCTACAACTTTCAAAAAGCGATTTTAATCTTATTAATTTAAAATCCAAAACAGTGCTTCACTTTCCACGAATAACTAATTGGTGAACGATGAAGAAACTTTAACAAATAACACACTTAAATCAAATTGGAGAGCCTTATAAAAACTCTAAAAAGTATCAGGACGACATCAAACGGTTTAAAGGTTAATCAGATTAAAATTTTTCAGATTGTTAATAAAGCGCTCGTTAAAAATAGTGATGTAATCGCAAAAAACGATTCGTTTTTAATAATCGTTAAGTATCGATTATTAGTTGAAATTTGTTCATTTTAAGATGTTGTTTTGTAATCCCATAATGTGCCTACGTGATGCGATAACGCCTGGAGGATTGGGCAATAGTATAAGATAGGAGTAAGATTTAGGAAAAATAATCATTTGTATATATACATATTAACTTACGAACGATTTTATAACCGGTACATAATAATATTTAAATTAATAATGAGTAAGCAATAGACATCGATACATAGAGCGGTCAATAGCGCATTTTTTTATGTACAACTAGTTGTTTTTAGGTAGGATAGGTACCGAAGAAAAAAATATTAAACTCGAATCAACCTCTTGATGAAATACCAGTTTCTTTGATAATTATTTGTCCATAGAATCGGCGTTTTATACTAATAATACTTACCAAAGATTAGTTGTCCCTTTAATTGAAAACTTGCCAAATGAAAAGTAGAGATTGTAAATAATAACTTCAAAAATCTTTGTGGTCGCTTTAATTTGGAAGCAATCCAATATGCAAAATATTTTAGGCCACCCAGGGAGACATTAAAAATATATCTAGAATTTATTTTAGATTACCCGAGTATTAAATTATCTCAATAATGCTATTTTGGAATTTCACAAGGCAAATGTTTCGAAGTCATAAAATAATTACCAAATATATAGCCAAAATGTTAATAGTTATAACAGTGTAGAGTTACTCGTTGTTGAATCAGACTGATAGCAATTTTAAAATAGTTATTTAGTGAATGTACCTATAAAATTAATTGCTGTATCATCCTTGATTAACGTGTTAGTGAATTAGTCGATTTGTCCGAGTATAAGTAAAATAGTATTTTATTTTCAGTTATAAAATAATTAGATAAATATGTAATGTTATTTATATATATTTTTTGTGTTACATAAAATACATACCAAATATAAGTACTTTTATTGAAACTGGTAATACCAAGTAATTGTATAAAATAGCTAACATGTAAGGTTTGTTTACATTAAAAAAAACTTAGGTGACATAAAGACTTTGTAATCTAATAGAAGTTAACACGTTAGACACGAAATTGTAGATAGAAAAATATTATGTAAAATAAACTTTTTCGTATCATTTCATTGAAATGTTTTGGTTCAAAAATCGAATGTATTTTAAATTCAATATGCATGTTGAATTCAATATGCATGGTGAATTTATTACAATTTTTTATTATACTTCACTATTAAAACTCATAAAAACCTTTGATTTATATTTTACTAGCTGCTACCCGCGACTTCGTCCGCGTGGTATTTAACAAAGACACAACCGTGGGCAAAATCCTGCTCGCACGTTCTGAGACCGCGGGTGCATTGCAGGTTGTTGCTATCAAAGTTAATCAGGCGCAGCGCTGCAACATTGGTTTTAATTTTTTTTCTTGAGATCTAACTTTTTTTTCTAAAATAAAAGTAGCCTAAGTTACTCCTTCTTTCATCAGCTATCTGTCAGTGAATGTCCCGTCAAAATTGGTCCAGCCATTTCAGAGATTAGCCAGAACAAACAGACAGACAGACAGACAGACGGACGGACAGACAGACAGACAGACAAAAATTTAAAAAAATGTTGTTTTGGTTTAGGTACCGTGTATACATCCAAATGCACGTAGTAAAAAGCGGTTATTTTAATATTACAAACAGACACTCCAATTTTATTTATTTGTATAGATTTTGCGATAGAAGATTTATGCCTCTGGAGATCAATAGTTATACAATACATCTGGATGTATTGAGGAGTTAAGCTTGCCTTTGCCCAGGAATAGGACGTCTGATGGTTGTAAATTGTATAAGTACATTTAATTTTGACCTATAGAAGGTTTGTTCTGTTTTATATTTTAAAACGGCTTGTAACTTTCCCGTTAGTTTGTATAGCATTTAATACACACACCCGTTATATATAGTTATGTATGTAGATAGTTTGTAATTTTTTACATTTTATTTTTGTACCCTTATTGTAAGGATAATTTATATATTATAATTGTCAATTAATGTGTAATTAATTGGAAATAGAAGAGAGCCTAGCTACAATACTCTTAATAAAAATGATATGCGTGATTAAAAATATGTGTATTTTTATTTGATATCCTGTACTGGTAATAAATTAAAAATAAATTATGATTAAATTTAGACGGCTTTCAAAATGCACTCAGCAAATCCCCACCACCATCGGCTAACAGGGTGCCCAGAACGCTGGCAGCATTGCCACGTTGAATGACATTGCTGATGTGTTGGCCAGAATATGTGACAGCGTTCTGGTCACCAGACGTTTGAGAAGCTCCCTGTAAATCCGATGGGCACCCGCTCCCCACGGACACAATGTCCCCACCCCAAACACCTCAAATATGTACCCTGCACCGAGGGAAACATATTTGCGGCGTTTGAGGCATTCTAAAGAGAAAAACATATTATGTACACTGTATATTCATAGAATTACTTATTTAAACTGTTGACTTGCATCAACGAAATACAATTTCGCCTCCGATTAAGGAGCTTAGATATTAACTATTTCAGCTGTTTGCCAAAAAGGAGTATTATATTGCTATGCTTAATTACTTAAAAACAATATACGTAACCTTAAAAATAATTTTGCTACACCTATTTTACATTTAAATGGACATCAGATCACAGCCCCGGTTGCGTCTGATTAGTCGACTCAACCGGCGACCCATGTTTATCTTTTTGGTAGATTTACTACAATTCAATATAATTCAATGGCGCTTGGACCCCATGGACCTAGGGTCTTGTACCTTGAACCTTGTACATACGTATTGTATCTTCAATCCAAATTACGATATAATATATCAATAATAAATAAATAATACTTATGATCAGATATGCCGCCCTTATTTATTCCACAAAGCCTCGCCCTACAACGCCCGCGCAAATACTAAAACTCACAAATAGCCAACCGCCAGTCACGGCACGTGAATCCACGAGTCATATAATAAAATCGACGGTAAAACGACTACCTATTAGCCGTGCCGCGACGATTAGCACTAATTCTGATGGGAATCCGATGCGTGACCGTCCGCTGTTAGCTAGCGATGACTCATAGAAAAGCCGAAATAAAATTGAAGGGACAGGCTCGTTGATTTCACGAATAAATTAATTATTTGTTATATAGAAAGTAAGTTAATAATGTTTTTGTTTTATAAATACCTTTGTATATACCTTTTGTTCATAGAAAACTCACAAAAAAATCTTCTTATTTTTATTTTTTATTAAGTTGGCAATTGGCTACAAAATTGTACAATTTCGCTAGTGTCAACTAAATATCGTCAGCGTTGTTTTTTAAATAATAAAAACATATCGAGGTCTTATGAGACTAATGCGCAACAGCATCTTCGATGCTAGATCATCTAAAGAGACCAGCCGTCTGGGATTTATATAAATAGATCTGAAGTAAGTAGATTTTATATGAAACATATTATAATTATCGTATGCTACCTAAAACGTGTTTGTACCAAATTCTTGGAATAAATTATGAATTTTGGGTGGAATGTTATAAAAATTAGGCTGATTAAATAAGCGATTACATATATTTTTTTGCCTTAAAAAGTAATTGTAATCATACTTAAGTTTGTATTGAATATTCAAATATCAGCGTATTTATACATGTTTATTCCTTGGGGGATTGTGATAGGCGAGAAGTCTTATTACATTATTTGCCGTTTATATTAAATAAACAATGATTTTGCCAAATTAAACTACACACTTATTCTCTGTGTAGTTAAGGATGATTTTAGGTCGAATTTCAGCACAGTGGAGACTATCGTTCGATAACCGCGTGTCAGTCATGTGCAGTGAGACGTGGCTGTGTTTGTGGACACGCGTTGAGATGACAATGACGCGGTGACTGGAGTGACCTCTTTCATAAAGCCGCTGAAAATGAGCTTGATATTTCAAATCTTCTCCTATGGAGTAATCATGTTTTTTTTATAATCACGTATCCAGATTTGCAAGCAGAAGCTGAAGCAACATAGTGTAATATAAATAATACCAGCCCTTTTAATGTCCCACGGTTGGGCATGGGCCTCCCTTCAATGCGAGGGGGATTAGGTCATAGTCCTCCACGCTAGCCCAGTGCGGGTTGGCGGACTTCACACGTCTTCCGAGGAGTTCTTTCAGACATGCAGGTTTCCTCGGGATGTTTTCCTTCACCGTGTAGTGATAATCATGGTTGAAAATGGGATTCGTATACGAAGTGTCTAAAATTTCTTACCAGTATATTGTGATGATTGGCTCTTATTTATAACAAACAACATTAACAAACTCTGTGCCTATTTAGAAATACTGCGGATTTTGCATCACGTCTCATGCGACGGTACTTTTCGTCTTGCTCATTACCACCACCAAACTTATTATTGACAAAAACAACATCTCTATCACAACTACATATAGTATATATTCGCAAGTTTGTTTTGGTAAAAGCATCTTTCGAATAACGAAATATAAAGTTGCCGCGTGGTGCCCGGAGGCTGCACAAAATTTCCATTTTCCACGCGATTTACCACAAATTAATGCCACGAATCTGTCGGCGCCTCGCCAATTTATAGTGGGATTTGCATCTAACCAACTTAAGAGTTTAGTTTTTCTCGGTCGAATGGTGATTGCATGTGATTAATACCGTAAATATTGGCTTGGCAACACCATCCATGAGCTTATCCTTCTAGCTGCCAGGAATTGATTAGGATCTATGATTATCTATGATTTTACGAAGATCGTTGCACCATAAAGATTTTTAACAAGATTAAAATAATTAAAAAAAAAAAATTAGTAGAAAAATTAATAAATTAGTAGTGCAGTAGTAGTAATTACTTTATGTAGAGTCTTAGATTAGCTCATAATTTTTATAAATAAAATTAAGCCAGTAATATGTACCTTTTGATGTTTGCTTATAAATCCCTAATTTCGTAAGACAAGTTTTAAAGGATCTACCAAATACAATTTGTCAAGGTAAAATCCTCACGAAAACCTATTAAACAAATCCAACTGTACGCAAATACAATTAGTTGATCCAGCCGATTGTGAAAGGCTGGCAAGCTAATCGAAGTATAATAGCGCTTATATCCGCACTCTAAGGCGCATAAGTCAAGTAAGATTTGCTTTAAGCTAAAGTATTAACGTAGTTGGTATACTGCATAAACGCAGCTTACGAAAAGGAAGCATGATAGAAGAGACATCCAAAACTTATCTTAAATTATGAACCCATAATAAAAATAAGTAAGTACAATTATTGAAATAAAACTAATTTTACAGGTTGCTTGCAATGCAAGACCCCAAGATACTGTGAGCACTTTTGCGTAGATCGCACCGAAAACGACAACTAAATATGAGGGTACCCCAGTTCGAACTATAACATTAGGACGTCAAACAACTCAGTCCTCCCGTGTCTATTGTTGGTGCAAAGCAGCCGAAACGTCGAGAACGTAAAAACATAATATACAGTTTTTTTTTAATTTCAATGTATAGTCTACGCGTAGATATTAGAAATCAAAATCTGGAATTATCATCAAAGCTAAAGGATTAGCGAAGCTGGTGGGGCAGCGGGTGAGGCATATGTATAGCTCACAGCCCTGAAGGCCACTGGGGCAGGATTTTATAAATGGTGTGGAACAAGGCAACAGAAGCAGCAGGTAGGTCGGCCAAGGTACAAAACGCCATAACGTGTAGAGCAGCTGCAGACCATCATCCGACTGATAGAACAGAAATATAGTGAAGCAGACCACCGGCATCAGTCAGGTGACATTAAGTAGGTGGTGAGAAAATATTATAATAATAGTACTACATTGACTAATAAATGAACAAAAAAAAATAAAAAAAAAACAAAATACAACCGAATTGAGAACCTCCTCTGTTTTGAAGTCGGTTATAAAATATGACATCAAGAAGCAGAGACGTAGAGTTGAGGGTCTATAATAAATAATCGCACTACATTAAAACCATGTACGCTTCAAGACACATCTAATTACTCTAAATCTTTGTTACTATAAAGGGCTTAGTAGCTATAAGAGGCTTAGTTTTCCGAGCTTCGAAGGGCATGTTAATCTGGCGGTACCGGTAGTCATTCTAACATCTTTGACAGTCGCTACGAACAGTAAGAAGGCTGAATATATCTGACAAATGGTCTTTTTTTTTATTAAATTATAGGCAAGTATTTGATCTCGATCTCACCTGATGGTAAGTGACGATGAGATCTACGATGGAGCATACTTGCCTAGGTAGGAAGGCGGCAGTAGATCGAGACGCTACATTCACTAGGCACATGCAGCGCAACTGATCTGACCCGCCATCCATGAATACAGTCTTACCCTTAGGTTACCGTTAGTACTATTAGTTGGGTCTTGGTGAACAGATGGCAAATGCTCGGTGAAAATGTCAGTAATCAAACAAATCAGGATAGACTCGAAGTTGACACTGAATTCGAAGAAGAAGAAGACTAGTTGCGATAAAGTATTTAACTTATTATCTCGTTATGTCAATTAGTAGTTGTAATAAAGAACAATCTATATCTGCACGAACACAACCACGGGTGAAAGTCGTTCACCAAAAATCGTGGAGCCCTATAATTGTAGGCCTACATCCAATTGTAATCCACAAGATAATTACCCAGTGGTGTAATTTAAAACCAAAATCCCTCACGAATAGTCTCATCTTTTGAGGAAAATGAGAGCGCTCGCGCGGCGGGCAGGTAATTTAATTAAAATTCAATTCGATTGAACTGAACCATCTAATCCGGTTCATCTATGTAGCCAGGGGTGGATTTTGAATTTGTCTGTCTGTTTAACAGCAGTAATCTTTATATTAATGGTACGGATTTTTGTCGGTGTAAACTTACTTTAAGATATCATCTACATATACTTAAGTGAAAACAGCAGACAGACTTACATAACTGTTTTTTATTGAAGATCATAAAAAAACACATCATATGGTGCCCTAGCTGAACGCAATAGTTGTAAATCCCAATATTATTCATTCTGAGCCACTATTGGGCAAAGACCTCCCACGCCTCGCTGGGCTATAGAAGTCCAGACCTTCGTAAACGTGTCCAGTGTATTCCACCATCTTTTTCTAGACCCGTCGCGAGTGGTTTGTAGTGGTTTTGTCCAAAAAGGTGTTAGGCATGCGGCAGACATGGCCAGGTCAGTTCCACTGAAGTTTGACGCCTGTTTATCGACGTTGAAATTTGGTATGAGTATCAGGTTGTGCAGCATCCTATTTTTAAGTGGCCCAATTTTTTTTAGATCTCACGGGAACCGTCCCTGTAAATGGTGAAGTGTAACCGGTAAAGAGTGAAATGAATCGTGCATCGGGGTCCTTCGCCGAATGAATTCCAAATCCTGACGAAATTAATGCTTGCCCAATTGTCGGCCACTAATCGGCTGTAACTTCGTTTGTTCTAATCAAACGAGAGAGCTAGCTATTTCTGATGTTGTGTGTGTTATTTTTAAGTAGACCATTTTATCACCTGTGTGGCAGCACTGTTGATAGAGCGGTCGAGGTCGGTATGTGGAACTGTCAGTGGTAGATGTGGCTCACTTCATTGTGAAGCCTCCCCATATGTCCCTGTTTGATGCCTCGTCTGGACCACTTAAGCAATGGTCTGCCTAAGCAAGATTTGATTTGGTCAGTCCATTGCTTTGGTGACATTCTGCGCCGTGGTGCCTTGCACTTTTCCTTGTATGACAAAACCCATTATGCTATGGTTCAATATTCACGAAAGCATAGTAATGAAGTCGCATCCCCGCCTCGAAACTTGGCCGAACATAAAAGTGTGCAAAGCATATGCTAAAATGGTCTTTATTTATTTACCAATTATTTTAGGCAAGCTCAGGGTCTTTTGCAATCTTTGACTTTCTGAAGATTGGACGTGTTGCTTATCAGAGCTAAAAACTACCAATTAGATGACGTCAAAGTAGTTTAGCCGAAAAGAGAAGATCGTCCAGCCAGGTATGCCTGGTGGGGTGGCCGCTATGCCCCGACGGTTATTGTCGGGATCTTGTATATATGTTACTTGCTCCGAAAACTCTTATAGCGCGATTCATGACTGTGATGTGCATTATCTATTGTTGTTATGAATGCATCTGCAGCACTATATGTGTCGCTTATGGCGAGGGTGAAGAGGTCGCTACAGTAGAAAATAATTATTCTCCGTAAAAGAACACGTCGGTATAGTAATCCCTGCGTTTAACTAGTGAAGCGAAGCCACGGGATCTCGGGCGAATTAATCACGGATTCATTGCTCCGAACGAATTAATTCTTAATCCAGCCCAAATGAGCGCTCGCCCCTTGTCAGCCACTTACCAGCTTCGTGTAGCTAATCAAAACTCCACGATTAATGATGCAATACTTTTAATTTAGTGTTGTACGCATGATTTGGATGGCTGGGAGTTTTAAATTTGGAATATATATTTTAGTGAACGAAGATTTTTTATTTCTTTATTTTGGGTTCGCATGTAAGATCCAGTTTATAATTGTTTTAAGTATTCTATAATAATCAATTAACGTGACTGATAGAAAATCGAAGTATTTTTTTTTAAATGAAAGTTGTCAAAAAAAAGAAAACCTTTTGTAACCATTTATCCATCCAAAAAATCCTAAGCCTATTTATTAAGGAACGGGGGTCATTAAACTTCATCAAGCAAATTACAAAACCGTGCAACATTAAAACAAGAAGATTAAAAACCGCAACCAAATTAAAACGGGAATCGTTATCGTAAATATCTTCGAGAGTTCTTATTGAAAAGGAAATGGTCACCAAGAGGCCGGGACTGTCCCGGGATTTTTTTTTGTATTACATCCCTTTTAATATTCATTATTGAATGATTGGAAGCAATATCCTCTATTCGAGGCAGCGGACTGAGATCTTAAGGAACTAAGCTAGTCTGGAATTAAAATAATGTTTTCAAAGGTCTTTGCGTGTCATCTGAAAACTAGTCTAGGATTAGTTTTAATGAACATAGTAGCCTCTCTTACATGTTTTCTTGTTCGATATGAACCAGAAAAAAAAGTATATTTGAACGTCTGTTTAGAAACTAACTCTGGTTTACTCTACATTTTTCTCGTTTTCTTATTATTATAGTATCTGCCCTATAATTGTGGCACATGATGTGGGTGCCAGTCATTAGAGTTACAATTACCTATAAGATAACTTGTATTTTATTGATTACTAGCTGTTGCCCGCGACTTCGTCCGCGTGGTATTTAACAAAGACAATCGTTGACAACAGCCTGCTCGCCCATTCTGAGCCCGCGGGACGCATTGCAGGTCGTTGCTATCAAACTTAATCAGGCGCTGCGCTGCAACATTGGTTTTAATTTTTTTTCGTGAGATCCTATTTTTTTTTTCTAAAATAATAGCCTAAGTTACTCCTTGTTACATCAGATATCTGCCAGTGAAAGTCCCGTCAAAATCGGTCCAGCCATTTCAGAGATTACCCGGAACAAACAGATAGACAGACAGACAGACAAAAATTTTAAAAAATGTTGTTTTGGTATAGGTACCGTTTATACATCCAGATGCACTTAGTAAAAAGCGGTTATTTTAATATTACAAACAGACACTCCAATTTTATTTATATGTGTATAGATGTATAGATTTTGTATGTAATATTGTAATCTCTGTTGGCTTTTCTAAATAAAAAAAGGAAAAGATTACGAGTCAAGATAGATCAGATCCTGAAAAGCTCACTTCATAGCTGGCAACCCCAGGGGTCAGCTTCTACTGGTCGGGCTTACCTGCAGATTGCGGCCAAACCTCGCCAATTAAGCGGGCCGCGCTCATAGATTAGGCGGTTTTTTTACTATGCTTTCGGGTAGTATTGGAACATAAAATGAGGGGGAAGTAATTGTTTTACACTTTTTTTTGGTAATTGGCTATTATTTGAGGGTTTCAGAATGGAGTTGAGCTTTTGCTTGTGAAAGTTAAATGTTTTTGTAGAGATTTTTCCTTTTATCATAAAAGCAAGGCGGGATAGCTTTTTATTTTTTTCCAAGAAGTCATTGTATTAAGTGCTATATTTACTTTTAATATACAGGATGTAAGTGGCTTCGCAACAAAAACTGATGCCATGGATTCAAATCATGATTCTGGACCCTCCAAAGGTGGAATCTTTCGTCGATCGTTTCATGAATTTTACGCACGCGTTGGTGATCGCGCGGAACGTTGTGTTGTGATCGCGTTGTTTATGATACATCGCGCGCTCAAAAATTAAAATATGTAACCATGACTTTCAACATGAATTATTTCTATAATTTTATTATAGGTACGTTGACCCAAAGTTTTCGTTGTCATGCCCTTACACCCTGTTTACTTTATATAAGGAGGCAAATAAAAAAAAACAACTCAAAGTCAATAATCTCAAAGGAATACACAAATATGTATAACATCAACGAGCGCTGTATATCTATTCGTATTATAACATATTTCTTGTCGAAGTGAATCGTTGAAGTGTATTCTGGATTGACATGTAACATGCTAGCTCGTTACTTGTCGTGAGTGTACTGACTGGAATGATGGATATGAACGAAAATAGTTACTTAATTGGATATTTATCTGAATATTTCGATATAAATGCGATATTGGATCACGATTTTTCATATCGGAATTTATTATGAATATGTTTATAAGGGTTGTTAGCGGCGTGTGCTTGGATTTCAAATTTGTTATTAAACACTTCCATTTGATATTTTGGAAACATAATATATTTGTGTGGATCTAAGTATAACGTTATAGATATTACAATGAATGACTGATAAGACATAAAAAAAACATTCAAAAATTATACCGGCTCACCAAACAATACAAGATTTTCAATTCGAATTGAATTTGTTACGAATTCATTGTAGTACCATTAAAAGAGAGGCAGATAGAAAGAGAAATTGCAAAAAGAATCCAAAAAAGAAACAAAACATGTACGTCCGATGGACCGGCAACCAGTTCGTGTCCGGATAATCTCCCGGGAGCGTCTGAACTGAAGGATAACGCGATTTTTTGCCGTAAAAACAAATCTAATTCTTTTTCATTCAAGAATTGGAGATAAATGTTGTAAGCAGTGCTTAGACGATTACTTTGTGAAGTAAGTAATACAAATAAATATTGAATTTATCGTTTAGTACTTTCGTCTCTAGGGCAATGGTTCTTTATCCCACTTTTCTGATCTGCTTAATTACAAGAGCGAGCGAGACATACATACACCAATGCCGATGGCGGCTGCTTGCATGATTCGCTTACGCCGCCAGTATCACGATTGTTGCTAGTAACTCGCTAGCTGCTCGTTAGATCGCGTCATTCGGTAATGCTTCAGTCCTGCATCCAGCATTGGACAAGATTATGCGTATATACAAAATACGTTTTATTCTGCCTATCTTAAGGCCTAAAACAGAATGGATGGCGGGCAATAAAACATAACACTATCTCCCTTAGGGAGTGTGAGCGTGACGATAAATATTCACCCGATTACTAGTAACGAAGGCCTGAGGGAGTTTTCAGTGATTTAGGGATAGCTAATGAATTAAACGCTGTAACATTAGTACGGTTAAAGCAAACATTATTTTGTTTTGGGTGGAAATGAGATGGGGTTATACGTCTTACCATTGGGTACGTGAAATATAAAATTAATTAATAAAACTATTTTTAAGGGTTTCATCGCGTTTATTTTATGATTTTTACGCTCCCGTCGTTACAGCTAATATACAGAAAACATGGTCACTGGAGGACTGAGGTGTAAGACGTCCTAGTGTCATAGTAAGAACTGGGGTACCCTCATATTTTATTGTCGCTTGCGGTCCTATGTACGCAGAAAGTACTCACAGTCTCAAGTTGCAAGACCTCAAGACGCTGTGAGCACTTTCTACATACTTTAATTGCAATGTATCGTATTCACATAAATATAAAAAATCTCTATTTATCCATTAATGTTGATGAATAGCGACGACTCTATGTCATAAGTCAAATTAATCCACTTAATCTACGAATGATCACGAAAACCTAATTATAATAATGTAACTATAATATTTCCACTAACTAATTAAGTGATCTGCGAACACAGTTTATGTTCTCTAACCAATTGGACTTAAGTAGAGCTTAAGCACCTCCGAATGAATCTTGAGTGCTTATCAATGATGTTAGAAGGCGCTTTAGTACCAAGAATAATGTTATTATACATGGTGAAGGTGTTCTTGAAGGTACTATTATTTCGTTTGAGAGATTGTAATTAATGTTACTATAGAGCCATTATATTATAATAACTCTGTACAATCAGGGCGTTAAATATTTTGTATGAAATAATTTTGGATGTAAAGCAAACTGCTTTACCTTTTTCTTTACATTCACATACACTCTTTCATACATATTTAAGTATCTACAAAATGTAATATTATAAATCGCCGGCTCCAGAAAGTTCTCTATAACGGTGAACGGTGTTAAGGTTAGTTTTTTTTTTTTTCATTACAAGCTTTTTGATCCCAGCAGCTTAACTACAATGTAAGACAGGTCAGTGACACATCTTCAGTTTCACTCACACCACAGATTGTATAAATAACAATGACAGTGACAGCATGCTTTTTCGATGTTACGTTTACGATACGCTTACTCTAACTTAAGCTCAGCTCTTATTTCCCTTTATTATTTAATTTGTGTTCCTTATTATATGCTTAAGTAATTTCCTTGGGTAACAATACATGCTGGGATTTCCCGTAATTGTCAGGGCACTTATTGAAGACCCGTTTAGCGCAGTTGGTAGTGACCCTGCTTTCTGTGCCGAGGATCCCGGGGTCAAATCCTGGTAGGGAAAATATAAGAAATCAACGGTGTACTAGTTATTGGAATTGCTAAATAAATAACAAAAAGTACACCAGGAGCTTTTGCTCACCCTACAAGTATTTATCACAAACATAATTTCCACACTTTATAATATAAGAAACTAATCTATGTACCCGACCTGTTAGATATCCCTAGAGTATTAGATTTTTGTTTATACTGTCACCACGTAAGTAAATGTCGGGGGCACTTTTTGAATTTTCCAAATAAACATGTCACCCCTTTTCCGAGGGAAAGTTGTTTACCGCTATCCATGTTTGCCTTTTATAAAAAGGGCGGCAGAGGTAACACCCTTCTGACTGATGTCACGGATCCCCAATATTATAGAATATTTTTTATATTACCCAGATATTAAATTATGTAAAATATATATGTGATACCGAGGAACGGAGTACTTCTTGTTGAAAATGATTTTGTTTTGATATCACGATATATTTGGTTTGGGAACGAGTCGCTATGGATCCAGATCTTTGAATTTGTTACAGAAATCGTTTCAGACAATTCTAGTGTCGTTTAAAAGGTCGTTATATACTATGTTAACAAAAGTTATGTTCAAATATGTCATATGGATCACGTTTTTGTTTAAAATACTTATATGAAATAATATTGAAATTTAAACTGTGTTTCCAGTAATCTTATAACTATTGAAAAATTCGAAAGTATTCATATATAATAATATCGCCAGACACCAACTGTACGGTCCCATACACAGCAACGCTTGTCTTATTGGTACCGTACAATGAACTGAAAGCGAACTCAGTATATAACACTTATATAGATATTAAACATTCATAGCTCGAGTACAAACTTTCATGCTCATCACACAAATGTTGTCCCAGCTAGGATTCGATCCAGGGACCGTCAGCGTAGAAAGTAGTGTTACTACCAACTGCGGTAATCAGGTCATCATATAGTCTACAAACATTTTTTTTCCAGGATCCTTGAACTCTAAAGCTATCTAATACACACAGCTACCGAGCCATTCAGATAAATTGAATTTGAATAGTGGGAATCAGTAGCAAAGTAAAATTACGGGCTACAATTATTTACCGACCTAATTGCAGGTCGAAGGTCAGTCGGGGAGGCTGTTACACCATTGCGTAAAGACAATTACTAAGTAACCTTAATAGGAACTGAACTGACCACCTAATTGTCGTCAGCATCTTGATTAACTTTTGCTCGTGAACTTCACAGGATATATGGTAAATAATGGAAATGATTTCAAAGTATGAAGTAGTTTGAATTGCTGAAGCCAGAAGTGGGATATGTTCTTACAGTACCCACTTTTGTAAAAAAAAAACAATGTTATTTATTTATTACATACCATCAATGCATATCGTGAGTGATTTATTATACCATAATGCATTATTATACCATAGCATTTTTTGTGTTTAGACCTTCGTTCTTGTCGGTGTAGCTACCAGGGCTCTCTTTTTCGCAATTGATTTTCCAGATCCTGTAACGCACATTGCAACCCTTTCGTTTCCATATTACTGTCCGGTGTAAATACATCCGTCCGTTAAATGAGCTCCGTGTTTATGTAACGGAGGCCCGTCGGCCGTAATTGATTCAGAATTAATCCGGGCCAGTGGTAAAATTCCCGATTTGAGAGCAGGAGTTAGCCGCGCGGTAGTCTCGTTACTCCGGGATAATCATCCTGCAGTATCTCGAATTTGTAATTATTTGTGGAATTTATTATGTATTTGGAGAAAAAGAATTATTTATAGGTACCTAATAGGTACATAGATACCTAATAGCCGTGCGTTGACTGACCGAATCAGCCTTGCGCTGCTTTGCAACTGCTCGCTTAAGGTGTCTACCCACTATAACGTACCATACCATGATCGTGCTATGAACGTATCAGGATCGGAAAGCAACACGGTCGGCTATACCATGTCCACTAGAGCGTATCTATCATGTATCATACCCGTGCAAAACGGTTTTAGAATATTTTCGCAGACAATTATTGACGCTCCGTGTGTGACACGTGACGGTGCTGGAACGTGATCGGTGACGGAACGGTCTAGTGGGCATAGTCTATACTTTTCAATACAAAGAATATTTCTTCGCCTAGCATGCTCCTATTGGGGTCATAGTATGATACGTTGTAATGGGCAGAACCCCTTAGTCAGCTTGCCTATGGCCCAAATGAGGTAAACGCTCACTCACCTGAGCGCTGTCATCTGCCATGAACAGTTGTTTACAAAGGAATTATGACAAACTGGAGTGTTCTTAGAATCTATTGGATTAATTCGTAGCATGTTAATTTTGTATACGCCGTAGCATACGTAGCACCTGTCTACGACACTACAGGCGTAGTCTTCGTAGTTACATTAGCGTAGGTAGAGAATCTCAAGGTCAGCACATCGCGTCAAACTATTGCTGGCATCAATACTGATGATCTCGAGCATGGCAAGTAGCCTACGTGTAATAGGGGCTTCGCGAGGCAGCTATAAATGAAGACTCTTGGTTTTGTTATATGTTACACGTCGATCTGTCAAAATGCATCATCAAATAGGGACGCTTATCTATGTAATAACAAGGGCATAATTGAAAACGATTGAGCGGAATTGGCTCTTTTTTTTAATCTTGATAATAGTCCGAATCAGGTTTGAGTGAACGCAAAATTCTAAAAGTAAAGTGCTATATTGATAGTACAACGTCTGCCGGGACAGCAATTCGTCTACTTTTAATCCACTTCAACATTCAGAGAACACTCTCAATAAGCCGCTCAGCATAATTTAAAAACTCTCTCGGTATCAAGTATAAACGGTTAAATCAAACTTCGCCCATAAAACAACGCCCCGTATATGGGAGACGCTAAAAACTCTTTAGTAGTATCGCGCTGTTGAACACAGGCGGGAACAAATCGGGCGCGAGTTGAAAACTCGGCCCGTTCCGACCATTACCGCTAGTTTCGACAACTCGTTACAGACTCGGGCGCACGCTGAAAAAGTTTCAGCGCCACCGCTGAAACCGACCTCATGCCGTAGTTGATGTGAACTGGTAACTCAACGGAAGCGTATTCTTTTTGCTAAGTCCGTACCTAGTAGCCAAGCTGATTTTCAGCCATGATAAATTCAAATTAAATTCCGTTGCGTTCTTTTGTTTTTTTTTGTTAGGTATGGTAAAATTTATTTGATGCCTCCTTTATTATTATTATTTTTACCAATTCTTTCTATCCCGGGATGTGTTTACTTCCTATGGTGCAGACTCTTTGTCAAAGGCATTAACCCCATGGACAATCTACCTTACATTTGGTCAGAAGTGGATGAAGGTTCACAGAAGTGGACTCTACTAAAATTTTCTCACCACTTCGATGGTCGTAATGTTATGTATTTATGTACCTGCTTATACGTCTTTTGGGTCTAACGAATTTAGCTTCCCACTTTTCAGAGATTTACCAATAAGGTGTAAGGATAAGTTAAGAATATACAAAAAAACTAAGTAAGCATATAGTGTATATTCTCTGATTATTATGATAACTTTTTTAGGGTACAAAGAGGAAATCAATAAACTGTATCCATGAGCGTTATCAGTAAGACCTTATTAACCTATTAAAATATTTGAGACATGCATTTCCCCGCGGTTCCACCCGCAGTTACTTGATGGATCATAGCATATAGCACTGAGGGATCATTTAGCTCAGATCAGTGCAATCATTCTTGGAATTTGATTAGTACTTAGTTCCGGACATTACCTTAAAAATCTAAACTTACAAATTTAACGTCTTCTAATAATAGTTTAGAGGCACAGACTAACAATGTTCCACCTTTTTTTTCAAGTTTCTTGCTAACTTTAAAAAAAATGATATTTATTACCATAATACACTTAATTGACATACTGTAACCTCCTTCACATGACATTCCCCTCGACAACCCACCTTGCACTTTTTTCACAGTATTATCGGTGATTCAGCAACTCGGGCAATTCGTGACACGCTGCAGTAATAAGTTTCTGCATCGCACAATATATATTGTGCTGGAGTTGGAAAACGTTTTTAAATTCACGGAATCTCCCTCGACAATGCGAGCTCTGTGAATGGGAGAGAACAACGATTTCCTGATAGAGAATAGTCGCATTTAGTTCATGAAAAATATATGTTCTTTGAAAGGTAAGTAAATAGATAGGTAATGTAAATCGATATTCAACTCTATGAATGCGAGATACAATGACGATGATATTGCAAATAACTTAAAGGAAATGTACTTTGTAAAGACATTGTAAATTGATATACCTAACATCTCTAATTTTGAGTATACCTATGTATGTAGATTATAAAACTGTAATAAGGTGTATTTATGAATTGAAGATACTATTACAATAATATTGAAAAAGGCGATTTGGCTATCTTTAAATTCCATACAAGTACCGTTTGCCGTTTGCAATGATTTATAAATTAACGTCGGAATGTAATTTGACTATACCTACATCTTATTTAAATTTAAAAAAGTAAAAGATTGCTCTACCAATTTAAACGTGATTTTAACGATTGAATAGGCAATAATTTGACTCAAAAGATAGAGTATACATCATCGCCATATGTATATTGGGAGTTGAGCAGAAGAGCAAAATCGATAGTTGATTGTGTAGAGCCGCAGACAAAAGGTAGTTACATGTGAGTACTTGTATATGTACATGTCCTTCATGTGTGTATTAGCAATTTGATGTATCTGACTTGCTGATTAGCTGTTCAAAGCATGTGACATCAAAGGTATCGTTAATAATGCCGCTGTAACCTTGTTACATATATAGATGGTAGAGTCAATTATATAACTGTTCAGATACTTAGATATAATGCAGGAAAGTTGGTTGTTATGTTATATTTTTACTGACTATTCTGCAATATGCAACTATAACATAGATATTATTTGTCTTATATCTAAAATGAGTTGGTATGTCTCATACATCCCTAAAATGTAATGAGTCAGCTAAGTGTGATGCAATTCATTTATTTATTAACCTTTTTTGGAAAATAAAGTCGGCTAAACGGTTTTATTTACGTAATAAATAAATTTCAATCAATAAAATATGTGTAAACTGGGTGATGCAGTACCTGGGCTTCTTTGGCGCATTTGAAAACATTGTGTAAAGTCAGAATTACGATGATAAAAAATAAATTTTGTGCCCAACAAAATCACAATTGTGATTTATTGATTTCTTTTTTATTTTACAAACCCATATTCTGACTTTACCTAATAATTACAAATGTTCTAAATAAGCGCACGTTCAAGGCTTAGTATAACTTTTCTATATTAATTAGATGAATAGTATTCAGTATTTCCTATTAGACTCGATGATTGATCTGCATCATAGATAATACAGCTTCTTTTGGTCTGCCGATTAGTCACGAAGTTCAAGACAATACATAGCTACTGCAGTACACAATACTACTGCTATTTTGAATACAACATAAATCTCACACCTTTCTTCCACGTATATAAATTATTCTGCGCGCAACGGTAAACTACTGAACATTTTGTTTCAACTTCTAACCGAGATTAACCCGAATATGACCTATTAAGACCCGAAACTACGTGTAAAGAATCCTTGCGAGTACGTGATCGGGTATAAGAAAGGGATGGAACGTTCTACTGTCGGGGTATCGTCAGATTGATGTAGCGACTACTTTAAATCCATAGCATGAAACTCACTTCAACCAAGTGCCAACGTTTGAATGAATATCAAGCATATATTTAAAAAGAAATCTGGGAATTTTGATAGTGGCAATTGAACTATGTAGCACCTTAGGCGAAGAAAGAATATAGGCGAAGTGTCGCGAACAATAAATTGAAGCACATAAAGCCAAGCCAAATTGTGTACGCGCGAATCTGCCTGTAAGTAAGGGTGTAATTCGCGTGTACTACACAAAGTAGCGTATGTACTACACAAAGTAGCGTGTGTAATACACAAAGTAGCGATTGTACTACACAAAATAGCGTGTGTACTACACAAAGTAGCGTGTGCACTACACAAAATAGTGTGTGTACTACACATAATTCAGAAACCTGTGGAAATATATCCCTAGAACACCGGTCCATTTATTAACCACACTCAAAAAAATCCACGGGATTTGTGCGTTAACTCCATTCCTTTGTAGTTTCATTTTAAACGAAAAACTCGTACTAACATTTCCACGACACGAACAAAAATATATCCTCAATTTCGATCCGTCATTGGATGCAGCACGATCTTTTAGAGAAACGATACGATAACGTTAGCTTCTACCGTCCCCGTCTACGGATATTAGTTTGAAGTTGATTTTTATTAAATCCTATATGGTTTATTTTAGCCTAATTTTGAGTATTGCCAAAGCTTACATACAGCCGCGGTGTTTGTGTGAAACTCCCGTACAATAAAGTACTTAAAGAGCTTAATAACTTTCGGATGTTTGTTAGATTGCAACGCAAAGTGAATCGAGAAACAGCCTCCAGGGACCGACGTGGGTCTGGGGGAGATGTTTACAAGTGTTGTGTTTTGCTTTAATTACTCCCTGGGTATAAGGGAGTTTATATTCTTGGTACATGTATTAAGCAATTGTTTCATTAAATAAATAGGTATAAGGTTCAATGTTGATAAATACTTTTAAATAAACAGGAGGACGCAGAATAGATAAAAACACTTGAAACATCGGATCACAACTCTGGAATTTTCGGAATTCATAAATGTAAATCTTATTTGACGGCCTGATTGGCGCAGTTGTTGTGACCCTGCTTTTTGCGCCGAAGGTCCCGGGTTCAAATCCCTGGTAGGGACAAACTTTGTGTGATGAGCACGAATGCTTGTACCCAAGTCATGGATGTTTAATATGTATATAAGTACTTTATACTGGGTTTGCCCCCAGTCCATGATACGGTGTCCATAATACAAGACTTGTTTAGTGTGGGATTGACCGCGAAAAAATAATGCAATCATGATTATCACATGTTGTATCGTGAAGTAAAATATGCGGGGAGCTATAGGACTTTGGAAATCTATGCAAATTTTGCCAACCCGCACTGGGCAAGTGTGGTAAACTATGGCCAGAATCCTCGTCATATTGAGGGGGAAGTGTGCCCAGTATGCTGACAAAAAGCTCACCCCCTATTTCCTTGAGTCCAAATACAATCGATTTAATACGGATGGACTGCAGTACACTGCCTACCCTTTAGTGATTAATTAAGCGTGTTGATAATTAAACTGTAAATAATAATTTATCTTATACCCAGCGCGTATCTACCACGTGAGTGTGACGCGATCAAAGCCGCTTGTTAATATAAAAGATAGCCTTATTACGGCGCTGTAATTAAAGTTTATTATGGCCTGGCGTGTTATTTCATTCCGGGGCAGATTTTGATTTATAGTATTTATTATATTTTTATGGATAAAAATAGAATATAGGATTTTTTATGCGTAGGTTACTATCCCCCGATACTTGCCAGCCGGTGGGATTTATAGTTTTAAGATGAGTAAAATTTGTATTCGCATCTCGTATTATAATGCTTATGGCAAAATATAAAAAAAAATGGATGATCAATACAGTTGGCATTGGTGGGCACACCTTCTGAAGAATCTTGGATTATTTGGATGATAAAGCAGCCTGGAACTGATCGCTCAAATATCTAGTGTCAATTAAGATTCATAATGGCAAAGTGTAGCGTGTATGCGCCTCGCATGGCAACACACTGGAGCTTTTTTGTAATAAACATCGCTATAAAGAATATTTGACAAATATTATGTTGTTAGAAAAGACAAGCTTTCTAGTTCGGTAATACCACGTTCGATTGTAAAGTTAAGAAAAAAAAAAAATGATAATTTGTACGTGCTGCTGCTGACCTATACGAAATAAATGATTTAACTCTGACTTGACTTTGACATTTTGTTTCGTGCCTAATTATACATAGTATGTCATCTGTATGTTCGATCCGCACTTACAAATTATTGCAATTACTTTGACATTTGGGTTACTAGATAATATTATGGTTACGATTGTGAAGCAGGGCTTGGTTGAAAATCAGAGCTGTAGGAAACTCCGTTTCCCCAGCCTATGCTGAGCCTTTCGGCACAGATCACATTGAGGTTAAAATCAGAGCTGTAGGAGACTCCGTTTCCCCAGCCCATGCTGAGCCTTTTGGCACAGATCACATTGTTTTCAAAATCAGAGCTGTAGAAAACTCCGTTTCCCCAGCCCATGCCGAGCCTTTCGGCACAGATCACATTAAGGTCAAAATCACGGTACCATTTCTTCGGTACCTACTTTTTCCTGTCTAACCAAAGCGTGTACCACTTTGTGTTGTGTGTGTCGAATAAAGTCTCATCACATTTTCATTTAACATGGCGGTTAAAAAAGTTGGCATGTTAAAATATTTATTACAATAATGATCATGTACACTAACTGACATATTAAAGTATCTCAAGTGACAATGATTTATGATGACGGTAGCCTTTGAGATATAAATCACCCTTCGAGGCCCATTTGTTAAGTATAAAGGCAGGGGAATAAGAAAGCTGAGAAGGTCGTCAGATGGTTATGTGAGATGTTGCGATGCATGTCATGTGTCAAGTCCTGAATTCAGTTTCTGGGTCAGGTAAAGTGATTATTTGAGTTTTCTATAAAAACAATGTGGCTATATTGGTAGACTGCTCGGTTTGTAAACAAGGAGTTCAGGATCAAACCCTGCCTCGAACTACAGGAATTTTAGGATTTCATTTTTGACCCTCATCTCTCAATTTAAATAGAAATTAAAATTAATATAATGATATCCCTAAAAACCACAGGTAGTCACACTTTTCGTAACAGTTTGAAAGTTAAAAAGTATTTAAATGAGACGCGGTATTATGTAAAAGTTTTGGGTGCTTTTGGTCAAAGAAAATATTTTGCGGTTAACATATACCTATAGAGTTGGGTAGTAAGAGTAGTTTCAAATTTTGTAGAGACATTGTTGATCGAAAAAATAAACTAAAATTCTTATATCCTGAAATTATAATTATAAGCACAGGTGCTAACTGCACGCCAAACTACCTTCATGCCTTTAACCTCCTTAGGGTTCGGATACGATGCTCTGGTTGGCTATGTTCACATGACTTTCGAAACATATCTAGGTTTCTTCACGATGTTTGCTTTCAACGGACAGCAAATGCAAACGTGATAGAAAATAAGATTTTCACATGAAATCTAAAAATTACATTATGATGCGAGTCTGGGTCTGATCTTGCACACCTTGTTTCCAAGCGGACCTGTGATCAATTTGGCTATGAAGGCAACTGTAGGAGTAGCTCTGTATGTAGAATAATATAATGGCATAGCCTATTATATAACAAGGTTTGGAATACGCAAACGGATTTTGTAGTGAAATTACAAAACTGTCTAGATTCTATTTCCATTATACATAATTTAAAAAAAACGTATTTCTAAAACCTCGCTTTATTCGAAGATGGTTCCGTTATATCAATCTCCATAATTCCTTCACCAACACATTAAAACACCCTCCCTGGTAAATAATATGATAATTCCAAGGGTCCCACTTCTTATGTGGTTTGCATAAATTATTAAGGGTTTTGCGAGTGGACAGCTATTACTGTTTGATGATTTTAATGTTAGATGACTGCTTATAATAAATGTAATGGCTTACGGAGGTTCTACCGAAAAAAAAATACATAGTAAATCGTGTAAAAAAGTTAGATAACTTCATGACCTGATTCACATTCGTTTCTTAATAATACCAGCCCGTTTTAACGTTCCACTGCTGGGCACAGCCTCCCCTCAATGCGAGGGGGATTAAGCCATAGTCCACCACGCTGGCCCAGTACGGGTTGGCGGAATTCACACATCTTTCGAGGGGTTCTATCAGACATGCAGGTTTCCTCACGATGTTTTCCTTCACCGTTTAGCAAGTGATAATCGTGGGTGAAAATGAGATTCGCACATGAAATCCAGAACTCCCAGAGGTGTGAGCCGGGGTTTGAACCTGCGATTCTCGTTACCGAGGCAAGCGTTCTACCAACTTGGCTATCACTGCTATTCGTTTCGTACACAACAGCAAAGACTCGGCCAGCCTTGGGCTTAATTCATGACTAATTGGGTTCCACAGTCAAAAGCTAAGACCAACAGCATGGTACGAAGCCAAGCGGCAGGCTCAGATAGAGACGACGAGACCAAAAAGTCGGACTTCCACATAAACTTGCTACCATAGGCGTCAAATGGCAGGAGTCGGGAATGAATGATCCATCTTTATCCAGAAGTGAGTTATTAAAAAACACATTTAAAATTCTACATTTGTGTGCCTCTCGATCCGTAATCAGAAATGGGATATAGTATAGTTATATCATAAGAAATGTCAGTACCTATATTTTATGTCGATCTCCAGACTATAAAATAGGTTTCAACGGTAATATAATAGTTTTATTGGGTCATAAACATGATTCGAAATGGCTGTAATATGGCATTGGAGGAGATAAATTAGCATTTAATATCAATGCTAGTTCGAGGTTTTTCCACTTAGTCAAAAGTGCCTTCTGGATGTTCGCTGTTTTGTCAGAAGCGATAGGATATACTTTATTAAGACCCTTTGATATTATACAAAAAATACTTGGTGCTATATTTGGAACCTTAAATCACATTTATATTTGGTTCGATCGATGGGTGTAACCAAGCTCGTGTCTTGATAAAAAAAAATACATGATGTATACCGGCTGATTTTTTCAAATGTGCGCGGATGGCCTAATCCGAAACTATAGGGAATATTGAAAAATGCTTAAAGGACTATAGAGACCGATATTGAGTAACTAAAACTACAGTATAAGATTTTTGAAAAAAATATTTCTGTTGGTTGTGAAAAAAAAACAATATACTTTATTTAGTAGAGCATCCGATAATATCACTAATATGTATCATGTTCTGTGAAGAATTGACATAAGACAAACTGCGTGCGAGTGACGCGCGGGTTTGAGCCTGTAGAATTTTAATTTGCATTGCTGTTTTTGATCTAAATTAGTAAACAATTTTTTTTAAAATATCACGTTGAGGTCAATTTGAATATACCGAAAAAAGTGACCGGGAAAAGATCAGTCAACGGAAAATTCCAACTATCGGGGTTCAGATTCATGAGTCGAATCCATGGTATCCGATTTCGTTACAAAGCCACTGACACCCTGTATATTTTATAGCTACCAAATGCACATTATACCTTACCCTATTACCTTGATTAGATTGTATACTACTGGCTATTTATGAAGTATATACTTAGCAATAATAAAAAAAACAACTTATTATAAAACGTCATGATCTCTAGGGAGGTCGATTGTATTTTTAGCACCAAGCAATACTTATAATGCCTTATTAATACCTGCGGGTAAGAAAATATGTATGACTCACCATAATGACTCAGAAAAGGGTTGAACAGACGGAATCGCGTGTCGAGCGTTACACGTGAAACATTAGCAAATGGTTAGGGTTGGCACGCGATGCATTCGCAAATGAAATGGCCGAGGTGAATAATTTGTCAGTAGTAGTAGTAGGGTTATCGGATACGACACATCTAACTTGTTTTATGACTAGTAACCATAAATATAGAGAACATTTTTTTTAAGTCAATATGGATGATATATTATCTTCAACCACTCTCCGTGGTAAGAGCGTTTGTAAATGACTTTTGGCACATGTATAAGATTATCAGCTGCTTAAAATCTATGGTTTAATCTTCGGGATAATTACTAATGTTCATTACTGCAATTTTTACTAAGTACCTCTCTCGAACCAATAGTGAGGCGTCCTGGTCGTTAACTATTAGGACAGCCCTAAATAAATAGATCTAGAAAAACGTGCCCGCTCGTAACTTAAAACAAGTATAATTGATAGAACTAAGCGATTATTGGCGGAAATCCATTAGTAAACAAATGGAGAGATCTTCCACCATTTAAAAAAAAATGGTACTTAACTCCCCCAATTAACTCCCTTAAGTGTCGATTTTCCAAAAATCCCTCCCTAGTGCACCTCTAGGGTACTCAAGAAATATGTCCTCCCAATTTCAAATTTCTAAGTCCAATGGCTTAGCGTTGTCTATTGGTCAGTGTTAAGAATTTTATTAAGTAAATTGTTATTTATTTAAAACTAAATCAAACTATGCCCAAACGTGTTAGTTGAATTCCTATTTATATACAACAGTTTATTTATCCTATATTTCGGCTCCATTACAGCAAACAAGGTAAAACAGATTAAATAAACAATAACATAATTAACGCATTCTTTTTTTGTTTATTTAAATGAAAAAGAAACTGTAATTGAACAATTGAGTTTTCACTTTGTTCATCGTGATTTTTAAAATGTGTCCGATTCACCGACAGACTTTGGTCCGTTGGGTCCAATCAAACATATCAATTTATATTTCGCATTAATTCTGTCCGATTGCGTTCAAATAAAACGTATGTGAAAGCTAGCGTATGGGCAGAAGAAAAAGTTAAATGGATATAAAAAAGTATAAATAAAAAAAAAAAAATTGTTTTTTTAAACAATGTTGCGTTTTGCCGTAATTGCAAACGTTTTCTTATGTAATTATTATTTAAGAATACAAATTGAAAGAAAAAACGATTTACTAAAGAATTATCACACATTGTCATTTGAATGTAATCGTAGTCAAATCAATGTTTTGCTTTATCAAAAACAACCTTAAATGGAACCGACTACTGTTAAAATTTAATCAACTTCTTAATTAGAAAAACATTAAGATTGAAGGCAAAACCAGGCACTCGGTATTCTGTGTAATCTAAGGTCTACATTCTCTAGTGTAGGGAGAATGACTATACCCATATAAAGTAATCCTACCAAAAAGGAATATAATTACGGTCCCCGTACTTATTTGCAAATGGTACCGCAAATTGATTAAAATATTAACTGACACGGATGATAATTTGCGAAGTTCGTTTTATTTGTATTTTTTTAAATATACGTTACTAAACAAAATCAAAACAAACATCTAGAATCATTGGTAGACAGGGTACCCAACAATTATTAAAATAAATTGTCGAATGCAGATTTCAGATAGTTAAATACTAATCTATACCAGCGGTTTCACCTCATCCACAATGTTTCCAATTTACACAGACAGACAATTAGATACTTAAAATTTATAAGAAATCCAAAACTTGAATAAATATATCTCTAAATATACTCAACTCAAGTTTACTAAGTTTTGAATTGAATTATCCTAAAACGATCACTTAGCCCGAGTACCTAATAGCCGCCAGGAAACAGGCTAATCGTGGTTCCGTAGTATATCAGTGTTGATGGTCGAGGGGTGGCGTGCGTGTCTCTGACACGAACCCTAAGGGGCGAGTAAAGTAGTTAGTAGCTTGAAGGATTTTATAAAGCTATAGTTTGTTTGACGTTGAATTTTGATTAGTCTAATTTGCGTTGTTGTTCAAATAATTAGCGGACTTTAAAAATTCGATTTCAATATTTTTTTAACTTTATGAGGTTTAAAATGGAATATTACCCATTTTCAAATGACTTGATGATTGACATGCCAGCTGAAATATAATGAATGGTAAAGCACTGATGTACTAAAAATGGTTACGTGCTAATAATAATCTTAATGACATACTGAAGTCAGACTGTCGCAGCTAAACATGGCAACTTGACACGAGACAAGAGTTAAAAACATATAAGAAACTTTCTTCGGAGAAATCTAACATACCTATTATAATATTGTACTGGTACCACACAAACATGATAACGGAACAGAACAAGAAGTCACAAACTTCAACTCGGTACAACTCCACAGAAAAGATCAATAGAACACCCCGACTGCAGCCTTGTTAGTGAGATTCTCCGAGTTTTCTAAGCAACAACTTTTGATTGTGATTGTATTAGAAAGAACATTGGAGACTTGGGCTTCATGGCCATTTTGATTAGATACATTAAAAATTGTTTATACAAACTTCTTAAGTCATTGTACGTTATAGGTAAATTGGTGTCACGGAACTTAAACAAAAATAAGGCAGATTTAGCTCGAGAAACACGAAAGTATCCCCCCTGAGCGACGGAATTTAAATACGAGTCAGTTTCCACCTTTGGCACAACCTGGACCATTAACAAACTGCGGATTAGTTAATGCTTTCATAAAAAATGCAGAAATATGTTTGCCTTTGACACCACAAGAGGCTGGGAAAATGAAGGTTCTTCACCGATCATATTGTTTTATGGAACGGTAGAGTTTTTGGGGACCCTCCACATATTAGCAGAGGCAAAGAAAAAAACCAAAGAGAATAAGTGCATAGATAATTAGATGACAGTTTAAAGCTCCAGCCGTTTGTAAGGGAGACCATAATTTTGTCCCCCAGTCGCGAATTCCGACTAATCTTAATTTAACAAGTTAATTTAATTACTTGTTATGGTAACTCCGAACTGTTAAGTTTGTAATAATTTGTCACGGTGATATACGTTGTTACAGAAGTTATAAATAGCTTTAATTCACTTTCTTGTATCAATGATTTATATTATGTCGTTTTTGAAAAGCATTATGTTTAGTTATTAAGACATGCTAAACTATCTCTTTATACATACAGAATAAGAATCAGTTATTTTTTATTCATATGAACCATTTAATTACTTATGAATTGTCATAATCAGCTTGTAAAGTCGACCAAGAAACTCCTGTATCACCTTAAGGTTGAATATCAATTGCACATCGTAGAACTGCAAGGCCTATATCTGTCATTTTTTATTTATTTGAACTTAGAACGTATCAAATATTAACCTTTATCGTAGTTTATTTCAAAACTGATAAAGAACTTCTTGGTCGACTGTACACTGTTGTCGTTAGAGGCGCCACGTTCTTAACCCCTAGGTTTCAAATTCTATCTACACATAATCATTAAACTATTTACGTGAGCACACTCCTAGCACTAATCGTTTAGTCAGAGAGGCTAATAGTAATACGTAATGCTTTTATATCGTGAAATTAAAAAAGAACTTAATGCCGTAGCCACAGTGGCACCTAACGCACGTATTACGTCAGTCATGACGTCATTACGGAAACAATTATCAGAGTTAATACACCAAACACTGCAATATAGTATTACCATAGTTATGTAACAGATAAGTGTCCGATACGCAATTGCGTCCGTTTATCGTATTAATGTGTCGATGTCGGTCCGAAATATTGGAGCCTGCTTTATTGCCGTGCATTTGCATAAAGACCGCTAGTCTTTATACGACTATTATATATAGACAAGTAATACGTTTTTGTTATGGTCCTATTTAGTTAAACATTTACCAGGTCCGTACATGACATTTCTTGGAAAAAATAATGTTATTTTCGGTACAAAGACTGAGTCCGCCATCTTTAGATTTTTTTTCAACTGTGCATTTGTTTGAAAGCGCATCGTGGGAAAAATACGTGATGGATTTGAATGAAACTATCGACGCATAGTATATACGATTAAATATAATATTATGGTGTAACGATCATGAATGGCGAGCTTTAAAACTCATTACACCAACAGATATTTATCTCATAGGTATCGAACTCCCCTTTGCTATGTAAATTTTACGAATTGAAATATTTCCGAATCAGGTATTTTTTAAACTATATAAAGGCGTGGTACGATAAGTACGACGGCCGGGCGACGGATTTGACAACCTGATTAGCGCGGTTGGTAGTGACCCTGCTTCCATGTCGAGGGTCCCGGGTTCGAATCCTTTGTGTGATGAGCACGAATCTTAGTACCCAAGTCATATATACTGGGTTCGCCCCGTCCATTGTACGGTACCCATAATAAAAGCGTGCTTAGTGTGGGACCGTATAGTTAGTGTGTTCGTCTGGCGATATGTCTTTATTTATAGTATACTGAAAAAAAAAAAAAAACACTACTAGCAATATGAGTCTGATTAGACCCTCCAGCCTATAACTAATGCTTCCTTATTCCAAGAATAGGCTCACGTTAGAGCTGCGGTTTACCTGACCGCACGCCGGCTGTGGCGGGCAACATGCCTCTGTACGAAACCACTACGAGGCTGTTAGTATCCTCGTAAAGGCACCGTTGTTTCTACGGACGTCTACGTTCAGAACGTGTATACTAACCCTTGAACTTGCGTTTCTTTAGCGCATTTTAATCATCATGTGAAGACAGAATTTTGATGTGACCAATTAGAAAAAAAACATCCTTTTCAAATAGACCTCAAAATTCTGACATTGAGAAGCGCAAGCTCATAGGTTATTATATAACCTCTCTGAATCACCCTGTATATCTAAATATCGTTGTATAGTGCTTGAGATACAGGAAATAGTTAAGGGTAGATGTACAAGTGTCCAGAAAAAATGCCCAAAATTACCCAAACCAACAAGTTCCAGGCATTCCAAGAGCAAGAAAAGATTAATAGGCCCCTGCCACAATCAGATACCTGCCGTTTCATACGCAACCCTCCATGAAAAAGATGAGTGATGGCGTTTTTTATTATTTCCCCGCGGAGTTCCGTAAGATAACGGTGTTTTTTTTTCTGGTATTTTGACGTTTTTTTCTCGCTTTGATACTGTTTTTCTTTTGTTTATAAATTGCTGTTGATGATTGGGTGTTTCCCATTTATGGTAAAAGTTTTTGGGGCATTTTGTTTTGTCTTTCGAAGCTTTAGGACTTTGAGCAGAAGAATGCACCTAACGGACCGAGTGGTGTATTCTTACATAGATATTTAGCCTGAAGTATCTACGTTAAAATTAAAGATACATCTCCAAAAACTACTTGGCTAATGGCCGCTATTTCTACACAGATAAAACTTAACGGCGACTCTAAATCGCGATAACAAAGTTCTTCAACCACTTAATATAAACTGAAGTTTGTGAGATCTTCAACGAAATTAAACGTAACCGCTGAAAGTTCTCTAGAACTTTTAGCTTGTAAATACAACGTAATAATAAATTATATGGCAGTGATAGCCAAGTTGGTAGAACGCTTGCCTCGGTAACAAGGATCGCAGGTTCATACCCTCTGCTCGCACCTCTGGGATTTCATGTGCGAATCTTATCCTCAACCAGACAACCGTGGTTTAAAATGAGATTCGCACATTCTAAATGCTGAAGACAAACATCGTGAGGAAACCTGCATGTCTGAGACCTGCATGCCCTGCACTGGGCCAACGTGGTGGACTATGGTCTGATCCCCCTCGCATTGAGGGGAGGCCCGTGCCGTAGAATATTAAAAAGGGCTAGAATTATTTAATAAATCATATGAGTTTGAAATCTGCAAATAATACCTTTCCTAGTCTTTGTAGATGTTGTATAAAACATCCTATTATATGTATTCGTCGCCTTGACGACAGCTTGGTCTAGTGGTTTGAAGGTAGGCCGGTCGGGTCACTGCACCGGGTAGTTGCGGGTTCAATTACCGCCTGGGCAAATTTCGGAAGCGATCTTTTCGTAATTTACCCTGGTCTGGATGTTAGTGGGATCGCCCCCAGTCCATTTATTTATTTATTATAAAATGCCTGTTATGCTTACAGCAATGCCAAGACGCACAACAAGCTAATAAGGTACAGTGGCTTATATTTAGGTACTTAAAAATTGTATGCAGTAACTTATAAACATGTGTAATTTCATGTTGAATATATCAACGTCTGGTTGGTTCGCAATCAATGCGTTGAGTAATTGAGTAGATGTACGGCTTGGGCTGTCGGGGCATACTGCGCGGTGCGCGTGCGCACCGGCGGGGTCGCGAGCAGGTGCCGCGTGTGTGCCCGCCGCAACCGCTCCGGAGTGATCAGTGAACAGCGCGACAGAGTGGTGGGGTTATCTATTGCATTATTGAGAAGCAGGAAATAGTGAAGCATTATTGCACATTTGCGCCTAAGCTCCAATGTATTTATGCCAACCACGCCTGCTACAAACAGTGATGGGTAAAGATATGGGTAGTAACCGTATATTTTTTTATAAAGAAAGCGACAAAACTTTTTTTGTACTTTCTCAACCATTAATTTATATTTACTTTCATGATACGGTAGTCATAATACAAGCGTTGCTTATATTGGGGCCATACAGTTGGTATTTGTCTGGCGATATTAATGCTGGCTTATTTTGCGATTGACCTATCTACAGGTTGATTCAGGCAGGATTTACTGGCTCTTGCGCCGGTTGCGCTTCTTTCGCATTTTAATCACTAATTGAACTGAGAATTTTCAAAATATATACTGCTCACAAAATATTATCATTTTGTTGGGAAAGTTTTAGTAAAATCTGCTAGGTGCATTTTGATTGAGTTTGTTTTACTATTCCGCGAGAACCCAATTATATTTCGGTGTAAAAATACTATATAACCTGAGTTATACGCTAACGACAAGTTAAGTAAAACCGTCCAGTACGTCAAATGCGAGATTATTCGTTAGCTAACTGTATACTTTATAGTCTTGGAGAATTGAAAGTCTTAAATACTGTCCGCTAGAGGCGCTATTCCATTCTCCATACAAAATGTCTAAACACGGTAGACTATAAACTATACAGATAGCTTACGAACAATCTCGCACTTGACGAATAGTAGTGTTCGCGGTATCAAAAAACTGCGGAACCATCCTTGAAGTACTCCACTCTGGCCGTGCCTCTGGCTAATATTTCGAGACATCAATCTTGTATCAAGAATACACGGGTGACACCATCAAATAACCATTACCTGCGGCGTTTTAAAGCCATTACATTACACGAGGCACGGACTACCCTCGAGCTTGCCGTATTTGAATTTCATTGCCTTCCCAAATGATATGTGTACGAGCATTACATGGACCGATGTATGAAGTAAAGTTAAACAAAGTCGCGTTAGTTACACTATCTAAAAACAAAAGAACGGGAGGGCGAACGGGGGATTTTTATGAACTATTTTTTTTTATTTGTCTCCGTCCCGAATAACAGGATAAATATTTAAGCATGGAAAAGTAATAATAAAGATAATTCATTTTGTGATATATATTAAATTCTGAGGCGGTAAAAATTTCGTCGGGGCAGCTAGTAAGGTTATCAAAGTTAGGTTACTATTACAGAATCAAGTTTGTTTGTGCCTTTAAATTTAATTATTTGTAACTATGGAATATACAAGTCGTTATCTGGGTAATTTAATGGTTATTTTCATGTATGCCCGATTACAAAACACGTATTAGCATTCCGTGATGATTTATTTTGGGTACAAAGTTAACTAATTATTTCACATACTTCAAGATAACGACTATTATAAGTCCCGACATTGATCTGATTTTCATATATTGAAAATAAAAAATCGTCTTTGGTCTGCTTTTGAATTTAATTATGCATTTACGAAAGCAAGACGTTACATTTATTGATTGCTGTAAGAAATAATCCTGATAAAATCCGAACGTTCAAATAATAATACTAACTTGGTTGTATATGTAGAGTACATTGAATATTAAAAAAAATACACAGGAAATAGTCCACGTGTCAAGTCGCAGGCACTGCAACTATCAAATAATACCTTCAACTTTAGTCCCCAACTAAAATCTTACGTATTCGGCCTCCAAGGATTCACCTTCATAATATACTTAAGCTACCAGAGGCTTAAAGCTGGTTGTTAGGGAATTTATCTATTGTTCTGTTATTACTGCTACAGTTGCGATCTCACGAGCGAAGTTACAAACGCCACTGGATTGTATTTTAGCGAAATAAAGTCTCGCTTAAGCCTACATAAGCGAGGTCCATATGGCAGCGGGCTTTGAATTCCGAAGCTCGAATTTTGGCGCACACAGAAAAAAAAATATTACATGCGACGCAAAAACAGGGGTGTTAATTTGTTTGAAGACTGATTCTGTCAGTGGCGAATGTCATATTAAAAATATCCCATTGAAATTAGACTAATCATGGATTGATGGGTTATCTGAATCGTTTTTAACCATGTTAGATGCATATCGGTTCAGCGGTTCCAAAATTAGCGCATTACCCAGCACAGCTGGCATTAGAAGATCAGCCGTACAAACAGATTGTCAGCGATCGCTTGTGCAAGTGAGTAGATATTTCATACATATACAATATCATTTTAAAAGATAGAAATGAAAAAGTTTAATTAAACATTTTTAAAGCACCCTATATACACATTTTTTTAAACTTTGTTTTTGTGTCGGAAGTTTTATCAATTAGACATTAATTTACTACTTGCATGGGTTTTCATGTAGATAATATAATTTATATTCAATTGTATTGGTAACAATAATAGAGTTGATTTTCATATAACCATAAGTTTTATTTCAGCATACTTTCAATTGAAAAAAACTAATGATACAATCGTCTTTAGGACTACCTAGTTACGAGTATAAAACCAAAGTGATCGCTTGATGAAAATATAAACATAATATAACTGTTTTGCATTAAGACAAAACAGGTATTATATGTTGGAGAAAACGCACAGCATAGCATTGAAGAAGCAGTCTTATATTTCTTCCGGATTATTGAAATAAGTGGGTATCATACCTTTATATGTCCATCATAAGTCTCACAATTCTATTACCATAGAGTGGCGTGACGTCCAGTTCCCGCCATCTTAGCTGTCAAGTGTCATAGTCTTCATCATCAGCAAGCTCCTTGAAACTATGCTGTGCGTTTTCTCCAACATATAATACCTGTTTTGTCTTAATGCAAAACAGTTATATTATATGTCTTCAAAAACGCACAGCATAGCATTGAAGACCTGTTTGATCTCTGCTGGTGAACAGAATTAACACAAGAAAGCTATGTGAATGTACTTAATATGGTTCATAAAATATCACAACTCCTATTAAGTACCTGTAAACACATTGTAATAAGAAAGTATATCTTGGTTATTTTAATTGGATAACAAATAAACCGAATATGAACTTCTAAAGAATCCATGAATTTAATAATAAAAGCTTCCGAGTTTTAAACAACTCTTATCACCAATTAATTAACTCATTCATAAAAGTAATAATTTGCTAAACTATAATCTAACAGTAAAGTCACAACCTCAATGTGAAGAATAAACAATCTTAAAGCTGCCATATTACAACCAGTACAATAACTATTAAACCTCTGTAATATTTTGAAAAAATAAATACTACAAGTTTCTCTCTGTCCAGGACATTTCAGAGTATTTAGCTATCTGCGAGATGGTAAAGCTGACTGGACACTACTCGGGAGAGGTTCTAACATAAGCTTGTTGAGAACTGATGGCATAAATCAGTGATCACAAATCTCAAACCTGGTTTAACAACTCCTGCACTAGAAATCTGATAATCTTTCCCTGTTGCATTTTACTTCCTATGTTTTAATAAACTCCCTTATGCATGAGTCACTAGACAAATTTCGATCCTAATGCTGTGAATAGCCAGTTTGATTGTCTCTGGGTACAATCATAAAACTATTCTAACCCAATCACAAATGCTTCTCTGTACATGTGTTCAAAGTAACAAATGGGCAAGTCTATGTAATCTACAGCCATTAGCTAGCAACAGAATTTGAAGGCTGTGCCTCTACTTTTATCAATTAAATAATCTGTTAAGCTGCCCATGGTATTACACGGTTTTGATATAAAAGAATTATTTAACAATATTGTACTGAATATACGGATCTTTTATTTTTTATTGTATAATTTATAATTTTAACTTGTTAACTCTAAGTTACTGAACCCATTATTTTAAAGTGGCACTACTGTTGTTTAGAGTGGAAGGGTGCCATCAGGGTATTAGAATCCTTTAGTATCCAATTCTCCTCCCCCTAACTTTCAAAATCTAAAGTGACAATCTTTCTACCTGTGGTGGGTTTTATCTTATTGTTCAGTCCAGCTTAACCCTCTACAGGTTTTACATGTACTGTTAAGGGGTTGGTTGGCACTCTTACCTGGGGGTCTGAATACCAAAAACTTTGTGTTCATTAGTACCATTACTGTATTGTGGTGACACTCACACTATTTGATAATTTAATGTGTGGCTAAAGGCATTATCAAGCAGCAGTCCCATTTCTTTGTTGGCAACCCAACAATACTATTTTTTAATTATTATAAAAAATATATATGGCAACATATATGTAAATGGATGTGATCCAAACTGTGTGTTTAAGTTCTTATAATTAATAATTATTGTTATATAATAATAATAATATCGCCACACGAACACACCAAATATACGGTCCCACATTAGGCAACGCCTGTGTTATGGGTACCGTACAGTGGACTGAGGTCGAACTCAGTAGGTATATAATACTTATATACATATTAAACATCCATGACTCGGGTACAAACATTCGTGCTCATCACACAAAGCTTGTCCGTACCAGGATTCGAACCCGGGGCCCTCGGCGCAGAAAGCAGATTCACTACCACTGCGCTAATCAGGCCGTCAATGATGTATGTATATATATATATGTATATATATTCTCAAAGTGATTCATTTATCTGATATTAAAATCTTCACCACAAAAAACCAGCTTCTCAGTCAACTACTATAGCCTTTAATAACAGACACATTTCAACATCTGAAGTCTAGTTTACATAGGCTAGAACAGCAGCCTCTTATATTGCAAATAAGGAAACTTCTAGATTTCATATTACTATGATGATTAGTATAGAAAGTAGTACATAATTCTCTCACTGGATTAGAATGATTATGAATAACATTATGGCACATACTTAGAATATGTGAACATGGTTGACTTACAAGCTCAGATATTTACTTAATAAATGACCCCAACTTTAAATTATTATCTCAGTGGTTCTATGTAGCATAAAGCTGTTCTAGTATACATCGTCCTCATGAAGACCAACTGGAATTCAATTTAGATCTCTCAGTAAATAGGATGCTCATTGTTATATTGAGCATATGTCAAAGCCAGCCACCTGGTTGGGTTAACTTGGAGCCTCTGTTAGTCAGAGCAACCTTATTGACCAAACCCTGTCTCGATCCCGAGTCTGCTTGCCAGGGTCAAATTGACAGTATAAACATTCTCTGGGCACTCTACAACCGAAATTCTGTATAGGTCTCCCGGGTCACTTAATATTGTGGAGTAGGATAGCAATCTACTACCTCCAATCACCACCGCAACGCTTGTTGCACGATGGGGCACAGTTCTCTTCTCTGGCCTCTCTAGGTCAACTTTCCAGAAAGAGTTGTGCTTTACGACATTAGCCTGGCTCGAGTGACTGCATGTTTGTTCAAATACAACACCCTTAAAACCCTTTTAAACACATCCAGTGGGGGACTTTATAGGCAAGGCTAACATCTGGCTCCGGACGGCCCTCGACAGGCCCAGGTATTCTAAATCGTGAGGAACCTTGGTTACCACCCTTGGTTACATGCACTAACTCTGGGCCTCCAAGCGGGCAAGCGTTTCCGCAACCTCACCACATGCTTGGGGGGCTAGGCCACGGGGTACCAAGTACACCACCAGACCATATATGACAGTTTCAAATCGTCTCCGCAACGCAAATGAAAACACTGTCAACCGGGTGCCAAAAAAGACTCAATGATTGGACTGTCAAACCCAAATTAGAATATTTTGTATTCAATATTAACACCACTATATAACTTTTGATCATCAGAGCTGCCACAAAACAATATGAGTTAAATTACATCAGCCATTCAGAATGCTGTTAATTAAAGGGTCCTCTGATTATAAATGATTTATATCAAGCATAACTCAGTGATACTCTAATAAAATGCACGGAATTTCTCTTTTGATAAGATAATCCTTGGGCTCACCCAAAGTAGGTACTACATGTACCTGGGATATACAATACAAATGTAACTTCTATATGTAGGTATATAATCCTTGAGATCAGGAATTGGTCACAACACATCTCTTAAAACCAATGTTCCAAAGAATACTAGGTCCATGAGACGGGCATGGCCCCTTGTAGGTTTAAGAGAATACCACACAACAGGTGCTTTATTGAAATTATATTCTCATTATTGTTATTAAGATTGATAACCACTATGTAAAGAATATGTGCAATTTCCTTATGATTTTTATTATTATTATTTATTTTTGTTAATTATTATTATTATTTTTTATATATATAATAAATAAATAATGTCAGAAGATTTCTCTTGAAAAGTAATTAAGTGACTAAAGTATAATCTAATTTGACCAACTTGATCATGAACAATCATATTATGTACCATTCAACTATACATCTTATTATAATGGTCATCATCAAAATGTGGACACACTACAGGTTTGCCCCCCCCCCCCCCCCTTTCGGAGATTGAAGGGGTGATGGTGTATATCTTATTATTATATTATTCAACTTCATCCACATTTCAATTAGAATAGGTACTGGGTGGCTGTACATTTGTCTCAATGATAAACTAAAACAGCGGACTGTCTTGTATGATATGACTATCTTGTATGTGTTGTGTATCACGGATACCAAAGGTACGAAAATGTAAGTAATGTGCAAGCCCATACACAACTATGTAATCATATCAGCTGCTCAAATGCAACTGGAGGTGCCGGGGTAGTTAGACCCGCACAGCTCTCCGGTCTAGTATGTCGAATGACATACTCAAGAGGTACATACTTTACAATATTTGTCTCCTGTGTAACTTACACTCCTGTAAAAATTTGTCATGTCTAATAATATACCACTAGAATAGAAAATCCTGCTCTGATTCACTGCTACAATTACCTGTGTAATGTATTTAAGCTGTATTGGTATGAAATAATATTTTACATTCAACCACACATTTGGATTTATTTCCATGTTTATTAGGGTTCCGCACCCAAACACTGAAAACAGTGCTTCATCATGTTGCCTGTGTATTAAGGGATTCACACCCAAACACTATAAATGGGGCTTTATCATGGTGCCTATGATTTTAAGGGTTCCGCACCCATACACACCAAACAGAGCTCTATCTAGGTACATATTAACTTACAGGGCTCTACTTCTTTATGACTGAACTCGAACATTAAGTCAGACCTGAGGCCCTCAGAGGGAACATAGGCCAAAGATTAATTGCATACCAAATGGTTTTATAAGTCTTATATCTTGGTGAGCCAAGCTCACATATTTGTAAGATCTCAGTAACAGTCATATGAACCTTACTCTTATACCGAGATACATCATTTAATATTCATCTCAGCGTACAAAAACCCTAGACGCTAAGCAGACCTGTAAGGTACTTCTATACATTGAAAGAAACTTACTCTTCGAGCCGAGGTACGCTAACGCAGGGCAGGGGTGGTGCAGGCCTTCCTCACACCTCCGAGGTTGAGGTTTAGCATCCTGAAAGATACCCCTGACCTCGAAAACGACATTATTTTCCATTCCGAGCAACATCTCGCCCGGCCTACTCAGCGTCGTTACCTGCAGGCTCCACTTTTTACGACGAAAACAATGCTGTGCTTATAAAAAACTCCACTAACACTCACACGAAACATTTAAACTATTTATAACATGGTTTAAAATGATAAAACAAAACTTTTCTGCAATTTAAAAGATGAAAGAAAAGTTTTCGTGTTATTCAAACGAAATACAAGAAAGCTATGACACTTGACAGCTAAGATGGCGGGAACTGGACGTCACGCCACTCTATGGTAATAGAATTGTGAGACTTATGATGGACATATAAAGGTATGATACCCACTTATTTCAATAATCCGGAAGAAATATAAGACTGCTTCTTCAATGCTATGCTGTGCGTTTTTGAAGACATATAATTATTGCTATTTTAATTCCTGCAGAACCTATCGCTCGCTCTCACTGAAGCCAAACCCCAAATATTGCCCTGGATCGTTTAGGGATTTACCGAGGAATTTGTTCGCGGTTGAAATTGGGAAAATTAAGGTTTTCTTTTTATTAAACGCGACACGTAGATAAATAACGCTTTATCTCACGAGTCCTTGGGAGCGTAAGATTATTAAAATACGCTATCTTTCGCAGACATCTTTGTTTAGTTTTCTTTGTCTACGTTATTTTCTTAACAAGCTACGTTGTTGCATATAAATAATCTCAAAATATTTTTTTTAACAAAACAGTTTTTTTAACACAGCTTAGCTTTAAGAACAGTACGAGAGATTTTTAATTTGACTAATGGCTTTCATCTTTTTGTGCAGTGAAAAAAATCTCTATTATATATTTTTTTTTATTACGTTATAGTCAAGTATTTGATCTCGATCTCACCTGATGGTAAGTGACGATGAGATCTACGATGGAGCATACTTGCCTAGAAGGTACCTATTCACTCTCGACTTGAAAACACCCAGATTGTAGTCAACGGGGAACAAAGAAATAATGAATCATTCGCAGCGTTCAAACTACTTACATTTCGCGAGCCGAAACCAAATCAAAGGCTCGTGTTGCCTCGCTTGGGCGTTATCATTTGTTTTTTCGTCCGACTCGTAGGGCTGTAGGACACCAATGCACAGCACTGCGAGGCTGGACCAGTACCTGAACCCGACCACTGTTCACGACCATTGACAATTTGGACTATTCAACTACATACTAAGTATTTCCTCGACGATATTCCACTCAAGGTAACAGTTACAACCTGTTCCTACAATTTAGACCAGCACGCGACATCCAAAGTTGTTTATAGCGACAATCAGCTCTCTATTTACCCAGCGAAGGTCTCAGTTCGTAGGTCAAAACAAATATTTGCAAGGGTGATGTCTTACGCAACTAATTAGCTAGTTCGTATTTGTTGAGGGCGGTTTTAAACATGAGCTTGGGATTCTTAATTGGGTGCGTGGAAAGAATCTACGGAGTGCTCATTAGGCTCTGTGAAAGTAGATTTGTAGGCGTTTGGGAAAAGGTCGTGTGGTCTAATCTGTCTGTCGATGTGTTGTACAAAAGCGACTAAGCCCATTTTGAGCTGGTAATATCCTTACTATAGATTAAGTAATATAAGTAAGAGAAAAAAAAAACATTTTTGTCCCAGTTGTAGAGTGCAACAATGATCCAAGTAATGTGTTCCCGCACATAATTAATCATCTTTAAATATATTAATTTATAACAATGTGCTGATAATCCTACCCACATTATATTTGACAGAATTGGTATAGGCTATCTATCAAATAAGCTGTGGATAGGGCTTACCGACAAATTATGAAGCAAACTTTTTTTCAATAACTCCGTTTTTCCAATAAGTAGGACCCTGTTTTGGATTTGTTGGAGCCACGTTTATACCTCTATAACAAGGAGAACATTAGGAAAACAACAGTATTAATGTACATAACGCCTTTGTATTCGGTTACTTTATCCTTATTTTAGAAATCTCAGGGGCTCACGATAGTACGTACAATCTTTTGTTAGTATAAGCTCTCTTCATTGTTTTTATACGCTTTTATTTGGCTTTGTATTTGTTCGTAGTCGGTGTTTGCTGACCCTAATGTGAACATGAAACTGGGTTTGTTGCAATGCGGATGTTAGTTAGTTGTTTAGCGGGAATTTTCCGGTCACGGTACGGTACGGTATTTTCCGGTCACCCTTATGCCCGCGGGACCTTTGATAGAACTCTGCTCGACCCCCAATAGACATAGCGTGACGTTAAAACATACCATTCAACAACTGTCTTCAATTATGAAAACAAACCTCTTTATACGGTACTATAGCTTAAAAAAATCTTGAACTTCTGATCTGAATCTTGACGTCTAACACCTCAGTCCTCCCGTGACCAAATACGTCAAATACATAGTAATTTGATAGGTAAACTCATGAATTCATTTTATGTTGCACAAAAAAAATACCTCATAAATTATCAACTGAAGGGTGAAATGCAAAATCCATGTATTTTTCACGCATATATTTTTCATAAAACAGAATATCATTTGTCATTCGCGTCGACAGAGGCCTACGTATAACGGCACTGGTTTAATTAGATCCCAAATATTTATACATATATACCGTACCGTGAATCACACCCAGAATGATTGGCCAGCTACAATTGAGATCTAATGAAGAAAAGAGGCAGCCTTTAAGTCCTATAAAGACTTCTAGTTTATACACTTATAAGTGCAATAACTTTTTGCAATATTATTTTAAATAGAGCAATAATTTCAAAAGACAAATGCACTTCCACGCTACCACATGCTTTAGCATTATCTATCTTTAATTATTTTCTCACTTTACTTGTACCATAACCTACCTTATCTCACTTCTAGCAATGTTCAAATTAGTTAGAAAAATATACATTCTTGACAATTTAAAAGGAGATCAAGTAACCTCTAAATCTAGACAATTAAAGTACAATTCCCTTTGTTCTAGGTGTAAAAGCAAATGGCGCAAGTGTAATGACCACTGACCCCCAGCAACGGAACCACAGAGACACGTACAAATTGCGGAACAATGGACAATTAAGACAGTTCCAGATGTGAGTTCCAATTGTCACGGAATTAGCACCGAGTTGGATTATGAATGTGTAGAGATTCAATTGGCAGAACTTTGTTCGTGTCACAGCATATAGTAGAGAATGGCCATCTCCAAATCAATTACACACTCTACTTAAGAGTCTGCCTGAGTCCGTTTCGATATTTGTTATGGATCTAAAGCTTGGTATCTATTTGTTTGAGCTCATGAAGCTTGAACTTGTATATTAAAACTGATACTTTCAAAACACAATCGGAAGACGAAGTGTAGGACGGCCCCCCACAAGGTGGACTGATGACATCACACGCGTCGCAGGAATCCGGTGGATGCGAGTGGCGGAGGACCGTGATGTGTGGAAGTCGTCGGGGGAGGCATATGTCCAGCAGTGGACGTCTATCGGCGGATTGATTGATTGATTGATTTCAAAACACGAATTCCAATTAATAAAAATTCTCGACGAAAATTTTCTTTCCTTGCTCAGATCTCAGAAACGCTAAAATGGTTTTAGATGATTTTTGCTTTAAAACGTAATTATAACTTCTTGATATTGGTGGATAGCAAGCTTTGTATTGGCATTGTGTTTTTTTTTTATATTGATTTCTTATATTTACGCGAATACTAAACATTGAAATAAAACTATTTTTAAGACTTACTTACAAAACCAAGCGTACCATTGCAAGACCTAAAGACACAGTGAGCTCTTTCAGCGTAGATCGGACCGCAAGTAACAACTAAATATGAGGGTACCCCCATCAAACTATGACACTAGGACGTCAACCACCTCAGTCCTCCCGTGACCATGGTTGCTGTAAAGCAGCCGAAACGTTGGGAACGTAAAAACATAAAATAAACGCGATAGAATCCTTAAAAATAGTTTTATTTCATAATTTTTTTTTACATTCATTGAATCGTTATTTTTCAATTGTTGTTTCCTTTAAATGAAGCTTTTAAATTATCAAATACGTGTGCCTTTTGCTTAACCTTTTAGTCAGTGACTATTGTGATTATAAATCTTAAATTTCAGCACATATAAATAGATATTTGCCACCGCAACAAAGATATGTAATAAAATTTTAAAAATCTAGAGGACTGCCTCTACATAGAAAGTGACGTTGAAAAATTACACGTTTACCCAACACCTTGAAAAGCATCTCTAGGTGTTCAAATGATTATAAGGTTTTCTTGACAATTTTGAAATAATAGGTACCAGTATATTTTCCGTGTTCATAGACTGAACTCAGATGCCTTCAGGATTATGTCTTGATCATTCACGTAATACAATAGATCTCTCATTTGTCCTGGTTAACAGTACCATTGACAGTGCAATCAACGCACTCCCGTAAAGCTAATTGCAGGCGGTACGGAGGGTGAATAGTACACTTTGTACTTGTGTCCAGTGATCACAGGCAGCTGCCCTACATATGCGTCGCTTGAGTTGCAATAGCTTAGTTTATTGCAGGGGTTTGATGTAGAACGTTAGAAAATAATATCGCCAAACGAACACATCAACTATACGGTCCCACACTAAGCAACGCTTGTATTCTAGGTGACTTATATAGATATTAAACATCTACGACTTGGTTACAAACTTTCGTGCTCATCACACGATGTTTGTCCCTACCAGGATTCGAACCCGGGACCATCGGCACGGAAAGCAGGATCACTACCAACCGCACTAATCAGGTCAAATATTAAATATTGAAAATTAACACCGATATACTTGAACGCACCTCTTATTTCTAAGTATCACAAATATCTCCAAATTACTACCAAATGACAATTGCTCAATATAAACACTCCAAACATCACATAAACTCACGGGCGTGTGTACTGTCTGTAAGGCTGTGTCCCCAGTAGGCAAACTGTTAGCGGCCGACTGAGTGAGCCGCAAATTTGAGGCCAACTGAAATTCGAGTTAGCTGCAAACTCAGATCAATTTGCGTGCGTCGCTTAATTGGGTCAACCGTCTGAATTTTCACTTTACTATTGCTGTTCGAAGGGAGTGGTTGTGTTGGTCACGATGGATATTATATGTGCTATGTTGTGCGTAGAGATTAGTTATGTAAGCGATGCAAAAAAACACGTCCGGACACGTCAATAGCTTCTTTCCAACTGTCAGAACTGACAGTTTGCGGCAAACGGACTCACTACGCCCGGCGAACAAGCATATCGCCGCCGCCGACTGAAACCGGTTTAGCTGGGAGTCGGCCGCTCACTGAATCAGTCGGCGCGCGTAACGCTGCAAACTGCGTAGAGTGAGCGCAAACTATCAAACTGTGAACACTCCATTTCTAATATATGGAAGGGCGTACTAAACCGATACGCCGCAAACTCAGTCGGCCGCTAACAGTTTGCCTACTGGCGACACAGCCTAAGTTACATATTATTCCTCTAATTAATTCTGGTATCATTAACATCGTTGCCATAGATACGAGAGCTTTGAGCCGTGAGACGAGTCGCTTTGTTAACGAGGTACAAATCTTTGAAAAACTGTTTATATGAGCGTGGAAATTTATTTAGATAATAATGATTGTACACACGTGAAGTAACAAATACGATGGAAAATTTTGAAACACAAATTTGGAACCTGGGTCATTAATTTTAGAGTCGTATATCATTTACTATGGGACTCATGAATACGATACAATTAATATCGATCCAATATTACTAGATATATTATGTATACTTACCTACAAAATACCTACGATACAATTGAATAAACAATACACGGTCGGATATCTATTTCTAAATTTTGCGCGCAATGGTACTCCGATTCGAACATAAGAATGATAATACCATGTAATGTTTGTCTCACACTGCTATATATAAATCGGCATGGTAGAAGGAGACAAAGATAATTATGGAAGTAATGGCGGGTGGTGTCATAATCCATTACAGTATTGCCATTTACATAATTTTATCGCAACCAACGGTAGTAAATTCCGGGAAACATCCCCTTGTTACTTCTACCGCCTTCTCTAATATTTATATAATTTTTGCTTTAATTTAAGCTGCCTAGCTTGTCTCTGAGCATGAAAAAACGCTATCATAACTAACAAGCTCAGTTGCCTGGCTGCAAAAGACTTAGTTAAAAAGTTAGATAACTTGAAGATTCTTTCAAGATTCTATAATACACGTGTAATATAAGTTTTCTTGTTCATATTCTAGAATACAATATTTATTTAGACACGAAAGTTAAGTAGTGTCATAACGATCCTACGATCTCGTGGGAAATTTGAAAGTGGAAATGAAATATTATACGTAGAAACACTTTGCCTCTCAACACACTTTACACGTGCCTATAGATAACCAAGTGGGTTCAATGGTCGGCTTTGAAACGAGGGTCTCAGGTTCAAGCCCCAGCACCTCTGGGATTACTGCACATAACGTGCGAATCTCATTTTTGACAATGATTATCTCTTTCTCATGCTTTGCCGAGCACTTAAAACGTTGGAACTGCGCCTGATCACTCTCTGGTAAGCACGGATTACTGTTAAATACGTCAATCAGAGTAGATGACTAGCCAACTAGCTAGTCTTCATAGCGATTGGCCATCGTGACCAAAATACGATCAGGAGGAACATAACACGTGCAAATATACTATTTCGTTTACATTGCTTATACATTCAATTGTCCAGTAAAACTTGCACCAACAACAGACAATTTCAATTTCAATGGCAAACGATTCCAACATGAGTATAATCAAGTAAGTGCGCATAAAGACACACTGTACTTTCCACACTAAGTGAAAGCTCTCACGCCACAGCATAATGCCAGTACCGCGGTATTTGACGTTGCATTTTCCCGTGAAAGATGTTTGCAAGCCATTATGCACGCGCACGTTAGCGGTAATGAAGTGGCCGGCTGTAGGCGCCTGTGTCCGTGACGTCACTGCGACATAGTTACGTGACCAAACGATACGAGCGCGAATTAGTTCAGGGACGAGTTGGGGATGATGAGGTTTTTTTAAGGTGGGACTAACGTTTAATGCGCAGAGGCTACAAAAACGATTATTTCTTGTGAACAAATGCCAGTGTTTTCTGCTGGAAAATTAGACTTTCCTTAAGAATTTAAGGCTAGTATGTTCGTAATACGATTGTAGCATCAACGTTGTTTTATTTTATTTTAAAACGACGAGCTAACTGTGACCCATCTATGATGATGCTGCCATTAGGAAAAACAGAATATATGGTCAAAAAATTGCTTTTTCTCCCTGAAAATAAAAGATGCAACAGACTCTCCCTCAATATGTCAGATCAGTATGACCAAACTAATTGTCGTTGAAAATTTTCTAGACCCGCCAAGCTAGGACAAATATTCCTGGCTCCGTAAAATTGGATGAATCTATACCCCGCTTAAAAACAAAAACAGGAGAAAAATGTATATGTTTAATTAATTTAACTCAAACTCGACCAGCGATAGACACTGAATTTATATTAGGTACTTATAGATTCTAAGGAAATAAAAATACAACAAAGACGACCCTCAATTAATCGAAATTAATTTGAAATTTATACCGTTCTTATCATCATAAATATCGTCACTCCCAAAGGTACTTAATCAAGCAGATAACAAAGCGTTAGCAACGATTAAACCCAAAACACTTTACAAATAAATGAGATTCTTAAGATCTTAATTAAAAAAAAACAAGAAAGATTGGACAAAGAAGAATAGTTTTCAATTTTGCCCCAAAAACGTAAGATAAAAGCTCTATGTTTAATTACGCGCCAAAAAAAATCACGAGCCTTGAAATTATAACAAAGGGTTCGGTTGGTCCCCTTGAAAACAATTTTGTCGGTTTTATCGTTGGCTTGCTTTGTTAATAATAGACGGGGAAGGTAATAAATAATTTTAATTAAGTTGTCACCCGGCCTAACGCGGAGTCGTTTTCGGGTCGAACGCAACCCCAACGAAAATAAAATAGGCCGGAGTAATTGGAGAAAGGTGCTCGAATATATTTTGCCCCCATTTTAAAAGCCTCTACGGACGGCCTAACCTGGCACCCAATGTGTAGGGCCGATTTGTAGGGACCGCACAAATTGGAGCGTCAAGAAGCAAGTTGTCTATTATTCGACATGCTATTTGGTAGGGACCACCATCCATGAACGCCATCCATGAATGGCAACACCGAACATCATGCCGGAACACGGCTAGGCCGCTTGGCGATATGGCTTTGTTCAGTGGGTGGTGACTAGCCACGGCCGAAGCCTACCACCAGTAGGCAAACAACCAAACAACCTCCCCTAGGCACAAACATTTGAAAAAAATTACTTACCGTAGTGGCAGTACTAGGCTGATGATGGTGATACCTGAGTAGTGCAGTACTAATACCAAACTTGCGTCAAACTGTTACTTGTTAATAAATAATGTTTTGAAGAACATGAAGTTACTGTGTTCCTTGCGAGAGATGAACTCACGCCGAGTTTTATCTACTTTTATGCAGTAGAATAATTTCTAAACTCGACAGGTATTTGCTAAGGGGTTTTCTTTTGCTGCAGTAAGCAACTTGTTTCCGGGAAACATACTTTGAAACAGGCAAAAGAATTCTTTATCACAGTTATAGATCATTGCAACGCTTACCTGTTAAATATTTGTTTCAGTTAGTACCTATTATACATAAAATCCAGCAAAGACAAAATATTATGCTCACTCACAAACAGAGGAGAAAGACATAATTACACTAATGTCATTAAATTATAATAATGCCATCTCTGAATATGCTGAAAAAACTCCTAAGAGAGTTACATATATAGAATGCATCCGGCCCATCACTGCTTTCAAGTTCCAGCATGCCATATGAGGTACAGGTAAGACATATGTGGACACACGCGAATGAAATAGAGATGTCATTCAAGTAAGGCATCTCTATGTACGCACCCAAAGCGACCAATAATTTTAGCTTGTTCAACATGAACTCCATTCCTGTCTGCACTCCTCACAAATCCAGTGTCCCACTATCAGTCTCCGCGAACTCGCAAACAAATCACCATCCATAATGGATTATGATCACGTGCGGTTCCGCGGTGTTGTCGCCAACTATTCGCGAATTAATCTCTCCGCGTCCAACATTCAGCTCACGTTCTTCAGTGCACAAATAAGGGAGGTCGCTACGTGACCACCTCGCATATATTATGTTGTTAAATGAGGGAATTAGGAGTACTCTTAATTGTAATGGATAATTAAGTGTAGTCTTCAAAAAGATTTATCGTTTAGTCGTTGATAGAGTGTATCAACCAGCCCTTTTTAATGTCCCACTGCTGGGCCCGGGCCTTCCCTCAATTCGAGGGGGATTAGGCCATAGTCCACCACGTTGGCCCAGCGCTGGTAGGCGGACTTCACACATCTTTCGAGGGGTTCTCTCAGATATGCAGGTTTCCTCACGATGTTTTCCTTCACCGTTTAGCAAGTGATAATAATCGTGGTTGAAAATGAGATTCGCACATAAAATGAAATCCCATAGGTGCGAGCTGGGGTTTGAGCGATCCTCGTTACTGAGGCAAGCGTTCTACCAACTTGGCAATCACTGTTGTATCATTATAGAAATCCTTAATGTATTAGGACTATGTGACTTATAAGCCGAATACATTAAGGCTCTCCCTTGGACCTTCCACTTGTTTAGATTGGAATCTAAAATGAGTCCTTAGGTTAATGTCGAGTTTGTCCGAACGCCTTTTAAGTCGGTCACGTGATCCGTTCCTTCTACGCTTAAACCCCTATGTCGTAAGAAATAAGGCTCAAAGTTGAGCGTGTTGTCGCTAGACTTTATGAAGCTTAGGCTCAATGTAGTATATTGTGGATATTAATTACAAAGAGCTTCACGAACTTTAATGAAAGAGTACGAATCGTGTCTCGATTATAGGTATTTACGGAATTCGGCTTTTCATTAAGTAGGCGTGTGGAAACCATGATGTTGATATACATATTAGTCTTGATTAAACCGAGATATAATATCGTTAGATTTATAGAACTGTGATCAACATCGCAACAAAGGTTTTAATCGGTTCCGCCTTCAAAGAATCCTATTTGGTTCGCTGTAATTGCATTAAATCCCCATCTGCTGCGAGTAACCTTCCTTTGTGCTGGGATTATTGTTTCAGATTTATTTTATACTAGCTGTTACCCGCGACTTCGACCGCTTGGTATTTAACAAAAAGGTTACTTTTTTTTTGTGAGATACTATTTTTTTTTCTAAAATAAAAGTTGCCTTAGTTACTCTTTGTTACATTAGCTATCTGCCTGTAAACTCCCGTCAAAATCGGTCCATCCATTTCAGAGACACAGACAAAAATTAAAAAAAAAATACTTTTGGTAAGTATATGTACCGTGTATATATCCAAGTGCACTTAGTAAAAAGCGGGTATTTTAATATTGCACAAACAGACACTCCAATTTTATTTATTTGTATGTATGTATAGAGTATAGATACAATTTATCGTTTGTATTTATATTTATATTAATATATAAGGCTATCGTGTTTATAATTTTATTTTAAGAAGATTCAGAATGCAGAAAAATAGGTTAAGACTCTAAATAGCAAACAGTAGATAATTGCTAATGAATTAACAGCACCTACAAAATGAATTAATATGTTTAACTATTCAAATTCTGGAATAAAAGCGCCGTCTAGACAGCCTTAAGTAATCCCATAAGCCTGATTAGGGAGGTCACGAATTCAGAAATAAGTTTAGATTGTTCAGAAATAACAAAATTCAAGGTCTTATGGATTACCCTAATAATTATAATAGTCACTAATTGGACTAATTTTAAGACGATTTTAATAATATCACCAGACGAGCACACCAACTATACGGTCCCACACTAAGCAACGCATTATAGGTAACGTACATTATATAAAGGACGAGCTCAGTATATAATACTTATATAGATACTAAATATCCATGACTCGGGTACAAACATTCGTGCTCATCACTCAAAGTTTGTTCCTAACAGAATTCGAACCCGGCACCCTCGGCGCAGAAAACACTACCAGCTATGCTAATCACCTGATTAGCATAGTAGCGTAGTGGTAGTGTTTTCTGCGCCATCTAACGCAATTTGTTCATTTGACTACTAAAGCATTTATTTTTAAATGCTTTAGAATTGCTGCTAGAATAAATGCTTTAGAATTTCTGCTAGAATAAATGCTTTAGGTAAATTGCGTAAGATGATCAGATACATGAAAAAGAACACCCGCTCAGCAACTCGGCCAACCACCGATACATACTACAACGATTTTGACCCTAACAACTTAGGATTTTAGTGGGCTTCTTTCCAATAAACAAACAAAAATTTGATCCTCACTGAGTCCCAGGGAAGAGCCAAATTATTCTAGTGTAACTAAATAAAAGAAACAAAACTAAACTGATTGTAATATTAATAGCATATATAAATGAGGTTCGCCGCACGAGTGACCAGGAGTACTTACATAAATCAGTGGAATTGAAAAACTGTACGTGCAAATCCCGAGGGGATATACTTCTGAAGCTCACTAATGCGGGCCTATAATGTGGAAAGTGCTAAACATATGTTAAAAGAGATAGCTTGAGAATTTGGAGGTGCCACAGTGAGAGATCTAGACAAGAATGTTCAGGCTAATCTTTAAAAACAAACTTGCATCTCTGTTCTCGCAGACAGTTGAAAAGCTTGGCTACATTCACTCTCCCAATTTCAAATTACAAATTCTTCATCAATTCTCTTATTTACGTAAATAAGTACTCATTAACAATCTCTCTAGAAGACATTCACTAAGAACATCCACACCGCATCAAGCAAACGAGCCTACATTAATATTTTTGATCGTTACTTCTTAATAGGCGCAGATATGATTGCTTCATTATGCCAAAAGTGAAATTGTAACGGTAACGGGAACATCATACCGAGCTGTGCCCAACGATAAGTGCTATAGAGGTTTTGAGGGCTGGGCCATAAGAGAGGCGGATTTACTTGTTTGAATAAATACCCTAGTTCATTCAACTCACCACCTAAATGCGTCATGAAATATGAAAGCTACATTTATACCAAAGAACGGCTCTAAACCTGCTTAAATCGGCATAATAAATATTTCATTTGTGACAGATTTTGGATGAGAGAACTGTCAAAACTTACAATTACGGTACCTATGCTATGCGATTACGAGACGATTGAGTTATCAGAATTGAGGTCCTCAGCCAATGTAAACATTCCAGGTGTGGCTTCTCCATTTAGGGTAGACCTTTAGCTTGGCATAGGTAATCAAATTCGTCTTTGGCGAAGAGTACTCTTATTTGGAATATATTCAAGTTGTTTTAAGAGACTGTAGAAATGTGGAACATTTGTACTCTTAAATTCCAATGAGTTTAAATTTTGGGTCTCTTAGTCTGTGTCTTAGAAATGGATACATATATGAGGATAGCTTACTTAAACTGATACATACTACCACATACTGGTCAATGATGTACATGCCCATAATGGATATGCATGCTAGCCAATGTTTTAAAAATTGAGTCAATTTATACTTTAGAATATGGTTTGCATGTATATTGTCTATTATGTCAGATTTACAATCAGACAGTAACAATAGTTACTCCTGTTTACACGTCGGCAGTAATTAGTAGACAAAAATAGTCACGGTTTAATTCCTGGCCAGCACTGACGTGACAGTACTTGACATACGATAGCAGCACCAGGCTAGCGCCGACGCCTAGGTCTAAGACTGTCGCCAGTCACCGTTTCAATCTGAATCTGAAATTAGGGACCTTCTTACTGTTCTCATGGCCACACAATACGACAATATCTTTATTAGACTCCTGTTACATTTGCAAATGGTCTAAGCGCCATATAGCATTAAGAACATCACGGCAACATTATGTATAATTAAACATCTTGAAACGGCTGGAGTCTCCTTTGACTTGAATTGTTTTATTCGAAACTAGTAGAGCCAGAGTTATCGTCGACGTGTACTTTGTTTTTTTTCAGGACGTCATAGCAAATTTATCCGCAAGCTAACCATATACTTTATAGTCTACGTATTTAGACATTTTGTATGGGGAATTGAAAGTTGTAAATATCGTTCGTACGGGGCGCTGTTCAATTCTACATTCAAATGTATATATACGTCGACTATGAAGTATACGGGTTGCTTACGAATAATCTCGCGTTTGACGTACACTATCCCGGGAGAATATTATCATTTCCTGGGATAAAAAAATAATGTCACCATGCCGAGGTTTTCTGTAATACCTGAACGGGCAGACAAATATCCAGAAATGTCTGATAAATATTTTCCGAAATTAGCTCTGACGGAAATCGAACCCGCACTACCCGGTGCAACAAGTCGACCGGTTCACGCTCAAGCCACCATGCGGTCGTTAAAATTATATTAAACGTCTAGAATCACGAGAAACGAGACTTACTGAAATAAATCTGTGCACAGATACTGCATCTAAGAATATTTACAAGCTCGCTACAGCATCCCGGCTACGGTTTCTGATCCAATGAATACCTGATCAGAAGCGAGAGTGCCAATTGAAGGGCGTATTGAGTGAACCAGCACTAAGGCGTGGACATCATTACTCTTCATATAAATGTAAAATATTCATAGGATATGTTTGTATATATACCTATAGTATGGCAGTTTTGTAAACAAGCTAATTCTATAATCCGGCTACGATTTATACATTTTTGCATGAAATAAGTCTATATTGCCGTGATTTTAAATAAACCGTAACCATAATTATTAATTAAGGCTTAAAACTGCAATGTAAATTAAAAAGCGATACGCTCGAACGCGCGCGTCACTTGCAAGTTTCGGGTATCGCACGGAGCGTTGTGTAGTGATCGCGTGGTTTACGATACATTGCGTGCTCAAAATCCACATTTTTCACCCACGACTTTAGACATAAATAATTTCTATAATTATATTATAGGCATTAAATTTACTATTACCCAATGTTTTCGTTACCCCTTACACACTGTATAAGTGATTATAAACTGGAATATCCTCTGTTTATGGTACAGTACAGATAATACAAGCATTGCTTGGTTTCCCACCGTACAGCTAGAAATATAATTCCCCAGTTCATATCTTGGCCTCCATATCGTAGGCAATTCCTCACCGCACTGAATACACTGTCATCGTGACACAAACACTAGCTATATATTTCACAGCATTTTGTACGTGACCTGTCTCCCATAGACAATGTGTGTTATCCCTGACAGGTCTTGAAAGGCTGAGAAACATGAAATGAATTTTTTAGATGGAAATTCTAGTGAACTAGAAACGTTAATATGGATTGTGTACGGCCAGTGTTTGCTCAAAAGCTTGATATGCGAATTTGAGCATTAACGTCCAATGTTTTGGGATAAAAGTTCTCAACATATGCTAGATTTTTTTAGTTCTTTTTAGGTTTGAAGTTGTTTTGCCATTCGAAGAGTTATGACCTCAAAAGGCCCTAAGGTCGTACGCCTAAGGGCCTTTTGGTTTCCTTGGATTATTTAAAGTAGTATATATAAATCTACTGGATCACGGCAATATACAGTAGCGAAATGAAAATGTTCGTTAGTTTTCATATGGATTCATGTTATTTTTCGGGAGCACATGTTACCTTTTCAAACTACGTCACTATACAGACTGTTGCATAGAAAATTATGTTTAACTGTCCGACAACAAAGTTGAAATTTACTCTAATCAAAGTTGTTTGATTTTTTTTTACCTGTCTAATGGTTTAACCGGCCAGTAATATTTTTATTAAACGTAATCATTAGATCCTCTTTGTTTCTGAAAAGTCGGTCAATGCCACCATTTTTAAAAAAAAATGACACCATTTTATTTCATTTTATATAGCAAGAAGGAGAAGGATGGAGTAAACAAAAAGGCAAAAAGAATCCAAACGTAGATTTTATGGATAAGAATTATTTAAGAGGTGGCAGAACTGTTTCTTGCACTGGAATGCTGGCATTACAGTTATTGCACATTTGTAAGCAAAAGTCTACTTTGAGGTGACGAACCTTTTCATTGCGCGACTGTAGTACATCATAGAAAAAGTTGTTTTAAATGAAAATGCTCAGAGAGTATAGCCACCGCTCATAAGAACCATAGACCATTTCTTACATAAAACAGACATCTCACCATCCATACTTTACTATAAACTCCGAAAACTTCTAGCAACACGCAAACAAATAGAATCACGCATTCGAAAACTGAACTCAAGTCAATACGCAAACCTGGAGTGCAAATATAGTTTTAAAATCAGCATCCAGGTGGGATGAATAATTCAAATGTCGGGCGCATCGCTCGCTCCTTCAATATTAAATCTTTGACATCGATGCGCTGAAAACAATGGGCGTATAGAGATTCAACGATTTGAAAACGATACTATTGGATCATAAAAAAATATCACTCGCATCGGATCATCCAGTAATATCTAGTAATGTGTGAGCAAAAAACTAAACAGATGTTTACGTGTCGAATTGAGAGCCTCATCTGTTTTTCTGGTCGGTCAAAATATCGCATAATATATCAACTCTACCTGCTCCAAAAACAACGCCATATTGATTTCTTATATTTACGCGAATATTACACATTGAAATGAAACTAAATTTTAAGGATTTTATTTATATTTTACGTTCCCGACGTTTCGGCTGCTTTGCAGCAACCGCGGTCACGGGAGGACTGAGGTGGTTGACGTCCTGGTGTCATAGTTTGAAACGGGATACCCTCATATTTAATTGTTACTTGTAGTCCGATCTACGCAGAAAGTGCTCACAGTGTCTTGAGGTCTTCCAATGGTACGGGTCTTGGATTTAATTAAATTAAATCCAAGAACAGTGACCATGGTTGCTGTAAAGCAGCCGAAACGTCGGGAACGTAAAATAGAAATAAAATCGCGATAAAATCCTTAAAATTTATTTTCGTTTCAATATTTTTATATGTCACGTGTGAAATTAAATTGATTCAGTAACCACACCACGAAGTATTGCTTTGAGATACTAATTTCAAGAGCCGATGGGTTTAAACCATTTTCATTTGATTGTCGCAGATCATATCAGTAAAATATTATAAAATACTAAACATGTGCCCGAACGTAACATAAAAAAAAAGTTTATTCATACAAACTTCGACCCCATGTCCCACCCTTTGGGTTGGAATTTCCCAAACTCCTTCCTTACGACACAGCTACGTTACATAAGGAACCCCTGTGCAATTTTGCAATTGCATGCTTCTAGGCCCACCAGTTCGGGCTGTACGGTATCTGTAAGTGTTAAGATTTTTATTGAGTACATGTAGATCGATCCACTTATATTTGGAATCATTCCTACACTAAACTTATTCAATACCTTATTGCTCTCTTTTAAATAAATCACTTCTTATAAGTTTCTCGGTTAACCTACTCACTCTCTCATCTTCTTTATCGTTTCTCTGAATAGCCTCACAAACAATGGCCGCGTCCCACTACGCCCGACTGAGATGAACTGAACTGTAGCGATATCAACAGAGAGTTCGACATTCATACGCTAATTTAGCTACCTGCCACTCGTGAATGGCTTGTACGAGGAAGTCCAGGTGAGTGTTTGAGGTTTATTATGACTTGGGTCTAGTATACTACTGCACTATACTTTACTGTACTGTACTGCACTTATCCGTACCGGCAAATATATTGTGCGGTATGTGATAAGTATAGAAAATTCTGGAGGAAAACGTATAAGTACCTACCATCCTTCCTAAAAATAAATGAACAGCCGCTTTATATATATAATTTTATAAATTACATCTGTATCAAGATAGGTCGACGATTAAAAGAATTGCAAGAAGGAATAATACAGGATTCAGACTGTCGTCACAACAAACAAAAGAAGGCTTATGTCCAACTGTTGGTAAAGGAATGCTGGAAGTAGATGAAATAGCATCAAAAAGCCGAAAATGTTTAGGATAATTATCATAGAGCTCTAGAATTCACCAAGTATATTTGATTTTCCAACCAAATACAGCATGTTTGAATGGCTGTCAAACAATGTTTATTCAGAGTATTGCGACTACGCAAAACAAAGTTAATATTTGGATTACATAAACGAGCGACAAAGCTACTCACGATATTCTCGACTTTATGGCGGCTATTTAAGAGAGCGTTTTTGACTGATTTCAATCATAATTAACTATAATAATAGATTTACATCGTGGAAAGTGTGTGTGGTGACCTATAAGGTCCACAATGATAACAACGCGGCTTCCGTAAAGTCGTAAGTCTGTCTAAAGCTTGAACATCATGTTTTGCACATAATATAAAACTGGTAAATATGCGTCGGTTCGTTGTGGCGTGCGATATAATGAGTTGACATTACAGCAAAATTACATCAAGTTGGGAATGTGATACAAATATATCCTGATAATTACATTATAACTACTATTTAATGGTAGCAAGTGCAGCTCAATGGTCATCAAGCCAGGCGTTGTGTTCATGTTTTTTTATAGATAAATAATTGCTTACGGCGCCTTTTGCGCACCTACCAATACGCCTATTTGGATCGTATTTACAAAGTTAATGGAATTGTAAAACAAACACTTTAACAAAATGAGGCAAACGTTATAATCCATTGCTTTCAATGCCACTCAAATGGAATTAGATATCACTGGACAACAAGCATTGAGTATCGAAAGCTAATATGTCACTTTATTTCCATTAAAACGAAAATTTATTTGAACCTAGGTGTTAATTTTATCTCGAATGGAGTTTGTTTTTTCTCTATAGGTTACAAGCGACCTTTTTAAGTTCTCGATAAAAGATCTTCTATTGTTTTGTGACAAGTTCTCGCCACAAGAAACATATTTGCCGCACCGTTAAACAGATGGCGCTGCTTACTATGCTCAGAATCATACTATCCTGAAACCCGCTATAAGAATTTTTGCAGGACTAAGCATATATACAAGAACCCGACAGTGATCTTTAAGTCATAGCCGCCGTCAGCAATACAATCCTGCCTGGAAGATCTTTTCTGTAATAGTTTTATGTTTTAGTTTCCGTATAATAATATCACTACCTAACCAAGAAAAACGCGCAAAAAAACTTTCAAAAACCACATTTTTGTAAAACTCATACATTTTTAAACATCTATTCTACCGGTAACGAATGTATAATTCACGGGACAATTCGTCTGGTGGTTTTTCAACCCCTAAATCATCCCTTAAAACTTTAGGTGCCAGAATATTTAACCTTACCGGTGAACATTGCGCTACTGAAATTTCTAGGCGATGCGGGACAAACTTCCCATATTTTATTAGCTAACCGGATTTTGGTTGAATAGTTTAGTGGTGGCGTGGTCTGATAGGCAATTGAGAGGGCGTGGGGTTCAGTTCGTAGAATATTTTTTTTGTTATTAAAAAAATTTGGTTCTTTGTATAATCTATTTTCGTCTAGCTTTAGGGCCAATAAACCCTATCTACAACCTATATGACAGAAGAGGCACATTGTGAAACAGACCCTTAGTCTGTACATGTTACAACTATCTACTATTATTATGTTTCTAATTTGATTAAGTCACTTAATTCGCTTAATAAATGACAAAGTCAAAGTCAACTCATACTAGTCGATAGAGAACAATATATGTAATTTTACAATTCCAACTATTTTGCAGTGGTATGTTTATCAACAGCTGCTGCTAAAGTCTGATTAGCCGTTCCTTCATTGTTCTCACATACCTATAACAATGTATTGCTCAAAAATGTAAAAGATCTTTTTAAAACAAAGAGCAACCATTGTGTTTCTCGCCCGTTCTTCTCCATAGGAACGGCATTCCGAACGGGTGGTAAAGTAGTAGCATATTTTGTAACTTTTGACGATTCATAAGTGCTGTATACTGGTACTGTATAATGGTCTAATAAATAAAAAAAAAACAAATCTACCGCTCGGTGAAACAAATGCAGTGAATCGCGTCGTCGGTCCGGTGAATTAATAAAATTCTCCAACTGCAATGAAGCGCGCGCGATAAATGGAATGCATATGGATGCCCGGTTGTTCAGTTTGCAGGTAATGTTTGGCCATGCAAACAGCGGACTGTGCGCCTATCAGGAACTGTTTGTAATCGCATTGTCATCGAGAAAGAATTTGATAGCTGTCACCCCTTTTTTATTTATATGGTGTGATCGAGAAGGAACTATAATATACTAGTAGTATAATAAACGCGATAAAATCCGTACAATTCTGTTTATTTCAATGTGGTGTATTAAATATAAGTAATCGCGTATTTAATACGCGTAAATATAAGAAATCAATACTAGGCCGCGGAGTACATGGCCGCTGCGTACATGGCCGCTGAGTACATGGCCGCTAAGTACATGGCCGTGAATTAGGTTGCCACGCTTCTTCTAGCCCCAACTGACAACAAGTCGGGCGAGTTGGCGGAATATCGGCGGGAGACATCCGGCGCCTGCATTGTTCACACCCCGTACTCATGTTAGGATACACCCAGTACAAATTGACGGTCGTGTTGCACTTTAGATTGGCTTATAAGTGCTCAAACTCAAATCATTTATTGCGAATTATGGGTAGATAGACACAGGTGGTAGAATGTTGGTAGTGTCACCATATTCAGCCATATGGCATGCGACATCAATTTAAAAGGTACATGTCAAATCATTAAATTATCATAATCATAATAAATCATTAATAAATATAGTATACAATATTTTAGTGCTGAATAAGTGCATGCGTTAGTTTTAATTATCGTCACACGGACACATCACTTGTACAGACCCAAAATAAGCAACGTTCGCTATTGTGGGTAAAGTACAAAGGACTGAAGTCGATACATACTTACATAGATATTAAACGTCCATGACTCGGGTACTAACATTCGGGCTTACCACATAATGTTTGCCCCTACTGGGATTCGAGCCCGGGACCCTCGGCACCAACTGTGCCAATTGTGTGAATATTATTATACCTTCTAGTAAAACAATTAAAGATCAAATGACGTTAGTTTCGCCATTTCCAATTTGAGCAGACTTAAACGAAAAATCACATCAAAATGTTCGTTCCTACGTTATTTGGATAATATTTTTAAGAAACCAGACAGTACAATAACCGGCCATAAATATTGCACATCGGCAGTAGAAAAAGTTTCGGCTTTGTAGAGCGTCGTCTCTTTCACTCTTGCCTCCAGCCGATAGTCCCTTTCTAAAGGTCGACGTGCAATATTTACGTCCGGGTGCTATATTTTAGTATTCACAGACGGTGGATGCAAACTAGTTTCCCGTCAACTATATTTCCGCTTGTCCCGAGCTAGACAAAGAGGAATAGCTTATGTCTTAACACGATGACGTGAAGACGCTAACCGCATCGTATGTCACGCTATCTGACAACTGACAGTTTACTTTGCAATTTGCATAGACCATAGAGATATATGCATAAACGTTGCCTTGAAATCACAGACCACAGAGCACGTTCTCTGTTTGAAATACAGTTTGCATAATATACTTTTAAAAGGCTACTTTTAATCTTAATTCCTTGATGTAGATAGGCAATTTAAATAGATGCCATTAATTGATTTAGATAAAATAAATATGACAGTTTATCAGATAAAAAAAAAATATTATATACCTACAAAAATAAAAATGAAAGCTTAGATTTACAGCGCTGCATATTTTTATCAATACCTACTCAAAACACTTCATTTGTCACTGCTTACTTAAGTACTTATATAAAATAACTAGCCGTCCCGGCGAACTTCGTACCGCTGTAGAACCAAATGGATGTGAAATTAATCTATACTAATATTATAAATGTGAAAGTTTGGATGGATGGATGGATGGATGTTTGTTCCTCTTTCACGCCCGAACGGCTGAACGGATCTTGATGAAATTTGGCACAGAGATAGATTATAGTCTGGAATAACACATAGGCTACTTTTTATCCCCGTAAAATGTATGGTTCCCGTGGGATAGATGTTTTAATTTTTCATACTTTTTATCGCGGGTAACACCGCCGGGCGCATCTAGTTATATATATATTAGGATTTTTTATCACATTTTAATAGTTAGTCTGCTATTCGGGGCGGAGACAAACTCAAAAAATATAATAAAAATTGGGCCAGCCTTCCTTGACTTATTAATGGTGTAACTAACTCGATTGATATATATATATGTATATATAGATTGTGCAAAAACAAAACCAAATGACAACCAACCTAAAGTTCGTTGCACTGATACCAACACAAGCGTTTAACCATTCCAAGTCCTAAATAAACCAGACATTTTATCGGATAGCACAAACTTTACATAGTAAAAACTAAAACAATGCAACCTATATCACATCACGTAGATCTACTCGATATTAATTTTACTAAAATGCCGAGATGACAATTTAGCTAATCGGCCGAGATGACAATTTAGCTAACTCCGCTGAAGTAATTTAGCTAAACCCGCTGCAGTACTTTAGCTAACGCCGCTGCAGTAAGTAATTGTTTGCGTGAACCGAATAAGAAGATAAGAAGCTAAATGGTAATAAACCTTTTTCTTTAGCGCTCTAGTTAATTTAGAAAATTTGTACGCGTTTTGCAGCAAAGTCGCCCGTTGTAATATAATATAATAGTTGCTGTTGCACAATAGTCTGCTTGTTTTATCGCTAATAGCTCTACAAAATGGTGGTCGGCATGAGAGCATGACTATATATGTCAAGGGCATATACCTATATGTTAATGGCATATATATGTTAAGGGCATTTTTTGCAGTCATTAATAACTAGTTTCGCCTGCGGCGTCCTCTGTATGGAATTCGATAAAAAAAAGTATAATTAATTTACAATTCCACGATAAATAATCTGGTAGATTGATAGCGAACCATAAAAGTTTGGTATAATTGCTAGGAAGATATACAAAAATGCAACCAAAACCTACTCTGCTTCCTTGAAATAAGTATCAAAATAGAGGTGACGGGAGCTTAATTTGTACGGTTAAGGTAGTCCGATTTTCTATAAGGGTTATCTCAGATTACAATTTTATGAACGAGAAACGAGCTACACGCAATACAGAGTAAGTACTTACGAAGAAGGCGGACACCTTGCGTCGGCGTAGCGTAACAAGCCCATACAATATTCAGTGTTATTCGAGAAATTGGTAGTACACGCGTCTTTTGTGAATATTCGTAGGGCAAGATCACACTAAGCTTGCTTATTACGGTATCGCGATGAAGTATCTTATTCACAACTAAAGGTAAATGGATAAGGTACTTACCAACATTTTTAATCGAATAAGTAGGTACCCAAAAACTTCTCTACGTTCCATTTATTGCTAAGTGTTGGTTACCGACTTTAGCGCTCGTAATTAGTAAAGTACTAAACATTTTTAGATAATGTTCTATTAGTAAATATTAATACACGACCTTCGATTATTTTTACCTTCCCTTAAAAAAAATAAGATCTGGTTTTGGTCCAAAAAAATAAACCAATTAACCTTATTTAAATGCTCTTGTCTCCTAGCTAAGGTAAATACTTATATCAAGGCTTACTTAACTAGAATACATTGCTTACGAAATCCTGCTAGAAGTGTCATTCAACTTAATTTCATAATAGATGGCGCTCAAATCAATAAACGCTTTCCGACCGCCACATCCAATGCGGCCCTAACACCGCACCGCCCCATATTTGCAGCGTTTATTAGTGATTTCCCAAAGGCTCAGCACACACTGTCCGTGGGTTTGTTATATCGTCTCTACCGGAGCCCTTTTGTATCAAGTTTGTAAACGGTAACTCTAGTACGGTTTCACTTAAACATAAATTCAATATTAAACGTACCCGGTTGTATAAAAGCTTCTTTGTTCGAGCTTCGGTTGGTTTATGTGACGAATATCATTGTGTTGCTAGCTGTTAGTATGTATAATAAAGTTATTAGTATCTCTCTTTAAAACTCTAATAGTATTTACCTAAGTAAATTTAAAATTTGGGAAAATAATTTTAAACGTTTACAGGGCCTTTAAAATGTGTATGTAAAATAATGTATAGAATCAGGAATCGTAGAGACAGGATTCGTTTTACAAATAAGGTCGAATCTTCCTTAATACCTCAGTCCTCCCGTGACCATGGTTGCTGTAAAGCAGCCGGACGTTGGGAATGTAAAAACATAAAATAAACGCGATGAAATATGTTTTATTTCAATCCGAAATTAATGCTTAACGATAGGTAGATAAAGCATCATATTATTTGTATATATAGGTAGACGCCTTTCCCTCTGATAACAAGCAACTCTAATTTATAATACCGATAAATGAGACTAGTACCTATTATCAACTAGTAACCACTTTTTTTTTCTCTCGGCGCTCAAGGTAACCTGATAAGGTGGAAACAATTGACGAACGTTGAATAAATTGTCTAGAAGTCTAGACTTTTGTATTTTATGACAAGAAAGGTAGGTAATTTAATAGTATTGTGAGGCGTAATATTCTAAAGATGTAATTTAAATAATTCAAAAGGTTAGCTTTTTTATTTTCAAAACTTATCTACTACGCACTAAGTGATAATGGATATATAGATCTTAATTTTGTCGTCATAAATTCAACACGGGACAAATTTTTAATTGAGCGGCGTTTTGAAAGTACGGTAAGTACCTACTTAATAAGATGCTTAAAAATATTAAATAATGGCCAAAAACACGGGCAAAATTCAAGAATAAATAACAATAAAAGATATATTGATTTCGTATATTTACACGAATACTACACATGAAAATGAAACCGATTTTACACATTTTAAATCCAAAACCAAGCGCACATTTGAACGACCTCATGGACACTATGAGCACTTTCTGCGTAGATCGGACCGCAAACAATAACTAAATATTAGTGTTTTCCAGTTCTATCTATGACACTAAGACGTCTAATACCTCAGTCCTTCCGTGACTAGTTGATGTACAGCAACCGAAACTTCGGGAACGTACAAAACATAAAATAAATGCGATAAAATCTATAAAATTAGATTTATTTCAAAAATAAAGATAATTCATTTTCTTATATTTTTCATTCCGAGGCGTTACGACGTTCGCACGGACAGCTATAAAACTTGCAGAGAAAGAATGAAACATATTTTCTTAAGCATTATACAAATGTAAAACACAATACTTAAGAGAAAAGGTTCAAATAGGTTCAAAAAGGCTCTGAAATAGTGTTATCCCCAATTATTTATCGTTATCCCGTTAACACGCAGCTCGAGAGACTATATTGTATATAAGTACCGGCCTCTTTATGTGTCAACTTGTTATGATGTTACTATGTATATAAGATTGTCACGTAAATTAATTTAAGTTTACATGTCATGTTTATCCTTTGAAGAATTTTTTTTTTTATTTTTTTTTTTTTATTTTTTTTAGTAAATAAATATTTCATAGGGAACATTTTTAAGTGCTACTTTACTTTAGAACTCCAAAGCGTACATTGAGTGGATGCCGGGTGAAGACTATGCAGCTGTTATACTTGTACTTACTTTTCTTTTCATACATGAATTTTCAATCTTACATCTAGGTATGAGTTGCATCACATAAACGCAGTTGGTAGTGACCCCGCTTTCTGCGCCGAGGGTCCTGCGTTCGCGTCCTTGTAGAGACAAACTTTGTGTGATAAGCACGAATGTTTCTACCCGAGTCATAGATGTTTAATATCTATATAAGTATTTTATACTTTTTTTTTTTTTTTTTTTGTTGACGGGGGGGAAATCTTCTATAGATACCCGGCCTCTGTGTGGGAGAGGGCCGGGTTATGTGGGATTCTTACCCACTAAAACCCCCCCGGTGGCCGCCTTCGACACATGTTGGAGGGGCTCCGGGATCTCCAAACGGAACGCACCGGTGCCCCTCTTGTGCCTCGCCCCCTTATGGGGGCCCGTCTCGGGGAGCAGATGTTTGCTCCCCCTGCGCCCTCGCTGCGCACGGCGGCGGGGAGCCACGCCCGCCGCCGTCCTCCTCAGGAGTCGTCATCGTCACCGGACGTCCGGGGCCCACACCCCAGTCGTCCTCGACCCCGAGGGTAGCCCGTTATTTAAGGCCCTGGGCATCAGGGCCGGAAGTATTTTATACTGAGTTAACCCTCAGGTCATTGTACGGTACCCATAATACAAGCGTTGCTTAGTGTGGGACCGTATAGTTGGTGTGTTCGATTTGCGATATTATTATCTCTCACTACACCTCTTATCAAACCTATTAAGGGAGTAAAGTAAAGGTGAACCACGATAACAGTAACAAACGAACTACACCATAAAATCGGACGGATCTAGCACCGCACAAACACAAAGACACTTGTTTATAACAATCCCTAAAGATCTGTGATTGCCACACTAAATACCAAATCATATCTACGAACAAATCGCACAAAATTCAACCTTATGTTACACTAACAATGTTGTATAAAAGTGTAAATGTTAAGGGTGTATTACTGTGAGCACCGTTTCACTATTCACGGCACGAGTTGGCTCGCGACACCGGGAAATAACAGTGGGTCGTTCCCTAATGACCTCTAGTCTTTAAGGACCGGTGTAAATTCCCAAAGGAAATAGTTCCGAGGTGAATGGTACCTATTTGGGTCCAATACTTTTGGAACTGCTTGAGCTGTTAGTGATTACACGTAGATACTGGTAACAGGCCTACTTAAAGAAAGGTCCGCTCGGTTGGTAGTGTAAGCTTTTTAATGATGCATTGGGATACCAATTTTCCTAGCTTCTGTTTCAATGGGATAAAATCTACAACAAGCAAGTAACAACTAAAGACTAGGGTACCCCAGATCAAACTATGATACTAGGACGTCAAACATCTCAGTCCTCCCGTGACCATGGTAGCTGTTAAGCAGCCGAAACATCGGGAACGTAGAAACATAAAATAAACGTGATAAAATTCGAAAACATTAGTTTTATTTCAATGGTATAAAATTAATTTAATTCATAATCTCCTTCAAGAAGGCGGCTCCCCCCACCAACGTCTGCACCTCATGAAATACTTGTTAATTGAATTATCATGAGCGTCTTCGGCTTCATCAACAGACCCTGGTAACTATGTGTAACCAAAGTACTCTTTAAGTTTGATCAGATGCACCTGAACTCGATAGGTCTACTAGATTCCCTTGATAGTATCCTTAATACCATACCACTAGCATTATCAATGCCATAATTTTCACAAACAACCCATTTCTTACTCTAGGTATAAACAAATTTCTCAGCACTATTTGCACTATTTCTTCCGACAATAATAATGTTTTCTGGGTAACTTAACGGCCGTTGAATTCAAGACAGTGGTTTGACGGTAGACAGCCATGTATCCCCTTAACATAATTAGCGGGGATTGATTGTAATTAAGTAGGGCAGCAAAAGAATAATACAATTTAGAAAACAGCTACCAAATAAAAAGCTGTGTTGTGAATTACAGTTAGCGCCATCTATTAAAATAATAATCAACTAATACAAATACTCAGCAGTTGCTTTACCAAAATAGTTTAAGGTACCGTTAATTTACAAATGGATCACTAGATGGTGCCACAAACCATTTATCTATTTATAGAGTAACTTTTATATGTTGTTGACAGATATCCAGGATTTAACTTAAGCACCTACGAATGGAAAAGAACTCGAAACCAAAATAAAATCGATATTATTATTTACCATGAAGTAGGTAGGTACCCTACTCCTAACTCATAGTTCCCATACATGACTTTATATATGTACTCTACATACAAAACCATCACAAATAGAATAAGCAAAAATTGCAATAAATAATTATTATTTAGGTCTCTAACGTATTACATTCACAATAAGGTCTCCAATGGCACGTCTCGTGTCAAGGATAGACATGGCTTACCTACAGTTTCGGATCTGAGGAGTTCCCTGTCTACTAGGTACTAGTTCCCGACAGGCTAGTTGCTGTTTAATTCTGAGATGAGGTTCTAAACATTGTGAACCTATAGTATTTTTTTAGCCTTCATGGTTAAAAAGTACTAAGGTACTTTTTTAATCCAAGAAATTATTCAGCTTATTGAAATGGGAATCGATAAAACGTAAGTGAATCATTTATTTGCCTCTTCTAATACGGTAAAGTATCTAGCTACTTAGATATCTTAAGTATCTAACTACTTAGATATCTTAAGATATTTACGTATATACCTACCTACTTACTTATGTATACATCTATCTATACATATAAATAAAATTGGAGTGTCTGTTTGTAATATTAAAATAACCGCTTTTTACTAAGTGCATTTGGATGTATACACGTTACCTATACCGAAACAACATTTTTTTTCAATTTTTGTCTGTCTATCTGTCTGTCTGTTTGTTCCGGCTAATCACTGAAATGGCTGGACCGATTTTGACGGGACTTTCACTGGCAGATAGCTGATGTAACAAGGAGTAACTTAGGCTACTTTTATTTTAGAAAAAAAAAATAGGATCTCACGAAAAAAAATTAAGACCAATGTTGCAGCGCAGCGCCTGTTTAAGTTTAATAGCAACAACCTGCAATGCGTCCCGCGGGCTCAGAATGGGCGAGCAGGCTGTTGTCAACGGTTGTCTTTGTTAAATACCACGCGGACGAAGTCGCGGGCAACAGCTAGTAACTAAATAATCCTAGTAATAACTAAATAATCCTAGACTACGGGAAGCACCTAAATACTGAGGTATTCATGATGTCCTATTCTTTTAAAATGACACTTAAATCTATCTATATATGGCGTAACAATATTAGTGTAAAATATTTTAACAGGGCCAGGGGAATGTGTTGACCAATAAATATCCGCAAAGAAAAACAGTTACACTCAATTATGTCATTTCACCAGCAAAAATATACACGAGAAAACTTGTAATTGGCTTTATGTTATCTACACCTGGTAATTAGTTAGGTACCTACTTATGTACACCTATTGTTGGGTAAGTTGTTGATTTTCTTAATAAAAAAAAATATATAGTATAGAAATCGCTCGCCCATACATACATGAAAAGATGCAAAAGCTTGAGAGCCCCTGTTCTAGTTCAGATGAGTTCAGTCAACCCCTGCTTCCCGACTGCAAGCACTCCCGCGCCACTCCGCTGCGCTTACGCAAGCCAAGCTACTTCATTGTGAAGGTGAGTGCTATTATTTAATACGAAAACAAGTTTAAAATTGGAATTCATAACAGTTCGCTCACGTTTAAATTTTTAATTACTAAATTATAAATTTGTAAAAGATACAGCTTTGGTTAGTTATCTACAATAGCTTAAAACTTCCATTTAACTTCTAACACTCAACTTTACACTTAACTGGAATAAGTTTTGAATTAAGTCATGACGATGGTTACAATATCAATTATTTAGGTAAGTACTACACTTTAATAGTAGCCTAAAGCTCTGAAAGAGAGGTAAGTGTAATCATGTTTTTAACATTTTAATATCTAGCCAATATCTAATTCTGTGATGTGAAGGATGATAGTCTAATTTGTATCCTTATCTTGGCTACATTATAATTGTTATACAACCGCCAGGAATATTGATATTGGGCGTAACCAATTACTAAAGGTATCACCTAGTTAGCAATTATAATCACATACCATTAGTTTTTGCTCGATTGCATCGGTCCATGTACCTAAATTTAATCCCCAATTAAGGAAGATTAATAAATGAAAGAATAGATCAACAGTTGACCTCTACTATAAGAATATGTTTATGCTATAAAGTTCATTATTGCAAAAGCACTCGGGTGTTGAACTCTCAATTCGGCTTCTAGGTCACCATAACAAATTGCCTTCTTTATGCACTGTCATGGACGTAAATGATTGGATAATCCATCTCATTGCGCATTAAGAATTTAAAAAGTAGTGTTTGATTTCCTGCATACTGTATTGCAATGGGTAGACTAGTATTTTTATTGATAAGGCTCATTTTGTATTTACAGATGCAGTGCTTCATCTGCGTTACGTATATGATAATACTTAGTAGTGCAAGTCCACCTGGCACTCGGGAGCTCGCAACGACCCACGAAGAACGCTCTCTATTTCGAGACGTGATCGAATCCCTACGGATCCGTTCACAGTTACCTGAAGATTTCAACCAACATGACGACAACAATCTTGCACTGAACTTCAACGAGTACGGGTACGATAACGAACCATCTCACTTGCCGAGCGATGCTGACTACATCCCACGAAGAAACGACAGAATCGAAATGCCACCGATGAAATATCGATTCCCTAAGAGCCTAGATATCAATGAAAGTGATTTTAAAAGTACAATAAAACCACAACATGAAGTAGTTCTATACATAGATGATAGAACAAAGGCAACGACACAGAAACCTCAAAAGGACAAGCGACCTAATCCGAATGAAAATAAAATTCAAAATAAAAACAAAGAGAACGAAGATAATGCAGGAACGGAAGCACAGGCTGATGATAACGTGCCTTTCACTAATAATATGGCTGGGCATAGCCAAATCGGTAATCGCGAATCACAAACGGTAATTAAACCGACAGTAATTGTAAATATTAGAGGTTCAGTAAATCATAAAGAAAGTGAAATAAGACTACATAGGAAACAAGAAAATAATACCAGATTTTTAACACCCCTAAACATTTTCAACATCAATCAAGATGTTCAGGTTCAAAAGGAAGGAGGTAAAAGAAAAAGCCTCAGGTCGGAAGTTCAGCAGGAATTTAAATTAATTGCTCAGAGTGATCCAGAACTGGATGAAGACATAGCTGTATTTGACACTGCTACCTGGCAACCTGAAAACAATAAGGATAACAATTATAAATCTTACAATTTCGTGCAAATCCTTTTGTCTATTTAGTTTCAAATATAGTATTTTGTTAATACTTTCAACAAAATTTGCATGTAAGAATAATTTCTTGAATGGTTTAATCTTAATGTGATAGACTGAATTTCCGATCAAAAATAAAAGACCAATGTCTAGATAGATATTTGTATAGGTAAAATAGTTTTAACCATAATTGTGCTTCATAATACTGATCTCGCGATATTCTCAACAAGATAGCTTTATTGATAAATTGCAGTGTAAGTATTATTTTGTGTAGGTCAAAGCTTTTAATATTATGCTGACATAGTACGAATCCAGTTAGATCATTAACTGTACTATTTCCTTTAAGTAAATATATAATGATTCAATTTCAATTCAACATTTCATTGAATTAAGTTTTACATTAACTATATTTATCTTTTTTTTACTAGGACTTAGGATTACTGTTAGTTTTGTTCACATTATCATGTCATAGACAGGCCTTTCTTAACTTATCCATCAAGTCCTGTAACCTATGTGCACCGATCCTTTCATTTTGTCAACTTATTTTTATGAATAATAACAACTCCGAGGTAAAACGAAAACTATTATAAATAACTTTTACAATCAAGTATAAGTAATAAAACATGGTATTAAAATTATCTTACTAACTATGCAACTGTAAATTAATTAATTAATTGTATAGTTAAACAATCATTATATTCGTTCTCCTTTACAAAATTGATTTTGTGATATAAAACCTTATATATTTAATAATTTTGATTTTTATCTTTGATGACTAAGAATCTGAACATTGATCTCTAAAAACAGCTGGTTTGGGTCATCAACCCAGTTTACCTTATATAAACAATGGCACACACACACATAAGAACACACACACACCTATTCGATCGAGATGTTTATCCAACTATAACTTTTCAACAGCAAGAATGCACCAATGAGAATCCTCTATTTCTACTTCACTTTTTACGAAAGTGGATATAACGTTATCCTTTCGCTTGCCCTGTTCCATCATCTTCTCCTTGCACTCCCAAAGAATACACGTTCAAGTACAATAACTGTCTCCAACTCAACTCTTTCCATATTGGCGGAATATAATTATGTCCATTTCCGCCTTCTGTTACTGTTGTTGGTACCGGTACCGTTATCTGCCCACGCTAGGCTAGCCATCATTTTGGATATATCAACTAAAATTTGGTAGCCTTGCCTTATTCTGGCATTTAATTAAACGTTTGTGACGTCACACATTACATTTTTAAAACTTATTTAAATCAAGTTGGGATATGGCATCGACTCATTCTGTGTAACAGATTCAGAATATGCTAATTGTTCAGATTTGTCTAATTATAATTGCAATAATAAAACCAGTCTTATCATCAAAGATCTGGTTTGATTTCTGACGGTCTAAATATACGAGACATCACACCGTTACTCACAAAATCCATAAAAAATATCTATGCTCTGTTAATACGTAAGTTTTTTTCTGCAGATTGTATAACTATCATCATTAAATAAATAGTATAGTAATAGAATAGTGATTGGCCGGAGAGCGATAGACAAAATAATTCTCGCAAAAGTTAAAGAAATCATTAATTAAATTCAACAAGCAAGTCATATTTTACTCCACCTATCTACATACGGCGTGTCATTTGGGAATTAAATCCTATTTGCCAATGAGTACTTAATTAAATTCAACTGTATTATTGCAAAAGGATTAAGGTTAAAGCGAATAGTACTTATGTAGAGTATTAGTAAAGTTAACCAATCGTGATGGACAGCTGTGTATCTCAAAGTTCAAGGTGCTCACGCCCTGGTAATGAAAAGCTCATCTTTAAATACTCACATTAAATAATGTTTTTTTTTATGTGTAGTGAAAAACAAATCTAGTGATGAAGACATTCTGCAACAATGACAAGTCTATCCAATTCTATCATAAGCAGGTCTCAGCGAGGTAGTTAGAAGAGAGAAGAAAGAGTAAGGTTAATAATAAGATGTAGGGGCAATAAATAAAATCAAAAAGTATCTTGCGATATTTGGTGATGGAAGAGGCCGCGCTAGATAGAGAGATGGAACGAGCTTTCAGTGGCTCCCCAAAAATGGTGATGGATGGTAATCACCGTGGATTTTTATCGGGTAAAAGGCCACTCTATCCGGCCCCCACTTTTCTCGAAGTCGGTTATAAACAATTTCCCACCTTAAAAAAATCCAGACGAGCTTCATTATCCTCCATGTTACCGTAAAATTATAAGACGGTACAAGATCTAAGTAGTGGCTATTCATTCAAATCTTTGGGAATCTCTGTCCCGCAGAACAAAAAAACAACTAAACTCTATCCGTGATGATAACCTATTTGAATGTTGGGCGGCAAAATGTCACTGCGTACTAATGTCTTCCTGCAGCCGGAGACAAGGCCGCTACAGCCTCCATTCTAATGCCTCAAGTAGGCTACTTGTTACAACATGACCAAACACATCATACTGATATGTACTCTATTTATAATCTTTGTTGTTTGTTCATACTGGGTGTAAGTTGCCTCGTAACCAAAACGGATAGCTAGGATTCAACTCATGGTTCTGGAGCCTAGAGTTGGAATTTTCCATCGATCTGTTTATGAATTTTAGGCATTTTTTCATAATTTAATTTTAACATTAAATCACAAAAGACGTCTATCTCAACGTGATTATAAATAAGAAATACTAACCATTACCAATTTAGATCTGAAACTGCAATGTAACTAAAAACTCGAAACGCTTGAGCGCGCTCGTCACTCGCACGCGTTGGATATCGCGCGGAGCGTTGTGCTCTGATCGCGTTGTTTACGATACATTGCGCGCTCAGAAATGAAACATTTGTAACCCATGACTTTCAACATTAATTATATCTATAATTTTATTATACGCATTAAGTGTAACCCTTACCAAAAGTTTTCGTTGTCATCTCTGTAGAGTACCTACCTTGGACTTGCTTGAATAATTGATCTCTATTAATTTTATAAACAATGTAAGTATCTAAAACTTAAGTAATAACTTAGTAAATCCAATAAAATTGTGACTTGTCACATAAATGTGTCGTAAATTAAAATATTTGCTGTTTGATCGTTAAAATTCAGATCAACGCTCTGCACTAATAAACAAAACGGTATCATTAATAAAACTTGTAAAATATTACCGATTTTCCGTTACCTACGCGATATTTAATGATGGTATTGAACGCTTCAACAGATCCTTTGGTGATGTTGATCAGACGTACATATATAACAGAGCAATTAGTAAGTTTCACAGATGACTAAATGATGTTTTTTTTTTTATTACATTATAGGCAAGTATTTGATCTCGATCTCACCTGATGGTAAGTGACAATGAGATCTACGATGGAGCATACTTGCCTAGGTAGGAAGGCGGCAGTAGATCGAGACGCTACATTCACTAGGCACATGCAGCGCAGCTGATCTGACCCGCCATCCATGAATAAGGCAAACCAGCAGCGTTTGGCCGTGCGCTCAGTACAGGTGTAATATTTAAATCCTACTATCCTACTAATATTATAAATGTGAAAGTTTGGATGGATGGATGTTTGTTACTCAATCACGCCAGAACGGTTGAACGGATCTGGATGAAATTTGCCACAAACATAGATTATAGTCTGGAATAGCACATAGGCTACTTTTTATCCCGGTAAAATGTATGGTTCCCGTGGGATAGATTTGTTTTAAATTTTCATAGAGCAAAGGCTCATGACTTTTTGCATAGATAGTGGTAGTTTAGGGGTCAGAAAATGACATAGGGACATACTTTTTAATCGCGGCTAATACCGCGGGACGCTGCTAGTGCATAATAACGTGTTTTTTTTTTATTGTTATCTTTATAACCTACTGTTGGTCCTGTTAAAATATTTGACACTATTATTGTTACCCCTTATATAGATCTTTTACTGTTTCACATTGATCATATAAGGCTAACTTAAGACAGATATAAGCTCAGCTTCCAAACAAAGCTGCTGATTATGTACCATTTTGTTATATCACCTACAGGTATTTTATGCAATTCTAGGGCATTAAAGAAATCAAGTTAAGATCAATACTCTAATAATGTGATCCGGATATTGAATTCAAGTCGTAAAATATATAAAAAAAACAATAAAAATGTCATCACATTACAACATCCAATGATTTACAAAATTAATATACAAATTTTTCATGTTTGCAGAATCCAAACAACCACCTAAAATATTCATCCATCATAAGGTTCATTTTATCATGTTTTGTAGGAGTCTTATCTGTATACTACAAGTGATATACATATATTTTATAGTCAGTAATTAAGTACCAATATACTTAACCCTTACAATTACGTAAAGTTTTAAACAGCACATTTGTTCGGAGCAATGCTTTATTACGCCATTGTAAATGGACGAAAGACTTCTATAAATTTAAAAGTATCATTATCATACTTACCTACATTCATACAGCTCTCATACAAACCTCAATCATGCACGTCATTCAAATATAGAATAAAAAAAGAACACATGAGCTATGGCTTCGTAAGTACCGGTACCCGAACATAGCAATTATCTTCAATTAATTCCGAAATTTTGATTCACCAGTACAGGCGATAGCGTTTTATATTAATTGTAATATAAACAAAAACTCCAAGTTGATATTTGGGTCACTATTCAAAGTGCAAGGTCAAGTTCAAGAATACTTTTTTAAAAGTGATTGTATACTGTATTCGGGTACAAAAGAGACGGGCCATAAATATGATTATCGATGTCGATAATTTCGATAAACTGTATAATTTTAGAATGTTGGCACTCGGAATGTAGGTACTTACTGTACTTATGCATCTGTTAATTGCACGTATCGCGTATCTATAAACCAAACATAGCTTAGAAGCTTTGTTTTGATATGTTCAGCATGCAACTATGCCATTATCAACTGTACCATCCTGGCATCTTAATCAGCCCAGACCCATATGAAATAAACTAATCTGCACGTATTCCTGGTGCATCTATATTTTATCATGAATAAATTCTAAATTCTAAGAGGATTTTGCATTCACTTTGGTCGAGTGACTTTATTGAATCATACTCTAGTATTAAAAAAATAAGTGTAATAAACAAGAAATAAGCTTATATATCTACTATATAAAAATAAGTCGGGTTTTCCTTCCTGACGCTATAACTCCAGAACGCACGAACCGATTTCCACGGTTTTGCATTTGTTGGAAAGGTCTCGGGCTCCGTGAGGTTTATAGCAAAGAAAATTCAGGAAAAACCAAACGAAATGTTACATAAAACGAAGCCATCTGGTGGCGAAACGGAGTTCGCTGGGTTTGCTAGTCTTCTTCTATATAAAAATAAGTCGGGTTTTCCTTCCTGACGCTATAACTCCAGAACGCACGAACCGATTTCCACGGTTTTGCATTTGTTGGAAAGGTCTCGGGCTCCGTGAGGTTTATAGCAAAGAAAATTCATTCATCTGGTGGCGAAACGGAGTTCGCCAGGTTTGCTAGTAAGTTATAATAAGTATACCTTCATAAGTACCGATATTATCGAATATCTGACCCTATAATGGATCTATATACCTGACATCATAATTACATTAATTATTATTTAGACAGAAGCAGTTGTGTGTGGAAATAAAAAAACGATGAAGTATGAAATACAAAAATAAAAAAGTTTTAAAACCCGTTGCGCTTGTCGTTCAAAACCGTGAGAAGATGTATTCAAACTTATTACCCATGCTATTAAAAAATACATTTTCTAACATGCCTATTGCATGTGACAATATAAAAAAAAAACTCATATTAATTAGCGGCCAATTCGACTTTCACATTTCGCATCCCTGTCCATCGATACTATTGTAACTCGATTTAATAAAACGATAAATTCTTTTCAAGTTAACGAGTAAGCTCTTATAAGTGTTTTCTTTGTAAACATGCTTTCCATTAGTAATACCATTTTAAATGGAGCCAAAATATAATGTATCGAAATACATGGCATACATGTATATTACATGGAGTACATCACTAGGAAACATAGATTTATCATAATGCTTAATTATCTTTAATAAACACTAGAACGTCAAAGGAAATATGATTGATTGCTGCCAATAGAATTTCCGATCCGTTGTTCAAATTCCAAAACCGAGTGAGAGGTGCTTAGTAAGTCATCAAACACGGTCGAGGCAAAAAGCTGGCGGGATGCGATCAAGCTCCGAACTCGCAAGTGAACTGCACGAGTGAACGCACGTGCTCATCACAGTTCAGTTTATATTCGAAATACGAAATTCAAAAAGCGAATCGAATGTTACTATCGATATTTTGTTTACCACGATGACGCAACATTATTTAATTGGATTTTTGGTAAGTATTCAATCTTCTTTTTTTTCAATATCACCATATTTTATTGGCAAAGGCAAAAAGAACAATAGAGTTTTTTATGCTAATTGGTTGACATTTTGTATTTAATGATTGAGCTTCACAAAGTACAGGTAGGTGTATTTATATCAAAACATGCGTAGTTCGTCTGCGATTTACAATTCATATAAATTAATAGGATTTCTTTTTGCTTAAGAAATACAGTCCTGACAATATTTACCAAAACTACAATGGCGTTTATGTTCATTAGGATCTAATTGTTATTAAAGTTTTTGAATCAAATAATATAATTTTCGATTTAGAATTATTTAACCCTTAAATATAAACACTTGAAAGCTGTTAAAAAGAATAATGATGCAGGTAACTAAGCAAGTACTTACACCATTAGAATACTAATTAAACGCAATGTTTATCCGCATTTCAACGATACTAAATCTTGCTAATCTTGACATGTGTATGTTTCGATCGATGTATTTCGATCGGAATTAATGTAACGTTCTTTGAAACCATTAAATAGAAACTGGCAGTCCTATTTTTTTATAATGTATTTTTTAGAAAATATTGCCAACATAAGCAGTAAAGTTTATTTAAAAAAAAATATGATGTAGGTACCTTACGTTTTGTAAAACCCTATATTTTTAACCGACTTCATATATTTTGCATTTGTAGATGGATACCTGCTTTCTTATGAAAATTCAGAGAAGACAAAGACCTTTCTTAAAATTTTTATCTCAAACGGCATCTTGCGAAAACGCACCGTGTAAATATTTGTTAATGTTTGGAGTTATATACCTACTTACATACATCGTTTCAAACTTTAGTTTGTTAAGGTCAAACACTACAGCCGAGTTGATTGACATTTGACAATGCGATGTAATGAAGCTTAGAAATTGTATGATTAGTGAAGCGTCAAATATTAGGGGCCACTAAACTACTCTTAAAAAAATACACCATTTATGATACAATATTCCATAGGTACATAACCTTTAAAATGTTATAAGACTTGTTTTTTTTTTGTTATAGCGCATAGAAAAAAAAGAAAACTTGACTCATAAATATTGGTTCCTTATTAGTGTTGTGCATCTATTAGAACATATTATGAGCATGTAACATTGACAAGAATCCACAAAACAATTATGAATGTTTATGGTGAAACAATTTTTCTTAGAATTAAAATCAGTAGGTATCTGAATATTTGAATGTTCCTAATTTAGCCCTTTTTGTCCCACTGTTGGGTCCCAATGTCCCACTGTTAGGCACGGCCTCCCCTCAATGCGATGGGGATTAAGCTGAAGTCTAAGTAAAGTAGATATCCTCACGATGCTTACCTTCGCCGCTTAGTAAGTGACAATCATGTTTAAACATGAGATGCAGAAATCCCAAAGGTACCAAGCCGGGGTGTAAAACTTGGTACTCTAGTTATCCAGGCCTACCCGTTTTCTTTTAAATCACACGTACATATTTGATCTATGTCATAGATATGTGATAAATTATAAAGCTTTCTATCTCTAAACAAACTTTCTTCACGTTATCTCATATCATCTTAAGACATAACTTGACACAAGAAGTAGAATATTCAACATTGCGTGCGCGTACGCAAAACACATTACTCTCTTTACTGCGCCGTCAGTCGGTGATATTTCCAGCTTTCCACAATCAAGCGCAACTAGTTTTCCAACGCCTTTGAACTTGTGTCCGATTTTATTTATTGTCAACCATTTGCCATGTTATTGTTAGAGTATATTAATTCTTTATCTCACATCATAATAAAAATATATCACATTCAGGGGGTCTTATCGCAAGTTTTAATCTGTTTCAGACAGACATGAAAGCCATTTAATGTTGATTATTCCGTTTTTAATAAGCAAGGCGGGAGCAGGGTAGAGTTAGGCTAGGGGCAGGGAAGGGGCAGCAATGGGTCGGGATAGAGGTAGGGTAAGGACAGAATGGAGGCATGTATAAAAATCTTAAGCAATTTTTTTGTTCTCGTTATTATGTTCTCGTCATTAGACCCCTATTATTAATGGTACCCAAAAATTTTAATGAGATTCAATTAGAATGTAAAAATAGCTTTTTAATAACAACACTTTGACCGATCACTATATTAAATAATTCAATAAACACTTCACAGCTATCGAAGTGATTCTTCAAGTCATTTACTCATGAATAACGCCATCATCGTCTAATTAATTACTGCGCCTACATTAAAAGTAAACGTGAAGAACCAACTATGATCGTCTGACTACGCTATTACTGTTATTTTAATAGCCCATTTTTAGGTATAAGTATCCGTTAATGCGAGGAGATGCAGTTTATAGTTTGCCATGCTAGCGTACACCAGGTAGACTTCGCTTGTCTTTGAAAAACTGAGCGGATAAGCAGGCCATAGTCTGCCACTTGCCCTCTGCAGGATGGTACACTTTGCTTGTAATTGACAAACTGACAGGATATCCAGGCCATAGTCCGCCATTAGCCCACTACAGGTTGGTAGACCTCACTCGTTCTTAACAAACTGAGGGGAGAGGCAGGCCACAGTCCACCGCTAGCCCACTGCGGGTTGGTAGACCTCACTCGTTCTTAACAAACTGAGGGGAGAGGCATGCCACAGTCCGCCGCTAGCCCACTACGGGTTTGTAGACCTCACTCGTCTTTGACAAACTGAGGGGAGAGGCAGGTCATAGCATGCCTTTTAATATAAAAATGGAATGCCTAGTACATTTTTAATTATTATGTGATGAAGGAATTTCAATACGTCGATTCTAAAAAATAATGTTATCCCCAACGAAATTACAATTGTGTGTTTTTTTATTATTAAATAACAGATAGATGGCCACATAATTTATTCGCATAATTTTAATGCGTGAACAGTACAACAAATCAAGATTACATTCACACGGTAAGACACACCCAAGAGTTGTATTTTCGCAAAGATTTAAGATAAACCCGCTAATTGGTATGCGGGATAGATACGACCTCGTGTCCTTTAGAACAAAATACTTACTAGTTCTAGTTATTACTACTAGGAAGTACACTACACTAAGACCCAGATGAACAAATAAATATCGCCAGACGAACACTCTGTTTGTTTATTTGCCAAGGAAAATACACTTTTATTTGGGGTACCGTACACATCACAATAGAATGTAAGATCGGAATCTTTCGATAAAATAAAATACACATCAACATACAATCTTTACAACGAAGAAGTATCGTTGTGTTGACCCAATTTTATGCGCTAGCGCATAGAACGTTGATCGCAAATATTTTCAAATAAGTACATAAATAACGGTACAAGTGTCAAACACCTACGTACTACTGACTATACTTCTCGTGACCCAGTAATTTCACCTTCTATGGTAGCGGGACGCTGCGCAAGCGCCGCCCGCTCACAATAAACGCCATTTCACCGCAAATTGAACCGATTTTGGCCGCTAGCATGAGTTTTGATAATCTTAAAGAAATGAAGATAAGTACGTTATTATTTTTACATACATTTTTAAAAATACGATGGGAACTGATACGCACACATTATTATCTAATCAAATTTCTAATTAAAGTTTTTTTTGTCCAACATAATATGACTAATGCTGGATTAAAAACTTTAGTTATGTAGACTAAGCAGGAAGTTCTAATGTAATCGTAATGTCATTGAGAACATGCTGTCACTTTCATACTTATTATGTCATCATATGAGGGATGGAAGATATTACGTTACCGAAACTGTACGTAAAAAAGATTGTGCTTGAGGGACTATTCTAAATCAACAAAAACTGTATGCATTCTTGCCTAAAAAATAAGCTGGTCGCGTTAATAGCAACAGGCCGCAACTCTCTCGTCTACTAGAAGTAGACCCCACGACGTGACATTGGGCACAGTTACTTTTATCGTCACATAATGCATTATTTGCTTTCGCCGTTATACCTACGTTTGTTTTGGAAATGCCTCTCTCTCTCTCTCTCTCGTATTATTGTCGAAGGTGCTATTTTAACCTGAACCACATTTGTGGGAAAACTTATTTATCGAAATTTTAAAGAGACAAAAAAAATTACGAAAGTTTACTTCATTATAGCACTAAGCAGGTGAAACAGAACACAAACTTTTATGACTTGAAATCTCTTGAAAGTTATCATCCTTAAAAGAGAATGTACTTTTAAGAATATACTTTTGAATATAATAAGGAATTTGATGCTCATTCAAATAAAAAAAAAACTACCAATGAATACACAATTTCATCATGTTTTCAAAGATTTATTTAGCTCATAACCCGTTATATAGAGTCAATGGGCATTCAAACATCAAAAAAAAGTCATTACTTTATACAAATCTCTTATATTAGACTAGTATATTAGGTGGTTCAATATAATATGGAAGATAACGTGTAGCATATGCAATTAGCCAATTGTTCCCCCCCCCCCCCCCACCCCTCTCAATATTATTACTCCACAATTTAAACAATATAAACAGAATGTCAATTTGCTCAAGATCAAGGTCTTCCCACCCGCAAACCAGATCCAGAGGTTACTGGACTAACTTCATCAGAACGACTCGCAAGGAAAACGCGGCAGGTTTTGTAACAAAAAGAATAAAATGTCAGAGTCGCAGACACATTGCTCGTAGTCTTGGTTTCGATTATGTATTATCTACTTACTAGATTACTTCCTACTACTAAATTAAACTAGATACTTACTAGATGATACAAGGTTAAAAAAATTGAGTAAAATATTTTAACAGATGAATCACGTTGTTGTATTAAATAATTGTGGAAATTATGTTGGTTTTTTAAAGCGAACTATTTGTGTTTGGCTGTGCGCTCAGTACAGGCTGTTAAATATTTCATAATTTGATTTATTTCTTTAGGAATTTTATCATTATAACCTACTTTTGGCCTTGTTAAAATATTTTATAATATTTTCGTAACACTTTGTATAGATATTAAGAAAGCAGCTAGCGTCTAGACCTTCTTACTATATTCACAGTTTGACCATCACAAACTGGATTGGGTACCATCTTAAGTGAAATCATTATATACTACGGCAGAACGGTTCACTTTCTTTTGGTCTAGATTCAAACAAAGATATAAAAGTATGTATTAAGAATTGGTCATTGGAAACAGTCATTAACACTAATTTTTGGTTTCCACTAGTGTCGCCGTTATTGGAACGGTATTCACTAAATGTTGAATATTTTTCTTTTTTATATTTGTTTTTAACAATTTCGAAATATGTTTGACAGTTATTTTATGTATATTTGATGTCGATATTATTATAATATTAAAAAAAATACCAAAACTGGTTTAGGTCAAAAAGTTATGTACTTATTAGGCAGCATCTGTTAATACACAATTATTATAATATTTTTAATAAAAGAGTAAAATAAATATGCTGTATATTGATATAAAACAATTTTTACGGATTTTATCGCGTTTATTTTATGTTTTTACGTCTCACACGTTTTAGCTAAGGACGACGTTTGGAAAAAAAACAAAATAAATGCGATTAAATCCGTAAAATTTGTTTTATTTCAATGTGTAGTATTTGCGTAAATATAAGAAATCAACATGAATAGTATTTATACTATAAAATAACATTTATAGACCTTTTGCTTTCTAACATTTATTCTCATTACAGGTGTTGGTGGCTGGGTCGATCTTGGAGGTGTCATCAAGACCATCAAGTAACGAGTAAGTACATTCATTTTCTGCCTATTACTGTAATATATACTCGTATATTAGTAAAATATGTGAATATTGTACCTACTTATATTAAACATAACCTGCCACAATTAATTGTAGTTAAGATTATTATTAGAATATTTTCACCAACTAATATAATTAATGTATAAAGAACGCAACTGGTTTCAGTAGCAATGACAGCACGCACGTAATCTGATGTAATTAGAACTGTATAACAAAGAAAATATGACATCAATTTCATAGCGCAAATTTATGTAATACTTTTTTAATACGAACATTGAAGTGTATTCTTCAAAACCACACTGCAGCTGCCGCCAGGCTTGTCAAAACTATCCTGAATGTCAATAGACTTCAATTTCAAACGCACATTTATATAAAAAAGCACAACTAACAATGTAGTAACAGCAATGATGTTTACAAAAGTAGGAAACGAAGTACTTTTTTAAATATCATTGAAGGCTTAAAGAAAATTGTGAACACACTACATACGCAGAGCAATGGTTCAGGTATGGTTCGTTTTATGTTACATAAGCTTACAGACTGCTTTCTGACTTGTAAATACACGCTAAACATAATGCTTGAAGAAGACGGTGACAACATTCTTACAAATGATACAAACACAAATAATACAAAATCATTTTTTTCATATTTTCAGACAAGCAACGACTATTGAATTGGTAACAGAAGGTCCATCGGAAAAAGAGAGATCCTTAGCTTATGATGAAACTATAACAGATAATGTAGAAGTAGCCAAAGAAATATTAGAGAAAATAAAAGCTATAAATGACGGGTTAAAGAAACCAAATAGACGACAGCAGATAAAATGGAATATACAACCCCAAACAGGGGGAGGGTATATTATAGATAAAGAAATTCTAGAAAAACTTCAGCAAGTCATTGCTTCGGGTAAATTACATTCCAACGCTAACACAATTAAGCAACTAGAAATTGATACTCTACAAAATGAAGATCTAAATGAAGTTAGATATTCTAAGCATATGTCGCCAGTGTTCCCAGATAACCAAGATATGGATATAATGAATATGCACCATCATCAAAATAATGATGAGCATGAAGAATTGAATGACGTCAGATATTCTAGACAAATTTCACCCGTATTCTCCGGCAACCAACCTATGGGCATGATTCCTATGCCATACATGATGAATCTACCTGTACTGGTAGTTGCTTCTCCAAATATGCTTGGTGGTTATCCAAATATGAATTCAATGGGTTTTGCGAAATATCAAACTAGGGAGGGACCAACCTCACCGTTTGATTTCCAGTGGCCATTTGCTTCGCTTTTTCCTATATTGATAAGAGACCCGCTACTCAGTTTTTTGAATGGTGGAGGATGGAATAATTTTATAGAATACGGTCAAAGTGCTGACGTTTGCAATAAGAAACATAAATTGAAAAGTAACAAAGTAAACATCGAACATGTTATTGAAGATGATAATGAGGTAGAAAGAAGTGGTAACTTTTTATTTAACCCTCATAATGAGCTGAAATCTAGACAAAAGAGAGCAGTAAAGAAAAGGACTGTCGCTCAAGGGAGTTCATTACAAGCTGTTGAAAACTCTAAGAAAATTCAGAAGTTTTTTACTACTAAATCTACTACTACCACCACTCCAAAATCTGTCCCAGACACGAAAACTAATTATGAAAACGAAGGCGATCTACGTTTTCCATTTGGAGACTTCACTTTGTTTGGGAACAAGAAGCCAGTAGCGCCTAGTCCTGGGTTTTTCATAAACAGATTAAAAGTGAGGAGAGGTGGTGTAGCTATTGCTGGACCTGGAGGAGTAGCTACTGCTGGCAGAGGTGGAACTGCGATTGTTGGACCTGGTGGGCTCGCTTATACGCAGCCTGGAGGAGTCGCCGTAGCTGGACCAGCGGCCCGTATTGTTGCATTATCTCCGGACGCAGACCTAACAGCCATCGTCTCCCGTCTCCAGGCACAATCAGCTATTGATGGTTCTGTTCCTCAATTATTACAAGCTATACCTGAAGGAAAAATTGTTGCTACTGGTCCTATTATTTACTACCATCCGATCTAATGATGACATTTTCCAACTAGCCCTACTTCTCACAACTTTACTACTAGCATCTATCTAACATTTCTCTTTCTTATTAGATTCTACCGATGGCCAGGATGGAAGCGAGAGTACAGAGGATGGAGCAGGCACAGCAAGAGGGACGAGTATCAATACGACGGATTGAACTTTGTAAAGGGGCCTTCGAAAATGGATAAGACCTCATTCACTCTGTATGTTAATCCGATAGCATATGCAATGAACCGTAAAGGAACTGCGTTGGCGAATCCTATATCCCATGTTATTGTTGCTAGAAATCAGAGTGCTACAATAATTCATGAACCACTTGCGACAGCTGTCGTTGGACCTGGTGGAGTGGCCCATGCTCAATCTGATCTTTATATTTACGAATATGTACCCTTATAGTATTGATACTTTTATAAAAAAATCTATCATACAGTATTATTTCAAATTTATAAATAGATATCCTTGTGTGTTTTTGGAAATTAATTTCGACTGTTTACTTGAAATTGCTTTCCAATTATAACATGGAGTATACGAGTATTTAGATTATGAATTTATATTATGTTTGTCAACAATAAAATAAATATTATTGTTATTAGTATACTATTGGTTTCATTTATATCTCGATTCTTCCATATTAATGTCATGGCCAATCAATTTGCTGCTAATATTTAAATGCCAGTCATAACTTAAATGTCAAATTTGGTCCTAACAGTACAGAAAATGGCCTTTGAGAAGGCACCTACCTACTATGTAATGGGTAGAAATACCTTATGTTATACAATCTTAAGAAACGTATTAAGAATAAAAGTCCAGAAATAATTCATGAAGTTTTGGAAATTTGCCAAATTACACTACGTAAACGCAATGATAAAATAATACCTTTTCACCTAGAGATCGCTTAGCATACCTACTTATCTATAATTTGCATACAAATAAGTTGTGGTCGTGATACTTTCACGACCCCGACTTATATCCACGATTTAAATAAACTACTATACTTATAAGAACGAAATTAAGTAGAGGAATAATAATATTGACAAGTAAACTGCAATATTTTCATGAAATTTACAATCACCCTAAGCTTGGCCATTCAATCTATTAATACAATTCACGTTTCTAGATTTGCAGTCCAATACATACCTTTCTACGGAGGCGCAAGAGGTCAATATTTAGAAATAAAGAAAGACAACACAGGCAGAATTATGAGCGAAACGATTGTGTCAGAAGAGAAAATAAGCAGCGATAATGTCTTAAAAAACAGCAACGAGAACCTTATATCCAAAGTACTAGCAGCTAATTTGCAAAATCTGAGGTCCTTGTCTACGAACCTTTTGAAGCTGCACAATCTTGGAAGGAAGACTGGATCGCTAGGGAATACTGAGAAGGCTAGGTTTAAGAGTCAGTTGGCGTCTTTAGGGGAAGCTGCTTCAAATGTCATTAAACTGATTGAAGAAGTAGATGATGTTGATATGCTTTTTAAGAAGAACGCTACATTGAGAAAGTATGATGACTCTGATGATTATGTAAGTAACCATTATTCCAATTTTATATGAGGATTTTGTTGGTGGAACTACTGTAATACAAGTTGTTGTAAATAACAATGTGAACAAACTACCAATGTTGATTTCGATAGAGGAGGATCATCAGCTAAAAGAGACTTCACCAATCGTATTTTTATATAGGTAGCTGAAGAGGGCATTGGCGTCGATGCGCCGAGTGATGACGATGATAATGATGATGATGACACATCAGGAAGCAGCACTATTGCCGAAGCCAAACCGGTTGGTATGTGAAACTATATTATTCATTAAACTGCTAATGTATAGTCTGAGTCTAATGTTATTATTAAAACATAAATGCACTGCTTTCTATCACATAAAACTAGTTGATATTTGAGATAAATGATGACCCCCAAAACTCATAGATTTTTTTGTTTGTCATAGATTTGATTTTTTCAATAATTCCGAATTTTGATAGATTTACAAAACCATTTACTAGATGGCGCTAATTATAGTTTATTCATTACTGTCACAAATTGTTGCGATAGAGGTCGCGTTTTGCCCATATTTTACTCGTCACAAATTACGTCAATAGATGTCGCTACTTGCTTAGATTTTCGACCAACACTGAAGCAATTAGAATGTTTGTATACCTTCATCAAAATTACTTACTGGCTTTGAATTGCAAATATTTTAATGCCTTTTAGGTCTAGCAGTAATAGGAGAAAATGGTCTCGCGGCGTCCAGACCTATGGCGACCGCTGTGGCTGCGTCTGGCGTAGCAGTGGCTAGACCAGTGGGCATCGCCGTCGCTGGGGTGGATCCCGCAGCATTGGGCATTAACTTCCAAATGTACCACCCATACTCAAGACGCACTTTACATTGAACGCCTAAATCATGAAATCATGCTTAGTACAGTAAGATTTAGTTTTCCTATAATTTAAAAATGTGAATTTGTAATGCGTGTGATAGTGAGTCTTGTAAAGACTAAAAAAAAAGATTATTTATTATTATTTATAATTAAATATTGCAATGTAAATATCTTTTAATTATTATTATTGCCTTCTGATTAATTTTGTTTACTTATTGTTTAAAACATAAATTGATTATTATTGTAACAACACTTTATGTAAGCAGTGACATAGCGATATCTTTAATCAAAAATATTTATTTTTAATACATATTAAATAAATTAAAACAAACATCACAAATGTATAATTAATTAATAAGTAATAAAGCGAATAACACACATTATTTGTCAAATAAGGCTTCTCCGCGTATGACGGCTACAAGCATGCTGGCTGCATTACCTAATATAATTTTTTTACTGAAAGCTCATTAATAGATTCTGATTAAACTTGCCATGTTGATAACTTATATCTGGGATATAGTCAAGTTATAGGATAATTATTATCCTGGGAAACGGATGGGTTCCCGCGGAATAGCCAAAAAGCTATATCTATATCAACATTTGGAATAATTTTAATCCCGGGATGGAATAGAATTCACAGCTAAACAATTGAAAACCTACGCAAGCAAAATCACGAGCGCAGTAATATTAATAAGTTAAGTTAATAATTTTATTTTTGGAAAACACATGACTAATACTGCGAAATCAATCCAACATGTACGTCAAGTGTGAGATTATCCGTAAGCTAACCGTATACTTTATATACTGCCGTATTTAGACATTTTGTATTGAGAATTGAATGTTCAATTATCCATACAAAATGTCTAAATTCGCTAGACTATAAACTAAACAGTTAGCTTACGAATAATCTTGCAGTTAACGTACAGTACCTCAAGTGTGAGATTTTTCGTTAGCTAACTTTATAGTTTACAAACTACCGTATTTGGACATTTTGTATAGAGACTTAAAAAACGCCCCTAGCGGGCGATATCTAAAACATTTGTGCCGAGTGTGAGTTTTTTTCGTTACTATATGTAGTAAACATTCGATCGTTTGCTCACGGAAACTTTGAAAGTTAACGATTTTGTACGACATGCGCGAGTGTGAGTCACAAGTTTACTTAGGTATAATTTCGTACCATAGAGAAACCTAAACCTACTTTTATAGTACGCATAGACATTTTGGGAGATTTTTCATAAGTTAACCGAATACTTTTAGACGTACGAATTGCACGAGTGCGAGTCATAAATTTGAAAGATTTTACGATACGTATCGTACGGAAACGTTCACTTTTATAGTTCGCGTCGTCACTTATGATTTTGTTGGTGAAACCATGAAACGACAAAAAGTTAACGAAAAAAATGTATTAAGTTATTAATATATCATGTTTAATTAACACCTACGCAACACAGCCATTTCTCTGAATAGATTGTCGGATAAAATAGTTGGTTGTTACCTACTAATACACCATCACGCCTGCAATCTCCGAAGGGGTAGGCAGAGGTGCACTCCTGTACACCCACATTTCGCCAATGGTATTTGGTCCCAATGAAATAGGGGGCGAGCCTATTGTCATTATACCGGGCACATTCCTCAGGCTATAGTCCACCACGCTGACCCAGGGCCATTTGGTAAATTTCACATAGATTTTGAGGAACGTGCAAGTTTCCTTACGATGTTTGCTTTACCGTCGGTACAGCCAATGATTCATGATTGAAAACGTGATGCGCACGTAAAAATCTGAAAGTCCTAGCGGGAGCCGCGTTTGAATCTGCGCAACTTGTCTCCAAAGCGAGTATTCTACCAAGATGGCCATCACTACTATCGAATGTTCACACTATATCAAGGGTGGAGCTAGGGCATAACCTCGTTGGATGTCGCAGTGCATGCTAGTGCTATCCCACAGCGCCCCAACAAAGGTAGACGATGGTATACCGTGGGGTTTAAGTCGGTAGCAGTCCGACATAACCCGCTCGTCTCCCGCAGAGCTTGCGGGTATCCATAAGGATTTCTCTACGTCAAAAAACGGCATAACCTCATACTAAGGCTCTTGTTTGCAATTAAACTCAATCTAAATTAGGTAAATATATATTAGAAATCAGTAAAATCATCATCATCTGCCTCACCTTTTCCCATTATTTGGGATCGCCGCAGTATGTCTTTTTCATACATTAATCTCCTTCATATCACTTTTTATACAAACTTCTACCACTTCGTGGGTCTTCCTCTCACTCTATCTATGCATATTCATACTAATAGCCCTTTTAGGCGCTCAAAATGCTTCTCGTCTCCTTTGATAACGTGACCAAACTAGCCTCCTGCTTTTTACTTTCTCTGCTACAGGCGCTACTTTTAAACTACCTTTTATATACACACACTCCACATATCCATTATCACATTAGGTCAATGAAAATAAAACACAATGTGAAATGTTTAAGGCATCTTTATTTAGTGGTTTGAGCGCAGGCCGCTCAACTCATTGCACCGGGTGGCGGTGGGTTCGATTTCTATTCAGCCAACAATGAAAATTATAGTGGATTTTTGAATTGGAATGGTGGCAGGATTATTGTCCTGACAGTTTGAATCTACAGTTCTTCCATCCTCCTGAAAATACAATATTTGATTACTTAAGCTATTAGGTAAAGAGAGAAACACCATCACGCCTGGAATCTCCTAAGTAGTAGGCAGAGGTGCAGTTCATTGAAGTGCACCCAATTTTATCGATAGTACACTACACACACTTCTCGTTAATATGAGGTTAATTCAGCTTATATTCCACCACGCTGGCCCATGACATGCAGGTTTCCTCACATTTTTTTTAGATTTCAGAATTGAGATTTACGCATGAGTATTATTTACGTTAAAGAGAAATATGGGTACTACCTGTACATAAAATAAAGTATCTGGATAATCAACTGTCGCGGCCCGACTGGTGCCGATGGCCCCACTGACCGCCTGCAGATAGGCACCGGTGCAGTACCGGTATACCTAGAACTGGGACTTGACGAATGCAACCACGCATTTTACGGCTTTTAGCTTTTACTTACCGTAGTATACATTTTACCAAGAACTCAAATTGTGGGACATTTGATTTCATTTCAGAAATACTTAGGCTAGCACATAATAAGTCCGCTTGTTAGTTCTTGCTCGTGTTCTTTACTTTCAAAACTGAATGGCTTCCATCAATTTATAAACAATGATGGCAAATTGAAATATGAATATTGTTTTAACCAGAATAAAAATTGTCAGTCATTTGACAACCGACTTGGCTTGATCTCTGTTACTCATATGGTTGAAAAAGAAATAGCTATACAAGAAATATTATTCCTCTAGATTATGTGGTGGATTTATGGTTTTACAGAAAACGTAAAAGCCAACATAACGGCCATAACTTACGTTTCAGTCAATCGAGCATACTTTTGTATAGTATGGGAGCTTACACTCGCACGGTTTAGGTACACTAACAGTAAACTAACAGTTAAGACGTGTTCACTACAATCAATCTGTCAATGGAATTTTGAAGTAAACTGTGAAACGTGGAAAGTCATTGTGAAAACAATATTGATATTAAATCATGTTTAAATTACATAATAACGTACCCAATGCGTAATTTTCTTGGCTAGAGGATGCTGGCTAGTGCTCATAATCAAGATAAGCGAGACAAACACTTCTGTGCAGAGTTTTAATCCTTTACGGACCTCAGCGAAAAATAATTGTGGAACCGATTGGAAACAGCGAAAAAGAATAGAACCCAGAATTAGCTGGAAGAGGAAAAGTGGCTACCTGTAATACTGATTATTTCTTAGTTTGGTTTCTTGTTGGAACATTTAGTGATGTATTTTTATTTTCCAATACTTGTGTTTCTGTGAATTATCATGTGTAATGTTTAGAATATTTCAATTAAAGATTAAGGATTTATCCTTCTATATTAATTATAAGCATCACCATGGAGAGAAGATATGAAGAACATCCCTGGATAGTACCTAATAATATAGTAAGTAAACGTGGCATGCCTATTAAGTTTTGTCGTTTGAGAAAAGAATAAACAACTAGAACGTTATATACATTTTATTGTTTAAAAAGTATTCCCCACGGTATTTCATGCACTTTTCCATACGCTCAAACCAGTCGTTATAATATTTGTTCCACGCCGAAGTATGGTACTCCAAATTGCCGATAAAAAATATTCGACTGCTTCTTCACTATACACCGGAACCGTTGATGTACGGGCTTGGGTTGTCCTGGTGCAGGATGATGCACTTCTATGGGTTGGTTTTCCGAAACTCGATGATAGTTTGTGGTAAACAGACTGTGGTCTACCTACCGCTCTGCATTAATTGTCCTACGAACCCCTTGTTCAATCGTCACAATGGGACCTATTTTCGCTACGTACGTGGCTACCATTTTCTTTTAAGTGTTTTGTGAGCGAACAACTCTTGTCGGTTTTGGTTCATCCTGAATGTCCCAAACTATTTTCTATAAAATGATATTGTTCCTAGAAATACAATCTTGACATATTCAAGCCTTGACAGTTCTCTGTCTACGATTTTATGCGCTAGTGTGAGGTAGATCGAAGTAGGTAGCATATGCCACCTCCTCTGTCTAATCTGTTATTATGAGCTGCAAACCTTTTTAGCGTCCATCGTACTAATAAAGAAAATTTAAATATAGATAGGTACCTTATAACCATTAAATAAGCTCACACCAATATAAAAAATATCAACGAAAATAAAATTAAGTTATTCAACACTTTTAGCCTGGCTAACTCACCTTTCTCTGTGTTACCCATGTGGTTGAAAAGGAAATAATATCGGATGAGAATTCTTAGTCTTATCTAGACATGCATCGCGCGGATCGCGTGTGACCGATTTTTTGTTCGTCCTTTCAACTTGTATTGTTGGTCCGAAAAACCAGTCACAACGATAAGGACATAAAACAAAATATATGTATCTTGTCTCATTTAGTCGTATTGTGATACCCAAACGTAATCAGAAAACGTAAAAGCCAACATAACGGGCCTAATTGTGGTTTCACTCATCGAGCAAACTTTTTGTTTACCAATAGAATACGATTGGTATTTAGACGCGAACGTTTTGGGTATACTGTCAGTTCAGACGTATTCACGTCGGACTATATAGTTAACTACCGGAAAGTTAACTATGAATCTCGCACTTGAGGTACAGAAGTGTAAATATGAATGTTTATTAAACAAAACACTTATGACTATGCATCGGCCTGTACACGGCTTCTTCCCCTATGTGTCATTATAAAGGCAAGATTTCTTTCAATTTATATTCGATGACCGGGCTTGTTTACAATGTCGCTATCCACAACATATTCGAATGAATGTGTATTGGTAATCTTGCAGAGAAGTTGTGGATAGTATTTGCTAGCACAATTGATAGTCAATGGAATGACAATGGCATCGTTATGATCACATTTGACAGATTTCCTGGTATTACAGCGTGATTTAAAAAGTTTATATAATACCTATAAACTACTTTAGCACATTTGTAATGATCATATGAAGTCAGAATTTTGTGTTTTCAACAAAATTTATTTGTTTTGACTGTGCAGCGAAGGAAAACATTTTGAGGAAACCTGCATTTCTAAGTGAATCCCACGAAAGTCGTGTGAAGTCCACCAACCCGCACTGGGCCAGCGTGGTGGACTGCGGCCTAATTCCCCTCGCATTGAAGTGAGGCTCGTGCTCAACAGTGGGACATTAAAAAAGGGCTGGTATTTTTTATTATTATATTGTTTTGTTTATGCTTTATCTTCTTTCAACTATGAAAGAATTTAGGTCCAACAGAGCCTTAGGATTCTAAACGCTAAACATGGAGTAGGAATTTTGTGTGCAAGCTAACTATTAACTAGTACACGTGTGGCCATCCAAATAGCCGCATAATTATGGTTGCAACAAATTCAACCTAGAATCTCATAATTTGAAACACTCACTAAAATTATTTCATGGCATTACAATTTTAGTTTAAGACCCATATTATAGAATTACACTTCCAAAGCATGCATCCACCAATGACCAACACTAACTATCTATTTAATTCCGCGATTATTATAATTATTTTCTTGATTCTTGTTCTGTTTGATGATTCCCAATAGCGAAATTATATTTAAAATACTTAAATAAAAAATACAGATATAATGTTTCCGATTACAAAAAAAACGAAAACAGAACAAAGCTGTAGGGCCATGACGTCACCTCGGTATAAGTCGTCGCGTGTGCGACAAGGACAGAGAACAACGCTACTCTCTCCCCTCAGAATCTTTAAATTTATGTAAATACTAGCTGCGCCCCACGGTATTACCCGCGATTATAAAGTAAAAATATTTTTCAATCGTTTTGTTAAACCTCATATGTGTGTTGATTTTCCTAATTTGTTTTTTTGTGATACAATGATAGGAAACAAATATGTAGTAACTAGCTGCGGTGTTACCCGCGCAAAAAATCATGTTGATCCTTTGCGCTATGAAAAATTAAAACAAATCTATACCACGGGAACCATACATTTTATCGGGATAAAAAGTAGCTTATGTGCTATTCCAGTTTATAATCTATCTCTGTGCCAAATTTCATTCATATCCGTTCAGCCGTTCTGGCGCGATTGGGTAACAAACATCCACCCATCCAAACTTTCACATTTATAATATTAGTGGGATTATATTTAAAAAAAATCTATATAATTCACAAATATCCGACGAGACCTAAAAAACCACACCCACTTTAGTCATTAAAATCTTTCTACGTATGAGATTAGCTTGTTTACAAGTTTATCATGGGCTATATTTAGTGCGTAGTAGAGCGAATTAATAAGGTATTTATGACTATTACCAATACCACGTGTCGATCGTATTAACATTTTAATATGAACAGGTAGAGAATATGTGAGTAATTGGATCGCTTTTTTTAAATTGTGATCATCTATTTGCGTTTGGGTTTTTCGCCGTTCGTTTTTATTTTTCTGAGCTATTTTTTTAACCATTCCAAACCAAATTTTAGAAATTCATTCATTCTTTCCCCATAGGTTTAGAAATTCAGTTAAGGTGACTCAAATCCCGCCGTTATAGTGATTTCTTCTTCTTTTTTTTCTTCTAAATATTTTTTTTAGTTTCGGCTTCCAGTTACATGGAGCTATGGCTGTCTGCTCTCCGAGGCCCAACTAGCGGGCATAATGGTTTTTTTTTATACAGTATAGGCAAGTATTTGATGTCGATCTCACCTGATGGTAAGTGACGATGAGATCTACGATGGAGCATACTTGCCTAGGTAGGAAGGCGGCAGTAGATCGAGACGCTACATTCACTAGGCACATGCAGCGCAACTGATCTGACCCGCCATCCATGAACGGCAACACCGAACATCATGCCGGAACACGGCTAGGCTTGGCGACATGGCTTTGTTCAGTTTGTAATATTATTTTTTTGTATAAATATTTGAATGACAACTTTACCCTGACAGAAATAAAAACTACAATCGTTTAGCGCCTAAGCCATAGACCTAAACAACGCAGGACTATGACGTCGTATCCCACATTTTCCGTATTCATTTCGTTCCATCCAAAACCATTAACCACAGGAATATGTGAAAATGTAATAAAACCGTACAATAGTCATTACTTTCGTGAGTCAAGCGGGGGTTCAAGGAAAGCCGAGTTAACTCGAACGAAGCACCGATTCCTGGTAAAAAGGTTGGTAACTCAACATTGGGTTTTGACGTATGAAATGTTAAACAAGCATTTATTTCATACAACATTGTTGTAAAAAGTTTAACATCCGGAAGGTTTCAAGGGCGATGCAAAAATAAAGGATAGTCCCGTTTTGTTCCAAGGTCTGAGTCTCTATCATAAAATCTGTGTTTGTATAGTCAAAGCTCTAAATTGATGTGACATAGCCATTAACTAGTAATTATACGTAATAGACATATTTTCTAATGAATTTCTGTGATCATATTATATAATGTCAAGCATACGTAATAGCGTCTAAACTATACTAATATTATAAATGTGAAAGTTTGGATGGTTAGCTAAATGGATGGATGGATGTTTGTTACCTAATCGCGCCAGAACGGCTGAAAGGATCTGGATGAAATTTGGCATCGAGGTAGATTATAGTTCGGAATAGCACATAGGCTACTTTTTATCCCGGTAAAATGTATGGTTCCCGTGAGATAGATTTGTTTTAATTTTTCATAGCGCAAAGCATCAACATGATTTTTTGCGCGGGTAACACCGCAGCTAGTTAGTACATATTTGTTTCCTATCATTATATCACAAAAAAATCAAATTAGGAAAATCAACACACATATTATGAGGTTTAACAAAATGATTTTAAATTATTTTTAGTGATTAACAAGTAAATGAAAATGATCACGTATATGTATAAAATATATATGTATACAGTGTTTAATTTTTTTTGTGAGAAAGCTAGACAGGTTAAATTTCAAATAATTTGGTTTTTTTCCGGGTCTGCGAACTTATAGCCTACTGATGGACACTTTAAATACTTTACACTATTAATGTTCATAGCCTTACATAAATAAATTATTTAATCATTGCGACTTCAAGTCTTTTGTAAAAAGAACAAACAGCAAAGTGAAATAGCCACAACTATTATGTTACGGTTTTGTAACTACTGCCATACGAATAGAGAATACTTGGCGAATGTCAATAGACAAAATAACATGTTTTACGTAAAAATGTAAGGACATTGACATGATGACGTCATCAGAGCGACGGAATGTAAAGAACTAATTCAGTTGCTGTTTTAAAGTTATGGTTTTTTCAATACAATACCAAGAAATACGTAATGTTCCTGTAACAATAAAAAAAAACTCCTCAATGTAGGTAACTTGAGTTCGTGCTGAGAGTTCTGGAAGAAATTGATCGTATAATATTTATCCAATGCATAGGGCATTGGATAAATATTATACGATCAATTTACCGCTTAAACAACTTCATAAAGGAATTCTCTAATTCAGAAAGGATGAACTAAGCCTTGAACGTGCCTTCTTTAGCGTATTTTTAAACACTATGTATAGTCAGAATTTGAATATATCGTTTAAAATAAAACTTATCTTATTATTATGGATTCACTTATCTTAATTCAAAAAAAGAGTGAACAGAACACATGCATAAAGAATTGAGCAGGATTGAGTGGGATGCTATGAGCAGTTTTGGTTCTACCCTAACATGACTTCTTGTCACAAGCTACTGGAGATTTTTGGTGCCGTTGTAGAAGATTGTTGTCTTTTAGGGGTATTCCCAACATCCTCCATTGCCCGATGACAACAATTCTTACTCTGAGTTAGTCACTTATTAGTTTCTTACAAAGGTATTAATTTAATTGCCTACTTCCACGTCTCCCCCCAAGCTTACCAGTAACTTAGACATGCAATTGCTCATTCTGGACCCCTGCCAAGCCGCAACTCATCTAAACAACGTTAATGCAGGAAAACTGTTTGTTAACGTGATCTTCCGCTAACATACCTACTCATAGATCACGTATTGATTATTAGCTAATCTCACATTTGTTTGCGGATTAGCCTGCCATTTATGTTTTGTATAAATGATCTAATGACACATTTATTTGCAGTAAATAGCTTTCAAGATGTGGCTAACAATAATAGCGATTATTGTAAAGAGGTTAGATAGTCCTTTTATCTGGCATTAATGTGACATACATGCAATTGGTCACCAAGTAATGGGGAAAGACGGGTACACGTTAATTAGGTATAGGGTATGTTAATTCACCTATTAAATTCATTAAATTGTGGTGTAAAATATATTATTGTTCATGCGACTTGAAATTAATATTCATTATTTTTATTTTATTTATTTATGTAAATCACTTGTTATCCACTACTGGCTGAAAAAAGTGAACAAATATGCGTACAAACTCCACGTTTACGTATAAAAAAAATATAATATGAGCCCTTTTAATGTCCCACTGTTGGCCACGGGTCTCTCTATTTAATTCGAGGGAGATTAGGCCATAGGCATGATCCATACATTGATATTTATGAGAATTCATAAAAGAATCTTCCGTGATAATTTACCTTAATCCTGCCCATATTCAGAATGGGCACATTTTCGAATATATTCTATATGAGTTATATTTCAAGTACTCTTCAGGAAGTTTTATCCTTACGTCAAAATCGTCATCGCAACGTCACTGATCCATGACGTTATTTCATGATTGCGTCCGCCATAAATTTCGGAAAAATAAGAGTGATTAACCCTCCGCAAAGGATACACTACTCCGCCGGTAATATAAACAAGAGCAATCGTGCGCTTGCGCATTGTTGAATAGTACACGCGCACGCGTCCTCCCGCCTGGCTAGTGTTTGTGAGTGCGCCACGATGACCCGTTTGTTGTGTTGCGTGAGTTTATTTTCAATTAAATATTTTATAGATACTACGAAAAAAAATTATAGAAAAATTTGTGCTCAGGTACCAATAACAACGACTTATTTTTTGGCGTACACTTTGAAAATATTTAGTTATCTTAAAATATTTTTTATAATTTTTACCTGTTAAAAAAAATATCAAAGCACTTTACTATTTCATACCTATCGTAAATGGTATTATACAAATGTTGTATTCATATATATAACATTTCTGAGCAGTCTCTTATCTATTCAATAATAAGGATTGTTTTTGGACAGGTTGTGAAATTTGTCAAACGTACGAATAAATCAACCAAATTACGTTAGTGTAGTAATTAATAATATTCCTATTTTAAATTTAAAGATGCAAATATCTCTTAAAAATAGCAACTATGAAGATTGTTGCCCGTTCTTCTCCATAGGAACGACATTCTAAACTGGTGGTAAAGTTGTAGCTTAGCATTTTGTTACAATTTTAACGATTCATAAGTACTGTACTTATTGGTTAACCAGAATAAAAAAAATCTGATTAATTATTTTTGTGACTAGCTAAGTTCCTACTGAGAAATTCCAAGAATATTAACAGGTACCTACTTAACTGATACACGTGATAATCTTCAACATACATTGAGCCTAGTACTGAGATTGTTAGTACTTGAAATAAAATAATACGACGCGCTATGAAGTGACTTTTATAATAACAATTAAATGCGAATAAGAAACACTGTACTTCTAACAACGATGTCGCGACATCCTCTAATAACCTATTGAAACACGAAACCAGGTCGCCTAATGGTAATACACCATGAGAATCCAACCACGCGCAAAATTACTTCCACAATTGCACCCTAACAACCGCTTGGGTGTCGCAACAAAAGGAATCATACGGTTCACGGATACTTACCATCATGCTACAACACGTGTGACAGTTCCACCGTGTTATTTAGCAATGGCGTCGCAAGACGTGACCGGTGAATGAGGTAAAAGTATAAAGTCTATGAACTGCAATACAAACAGTACCAAATTTAACTAAATTCTGTGGTTACTTTAAAAAAGGACTGAGTTTCAAGTTCCTGGCTCTGACTTCCGTATAACATGGGTCAGTAATTGCATAGATAGTGTGTGATGTAATCCTGACAGCCCAATGACCCATGTTTTGGATCAGTCAATTGATCACGTCTCTTAAAATAGACATCAGCAAAGAAAAATATAATATCTCAATAAAATACCTCAAAAGCCGTGCGAAGCCCGTCAACCCGAAATGGGCCAGCGTGGTGGACCATGGTCTAATTCACCTTACATTGAAGGGAAATGTGTTCAACACTGGGACATTAAAAATTCGCTGCTATTATTATGGCTTACAATTTTTATTTCATAAAAAAAAAAGTAATATCTAATGGCTTATTCTAGCACATATTCCTCAGCTTTTACTTTTATAATCAATTTCATTTGTTTTCCATTCATGGTCTACTCATGTTATTGTGAGAAACAGAGCTGATTAGAGAGCTGCCTATCACCACACCTACAGACAACTATGCAAGTATCTTCAACTGTAATCTTACAAGGGTACCATAGTAATTGCGATAATGTTAAGGTACCAAACTTGAATAAGATTCAAAAGAAAGCAGCCAGAGCCAAATAAATGACATTGGTCAGAGTCAACTAAGGACCCTAAGCGGTCGTAAACATCATGTCCACAGAACGTGACCTTTCATTGTCCACCATTGCTTCGTCAATATTCACCATCGCTTTTACTGACTCTTCAATTATGTTATCATTGCCAAAACATCTAAAAACACTACATAACATAAATCAAGTATCGTACGTCGAGATAACGTCTGTTTTGGTCCCGTAATAAATCGATATATACGTGACGAACAGAGGGACAGAGTTGAATGACCCTGTTACGACTCATAAGGTCACTAGGTCAAGGGCGGGTTATACAAGCATAACATAAAATATCATAGCTTGTTTTATGACATAGAACTTTTGCTTGCGGTTGCATCTGCGGAAATAATAGTCGGCCTGCAGCTCAACCCTAAATGGTCAAAGCGTGATAAAACTTGTAGCATATGACACTCAGCGATAATGCAGTTTTATATTAGTGATATTAAAATACCGAATTGGATCAACGATTCCGGAGATTAGCACCTACAAGTAGACAAATTTACTACTTTGTAATATGTATTAGTGTAGATAAGTTTTAACTTCTTGTGACATGGGACTTTACTTTCATCCATTAACTTTCAATTATCTGAAATATTTTGATTTTATTTTAATCAATTAAAACAATTAAATGGATAAGAGTGAACTGAGCCCATATTAGCCCTGCAATAGACCTAAATTACGGCAGATGATCTAGTAATGATGATGGCAAATTGTAGAGTAAGGATACTCCTCCCCGCTCGGTCTCACAAACTATCAAGAGATCTAAGTATGTACTCATAGTAATAAACTGGAAGGAATGACTGTCAAACAATACAACTAACATGTTTATAATGTTTTAGATGACATTATGTTTTAGATAAGAACATATTTTTGACGGAAAATTCTGCGAATAATGAACTAAACAAAAATAGGCACCAATGTTTTCCTTGTAGCTGTAATTTGATGTTAAATATGTAACAGCTTATATGTAAGAAGAATAATAGTAATATATAGAATAGTTATGGGTCTAAATTATATTGAAGCATTAAATGAAAGTGCAACAAAGTCAAAGACAAATCGTTTATTTCGTATAGGCCTACGGGGGGGCACTTACATATTGTCATTACATTTTTTTTCTTAACTCTACAACCGCATCGGAACGCGACCTCAACTGAGAAGATCCGGCGAGAAACTCAGCGGGCTTGCCTTTTTATTTAAATCCATTATTTTTACAAAAAAAATAAATCCTAAGATCCAGTGTGTTTCCATGCGAGGCGCACACACGCTACACTTTATAATTATAAATAAACCGCATAACAACAGTTATGTAGTCAAAAGTTGCGAACCAGTCGGGAAACAATTTCGTCGTATCCCTCTTCCCGACAAGGTTCAGTTCAGTCATGGCGTCACAATATGATGTTGATGTGACAAGTACTTTAACGACCGCGGCCAAAGTAGATGTAGTTCAAAGTAGGTGAAGGTTTCAACATCACTCACATACAAATGATGTTACGTACTCTCGGCTTCCTTCCGTCAAAATGGAATTACGAAAATAATTATGATAGAATAATGTCTGGTAATTGGGGACGGTGAGATTAGTTATGGGATCTACGCACGAAGTATCATTTGTGAAGCTTATCTTATGTAAGGAAAGAATTAAAGATTTACGTAGATTTATGTCGTGTCATGATTCTATTGACCCAATTACGTTTAATGCCAAAAAATATTTTCCTTTTATTTCCCTCGTTAGTGTTATCGTTTTTCGTCTCCTTCCTTGATCATCGTCTGATACAACGTTTAGAATGTATGTCACGGGATGATTGTCATTAGCTACTGACAAACAAACAATATTAATATTCATGTTGGCTAATATATTCGTCGTCTGGCGACTGTGGGAGTAAATACCTATGATAATGATGAACTCTGTCTTCTCCGCCGTTTGAACGTTAATACGCTGTACACAATTTATTCTATCCTTAATAATGTAAACAATACATGGCTTTTATCTATATATCCATACGTTTCTGTAGCTTGAGTCTTTCTTAAGTTCAGTGGATTGTCATTTGGAAAAGTTTGATTGGAATGCGGTTGCAGACAATTACTCAGCGGGAAGTCACTGAACGGTTTTAGTTCAACTGTGTGATTCAACGCGAAACATAATAATAGTGTTGACAATACTATCACCTACCAATTAGTATTTAAACTCTGCGTGGTGCCTTACACCTGGAATTAGTCCAGAGTCTTACTTCTGTGGACATTTGTCTACCAGATATTATTGTCTCCCGCTTTGCAATGGAGGGAAGTGGATAATTTTCTTCCAACTCCTCCTATTTTTATCTTTCGATTAATTTCGTGCGGGTTCCAAGACAATTAACTTTATCCCGGGACTCGCCGAGAGTCAAACCTCGGTGTCTTCATTGGACACCATTGTAGATCCTGGCTTACAGGAGTAGCAGTGGTGGGAGTGTGTGGCGGGCCTAGTCCCATTAAAAAAAAACGAAAAAAATACTATCACCTCAGGAAATATGTCACCTTATGCTATGAGTATATTATGCTATTTGGAAGCACGCTGCTCTACTACTTACTAGGACAATATTAATGCATGGCAATACAGTTTTTAAAGTAGATAGCACTCCATCACAAAGTTGCCATAATATAATAGATTACTAAGGGTATCATATCTTGGGTGCCATTTACTGTCTAAGAAAATACTCGTAAGTGATACTATAGCCTTTGCCTGCAGCTTTGCCCGCGAAAACATTCCTTCACTACACAGCAAATTTCAATCATTATTGAAATGGAGAAATTTTCACATGCATCGCTATTCATGTGTCGATTTCTGTGCGGTGATCGTGAAACGTTACGTTCTCAGCTGAACCCCATCCAAGGTGACCGTTAGGGGCGACACATTGAATAACAATTAGCAGCCCCGTGTAAGATGCAGCGTGAAGATAAGACGACTCACTGTTACACGTGTAAACAATTAAATTACTATACAACATCACGCCTTCATTCCCCGTAGGGTTAGGCAGATGTGTACTTCAGCGCACCCACATTAAGTTGACGGTATTTGGTCCCAAAGTCTTATTTTGATTTAATTGTTCAGGACAACAGCAATTGAATAACAACACTTTCACTATTTGAGTATAAAGGTAAAATAAAAGGAACTAAATAAACAACAACAACATCCCCCTCGCATTGAGGGGAGGCCCGTGCCCAACAGTGGAACATTAAAAAGAGCTGGTATTATTATTATATATATTATAATTAAATTACCATCACTGTTAGCCCCTGAATAATAGGAACAAGCACCTTTACGAGGCCGCGCTAATAAAGCCCCTCGTCCGAGGCAAACACTTGTGGTGTCTCACTGAAGTATAATCCTATGTCATTTACCTCGCGGTCACCCAGCATGCAGCATGTGTTTAAGTCATCCTCGTAAGGCAGCGCAACCAACGCCAAAATTATCACGGATCTTATATTTTACAGTATATTCTGGCTACTGTGTACGTCTCAGTGAGAGCCTTCCCCTCCCCTTCGCAGCGCATGTACACTCAAGATGCGCGGGAACAGATCGCCCCGTAAGTTAATATTATACCATTGCAATCGAATAATTTCATCAAAATAAAATTTCTAATGTTATTTATTGTTTTTTTCCAGCTTGAATTATTATCTGGACAGCCAAGAGAACTACTATGGCCCTGAACAGAAACAAGGTGAATTATCATTTTTTTTTAACACTGACCGACAATGCACATCCTAAGCCGATGGATATAAAGATTTGAAATTTTGAGGATATATTCTTTGAATACAGTGGCATGTGCAAATACCATTTTCAACCATGTTTATCCTTTGTTAAACGTGAAATCGTGAAAACCCCTGTAAGTTAACATGATTATTTCTCAAAAGACGTGGGATATCTAACAACCTGCATTTCGCCAGCGTATTAGACTTAACCCCGCTCACACTGAGGGGAGGCCCGTGCCCATCAGTGGGACATTAAGGAGCTAATAACTATAATATACTACGAATATTTCCAGGGTTGAATCATGTCCCGAATAATGCGCCAGCGCGACTGGAGACCTTGGAGCCTGATAGCGAAGTGGAGCTGGTGCCGGGAGTACAGCCGCCACAGCAGCCTCCTCAGCAGGTAAACTGCATTTATGATTGTAAAGCAAGAACGCAAGCAACGTTAGAAAGACAACATTGCTTGACTAAATCTTATAGGAGTTCTTATACCTCTGATAGTTTAGTAGATGGCAGTCAGAAAGTACATAGTATGCAATTATTACCGAACAATTATTTTTTCATAAACTTTTTTTTCTTAATTACAGCAACCTGTTGGTCCAAATATACCCGGTCTGCTGCCCGGACAAAGAGTGTTCATAGTGCATATGCCAATTCCCGGATACAGGTAATTAAACATTTAACTTAACTAATAATGACATAGCAAATTGTCAATTAGCCCCTGACTACACTGGACGCTCTAAATAAACCCTTCTTCCTTTAATTCTAAGGATAAGGTTTTTTTTTTCCCAAATGGCCTTTTTCCATTGAGTCAGGCTCAACGCGATTCTGCCAATGTCGTCGTAGTGGCAAAGATAGGATAAGGTTAACATTACCGATAAGAACCTGTCGCACAATCTTGTATGTGCATATAAAAAAATATTTTTTTTTTCTTGCAGACCTGGAACCATTGCAGGATATCAACCGGTCTACGTTGTCGCCGCGGCACCACAAGGAAACACTGGATACCCTGGCAATGGTGAGTTCATATATTTAGTGCATTGATAAATCAATCATCATTATCTCCAATTGAAAATTCCGCTCCAAGAACTTACTAAGCGTTGACGTGTATCACTCCAGATTTCATAGACTAACAAGAATTCCGACAGAAATATAGTCCAACCGTATCTTAGTCAGCATCCTTTGTTATCAATTGATTACACAGCTAGCTACCCGCGTGTCTTTTGATTTTTCTCTACACTTGACCTCAATTGGCATACCGCGATGATATACACCATACTTTTTTAAGGTCACCCAATAGTAAAAGAATGTTGAAATCGGACTCGTAGTTTTCGCGTGCTGCTTAAAAAACAAACACACGTAAAAATTATAAAAGCAGTGGTTTTAGAAAAGCCCAAATGGCCCATTTATTTTGTTTAATATCTTCATAGGACAGATACAGACAGTAAAAGACTTAAGATACTTAGCATAAATTATTGTTCTCTCTCGTTCACTTTCATCATACAAAATGTTATCTGTTATTCTTCCAGGCTTCCAGAATGGGGTACTGCTTAACCCATCAGGGCAAGCCGTGTCTCCTGTGCTCGGCTATCAGAAGGGTGCTGTGCTGAATCCTCAACCTAACCCTGGATTTATACTGGGCAGCCCCCTCATCAGGCCTTTGGATTTCGGCTACCAGAACTTTCCTAATACGTAAGTTACTTATATACTTTGTTACACTGGATCAATAAGCATGCGATTATACAGGTTATATAATTATTCAAAAGATTACGAGATATAAATATAAAAAGTAACAAAAGATGCTTAACTAGATACCCATTCTTATGTAATTTTGTCCTTAGGATTAGTAGTTTTTTATAGAAGCTACTCAAACCTGCCGAGCCGTTCTACATTGTTCTTACCAAACCATTACAATCACAACACTAAAATGTATAACATCCTTATAAAGAGAGCAATCATGGAGTTTCTTACCCGCTTTTCTCTATAGGAACGGCAATCCGAACGGGCAGTGAATGCGTCGCATTTTGTGACATTTTTGACGATTTATAAGTGGTTCCGATACTAACATCGCTTTACTTAAAGTATAGCACTTCAGTTACAAAATTAGTTAAACCTAATTACCAAGATGGCCATAATTTCAAGCGACTTTTTTGTAATAGTAATATCACAATCAATCTACAACAAAATTGCATTGTTCATGATAATAGTGAAAGTTTTGTTTTGCGGCAATAATGTCTTCCAAGTAAATAGCAATTTTAATCGACTTCGTTTCACCGAGTCGATATCCATTTGCGAATATAAATAAAATAGTCGTACACTTTCAGGTTTCGATTCACACACAGCTATCAGTATCGCTATAATCGTTTCAACTTTCTACTATATTCAGGAGAGTTTCACTTAGTCTGACTTCTTACTGGTTTTGTAGAGAACCATGTGACACATTTTAAGCCTAGTGGAAAGAGACCGAACTGGTTAGGTAGAGCGATACGATTTCGCCAGTTATAACTTTGGTAGGTACCTACTTTACTCAACAACATTAGTTATACTCAATAATGTCAACAAATGTATAGATTAGAACGTATATCACTTAGAAGGATGGGGGCCTGGTTGTATGTAATAGGTACATGCATGGTTCGCCTACTTCACTATTTCAAGCTTCTCCCAATATTTTATCTTTACCTATGACTACAAGATGTTATTTTAGGCCCTTTATCTACTATAAGCTGCTTAAATGATCTTCTTTAGATGGACAGGTCCCATGGATATAGATATACTGGCTTATTCGCCATAATTATTTGTACTTTTAAATTCGCAGAGCACCTATCTTGCAAGTCGACGGTATTCGGGGCATACCCGCACAAATTGCTTTGCAAGGACCCCCGAGTGAGGGTCAAAGAGCTCCACCTGGGCCTGTGCACCAGGGGAGTGCACCAACACCCAACCAATCAAACGCGGCTAGTGAGAGTGGTCAGTGAAATTACAATTCAAATTATGAACTGTTGTAGATAACTGTTTGATGATTTAATAAATGGTTAAAGCTTAGGAACTAGTACGTATGCGATTTTTCTATGAGTAGTTTTTTTTTGTAAAAATTGGTTATTCTTGAGAAAACCTGCACATCTATCATAAGCCATGAGAAGTTCGCCAGCCTGCCCCGGGTCAAAGAGGTGATCCATGACTCGATTCCTGTCGTAAGTACACCCCTAGGCCTATACAAAATAACTTATTTATACCTTGCATAATAATATAGGTATGTAGTAACCTCTTGCTAGACAGATGGCGCTGCAGACAACATTCAGAACAATTGACAATTTTACATACAATCCCGCCACGCACTATGAGAGTTTTCGAAGCACATAACATTTATACAAGAACCCGACAATAACCGTTGGGGCACAGCGGCCGCCCCGCCAGGCATATTACCCGCTTGGCTGGAAGATCTTCCCTTTTCCGCTAAAGGTATATTATTTTTTTCAGAGGACCTTCTCGCCCCCAAAAACCCGCCTCAAGCCATCAAAGAAGAGGCTGCAAAGTCTAAAATTCGATCAGGAGCGATACCAAGGACATTAAACGACTCGAATTAGATTAAGATTAACTTTTATTTAGCTCTACAATTGAAGCCTAACTCTCATTTAACGGTGTAGAGTTTAATTGATTGTATTTGGCCAAAGCCCTGAAATATATTGCCAGTTAATATGTAAGTTGGTAGGATTCTTTCCGTCGATCATTTCATAATATAGTTTTTTTTCGTAATTTTATTTCTTTTCACTTTTTATTCTTTGAATTTGTTTTTTAATTATGGAAACTCAATTCAACAAATCTCTTTTATTTGTAGATTAAAAAAAAATCGTATTGTGTCTCTTCTTTTTATCTTTTACATGACTTGTTGTATTTATAATTAAACGTTTAAATTTTAATTTCGTTTGAATTCATCATGACGTATGTATATTATTGTTTTCTAGAACTCTGGCTCAACTAGAACTAACAAATATTTATGGTAAAAATAACAACGCAAAACATTTTTTTTTTAATATTATTAGCCTTCAAATAACACATAACACTAAAGCACGGGACAAATAAAATAAACAAAGATAGCGTGCCCAGAGCCGCCATCTTTGTTCATTTTATTTGACACGCGTTATACCATCGAGTACAACTACTCGGTAAACTAAAGGTCAGACTCCATCTTCGCGGGCAGATAAACCGCACCTAGCAGGACCAGTCCAGATATGGAGCGATAGCCTCCCCCCCATTAACTGGTGGGACCGGTAGCTCGCTTTCTACTGCATGATTAAAATATAGCGCTTGAAAAATAAGGAAGATGATGATCTTGAATGATGTTATTACCTATAGTTATAGGTATTCTAAGAATGGCATTGCAAGTTTATCGGATCGTGATTAAAGGAGTCTGGATAAGTGTGGAAAGCGCTCGAACTTGACCCAATAGCGGATACAGAACTGGATATACAGCGTGATTCAGAAAAGGTATACGATCATTTAAATCTGCGCCTTTAGTACATTTTTAATGATCATCTGAAGTCACTATATCTATGACATATAACTATGACATATAACTATGACATATTAAAAAAAATGTTCACGAAAATCACAATTGCCGTTTTGTGCAGGGCATTTTTTTGGTTAATATTAGTATACCCTTTCTGAATCCCGTTGTATAGCCGAGTGAAATCATTTTATCCAGTACCTACCAGCTGAACCCGAAATTTGGTTCCTATGAACTTTAGTTTTTCGTATATTCGAACCAAAAATGGCGTTTGTCCCCATTCTCGAAAACGATGCCTACTAAATAGGTTTTTTATTTACTCAACTTATAGAAACGATCAATTTACAGTCTTATTATTCAGTTTGTATAATATTGATTATAATGCCTTGTATAGTGTGCAAATTTATAATAGTAAATAAAAATAATAAAAAAAATATCTTGGTTTGACCTTTCCTATCATTTCGATCAACATCTAAGATAATTTTGGTCGCAAAAGGGTTCTCCCGGGATATCCAAATAACTATACTCCACGTGTACGAAATCGCAGGCACAGCTAGTCATTTAATATTCCCTCAGAATACTATACTTAATCTGCAAACTTACCGTTAGTACTCAAAGCTCTGCTAACGGGCCTCCTTCCTGTTTTAGCGTCCATTCCTATAAAGTGTTACTTCTACCCGCTTATATTGCGACCCACTAAATTAAGGAACGCCTTTCCTTCCTTACAATAACGGTGAATTTCATATGACTGAAGTCTAAGGGAGTTGAAAAGGTAAGTTTGCAGACATTCAAGAATTATTTCCAGTTTATGATCTGTAAAGGTATTAAACGTAATTATGACCAATTGGAGATACTGTTTCATATAAATAACAGATAATTGACGCGAGATAGACGTGAAGAAGATTTAAATTAAATTGAATTGCAATTCAACTTCAATTATATTGATTTATTATTATGATGACTGTCTATTTCTTTTCAGTTATTGTTTCTTTCGTGATACTTTTCTTTTGGGTCGACGACGCCTAATTAGCGCAGATAGTAGTGACCCTGCTTTCTGTGCTGAGGGTATCGGGTTCGAATCCTGGTTGGGAACAATCTTTGCGTGATGACCACGAATGTTTGTATCCGAGTCTTGGATGATTGACATCTATATTAGTATCATATACTGAGTTCACCCTCAGTCCATTGTACGGTACCCATAATGCAAGCGTTGCTTAGTCTGGGACCGTATAGTTGGTGTGTTCGCCGGGCTTATTTATTTATTAAATTAAGTAGATTTTTATTTTAGTTATAAAAAAGTTTGCGTACGAACTCGGATCACGTTGTCCCGCACTCCAGCCGTTAATGGGCGCATGGTCCTCTTATTTTGACCTTTACACATCCAAAATGATTTGGTGAAGTCGAATCGCGATTGTAACACGCGTCGATTTAAAGAAACAGCCAAAACGTCGGGAAGGTAAAGAACATAAAATCAACGCAATAAAATCCCTATAATAAGTTTAATTTTATTGGGTAGTATTCACATTAATATGAGAAATCAATAACTCATTTATTACTCTTTACCATTGCAGCATTGTTAAGATAAGAGTAGATGGAATCTCTGGGGGAATGTGTTGTTACTTTGCATTCTAAATTTGATGAACTCTTTGGCTTTTTGATAAATATAATCTCAGTATGTTTTGTCAAAAGCAATGCTAATTATGAAAGACCAATTATCTATATTAAGTCATAAAAGCTCAATATTGCAGCTTCATGAATACTTAACTTACAAATAACATTCTAGCGGTGATTACCAACAACCAACATGTTTGTAAGAACTTAGTTAATCTTTGCAACGGGCAACAAAGTTGAACGTTGCATGAATGGGAAATCATGAAATTTATTGACGACAGAGAAAATTGGATAGCTAATTAAAATGTGGTAATGGAACATTATTTTATACCAGTACAGAGTTACAGTAAAACATTGCTCCGGCTAATGGACCGTAATCAAATTTATAATCAAGAGCTAAGAACAAACGCTGATATCCTACAAACCGCATTTGGCTTATTATCATTGACCCGCATCGTGGTGGCCTTGATACTGCATCATTATACACATCGCGTCAGTCATCAGCCGTAACACTTGATCTTGATTGATAAGAAAATATAACTTATAAATTCCATATGCGATAAATCAACAAATTGTTGCAGCTCCTATACATTCAAAATTCAGCGTTAATGCATTCAAAATAGAGATGAAAGCGATGGCAGATTATTTTGCAAGAATCACTTCGGCATCTTTTTATTGGCACTTCAATGGCCGGTCCATAACCAAGCAAGTCGGACCCGTTACGTTGTCCGAAGAACACCTGGATCGTAATAAAGCTGAGAAACAACATAAGCCAGCGAAGCTCATAGATATTTGGGCGTTGGATAATGATGACTCACTAGAATTAAGATGGAATCGCTTTCCAAAGGAAAGGTGTCGAGAGATCGTTGCAATTATCAGGCGTTCGGTACGTAGCGAAGCAATTATGATCTTTTTGCCCGAGACCCGTTATCTTGGCTTAGATGCGCGGCAAAAACGCAACGGGCGCAGTTTGGAGTCTATCGCCGTTGCGGGCGCACGCTGCCTACTTACCCTGAATACGCAATCACAATGTCTCCCCGTACATTGCTCGTGGTACTCACAGTGGTCTGCGTCGGCCAGGCGATGGGCCGGCCGGTCAAAAAAACTCTCAACTTTAACATGTTTGTACTACGGCCGCGACAGGATAAACCGGACCGGTTGTTACTCTCAACTGACGGGGTTTCAAGATTCGGACCGATATTGGAGTACTTAGTTCAGAGAGTACAAGGGATGATGTCTGTCAGGCTGCCTAACGAGAAGATGGATATTTACTCTGAGCCTGAAGTGACAACCGAAGTGGTGCCGGTAGCTGACGCTGCTGAAAATGAAGTGGACAGTATTCAGGAGTCGAGGATGCCAGGCGTTGTGGTCAGGCCATCGCGTACGAAGCCTGGAACTTATGAAGTGGAGATCAACGTTGTGGTGGATGACGGTCAGCCGGAGGAGAAAAGCAAATAAGTTGACTCAGACTTGAGCGTTTTTCCAGAAATCGCAGAAGTGAATATTCTTGTACAAAGATTCTAAAAGGTTAAAAGAGAATTGTAAAGATAAAGGAATATTTATGCGGGGTATCTCTTATGGATAGTGCTTATAAATGTACATGATAATGATAAATAGAAGATTTATAGCATTATATTTATATGGCAATACCATAAAATAAAGATATGCGAACCTTTGGAAAACTATCGTTATTTTATAAATTCAAGCGAGGAGTTTTAATCAGAATTGTACACATTTTACAAAAAAATGTCATAGGTATTCACTTCTATGCATGATGTTCAGTCTTTTTGTGGTGATATAATCAACGTGCATTTATTATTTTAATTAGTTTTAAGTACGAGCTGATATTTATTTTGTTTATTCTTGCCATATCATTAAGATTTTTTGAATTTATTGAATAAATTTTTTTTACATAAGTTAAATTTGAAATTACTTATTTGATTTTAATTCATCAACAATAATCGAAAATTGGTCATGCAGGTAATGTAGAGAGATCAGTACTATGAATTTCATTTTACACCTTTTCAAAACAACGACAATGGTTCCACAGATTTTATAAGGCTGTAATTAAAATTATGATGTTCTTGTTTCTTTCTGTTATGTTTTTGTATTCTTCATGTTGTTTGTTGTTGGAGTTAATTCCTAACATTCACACGTTTGTTTATCAGGACATCTTACATTTAGAAAGAACACCGCTAATTTCAATAGTATTAATGTTTTTTTAATGTCTAAGCGTTTCGCACTCACTCAGACGCTCGCTATTTCCAATTCTCCATATATCACTGAGTTTCGCATTTCCAATACTTTCTCAAATAAACAGTGATCTGGACGACAAGCACGTATCTGAAGAAAACAGCGTGCTTCACTTCTTGTGTGTTTACGGATATAAACTTACAAATTAAATTCGCAATCGAATTCGAAGCAGTCTTTTCCAGGTGGGATTTTCTACAATTTTCTTGCACAAATTTCATGTTTTCAATGGATGTGGTAGTTAGTAAAAATAAAGGTATTTTATTGGATACTGATACCGACCTAGGGTAAGGAATAAATATTACAGTACCGTGTGTGGGTGTAAAGTACATACCCCCAAAGATATATTTGACAATGGTTACAAAGCATTTTTGTTCTCAATAATTATTTGAAATGCTATAGTAAGTTTCTATAAGTTAGTCTAGACAAAACAGAAAAGAAGTTAACAGATATGGTAATTCTCACGGCCTGACTTTGGGCCCAACGCATAAAATAGTATCTAGAACATCGTAAATTTGACACTACACTATCATTTTCTTTTGTTAAGTTCCAAATTTGAATCGAAGACTACCGTATTACTGACGACACTTGTGGCTCAACAAGATAAAAACACGGTAAATAGGTAGGATTATTGTACTATAAAACAATCAACTGTCTATGTCTGCCAAAAACATCAATTAATCATTATTTGCAAGCTAAAATTGGACGTCAAAAAGAAAGCCACGCAAGGTCAGGAAAGTCAGTAGGCCAACGTTGTCATCCAACATGAATAATAATAAAGCGGAGACTGAACATACGGGCACACAGTTCCTTACTGCCACACATACGGACGCGGAGCTATTATCCTAGCGCATAAAAACACAGTGAAAAAGTGTAAGCGGCAAGAACGATCTATTTTGTGGTGAATGAAGCAAACACTAGGCTGATATATTAGTGACTCCGCCAATAAAAACAACGCTTAATGAATAAAAACACATGATAATTCGTTTCTTGTACAAACATTAACGAACACTGATGTAAACTATTTAACGAAGTGCTGAATCAAACCAAGATTTTGTTATTAATTAAATAAAAATAGAAACGAAATATAAACTTGAAGATCAGAATAATAAAATTGACAATAAACAAAGTGATTCTAAATCTCGTGCCGTACCTCAAGTAAACGATGAATTACAAATCGATGCTAGTTGTGTGTTTATTAATCGAGTTGATAAACAGTATTCCGATACAAGTGCTGCTACCGTTGCAGTATGGGATGCAGCAACAAGTGCCATTCCTACGGCAAATGTTACCAGCAAATATGAATTCTCCGGTTGTTATGTAAGTAAATAGCATTTTTTGGAACTTTTAGATGGGCATGTTACTAAAATAAAAGAGTGGTCTCAGTACAAACTATTGACGTAGAGTTATGTTCCAGTAAGCATGTTCCGGTTCAGATTACATAGCTTCAAGAGCGAGTAAATTACTAAGCTTTCCAGGCCACGGTTCAGATTAGAGAGCTTCAAGAGCGAGTATACTCCTAAGCTAACCTTATATCGTTACGGATTTTTCATTTCGTGTGGAAAATTGAGCCTTTAGCGTACAATATTTTAAACTTTCAATGTTTCATACACTGTGTCTTAATACGCAGACTATTAAGTATTCAACGAATACACTCGCACTTGACATCCAGATCTCATAATAAATTTTGAACAAAGACCCCAGATTTGGTACGAATTTTGAAAGCAGTGAATCCTGATAACATCTGTCTTTTTGTAATGGTTTTACAGCAGCCTGTAGCAAAAACATGCACTTTTAATGGTTAATATAATAGTTTCAAAACTCATACTATGGGCCCTGTTCAAATAGAGTCTTATACAGGAGGTCACATTGCAGCATGTGAGATTTTGCCGTATACCACACATAGGATCAAAATATAAAAGAAATTTTACATTCTCACCCCTATTGCAGGTATCCACAACAACCAGCGATGATAATCCTGCCCCAAATCCCAACAGGCTCTGAAGATAGCGACAGATACCAAAAACTCAATGAACAAATGCAAGAAGATCTCAAGTCCAATACAGGATACGTGGACGAGGAATCTGAGGCAGTGGTCCTAGACGCCGAACCTAACAAATTAGCGAACGATATCAAGAAAGCTCAGCTCTATTCTAATACCATAGGAAACAATTTGAGGAGAGCCGATTTACTTTCACGCAATCAAGAAAGATTTTCCATAGGTAACATCATTTCGTACATACCGTTCCTTCCAATAGAAATTAATGTGCCAGATAGTGTATCGTGGATATACGATCTCATTACCAGTATTGGTAACAGCAATCCGTTTCGACCACAAGCTCAGCAACCAAGCGATGGTGTAAAACGGATATCGAATAAGGGACCCATGATGCCTGTTATGGTGATGCCGCTACGTGCAGGAATGTTACCGATTCAATTTTGAATAAATAATATTTTTTTTTTTACACATTTTTCATTTAGACAATACTGTAATTTCTTGTATTTGGAACCAGAAGTAATTTTTACTCACTAGGTTTTTCCTTTTTTAATGAATAATGTGTTAAAAACTAATGTTAAACTTGTGCGGAGTAAGATTACGAAATTATTTTTGTTTTTTTTTATGCCAGTTTAGTTTAGTTTGTAAATTCATTACAGTTTTTGACACGGAAGACACTTTACTTTTAGTATATTAGTAAGTACTCGTATTGTATTCTAAGGGAGACTTAGAAAAATAATCCAAGTCTATTAAGATAAACTGGGAATGCATATAAAAAGTACAGTAGATTTATGCAAAATGCTTTATTATTACAAAATAATTAATACAAATTGCTGTTGCCAGCTGTTTTGATAGGTACTTACAATACAATTTCTAAAGGACTTCTAACGACATGGTAACAAAACTTAAGTATAGCAAGACCGGGCTCAAGAGTTTAACCAAATATAAACCGCGGCTATTAATAATTTTAAAGAATATAAAGGCAAAACAATATACATACAACGTACTGAACAATAGAAGTTATATAGTTACACTTTCAAACTCCGACCATGCAAAATATTTTGCCATAACAACATTCGATAATCAATCAATCTTATTTTAGTAAGATATTAATTATGACCGCAATCTGAATGTCAAGGTAATCTTAAAATTATTGCTTTTTGAAGATCTTATTATAAAAAAAACTAATTAATTAAAGAACACCATTTTTAAATTAACGCTAATTCTGTTGCACACAAACTAGTATTATTAATCATTTAAAAGACTTGATAATAATGGCAATAACAATTGTATTCTACAACAGAATTAGGATTAACACCGTACACTATAAAAGCTAAGCTATCTTATCGCAACTAAATGGCAACTTAAACAAACCGATAGTCACCATTAAAAACTTATAAAATTATAATTACAACGGCCTGCCATACAAACGGCCTGTTTAGACTATCGGTTATGGCAACATTACATTAATTTACTGATGACCATGTTTGGATTCAACCTAATAATGCAGGAGAAATCAAATAAAGGTTGGACTGAGAAAGTTTTGACCTAAATCTCTTGACATTATTCGATATATTTGGGAAGCCCTTAAGCTCTCTAATTATGTAGTCTTTAAAGTACTTTGAAACGTGTAATTGAAAAATAGTTATAGTCGGAAAAATAACAACGTAAAACTATCTTCCAAATACGAGCTATATGATAAGAAACCCAAAAGAGAAGTAACTATGACAACAAAACCTTGACTAGACAAGGTCTATTAAGTTCTTATATTTTTTGCAAACTTCCCGGTACAAATTTAGTTGACACCTAATCAAAAGTCTTGACATTCACGAATAAAATTAAAAGAACACATAAAATCCAAATTGCATCGCAAGATGGATATGTAATGTAATTCGGAAATAACAAGGTTGAATCAAATGTTGGTTTATTGGTGGGTAATACCGACAGTGTCGTGGTCAACGGGGTAGCTGGGGTTGAAGTTGCCTTCCTGAGCGTTCTTGGGCACTATGATGGATACGGGGTATGTGAAGCTGTAGAAGAAACCGTGAGGGGGACCCTGAAAAGATTAAATGTGTTACAAGTTATAACAAATTGGCTCTAACTGGGTATGAGACAACGCAATAAAAGATAAACTCATCTGGTTACTTATAAAAGATGAATGACCTGATTAATAATCTGACAAAAACGGGTGCACAACTTCATAAAAGTCATACTTCTTGCATAAAAAGAATTTTCCGAATCGATTAATAAATAACGGAGATCTGATAAAAAGCAACCGAATTGAGAACCTCCTCCTTTTTGAAATCGGTTAAAAATAGCAGCGTTTGCTATATATTGTTATATGATTAAAACCGTAAACTTTTTCAAGAGATTTTTCCATAACTATAGTCTACATGAGAACAGTCATGTTGCATATTAAGGACAAGTTATTGTTGTAAGAAATTTGTAATATGGTCAAGGATGATGAAATTACTTACGGTAGGTTCGGGTTCTTCGTATTTGCCGTCAAACTTCTGCTGTCCCGTTTGAGCTCCGTAGCTGCCTCCAGCTTGCTGGCCGTACTGGCTGCCGTAGCTTCCTTGGTAGTTCTCTCCAGCCGGACTGTCGTAACTTCCTTGGTATTTGCCACTTTGGGCCTCATTATAAGATAACGCCCTTTTTTCACGATGCAGGGTTCCTTGTGGAGCGGGAGCTACGACTTCATGGGTCTCCGAGGCTTGTGTCTGGTAGGGGTCTTGTGGGTAGTTGTTGTTGTTGAAAGGGTATGCCCTGGATAAATAATTCACCAGATTGTACACATTTCTATTAGGTGTTAATTATCAATAAGTTTGAAAATTACACGGAAACCATAATATCCATGCTTTAGCTTGTTTTCTATAGAAATAATTTATATGAAACCAACAAAAATGATGAGACCTTAGTGTTTGGAGTATTAGGTAAGCCTAGTATATTAAAATAGAGGTAAACATGTGGCACCTAACGCAGATTGAGTCAAGTCAAATATACAACATCTGTGTAGTCTTTAACAGTATAAGTGTTACCGTGCTATGAAAAATCATATTCAATATCTAAAATAACATTAGTTACCCTTAAACGCAATACTTACGGAGCTATAGGTTGCTTCTTGTTAGCTTCAGCGGCCTCTTGCCAGGCCTTCTCGAAGGCTAGGCGAGCATCTCTCAAGGCGGGGGTCTCTTCAGCTGGCTTGAGTTCTACCTTAGGCAGGTTATCTTCTTGGTGGAAACCCTGACTGTCAGCCCAGTAACGCACCTAGAAATATAAGTATTCGGTAAGTTCAGTGTTTTCCAAAACTGGTCAGATCTTGCATTGTTCTGTTTCAAGTCTTACAAGGTCTGTTATAACAGATCATCGAAGACCCGAACAAGAACATGACTAATTGTGCAAAGCTCACGAGTCTGTATGTGTTTCCATAAATTGTGGATAACCAAAATAAAAATTCTACCGCTTCCTGAGTTTTTCGATATCTTACCTTGATAAGGTTGTCGTTGCCAATGGGAGATGGACTCTTGTAGACGTAAGAGCCGGAGATCACACCGGATCCCTCACGGCTCTCCACCTTCGCAGATTCTGGGGTCTCGTAGCCATACGCATAACGGCCTAGACCGTCCTGACCGTGGTACTGAGAGGCGTGATAGACCTTGAAAATGAAAAGTACATGTAGGTTTGAGGAGCAATTCATCGTGAACTGACTTCACCACTGAAAACCTTTACAACTTCACTAGGTAAGATCGCCTACGCTTAGTACTCTCAGTAAAATGTCTCTTCAGCATTACTGCTGACTATTCTTTATCATAAGGACTTGATAATTCGTTCTAATGTTGAACAGTGTCATTAAATAAACGCTATAACTCGTTGTTACGAGTGCAGTTGGCCTGCACCATATTTTCTAATACTGTATTAGAATCAGAATATTTTTTGTCAGAAAATCTTATGTTCCGTTTAACCGGCCCTTCGAAATGCCGTTACTATGGATGACAATCGGCAGAAACTCCAAGTACTGTTTTCCAAACAAACTGTTTTCCATTTTTTATGAGGATTTAAAACACTTGTGTAGTTGACTAAGTGTATTGCGCCTACCTCTTCAACATAGTCTTCTGTGTTCTGGATCTCTTTGCCGTTCTTCCAGTAGTGACCGAGAGTGGGTCCGGCTTCGGCAGAACGAAACCTCGGGTCATCGTACCGGACCTGAAATATTTCAATGTATGCCTGTGCTAATTTCCACATTTTTTTAAGAACGTTAGAAAAATGCAGTCTACATTTGGTTACTATTTATTGTATTTATATAAATTCATTAGCAAATGCATTTGTACCTATTGCCTTATAGAAATATATTATAGTAGGAAGCTATATCTGTAGTTACAACTACTATAAATCTTGTAGTAAATCTCACTACAAGATTTATAGTAGTCTTTCACTGACAGGAAAAGATAGGAAGATGATTTGAACACTTTTACAGGAGCAGCATGACAGGAGATGGCCTAAGATAGAGACGTGTAGATAAGTTAAGGGTGATTCTTTGCCCAGAAGTGATACCCAGAAGTGTTGTGAATTTAAAAGGTTATTAAAAATAACTCACCAAGGGCAAGACAGCGGTGCGCCCAGACAGCTGGGGTGCTGTGAATGGCAAGTTCTTCAGGTACTGCTGCGCCTCTTCAGGCGTGATGTCATTCTTGAAAACGAAGTTGGATTGGGGCTCCGCAGTGGATAGAACCACCTGCAAAAAGAAAAATCTATATTAACTCTCGGATTTTGGTTTAAGGACTTTGAAGATGAACCAAAGCTATCATCGGGTCCACCTTGCTAAGTATGAGTTGACGAACTTCACACAGCTTTCGAAAAGTATGTTTATTTCTCACGATGTTGCCTGTACTATTTTCAACGTCTGATATTTTTGTATTGAAAATGTGATTACATTTCCATAATCGTTTTTCATTTATTATAAAATGATGGTTATAAAAGGAGTCCACTGCGCTTATAAAGTATATAAATATAGCATTCTTAGGTCAAGTGTAATATAAACCATAACTTAATAACACAGAGAATAAAAAATACATTGAATTATCCCAAACAGGATACGCTCAAGGCTATATTTACTACGCACATTTTTGAAGATGGTCCTAAAATAATAGGTTTGCTGTTCCAAGTTGACTCATCAGCCAATTAATGGATATAAGCAAAAACATTCATTCACAACCGGACTTTAGTAGAATCGTTATTAATGTTTTTTTAGTTTTAAATATACAAAATAAATAATTTTATATAACCGCCAATTAACTATATTTAAAGTTAAGCATGTTTCTCATAATGGCATTAAAATAAATTAGATGTTATTTCAATTAGCTATTGTAATTGAGTCCTAATTGAAATAAAACTTATTTTATAGATTTTATGGCGTTTATTGTATGTTTTTTTTTCGTTTCGAGTCCGAGCAATATGTTTTTACGTATGAACTCATCCTCCAACGGTATGATTCTGTTATAGAGTAACAATTATCGCCTCCGTCACACACACACAGCTGCACGAACGTGTTATACAAATATTATGTAAATAATTCGTAATGCGCATCCTTGTGCTACTGCCATTGAGATGATAACAAAAGTAAATAACACCACATTTACCGGGTATTGAGGCACTAGACTGTGGGTAGCTAATTAGGATATACAGGGTGTAAGAGGCTGCATAACGAAAAATGATATAACATTATAATGAAGATTCGTTGACATTCAAAATAATCTTTCCTGAATGCAGTGCTGCCAGATTGGGTATTTTTTTCGCAATTCTGGGTAAAAATTTTGGCTCTGGAGAAATTTTGGAGAAAAATTTGGAGAAAAAAATACCCATGCAGTGGGGATGCGTAACGTAAAAAAAAAGTAATTCAGCTGCTTCAGTTTGGAAATTAGAACAGTATTTCAAGGAAATAATAAGAAAAAGGCAAAAAGCTAAGCCGATATTATTAACTTTTTGCCTTAGGGTAAAACTCAAGCAAATTGTATCATTTTGGAGAAAAATAATTTCAGATTTGGGTAGAAATAGAAAATCACATCGGGCAACACTGCCTGAATGTTCCGACTAAGTAATTATCATCGGAATGTTGTCCTTTAACCAAAAGTAATAATTATTAAATCATAAAGTAATTCATTAATTATTATTAAAATGAAACGCAATACGCTACACGGCGTATTTGAACGGCCGTGTGTGTCGTATTGTAAACCAGTTAACGTAGGTTAACATGGATATCGTGGTATGATGTCATCGGGGATCATCCGCCGGCTATGAACTGTGTTAAGGTTGCCAGTTGTTATACTGAAGGTTTTCTATACTGTGAAATTGTAGCCCAACCTTCGCAACCATTTCGTTTTGGTGGACGGCGTTGAGTTTCCCGGAACACACACAATTGTCAAGGCTAATAATGATTTAATGATGATTCCTGCATAGGTACATCATGTACCAGCAGAGATATATATTAAATAAAGGCGATCTGGTACAGCAAAAAAAACTATTGATATAATTTTTTTGTACACTTTGCTTTGATCGCATTTTTTTGTATCACGACCCGATTAGCGCATTTGGCAGTGCTTTCTGTGCAGCGGGTGCCGGGTTCGAATCCTGGTAGAGACAAACTTTCTGGAGTCATGGATGCTTAATATCTATAAGTATTATATACTGAGTTCGCCACCTGTCCATTGTACGGTACCAATAATAGAGGCGTTGCTTAGTGTGGGACCGTTTAGTTGGTGTATTCGTCTGGCGATATTTATTATCATACAGAAAACAAATATTAAATCAGTACATTTAAATAGAAGAGCATAATAATCAGGATTCTCTAGAATAACAACCTGCCGCCGCGTCATTCAATACGTTGAGAGGTTAATCAACAAAAAATAAATGCTAGGAGATGAGCATAATAAAACTTGAATTTGTTCTAGAAAACACAACCAAGTGACTAATACTTATTTAGTAATAAATTACATGATCTTGTGATATATTCGAAATTAAGTCATTTGAAACGGATATCTTAACTATAGAACAAGTTTAACAACTTATGGTAGTTTAAAGAAATTATAGCTTTGGTAAAAGAGTGATATAAGTTGAATAAATTATGAGAGATTTGAGGGGTCAAATCCCTCCCGTGAAGGGGGAGATTGTATCCGATATAATGACAATATGCTCAATCATAATTTGGGGAATACAGACGTAAACGACGATGGGGTAGTGAAGTAGGTGCTTCGTGCAAGATATTAGGTTACCTACAAAGATAGGTACTAATTGTAAGTACCTATAATTCATAAATAAATAAATATCGCCAGATGAACACACCAAATATACGGTATCACACTAAGCAACGCTTGTATTGTGGGTACCGTACAATGGACTGGGGGTGAACCCAGTATATATTTCTTATACAGATATAAAAAGTCCATGACTTGTGTACAAACATTCGTGGTCATCACACAAAGTTTGTCCCCACCAGGGAACTCAGGACCCTCGGCACAGAAAGCAGGGCCACTACCAAGTGCGGTAATCATACCGTCAATTATAAGATTCCATGCAAAAATAATAATTGAAAATGATTTTACTGTAATTTTTAAACGAAAACTGGAACGGCAACGATTCTTTTTTTATTTTTTTTTATTACGGTATAGGCAAGTATTTGATCTCGATCTCACCTGATGGTAAGTGACGATGAGATCTACGATGTAGCATACTTGCCTAGAAGGTACCTGTTCACTCTCGACTTGAAAACACCCAGATTATAGTCAACGGGGAACAAATACACCGGTAGCGTGTTCCATTCCTTGGCAGTTCGCACGATGAAAGTGGAAGCAAACCGCTTAGTACGTACTGAAGGAATGTCCACAGTGTACGGATGACACTTGTCCGTGCGTCTTGTCGACCGACGATAGAATGGAGATGGGGGAATTAACTCGTGTAATTCCGTCGCACACTCTCCGAAATGTATTCTGTAGAAGACTGATAGGCTGGTAACCCTGCGTCGGTGTTCCAGGCGTAGCTTGGCCTGCACTAGGCTCTCATTGCCAATGAGCTTTCTAGCCCGCCTGTCTATGGAGTCCAAAGCCTCCAGCTGATACTTAGCAGACCCATCCCAGAGATGGCTGCAGTATTCCATGAAATACAATTAATAAAAAAATACCACTTGTTAAATTAAATATCAAACACATAGTGATACATCTATATTGTCTTGCAATCCTCTTCACATTGTTCTTTTATAGTTTTTTGTAGTACTTAACGAGATAAGATATTAAGTGATCGGGAACGATAGAACGTCTATTTGTCATAACAAGATACAGAAGTTACTGACCGACATTAAACTAAATACCAGTGAACCCCGTGACAAAGACGGACGGCTGCGCGTCGTGACTACGTGATTGAGAACCGATTGTACCTTGCATAATACTTCTAATATTACACTACTTACTAATGACTGAATTATGCCACACTTGATGCGAGATATATTGCTTTGGATTCGAGTAACATGGACCTTATGCCTTTACAGTGTGTGATGTCATTTGTTTCAATCCAAGGTTGATATGATATTATTATAGGATATAAAGAAATGCGATGATCACAGGTAATAATAATATCGGCAGACGAACACACCAACTATACGGTGTCACACTAAGCAAAGCTTGGATTATGGGTACCGTATGAGGGCGAACTCAGTATATAATACTTATATATATACTAGTTCAAACATTCGTGCTCATCACACAAAGCTTGTCCGTACCTGGATTCGAACCCGGGACCCTCGGCGCAGAGAGCAGCGTCACTACCAACTGCGCTAATCGGGTTGAGGTTGAGGTAGAAACATAAGTGTGTCTACAATATGTTGTCATATAAATATGACGTTCTATGTAATATTGACTCAAACAAATATTTTTTTAATTTTGGGATCACTTTTGGTACTGCATGATCTATTTGTAGTCGCAAACGCAGCCTTGATATAAGATTCATTTTACAAATGTTCAAATCACGTCGCGCGTTCTATAAAACGTGAAAAATGGTGCGCCTACTATATATTATATACCTATTTAAAAAAAATAAGGATATCATAAACACCATTATAAAATGGTCTACCGTAATCACGAATATCAAATAACTATAATGAGTTTGATTTTGAGTCAACACTTCAAACCTACCTAGTATTTTTCTGAGATTAAATTACCTACAGATGGATATTACACGCAATAGTTTGTGTTTTTTTTATATAAACAAAGCTGTAGGTATACGTAGGTATACATAAAGTAGGTAAATCCTCAGGCGAGTTGTTCCAAAAAACAAATTTATAAAATAAATAATAAAAAAATATGTCTTGCATATTGCGGTTTTCAATAGATTTATAATACCTACCTACCATAACTATATTATTTTTATACTGCGTGTTCGTCGTAAAATTTGTTGTTTTTTCTTTGTAGAGACGATACGTGTAAATAACAAAGAACTCTATATACCAAAAGGTCATAAGAAGAGACATAGGTTCCGCGATATTTTGTGACATATATTATAATAATATAATTTGCAGTAAAACTTTTACTTTTACACTTGTAATAATCTACGTAGATATATAATAATAATTCCAGCCCTTTTAATGTCCCACTGCTGGGCACGGGCCTCCCCTCAATGCGAGGGGGATTAGGCCATAGTCCACCACGCTGGCCCAGTGCGCATTGGCGGACTTCACACATCTTTCGAGGGGTTCTCTCAGATATGCAGGTTTCCTCACGATGTTTTCCTTCACCGTTTAGCAAGTGATAATCATGGTTGAAAATGAGATTCGCACATGAAAAATCCCAGAGGTGCGAGCCGGGGTTTGAACCTGCAATCCTCGTTACCGAGGCAAGCGTTCTACCAACTTGGCTATCACTGCTTTTTAGATTTAGCTTTAGCTTTTTAGATTTGATTACTGCTGTAGATATATACATATATCTATATCGCAATAAACTAACGATGTACTATTGTATAGTTATATACACTACTTGCCTACTCTAGCGTGTACTACTGGCGTGTACTGCAGGCTGTACTCTTAATACGGATTCATTTATCCCAACGGGTTTTCTAGCTAACGGGAACACTAGCCATGTTTCCATAACAGTCGGAACTTACAAAAGCAGATCTGATTTATATGTTAACTTATTCTATCTACTTGATTCAAGCTAAATAATAAAAAACGTAATATCTCAGTCACCTCAAACGATAAGTTATATAAAAATTAAGAGGTATCCTAAAAATTCTGATCAATAGATCCTTCACGGACATTTATTTAAACGAAGGTTCATCAAAGTGTACACACAACACTTTAGAAAACCTAAAAGAACAGGGTAAACTACTTTCATTTCTTAAATAATGTCAAAACTTAAGTGCAACATAATCCAATTGTTGATTCTCAACGAAAAATGTATAATACCTCACTAATATCCAGAAGGTGCTTGGTTGCTAACCTGAAATATATGTATAGGTCGCTGGGTAAAAATAATTCCTACTCTATTTAATAACGATTCCTTTGCATTTGTGATCAATACCTACTGTCTACTAGACTCGACAGTTCGTGAATAAATAAGCCACACATCTATTCAATTTAGTGACCACTATCGTAACCTTTAATAAATACAATAAATTTTCTTTTACATATTTATTAATCGGATCGTTTTAGCCGGACTTTTTTTTTCCTATGACAGTAAAATTAATTGGTACCTATTTACCTGTAAAATATTTGAAATGGTGACCTTTAAAATAGAGACGAGACTATTCCTCGTATTGAAAGTTGACGGAATATTAATGATTGAGCTACTGCCTATTATTTACACGAAAGCGTATAGTATTATTAAACAGAGGTAAAGTATTGAAATAAAACTAATTTTACGAGTTTCATCGCGTTAATTTTATGTTCCCGACTTTTCCGCTGCTTTTTATTCAGATAATTTCCAGTTATGAGTGTCACCTTTAGTACGATGAAGGCATAAATTGTGAGAACACACAACATTTACCCACACTGAGTCAATGTTGTGGCCTATTGCCTATAAAGACCCCCACATACAGTTTGGGGGAGTATGATTCGCAAAACGAAAAAGGCTCACCCTCTAATACATTGGGAACAAAAAACCATTGGCGAAATGAGGCCGATCTGCACTATCCCTTCTAAGGCATATTGGCGTGGTACAGTGGACTTTTTTTTTAATTATACCAACGCCTGGGATTTTTTTGGTGGTGATTCTCTCGCATTGTTCATTCTTGCTTGGAGTCCTTTAACTTAAAAAGTCACAAATACATTCGTCAATCGTGTTTCTAAGGCGGTAGAGCACACTACTCTCAATACAATATTGTACGTGTTTGGAAAACTTCTTCGAGAACAGGTTTGGACATCCGCCCGTGAACTTGAACTACGGAGTGTGAGTCGAGGTATGAAAGAAGCGAATTGAACGTGATTAACGTAGCTACAGCTAGAAAAAATATTCGTTTTTTTTAGTGTCTTTGTTTCCAGATATTGAATTTAGTATTAGTACTTGTTATATTCTATCATATAGTAAGTAGGTTCTTTTATGAGCGTGAAAAATGTTTCGAAGTTTTAAAATTTAAGTTTCGATTTTGTTACAAGCAATCCTGGTTAGAGAGTGAGGTCATAGTTAGTCTCTGATGGCGTTGAAGTCACATGCCGGCAGCAGTCCTGAACCGATTCCTTTTTTCCTTGGACAATTAACACTATTGTATTTTTATCATTTTAATAGCTATTTCGAAAATTGTAAGAGTTATATAGTTAGCTACTTCCCGAATTGTTGATAACCTAAACGATTTAGGGTGGACTGGAAACCGATGTCAACCCAACTCGGCCTTGTGCGGTAATCGGAATTCAATGTGAGTACTTGCAATTACGTAGGTACGTGCTCACGCGACCGTTTGAAAAGAACATAAACGTCACATAGACGGGCCACACCCGAACTTGCAAATTCTTAGAAATAATAAATTGCCAATCCTAGTGGAATGCACGCAGAACTGTTCATGGCCATACCATACCAGGCACATTTCACGCCGTGTCGTCGCAAGATTTAATGGCGGGATTGAAAGCACTAATTAACCCTTCAAGGTTCATTCGAAGGCCAGCAGGAACAGATCTGAGACTGAAGACTAACTATTCATATATTCACGTGTAATGTTGTGAGAATGGTAATCATTTATAGGTATAAACATTTATCATAAGGATAAATAATTTTATGCCTGTATTCTTGTTCATATAGGCTTTTTTTTTATTACATTATAGGCAGGTATTTGATCTCGATCTCACCTGATGGTAAGTGACGATGAGATCTACGATGGAGCATACTAGGTACGAAGGCGGTAGTAGATCGAGACGCTACATTCACTAGGCACATGCAGCGCAACTGATCTGACCCGCCATCCATGAATGGTAGCACCGAACATCATGCCGAAACACGGCTAGGCCGCTTGGCGACATGGCTTTGTTCAGTGGGAGGTGACTAGCCAGTGCCGAAGCCTACCACCAATGCCAGTGCTTTAATTAATCTTGGAAGGAAATGTTTAGGTACCAAGCAAATAAAGGTTAAACGAATGGGGGAAGCGGGACCCACCAATGATCCTCGTTTTGTCAACTTTTTCAACTATAAACCAGACAAGTTGATCGATAATTAAAGAAGACAACCAAACTGAACTCGTCTAAAATTTCAGTCGAGAATCCGTCCGGCATGCGTGTCGGAACCTTAATTAATATGCGATTCTCCGCGAAACGAAACGAATCTAAAAAAGTATTCGACACGTGTCTCGCCTCTAAACGAGGCATCCTCAGGATACCTGGGCTACGAATGAGCCAAGAAGTTAAGTATCGCCTAGTTCTATCAATTATATAGAATAAAGATTGCTTGATGAATGAAATAAAACGAATAATAACTAATCTATACATTCTAGAGCGAGCCCTCTCAGTAGACAAAGTTGAAATAACAAATTTTGAAGTGCTTATTTAGTCACGTAATCGAAACAAAATAAAGATATTTCAAAAAAATATAATTATCATAATTATATTGTTATACACGTCAATCAAGTTATTGATATCCTTATAAAATATTATGCGATACCTAATCCTATAGTTACGTAGGTATTACAAAAAACTTTGTAAGCAAGTGTATGCTTTTTTGCGTTTAGGTAATTATAGAATAGGGTTTTCCCAATTAAGTTCCTTTCGTCGGATGAAGATAATATTTTATAGCAAGGGAAATAAAAAATACGAGGATTAAGTACATTGTTTATTTCATACCTACGCCAATCATGATGAGTGTAAATCTTAAACGCATGGCACTATCTCATGATCTTGATTGTAAAACCTTTTTTATTCTTTTATTATTTTGTTGGCAAGCCATAGACAGCCGTAGGCATTTTTGGATTTAATCATTATTTTAAATTTTCTAATAAAAAAAGCTTAAAGAATCGTGCCCGGATTTATGGATTCGATTCGAATCCTGGTAGGAACAAACTTTGTGTGATGAGCACGAATGTTTGTACCCAAGTCATGGATGTTTCATATTTATGTAAGTAATATATACTGGGTTCGCCCCGGCCCATTGTACGGTAAACATAATACAACCACTTGAAATATTATTTCGTAATTTTGTGACATTCTTTATATGCAATATGTAGTATATAAAATATACTTAAACTACTTACTGCCTTATTAAACATACAAGCTAGACCACTGAAATAAAAGAAATGCATTTCCTAGCCTTTTTAGTATGACAACAAACAGCCTTGCTAGTATTATTTAGTTAGCAGACATGCATTGTTATGTAATAAGTAGGTATGTCTTCAATGCGACGTGCATAATATTAGCCTTCGAAGCGAATACTCCTAAATTGCACATTATTAACCAAGTCTGTTGTCATGAATTAACTAATTATAGCTACAGGAATCACCAGAAAGATAAAAAAATCAGATAAGTGTCGCTTCTATTTATATAAACATCTATAAAAAAAATAAAGTAACTGCGCGTTCTCTATACATGGAAGCGTCTCTAACTCCGTGTTTGTATGTTCGAACATTACTTAAAAACATCTTTACCAATTGCAATGGAGCTTTCATTACTAGACAGCATATTATGGTTAGATTTCAAAGATAATGATGGACTCACAATTGACTACACATTCTCTATCGTTGTCCTTATCACAAAACAATGAGCAACAATCACTTCCAATAACACTGTACTTTTGCTATCATGAAAGAGTACTTATTATTCTTCTCTCCTTCTTTCTTTACGAAATTAAATACAATGGAATCAGAAGAAATATGGCCTCACCCACAAATAAGTGGGTATTTTGCCAGTGTCAAATATTTAATAGCGATATAAAATGGCGTGTCCTTATACCAATTATTAAAAACGTAGAAATAATAAAAAAAAACCAAAGAGAATTAAAAACTGCATGTAGTGACATCAGACTTCCGTTCTGCTATCAAGAGAGAGTATCATTCAAATAATATAAGAGTAGACGCCATTTTCATATCATCATGTCACATCCATTATTTTATTTATAATGTGTATTTATTGAATGTGTTATTGCTATTAATTACATTGCTAAGCTAAGCTAAGGCCCGCTATGTTGTGGGTGAGGCTATATTCATATCCATTTTATTTCATCGCATTTTATCTCGTAAAGAAAGAAGAAGAAGTTCTCTTTGATCTCAAATCTATGTAATCTGTGGATCACTCTACAAAAAATGTCAAGATTGTGTAAATTTTTTGTGAAATACAATTTGTAATAATCTTCTCAGACAGGTACGAATTAATTATTATCGTGTAGCTTAAGTGATATGGTAAATTTACCCGCAATTAATGGATGAAATAAAAAGGACACACAGACTCCACATATTTTAACTTATACTGAATAGTTTCAATAATTATTTATTTTAATTTTAATTTGCTTTCTGCGCCGAGACTACCGAGTTCGAATGCTGGTAGGGACAGGCTTTGCGTGATGAGCATGAATGGTTGTACCCGAGTCATGTATGTTTAATTTCTATATAAGTATTATATACTGAGTTCGCCCCCAGTCAATTGTACGGTACCCATAATACAAGCGTTGCGTAGTGTGGTACAGTATAGTTGGTGTGTTCGTCTGACGATATTATATTACTATTATTATAATTGACATGTCCCTCCGTTGGAAAGAGATTAAAAACCTGTTCCGAAATTGTTAAGTCTTACTTTAAAAAATGGTTTATTTAATATAAATCCCTTTTTATAAAGCAAGCATGCTAAAGTCGGACATATCTCATCCTTAAATTCGTTTCAATTCGTTTCCTGCCCTAAAGCTTGCGCGCACGCATGACTGATAATCAGATTGGAACGTGAATAATTTCATTAATTTCCATACATTCCTCAAATTGATGCGAATGTTATATGTTTGATATTTTAAAAGGATTATAATTCGTTACAAAATTCCGCTCACATTGAGGGGAGGCCCGTGCCCGTGGCCGTGCCAGCAGTGGGGCACATAAAACGGGCTGGAATTATTAAAAACTAGCTGTTGCCCGCGACTTCGTCCGCGTGGTATTTAACAACCGTTGGCAACAGCCTGCTCGCGCGTTCTGATCCCGCGGGACGCATTGTTGCTATCAAAACTTAATCAGGCGCAGCGCTGCAACATTAGTTTTAATTTTTTTTCGAGAGATCCTATTTTTTTTCTAAAATAAAAGTAGCCTAAGTTACTCCTTGTTACATCAGCTATCTGCCAGTGAAATTCCCGTCAAAATCGGTCCAGCCATTTCAGAGATTACCCGGAACAAACAGACAGACAGACAGACAGACAGACAGACGGACAGACAGACAGACAGACAGACAGACAGACAAAAATTGTAAAAAATGTTGTTTCGGTATGGGTAACGTGTATACATCCAAATGCACTTAGTAAAAAGCGGTTATTTTAATATTACAAACAGACACTCCAATTTTATTTATATGTATAGATATTTTAATTCGTTCGTGACATTATTTTTTTATTAGCATCATAAATAAATAATTTTCTATGAGTGAGTACTATTATAAATATATAAAAGGGCTGTATCTATAAATTGAGGGCAAGTACCAAAACATATGCTATTCGGGGGTCCCTGAATCCAATGTGTCCGTTTGTTCGAGTATCAATGAAAAACTACTTGACAGATTTCAATGGGTTACGGTTGTAATTTTAAGCCTCAGCATGTAGATAGATACCTTATGTGGGTCTTATTAAAGGTAAGTGTGTTTACAAAAAATACTTAATATCCACTACTATTGCCTCATAATTAATTTACTAATGAATGTTCTAAGTAACTACACAATTAAGTTTTATAAAGTATCTAGCTTAGTATAACAACAACGCCACATTTAAAAAGTTAGTCACCTACCACAATACAAAGCTATTTTTTTTATAAATGAACTCACCGCCACGACCAGTGTCACGAAACGTAGCATCTTCACGCGCACAATAACTCACAAAATTGAAATACTTGCGCGTCTGCGCCCGCGCATCTCCTATATACCGCCGCAGCCTCCTATGACGTCACACCCCCCTGCCCCTCCCTGAAACCAGTTCCGAGACCCATCTTCGCGACATTTGACCTTCGTTTGCTTTTCATTGTCGTTTTTACATGTCGATTATTCTGGTACGTTGTAGAAGCGTCGATGTATGACGTTGGAATAAAACTAATAGTTTATCGTGGTTTTGTTTGAATAAATTTATATAGGAAGTTGAAAAGGTGATAAAAAATGATTTATTATTGATATTGGGAAGTTAGGATGCGTGCGCATTAATGCGGTTAAGTTTTTAGGATCGAGGCGAAAATTCTTTGGTATAGTATCATGTCTAGCCTGAGTAGAACAAGCTCCCGTGATATGAGACCTTTCATGGCTAAACTTAGATCAAATAGAACCAGGATCATGAATTATAGAGGTAGCTATTACAAAAAAAGCTAATAAAAGTGAATCTCATGCACAATGATCTAATCGTTACCACGGATAGAGCAAGTACCATGAACATTATATGAATTTGTAACAAGGGTTTACATTAACCATGGACATAAGAACATACTACTACTACGTATAATTAAACTTATATATATGTCGAAAAAAATATCGTAGGGACAGTATTTTTAGCACAGAGGCCGAATCAGCAGCATTCTTGTTTTTTTTGTTTACGTATCACGGGAAAACTGTCGAACGTATTTTGGTGAAACATTGCATAGTTATAGCTTATAAGTTTACGCTAATTATGAGGTTATACCGGGTCAATTATATAGGGTACTTTAATCTCGGGAAATGGATGAGTTTCCCCGGATTACAAAAATAACTGTATCTCAAAATCTACTCAGCGAATTTTTGGAACAACATTATTAAGGAAAAATATTGCCACGGAGAATTGTAAGCTCCATTAGAATAGCCAAAGAAGTAAAGTCACGTGTACGATGTTGCAGGCAGTGCTAGTATAAAATGATTTTTCTAGCTTGCCTATACCTTCTATACCTTCCTATATAATAATTTTAAAAAAATCAATAATAATCTCGAAACGTGACTGCCTGCAAATTAAATTTAAATAAAATTTCTAATCCACCTAATAATGGGTCCCGACTGTTAAAGTCACTAATGGAATTGTTTTTTATTTTAGTTTTTATTTAAAGTGAATTTTTAGTCAGTCAGTATTTTACTATTTTCAGTGATTATTTCTTCACGATAATAAGATCTATTTAAGCGATCAGAAGAAGAAAATTAACACAGCTTTATAAGCAGTATTGAAAATGTAACTGAAAATAGTTGATAGCCAACTTTAAATCGTTATAGGTCCTCAATGGTCATTGGAGATGAAAAAAAACGATAAAAGGAACCTATAGATAATTATAAATACCTATTAAATGATACATGATACCCCATTTAACATAGTTCGTCGACTTCATTTTTTTACTTTTGGTCGTCGTCGCCATATTGAATTTTGATCATCGTCGGGCGTCAGTGACACTCGCAAGATTAAGAAAAATTAATTGACTTAACAATCATTCAAATTGGTCCAAACGTTTTGTCTCTAGAGCACTACAAAGGAACAAACATACATACATACATAGGCTGATAAACACATCAACCTCATTTAAGTCTCGCAGTCGGGTAAAACTGAAAAGATAAGCATGTCTCATTGACTTGATTCCTAGCATTTTATTCATTTGTTGTTGGTGAAAATACCTACTTGTGCACTAGGTACATACTAAAATGGAAAACCGTTTAATTATGATAACGAAAAGATAAAGACAATGATTGCAAAAAAGTTAATTGCCGCATATAAACTATAAATCACCCCCGACCAACCATTTCCTTATAGTGAATTAAGGAGCCCGACATTATAATTACAATAAAATGCCTGTATCCTCTATATACCAACCGGTGTTGTGAGTCATCTCAGTTTTGTAAAATTCTCTACGGACAACACAATTTGACTCCCGATAGGTAGAGCCGATCGATCCCTTCTTATTATCAAGTCAATGATTACCAGTCGGTTTTACCGATTTCGAGCCCAATCGTGTCGTTCGTAGAGGCCTTAAAAACGTGAGCCTAGGTGCTATACGTTGACGAATAGTAATAAAAATGCAATGTTTCCCAAAGCTTGATGTTTTCAAGGATTTTTTTCCAAAACAGATCTTGTTCGTTTCAGAATCAGAATATGTTTTATTCACGTAGACCGTTAAATTCAGTACTTATGAATCGTCAAAAGTTACAAAATCCTATGCTACTACTTTACCACCCGTTCGAAATGCCGTTCCTAATTTCCTGCCGTTTAATATTGATACTTCAACTTACTCGTTTAAAGCTAGGAATATAATAGATTTGAATAAATTTATGTTGGCTACAAAGAGAATGATACCTGATTACATACTTAAATATATAAAAAAACAATATTGAATTCGAAAAAAAAACAAGAAACATTATGTAGCCGTAATCGCGAACGATCTTTGCTGCCGTAGATCTGGCGAAAAAAGTCCAAGCTCAGAATATAGCTAGGGTCCCACGGCCTGTCTTAGAACAGGCCCCGCCATGCGCCAGGCCGCACATCACCTGTCTAATTCTGTGCAAACTATTATTTGCATAGAACCTTGCGCCTTGCGCTAAATATAGGCAAAATTAGATGCAACATTTTCTATCGCCAGTCGGCCTGCCCTGTCACAAATCAGGGCGGTAGACACAAGCTTTATTTCGGATCAGTAATGGATGAACACAATGCCTTACGCACGACTATGCAAATTAATTGGATAATGCTTTATTTTTGACCGTGACAATGCACTGATTCTATACACAAACATCCTTGAGATGGCTACTAGTCCGTAGTGTAAGATTAATGTGAGTCATTGTACGCATAATGCTTAAATTATTATTTACATTACAAATACCTAATAGCTAAACACATAAATCGTCTCTGAAATGTCTAGCTATGTAGGTAGGTACCCATGCATTTGCTCAATTAGAGCTTCGTAATTTTCGACTTTATGTATCACAAATACTTAATTTTAGCAACATTTCAAAGACCCGCTGAATTTTCTGTTATCGTACTTGGACGCCGCTGTTTCTCTTGTAATTTCCTTCATCTAACGCTCACTTATGTAAAGTGAGTTTACTGAATCACACCCCAGTACAACAACCTTCAAGTAAGTTATTCGAGCTTTTTCTAATCTAAATTGAACTCAAAAGATACCTTTAATTTGTAAACCTTTTAAAAATCCCTTCAAACTTTAAGAACCAACGTATCCGGGTTTAATATTATACACGAAGAAATTATGTGGATACTTTTTTTTGTTTTGTCCGGCGTCAATTTTATGTGCCACGTTAAAAAATTAAAAGGGAATGTTGAAGCAGAATGTCCTCTTTAGTCTGGATATAAAAGTCATTTAATGGACGAGATAATCACTGCTTAAGAAGTACAGGAAGAAGGCATCTACAATTTTCCCGCTCTGAAAACGAAAGTACCTCATCATTGTTCAATTATTTGAGTGGGTAAACAGTAATAATACTTAACGGTTGAGTACTTAGACTTCCATCAATTGGAGTGGGATTCTAGTTATAATTCACCATGACTCTCCCAGTACGGCTTGTTGGAGATCTGACTTAGTTCTCTATTTGATTTCTTTACGATGTTTTGCTTCACAGTTAGACTAACTAGGGCTACTATATACCTAGTTAGTTAAAAATTTTAGATCAACACCAACACACATTTCAGATCTTGATGATGTAAATAGTTACCACTTCCTTTAGGACAATTACAGAAGTCATTTAGGTCTGGGTAGTCAAACAAAACTCACATACAGCATCCAAAACACGGCTATAAACAGGCCCTTGAACCGTCGTGACGTGATTACTGGTTCTTGTATATCGTAATACAGACTTCTTTTAGGTCCTTTTAAGTTAAGCGATTTATTAGTTTTGACCCAAAAAATAACATTGTTTCGGGGTGCACATAAACATGTAAAGCTGTTTTAAAGCGAATTTTATAATATCAGGCAGCTAAGTAATGGTATAAAGAGATAAACTTATAAGTATCTTGATCTCGCAAATACATTATAGCGATGGTACCGACTATGCAGAATAGAAAATCTAATAGGAGTTGTAGCTATATTACGTGTGGCTATAATAGGTCGCGTTTTACCGACGATACAGTTTAAATATGCGAAACTGCATTGTTACCTTACTCATAAATTCTGATGGTTAGGGTCGAGTCACCTTCGTCCGTAGGAGAACTAAATACCCTTAAGATACCCTACACGTGACCCTGGGTGGTGCCAACCAGGTGACAACTCTACTGGTGGTAGGCTTCGGCCGTGGTTAGTCACCACCCACTGAACAAAGCCATGTCGCCAAGCGGCCTAGCCGTGTTCCGGCATGATGTTCGGTGTTGCCATTCATGGATGGCGGGTCAGATCAGCTGCGCTGCATGTGCCTAGTGAATGTAGCGTCTCGATCTACTGCCTAGGCAAGTATGCTCCATCGTAGATCTCATCGTCACTTACCATCAGGTGAGATCGAGATCAAATACTTGCCTATAATGTAATAAAAAAAAATGGTAACAGAAATTTCGATGTGTAGTTTAGGCACCGTTTTGGTACGAGATTATAATTTGTACCGCAGGTGGTCTGATATCAGACATTGAGTTCACGACGCCCCGGGGCAATGATCCTTGGAATAAATGGATTTACATAACATTTATTTCTTGTAATAATGATAAATATGTTTGTGCCGGCATTGATTCTTAACATTCTAAATTCTCCCTTTGGGATTTTCATATCCGATTGACGAATCCCATTTTTATATGTAGATATATATTTGTGTAGCATAATTAAGTACTTAAATTTAAGTTTGTAAAACAATAAAATAATATTATAAATAACAAAAGTACAAAAAGTAAATCACAATAGGTATTTCTCGTAACGTTACGTTAACGTAACAATTTTATCGCGTTTATTTTATGTTTTTACGTTTCCGACGTTTCGGCTGCTTAACAGCGACCATGTGACCGTGACCATGCTTGCTGTAAAGCAGCCGAAACGTCGGGAACGTACAAAACATAAAATAAACGCAATAAAATCCGAAAATGTCGTTTTATTTCAATGTATACCTAGGTACCTACTGACAAATTCATTTTGTTTATTCGCATTCTTTGTAAATCTTGCTCACCGTTGATTTTATTTTGGGTATCAGGAACTAAGCGTTATGAGTAATACGATTGTACCTACGATGTTAAACAAATATGCGTTTATTCAATGAAACATGGATGTGGTCTGAGATTTGTTCCGCGAAATTTACTTGACATTTAATATTAGTATAGTCAAGGCCGGTATAAGAAGTAGGTATACTTATTGATTGTATTTGAATGTTCGTAGAACTTACACTATAAGGTAGTCTATTATAGTTGTAGTGATTAAGTTCCTTTATGGCAAACTAAAGGGTTATTTATACATACATACAAATAAATAAAATTGGAGTGTCTGTAATATTAAAATTACCGCTCTTTACTAAGTGCATTTAGTTCGGTACATATACCTAAACATTTTTTTTTTTAATTTGTTTGTCTGTCTGTCTGTTTGTTTCGGCTAATCTCTACAATGGCTGGACCGATTTTGACGGGACTTTCACTGGCAGATAGCTGATGTAAGACGGAGTAACTTAGGCTACTTTTATTTGAGAAAAACTTTTTGTTAAATACCACGCGGACGAAGTCGCGGGTAACAGCTAGTCCACACATATAATAATTTTGATCTTGGCCCTCTTACCACATCCCTAACATTGCACGATGTGTGTATGTGAAGAGTCCTTATCCAACAACCTATTTCTATCATCTTATTTAAGGAACTCGTTGAGATTCAAATAAAACATTAAATCATTCCCAGCGGCTAATTGCGACATATTTAAATCATGCTTTAAAATATTTGATTCCCGTTTTATCATGGACAAGATAATTGCACCTTTTGGGTCCCTGCCATCCTACCTAACAACGCGATATATTAATATACTGAAACGAACTTCACCAGAAACTTATGGTAAAAAAGGGAATATTTTGTCTTGGCATATCGATAAAATTAGCTGCCGATTTATGTTTTTATCCTCCTGATACCTAGGTAGCTATACTTATGAATACTTATACGCCAATCGCTAATGAACCCGGAACAGATTGATATAATTATGTTTTATTGCTTTCATAAATGATATAAAATAATTGGATTCATAAATTGTCACATAATCATTAAAATCGGTTAGTAGGTAAGTATCATGTTATTCCTAAAAAGCACAAAAGTACCTATGTTTCTTGTCAATTCGACACCTACCGCTAATACCAACACTTTTTCCCCTAGCCACAGCATAAAAGTGCAGAATTCCTGTACCTTATGGCTGATGAAAAGATTCAAAATCGTATGTAGGCAGGAATAAGGAAGGAAATTCATTGTGACAGTGAGTTGTTTTTGTGTAGTGTAACTCGCGCTGTAATACCTAACTCCATTCAGGAGATAGACTGAAAATCTTCTGGTTAGTGACGATACATACATTTTCAGATTAATCAATTTTTCAATCATGGGTAACGGAGAATCAGTTCGTGCGACGCATTTCCAGCGTCCAAGCCAGGCCCAGGCCCAGGACCAGGCTGACGTTGAAACCGACGAAAATCATATCAGCATATCCAACAAAATGGTGAATAAAATTACCTAGACTGTTAGGTGTTTTTGAGTATTTTAAGTTGACGCGTTCTACAAACAGCTGCTACGGCAAGTAAGCCCAACTACGAGAGAGCTCATATCGTAAGCTCAATTGAAGAAGCTACTGGTACCTACTACCAGTAATATGTTTATCGCACGTCAAAAAAAGCTTCAGTTTCTCAGAAGTCGATTGGCAGAGGGGATAGTGCACAAGGCTGAAAATTTGTGTTACGACGCATGATCGACGTCCGCAACCGATGTCTGCGCAACCGGTTCTCAACCGGATTGTTTTACGTATGGTTCGTCATCGAGCTCGATCATGATTGTGTCATGAAATGTGCTCATGATTGTATTCTTCCACCTACCTATTGCTGCAAATAGCCTAAGCATATAATTTCTTCAGCGCAGCCCTTTGTCAGGGACCGCTGGAGACAAGTAGTAAACAGGCTTCTCCAAATGAGTCACGATCCTCAGCAATGAGGTAGCGCTGGAGGAGGCGGTTTCTTCGAAGCACTTTTAGAGCTTGTATGGTTGTTATAAGCATTTTGCCCGATGATCAGGTGGAGCGTTTGGTAGAAGACGCGACATTAGCCGGCGGAGCGGCGGCAGCCAGCGCAACACCTACGCCGAAAGGTGATTATCGAGACAAGATCTTTATTGAAAAACTCAAGTGCTTGGATGAGAACCACTCTGAGAGGCTTGGGTATGTACCGACTGTGAGGTTTTGCTTTTTGTCCCTACGTTATGTTACTTATCTGACAATAATTGATATACGTTACCTAATCATCGCTTGGCTGATATAGTTAGCTAATGTGCTGCGTGCGATGGTTAAAGCTGCACTGTGCGACTGTTTAATAATCATTATAATCTTGGTAGTAAACTAGACATATTTAGTCAGTCCTTAGTGGAACTTACCAGTGGAAATTAAGCTGAGATAATCGTGCAGGTAGGTAACTCTTACTTAGCAACGTATTTCCATAAGATTTCTTCTGGTTGCCAAGAGCTTTATTATAAAGGCACTTCTGCCCAGCGATTTCTCGGCCTGGAGCTAGTCCTTTTTTTAGTGTAGAGCCAACGCCCCTATACGTCCTATTCCTACAGCCAGTGTCCCTTTTCCTATATTGTATCTAGAGGAAATGCCCCTCTTCCTATATTGTCTCTAGAGCCAGTGCCCCTTTTCCTACTTTAAAGGTATAGGGAAAGATCTTCCAGCCAGGCGGCTGGTATGCCTGGCGGGGCGGCCGTTATGCTCCAACGGTTTTTGTATTGTGTTACGTGCTCCGAAAACTCTCATAGCGCGTTGCAGGATTTTATAGACTCGCCTGCATCGCCATATGTGTAGCTTGTGGCGCGTTTGAAGAGGTCGCTGCACGATATAATATAAGTCTTATGATTAATAAACTCCTGATTCATCAGCATAACAGTAGAAGACCTAAATGCGATAGCGGCTCGCATCGACATGCGCACAGCGAACATGGTGGGCGTGGAGCCGGTGTGCGCGGCGTGCACCGAACAAGTGATCCAGTGCTACAACGCCACCGACCTGGTCGAAGACACCATTAAATGCTGGGAAGCCGTCGGTAAGACATCATCAGCACAAACACGTCGACCGATTTAAAAAATATCGCCAGACGACCACAACTGCATGGTCTCACACTAAGGGTACGGTATAAATACCACGGACAGGGGCGATCCCAGTATAAAATTACCTATTTACTTGACATCCTTGACTCATTTCGTTGTTGACACAGTTAGTGGTGCCTCGTTTCGGTACTGAGGGTCCCGGGTTCGAATCCAGGTAGGGGCAATCGTGAGATAACCACGAATGTTTGACGAATCATGGACGCTGATGGTATTAATATCTAAGTATATACTGGGATCGCCAGTGATACCCATCCATATTACAAAAGTTGCTTAGATTAGGACCATAAAATTGGTGTTCTTGTCTAGAATTATTATTATTATTCTCTCTCTTTATAGGGGCTATACCCGAATTTTTGGAAGGCTTGCGTGGGGACATTGTTCCAACACGTAGAGGCCCGTTTCGAGAATTTTAATGTTATGTTAGCCATTATATTTTTTATTATTGTTATCTAGGCCGTCATTTACAGACAATCGAATGTAATTCACGCAGGTGCGTTCACTCAGTGCGTGCAGGAAGCGGGCGCGGCGCGGTTGCGCTCGCGCACGCAGAAGGAGGCGCGCGATTTTGCGCGGCGCTCGCGCCACGTCGCGCACGCGCGCGAGCACGCGCTCAGAGACCTCGGCCCGCCCTCCGCTTAGCTATACACAGTACGAATAAAATAACTTTGCCCTCTGAAGTTGGTTCCAGACGCTGCGCAATCGATTTTTTAGTACAAAATATCTATTGCGTCGCGCTATATGCCACTTGGCGCTAACTTCCGCGGGTTCACGACTCGTTGTTCTTAGTGTACACAGAATCCTTCACACATCCAACATTCAAATCTAACAAGCATATCGAACGAATGACCAGAAATATGTTAGGTATCATATGTACATAGTAGTTTAGGTACCTACCTAATAACTATTTGATGACGCAAATAACAAGAAGGCAGGCCTCAGACAAGGCAGTGGGAGCGGTCGCCTCGCTCGGTTGGCATCAGACTCGCCGTCGGGTAACTCGTAACGTCGGGGACTCTGTATTTAACAATCGTTGAATGTATACCAAAATCGTGGCTTTAACTGAAACTTTTATCATTCATTTAAATTTAGATCTATTTGTGTACACGCAGATTTATGTTTGCGTAAAGCCTCTCTCCACCTGACCGAAACCGTACTATGTGATGTTGAGTCCTTCCGTACATATAAGTTGTATAAAAAATTTAGATAGGTACATAATATTGCAATAGATTAAGGCCGCATTTCCATTTTGCAAGTGCATACACGGTGGAAGTTTCATGCAGCTTGAGTAGTGGAAACGTAAACTTGCATGCTTTTTGCAGGTATTTTGCAATAGTTGACGTCATATCCGCATGCAGGAACTTGTATAATGGAATTGCGGTTTAAGGATGGTAGGTACCGATCACGTTTATTTATAAATTCAATTTATAACGATTGATTGTTTTTGTTTTTCTAATTTCAAAAGCTCATCATACCTTGTATTAATTAATACTAATTGAATATCATGAGAATTAAAATATTATTGGGTACAACCTACGGATTGATTTCTTAAAAATATTTGACAGTATTTTCGTGACCTGCAGCGCCCCTAGCGGAAAATGTGAAGTTTTACTGGTTATGAATGGAAATATTTGCGTAGATCGGACCACAAACAACACTTAAATATGAGGGTACCCCGTCTCAAACTATGACACCAGGACGTCAACCACCTCAGTCCTCCCGTGACCATGGTTGCTGTAAAGCAGCCGAAACGTCGGGAACGTAAAATCAAAATATAAACGCGATAAAATCCTAAAAAATAGTTTTAATTCAAAGTGTAGTATTCGCGTAAATATAACAAACCAAACAGGAAATATTTGATACCGAATCAAATTTTCGTAAACTACTTATCAAAACTTTAGTGGTTCTGTGTACTAACTTACATTACGACAGGAAATATTGCTTATAATATATTTACAAACAGATCCACATAGAATATCTATAATAACAATGAAATAAATTAGCACTTCAAAAATAGAACGCCCGTATTTAGTATTGCCACAATGATGCGAATTGGTGTCGTCATCAAGAAAAAAAAGTAATAACAAATAGACTGATGTTAAAAAATTGATAATGGATTGTTGTTTATACATATATATATATATATTTCTGTATGTGTATAATAACTCAACATAATCGATTGTATACCTAGTTCCTGAATAAAATACTGACTACTTGTTTACAGTTATGATTTAATTTCATTTAAAACCGAATTAAAACAATTTTGAATACAATGTGAAAAGTGAAATGCAACTTCGTTAACTCATAAATGATTATCTACTTAGAAACTACAACATTGAAATCGCGAATTGAAATTACTGTATTGAGTTTAATTACCAACACTATTCAGCATAAACGGTCCATGATTTATCAAAGCTTGTGGACTTACCACATTTATTTTAAGGTACTCCCACAATAGGTGTTTAAAAACGTTTTGGAACATTGTTCAACACTGGTATGCGAGCACCTTAACAGAAAAAAACAATTTCTCACATCAAGTTGCATTTAATTCAACATTATCAATTAAAACACACTTTCTTTTTAACATCATCAGAGGAAGCCTTCCGAACTTGAACCGGAGGTCGATGCATGCGATTATCAATCTTATCCTCTTGGCTAGTGTTGTCAGGTTTGTCTGCAGGTGACGTGGATTTCCTAGTCGCGCTTGCTGTTATCAGGGCGTGTTTTCTGCGAAGGTCGCGCAGTTGTGCGGCACTGGCGAGCTGTGCGGCGCCACGAGACAACACTTCCGCGCGGAGTTGTTCGCATTCCGATCTGAAAACAAACATGTGTTTAAGCCCAATAAAATTCTCTTGTATTTAAAATATTATTATGTATGGTCTTATAAGCACAACGAAACATTTTAACGTGCGTTTATCAAGTTGCGCGTGAGCAGAACATCCCATAGTCCATTGAATCTGTGCGCTGCCTCTACATTACGCTTATAGTTTTATTTTTGAAATTTTACTTGTAAGTACTGTTGAAAATTATGGAGCTTAAGAGCTAATTTCCGTTAGCAGGTGCAGCACCTCTTCAAACATATTATATACAATAAAGTATTGCAGATACCAAACATGAATGTAAAGATGGCTATATGTAAAGTATGCAAACATCATGCGGAAACCGGCATGTCTTAAGGAAACAGTATTTGCATTCTAGTCTGCGTACTATAGCTTGAATCCCCTTTAACTTATGGGGCCTGTCTGGTACAATGACAACAATAACGTTGCTGCACTTCAGTCCACCTCTGCCTACAGTTGTGATATTGTTTATTTTACTTATTAGAATATGTTTGAATAGACTGGAAGGGTTCCAAACTCTTGCTATAATATAAATAGTACACACTTCAAATGATCCAGGACTCCTGAGAGCCATCCATTGGCAGTGGGCTCACACAGTTTGCCGAACCATTTCGCTAGCTCCCTCCGTTGCCTCTCACATAGGCCTTCTAGTTGTGTAATTCGGTCCTCATAGCTTTCTGCAAAAGAAAAAAGGTGAGTTTACTGAATAGAAAAACAACATTATTTTGGAGTATTTTATAAGTGTGGGAACTGCAATAAAGAAATAAATTTGTCCTATATTTATCTTTCCTGTCTTTGTCAAAAAATTTTAGAATCAGATTAGTTTTTATTCATGTTAATTTATGACTGTACTTATGAATCCTACTATTAAAATTGAATGGCTATATTTCGGCTATGTGGCTATACTTCGTAATTCAATAAGGTTCATACTATCTACAGTTATAGGAATTCATATAAATCTTCCAGACATTGTTGTAGCCAACATTTGACGATTCAAAACCATGATTGATTATCATGCTCAGCACAAGGTGGACATGAATATAGTTGGACATTGTTAATTACCAATGAGTTCTCTGTCATAGTGAGCTGAAGCTCCTGCTTGTTGTTCCCAGATGTTTTGCTTCTCATGAAGTAGACCGTCTATTTCTGCTTGCTTAATGGCTACTTCTCTTCTTAACTGGAATTAGACACCAAAATGTATAAGCAATGTTATCGAGCAATTTAAAGGTTTCCTCTCATTATGTATGGTGCCTAGGCACAGGAGCTAAAAAATTATGAATTACCCTAGAATTAGTTTGTTTCATTTGAATGAGATTCTTTGCCATTTCCTGCCTTTTATCTTCCACTTCTGCAAATATTGAGTTGCCTTTTGCAGCTGAAAATAAAAAAGTCTTTATTTCTTTTCCAAAAGATGAATAATTGTATAATAAATGGGGAAACAGGTACCCTTACCATGTGGCTGCAAGTCCTGAGAATCAGTACACTGATGCAACATTGCTCTCGCTTCAGCCAGATCAGCAAGAGCTGCAGCCTCACGCTCGATAGCCGCCCTTACTTCCTCTCTACGCAACTCAGCCGCTGCACGGATCTCACCCATCTCAGAAATTAACTCCTCTGATTTCATCCGCCACTGTGCAACCTCCATACGTGCTTCATCAAGCGCTAATTTCGCTGCTGCGGCATCGGACAATGCTTTATTCGCTGTAGCCCGTACCTCGTCTATCTCCGTATTATCTCTCTCAGGACTTTCACGCGCTTTCAAAAGCTGTTCCTCTTTCAAATTCCGTATCTGTGTTTCAAACTTTTTAATTTCCACAACCTGACGCTCTGTTATCTCTGAGCGTTCTTCTCGAAGGATTGATATCTCTTCTTGCAGCGTTGTTATTCTAGAATTCAATTCCGATCTTCGTCGTTGCTCATCAGCTTGATAACTCTCTAATTCCGCATTTAAATGCTTTTGCACATCTAATGCTGTTTGATAACTGCGTCTTGTGTCGTGTAATTCTTGTTTTATAGCTTCATAACTACTGGAAACGTTGTCGAATTGTTTCTTTAGTAAGTAATATCGTTCGCTTAGCTCACCATTTGTTAGTTCCTCAGCTTCTGTGTAATTGGTTTTGTTACTGATTGTAGAGTAATCCATTTCAAATGAACAATCATACAGTTTCTTTGATAAACGTATTAATCTTTAGTAAGTACAGGCACATAGGAGAACAATTTGTTCTAGGTATAAAATATTTACGAAATTAACAAAGTATCACAACTGAACCAACGAATTTTCAAATTCAAACATTTTTTGTTTTGACATTTGATTGATTTTTTTTTTTTTTTTTTTAAATTCGCTCCTTCGAACAGGCTAAAGTCATTATGACCATACCGCCTCGTCTTACGTAGTTCACACATTTGATTGATCGATCATCTCTAGTTCGTCCGTGGCTTGATCATTGAATTCCATAGAAACTAAAATATAGGATCTATAGCATCCACAGATGTATTCATCTCTCATCCACATACATCATCATACAAAAATTGCCTTCCCCATCCCAGGGCTCCAACCCCGAGAAAATTGTCCACTTGATCGTTGAATCAGAATCAGAATATTTTTTATTCATGTAGACTTTTATGTACAGTACTTATGAATCGTCAAAAATTACAAAAATATTATGCTATTACTTTACCACCCGTTTGGAATGCCGTTCCTACTGAACAATAGGCATGATGACAGTAACTAAGAATCACTAAAATAATGTGTTTATCTAATGAGATAGGATTAATAGGTTCTGAAAAATGTATTTATTTACAGATTTAGGGCGAGATTGATAATTTATTTAATAAAATAAAACTACAAAATTCAACAGTCCGCCATGATAACTTGAACACCAATCAGAGTGAACTACGTCACGAGCATGTACACATTGTAAACATCGCTAAGTTTCGTACGAACTTCGACGATCTCTGCACTTATAGTCGTCGAGTTATAATAGGTCCGGTTTGACAACTTGGTATGACCATAGAATGTAACTTAGAACGTAATCAAGAAAATAATATTAAAAAAACCACAAACTTTTTGAGTTCACAAAACACTTATTATTATCGTGCGTTAAATTATATGTAAGAACATATTTCAAATTAATTTTTATGACGTAATAATGCAAAGTTATAAATAATTTTGTATTTCTACGAAACGTTTCGAAAACAGTTACGTTCTATGTCCTTTTTTTCTTAAACCATAGTGCTGTTACTAGTTTGACCGCCGATTTTCAACGGTGATATCGATTCCATATAAAACATATATTAAAAATAAATATAATTTAATGTGTTAAGCCTTTAAAGGCACAGAATAAATAATTAAAGGCAGTAAACAAGCTTAGCACCCCAAGGCGTAAAGACGAATTTTAATTGGCAACACTATTTCGACCTAACGGTACACTGACTGGTCGTCGGTGTCCTTGCACCTCGCCTTGTCGCAGTCTCTCGCCATCTTGTAAATTATGACAGAGACGTCAATATTGATAATTTAATAGAAAATGAAATAATTATTTATACAGGCGACGACGAAATTTTTTTGTCTTGTGAAAGTGAATAAACATTATAATTATGAAACGATTTTTTTTATTTTTGCTACTAATTCAGGTTTCTTAAGTTTCATTTTATCACTTAAAAACTTAAAATACTAATATTTAAAAGAAACGATTTAATGCTCATATAATTTGGAATCGATTTGTCGTGATAATCGAATACTTGGGAAACCGATTTCATTGGTTGGCATCCCGAATTACGTCATAATGACAGCTGTCAAACCGGGCTTCTTATACCTCGACGACTATAGTAATTGTTTTTACCTGCGTTTATAAAGTATTTCGTGATTTCTATCGATCAATTACATGGTTTTGTGTTCTCAAAACATGGAACAAGGATTTACCATTTTTGACACAAACAATATAAAACCTGTTGCTAAGCAACCGCAACATTATCAGCAAAGAGTAATAAGATAAACTCCATACTCTTTACAATATTTATATACGTAAATTACTGATTTGATGTGTTTGCGGTCAGTTTGCATAATAGTGACGTCACAAGCAGACGCCATGACACCGGCGATCGTTTTGGAGCGAATTTTAAAATTACAATTTAAATAGCGTTTTTTTCTAATAAAAATTAGTTTCCTGCCGAAATAATATATTTTTTTGGAAATAGTAGATACCTTAGAATATTATAGAACAGTTTTTCAAAATCAGTCATCATGCCTATTGAACCTCCGATGATGAACCAGACTGGTTCCTAAGATAATTTGATCCTAGATCTACATGGAACGTAACAATATAGAACGCGCTTGGGGACATAGACACTTGTTGACATATGACAGCAGATGACAACACTGACTTGTGTACTTGACAGTTGATTTGATATTCTGTAATCTGTATGTGGGGCGTACCGATAAAGGACTTATTATACATACAAAATAAGGAAATAAACAATTTAAATATTGTTAAAGCCCGATAATGTCCTCGCCTCCTCCTACTAAACCCCCACGTGGGGTCAAACAAGGAAAGGAAACAGTAAGTGAATCATAATCCATCCATCGACATGTTGGCAAAAGATAAAGTGAGGAATTTATTAATTATTTTGTATTAGTTTTATAGACTAATATAACAAACATAGCCGATAGCACTCCGGAATAAAGTTTTTTTTTTCAAAATCGGAGTCGTGGTCCGCAAATAATCTCCTACATCCAAACTCAAAAATTCACAATCTTTACCTTTTTATAATATTTTTATTTATTTTTTTATGAAAAAAACTCATCCTACAGAGTGGTCTGCTAATGTCAGTGATTCGAACTCTCTCAGCGAGTGAGACCAATGAACAGCGAGAGAAGGAGAGAGCTAAACTAGAGAAGGAATACAAGAAGAGTGATGCAAGACTGGACGAACTGGTTGCTGCCCATGCACAGGAGATCATGGAAGTTATGCAGGTAAGAAGTTTGTAGATCCACCACATTAACAAAAAATGGGACACATATCTAAGACCTTCCACTGTCCCAGATCATCTTATTTAAATTTACTAAATACTTCTGTATATTGATAAACACTACTACACAAATTGACATCGTTCTATGTTCTTTATTATGTTGTTCGCGTAAGAAAAAGAAACACTAGGTAATTTTGAACATATAGTGGATTTTGATGATATGTAACTTTAGTATATTGTGTGTTACAGAAGTTCAGCAGCGTAGTGTCTGCGTTAGGCGTGTGGGGCACGCATTGTGATGCGGTGGTGGCGCGGCTGGGTGCATGCCGCGGCCTGCTGCGGCTGCGGCGCGACGACCTGCGTCGCCTATGGGCCGACGCGAGGACACACCACTATGCACTGCAGATGCTTACTGATATGTAAGTGTCACATATAAACTACAGTAACACATTTTATTTGCACGAAATAAAACATTAATTATAGTGATAAACCATTGTGTTAAATGGTACCAACAGATTATTTAGACTTCTATACACAGAGTATGGTTATGTAGTGACACCAAGGCAAATGTCCACTAGGCCCAGCAGTTCTCTTGAGACTTGCTGTACATCATGTTTCACATGAACATTAATTTCCATTTTCTACTAGATAGCACCTAAGTCGAAGTCAAAGTCAAAGTCCCATCGTTTATTTTGTATAGGCCTACGGGGGCACTTACAAATTGTCATTAACATATATTTTTCATAACTCTACAACCGGATCGAAATAAGTCAACATTTATACTAATTTAGTTTTTAAACGAATTCTGTTTGCAAATAATGCAATAAGGTCGAAAGCTCCATACTGAGAGGAGTTGCTTGTAACATCAGCACACAACGCGTTAACGTTAATACGAACATTACCAACTTACATGCTTAAATACTATCACCTAAGGTTACATTTGCTGTACGATATTCAACCTTAAGAAGGACCTAATTTAAAGTTCGCAACTGCACATAAATATCACACGTAAAAACTTCATTGTATCATTTATGCCTTCGCCCGCAGTGAACGCGTCGTAGTGTCGGAACGTGAAGCACGCGAGTATTTATCAGCGGGCCGCGTGCTGGCCGCCGCGCAGACACTGAAGGCGGCTCTCGACACCGCCGACACTAATCTATCGCATGTCGACGCTCTCAACACGACTAGACAACATCTGGAGGTAGATATGTACAGTTTTTATTATTAAAAAAAAGATGTTTGGATGAGTACCTATTCAAAGAAGGTACAGTACTCGGCCATATAATGGCACATTGTTTTTTTGGATATTCAGGGTGACGATTTGAAGTGTGCGTGGTTGGCCAAATTCGAAACTATGAGGAAAAGCCAAGAATGCTTAAAGGCATTCCAGACCAATTTTGATGAAAACAATAACGGCATCATTAGATTTTTTAAACTATAATTTTACTAGCCAGGAATTAAACTCTTTGATTTAGAAAAAAAAAACAATGTACTGTAATATTGCTCCATCCGGTAATGTCACTTATAAGGATCAAGTTCTGGGAAGTAAATGGATGAAGAGAGTTGTTGGAATGGATGGATTTGGGTATGCACAGCTCAGAGCGTCAGGAAGGGCTGTCTCTCACTCATACCTCTAGCCAGCAGCCTTTTTAAAAATCCACTGTATAGTACTAACGGCCGGGCACTGTACAAGAGTTATCTATAAAATGAGAAGAAGCAGATGGCAATACCATAATAGATGGGTATGACAGTAGAGAATTATGAAAATGAAATTTAAAAAAAAATATTTTGCCCTATTTGTTGGAGCAGGAAGACACTTTGTTCCTGGATTAGACGTAAGCCGCTCGACTCACTGCCCTGGGTGGTTGTGGGTTCGAGTCCAGTCGGAAAATTTCCAATATGAGCGTTTCGTAATTTGCCCTGGTCAATTTATTACCTGGACTATGGCATCGCCTCCTGTCCTTTAAGGACCCACAGACCATACAGTTAGTGGGTGCGTCTTGCGATTTTTTTTTTATTTGTCAATAGGCAAAGAAGAGTGAACTAGTGGAAGTGATAGTTCGTCGGCTGAGCGAAGCTGTGTACCGAGACGACAGAGCTCCACTCACGAGACGAGTTTCAGCTCGTAGACAAACTGCCTTGCTGCTCGCAGGTAAATTAAAAAAAATATTTAACCAATGACAGCAAAGCACCTATGCTAAAGTATTTCCGAATAATTAAGACATTTGTAAAATGTATCACGGATATCCAGCGGAAATATTTTTATTGCATTGTTATACGGGTGATTCAGTAAGATTATACTAAGCCTTGAAGTTTCGCTTCTTTAGTGTAATCATTATTTGATGTCAAAATTTTGATATGGCGACACTAACATATAAATGTTATTCCCAACAATTTGAGAATTGTTTGAAAAAAATTAATTCACTTAATAAAATTATGTACTAAGGCAACTGCGTCACATTACACTGCAACGTCATGTGACGTCACTGCATTAGTGCCACGTATGCGACAAAGACAGCATGTACTCTCTTTCCATTTGCTTTGACCAACTATTATGTCATACTAGCTGCGCCCCGAGTGTTACCCGGACATATTAAAAAGTATGTCCTTTATCCACGGTAACCATACATTTTACCGGGATAAAAAGTAGCCTATGTGCTATTCCAGACTATAATCTATATCTGTGCCAAATTTCATCCAGATCCGTTCAACCCTTCTGACGTGATTGAGTAACAAACATCCATCCATCCATCCAAACTTTCTCATTTATAATATTAGCGGGATATCTGTGAAATTATGTATCACATTTGGACAAATCTCACATCGAAAATATTTGATATAATTAAATTTAAATAATAGGCTTACGCTCTATTGTACCTACGAGTCAACGAAAGCCATGACTGTATTGACAATGACATTTATTTTTTCTATTAGAGTTAACAAAAAGCGAGGAGGTCACCGACGCTTACCTACAAGAGGTGACTCCAGAGTTCGAAGCGTCCCTTTCAGACGAGGATAAAACCTTTGAGACCACCGTTATGATATCCTTAGAAGCGCTCGGCGTTCTAGAACAACTGAAGGAGGCTACTGAGGTGAAACACCAGGGCCCCAAGTCTGCTAACACAATCGATTCATAATCGAACAGCAACCGCACAGTAACGTAATCGAACAGCATCGATGGGACAGCAGACTTGCGGCCCAGATCGTTTTTTAATCTATAGTTATTTGCTCCATGGATAATGAATATCCTAGTTGACAGGGATTCCCAAAGTGGTTAATATCAACCACTTCGTGTTCAAATAAAGTTCGTACAAGATGAAATTATTATTTGGTATCAATAGGAAAGAAACTAGAGATAGGATTTTCGAGTAATTTGGCTATGGGGGTCTAAGGTATCAGTTCATTTTGGAAAAGGTGTCTCTTGCCCAAAATAGTTTGGGAATCTCTGGCCTAGTATTTAAGAGGCCGCCCTCAGAGCAATACTCACACGAAGCAGCCTTTGTAGATGTCCGTCAGTACTGGCCTCGCGAGGCTCGCTCAGTCTGTACACGTTTATTCACACAATTAATATACCCAAGCTTGCAAGTCGGTTAACAAAATCGATTCGTTATCGATTATTGCGATTCAATTACGAATCGATTGTGATAAAATTCTTGGTGATGTGCTTCCTTTCAGAATACATACATACGAACAATTCTTTTACAGAAATTCAAAGTCCAAATTCAAAATGAACTTCTACAAGTTATCGATTATGTGTCCCGACGTATCATCGACGAAGGTGATGTGGAGGCCGACGCCGAGTGCGAGGAGGACGGAGAAATACCCGACGTCGAGTGTGTGACAGAGACGGGGCGACCGCTTGCTAGACTTGTCAGTAGTCTCAGTGAAGAGTTTAAAGCGTGTGCTACTAGGAATAAAAGGTATGTGGGAAAAGGATAACGCGATAATTAGTTAGTGTGACAAGGATAAAAAAAATAAGCAGCTTAATGTGACAGAGATAGTGAGATGCATGCCTTTTGGGTGCAATAGAGACAGAACCGGTGTATTCATTTGTGATGAAAACTAACATAGTTATTTTTGTTTCAGACTTTTGCAATTATGGCGGGCTTCGCTACAAAAATATAAGCTCTCTGATTCGTTTTTACACACTGAACAACATTACTGGAGTGCGGTGCAACAAGTTGTGAGTTATTTTTTAATAATTAATTTTGTATGAAGAGAGTTAATATAAATCAAGTTTTAACTAATATTCTAAGTATTGTTACGGAACACTAAAATTAGTAACCATTGTTCAATAGATCACATGATTGAGTGTAACGAAGCCTTGGCAGTTCAAAGATTTTTGTCGTGCTCCTTATACATATGAGGTTAAAGATCTATTTCCAATTTAAGTGATATCAGCTCTGGAAATCGGGGGCTCAGCCGCGACTCGTAAGTGCTTTGCCACCTGTACCTCCAGCTCAATTACGTACCGTTTCGGTGACATGACGTCTTCTATCCCTCTCGCACCACAGATTTCATAAATAAGTAAAACAGTGACAGCATGTTTTCTCGTTGATATTACGATTACATTAGTCGTTTGCTTACCCTATAAGTATTTCCCGCACGTACAAGGGCGCCCTTTGAAATGAATACCTGGTTTTAAAACCTATAGCACAAACAGTATATTCGAATGTAATCGTAACCTAATTGAGAAAACATGCTGTCACTGTCACACTTATTTATTAAATCTGTGGTGTGAGAGGGATAGAAGACGTCACGTTACCGAAACGGTACGTTAAAAGGATTGTGCTTGACGTACTGGTCCCTACCATCGACCAATGAAAAAGAGGCTTTATATATAAGGCGTGTGGTGTCACGTTGGCAGCTCCAGCTGCTGCTGACGGAGTACCTGGATATAGAGAGCGTGAACCTGGCGGCGGGGCGGGCCGGTGGGGCGGGCGGGGCGGGTGGGGCGGGTGGGGCGGGCGGGGAGGCCGGCGCGGAGCTGCGCGTGCCCGACTACTTCAGCAGGAAGAAGCCGCCGCGCAGGCGCACCAAGCTCTTCAAACTAGCCGGTCAGTACTGGCACATATACTATACTATGCCGTACGTTATAACTTCCAAGTACTTGATCCCTTTTCCTTTTTTAAGGTTGAGAATCGGCAAAAAAAAAGTTATTTTTGCCGGTGTCGAGTAATTCTCGATAATTGTTGTCTTATTATATGTACGCCTGATAATGATGTTGATGTTGATGAAATTGATCCTACCCGTATCAGTACAGCTGTGGTTATATTGCTGAAAATTTACCTGACCTGACCTCTTGGGTGAACATGAAAAGTCCAGCTATTTCATTGTTATTCGCTTCACTTGTGCACATATATCAACACACCAGGGGTAATATAACACTAATATTACACATTATTTATGAAAGGAAAACTTTTTTTTAAAATGCCAATTATTATAGAATATATTGTTTTCTTATATACACGCGATTCTACACATTAAAGAAAAACTAATTTTAAGAATTTTATCGGGTTTACATAATATGTTTTTTACGTTCCCGACGTTTCGGCTGGTTTACAGCAACCATGGTCACGGGAGGACTGAGGTGGTTGACGTCGTTTTCATTATAATACTGTACAACTGTTACTCTTCCTTCATGTTACTGTGTGTTACTATCGCGTGCTTGTGCGTTTTTCTTTTTTCTTTAATTTTTGTAAGTGCTTGATGATGACGCTGGCGTGGGCAGGTGGGGCGGGCGCGGTGGGTGGGGCGGGCGGGGCGGGTGGGGCGGGCGCGGCGCGGCGCCACGCGCACCCGCTGGTGTGCCGGCCCGAGCCCGCGCACCTGCACGCCGTGCTGCCGCCGCTGCACAAGCTGTGCGCGCACATCGAGCCGATCACCGGGTGCGTCCGGCCATGTACACATACATAGCCGGCAATGTATAACTAGCTTATCCCCGCCGCTCGTGACGTCTAATCGCGAGAGTCGCGGCGGCAAATAGGCAGCGTCGCGACGCCTTATAGTGTGCGTCGCGACGCCTAATAGGCAGCGTCGTGACGCCTTTCATGACGTTAAATAAATAGGTACAAATATGGATGGATAGGTTTAAATCAAAGCAAATTAATTTCGAGCGCCAAAGGTACACTATAGGTTGTATGTGGTAATGTACTGACCCTGAATTGCGATGCGTTAGACGTATAATATGGGTAAATTTTTTTTTACTTGGATAGCTAAAATTTTTATTTTATTTAATTACTTTATAGTCAAGTATTTGATCTCGATCTCACCTGATGGTAAGTGACGATGAGATCTACGATGGAGCATACTTGCCTAGGTAGGAAGGCGGCAGTAGATCGAGACGCTACATTCACTAGGCACATGCAGCGCAACTGATCTGACCCGCCATCCATGAATGGCAACACCGAAGATCATGCCGGAACACGGCTAGGCCGCTTGGCGACATGACTTTGTTCATTGGGTGGTGACTAGCCACGGTCGAAGCCTACCGCCAGTAAAAAATTGTAATGTATATTTATTAATGGCAAGTATTAAAACCATTATGTTTGTGTAGTGGCGGGGAGTGTTCGCTCCGTGCGTTCATAACGGACTACGTTCGGTCCGGTGAGAGCGAGCGGCTGGCCGCGACGGCGCGCGCGAAGATCGACGAAGTGATGCGAGCCGCGAGCGCGTGGCGGGAGCGAGGCCCGCCGCCGCCCACCAACATTAAGTCTGGGTGAGTTGTCACAATTTTAATATCGCCAGACCCGGATGCAACGCTTGTGTTATGCCAATTCAACTGTGGACTAAGGGCGATCCTCGTATATACAACTACCCGTGGCTCAGGTGACAACATTCGTGTTCTTTTCATACAAAGCTTTCCGTCACTATCAACTATGCCAATGGGGTCATAAAATTTGGATGATGTTTTATGTTTTCCAGCCTACTTTAGCTGTGAAATTCAGTGAATCCGTAACTAATATCAAAAACTTGAGAGGTGTCAAGGGACACCCGGGTGGAACGAAGTTCCTTTGTTATTTTTTATTATTTGTTATGTACAAAAAATCTATAATTTTGGGAAACAAAAATATATCGCTCCCGGGTGGGCTCGAACCACCAACCTTTCGGTTAATAGCCGAACACGCTAGCCACTTGCGCCATGGATGCACTTTTGCAATGTTTCGAAAATACTGGCCATTATGTAAATGCAAAATGTATCGTTACAACTTTTCCTCTTAATTTTTGGTCTGATTTTTTTCCGTCTAGCCCCCCTTTCGCAACGCGCGATAAGGAACTTCGTTCCAATAAACTAATGGTTAATTTGGCTTCTTTTTTATTTTACTTTTTTTACATTTCTTACACGTTGAGTTTCTTACCGCTCGTCTCACAATCAAATTATAAGAAAATGAATTATCTTTAGTATTATTTTTAGTGCAATTTTCCTTGTTTAATAATAATTCTGCTATTTAAGGTGGAGACAAATATAAAAAAAAGATAATGAAAATCGTTCCACAGGTTCAAATAGTAAATTGAAATAATAAAAACTATTGACATTTTGTATTTCGCGCCCTGATTCGAGCTACTTTGTTTTAAATATTTTTTATATATATGGTATATAGTTATCGCGTTTGTTCAATATTAATTCATATAATTGATAGAACTAGGCGATACTTGGCGGAAATCCATTGTCAACCTATGGGGAAAGAGGACCCACCACTGACCCTCGGCTTGTCAACTTCTTCGATTATAAACCAAACAAGTTTGATCGATAATATTAATTCGTTGCAACCGTAGCGATCGTCACCGCGTGATATTCACGTGCTGCGGGCTGGCGTGGCAGGCGGTGGCGGAGGCGGCGCAGGCGGCGCGGCGCTGCGGGCCGTGCGGCGGCGGCGCGGCGCTGCGCGGCCCGGCGGCGGCGCTGGGCGCGCTGGCCGCGCTCGCCCGCGCCGCGCACGCGCGCCTGGCGCCCGCGCACGCGCACAGCCCGGCGCGCGCGCAGCGCTGGCTCGCCGACGACGACATCGTGCGCTTCCTGCAGTCGCTGCCCAACTGGAAGGCGGCCACCGAACCGGACGCGCTCGACACCAAGCAGACAGCCGACGTGAGTACTCGATATGGCAACACTGTTAACATTGAGTCCCAGGCTCCTCTTTCTATTGGACAATCTGCGCCGAGGTCCCGCGATCGATGGCGCCCCCTAGTTCTTGCCAGATCACAGACCGATACCCAATATTGTCTATATTTGAATTTGGAAATCAAATCAAAATCATCCTGAAGTGCGCAGAGCCATCCAATAGGTAAAAGATGACCCTTTCGATCTGTACCGATTGTTACAGCAATTCCAAAATATATTGTTTTAATACGTACAGACCGTTAAATTCGATACTATGTAATGTGGGGGAGGTATCTATAAAAAGACTGAGTTAAATTGTTTTGTTCTTACTAGACATGTGCACAATCGTAACTATAAAACGTTTTCTTCAGACAAATATGGACCCTCCCGACCCTTTTAGAGGTCGAATTTCCAAAAAAATCTCCTTAGTGCACATCTATTATAGTGCTCGCACATATCCTCCAAATTTTGAACTCTATGTCCACCAGTTTGGGCTGTGTATTGTATGTTAGTAAGTCAGTGTTAAGATTTTTATTAAATAGAAGATAGGCATACGGCACATAGAACTCTACAAACGGATCTGAACGCGACCCCAACTGTGATGATATGGACACTTAGAGGACTTCTCATTTTTTACAAAACTTTTTTAATAGTCATGTAGGTTAGAATAGTTTGTTATATTTTTTTTTTATTTAATGTGTTGCATTGCCAAACGCACACACTAGACGACTGAACCCTAAATTATCTAGATATTTATGAGTTTAGTCCCAAGCTGCTTCAATATATATATTTACTGGATGAACAGGAATTGAAGCAAGCATACGAGCGAGAAGCTGAAATCCTCGGTTCTAGTTTGGGAGATGGGGCAGTCACTCGCAAGGAGATAATATCTGACATCAATGCTCTGGCTGACTTGGCTGTGCTCTGTGAGACTATGGTGAGATGATTTGAAATCATTATTCACAAATTATGTGCCCGCGATTTACTACGCGTTTACTATCGAATTCAATAAGGGTTTCTTTATTTGCATAATATGAGTTTTCAAAAGATGTTACATTTTATGTTTACATTTAAAAACTACTATTAATTAAATTCATGTACATTGCAAACAATTACATTCCAAAATACAATACAAAATGTCAAAAGATAAACGGCCAGATAATCACAGTTGATAGTGACCCTGCTTTCTGTGCCGACGGTCCCGAATCCTGGTAGGGACATACTATATTTGTACCAAAGTCATGAATGTTTAATATGTATATAAGTGATATATACGGGGTTCGCCCTCATTCCATTGTACGGTACCCATAATACAAGCGTTGCTTAGTGTGGGACCGTATAGTTGGTGTGTTCGTAGGGCGATATTTAATTATCCAGGAAATGGGTCCCATATAATAGTTCGTAACTTAACTTTTGTATTGTTGATACGAGTAGATATTAGTCGCATTTTACATAATTAGCAACGAGACTAAGATATAAGTGTTATTTATCGAATGTTTTTCATCTCCCTCAAGGATTGGTTAAGCGAGAACATTAAGAGCCTCCCCTCGATGGTGGGGTCGGGAGGGGCGGTGAAGCTTTCGGACAAGTTTCTAGCCGACGTTCTAGCTTCGGCGATGATATTCGACGAGATATCCCATAAATGCTTACTGTTCTTGCATTTAGAGGTGAGTGCATTACTGTTGAAGTATTTTGAGTTCATTAACGTTGTGTTAATTAAGTCTCGTTGTCTTGTGTTGGTTACTGTTCTTAAATCAAGAGTTTATTAGTCTTGCATGAATAATTTATTTGGTTACTCATCTAACATTTAAAGTTTATTACTCTTGCATCGATAAGTGACTTGATTGCTGTTCTTACATCGAGAGGTACTCGTATTAACTCTTGCATTATGAGGTGACTTATTTCTGTTTTTAAATTAAAAAATATTGCATCATCATGAAGTGACTAGATTACTGTTCTTGCATTAAGAATGGCTTACTCTTGCATCAAGGTTATTTGATTGCTGATCTATCATTAAAAATTGATTGGTCTTGCATCAAGAGGTGAATAAATCAGTATTCTCGCGTGTAACGACGACATGTACCTGGCACAGATGCGCATAGAATGCTTCTACTACTTGAGCCAAGAGGAGTGCTTGGAGGAGCAGGGCGGCGGCGGGGAGGAGGGCGGGGGCGGGGGCGGCGGGGGCGCAGCACAGCTGGCGCGCGCGCTGCTCGCCTTCCACGAGCAGGCCGGCGCCGTGCTGGCGCCGCACAGGCTCGCAGTGAGTACACACACACACCCACACACACGTGTACAAACACACACATACACACGTGTACACACACACATATATACACATACACACGTGCACAAACACACACACACATATATACACATACACACGTGCACACACACATACACACGTGCACGAACACACACACATATATACATACGTGTACACACACACACATATGTGATACACGTGATTGATTTACGTGCTTTAAGTCCTATAGTGAGCATACTGGAATAGAAATGAAGTGTTGGTGTGACTAACATTTGTGTGGTAAGCGGAATGCTCCATGTTTTGTCGCGTCCCCAGTACATAATGAACGGCGTGGGCGAGATGATGTCGGCGGGGGTGGTGTGGCGGTGGCAGGGCGAGGTGGCGGGCGGCGGGTGTGGGGCGGGCGGGGCGGGCGGGGAGGCGCGGCTGGGCGCGCTGCGGCACTGCCTGGCCGCGCTGCAGCTGCCGCACCGCGGCCTGCAGCGCGCGCACGCCTACATGCACCTGCTCACCTGCACGCCCGAAGTCAGTGCACCGGACTTTTTTAATATTTTTTTTTTATTTCCCCTGATGCATGCACTCAATGTGCGGCCCCAAACTAAGCCACGCTTGTATAATTGGTACCGTGCAATTAACTGGGGGCGATCCTAGTATAATTAATATTTATACAGGTGATTCAGAAAGGGTATAACAAGACTTGAACTGGCGCTTCCTTAGCGATTTTGTAATCATTATGTGAAGTCAAAATTTCGATACGTATTTTTAAAAAAAATTTTTGCACCCAACCCAATTTCTATTGTAATTTTTTGTGAGCAAATTTGACATTTGTAGAAGTACGTGTAGAATTATTCAACATTTCTAATACGGAATTACAATATTTGACTCATAATTTGTTTTTTTTTTGTTTTTTTATTTGTCACCAGCTAGCCTACGGAACGTTCCAATCTTTATCGCGTCTATTTTCTTACACAGGAAATAATAACAGCAGTACGCGAGAAGGGCGCTCAATTCACAGAACTCGAATACTTGAACGCGTTCAAAGTGATCGAAACCCGTCGCTGCATACCCCCAGCGGACATGCGGATCCATCTCAAAAATCTATCAGCGGCACTGGGCCATGTAGGGGTAACTGTTTAAAAGAAAATTGGACCACAATTACGCTTTTTCCATTTTGTAATCGCCTAAATTCTACCTAGGTATAGCGAGGGCGTGTGCCTTATAATGAAACAAGGGCTTTATCCTAAAGCCCGCAATACACGTCACTAAAGTAACATGTATGTGGGTTAATGCTTTGCCCTTGTTTTTATTTCTCCTTTGGTTAGCATAATAATCACAGCATGAAATATTATTATACATAATCTATTTGATATATTTTATTTATAAGGCAATTATTTATTAAAACAAATAATATAGTGGATTTATAATTATTTGAACTACTTGGTACGTGTAAGATTATAAGAGCTATTATATTACTTTATTTGTATATGCGCGGTAAGTAAATAAAATTTACTTAGTAAAAAAAATTGTTCTTTATTTACAAACATTAAATATTTATGAATCTCTAATGCGTGTCCCTATTTCGAAAATATATTCTCAACACTCAAGCTACGGTTGACGAAGAATGAAATTTAATTTAGATATTCAAAGTAGTACATATTTTTCGATTTCATACAAAAAGTGACATTTGTGTGTGCTGTTTGTTTGCTTAGAGTAGTGGTTTAATTCTTCCAGTAGGACAGTCGACGGAATTAATCCATTGGCTTGCTTAGAATTATATTGGCATAATAACCAGATTTTGTTGCGTTGCTAGTAATTCCATGCACATTAAAAAGTAGAAAACAAAAATGGCGCGAGTTGTTTATTTGTCGAGTGGAATTTTGTTTGTTTGTTTTAATTTACAGTGCTTATAAATATAGTGGGTTTCTAATTCAGCGAGTTTAAATACATACTGCATTAACAATAACCATGGCAGATTCTGATTTAGCTAACCTAAGAAAACAGTGCATAACGAGTTTGTATTTATGCACTGACAATATTTCCAAGTATTTAGATAACGAGAAAGAAACGGAATTCGATAAATTGAAGATGTGTGTCCAACAATATTGTACATTAGAAGCACAACAAGATGTGTCAATAGAAGCATTGGAAAGGGCAAAGGTAAGGAATTACATTTTGAGGTTAGGTTATTGTTTAACTTGTCCTAAAAAGATGCCTTTCAGTGATGCTTGTATACACAGATAACAATTGAAACATTTTTCTGATAGTCTATTGCACCAATTTTTTTTTTATAATATATTCTATGCACATCCCAGTTAGTTTTATATGTATATATAGATTATGCTTATTGCTGCATTCTACATATAAATAAAACAGCATAGATAAATGACATTTAACATATTTTACAGAGGGAAACTGATTCATCAAATGTGAGTTCTCTTGAAGAGAGGTTCAAGTCTCACCTCAGCAGCCTAGCGGGAAGTCGGTTAAGAGTGGACAATCATCCATACATGCTAGAATTCAAAAAGAGATATGATAAGGGTCTGCAGGCAAATAGACGTAAGATATTTCTTGACAACCATTTTCTAATGCTGAAAAAGATTTGGTATGATGTTCAACAAAACCTTGTTGTATTGGTTTGAGCTGACCATACGCTGCTTAGCTCACTTCATGAGGTGGTTAAGGGTTTGATTCCCAGCTGGGCATTATTTTGGAATAATATTTTCATAATTTACTCTGGTTTGGCTGTTACTGGGATCACCCCCAGTTCATATGGTATCTATAGTAGGTATCAAATTTTTTGTATATGTACAGTTACAATTTTTTTGTAACTGTAATGTAATGTAATTTGATGTATCTGAAAATACCATAAATCACGAAAAACCTAATTACTTGCTTATGTTGCAATTTGTCACATGAGAAATGCATCTGCGATATCCAATGAGTGGTGGATTTTACTGCCTACTGAAACTTTTAGACCAAGCTGAGTTAAATTATTTAACTAATTATCACTATTTCTTACAGATAACTTAGATGAATCAGACTTAGCTATAACTGAATCACAAGATCAATATGTAAGTATATTTTTTATTTGCAATTAAGTAATGTACTCTACATTGGCATCAATAATAATTTATTTGGTGTTCCTAGTCGGATCCCATAACAAAAATGACTCACGTATTGGCATTATTTTTAGTTGGATCCAATCACAAAAAGGCCGATAGTGGATCCAGTGAAGAACACGGTGTGTGGTCATATTTACGAACGAGAAACTATTATTAATATGATTGTTACGAAGCAAAGAACAAAGTGTCCAGGTAACCACTCTTACCCCACTACTAGCTCTAGAAAATTCATTGTTAGAATGCCAAAAAAATTATTACTAAATGTAATCATGGTATACTACCCAATTTTACAACTGCATTGTCTCTGGTGAGACCTGACAGAAAATAAATACCTATTTCTATTTTGATTGTAAACTAGAGTGTGGAGCTTGGAAAATACACTAGCAAGAACTATTGATCCTTATTATAACGTTTAATGATCTATTTTACAGTGGCAGGGTGCGGAAACCGCGGTCCTATACTGAAGGAGCATCTCATATCCGACGAAGAGTTGAAGTTCCGAATGACGATCACGCAGCATTCCACCATGATACAAGAAAGGTCCATCACAAACTTGGACGCGTCTATATGATCAGTTGTGTAATTCTTCTGTAAATCCAATTTCCTCAAATTTATAGAATCTATCAATTTGCAATGGCGCTCCAGAAGTATAGCACAGACTTGTCTAGAAATCCATATGTAACATTGCCACTAGTACAGTGTAGCCACATTTTCAATACATTTGCAGTGGCAAATGTTACCATATACAAAACTTTTTGCCTAGTAAATGGGCTGGCATAGATCTCCTCAAGTTCTGGACATAGTCCAGCATAGTCCAGTAAATCTGATCCATAGTCTGGACCAGATTTTGTCCGAGTATTATAACAAGTCCATAAGGTTAAGTGCTATTTAACGAAAACTCTTACACTTGGGGATGACAAACGTACGCGTGGTTTAAGGGTTCTACTTTTAGACCTTTTAAGATGTTTTTTTTACTATGCACTTTCTGCACTTACACTTAATTCATATAAGTAAATACTTACATTATTTTCTTCACCAAAATGTTGACTCGACTACAGACTGTCATCAGTTTCGTTACATTCGTTTGGTTTTTTTTTTAAGTAAGATTAGTACTATAGTTCAAAAAAGGAATTTTATCCAACTGTGATAAAAATAAATAGTGATTTGACATCTGTATTTTTTTTTTATTTGTGTATATTCCCCAAAATTTTGTGTAGTTTATAATTGCTTTTTTTTTTCAGAAAAATGTTTTTCGTATTTGTGACGCATTAGTAAATGTTTATAAATTAAATATATTCAGTAGATGGGGTTGGTTCAAAAAGGAAAATATCCGATACATGTAGAATATAATGTATTACAGCGAAAATCTATAATATTACTTATCTAGAACAATGCTTTTTTTTAGTAGCTAGTACTATTTCCATCAAGATTGTTGACGCGCCAATATAATATACTACAAAATAGTGTGTGCGTGTGCGTACCTACTCTGCCTTTTTATGCGTTTGCCATGTGCTATTACAATAAGTATATGCATAGGTAAGTTACACGTACTATTGGGAACATTGATGCCCGCCCACTTTGAGGTATTCAACGTTCAAACCACAGATCACAAGAGATACCTATGCCTTGCGGTTCAAAATGTATGGGAACTCGCTGTCTCCGTTTTGTTCCCCACCACTCGCCACAAATACACATGCAATTCCATAAAACCAACCAATACGAAGTCACACACGTGCCTCCTCTCATATATCTGTGGTTCAAACGAACATGTATCTAAGTCATGAGGGAATAAAGCGCTCTATAGTACCTACGTGCGGCTATCGCATTTTGCTAAGCCTACCGATAAACAATAAAATATATCTTAATTTACCGATGAACCGGCATTAAAAAACCGGTTGCGGCTACCAGCACAGATAGACTATGGCACTTTTGGCACTAATTGTGTAAACTAAAATAATATTATATTCCACAAATCTTGATGAAAACATACAGATAATTTTATAAATATTGGTCCATAAAACTATATCAATAAGGGTGCATTAACAGGCATACTTTTAACACTATTTAACTATTCAAAGCTCTAAATACCCAACCAAAAACGGTACGGTAATAGGGAAGGATATTCGTTGTTGGTACAATAATCAAACTAGGTTTAATGGAAATACGTAAAATTTTAGAGATATAACCATATAAACAATGCTTGCTATGTTTTATTGCATAAATAAATAAGAACCCTCAACGTTATAGAAGATTTTCGTCCATTAACAACGCATTACACAGTTTTCATTTGTAATATATTTTTTAATGTCAATGTAAATAAATAAATAAAAATCGACAGACCAACACTAACTATACGGTCCCACACTAAGCAACGCTTGTATTATGGCTACCGTACAATTGACTGAGGGCGAATCCAGTATATATTAATTATAAACATCCATGACTTGGGTAACAACATTCGTGCTCATCACGCAAGATTCCTCCCTACCAGGATTCGAACCCAGGACCCTCGGCACAGAAAGCAGGGTCACTACCAACTGCACTAATCAGGCCGTAAAATAAATCAAAATCTCCAATAAAGGGTATGTTATTGTGAAAACCGAAAAAAGGCAAAAGATGAGAGGTCCTCATTTTTTATGATATAATAAATAATTTACAATTTACTTTTAGGCAGTTGTATAATATTCTAGCTGGGTTATCAACAATTAACAAAATAATTTCCACTATACACATGGCAGGGTATAACATTTAAATTACTAGAAATCCTAGCACTACTAATCCTTTCTCAATCTTCCAACGAAAGTGACCCTTAAAGATTTCCGAACCGAAATCACCTTTGCACATTAAAATGATTAAACGTAGATGTGTCTGCGACTTTATTCTCGTGGATTTTGATTTTTGGCTATCCCAGGAGTCAAACGCAGCGTAAATCAGAAATGGTATACTAATTACAAAACCTGCACTTCTTTAGTGCATTTCTAATCATTATTAAGGTCAACATTTCAATAGTATATTGACTTTAAAAATAAAATTTCGTTCCTCTGTATGTGATGTTGTGATGAAAATTCTGACACAGGTTTAAATTAGTATACCCTTTCTGAATAACGTTGTATATGGTAAACAAAGACACGGTGTTCGCTATGGTCATGCCAAGAAAATATATACCGTACGATTATTATTCTTACAAAATGATTCAATGTACAGACACGACCAAGTCACAGTCTTATAAAACATATCTAGATTAATGTCAGTAAACATAATGTTTTCCAAAGAACACACACATCGGCGTACTCTCTAAACGTGCTAAGGTCTACGCCACATCGTACCAAGCCTCAATTCAATCTATTCAATAAGTGCACTATCGGACTATCAAAAATCTTAGCTTTATTAGGTGAATAACTTCGAAATAATACGCCTCTAGATTTAACTAAATTGAATTATCGACTTTATTGCAGTGTACTCACAACACAAATCACAATACTCCCTGTGCGCTACCTTATTTTCTGTGGACACTTTTTTTAGAACGAAGTTCCTTATCGCGCGTTGCGAAAGGGGGCTAGACGGGAAAAAATAAGACGAAAAGTTGTATCGAGACTTTTTGCTATAGTAAGCTATTGTAAGCCGTGCGGCGTGCGCATGTTTCTCTGTCTGTCTCTCTCTCTCTTATAGAAAGCAAGCTAGATATTTTCGTTTCGTCTTTCTATTTCGCATTGAACAGTGTGGTGTCGCGACGATTATTCTTGTTGAGTGTATACAGGTTTTTTGTACATAATAAATAATAAAAAATAATAACAATAATGAATCCTGACAGTGTTTCTGCACAAGTTCCGGATATTGCTGATGGAGTTAGGTAAGTAGAGATTTTATACAGACAATAATAAATGCTTTTGTATTTTTAGCAAGTACGCATTATATATAACCTTGATATCAGATGAAATTGAAAACCAAAAACATCAGTTCAGTATTTTCTGATATTAACGTACAATACAAAGGAACTTCGTTCCATCCGGGTGTCCCTTGACACCTCTCAAGTTTTTAATTCAAACCAGTTATTTAGAGGCGCTTTTAATGACTAATAAATAGTTTTGACAATTATTTATTTATGTAGCAATATTTTGCGAATATATATAATAAATATTTGTATAGTTATACTATGTGTATTGAAACGACATACTTGTTATGTGAGACATTGTACTCCGAGTATTCCGTCAGTATTGCTATTATTTTGTATGCGGCTAATACAACCGTGAAGAGTGACACTTGATCAGAAAAAAACAGCCATTGACAAAGAAAAAATACTTTTTAAACGCGCCATGAATTGTGTACGATCATTACGTATTCATCAAGTTTAAATGTACACTTTAAAATTGTTATATATTTTTCTGACCAAGTGCAAAGCAAGCATTTAGTAAACAGCTTACAGCGACACTATAAAACGCTTAATATACAATAGACTGGAATGACAAGAGAATTGATAAAATAACAGACTTACGCTATAAAAATACACTTAACAAGTATACAGTAAGTTTTAAATGCACAAAAATTCTAGCAATAGAGAAAGTCGTAAACTATGACTAGAAGTTTTTTTTTTAAAAAGCTATACAAAAAGTTTTTAGGAGAATTATTATGTCATCTCGATTCACCACACCTCAATATATTTTTATAACAAATTTCGTAATTGAATAAAAAAATATGAACTATAATATATATTTTTTTTATATAAAATAAACAGTAATGTCCACAATAGGCTTACATAGAAACTTTAAACAAATTACATCCAAACATTTCTTTTGTGTATAGTGTCAGGAGAGATATAGCAATAAAAAATAAATTGACCAACATTTTGGTCAATAAAATTAAACTTAAAGTAAAGTGAATCGAGGTCTCAACGCTTAATCGCTCTTTCCGTTGTCGGATATGGCGGTCACGATACCAGCAATACAACGTTTTAAGTCGTCACTTAAGTCGTTTCTGGATTCTGAAAATTTCTTCAAACACTCGTGAACTTTCGCCTCTTTATAATCGAACGCTATTTTATTATGTTTACAAGTTATATCCAAGAACGCCAGTAAATTCTCCGCAACTTGGACGGGCATTTTCGCGCAGTTAGTGTCTACAAGTATTGTGACGTGCTTACCGATTTCCGACTTTATTAGCTGTGCGTTAAAGCTCTTTTCGTAGTCGAAGTCTGGTTGGTTGTCGGGTGATAGTTGCTTAAAGGATTCTATCGCGAGTAACGTGAGGGCGAGGATCGCTTCGTTTTGCATCAGCGAGTGGGATGCAACTAGCATGTTCACTAGACTGGATATGCAGCCTTCCACCTAAAGAAATAAAGTTTATAATTGCATTATCTTGTGATTATTATTGATTATCATGCACGATGTCTAGCGCTACCAGTTTAGGACGCGTATACAATATGGCGTCACCAATTGTCGAGCAGTACAACTAAAGTCGATTATAAATTATGATGCAAACACGAGCGTGGAGTTCAAAGGTCGGCCGCCGACGTACTGACCGAGGCCACGCCCACCGTGATGTCGTCATAATCTCTGACGTCATCACGGTGGGCGTGGCCTCGGTCAGTACGTCGGCGGTTTGACTGAGAATCACAGAGTTGGTTAAGACATTTTCTATTATTTATGCACCCTGTGGTGGTAGCCAATAAACATTGAAAGTAGTAGTATGGTTGTGGTGACCTGCACGATGTGCCGCCAGTGGCTGTGGTGGCGCAGCTGGCGGGCGGCCCAGGCCAGCAGGCGCGGCGCCTCGCCCGCGGCGCCCGCGCACTGCGCCGCGTGCCCCCAGCGCGCCACGCTGCGCAGCGCGGCCCCGCTGCGCGCCACCAGCTTCGCCACGCCCTCTGCCCCACGTACACATAGTCACATACACTCGACACTGAACAGCTACCTTCTAGGCAAGTATGCTCCTTCGTAGATCCACATACACATACAGTCGAGACTAAACAGCTACCTTCTAGGCAAGTATGCTCCTTTGTAGATCCACATATACAATCGAGAGTGAACAAGTACCTTCTAGGCAAGTATGCTCCTTTGTAGATCCACATATACAATCGAGAGTGAACAAGTACCTTCTAGGCAAGTATGCTCCTTTGTAGATCCACATATACAATCGAGAGTGAACAAGTACCTTCTAGGCAAGTATGCTCCTTTGTAGATCCACATATACAATCGAGAGTGAACAAGTACCTTCTAGGCAAGTATGCTCCTTTGTAGATCTCATCGTCACTTACCATTAGCTGAGATCGAGATCAAATACTTGCCTGTAATGTATAAAAAAAAAATACAACCACGATCAACCCCATACCAATGAAATAATACAACAAGCTTGCTGGAATTTAAACGGGCTCTATTCGGTCTCCATTGTTTTTATTACATTATAGGCAAATATTTGATCTCAATCTCACCTGATGGCGAGTGATAATGAGATCTACGATGGAGCATACGTGCCTAGAAGGTACCTGTTCACTCTCGACTTGAACACCCAGGTTGTAGTCAACGGGGAACAAAGACGCCGGTGAACGAGCGCTAGAATGATAGCATGTTAGTTGGTATATAGGGTATATCTGTGCATACATTACACCAACATATTTGATTATTGTGTAAGTAACTTCTTAACCAAAATTGATACCATGGATTCAACTCATGATTCTGGACCAATGAATGAATTTGTGAAAAAAATGAATTATTACTATATGAAATGACCATGACTCGGGAATTACAATCCTAAGTATTTTTAACACAAAGTTTACTCCTTCCGAGATTCCAATCCGGGACCCCAGGTACAGAAAGTAGGTGCGATAACGAATAACGAAGTACGAACGACGAAATAAAATAACTTATAATAAGTAAAGTATAAAAAAAAATTGCCCACAAAAATCACAATTGAACTTATTGTTGGAAACACTTTTTTAAATCGGCTTTTTTAATTACGCTGTGTTCAGATAGCCGGGCATTACCTTGTCCGTCCACCAGCATGCGCAGCGCGGCCAGCAGCTTGTAGGCCACGTGGTGGTCGCGCACGGCCGGCAGCGCGGCCAGCAGCAGCGGCGCCGCGCGGCCCCGCGCCGCCGCCGCGCGCTTGTTCGCCGCGGGCACGCTCAGGTTGCGCAGCGCGGACAGCACGCCGTGCTGGATTTTGGTCACTGTTGCCGAGTCGATAGGGTGCGATTTTGAGGGGTCCTCCTGCATGCGGACCGAGAAGCTGTGGTACACTTCGAATATGTCTGGAAGTGGAAATTATTGTTACTGATTACAACAATAAATATAAATATCGCCATACGAACACCAACTATACTGTCCCACTTTAAGCTTAACGCTTGTGTTATGGGTACCGTACAATGGACTGAGGGCGAACTCAGTATATAATATTTATATACATATTAAACATCCATGACTCGGGTACAAACATTCTTGCTCATCACACAAAGCTTGTGTCCCTACCAGAATTCGAACCCGGGACCGTCGGCGCATAAAGCAGAGTCATTACCACTGCGCTAATCAGACAGTCAATCAATATATAGACTTACTGTAATTATTATGTACTATAATATTATGAAGAGGTAAAGTTTGTAAGATTGGATGTAGGGTGTAATCTCCAGATCTACTGATCCAATTCTGAAAATTCTTTCACTGACAGAAAGCTATATAATTATGAATGCTATCGACTATTTTTCATCAAAGTGCCGTGGGCTAAAGCTAGTAATTTCTTCACAGAATACGATATAGATGACCTTATATAATAACTAGCTCTACGTAGCATAGCTCAGCTTAGCATAGATAAGGAGGATTGTGCTATAATTGCGCACAGAAAACTAAGAGAAGCGGAATGGTCCCAAAGTAAGGAACGTTTTTATTATGTGGAAAATCGAACCACCTAGTGCAATGAGTCGATCGGCCTACGCTCAAACCCTTGCGCCAAACATCAATAGTGGTTAGAAGGATAAACCACATTACAGAGAGTGGTGAGGTTCGCTCCACTCCGGTCAATAAACTATAGAGTTGAGACATTTCCAAACACAAGCTTGGCACAAATACCGGTAAAATTAAAAAATACCGGTTCACTCACCAAGTAGTTTATCAAATATCTTGTCTTCCATCATTTGCGTGCAATACTCGTCTTTGCGCGCGAAGTTACCGATCGCGAGCACCGCTGTGACTAGCAGGTGGTAGTTCGGCGAGTCCAGCCATTTCACCATAGTCGTATACACTTCGCCCATGCCGTTGTTGTACAGTTGATGCATTGCTTCATCTGTGTAAAGAAAAATATTTATAACTAGCTAAAATAAAGATGAGCTGAGGGCGGGTGAAAATTTAAAACGGGTTAATGGCTCTGAATACACTTTTATTCCGTTTGGAATCGAAACCCCATGATAAAGGTTTCAAGACAAAAAATAAAAAACTTTAGGAGACCTAAAAATCTAGAAATCATTTTCTATTCTTTATGGTTGGTGCTAATCGAAATCTTGGTACTTGGGAATTTTGACATGACCTTATTTTTGGACGTACATTGACTGGCACTCACTCCAAGAAAAGTAAATGATTTCTAGATTTTGAACTCCAGCGTTTTTGAAGTCAGATTTTATTTCATAAAAGTCCTTTTCTCACCTCCAGTCAACACAATGATGATAAGATCGCAAGCTTGCTTCATGATGGCTTCCACTTCACTGTCATCCACGTTCAGGTCACCAACCTCATGCCGGTACACCAGTTGCTCTAGCCGGGAGCAGACAAGTTGTATCCCACCTTCGTTTGCAAGGAGGGTTTTCACGGAATCTGCAAAAAAAGTGTAGCATGGCACCATATTTCACTTTCAACACAGATACATTACTTGTAATATAGCTGTTATGTTGCTCTCTCTTTCTCTCTACAGTATGTGCAAGCTCAACGGTGTATATGTCATGTAAGATGTACACCTTACAAAAAACTATAGATACCAAGACCAATTTTGAACAGTGACATAGGGATTAAAGAAAATTTTTAATTTGAAAGTAACTATAGCATTCTGATTATTCAAACTGTTTATTGGTATTAACTTAGGGCTCATGACATGATGAATATAGCAAGAAATCAGTGATGGGTGCAATGTTTCTTTATACATGATGATTATGGTCTAACAAAGATTAAAGTCTAATAGCTCAGATGTCATTAAGCAGATACATTAGACACCAAGAATCTAGTGCATTTGAATGCTCCAGTAGTATTGTATCTACTATCATTATCTCATAATACAATGGATTATAAATCTTATTGCTTACCATGCTCAGACTGTGTATGCAAATGATCCAAACACATTTCAGAGATCTCAATATTGCTTGTCTCTTTCAAAACATTGAGCACTCTCTTATTCACCTCCTCACCATACAGGAGCTCTTGTGTATTATCATTTATGACACTCAATATCAACAGTGTAGTCAACACCATATCATCATCAAACTCAACATTTTCCAATTCCATAGACAATATTTTTTCCAGCACATCTATTAAACCTCCTTGCATTAATGAATCCGTAAAAACCTGTCCACCAATAGCGAAATTAAGCAATGATTTGCTTATCAACATTCTAATTTCACCCGAAGACATAAATAAACTTTTCTTAAGCAATGTTATTAGGACTGGAATGCCTCCACAGTCCAGTATTACTTGCCTAGCATTGTCACAGTCACAACATAGGTTGCCTAAAGCCCTGCAACATTGTTTTATAAGTTCTTTTTTGTCTGTGATTATTTCCTTTCGAAGGATGTTTAGAATAGGTTCTATAATGTCTTTGTGGGCGTATGTTTCGCGTTTGTCTTCACATTTAACAAGTTCCGACACAGCTTGTACGCTTAACAGTACGATATCTTGGTCACTACTGATCAGCAAGGACTTAATGCAGGATGAAACGTCATATTCGTAATCCTTCCCGGTTTTTATGATATCGGTCAATTTCGCTTTTAACTCGTTCACGTTAGTTATATTTTGTATCACTAATGTCTCAAACGACGTGGATTTCTTAGCTGAAGTGCCTATAAAAGTAGAAATGTTCAGTAATCATCGATATTATATGAGAAAACTGAAATTCATTAAACGTTGTACATACCTTCCATGGTGAGTTTTATGAATGAATATTTGAAGGTGTATTGGCAACACAGATAATACGACTTACACAATAGCAGTTTTTGTAGGAAACATAATTGATTTTTAATAAATTATAGCATAAAATACAAAGCTTTTGACAGAACAACCCAATCAATTTAAAGCTGTCTGTCACTGTCAACTACGTTTTCTTTCTGCTTTGTTGGTGATATCTGATTCCTTGTTAATAATTTTACCAGTCTGTGGTTTAAAAACATATTAAATTATACCTATAATATCATAAATAGTTACTTTGCATAATTATGCGGATAATCCTTTTTTCATTAGGAATTAAAATATGTACCTATAATACTAGAACTGTTGCGTTTAGTGAAGTTAAATTTAGGTATCTTGTATCTAGCTTCATCCCTTTACGGTTACAGGTGTCGTGATGTACTATTTACGAAATCGAAACAAACAGTTGACCCTACGTAACTCCATACAGTTATGTAATTTTAATTGTTTCTTACGGACGATTTAGCCTCACCAAACAATAAAATTCACAATTACAGCCTTGAAGTAAAATTTCGTAACTGCCGTACATGTGGTAGAAGACGAGGCATATCGATAAAAAACTCGTAAAATACGCCACCAACCACAGGTTACCTATATCGGTCGTTTGAAATACCTACTTACCGCAGAAACGGAATATTCCAATGAGTTTATGATTTCGCTAAGGTTTTCGCCATAAATAATACGAACCTCGTTTTTCATAAAACGTTATGAAGAATTGTTTATTATGAGATTATCTAAAAATTTATTCATCGTCCTGTGTTATGTAATACATTTGGTTACTTGTAAGGATACATTTTTTTACGAGAAGATAAATAAGTTCGGTTTAGGTAATAAGATCATGTGAGTATCTTTGCGTCATAATCATAAATTACAGTGTTTTTAAACAGGCCAATGCCAGTAGCCGAGAGAAATGGTTTGTTATGCCACCGCCAAAGTAACGGCCTGATTAGCGCAGTTCGAATCCTGGTAGGGACACAAGCTTTGTGTGGTGAGCACGAATGTTTGTACCCGAGTCATGGATGTTTAATATATAAATAAGTATTATATACTGAGTTCGCCCTCAGTCCATTGTACGGTACCCATAACCCAAGCGTTAAGCTTAAAGTGGGACCGTATAGTTGGAGTGTTCGTATGGCCGATATTTATTTATTTATTTGCAAAGTGAGTAAAGTTCTCACGTCTGGAATCCATACCTACCTGCTCTATCTTGAACTATGCTTAGCTGCACCTGGGCTTATCACATGACTACTGTTCCCGGCATCTCCACCACAAAGCTCACACATTTGTGGGGCCACGGCACTTGCACTAGCCTAGCAATCTAGCAATAATCGTGAAATATTTGCTTTTAAAACGCTAGTTCGTATTACGTGGTGCTGGTGACGTAATACAAATTTGAGATTTAAAAACAAATATTGCGAGATTATTGTAGGCGCTTTGCTATCGTTAGGCTAAGCAAGATATGTAATCAGGCAGCGGACTCAATCCCTTCTGTGGCCGTTAAGCTATAACAGTGATTCTACTCCTAACACAAACTTGGCGTAGTTGGTGGGACTAACGCCTTTATTTTTTTCAGCCAAAAGCCTAATAAAGTTAATTTCCGTCGATTCGGTGCCGTGAATCGGGAGGAATATCCAGAGCCATTGCCACCGACGAAACGGTCACCCATCGCGGGAATGCAATCTCCATACAAGAGCCTCTACCAAGGGAACAGAGTTGTGAACGATACGAGGGTTTTCAGGAAACGGTTTGAGTATTTGCCGATGGAGAGGGGCCATCAGGTGTTGTGTCAAGGAATGTTTGATTGCACTGTGAGTGGCGTATTGTCCTTATAAAACACCATCACGCCTGTAATTCCTGAAGGAGTAGTTTAGGTATACTGCAGAGCACCCACAAATCGCTGATGGTATTTGGTCCGAAATCTTTTTCTGCGGGCGGTTTCCACAAATCGCGTTAATGCACCTGTATATTTTGTTAGAGAGTGTGTCTGGTCGGTCACTCCACCCATTCCAGCTCTACCAAAAAGTTCTCAACAGGAAGTAATGGCCGTTGAGGAATAGTTCTAGAATGGTGACCATGAGCCGGATGGCGTAGATTATGGAACCCCCGAAAGAACTGGAGGAGGACTGATGGCTTTACACGCGATACAGCTAGGAGTAGTCGATGCGAAGGGTCTCCACCATTCGAATCGACTACTCCTACCATAATGTCTGGGATTCCTTGAGAAAGGCCAATGTTCAGCAGTGGATGTTACTGAGCTGATGGTTGTAAAGCTTCTGCGCCGCCAGTGGCAACTAGCCTTCATTCGTGAAAAAGAAATACTATACCAACACTTCCTTGACCACAAAAAAATAAGGAGCCTTTTTTATCTAGATAACGCACATGGCAATCGAAACGACGGAAGCGATACCAGTCATCCTTCGCGGCGGTGCTGGCTACAGACACTTTATGGTGATCGTCAAAGCTAAACCTGGCAACGAGCTGAAGGGCACCGTGAGGGCATACTGCAAGAAGAAACAAGTTATACCAGTACCTGACCTTGATGTTCTGCCAAAAATGGGGAGACGGTTCGTGATTTAATAGAGATATATTGTTTTAATAAAAGCACGGTAAAGAAAGGAGTTTTTAATCTGCATTAACGTTATGCCATTTATTTCATCCCCATTTTAAACCTGATTTATTAATCACCATGGACATTTGAGGATCCAAACAGAATATAAGATTTTTTAAATGAATTTTGATCACACAAAAACAAGACATAAAATATTCTTGCATAAATAATTGAAGATGTTTGTATTGTTAGGTATATTTAGATGATTTACTTTAAGCCTGGGAGCCATCAATAGTTCCCGCCCACTATGCGTAATGAGTGACTACCAACAGGTGAGCTTCATCGTGAATTTATATGCGCACGCGACTGTGCTTTAAATTAGGGAAATAGCGCCATTACGGTTCTTGAGGTATATAGCAATGATAGCCAAGCTGGTATAACGTTTGTCTTGGAAACAAAGGTTGAAGGTGCAAACCCTGGCTGGCACCTCTGTTATTTGTAGATTTCATATGCAAATCTCATGAGCCAAAATATGAGCACGTAGTCCGCCAACCCACACTAGGAAGGGTTATAGGCCAATAGTCCACTACGATACGCGTAGTGGACTATATGGCCTATATAGCTCTATCCTTGGGGGAAAGCCCGTGCCCAACATTGGGGCATTAAAATGAGCTAATAAGGTAAAGCACCGAGGAGATGAAATATAATAATTCGCCACCCATCCATGTTCAACCAAAACACGCCCGGTGCGTGTTTTGGTTGAACATGGATGGGTCTAACCGACATTTTTAGCAGTGAGACTCAATAATACTGTGAGGTAGTTACGCCAATCAGTTTATCTCGACATTGCATAAAAAACAATATTTAATTGAGCTCAAACTAAGGTGTTCTTTAAAAATCGATCGTTCTGGACTTCAATGCAGTCTGTATCATTTTATATTATCAGCGGGCGTTGAAGCGAGACATACCTACCTACCTAACGTAAACAATTAATAGATTTCAGTTCCCGCGGGATTGAGGCGGTTTTAACTAACCAACGAGACATACAGGATGTGTCAACATATAAATCTCGTTTTTGACCCATGTTTGTGGCAAAGGTAAACATTACTGAGAATAATGAAAAAACTATGCAACGGGGCGTTATTGACGATATTTTTCTATGTACATTTATATGTTTTTCAGTGTTATGGTGGAGTGCACCATCAACGGTTAAATTTAGCTACAGTTCAATCTATAGATTACGGGACAGATTGTATAGAGATATGACGCTGGTTTACATTTAACCATTGATGGTGTACTCCAGCCGTAGTTATTTTATCTTGAAATTATTGGTTACATTTGGAGTTATCAGTCAGTTTCGGTATCTTTCTGAGAGTTATAATAGTTATCTACTGTTATTTTTATTGCAATAATAGTATGTAGTATAGGTACTTACCTGTTCTTTTAACAACAGTTTTTTTAACACAATTTAAGTATCGTGATGTTTTCATAATGTTTAGATCAAATAGTTTCAAATTTAAAACGTCCTGTGCGCACGCGCAATTCTCACAGTTTATTAACAAACCAATATAGTCGAAGCAAGTGCGGCCACAATGTCATTGCGATTGGTGCAATACCCTCAAATCGTATGTTTATGTTATTAATTATTTTATCTGTAGTTCAATTCAATTTGGTGAAGGGTACAGTAGTGTTTGTTATGTATCTGTGCGGAGTTACTGGTTTTTTTCGACGAAGACGACCCAACATTGAACGGGTGAGTATTTTTTAATATTTTAACAAGGGCTTGACCAGCATTCTTATCTATTTATTGTGTATCCCTAATATCTAGTAGAAAGGAAAAAAAACGCGAGGTACGAAGTTACAGACGTTGATATTCACTAGATATAAAAAGTATTAACTTATCATTAAAATGACATTTTGAAAATGATAGCTGTCGCATATAAAATAAAATATAGATTCTTCTATCTACCAAGTCCATCTGTTCGATGAATAAATCAAATTTTATACTGCGAGATTTCAGACAGTTTGCAGTAACAAATTACGACAAAGTATGGGGAGACCACGACGTCATTCGAAAAGTGCTTTTCTCGAGATCCATGAGGGAGTACTTAACACTACTTCTTGCTCATGTAGGGTGGCCGTAAAAAAAGATTTTCATCTAGCAAAAAATTATTAAATAACTAAATGTTTGATGTTAGGTGCTATTATTATTAGGATATCGTAATCATTTATTGAACTAGGAAAAATAAGTTATAATAAATTCTGATCACTTCTTCCAAGTCCCGGTGTCCCATTTTGATGGTATAGGTATATAAATGTCTTATCAATGACGAGGCGAGTGGTCATAATGCTCATGTTAACTTCTCCGTTCATATTTTCTTATGAACGTATGAATTTCTCCGTGGCGTTGATTTGAAACCTTGTTTCATGGATGTCAATCAGTAGGTAGCTAAACACCCAAGCCCTATGACCGTACTAACAGTGCTTTGCTTGAAAACCTTAAGTACAAACTTACTAAGCGAACTAGTTACTGACAAATGTGTAGGTTCCAGTCGTCAGTAATTTACCTATTGATCAGTAGCATAAGATTTTTCAGTCACACTTCCAATGAGAGCACTGATGATACGAAAGTACCAACGACGGTACATAGACTATTAAAGACTCATATAGTTCATAGTTGTACATTTTGTTTGGGGTAATTAGATGATGACGTCAATGGCATTGCGCGGCAGACTAATAGTAGTGTCAATGTCACAGAAGCATACTCTTCGAATTCATAAATTCTCCTCCGTAAATGTATGATAGGTTAGTATATACTCGTAAGTAAGTAAGTAAGTAAGCACTTATGGTGGACTATCATGCCCCACCTTTTAGCTTCTAAGAATAGAAGAAAAGAAGAAGCTTCTATTGATATTATATCTCACACAATCCTCATTAGATTTTGTCGACAATTGACAAAAAATACCTGCGTACTTACACAATAAAACGAATATTTATTTTTAACGCATCCAGTAAAAAGAACAAACTAACTAAAATAAACAACAATGATATTTTAAACATGTGTAAACAAAAATATCTTTTACTACACAGACCGTCTTAAAATAATGAAGATATTTATAGAGAGCCCACATATTTTGCGTTCGAATACCACTTAAACCAAATATAATTTATCTCTCTTTGAACTATCGTTATGGTAAATGGCGCCGAATTTAGATGTACAAGAATATTAAATACAATATAACACAGACCAAGTACAAGATGTCAACAAACTACGGTTGCGCGGGAGTCTGTCTTTTGCACGTGTGCCAAATTATTATTTTTCTTCGCTCATATTGTGAACACAGGGGCGTGATAGTATCACTTTCGGACTCTCATTAGTTGGTTCGCAGGTTGTCTGAATGAAATGAATATCCAATTCATTGAGTACCTAATTTTTAGATTGTTTCTGCTTCTACAGATGAAAAATCGAGCGTATAACATGATCTAGCCTCAACTATACGCAATTAACTTAAGGCTAAGCATCTTATTGGTGTTTTAATTTAAATGGTTAATTTAATATGGACATCCAACAGCTTAATAATATAAGGGTCCTAGTAAGTAATGTGTTGATCATCATCATTGACTCATAAAAAGGTGCAAAAATCTATACAATCCCATTCTGGCCATTAAGCCAATTGGGCCAGTTGAAGCAAGAACAAAACATTTTTATACTTCCAGAGGATTCCGTCTGGAAGTACCTCAACGTTTTGCGCTGGCTTCAGCTTGGAAGAAGATAATGATCTAAGTAGTCTTTATGTAACCTGTTCATTGAAAGCAAGAAGAAGTACGAGATACACTCATTAATGACCGAGGCAAAACAAAAAAAAAATAAAAAAATGTCTTGTCTCCCGCGCTAATCTACGCACAGTCTGATCCAATTTTAAATGTCAGATAGATAATTGTGCAACGTTTTGGCGACCGATCAACACAGTTTCAGCCGTAGACCTGTCTCCCATCCAAACACTTTAGTTGTTGCCTTTTACCCGAGGCAGCAGGCGCGCGGTCCGACCGCCGAACCGCGCGATTCGAACGCTGAATTTTTTTTATTGTCCTGCTAAAATAAACCGGTGAAAATTCGCGGCCAGTGACAATTATGTTTTTTTAAATAGTACGGTCCACGTACAATTTTTTTTTTTTTGGATTATTTTTGTTTAATTTGAAAATGGAAAGAAAAAGGTGATTTGTTTTGATATGATTGGCCGTCTTTTGTTTTCAAAAATTTTATTTAAAATTGTCAAATATTTTTTTATAACATGCACGCACACAAATCTTATCTATCCTTACACACCTATCTAAATACATCTATTTAGCCCAGGTATCATTCATTATTATTATAATTTAAAAACACTTAAACAAACGTCATAATTTTTCACTGAGAAATATCAATTTTATCGACAGCAAGTAGAACTTATTATATCATAGGTATACATTTAAATATATACTGTATCATCATACATCTACTATATCATCCTATGAAGTGACGTAAGGGACTTTTATTCAATTGGTTCATCAATTCAGATACCTTTCTAAACCCCACTTCACAATATTTACTAACCAAACATATCTTAAAATCTTGCTAAAATTAAATTAACTTATACTAAACATTTTGTGCACAGTGAATAAAGATCACCTCCAAATTTTTTTGCTTAACCATCATTATAACTAAATACCTAAGGGTGTAAACAAATATGTTTCGTCCGACACTATTCCGTGGCTTGAGCCTTGACTCTGCTGATGTGTCCGGCTATGGGGTTGCCAGGAGCCGGCGGGCGTCGCTGTCGGCCGAGCAGCGGAGGAAACTGAGCATGCTCAGGACCTCCAGCATCCCATCCCCGCTGACACCGGTGAGCCACATATACCATTTGGTACCCTGCCCGAGAAAAGACTGTAATCAGGTATAGACATCTTTAGCTTTTATGCTTCGTGGCTAAAATTGTGCTTTGCCTGTTATAACATGTGTGTCTTATTGTTCTCAGCTTAGTTGGGAACGTCGTACGTTGTGCCTTCGTTTAATTTGAAGGCAATTTGCCAATTTTCATTAAACACAGTAACCGCGATTAGACGTTTGTAAAACTTTAATCCTCAAAATAAACCGACTTCTTGTGTAAGTAAATTTGAGATTTCGTTAATAGTCAAACTACAGTTATAATACCCAACGATTAAATTCTTAAAATAACCATCAATTAATAAGTATACATTAAGACAGAGATGATATGCCGTAAACAACAACTTATTGACACAACCACTTATTGATTTCTAATATTTATTGATTTCTAATACTACACCTTGAAAAAAAAATAAAAAATTACAAATTTTATAGCGTTTATTTCATGTTTTTCTGTTTCCGACGTTTCGGCTGCTTTACAGCAACCATGGTCACGGGAGGACTGAGGTGTTTGACGTACTAGTGTCATAGTATGATACTGTGATAACTTTCTACGTAGATCGGACCGCAAGCAACAACTAAATATGAGGGTACCTCATACATACAGCATAAAATAAACGCGATACAATCTGTAAAATAGGTTTTATTTACAATACCCTACGACTATTACAATACTCCTATTTATGAAATACCTACTTCATAATTACCTATTCCATCACATGTCATGTGATTACAAGCACAATATAGTCTAAACCAACCTCAGTAATGGACCAGCTCCAAGAATCCCGACTGCCAATCACCGATGACCGATGGCGCGTTAATTTTGACGTGAACCCATGAGTGTTACCCAAATATTGGGTATAGACTAAACAGTTTCTGGTCAGTTTATGCATTCCTGTATCAAGACTGCACCTGCAAAACAATACAAGATTTATTGTTCATTAATTGACGTGTTTTAGTACTTTGCCATGGCTTATGGTGCGTGAGGAACAGACTTGTGGGTGAAATACAGGGCCCCAAGTCTGCTAACACAATCGATTCATAATCGAACACCAACCGCATAGTAACTTTCACTTTTGACAGATACCCCATAAAATATCTGTCAAAAGTGACAGTTATTATGCGGTTGCTGTTATTCGGATTATGAATCGATTGTGTTAGCAGACTTGGGGCCCAGGCGTTAGATTCCTTACGGCGGTCATATACACGAAAATGCTAGTTAAGTGATGATAAATCCTTTTGTATATGTTAGGCTATAAATAAAAATATCCCCGCAAGCTTACTACTTGCGATACCTTTGAGATTCCAGTTACCACTATGGTATACCTTCCAAAATCATAAATATACTATGCCATGTAGACTGATTTCTCGAATCAAACACTAGTATAAAAACACACCGTTCCATTTAAACGGTCGAGTTTCTGATTGATGATCACATCAGCCGTTTTGAAGTCTGAGTGTGTTTTCGGGCTGTTCCTCTCTGGTTCTATCCCTCCATTAATTATTAGGTAATTTATCCGAAGCGAAACCTATTATTCTTCGAGTATGGCTGCCAAATCATAACAGCCCGAAACGCGTTAGTGGAGCAATAATCTCATTGTCGCGAGACGCGACAGATTTAGCGCGGGCCACTCCAGGGTCTGCGATGACGTCGCCGGCCGGCGCGCGCGCCGACCTTTATCGTAAACAATGTAGTATTAATCGATTGCGATACGATTGTTTTTTTAGGCGTTCGTGAGGGATGCTTTTTTAATTAACAGACTTCAAAAAAAAGGACGAGGTTCTCAATTCGGCTGAATTCTTTTTATTATGTAAGCTTTTTTTTTAAAATTGACGTATCGCAATTCTGACATCACATTAATGATCATAAATGCGCTAAATAAGCACAAGTCTTTCTCCATCACCCTGCATACCCATTGTTGTGTTGTCTAGCGATATTTTCTTTTTTTATTTCTTTTTGAGTGTTTATGGTATTTTGCCCATCCATAAGAAATCACCACCACACCACAATAGAAATCCCGCGGGATTACCAATGTTATTTCAGTAGGTACCACTTACTAATGCCTCTAGCTACGCCACCAGAGGCCCTGTACCAATCATGTTTAAGATTGCACCATTGGAATGACGCATGTATACCCTGCCTTTAATCTACTTGGAAATAAAAGAAAATGTAAAACAAATGTAATAATAGCCTCTGCAGACAATAACATGGCGCGTGATGCGTGAGTGAAGGCTCACCGTACAGAACAATAAACACGAAATCAACAATGATTGTTGCATGATTTCAATTTAAAAATGTTATCGGTATTTCTCAAGCGTGACGTATTTTTTTTTGTAAGTGCGTAAATATTGCTGTAAGTGCATTGTCATCAGCTTGTGTGTAATAGGAGTAGGATCGCGTGAATAGCTTAATGGCCGAAAGACGACAGAAACGAGGATTTCGATACAAATTTAAAATGTTGGGTTGGGTTATTAAAAGGTTATTTACCAGAGTTGCCATTTTTGGCAAGCTTGCTGATCATTGGTTCTTAATAAAAACAAAGAATAATTAAGTATAGATATTTTAATGACCACTCAAAGAGTGGACCTATTAATTCTGCTGAAGAGACATGGACCTATTTTAGTTTTTTACCAAGTGAGATTTGTACCACTTGATCCTGACTGTGGAAAAAATAACCATATATGCTTGTTATATTGTAGCATAAACTATTCTATGAACACCACGACTGCCCAAACTGAGATCCGCGTCTACTCTGTCAAGGTACCCTCTAGCTGGTTATGTATATGCAACCCTCCCCCCCCCCTACTGTTTCTGATGGCTTGGCCTAACCAATACCTACCAGCCCTAAGCGCCTTCTCTTCGACTTGTCTGGAGACTGGCCATGCACGGCCTGCAATTCGCAATTCCAAAAAAAAACAATTTCGTTGCCAGCATCAAGTATGAATAGTTCAGAATCAACATTTCCCCTCCATATTGTTGTAAGCAATAAAACAAGCCACTTCGATTAATTCGTACGTCACTAGCGACATTACATCAATAAAAAGACAATTAAGAATGACATAATTTATAGTCAGCTGGGTTGGATGTTGGATGCTGTTTAACAAACTAAGCTAACACTTTGTTGCTTTTGCGTCATCGTACCAGTATTAGTTCACACAATTTTGGAGTTTCATTCTGGCCGATGGTTGTCGAAGGGTGATAATCAATAAACAAATCAGACATAGGTACTTTCTGTAGTTTTATGTTATGCGCTGACCTTGTCTATAATAGTTATTAGCTTTTCAACGTTGCAAAGTTGTTATTTGATGCTGGTGCGACTGCTTATCGAACAACGAAGGATTCTACGATTGAACCACGAGCTCAGCAAGTGGAGGTGGAGAGGAATTCAAAGGCACGAGACTCAAATAATTTTGCAAAAATCTTTACGATCAAAAACATAGAAAGTAATCTAAAAGCGTTTAGATACAGATAAACCAACCTAAAGAGAAATTCGGAGTTATTTAAAAATAGGGATACCTAGTATCCGAGTGTCTAGAGCTTTTTAATTAGTTCATTCTTTATAGCCAGATGGCACGTCATAAATGAAAATATGCGAATGTGTTGAATGACAAACTTTACGCCATTCAATTTCACTCACCAGTTCTTTCCTGCGCTCCAAGGACGACTGACGCACTTCCAATTCCGTTTGAGACATTATGAAAATGAAAAATATATTTCTAATATTTTTACTACGTCGTAGTAAGTAGGTAGTTATTTGTAGTCGTTGGAGAAATGAAGTTATATTTTTTGTATGTCACGGCATCTTAATATTAATGCTCATAAAATTAAGATATTATAAACGTGATTGATGTTTAGTCTTATTTTTTTTTGTACCTCTTTGGGGTTTAGAGGCGTAAAGGTATTTATTTTTATGAAACATCTCAGATTTATAATTTGAGTAATCGTTTATGCGACTGTGATACATTTAGCCTTTAATAATGCGATTAAATAGTTACATAAATATTCAATAACTGTATACTTCTTATACTTTCAACCTCGGCTCTGCCCGCTGTACCTCGACCACGCATGGATAATGTAGCTTTCTATCAGTGAAATAATTTTCAGAATCGGATCAGTAGTTCCGGAGATAATCAATTACATCTAAAATCACAAACTTCTTTATCTATAACAAAGTCGTGTCAGTTACACCATATATAACTCAAGAACGGTTGGGCCAATTTTTATAATCTTAGATTGTTTGAATTCGTCTCCGCCCCGAATAGGAGAATAACTATTAATAAAAAGGGAAAAAAATCACTCAAAAAAATTAAATGGATTATTCATTCTGAGGCGGTTCGAAGCTCGCCGGGACAGCTAGGAATATTATAAATAGAGATAAAAATATACGTGTGATAGTAAATCTTCCAGTTGTGAACGTTTGCGCTTTACGATATTAAAATCAATAAAAGATAAATCATTATGCGTTCGCAACTCAGGCGCAGGTACCTATATATGTGCTTAAGTACAAACAATGAGTGTGTATTTGTTATTTTGGCTACGTATTTTGGCAATACTTTGTGTGCACCTACTGCGTAGTAGGGAGGCTCTAAAATACGCCTTATACGTGCGCTGGCGCAGTTGAGTCTGTACTGATGCACTTCGGTGACGTTTGTTTGTCTCAGCAGATGACGACGACGATAGTGTTTTGTTTACCATCTCGCCGACATGAGTTACAGGTTACAGTACAGTAGGTATTGGTGGCGAATTTTATACTAACCGGCTGGTTTTAATATTAGCTATCCCTAATTTCAGAAAATAAATTACATGTCTAAAAAAAGCAGAAGTCGAACTCATACCATTCTCCGTAGAGAGATGTAACCTCGTAACTCCAAACAAGTGACTGATTTGTAGCGGGTTTTTTCTTTAGATTGCTAATGGTTCCCTATATTTAATGAGAATCCCAAGGAATAGTATCTACTTTAGCTTTATCCTTTAGTATCTACTCAAGTTTATCAAATATAGTGATCCCCTGCAACGGCTCAAAACTATAACAATATTTTTGAACAGCAGACAGACAGACAGAAGACATACTTCTACTTAATGCTGGATCTAAATTAATCTCTAGATTTTTGAGTAGCTAACAATGGAGTAGGTAAGAACCTCTTTTTTCTGCTAATTCCACTCAGTCTATACAACGCTATAATTAAAGCTGTGGACCTCTCCAGTCTTAGCTATAGCGTAGTTATGGGCATATTGAAATAAAACTTATTTCACAGATTTTGTCGCGTTTATTTTATTTGTCGCTCCCGACTTTTCAGCTGCTTTACAGCAACCATGGTCTCGGGAAGATTGAGGACTGTACCGTCCTAGTGTCATAGTTTGAACTCGGGTACCCACATATTTAGTTGTTGCTTGCGGTCCGATCTACGCAGAACGTGCTCACAGTGTCTTGAGGTCTTACAATGGTGCGCTAGATCCTATGTCGGTGGTAGCACCCAGCCATCTTCCCTATTGAAATTAGGATGTTTTTTCAATTTCAATATAATATGTACACTGTGTTTTATTTGTATGTGTAGTATTCGTGTAAGGCTATAGGCTTGATTATGTTTATTAGTATTGTCAATGGCACATAATTTACGATTGGTCCACGTGGCCGCCGCGGCTGGATGTGTACAGTGTATAGTGGCGCGCACGTTAGCCAAACAAACATCGGCCGGTTCGTATTTGTTTATGATACGCTACGATACGATCACGCGAACTATATAGCGTGGACGAAACATCGGCGGTAGGGATGGCAACGGTATTATTTCCAGTACTATTAATATTCCATAAATATTTTTTATTATGAACCAGTGTAGCTACCTCTTCAACATAGCGACAGCTAGCTACACAGATCGCGCTGCAGACGCATTCAGAAAAAATTACAATTCTCCTTACAATCCTGAAACGCGCTATCAGAGCACGTAACATATGTACAAGATCCCGACAAGAACCGTTTGGGCATACCACCGGCGTGGCTTCTCTCCCTTCCCTTTCCGCTAAACTAGCATCAATGTAGGCCAGTTATTCCTACGATTTTACCTTAGCTTAGAATGAAAAGTACGGTTAGAAACGCTACTTTAAAATAATTATTTATGCCTTTAACATCCGTTTGTCGTAATCTTGCACGTTTCGTTTGAGCTGCGCTCAAATTTGAGTTGCCTTTGAGTACTTCATGGTTAGATTTTTAATAAACTAAAGTTCTGCACTTCTGTTGTGATTTTCCCCGTCTTTCTTCTTTCCTTGATCCGCGACTATTACTAAAATAATTATCATTCTTAAAGGTGTTTTGAATGTTTTAAATAACTTTCTCGGTAGCGTGTTAAAGTTGTTTTTTCTTACAATCATTGAAATAAACATATTTTTCTATCATAGCTGCCAACCCTAACATTAATGGAGTGAAGAAAAGTTTGAGATCGATGTTTGTTTAAATAAATAATAATTCTTAAATTTTCACGGTTTATTTTATGTGGATTTGTGTGGCGTTGTACTACTCTTTTAATTTACGGAACCATTCACCCGCAACACTTGGCAGTACTTGGCATTATTGAGAATATACATATAATTTCCACTACTATATTAGTGATGGATCAGCTACTTAGAAAAAAACATATGACTTGGCAGAAGCGCTGCCGTGGTATTAAAGAACAGAGTAGGCAACATAATACTACTTAATTGTGAAATCTAAGTTACATATCAGCCCACCCGTTCTCGAGTTATAAATGGTGTAACTAACACGACTTTGTTTTATATTAAACTAGCTGACCCGGCCACGCGTTGCTGTGGCTAACACCAAAAATTTAAAAAGTGGAAATAATTGAATTATACGGTATTTCGTTCACTACAAAATAAATTTAATTAATTTTATAGCGTCAACAACACGTGGTAATTATGCTGTTAAAATGTAGCTTATATGACACGTTCGTAGATTTACCATAGCAGCGCCATCTATTGATTACTTACTCAACCCAGTCGAAAGGTATCGACATCTGTTAGAATCATTTGGACTTAACAGATAATTGTGACTGTCAAATAATAACAGACAAATAATTAGCAATAAATTAAAATTGCGACTATAATTTGAGATTTAAACTATCCTATCTCTCAAGTTGGATCGAACTGCACATGGTGTGCGAATTTTATTATAATCGGTTAAGTGGTTTAGGAGTCCATTGAGGACAAACATTGTGACACGAGATTTATATATATATAGATTAGATTTAAGGTACGTTTTAATACGTAAGCAACTTCGTCAAATAATGAAAAAAAAACGTTGGCGTTTGGCATAATATTTTTAATTAGATACTGTAATAGTTTAATATTTACGGTTAACGACTTTAGCTTACCACAAACGACGTGCGTGAACCGTAAAAAATATCGGTTATTTATCGATTAACTTGTATGATCTCATCCGTGCCTTTGATGTAGTCGATCACGATGGTTTACATAATTATATTTCGCAGTGACCCAGTAGTTATTGAAATTGTAATACTATACACATACACAAATACCTACGTACAGTAGCTAACTTTAATTTCAGACCTATTTAAGGTTGAATATCATAGAGCAAACGTAAACCTAGCTGACTGACGTTACGAGGGGCAACTAATTTTGGATATGACGATTTACGACCTTATTGCGTTATGAGTGTTATTGAGAATATTAAGGAAATGGGTTCCATAATAATGTTCGCGACATAGTACGCCTTTACAAAAAATAGATCGTAAATTTTATATTCAAATAAAATAATCTCATCTAATTTATCGTCATTCTTTTCTTTTTTGGTTGTCAATTGGCTACAAAATAGTGACATTTTGGCCAGTGTCAAGTATTTCTTGATAATTATTGTCATAAAATTAGATGTGCCACTGATGATGATGATGATGATGATATGAATCCGTAGGGGATTCATATCAATAAAGCTGTTGATACTTCACTGAAAATTCAAGTTATACTTATTTAATTCAACTTCCTTCACTCGTGCACGTTTATGGAAACACAATGGTTAATATCCCACTAATATTACACATTTAATATAAAACATTTTTTTTTGGATATTAACATAAAATTGACAACTTCAGGGATCAACTTCCCGTCAATTAGCCCGAAGAATTATTATCGAATTGTTAGGATGGCGGTCACTCCTTTCTGAAGATAAGACTTCACGGCTGCATCTTACTACACATTAATTGCACACTAACGTTAATTATATATATCATTAATCCCGTGACTACCTATGTGTAGGAGGGCAATGCTAGCCCACGGGGCTAAATTTAAACATATTCCTCTCTCAACACCTCATACATACATTTAATGTGTTTTGTTCATTTATTTTAACGCCAGCACGACTCGTGTTGTTGCCGGAATAATAAAACAATAGTAAAAATATTATTAGTAGTACGTAAAATTATATTATAAATACTCACAATGTCGATGCGAGAACATTGTATTTATGCAATAACTAGTTGTTGCCCGCGACTTCGTCCGCGTGGTATTTAACAAAGACAACCGTTGACAACAGCCTGCTCGCCCATGCTGAGCCCGCGGGACGCATTGCAGGTTGTTGCTATCAAACTTAATCAGGCGCAGCGCTGCAACATTGGTTTAAATTTTTTTTCGAGAGATCCTATTTTTTTTCTAAAATAAAATTAGCCTAAGCCCTTGTTACATCAGCTATCTGCCAGTGAAATTCCCGTCAAAATCGGTCCAGCCATTTCAGAGATTACCCGGAACAAACAGACAGACGGACAGCCAGACAGACAAAAATTGGAAAAAATGTTGTTTTGGTATAGGTACCGTGTATACATCCAAATGCACTTAGTAAAAAGCGGTTATTTTACTATTACAAACAGACACTCATATTTTATTGATATGTATAGATTAACTGGTAATGTTATATTTATATACTTAGGTACTGAATACAAAATAAATAGGTTTTACGTAGAGTAGGCGATATCTTTAGCTCACTTTTAATTAAATTGTAAAATGTATCCCCAGCGAGTTGCTCAACGATAAAGGCTCTATAAAATGTTAGTTATAAAATAATGAGCAAACCATACACCACCATGAACATAGAATTTTTAATCAATTTACAATTAGAATAAAATTGCTTTGTTGGCTAATTAGGAAATGCACGAACAATGTCTATACATTTTGGTGAAGTCTTATTATTGTTAAGATCGTACTTTAAAGCGCAAATTTACTTGCATGACTGTTTGAAAAACATACAGGTTACCTTAAAAACTCTACTAGACTGTAAAAACATGCAGTTACCTTTGATTTTTGGTCCATTTCCTGGTTCCTGTAATTTTCATATCCAGTTGTAATGATTGGCTAGGCAGCGCCGGCGCATCGAATTGAATAATTGCATGCGACAAGCGATTCATCTATTTCTAGAGCCGCCTGCGCAGAAAGTATATACCGACTTAAAATAGTGTTATTATTTTCGCGAAACAAAAATTATTGACATGACTGTTTTTGCTTTTTTTTTATTACATTATAGGCAAGTATTTGATCTCGATCTCACCTGATGGTAAGTGATGATGAGATCTACGATGGAGCATACTTGCCTAGGTAGGAAGGCGGCAGTAGATCGAGACGCTACATTCACTAGGCACATGCAGCGCAACTGATCTGACCCGCCATCCATGAAGGCAACACCGAACATCATGCCGGAACACGGCTAGGCTAGGTTATAAAAATAACATTCCTGAAAATTTAATCAAATTATGAGACATTTCAAAAATGACACTCTGTACTAAGCGCATAGCCTTTTGGTTCGCCTTATTTAAGCGAAAATCAAACATAATTTGAACAATTATTTCATACATCACCCTGATCCATATAACTTACTAATTAAAATGCTATAAATTGTACACTATTTTAGTTACACCCTGTATACATGTGGGTGTGCAATAAAGTGTAATGGAAATAGCGCAGTGGCTTGTATGAAACCAATTACGTTAGAATATGCTGAGAATAGAACGAACGACAGGCAGACGGACGAGCCCCCAGTGTATTTGACATATATATGCGAACTTCTTTAGTCATCGTAAGATATAGTACCTATGTAATATCAGTCGTTTACGAGCGTTAAAATTGGCCATGTTTACCATTCTTAGTTGCTTTTATATAAATGTGAAAGTCATTGTTTGTAGGTATGAAAGAGGGCACTTGAATGAAATCGGTAGATGTAGGTTCTACTGTGATCTAAAAGTAACATAACACTAATATATTCTACATAAACATGGTTTTATTAGACGCTGATTTTTATACCTCCAAATATGCTAGTGGCGCCGCCGACTGGAAAACGTAGAAATTACATCATTACATTTTCGGTGATTCGCTCACAAAAGCAGCGCACTTTTGCCATAGTTTCCAGAAAACTGGAGAAGATGGCGTTAGTGACGATTTCAGGAATTATTCAGTGCTGTTCAATTTTGTTTCTTTCAGAGTTCGCCTGAAAAATAACCTAAACTTGCGTGTTTAGTGAACTTATTAACAACTATATAACTAACCTAACCTACCGCAGAGGTAAGAATAAAACTGTCTTGCTAATTTATTAACGATTCTAAATGGATCAAATGTAGGTCAAATTAGTTAATTTTAAAATAAATTAATCTACAAAATAAAACATCGATTGCAACCACTTAATTTTTTTCTCGACTAGGTATATCCCAGAAATTAATTATACCATCCAATGCCCCATCGTCGTCGTCTGAGCCGTCGCTAGCAGCTTAGCTGAAGGAAACGGGGCAATTAGCGGTCGACCCAATTACCTCGCAATTGAGCGCTATCGTTCCCATCCCATACCCATCCCTATATATCCGATATCGCGATACTGCCGTTCGATTTTATCTTTACAACCTACTTGAAAGCGCTTTTGAAATTAGACAACATTCTTTAGGTATTGCAGACGGAATTTGAATGAACATGTAACTTTCTGTTATTTCATTTTTAATGACACAGTAGATATGAACGTGCTAGCTTTCGCCCGCGACTTCGTACACTTAGAGAAGTTTGACGTAATTTTTTTCAGTCAAAAATATTCCTTATATTGTGATAAACATTTTATTTATGTTTAGTCAGTTATCATCTGTATGGGATGGCCCATGGCGATTCCATACATTTCACATGTTTTGTGTATGTATCCAGTTTTATACTCAATGATAGATGGATACCATTTAAGCAATCTACGTGTTGGGTACAACGTACACGGAGCGATGAACTCGTTAGGTGGCGTATTTTTGTCAGATGATCTTGGTTGATGGTAATGATGATTGGACACATTACTTTTAGATTGTTTACTTACTACACAACAGCTCTTACGGAGTGTTTATGAATTGACTTCTCCAATTCTTTTTATTTTAAGCTTATGAATCCAATTTCTCTTTTGAGCCCCATTTCATTAGTAATGCATTAGTAATTTAGCATAAGCTAAATTTAATTTTCGTAACCCATTAGTTATGTAAGTTCCTCATACAAAACATAATCAATTCCATTCTAGTTACATCTTTTATTTTTTGCTATTAGCTGCCCATGATGCAAATAAGCTGAATAATCAATTTGTATCGCATATTTTCGCGCGGCTTTTCCTCCAAGTATCCATCGTGCCTTAGTATATACGGCTTCCCTGTACCACAACAAGCTCCCTCATTGCACTCCCGGCTCTCCCGAGAAGAGGACGTAGTCCAGACATTCAAAGCAATTTCGGCAACCGTTCGTGCGATGGCAGAAACTGATGAAAAAGGAGTTCAGGTAGGAGTAGGTTCTAATGAAAAGTTTTTAATCCAAAAAGTTTATTTATAAAAATTATAGTTTGGTTTTCGTTGCAAGTCTCAAAATAGTTTATTTTTAAAGATCTAAATTGCAATAGTTTAAAACTCTTTTTAGATCTAACAAAACAAACAGCTTATTAAATTCTGTCAAATAAGGCGTGGATAGGGTTTGACAATAAATGATACAACAGTTCTTTGGTAACGTACTCTAATTATAGTGGTAAAACTGCTATTACAAAACGTTTTAATGACTATAAATTAAGTTTAGACCAATAAGTATATTGAATATTAGTTTGCCCGTGTTTAACCGATATTTTAAAAGAATAAAATAAATAATCACCATCACTCCATTCCATCATGTTTTACAGAGTTCGTTTATCTTAACATCGCTCTTGATATCATCATTCGGCAGCCATATTTTTAGATACATGACGAAACCAAAAAAGCTGGTGTCTTTTCTAATCTCTCTTATCCAGGAAAGCTTTTCTAGTAATTGTCTTGGCCTATGACCCAAAAGTTTACGTACTAAAGCCTTGTACCAACTTGATGGTTATTACTTGCACCTATTATGAATGTGCTCTGTAAACGAAACGAGTGGTCGAGTCGAACCGTCGGACCGTCGTTGCGTAATCGTATCGAATCTTCTATTCGATTATTAAAAATGACTCTGAAACATTGTTACAACTTCGTTTGCTTATGAAAAAGTTCCGAATCAATCAGAATAATATTTTTTTTATTCATGTAGACCATTAATACAGTACTTATGAATTGTCAAAAGTTACAAAATGCTAAGCTACTACTTTACCACCCGTTCGGAATGCCGTTCCTATGGAGAAGAAGGGGCAAGAAACTCTATGGTTATGGTTGGTTATGGTTTCTATTTTTTTTTAAGTCCTTTTACATTTTCAAGCAGTACATTGTTACAGGTATGTGAGAACAATGTAGGTAGGAACGGCTAAGCAGACTTTAATAGCTGGTCAAAAAAAAGTAGTAACAAAGTAAAAATGTACTTTAAACATTTGTTTCAACATCGAGAATGCAGTAACTAAACCGTCGATTTCTGTATAACGCACATACCTATTTCCTTTGACGACTGTTTGACTCGGTCAGTAATGATCTGGATTTCGTGCCAAGGATATCCAACTCAATACTATAACTCACGGTTATTTAGTTACAGTTTTGTACGGTCTTCATTAGTGAATAGGTAAGTGCTTACCCACACGAGGGTAATCAACTTTATTCTAATTTGGAAGGAGGAAAAGAGCATATTTTATGATTTAATCGTGACTATTTACTTAATAATTACTACCAACTTTTAATTTAACACAGTAAAGGGTACGGTTCTATTATCAGTAACTATTCTAACTTTGACTTTATAAAACCATTGACAATGTATATCTAATCTAATCTAATATGTATCTATGTATATACTGTACAAGTATTTATTGTTTTTTTTTATTCTGCTCAAAGGCGATTCGAAATCTAAATCTTTTATACGTAGTCTGTGGCCAAAGTGAAACTTTATACAATAATGCCCACACGAACGTACTTTGTGTTAATGGTTTAGGTCGTTTAGGCATCCTAAAAATATATTTATGTGAAAAACTTTTACTTTATGTGAAAACGTAGGTGTTACCTACGTTTAAGGAGTTTATGAACCAACTATAGCTGTGACCGCAACTTGGTACGCGTGGACTTTTGTTTTTTTTACTACACATGGGATAAAACATTTCACGAGATAAAAAACCCCAAGGCTACCTATATAGCTATCACCGTTTCAAGTTTCATCAAAATCACAACAACAGTTCAAATAATGGCCGATTCAAATTCTAAATCGAAAGTTTTATATCGAAATATTAGCATATCCTACAATATATATTTAAAAAAATAATAAATTAAAGTAAATTAGGTGTAAAAAAATGGTGTAAAGTTAGATCATGTGATTTATTTTTAAATAAGGCGAACCAGTAGCGTTTGGCCATGCGCTCAGTACAGGGTGTAATTTTTTATAGAAAATAATTTGTTTTTTTTTCTTTGGAAATTTTATCTTTATAATTTACTGTTGGGCCAGATAAAATATTTTACACTATTATTGTGACAACTTATACAGCCAGATATATCTGACATAACTAGATATATTTTTATGTATTTCAATGTATCATCGCTCAAATGTTTCGCAAAGGAAAATATTTTAAGAGTAATCAGACACTATTATGGTTGCAATAAAAGTGGACTTCTGTGTAAACATTATAAAATGAAAAGCAAACTATAAAAATAATATTATTTAGCGTGAGAAACCAACCCGGATGATATGATATTTATAGAAAGTACAGATAAGCACAAAATCTGCTATTGAAATGTGTGATACCCATTGCAACCAGTCATTTTTCTTCTCATTTCATACAATTTCCTTGCATCACAAATATTTTGCCATGTCGCAATATGTTGCTAAAAATGTTTATTCGATTGCCGAAACATTTTCTACACGACCATACGAAATAAAACACGCCAGAATCAGCGCTAAAAACAGTCGTTATAAGTTTTACGGGCCATGTGCCTACAGTGTGCTACGTTTTATAAATACATCGAGTTTACCAAAGAACAATACATTAATACCAATTTGACGGGACGTATACGTAACGCAGATTATATAAAGTTTTTTTAAAATGCATGCTATCGATGTGTTTTTAGACAAATGTTAATCTATACTAATAAATAAAACTGGAGTGTCTGTTTGTAATATTAAAATAACCGTTTTTTACTAAGTGCCTTTGGATGTATACCCGGTACCTATGCCAAAACAACAATTTTTACAATTTTTGTCTGTCTGTCTGTGTGTATGTCTGTCTGTCTGTCCGTCTGTCTGTCTGTCTGTCTGTCTGTTTGTTCCGGGTAATCTCTGAAATGGCTGGACCGATTTTGACGGGACTTTCACTGGCAGATAGCTGATGTAACAAGGAGTAACTTAGGCTACTTTTATTTTAGAAAAAAACATAGAATCTCAGGAAAAAAAATTAAAAGGTAACAGCTAGTTGGAGATAAAGTACCTAATGTCATGCATTGGGCAAAATGGAAGCAAGTTATAAACTAGTGCCAGATGAAGTTACCAACTATACGGTCCCAAACTAAGGAACGCGTGTATTTTAGATACTAGACAATGGACTAGAATCGATTTCAGTATATATTCTTATAATAGATATTCGAATCGAATAAGATATTAAACATCCCTGTCATTCGTACTCACCACACAAAGTGGGCCCCTACCGGAATTCGAACCCGGTCATCATAATAATACCAGCCCTTTTTTATGTCCCACTGTTGGGCACGGGCCCATCAACGCGAGGGGATTAGGCCATAGTCCACCACGCTCCCGTGCTGATTGGTTAACTACACACTTTTTTTTAAGGATTCACTCAGACATGCAGGTTTCCCCTCACGATGTTTTCCTTCACCGTTTAGCAATGATAATGCACATGAAATTCAGAAATCCCAGAGGTGCGAGCTGGGGTTAGAACCTGCGATGCTCATTACAGAGGTAAGCGATCTACCAACTTGGCTATCACTGCTAAAAGTGGTACCCAGTAATAAATAAAATAAAGCAGACACTCAAGCAATGATAAATGCATATACAGACATAGGTGTATACCTATTGTTCTTTATAGGTAGGTAGTCAGTATGTGTTCAAAGAGCCGAGCTCCAATTGACCCCGGCCGGACAACATACTGTTTGTCACACTTGCCTTATTATTGGTGTTTAAATGCCTATCTAACTAGACCCTTCATCTTACTGCAATAACAATGGTTCAGTATAACAGTCGGGATCCATTAAAAATAAAGACCGGCTTATATCTTCCCAATAATGGTTCCCGACAGTTTAACTCCTGACTACTGAACTTTTGGCTTTTCAGTCTTTATTTAAAGTTCACTTTTTCCGCAGTCGGATTTTTAAATTTTTTTAATTCACTTTTTTATATTTAGAGTGTAAGCGGCAAAGCATAGAGAGATCTCTGTTTATACTAATCGCGTTGTTTTTAAATGAATAATCTATTGCTCAATACGAGTGGCCTTACTGAATGTGTTCCTCTTAACTTTATCGTCAGCATTAAAGTATAGATCATTTCCAAAAATAAATATTATCTCAGTCGAACGAATGGTTAAATTTTTAAACACTCAATCCAACTGTAATGTTATGGGTTCGGGAAGATAGGTTTGAATATAGAGTTAATTAATTTCATTATATTATGAACAAAGATGCGCATAATTAATAGACAGAACAACGGTTTTTAGACCAAAAATCTGTATAGAAGTACCAGATCTTCTGTCTAAACGCCCTCCAGTGCACTTGCAGGTATTCGACAAAAAGTATTGCTGCAAATTGTTTGTAAACACATTTTATTTTAAGCCACAGACGCACGCTGATTGCGGAGTTAAGAGAATTGGGTTTTTTATACAAATTCCTCGCGAGTCGACGAACCCCGAGGTAATGTTTATGTTGTGAAGCTGTATTGTTAAGGGAAATTAATGGGCTGCAGATAAATTTACTGTCATGTGATTGAGGTTACGTGGTAGTCGATATGAAATAGAACGAGCAAAAAATATCTTAAATAGAACGTTCACATTTGATCTAAATTTATTTAAAAGTGCCTAATGTTTGATTAAAATTAGTTGGACTCGTGGACTGGTGGATGAGTTCCATGGTGCCGGTTACGGTAAAAGCTTGGGCGTGGTACTCTTCTAATCCGGCACGATTCGGTTATTTTGTAATTCAGTTAAACACGTCACAGACGGTCAAGTAAATATAGAATTATATACGAGTATGTTAGAGCACATTTTAGCAAATCACGCATACAATACGTACCTTCGAACTAACACACATTACGAAGATAATATCTTAGCTATTTAGCGATGTCATATGACATTCTGTATGTATAGAGCTAAACGATAAAAAGTTACGTGGACTATAACAAAATTGGTACTTAAATCTCATATTATTCAACCACCGAATTTCGTTTTATAGTTTTCCAATCGTTCAAATCCCAATAAGTACTTACAGCCGGAGTGAATTGCAATTCTCAATTTGCTTTATCGTTTTATATCGCAGACGGCCCGAGTACAACCGCTTGTGAGCAATGCAGTCGGCAATTAATTAAAATAAAATGAACCTGGACTATCTCACATGCTCTCTTTGTTCGTTTTGTTTATTAATAATCACTTACGATTACGACCTGATTAGCTCAGTTGGCAGTGACCCTGCCTTCTGCCCCGAGGGTCCAGTGTTTGTATCCTGGTAAGGGCAAACTTTTTGTGATGAGCATGAATACAAATATCCATACTTAGCTGTTAACATTCAACTTTGGTTGCTGCCTTTTTGCTTGAAAACTATTTTTATTCTGTTTTGCAGAAACTGACTAGAATTTTGGTACTTTTGAGGGGTTGGTTATGTTGTTGGGGAGTTTCAGGTAAGGTTTGGTGCCGTCCCCTGTGCAAATACTCACCGCTCACGGCACTGGTCGGTTGTGTTTCAAATAAATGTCTGAGTTTATATAGCTTGGAATATCCTTGAGATCTCGTAGTTACGCACTCAGAACTGATGTACGCAAGGGCGCGGTCGCAGATCGAGCGCGAGGATCTATTTCGGTGCGCGCGCGCAATAGTATTGTTGATGTTGTTTGTTTACCGGACCAGCGCTGGACTGCATCGTACACACCTGGCCACAGGGAGCGGATTCAATTAGGATGCTGCTTGTATGATAATAATAATAATAATAATTCCAGCCCTTTTTAATGTCCCACTGCTGGGCACGGGCCTCCCCTCAATGCGAGGGGGATTAGGCCATAGTCCACCACGCTGGCCCAGTGCGGGTTGGCGGACTTCACACATCTTATGAGGAGTTCTCTCAAACGTGCAGGTTTCCTCGCGATGTTTTCCTTCACCGTTTAGCAAGTGATAATCAAGGTCGAAAATGAGATTCGCACCTGAAATCCCAGAGGTACGAGCCGGGGTTTGAGCCTGCAATCCTCGTTACCGAGGCAAGCGGTCTACCAATTTGGCTATCACTGATCACTGCTTGTATAAATAAACATACAATCTATGTGAAACTGCGGGCATACCTACAATTGGACATCGGTCAAGGATGTGACCTTGAACGCTCAGATGGCTGATAAAACTACTAACGTGTATTACGTCTTTAGTTTCGATAAATATTATGAACCTAACTGTAGGAACTCCGTTCTGGATTAAATCGTAAGGGCGTAAGTTATATGCTCATTTTCTCATTCACACTGCATAACGAATGCCGTCTATTTCGGTGCGCTCGCGCATAAACACGTATTGTCGATGTTGTTTGTTGATTCTCCGAGCGGGTCGTAATTGTGGTGTCTCGGATCGCGAACATAGGCCGGCAGCTATTGGCTTTATTGCGTCAATTTTCAGATTCCTAAAGCTACATTTTGTTAGAAGGGACCCTGTAAGAAATCTCCTACTAATATTATTAAGGCGTAGTTTGTTAATTTGGGAACTTGAATGTAGGGGGTATTCCCCGGATTTACTGCTCCGATTCCAAAATATCTTTCACTAATAAGAAGCTACATTGTCCCCGAGTGATATGGGCTATGTTTCATTTAGGTACCGCGGGATGCGCCGCGGGTAGAAGTTAGTAAATTATTCTTGTTACTAGAGAGTCAATATTCTTGTCGTAAGATAGCGACCAATTCATGAAACGCAGACTACAGCCGGACAATAGAATAGCCTTCTGTTTTGATATACTATTTATTGTAAGCCTATTATAATTTGTAATTGCTGGCAGCTCTACGAAGATCTAGTGCCAATATTATATATATGCAATCAGAGGCACATAAATAATTCGATTGGGCGCATATCAGACTTTAAAAAAATATTGACGGCGCTAGTTAAGTGGAACCATATTTCTTTTTTGCATACGAGAATGCAACTATTTTGACGTACTACTTAACTATAGAAAGAGGAAGGTTCTTGAATGGTGACCACGAACCGGAAGACGTAGTATAGCACGGCCTCCACAAGGTAGACCGATGATATCTCAAGCATAGCAGGAAGGTGGTGGATGCAAGTGGAGGAGGACCATGATGTGTGGAAGTCATTGCGGGAGGCCTATGTCCAGCAGTGGACGTCTTTCGCCTGATAGAATAGAATAGATCACTAACCTACAAACTAAAGCTTTTTCCACCTCGATGGGTGACAGTTTTTATTGCCACAAAATTGGCATTTTATTTGCATAGGCACATTTCTAAAATCACACTGTTTGTTGGTTTATTAACCCTAAGAAGCCTTGTGCCAATTGTGAAGCATAAATGCCGGTGAGACTGTCGAACCGCGGTAAAACAAACGCCACGGTTATAATTGGGAAGCCAGCAGCATTCATTTATGATCCCTTGAATCTGAAGGTGCCCTCTGTTTTTATTGATTTAAGTTTTGTCGCATAGATTTTTTTCATGAATAGTACAAACAGTCAAATAAAATATAATATTATACATACTTACTTATAATTTCATGAATTGATCTTTAAGGACTTTCCCTTTATTCACATATTGATTTGTTATATTTACGCGAATATTACACATTGAAATAAAAAATATTTTACAGATATTATCGCATTTGTTTTGTGTTTTTACGTTCCCGACGTTTCGTCTGCTTCACAATAACCATGGTCACGGGAGGACAACGTAAAAACATAAAATGAACGCGATTTAATCTATATAATAAGTTTTATTTTAATGAGTTTCCCAGTTAAGGGCAAGTCCTTACCATCTAGAAATGTGTTAATCTATTTATAATTATAACGCGACAAACGTAATATTGGGGCTTTTTTCATACAACTTACAGTGTATTTCACTCACTTTTTTAATACATTATCTGAAAAATAATAACGTTCAAATTTGACCGTCCAAATCGTACTGGTCCGCCTTTTTATAGACAATATTTCCCATAATGTATCATATTTATTTTAGGAATCACTGTTTTGTTTAGATATTTTCTTGGCTTTTCTGTCGCCAAATATTAATTCGCATTTTTCTGTTTGATTGAAAACGTACATACCATATCGCAAGCATGCGTGAAGCCTAACAGCTCGAAATGCGTCAATCGTCGCTTGATGAGATTGGTTTACGATCGCGTCTAATAATGTCGAATGTCGGTCGAATCATTGTCAACCAAACCATTTCTTGTTACGCACGATATCTTATAGTATAATTATTACTACATGCATGTTTATAAGCAGGAATATCTTTCTTATTGTACATAAGTCGAGAGTGAACAGGTACCTTCTAGGCAAGTATGTGTGGCGTTCACGAACGCACCATATTGAACCGTTAGGTTGGCAACACCAGCCGGCAAAAGGGCTAGAGGGTTTTGACAGATAGCAAAGACTAGACAGGTTCGAGGTAACCCAACAGAGAGTTTGATGTCGTTATTATCTCTAATTCTAATTCCCTTTTCCGCTAAATATGCTACATCGTAGATCTCATCGTCACTCACCATCAGGTGAGATGGAGATCAAATACTTGGCTATATTGTAGTAATAAAACTAAATAGTGAAGTCATAGCACTTTTGCTTGCGGGGTGTACGTTTGTTGGAGTTACTTGGTTATCAGTTTAATTCAGTTATAGATATAATATAATAATAATACCAGCCCTTTTTATTGTCCCACTGCTGGGCACGCGCCTCCCCTCAATGCTAGGGGGATTAGGCTATAGTCTACCACCTTGGCCTAGTGCGGGTTGGCGGACTTCCCACATCTTTCGAGGGGTTCTCTCAGACATTTCAAGTTATAGTTTCAAATAATCACTATTAGGTAGGTTGTAAATTATGTATTTATTAATGCTTCACATTTGTTGTATAAAATTAATAATTACTTACATGCTATTTTTGATCCATATTGCAAGAATTGTCGAATCATTTTACGCTATTAATAAAGTATGCTATTCAAGTTTGGTAAAGTAAGCTTTCCCTTTATCGCGCACACGTTGACTTGTCACGATGACGTCATGGACAGGAGCTATTGTTTTTCTTTTTTTTTCTTTCGAAATATTCATAAATAGTAATTAATCTATACATATAAATAAAATTGGAGTGTCTGTTTGTAATATTAAAATAACCGCTTTTTACTAAGTGCATTTGGATGTATACACGTTACCTATACCGAAACAACATTTTTTACAATTTTTGTCTGTCTGTCTGTCTGTCTGTCTGTCCGTCTGTCTGTCTGTCTGTCCGTCTGTCTGTCTGTCTGTCTGTCTGTCTGTTTGTTCCGGGTAATCTCTGAAATGGCTGGACCGATTTTGACGGGAATTTCACTGGCAGATAGCTGATGTAATAAGGAGTAACTTAGGCTACTTTTATTTTAGAAAAAAAAATGGATCTCTCGAAAAAAAATTAAAACCAATGTTGCAGCGCTGCGCCTGCTTAAAGTTTGATAGCAACAATCTGCAATGCGTCCCGCGGGATCAGAACGCGAGCAGGCTGTTGCCAACGGTTGAGACGTTGTTAAATACCACGCGGACGAAGTCGCGGGCAACAGCTAGTTATCCAATAAAAATGCAACAACCCAATGAGGTAGTCGATGTTTATATATTATTATGTTTAAACGCGTGTTTCTTTTGTTACAGAAATATGTCGTCAGCACGGATCGGAGTGGAGACATCCATGTTCACGTTCAGGTAATAATATTCTGTCCGTCTTCTAGTGCCATTTCGCCTTCTCGACCGTAAAAAAACACCATTTGACATTTCCATACCCATTTCGCGCGAAAATGCTATTACCGCCATCTTGGATCGTCACCACAGATTATATTCTGGTAAAACAACTCGTCGTTTCTCGCAAATGGCTTGAGTGTGTCGATAAAATAATATTAGGTGTTAACATGGCCGGAAAATGCTTTATCTATTTTTGTATCGCACGAAAACAGGCGGTAACTTTGTAAATGGGCACAAGTTGTTGTTAGAGTGCTTAGTTGTTTAGCTGTTATACTTTATACAATACGTAAATGGTTTAGGTGGAGTAACGTTATTATGTTATTGGTTTCATCTCGTGGTGAAATAAAATGAATTATTATGTACCAACTTATGAAAAGACGGAGCGTGAGGGTAGGAATGTAAACGTGGCTGATTTAATTTCACTGGCAAGGCAGTTTGGAAACTCGACGTTATATTGAACAGAAGGTATTTGTGGTCAAGTTAAAACCTAGTAACTACTGTTTTTAAATGCTGCTTACCAGGGAGTCACTCCACAGCATAATAAGGTGAGTGAACAACTCTGTGATGTAAAGTGAAAACAATATTTTGAACGAACCTGTGACCACGTATATTTAATTTTGATTTATTATCATTATGAACCTCTAAGACCCATTTCTGGGCAATGGCCTCCCTCTCCATCATCCACTCCCTTCGATCCCGGGTTGTGATTGGCCACTTCTTTAGATGCGAGCCTATGTGTCTCGCAATTTCTTTTTACTATCATTATTAGGGATACATTTTAGAGTCGTAAGTGCACACCGCCCTTGATGAATACGGCAAACATTCTCTAGAATCCGCTATCTTCTTCGTCTCGTTCGTTCGTCTTTTGTCTCACTATCTTTTATTTACAAATCCTTACATTTTTCTTTCGATTACCTCCTTTGGAAGCCCCAAGGCAATAAGCTTTTAGTGGGAGTCGCCTAGGGTCATACCTTGGTGTCTTCGTCGGTCACCGGGATCCAGGTTTAAAGGTGTAACAGGTTGGGAGTGTGTTGGCGGGCCAAATCATACAAAAAAAAATAACCCCGTTAGGCTTGCACAACTTGTATTAGGTAACTTGCTAATGGAATAGTGTTATTAATAGGATTCAATCTTCATTGGACACCACTGTAGATCCTGGCTTACAGGAGTAGCAGTGGTGGGAGTGTGTGGCGGGCCTAGTCCCATAAAAAAAAAAAAAGGATTGTATCAGAGAGCCAGCGCAATAATAGAGTGCTAATTTATTCATCGGTACTGGATACCTATCCCTTGGGCGTTAAGCTAAGCTTAATCAAGTAATTTCAAAGTGATTGTATCATGACCTAAAGCTTATCAAATTATAGTCCTAATCTAATCCTGAGTACTTAAAATAACACCATACCTGTTCGTCTCAGGGGTAGGCAAAAGTGTTATGGTATTGGTTATTTTCTACCACAAACCCAGGCCTCCGTATTCGACACAGACTTGTCTATATAGGACAAACTAGACATAAAACTATTCTCAGGGAAATGGTTATTGTTATAGCTTATAAATAGCACACGTGTCGGATGGTCGCCTACTTAGCCAAGTTGAGATATAACTGGAACAGGAGATGGCTAGTCTATTTGATAAATCTAGGCAATAAATTGTTGTAAAATGAGAATCTATTGCGACCGCCACTTCTAGGTTTACAGCCACGTTGTAAATATTTTGAAATAGACGATAAAAATATACTTTAAAAAAAAGAATAGTCCGCTAATTTCTTGCCAGATCTTTTCAGTTGAGTTGACTTTCTGAACAGGAGTATATTTAAGAAAAAAATAAATTTAAAATGTTGAGTGCCCCTGTTGGCCAGCTTTAAGTAATAAATGATTTGATAGAGTCCCTGTGGCTTTGTACGTGTGGACTATAGCTTTTTTTTAATAAACATGGGGTACCTTACTAACTAGAATAATAATATTAAAAAAAAATTGGCCCGATGTAAACTATTCCCATAGCCTCAGTAAAATCTGCCAAATGTATTTAAAAATAAGCCAAGAAACTTTTTGGCTATGCCGCGTGAATCTGAAAATTTCCCCGGATAAGTAGTATTCAATATCATGACCTGTGCTATAAAAGTATCAACATGTCCTGATTGTCGTGCGGAGGTGCTACTTTTTCTGCGTCACGGGATTTCTAGATTTTTCTCAAGTTAGGCTTAATTATTTCAGGGAGACCTCAGCCAGCAAGATAAACGATGTGTCTTCGTCACAGTTCACGATTTGGGCACCAACCGTGAGTCATTTTACAAAACGTTAATTCTTATAAGGTAGTATTTCTTCGTCAAAAGAACAGAAGAAACATACCTAAGTTACTTCTTTGTGAGACCCTATTAAATTGCTATTTGTTTGTCAGTTGTATTTCGACTCCACAATTTTATTTTATTTATCATGGCATTACAAAGTGATTTTTAAAAGAAAGAAAAATAGATCTTAATAATTCAACTGTTGGACGGATCTTTGCTATCATATCTCACTGACAAGTGATCTTACTTTCATGATGATGCTAATGATGAACAATATTTAGATTCAAGCATGGTGGACTTCGTGAACAGCCCAGCAATGTCCGAGATCAAGGAGCGATCATGTTTTATACACGTGGATGTACCGGGTCATGAGGAGAATTCACCGGATTTACCAGACTCGTAAGTTGGTGGAATTTCAATAAAATACTGATAAGAGTATTGCAACTTTTATAAAATCCAAATCTGGTTCATAAACGGCTGCAGTAACTTTTTAGGAATGCAAAACATCAGATTTGCAAGTCGATTTAAAATAAGCAGGAGCCTTGTACGAGGTAACTTACAAGTCAAATGAACTGGGATAAAAACCAAATTAGAATACGTTCTGTTGGGATGAAGCAGAATAATTTTATGCTATGAATATTGGAGAGCATTAAGATGAAATAATGGAGATGGAATACTTACAAGGATAATATTGAATTGATTAGCTTTAAAGATAGTCATTAGATTTAGAAACGCATAACTTACCTACCTTCACATAGGGATAACATTTTATTAAATAATCAGTGTACTTGAACGCAAAAATATATTTTGATCAACCTAACCTAAGGCTAAAACCGTTATTCCGATTGTTCTCAGAATTTTGACTGCCTGTCACGATTATTAAATGTAAGTTCACTTACGAAAATTATATTCACAGATACCAGTTCCCATCACTCCAAACCCTTGGAGAAGATTTGATCACAGTCCTCGACTTTCTTCACATACGCTACGCTGTCGGGCTTGGTGAGGGCGCTGGAGCTAACATCCTTGCCAGGTGTGGCCTCGCTCATCCTCGGCGACTCCTAGGCCTGATCCTAGTCAACTGTACAGCATCCACTTCGTCTGTAGCTGATGCATTCCGGAGCAGGTTCTCTCGGTGGAGGGGAGCAGACATATCTCAGTCTGAGGAAGACTTCCTGATATACCACAAGTTTGGCCACGTGAGTTTTGTACAAGAACAGCTTGATTATCGCTATCAGGTATTCCTTCTTCCGTTTTTTCTTTACTAATTAATACTAACTGCTCTTTGGAGCTACCTTCATTTGCAGTAATAGTTAAGTACACCTCAGTTAAAACTTTTACTTCCTTTTGAACCGACTATTATTCTGTAAATGATAATTTCTAACCAGACTTTTTATTTTGGTGTTTTATTTTTGTAGTGTACTGTATAAGCGCAGTGATTTGTCTTGTTGCCTAAAATCTTGTTTATTATTGTAGAATATAAACTAAAATAATTCCTACATTTTATTGCTTGTAGAGTGAAACATTTTTCATTTCTTACTAATCTACTAACATAAATATTAATACTGGTTTGTTTTGTGCTATGCTTGTAGAGATAAAATTTACGTTAACTTGCCCTATCCTTAACGTTTTAACTTTGTAGTTTAGTGAAGCTGACTTTTTAAACTCATTTGCATAGTAGTTATTAAGATTTCATGAATACTTTTTGTGTTTCCTGTCTCATTTTCTAAATTTTATCGTGTTTTGTTAATATCATTGACCTCCACTTTTTCAATACACTTAATAAACAACTTATCATCCAGCACAATGTAAATACCTATAAATCTCTTACCTACCTATAAATATATTTTATTTTAATCAGCTGTTTTAAATTTTAGTTTAAAGAGTTAACACTTATCTTTACAGCAAATATCAAGCGACTCTTGCGAGATAGGTGAACGGGACCGTATGCTGATTGAGTATCGTTCGCGGCTGCGCGGGAACCTCAACACGCACAACATCAAGCAATACGTCAAGGCTTTCATCAAGTAAGACTTTTGACGGATTTGGTGGTATCATCATTATTACTGAGTTAAGACTTATCCCTCTATCAAGGCTTAGCATTAAACATGTATGATGTCCTTCTTGAGAAATCTACAATTAAGTTGAAGTATATATATCGATACCGTTCTGACTCAGGACTTTATCGATAACATTGTAATAAGCACCTGAATTGTACAGTACTACAGTCTGAAATTATTAAGAAACTGAGATTTTGTAGAGATCTCGCTGATTATTCGTCTTCTATCTATGTATTCATCAGCTGGAAAAGTCTACACATAGACTTAAGTCCTCCCAACGAATTTATTTTCCACATGAAAATGGTTTATTTTTGTTTCAGTGTCATATTTTCTTGATAAGCATCACAACAAATAAATTATTCACAAAATCTATCATAAAAACCTACTGTAAATAATTAAATTAGATTTTAGGTTTAATGAGACTATCTACGAATCTCGTTCTGTTTCAGTCGAAAGGACCTGATACTGCGCGGCTGCCAGCCGGACATTCTGCTCATCACGGGCATGTTGAGCCACTACTCCAGCGTCATTGAGAAGATGTACAAAGAGCTGAACAAAGACAGGGTCACGATACTGAAGGTGGACCGAGTCGGGGATGTCTTAGCTGAAGCGGTAAGTTAAAAGAATATTCAGTCTCTTTTATACTTTGGAATTATGGTCATATGGCATATGGTAATATGGCAATTTTGGTCAAATAAAATTAGAGTACAAATAAGGGATGTGTTCAAAATACAAGTTTACAAGATCCTTTGTATTGCACAAAAAAGGGTCGTATTTTATGGAAATAAAGGTGAAATTACGAGCAAATTCTATATAATGATACGATCATTATGCAACTACATTCATCTATGGTAGGCGTGTGCGCGTCTGCGTAGCCGCACCACCGCAACTGGTATCGTCTCACGCACGCTAGAAAGCAGTTCTCTCGTCTGCACAAGTAAAAGTGATTGGCATTGCTGACGTTTATAATAGCGTTTTTCATCAAAAGAAAGTGCTCGCATCACGCGCGGTTTGAATTCATATACATAGCCACCAATATCGTTGAATAGTGAAGTATTGATAATGAAAATTAATTAAACGACTTCAGTGATAAAGATGTCGTTGTTTTTACTTATTCCCGAAATAGTGATTATCAGTGCAATGCTAGTTGGTTTGTACCAGAAGAATACCAATGGCATGTGCAAATCAAAGAAGAGATATGACGGGAAGACGGTGCTCGTCACTGGAGGCACTACCCGTATGGGATTAGAAATAGCCGCAGATTTCGCTCACAGAGGGGCTCGAGTTATTGTTGCGTGCCCTTACGAAAGTGAAGGCTTGCACGGAACGGAACTGATCGTCAAAAGTTCTGGCAACAAAGACGTGTTATTCAAACTGTTGGACTTAGGTTCACTGGATTCAATACGTCATTTTACCACAGACATTCTTAACACTGAAAACAGATTGGACATTTTAGTCAATAACGCAGGCGTCGGAGTGCCAGGAGACTTCGTTACATCTGACGGAATGAACTTCATAATGCAAGTGAACTACTTCGGTACGTTTCTTCTAACGATGTTGCTCCTACCGCTTCTGAAGAAAACGGGAACGCCATCTGAACCAAGTAGGATTGTCAACACATCATCAATTCTGCACAAAATCGGGAAGATTGATTTTGCTAAATGGAACGAGACTGGATATTGGTACAAAGTTCAACTTTACGGGAACAGTAAATTGTGTTTGGTGTTAATCGCAAGAGAGTTAGCAAAGAGAATCAAAGATTTTAATGTTATTATTAATGTTGTGGACCCAGGAGCAGTTGGAACGAGTATCTTTGAGAGTGCTGGACGGTCAGTTGGCAGTTTCATCGCATTTATCTTGGGCGTGCTTTTTAAACATCCATGGGAAGGTGCACAAACAGCCCTATACGTTACTACAAGCGCTAGAGCTGGGAAAGTGAGCGGAGAGTATTTCATGAACTGCCAACTCTCTAAAGCTAGTGAAATGACCAATGATGAAGAATTAGCTACTAAGGTTTGGGAGGAAACAGTAAGACTTGTTAAATTAAGTGACAATGAACTTAAAGAGTGTCTTCATTAAGTGACTACAGGTTAAACTTGATTTAAATATGAATGATCAGTCCAATAAAGATATTCGCTATATTCATAAGTGGTGTACAAATACAAGATTGGAAAATAAAGGTACTGTGATAAGTATATACCCGGTTTTTATTTTAAATAACCCAAATCTGTAATAGACAAACATGTGTGGTAGCTGATACAGCGAACAATGATTGCAAATTTGCGTAATCCATACTTACGGCTAGTATTATTGTACTATTTAGAACGATAATTTAATTCGTGGTACTGAGCTTTCACTGTGTTGAAATGTCGTTGATTAGAACATTGGTCTATCAAACAAGGCTTTCAAAACCAATAATGAATATAGCTTCTGTTCGGTAGAAGAACAGTATCTTTAATAGCTCTATTGCAAATCCTGTTCTACTTGAGAGCATGTGCGCTGCAACTACATATGAAGTACTTTATCAATATTGCACTTCATCTTTTATTATTACTGCCATATAATTGTACCAATTACAAATATAATTGATGCATAAGGAACCTCAAATGGTCACCTATAAACATTTGTTATAATTAGCTGGCATTGAAAAAAAAACAATAATATATCACTCGACGTCACTAAAATATGAAATTTCACCTTCCAGCCCGCCAAGGTCGCTCAGTCCCTCCTCCTCTTCTGCCAAGGTCAAGGCCTCCTAACCTCCCTCCCCCCGCCCGGGGTTGAGCGACGAATGTCCCGAGCTATGTCCATGGAGGAATACGACAAGCCAAACATCCGACGGCTGTCTTTGACCGCGAGCGCGTCGGAGTCCCCCCCGCCCAGGAAGCTGTAGCTACTACACACCGACTCCTTGCGGGAAGAGGAGACGGTGTGAGGATGTTGTGGGGCTGGCTGATGTGTTGTATTGTGCTGGAGTGCTTAGATTTGAATTTGGGACTAAGGTAAACCTTGTAAATCTGTGTAATTGTAGTCAAAATTCTAAAATAATCAGATTAGATTAGGTCACTGTTATATTTTTACTAGCTGTCCTGGAAGACGTCATCTTGTCACAAAGCACTTTTCCGGACAACTTTTTCAATCTTTCTTTCGCTAAAAACATGATACGGACTTTTACGAACATTTAAAAAAATACCAAAATTGGTTCAACCGTTCTCAAGCGATGCGTTTACCGACGAACATCGTGTAATTTTATTATATAGATTGCATATAGTTATATGCCTCCGAATTCATAGACGTTCTATAACCATCGAACGCCATATACCTGGCGCAAAGCAAAACTTGTGCGCAGTAATAAGACGCTTGATAAAGTTACAGAACAGCTATACATTAGATGAAACGTTTTACCAATAACTCTGATACACTTCACTCAGTGTTCATCATCTACATATCATACCATTGCAATTTGATTACAGTTCGATTATCTTAGCATACTTTAGAACAGTCTTTATTGCCGCGGTACGATAGGTCGTAAATGTATCCATTCTTCACATTACCAGCTTGAGATCTAAGTGGCCATGGATGATTTAAAAATGATCTAGGTACATTCATTATGATTCTATTATAATACTATGTGTGTTTTAGGATCAAACTGTTGTTGTAAATTTGACATAAGACCGCAGTGCGTACCAGTGTTCTTGAATAATACATATCGCGCGCACAATTCTTTTTTTTTTTAATTTGGCATCACCGTAGGTATTTTGCCAGTGTCAAGTAATATAAATTATTTCTGTTTGAGCATATGCACAGGCCCAAAGGCTCGGCCCAAGTAAAATACCCCCCATCCCTCAATCAGTAAAGTGATGGATACTTTACTGAAAGATTTTTCATGGAATTTTTGTGAGAAACTGAAAAGCCAAGTTTCGTCACTCTGTTTCAATTACCTACAGTTGTGCACTTTACCGAACCCATAATGGTTAATATTCCACTTATATCACACACTATAACTCGCAGGAACACTAGTTTTAGAAATTAAAACATAACTGACGCCTTTTTAACTTACACAGTTTAACTTTCCTGGAATATTTTTATTGTATCTATAACTGTTCGGCCACATCTGGGTTAACAATACTGTTAATGTTAATGCCAAATTAAGGCATTAAAATTACCACGTTAAACGCTTAGCTACAATTATGTGGTTCTGCTCTAGATTCGTGTCTATCGTCATAGTAATGCCATTAGTAAATTAATGTGTTGAACTGTAGGCCACACCTGCTCAGTGACATTATTAAGGCACTAAGCCACAGATGCGGCCGTACCATAAGTAAATATTTCAGAGTAGTTAGAAAGTATATTTCGTCATATAAATGTACACAGATTATGTAAGTGTTTGTGCAGTGTGTTATATGTAAGCATACTGAATGCTTACCCTAGGGATGTCACTGCGTGTCATGACTTGAAGCATAGAAGGAGTATACAGGGTGTTTCAGAAAGGGTATACTAAGCCTGGAACCTGGGCTTCTTCAGCGCATTTATAAACACTATTTGAAGTTGGAATGTGGAGAATGTCCATTTAAAAAAAAACCTATTGTTCTTAATAAATCAGAATTATCATTTTGTTGGGAACAAAACTATTTATTAAAAATAAACATAATATTACGATTCTGACTGCATAAAGTGTTTACAAATGCACTAAAGAAGCTGAGGTCCAAGGCTTAGTATACCCTTTCTGTAACACCCTGTATAACTCTCATACTTCACAAGATTTTAAAAAAGAAACGTGGCAAAAAGTGAATATATTTTAAGATTCCACTAAGTGAAGCTTCCTACGATGTTATTAGGTGTATAGAATATTGTTAACTATTCAATTTGTTTCATTACCTAGCCTTATAATTTAGTTACTAAATATTTATTTAGCCTGTATGTGTGTACTCTAGTTTGAATAGGAGATCATAAAATGGTTCCTACCTTTACACCTTTGTATAAATTAATACACTGTTAAGACCCCGTCAGACGGAAATGTTCCGCGTTCTTTAAAATGCTTAGATTGCTATCTGCAGTTTTTGTGAACGCTGTGGAGCCCAGACATTATAAAAAATACCCTAAATGCTCTCAGAGTTCTTAAAATTGCACCCTAAAGAAATAAATTTGTAAAACTATTTACTTGATGAGTAAAAATATTGCAAACCTGGCTTTAAAATTGCTTTAGACTTTTATTAATGTAAATTTCTTATCTATCGGACGAGAGCTAGATGGATGAATGATATATAAATATGTTGTAGGTACTAGTACCTTTATATTTACGTGAAAATGTGTAGTAAGTGCCTGTGTTATGTAGAAAATATACGATTACTGTGTATGTTTTGTGTTTTACTGCAACTGACCAATGACACAGAGGATATTGAAAATCTTGACATTTTATTGAAACGAGGACATTAGACGGTTAACTTTTTACATAATTTTCACAAAAAGGTACGTTCACAAATAATAACATTACACTTACAATAAGCCGCGTTCGCACCGCGCCACTCGCGATTCGCCACAAAACACGTCCAAAAATTTACATTAAAAGTAAAAAAAAAACAATGTATAAAAAAGTACCAAGCGCTTCTCCGTCCAGCATTTGCTAAAAATTTTGAAAAAACTACCAAAGAAAAAAAAAAAGCAAAACGTCGCAAGATTGCTCGACAGAGAAGCTAGCGAAGAAGTAGCCAGGGAGGCACCAGCACCCGCCGGGCGCTCCCGCGGGCAGTGTTGGAAGCAACCCGAGCATCATCCGACCTCAGCGGACATTTTCGAACCTTTAAAAAAATTTTCGCAGTTCTGCAATATTCAATAGTAATAAACGTGCGGCCGCGGTTTTGTGGCGTCCGCTGCGGCGGCGACGCTACGCAGCCGCCAAGCTTGCGGCGTGCACAGAAACCGTTGCACAATTTGAATTTGCGAATCACCGAACACGAGCACTGTGGGCACTTGCAAGTCAGCAAAACGGAATCGGACGAGTCACTCGGCTAATACTCGCTCCAAGCCTTCACTTTACTGTAAATGTGTGCGTGGTGGCGGTAGCACCGCGTGCGCAGTGGCGGGTGCATGGCGGCGCCGCGTGACGTCACATCTCGTCGTCGCAGCCGGGCTGCATGTCCGACGTCTCGATGGCGACCTCGTCGTAGTCACGCTCCAGCGCCGCCAGGTCCTCGCGTGCCTCCGAGAACTCGCCTTCCTCCATGCCTTCACCTACATACCTAAACATAAAACAACTAATTGACACGAGACTTTATGCACGCCATTAGTCCTTGTTCAAAGGTCTTGTAACTAAATTATACTAAACCCATCGCTGACCCTCGGCTTGTCAACTTTTCCAACCAAACAAGTTTTCACTGGTGGTAGGCTTCGGCCGTGGCTAGTCACCACCCACTGAACAAAGCCATGTCGCCAAGCGGCCTAGCCGTGTTCCGGCATGATGTTCGGTGTTGCCATTCATGGATGGCGGGTCAGATCAGTTGCGCTGCATGTGCCTAGTGAATGTAGCGTCTCGATCTACTGCCGCCTTCCTACCTAGGCAAGTGTGCTCCATCGTAGATCTCATCGTCACTTACCATCAGGTGAGATCGAGATCAAATACTTGCCTATAATGTAATAAAAAAAAAAGTAAACGAGGCATCCTCAGTACGGCTGGGCTACGTATGAGCCTTCCAGACAAGGCAATTTATTCCAGGTTTTGTTGTAAAGCTATTAACTATTTAAAAGGCGGTGGGGCATGTTGAATACAACGCTTTAAATTGTCTATAACAAAAACAAAAAACTAGCCGTTCTCGCGCCTTTGAAAGCGTAGACTTCAGTATTTTAGCTATATCGGAGATAAAAAAAAATATGTTGATCTTGTTATAAACTATCACTCTGCTAAGTTAATTAAAATCTGCTGAGTGGATTTTAAGACTGTCTTTCGCTTATCTAGCGGTACCTGCTCCGTATCCTAACAGCTTTCTAAGACACGGTAAGATGGTACTCAATAGGAACGGGGTACATACCAGTGCACAAATGCTCGTTTGGAATACATGAGGTCGAACTTGTGGTCGAGCTTGCCCCACGCCTCGGCGATGGCGGTGGTGTTGCTGAGCATGGACGCGGCGCGCTTCACCTGCGCCAGGTCGCCGCCGGCCACCACCGACGGCGGCTGGTAGTTGATGCCCACCTGGGAGCAACAACAATCGATCAAATTCAAAATGAGAACTGCAGCCAGAAGGAAGGCTTCAAATGTCTTGAAGGCTGTGTCATCATAGTTTGACGTCAACTTCGTCATCATCTATCTATCCATAGAAAAACGTCCCCTGCTGGATTTAGGCCTCCCCCAATGACTTCCACACATCACGGCCCGCCACTCGCATCCACCGGTTTTATACGACGCCTATGATATCATCAGTTAACTTTTGGGCTTCTCTTTCGCTACGTCTTCTAGCGGTCACTATTCTAGACCTTTCTCCGCCAACGGCCATCTATTCTTTGAGCTATCCATCGGTTAATCATGTACAGTGCATAATTACAAATAACAAGTTCTGCATAATAATGACCCTCATCAAGAACGTGGCTCACATTTAAAGCGTTCAAGGCCTTCTAGAAAAAAAAAGATGGAAATTTTATCCCGAAACAACAATCTTATCCCTCGCGTTAGATCTTAAAAGATAAACGCAGAATCATAATTAATTCCTTTTACAATACCATCACACCATCACACACACACATCACACCACACAAGTGCACTGCAGAACACCCATTCATGGCGAAGATATTTCCAATTTAATAGGTGTGAGGGGGGGAGTAACCTTTTACATATCCCTTTTTGGTTGAAAACCTACAACAGAGTCACTAAATTAAAGTCTACAAACCTTAAACCCAGTGGGACACCAATCAACGAATCTGATCCCGGCCCTGCCCTTCATGGCTGCGATGGCCGCGTTCACGTCCTTGGGCACGACGTCGCCGCGGTACAGCAGGCAGCACGCCATGTACTTGCCGTCGCGCGGGTCGCACTTCACCATCTGGTTCTGCGGCTCGAACAGCTCCGCCGTGATCTCCGACACCGACATGCCCTCGTGGTACGCCTGCCAGAAGAAAATATTCTAAAGGGAAATATTCCATAGTCGTATGACATGGTAGCGATGATGGCCAAGTTGGTAGAACGCTTGCGTCGGTAACGAGGAATGCAGGTTCCAACCCCCCATCCATCATTCATCATCATCCATCTATTTCATGTGCGAATCTCATTTTCAACCATCGTTATCACTTGCTAAACGGGAAGGAAAACATCGTGAGGAAGCCTGCATGTCTGAGAGAACCCCTCGAAAGATAAAGATGTGTGAAGTCCGCCAACCCGTACTGGGCCAGCGTGGAGGACTATGGCCTAATCCCCCTCGCATTGAGAGGAGGCCCGTGCCCAGCAGTGGGACATTAATAAAGGCTGGAATTATATTATGACATGGTAAATCGCAGTAGTATATAGGGACATAGGGTGCCCGCGACTTTGTGGACGTGGAAGCTAGTTTTTTATGTCACCAGGATGGAGGGTTACCTCCATTTCCCAAAAATGACAATACTCATAGTTGTCGATCTTGTTACAAGCTATCACCATGTTAATTTTCATCAAATTTTCTCTAGCAAGTAAGCCGATGTTCGCATAGGAGTACCTGTACCTTTGTAACAACTTATACGTAGACTCTGATATAATCATTCGTACTCATCACAAAATTTGCACCTACCGGAGTTCAAACCCGGAACACTCGGTACAGAAAGCAGGATCACTACCAACAGAGCTAATTAGACTGACAAAATATAGTAATGTATTCTTGATCCATAATGTAACCCCCAAATTTATAGACGTTATAAAATATTATCAAACGTCATATAGTACTGCGCAAAGCAAAACTCTTGTGCGCAGTACTATATGACGTTTGATAAAGTTATATAACGTCTATGAATTTGGGGGTAAGTACATAGGTCTAGATATAGGTTTATAAGAAATAGAAGTTAATGCCACTTATAAAACACTCGGTCTACCTTGTCAGCTGAGACGACAGGCGCGTACGCGGCTAGTGGAAAGTGGATTCGCGGGTACGGCACTAGGTTGGTCTGGAACTCTGTCAGATCCACATTCAGCGCGCCGTCAAACCGCAGCGACGCTGTGATCGACGACACAACCTGCAGCAGGAAACATGACGAAAGTAGGAGGTTGAATTAGAAACCCAGATGTATAACTTCAGTACGGATATAGAATAGAAACAACTCTTTATTGTAACCTCAGTAATAAAAATATACTTTATAAAAAAGACAAAATTTTAAGGAAATAACATTGGGCAGTCTTATCCCAAGTTGCGAACTCTTCCAGACAACCTTTGGGGTCGAGCGCACTTGAAACAATTCACACATTTTTGGACAGTGATACATTTAGATGGTGTTGATAAATATTATTAAAAAAACACGCCTGTAGGCTACTCACTGTCCTATTTTATGAGGGAATCTAAAGAATTGCTGGACTCTATCCTCAAATTGATAGAAGGTTTAATCATATTGAAAAGAAATTATTTTAACGACATTGTAAATTAGAGGCAAACTTATCAAATCAGTATCGTCTAGTATATTTGAGTAAAATACTCACCTGTGATATAAGCCTATTTAAGTTGGCATAAGACGGCCTCTCAATGGATAGTCTCCGCCTGCAGATGTCGTATATGGCCTCGTTGTCCACCATGAACGCGCAGTCGGAGTGGCCGATGGTGGCGTGCGTCGTCAGAACCGCGTTGTACGGCTCCACCACCGCCGTCGAGACCTGCAGGTGGAGTGTTTTATGGTTCTGTTTAAAGTAATTTAAAGTTCTAATCATCATTTTCCAAAAACATAAAATTTTAGGGTGGGTAAAATGAGAGGGTAGGCTCGCAAAGTCTTCACATGATTGCGTATTTTTTACATCAAAACAAAATGAAGATACACAGCAAAGGATAAGCGGATTGCTAAAATATCGATGATACTGCAAGAACTAACTTGTGGTGCCGGATATATAGCGAACTCCAATTTGCTCTTTTTTCCGAACTCGTCTGAGAGTTTCTCCATTAGTAGCGAGGTGAAGCCAGAGCCCGTGCCGCCGCCAAAAGAATGGAACACGAAGAAACCCTGGAAGCAAAACGGGTTTGCATTACCTAAGTCTCCTTAAGCGTTTTGGATGGCAATAGGATATCTATGCACTGCTTCTATCGTAGCTTTAATGTAACAACCCTGATTGTTTATTAAGTTTGATATAGCTACTTTTGCCTTATCAAAATGATCAACTACTTATGAAGATATTTCTTGCTTTCCAACTCCTCATATTTTATTTAGATTAATTTCCCTGTGGGTGTTGGTTGTCCAGACATTTGGCTTTACCCGGTACTCGCAGAGGTTCAAACCTTGTCGTTTCGTTAGTCGTCGCTGTGGATCCTGACTGATATGAATGGTAATGGTAGGAGTGTGTGGAGGCCAAGTCCCATATTTACAATTACAGATTCTGATGTGATATAGCCCGTACTGAGAGCTGTTTGTAGAGACGCAGCTCGATGCTAGTGACTCACCTGTAGTCCAGTGCATTGATCTGCCAGTTTCCTTACTCGCTCCATGACGGGGCCGAGCACCTCGCGGCCGGTGGAATAGTGGCCTCGCGCATAGTTGTTCGCCGCATCCTCCTTGCCCGTGATCAGCTGCTCGGGGTGGTATAGCTGCCGATACTCGCCGGAGCGAACCTCATCTGACCATACAAAAGTGTTCCGTAAATTATAGCGGTTTTTGAAGTAGTTTTTGGTTCATCTTGTTCATTTTAAGGCCTATGTTCAGCAATCATATCCTCCTATACATTGACATACCAATTCATATAGTCGAGATATAATGATGCTAAAAACGAAGAAAACCGCATTTGAGAACTGAAAAACATTGATAACAAAAACTCCAAAGAATTTGATTCGTCTGCGCCAAACTTTAGTCAGCACAAAGGAGACATTTGAAATCTATGACGAAGTCGATACGACGTCCACATGCGCCGACTTGGTGTGCGTAACAAGTCGTTGCGGCACCGAGCCAGCTTTAGCTACTCATGTCTGACAACCTAAACCAAACACAGACTCACCAATAACTGTAGCCTCCAAATCCACCATTACCACTCTGGGCACCATCTTCCCCCTGTCAGCTTCGGAGAAGAAGGTGTTAAAACAGGAGTCAGTCGCGTTGGGGTCCGAATCGCAGTTGGGCAGAGTCCCGTCGGGGCGGATGCCGTGCTCCAGACAGTACAGCTGCCAGCACGCCACGCCCATCTGGACGCCGGCCTGACCGACGTGCACTGAGATGCACTCCCTCTGCTCGCGTACAAGGAAGGTACCACGTTACTGACTTGATAATAGTCATAGGTAGGTAATAGTCATATCGGCCAGTCTCATCGGAGATTAGCCAACTACGCAGGCTGGCATAGAATTAATAAATAAACACATTTTGCAGGCAGGATATATTTTAGAGCAAAAAAGATGCGCCAGCACAGTTTACTCTCATAGTCCCATGGGTCGGAAATCCAACACGAATGGCGACAGATCAGACGCAGGACTGACAGCTCCATGCACTTTCTGAGACACGATCAAGTGATAATCATGGTTGAGAATGAGATTCGCACATGAAATCCCGAAATCCCGAAATCCCAGAGGTTCGAGCCGTGAAGGGAACGGCGACCAAAAATTTTACAAACTGTTTTCGGAATACCAAGGACTGCTTGAGAAGTTTCAGGATGCACTGACATCAGAAGTTGGTACCTACCTTCTAAAACTACTAAACCTTCGAACCCTTCTAAAGCTTCTAAACTTTCTAAAACCGTTAAGTACTTTATGAAAATAAGTGGTCACGTAAAATGGCCGTCTATACGTGACAGGTTTGACCATCGCGAAGATGATTCTTCAAATACGTTATTTCGTAAATACAAAAACGTAGAACGCAACTATTTGTACCACCGAGCTATTAGGTATAGAAAATAAATCGCAATGAAAGCTTCACTAACTATGGTAACGAAAACGTAGCTACAAGTAAATGGAAAATAATAATAAAATACACTTACCATTATGAAAACTGGTGATTTTGACGATCCTGGTCGAATAATTGATATAAAAACTTGTATAATAAACGTTAATATACAAAAATTTTGGTTGGACAGGGAATTTAGAAAAAAATTGCGAATCAACGCCCGCCTGATGGGCCGCTTGGATATATTGTTACATTTTATTCCATGTTCAAATTAGTATATGGCTTCCAAAACATTTCTGTGTATGCCAGTATCGACTAATTGTAGAAAAAGGTTTTGATATTGCCGAAAAAGGTTTTAATAATTAAAAATAATATTTACGTAGACTTTTCTTTTACGTTCATAATGTTAAATCTATGCTGGTTACCAGAACATGACAATGGTTCCGTTTAGCCATAAACTATGCAGTACCCTAAAAAATGAGTACCAACTTAAACTAAGGGTGGTAAGTACCCAAGTAGGGCATCGCAATGGGGTAGGCCCCACAGTGGACCATTAGGCCAACAATGGTGCATCGATGGGGTATGCATTGGGGCGGGGAGTTACCGTTCACCCCTCTCCGGACTGGTGTAAGTTAATTTGCATTTTTGTACTGGTTAGGGTGGTTGCGATAAGTTTGGTATTTTTATTAGGAATTCAGTTAAGTAGTTGTTGAATTAATGAAGACGTGAGTAGTGTACCTACAATAATTTCTTTATTTGTAAAACCTTAGTACTAGACTTTAAGGTTCATTTTTGATAGCTCTCCTGCAGTCCCGCAACCCGCACTGGGTTGGCGGACTTCACACATCTTTCGAGGGGTTCTCTCAGACATGCAGGTTTCCTCACAATGTTTTCCTTCAACGCGTAGCAAGTCATAATGGTGGTTGAAAATGAGATTCGCACGTGCAATCCAGAGTGCCAGAGGTGCGAGCCGGGGTTTGAACCTGCAATCCTCCTTACCGAGGCAAGCGTTCTACTAAGCAAAGTAGAAGAATTTAATTTAATCTATACATATAAATAAAATTGGAGTGTCTGTTTGTAATATTAAAAAAACCGCTTTTTACTAAGTGCATTTGGATGTATACACGTTACCTATACCGAAACAACATTTTTTACAATTTTTGTCTGTCTGTCTGTCTGTCTGTCTGTCTGTCCGTCTGTCTGTCTGTCTGTCTGTCTGTCTGTCTGTCTGTCTGTCTGTCTGTCTGTCTGTTTGTTCCGGGTAATCTCTGAAATGGCTGGACCGATTTTGACGGGAATTTCACTGGCAGATAGCTGATGTAACAAGGAGTAACTTAGGCTACTTTTATTTTAGAAAAAAAAAATGGATCTCTCGAAAAAAAATTAAAGCCAATGTTGCAGCGCTGCGCCTGCTTAAATTTTGATAGCAACAATCTGCAGTGCGTCCCGCGGGATCAGAACGCGAGCAGGCTGTTGCCAACGGTTGAGACGTTGTTAAATACCACGCGGACGAAGTCGCGGGCAACAGCTAGTAAACAATAACATAGGTACTTATTAAAATCCGCATCCACAATAAATCAAATGTTGTCTTGTCAACACGTAATCAGTTGGACCCGCTGCCTCGCCGCATTGTTAATCCTTACAAACACCTATTTATATGCAAAAGTCACATCGTGCCAAGTGTTTGTACTATTTTGAATATTTAATTGCGTGACATTGTCGCCGTGGTGGCTGTAAATAATGTGTGCAATTGATTTGTCACGCTTTATACGGATGGTGGGTTAAATTAACAAACTCTTTTTTTATTTCTAAAGACTTAACTGTTAATAAATTAAATATATGTAGGTAAAAGCTGCTGTAAATCTTGTTTTTTGCAATTTATCACAAGTAATCAATAATCGACGGCCATCTGTAATAAAAAAAAACACCTGTGGCGATAATTAGAACCCGAATAAAAATGGAAAAAGCCGAAAAAAGAAGAAATCATAAATTTCTACACATATTCTCCAAGTAACATCCCAAGTGCAATTTTATCACAAGATATCGCAAAAATAATCACGGTAGCACGCCATTTTCTTATCTTCATGTCACATTTGATTGTGAATTTGTTATCACTTGCTTTGCTAATTTCAAGTAATTAACTACTTGAAATTAGCAAAATACCTCCTAAGTTGTGGATGAGGCCATATTCATATCCATTTTATTTCATCGCATCTCATTTCGTAACGAAAGAAGAAAGATAATCACGCAAACATTATTTCACAAGTTGCAATTTATATTTCAAAACTTTTATCGTCATTTTTGTTCATCACTGATAGAATTTTGACAAATAACTGTCGCCTCCGAGCAGGGGTGATGGTATCGAACGATACGATTGTGAAATGCGATCGTATCTCTCAGACTATCGCTAATGCGTCGAGATATCATCTTCAAAGGGATGATTTAGGTAACAAAATGCTATGTATCTATTCCGGTAAGTAGATTGCTAAATATTTACCCCGCTCAGTTTCACTAATTTACAATAGAATAAAGTATATTTCAGAACATAAGTAATTTTTAGTGACTTTGTAAATTGACGAAAACTTTCTATAAATTTTGGGGTTGACAAAGATTGGTTACACCCAAATTCATAGAATGCTTACACACGACGATAGACACAATGTAGGATTTGGTTTTGACAAGTCCCAGTCAGGGCGATGGGTTATATAAATATTCCCCTATCCGTCTACTGTCCAGTTAAATAGATTGGTGTTTCAAAATCCAAGTGAATGTGGGTGCTGAAAAACATTGCAGGTTATGGGCAGCACATTGATAATATTAGATACTTCGTTATAAAGTTTTAAGTGTAGTTAAACAACCCGTCCTTGTAATTTTGTCTCCGTATTAAAATCAATAATTGAACCATAGTATAGGTAATTTCTCTCCCATTCCATTTGATCCCTAAAACCCATCGCAAATCCCTTGGGAATGATCATGAATATCAAACGCGCATCGCATTAGGGACCTGCAGTTATCTGATCCGGATTAAACCGGTAAAAAGCGTCATTATTCCGCCTCCGCGGGTGGAATTGGATTTTTTATTCCGTGCCACACCTCGGCCCATTGTTGGTACGGATTGTCACTGGCGTGGAAGAATTCCCTTTTTTTTATAAATGTACCGGCTAGGGGCATATCATTTCATGGAATAGCCAGTGCTTAATGAATATGATTTGCTTAAACGGACCAAAGTATTCTGGTTTTTTTTTTAAATAAATGATCCTAGATACATGATAATCTTTTACAAAATTTGCATATATGTTGCCTATGATATACATGGATTATATAGATAAGTTAAAAGAGAATCAGTCAAACACAATTTTTCAATCTTCTAAAATATTTTTTCTTGTCTTAAGAGAAATAGTTGCTCAGAGCTTGCCGCCTACACAATATCAAAATAATAAAACCAAACAGTAGCCAGACTATAAAGGCAGTAATTAAATCTTAAGGGTAGCGGGTAGCGAGGGTGAGCTACAATAGTAGAACCAGGTGCCTGCGGGACAAAGGACTGGTTGACTTTATTTTATTTGTGATTTTGGGTTGCTCGGCGGACTGGCTTGGAAAATAGATGTACTACAGACTACGGGAGACATTTATTGCTTGAACAACTTAAGCAAACAAGTATAATTACCTAATGCCAAAGGATCCATATGAAATCAAATCATAGTCACTTTGGATTTTTAATTAAATGAATTATCTGTTTCTATTTGTGACGGCCTGATTAGCGCAGTTGGTAGTGACCCTGCTTTCTATGCCGGGTCCCGGGTTCCAATCCTGGTAGAACATAGTTTGTGTGATAAGCACGAATGTTTGTACCCAAGTCATGAATATTTAATATCTATATAAGTAATATATACTGGGTTCGCCCGCAGTCCGTTGTACAAATACGTAACCCATAATACAAGCGTTGTTTAGTGTTGGATCGTATAACTAGTGTCATTAATAATTTCACAATAAAGTACATGATATATAATTTCTATTTTTTATTTCTTAATCTCCGCGTCTCACCCCATCATTTCACTTAAAGCCCACACTTCCACCCTGTTCCATGTTTTTTGGGTCGAAATACATTTTTTCGATAAAAAAAATCGCCGTATGAATAGGCACTATTGTTCGCGGTGCATCGACGCATCGCGACAGATGGATGCATGGTGTTCCATGGCGGCGGCGATAAGGGTAAACGATTTGACACCGCGGCAATCGGTCAAATTGTTTATTGCAAGCATTTTGGGACTGAACAACATGAACGAGAACACGTAACGGCTGGCAGGCGATGCCTTATTTACAATAAAAAAATATTTTGGAATTGTAAGAGTTCAATCTTTCGCTTATCTACAGACAGTCTCACTCTAAAACGCTTGTAAGTTTTCAATGGCCAGTAGCAGACGCTCACTTTTCTGATAAGACAGCGAGATGACATTGAAAATCGAATCTAATACGAAGTCAACATAGATCTTAAAATAGCAGAAAAATGAGGTAGGGCTTTTGTTGCTTAGCAAACAAACTTCCGAATTCATATAAAAACATTGTCACTCATCCAATTATCCCGATGGGCGTGACATCGGCGTGTTATTGGCAAATTAGTCACGCGTAGGAGTCGAACGCGGGACCTCTCTATTCTATATTTATTGGTACGCGTTTAACGCTTATTTTAGTTAATTTGTGTGTAATTTAATTTAAATGAATTAAGAGATTACCTACAGCAGGCTTATTCTGAAAACGGTAAATCACCATGGAAATACACACACGATAGGAAAGGATAGCAGCTATGCTATACTTGCATAATCAGTTGTGAATCCGCGGTGATATTATAGTTACGTATTCTTAATATGAGTGTGTTCTACACTCTAGCGTCACTGATTCGATTACACGTTTTTATTATTATTATTTGATTTGCTTTGATAAGTATTTGATCTCGATCTCACCTGATGGTAAGTGACGATGAGATATACGATGAAGCATACTTGCCTAAAAGGTACCTGTTCACTCTCGACTTGGAAACACCCAGATTGAAGTCAACGGGAAACAAAGACGCCGGTAGCGTGTTCCATTCCTTGACAATTCGCACGATGAAAGTAGAAGCAAAACGCTTAGAACGTACCGAAGGAATGTCAACAGTGCTTAGGACCTATTTTACAATATGTGCTACCCTATTCGCAATTTATTTGACAGATTGCCCATCAAATCTGTCCGATATGTTGAAGCTAGAATTCACCATTTGTGCAGTTGGTCACTTGTAGCCCCCTAATTAATTGATACTTATTTATATAAAGCACTGGCGACACCAATCTGGGTATCATAAACAGTTTATGATTGGAGACATGCGTACGACACGCGATCAGCACGCCTCCGACACGCGACCGGCACGCTTTCGCACTCACATCTATCGTAGTGCGAAGTTCTGCTACGTGCGTAACTCAATTTCATTATTTAAGCATCAATAAAATCACTTGGCATATGTCCGACAGTTACATTATAAAAAAATCTTCCAAAAAAAACTTTAACCCCTTCTTGAATCTCCAAAATTCACTGCCTTAGTGCTGACCAACGTTTTATAATGAACCTCTATGCAAAATCTTATGCTTCTGAGTCCACCAGTTTAGGTTGTGCGTTGTGTGTCAGTCAGTGTTAAGAAGAAGATAGAAGATTGATTTGTAGCCTGAAGACTTCCACTACTGAGCATAAGCCTCCCGCATAATGCGCCACATCGGACGGTTCTGGCAATCGCATCCAACGGCTCCTCACGACTCTAACCAGATCGTCGGTCAATCTAGTAGGGGGTTGTCCGATACTGCGTCTTCCAGTTCAAGGTCACTACTCGTGAACCTTTCTTATCCGACCGTAGTCAGTTCTACGAGCTATGCTACTTTAACTATCGCATCAGAAATAATTGAAAAACAATTAAATGCTACTGAATTAATGATAGTTTGTCTAGTGAGTACTAATTGATAGAGCTGGGCGATACTTCGATCAACTTGTTTGGTTTATAATTGGAACTGTTGACAAGCCGATGTTCAGTGGTGGGTTCCTCTTCCCCATTTGTTTAACCGAGTACTACACAATGGACTGTCTATTTGTATTTGAAATACACAGAAAACTCAGATCTCACATACTCTTGCTTCGAAATTAACTTCCAAGATTGGACTTCTTCATCTTCGACATTCTAACGCAACAGCTGATGAAGTGGAATATTAAAATGAACACATAGAAGATTTATTAGAGGATCAAATGCCTGTATGATAGGCGACACGCGTCCGACACGGGGCCGCCACGTTTTCGCACTTTACAACACCCTGTCGTGGCTTGTGGCTATCATTACATGAGTATTTAAGCTTTCAGAGGTTTAACTATCAGATTCATAAGGCAATTAGTAAGACCAGCATGTTGTGTTATGTCGCTCGGCAGCTCGCTATTATAGGAACATGGGCGCGAAGATTGTAGGTTATCAAGACATAGACAAAAGGTAACACAAGTGTTCGTCCACACATTGTGTTGTCATTAAATGCAGTCTGAAAAGACCCTTCATTACGTGATACCAAGGGATGTTCCACACTCTAAAAGGTGTAAGGACGACAAAGGTTGTCCAAAGAGAATCATACTATCTAGTGTTATCTAAAGAAAAGGAAAGTCTTAACAAACTTGTAATGGTCCTTTGGGCATACGTTATGTAGTACCTGTGACAGAACATTCCTTTAAATTCTGTGGAGCATATATGCTAAGCAAGATATTTTCTTTCGGACGATGGTTCAAGATTACGTCACGATTAGTCCTGCCATTAATTGATATCTTCAATAGAATTAACACCACGTATTGGTCGTAGATGGACGATGACGTAAGTTTTCGGCCAATCACGTGACCGAGCAGTCACAAGAGAATACCTATATGTTTGTATTGTGCTGGGGAGAAAAGTTTTAAAGTCGTCTCGGGTCGGGTCATCGTCAGTCTCCATGGAAAGGGCAATCTGCATTTAACAATACAGGCCAAACGAAATGAATACCAACTGCGAAGGAAAATATTTAGTTAGCGATGTCATAGGAGGGTCTAAAAACCCGTGTGAACAATTTTTTGACACATTATTTTGCGACTCGTGATCCTAAAATGACACTTGTGACACACTAATCGGGACTTTTTGCCACTAGACTTGACACGCACAGACTCAAGTGGGATAAAAATGAACAATTACATTATATTTAAAAAGCTATGACCATGATAGGGTTAGCTACTTTGTCGTCGTGTGAATGTTAAATTTGACTGGTTTTGATTTAATAGTATTTATCATATTTTCTAGTGGATACTCAATGATATTAATAGCTCTTTGGATGAAATGGGTCGTGGGAATGTCATACATAAATTGTTGCGGTCATTTTATATACCTTGTATTTTATAAGCTGGGTGCTGGGAATGGATGGAGTAGATATATTATTGCCAAACATATCAAAGTCAACCCTAATGATACGGTTGGCTAAAAAGATAGGATAGGGGGATAAGAGGTTAAGGCCTATTCTCGTCCATTGTCATTAATTTATACTAGAAACATTATCAAATCTCAAGCGCACCATTGAAAGACCTCGAGACACTGTGATCACTTTCTGCGTAGATCGGACCGCCAGCAATAACTAAATATCCCTCAAATTTAGTTATTGCTGGCGGTCCGATCTACGCAGAACTCCCAGTTCTAAATGTGACACTAGGATATCAAACACCTCAGTCCTCCCGTGACCATGGTTGCTGTAAAGCAGCCGAAACGTCGAGAACGTAAAAACATAAAATAAACGCGATAAAATCCGTATAATTAGTTTTATTTCAATGTGTAGTATTCGCGTAAATATCTATACATATAAATAAAATTGGAGTGTCTGTTTGTAATATTAAAATAACCGCTTTTTACTAAGTGCATTTGGATGTATACACGTTACCTATACCGAAACAACATTTTTTACAATTTTTGTCTGTCTGTCCGTCTGTCTGTCTGTCTGTCTGTCTGTTTGTTCCGGCTAATCTCTGAAATGGCTGGACCGATTTTCACGGGACTTTCACTGGCAGATAGCTGATGTAACAAGGAGTAACTTAGGCTACTTTTATTTTAGAAAAAAAATAGGTTCTCACGAAAAAAAATTAAAACCAATGTTGTAGCGCAGCGCCTGATTAAGTTTGATAGCAACAACCTGCAATGCGTCCCGCGGGCTCAGAATGGGCGAGCAGGCTGTTGTCAACGGTTGTCTTTGTTAAATATCACGCAGACGAAGTTGCGGGCAACAGCTAGTATGAAATAAATATGCTAACTAGGAGTGGTTATCCAAACTCATAACTCATTTGTGAAAGTGAGTTATGAGTTACTAGTACCTGTTAGTTACTTGCACTTGTTAGTTACTTGCACAGGTGTGAACCTGTACACATAAATTAAATTTTAAAAATTATATAGCACAGATGCAAAACTAGTTGAAACTCTATATGCTCTTATTTACTCGAATTGCATAATATGAACTACACTAATCATGTATAACTGATGCAGATGGCGCACTCGACTCGATACAGTAACCATTATTATCTTTATAAACAAACATACAAAGATATAGTTAGTTTTCAATCAGCTTCAAGTGGCTAAGGGTACGAACAACAAAACATAACAAATGTTACTACAACTTGTGGCAGCCCTAACAAGACCTCTATTATAAATTCAACTCTAACTACTGACATTAAGGTAGATATTTGACAATGAAAAGCTGGTCAACATATAGTTCAGCGTTTTAAGCAATAACTAAATTTATACTCAATGTATAAGGTACAATTCAGATTGACATGAATAAGGGCTAAACGTGAATGAAAGATTTTTAAGTGTTTACGGTTGATGTAGAATAAACTTATCGGACCTTCACCCAATGCAGTGGTTTTGATGGCTGGAAGGTTAAGTCTATTGCGTATACCTATGACGATACCTTGTGCTAGTTAGTGGTTTGAGCGTATCCAGCCCGGATCGCTATAAAAATACTTATTGCATTAAAAAGATTTATCAGTATATTTTTTTTTTCAGATTATTCAATAAGTGTCGGTCGTATTTCAGCTTCTTATAGTATCGTGTGCATGAGTGAAGAGAATTTAAATTAAATAGTATAACTTGACTTTTCAAGGTAATTTTTTACTAAAGTATCCGCATCTTGACTGAAAGGGATTGTGGATTAACTCCATCATCATCATCATTTTATAACAATTTATCAAGCAGTACTCGACACTGGCAAAACTGGCTCTATTTTGTAGCCGATTGTCAACATAAAAAAGAAAAAGAAGTGTTTTTTTAAGAACAAAATGCGATAGGCATGACCTACTCGTTAAAATATATATTTTGTACTTCTATGATAAGTTTGACGTTCGAATCCGAACGGCATGTGTAGGTACCTATGAGGTCTGACGAATGAAATATATCTAATAAATAAATAATTTATAATATTTGCTCCATGTCAAACCACTAAGCTCGCGGCTCCCTACATTCTATCCACCACCATCAGATGACCTCTCTTACTACAGTTTTACCCACAGATCAGAGCCCTAGTATAGTTGGATATATCGTATGTGATATAAGTGCAAGCTTTGAACCTTATATCATCCTGTTATGGTATATTTTTGAGTGGTAATTGTAAGATAAATACGTAGTCAGATGTACGGCCAATTTGCGGTGATGCCAATTCATCTTTCGGTATTAAATGTGGAGAATGACAGAATTGATTCTGTTTGATATTCGCATTAGTGGGTGCCATTTAAAATATTGGATGGTATGAATATTATTTGTAAATGTTGCGGCTCTATTTTACTTTTCAAATCTTGTTTGTACCAGTAGTTATTATATTTATGGAATGGAAATAAATATTTTTACCGGACATTATTGTCTGTCTGTCCGTTTGAATGTATTACGAAATACACAATTTAGAAGAAATTTTCAAATTCTGAGGCGGTACGATGTTCGCCGGCACAGCTATAGTATTAATAAAGAAATGATCATAGATATTGCTGAGGCACTAACCTAATCCATAATTAGATATTCCTCAGTTCTTAGTGACAAAATGAAAACGACATTAAAATACAGTAAATAAAAATCCAATAAAATCATCCCTACCGTTTTAAAAAACTTAAACAAACTCAAATATTTGCTCAGTGGTGCAGGCAAACAACTGCCCTTAGCGTTTGCCCGCGCTGATGAATTTTAAACAGGGCAAAACAAACAGAGAGACAGGGTAATTAGCCCGCGGGCAGGATTCTGGACATACGATATTGGACATGTGTATTTGACAGTGTGCTTTTTATTAACTACATTGATCTAATGGTTAACAATATTAATTAAGGGGAAAGCTCAGGGTCAGGGCGCGAAATTCAAAATGTCAATGGTTTTTATTTTTTACGAAAAATTTTGACATCTTTACGATGTAATTTAGTGTTTAGCGATATTAACATTCTGCATTGGATGTCTCTATGTATTAAGTTTGCTTAAAAAAGTACCTAATCCGACACAATACCATGAGGTTTGTAAAAACCGCTACGTTTACTAACTTTATGGTGTTGTGTCGCTTTAGGTATTTTTTTAAGCAAACTTAATACATCGAGACATCCAATGTAGAATGCTAATATCGCAAAATGAGATGAGCTTCCACCTTAAATACAGGTCGGTTGAACCAAAGACATTTAGACGCGTTTGGACTCGTGGTGAGCGTAACAATGGCTGAAGACTAAAACCTTGTTTTATATAGAGTTTACATCTAAATTGGGAATAATCATGGTTTTGTAGTAAGACATTTTATAAATGCATGTTCAACATGAGTTTATCTTTTTGTAGTACTCTAGAGTGTATACTTAAACTAGCCGGTCATACTTGCAAGACTAAAAATATGTGTATGTTTTGTACGTCAAGTTCAAGATTATTCGTAAGCTAACCGTATACTTTATAGTCTACCGTATTTCGACCTTTTGTATGGAGAATTGACAGTTTTAAATACCGTCCGGTAGACTATAAAGTATACAGTTAGCTTGAAAATGGCGTTGTACCTGTGGTTATAGGGGTTTTAAAAAATACGCATCGAATTGATAAACTCCTCCGTTGCTTTCGTCGGTAATAAAAACAAAAACCAATCGATAAAGTTTATAAGGTGATGTATTTTAGACTAATATACTTCTACTTAGTTACTATTATTATTTGAGCTCACATCTAACGTGATTGGTTTTGCCATTCGGTAGGGGAACATGGCGGCAATATTCCCCAAAAGCTCGGGATTAATAGTCGCGGTTGGATGCTGGAAATTAACACAGATCCGTGGGGAGATAACGTTAACTACAACTATTAGGCTATCTGCGGTTAATTCGGACCATATAATTATTCATGATATTAGTTTTAACATTCAATTCAACATCTGTAGTTAGGCACAGTGCTTTGTCAAATCTATGGTAAACATTATTAGAGTCCTAATTTTTTTAACATTCTTAATTCATAATAAATGTAATTTATGTTAAGATAACTTCGAAATTAATCGTAAGACGTGACCACTGCTCTAGAGATCGATACGGTCCTACATATTTTCTCCGCTCTGTTTTTCCAAAATTCGGATTATTTTTAATATCTGCCTCCATACGATTATCACCACAATATGGTGACTATTTAAAACGAAAATGGCATGAGCTATTGGTACCTCATGTTTGGGGTGTACACATGTATTTAGCTACTGTTTGAGCCGTCATAATCCATTCGGTTTGGGTACATTGTTTGTGGACGCGGCTGTTATCCGTGTTTGAATGAAGTCGAATTTGGTAGGTGACCAGAAAATTGTTGAAATACCACCATGCATAAACTTTTTTTTCGGCACCTCCCAGATTTGAAATAAACAAATGTTATAGTTATTAAGGTCCCTACAGAGTCATTACATGGTTATCGTTAACACACGCAGTGTCTTTGTAAAAGTTATATAGCTTGAATTATTTTTTCATCTTTTGTTTGTGGTTAGTATAAACTAGCTATACATAAAAATTGTCTTAATATTTAGATACTGTACAGTAATAAGTCTTTGGACATAAATATACAATATCATATTTGGTTATGGTAGGGTGAGATGGTACCGGGTTGGGTTGCTTAAAGTTTACTCACGAAATCATAGTAGAAAGTACTTACAATGGCATATAAAAGCATCATTAGAGGAACGATTCTTTGTAATTCCATTGTAAATATATAGTAAATGTAATGATTAGTCCTCGAGATTTCTACCGATTTGTTAATATTTAATAGAATTTCTGCAATTAGCCCAGGATCGGAAGTCAATTTCCTGTTTGTACCGTTTCAAATCAGAATTGCTAGTTCGATAGTGCGTGACGAAAGCGCAGATTTGTTCTGTAATTATAATAATTTGTATGACAGTTGTCAAGTGTGGGGTGTGGGTATCGTTTCCTATAGATAATAAATCATATTTATTTTCAAGCTTTAAAACCCTAAATAAAAGTGTAAATCTGTCTAACTTCCCAGTTTGGTTTTTCCTTTCTTATTCCCTTATTCCTTCTATATTTGTTATTCCCACTAAATTTATTGTTTGGTATGCTTATTTTTTTTAAGTAGGTACGAGTATATATTTTTGTCATGCTTTTTTACGCTTCAAGTATATTTTTAAACACTGATGTTGACCAAAATCATGGACTAAACAAGATGGAAGCCAAGTGTGGCTACAGGTGTAAAAACGAGATGGCTCAATATAAAATAAGGGTAGTGTAACAAGGATAAAGTATTGCTAATATATCTGAGTAGAACTTACCTATAACACGTATGATATGTTTGGTCTGCTCTTGTCTATGATGTATGTTATGAATCCATAAAACTAGAAAAAGTGAAGTGATACTTTGACTAAGTAATTTATTCATCTGAAAATAGGTAAGTATCCACTTGATTTTTTCATATCATCATGTCACATCCATTAGTTTATTTATAATGTGTATTTATTGAATGTGTTATTGCTATGAATTACTTGACATTGGCAAAATACCCGCTAAGTTGTGGATGAGGCCATATTCATATCCATTTTATTTCATCCCATTTCATTTCGTAAAACAAGAAGAACTATTTACTTAGTAATTTTACTGGATAGGTACTCGACATTATTAAAAAGATTAATCAGACAATTTATAAAATCTTATAAATGTTGTTGCAGTGTCGTTAGTGAAGTAATACTTAACAACACTACATCATAGATCTCATAAATTTTATGACATCCGAATAATTGGAGCGCACACACACATAGACAGCATTAAAGGCCGTAACGAATTTCCAAAGCAAACATTAGTTCTCGACGTGTCTGTAACTCGACCCAAACGGGTGCCCCTATTTTTGTCCAACAAACATTTCAAATCACTAAATGTGGACCTTATTGCATTGACATAAAATCTGTTTATAACATTTTGGATGGGGGAATAAGGTTGTAATGTTTCTAAAGGTACCGAACAATGCACTTGCATAGGGGTGCGCATAAGCATTCACAACTTTTCGCTCTTTAACGTTCATTGTTCCTATTTGATTTATATTCATGGCTGTTGCTTAGTATTATTACACAGTGGTAAATCAAGCGTCAATTTCTACCATTCTGCTTAATCGTTAAATAAAAACGATATTTTCGCTCAAATGAAATAAAAAATCGTATAATTACAAAAATAAAAAGTATATTTTTCAATTACACAAAAATGACTAGCATTATCTTTATAAGTGATGTAAAACTTATTGTCTTTGGTATAGTACAGTTTAATTCTTAATCTATAGGTATAATTATTATCAAAAATATGTTTACACAATGACTAGATAGTTTACATGGTTTAGGCTTTAGATTTGAGCATTAACAACACTGGGTGCTCTATCGTAAAAGTTTCTATAACACCTTTGGTTGTTATAATAGCTATTTTGATAATACGCATTATTTTCTCCATCATAGCTATTGTTGTATCCATTCAAGGAGGTATTTTTTCCATAATCATAATTCTCGACCTTTTCATATCTTCTATTTTTTGCGTTATCGAATGAGTTTCTGAATATTTCATAATTCTTCTGGTTGAAATAATCCCCGGCATTGCTCTGTCTCGTGTCATACACTCCTTCACTGTAATTATTTGTTCCACTTTGATAATAGTAGTTCGTCTGCTCCAAGTCCTCACCAAAACTTGACGGGTGTGTAAAGAAACCGGTGCCAGTTGTGGATGTTATGCAATTCCCACCTTTATTGTTCACCGAAACGGTCACATTGCCGACATTTATAAGAACACCTTCTGAGGTCTGCATGAAATTAGATCCGTTTGGAAATGGTTTACTAAACCCTTGGAAACTTCGATAGCTACCGTCACCACACCCATCACTCTTATTTGGAACTACAAACATGTCTCTAAATGCGTCTTTTGTTATTTTTTCACCAACTATAGAAAAGTTTTGTACTTTCTCGTAGTTCAAAGAGAACCCTGCAGGTGAAATTTGTCCAGAGTTGATGTCGTCTAACGATTCTAATGTTTGGCTCAATGCAAAAATGTAATTGTGGGCGAATCGTAGGGTTTCGATTTTAGTCAACTTGGTATCTTCAGGAAACGTTGGCAGAACACATCTTAATCTATCTAAAGCTTCGTTTAACATGTGCATCCGGTTCCTTTCTCTGTCATTCGCTTTCATTCTCCTGTTTCTCTTGATCTTCATTAACTGCGTTGGACTTTTACATCTAGTGATTCGATTCTTTCCGTTTGCATATTTTCTTTTTGGTTTGGTCGGATCTTTTGGTTTCCTTTCTTTTTTAGGAGTCGATGTATTTGTGATCGGCAGGTTAGTCTCAAAAGATTTAATATCTTCGACTGCGCCTTCGACTTTGTAGGCATAATCATCACTAAATAGCTTTCGCCTTGCATGACTTTCTTTTGTTGGTGTGAGAGATATCCCATGGTCTGAGGTATCGTGTTTCAATGGAGTGTGAGCTGCAGATGTGGGAGTGGCGAAAGCTTCTGTGTATGAGCGGTCGATCCCAGAGTCAGTGCTGCAAATGCTGTCATTGAAGTCACAGTAGTCTTCAAAGTTGGTGCTAAACATCTGTAAAAATAAAGACAAGTGTTACATAAAATAGCCTTTAAAATCTAACATTTTAGGGCTTGATCTTGGTTGATAGCGAGTATTCTTTGTGATTTTATCCGCATTATTCAGACATTTTTGTCTAATTAAGCACCCCAGTGTTTATTTTATGTCAAGCTATGGCAGGTGACCCTCCCCTAAAGCTTAGAACCTCGCGTGACCAACATGCTACGGAAAGTCAGTTGAACTTTATCACTTCCGACTTCCGGTGTGATTTCCGATTTAGGGTCGCTCTAGATTAATCACTCACACAGATATAAGAACCAATTATTAATTTGCTACTAAGCCAAATTTTTTTGTGGCAATTTCAGCAAAATCGCAAGGCTATTGTGAAAACTTTATGGACCGCTTGAACCATTCATCCTTAATATGTTTCAGTTTAATAAAAATAATTTTGGATGATACAAGTAGGTCTAATACTTTCTAAGTCTAAACACCTATGAAACAAATAAGTAACTACCTATTATTTATTATTTATTTTTGTATAAAAATATCTATAACATATTGGTTTCTTATATTTACAGAATACTACACATTGAAATAAAACTATTTTACTGACGTCCTAATTTCAATAGGGTAGATGGCTGGGTGCTACCACCGACTTGGGATCCAGTAATTAATATTACTCGTATTAAATCCAAAACCAAGCGCACCATTGCAAGACCTCAAGACACTGTGAGCACTTTCTGCGTAGATCGGACCACAAGCAACAATTAAATATGAGGGTACCCCGTTTCAAACTATGACACCAGGACGTCAACCGCCTCAGTCCTCCCGTGATCATGGTGGCTGTATAGCAGCCGGAACGTAAAGTAAAAAAGTATAATAAACGCGATAAAATCCGTAAAATAGTTTTATTTCAATATCACTAACATATTAAAAAAAATACCAGGCCCAGTAAATTATAAAAGTGAAACTGAAATAACATAATCACTCAAGTTAATAACTTGACTTTTTTCCGGTGACCGCCGACCACCCCAGTACTACACCTGTGCGCCCGCCCCGCACGCGACCGGCACGCGACTTCGCGTTTGTACCATACATTTGTTAATAATTGTGTTTGTATAGTGATCACTGGAGCGAAGACAATAGATATACAATAAGTATTTCATTAACATCAGTAATAGTAATATCCTAAAGTCAAAGTCAAATCGTTTATTTCTTATAGGCCTACGGGTGTACTTACAAATTGTCGTTACATTTTTACTACGCTAATCAGTCGCTACGCTGGTCGTCAGTTGCATTGTCAGTGAGTTTGAGTACAACGATTAAAAACACTTTTTTAATCTAGTGTAGTAGGCATGAAACTCTTCTCGTCTTTCATAATTAACTAAGCTATATGTTACTACTAGCTGCGCCCCCCGGAGATACCCGCGTTTACATTTTACCGGGATAAAAAGTAGCCTATGTACTATTCCAGACTACAATATATATCTGTGCCAAATTTCATCCAGATCCATCCATCCAAACTTTCACATTTATAATATTAATGGGATAGTGGGATTGGCATAATACTTAATAGTTTTATTGGTTCTGCGAGAAACGAGAAGAAGGGAGATTAATAACCTATACTTAGCTTAAATCTCTATAAGTAAAGATCAGTTAACTAGGCGTTTCATCATTTGAATTGATGTCTATACCGAGTCATTTTTATTATCAATTTAACGAACTTACTTTGAAATTTCACACCCAAGCAAATCCTTACGTATAAATTTATATAACGAATATCACTCTTAAAAATTGAACCACAACCACTGAAAAAAATCACTTCAGATATGTTATAAAAATGTACATATAAAAATATGTTTGTCCATGACTAGGGAACGGTGTGTGCACTGTGCGGGCCGCGCGTGCGTCGCTCGCTGCACTGTGGGCAGGACGCCGCGCCACCCTGTTTTATGGGTTGCAATGCCAATGGGATAGCGAAGCCACGCCTACTACTTCAGTTTCCAAAGAGGTTATCGGAAAACTATGAGAGGTTTGCAAGTTTGAATATTTCTTTAGGCGAGGACCTTCTCGCTTTAGAAGTTTAGACGAACGTGACAATAGACCCAAACAAAATCGACGTTTCCCACTGATGGGAGCGTAAAATATCATGCACATTCAGGTACTTGATTGCTCTGGCTTTGAACGAAGAAATAACACAGGCGGTGTTTCGCGCGAACATTATATAACATATTGAAGGACAAAAAGCCAAGCCGCTTCGCCAGACGAACATTCCAACCAGAACATACAGACCAACTATTCGAACCCGGGACCTTCCGCGCAGAAAGCAAGGTCACTGCCAACTTCGGTGATGAGTTCACAATTTTCATTACATTACAACTAGACATCTACACACATTATTTTCATTATGTAATTATTTTCATAAAATCGAAATAAACACGCGATGAAATCCTTAAAATTTGTTTCATTTCAATTAAGTAATTATTTAGTCTGCAAGTAATGCAAAATAATTAGGTAACTAATGTCTCTGTAAAGTTGCAAGTTACATTCTACATTAATATGATGCTATATATTTGATGTGGACAATTAGTTCAATTTCTTTTGCGCGCTGATTAAATAAATACATATAATTACTTTACTAAAAAAAAAACTTATTTTCATACACTATTCATGTATAAATTCAACCCTTACACTGCCTCGGTTAAAAATGTAACGCAATAAATAACAGAGCAGCTATAACGCAATAACGCGCTCGTAGTCTAGTTATATCCGCACCTTGCTTCGTGTTGCTTTATTTAATAGTTTAATAGCGCGTGCAAACTGTCCCGCTTTTTTATTGCCAACCCTTTGTGGATATTGACACGCAATAAATTATATCAATATTTGATCGGACACGCATCCCAGTGGCGTTTGCCAAAAAATATCAGCAAAGTTGTATGTTTTATTTCGCATATGCGGAGCTCAGTACCTAAAGCAGAATCCATTTTACGTACCGTTTCGGTACGTCAGCTTCTTCCATCCCTCTCACTCCATAAATTACATGAAAAAGACTGACAGTGACAGCATGTTTTCTCGATGGCGTTACGATTACATAAGAAGGTCCTGCTTACCCTACTGGTTCTTATGAATTAAAAAAATACGTATGTACCTTATATTTCGTAAGTTTTATAGTGTATGTGTACTCACAATGTGTGTGTGTAACTCAGCCGGCATATACTTGTATAAAAAAAAACATATTTTTTTTTCATTTTTTGGCGTTATATGCGTTACCTATAAACATTAACCCCGTGATTGGTCACATAGTTTTCGGCTGATCGGCCAACAATCGAACGCACAATGCAACGTTTTAACACCAAATGTTCGCGTCACGGATCAACGGCGATTCCTTCTGATAACAAACTGCGTCACGCTTCAGCATGTAAAGGGCTGGAAACATGCGTTTTTGAATTGGTGTAATATGATGCATTTCGATACGTACGAACGATGCTTCTACTTTACTACAGGCTACACACCATCCTATCCGATCCTAAATATCGGATGAATTCGGGTAATGAGTAGATCAATCGTTCAAATTTAGAACGTCAGGTTGCCCTTCGATTTCATCCGATAATTACCTAGGACAGGATCGGAAGGGGTGGAGCCAGCATAATAAAAAAATGCTTAGTCGCCACTTTACGTTCACCCGAAGGCAACAACAACAAAATAGGTAAGTACTACCAGCAGCAACCCAAAGAAATCCTTGCTAAAAACAAATACCTCAAATTATGATATACTAGCTACGCCCCGCGGTGTTAACCGCGATTAAAAAGTATGATGAAATCTATCCCACGAGAACCATAAATTTTACCGGTATAAAAAGTAGCCTATGTGCTATTCAGACTATAATCTATCTTTGTGCCAAATTTCATCCAGATCCGTTAAGCTGTTTTGGCGTGATTGAGTAACAAACATCCATCCATCCATCCAAACTTTCACATTTATAATATTAGTGAGATAATTTTGGTGTAAATTATAATTTAACGGTAAAACATGACTTTTCAAGTTCTCAGTGCATGAGAAAAAATTCGAAACTAATATGGGTTTATCCATAACCTTATTTGCGTCTTATTTCACTCCAGTTCAGAGCAGCTTATTTGTAAACCCAAATCAACTTACCAGATATCCATATCGTGTAACTATTGCAGTTCTTGTTTCAATAATTATAACAGCGCTATTTAAAATATAAAAATATGCCTGCTAGGGGGTTGTCGGAGAGCATTGTATAGTTACTTCGCCGTCGCCACGCTCGAGAGCCCATGAATGCATTATAATGTTCTCTATACATGTGCAAAAGGGTTAGGGCAAACACTACTTTTATATCGATAAATAGGTATATACAGATATTTTAGTGATATTCGTATTACACCAACTACTCAATACTATACTGAAGACTGACGTATTTGTGTTATTATGGTATTTCCACAGAGTATTGAATTAATTAATTAAAACAAAATAAAAGGATTATCGAGTTAGGTAATTACATAATATTATGAAAATATTAAAAAAAGTAACATATTTTATTATTTTATTCGCAAACTAGGTAATTAATTGCAATCCTCAAACAAACAAATATCGACTCTGTATCAACCCTACACTGCAGCCCCTTGGCGCTGCGTGCGCGCCCCGCAATGGGGCAAACAAAGCGCGCGCCACCACCGAGCATAATTCTGCGGACTTAACCCCGTCGCATGCGATCATTATTCGCTTGTTTCCAACTTAACTCGCTCTTCAATGAGCTTTCTGATGTTAGATTTATTGATTATCTTATCTCCGCAGAACTCGGCTCATAACACCCTAAGTTCCTAGACCATTATGTCCAAAGACAAACACACGACATGGAAATTTCGAAAGGCTAGCGCTTGTTTTAACACGACGGAAATAATATTAGTGTAAGATCCCTAAAATATCTTATAGGTAACATTTTTATTTAAAAAAAGGAATTTCATATTGGTAGCCCCCAGTGGGTAGTAAACCCTGGAACAAAATAATTTAAAAATGTATGTTACGAGTATGTAGATCAAAACCATCTTTTGGCGATCGAATTGCACAAATATTTATCTGCAGGTATCAATGTATATAAATTAAATGGTCCTAAATAGTCGCGAAACTCAGAATTGAGGGAACAATGAACAAGAAGAATCTACCTAAAGCTAACATTATTTAAACATTGTTATATTTTACAGAAACATTTTAATCTAAAAATATTGACCTACACCAACACCAACAGCAATAACATGACGTTAATCTCTTAAATATTAAAACATTTATTCAGAAGAGTTTCTTAATCCCCGTTGGGTTGAAAAAAAATTCAATACATCATCCATTGTGGGTCGCAGTTTTAAAATGTTAAAAAGGTTTGTTGTTAAGGGCTTATCCGAGAGGGTTGTAAATAATGACGGTGCAACTCTTTTTAGAAAACTAAACGATCACTAAAAGGGTTGGCTTTTAAAAACTGCGTGTTGTAGTTTTTTTATACAACGAAAGCACCGGCTTGTACTTTCGATGTTGGGTGCAATAGTCTAGTCTAATTTAAGTAATAAAAATACCAATACATTTCTAAATCTTTATATAATAAGCCTCAAAATATCACTGTTTTTCATACCTTCTCCAATCGAATAAGTAAAATATTGGATTTATCTTAAATTGATATTTATTATAACTTCTGACACCTTGTTATGTTACTAATAACTTTTTCTTTATAAAAAAAAACAACATTATGAGTGGTTTTTTGTATAAACTACTAGTGAATATGAATGTCGTCATTATTGTAATAAAATGTTTAGGGATAGCACCGAAGTTAATATTGAATAGAAATGTGTTGTGACATGTTACATATGAAATGCAACTGACGTTATCTTGACATTTTATTGACAAAATATCACAACTTGTCATTGTTCATACAAATATATTTTTAATATAAAAAGAATATGTATCGCGAACATTTAGAGTAAATAGAGTGCATGTTTGTTCATAGAAATCATGAACTGAGCTCAATAATTATAGACATATCAAGTATTATTGTAGATAAACCCGTGTGAAAAACATATTGAAGTCCAGATGTGCCAGGAGATAGCGTTTTATTAATTTTCGCAATGTTACATTTTATGTTTGAATCGTAATATGTTTTTTCCAGTTGCGGTCCCTATTTGTACCACCGTGCGATTAGACATTATTCATTGTTATGTAAATATTATTTTAAGATTTAATATATCTTTTATTTAGGTACCATCTACCTGGAATACGTTGGTGTAATTATCGCGCAAAATTTATGGAGGTACTTAAGTCTTCCTAATTTTAAAGACCGTATATTTCAATAGTAAGTAGGTATATGAGATAGATGTAACTCTAAACTATAGAAACTGAAATATAATACTATAAAACTGTAGAACTGCTGCACCTACACAAATGGGTAAAGTTTTCGGAAAATTTCGTTATTAATTAGGTATACAACAAACGTTATTAAAAAACCAACTATAGCACTTAGTAATAATTGATACGTTTAAGCGTTTAAAATGATGAGTTGAGAACGAACAGAATTGACAAGATGGTTTTACGGTAGGTGCATAATCTAAAACATTATTGTGGCTATGCGTGATTAATGAACGACTTCACACTACAGACATCATCAAGCAGTAAAGCTCAAATTAGGCATATTGACGCAATATTACTCAAGTATTAGCGATGTGGCAACACTGTTTGACAGTTCGGGCCTTCGCGCCTATATAAGGCGCGCGAGCCCCGACGTCGCTCTCATTTGCTCTCCGAATTTTGTAGCGATAAGACGTGTTATAGCTCGTTGGAATTGTTAAATTTGAGTTATTTATGTTGCATTCAAATATTGAAGAATTGAGTTTGTTCGTTGTGTAATTACATGTTTTCATGTCATTTTATTCTTATTAATTAATTAAATCTACCCTCGGTTCCTCGTGTATATATTTTTTTAATACAATTCGATAGGAACCGCTAACATCAGAAGTGGGATAGGCTCCTGTAGCCTACATCTGCTCTGGTCGCAAGCGAAAAATAATCATTAGTTGATTAGATAGCTTGGGTTGAGTTTTAAGTGAAACTTTAAATGTTTGATCATGGCTGATCGACCCTTCACTCGAACTAGTACTAGGAATAGGCGTGGTCAAAACAGTGTTGCAGGAGATCTTCAAGACCAGCTCAGCATAATTCTAGCACACATTGACGCGCTAGAAAATAGCAGTCTACCCGCAACAAGCAACGAGTCGGCGGAGGTATCGTCGGCAGAACGTATTATCGTGGCGCCAGTTGATGCCATCGTGTCTGTACCTCGACCGCCCGCGCCACTACCAGTTACTGCCAGATCGAATGACGGCACCATCGGTGAATCGCACGCAAGTACTTCGACTTCGTTGGATGTCACCGACCGCCTCATTGGCGCACTGAGCGCGTTGACTAAGGTCAGATCAACCCATTATTATATTTCTAATTTTGATCAGAGTGTCGCTAATTTCAAAATCTGTACTTAAATATTTTGAATGTACACAACTACCCACATATCAAGTTATAAGTGGTATGGGTGATCAAAATATTGAGGGTACTAGTTGTGTTACTCATAAATGTATGAATGTACCTGTACTTGTTGGGACCGATGTCTTAAACAGTGACGATGTGCAATACATTCGTGCAAACAATGAACAACGAATTACTCGAATTCCTAGTTCGACATTAAATAGTGACCGCAGTGTGTTCCTCATTAACTTAGATGATCAATCACGAATTAATACACCTCTCGAGGGTAATGATCGCGAAAGATTATTGGGTGTCATTAATGAATTTGAGGAGTTTCTAATCGTTGGCACTGCGTGGACAGCGGTAACGACTGGTCATATGCATTTTGAGTTAATGAGTGGAACACGTATTTGTTATGGACCTTACAGACTTTAATCTCTCTCGGGGAATCTCCCTATGCCAGCTCAATTATTCTTGTAAAGAAAAAGGACGATAAGGATCATATGTGTGTCGACTACCGTGCACTACATGCGATCACTGTTAGGGATCGCTATCCATTACCGCTGATGGAAGACCATATTGATCGCCTTGTACTTTTGTAGCCACGGAAGTGGAATATTTAGGTTGTACGATTTCAATGGGTCAGGTTAGACCGAGCAAGTGTAAAATCAAAACCCTAGTAGATTCACCAGTCACCCACTAACGTATGGGAGGTCAGACAGTTTCTTGGTTTGGCAGGATACTTCCGTAGATACATATCCGCTTATGCATCTATAACCGTACCCATAGCTAGGTTATTGCGAAGTAACGTTAAATTCGAATGGAGAGACGAATAGGAAAATTCTAGGAGGTATATAATTGAACGCCTTACAACTGAACCTATACTTGCTGTTTTCGATCGACTATTGCCAACGGAGCTGCACACGGACGCAGGCTCAGTCGGATGTGGTGCAGTTCTCAACCAGGTGCATGAGGATAGTAAAATACGGGTTGTGGCATATTTCAACTTTAAGACAGAATATTGTAAGGGCGTAATGATGCAACACGCGGGTTGTCTGGGTCGGAATCCTGTAGATGTTTACCAAATTGATATACCACGAAATTGGGCGCAGATAGCTCAGTCAGCGGACGAAGAGACTCGTACGCTGATTGACAAAGTCCTAAATAATTAGTTAGACTTGTCCTGATATTTTGTTCGTAATGAATTGCCTTATTACAAATACATTACTGCTGGGAGTGAACCCAGATTTCTATGCTTCATACCAAGAGGTGATAGGTTGAGTTTGATAAGGATTTTTCATGGCCAACATGAGCATATAAACTTAAACAGGTAGTTTCAAATGCTATATCACTATTTGGTACTCCTAAACTTATGGTGTACGATGGAGGGCGAATGTTTGAAAGTTTGAGCTTTCAAGGATAGGCCTCTGATATGGGGTGTCAAATTAATTTTATTACTCCAGAAATGCATAGTGAAAATGGTCAGGTAGAACGCTACTGCCGCATGTTACTTAATATGTTGCGCATCGAGACTACCAATCGTAACAATCGATGGTCAGCGTGTTTTATGGAAGGTGCAGCTCATTATTAACAGTACTAAGCATAAAACCACACAAATATCACAATCACAATTAATAATTGGGGTAGAAGCAGTTATGCAATAATGTCACCTATCCTTGACGTTGCCTTGGACAATACACGACCGAATCGTGAGGGCTTAAGGGAGCTATAGAGGCAGCGCGCTAGTGAACTACTTGTTGAAAATAGACGTAAACATTAGTAAAATGGGAATGTTGTGCGAAGTTTTCCGCTAATGATAATGTTTTTGTAACTAAACCTTCTCAAGTTACAGGCAAGCTGGACTCGGGGATGCGAGGGCCTTACCAGGTCATTAAAGTATTACCCCATGGCCGGTATGAACTACAACTACTGAGTGGTTCGTATGGCAAAATCACTCAGGCGGCCGCCGAGCATATGGTGGCCTGGCGAGGAGAGTGGACCCCCGAGGCTTGTGCCGTAATTTTGGACATTAAGCTAAGTGTGCTTTCATTATTATAAGCCGTGTAGCAGACATGTTAACTGGGCCATGTCTGTTACGTTGTGTCCATTTGTGCAGACATGATAACAGGGCCATGTCTGTGGTGTCGAGTTTAGTCTCCGCCAGTGTAGACATGATAACTGGGCCATGTCTGTGGTGTCGAGTTTAGTCTCCGCCAGTGTAGACATGATAACTGGGCCATGTCTGTGGGGTCGGAGTTTGGTCTCCGCCAGTGTAGACATGATAACTAGGCCATGTCTGTGGTGTCGAGTTTATTCTCCGCCAGTGTAGACATGATAACAGGGCCATGTCTGTGGTGTCGAGTTTAGTCTCCGCCAGTGTAGACATGATAACAGGGCCATGTCTGTGGTATCGAGTTTATTCTCCGCCAGTTTAGACATGATCCTCAATGGATCCTCGAGACAGGTCCTCAATGGATAGGCTAAGGAGAATATGGAAAAACAGGAGCATCACCAAAGCCACTAAAATTCGGCTAGTGCGGATGTTGGTCATTAGAAGACTTTCGGAGAGTCTTTCGAGAAAATGACTCCATAGAGCGGTTGGTTGTACAAAGAGTGGAAGGCACCAGACCACGTGGAAGGTCGCCCATGCGATGGACCGACCAGATTAAGTCTGCCATTGGCGGCCCCTTGCATGAGTACACCAGGATGGCATCCAATGGGGAGAGATGGCGAGACATCGTGAGGCGAGCAACATCAATCCCAGAACCAATGCATGACGACCACGACCGCTCTGACCGGAGCGTCACAACTTAGAAGAAGAGGAGAGACATGATAACTGGGCCATGTTTGTGGTGTTGAGTTTATTCTCCGCCGGTGTAGGCATGTTAACTGAGTCATGCCTGTGGTTTCGAGACATGTTAACTGGGTCATGTCTGATGCGTCGAGACATGTTAACTGGGTCATGTCTGATGCGTCGAGACATGTTAACTGGGTCATGTCTTCGAGATGATTCTCGCCTCGGGATATACGAATTTTCAGCGTATATCCTGAAGTATGTTATAGGGAAGGTATTGATATTCCTTATTTTCTACTTTCAGCTGAAGGTGACTCCCTTGCGGCTGATCCATCTACCAGTTTCTCTAGCTGCGAGAGCCAGTTACTCTCGAGCACTCACACTGGAGATGGACAACGGGGTTCATCAAACGTCGCATCCGACCGGCATTGAAGACTGCATTCTCCCGGAAGCTTCCCGAGCCCACTAGCCGAGCAATGAAGACTGCCAAGCAATGAAGACTGCCAAGCAATGAAGACATGTTCGAGGACGACCATTTGTCAGGAGAGGCCGTATTAGCGATGTGGCAACACTGTTTGACAGTTCGGGCCTTCGCGCCTATATAAGGCGCGCGAGCCCCGACGTCGCTCTCATTTGCTCTCCGAATTTTGTAGCGATAAGACGTGTTATAGCTCGTTGGAATTGTTAAATTTGAGTTATTTATGTTGCATTCAAATATTGAAGAATTGAGTTTGTTCGTTGTGTAATTACATGTTTTCATGTCATTTTATTCTTATTAATTAATTAAATCTACCCTCGGTTCCTCGTGTATATATTTTTTTAATACAATTCGATAGGAACCGCTAACACAAGTATCATCCCCTTCACAGAGAGGTTTGGTCGTCCTCTTCTCTCTTTACGAAATGAAATGGGATGTAAAAAAATGAATATGAATATAGCCTTACCCACAACTTAGAGAGTATTTTGCCAATGTCAAGTAATTAATAGAAACACATTGTAAATTAAATAATGGATGTGACATGAATATATGAAAATGGGGGATTATTAGGTCTAGTTTACGTATTAGACTTGCATAAAATCGGTGGGCCCATTTAAAAAAAAACAACTCGAATTAGAAGGATTTTCATGTGAATCCTTATTAAGTATTTTCGGTCAAGGTTACTTATTTGAGATTCAATCACTTGCTTCGAATGTCCGACATGAGAATGGGAAGGTCGTATATGTTATATATAATCTTCTATTTAATAGATGTTCATAAAGATAAGCACCTACAAAAACAATGCAATATCAAACCTTTTATTAAGGTCGAACTCGTTTCGAGTCGAGTTCTAAAGTTGATCCAGTCAGTCTAATGCGAGCTAAACATTTACCACCACAAACTTAAGTTAAGTTTAGTTAATTCCATAAGTACCTACCTATTATGTTTTAGGTACCTACTACGCATGTATACTTATGACATAGGTAAGTATTAAAAGATGCGGTTTAAATGGCTAGATAATTCGATTATTTTGTAATATTGTTTTATTTGATATAAGAGGGTTAGCTTATTTGCGAATTCCGTGGACTGCCCATTGCACTAATGAATCAGTTATATACAAACTTGGCGCAAAAGACAGACTGGCAAATTCGGTCATAAGTCTCTCTCTCTCTCTCTCTCCGCAGATTTTCAGTCTATTTCATCATACATAGTCGATGTTTCGATTGCCATTCGAGTACTATACCGTTGTGAGTTTGACAGACTACCGACTGAAGGACCAATAGAAATAAACTAATAGTCGCAATGAAATGGAATCGTTTTTTTATGGGCACATTTGAGTCCCAGACCGCTACAGGTTACGAGGCATAAAATTGGCGGAAAACCGTAGCGCATGGCGAGAGCTGATAATCACCCAAACATCCTCCAGTGACTATGAAGTTGTGGGTCACGTTCCTCAGCAGTGAGGTATTAACTAAGGAGGTGGAGAGCTAGGTTAGTGAAAGGAAATAAAAGGGATGTGGCAGCGCTACAAAACTCCCTAGTACGAAAGCGGTTGTGTTATCCGTGGCGTTAGGGACGCGCATACGGAATAAAAAACAAGCGTATGCGCACTGTACAACGCCACACATGCAAACAAAACAATAACAAAACCCCAAAAATAATATAATATACATAGTAAGCAAATAGGAACACAAGAGACATATTTTATTTGTACAATTGGTCAACGTGACCGCGCGCCGTTCGGAAAAAATTGCTCTAAAATAATTCCTGGCCACAATAAAATTGATAATCGTACTAATCCTTATTTGCACTGCACGTGGGTGAAGTGGGTGACTTGATAAGCAAGCAGGTAGGCAAAATCAGCAATTTCTATTGGTGAATTTTTGCGGTCATATCGCCACACCGAGTCGCCCTGGTTACTTTTTGACGTAGTATCGGAGGGTTCTTTTAGTACAAGCATTAAAATAATTATTAATAATAAATGTGTAAAATAATCAATACAACGATGCGAATAGTTTGTGTAACTTGGGATGTGAGTTGGAAAATTTGTGCGCGTAATTTTCGCCTGCGCTTAACCAATTTTATCTGTGACGTGAAACAGCGATATTTTGCTATTAAAATTATCGCAGGTGCAAAGTATCCGTAGTAGGTATATGTGTATTGGTAGAGAGAAGCTACCTATATTTCGAATGTTTCGAAAAAAAATAATTAACAGGTAAACTACATCACCTTCAACGTTTCCCGCCAAGATGCCCAATTTTTAAACATAAGGCACAACTCACAAGTCCGAAGTCTTTAGCAAAAATGTCAAGTTTTTCAGTGAGAAATTAGACATTTACACACCCGGCTCAATCCCAGAGCTCATTTCCAATAGGTAAAAATGATTACCTGTCAGTTTTTGAAAGTGATTGTCATAGGAGAGTAGTGTTTTTCTCTAGTGAAGTTATAGATTGTAATTATGAGGATCGCGGCTTCCGAATGATGGAGATGTATTGAAGTGTTTCTGTTTTCGTTTTTTTATATACGAAAAATTAGAAGTAGGTACCCAAGAGTACAGGCAGCAGTGCATCGAAGCTAGACCTATTAGCCTTATTTCAATCCACCTATGACCGGCATATTGACCTTTGACCCTGCTTGAATGTCAGGTTGATGATGACACTTGTTTGACAAAACAAGTTGACTGACATTTGTGTTCCATGCTGAGGTCCCTTGGATTGGATGTGAACTAGAGAATGATCATGATTTCTATCTCACTCACTCACTCGAGAAATAGTATAATACTCCATCCTTTTTTAATTTTTAATAAACCTGCTGCAATATTATGGAGTAATTTGTAATCTTGTTGTGCGGACTGCTATTGTATTTTTAAGTATTTATTGTTTGTTATGCGTGAGATTTATACATAGTAATTATTCTTTTTGAAATGTTTTGTTTGTAATTACAATTATAGTCAGTACTTTTTTATTTACTTGAATACAATGTTTGTGTTGAGGAGTTTAGAAACACTTTGGATACGGTCGAAACCGAACATAAAGTGTTACGCGACAGTTGAAAAATCTGCACATCCTACGATGGTGAGTGTTATACATAACATAATAATTATTCGGTATCCTAGTAGGTTTTAATAATATGACCTTTGACCAAGAATTGAGTACTAAATATTGATATATTAAAAAAAAAATATGGACTTTCCTACGGTGTAAATAAATAACAATATTCATTAACTCTTCTTCTTCTGTTTCAAGTCTTTGTAATTGAAAGATCTACATTTTAGAGCCATAATAAATAGGTAAGTATGCTATCATCATAATAGGCACCTAAAAATATGCCATATCATTACTCATAGGATTGTGTTAAATCTACATCACATAGGTACGATATAAACACAACAATAGGCCGGTTTTTTTTTAATTTAATTCAATGTAAAGGTAATCCGAAAATGAGCACTTGCATCATTGCTTCATTTTAATTTTGTGAATTGTTATGGGTTAATTAATTATAATATTTTTATAAGTAGATACCTCGGTGCTCATTTATATCCTATCCTATTCTAATAAGCTCAGTTTGTAGTGACTGCCTTCTATGCAGAGGGTCCTGGGTTCAAATCCCCATAGGGAAAATCGTTCTATGATGTTTGTACCCAAGTCATGGATATTTAATATGTATATAAGTATTATATACTGAGTCCACCCTCAGTACAATGTACGGTACCCATAATACAAGCGATGCTTAGTGTGGGATTGGATAGTTGGTGTGTACATCTGGTGATCATTATTTATTTATATTTTGGTTATTGTCATACATAAACTATCTGTCCATCCAAGTCGGTCACAAAGTCATATCATATTATATACCACATTATGACTTCGAGGGTGTGACCAACTTCGACAGGGAAATGGGAAGCTCTGGCTGGCATGGGCCTCACTTGAGGACCATTTAGGTGTCTACAAGAAGCTCAAGGGCACCTCAAAGAATGTGAAAACATCTATTTTTAATATAACGGTGTGATCGTTTTAGATGTATTGCAAGCTGCTTACAAATTCAGTTATTTCATGCTCACAGGATAACCCCATAGTGACAGTAAAGCAAGGCAGATTGAGAGGCTCCGTCAAGAAGCTGCTAGATGGTACACCATATTACAGTTTCAAAGGCATCCCATATGCTCAACCACCTGTTGGAGAATTGAGGTTTAAGGTGAGTTTTAAGGAGATAATTATACAAATTACAATTATAGACCGGTGGTACTCAACCTTTTATTCATAGGGGCTACAAAAATGTTATAATCGTTGTGTATGTATGGGCCGAAAAAAACAGTAGGTATATATTTCACGTTGATTGGTCAAGTAGTTTAACAAGAACAATGTTAAGCTTTACTGGTGGTAGGCTTCGGCCGTGGCTAGTCACCACCCACTGAACAAATCCATGTCGCCAAGCGGCCTAGCCGTGTTCCGGCATGATGTTCGGTGTTGCCATTCATGGATGGCGGGTCAGATCAGTTGCGCTGCATGTGCCTAGTGAATGTAGCGTCTCGATCTACTGCCGTCTTCCTACCTAGGCAAGTATGCTCCATCGTAGATCTCATCGTCACTTACCATCAGGTGAGATCGAGATCAAATACTTGCCTATAATGTAATAAAAAAAAAAAAAAGCTACTCTAAACTTAAACTACAATTTTCTTCTTAGGCACCATTACCTCCGACACCATGGGAGGGTATAAAAGAGGCAATAGATCACAGTCCTATTTGTCCTCAATACGATATGAATACCACACAGCTGACAGAAGGAAGTGAGGACTGCCTCTACCTTAACGTATACACAAAAAGCCTGCAACCAAACTCTAAAACACCTGTAATTTTCTATATCCATGGTGGCGCTTTCATGTCCGGGTCAGGCGATATAGACATGCACGGTCCAGAGTTTCTGTTGCAGCATGACGTCATAATCGTGACTATAAATTACAGACTCGAAGTCCTCGGTTTCCTTTGCCTCGACACCCCTGAAGTCCCCGGCAATGCTGGTTTGAAAGACCAAGTGGCAGCACTGCGATGGGTTAAAGAAAATATTGCTCAGTTCGGTGGCAACCCTGACGACGTTACCCTAATGGGCGAGAGTGCTGGTTCCGCCTCGGTATGTTACCATATACTATCGCCGATGTCGAAAGGATTGTTCCATAAGGCAATCGGACAAAGCGGTGTTTGTTTGCAAGATTGGGCAATCGCGAGCGGAGCAAAAGAGAGGGCTTTCCGTGCCGGAAAAATATTGGGCATTGACACCAAAGATACTAAAAAACTACTAGACTTATTAAGAAGTGTTCCTGCTGTCAGTTTAGCTAAAATGACGTTTAAGGTTAGAACAGACGATGAGAAATACAGAGGTCTGTCGATGCATTTCGTTCCCGTTGTCGAAAAGAAGTTTGATAATGTAGAACCTTTTCTAACTGAGAATCCGATTGATATGCTCTTAACAGGGAACGTGAACAAAGTGCCTCTGCTGATCGGGTACAACAGCGCTGAAGGTCTGTTGATGCTTCAGGACCAGTTTAAGAAATCACAGATGATGAACAAAAGACCATCATACTTGGTGCCTAGAGAGATAGCACAGAAAGTATCACAGGAGAAATTAGAAGAATTTGGAGCCCGTATAAAGTCATTCTTCATAGGCAACAATGATTTATCAATCGACACAGCAGAGTCTATTACGAATATGCAAACAGATATTCACTTTTCATACCAAACCCATAGATTTGTCCACTTTTACAATAGTTATGCCCCTGTATACATGTACAGGTTTAACTATGAAACTGGATTGAATATTCTAAAGAATGTGTTGGGCCTGCAGAGTATGAACGGCGCCTGTCATGCCGACGATCTCTTTTATTTGTTTTATAGTGAGTTGAACAAGGATCCCTACCGGGAAGATGATAAAATCAAAGAGGTTGTGTTCAAAGTGACAAAATTTTGGACGGACTTTGCAAGGACTGGGTGAGTACTGCGTTTATATAGATCTACTACACAGGTAATTTACTATTAAAATAAACTCGTCACAGGAACAAGGACCTCTTCATGTCTTTCTGAATACATGTGATATTCAGCATACGAACTTACACTATCATACAACTCGCGTATCTTCGTCTTTACATCGGCTATGACGAATCCAGATATATCGTGAAATCCCTAGGGAGTGCGCGAAAGCCCTGTGTCGAACTTCAGAATTTTGACGCGCAGTATTATTTTTAATTCAATGGTATTAAGAATAAAAGCTGTGATAGCCAAGTTGGTAGAACGCTTGCCTCGGTAACGAGGGTCGCAGGTTCAAACCCCGGCTCGCACCTCTGGGATTTCTGGATTTCAAATGCGAATCTCATTTTCAACCACGATTATCACTTGCTTAACGGTGAAGGAAAACATCGTGAGGAAACCTGCATGTCTGAGAGAACCGCTCGAAGGATGTGTGAAATCCGCCAACCCGTGCCCAGCAGTGGGACGTTAAAAAGGGCTGGTATTATAAGAATAAAATTACAGTGTAGGTACCAGCTGATCTGTAATTATAAAAAGATTGTAAGGCAAAACACGTATTTTAGAATAAATTTTCTACGCTATCGTATAAATTTAATTTTAGCGCGCACTTAGGTTTCGAATGATTCAGAAAGCCTTTCCAACCTGAGCTAGTGGAATGAAAAATATATTATACATTTGATTCTCGAGAAGGTTTTCATTAATATTATGGTCTGAAAGATATGCCGATCAGTTTTTTTATGAGTTTCATCGAAATTCGTAAACTATATTATAAGAGTTGATCGGTTAAAGCTACTCCATCTATGACAGTGATGAGATCTCAGCTCGAGCAAGTAGTTAGTTGCTATCACAAGATCCATCACCAAAATGAAGATTTTTTTCGCAGTAACCCCACACCACACAACTGCGACGTAGTATGGCCAAAGTACACTGCATCAGGTAGGGAGTACATGCTGTTAGAAGACCAGCTATCCGTGGGGAACTATGCTGACAGAGACAGGGTGGAGTTCTGGAATAAGCTGTACTGCGAAGCTGGCCTGCCTTGTATAACGAAATCCTCCATTTAATATGATATCCATCCACCAGCCGAAGGACGTCCACTGCTGGACATAGGCCTTCCTCAATGGGCTCGACACATTAAGGTCCTCCGCCACTCGCACCCACCAGCTTCCTGCGACGCGTGTGATATGATCGCTCCGCCCTGTTTTGTTGGTGAATGTCAAGTGCGGGGATTATTGTTGTCTAAATACGAAGGATACGCTTAGCTTAAGATTAATTTGTCTTGTTCTTAATATTTTTAAATTATTTGTGATTATGAAGTGAAGTCCGAAATTCGATACGACTATTTAAAAAAAAATGTCTTCGACAAAACGACAGTTGTGATTTGGCGTATGCTATTTTTTTTAGTGTCTAAGTACGTTGTACTTGTAAGAATATATTTGTATTATAAATTGTTATCCGATTTTAAATCGTTACCTACTTGCCGTTGCATATACACTGCGGCTCTTTGAATATTATTAAAATGAACACAATTGAGTGTGTTTAACATATACCTATTATACATTGAATTAATTACATGTAATGTTTAAAACATTTGTCTAGACAAATTGTCATAGTCTAGCTATTTAGGTGTCTGTTACATTTGAGTCGTTTTCACGTCACTGTTATAAATATATATATATAAGTTTTAGTCATAGACTATAATAAAATTGATTAGTTTTCTTCGTAAACCTTATTCTAATTCATACCATCAAAAGATTCGGTTAAATACGAAGTTATTAAAGTACTTCCAGATACTTGGTTCTTCACGATTACGCCTGGATTCAGGTACAATGACGTCATGATGTAGGTCGAGCGTGATCCAGGCCGTTCGACCTAGTCTGTGTACAGGTTGATTTTTTCAAGTGTTCTTGGTTGGCCAAATCCGAAACTATAGGAATAAGCAATTAAGACTGATTTAAACTAAAACTGCATTATTAGGAATAATAATACCAGACCTTTTAATGTCCCACTGTCTGGCACGGGCCTCCCCTCAATGCGAGAGGGATTTGGATACACCATCCTGGCCCAGTGCGGGTTGGCGGACGTCACACGTCGTTCGAGGGGTTCTCCCAGACATGCAGGTTTCCTCGCGATGTTTTCCTTCACCGTTTAGCAAGTGATGATTGAAAATGAGATTGACACACGAAATCCAGAAATCCCAGAGATGCGAGCCAGGGTTTGAACTTGCAATCCTCGTCACCGAGGCAAGCGTTCTACCAACATGGCTATCACTACTTTTTTATTTATCTACAAAAGTATGAACACATGCTGTTTCCGTCATACTTATTTATGAGATCTGTGGTGTGAAAGGGATGGACGACGCTTAAGTACCAAAACGGTACGTAAAAAGGATTCTGCTTGAGGTACTGACTATGAGATGGATATTTTTTTTTATAATATTGCCAGACAAACACACCAACTTGTTGCTTGTATTATGGGTTCCGTACAATGGACTGAAGGTGAACTTAGTATATACTACTTAGATAGGTGTATAGCTATTAAATATCCATTACTTGGGTACAAACATTCATGCTCATCACACAAAGTTTGTCCCTACCTGGATTCACAACCCCGGAACCCTCGACTCAAAAAGCAGGGTCCAATACCAACTGCGCTAATCAGGTCATCATTAATTAATATTATTCGGCCGGACGCCGAAAATAGTAAAAAGTATTCTATAACTCCGCCCCAATGATTAACCTGAATATTTTTGTTTACGTGCAGATGCCGTAACTCGTACTGTTTGCAGTAAATACTTGAATTGAACTATTGTTTGCATTATACTTACAGAATAGTATTTTAACGTCCAAAAATAGATGAGAGGTCGACATTATTTGCTAAGTAACTCCGTACCTAGTGTTTGGTAGAACCTAAGAGGCTAGCTTAAAAAAAATCATTTTCTGATAAAAGACAATTCTGATTCAGAAAATAAATATCGCCACAGGAATACACCAATTATACGGGCCCACACTAAGCAACGCTTGTATTATGGGTACCGTATAATGTACTGGGGGCTAACCCAATATATATTACTGATATAGATATTAAACATCCATCACTTGTCTACAAACTTTAGTGCTTATCACACAAAGTTTGTCCCTACCAGGTTTCGAAACCTGGACCTTCGGCACGGAAAGCAGGGTCACTATCAATTGCGCTAATCAGGCCGTCATAAGAAAAAAGAAAAGAAAATTAAAAGAAAAAATGTATTGAAAAAAGTAAAATAACAATATTTAAGTGCTCCTAAGTAAACGCTTTGACTGTACTGTACTGTACTAAGGGTTCTGCAGTAGAATCAGAATCTTTCTTATTGTACTGTACTGTACTAAGGGTTCTGCAGTAGAATCAGAATCTTTCTTATTCATAGTCAAAGTCAAGTCAAATCATTTATTTCGTATAGGCCTACGGGGGCACTTACAAATTGTCATTACATTTTTATTTTCTTAAGTCTACAACCGGATCGGAACGCGACCTCAACTGAGAAGATCCGGCAAGAAACTCAGCGGGCTTGTCTTTTTTTTAAATTCATTATTTTTAATCATTATGTAAACCATTGATACCTACATACAGTACATGAATCGTCAAAAGTGTTACAAAGTGCTAAGCTAGAACTTTACAACCCGCCGCGAATACCCTTCCTATGGAAAATAATAATAATATAATAATGGGAAAAAAAAACTATTATTCCATCCATCCAAAATCGGCAAGAATTTCCATGGTTGCATTTTTAACAAAATAGAACATTGTTACGGTAATGTAAGAACAATATAGGAATGGCTCTCGAGAATTCTCTACTGAATAGCTCAGATGGTAACCTGGCTTCCTGCTTACCTTTTTTGCATTTGCAATATTGATTATCGAGGCCGCGCTTAGTCAGAATGTGCCTGCAAGCGTTTGCTTCGGGCGAGGCACGTATCGAACTCCGAGCGTCTGCCTTGCGAGGCATCTGCAGTTACCACGTGGCAGTTACCTACACGGCTACCATCATCTTCCACGTCGTATAGACGTGTCCTTCATCATCAAGTTAATACTTTATGATGCTATCGCGTTAATATAACACAAAAGTAAATTTGGTTTGATTTTCATGATTGAATATTTGCATGGCATACATGAAATGGTAGCGCACTTGAATTATAACATTGTTTGCATTGAGTAACATTAACGTCATGCAGCAACTGCGTAAGGCTTTGAAATTACCTACATACTGATAGTAGAGGATATCATTATTATCTTAAATCCTCTTCGGATCGTACGATATGACCCACGATTGGGACCCTAAAATTTACATGTCAATAGGCATATACGAGTCACTGATTGTCATGACAATCGGCACGGTTCCGATTGGTGATCTTGTCCAGTTCGTAGAGGTTGCTAGTGCCAATAACAATGTCAACACAGCCATCTCAAACTGTTGGCTCCTAAAATTGGGTCCTCAATGGACTCTTAAGAGCTTTCCACTCAAACCGTGAGGCAGCTTCGGTGATCAAATATTACAATGTACACATAAATTTGTCACCGTGGACTTGGACTATTGCATTCTCCGTGTTTGTCACATAACATCTCATAATCTTGTTCGTAACTGACGTGTGATTACACATTTTATTAGTTATTCAGCACTAAGTATTTTAATACTATAGGTTAATGCAGGGTCTAAGCTATCTATATAGCGTGATTTAGTCAGGGTATACTCCTTAAACCTGCCTTTCTTTGGCGTATTTTTATAATAATTATGTGAAGGATAATTTAATCAAGTAAATTTAAAAAATAATGCTCACATATAACCTTATATTGTGTTCTCGTTGGGAACAATTTTGTTTTGAGATCGTCTTATCGAAAGTCTTTAAATAATGATCTCAGGTGTACTAAGGAAGTGCAGGTTCAAATGGTATACCTTTTATAATTTAATATACTCACAATCTATTAGCCGTTACGGTGAAATTGTGCGGCGTAGAGTTACCTAAACATAAGAATATTGAGCACCATTATGTTAGGACAACTAATTGTCGTGTGCGCATTCATATGGGTGCTGATACAGCGATGGCAAAGGAAGGGTATGGTTCGACTTTCCCATATACTCGGCACCACCAAGCATTTGCGATTGCCTTTCGTAGGACATTCGTACATCTTCCTTGGGTCCGATGAAGGTAAATTTTTATTGTACTTAATTATTTTTCATGTCTCGATCCCGTGATATCTTCTTTGCGTTAAAATGGCGAGGGGGCGTAGTGCCATCTCTTATTTCTAGGCAATTCACTTCCTGGCCTTAAACTGCTTTCGTCTTTATCAAGTTTAATGGCATAAGTTCAAACTAGATATATAGTTGTACCTATTGTCTCTGTCTGAAACTTTAATGTTGACTGAAGACGTTTCGAAAAAGATACCCAGTTCATAATCAGAAAATAGTTATTTTATTCAGGTAAACCGGTACTTATGAATCGTCAAAATAGTTACTAAATGCTTAGCTACAACTTTACCACCTGTTCGAAATGCTGTTCCTATTGTGAAGAAAGGGCAATAAATTCCACGGTTGCCCGTAAGATAAGGATCGAGTGTGTAATATGCCTTCTGACATAGGTTACGTTTTATTTACGCTTTTATTGTCAAACTATCCAATTTGCATACTATAAATATGCAAATTCATGTTTTTACAAATAAATATATCTTTAACTTTATCTTAGGAACAACTGACGACATACCGATATACGACCTTATTGCATTGAAAGTGTCTTTGAAAATATTAAGGAAATGGGTGGCCATATTAATGTTCGCGACGGTACATACCTATTTATCCAGATACTTATAATTTTTTTTTCAGATCGCATGAATAAATTCCAGGAGTTGGGACGCGAGGCAATAGATAATGGTGGAATTACGACCATATGGCAAGGGCATAGGTTGTATTTGGGTATGTCACGTAATATTAATTAAAGGTAACATAGGTAGTAAGCTACGAGTAGTAGGTAGCTATTAAAGGGAGTGAGAAAATGTATTATTATATATTGCACGGGATTTGGGCGGTATTTGCAATCGATCTGAATCGAATCAGCAGTTCCTGAGATTACCCTCTACATCCAAACTCACCTACTTTATCTCTTTCCAATATAGTAATGAGTACTTACCTATTGAGAGATGCTGTACTTTTAAATAAAATTAGTAATTATCTTTTGATTTATAGTGATAGCAGATCCAATACCAGCCGAGTTTGTTCTGAAGAGCTGCTTAGAGAAGGATGACACAATGAAATGCTTGCGAGTACTGACCGGAAATGGGAGTATCTTTGCGCCGGGTTAGTACTGACTAGACGTATTTCACTAAGAACATTAATATAAATACATAAGTAGGTAACATTAATTAAAAAACTGCTATTCTGGTATGTAATAAGTGGCGCAGGGCTGAATCCTGGATCACATCACTAGTGAATTTCGCACGTAATCATATCAAAAATCATCAGTGGGCTAGTGGTTAGAGGGCTGCCGTTGTAACAGAGGTTCCGGGTTTGGCCCTCTGGCGTAATGGTTATTTTTCATCATAGTCTCCATCTGGCGTCCGCGTCGCAAGATCCTCGCTCCGACCTTCAGCCCGCGAAATCTGAATCACTTCGTGGGTATATTCTCCCGGCAGTGCAGCATCATGGTGGACCAGCTGAAGGGGGAGGCGGGCAAAGGTGCCTTCTCTATATGGAAGTATATTACTTCTTTCTCTATGGATTCCGTATGTGGTGAGTTCCTGTGGTTGGGGTCGAGTCACCTTCGTCCGTAGGAGAATTAAATACCCTCGAGATACCCTACACGTGACCCTGGGTGGTGCCAACTAGGTGACAACTCTACTGGTGTCAGGCTTCGGCCGTGGTTAGTCACCACCCACTGAACAAAGCCATATGTCGCCAAGCGGCCTAGCCGTGTTCCGGCATGATGTTCGGTGTTGCCATTCATGGATGGCGGGTCAGATCAGCTGCGCTGCATGTGCCTAGTGAATGTAGCGTCTCGGTCTACTGCCGCCTTCCTACCTAGGCAAGTATGCTCCATCGTAGATCTCATCATCACTTACCATCAGGTGAGATAGAGATCAAATACTTGCCTATAAAGTAATAAAAAAAAATGTAGCCGAAACTCATAACTACCTAATTAGAGACAACAATAGACTGTCATAGAGTTCTGATCTATTGAACAATAGTTGTCTGGCGAACATCGTGCCCCCTCAGATGTATGAGAAATCTAAAATTACAAAAAACAAGGATTATAAAAATCGACCAAGCCGTTCTTGACTTGTAAATGGGGTACCTAACACGACTTTGTTTAATATACATATGTAGATATAGATTATTCCAAAAATGCGCCCAAGGATGTTACTGAATCAGTCCCATTCTTGCTATAGGTAATTAAGTGGTCTATTGCATTAGTCTTGGGCAAATATAAAACCTATTCCCCAGAATCAAGACCAATTTTGGGCAACACCAGTTATTTTTTATGGTTTTCATCCCCTTTTTTGCATTCAGTCTAACCTGATTTGGCTAGACCAACAACTTCATAACTTCTCGAACTGCCGTCGGCTCTACGAGCTAAATACCCCACCACTGCCACTTTGCAATATTTGAGATCCATCAGTGACTAGTGTTACCCGCGACTTCGTTAGCGTAAAAAGTGAAACATAATAAATATCAATTGATAAAATTTGACCCTGGGAACTATGTGTGTCTTCTCCCTAAGCTCATTGAATGTCAATGATCACTTTTTCGCCTCAACATAAAGCAATGCTATAATTTATTATTACAGAGTCCACCCTAGGCGTCCTTGTGAACGCACAGCAGCACACAGAACAGCCATTACTCAAGGCGTTCGAGGAGTCCACCCAGCTGGACTCGGCCCGGCTATGCCAGCCCTGGCTCCACAGCGAGGCCGCGTACAAGATGACCAGGGCCTACGCCAGGCACGCGAGATGCCGATCCGTTATACTCAATTTTATTAACCAGGTATGTCATACTTGCACGTCTTTGCTGGTCACCACTGTGGATCTTGACTTACAATTGTAACAGCGGCAGGAGCCTAATGTTGCCATACAAAATAATAACCAGGTGATTGAACTGGGGTTTTTACAACTCCGGGGTTGTTCCTTCTGTTTTCCTGGACTATCACCACGCCCAGTTCAGTAAAGTACGTCGAGAGAAATATTTTTCATGAATATTTAATGTTACGTACACGATCAACTTAGTCACGAGTACATATAACATATGAACTAATATTAATAATTTAAAATGCACTGAATTTACTTTACATATATGTTATTCCTTTTACAGATTATCAAAGATAAAAGACGTGCCTTGAAAGAAGATGAACAATTAATAGCAGAAGCTGGTCAAAGTAAATACTATATGATTAGACAATGTTACTATATATGAAAAAGGCTCTATTGCGACCTCAGCAAGTCCACTGTTCGTTCGTTCAAATCATACAAACGAATAAATTTAAACCTACTTTTCATGCCTTTAAAGTTTTAGTTCAGTAAAACTGATAGAGAAGAAATATTTTAAACTAGCTGCGCCCCACGGTGTTAACCGCGATTAAAAAGTATGTCCCTATATCATTTTCTGACCACTAAACTACCACACCTTATGCAAAAAAGCATGTCGATCCTTTGCTCTATGAAAATTTGAAACAAATCTATCCCACGGGATCCATACATTTTACCGGGATAAAAAGTAGCCTATGTGCTATTCCACACTATAATCTATCAGCAGCAGTTCAGCCGTTTTGTCGTGATTGAGTAACAAACATCCATCCATCCATCCAAACATTCACATTTATAATATTAGTGGCATTTCAGATACAAAGCAGGACGGTCTCAAAACGTTCTTAGAACTACTGATTGAGTCATCAGGCGGTGAGCGAGGATATAGTGACGTAGAGTTGCGAGAAGAGACACTTGTTCTAGTGTTAGCCGGTACCGACACGTCGGCTGTCGGCAGCGCGTTTGCTGTTCTCATGCTCGGGAGACATTTGGATGTTCAGGAGAAGGTTTATAAGGAGTTAGTATTAAAAAATATCGGGTTTATCCTTTCAAAAATGACTCCATTTTCCACTAGAAGGGCGGGGTTAGCTCGAGCCAAGAAAAGACTTATAATGTCATGGATTATGTCGGACTCAGTCGCTGTTTCTTTTTAGTTTATAGATAAAAATGTGAAATACTCAAATAATCTCACTCAGATTTGTCTTGTCACACCCGGTCGTGTTGGGCTAGAAATATCATTCATTTGTTATTGGATTGCAAGAAGTCTCATTCATTTGTTAACAGATTGCAAGAAGTGTCATTCATTTGTTAACAGATTGTAAAAAGCCCCATTCATTTGTTAACAGATTGCAAAAAGTGTCTTTCATTTGTTAATAGATTGCGAGTTATGTCATTCATTTGTTAAAAGCTTGCAAGTAGTGTTATCCGTTTCTTAATATGTTGTTAAAGGTGTCAATCATTTGTTAAAAGGTTGCAAGAAGTGTTCGGCGACTCGGATAGGCCGATCGTCAACGAAGACCTACCGCGACTCAAATATCTGGATGCTGTGATCAGAGAGACGCTACGACTGTACCCATCCGTGCCTTTGATAGTCAGGAAAGTTGATAAGGAGGTTACATTGCGTAAGTATTGTCTTTGAATTTGGAGAGAGCTTCGGAGATACGAGTAGCGTTTGTCCAAGCGCTCAGTACAACAGGATGTAATTTTTAAATGTCTAATATTTTGATTAATTTATTTGGAAATGTAATTATTATAACCCACAGTTGACCTTGTTTAAATATTTTACACTATTATTGTTACACTATAAATTTTTTTTAAAAGTAACCAAGTTAGACCCAAAACATGCTTCAAGTAATTACTTACAGCATCAGGTGTTACTCTGGTGAAGGACTGCGGACTCGTCATCAACATTTGGGCCATCCACCGCAACAAAAAGTACTGGGGCGAGGACGCTGACCTGTTCAGACCGGAGCGGTTTTTGGACACCACCCTGCAGCATCCGGCTGCTTTCATGCCTTTTAGCTGTGGACCGAGGGGTTGCATAGGTAGGCGTTTGATTTGAAATTGGATTTAGTTCGCTGTAAATAATAATATCGCGAGACGGTGTTAATTATATTGAGATGAGGTAATTTTGGGTCATTATCGGTAGGAAGAATCTGTCCAGGGCCCCAAGTGTGCTAACACAATCGATTCATAATCGAAGATCAACCGCATAGTAACTGTCACTTTTGACAGATATTGTATGGGATATCTGTCAAAAGTGACAGTTACTATGCTGTTGCTGTTCGATTATGAATCGATTGTGTTAGCAGACTTGGGGCCCAGAAATGGATGTCATGTGGTTAAATGATCCCTCCATCCATTGATGGCGTTGTTGGTGGCAGGGTCCCAGTACGCGATGATGGCAATGAAGACGTGTCTGGCGGCGCTGCTGCGGCGCTACCGCGTGCTGCCGCCCGCCGATGCGCGTGCGCCGCTCAGGGTCTGCTTCGATGTAATGATGAAACACGTCGACAAATTCACTGTCCAACTGGAAACTAGGGAGCGATGAGATAACGTTTTTAATATGTTTTAAGATAAAAGATCATTAAAATATTTTTAGGCATTGAATACTGTTTTATTAATGTAAACCGAATCCGAATCTAAACGACAGCTTTTTGAATAAAAGGACCTTTAGGAACGACCAACGCTTGACAAGAAGCAAGCTGGCTAGTCAGTCAAGTCAATTGGTGGGGACCCAACAAATTGGTTCCACAGATTGGATGGCGTTTTGGGCCGCTTGTAGATGCTTTGAGATCGATTTTTGTTTGACAACGTTACAACAGATCGTTCTTATTCTTAAGCGACCGGATTACCGGTCGTATGACAGAGTTTATTAGTTGTTGTTTTCTGGCCGATCTACGCAGAAAGTCTACCCCCATATTTAGTCGTTGCTTGCGGTCCGATTGAGATCGGACCGCAAGCAACAACTAAATATGAGAGTATCCCAGTTATAACTATGACACTAGAAAGTCAAACACCTCAGTCCTCCCATGGGTGCTGTAAAGCAGCCGAAACGTCGAGAACATAAAATAAACGCGATAAAATCCGCAAAATTAGTTTTATTGCAATGCTTACATGTTTATATACATAACTAGTATATATAACTAGCTGACCCGGCAAACGTTGTTTTGCCATATTTCTAGGAAATATTTTTATAGTTAAATATTAGCGATTATAAATTTTGATATAAACTATCCTATCTTTCAAGTTGGATAAAACTGGCAAAATTTTAATTATCGGTTTAGTAGTTTAGGAATCCATAGCGGACAAACACCGTGACACGTAATTTATATATATTAAGACTAGCTGTAGGTATGCAGCATACGTTGCAAGCATTGGCACATTAACCTTTGCGAGCATGCGCACAACTCACCATAGATTCTTCACAATCGTATGAATGGTATAGAAACTCATACGCGAGGAACAAAAACACTTTCATATTTAGATAAAGATTGTTTCAACCTGAAATGCGTTCACTTTTCACTACAGACTTTCATACTGGTAATCTCTCCATCTACATAGTACCTAACTACCTATATTATAAAAATATTGGTGTTCACATAAAGATATTTATCCCAAATGTTTAATTTATTTTTGCATTCAACGTAAGATAGCTCAACTTTAAAAAGATAAAATTATTTTTTAATTACACGCCGATCAATTGGTGTTTTTAGTTTAAAAAAAATAATCAAAAAATAAAAAAGATTAAACGTTAATTGTTTATGATGTCTCGAGCACAACATCTATTAAGGAAATCAAATAAAACACCTCACTGCCGTTATTTATACAAGCTGAGCCCGCAACTTAGTACGCGTAGACTTATTTTTTTTACTATCACAGGGAATATCTTCCATTACCCATTGACCCGGTTTATAAACTATCACTATGCCTAGTTTCATAAAAAAATGTCCAGTTTTTTAACTTGTTGCGCGAGCAGATAGACAGACAGACACCCAGGCGGACGTATAAAAAGACGTAAAACTCCGCTTGTGTATTTAATATTATGCCCTAATGACTATAGTTTTTTTAAGTATTCAGTGATCAGATATGATTAAGTTACAGTCTGATTACTGTAATCGTAATGCCATCGAATCATGTTGAAACTGTCATATTTATGCAATCTGTGGTGTGAGAGGGATGGTTGATGTTACGTTGTCAAAACAAAGCAAAAGTAAAACCGATCATGACGCGCCATTTTCATATCATCACATTATTTTATTTATAATGTGTTTTATTGAATTTGTTATTGCTATTAATTACTTGACATTGGCAAAATACCTGCTAAGTTGTGGGTGTGGCCATATTCATATCTATTTTATTTCATCGCATCTCATTATGTAAAAAAAGTGAAAAAAAAACCGACCCCTCGTGTCTTCGCCACTACGTCGACATTGGCATTGCATTGAGCCTGACTCGACGGAAAAAGGTCATTAGAGAAAAAATAACGTAAAAAAATAATGCTTAAATTAGATTAAAATATATAAAAAACCACGTTCATAATAAAAACCCTCGAACAAAACAAAACCATTAATATAGAAATAAAAATTAAAGTTTTATTATAGAATATGTATCCGTGACGCGGTGATTATGTTTAATTGGACTTTAACAAAAACACATTTATATTGTTTTGATATTATCCAGCTATTGCGATACTTTATCGATGTATATGAGCAATGACATTAGAATTCCTACCTATATTACTACCTACTCTACTCCTAGCGCACTCCCATCTAACACTGGACCCAGGAGCGTATACAAAATTTCATTTAGGAGGGGTCAATTTCATTTGATGGTCGGAGGAGGCAACTTTTGTGTTATTTTATCTATCTTTCAGAAAAAAAATATAGTAGGTACTTCAGCCGTAATACAGGGGGTTGCCTGGGGGGGGGGGGCTCCCGTTGTGTCTCCACCTGGCTAGGTCTCCAACAAATTCCAACTTAACACATTCGCCATAGTATTGCATGGTTGCTATTCACATGATATATTAAAGATTATTTTAATTACACTGTTATTTTAACAGATACTACTTATAAAAAAAAACGAAACGTTCGTCTGTCTATCCGTCTGAATGCGCATCACAGGAAACAACTCGGCGGATATTTATGAAAGCCATGGTGGTGTTCGAATTGTCCACGTCTGGGATATTTTTTATCCATGTAATTTGATAGCTACCATCGGTTTGGTAATAAAAAATAAATAAAGTAGACGCAAATGAAGTCGCGAGCGCAGCTAGTTAACAACAAATTGGCTGGTTCTTAAAAAAAACATCCATTTAATCTCGCAGAACTTTGATTGTTTTTTAGAATCGCCGCGATAGTTCACGGGAACAGTATGGCTGGGGAGTTGGTTGTGAATTTGGTGATTGTTTTGACTATTATTTACCTTGTATATTGGCGATGGAGTCGCAGGCGATTGATGAGTATGGCAAGCGAGTTGGGCTCCGGAGTGATGGCCTTGCCCTTTGTGGGCCACGCTTATCTTTTTCTGGGCGGCGGTGAGGGTAAGTGTATTTTAATTATTTATACGAGTAAGTACCTAGGTACTTATAACGCAGTATACATATAATTGAATGCCTACCTTTGATATATATGTTGCTATACAATAGCAGCGAGAAGCAGTGATAGCCAAGTTGTTAGAACGCTTGCCTCGGTAACGAGAATTCCAGGTTCAAACCCCGGCTCGCACCTCTGCGATTTCATGTGCGAATCTCATTTTAAACCACGATTATCACTTGCTAAACGGTGAAGGAAAACATCGTGAGGAAACCTGCATGTCTGAGAGAACCCCTCGAAAGATGTGTGAAGTCCGCCAACCCGCACTGGGCCAGCGTGGTGGACTATGGCCTAATCCCCTCTCGCATTGAGGGGAGGCCCGTGCCCAGCAGTGGGACATTAAGAAAGGGCCGGAATTATATATATTTTTATACAATAGCAAATGAGAACAAGGACACCATGTTTCGTTCACGGTGTGTAGTATTTTGTAAATGTCGAGGTGATTCTGAAAAAGTTGTGGTTCCGGAACCACAGTTCCGTGGAACTGAGTAATTGTATTGAGCGCTCAATCTAGTACATTGTAAATATATATATAGTCGATTGATTGCTTATATTCCGAATATAGGTACTAAGTGTAGTTGATGATATAAAGGATGGTATTTAAGGGCCACAAAACGAAGCTAATCATCACTTTACATATTTTATACCCGTGACTTCTTCTGCGTGGTATTTAACAAAAAAGTTTGTTTAAAATAAAAGTAGCCTAGTTACTCCTTGTTACATCAGCTATCTGCCAGTGAAAGTCCCGTCAAAATCGCTCCAGCCATTTGAGAGATTAGCCGAAACAAACAGACAGACAGAAGTTCTAAAAAAATTTGTTTTGGTATATGTACCGTGTATACATCCAACTGCACTTAGTAAAAAGCGGTTATTTTAATATTACAAACAGACACTCCAATTTTATTTATTTGTATAGATTTATATATAGGTACCTACATATTTGTGACCTTATAATGACTCAGCATGTATTACATTTTTCTTTATTTTGTTGCTCACACAATCCTTTAAGGTGGAAGCTCAGGGTCAGGGCGCGAAATTCAAAATGTCAATGGTTTTTATTTTTTTTCGTAATATTTGGACATCTTTACTATGTAATTTAGTGTTTTGCGATATTAGCATTCTGCATTGGATGTCTCGATGTATTAAGTTTGCTTAAAAAAACCTAATGCGATACAACACCATAAAGTTAGTAAAAATAGCGGTTTTTACAAACCTTATGGTAATGTATCGGATTAGGTACCTTTTTAAGCAAACTTAAGACATCGAGACATCCAATGCAGAATGCTAATATCGCAAAACACTTAATTACATCGTAAAGATGTCCAAATTTTTCGTAAAATAATAAAAACCATTGACATTTTGAATTTCGCGCCCTGACCCTGAGCTTCCCCCTTAAGAAATACTTAACATTTATAAAATAAAAATACAACATTTTCTATCTAACCATAACAAAAGGTCCCCTGCTTCACTTAAGAGGTAGGTACCTACTTAACTCCTTACCTTAAGTGGCACCGGTTTCATGCTAAATATATATATCTAATGAATTATTTTCAGCTCTTAAGTTGTTTTTAAGGATGAATTTTGTTTAAAAACAATATTGTATTGTATAATAAGATATATTACATTGTGTTACAGCTCGGATGAAGGCATTTCAAATCCTAGGCCGCGATGCCCTCAGAAAAGGTGGAATCACATCATACTGGCTTGGCACTGCCCTATTTGCTAGTAAGACCTTAACATTAAGTTATTTTATTATATACTGCGCTAGGCCGTCAAATATACTCAGTATTCGACGGCCGAATTAGCGCAGTGGCAGTGACTCTGCTTTCTGCGCCGAGGGACCCGGGTTCGAATCCTGGTACGAACACAAGCTTTGTGTGATGAGCACGAATGTTTGTACCCGAGTCATGGATGTTTAATATGTATATGAGTATTTGTATTCTGAGTTCGACCTCAGTCCATTGTACGGTACCCATAACACAAGCGTTAAGCTTAAAGTGGGACCGTATAGTTGGTGTGTTCGTATGGCGTTATTTATTTATTATATCAGTTGTCTCCTGCGGATACGGTATATCAAACCCCGTCGTCAATTAAAAACAATTGCGGTCTTTAAATGACAACTATCTTTTAGTTAGGAGCGAATTGTTTTTTTTTAAATTGATATGACTAGGTACCGATCACGATTGTGACTTCAGATGATGATTTCAAATGCGCCAAAGAAGCGCAGGTTCAAATGGTAGTATTCCTTTTCTGGATTATGCTGTATAATATGGTAGTATCACCACGATGTGAACGTTAGAGGTCGAGCAGCAGAGAAAAATAGCTAGTTGCGCAAGCGTAGCCACAGTCAAGTGCTAATAAATGCCCATAAACCTGCCCATACGCTATGAAATACTAATAAATGCCCATAAACCTGCCCATAAGCTATGATATGCTAAAGGCTTTCGTGTTCTCACCACAGTGGTAGCTGACCCGGTCGTAGCCGAGGTGGTGCTGAAGACATGTCTAGAGAAGGACGACGTCACGGAACTCACGAAGACGTTCATCGGGAATGGGTCGATATTTGCACCGGGTACGAAACTATGTCGGTATTTTTTTTTCTAAAGTACATTTTCAACAAAGAAGTCCTGCAGAAATTGTTTGAATTTAAAAAACAAAACCATTTTATATATTCAAGTATCAAATAATATCCCCAAATTTATAGACGCTGAATAAATACGAACGCGATCAAGTTGAAGTATTAATTAAGCATTTCTAGACGTTCTATAATTCGTTTAAACGTCATATTACAATAGGGTGAATCTTGAAAGGTCCAATTTTAATTTCTTAGAACCCACACAATGTTTAATGTATAACTAGTTCACGACAATTGTTGTATCTAATTTAGTTACAACCCCCAAAAAAACTTAAACACATCTGAAAAGTGCTGAAAATGTCGCGTCCTCTTCACATTTTGTGAACAAACTACCAACAAAACAACAATGTGATCTAATCGATAGATTATTACTCGTTGTTTTAAGAAACAATTATGTTATACATGAGCTTATCATAGATATTGATTATAATAATAATATTGCCAGACCCTTGGCTTCGATGGCCTTATAGAAAGTTCGAACTTTGATAAAGGCACCCCAACTTTAGAAAGTGATTTCTAGCTTGTTACTGCTCTATGGTTTTTGAATATTTTTTTTATTTTTCAGTTAGTATATGGCGTCGTCGTCGCAAGGTCCTACTACCCAACTTTGGTACGAAAAACTTGAAGCACTTTGTGTCGATATTTGCGAAGCAGAGCGGGGTGATGGTTGACCAATTAAAGACCGATGTTGGAGCCGGACCCATCACCATGTGGAAGTACTTCACTGCTTACACCATAGACTCCATAGCTGGTGAGGATGAAGACATATACAGGCTGATTCAGGAGGGGTATACCTACTAGCCTTCAAACCTGCACTTCTGTAGCATATTTGTAATCATAAAGTAGGTCAGGTATCTGAAGTAAAGGATAAAAAATAAAAGTCATAATTGTCATTACGTTGGGAAAAAACATCATTTGTGAAAAACGACAGCATTCACACTTCTGACATTGCATAACGATCAAAAATGCGTTAAAGAAGCCCAAGTTTATAGGTTAGTAAACCCTTTCTGAATATGTCTGTATTTATCACACATACTTTGCTTGACCAATAATAGACATCCTGACCGATTTCGGTCACAGCGGCCAATCTCAACGGAGACTGGCCAACAACGAAGGAGCTATACACTAGCACAAGTGTGTGGGCGCAAGCATAGCTGCACTCTCTCTCTTCCCTCAATCTCATAGTCCGACGGGTTGGCTCACCTTCGCAACGCGAGAGACATCAGGCGCAGGACCTACGGTTGGGTTTACGTGCTCTCCGAGACACGAGCAAGAAATGCATAAGAGTTAGAAAATGAGGTTTGCAAAAGTAATCCAGAAATTTCAGGGCTTTGAACCAGCACACTTTGTTCCCAATGAGAGCGTTCGACCCACATTGGCATCACCGATTACGTAAAATTATCTTAACTAAGATTATTTGTTTTCCAGAGGCAACCCTAGGATTTGATATGAACGCACAAACGACCTCAGACCAGCCGATGTTGAAAGCGTTTGGGGATGGCTTTGCGATTTGTGCAGAACGCATTTGCAAGCCCTGGCTCCACAATGACATCATTTATTCAATGATGCCCGTATATAAGAAGCTGATTGATTACAGAGATTATTTGTGGTGTGTCTTTGATGAGGTAAGTTACTTGGTGACTGCTTGACTATGAATATGACTGATAGATACCCTATATATCCTGATGCCGATTCTGAGGTAGCTTGTAGGTCCATGCAAGTAAATATGTATTTTGGGCAGTAGTCCCAAATACCTATTTCCCATGTCTTAGAGAACTTATGCAACAATGTTTAATTTTATTCGCTTGTTTAGGTCAAAAGTTAGTAGAGGTTTTGGCTTGTTTTTAAACAGGCCAAATATGCTACTAGTCCGTTTGAGACTAGAACATGAATGATAAGTATTTTATTATGATTTTTGTTGCAGTTCATACAAACCAAGCGAAAACAATTGAAGGAGATTGAACATCGCAATCCGGCTGATATAGGTCAATAATACCTTTATAGATAAATTTTATATCATCATTTATCTCTGAAGGCTGTTTTAATTGTGTGATTCTTGACGGTATGCCTTTGACAGACATAAGCTTCAACCCGTTATTTCGCATTGGGTATAAAGAACAAAAGGAACAATAGGAAAATGCCTAAGAAAAATAAACATTTGGTTTTTATATAATATTGTCGATCGTTTCACCGCACAACACCCCAAAATATAATAGTCCTTAAATTGTTTAAAGATGGCAAGATGAAAATGAATCTAGTTGAAGGGAGTATACAATGTGGAGCTCCTATTTCAGATCAACCAAGAGACGTTCTCAAAACGTACCTAGAATTGCTGTTAGAGGGCAGGGAGGGTGTCACAGACGTGGAAGTGCGGGAAGAGACGATGGTTATCATGATGGCTGGCAACGATACTTCTGCGGTCGGCGCGGCGTTCGTGACCCTTATGCTGTCCAGACACCAGGAGGTGCAGGAAAAGGTTTACGAAGAGTACGTACCGTTATAAAGAATATTTTAGGACTGATAGTCATAAAGGCAGAGCCGCCAGACGCTTGAGAAGATATTAGTATCATTTATCTCAAGTACAATCAATGGGTTTTATAAAAACAACAGAAAAGACAGATGTTGCCATAAAACTTTATAATTAATTATATACAATTATTAATTAACTATCATTCTGGTTTGTACAGCACAGGATAAACCCGGTCGTTATGAAAGCATGCGTGGGGATAAGGTTCCAATACGTAGTGGACTAATTTGTGATATTGAATGTAATGCTAGTCATCTTGAGTCAACTGCTGACAATTATTATTATTATTGTGGGCCTGTTATAACCCAATTTTAGACAAATGCTATATCCTGGGCTATGTTTTGGGTTGGTCTATATTTTGGTCCCGGTTTCAGGGCCCCGAAAATGGAAGTGGCTCCCCAGAATAAAATGCTTATATTGATCAATCACTGAGGTGCCTTGACTAACTTTATACGCACAGGTTATACGAAGTGTTTGGTGAGTCCACAAGGGCTGCGACCATGGCTGACTTACCCAGGCTACGGTACCTGGACGCCGTGGTGCGGGAGACCATGCGGCTGTACCCGCCTGTTCCTCTCATTGCCAGGAAAGTGGAGAAGGACATTATCCTCCGTATGTAGATCAACGTTATCCAAACATCCTACGCGCTTCGAAGCGCCTGCTGACGCTTTCAGATATGTGATTGCTCGTAATTACTGTCATAATCAGAATCAGAATCAGAATATTATTTATTCACGTAGACTATTAAGTATAGTACTTAAGAATCGTCAAAAGGTACAAAATACTATGCTACTACATAGCCATACCGCTTAGCAAAGCTCTCTCGATCTGTTTAGTTATTTAACGTAAACTAGCCTGTTGCACCATTATTTAATCTAAATGGCCTGTTGCACCATTATTTAATCTAAATGGCCTGTTGTACCATTATTTGACGTAAACTAGCCTGTTGAACCATTCTTTGATGTAAAATAACCTGTTGAACCATTCTTTGATGTAAACTAGCCGGTTGCACTATTATTTTTGTATAACTATTAAAATCACTGCATTGTTATTGCCACAGCGAGTGGTGTAACTCTGGTGCCCGGCAGCGGAGTCATGGTCAACATCTGGGCGCTGCATCGCAACCCTCAGTACTGGGGAGGAGACGCCGAGGTGTTCCACCCGGAGCGGTTCCTGGATGCTGACAAGCATCTCGCCTTCATGCCGTTCAGTCACGGACCCAGGAACTGCTTAGGTGATAAGTATATTCATACTATTCCTCAAGTTATGCTCGTGTATGAGTACTACTTGCGGTGATTAGCACAGTTGGTACCTAGTGTCCCTGCTTACAGTACTGAGGGTTCTGGATTCGAATCGTAGGGGCAAACATTGTGTGATGAGCACGAATGTTTGTACCCGAGTCACGGATGTTTAATATAAGTGTTATATACTGGGATCGCTCTCAGACCCTTGTGCAGTACCAGTCTCAGGTTAATTCGTTTTTTATTTCTAATCGAATCGGTTTAATCACTTTTAATTAGTTAACAGAAAAAAGAAAAGTAGAGATTGAAAAGTAGGAAATGTTATTCTTTTTTGTTTAATGTCTTTATTTGAAAGATATTAGCAACACCAAACCAATAATTCTCCAAACTTAAATGTTTAAAAAAGAATATTTTCTTTAGTTTGCCGTATGACATTACTAGAATTTGATCCTTATTAGGATTTGGTGCTTCACGCACACTTAAAAAAATTACCACATATATCAAATTCAAAGCATTGAGGTTCTGGTGGGCTCTTCTTAGTGTTCCCAACCTGTGTTAGGTATGTCCCAATTATTGTATTTTTTTTGGCCAATAATATTAAACTTTGATTTTGAATTTTGGATTTGTTTGTTGCACATGACTGCTACTGCTTGTATGAGATATACCACGTCACACAGTTTATGCATTTATTTTCCTCCAGGTTATCAATTCGCGATGATGTCCATGAAGACGGCATTATCATCATTACTACGCCATTACAAGATCCTACCCGCTACTAAGCCGTCTTCGTTGCAGTCAGGATTTCCACCTTTGAGACTTAAGTTCGAATTAATGATGAAAGATGTTGATGATTTTCAGGTTCAAATTGTATCAAGGAATAGTGTTTATAAATAAGGTTATACTTATTAAATTAAATAACTACTAGTGGTTGTGTATCTATTATTAGTTCACTAATAGCTAGTCCATTAAAATTATGGGTAGGATAAAAAAAATATTGAAAATGTTTAATTCATTAATTAGAATATCAGTATAATCAAAATGCCTGCTTAATGTGTTTGGTTTTTTTATAACTCGAATCAATCTGAGGTTATGCATTTAGATTTACAGCAGCAATGTCTATTAAAAAGACGTAGATAGGTTTCTTGCGCTCCGAAAGACACCACGAAACTGGGCTGCGCAGCGCACCTACAACTAAGTCTCAATTAGTCTAGGTAAATCGAAACGACGTAACGCAAAATATATCTGTCTTACTTTTGCTCTTGCAAATGTTTACGCTATCTCGTTTACACTGCCATTGTATCATTTCGTGTGTGCAACCAAAGTACGTTATGTTATAACGTACACGTTACTTAACGTAAACGTTGGACATTAATGACAAAGCGTTAGTAGTGGCATTACATATCTACGTAGGTTATTGTTCATCCATGTTCGCCAGGTACAGAGTTAGGTAGATATCTACCTACCACCGTTGAAAACACGCGTAGCGTTGCTGATTAAAGTTGACAACCTTGAATATTTGGTTTTATAATTAAGTATAAGTAAAAATGTATGGCCTTATCCGCCACGCATTGAAGGGAGGCCCGTGTCCAACAGTGGGGCATTAAAAAGAGCTAGTATTATTATTTCATTTATTTTATTTTGACCATGTTAGTTACATTTATGAATAAAATAAAAATAGTTCCACGCCGGCATCAGGTACAGGGTCCTGGTTACCGGCGGTAGAGGCGTCAGAGAGAGGAACCTCCTCACTATACCCGCTGCCTCCAAAAGAGTCGGTATCTCTACCACAATTGCCGCGTCAATGTTCTACATGTCAACAACTTCGTATGCCCGATCAAGATACTTGCTTATCTTACCATTCTCCGCCTGCACGAGGTTCTCGTCATGGCGGAAAGTAAAATTGATAATAATTGCACAGTGCTCTTGGTGATCTATCAAAATAAAGTGAGGCTTATTGGCAGCAATAGTCCTGTCAGTGAATATAGACCGACCCCAGTAAAGTGTGGTATGGTCATTTTCGAGAACAGATTCTGGTAGAGACCTGTAGTATGGCACCTCTGACGTAAGCAGACGGTATGTAATAGTATTACGTTGCTCTCTCCACACGGGCTATACCCTTGCTAGGCTTGCGCTGGAACTAGGATCCAACACTTAGAGATTCTTATGTTAGCCCACTGTGTGAGTGAACTGCTGAATTGGTAGCATAAACAGCGAATTGACCACAGCAGGCGGAGGTATGTGGAGGCGGAGGCGGAGGTGGGAGGGGGCGGAGCAGGTAGGAGGAATGCAGAAAGACTATGGAAAGTAGGAATTTTGGAAAGAAGGAATTTTCCATATGGAAGAATATGGAAAGACAACAAGTACCATATATTAAGGTTTGGATAGATGCTGACACAATATTTTTACGACTTATCTTAGGTGGGTTTAAGGTAATATCTTCGATAGTTTTTCTTGTAATAGATTACGATCTATATAGCAGACCTCAGACGAAGAAACAAATACAGATTTAAATATTGAAGCCAAGATTGAATTTGTGTAGTACATGCGAATTCGGTTGTACCTATTACACAAATCGGTATGGCATTTATTTTCTACTTCAATATGTTGTGCGTAGGGTTGCCACCCGTACTTTATTATAAAGTATTGTACGTTATTTCAGGCAATTGTACTCTATACTTTATGAGAACAATAAATTACACGAAAATACTTTATTTCGCATGCTTTGATTTCTTTGTGATTTTGAAAAGTTTTGTTAAAGAATTTTTTCGTTAAGCTAATTGATCGCTTGGTGCTAAATCGATCTCGCCACTCACTAGCGCCACATAACTTAAGCACTCGTTTTTAACAATTTCTTAACACAACCTAGCCTCAAATGTCAACAATGTCGGAGTCATTGTCACAATTTCTTGTTTGTTTTGTGCGGTTTGGGTCTAATAACTACACTTGTTGTTGGCAGAATCATGAGTTTTTAAACATAATAATAAAGAATTTTTTTTGTACTTTATTTTGATACTTTGTACTTTTTATTCTTACCTATAATAACAAATATACTTTAACTGCCAAAAAAGGTAGCAACCCTAGTTGTGCGTGACACTCCGTCAATATTATATCGTCTGCGTAGCCGGCCAAGTTAATGCAAAGAAATATACTAGTTTATCACCTTCGGCACATTTTAGATTTATTGATCCTGGGATAGAATAATATAAATTATCGTTACTCCCAACTCCCAGCAAATATATTGATTTCTCATATTTACGCGAATACTACACATTAAAATAAAACAATTTTTTTTGGGTTTTATCGTGTTTATTGCGAAAGGTCGGGAACGTCAAAACATAAAATAAATGAGATAAAATCCGAAGAAATAGTTTTATTTCAATCCCAGCCTGTGTATCAACTATATTTTTTAATTAGCTTAAAGGACAAGGTTCGTATTCTTTGATATTATCATAACAAGTTTAAAACTTGTAATGACAAGAAACGGTGGCACCCATTTCTTGTAGAATTGTTAGAAATAGAATTGTTAGAATAATCAGCCAGCACAACTTTGACAAAGCGAATACTAAACACTCTGGTGTAGGATGTTGTTTAAAGGTATTATTAATGTTAACAACAATATTATTCTAATGGATATTTTCGTAGCCTTATTTTCTAGCAGGTAATGCGACTATGTTGATGCTTGGTAGCATGACGTAGATGTTTCTAGAAATGTATTTATTCATATTTTTACTCGACTGCGCCAGAAGGAGGATAATGATTTTCGAGTAATCAGCTGTAGAGCGTGCCATTGAAACAGACATATATGTATATATAAATCTTTTTTTATTATTATGACAATATCCGGATCCAATGAACGTCCAAGTAAATAGCCAATCCCAAATATATATATACTTATAAATTATTATTAGTTATAATACTTTTATGCTACCATTGTGAAGCAAACTACAAAAAAATATCGGAAAAAAATATGTTTTTGGAATTTTGAGTTCGTCAAAATATATATATTTTTATTAATATAATCTCAAATTGAAATCTCAATATATTTATTACTTGGAGCTGAGGTGAACACTTACATAATAAATTACACCAAGTTACCTATGACGCCATTATTCTACATGTTCTAAAAACACTCCTTCATTTCACTCTCCGTTAGCCTCACAAGTTTCACTGACTCTTCCCAAAGTCTTTTATTAGTCTTGTCGTCGGAATAACGGACAAACTGGCGGACTTCGCAATTTGCGAAATACGCTCCGCTTAATTCTCCTGCCTCCTTGCCCAAAGCCACATGCAGTGCTGTCTGGGCACCTTGCCATGGCGTTTTGAAAAATGCACCGATAAGCACTCTCAATAATGTTCCAGCTATTATATTTATAGAGTTGAATATCTTGGTTCCAACCGTGCCGGGATCCACATTATTGATTACCACATTAGATCCTTTCAATTTCTTCGTCAGCTCCCTCGCAAATAACACCAGGCAAATCTTACTGTTGGCGTAAAGCTGCACCTTAAACCAATAGTTACACCTATTGAAGTTGTTAATATCAGTACTACCGATGAAATGTAAAGTTGACGTTGTCGTTATTATCCTGCTCGGCTCTCCTTCCTTCCCAGTCCTCTTCAATAGTGGCAGGAGCAATACAGTGAGAAGAAACGTTCCGTAGTAGTTCACTTGCATTATGAAGTTCATTCCATCGGCCGTGAGTGAGTCTGAAGGTACGCCAACACCGGCGTTGTTAATTAATATGTCCAGTCGATCTTCAGTTTTTAAAATATCACCGGCGAATTTGCGAATAGATTCCAATGAAGCAAGGTCTAGCAGTTTGAAGATCACGTTGTCATTTTCAGTTTGTTCTATAATCTGTTTTCTTGCGTTTGTGCCTTCGTCTTCAAAAGGGCACGCAATGATGACCCTGGCGCCTCTAAGGGCTAAGTCTGTAGATATCTCCAGCCCTATGCCTGCGGTGCCTCCAGTCACAAGAACGGTCCTTCCTTCTAACCTTTTTTTTGATAAGCATATTGCGTTCGTACTCTTCTGGTATATACCGACCGTGAGAAAGATTATTACAATGATGGCTATAATTAAAAGAGCGCCGTACATGGTTGACGTGTTACTCCCAAGCCCAACTATGCTGGTATGTTGGAACAACGTGTGTAGAAGAAAAGAAAATAGAGTAAATAAATGGCTATCAATATCAACCGATATTATTAATAAAGTGTATGGAGTGGCGCGACCGTTTGCAGCGACCGGTTTTACATTTTGATTTAAAATTATTAGTAGAGGTCTAGATTTATTTGTTACCGGGTAAGTTCGTTATTAAGAATATTTTGTCTGCATTAATAGCAACTATGTATAGATAATGTTGTGCAGACAGGACCAATGGCGCTGACGAAATGCATAAAGCTGAAGTCTGAGTTTTGATGCGAACATTAGTCGATGGTCTGTTTCCGACAAAATATATTGTCTGGTGATACTAAATTAGTACTTGTAAGTACAAGTATGACATACTTGTACTATAGAAGGAAGGTTTCAAATAATATCAATGGTGCAAAACAATAATATCTATTATAATCTATACATATAAATAAAATTGGAGTGTCTGTTTGTAATATTAAAGTAACCGCTTTTTACTAAGTGCATTTGGATGTATACACGTTACCTATACCAAAAAAACATTTTTTACAATTTTTGTCTGTCTGTCCGTCTGTCTGTCTGTCTGTCTGTCTGTCTGTCCGTCTGTCTGTCTGTATGTTTGTTCCGGCTAATCTCTGTAATGGCTGGACCGATTTTGACGGGACTTTCACTGGCAGATAGCTGATGTAACAAGGAGTAACTTAGGCTACTTTTATTTTAGAAAAAAAAATAGGATCTCACGAAAAAAAAATGGAAACCAATGTTGAAGCGCAGCGCCTGATTAAGTTTGATAGCAACACCTGAAATGCTTCCCGCGGGCTCAGAATGGGCGGGCAGGCGAAGTTGAAGCGGACGAAGTTGCGGGCAACAGCTAGTGATAAATAAAGATATCACCCGGAATTTATAGACGTTTTATAACTTTATCAAACGTCATATAGTACTGCGCAAAGCAAAACTCTTGAGCGCAGCACTATATGACGTTTGATAACTTTATATATCATCTATTAATATGGGGCATTAAATAAAGCTATTAAATGTTTATGCATGGTTTATAGTCATAATAATAAGTATTAAATTGAAAGAAAACTATTTTTAAGGATTCTATTGCGTTTATTTTTTGTTTTTACGTTCCCGACGTTTCGGCTGCTTTACAGCAACCATGGTCACGGGAGGACTGAGGTGGTTGACGTCCTAGTGTCATAGTTTGACGGGGGTACCCTCATATTTAGTTGTTACTTGCTGTCCGCTCTACGCAGAAAGAGCTCACTGTGTCTTAAGGTCTTGCAATGGTACGCTTGGTTTTGGATTTTATGATGTTTACTACTGGATCCCAAGCCGGTGGTAGCACCCAGCCATCTTCCCTATTGACATTAGGATATTTTTTAATTTCAATGGCCTCGCGTGTCATCCTTGGTCAGAATCGGTGTTCTTTTGCGAGGATCTGTGGCTTATCAAATCTAATGTAATGGCGGGTGCGATCTTGTACATGTTCACAGATTGCAGACTTCGTGGAGCGACGGTGTTTTACATCAGCAATGTGTTCTTTTAGCCGGGTTTTTATAGATCTTTTGGATTGCCCTATGTATTAAAACAAGTTTTATTTCAATGTTAAGTATTCTCGTAAATATAAGAAATCAATAAGTATTAAATTGTAGAAGCATTTCATCCATAACGAATTAGGTACTTATAGCTCTGAGCTTATAACTTAAAATAATGGCACGTCTTGTTGCTAACTCGATTTTTACCATGATGTGACTTTTGACAACTAGCAGAGCCTAGTATTTGTGTTCAAATCCTAAATTAGGATTATGTCACATTGCTACGCTCGCTGCAAATTTGAAAGGCATTAGGAACACCAAAAGAATAATTCTCCAAATCTAACATGTTTAAAAAAAACTTTTTTTTACTTCCCCGTATAAAATTACTTCGTACAATTTGATCCTTATTAGCGACATTATCGGATGATGCGATAATACAGTATTTTTTCATTATTTTTTTAAAACAAGCCATTGAATTCCTGTCTCGGGAAAGTATTTTTTTTCGAAAATCAAATAATGCAGTTTCGAATTTGGTCATTCACGCACACTTAAATAAATGATCACGTATATCAAATTCAAAGCATTGAGATTCTGGTGGGCTTTTCTCAGTGTTCCCAACCAGTGTTAGGTATGTCCCAATTATTGTATTTGTTTGGCCAATAATATTAAACATTTATTTTGAATTTGTTTGCTGCACATGACTGCTACTGCTTGTATGAGCTATACCACGTCACACAGTTAATGCGTTCATTTTCCTCCAGGTTATCAATTCGCGATTATGTCCATGAAGACGGCATTATCATCATTACTGCGCCATTACAAGGTCCTACCCGCCACTAAACCGTCTTCGTTGCAGTCAGGATTTCCACTTCTGAGACTTAAGTTCAAATTAATGATGAAAGATGTTGATGATTTTCAGGTTCAAATTGTATCAAGGAATAGATAATAGAAAAAGAAAAACTTACCCGGATTTAAAAAAAAAGAAATATGTTTAATTCATTAATTGGAATATCAATATAATCAAAATGCCTGCTTAATGTGTTGGGTTTTTATAACCTGAATCAGTCTGAGGTTATACGTTTAGTTTCCCAGCAGCAATGTCTAATAAAAAAGACGTAGATAGGTTTCTTGCGCTCGGAATGACACCACGAAACTGGGGTGCGCAGCGCACCTAATTAGTCTAGCTAAATTGAAACGACGTAACGCAAAATCAATCAATCAGCCGATAGACGTCCACTGCTGGACATAGGCCTTCCCCAACGACTTCCACACATCACGGTCCGCAACGCAACGTAACGCAAAATATAACTGTCTTACTTTTGCTCTTGCAAATGTTTACGCTATCTCGTTTACACTGCCATTGTATTATTAGTATTAGTATAGTAGTAGTATTGTATCATTTCGTGTGTGCAACCAACTCGTACGTTATGTTACAACGTACCCGTTACGTAACCTAAACGTGGGAAATTAATGACAACGCGTTATTAGTGGCATTACATATCTACGTAGGTTATTGTTCATCAATGTTCGCCAGGCACAGAATTAGGTAGATACCTACCCACCACCTTTGTAAACACGCGTAGCGTTGCTGATTAAAGTTGATAACTTTCAATTTTTGGTTTTATAATTAAGTTGAAGGGAGGCCCGTCATTTATTTTATTTTGACCATGTTAGTTACATTTATAAATAAAATAAAAATAGTTCCCCGTCGGCATCAGGAACAAGGTCCTAATTATACGCGGTAAAGGCTTCACACTGTTGACATTCCTTCGGTACGTACTAAGCGTTTTGATTCTACTTTCATCGTGCGAAGTGCCAAGGAATGGAACCCGCTACCGGCTTCTTTGTTCCCAGTTGACTACATTCTGGGTGTTTTCAAGTCGAGAGTGAACAGGTACCTTCTAGGCAAGTATGCTCCATCGTCGATCACATCGTCACTTACAATCAGATGAGATCGAGATCAAATACTTGCCTATAATGTAATAGAAAAAAAAACTTGAGAGGTGTCAAGGGACACCCGGATGGAACGAAGATCCTTTATTATTTTTTTATTATTTAAATTAAATCCAAAAATACGCCCTCCTGTTCGAACGCACGCCGACTGACTGACCGAGCCCAGCTAGCTACACTGTTCAATGCGAAATAGAAAGACGAAACGAAAATATCTGGCTTGCTTTCTATAAGAGAGAGAGAGAGATAGACAGAGAAACATGCGCACGCCGCGCGGCTTACAAAAAGTGTCGTTACAACTTTTCGTGATAAGTTTTTCCGTCTAGCCCCCTTTCGCAACGCGCGATAAGGAACTTCGTTCCAATAATAAAAAAAAAACCTGCTCACTATACCCGCTATCTCCAAAAGAACCTATAGCTACCACAATTGCCGCGTCAATGTTCCACATATTGATTTCTTATATTTACGCGAATACTACACATTTAAATAAAACTAATTTTACGGATTCTATCGCGTTTATTATTTGTTTTTTACGTTCCCGACGTTTCGGCTGCTTTACAGCAACCATGGTCACGGGACGACCGAGGTGGTTGACGTCCTGGTGTCATAGTTTGAAACGGGGTACCCTCATATTTGATTGTTGCTTGTGGTCCGATCTACGCAGAAAGTGCTCACAGTGTCTTGAGGTCTGGTGAGGTGATCTATCAAAATAAAGTCAGGCTTATCGGCAGCATTGTAGCACATGCGAATTCGGTTGTACCTATTACACAAATCGGTATGGTATATAATATGTTGTGCGTGACACTCCGTCAATATTATATCGTCTGCGTAGCCGGCCAAGTTAATGCAAATAAATATACTAGGTTCTCACATCCGTCACATTTTAGATTTATTGATTCTGGGATAGAATAATATAAATTATCTTTACTTCCAACGCCGAGCTAATATATTGATTTCTCATATTTACGCGAATACTACACATTAAAATAAAACATTTTTTGTGGTTTTTCGCGTTTATTGCGAAAGGTCGGGAACGTCAAAACATAAACTAAATGCGATAAAATCCGAAGAATTAGTTTTATTTCAATCCCAGCCTGTGTATCAAACATTTTTTTTTGACCTTTAAGCATTCCACAAGGTTCGTATTCTTTGATATTACCATAACAGGTTTAAAACTTGTATTGACAAGAAAAGGGTGCCACCATAGAATTGTTAGAATAATCAGACAGCACAACTTCGCTAAAAGCGAAGCCTAAAAACTCTCTATTAACAACGACATTATTGTAATGGATATTTTCAATGTGACTATGTTGATGCTTAGTAGCATGACGTAAATATTTCTAGAAGTGTATGTATTCATATTTTTACTCGACTGCGCCAGAAGGAGGATAATGATTTTCGAGTAATCAGCTGTAGAGCGTGCCATTGAAACAGACATACATATATAAATCTTTTTTTATTATGATGACAATATCGGTATCCAATGAACGCCCAAGTAAATAGCCAATCCCAAATAAATATATTTGTACATTATAATTATTTATAATACTTTTATGCTACCATAGTGAAGCAAACTACAAAAAAAATATCGGAAATAATTATTTTTTTGGAATTTTGAGTGGGTCAAAATATATATATTTTTAATAATATAATCTCATATTGAAAAATCAATATGTTTATTACTTGGAGCTGAGGTGCACACTTAAATAATAAATTACACCAAGTTACCTATGACGCTATTATTCTACATGTTCTAAAAACACTCCTTCATTTCACTCTCCGTTAGCCTCACAAGTCTCACTGACTCTTCCCAGAGTTTTTTATTAGTCTTGTCGTCGGAATAACGGACAAACTGGCGGACTTCGCAATTTGCGAAATACGCTCCGCTTAATTCTCCTGCCTCCTTGTCCAAAGCCACATGCAGTGCTGTCTGGGCACCTTGCCATGGCGTTTTGAAAAATACGACGCAAAGTAATCTCAAGAATGTTCCGGCTACCATATTTACAGAGTCGAATATCCTGGTTCCAACCGCGCCGGGATCCACATTATTGATTACTACATTAGATCCTTTCAATTTCTTCGTCAGCTCCCTCGCAAATATCACCAGCGAAATCTTGCTGTTAGCGTAAAGCTGCAGTTTAAACCAATAGTTACACCTATTGAAGTTGTTAATATCAGTACTACCGATAAAATGGGTGCATGAAGTTGTCGTTATTATCCTGCTCGGCTCTCCTTCCTTCCCAGTCCTCTTCAAAAGTGGCAGAAGCAATACAGTGAGAAGAAACGTTCCGTAGTAGTTCACTTGCATTATGAAGTTCATTCCATCGGCCGTGAGTGAGTCTGAAGGTACGCCAACACCGGCGTTGTTTATTAATATGTCCAGTCGATCTTCAGTTTTTAAAATATCATCGGCGAATTTGCGAATAGATTCCAATGAAGCAAGGTCTAGCAGTTTGAAGATCACGTTGTTATTTTCAGTTTGTTCTATAATTTGTTTTCTTGCGTTTGTGCCTTCGTCTTCAAAAGGGCACGCAATGATGACCCTGGCGCCTCTAAGGGCCAAGTCTGTAGCTATCTCCAGCCCCATGCCTGCGGTGCCTCCAGTCACAAGTACGGTCCTTCCTTCTAACCTTTTTTTTGATAAGCATATTGCGTTCGTACTCTTCTGGTATATACCGACCGTGAGAAAGATTATTATAATGATGGCTATAATTAGGAGAGCGCCGTACATCGTTGACGTGTTACTCCCAAGCCCAACTGTGCTGGTATGTTGGGTCAACTTGTGTAGAATATGCGAACATAGAATAAATAAATACTTATCAATGTCAACCTATATGATTAATAAAGTGTATGGAGTGTGGTGCGGCGCATCGTAGCGAGCGGTTTTACATTGACTAAAAATTATGCGTACTTCTAGATTTATTTGTTACAGGGTAAGTTAGATAATAATAATATTTTAGCAACTATGTATAGATAATGTTGTGCAGACAGGACCAATGAGGCAACGAAATGCATAAAGCTGAAGTCTGAGTTTTGATGCGAACATTAGTCAATGGTCTGTTTCCGACAAAATATATTGTCTGGTGATACTAAAGTAGTACTTGTAAGTACAAGTATGACATACTTGTACTATAGAAGGAAGGTTTGAAAGAATATCGATGGTGCAAAACAATAATATCTATTATAATGATACATATATATCACCCTGAATTTATAGACGTTTTATAACTTTACCAAACGTCATATAGTACTGCGCAAAGCAAAACTCTGGAGCGCAGCACTATATGACGTTTGATAACTTTATATAACGTCTATTAATATGGGGATTAAATAAAGCTATGAAATGTTTATGCATGGTTTATAGTCATAATAATAAGTATTAAATTGTAGAAGTATTTTAATGCATAACGAAAACGTTATAACGATAACCGACTTATAGCTCTGAGCTTATAACTTAAAATAATGGCACGTCTTGTTGCTCACTCAATTAGTACCATGATGTGACTTTTGGCAACAAGCAGTCTAGTATTTGTTTTCAAATCCTAAATTAGTATTATGTCACATCGCTACGATCGCTGCAAATGAGCAAATATTGTGTGATTATTTGTGTCGCTAGACTATTGTGATCTACGTCATCAGGGGGTTAGAGTCCAAGTACGTACGAAGATATAATTAAATTCACATTGATTTCTTATAGTTACGCGAATACTACACATTGAAATATAACTAATCAACCGAAAGCAACAACTAAATATGAGGGTACCCCGGTTCAAACTATGACACCAGGACGTCTATCAGTCCTCCCGTGAACATGGTTGCTGTAAATCAGCCGAAACGTCGTTAACGTAAAAAACTAATAATAAACGCAATAAAATCCGTAAGATTAGTTTTATTTCAAAAAAATAATTCTAATCAAGTTTGCATAAAATATCTTACAATTGATTAAAACTCCGTTCATCATCAGCCTTCATCATCAGTCAATTTAACGAGTCGCATCGATGTTTCCCAAAGTATCCTAGCAGCTTTATCATTATACGCAAGACTGATAGCTCTGCTGGACTTACAATTCACAAAGTACTCGCCGCTCACTTCCCCAGCCCTCTTATCCAAGGCTAGGTGTAAAGTAGTCTGCGCACCCGCCCTCGGCGTTTTGAACAACATATTAATGAACAATTTTAAGAAAAATCCTACATACTTATTTCCTGATTGAAATATTTTCGTGCCAACTGCACCTGGGTCTGCACTGTTGATGACAACATTTGAACCTTTCAGCCTTCTGCTCAGTTCATTAGCAAATAATAACAGACATAACTTACTGGTACTGTAGATCCGTAATCTGTACCAGTAATTTGTTCTGTTCATATTTTCAAAATCCACTTTTCCAAATCGGTGCAATACAGACGACGTCACTATTATCCTGCTGGGCTGATCTTCGGCCGTCTTTTTCAGAATCGGTAGTAGTAACAGAGTAAGCAAGAACGTTCCATAGTAATTCACCTGCATTATGAAGTTCATTCCGTCTGCTGTTAAAATGTTTGCTGGGACTCCAACGCCCGCATTGTTAATAAGAATGTCAAGTCTATCTTCAGTCTTTAAAATATCTTCGGCAAATATCCGAACTGATTTAATAGATGCTTGATCTAAATATTTAAAGATGACATTTTCATTGTTCGTTGCTTCTACGATTAATCTTCTGGCATGATCTCCTTCTTCTTCAAACGGACACGCTATTATGACTCTAGCGCCCCTATTAGCTAAATCCTTTGCAATTTCAAAGCCGATGCCTGTAGTACCTCCAGTTATTATAACAGTCTTCCCTTCTAACTTGGCTTGTGATAGGCATTTCGCATTCGTATTCTTCTGGTGTAAGCCGATCAATAATAAAATTATGAAAATTATCGATATTACTAATAGTACTGCGGGCATTATAAAGACCGTCAGTCAACAGAATAGATCGTGTTGTTTACTTGAGTTTCGAATTTAAACTAATGACTATATAGTTTCTATTTGATGATTAAGTCGTGATTGAAAAAAAAGGTAAAATAAAAAATATTAATGATCTGCAAATTGTTGTTTTCAAATCTTTTAGATGGAAATTGGTTTATTGTCGTATTTTTTGTTCGGTGAATACTTTTAGCTAATAAAAACAACAATAAAATAATTGCTAGATAAGCGCCATTGCAGGGGGCTATTCTAAGAACACCCCAACAAGTCATATTATTAGGGTATCTAAGTGATCCCCAAGCTAATGTCGCGTAAAACACGAGAGCTGATGATGTTGGTAAGGTACTTAAAAACTAGTTGACGGCCATGCGGCATGACTGGGTATTTATGTATAAGAGCTCTTGTATATTCTGTACTAACACACGCATATAATTCAAGTCCAATACCTGTTTTCATGGTAATTCATACGAAGCGTTTATCGAAATAAATGCGTATAATATTTAATGATTAGTTGCTTTATGGTACTACTAGCCGAGCCCCGCGGTGTTACCAACGATTAAAAAGTATGAAACATTAAAACAAATCCCACGGGAACTATACATTTTACTGGGTAAAAGCCTATGTGCTATTCCAGACTATAATCTGTCTGTGTGCCAAATTTCATCTAGATCCGTTCAGCCGTTCTGGCGTAATTGAGTAACAAACATCCATACATCCAAACTTTCACATTTATAATATTAGTGGGATTCACCTACTGATCATAAAAATATCATAAATGTATTAAAATACAAATAAATATAAGGACGAAACAATAAAACTTTATAGTACTTAGGTAATTTAATTACTTAAATAGGCACTACTCAGATATAATACTAAATAGATAGGTAAGTGGTACCATACTTACATCAATCGTTTCTTCATTAAAATTGTGATTGCTTACAACTTACGATTATATAAGGTATAACAAAAATAGTGTAAAATATTTTAAAAGGTAAATCACTAACTTATATGGATCACGGTGATGTATAAAAAAATTATGTTAACGAGCTTCATTTTTTTATCAAGGCGAACCAGCAGCTTTCGGCCGTGCGCTCAGTACAGGATGTATTTTTTTAATGTCTAATTATTAGATTTATTTCGTTAGGATAATAAAATAGTTTACACTATTATCGTTACATCTTATATTTTCATGTACCTACTTATGAAATTAAAATAATTTATCAAACATATACATAATAACTCTGAAATAATATACAAAGCTCTACAAATTATTATCACACTATTATTATGGTCACATCGCTCATTAGTTTTATTAATAAACTTCTTAATAACCTTACCTGTTCCAGGACAACAACCCACTAATCATAATTTTTTCAAGATTTATTTATTTCATTTGGGGCAACAAACAGATATATACAGATACTTACATTATATTATTATCTATAATTTGGGTAGCTAAAGAAGGTAAGGTAATTAAATATGCAAATAACTCCAATTTAGCTATTATAACATCGAGACCTGTCTTAGTAAGTGCTTAATAAAATGGCAAATTTAAAGAAATACTCATTCTTACAGTGCTACAAGTATCTCTCTAAATCTTTAGCACAGAAAAAGCTTGACTATATTTTAGATATTTCGTCATTAAACTTTCAATTAAATTTACCTATAACAACTTGTATAATATTAGATTGCTACATTTAGTTGCTACCAACTTTGTAGTCTGCACTGCATTTGTTTGCGTATCTATCTCCAATATATTACGTGTTGTTGTTGGTACTTTCTACTACTAACCGCACCTCAACATAACAAAGTTTGGAAGTACCATGTCCGATCAAGGATTTTTCAACATGTCTTCACCACTTCGTCAACATTTGCAGAATAATATCGGGCCTGATGCAATAGAAAAATACATACCATTAAGTAAAAAATAGTACAACAGATATAAACTCGAATACCTACTACATGCTTCCCATTTCACGTAGAGCTCCGCTGACACCAATTTATTCAATATTAAATTAAATACCTACAATTTAATTTTGTACAATATTATTTACATACCTACAGATAAAAAATAAACTGTCATCCTTCTCATCGCCACAGCAAAATTTTGAGCTGTCATATATACCTTATATATTAATTAATATAATATAACTTATATAAAACAAAATTACCGCGATGACCACATAACTTGAAAAAACATATTGGAAAGTAAGAGAGTGTAAGAAGAGAAAAAAATAAGCTACATGACTCAGATAAAAGAAATAGTCAGTTTCATATCGTACGTTCAAACGTCTGGCTTTAGATAGAGACTTGTGCAAAGACTTTATTAGCTACACCGATAAGAGTCACTGTCTTAAATTATAAGAAGAATTAGCAGCGTTGTCTGTTAATGTTTTACAAAACTAGACTTGTCTACAATGACTTATTACTAAGGTCTCTTTTTCTCACATACCCATAACAAAGTAATACGCAAATTATACTCGTAACATCCAAAACGATCAACTATGTAGTTCCATGGTCCATCTCCATAGAAACAGTATTCCGAACGGGCAGTAGAATCTTTATGATATTTTTAACGACTCATAAGTACTTACTATAATGGTGTACATGGATAAACACTAATCTTACTCTACAAGAGTTAATTATATACAAGGTCACGTGGTGTAGAGTGGTTCAGCATATAGTCTCGTTGGCCCCGACATATTGCTGGTGGCTACTGGAGGTAGCTCCCTGTTGATGAGGAGAGCTTCTCTCGCTCGTTTTTTGGCTGTTACAAAAAAAATAGGAATGCTCTTATTGGGGTAAAGCTTTTGCTTGTAAACGCAAACACGTTTAAAGGACAACATTTTGGTTATACATTTAGTTATACATGCGTTAATTACGTTACTAGACCTCTTAACTGACTAGATTCCGGGCGTAAAATTCGCCTTTTAATTACAAGTGGGAGAGAGTTTCGTTATTTATTCATATAAAGACTATTTAGATTTGTTTTTTCTTTTAGGTATCCGTCAAGTCAAGTTACACTGGAAGCCTTACTGATGCTTATAGGGAAACTAAAGAAGAAGTGAAAAGAAGTCCCACGTCAGTGAGTCAGTGCAACTTTTGATAGGTATACTTTTAGGCCATCGTCATTTTTTCGCATAAGTATGTGTATATACAACATGATAGTAGGAACTCTATATTTAAAAATCAACATACCATTGGAATGCATACAACACAATACAAGTGTTGCTATGAACGCAGCGAGCGGCAATACCCCAGCCAAAGCCAGCAACGCATGCTGCGCCGCTGAATGTTTCGTCCTGGACACACCACAACTAGTGATGTTATGGACGTTGAAGTTCTCCAGGATGCCTTGGAACTCGCTGCCTAGAGCGCGGATAGTTGATTTCATTGCCTTAGGTGTTAACGCTTCACCGGATTCCACTTTTCGGAATTGGAAGCAGGGTCTGTGCAAAAATAATTAGAACAGTTTTAGTAAATCACCCACTTCTCTTCACGCTCAACTTAATTCAACTTCATGACTTTCATTACCTACTTCGCTTTTTCTACTAGAATTTTTATGTGAGTTGAGATTTATTAAACCAGTTTCTTGACTTAAAAATGTGTTTCTGATCTATTCTTAACGTAACTGTGGCTGTATTATAAGTATTGTGTCTTAGAGGTTAGACTACACTCTAACCGTGTCGGCAAGTCATTTTGGTTTTAACTTACCCAGGACTACTAAAAATTGCAGTATTTGCATCATGCAACTGCATCCTCAGGCCCTTCTGCGCAAGCGCAGCAGACATTCTGTCCCGCAGTTCATTGTATCGTTGCTTCGTACCACCTGCCATTTCGAGACGGAGAAGATCACGTTCTCTTACTACTACCACCTGATGTTGATGTTGGGAAAGAAAATACGATAAAAGATGAAAAAAGAAAATGATTAAAAAAAAACAGACATTCAGCAATTTGAAGGAACGTTTGAAATAGTATTCCTAAAATCGTTAAGAACATATTTATAATGCATTACATTCTTTGCATTAAAATAAAATCCTTACTCACCTCAACCAGAACATCGCTAAATCTCTCGGCTTCGTTTGAGTTGTTAGCACGAATTACCAATCTGAAACAGTAGCCAACATTAGTAAGGATTATTTAAATCCAACGTCTAACTCAACTGATTCTGGATTTCACTATCGTGTAAACTCTTACTGGTTGGAGTTTCCTTTATGAAAATATCACTAAACAAAACTTTCCACTTTATTTAAATGTATGTCCTACCTAAAAATTCCATCAGCATAGTGTATCAGATTCTTCATAATCTTCAAATCACCAGTAACATTATTCAATATTATAACATCAGTTGTATTGTTTAAAGATTTACTTTTGATCGGTGATTCGAAGCTTGTGTTGACTACACTGTATAGTATTGGTTTGGCGTCAGGATCCTTGTCAATAGCTTTGACTGATGTTATAAGAGTATCTATAGGTACGTTAAGCCTGACCCCAATGGTCATGTTGGCGCTTTCGAATTCGGGTAGATGGTCGTCTATGTCTATAATTTTGATCAAAACTTGGGTCTCTGATGGGTCCTGAAAGTAAGGAGATTTTTATTGCTTATGTATGACATATTGTGTATCAATTCAGTTAACCTCTCCCAAACAGTTACGAACTAAGATAAGATCATGCTTAAATTTTAACTTTGGAACTATTCATTTCATCTGGCACTATCTTGTTTCTCCGTCCGTTTTAAAATTTTATCGATTTCTATTTGTGTAGTTTTTATTAAAAAAGTGAGTATTAATGTATTGATATCTACTCACCAATCTATTGTAGGATTTATTAAGTATTGGCTTTGTTCCATACTTAAAGCATTTAACGGTGATCAGTAGTTTAGCAATATCTTCCCTATCAAGTCTCGCAGCAGCTATTATCAGAGCTTTGCTGTCGTTGCTACGCTCCAATTTTATTAGGGCGAATTCGTTTCCAGCTGGAAAACAAACTTAATTATTTCAACTGCACATATCCAGACAAATTAATCCTGGGTGGTTCATAACAAGGCAATTCACCTGTTTAATATTTAGCCATGTGAAAGAGTTCAATAAAAACAATTATTCGGATTTACCTGTGATAGCATAATCTACTGCTGCATTCTCATCAATATCTTCGTCAATGGCTTCTAACTGTCCAATCACTGTTCCTATTGGAACCTCTTCTTTGGTAGTCATCAGTACAGGGGGATCGTCCTATAAGATATATTTCACATTAAAAATTAAGAATAGTGACTTAATATTAAATAATTTATTAAATATTACCAAGCTCCTTTCAAAATGCGGTTTATGGTCATCAACATCGGTGATCATAACAGTGACTATTCTGGTACTCTGCTGCGGAGGTTGACCTCGGTCTGTCACCAGCAGTACTAGAGTGTATACTGCTTTGCGTTCTCTGTCCAACGTCTGTCGTGTAGTTATTAAGCCAGAAGCGGGATCTAGGAACAACAAAAATTTTAATTGATATTTTCCAAAACTGCCCAAAATGCTAGCATAAAGAGCTTTAATATTGTTCGAAGATGAAGTGTACAATTACCAATAGCAAATATCTTAGCGTCCACGTTGCTTGGTTGTATGGAATAATACAGCTGCCCAGATGGTTGTGTTGGGTCATCTGGATCGCTAGCTACCACTTGGAATACTGGTGAACCAATAGTTGCATTCTGTAATAGAGAACAATAAAAATTAAGTGGTGGTGGCAGATATTTTGTTTGCTAACTCTTACTGTTGCAAAGTCAAATCATTTATTTGATATAGGTGTTCAGCGGCACTAAAAAATTATATAGTATTTATTTTTCGATCTGCCAACCAGATTCGAATATGACCTCAACTGAGGAGATCCTGCAAGAATCTCAGCAGGCTCACACGCTACACTTTCACATTTTCACAAAAAAATCAGTCCCACGCTTGATATAGTTAAGTTATAGAAATATAATAAGATTTGAGAAGTTTATTTCTGAAATAATGTTTTTTGTACAGTTACATGTACGATTTTTTTTGTGCTTATTTCAAGTGTTTATAGAACTAGAATCACTTCTTTTTTCATCATTATTAATATTTTTCTTAACATTATTTGCTCTTCGCTTACCTCACTAACACTAAGTACTTCACCAGCAGCGGGTCTAATAAACCTCGGCACGCCATCGTTGGCACTAACATCGCCAATGTACAGCGACAGTGACGTGTCTCCTGTATGACCACCGCCGTCAGTTGCGCCTACTAAAAGACGGTAAGGTTCTGTTCTACCCCGACCTGTGAGGTCTTTATATGTTCTTACTTCTCCTGATACTGGATCAATTGTGAAGAGACCTAGAATAACAAAAGTAATTAGTTCAAGGTGGGATGTTGCTTAGATTATTAATTAAGGATAGTTTGTAACTGTCGCAATTAATTTACATATCTGCCTATATCAGCTTGTTGCTCTCGAAACGCGTCAAATAAATACAATATTATCTTTTTTTACGTAGCAGATAGCATTTCTGTCAAGCAGAAGTTTATTTGGATTCTCCACTACGCTTGTAAAAAGTGGTTATTCCATACTACCGTAGCATGTTATGTAGTGTCTTACCACTAGCTTCGCCTTCATCCAAAAAGTCGTATTTGATTTCTCCACCCAATCCTTCATCAGGATCTGTTGCAGTTACGTTAATGACGCTAATCCCAACTGGTACATTTTCTGGTACTACAGCTGCAAACACAATTTGTATTTTAACTAACCCATAAAAGTTATCAGTACAAATTAAATATGACAGGATTGTATTTAATTTGTAGAAGGTATCTTCACCTGTATAAACGTTTTTCTCAAATTCAGGTGAATTATCATCGACATCTAGAACATCAACGAGTATAGTGGCAGTAGATTTCAGTCTATCAGCTGCTCCCAACGGTATATCTACGGCTTCTATTTCAAAGCGCAGAACAGACTGACGCTCCCTATCCAAAGTTTTATTTGGTGCCACCTGAAATATGTGTTAAAGTTAAAAAGAGTTCAAATTATGTGGGGCCTTATCTTACCAGCTTAAAGTTAATAGAAATTACAATAAATTTTGATTGTTCCAATTTTTTTACGATTGTTGGATACGCTAGATGGTTAAGAAATAAAACAAAATTAACTAAAAAAACACTAATCTAGCTAGTCTAGTTTACTCCACCATTCATTTTACGTATATATTTTATATATCTTACCTGGATAGTACCAGTGACGTTATTAATGCTAAACAAATCTGAGTTTTCGCCTTTCAAGGAATACCGCACTTGGTTATATCCCTTTATTTTGTCTTCTTCTGTTAACACAGCGTCTGAATCATGTGCCTTTACTGTTACTATTTGTTCAGGATGTTGAACTGATTCCAAGACACTAACTTTGTATAGCTGTAGAAATAAGAATAATAAAGGGTCTATAATGTTATTTTTAAGAAAATAGTCAGTGTCACATCAACTCTTTTCAATTCTTACCTCTTTTTCAAATATTGGTGGGTTATCATTAATATTCACAACTTCTATAATAATTTTTGCTTCACTATGCTTACTACCGTCATTACTTGTTGCTTTTACAGTCAATGTCAAATTTGGATTCTTCAACTCTTCATAATCAAGATGTCTTGTTAGTACCACTTGACCACTCGATGGGTCCACTTGTAGTAAATCCGTTTCAGAGTTAATTACTTTGTAACTAGATACTAAATGTCCAGATATAGGATCTTCGGCGGTTAAAACAACTACGGTACTACCTAATGGTTGTTCTTCTTTGATTTTATGGTAAATGATCGGTGTAGCACTAGTCCATCCTGGATTCGTGAATTGAGGATTTTTGTTCGCATATGGTTGTATATAAATAGTATGTTCAGTCATCGCAAATTGCTTCTCGTTATTCAACTCAGCATTAATATCAACAACTTTAATCGTAAGTATTACTATAGACGCTTGACTATAATCTAATGTTCCATTTACATACACTTCACCAGTTTCTTCGTTTATACGAAACAAATGTTTATAGTCGTAATGTGAGTTGGGTTTTAATTGTACACCTGCTTTTGAAAGGGCTTTGATTGGCTCTATTAAACTGTATTCTAGCTTTGAATTAACATCAGTATCATAAGCCACAATTTTAGTAACTAAATCACCAATCTTAGTTCTCTCTGAAATATAAGTAGTCGATTCTGTAATATTGAACTTTGGTGGTTTATCGTTGACATCTTGGATGGTTACAAAGACGGTGGCGGTGGCGGTTTCTGGAATCGGCATACCACTGTCTACAGCTGATACGATTATTTCGTAACGATCGGGATTGATGTCTCGATCGAGGTTTGCGTCATATGATACTGTAATTAGTCCAGTCCTGCAATAAAACAAAACAAGGCTAAAGAACAAGGCTAAAGAACATGACAAATAAAAATTGGCAGTTACATGTAATTTAATATGTTGGTAAAGGTGACAAATAACTACCTTTATTAAAATAAAATAAAACTCACTTCTCATTAATCACGAAATTATCCTTCGAACCCGATACAATATGATACGTCAGCAGATCGTCTAATCCATCTGGATCGTTAGCAACAACCATAGTAACATTCTGGCCTGCTTCTGCATCTTCTCTGATACTTGCTTTATAGTTCATAGGGTTCAGATCGAAAGTGAAATCTTCTGTAGTATCAGACGTGTGTTGGGAGATAGTGTATTTATAGTGATGGTAGTTCCCTTTGAACGTGGGACGCTGGTTCCCTGGTACCCCCACTCGGATATAGACGCGAGTTTCGTTGTGGAGTGGTGGTATTCCTGTAGGTAATAAAGTTTTGATAACGTTTTACTGATTATTTACCACTTGAGATATATAGTAAATGCTCTTGTGACTCGGGCTTCATTAAGATAACTGTTCGCAAGGGAAAATATTAAATGAATCATACATAAATCTGGTCTTACCATAATCCGTAGCTTTTACGAGTAATTCATACTGTCCGCGCGGAGTGTCCATACTATCAACTTTATCGATGATTGAAAGTTCACCAGTATCTTCATCTATTGCAAACACGTTGCCTTTGCGACTGATGCTGTTGTCGGATTCTAGTGAATATCTCACTCGACCATTTCCTTGCATTGGCCCATCTATATCAGTAGCCTAGACATATATAAATATGGCAAAATTAATTTCTTGGTCATATGTAACTAGGGTTGGATACGCAACAATATTTTCACCAAATTTCTTGGCTTATTCTAATTTGAAGTTTAATTAGCTAAAACATTTTAGATTGTATTTTAGATTTTGAATTAAATTGTATTGTAAAATAATTACCCGAACAACAAGCTGTGGCTCAAAACTGGTAGCTCCATCTCTGATTGTTCTGCTGTATTCGACAGCTTCAAACATTGGAGCGTTATCATTAACATCCGATACATCGATGAAAATACTGGCCGTCGATCCTTTGCCGCCGCCATCTTTTGCGAATAGTGTAAGACTATAACTCTTCTGTTTCTCATAGTCTAACATCTGTTTTACATACAAGCCACCCTTACTCCTATCAGTCTTGAAGAAGTTAGATCCAAAACCAGTCAACGTATACTCGATCTCTCCAAATATACCATAGTCTGCATCAGTTGCAAATACATCACCTATTTTACTACCAATACTAGAATTTTCTGGTACGTTAAATTTATAGCTTGAATCGTCAAATATGGGCGCATTGTCATTCATATCTAGTAGTTTAATGTTCACTCTTGCCGATGATAATTCCTGGCCATTAGCTAAAGTAACCATGTCAAAACTGAACAATCTTTTCTCATCGTCGTCGACATCGTAATCCAATTTAGAAGAATCATTAACTTTTATACTGATAGGAGTTCGCCCCTCACCGTATTCGGTGCTTAATGAAAACACGCCATTAGAGTTAAACACATCTCGGAGTTTCAAGTTGTATCTACTATTCTGGCCTATATCATTGTCTTCAACGTAAATCGATAGACCAGGGATGGGGCTTCCGTTTTCAATATTTTCCGGTATCGATATATCGAATACCTCTTTGTTGAATTTAGGTACGTGGTCATCTACGTCTGTTACTATTATTGTTATTGTTGTCACTGTGTAGTCGGATGGTACTTCGTTATTAATTAGTTCTGTGGCCTGAAAAGTATAATTAATGTATGAGAGTACGACATCAAAATAGTCAAAATGGACCTAAATCAAGTTTTTAAGTAATAATTTCAAAAATAATACCTTTACAGAAAATGTATAAGCTCCACCGCTCTGCATAACCGCATCACTTTCTCTATCGATGGGGTTTTCTGAAGCAACAAGCGTAGCTCGCCCCAGTGGCCTGTCGGGTAGGAGTTTAAAGTACTGCTCAGTGTCTCCTTCTAAGGTCAATAAAACTGGTCGAGGGTTAGCCGTATCTCCGTCTTTTGCTACGATTTCCATTATGCTTGTGTTCTGAAAATTGTGAGTATATAAACAATAACATTATATTGTTGAACCAATGTCTGATTAAAGAGATCGCATGAGACTCTTGGTATAGAATCTATAGTTTTAGTGTACTTCAGGATAGTAGAGAAAAATGAAAAATACGAACCGGTGGAGTGTTTTCTGGTACTGTAGCTGAATATGGAGCATTTACAAATATCGGTGGCTGATCTTGCACATCCCATATTGCGGCTGCCACACTAGCTACAGCTCGAAGTGGCTTTGACGATGAATCAGTAGCTTCCAAGCTGATGACGTAAGCAGATCTGCTTTCAAAATCTAAGGGTTGATCAAGATAGAGTCTGACTTGGTATTCGTTTGGTGATACCTGGAACATGGTCATTGTACGGTACTTGTAGTGTATAAACTACTATTCTAAATATTGTAAGTTTGTCAGTATTTACCATATCAGTTTCAACTCTGAACGTAGAACAGGCTTCAGCATCGCTCCCTTTCTCTTTGGTTGTACATATTACACGTATTCTAGCGTTTTCTCCTTCATCTTGATCAGTTACGATTATTTTTGGAGTTACCTGATAAAAAGGACCAATACAATTTTGAAGAACTTCTGCATATGGTTGACTTATTTACGTAGTAGTTTACTTGTGAGCACAGACTTGATCATGACAATTTTAGACCATGTCGATTAGACTATTAAAATATATCAATAATATCAATTGGTTAATAAAAATACTCACTTCAATTTCGCTTCCAACGATAGTTGCTTCGCTGATATTAACAATGTAGGGCCTGTTGTGGAATATAGGTGGGTTATCATTGATATCTTTCACCGGAATCACCCTTCGTAACGACACGGTGTTAGGTTCGGTGTCTGCTATGCCTTCATCTATAAATATAACAATTTCCAATTATAACTATCTCTCAACTCTGCCACTTAACAAGTGAGAGCAGAATAGCGCATACACGGCATTTTGAAATTAAGTCTTAATGATGAATAGCGAAACTCGGCCCTTATAAACACTCCACTTCTATGAGTTAAATACTTCCGTTTACATAAAATTTGATACGCGATGATTATAGATATTTGTATCGAGGAGGCTTATTTAACTCCCCGTTGGTATTTTATTATTACAAGATCCAATTAATTGCTAAATATTAAATAAAACATCTTAGTTTTAATCGCCAGTATTTATTTTCTATAATATCAACACCTACATAAACATCTGATAATAAACACAAAGTTTCTTATAACCGCGTTGAATATAGTACCGTTGCACCGTTATTTGTAGGGCAAAAGCCCCATTTTTTCTCAACACGTCAATTTAATTAAGCAAATTAACATATAGATCATAATTTCTTGAGACTCTGTCTGACTCATGTTCTGGGAATCGTAGTAAAACACGTTGGGCAATGAACTTTCGATTAAGAACGTTATTGCAACAAAATTATTTAAGAGCCCAATATACCAGAATAACATAAAACATGAAGTCATTGTAAGGGTAGGTATCGAAAAAATCTATTTCAGATGAAATGTTTTAAACAAAACGAAATAAATAAATATAACCGGATAAGCTAATTGTGTTATCCTAAACGACACAACACTTTATTATGGCCATAAACTAAGAACGATCCCAGTAACACTAAGACCAGCAAGATTAAGGAAATACCATATCGGAATCGAGCTTACTGGAATGTTTCTAAAAAGAAGATTTTTGGAGTTATTCCCTTAAATGTTATACCTTAAGTAGTGTGCGATAGATTGTTGCAAAGTCTACCCAACTCTTAATAGCCTTTAAATTAACTTACCAGTTAAACTAATGATGACTTCCAACGAGTCTTGCTCTTCTCTATCTAAAGTCTTAGCTAATGTGACGACTCCCGTCATCGAATCAACTGAGAAGTATTGGCCAGATATTGAATATCGTAATTGGCTGTTTTCAGGGTCCACTCCTGGAACATAATTAAGATCATCACTGTCTATCTACTCTTTCTTATGTAGGTAATTGTTGTACAATTACGTGTTGAGCAATATGTTTGACCATGAATTATATCATCTACGTAGAATAAATCATAATTTTGGTGTTATTCTTTTTTCATCTACATTTGCTTAATCGTATTTTTTTGTTAGGTATGAACTGTTATTATTATTCTAATGTAGAGCGTTATCATATAATTACGTTGCCGTTGTTTAATAACTTGAAATTAGCTTTGAAAAAACTGCATGCTTTGGAGTTAATTAGCTATTCTAATATTGAAATACCTGCATTGAAATGGCTAGATTTACAGCTTAACTCAACCAGTCGCAATGACTCTAATCAACTATTCAATACCTGCGTATTGACTGAGTTACTGTTGAAGACCTATGTCTCTTACAATAGAGGCGTGACTATAATAAAAAATACCTTTCAAATGATACACGGGAGTCCCAACAGGCGTGTCTTCAGGTAGGCTGAACTGTGACATGTCCCCAATAGAGGACACGAACTGTGGTGGTCTGTTCTCCACCTGGCACCAACATGACTGCACCAGGCAGAGTATCAGCAGTATTATAAGCGGATTCGGCTCCGACACCACAGTTGGAATCTTGCGTCGTTGGAATATTTCTGCCATCTGGAAAATAAGGTTGGATATCCAGAATTGATTTGTTTCTCCACTCATTTGCAGCTTCTTTTGTAATTGTATTATGGTTGGCTGCCAGTCTATTGCGGGTATGGAGTGACCGCTGCTGTTTATATTCCAAGACCCAATTTAAGGGACAGCTGATTACAAGGTGAGACCAATTGCTAGAATTATTGACGCTTCTAACTGAAGATTATTCTAATGCCATAATACTTGATTTAATATTTATTCTATAACTGATTTTATTCGTAAAAGTGGACATTAGAATTTTGTCATATTACGTCTAAACTAGAGCACTCATAGTTAAGTTAGAGTTGGCCAACACCGACCACAGGCCGCGCGGTGGTCTGCGCTCACATTGGTTCTAATTGGGTTGGCATGTTGTGGTTGCAACAGCTTTTGTTTCATTAGCAGTAGCCCGACTCTGAGTTGGTAACGCAATTTACTATATTATTTTTTAATTTAATTTAGTAGAATATCATATATAATCCACATTGTTTATGGTTAATATTCAGGCTCCTCCTATTCACTTGAGATGGGGGCCACCGTGAATATATGTGTTCACTACTAAACCACTTACCCAATATCGGACCAGTGTCTAACGTTTTGCGGTCACTCCATTGCATTCTTGTTCCATAGCTTACGTCACAAATACTATTTTGTAAGCACAAGTAACGGATATTGTTTACAATGTTAAATACATTACCGTTTGTGTTCGTACGTTTCTGTAAAGACCAAGTTGTGGAGCGTTGACGTATATCGTGTTGATGCAATTTTTCGTAAGCGGTTCAAGCGACTTGGTTAAGCTTTCGTTAACGTTGTATACGGTTTGTTTTTGATGATATCAGTATGAGATTTAAATGTAAGTAGTTTTTTTTGATGTGGGTGCTAGATTAGAGTGTTGCAATTTTGTCGTGAGAATAAGGAGAGCACATGGTTTAGTGTGAATTGTGATATTAATATACGACCACTTAAGTGGCTCTGCTTACATAGCCAACCACCATCAACTATGCCATGTCTTGGCAAGATAGAAGGTAATAGAAGATACTTTATGTTTTTATTGTGAATACAATAAAATGATCGAATTGCAAGCTAGATACTCACTTATTTTCTGAACTCTCTATCAATTAAAACACACAAAATAAACGTGATTGTCATTATACAATAATTCACTTATCTGTCGATCAAAATGACTTATGCAATCGATTGCAGAGACATTACTAACTGTAATTTTGTAAGTAAGTATTGTTTATACAAAAAAATGCTGATTATGCGCTTTACGTCACGCGTCAAATCACAACGTTTTAAAGATTTGATGTATTCTTTATAATGTTATGGATTTTGTAATGATATTAGAATAAATTATTAAGCCAACAAGCTATGTGGACAATTGTAACTTAAAAAAAATGTTTCTTCATGTTAAGTTCGTTCCCCTTATTTTTTTTTTAATTGTGAGTAACGATCTTGTTAGTGTATTTTTTAAATATGTTGTCATATATATAATTAAAATTTTCAATTACAGAAATAAACAATCTAAAAAAAAACTTAAGAAAAATATGACAACATTCTATGATCAAAAAAACCTCGTCCGCGTGGAATGGTGGCAAGAATCCTGGCTACATTGCCTCGATTTATTATCCCCTTTTTGACCACTATCTGGGTTGCATTACGTAAGATACCTCCATAGTGCACCTCTAGGGCACTCAAGCAGAATATCCTCCAAATTTCAAATCTCTCCATTCACAATTCTATTAGTTGTTTGTCAGTCAATGTTCAGAATTCTGATAAATGGATGTCGTCATGAAGAGGTACAATGTGTCGCAAAAATGTTTCCATAATAGATTTGACAACGAGTTGTAATCGAACTTAAGTAATCGAGTGACGAGACACTTGTGTCGTAAATTATACTAGAGATGTTTTTTGCAGGCGATTTCTAAGTTCCACAGCAAATCTTAGACATTTAATAAAAATATAGATCATCAGGTTTCCGTGAGTAGTGTATGGGTAACATGGTTCTAAATCGATAAGATATAATAATATAATACAATATCGCAAGACGAGCACACCAACTATACGATCCCACAATAAGCAACGCTTGTATTATGGATACCGTACAACGCAAAACCAGTTATATAATATGAACTATTGTTGGAAACAAATGTTTTTTTGTAAACATCGAAAATACCTGTAGACACTATACAATCATTAACAGTACCAAATAGTATCCACAATATAAAAAGTACTGTACATAACTGAATGTCTATCCACCTCATTTTTATCGCGGCGCATAGTACATAATTAATTATGTTTCAAAAAATATTAACTCAGCCTTTTGCTATCAGAGTGGCTCTATTAGGGATGGGCAGGATACCTGAACAAATAGTAGGTCATATGTCGTGACAGCCTACCAACAAAAAATCTTGTAACCAAGTCTCTGGAACACATAGTCTTCATTAGAGATGGGCTAATTCCCTGACGTCGGGCTGACGCCCTCCCTTAGCTAAATACGAAGACGTTGCGCACCAATGCAAAAATAAATATATATCTTATTCCTATTCTATTATCTTATGCGCTGCTACCATATTCACTACGCGCCTTCATAACTGTCCTTCGCTCCCAATCAAATCCCAACCAATAAATAGTAGGTTAACAGTCGTAACAATAGAATGGAACCCGCGACCTCGTGTCACTGAACTGATCACAATACGCCCGTGAGAAATCGACATAATTGTGTGTTCTCCTTGATATAACAGTTTTTTGTGCGGGAGGAAGTGATTCGATTCTTGGCGCTTTCTTGTTGCGCGTTGGTGTGTTTGTATGGCTACTTCAGGAACTACAGCCCGCAGAGTTTAATTTGTTTTAATGGGAAGCAGCGCTGCAGCGTTCGCGACTTTGTGTGCATGGGACTTTAGTTAGTATGCCTATCCAGGGGAACCCTTCCATTTATTGAATAATTAGGCAAAGTTGAAAACCAGCGGCTGGCATTACATAGCTACCACATGCTGAATTGGACACCTATTTGCTGCAATCGAGAGATACATTACACTTACAATTTGAATATGGTGTTCATAGTTTGAACTGAGTAGGTATATTGCGCTGGTGTCTCATATTTGTCCCAATAAATATTTCTTTCTTATTCATATTACAAGCATGTCATTCAGCGAGCATTCCCGACTAACGTTTTATATTGGTAACAACATTAAGATATGACCATAATCGATTAATTACAAATTGCTTCATCGATTCAGACGAAACTGAGTATAGTGATAGGCAGTTCATTATATTGGCAACTAGCTGTCCCGGCAGACGTTGTCCTATTAAAAAACACTTCCAATATTACCCGAATTTTACAATTTTCCAGGGAACTTTTGGTTTTATCCACCCCAACAAACCTGATTCGGACTATTACGAACATTTTAGCAATGAAATTAGCCAACTCCTTTCAGCGAACATAATTTCATTTTCATTATATAAATTAGCTATTTACGCTTAAGGATTATTTTTATTGTATTCCTTAAAGAACTGCCAGTCAGTCGATATTTAGATTTGAATAATAGCATCCGCAAAAAGGTCAGACTTTGCGAGATAAAACGTAACCTTCATGACTAACTGTCATGATATGCACAGAAAGTGCGATGTAAATACACTCTAATTCTACCTCCAACACGTACAAACTACACGTACCTTTATATAAAATAATTCCACTTCGTTAATCACTTCACTAATCACTTAACATTACATTATTTTATATTATTAATAGCACAAACACTAAATACAGTATATGCTGACACAACTTCTCCGCTAACTTTGATACGTACTGTCAAAAACTTGCACCACCGGTCTACGGTACCGGATTAGCACTACACCTCTCTCTCTATCACACCCTTTCTGCAAAGACGTTACACCAGAACGAGATAGCAATATCATCTTAGCTCCGTCTCGAACCGTCCGCAGATAGAACCTTTTTGCACAGGTAAAAGTAACGGGGTTTTTCTTGAGATGCGTGCTATGAAACAGAGGTAGTGAGGTCAATGGTGTTAGAAGGAGACGGAAGGTGCACTAGGTCACGTTCTAAAAGGGTCCGTTGCATTCAGGGAAATGTTTTGGAACCGAGGGGAAACAAACAACTTTCTTCCCCTCGCAACTAAAACATGAAACTAATTCCATGGCTTCTTAGTCAATGACCTCTGAGCTTTTTAGCCCTAATTGATTTCTATTTTGTCCTATTGCAGTGCGAAATGATTCATCAACTTCACCATTTCCCATTATCTGTTCTCCCGTTGGCATGTTCATATTCCGTACGTAGTAATAATCATTAACTAACTCTAATCTTTTTATGAATGATTTTGGACCGTTTTAAGGAGACCCATATAGTTGCTGTATCAGAATGCGCTTGAGATGGCCCTACAGGCTAAGTTGTTGTTTTAAAGTTCGTTTTAGGAAATGACCCACAGAAATGACCACATGGTCACGTGTTGATGCGAGCATAACAAACTCAGGTTGTTTCCAGAATGCATATTCAATTTATATGATATTCAGAATTCAAGCCTTACTTCGCTAGGTTTCCCTCACATTTTAGAATTCATAAGCTCTACAAAACACTATAGAGTCACCGAACGAGCAATGTAGCTCTTATAGATATCTCTAGTCCACATATCTACTCTCTATGCACGTAACTACGCCTTTTATGAAAGGAGTGGAAAAAAATATGAGGTTTTCGTTTGCCATTAATCATAACCAGCCAATTAGAATTTTTATATTTGTGATTATCTATACATCTATACATCTATACATACATATAAATAAAATTGGAGTGTCTGTTTGTAATATTAAAATAACCGCTTTTTACTAAGTGCATTTGGATGTATACACGTTACCTATACCGAAACAACATTTTTTACAATTTTTGTCTGTCTGTCTGTCTGTCTGTCCGTCTGTCTGTCTGTCTGTCTGTCTGTCTGTCTGTTTGTTCCGGGTAATCTCTGAAATGGCTGGACCGATTTTGACGGGAATTTCACTGGCAGATAGCTGATGTAACAAGGAGTAACATAGGCTACTTTTATTTTAGAAAAAAAAAATTGGATCTCGAAAAAAAATTAAAACCAATGTTGCAGCGCTGCGCCTGATTAAAGTTTGATAGCAACAATCTGCAATGCGTCCCGCGGGATCAGAACGCGAGCAGGCTGTTGCCAACGGCTGATTCTTTGTTAAATACCACGCGGACGATGTCGCGGGCAACAGCTAGTATGTCATAATAACTGAAATCCGGCCATAAAATAATTGTGATTGGCGCCATCTATGGAATGTAAATGAAGAAATTTATACTCAGTAACAAGGTGTACATACATGTAGAGCTATAAAAACAAATTAATTCATCTACTTGACGAGGTGTGGCGCTACAAATACAGACCTAAATGGAGAAATGTTGGTTTTCTTTATTGTAAACTAGCTGTTGCCCCGCGACTTCGTCCGCGTGGTATTTAACAAAGACAACCGTTGACAACAGCCTACTCGCCCATTCTGAGCCCGCGGGACGCATTGCAGGTTGTTGCTATCAAACTTAATCAGGCGCTGCGCTGCAACATTGGTTTTAATTTTTTTCGTGAGATCCTATTTATTTTCTAAAATAAAAGTAGCCTAAGTTACTCCTTGTTACATCAGCTATCTGCCAGTGAAAGTCCCGTCAAAATCGGTCCCGCCATTTCAGAGATTAGCCGGAACAAACAGACCGACAGACAGACAGACAGACAGATGGACAGACAGACAGACAGAGAAAAATTTAAAAAAATGTTGTTTCGGTATAGGTAACGTGTATACATCCAAATGCACTTAGTAAAAAGCGGTTATTTTAATATTACAAAAAGACACTCCAATTTTATTTATATGTATAGACTAGCTGTTGCCCGCGACTTCGTCCGCGTGGTATTTAACAAAGAATCAGCCGTTGGCAACAGCCTGCTCGCGTTCTGATCCCGCGGGACGCATTGCAGATTGTTGCTATCAAACTTTAATCAGGCGCAGCGCTGCAACATTGGTTTTAATTTTTTTTCGAGAGATCCTGTTTTTTTTTTCTAAAATAAAAGTAGCCTAAGTTACTCCTTGTTACATCAGCTATCTGCCAGTGAAATTCCCGTCAAAATCGGTCCAGCCATTGCAGAGATTACCCGGAACAAACAGACAGACAGACAGACAGACAGACGGACAGACAGACAGACAGACGGACAGACAGACAGACAGACAAAAATTGTAAAAATTGTTGTTTCGGTATAGGTACCATGTATACATCCAAATGCATTTAGTAAAAAGCGGTAATTTTAATATTACAAACAGACACTCCAATTTTATTAACCGACTTCAAAAAAAAGGAGGATGTTATTAATTCGGTTGTATTTTTTTTTTTTTTTTTTTTTTATTTTTTTTTTTATTTTTTTTTTTTATGTTTGTTACCTCATATCTCCGTCATTTATGAACCGATTTGGAAAATTATTTTTTTATATGAAAGGATATGTTTACAGATTGGTCCCATTTTTTTCAAAAAAATGTTCTGATGATGGGATCCATGAGGAATTGAGAGGACTCCTCAAATTTTATAGGCATACCGATAGCAATTTTGGTATTTTCATCAAGAAGTCAAGCATTTGCATTCAGAAAGTATCATTTGCTGAAGTGGAAGTGATGAAGAAGGCCACAAATGGCCAGCGGAACTTGTCAGTGATACGTATTTCACGGGTTGCGCCAAGATAATCTCGATTATTGGTATACCTATTATCCAGTAAAAAGATTGATTTACAAATCTTTTTAGTGACAAAGAATAGTAAATATATCCACTAAAAAGTTTAAAATAAAAAACTTTTTAACAAAATAAAAACCGTCTTCAAAAAACTAAAAAGCAAAAAATAATCTAATCTTGAAATCTACCTTGTCTAACCACATCAAATATTTAACTAATCTGAAGTCGGTGCCAAATAAACAACCGACGAAGAATAACAAAAGTATACTCAGTAACGAGATGCGCGGACCAATTTGTAGGTATAGTCTTTGGCGCAGACCGGCAATACTCGACTCAGTTGTTTGTTTGGCACCGACTTCAGATTAGTTAAATATTTGATGTGGTTAGACAAGGTAGATTTCAAGATTAGATTATTTTTTGCTTTTTAGTTTTTTGAAGACGGTTTTTATTTTGTTAAAAAGTTTTTTATTTATATGTATAGATGTATAGATGTATAGACTAGGATAGAGGAACGTTCGCTTTGGAAGCAAATTGTTTGCAGTTTGAAATCCCGGCTCGCACCTCTGGGATTTTCAGAGTTCATTTGCAAATTGCATTTTCAATAATATGTACTTGGTAGATATGTCTTTCTTGAATACCAATACTTACACTAGAATATATACTAATACTATCAGGTACAGTGTGTGGTCTTTTTACAATATGTCATCTCATCCAGATCAAAATCAAATAATGATCATCGCTTATTGTAAGGTGAAGGCAAACATCGTCAAAAAAGCTGCATATATTTCGAAAACATGTGAAGGTCGCCTAGCTACATTGGACGAGCCTGGTAGACTTCTTGCATTTTGTATAATGGCAATAGGCTCGCCCGCTATAACTTTGTAAGTTAATACCATCAGCGAACTGTCGGTGCACTTCAATGCACCTTTGCTTAATTCTTAAGTAATTATAGGTATGATGAATGGCATATACTAATAAAACTAATTGAAATCAATTATTATATTTTTTATTTACAAACGTGCCCACGCTGAGGAAGATAGCACAGGAGAAAAAATAAAAGGGAATTGTCGGTGGGACACAAGAAATCAAGAACAGCTGTGATATACCAAAATTAATCATCATCTAATTTTTTTGTTATATTCCTTTTAATTACAGTATACATAGGTACGTAAGATTGTATACCTGATACTGACATTTCTAATCTCTTTTTACGATCATTTTCTGGACTTACTTTCACATCATCCCTTAGGTTAATGCTTCTATAATGTCCATTTAATTGAGGTACGAACGTCCAATTAGTGGTAGACTGATCAATATCTTTCGTTTCTGCAGCTGATACAGTATTAGGAATGTCTGTAGTTGTTACAAATTCATTTCTAAGTTTATCGAGTAATGTGTTTGGTTTATTTCCGCCAGAATATCTTCTATTAATAACTATATTCTGTTTATTATTTATTTTTTGAAATTCTATGTATTCATCTGGAACTTTAGCATCTTCGTGACTAAATTTAATGACTTCTGGAAGCGTTGGATTAAATGAAGTTTCGGTAGTAGAGTCAACAAATTTTAACATTTCAGGTGTTGAAGGTGTATTTGTTTCAATTTCGACGGGTAAATATCCTGAACTCCCATAGTGGTGATCTTCGATCTGTGATGTAGATAATTCTATCGGAGCTCTATTGGTATAGGGATTACTTAGAGTAAATGGTACTATTTCATCGGATATATCAGTATTGTTTTTGATATCAGTATTCTTATCGAGACTGTAAACTTTAACGTGAACAATCATTTGAGTACCCTTTATATTTTCTGTAGTTGTTTCCATTTTTTTATTGTTATTCTTCACATCATTATTTTCAACTTTTTCACGTACTATTTTATGTGTACTCAGGTACCTTGGCATTTTATACAGTGGGTAGCGTCTAAAAGGCGCTGATTTTCTTTTAAAAAGAAATTTAGGTCGGGACGTTGTCAGGAAGATTTTATTTAAAGATTGAGTCGTTGTTGAGATTTTTTTCTTTTCTATGCTGACTGTAGGTCTAATTGGGAATAAATTAAGCATTACACTAAATGATTTTGTGGTGCTAAGTGGAGGTGTATCTGTTTTTACGATCTCACTAGAACTTTGTTTTAAACTATCCTTTTCATTTTCTTCGCATTTGTTCCCGTTGCAATTTCTGCTATGAAAAGGAATTGGCAGCGGTGATAGAGTAAATTGTGAACTCTCTTTGAGATTCTGTGTTTGAATAGGTGCAAATCGTAGGAAATCATCGGCTAATAAATTCACATCTCCTGGATTTTCAGGCTTGACACTGAAAAGAGGATCTGCTTGATGGTTACTTTTAAATGTATTCGCATGATTTGAACTTGTTTGTTGCAAATCTGAAGGCAATTCTGAATCATTACCAATATCTTTATTTTCTAACATAGGTTCTATATAGACACCCGTAAAGGCTATATGATTTTTCGGGGGCTTCGTTTGCATATCAGCTACTTTTGCATTGATCGTTTTCTCAAGATATTTAATTATTTGCCTTATGTTTTTCAATCTTTCTTCATTACGGTAACTATCGATCCAACTCCTAGATCCGTACATTTTGCTAAAAGGCAAAGACGTTGGACTTCTGTGCTCAAAGAAGAATGGTCTAGGACTGGTTCTTCTTATAGAGTTATAAATGTAACTTTTGGGTTTTACTGTGGTCGAGCTGATTGTTTTATTGAATTTTCTTGTTCTAGACATTTCTAAGATCGGATCGAAATAGTTGTTTTCTTGCAATGAATTTATAAGAAGTGGCATTCGTTCGAAGTAATCTTGATCGAACCCAAAATAGCTTCGGTCGAGTCGGTCGGCGAAGGGTGCATCTCCCATAACGTCATTTCTTCTGTCAATATGTTCTTTACTTTGTACTAAATTCCATCCTACAGCAATCGTATATTCGTAGATTAGTAGAACTACCTGAAAAAAGGTAAGGAATATTTCAGTCATATAAACTTTATCAGGCTGAGACCAATTTTCAGAATACCATCAGTAAGTATTTTTTAAATTGTAAGATACATTTTCTACAAAATAATAAGCTTATACATTATAATTATGCATTTATTGTATATGTATAACCAATAAGATAACGTTAATAAATAAGTGCAAACAGAATCTTAAAATTTAGCGGTAAATATAGATCACTGGTTGTCTAATAAAAGTCTAAATAGTCGGCGTATCGAACGCATTGTTATTGTAGTTCGAATCATAGTCATGATGATCATCATGTCTCCAGTCACTATTACGCAGAACCTCCAAGTGAAAAGGTCGTCCTGGCGGCAACATCGATTTCGTTGGACTATTATCACTGTTCAGCACGTCCCATAAATCCAATATTTTCGAGTTATTATTATATTCTGAAGGAACCCCTAAAACATTTTCTATATGTTTGGTAGTTAATTGTTCTTGAAATTCATCTTCTGGTAGTATTTTACCTAAATCTAAATCAGCCATGATATTATCGATGTTCATTTCTTGGTTTACTTTCACATCAATTTGAGTTTTAGGGTCACTCTGTAGTTTAGTGCCGTATTCGATCCATTTTGTAAACTCATTTTCAGTTGCAATGTTTTTATCATTATTTGAATCTAATACTCGAGCTTTCTTTGTTAGAACCAGCACTGGGTAAGGAGTAACTTGGCTAGAAGTAGATTCCGTGACGTCTGGTTCGGTTTTTGTAGATACAAGTTCATTGGCCTTTGTAAGAGGTAAATGAGTGACATCCTTAATTTTTCTTGTATTAATAAAACCTTCACTCGTTTTATGCAGGGATCGGTCAGCATCAAAGTATTTCGACAATGATCCTAATTTCCTGAAGCTATTCCAATCAAATTCAGATTCATTTTCATCTGTAAATGATTGATTTTTTGTAAGGCCGATTTCTACTTTGGGGTGCGCCATATTATGAAAAACTTTTTTATCACTAGGTGTCGCAAATAAATAATCATCGTATTCATAATCTTTGGAAAAATGCGACATCGCAGGGGCCTTACTTTTGCCCTTACCAGTAGCAGTTGTACTAGTAGAGGTATAAGATACTGGCTTTACTGTTACTTCATGCAAATTGTGATTAGTTGTTGTAGGTAGAGCTTTGTTTTTTTCTAATTTAACATTTACGGTACTGTCTAGCGACCCGGCGACCTTAGACCCATGAGAACTGTAATATCGGTTATAGTCTCCTTTAAAATTTGGCGTAATTGATGACGCTTCGTCTTTTGGGAAATATAACTTATGAAAAATAATATTACTATCTGTACTCGAAAATGTGCTATTTTGGATTACATCAAGAACACTTTTTTCAGTAATGAATTGTGTGTTCGTTGGAGTAATAGATTCAGTAGTAGTTTTAAAAAGTGAATTCCGCCAATTATAGCCTTTTTGTCTACTATTTACCAATACTCTGGGCGTACTTGTTGACGTTGTATTCTCACAAGGTTTAAACTTTTTAACAACAACATTGGGAATCATTTCTTTTAAGCTGTTTATTAATTTATTTAACATCTGCCCTAAATTTTTAGGACATTTACAACTCAAATCTTCTTTTTCATCAATTTTATTGACATTCATAGTAGATGTTTCTTGCTTTACTGTCAGATAATTATGACTTTTCATGGCGGGTGTATTAGTATGTGTTGTCGGTGAACCTTTTGTAGATTCAAATACATTTGTAGCTACTTGCTGACTAGAGCCCACTTTGTCACCAACCATTTTATCGAAATAATTCAACATTCTCTGATAGTCTTTCATCTTTCTTCGGCTCCTTAAGAAATCTAGATTCTTAGCTGGCATTTTGAGCAACGCGGGTGATGATTTATGATCTGTAGTGTATAATCTCGATGTTGGCATTTTAATCCAATTCTTTTTGTCAAACACGTTCTTTTTAAAAGCGAACTCAGTGGTATATTTCTTGTCATACGCGGGACTAGTACTTGAATAATCTTCAAGCATTTTCTCCAAATATCTATTTGTGTTTAGAGCCTTTATCAATATTGGTAGAAGTTTTATCGTTGTCTTGTCAAAGTTAATTTTCTTTGTGAATTTGGTGTCTGCTTGACTGACGTGTGTGCTGTCATTCATCAAACCAATCCAGTTTGGTTTGAATGAAAATTTCTTGTTGGAATTGGATTCTCCATTGACACTGTATTCGTAGACGAGGATAACACTCTGGAAGAAGAAAAAATAGAGTGAATATACAAAAATAAGATATTTTACACTAGCTCGGTTTAGGTGCTTCTTTGGTTCTCGTAACTTAGAATGTATATAATACATAGTCAGTAGTACCCAGATAAATTAAACACATATCCAATTACAATCACACTATAGAAATATAGATATTAACTTACCAATCAGAACAGAAAGAGTAATGTTAGTCAGATTTTTATAATAGTAAAATCACAGGTGTTTAGAATCAGAATCAGAATATTTTTTATTCACGTAGACCATTATGTACAGTACTTATGAATCGTCAAAAGTTACAAAAATATTATGCTACTACTTTATCACCCGTTCGGAATGCCGTTCCTATGGAGAAGAACGAGCAAGAAACTCCATGGTTGCTCTTTTTTAAAATATATCTTTTACATTTAGTATCAGGCGTGGCTACAGTGGAGTACGTTCGTACAGTACTAGCTCAGAGTTACTGAAGGGAGGTACTAGCTAATAAGTACTTCCTTCTTTTCCGATCCCCCCCCCCCCCAATTTTCCAACACACTTCTTTGACCCTCCTTAAAGAAATGTTAAAGTACCCGTAAGAAAGTGACAGTAACTGTAATAAGTGATTATTTATTACTCATTACATGACTTGAGTAGATAATCTACCTTAAAATGCGATAGAAGTTTTTTTTATAATTTTACGACATTCATTATTGTCAGTTAAAATGTAAAATTGTAACAAATAACATGCTTTGTTAGAAGATTAAAGACGTTAAGATGTCATAATGGCCATCACGCGATAATTAAAATAGTAACCGCTGATATTTACATTCGCAAAGAATGCAATACCAAAGAATTGTAACTGTGTTTACTGTACAAAAGACGATTGTTGAAATAACTATATCTAAGTCTGGCAAGAATATAAAACAAATAAAAATATTTTTGTTCACCTAGTTAGTACTATAAATTGTTAAATAGTCCCTAAATGATGATGAGTGTGGGAAAAAGGTCAAAGTACACCATGAATACTCTTTTCATATTTTTTATAGTACATTGTACTAATGGTTGGTTAAAGGGATGTACGCTTGTGTGCGTTGTCCGGATCGAATTAGAACATTTAACTGCTAATGACCCAAGTAATGGGCCCTTTTAGTATGCCAAAGCATTTCCATTGTAACCTACCTAATGTATCTCCAAAATAATTTAACGTGCTTGCTTTCTAATAACGTTGACATATATAATATATAATAATAATACCAGCCCTTTTTAATATCTCATTGCTGGGCACGGGCCTCCCCTTAATTCGAGGGCCCAGTGTGGGTTGGCGGACTTCGCACGTCTTGGTTATTTTTAGTATTATTATCCACCCATATATCCGTCAATCAAAAGAAATCCACTGCTGGACATAGGATCCTGTCCTCGGCCGTTCGTCTCCATCGGCTTCCTGCGACGCATGTAATATCATCACACACTACGTCTTGCTGCTCGTGGTCGCCATTCTAGAACATTCCTGCCCCAATGGCCATCGGTTCTTCAAGTTATTTGCTACATCTACTGTTCAAATTTACTTACATTTATACAAACAAAACAAAAGCTAAATACCGATTACTGATTCACTCATCGGTTTTTTAGTTCACAATTCAGTTTTATATTTTCCTCCAATTTTACATAGTTACTTAGTAAGTAATATGACACTCTAAATGTAAAGGGTTTAAGGTTGAGTAAAATAATGCTTCGGTCAATGTCAGCCAATGACGAATGGTTCACTACAATGTAGTTTACATATTGTATGCATGCGTTCTGCTTTCTTCGATAGCGTACTTGTGCCGCGCGCAATACCGTGAAGTCTTGAGACAGCTAGCGATTTATCGCTCATTCTCGATATATAGTTAGGTATCGATTTACAAAAACGAGGCAGGGACTGTATGCTTACTTTTGAGCCTACAAAGCTACTTGATAGTTTGGTACTAGTTCGTATTGCTAGAACATTCCTAAGAACAGGGAGATGCAATTCCTACAGTAAACATTTTCGTGATACCCATTTTATTTTGAAGCTATCACGAAATTATCTATCGGTAATACGGATAGACAGACTTAAACCTGCGTGCTATTAGTTTTAATTGAGTAAACTTATAACCAATTACCCATAAGTGTTTACAATTAAGAAATAACGTAAAAACTAACAATGGATGTGATTATGTACACAAATGATCTATAGGCTTCGTGTAATAGTTTGCGCGTGCGCCGTTGGTGACTGTTGGGTATTGCATGAACGATTTAATATTGATGGAAAGGTGTATTTTATCATCTCAAATTAGTCTTTATAAACGAAGTATCATAAACTTAATCCAATAACTCGTATGACAAGTAAAGCAGCCGATGACGCTCGATTTCCTTCGAGTTTAATAAATATCTCGAGATGCTCTTGAATTATACGCATCCTCGTAATAAACAGCCCTATTAGTATTATAGCATCTGAACTATAGTATTTAATACTACGTTTAGAAAATAATTAATCAACTCGTCACTGCAGGTTTAAGCATTACGTGTCTGGAGAGAGATTGTCAAGCGTCATAATTCGAGCATATCAAATTGCTACTAGCTTTGTTGGAGACAAAAGCAAGTCGAACATTGGCCTTCTAAAGATAAACGCATTATATCACAGTACGAAATTAATAGCGTTGTCTGATAAATAAATGGTATAGTCTAGGTCAATCAATTCAAAAGTATATAATTTTATATCCACCATTTTTAGTCTATTTATTTTTTTCCATCATTAATTAATTTTGTTGTTTTTTTTTCAATGAAAGCAATCATCTATCTATACTTCATAATATTATAATACTGCATCTGGTTAATGTCCATGCAACACACGCGACGTAGATAATCCACAAAAAGCAAACAAACATTCTCAACCAATAATAACACTTCACAAAGTCATACAAAAACTATAACAAATTCTACTAGAAGCAGATGATAAAGTAAACACAAAACTAAATAATTAAATTAATATAGTCACTTAGTACTTACTACGACGACAGTAACTGTGATTGCCGTAGAGACAGCGGCGCACGCGCACCCTTGCCTTATCTGCCTCTTTCTCGACGCCCTTAGAAACTCCTCAGTTCTCGCATCAATACTGCGATACAACCCGAATTGTCTAATCCGGGACACGCTTGACATCACCGATCCGTCACTCGACATGTTACCTGGTTGACCACATCACTACTGGGTAAATGTTTGTTTGTTTGCGCGCGCTTCGGCTGCGTCCGCGCAATAATATGTGGCAGATTCTTGCGAAGCGCTCGCGATAATGTGTTTTCCTTTGAGATCATTTTAAGGATGGGGTGTGGGCTTTCGTTTTGTCGATATCTTTTTATTTCTGTGAATGTCTTGTGCTGTGTTAAATCTGTCAATATTCATGGCTTAATATCTGTCTTTGCATTTTTCTTCTAACCCTATAATTTTCTATGTTAGGACATTTTTTTTCATAAAAATAGTGAAATGTTATTACTTGGATAAATATGTACTAGGTTTACACTAGCTAGGATATTAAAATATTAATCAATTGCCAAACAGGTCAACCTCTTGTGTTTCTAACTTCAAAATTTTCTCCATACATTTCCGATTACAAAATATAAGCTTAATTAAAAAAAACCAGTTTCATTGAACTAAGGTACTTACTTGGTATGTGAGAATCTCGTATTCCGTAATTGTTAGCTGCTGGTGTCGTCTGATTTTTATTATCGATATATTTTTGCCCCAACTCTCGTGTCCGCAAGCGCAGGGCACTGAAGCGTGCCGGCGGCCGTCGCACCAACGGCAAAATATTCCAACGGACGAGTGAAAATCTCTATTATATGTAATTTAATCACATCACTACGCCTGTAAGATGCTCGCTTCACCTACGAAAATCACGCAACAACACAGCTACCGGACATTCCATTTAATAGGAATTCTGAAGTTTGACGTTGTTTGAATTAAGTTCAAATTCTTTTACTAGTAGTGTGTACAGTTAACACATTCTTGTTTAGTTTTAACATGTAATACTTGTAAGATTATTAAACCAAGTATTATTATGTTGTCTTCCCGTGTAATGTCTGAAATTACTCGGACTATTAGTGCCATAGTTTTGCTTTAGAGAGAGTCTATATTGACAGGTTGATTTTGTCCCGCGACTTCGTCCGTGTAAATGGTAAAACATAATAAAAATACCAAGTTAAAATTAATATGAGCCCAGCAACTATGTGTCACCAAAGTACCCTTCAAGACCGTTCGAATGAACCCAAACTCGAAGGGTCTATTTAATTTCTTCATCTTATTTCTATGTCTCTTTTCTAACTATATTTCAGCAGAGAACTCGTCAAGACAGATCTAGTAAACTCAAACTCTATGAATATACTGAACTCCCTCATCGGATTCCAATGAACACAGATCAGTCAGTAAGTCAGGTCAAAGAATATTAGATATATAGATATCACATGTTATTGGGCTGTAGTCATTAGGTGTTGTGTTTTGTTTTCGTGTTTTTTTATTGGAATAAGTACGTGTGCAGTGAGTGTGTGCTATAATGGGCCACAGCGCCTTTATCTTAATATTCAAGTGTTCGTCTCCCATTGTCATTGTGTAATGTGTAATCATCTGTTCAGACTTTCTACCTCAGAACAGGCAAACTGATGAGTAACCGTCAATAATAGTGCATAGAACTCTATTATTTAAGAGAGCGTGATTCACGATGTGGTGTATAATTATCTAGCCCACATACCAGGTGATTCAGAAAGGGTATCCTATAAGCCTTGAACCTGCACTTCTTTAGTACATTTGTAATTGTGTAGAGTGAGAATTTCGAAATATTAGATTTAAAAGATAAATTTAGTTCCTAACAAAATGACAATTGTATTGAGCTTTTATTTTTAAATTAGCGTATCGAAATTGTGATTATTACAAATGCGCCAAACCACAGGCTTTGTATACACTTTCTGAATCCGCCTGTATAGTACAGTGGTTGGCTATGTAATATTTTTCTCCAGTAAGTATACAACTCGCAAATCAATATAGCACACAGTATCACTTAATAAATCCAACAAGATAAATCTTATATATAAGGTGTAGCAGTATTTGAACAGGGCCAGCAGTAGGTTACAAAGATAACATTCCCAATGAAGTAAATTAAATTATTAGACATGACACCTTGTAATTAAATCAAACATAATTTATACATCGACATGTTCCGTATAACATACCAAATCATGTGTTAAAATATTTTACACTATTTTTGTTACACCTCATATATAAATCAAAGTCGTATTAGTTACACCATTTCTAACTCATGAACGGATGGCCCGATTTAAATGGCCTTTGATTTTTTAAATTTGTTTTCACCTTGAATAGCGCATTAACTATGAAATAATAATAAGGATAATGCATTTTCTCTTACATTCTGAGGCGGTACGAAGTTCGCCGGGACAGCTAGTCAGTATATAAAAATAATGTTTGCACAACAATGTTAACATAGCGATTGATAGTAATTCATCATATTCATAGGAAACATACAAAAACAATAAAGATTAAGTATGCTTCCACGCAGTAATCTTCATAGTACGAGTACAATAAACCTATCCACCGACGATTCACGCATCGGCGCATGCGACTCTGATTTATCGCGTTCACAAGAAGTGCTATTGACATGTTACTTCCTTCTGAAAAGCGATGTTTATAGTAAGTACTACTAGGTTTTTTAACAATTAATAAAGAACATCGAACTGTTATGTCAGAAACATCACTCTATAGCAAAGTTATTTCCTGAACTAATTCTTCCAATGACATTAAGTTTCCAATTTGACTGTCATCATTTGCAATGAAGGTGACGTTGTAATTACTAATTATTGGTATTTGTAACTTGTTTTTATTGCACTTTTTATTGTAAGCAAGCAAACCACAGTGCTATTCTGAAAAAGGGTCATTCACCTCGTAAGGCATCTCGGGGCCCACGATTCAGTTTCAGTTTCAGAATCCCAAGTCCTATTCACTCGACGTAGTTCTTCTGATGTCCTTCTTCCCTTGGCGCTAGTGTAGAGCTCTCATATTTAAAAAATACGGAACCATAATCTCACTGCGGATTCAGAAGTGATTTCAGAACAGCATACTAGACTCTACAATATTTCCTACTCATAGGATATAATACGATTTGAGGTCGCCGCCAACGACGGTGATACCTGCTGGTTATTTGTACTATACTCCATTTGAGAATTGGGATGGAAATAAAATATGGCAAGCATTATTTATCATTATTTTATTTTTTTTAATTAAAAAAACAAAATGTATTTTACAGACTTAAAACGTAAAATTAGTTAAAGGCAGTGATTCCGCTATCGTTTTTGAGTATTACCGTTACATATTATATAACTAGTTACTAATGTAATTACATATACAAAACATTATTAACAAACACAAAAATACATATGTATATATATATCATATATTGCTACTATAAGTACCTATCTCGTACTTAATTCGTTTTGTATCACAATTTTTATGGCAACTTAAAATACGCCGGATTACACCGATATTTGTTCAGATAAGCGTTATCCGCTGGAAAAGTTGGGTACCAGTATAATAGAATACTTCCACTACAACACGGCTCATGACACACACAAAAAATCCAGTGTCACATTATTACCGCACTTAGGTTTTATTGCACTGAAACCAAAATTAATTTTAATTAATTTAGCCAAAGCTCAGTTCGGTATATAGTATTGATTTAATCACCGTGGTTAATATTCTTAGGCAACTCGGTCATAATCAAAATTGTATATTTACCCACCTTTCTAAAAAAGTTAAATTATGCTGGCGTGATATTCCAAAAAAAAAGTTTATTATCGGTGCAATCTGCTGTTAGTCCTCATTTAAAATACAAAGGGAACGAGCGGCCGATCGTAGAAGTAACCTTTATCTTCTACGAACGGTGGTCGTGTCGTGAACGGTATTCTCGTGGTTGAGGAAACATAAATAGGAGGAGGCCGCGTTGTGGAAGGAGGAATGTATACAGGAGGTCTGGTTGGAGGAGGTGTGTAGATAGGTTGTCTAGTTGTCTGCGGAGGAATGTATACAGGGGGTCTGGTTGGAGGAGGTGTGTAGATAGGTTGTCTAGTTGTCTGCGGAGGAATGTATACAGGGGGTCTGGTTGGAGGAGGCGTGTAGATAGGTTGTCTAGTGGTCTGAGGGGGAATGTATACAGGGGGTCTAGTTGGAGGAGGCGTATAAATAGGACGTGCCGTTGTAGGGAACGTGAATGGAATGATCGGTGTCGGGTATTCGTAACCTGTTGTTTTAGGAGGTGGGGGTGGTCTGGTTGGAGGAGGAGATGGAAGCCTTGTTGGTGGCGGGGGAGGAGGCAGTGATGGTCTAGTTGGTGGTGGTGGAGGTGGTGGTGGTGGTCTGGTGGGAGGAGGAGGTGGTAAGTACGTTGATGGCGTCTTGAAAGTCGGCGGTCTCGTTGGCGGTGGTGGAGGTGGGGACGGGGCTCTGGTTGGTGGTGGAGGTGGAGGTGGAGGTGGTCTGGTTGGGGGAGGCAAGTAAGTTGGTGGCCTTGTTGGTGGCGGGGGTGGTCTGGTTGGAGGAGGCGTGTAGATAGGTTGTCTAGTGGTCTGTGGGGGAATGTATACTGGGGGTCTGGTTGGAGGAGGTGTGTAGATCGGTTGTTTAGTGGTCTGTGAGGGAATGTATACAGGGGGTCTCGTTGAAGGAGGCGTATAGATAGGACGTTCCGTTGTAGGGAACGTGAATGGAATGACCGGTGTCGGGTATTCGTAACCAGTTGTTTTAGGAGGTGGGGGTGGTCTGGTCGGAGGAGGAGATGGAGGCCTTGTTGGTGGAGGGGGAGGAGGCAGGGATGGTCTTGTTGGCGGTGGTGGAGGTGGTGGTGGTGGTCTGGTGGGAGGAGGAGGTGGTAAGTAAGTTGATGGCGTCTTGAAAGTCGGTGGTCTCGTTGGTGGTGGTGGAGGTGGTGGCCTGGTGGGAGGAGGAGGTGGTAAGTAAGTTGATGGTGTCTTGAAAGTCGGCGGTCTCGTTGGCGGTGGTGGGGGTGGAGGTGGAGGTGGTCTGGTTAGGGGAGGCAAGTAAGTTGGAGGCCTCGTTGGTGGTGGGGGTGGTCTGGTGGGTGGAGGGGTATTTATCGGAGGTAAATAAGTAGCTGGAGTTTTGAATGTTGGTGGGAGATATGTAGGTGGTCTGGTCGGAGGAGGAGTTGGAGGCCTAGTTGGTGGTGGTGGTGGAGGCGGTCTCCTAGTAGTCGTAGATGGAGGCAAATAGGTCGCGGGAGGGAATGTTCTAGGAGTAGTTGGAGGAGGCGGTCTAGTCACTGGGGGAACGTAAGTTGGTGGCCTTATGGTGGACGTAGGGAACGTAAAAGGAATCTTCTGGGTAGGATACGTGTAGCCTGTCGAGAAAGTAGGGTATGTTGCTGGTGGACGCCTTGTTGTGGGTTGTGTGAAAGGTACCCGGGGAGTTGTGTACACGTAGCGTGTGGTTGGTGGCGGTGGTGGCGGGGGTGGTCTGGTTGGAGGTGGAGGCGGTCTCCTAGTAGTCGTAATAGGAGGCAAATATGTCACTGGAGGGAATGTTTTAGGAGTAGTTGGAGGAGGCGGTCTAGTCACGGGGGGAACGTAAGTTGGAGGCCTTAAAGTTGTCGTAGGGAACGTAAAGGGAATTTTGGGAGTGGGGTACGTATAGCCGGTGGTCCTGTAGTTTTCGATAAGTGTCGTGAACGTAGGGAATGTTGGTGGAGGTCGCCTGGTGGTGGGTTGTGTGAATGGTACCCGGGGAGTTGTGTACACGTAGCGTGTGGTTGGTGGCGGCGGCGGCGGCGGTGGCGGCCTGGAACAAAATAATAAATAGAAACTACCTCTCGCTAGTCAAAGATTAAGTAAAGACAGCGAACTAGCTTTTGCCTCTGCTTCACAATATACTTTTGAAGCGCCAGCGAAGTGCGATTTTTTTCTTAAATTTATCTAATCTAACATAATTTATCAATAATTATGTCGCTTTTCTCTTGAGTCTGTCGGGTTTGAATTCATTGTCGGTTCATAAATGGTAGCGGGAAACTACTACTGCCCGAGCCAGGAAGGATTAATAAATAATGATATACAGGGAAATAATAAAGAAAAATAATGATATATATATACAGGGATCGCCCCTAGTCCATGTACGGTACCCATGATACAAGCGTTGCCGTTTACTTTGGGACCGTACAGATATTGTTTGTCTGGACATGTTATTATTGTTATAGGTGTCAGGTAAACGTGTTAAGGCCTTCCACTAACCTAGTTATCGGCGGAGGAGTCCGTGGTGGGGGAGGTGGTGGCGGTGGTGTCCTCTTAGTTGTAGGAAACTCGAACGGTATCCGCGGCGTCTCATAAACGTAGCCCGTTGTCCTTGGTGGGAACGTAGGGGGTGGAGGAGTTCTTGGTGGCGGTGGAGGGGGAGGAGGGAGTGTTCTAGGTGGAGGAGGTGGTGGTGGAGGTGGAGGCCTTGTTACTGGTGGTGGAGGAGGCGTTCTTGGTGGTGGTGGAGGTGGAGGCCTTGTTACTGGTGGTGGAGGGGGCGTTCTTGGTGGTGGTGGAGGTGGAGGCCTTGTTACTGGTGGTGGAGGAGGCGTTCTTGGGGGTGGTGGAGGTGGTGGTGGTGTCCTTCTAGTCGTAGGATACTCGAACGGAATTCGCGGCGTTTCATACTCATAGCCCGTAGTTCGAGGTGGTGGTGGCGGAGGCGGCGGACGTGTAACTGGTGGGGGAGGAGGCGTCCGCGGCGGTGGCGGTGGTGGCGGACGAGTAACTGGTGGGGGAGGAGGCGTCCGCGGCGGTGGCGGTGGCGGCGGAGCAGTCACAGGTGGTGGAGGAGGAGTCCTCGGTGGCTGAGGCGGAGGAGGAAACGGTATCTTCGGCTTGGGATAGAAATACCCATCCTCATTAAGAGGGGCATCTATGGGTGCACCGAGCACGGCATAGTTTTGGCTGGAGTCGAATCGTATTTCTCGCTCGGAACGGTCAGCCTTGCAGGTGTGGTACACCGCAAGGAGGATGACTGCTATGTGCAGTGACAGCCTCTGGAAAGAAGAAAAGACACACGTTACAATCTTCGTCTTCTTAGACTTTCAATATTTTTTTTCTATTGGAGTTGGCGTATAGTTATGATGGTGCTGAACAATATTTAAAGGAAATCCTGGCCATCGGCCTTCTGATACACAAATTAGTGTGACTACCCTCAATACGATTTCTATACTCGACTAGTAGAGACATCGCTTGAAATAGCCCTCCTAATTTCTTACTGGCTAGTCATCGGGCTTACTTCAATGCGAGGCGGGATTAATATAGCTTAGAGCCCGCAGATGTCACGTGGAGACCCTGAGCACTCACGGAATCAGATTTCTTATAATATAGTTGGCGGGTAAGCTTCGTATGAGACAGATGATAACTATGAACCATAAACTATATTGGGAAAAGTCGCTAGAAAAAATATATCGTTAATATCGTGCAATAATATATTGTTAATTGGTAGATTGGAACAGCCTCTAACTCAGATGATAATTATTTCTCTTATGCCTTAATTTAAATGATTTTCCCAGGGTGAATATTTCATAGTAAGTGCCGGCTAATGGTTTCAACAGACTACATAACAAAATCAACAAAGGCTTGGAAGTAAAATTACTATATTTATCATATCTTATGTGCAACGGCAATTTTGTTAATGTGTCGAAATATTTTTTTCATTTAAGTATATCATTAACATTCATGTTTGTATCAGTCATCCATCCATCAGTCATCGACAGGTCATAGCTTGACAGTCGCTAGGTCAATTGAGAGTCTACCTTACCTGCTCAACTGAATTATACTTAAACGATGAATACATAAATAATATAATCGGTTGCACAAATTAGACGATTTTTTTATTAATTAATTAACTTCTGTAGTTTTTTATCCGTTTAGATGTTATTAACTTAGCAACTTTCCAAAAAAATACAGAATAAATAAGTAATGGTAAAATAAGTTTTTTTTAATTCGTTTTTTTTAACCATACTTCGTTGTCATCAACTCTGGCCAATTATTTTTGAGTGCATCCAGTTAGACACCCCAACATGTCTTGGGCCTGGCTCAGCGACGCCGCCCATCTTAAGGCACCCATTTCGTGACGTCCCTTGCACGTCTCTCGGGGTTCATACAAAAACGTGTTCCACCAAAACTCATGTCAGTCATGCAGACTTCCTCCCACGTCGGCAAAATAAAATAAGTTACATACCTATATTATTAATTAGTAACTTATTTTAATGAGACAATTAATAATTATTATTTTTTCGAAATTTTATTGTCATTTTTAGAGGGATAATGGAACCCTAGGATGTGTTTTTTTCCACATAGATAATTTTATTATTTTCTTGATTTCCAAGTATCGTGTCGAATTACGAACGAGGATAAAATTTACTCTAAGCCCCCAAAATTGTCTATTTAAAATATGTTTACCTACATATAAAGTATTTTTTAAAACAAAAAAATTACAGTATATAACATTATTTATGGATTCAAATTCCTATAAGTTTGGTGGTAACTAGTTAGGTATGTAGTTAGTCACTTTAAAAATAATAATACTTATTGGAAAGCTATATATTATCGTTAATCCTATTCACTACTTATGTAGGGGTCGGAGAATAATTAGCTTGATATAATATAATGGTGACTATATGCAAATAACTATGTTATTATGTATAATCAGGTCAAGGCCAACATTTACTGTTACTAAGTTCATATCAGAGTTAATTTACTATTTTAATGTCTCGAATAACATAATTGTTGCAATATAGCATTTAATATTATAAAGTTAAGTAATTCAGACGACCTAAATGCCTGTGCGAATGAAGTTGTCACGAGAATCTAAAACGGAATCGGAAAATAAAAGAAAAATCGATACCATCTTGATATACTATGATTCGTAGTTTTTTTTTTCCATGCAAGCATCTTTTATATTTAATATTTTTTAATAGGTACAAGTAAAGCGTAGGCTTATAAATACTTTACTATGCATAGATATAATCTAGATCTAGAGATTATTGTATTAAAATCCATCTTGTGGTAAAACAACATGAGCAAGTTTACTTTCATAATGATTGCTATAAACTAACACACAGGCGTTCTCAAAACTATATTTAATTAATTATCCTGTCGTATGAATATCCTTGTAACAATATTTAATACAAAATAATTTAATCATCATAAAGCTGCGTACGACATTTCTTGTTTCGTCCGTTTGTGCGTCACAGTGAAATATATTTAATGGAAGAAGCTCAAGGCGTTCCGGTAATCAGTGGAGGAATGTGGCCCGTATGGTGGCCCAAGGCGATTGCGAAAGCGGACTTTAAGACAAATGTAATAAAAACAGTTATTGTATAATTTATCAATTTAAATTAAGCGGCTCATTATTTTTGGTGATGACAATTCATTTTGAATGATCATACTTACAGTACTTAAGCATTTTTCTGTGATGTCATAGCTAAGATAGTAATACCCACTCTTATAGACATACGGGCAGCTGACAAATCAGATTGGAACCTATTCAAGGTTCAGTGTCAACGCTTATGGTCTAAGTTTTTGAGAAGACTATTAGCCCCAATAAGGTACACCAATGGGCCGAACGTCTAACTTAGTGAAGAGTTTTGACTGATAAGCCACCAATTTTGTAACCACAGTGAAGACCTTTTCAGCAGGTGTTACTGGTTAATGTATTGGAATACTGATTCGAAATATTTTTTTGTAGAACTCGGACCTAGTAGCCCCATGATTATGTCAACATTCGTTCATTATGTGTGGACCTTTTTTGTTCCAATTACTCACCGCCTATTCCGATAACCTCCATAATGTTATGACTCGTCCCACGCGCTACAGCGACATTGATGATGTTATGTCACCAACAATGACTTAATTAAGTCAACACACGCCGTTTCATACTGTTTTTGTTAGATAGCTGATTGGATATTATTCGCTCACAATGCGAAGTTGTTTGTCCTTGATTATTTAAGTATCTCCGAAATGTGCATCGCTAGCTCATTAGCTAACTAATGAAGATTTATTTTCTGTTTTAGAATATGGATACAATCGGGCTAACATGTCAGCTTTTGTACGAAAATCTCAATATAATAAAAAAAAATACCACGAAAATAAAAAGTATTTTATTAAGAATTCGTGTGATTGAATCTAGGCTTCTGGTATTGTGTGTAGGTGTGTGATGAGACAATAGCCAAATTCTAGATCAAATAGAACTTTTCCAGAGATCGTCAAACTAATTATCATATGATAATGAAACCATTAAGAACACCACATCATCAGTGATAAAAAACTTATGTCTATAATCAACTGATACGTACAAGAAATAATCTTGGATGATGTAGCTAGCGATTTCTACCTACGTGACAAATGCCAAGATAATCTGAAGCAAAAACTACAGCAGAATTTCGTCCATAACCTTCGCTTCTCTAGTATTAGCAACTGAAATTGAATAAAAGGGAGTAAAAAACCGCGAAATAGGTACCAAGGATCTGTGGTTACTGTCGGGTAATATAATAAGCAGGTCTCATTATCGCGATAAAACAACCATGGTAGTTTTGGATTCAGACACGCAATTAGAACCGTGTTGATTTTTTTATGCTGAGAAAGGCTGTATCATGGGTGCCTACGGAACAATGGACTGGGGAACCCAGTATATATAATACTTATATTAAACATCCATAGTTCGAGTACAAACATTCGTGTTCATCACACTAATTTGGTCTCAAGCAGGTTTCGAACCCAAGAACCTCCGCACAAAAGGTTGGTTCACTATCAATTAATCGAATGAGGTCATTATTATTACAATTAATATACTGGAATAGCGTCGTAATATTAGAACTAATATCATCAAACAAGTAACAGGTAAACACTTTGCCGATCCATTTTGGCTAACAGCTGTGGCCAAGTTAGCTAATAAAGTTCCATAGCTATTTAATACAGGTCCATAGCAAACTAATAAAATTCCATAGCTTATTAAAAAGGTCCATAGATATTTAACAAAGCTCTAAAGCTATTAAAAAGAGTTCCATAGCGCCATACGTACTACATCAAATCTCTACGACAAATGTTTTAAATCCGCATATAGCTATTGACCGTCAATATTTGATCTCTCACTACCTAGGTCACGCACATTAGCATTTTGACATAGTTGTTACCAACATGCATTAAAGCCGAGAAGCCATTAAAGAGCAAGACAGTAAAGTAAACATTGACCAATGGCGTCGCTTTGTCCATCTTTCTATCTCATCATAATGAAGTTCTTATTGGGGAAACTACAACGAACTTCCTTGTGAAGCTTGGATGGCTGGAGTGACTAGCCAACCACCGTCACATACACGAATCAGCTCACAAGTTTAGGACCAACTAGTATTTAAACTCTCCGTGGTGCCTTACACCTGGAATTAGTCCAGCTGTAAGAGTCTTGCTTCTGTAGAAACTTATCTACCAGATCTTGTCTCCCGCTTTGCAATGGAGGGAAGTGGAAAATTTTCTTCCAACTCCTCCTATTTTTATCTTTTGAATAATTTCGTGCGGGTTCCAAGACAATTAACTTTATCCCGGGACTCGCCGAGGGTCAAACCTCGGTGTCTTCATTGGACACCTCTGTAGATCCTGTCTTACAGGAGTAGCAGTGGTGGGAGTGTGTGGCGGGCCTAGTCCCATTAAAATACACTAAACAAGCGCACTTGGGCGTTGATTGTTGGAAAACGCCCGCAGAAGAAGAATACGAAGAAGCTCTTGTTATAATCCTAGTTTTTTTCCAATATTGTAAGTTTTTTTTAAAGTTTAATATAATTATTAGGGTATATTTACGTACATAGACACTGCCATGTAGCCTCCGACAGCCAGTGTTGCTTACAGAATTGTTCAGCCTTGCTTGCTCCTACATAAAGATGTCAGGATCGACCATTTAACAAGACCATCACAAGCTCTGAAGACCCAACTAAATCCGGGTCAACTAAACATGTCAACGTGTTGGCTTACGATAGGCTTACTTGGTGGTAGCCTTGTCTATTGAACCTTTGAATGATTGTATCCTTGCTACCCATCTCCTTTCAAACTATTCCGCTTACTTGCGCACTACTCGTATTAATGTGCACTAAGCCGTATCTAGAGGTCGCATGCCATGCTAAGAATCTAAGTAATTATTTACCCAAAATATATAAACGCATTTGACCCCGGAATGGTTGCGACACTAACGATGCTACTGTTGAAATATCTATTGCGTTAAATATGGCTTTTAAGGAATATTCAATGTTTTATTTGGAGGCTTGAATAAGGACTCTTGTATTCACTGCTATCCTACTTAAAAGCTGAAGGTATTACCTTTAAATATTCAAAATTAATTATTTAACGTCGTAAAATGGCCTTACTTGACTTGGCAACACGCTGAGTTCTAGCACATATTTAAAGAGCAAATGTTAATATGTATTGTGTGGTAAATAAGGTCTAAGTGCCTGGCCAAAGGGCGGGTAATAAGAGTTGCTGGTAAAATGCCAATAGTTATGTGGAGTTCAACGATAATCACTTGCAACATTATATTGCTTTAGACACGACATTTCATTAGTTGAGGTCCAAGCTCCATCTGCTAACGTGAACTTAACGAACAGTCTTTAATAAAACCGTTCCATTAGTTACAAAATACACATAATCAATGGCATCACACCCAAAATATACCACAAACCATTACCCAATTTCCCCATACTAATCACACGCAAATATGTTTAGTTAACTAACAGTCAATACGCAATATGACATCGTTTTAAATTAAATGTTTAATTGCAAAATGTTAAAGTTGAATTTGCAATACAGAATGTACAGTAGTTGACTATTGAAATATGTCTAACTGTTCCAGTTACGTTGTTTGGTAACGGAGAAGTCGTCGAGTTAAGATAAAGACGCTTTTAAACGGCGTGTAGAATTGATCGGATACGGGCGTAACAGGTTGCTTAATATATTGTAAGAATTTGGACCATTACAACAAAGTACTGACGTCCCTTTGTAGACAACTTATGTAGTTCACTTGAGAGATCTAGAAAGTCTGATACACACCTTTTTATTCCTATAAAAGGTAAAATATGAAATAATATTATCAAGGCGAAGTAAAATATGATGAAGTTCCTAAGACTGTCAATATGCATAATATAGATAATGTTCAATAATCAGATTTGTAAGATTGCCCAGTCCCCGTACCATCAAATGAATGCGACTCAAGTTAGGACCTCAACTGATTCGCCAATTTTAGATCAACGCCAAATCAGTGGCATAAAAGATCGTCGTAAAGAAATTCACACACGTTGGTGACTAGGTCCCTGTACGATCTCGCCTGTACATCAGTTGAGGACTTAACTCGAGGCGTATAATAGTTTTGACAAATCTTATGTGACCTATATCACGTTTGTTACTAGGTTCCGGTACGATCTCGCCTGTACATCAGTTGAAGACTTGACTCGAGTCACATTAATAGTTGATGGTAAACCCCTAGATGCTATAAATATGATAATATAAATATGTAGGAAAATTAAATACCCTCGAGATACCCTACACGTGACCCTGGATGGTGCCAACTAGGTGACAACTCTACTGGTGGTAGGCTTCGGCCGTGGTTAGTCACCACCCACTGAACAAAGCCATGTCGCCAAGCGGCCTAGCCGTGTTCCGGTATGATGTTCGGTGTTGCCATTCATGGATGGCGGGTCAGATCAGCTGCGCTGCATGTGCCTAGTGAATGTAGCGTCTCGATCTACTGCCGCCTTCCTACCTAGGCAAGTATGCTCCATCGTAGATCTCATCATCACTTACCATCAGGTGAGATCGAGATCAAATACTTGCCTATAATGTAATAAAAAAAAATAAAAAAAATAGTTCATATATTATAGTTGATTGCAAAAGGGTGCTTATATTTCTTAACCTTTAATAGCTTAGCTACCTAATGAGTCAAAGTCAAGATTGCATCAAGAAATCTTTAAGTAAACAGCGTAATGTATTATGCAAATTGCGACCTAATGACGTTTGGTCATAGCGGGGCCATTTCCATGAATTCGGTTCATATAGTTTTGATTGTAGAACGCCGGTTTGACCAAAATGATGACTTAACTATCGACATAATTAATTACTTAAAGTTAACGTACAGTTTTCCACTTCATAATGCAGGATTTTCCCATACTAGTTGATTAATTTGGTTTTGTAGTATTCGCAAAATATTTAAGTATGTTATGTCGGACTTAAGATCGTTTTTATGTTTAATATAAAAATAAACCTAATCCTAAAGGCTGTATAAGTTTTTCGCTGTTTATTAAATCTCTTTGCAAACGGCTAAAAGCTGTCTAACATAATAACTAAATCAATGAATTACAAAAAAACATACTATCAATATTTTTTTAAAAATCACGGATCATTTAAGATAATATAAATAATACTTCTCCTACGAGTTACTAGAACTAAGCTTGCTCGAAGAGCTAAGTACAGTTGCTCAATACATTGCATGAAAGTACCCAAAAAGAAGGACCTAGCAACCATTGACGATCTTTTTAGCAAAAGCATCCCCAATCAACTAATTTATAAAGCTTATTTAGGGGTCGGCCATAATTCACGTTGTTTTTCAAAAACTTTTTAACCTCGCCCATCTCTATCCAAAATAACTATTATTTTTTTGGTACAAATATAAACCTATAAATATGTACAGGTATAATCTGACGTAAAAATAAATACACGTGCATCTTAGTACAATTTACTGAACAACCCCTCCCCCCGTTTTCAACCCCCACGTGATTAATGCACGACCCCGGATAAGAACTTTAGACGTTTGCATAAATGTTGAAACAAATTAATTAAACAATAGATACTTCATCAGCCTCCTCTCGATTAGAAGTATGACATAAGTACCGCTTGACACCAATGCGTCAGCTATTATAAATCGCTTTATAAACACTTGAGCATTGCAGATTTGAAGTTCAAGACTGCCGTCGAAGCCTACTATTGTGATGGGAATATCAAGTGGACTTATGAAGGTCAATTACCTACTAATAACTCCCTGAAATAAATACATTAAAATAGTAGAATAAAAATAGTGGTAGTGATGAGCCTTCTGCGCCGATGGGCACTGATTCGAATCCTGATAGGGACAAACTTTTTGGGATAAGCATGAATGTTTGTATCCGAGTCATGGATGTTTAATATTATATATTGGGTTCTCCCTAGTCCATTGTACAAGCGATACTCAGTGGTCAGTGGTACCCATAATACAAGCGATGCTCAGTGCGGGACCGTATAGTTGGCGTGTGTGGCGATATAATATTATAACCTTTTTAAAACTGATTACAGCTAATAAGTATTCATTACATCTAAACGCAAGTAATATTTTCTTCACACAATACTATAATAGAGATTTCGTCAAAGATTAATAATTCAATAGACACCGATGGTTTGCCCTCAGGGTAGTGCTGGTATTTATAACGATTAGGTACATTATAACTGTTCCGGTAAACATTGAAAGGTGAAGGTGATAGGTATCGGCTGTGTCTGGATGTACCTGATAATCTTAAGCTTAGCTATTAAAAAAATCCAAATAAAAAAGTTGTGTAGGGCTTAACTTATGTAAGGTCGGCCATGAAAGTGGTTTATCAGTTTTGACACGAACTCCTCGAAGGTTTGTATTTAATACATTCTAAATTCAAATAAATAACAAATGAAAAAAATAGGGCTTGCGATTCTACGATGTGCAAATGATATTGAGGTAATATATGAGTTTCTTGGTCGACTTTACCTAACATAGCAACAAATTTTATAAACAAACACAACTTCAGCAGATATTAAAACCATTCAGATATGACAAAGACAATATCAAAGGCATTATAGCAAATTTTGAAAATGATTGTGTCATAAACAAAGCTTTATGATCTATGTATATTAATGAAGGTCCTACTCTTATAATAACCAGCGATAAATGTGCAACTTTTGGTCTTTACACATTAATTTTATATATCGTTTACGTCTTTCCAAATTAACTACAAAATAATATGGTTTAATGCGTAGTCAATTCAATAAATAATATTTAGTTAATTAACTGTGTTCAATTTTCAATACCGATTACTTCACGACACTTAAAACTTAAGCTCCTGTTATTTCTATTCTTACGTCTGGACACTTAGAAACAATAGTTTGGTTGGAGATTGCGATAAGTCACGTACTTACGTGACCTGTAAGTCCGAGAGATGTAGAAAGAGCTCATGCAAAATTTCAAGGTTGTTTTAAAGTCTGCTGTAAGTATAAACTATAGCTTTTATTGATACTAATTTAGCGTGAAAAGTTTGTCTGCAACATACATGTCAAATATACAATAAAACATTGCACTGCTTCTTAAATATTTCAGAATAACGTATGCATATGAATTTTCTACGCTGTCTCCTTTAAATATTACTATTAGTTAGAATGTAATTGTATTAGAAACAGGTCATGGTGATAAAAGTCAATAAAAGTTGGAATATAGACTTCATCACTCTATTTTGAATGAACGTCCAATAAAACAAACGTCGTGACATTGGCCACAACTTTTCAACACCATACATGATTAATTTTACATTTCGTAGCCCTTCAACAATTTCCAAATCGATAATTAAAGCTTCATCAAATTTTATACGCACTACAAAATTCAATCACACCGATTTTTATTGTCTTTCGGTGTCATAATCCACTCCCGTACAAGGGCAAGCCCAGCGCCACATGCCTCGCGGGTACTTACGCAAGTGTCACTTCGTAAGCTCTTCATGTACCTCCGAGTAATAATAAACCTACTTGTAACACACAAGCTATAATTTTTAAGACGTCCATTTCACTGAATAAATTGATTTTGGTGAGCTTTAAAGAAACATCTTAAACGAAATGTCATCTTCATGACATTTAGTGCTGGAATTGAAATTGTATCCAGTTTGCGGTTTTCCTAATTAGTTTCGTTAAACATTTAATTAAATTGATAACTATGATGGCCTTTGGATATGCCAAAAGGTACTGAAAAATACGGGTAAAATATTCACTGTATTGACTCAGCATGAATACAATACAATGTGATGGGAGATATCACGACAATAATAGTTGTTGAATTAATGAGCTACCTAATTTCAATGCTGTGGCAGATACCCATGTCCCAACATCTTTCTTTGCTATGTCTCGCTTGTTTAAACATGCCTGTGACCTTAATTCGGATAATTATGCCTGCAAGCATCCTAGAGAGTGTCACACCATTGTTGTCTATTGGCCACCTGCCCGTGTGGCACCATTATTGAGTGTTTCAAACATCACCGAATAAAGTAGATAACATCTACTTAAATTTATTAATGAAAAGCAATGGACATTAATAAAAAAACACATTCTAAGTTTAAACATTCCTAAAAACTAGTTTAGAGATATTTTCAAAATAATAAAAACAAAACAGGTTTTTCATAGATCATCTTGTGACCATGAAGCAGTCATTGATATTAAGATCAACCATAAGCAGTTCTCAAATCCCAAAGAAATATGACTCGGGCCACTTTACCGAACATGGTGGCTATAAATCAAGCTGTATGGACGACTTTTCCACAATCTTTATGGGACCTTGACATTTAGAATTATTTAATGTCTCAGAATCACCCAACCTCGCACCGGTATTTATCCGGATGAGACATGGAGATCCGGGTCGTATGTGGCAATACTTTGGCGCATCTTTGTTTCGACGGATAAGAGAGAAACTGTGAAGAGCTTTAGGAAATTGCAACATAACAGTACCTATTCATGGTTAAAGAGCAAATAGATGAACAAGGAATAAGATACGAGGTTAATATTTAAAGATGTTTTGTGGTAAAGGAAAAGTGTCCCGATTAAGATTAAAAATAAAAAAAATGAAGTCCAACATATGATTCCAAAAATTGTTGAAACAATGTTGTTTTGGCCTCTGACCACAGCGTTGAGTAATGGCTTTACGCACTCGATGTCAACGGATCTCAGCGGGTGATAGATGGATGATATTGTTTTGAGGTCGCATGTCAATCGCAACTCAGTTTTTTAGCTGCTATAGCCATTCTTAACGTTAAGATACGTAATCGCAGTCTAGAAGATGGCATTTGAAAGCACCTGTTCAAAGATTTCATTATGATTAAAGCTTCGCTTAATAAAGTCATCTATGTGTTCTTTCGTATTTCAGTGAATTTTAAAAATGTTATCAAATTAATGTCACATTTCGATGGTTTTTTTTTTAATTCTCCTCCTGAGTCAGGACCAGGATTCAATAAAAACAAGCAATTAGTTTTAATTCTAGCATTCGATGTACAGACTATTTTGGATTACTTTGATTGTAGGTAGCATTATTTTGAATTGCTATAATTATGTTTTATTGATCTCTATAATATGTTTGTACTAATTATACAATTATCTATACATATAAATAAAATTGGAGTGTCTGTTTGTAATATTAAAATAACAGCTTTTTACTAAGTGCATTTGGATGTATACACGTTACCTATACCGAAACAACATTTTTTTAAATTTTTGTCTGTCTGTCTGTCTGTCCGTCTGTCTGTCTGTCTGTCTGTCTGTCTGTCTGTCCATCTGTCTGTCTGTCTGTCTGTCTGTTTGTTCCGGCTAATGTCTGTAATGGCTGGACCGATTTTGACGGGACTTTCACTGGCAGATAGCTGATGTAACAAGGAGTAACTGAGGCTACTTTTATTTTAGAAAAAAAAAATAGGATCTCACGAAAAAAAATGAAAACCAATTTTGCAGCGCAGCGCCTGATTAAGTTTGATAGCAACACCTGCAATGCTTCCCGCGGACTCAGAATGGGCGGGCAGGCTGTTGTCAACGGTTGTCTTTGTTAAATACCACGCGGACGAAGTCGCGGGCAACAGCTAGTCTTCTATATATATAAGAGGATTTGTTCTGACTTACAGACGAAGCATAGCCCAAACTGATCGACTTAAAGACTTGAAATTTGGAGAGCAGATTCCTTTTATGACGTGACTATCCTATGAGAACATTTTGTTTGAAATTCGCACCCTAACGGATCTAACAAGGAGATCAAAGATTGTATGCAAAATTTTTGTCTGTGGGTCGTATAGCTTAAAACTTGGGAAAAAATACCATCAAAAACTTTCAAAATCCTCCCAAAAGAAGACTGTAATGCGTCTTAAAGATTCTATGGAGAAAAACTATAAATAGTGCTACAGAACTCCAAATTGGTAAAAATGTGTTGAAATATAAATAATTGAACAAATTGTTTCGACTTCGACTCGCCAAGTTTGGGTTTATTATATGAGTCTTGAAGACTACTATGCTCACACATCGTTTCCAGGATCTTATGATGAAGCAGGAAAGGTAGTCATTGGAATTCGATAAGGGAATCGAATTGATCCACTGATTTAAGGATTAATAGACCGGGCTTAAAGAGTCTTTGCTCATACATAGTTGCCCGGCTTAAATTATATTTTTTTTTACGCGGTCGTGGTCCCGGGCCAAAAGCTAATTACGTATATGACCGATAAGGTTAATCCACACTTTTTTTTTAGTTTTGTTGCATTTCCTTGACTGATGTTTTCATCAGACAGATCTGATAGGATAGGGTCAATTGATGGGTCCACTTTGATGCCTCGTTCTTTTTGATATTCAAATTGTGCACTCTGATCACCTTTTGATTATCAAGATGCGATCCGTCTGTATTCTTTTCTATATGTACAACATTATCTCGTTCCGCATTCTTTGACAGCGTCTTGATCTTATAGTTACTGACATTTCACATTCTGTCGCTCAACATTTTATTGAAAATGAAATTGTCTATTCATGTGTAAATTTGACCAACAATGTCTTCGCCATTTTTATCTTTTCACGTCATCATCCATTGTTTAATTATAATAGATAGATAGATAGATAACTCTTTATTGTTCCGCCACATAAAATTAATACAAAATTACACAAACTTAACTCATACAGCGAGTGTCATAATGTGTATTTATTGAATTTGATACCGTTATTAAATATTTAACATCCGCAAAATACCCAATAAGTTGTGTGAGGCTATATTCATATTGATTTTATTTCATCGCATTTCAAGTATGGAAACTACATAGAACTCCAATTACCATGTTTTGTGGGACTTTATTAGAATGGGTTTACTTGTCTGCATTTAAATAGAATACAGATGTAGACTTATCTATGTCAATATTTTTTAAATCTTCTTATTCGTTTTAAACTACCAATACAGTTTACCTTACAATTCCATTTGTTCACACATTGTTGATAATCATTTTTATGATGTTAGCGTGTATTTAATTATTTGCCCCTTAGTTTTTTAAGTAACTCCATTTGCGTACAGATGTTCTTGTTATGATCTCTCGAATTACCTAACGGATAAATTATTTTCCTTTACATACAGATGTTTATTTTTCTTTATTTGGTTTATTATTGCTAAAATCGTCTTCTTTACAATGTTTTCGTGTAATTTTTTTTGTGCTTATGTTTTAGTGTGTTTTTCTGAATTAAATGTTTATTAAATTGCCAAGCTAATATGAATCTTAAGACTCTATATTTAAAACAGGAATACCAACTCATTATATGCCATCAGACAGCCCAAATAAACGGGTGCGAAGGTAGTAATTTGCACTGTTTTATAGATGTGCATTTCGAAAACAGATCAGTATGCAGTGTGGCAATCATTTTGATGTCTGTATTTGGGCAGGATAGTTACAGGTGCGCCTACACACGCGATTGAGACCTCAATGTCGATTTAACTATACAATGTCACATTTCCGAGATGCCTTTGTTTTGGCTATAAAATAAACTTAAGTAAAAAGGTAGCCGTTAGTTATGTATTAATTTCAGGACAAGGCTTACTGTTTTTTTAGTGCAAGACCGCAAACAATACTCATACGACTAAAGATGAAAATTGAATTAAATTTTAAGGTCAACTGTTGCGCCATTCTGTTCCAATACTTATTCATTGGTACGCTGGATGGCTCGGCAAAATATACTGGCATTTTGTACGACATGACAAAATCAATTTATTGGTAAATCGCACAATATAAGATGACTTGTCAGTATTATTATGTAATCCCAAATTGCCAAAGATGGGGCCAAAAGTATTTTTGAGTGCGTAACGTGAACATCGGTAATGTATGGTTATTTTTTTAATGGCCACCAAAATTAACATTCTTTTCACAATTTTACATTATTCTTGCATCATATCACAATTTATTTTCGGAAACAACAAGTTAACTATTATTTCATTATTGTGATTCATTGATATATCTGTTATCCTGTTAATGTTTGTGTGTGTGTAAGTATATGCTCTATGTTTGTAGAGCCACATATGTGAAAAGCGAAGGCAGTACATGTTTTTTTAAACTAACAGCCTTGTGGTAATGGAGATACGACGAGTTACTCCCTTTTTTAATGTTGTTCATTTCTGCAATAATTAATTCTGGTTGACGAAACAGTCTATAAGTTGGTTTCAACACTGATCCGCCATACACTATTTTAAAGGAAATTATATGCGCCAGCGCACCTCCGTCAAAGTTTTGTGACGTGCGATGAAACGCTATGTTTCGTCACTCTGGTGTAGATGTCGTTAGCAGTCGATGAATGTCTTCGATTATTAGGTTTGATAATTTAATTTGTCATGAACAGTCTTACGAAAGGTACTATTTGCGTGCGAAGCATTAGAGATTTATACTATTATATTTAAGTGTTTAAATTGATTTCTTATAAGAGCTTTTTTTTGGGAACAAACACACCTACCACCATGTTTTCATAGAGATAAACTACGATAGCCATTTGCTACATGAGGTGTGTCAAAAAGACAAACTCCTCTATTATCTCATCTTTCAATTCCTTAAAAAAACAGTTAAGATTAGTTAATAACCGCTCATTACACATACAAATCGTGTTTTCTCATTTAATAACAATAATATTCATGTCTAAGTTGAAATAATATTATAGTAAATGTCTGTATGTAAATGTCATTAAATTATTTTATTTAAAATTTGAATAAATTTAAAAAGTAGATATATTTTGTATTTAATTAGACGGATACAGATTAATTGACATAACAGACAAATGATAGTTATTACAAATTACGCAATGATTTTAATCATTTGCTTTTATTTTGCGTGTCCCGAAAATTTAAAAATATTATTTGGATACATTATTGTTAAAATTAAATTAAGATTCATTTTTTAAATTCATTTTCTAAAAGCTTCCTTCAGCCATGTGCGCAACGGAACAAATGAAAGCGCAAGTACGCATTGCCATGGTATGAGGAAAACAAATAATTACATAACACACGCCCACGAAGTACGTTATGGCACTCTTGCGCACTGCCATCAAAACACTGACAATTTGTCAGCTCAAACTTGACCAACGTGACCGCATGACCCCGTCTTTTGAAACTTTATTCTTCCAATATAGGTAGGTATCATTTCGTATCAAGAGGCCCAGTGTGACTTGTTACAGCATCAAATACCAATCAATTTACTGAGTCTTTCGATACTTTTCATATCAACACCTTAAACGGAAATGTGCAGATTCACTGGTAAATGACGCATATTATGGGCACCAAAATCTTGATTATAATATTGATATTCGAAATAGTTCAGAGAAATAACTACTCTAACAAAGCGACCATATACAAATTTGACTTTGACTTACAAAAATATCGGTTTTAAAAAAGAATTTTCCTAATCGGTTCGTAAATGACGGAGATCTGAGGTAACAAGCACAAAATACAACCGAATTGAGAACCTCCTCCTTTTTGAAGTCGGTTAAAAAAGAAAAGATCTTTTTTAAAATACACACAATTAACAGTTTATAGATATTTATTAAATAAAAAAAAGATGTCACTTATAAACTAACCCATTTATTTTAGTGTTTTTCGCATCTCATTTCGTAAAGAAAGAAAGATGAAGAAGAACCCTACATTTCGTAACTTTTTTTTTCATAATTGACAGGTACCCATTTGTTTTATTTTGCCAAGTAAGTCTGCGAAAAGTTGATTGTATCTTAATATACCTACTAGCGCGGGCAAGACGCAGACAAATGAGCAATTAAATTCTTAACTTGGGTATAATCAAATCAATCTATTTCTACGTAATATGTAAATTCAAAATAAATAATATATATCACATTTCTATATCCGTGTATATAAAACTGGTTTGGGATATAATTTTAAGTAAGAGTGTGTTTCTTGTTATTAATTTGACAAGGATGATTTCTTTACATTGAAAATGTGAATTAAAAATTATATTATCAAACAAAATAATGGGGGAAGAGGAACCTACCACTGATCATCGGCATGTAAAAATTTCGACCATAGAATTGGAATCATAATATTTTTTATTCATGTAAACCATTGAGTACAGTACTTATAAATTGTCAAAAAAGATACAAAATGCTAAACTACAACTTGACTTCCCGTTTGGTATGCCGTTCCTATCAAGAAGAACAGGGAAGAAACTCCAGGCTTGCTCTTTTTAAAAACATCGTTTACATTTTTGAACAGTATATTGTTATAGGCATTTTTTATTGGGACTAGACCCGCCACACACTCCCACCACTGCTACTCCTGTAAGCCAGGATCTAGCTCAGAAGCTGTTATAGGCATGGGAAAACAACTAGGCAGACTTTAGCACCTAGTCAAAAAAAGTACCAACTTTAAGCAAATAATTACAAGTTATTGGCTACATGGTTCCCACATTTACAAATTACTAATAACTAAACCAAACACGTTGACCGATAGTTAAAGAAGCCAACAAAACCGAACTTCTCTAAGATGGCATTCAAGGATCTGTTAGGATGATTCAGAGAGGATATACTATACCCTTTTTGAATAATTTTGTATATTATTGTTGTGACAACTATAGGGTTCAATGTATTGAATCAACAAAAAACAATTAAGGTCGTTATCGTCGTCAACACGTTGGAAATAATTTTTGTTTTTTTCTAAACGCTCCTAAAATTTAAGCAAACAGTAGGTGGACAATAATCTATGAAACATGTTCTATATAATGTTATCTATGGTTTTCTCACTCTTCTCTATGGCGCCTCCTTGGCATCGTTTGGTTCTAAAAAGTGTTCTGAGTATTAAATAAAAATATGATTATTTAACTAACAAGAAGTCTATATTTTCCACCCCAGGGCCCAAATGGTATATTTACCAGTAGGTGCCATCATTATAGTATTTTTTTATGGGACTAGGCCCGCCCCACACTCCCACCACTGCTACTGATGTAAAACAAGATCTAAAATGGTGTCCAAAGCAGACACCGAGGTTTGACCCTCGGCGAGTCCCGGGATAAAGTTAATTGTATTGGAACCCGCACGAAATTAATCGAATGATAAAAATAGGAGGAGTTGGAAGAAAATTATCCACTTCCCTCCATTGCAAAGCGGGAGACAAAAAGATCTGGTAGACAAATGTCCACAGAAGTAAGACTTACAGCTGGACTGCTTCCAGGTGTAAGGAGAGTTTAAATACTAATTGGTCCTAAATCTAAATCATTATAGTATGGCAAATGACGTCACTGTCCACTATGTCTAAGCGTAGGTTGCGTAGGAGTGCATGTGCCTACAGAACAAAGCCTAAGTATGGCTGGCGGGTCGTAAACCTACTATTAATCGGACACTTTGATGCGCACGCGTAACCTTGGCTCGGAATTAATGGCATTAACATTAAACTGACTTTAACGATTTTTAATGTTTTTAAGTTTATTTTAATCGCATTATATTTGTTTATCTTTTATAAAATTTGCCGTATTTGGATACAATATTGTATGGTATTACAAAAACTGTGATTATACTATTTAACGTACCTACTGAGAAAAGCTACGCTAAATTAATGTACCTTCGTCTACACGACTTTATCACAAACAGTAGGTAGGATTTAATTGTAATATTTAATCGATCTTATTTATTACTAGTTGTCTCGGCGAGCTTTGTATCGTTTCAGAATCAAATTTAATTGTTTCCCATGTGCCATCGTTATCCTGCTATTCGTAGCGGAGACAAATTAAAAAAAATGAAAATCATAAAAATCGGCCTACCCATTCTTGAGTTATAAATGATGAAACTAACACGGCTTTGTTTTATATATCCTATAGATTTGTATAAATTGTACTTGCACTCGTATTTTATTACAGTTTTATTTTATGCCAAACGTCTAATAGTTATAATTTATTCCTATTTTTATTGCACACCGGTGTATGTTAATAGAACGAAGACGATCGTGTGCTCTGCCACAAATTAGAACCAGAACTTAAAAGTTCAAGGTTTTTATCCTAACATAAATATTCAAATTATTAATTTCCTCGGTTCTAGCCTATTACGTGGCTAAATGAATGTTAATATAATTAAAATCTAATTCAATTACAACAAATTCAATTATGTCTAGATTGGAAAAGATGAGCTTATATATTCGGTGGCTGTGTAATTTTTTAAATATTAAAGAGCACATTTTCAGCATTAGTGAGACAACTGAAATACCTACGGACATATTTCCGATAGCATAGCAGTGCCGACGGAAACATAAATGAAAAGGAAAGTCCCAAAAATGTTCAGCGAATATCCCGAAAAAATATGTCGTGTGGCAACTACAATTTAAGACTACTTCATTGGTGGTTTCATTACGAAGGTATACTTTGAAATGATGTTCTGATAAATATATGATTGATTAAAAAAAAATTGGAAGAATAAAAATGTACACCTATATTGTATTTTGGAATTTAAAAACATGATTCAGTCATTAATTGTCATTTAAAAGTCAAGTCCCAGTTTAGTTATGTCATTAAATACTAGTGATAAATGTAGTAATGTGTCGTCCAACCGGTTTTTAAGTGTTACTCGGTATGGAGTAGTCTTTAATTAATTACCTACTCGTCTGAAGTATAAATTAAAATTAATTTTATATTTGTTACTATTGTACGAGTACTTGTAGCCTTTAAACTCGCACACACCATTTATAAAATAATGTTGTCTTTTTATAATTTCATCACAAACATCTTGTCTTCTTAGAAGTGATTTTTAATGTTGTTGTAAATTAATTAAGAGGTTAATATTTAATTTACGACTCATAAATCTCAACAAAGTTTTATATACCTAATGTTACTAGAAAGAGAAAATAACAAATAAATTGTGGATCTCTAATTTTGCAGAAAACTTCCATTCCGAGTTTCCCAACATGTCAGTGGTGGCGCTACTAGTCTTGCGACAGCGCACGCGCACACTCGGTCACATAAGTGTTTTGTCTCAACCTACATTTACATTTATTTTGAGCCGTGTATGTACACTGATGGCTCTAGGATGCTGAGCAAAACATGACTGGTCACGGATGTCATTGATCACACTGTGTCTATAACACAGAGTAAAACAAGACTCATACCTATTTCTCACATTTAATCTTGTTGCAATCAATTGTGTTAAAATATAAAACCTATTGGAAACAATCTAAAAAATTGCTCCATGTTATCTCCGGAAAGTAACACGGAGGTTAAGCCACTAGATTTTTTTTTTAATAAAATAATAATAGTGAACACTTTCGTCTACGATGGTACCTACAGGATTCGCGATAGTAACGCATATTAAATTTATCTCATCGTTTATATACATGAAATTTAATTAAGTATACTTAATGATGTTTCTCCACAGCTTGTTGTTTTAGCAAGATTGTTAACACCCTAACCGTTTATAATTGAAAGGTCTAGGACTTGTTTTTTGAACACGATCCAATGATGACTAAAATGATAGTCTTTTGACTGTTGAAAAAAAATACAATACGTTTAATCAATATTAGTTATTTACAAATTATTTTTTTTTACTACTTATTTTTTGTGTCTATACTATGAAATAAATCCTTCATTACTTTGTCTAGTTTGTGATTTAATATAACATGTCATATGTAACTAGAAACTAAAAAATATATTTATCTAACTTTGATAAGATATTACTATTTTAGTATGTATATATATTTTTTTAATAATTAGTACCTGTTCATAATGTAGATAATATTTATTCTTGGATTTATATTTTCATTTTGATTTATATTTTTTTTCTTGTAACTCTCTATGTAATGGGTAATTAACGATTTTATTTTAATTTTTGAGAATTGTATGTGCTAACTTCGATCGCGCCTTTAAGTATACAAATAAGATTTAATTAAAAAAAGCAAAGTTTCATACAGTTCCTTTTTCAGTAAATATTAGGCTGATCAGTGCGTCAAATTCGCGATTATTCGTAAGCTAAACGTATACTTGATAGACAACGTACTTAGACATTTTGTATGAAGAATTGAATGTTTTGAATACCGTCCGCTAGAGGCGCTGTTCAATTCTAACTATCAAGTATACGGTTAGAGTATGAATCATCTAGCACTTGACGTGCTGATATAGGTCGGTATATTGGTATATTGCTCATAGCATAGTAACTAATCGCAGTTAACCGGTCTCACGTTCGGCATACCATCATAGACAATGCAGGAAGTATGCTAATCTATACATATATGCTAAATAAATATCTTATAATAGCTGACATAGCTCAATGCAACAAAATAATTCATTGATGACACACACAAAAATACGCAGTTACTACCGCATACCATTTTTTCTGCGTAAGGTTAACGCACAAAGATTAATCGTGTGCAATTAATTATATCTTAAAAAGGACTTTAGTCGCACATATTATTGACTTAACTAAAAACTTAAATGGAGAAATAGGTACTAGATTTTTTTAAGATAGCACTGGTAGGAAGGTTTAGTATTAATCATATTATATAATATCGCCAAACAAACGCACCAACTGTACGGTTCCAAACCGAGCCACGCTTGTATTATGGGTACCGAACAATGATCTGGTATCATATCGTACAAGGAGATCTCAGTATATAATTGCTTATATAGATCTTAAACATGCATGTCTCGGGCGCAAACATGCTTATCGTAAAAATAATTGAATTCCTTCTTAAACTTATATAAAAAAATACAAAAATGCCGTCTTCGAAAAACTAAAAAAGAAAAAAATAATCTAATCTTTAACAAATTAAATATTTAACGAATGTGAATTCGGTGCCAAATACGGTAATAAACATAAAAAAAACACAACCGAATTGATAACCTCCTCCTTTTTGAAGTTGATTAATAAAAATACTTGATGTATGTTGCATACAACATACGGCATAAACTAATTATATTGATAAGAATCACTTGTCAACGCGAGCGTACGTTGTCAGGTGGCCAAACAAAACGTATACAAAGCTATCTTAGGTTATATCTTGCATTGTGGGACTTGTGGGTCGTACGGTGCGTACACATTGCCAGAATAGGGCTAAGTCAAAGACTGATTCACAGATGTACTAGGTTTTTGATAGGCTTACATTTTTTGTAAGTAGCTGTACCCGGCATATGTTGCAGTGCCGCAGAAAACAGCACCTTTGCGAGAATGCGCATAACAACTCAACAAAGTTTTGTGTAATTCGGATGAATGCTATAAACACTACAATAAAAAAGCTTACAGGACAAACAAAGGAACATTCAATTTTATGTATGTATGAAGAGGCAAATAAGGTGACAGTTAAAAATGTCGATCTTAAATTACGATGTTGGTAGTAACAATGTTTATGTATGATCATTCAATGAGATAAATAAAAGGATGTCTTATACAGGTTGGGTAAAGCTCATTTCACTGAATAAGTCGTGAGTTTACCGACTTGACGGTCAAAGTTCACTTTTATATTATGATAGATTTCTAGGGGATTATAAATAGTTGCCTAGTTTTATATAACTAGTATTGGTGTCACTTATCGCTGTCTCTACCAACATGCACCACAAATAAAACAAACCAGCAGATATTCGCAACATGCCTGACTACTATTGTGTATGAAAATATTTTGTCGAAAAGCACATTTTCACTTATCAAACAATGGTGATTTATTTTACAGATAAACACTGAAAAGTTGACCGTATAATTGTTTGATTTTTCATACTATAAGTAAATTTTTAGAAATTATATATAAGTCACGTGTGAGATTATACGTAAGCTAACTGTATACTTTATAGTCTCTCTCTCTCTAGTCTCTAGCGGGCGGTATCTAAAACTTCTAATTCTCCATACAAAATGTCAGTACATCAATTGCGAGATTATTCGTAAGATAACCATATACTTCATAGTCTCGTATTTGAATACATTGTATGGAAAATTGAAAGTTTTAAATACTGTCCGTGAAGGCGCTATTCAATTCTTCATACAAAATGTCTAAATACGATATACTATAAAGTATACAGTCAGCTCGCACTTGACGTGCAGGCCACTTTTCTCTTTTTTTGGTAATTTTGTTTTTTTTTATTTTTGCGGAAACCATTTCTTACGTTGCTGTAAAGTTTTGTTAGCTTAAACTAATAAATGTTTAAGTTTTTAAAATAGGTCAAAAAGTGCGTATGCGTAGGGGACATAATGCCTCAACTCGAGCTGCGCCAACTTAGTCTCTATCCTGCTCCCACACTTGCTGCTCTGACTCGTCTAAGCGAGACTGAGAAGGAGATGGGTGGGCGGCAGGGTTTCAAAGCGCGATAGTTTAGGTAACTCTTTTATGATTAATAGAAAGATAATAATTTAAGATAATAATGTCTTCGCCTAACATAATACTCAGCATCAATCCTCAACTTTACCATATATTTAGGTTTTAAAGACTCTTAATCATAAGTAATGCTTAATTTCACTCATAAATAATTTTAACTGCAAAATAATGCTTGCTCTCTGTATCGAGAACCCCGGGTTCGAATCCTGCTATCTTTGTGTGATGAGCACGAATGTTTATATCCAAGTCATGGATGTTTAATATATAAATAAGTATTTATATACTGAGTTGGCCGTCAGTCCATTGTACAGTACCCATAATACAAGCGTCGATTAGTATTGGTCCATACAGTTAGTGTGTTCTTCTGGCTATATTATTATATTATAATAACATAACAATAATTATTACCCACACAAATGAAGCAGCGCTAAATAGCTGATATTAGAATGAAACCCTTTTAATGTGCATACATCCCAAACACATTTAATTAACATTACTAAGTGACCAATGACACAATTCATCGGTTTACGTAAGCCGCAACCTTGGTGTGCGGCTAAACGATATTCAAATAAACAGAGATTACCGCCCGATGAGCGCCTTATATTTAAATATTATTAAGATTTCAAACGCCCGTCGCTTTTGGGAATTCCTTTATACACAAACAATAAATGATTTTATTTCGTTTAAATATCACAACGCAAGGTTGTCTCAGAGAACTATTTTTTTTTATATTTGCATATAAATACGAATGTATGACGACAGGATATTAATAAAACTTGTATCAGAGATGAGCAATTATGTTGGATTTGTGTATTAGGTAGCATTGAATTTGTGCATACTGTTCAATTGATTTATGAATAACATTTAATTTGACATAAATGTGATTTATGATTGAGATGGCTATTCTATGTAGGTATGTTTGATTTGAAAAAAGTTTTATCATGGACCAAACATTTACGGTCCAATTTATAGACATTGGTTATAATACGTTACTAACACTGTTTAGTTAAAACGTGCTATAGGCTTATAGTGTAGTAAGAAACGATCATTTATAGATCCACTAAAATCCAGTTTTAGTTAAAACACTTAATCTATGGTTTAACATACAGACGTGGTTATGGAAATATAAGCCTACTCTAATAAATGCAAACACTGGCTTTGGAACATTTTTTTTCAGACAGGGTGAGACATTTGTACGCCAAATCTACAATTGTTATTTTTGATGCGATTTTTAAAGCTAATTAGGTCATCAGATATGACCGATTCTTGAGAGATGTTTTCCTTCACCGAATTGTTAGTTTCTTAGATACTCAGAACTTAGTGCATAATTCATATGATCAAACATTTAAAATACACCCGTCGTTACAAAGTCACTGCTGACGGAAAATTATAGAAACATTCGGCAAATGCGCATAATCCCGACGGCTCCGATCGAATCTGTCGTGCGGTCCACGTGACCTTTACACAGCGGCCTTCTGCGTTGCGTAACTGTGTCCTCCGGCGCAAGCGCATCTCCACGCTATATATTAACATTTTGCTTGAATAAAGCGGGAATATAATTGGCCGGTTAGTTGTAAATATTTTTTTTCAATTGATTATCAATTGTCTTTTATACAGAAGAAATATTTAATATGCAATAATATTCAGGTAAGAATATTATTGCATATTAAATAAGCTTTCATCTCATGCCTTTTAAGGGCGAACAAAACGTTCAGTAAGTTGTCCTCACATGTTTGAATTATTATCTATAAAATTATAAATCCGATTAAATATGAATTGATTTTCGATTTTATCATACAACAGTCGTGTCAACATAAAAAATGGAAATGTCAAGTTCAACTCTTGCGCATCATTTAAGTATTATCCATATTCAGCATAATTTATACGTGCAAAAAGTTTTATTGCCTCAAAACATTAAATCAATAATCATTCGCTCTGATCATGAAATCATAACATTGACGATAGTTGACAAAAGTAAAATTTGTCATTGTTAAATATATTTAGAAATTATAACTTATTCGCTATTGTTTAGAAAAATTTAGGGTTAAGTTGTAGGTTTTGTGGTTCATCACAATTTTACATAATTATTATTTGGGTTGGGTTGTATTTGGTTGCCGGTTAATTTCTATAAATAGAGCGGAGGAAATATGCAAAGGCTGCGTCGGAAATGAAACTGGTCGTGCTATATGAAATTTTACAAAATCTCGGTCAAAAGAGTCAGCGAATAAATACAATTAATAATGTATTTTAAAATTAAAGCTTACGATATTTTCAGTGTTTGGGTCACCTTTTACATTATTTTAATAAAATAATTTAATTGGTTATTTAAAAATACTAGTATTTATTGAATTGAATGTTTGATGTTATAACAAAATATGTGGAGATTTTAATTAATAATATAGATAAGTATATATTTATTAAAATAAATTATGTTATAAATCATTGACATATTCTAATTTAATAATCCATCATGAAACATCTTTCAGAGCATAACATTTTCTCATAAAAATTCATAGCAAAAGTCGCTAATTATTTGAAAATTTAAAAAAGCTCCAGAAATGTTTAACCATTTTAAAAAAGCCACACTAAAATATACTTAAAATCACCATCACAAAAAAAAAAAAATCACCACTCACCATGTTTCCTTCGGTTGACTAGCACATACACTGCATATTACTGATCGATAGATCACACTACACTGAAGCGCCGAACATGCGCGCGCGACCCGTCTGAGCTTCGCCCCGAGCCGCGCATATCATATATACTGCCTATTGTATTAAACCTGAAAGTTCTGTGACATTGATATACTGAAGATCGGAGGGTCATTTTTGTTTGTTGTGATAAGTAACGCTTAATGCGGCTATAGATCGGATGGGTGTAACTGGTGTGCGAATGAATGTTTGTAAATGTTATTGAATAATACAGTTGTATTTTTTGTGTCTTCAAAAAAGGAAGAGGTTCTGAACTAGATGGTATTTTTTATGTAGGAAGCGAGTATTTGTTACTTTTATCTATAATTAATTTATTTCTTTGCCTTTTTCCCATTTGTATTGATATAACGATATTTACAGGACCGTCTTCCGTTTACCTTCAGAGGTTCAGCTAGTAGGAGTATGCACGTACCCTGAGAGCTAGGAGTAGTTGCCATGAAACTTCAGGATTCCTCAGTACCTGTAGCCACTCTTATAAAAGTTGAAATTACAACCAGGATAGCCAGTTGAACGTGATGCCAGATGTTACGATTCGACAACCATCTTTCAGGTAGCATTCTACCAACTAGGCTGTGACATACGACTCAGGTGTGTGTTGCTGCTTCCTGCGCTGGGGGTTCCGGGTTCGAATCCTGGCACAATCTTTGTGTGATGAACACGATTTATTCCACCCAAGTTAGGGATGTTTAGTATCTATATAAGTATTATATACTGAGTTCGCCCTCAGGCCATTGTACGGTGCCCACAATACAAGTGTTGCTTATTGTAGTACCGTATACTTGGTGTGTTCGTCTGGCGATATTATTATTGAATGAAAATACCACAGCTGAGAAGAAGGCTGCTTGTTATTTCTCTACGTATAGACCAGTTGACACCTACACAGGTCGACGAGATGATCAGTCGGTCAGCCATTGTAGTCGCCTATTACTAAACTCTTACAAAATAGAGAATGTGTTGTTTTATTTCTTTTATTCTCAAAATTCTATTGCAATGAGGTCATTATCGTCTGTTCAAGGGGTTGCGGAAGAATTTTAAATAATACATATTGAAAATGTCGCAATTTTGTGTAACTTTGTAAATAAGCGAGTTTAGTTTGGCTCTTGTAGGATAAATTGATTGATATTAAGTGAAATAAGATTCTACTGGCCGGTTCTAAATGGATTTCCTAATGTTTAGTCCAGGAAATAGTTACGAGGATTTAATAACGACATTTTCAAATACACACCTCACAATAAGCTTCACTCCATAATCTTGAAAGGTTATTGGATTCTTTTTTGTCAAAAAATACTAAAGATGGCCATATTGGCAACCCACCATTTATTTATTTATTTATTAAAAACGGTCTACCAACAATTGTTACAACTATACATTTTTCAGACAAAAGCCCAGGTGGTCTTATAACTAATTGCACAATTACTTACAGGTAAACACCACTAATCCAAACAAACTTATCAATCTAGAAAAAAATTATAAATGTATTTGCTCGTAAATAAAAAGGAAGACAATAAAAGCTAATTCGATATTGCAACCAACAAATGCTTACGAAAACGATACAATGAGACAGAATGAATATCAATACAGCCACTGTATTTATTATAAAGTTTACTTATTCTAGCTACCGGAGAGTTAGAGCCTAGCACAGTTCTACGAAATGGGGGAACAAGGGGGTGAATGGGGGTACGAGGGAAATTCCTAGGCAATCTAAAATTAAAACAGCTAAGAAGTTGGGGGCAGTCTACTTGATTACGTAGTATTTTATAAAGAAAAACCAGATCAGTAAGATTTCTACGGTTTTCCAGTGAGTGCATTTTGAAGTGATTTAGTCTATCCAAATAAGAATAATTTCTTCGTGCCATTTTTGAAGAATACGCTAGGTGCCATAAAAATCGTTTCTGCAACCGTTCCAGTCGCAACGTATGAGTAGCATAGTGCGGTCTCCAAACCACGCTACAATACTCGAGAGTGCTGCGTACTAAGGCATTAAACAGTAATTGCTTGGTTTGGTATTTACGAAAGACCTTTCCATTTCTGATAATAAAACCGAGCATTTTAGACGCTTTTTTAACAATATAATCGTAATGTGGTACAAACGTAAGTTTGGTGTCGAGAATAACCCCTAAATCTCTGATGAAATCTACTTCGGTTAAGATAGCACCATCTATGTTGTATGATGACCGTACTATGTTTTGATTTCGACAAAATTTTATATGAAAACATTTCTTAACATTAAGCTCCATTAAATTGACTACACACCAGTTTGTTAACCTATTTAAGTCGGCTTGTAACAATTCAACATCTGAGTTACTCTTAATCACACGAGAAAATTTTAAGTCATCGGCATAAAGATAGGGTTTGGAGTATAGAAAACAGCTGCAAACGTCATTAACAAAGATGTTAAATAATATTGGCCCAAGGTGGGATCCTTGAGGCACACCAGATGTAATCATAAAAGTATCTGAGCTATACCCATCCAAGACTACATAAAAAGAGCGATTACTCAAGTAAGATTGGAGCCATTGCCATATTGTTCCGGAAAATCCGTATATAGACAACTTTCTGAGTAGTATAGCATGTGAGACTCTGTCGAAGGCCTTACTAAGATCAGTGTATACGACGTCAACTTGGTGATGATCATCAATTGCACCAGTGAGGTCTTCAACAAAAGATACGAGGTTAGTTGAAGTTGACCTATTCTTTACGAATCCATGTTGGTGATTTGATAAAAACTGTTTAAAATAAGTTTGAATGTGAGGACAGATTAGAGATTCTATAAGCTTGGCTAAGCAAGAAAGTATCGATATCGGTCTATAGTTTGACACTAGGTGGTCGGCTCCAGATTTATAGATAGGTACAACCTTCGCTAGTTTCCAAGTATCAGGGAAAAGTCCCGTAGATAATGATTTATTAATAATCATATGTAAAGGAATTGCCAAGTTAGCTGCACACTTTTTAAGAAATATTGGCGGTAGGCCATCCGCCCCAGCGCCCTTGGTGGTATCCAGAATTCTGAGTTTGTTGAGTATAGTATCCTGACTTACAGCTAACATTGTAAAGCTTGATGCCCCGCACTCAGTTGAGTTAGAGTTTGACATTTCGAAATTGGGACATTTGTTCAAATCTTTACTATAAACTTTGGAGAAAGAGTTAGCAAACAAGTTACATATATTTGAGCCGTTATTTGCTATAACTGTACCATCTGTCATCGATGTAGGGTAGACACTAGAACCTCCTCGTTTTGTCTTTATAAATGACCAAAAATACTTCGAATTTCTTACTATCATTCTCTCTATATTATCTATGTATTTATTATAACAGTCTTCTGCTAACTTTTCACACCTTTTACTTAGCATTTGTAATTCAATTGCATCTAATGGATTACCGTACTTCTTATATCTAATTCTTATGTTATTCTTTTCTCTCAGTCTAGCGATGAGCAGCTTATTGAACCATGGCGGGTAACGCTTAGGCCTATGGGGATTTGTAGCGGGCACAAACTTCTTTATGATTTCTTTTATCGTCTTATAAAACTGTGTTACCATATCATTTACATCGGAACACAAGGAAAATACTCTATTCCAGTCCAAACCACTAAGATACGCATTTATCGCCTCATAATTAGCCTCATAAAAACTAAATTTTACAATATTTTCGTTAGGATTTAGTTTAGCAATTTTTTCTATAGTGAAGTAAATACATATTGGTGGATGCAATGGATCGATCACAGATAAAACATTAATTGTAGGAGAGACAGTGCAGTTATCAGCGTCCGTGAGAGCCAAATCCAATATTTTGTCTCTAGAGTTAGTAATACTGTTTAATTGTTTGAGATTATTGACAAAAGTGAAATCTATGAAGGTTTGACAAAGACCAGAGGTGGGGTAGCTTGAGTTATGGTTGACCTTGACCCAGTCTATATTACTCATATTAAAGTCACCGAGAATACATATCTGGCCGTCGTAATTTTCAAAGATCGAGTTGCAGTTGTTAATAAAATGTTCTATAATATTACGTTGTACTGGAGGGGGTATATAGACAGCACAAATTGCAATTTGTTTGATCGATCCCGAGAATGGCAGGTCAATTACCACCCATAGGTCTTCACACGAGCTATTCCAGGCAGTCACACATTTCGCGGATAAGTTTTTCATAATAGCGATAAGTACCCCACCTCCGTCCTTGCTTCCATGAAACCCAGTGGACTCTCTGTCTCTTCTAAATACTGTGTAGCGGTTATCAAATAGTTCAGAGGACAATATACTGCTGTTCAACCATGTTTCGGTTAACACAATAATGTCATGGTTACTAGAAACTAAGTTGCGGTAAAAAGTATGTGTTTTGGTCCTAAGACCACGTATATTTTGATAATAAATATCTAATGACGTAAGGTTGATAGGTATCATTATGGATTTTAATTAACAGCACAGATAAAGCAGATTACTCCAATTTTAATAGAGTTTCAAAATCTTTGACAAGTATAAAACCGGAATTTTCGTTCTTCCTCATAAAAATACGACCTCCTCTCACCCACACAAACTTAAACCCCTTCTCCTTAGCGGTCTGTCTCGCAGCCGAATGTAAAGCCTTATTTGCAACAGATAAGTGTTCAGTCACGTATACTGGAGTCTTGGGTCCGTTAAAACCAAGATGGGACGTATTTAATTTGTTGTCTTGATTGGCTTTATTGAAATTAATCGTTGAAGCCAAGAAACTATCTCTTATCCTTGTATTATTAAATTCTGCCACAATTGAGCGAGGTCGATCACTTTTAGGATTAAGTTTGGCAATCCTCGTAATTTTATTGATCTCCTCCGCCTTTATGTCGCACTTGACAACATTGCAAAGGTCGCTGAATACTGAGAGAAGATTTTCAGATTTCCCTTCAGGTAAACACTGAATCTCCACATTGTTGCTACGAGCCTTTTGTTCCAAATTGTTGATGCGAGCTTCGAGTTCCCTTATAGTACCCTGCAATTTATTGTTATTTTCTAACAAGTTCCTAGATTCTTCCAGTATCACGGCGTTTGCTTGTTGAGTATCTTCAAACTGTACATTCATGAAATCCATTGCTTGCTTTATGTCACCAATTTCAGAACGGAATGTTTTCAATTCAGAATCAAGGATGGAGCGCATGTTAATGTTGATCTGGGTCATAAAATCTATCATGTGCTTTTGGATGACTTCCTCCATAATATTGCGCACTTCGGTGCGTGTAACAGGGCCTTCAACACCCGGCGGAGATGACAATGCCTGTCTCTTGGTAGCCCTTAGCGTGATGTTAGGGTTGAACCTAACCGGGGTGTTATCATTGTTACCAGCAGCGTGAGCGGAACCAGTACAACAGGGACCAGTCCACTCCGTATTTTGCATTATCACATCCAATTTATCGCCTTCGATAGACAGACATTCGAGATGGAAAGCTTTGTCGCATTTATGACAGTGTTTATAATTGCAATCCGCAAGGCCCAAAGAGCAACAACCCCAATCAATCGTCTTAGAGGTCATTTTGACTAAAACTCAGAGAAAAAACCTGACCCGAAATTTATTTCTGAAAAAGAGCAATGGATGCCAAACTCCAACAGCGCGCGGTAATAAATGTCCAATATCAAAAGCGCATAGTAATAAATGCTGGTCTTTCAAAACGCACAGCAACTAATGCCCATCTTCAAAAGCGCACAGCAACAAATGCCCCACTCTAAAAACACACAGCAATAAATGCCCCCGCACTGTCACTTGGATCGGGGTGGCACCTATCTACCGTCGCAGATGTTTATATTACGAACACTAATGTCGGTAGGCTTATTAAACTCACTCAAAATCGTCACAATTATTCAGGTTTCTGGTGGTTTATTGTTAATAACACATACGCTGTTCGATAGGCCAACTTGTAATTCACTTATGTGCACCAATACAGTACGTAAAAATCGTCGGTAACATAAATAACTGATTATTATTTACGGAGCAAAAATACAAAGATGTTCGCAGTCCTAACTCTCTGACCTCACTCTCTGACCACCATGTCGCGTGTACTGACCAAAGGGGTAAGCTGATGACTGCAGTTGCACAGCGACAGTTCTCCGGTAGAGTCCCATATTAGTAATTATTGTAATACATCGCAGCATCCAGTTTTTCTAGTCATCCTCTAATTCAAATAATGAATTCCGTGACCTTATGAACAAAAAAGTAGTAAAAGAATCCAGTTGAAATATCAAATATTAAACCTACTGATGTTTTAGATATTTTATGTGATCTGGTTATTTGAATTAGGTATAATATATTATAGATTCTTTTATAGATCGACAGCATTCTCCGGAGTGGTCTGTTATACCTGTTGTTACCGTGCCGTTTGCCGTGTCTAGGACTTTATTAGCGTGGAATTTAGTTTTTATGAATCCCGGAGAATACTGCTATTCCCCGGATAAAATCTAGATTTTGATCCTGTCTTCAGCTATCATTAGGCAAAGGTTCATCAATATCTGTCGGGTAGATTCCCCGTGATACACGAACAGACAGGTATACAAATATTTCAAATGTCTGCAAGACTTATCTGGATATTTGGAAAAAAAAAAAACTCGACTGTAGTCCTTCTTAACCTTTTATAAAATCTGTAACTATAATATTGTGAAATGCTTTCAAAGGTCCGCCGTCGGCTATCTTGTTATAATTATTACATTAAAAAAAATATTAGGAATAACAGCATATACAAAGTGCGCAGTGAAACAGTACTGGTGTTCACCACTTTAAAAAATATCAGACTTTATCGTCTTAAAATCTATAAACTATTTTTGTTACATCTTATAAATATAAGCTGATTGTAAATTGTTAAAACGTCTAGGACCCGTCTATAGGAAATAGCAAGGTCAAAAAAGCCGTCGAATACAAAAAGTAGTTCGCCAAATAGAGGTAACAAGAAAATTATTGATACAAGCGTTTATCACGTTTCAAAACTCGACATAAAAAGAAAAATCATCGTCATAGAGAAACTGAAATGATCAATTTTAATTATTAAACTTATTCTAAAGTTTTACCAAATTATATGTAGGTACAGCACATTGGTACTAGCCATGGTTACCAGATATTTGCTATGCTTTTCAGTGGCTTGGGAGTTTTATGTGGTCCAATGTATAAGCGTAGTACGGTCGATTCATAATTGAAAGTTTTGAAAAACAAAACACGACTGCTATGCGTGAAGTTGTTAATTTTGTTTTATTTCCCGAAAAATGTTTCCCTTTGATATATAATATGTATAATATGTATAATGAGTATTAGTGAGATATTAATGATTGTTTGCTCATAATCGTGCACGAGTGAAGGAAATTGAAATAGAATAGCATAAGTTGTCTTTTCAAGTTCTCCCAACGTGTTCAGTAAATTTTCAGTAAATTATCTACAGCTTGACGTATAGGAGTAGAGGACTCATTTCATCATCATCAACATCATCATTTTTATCGGGGGTACTTTTAACTTTATAACAATTATCAAGAAAATACTTGATACTGGCAGAAATTGCACTATTTTGTAGCAGATTGCCAACTTAAAAAAAAAGAAGAAAAATCAAACCAAGGCAGTCAGCTATTGATAAAATTAAAAAAATAAATAAGTCAAAATGAAAATAAAAACGTCAAATACATATTCAAAAAGTTCTTTATGTTATAACATTCATAATTTGAATTTTCATGACACTTTTTGCATGCGTAAGCGCCATCTTTCGTTAATATTTTATTTGTAATACAATATCTGACACAAAAGTTGTTTCTGAGCAATGCATTAATACATATTAATCTAGTTTTTGCAATATTTAAATACATTATTACAATATTTAAGTGACTTAATCGTTTCGTTAAGTCAATGTGATATAAATCAAATGTGATTTTTATAAATTGAATAGAATATTTTTTACATATCTTATCATTATATTATCGTATTACTATTATTTTGTATCTTATCTATATATAAAAAATAAAGTCGTGCTAGTGACACCATTTATAACTCAAGAATGGGTGGACCGATATTTATGATCCTTGATTTTTTTTAATTTGTCTTCGACCCGAATAGCAGAATAACTATAACACTAAATATGAAGGTACCCCGGTTTAAACAATGACACTAGGGCGTCAACCACATCAGTCCCCCCGTGACAATGGTTGCTGTAAAGCAGCCAAAAGGTCGGGAACGTAAAAAAAAAATATTAATCTATTTCAATGTGTAGTATTCGCTTAACACGTTCACTGCGGGCCACATTTTGAAGAACTTTCAGCTGGTGCGGCTGAGGTCGAATCAGCCCCAAGCTAAACTTCCTTGTAATGCGGTTGAGGCCTTTTCTGCCTCATGTTTCAATCATTTGGTAAATGTGTTGTAACTTGATCAGGAGCGTGATTCGATGTTTAATTTTATGCTAAAATTACTTGCATGGTATTGTTTTATGTACACCTAGCTTCGCCCCGGGTTCTGATTTTTAGTTTTAGAGAAAACACCTAAAATATATTTGAGGTCGTTTTAGACCACACATCGCACTAAATCGGGACGGCATTAGTGATGGGAATGAATTTATATCGATGAATGTCCATGTCTATGTTATATTTCTATTACTTTTTTATATTGTTATAGTATTGTGCATAAAAGTATGGGGTGTTGTTAAATAAAATACAAACTATTCGTTCATCTAATTTATTCTATATTACTTTGCATGCTGTTCGTTAAAACAATGCAAGCACATAGCTTTCTTACATTGTGAACAATTAGTCATAATTTTTGCGACCCAGGTTGTATATTCTGGGTTTGCTTATACCGGTATAGGGGACATATATATACACACTGGCAGAAAATGCCACTAGGCATTAAGTCCGCCTTGTGCATTATGTTTTGCAGAAAGTGTAAATAAATAAATATATAGAAGAATTTTCAGCTTTTATAATATAACTAAGGTATGGGTGTCACGGGCTCTCACTCTATAAATATATAACTGAACACACACAAAAAAACATTAAACAAAAGAATTTAACAAAAATAAAAAACAAACAATTAACACGATTGCGCAAAGACACGTGCTCCAGTATCGACTATGGTAGCGTCACTAAAGTCGACTTACCTGCTCTCACGCCGCCCGCGCGCCCCGCCGCTGGAGGTCGAAATCGGCCTCAACCCGCACCTTATTCAATAATTTTGTGATCAGTGCGTTTGAGGCGTATTTCGACCTCAAATATTTTTTTTACAATATTGAGTCAATGCTTCGCAGACATAAAGAAAGCTATATTTGTCTTTGTCATACCTCATACGGTTGAGTGTAAACAGCCGCCGCACTAGAGAGAAAACACAGTTTTACGCGCCGCACCAGCGTAAAGTCTACCATGAGGCTGAATCAACCTCAAGCCGCAGTGAACGTGTTAAATATAATTAATCAGTATCTGAACTATAACAAGGGCAAAATCACAAAAAAATATAAATATTAATAAAGATAATTTATTTTCTCATACATTTGATTCTGAGCCCGTACTAAGTTTTCCGGGACTGCTAGGTAAAATAAACTAAGCAATGCTTACATAATGGGTACCGTACAATGGACCCGAGGTGATCACAGCATATAATTACTTTAAGATATTAAATATCTATGATTGACGTATAAACAGTCGTGGCCATCACAAATATACTGCCCGGGATCCAAACCCGACACGGTCGGTACAGAAAGCAGAGCTACTACCATCTGTGCTGATCGAGTCGTCAAGCTGTTCCATATACTTACACTACACTATAGTAATGTAGGTTGGTAGTAAGTGCCAAGCGCATCCGTTTGGCTTAGAAACTCGTACCCCATCCGTCGAGGTCAACAGTATTATGTTGTAATTGCTGAACTGTTAGGTTTACGAGCTGAGCGTTTAGCGCTATTGTTTACCTAGCAAATAGTGTTGTCGCGTAAACAATTGAAAACAGTTTTTGTGTAATGAGTTATTGCGCGTTATGTTTTAACCATGTTTAGTTATATAACACATTTTCGTACAAATAAGAAAAAAAACTTTAAGTTTGATGTATGAAATATGCAACCATGCCACATTCGCGAAAGGTATTAGGGAACGAGCCTATTGTCATTTATATCATTATCTCCAATCTATCAAAGATGTGCGGATTTATCTTCATGCATGTTAGTTCTTATTTCATTTGGTAAGGGTATACTTTCCTTTGAAACAGCGATTTCTTTGTACACATCTAATAATTATATGAAGACAGAAATTAAACGTTAATTTAAAAAAAATATATTGCTCAGAAAAAGTCACAATTGTCTCTTTGTTGGGAACAAAATTTATATTTAACTGACTTCAAAAATTAAATATTTAACGAATGTGAAGTAATGTGCTAAATAAACAACCGATGAAGAATAAATAAAAGTACTCAGTAACGAGATGCGCGGACCAATTTATAGGTATAGTTTTTGGCGCGGACCGGCAATACTCGACTCAGTTTTGCGTTCTCGGTAAAAAACGGCCCCAAACATAGATCCGATTCTTCGCCAAAAATATAAAAAAAAACTCGACTTTTCGAATTTCGCGCATTCACTTCAAATCAAAGTATTCTAATAAAACGAATCGGTTTCCCGTTATGCCCTTCTTCCCTTAAGTCCTTCCTTACTTATAATTGACTAGGGAATTGTGTAAAAGTCCACAAGCTTAGCTAGAGGCCAGTTCTCTCTCAAAACAGATTATAAATCCCTGTGATAATACCCTAATAACTGACATAACAGTATGTTTTTTTTTATTATTACATTATAGGCAAGTATTTGATCTTGATCTCACCTGATGGTAAGTGACGATGAGATCTACGATGGAGCATACTTGCCTAGGTAGGAAGGCGGCAGTAGATCGAGACGCTACATTCACTAGGCACATGCAGCGCAGCTGATCTGACCCACCATCCATGAATGGCAACACGGAACATCATGCCGGAACACGGCTAGGCCGCTTAGCGACATGGCTTTGTTCAGTGGGTGGTGACTAACCACGGCCGAAGCCTACCACCAGTAGAGTTGTCACCTAGTTGGCACCACCCATGGTCACGTGTAGGGTATCTCGAGGGTACTTAATTCTGCTACGGACGAAGGTGACTCGACCGCAAAAAATGGTGTTACATAACTACGTAGAACTTAACTAAAGGTGCTTATTTCACGTCAACCTTTAAGTCAACTATAAATTAAATTAGTGGTCACCCGGCGTCAGCCATATGTGTGTGCTTTCAATTGAGTTGTTGCCAAATTCGTTTTTTATATAATTCATGTTTAAGAGTTTATTGTATAGTACATTCCAATATAATCTTTGGGATGGACTTAAATAGACTCGTTCGTAGGGCAATTAAAATAAATATCGTCAAATGGTACAGTCCCAATCTAAGCAACGTTTGTATTATGGGTACCGTACAATTGAATAAGGGTGCTCCCAGTATACAGAATGTAACAAGCAGATGAGTCAGTATGGAGATAAATATGTTCGAACCGTGTCGTCGATTTTAGAGATAAGAAAAACTGCAGTCTTAGATTAAAAAAAATCTTATACATGAATTGAGAATCGAACCCGGTCATTTTGAAAACATACCATCGTAATTTCATTGCGTTATTGATTGTGTAGGTTGTAAAAAGTTCATGTTTCAATGATACCTTGTTTGTGAAAATAAAAGAAAAATAATTATAGCAGTGTTGATGTTGAACAATGTGTTGGTATTTCAACATATCGTATTGACAGTAGTACCGATGTACAACAGAGAATAAATCTGTGGGATCGGTGAAAGGATTACTTGAACTTTACTGCTTTTCGCAACTGTGCCTAACTTGTCTTCAATCAAACATATTATTAATGACACTTTAGTTCGTGTTATTTTATAGCTCATACATTCCACATCGCGTTAGAATTGTTGCACCATATGCGTTTTCATGTTATTAATTACTAGCAACCAAATCTACTACTAATCCCACTATATATGCTAACACCCGAATTTATAGATGTTTTATAACTTTATCAAACGTCATATAGTACTGCGGACAAGCGAATTGCTTTTTGCAGTACTATATGATGTTTTATAAAGTAATAAAACGTCTTTCAATTTGGGGGGTTTACAATTTAAAGCACCCAACCTACCATTAGAACTTCCCAGTATGTGATTTTGACTTTTGAAGGCGTATGCATTTATTTTCCGAAGGGTAGGTAGAGGTATCTGTTGTAAATCGACATTTTGTCACTGATATTTTCTACCAATTGCTCTGTGGACGAGTTCATTTAATTCCAAACAATTTGTTTAAAAAATAACGTAATGTATACTAGATCTCACGTCCTGGGTTATCAAAACCAAATAGGTCACTAGGATAACGCAGAGCTATACCTACTTACCTACACACATCAATGGCGAGATTATTCATAAGCTAACCGTATACTTCATAGTCTACGTATTTATACACATTGTATGCAGAATTGAATGTTTTAAATACTGTCCGCTAGAAGCACTGTTCAATTTGCCGTACAATGTGGCTAAATACGTATACAGTTAGCTTACGTATAATCTCGCACTAGACGTACTGCTCATCAGTTGCATCAGAATGACGATAATATAACAGTTTTACGATACTTACAAAAAGGGCAACCTTTACGGAGGCATTGTACCGCGATTTATCAAAGTCAAAAGAGATTAGAACCTTTTGAACTCACAACTGAATATGTTACGGTTACAACATTGTTAAAACTGCGTTTACTATAATAGTAATGTAATACTTTAGCTTCATGTGATTAGTAATAGCCAAGTTGGTTGAACTTTCGCTTTTGAATGTTTATATTATGTAGGTAAAACACGTATTAGTTTAAGGTTTGTATTTTAATTCCCTTTACCTGTGTTGCGAGTTTGATAGAAAAAGTCAACAATATCCCCTGACCTATAAGATTATTTTCGTACATTTATAGCGGCCGCCCCGCCAGGCATACCACCCGCCTGGCTGGAAGATCTTCTCCTTTCCGCTAATGTGGTAACCCCTGAAAACGAACAACATCTTTCTGTGAAAAGCCAAGAAACAACCATACCGTTAATTACCAACACCATAAACAAATTAACATCGACACATTTTTTTTTTCATTTTTTTTTGCCCAGATTCCAATTACATAGCTACACCCGCTCAAATGTACGGAGGCATTCAGGTCATGTTGCAACATGATGGCCTTCCCGGCCTGGCCACAAAGTTTATACTAATAACAACATGCTGAAACATATCAGTAAAATTACACTATTGTAAGTAACATACGGTCAGAAATCATACAATTTACTACATTCATTCGCTCCATATAGTAGGTACCCGTGAGCTACGCAACCTGTTGATGGCGACGACATAGGCCACAGGTTATATTAATAGACCTTTCGGATTCGACAGCTGTGACTACTACACTACTGTACGTCAAGTGCGAGTTAACCGTATACTTAATAGTCTACCGTAATTCCAAAGCACCTCTAGCGGACGGTATTAAAAACGTTCAATTCTCCATACAAAATGTCTAAATACGGTAGACTATAAAGTATACGGTTAGCTTACGAATAATCTTTTTACTGGTGGTAGGCTTCGGCCGTGGCTAGTCACCACCCACTGAACAAAGCCATGTCACCAAGCGGCCTAGCCGTGTTCCGGCATGATGCTCGGTGTTGCCATTCATGGATGGCGGGTCAGATCAGTTGCGCTGCATGTGCCTAGTGAATGTAGCGTCTCGATCTACTGCCGCCTTCCTACCTATGCAAGTATGCTCCATCGTAGATCTCATCGTCACTTACCATCAGGTGAGATCGAGATCAAATACTTGCCTATAATGAAATAAAAAAATAAAAAAATCTCGCACTTGACGTAATGCATGCTGTAATTATATTAGTCTGGTACCTTATCGGTAGTTGTGCTAGTGTGAGCGAATGGCGATTTAAAGTTCATCTGTCAATATCGAAAAACCATTATCGGATCCGCTAATTTAGTTTTTAAAACGTCGGCAGCTTTGCTCTTCTTTATAATGTACAGAAATATTTAACAGAAACCATCGTATATAAGATATGCAAGGGCATTTGTTGAATGCATCGCATACCTATCCATGTTTAAGTAGACATTACGTAGAAAGGCTTGTTTAGGAAAATATGGAAAAGATAAAGAAAACGACGGCTAGGAAAAAGAAGTCCTACCAGTCGCTTAGACACTCCCGAATTAGGAAAAGATTAGATATATCTTTTCTTCCCAATATTGTCGTTACTTATCTGACATTACCTGCTATCAGTGAGACCCAACCCGATACACAACTTCAATTTACCACATGTAGGTACAAGATTCTTGATGACTAGAAAAAATGACGTATACGTTGGTCCATCATTCAAGGATTTGGTTTTGATGTTTCGCCATTTTTACCTCGAAAATTGTTCAATACTCATTTGAATATGATTTACATTGGACGATTCTTAATAATGATTTAAATTAATAACCGACCAATTTAACAACATCGCGTGATTAACGTGACTAGCTAGAGAGGTGGCGCATACAACACCTTACAATGTAACCTTTGGAGAACATTAATTAAATAAAAAGAAATATAAATTGTTGCAGCCTTTCTCATGCTCATGCATGTTACTCAGTCTAAGATAATAAAGCTGAATTTAGCGTACACCATTTTGAGCAATAGTAAAAAAAATGTATTAGCATAATCAGGTTAGACTAGACGCCGACTCCGATATGAGAAAAAAGAAATGGCAAAAGTGTAGGAAAAAGCGAGACAATAATAATTTTGATTGTTTATACTGATATTGTTCTTTAAACAATATTAGACCGTGCGATCATGGCTATTAGAATTGAATTACTTATAAAATTAAATAAGTTTCAAATAAGGTACTACTTATTTTACAGAGGTATTCATGTGTGCAACTTTATGTTTTAATAAAAAGTACAGTCTACATTTCACTACATAATTAGCTCAGTTGGTAGGACCGCTCTTTACTGTACCAAGGGTTTGTTGAGTTTGATACAAACTTTGTGTGATGATCACGAATGTGTATACCCAAGACATGGATGTTCAATATCTATATAAGTGATAATATATACTGGGTTCATCTCCAGTCCATTGCACGATGCCATATACAAGCTTTGATTATTTTGGGCCCACGTATTATTCATCTGATTTTACTGATTGATTCCCCCTCCAAGTTGACCACTTAAGGAAAAAGAGTTGGTTACATTTTATATCCTACCATAATTGATTACCAACCGACGAATATCAACAGGTTGAGTACTACTGTCCGCCCTCTGACAGCTTAGCCGTGATGTAATATTAGGACGACACATTAACTAAAAGATACAAATTAGTTTTTGATTACATTTGAACTTGACATTTAATTAAGAGTTTCGTCAAATATTGTGACGGAAACCTTCGGTGTTGATGTAGTTTTGTTGTTAAGTGTGTGTTCACGGGGTTTTTTCTATATAATACTACGAGATCATGAATACAGACACGTCTTAAGGCTCACTTTTGATCTTCACGGGGCCTAATAATCTATACAATATATAAAAAGATTGTAAGTTGGTCGTGTACAAACACTTACAAAAAATTTTAAGTGCCCGGTTTTCCATCTGTACATAGATTTATCGCCCGAGACTCTGCTGCGTGAGGTATCTTTAAAGATTGTACGGTAACTTCAGCAAGTGCGATCCGAATCACGCAAGAGGTCGATATAAATAATTTAGCAGCTCCCATAGTCTACTTTTCAAGGCGATTACATACTCAGTTTCAAAGCTTATGTTTTTCCATAGCTGTGTACAGACCGGCCGAGCAACCCCGCGAGGCTGGCTCAGGCACATGCACGCGCGTGCTGACGGCGAGGCGAATTGATGAATGGCTGGTGAGCATGTGCCTCGAGCGAGCTGCGCAGCGGCGGTCTAACGCCGATTTACGTGCGAACTTTGTCGATGACTTGTCAAAACATAAAACTGATCTGCCAAACGCCTATTACCAATTGCATGCTATTTTATCATAAGGTCGGCCGTAGTTGCGCCGCGATGTAAGAGGTCCACAGGTCGCCGCGGGTCAGCATATTATGTCTTCATACATTTTTATCTGATAATTTTATTCAATACTAGCCGTTGCCCGCGACTTCGTCCGCGTGGTATTTAACAAAGACACAACCGTTGGCAACAGCCTGCTCGAAGGGTTCTGAGACCGCGGGACGCATTGCAGGTTGATGTTATCAGACTGAATCAGGCGCACCACTGCAACATTGGTAAAATTTTTTTTAAAGTAGCCTAAGTTACTCCTTGTTACATCAGCTATCTGCCAGTGAAAGTCCCGTCAAAATCGGTCCAGCCATTTCAGAGATTAGCTGGAACAAACAGACAGACAGACAAAATTTAAAAAACATGTTGTTTTGGTATAGGTACCGTGTCCCAATGCACTTATTAAAAAGCGGTTATTTTAATATTACAAACAGACACTCCAATTTTATTTATTTGTATAGACTATCTTTTTTTTCTATGACGTCACTCATTTAGAATGGACACCGATTTGAGTTCTAGGCCATTGCGAATTGGATTTTAGTAACATAACCATAACTTTTTGAGTCGTTGTCTTATTATTTACTGGATACAAATATAGATCTACCCTTATTGTTTTTTATTATAATGTCCCAATGCTGGGCATGGGTCTCCCCACAATGAGATGGGAATGTACGCCATAGACCACCACGCTTGCCTAGTGTGGGTTGGCGGACTATTCAACTATCTAACTATAGGTACTATATTAATAAAATCATAACTGCGGGCTGTATACACACATTGAAAGTGCAAAAAAAAACGCAATAGGCAGTTTGAACATCTCTGAAAGCAAAACGAGTGTTTTAGTTTTTTTATTGTGTGACTTATTTGTTAGATGGTAAAGCTATTTTCCTATTGGAAAGGAGTTTTCACAATGTGATAGCTATTATATAAATTTAAAAATATGATATAATGATTACGCTATTAACGTTGGGGTCAGATGTCAAAATTGATGGTGCGCGAGAAAAGCCGTGGGCAATCGATAGTTTTAAATACCTACCAATATCGTTATTACAAATTAATGATTGATTAAATAAATACACGTTTTTTGATAATAATACCAACCAACACGGCGGCGCGATTTCATAACTAAATCAATAAATGTAAGAATACGCCCACTTCGTACATGATTCCATATCTAATAATGTAAATAACATAAATAAACAATACAATAAAAACGTTCAGAAATAGTTTAATATTGTGGTTTGACATTTCTGAATGGAACACATTCGCTTTTTATTAATTTTTTTTATAATTCTATATTCAGCTGGATACCTATTGAGTGTGATTTAATATTCACGATACGATATCGGTACCTACACTAAACATATTTTAATCTAGCTGTTGCCCGCGACTTCGTCCGCGTGGTATTTAAGACAAGACAAGACAACCGTTGACAACAGCCTGCTCGCCCATTCTGGGCCCGCGGGACGCATTGCAGGTTGTTGCTATCAAACTTAATCAGGCGCTGCGCTGCAACATTGGTTTTAATTTTTTTTCGTGAGATCCTATTTTTTTTTCTAAAATAAAAGTAGCCTAAGTTACTCCTTGTTACATCAGCTATCTGCCAGTGAAAGTCCCGTCAAAATCGGTCTAGCCATTTCAGAGATTAGCCGGAATAAACAGACAGACAGACAGACAGACGGACAGACAGACAGACAAAAATTGTAAAAAATGTTGTTTCGGTATAGGTAACGTGTATACATCCAAATGCACTTAGTAAAATGCGGCTATTTTAATATTACAAACAGACACTCCAATTTTATTTATATGTATAGATAAATATTTTTGCCTCCCGGTCTAGGTGTTATTGGGACCACCCTAGTTCATTTTCAAGCACTGCTTACGACCATACAATTGTTCTGTTCTATTTACAAACATTGCTTACGAATATCGTTGTTTTTACTAACAACTTCGATGTTGTAAATCCGACTGTCCGACCAATCGGCTACCATCAGATATGCGGCAATTTCTTCTAATATCCTTCGCCGTCGTAGTCCCTAAACATCTCAGTATCAAAGTATTTATTATTCATGTAAACCATTAAGTATAGTACCTACTTATAAATCGTCAAAATTGTAACATAATGCGAAGCTACAACTTCACCACCCGTTCGGAATGCCGTTCCTATGGAAAAGAACGCGGGCAAGAAACTCAGTGGTTGGCTCATTTTAAAAAGATCTTGTACATTTTGGGCAGTACATTGTTATGGGTATGTGAGAACAATGTGGGAACGGCTATACGAAATTTTCACCACGCCCAAACATGAGTGTGAATTGTTTTAATTCCATGGTCGACTGGTGCCATAAAGTTTGGAATGATAATTAGGATTCAGAGTAGGTGCCATTCGATACAACTGAGTATTGAATCCATGACGTCACACACCGAGTTTGATGAATGAGCTATTTGAATAATTTATTGCCATGATTTGCTAACTTGAGCTGTTAAACTTCGTTAATACGCTGGAATATCATTTAAAAAAATATTTTCACGCTGGCTGGTTTTAGGTGACTTTAAAAAAAACAAGAAACCAGATTAACAATAATTAAATGTGACACTACTGCGTATGCATTTTGTTTCTGTATCCGGATCTATCTCGTATTGTGTATTCATTTATAAGCACGGGTCAAACAATTAATTCAATGACCTTAACAAAAAATAAGTCGTAACATAATTATATTGATACTAGTAACATGAGATGAATAAACAATATGCCATATTAAATTGCTACCATGTCGAAATACTGTTAAAAAGGAAAAACCTCGTTTCCTCCACATGCTGCCTCGTCATACACATACACAATCTCTCACAATATAGTCCTCAAATCTACAGAATAAATACATGTCAAGATTCCATAAATAATAATGTTAAATGAAAACGTTTGTTTTTTTTATTACATTGAGCCATTGATCTTAATTCTAGTCGATAAATGCATTAAGTATTTTTTTTATCTTCACACGAATACACCAACTATACTAAGCAACGCTTGTATTATGGGTATCATACAATGGCCCTGGGAGAATCCGATATATTGCACTTATAAATATATTAAACATCCATGTCTCGGGGACAAACATTCGTGCTCATCACACAAAGATTTTCCATCAGGTATCTTTCAATGAAATAGAAAGGTTATAAATTACATAAGTATTTATTCAAAACGGTTGCCTTAATGGCGTTTATACAATCTTCATCACGCAGCTTTTCTATGGGTAAATTGGCAAGCATCAATGATTACTATAATAACGATACAATCAAATTATCAAGCCATCGAAATAATTTATAATCAATAAAACATTATTTTATTGCTGCGGCCTTGTGCACCATTTTGGTAGCAGTTAATTATAAACTATTTTATGATGTACCGACATTTTAAACGGTCTAATGTGTGCTCTAAGAAATCAGTTGCACGTTATTTGGAAGTTGTTGGCAAACACAATTATTGTTAAACGCTAATTTATTTAAATGCATCGTTTGAGAACCTCCCACTCGGTAGGCTAGTTTCAGAAACATCCGGTCCTATACTCACCAATGAATCCCACAGAACATTTTATGTTAGTATAGAAGTTCTGATAGTGTCTTGAAATACATACCAATAAGCTTAAAAAATCTTACAAAAAACCATCATTTGAACATCCCACATTATACTTTATTAATAGTATAGTTTATAGGCTAGATAGTCCTAGAAACTTATATTAATTAGTTCTATCTGATAAAAATAAATACTGTTGACATTATAATAAGCAAAGTGTACTAGGCTTCGTCCAATATACTGGGGTGATCGAGTATCCGAATTGAAATCCGAAATTATGCCAACCCTAAATCTAGCCCACTAAAAACAATGCATTAAGCTAAGCTGTCTACGCTCTAACTACATGACAAATCCGCTGACGATGTTGGATCTTAACAACAAAGTTTCATGAGTACGTGACATTTACTGACTGAAACATTCACTCCAACCTATTAGTATAACTTGGATGCTTTATTTTACGAGCTCCTTCCAAGCGTTAACAATCGTCACTCGAACCCCTACAAGTGAATGGAACGTTGGACCTCATAACCTTTGCACCAAATCAATGTACGTTCATCAAAGGCCGTATTATTTATATCACTGTCGCTAATTTTGTACAAAACAATTGTTTATATAAATAATATTACGTAACGTTAACATTGACAGAAGAATATTCGATTCGAGGACACGATATTGAGCTACGGCCTTTTATGAAAGGAAGATAGTTCCATGACATGGATCGCTGAAGATGAGGGGGCAATGGTATGACCTCTTCATCATCAAGTAACAACATGCAACCAGATATATCAGTGAGTTATTCTGCTTCTCATTAGGATGGTTTTTTTATAATATCGTCGGACGAACACACCAATTATACGGTCCCGGACTAAGCAACACTTGTATTATGGGTACCTTACAATGGACTGAGGCCGAACTCAGTATATAATACTTATATAGATATTAAACATCCATGACTCGGATACAAACATTTATGCTCATCACAAAAAGCTTGTGTCTACCAGGATTCAACCCCAGGATCTTCAGCGCAGCGTATTGAGCTAATTAGGTCGTCAAATTAATGGTCATAATTTAAAAAATCTATAATTATCGATATTAATTCAATTCAATAAATAGTCAGTTGAGGATCTAATTATCAAGTATTCAAGAGAGTGTTCTATAGAAGACGTCTACTAGAAATAATACAAAATAGAGAAGGAGAGAGGTAAACCGTGATAAAGGGACATGCGTCCGATAGAGTAATGGATAGGTTTCATTGCGGGTGGCGCTGAGGGGAAATTGCTCTACATAAGGACAGGTTGAAAAAGCTTAATTTACTACTTTTATAATAAATGACGCAGTTATTTCGCTCTATGCTACTGATAGTAAAGGAATAATAACTAAAAATACGCCTAACACAAATAGTGTAGCCTATGAAGGGCGCTCTACGTTGCTGATTCATTTTGTCAGGCTCTACAATTGCTTACCGACTTTGACGACGTCTACGAGATTATATGTCCACTTTTATGTATCTGGTACCAGTAATATATTAATAAAAATATTGGGTTTAATGGCTACCATTAAGAACATTCTTAGAGAGTTTTTCCTTGAAATATTTTCCATATGATACAAAGTATTTAATATGTAAGTACACAAATTATATTAAAAAAAAAAAATCTAAAACAAACTAGTTACGTTACCTACTAGCGTAAATATTACGCAAAGTAACACGAAATCCGTACGTAATACACCTGCATATTTGACTATACAAGCAATTCATAAGAAATACGCGAGAGAACGCTAACAAACCGATGACTGTATAATAATATTGCATATAAAATATTAATCACCACTTATCTGGGTTACGAGTAGGTGTACATTATATTGTTAATTATTTACGACATAAATATGTTGATTCCTATTATTTATATGTTAATTGGAAGAAGATGCAATAAAGATAAAAAAAATGGTTCGTATATTTTGGTGACATCCACAGTTGCAGTTGCAGCTCCGCAGTTGTCTAAAAAATACATGCCTACTAATATTGGGAACGGGGTTATTTAGTTATAACTAAGACATAAATACTAATTAGTAATATATTAGCTTATTGTCACACTGAAAATTTGATTTGAGAAGGTTGTAATTTAAAAGGTTGGAAACGACTTCTCAAATATACTTAATTCATTGTTTAGGTATTTCATACACAAATTCTAATTCCATAAGTGTGCACTAATTATTTTGTTGACATTACAAAGGTAAAATAGTCACTGTAAAAGTCAAATCACTTATTTTGTATTGTGACTTTTTTTTACCTTACTCTAGAACTGGATCAGAACGCGACCTGGAAGATCCGGCAAGAAACTGGCGGGCTTGTTTTTTTATGTTTTTTTTACACTCGTTGTTTATTTATATTGCCTTTTGTATTTTTTTATTAGCTGATATGTTGCTTTTCGAACTAGTGGACTAGTCGAACTAATTTAAATAAATCCGGAAATTTTCGAAATAATACAATAGGATGATGAAATAAATTCTGAGTTTGAATATTAAGTATAATATAAACTTCGATTCTAGGCAAAAACAAGTATGATAAACATTCACAGTTTGATAAATAGCAGCATTCCAATGATATAGCTAGGTACCCATAGTGTGATCAATGTGGTTGGTATTCAGTTACATTCGCAGTTATCCTATTGTTAGGTAGGTCCTCTAAGTACTAAATTATTTACACCATCGCCGAGAACATTCGTTTATTAAATCCTAACAAAACTAAATCCATAGATATAAAAATAATTATGACACATTTTAACTCTGCAGACACGTTGTAACTGCATTTTAATCACTAGCATTGTCACAAGGCCTGTTGTATTGAGGTAAGATTTGAAAAATACTGCATTGTGAGCTACCTAATAGCAACACGCTCGTGAAAAAATTTGAGTCATAGCAAGAAACAAAACGATTAAACTAGTAAACCATTAAGAACAGTACTTGTAGTATTTCGTAACTATTTTGACCATTCATAACTATACCACCCGTTCGGAATGCCGTTCCTACGTAGAAGAACGGGCAAGAAACTCCATGATTATTTCCAGCCATCACTAATACAACTTTAAAAATAATACACAAAGTCGTACTATCGCGAAAAAATGGCAACATTAAAATAATACTAGTTTTAGAATAGATCCATCGACAGTAACCTTGAATAGAATGTGTTGTCGTTATGAATAAAACGGTTTTATTTAAATTTTAACAAGTGGAAATATTGCGACACTTTTATTTGGATACATGCGTAGCGATAGGAGGTGGCGTCAATTTAGTTGACACTCGATATTTACTTAACTAAAAATAAACTAATTTTAAGAATTTTATCGCGATTATTTTATGTTTTTTACGTTCACGACGTTTTGGCTGCTTTACAGCGACCTTGGTCATGGGAGGACTGAGGAGTTAGACGTCCTAGTGTCATAGTTAGAACTGGGGTACCCACATATTTCGATGTTGTATGATGCTTCTTATCTCGTTTTCCACCAATAATCAGAGTTCTGTGGTATTCGGGCACACCTAATCGTTCTATTCATCAAAACTGATCAGTATAATTATAAGTATTTGACTACCCTCCTGTCTGAGCCGAGTGTCCCTAGTTCAAATCCTGGTAGGGAACAATCTTTGTATGCTGAGCACGAATCTTTGTACCCGAGTCATGGATGTTTAACATCTATATAAGTATTATATACCGAGTTCACCCTCAGTCCATTGTACAGTACCCATATGCAAGCGTTGCTTAGTGTTGGACCGTGTGTGTCTGTTTGGCGATATTTATTATTATTATTACTCAAGCAATAGATACTGAATCGATCGATTCATAAAATAAGTACCGCGCAAAGTAGATTGTCAACAAACATCGCGGAGGCATGTATAAATTCAGCGCCAGCGCTGCCGACATCAAAGGTCAAATTCCGTGACCTTTCCGGAAGCAAGGACGCGGTTATTAGGCAAAGAGACCAACTAGAAAGATGACATACAACCTGTTGCGCAACATATTAAACAATAAAAAAATATATAATTTTTTTCTTGAATGCATAAAATTAATTTTGTTTTTAAACTTTCTTCACTCCAAGAAAATATTTTTTAAACCAAAGAGGGTTGAAGGTTGGTATCACAAAAAAACAGTGAGGGTGTAGAGTAGACACATTTAATATAGGTTCGTTTAAGCGATATTTATGAGGACTTCATTAATCCATGTAGATCAAGGTCTGATCATGAAGTAGAAGCATGGAAACTGAAGTTTAATGAGAAAATTGAGTAGACCCATTGAGTTTGGGTTTGTTGCATTGGTCTTTAAGAGTTCTATGGTCACACATAGTGGCTAGGGGCAATTTTTACCTGACCTCAAATGAAAGGAGGAGTTCCTCAATTTGATTGTATTTAAAAAAATACGACTGATAATCATTGTGCTTTCCTTTTTTTGCGGAAAAACTCGTGGACAACAGCTAGTTTACAATATCAAATAGATATTTATATTATATTTTTGACATCTTCACCTTTTGGTGATTTATTTGTCTGGATGGAAATAAAATTTAAAAAAATAATGTATCACGAACATTTGATATCAAATCAAATAAAATGATAAAAGGGTACTGTATATTTATGAAAAAATAGAATACTATATATAATTCAAGAAAGCTTCATAATATCCTTGACTTATTTGACTAAAATATGAGATTTCCTCATAATTATATTTGTGTGATGCCTTTTCCCTAATACTTAACACACATGGTAGGTTCTAATTGGAACATAGCTGCTAGAAAGCAAATATCGAAATGGAATCGTACCGGTGTTCGTTTATAAGCTAGCTTTGAGAGTGACTATAGTTCTGACGCTGTAGTTCCAAACAGGACCGATAGATGTCGCCGTCTTCAGTGAGCATGATCTATATAAAACATAAACGGGTTTATTTTAGTAGGCAGTTCTTATTTGTAGAAAGCATAGCATCATTGCCATATTAAAACTTGTATAAAACAAATAGTTTTTCTTTTTCTCTATATGGTAATCTAACTATAAAATATTAACCTTTTCTAGAATATAAGGTGTTAAAATAAATCATCATACGCATATTATAAACACAAAATCAAAATATCTCTACCAATCACAATTTATTAAATAATATTATAATACACTTTAAGGCAGTGATATACATGAAATTAATTTTAAACTAAAGTTAATGGTATAATTGCAAATTAAGTTTCAACTTGCAGTTTATAATATAACAATAATTATAAGTCTAAACAAATCAATTTGATGACCTACGGATACATGTGAATAACAATATATTTAGCAATAGTATAGCAAGAGTAAACAGACATCACAAAAAGCTTGATGTTCCATATTTACATACATTTGTGTAAATAAAGTTTCAGATTATTTCGTATGTATAATGCAAAGAAAAAATTATTTCACAAAAATGGGAACTTAGAATTAATTTGTGTAGCTGTATGCCCAGTAGACTTATTAGTCTACTTATATCATCACGGGCGCAGCCAAGGTTGGCTCCAGGGTAGAGTAAAGCAAGGAACTCGAATTGAATCAAGTCTGAAGTCACTGCTCTTATCGTAGCATCATTTTCTCTATGACCAAGTTCAGTGATCAAGCCCTCCATTGCTAAAATATTGTAGAGAGAAGATATTTACTCAATTCTATGATCCAGGGGCAGCTGCCCCCCTCTGCCCCATTGTGGCTACGCCCATACACATTATGTTAGCAATAAAAGATCATTTACCGAATCGATGTAACGGTTAAGTTCAAACGTTACCGACGGCTGACGAAACGCAATCGTTACCCGCAACTACGCGAATAGAATAACCAAATAAGTACATAACGGTAAATATAGGTAAGTACACTGCATACATAACGTCCCTTTGCGAATCCGGCAAGGGTTAATGTACTTTGTGGAGTGTGGAGATAAGTGCTTAAAATATTTATATGATTTTAATGTATATACTATAATAGCTTATATTAATAAAATATATAACTGATCTGATTCTACAAAATATACATGACTAACTAAAAATGTTTGTATAAAATATATTATATTTATTATAAAACATATTTTTGATGCATAATATTTGTAAAGCTGGTTTTAACAATATCTTACTTGACTACGATAAACAGGTGAATATGAATTTGATAGAAAAATGAATATGAAATTCTTTTTACCGAATTCATAAGTGAGATATTGAAAAAAACTAATCAGATTTCAAAATAAATTAAAGGTAAAATAAAAACAATCAAAATAAAAGGTAAATAATTATTTTTTTAGTAAAATGAAAATTATTATTTTCACTGAATTCAGAGTGAGATGGTGAATAATAATTATCAGATTCCAATGTAAGTGAAACTTAAAAACACAAAATTCAATTCAATTAATAATAGTTTCTAACCTACGCTAAGCTTAATTTAATTAAAATAATAATCATACAAGTACGGCAAGCAACGTAAGGTTAAGATTTACACACGAGATAATTTCACTGATTATTTCCTTAAAAAAATATATTTTGGTCACCCCATAATTTTCCTGTTGTGATATTTTTTTTACAACTTCCCAGGAATTGTCCAAATCTCGAATGAACTCGTGGTAATATCCATTGCACGGATGGGTGATACTACTGGCCCTTCAAACTACTAAATACACAAGCTAACTCGTATTTACTTATTACCACCAGTACCCGTGATTGTGACCATAGTATCCACCATAAGGCCAGTAACCATACCCGTAGCTAGGCCAACCCCAGTAGCTATGTGAGGGGTAGTATCCGCCCCAGTGGCTGCCGTAGTGCCCGCCATAACCACCGTAATGCCCGCCCCAGTGCGAAGCCGCTGTATTCAAATCCTCTTTATCAGCGGAAACAAGATCTTCTTTTTCGGCTTCTACTGGCTTCTCCTCAGCGGGTGCTGAGAGAGATAGTGACAGAAGTAGGAGAAGGGCGGTGGTGAAGAATACGATCTGAAAGGGCGAAGATAGAATTAAAAAATATGATTCTATCTACAGAAAGTTAATTTTTATAGACAGGCACATTTTTCTTTACTCAACAACCGTATCAAAATGTACCGTCAACTAAGAAAGACCGACATGAAACTCAGCTTGTCTCTTTTACAGTATATTTTTTAATTCACCATTTGAACATATCTTATAAAAGTTAATAAAGAATATTTAAACTGAGCCCTATTAGATTTGTACCGACCTCCTCGTGGTGGTAATATATGAGCAGGACAGCAATACTGAAGTAGTCTCAAAGTTAGTTAAGTCACATTTTACAGATAATCAATCGTTTAAAATCTAATAGTTATTCATAGATGCAAAGAGCTCTATATTTGTAATAGAATCATAAAAAATGTTCTGTTTTAATTTATTTCGCAAGCGACATTACATAGATAGATAAATAGATGCATCATGAGGATGCTAATAGACTGATATTTCTGAAACTTTTGGGTTTCCACGGTATATCTCAAGAACTAACCTCTCTGGCATTTTCCCCGGTTTATTGTACGGTACCCATAATATATATTTTGCTTGTTTTGGTACCGTATTGGTGTGACCATGGAGTGATATTTATTATCATTATGTTTATTATTTATTTATGCCTTGAATAAACCCTTCGCTGTCACTTTATTGTGTTTGACTCTGCGTACATACATACACTACAAATATGTCTTGCAAAAACAAATAAGTACCCGTATTTCTCATCTATTGAAATATTTTCTCACGATAAGTACAGATACTTATCATTCACTTGGCGCTTACAGATAGCTACTTAAGTGCGTTCGTTACAGCTTTTTGGTAATAAACTGTTACTAAATGGACTATAGTATGTATACATATGTACTCGATGCCATATATATACAATATAAAATTATTGTCTGACATGAAAAATATATACCTAAAGTTCAAAAAATGTATGTAAATTACATTTTTGTCTATCATAGAGATTTTTGTATCAACCTTATTATTGTGACAATTATTTTATATTTTTAAATTGAATTCATAATTTACAATTTAAAAATAAAAAGGCTGTCACCTCCATATCTCCTAATGGGTAGGCAAGGTTCACCCCATAAATGGGATAAGTGCACACCCAATTTAGAATTTACACAAAACTATCACTCACATGAAAAAAAATGCTGTACTTAATACAATTAAGGGCCTAAACAAACATACCTTTCCCAAAGACTTATCAATTATCCCATAAAACAAATCCAACTACTTACTTTAGCCATGTCGTCAGAATCACTATGAACTCCTCACTGGCAGCGCAGGCGCAGCCCCGCCTTATATATGGCGGCGGCGTCCTAGACTCGCACGGATGGCTGGACTTCCTTCGGCCCATTGTAAGGCAGACAATGACCTTTATGGTGGTAGACCTTTCATCTTTAGGGATTGATACATACTTAAAAAAAAACTGAATGTGTTAGGCATCTATGTTAATAAAATTTATTCATAAATTTAAAAAAAAATACTGATTCACCGACTAACAGGATTTGCACAGCCAAATGGAACTCGAGATATGAAATTTAGAGGCAATATTCTTTGAGTACCCTCGGGGTGACCAATGAAAGAAATTTTTAGAAATTCGACCTCAAAATGAAAAAGGGGTCCAAAGTTTGTGTAAAGAAAAATTTAGCAGTAGCATCAATCAATAAATCCGTAGTATTATGTAGTAGCAGTCATCGATTGTCAATTCCCTTTCAGATATAATACCTATTATATTTTTTTATAACAATATAGTGACATTATTTTTACCCTCTCATAATCATTTACTTCACATAATATCATTTGACTGGAAAATTCGTACTATTTGTTTGCGTAATAAAAAAAAATGTTTATTTACATCCCTTATAGATTTAAAAAAATATTTTGATTTTATAATAATAATAATTCCAGCCCTTTTTTATGCCCCACTGCTGGGCACGGGCCTCCCCTCAATGCGAGGGGGGATTTAGGCCATAGTCCACCACGCTGGCCCAGTGCGGGTTGGCAGACTTCACACATCTTTCGAGAGGTTCTCTCAGACATGCAGGTTTCCTCACGATGTTTTCCTTCACCGTTTAGCAAGTGATCTTGGTTGAAAATGAGATTCGCACATGAAAAATCCCAGAGGTGCGAGCCGGGGTTTGAACCTGCAATCCTCGTTACCGAGGCAAGCGTTCTACCAACTTGGCTATCACTTTTTGTTTTTAATGTGTAGGATATAAAGGTTGATTTTGCCTACTTTGTTGTGTGTACAACTGTTGTATCAATCAAAGGAAGATGTAATTACTCTTATTTGCGTGTTGTAATATCTCTGCAACACGTATTATTGTTTGTATGAGGTAAAAGTATATTACCTATTGCCGACCTGATTAGCTCAGTGGGTAACCTGCTTTCTGTACTGCGGGTCCTGGATTCGAATCATGGTAGGGATAAACTTTGTGCTATTGCTTAGTGTGAGATTAAATAGTTGGTGTGTTCGTCTGGCTGTTTATTTCTGTAACACTCTATATAATAGTAATAACTAGTGCCCTAGAGTGCTATAATAATTTTTATTAAATACATGAATTATCTCCTAAGCACGAAGATGACATCTCATTGAAGGGGTCGCAGGCGCAGAGCGTAAAATTACTATTGATTACAAAAAAAAACACAATGGAAATTTAATTATACGCTACCGCATTACGTGGCAGCTATAACTAGCTGTTCAATCATGTTTATACCAGCATCAAATAACATATATCACGCATAAACATCCCTATCCATAATCCACAGGATAAGCAGAAATATAATCATAACATAATTGTATTAATCCTAGGGATATAATGTATATTTCATGGTGTTTTGGTAACAGTGCGGCCAAATACTGCCAAATCTGGGAATCGAAACCAGAACCTCACGATCGGCTGTGTCAGGCAGAGCTTGCGGTAACAATAGCAACGAGATGTTCACCGCACGAGGTATGTACCACACTTACACAAATCGTACACCTATAAGATGACCTGATTAGCGCAGTTGGTAGTGACCCTGCTTTCTATGCCGAAGGTTTTGAATCCTGGTAGGGACAATCTTTGTGTGATGGGCACGAATATTTGTACCCGAGTCAAGGAAGATTAATATCTATATAATTATTATATAGTAAGTTCGCCCTTAGTGCATTGTATGGTACCCATAATACAAGCGTTGCTGAGTGTGGGACCATATAGTTGGTGTGTTTGTGTGGCGATATTATTATTATACAAATCTTCAACTATCACCCTAAATGTAGCCCATAATCTTATCTCAAAATGAGACCTTGTTGATATGACAATAGATAACAATTTCCGTTTATAAAGATGTAATTGTCGTGTGTATAATAAGCCGGTAGGAACGCAGTGATTATTGTAAAGTTATAGGAGTTATGTGTCTCCACATGTGATGGTGTAAATTATAAACGGTAGCGATTTTTTATTACGTCATCTTCGGTACCAATGTTGTAATAGTTGAAAAAAAAAAATTCGAAATCGGTTCATAAATGACGGAGATCGTAGGTAACAAACATAAAAAAAATACAACCGAATTGAGAACCTCCTCCTTTTTGAAGTCGGTTAGTAAAAAAAAATACTGTTGAAGGTTTGTAAAAATAAACTTATTTTAGGAGTTTTTGCACAGAAAACTACAAATTTAAAAAAAAAATATTTGAAGTGAATAGATCACACTTTTCCGGAATCCGAGTAACATTACAATCAAGCTATGTTACAACACTCACAGTTCTTTAAATGAATATAGAATGAAAGCGTGTGTGAAGTTAGACGTTTATTTTACATTAAGAACTGAAATAGGAAATTATGCTTTATGAACGGCAGTTCCATAACATTTCTGGGCTCCTTTTCTAATTTGATCCCTGTTAAGGGAATCAAGATTTAAATACATACTCGTCCGCTACCTCTCAAGACTTAAAGCACAAAGTGTAACGGACATTGTCACCAGCGAACTATAGCCTCCGTCCTTCCTGCGGGTGGTGGAGGTCGTGCCTACGATTAGCCATGCATCTGTCATTGAGTTGCCTCGTTTCTTTGCATAAAACGCGAATCTATGTCAATATACAACTCTTTGAACAATAGCAACGATGGGAAGAAGCATATCTGATAATTGTCTTCAAACAATAAGAGAAAAAAGGATAGTATTATGTAACATACTTTCGACAAATAGTTAGGTAAGTTAAGAGAACCACTTACGAGACAGACATAGACATCCTGATACATATAAATATAAAAATAACAAGTATCATATATACTCTGTCCCAATCAACTAATGCTTGTCTGACAGGTGATACAAGGGTCCGAAGATAATTCTAGTAATACCCTAACTAGCTCGTGGCAAATTGACACCTGACCAGGTGGTTTTATGGTATTATTTGCTAATTGCAACATTACCAAAAAAATAGTGGTACTAGTTCCAACTGGCCTCAAAACAAGGTTCAATAAAGCCTTCTTTGTGAGATAAATTTATCCTGAATCCGCAAAGTAACTATGCACGTCGGGCATAAAATACTATCTAATGCCAATCCACAGCGCATTCGCGGAATGATAGATGGGCGTATGGAATGACTCAAGTATCTTCGACCGCACGTAGAATACGTAACTTTTACGATAAATACGTGAATTTTATTTCCAAACTTGGCAAATCGGTAACCAGTTTGAGATCTTGACCATACTCAATACGCGCGAGTGATTTTGTAATCTGTTGATACCTTTTTTTAATGTTACGCTTGCATTATTGTCTCTACATTTCATTAATAAATCTCACAACTTATAGTTATTCTAACATGAGAGATCGTTGTTAATTTCTAAGATGTACCGGCTGAATACTTAAACCCTAATAGGGCTTACTTATATAATTTGAACCGGCGTAATCTTGAATTTTTTGGATGATGTGTCAAATTTGAGATGTAAGTTTTCTTCAAATCTTTGGTATTTATGATTCTCGAAAAAAATTCTAATAAGCGTACAATTGCTAATCATCTTAAAAATATATTACCAATATTCGTTTAACTTGTATAATACAGTTATTTACCCCATAAAACACCCATAAAAAATAAATTCTTCAAAACAATCCATTGTTGTCAAAATGTTATATAACGGGATGGCATCAATGATCGAACCCGGCCCATCCGTATTCTAAGCCATTTCTCTGAAACCCGGCTTCGTGTGAACGTGGTACATTCGCCAAATGCGTCACAATGCCCACTCAAAATACCAAATGGTTGCTCTCAGAATACTTGATGAGGTGTTAGGATTTTTGCAAGTGTTAAAAAATTGGAACACGGCTTAGCTTGAATCTATTGGACTACCCAAAAGGTAAGTCTTTAGAGAGCCCGAAGACGACGTGATCTGCCTCTTATAAGGTAGACCAAAATAACACGCATCACAGGAAGCCGATGGATGTGAGTGATCTGAATATCTAGCACGATATATGGAAGTTGTTACAATTTATAGAGTGCAAAATCCATCAATTCCGGCTGAGATAAACTCAGTTAAACTAATTTACATATAATCTATAGCAGTGATAGCCAAGTTGGTAGAACGCTTGCCTCGGTTACGAGGATCGCAGGTTCAAACCCCGGCTTGCTCCTCTGGGATTTCTAGATTTTTGCATGTCTGAGAGAACCCCTCGAAAGATGTGTGAAGTCCGCCAAACCGAACTGGGCCAGCGTAGTGGACTATGGCCTAATTCGCATTGAAGGGAGGCCCGTGCCCAGCAGTGGGATATTAAAAAGAGCTGGTATTATTATATTATTATTAAACTATTTAAATAAAGATGATACAGACGAAAATTTGCTATACGTGAGACCATATACTGAGAATAGCTTAAACTTTCTAAGATGCCAGCATTTTTTTAATGCTAGATATATACTAAAATGAATACGAAAACACTTAACTTGGTTTTGAAAACAATAAGTTTGATGATTATATCATCTAGGTATACGTCCAAGTTTCAAATAAACAAATAGTTCTCTAGTATTTGGCAGGTTCTAAGTGCTAACAGTATATACGTCCAAACATATCCTTATATTCCGATAACGTCGCTACAAATGTAGGCGTCCATTCATTCATCAGGAACTTTATATTCCAATCATACAATTCTTGATGGTATTGCTTTTTTTTCCTTTGAGAAGGTATTTCCCATGCTAATCTGTGGGTGCGTTCCGTAAATAGATCAGTAATAGTTTTACACCGTTGTAAACTAGTTAATGTAAATTCTATTAAAGAGATAGGCCTTAATAATTGTGGTGTTCTGTGAATCCAGAAGCTGTTTGATTTAGGCCATGTCTTAGTACAGCCTACTAGCCCACTGCTGGGTTAAGCCTATTCAGTTACGAAGACAATCAAATCATTTATAGGCTTTTTTATTATTATTATTATATTGTGTAGCCACTTTTTTCAGTTTACTTATTTTTCATTCTACCGGTAAAAACATTTATATGGTATTGATGGGTTTATAATAATTATGTGGTACCTGTTTCTCATAAATCTATACATATAAATAAAATTGGAGTGTCTGTTTGTAATATTAAAATAACCGCTTTTTACTAAGTGCATTTGGATGTATACACGTTACCTATACCGAAACAACATTTTTTACCATTTTTGTCTGTCTGTCTGTCCGTCTGTCTGTCTGTCTGTCTGTCTGTCTGTCTGTTTGTTCCGGGTAATCTCTGAAATGGCTGGACCGATTTTGACGGGAATTTCACTGGCAGATAGCTGATGTAACAAGGAGTAACTTAGGCTACTTTTATTTTAGAATTGGATCTCTCGAAATTGGATCTCTCGAAAAAAAATTAAAACCAATGTTGCAGCGCTGCGCCTGATTAAAGTTTGATAGCAACAATCTGCAATGCGAGCAGGCTGTTGCCAACGGCTGAGTCTTTGTTAAATACCACGCGGACGAAGTCGCGGGCAACAGCTAGTCGTAAAATATAATTATAGTATATTTATTTTCATGACATTACAACCGCCAATTGAAACGAACATTACAGAGTAGCTCTCGAATCCAAAGTATTTTTACGCACAATAGTAACGGCGAAGCAGACAATTATCAGATAGCCATACCAAATCCTGAATGGAAGTCGTCTGTCATCATTGATTGTCTCGCGACCGCAAAATCGTAAGTCATTCGCCAGTTTTGGTTACTTTTTATGACGTTTTTTAAGCTTCGATTGTGATGGCTATGTTAATTATTTGATTGCAGTAATTAAGCGGTTGTTATAAAGTTTCTATGTTACTATTTAAATAAGAACAACTTGATCTGCCGCGAGTTAGCAAAGAATGATGGCACTTGTGATGATAGCTCACAATTCTTTGATTTTCTCTCCAATTCCAACACTATTTCATCTCAAAACAATAAATTACGTACCGCTATGTAAAAGTTTGTTATGTTAGATCTTTTCAGATGATTTGTTACCGCAGATTTACGTGGGAGCCAATCATCATTAACGGATTTTAGCTAAACAGTAAAAGTGTTTTCTACTGTCTACTATTATAAGCAACGTCACAGGGACTACCAGAATCTCGTACATTTGTTTCGACAGCAGCTTTATAATTCATTTTACGTAAATATCAATTGCCCAAAACACGACGTATCTAATGATATAGCCGCCACTGGGTCGCCACGGCTGAGCTGGTCGGTACTGTGGCATTAGTCGTAAACAACTGCTAACATGCTGATTAGCAGACACACAGTGAGGGTACAAAATTGGGTCACTAACATGGCTGTGCAATGACATTGCAGAACTCTGACCATAACGTCGTCAGTAATATGCAATATGCATACACCTATTAATAGTCCTTGAGTCATTTCAGATCACAGCCCCAGGATTTCTTCTTTAGTCCTGTGAAGCCTCACTGCTGGGCACGAATCTCCTAAGTAGAGCATGAGTAGGGGATTCATGCAATAGTCCACTACGAGTAAGTTCGGACGTTTTTTGACAACTAGATACATGGACTCTTTCACATGTAGGTTTCCTTCAGATTTTTTCGTTAAGCAAGTGTTAATATGAATATGACATGAAGTCATATGTTTGAAAGTGATTTTCGCATAAGAGAACCATTAAGTTCCAGAGGTCAGAATTTTATATGATTATAATCTTGTTTTTGTTTGTGTCTTTAAATAAGGGCAACACCGATTTGTAACAAACACAGTAAAAAAACACGTTGCCTCCATCTACTACGACGTCCTATCGGGTATCAGGTAGTACCAATAGGTATTCTATGATCGGGTTCTCGTTTACAGACTCCTCTAAGAAATTGATATCGAAGGTAATCTTCAAATATCATATTGATATGAATGATCAAAAGTTCTAAAATCATATTTTTTTTAAACCATTGAGACTTATTTATAATTTTTGTATAATATCCTTATGACCAGTGATGACATATGGTGCCGAGACGTGGTCGCTGACTATGGGCCGCATAAGAAGGCTCAAGGTCGCTCGACGCGCAATGGAGAGAGCTATGCTCGGGGTTTCGCTACGCGATAGAATGAAGAAGAAATGAAGAGATCCGTAGACGAACTGGAGTAACCGACATAGCTCAAAGAATTGCCAAGTTGAAGTGGCAGTGGGCAGGGCACATAGCTCGCAGAACCGATGGCCGTTGGGGCAGAAAGGTTCTAGAATGGCGACCACGAATCGGAAGACGAAGTGTAGGACGGCCCCCCACAAGGTGGACTGATGACATCACACGCGTCGCAGGAAGCCGGTGGATGCGAGTGGCGGAGGACCGTGATGTGTGGGAGTCGTTGGGGGAGGCCTATGTCCAGCAGTGGACGTGCATATCGGCTGATAGATAGAATATCCTTATCAATATAAAATTAATGTAATGCCAATACACTCACTGTCACTACAATTGTGGGAATCGACGTTTGGCTCGCTTCCAATACGATAGCTCTTATAGACTATCCCGGAATCAACTTTGTAGTCACTTTACCTCTCTTTTAATTTTACCAGATAAAAATAAGGATGCTTTATAAATCCTGTAATTGATTGATATAGTCATGCATCCTTATTTTTATCCTTAACCAAAATATGCTTCCATAACTATGTACCCACCGAGGTACTTACCCACATGTGGCTTTGTATCTTCTACTATCTCTACTCTGATCTAGTGTTGCCATGGTAATATTGAGCCCCGTATCTACACCATTCGGCTTGAACACCCAACGCAAAACAATTAAGAAGGCGTTATAGGCAGAAGGCCTTTTCTTGCTTTTAAATTAAAATAATTAAATAATATATTAAATAATGCATATAATTCAAAAATGGGGGTTCTGTATAAAATGGTGCTGATATTGTTACACCTTATATTATTTCAAATACTCAAGTAGGTAGGTAAGTTTAAGTACAGGACAAAGTTAGTACATAAGATATTTATACCTTCAATACTAGTTAGCTAAGTGACAATGGCCATTAACTATGGGAATCGACTTAAAATGAAGTAATAGCGTAATACCGCTTGTATGTGACATGGCCGGGTTCGTTTTTGTTGAGTTAATTCACAGAAGACAGTAGAAGTCTATTGGGTAATAATGGACAAGGCACAATGTAACAAGTCTACTTACCTTTCATAGACAATACGGAGGTAGTATGGTTAGGTAGACAAAAATACACATTTTTATTATGTTCATTTAATGTTGCTTAATAATAGTTAGGTACGTAAGTATATGGCAAAAATATGTATAATCACTAACTTTTCTAAATTAATTATTTCACTTGTAAACATGCTAAATCTATGTCGGCACCTAGGTATATACCTGATATAAAGTTGTACATTTATTTATGCTAGGTATTTATGCTAGGTATTTAGGTATTACAAAGAAGAATACATAAAAATAAATTAAACTATTGAAAAACTCCCACTTAAGTTTTGTCATTTCTTCACTTCAATCAAATTTATTTTTATAAACTACCATGTACTACTAACGACATCTATCACAAAAACTGCTCAATTGGCGCGTAGTCGGTGTTTAATTTTCTCGCAAAGTTTAACACCCTGCTGCTAGATGGCGCTTGTTGCCTAAAATATTCTGCAACGTTGCCACTCATACTGCCGTACGGAATGCCTCCTGAAAATTAAAAAGAAATAATCATAAAATAATAGCCACTTTTAGACATATTAACAACAAACTTTATCTTAAATAGAAATTTGGGGGATGTAGCCAGTGCACTGACACATCTTAGATACTATTTCGGTGCCTAAATATTGCTTTATACCTAAATATTGATTGCCTAAAATAGTAAAACTAAGTAGGTACTTAGTTTTACAATTTTAAGCGATCAGGTAGATCGAATTCATTATTCACGATTTCAGTCGATACCGTCCACGAGAACTATTTGAAATTAAGTAAACCGAAATAATTCTTTAGCGGAAAAGGGAAGATCTTCCAGCCAGGCGGGTGGTATGCCTGGCGGGGCGGCCGCTATGCCCCGACGGTTATTGTCGGGATCTTGTATATATGTTACTTGCACCGAAAACTCTGATAGCGCGATTCAGGATTGTGACGTCACTTGTCTATTGTTCTGAATGCGTCTGTAGTGCTATCTGCGTAGCTTGTGGTGCGGTTGAAGTAGTCGCTACAGTACTCCCCCCCAAGACCGGAGGTCGATATCTTGAGTGGCAGCGTCTTGTGTGCAAGGGCCAGGAAGCTAGCTCGAAGGTCTGCAGTGAGTCGAGACCGAGCTGTGCGCGTCGCAGAACCAGGAGCGCGGTGAGTCGGCTGTGATGGTCCTGAGTGACGACTTGGCTTGCTGTGGGACTGACTGCTTGCTGTTGGATGTCGATGTTGATGTCTTGGTATGGAGTGGTGATGACTTGGGTGCTTGAGTCTTCACAGAAGGATGTTGTTCATTGTCAGGGGTCACCAATTTAGCGGAAAAGGGAAGATCTTCCAGCCAGGCGGGTGGTATGCCTGGCGGGGCGGCCGCTATGCCCCGACGGTTATTGTCGGGATCTTGTATATATGTTACTTGCACCGAAAACTCTGATAGCGCGATTCAGGATTGTGACGTCACTTGTCTATTGTTCTGAATGCGTCTGTAGTGCTATCTGCGTAGCTTGTGGTGCGGTTGAAGTAGTCGCTACAATTCGTTTAATATGCACCTGCGTGCCAAGCGTTGCGAAACATAACTTCACTAACTCCAGCGACTCGTTTTCGAAGGCGGTAACGAATTACATTATTTACTTGGATCAATTTGTAGGCATAGAATTGAGCGTAAACTTTAAACATTGGGGTTTTGAGACTTGCAAAGGTACCCAAATAGTCAGGGTTATTGAACGACTTCATACCCAAGGTACAAAGATAATTTCACAAAGACAAGTCTAAGCCTAAGATCACTGTGATAATAAGGTTTTCAGGACTAATGTAGTATACATTAAGTGAGAGCATAAGATAGTTACGTTACTTAACAATGAAATTTATTTTTCTTAATTTACCAAATAATTTGATGGTGACCTACCGTATGCAAGTCCTGGCCCCGGCAGTGGGACATTGCCACCGCTGTCCGGTAGCGCCATTGTGGTTATCGCCAATGAGCATACAACGCAAAGCATCAATGCGGACTGAAAATATAAAAAACAAAATTATGAACAGCAAGAATTATGCAGAGATAGGTTCCTCTAATAGGGTCATACGTCCTTCAACGCAGAGAAACCTCTCTCTACAAGTTAGGGACCTATGCATTATTAGCTATACAATTTCTGGCATACTACTGCAGAGCAAGTCTCTCTCTCTCTCTCTCTACACCATTCACTTGCTCTTTAATCCATCGCGGTACCTATCTTACTAAAAATTCAGTAATTTCTTGCCATCGTGTTTTATGTGCTAGCCGTTACAGTTTCTCCCTTAATACGATCCACTATACGGCTACTTTTGCTCACAGCACAGACTATATATCATCTGTTGCGACCGGCCCAGTTCCATATCAGCAGCCTACATATAATTCGTTATAAATAATTTCTTACAACTACGTAACCTTTGCTTACTGTTAGGCTGGAAGCAGCGACTTGAAATAGTGGTGTTATTTAACCTTGTCGATACAACACCAGAAGTGCGAGTTATTGTAAATTGGCAGAGAATTGTATCCGCATTGAAGACCTTTAGCATTCGAAATAACGTAATTATATCGTATTCTAGTGCCATTTTACGCTGAAGCATCCTGTTTTGATTCAATGTCTTGATTGATATTGACAATAACTTAATTGATTCATTTCCAGATTTCTAGGTCATACAAAGTCTCACTTACATTTTCTATAAAGAGTATCAGGCTTAGATAATAACGATTCCAAGTCTGTATCTATAAATAGGAAGGTAATAATTATGTTCTTATTTGACTCTTTTGTGAGATTATGTATTTGTAAGTACAAATCGTTCAAATGCACAGATTACTTATACAAGTGACAAAGGCGCCAAGGTTCCAATTATAAATGTCAGTTGCACCAGACCAATGCGGTTGGCTTATGTGTCTGTATTTGTGACAATAGCGACCTTACACTTCGTGACTTGATATAGATCTCAGTATGTCGCAACTACTTAAGGCAGGCTACCTGTAAAGTCCTAGTTATTTACCTTTAACGTTATCTCTCAGTATACACTGAGCTATACGGGAGATGACGCAAAGCCTGCATGTACATACCTATTCTTCATTTAATCTCTGCTGTGATGAATTGTCTCAGTCACTATTTTTTGAGTAGTGACAGAGTAGTTACAGTATTTTTTGAGACTAAATACTTTCTGTATTGGCTCTTAAAAGGGATATTCTATTTTTAACGTTAGTTCTGACCACAGACCTTAAATACACATGATTTGTAAAGAATTCTACATCTTCCTTCGTGTTAGGAGTTATAGAATTCCGCATGCATAGCTAATTGTATGCGTTAATTCGTTGTATATTTTTTGAAATGGTGAATCTGATCAAAAATATTGAATTAACATAGAAGTATTTAGTTAACGAATAACTACATCAACTACAATAATTCATAATATTGCCACACATGACGTAAGTATATTACATACGGTTAGCGAATGCAAGTGAACTTGATCTTGGCAGTATGTCACTCGCCTTGGTAGAGGCCGGCTTTCGAATTAACATTATGATGTAGAGCACTAATAATTCTATGGGCTGGGTCTACCTGGATATCAACAAATATCTTAGGACTCTGTGTATTTGAATAAAATAGGTTAAAAATGTTACCCTAATTGTTGCAATAATATAATTTATTAGTTGCTACGAGTTTATAAGTAAATAGTTCTAAAACCATATTAATAAAATAAACAAAGATGTAATGTGTCATTAAATTATTTTCTGAAATTTTAATGAGTTAAAACTCACTAAAGTGAAAGCTCCAAAATGAAGTTTAACGTCTTTTCTTATTGCGTGTGATATTTTATTCAGGGGCTTTGTAATTTATTCGTCCCTTCGTAAGCTCAAGTTACAATGGAATAGTGAACTATAGAGTGCTTACACTAAGTTTTTGAGGCTTTTTCAAGAAGGATACAGGTTGGGCGTATAACATAGTCCATACACTATGCTGACTAGCTAAAGAAGAAACTGTGTTGATCTTAGTTAAATAAAATGTACCTTGTTAATTAATGATTTACTCATAACATACGGATGATTAATCTATGTTAGATTTAAGTAATCTGTAGTAGTTCTGCCCTGGCACCGCAGACATTAAGCTTTTCGATACAAAGTTCCAAAGGTAACAAAGTGACTTACCCGCAAACAAAACATGTTGCTAACAAAGTTTGTACTTTAGTGAGGCGCGCGCCAATCCACTCACTATATATAGAGGTATCTACTGCAGCCGTGACCGTCACATTGTCTAGGAGTGTAATATATAACTATAGACATTTAACACTAATTAGTCAACACTCATGATTTTAGTTTGTTTAAGTTAATGATCACGACGAGTTAAGCACTCATTTATATTTAAAAAAAATCGAAATGAACATAAGGGTTTGAGTTCAGATTGTTGACTATTTATATCGAGAGATGGCGCTACTTAAAAATATTAGAGATTTTGTGTGAGACACCATTTGTTTAAAAAAAAACAGTCTCAGATGAATCAATGAAATGTAACTACACTAAACATACATTCGGTGCATGAGGTTGGATCTCTGCTACGTATATAAAAATCCTATGTCAAATCATAGATGGCGTTGATAATAAATATAATAAGTACACGTAGAGTTATGTTGTTGGCAAGGAGAGCAACTGAATTAGATCAGCATAATGGACCATGGCCTGAATTACTCGCATCTGTCAGTATGGAATCTACTCAGCAAAGGACACTGCTGGCAAAATGGATAAAAGCGTCTATCTTTACCGCCTTGATGGTAAATCTGCCCAATAAGTAGGTCATTTAAAGTGCTGCAGATTATTGTTTTAATACTATCAAAAAAACACCAGGAAACCTTACGTTAATACTCGTTCAGCCAGTACGTGGCTCCCCTGAGCGTTGTCATCAATAATTAGCTTCGCTGTCACCCCGGCTCGTATGTGAGCTCTGCGTGGACCGGTCATGGAAAAACTGAGGCAGCTTTGCGAGGCGATACACTCAATCAGTACACGACGATAACGCATCGTAAACTTTTAATAGGTACCTATTTCACAACGCAACACGACACAGTCACAGTTCCTCGACCCAAGTTTCAGATTTTCTAAATTAATAACGTTTTGCAAAACAGAACATGTTTAAAAAACAATTTCCTTGACTCCGCACAGTTTCCAATCTGCTTGCAACAGTCATCTGGACGTTACTAAATGCAAATTGAACTGACATTTGATCAATAAGAAAAAAATGTGGCAAGATAGACCTATGTTTATACAGGAGTTCCGTATAACCATAGATTTCGTAATAAACACTGGAACTATATGCATAATGTGTGTATTTCGAAACACGCAGACGCGGCGCTCCGCGAAGTCTGCAATCTGTGAACATGTACAAGATCGCACCCGCCATTCTATCAGATTTGATAAGCCACAGATCCTCGCTAAAGAACACCGAATCCGACCGAGGATAATACGTGAGGCTGTTGAAATTAAAAAAAATCCTAATTTAAATATAGAAGATGGCTGGGTGCTACCACCGACTTGAGATCCAGTAATTAACATCATTAAATCCAAAACCAAGCGCACCATTGCAAGACCTCAAGACACTGTGAGCACATTCTACGTAGATCGGACCGTAAGCAACAACTAAATATGAGGGTATCCCGGTTCAAACTATGACACTAGGATGTCAACCACCTCCGTCCTCCCGTGACCATGGTTGCTGTAAAGCAGCCGAAACGTAGGAAACGTAAAAAATATAAACGCGATAAAATCCGTAAAATAAGTTTTATTTCAATTAATTGTCTTTCCATAAGCCTTTATAATCTCTAGTGTAACGAGACAAAACGCTGATATCCTACAACTTTCAATAAGTGTGCGAAGGGCTTATCATCTATTGTTTCCATCAATTACATCAATTCCAACAGCATTGTCCATTTCTACCGGTTGGTAACCGAATTACATAAAAGGGTTCCCGCGTACCGTTGCACCAACTTGCCATTGAATTGTTATCGCAGTTGCGTCGACTTCAAAGACTTAATTTCCATGAATTAGACACGATTCGTTTTCATCAAAGGTTTAATTATCATGAATATTGATTCGTTAGATTTTTAGGTCAGCTTCGTGTGGTCGATTTTTAGCCGTGAGGATATTTTTGTTATATAGCTTGTCACCATGAAATCTTGCACTATAATGGATGTTTATGAGCGATGTGTAAAAATACTCTAACACGCTGTAGGGAACTTAAGACGACATACTCAGGAGGGATTTTTTTTCGTTTAGTGAAACTAACAATTTTGTTATCAGTACGACATTGCTTTGTGGCAATGGTTCACGGATATTTAAAGGTTAGGCAGCTTATTATAAGCCGTATGGATCTGCTCAGTTGAGGTCGCGATCCGATCCGGTTGTAGACTTAAGAAAAAAAATGTAATGACAATTTGTAAGTGCCCCCGTAGGCCTATACGAAATAAATGATTTGACTTTGACTTTATGAATATATTTCAGATTCGGATCCCGGTAGGGGAATATTTTGTGTGATCAGCACGAATGTTTGTACCCGAGTCATGGATGTTAAGTATCTATATAAGTACTAGCTGTCTCGACAAACTTCGTACCGCCTGAGAATCAAATACTGTTACTGATTTTTTTCCCATTTTAAAGTGACGAAAAGCGACAAATTCAAAATATCAAAGATCATAAAAATCGGTCCACTGATTCTTGAGTTATAAATGGTGTAACTAACACGACTTTGTTATATATATATATGAAATGAAGAAATTGTACCCGCTGTAAATAAGTCCACTATATTACTTGTACTATGAGGTAATCATTATAAACCATTGTCATATTCTTATTGCGCGCCGTCGTGATTGGCTATCGTTACTTAATAAGTATTATTTTCATTTCTATCAAGTGGAGTAGGGTGGAGTTCGCAGTTATCGGCACATAGTATCTCTTAAACAATTTACTGACATTATATTCTTCATATATTTTTTCTTTTATTCTATAGTTTATATGACGCATTTACCAATCTACTTCAATTTACAAAATCAGTCGATTAATATTTGAATGTCCAAATCTTCATTGAAATAGTTACATATATATACTACTACAGTCTAGTTGAAAGTAAAAGCAACTCTAAAATCAACTTAATACAGATTATTTACTCGGTTGGCCAATAACTAGTTGAGACCCCTGCGCCGGCGCATAGTTTCATCATGTACGAATTAATATAATTGCTATGTTACTCGATACACTTGTACTACCTACTTAAATACACGAACGAACCGTGTTTGACAAATTTCAGCTCCCAGCCTTTCCCCAATCAACTTATACAACGATAAAATAAAAAAATTATAAGTAATTAGCTTTACTACTTCGATGAAATCGACATTTATTTTGGTGTTACGTATATATCCATTCATGCTATAATAAAATACTATACCGAGTAATATCTATACTCTATACATATAAATAAAATTGGAGTGTCTGTTTGTTATATTAAAATAACCGCTTTTTACTAAGTGCATTTGGATGTATACACGTTACCTATACCGAAACAACATTTTTTACAATTTTTGTCTTTCTGTCTGTCTGTTTGTTCCGGCTAATCTCTGAAATGGCTGGACCGATTTTGACGGGACTTTCACTGGCAGATAGCTGATGTAACAAGGAGTAACGTAGGCTACTTTTATTTTAGAAAAAAAATAGCATCTCACGAAAAAAAATTCAAACCAATGTTGCAGCGTAGCGCCTGATTAAGTTTGATAGCAACAACCTGCAATGCGTCCCGCGGGCTCAGAATGGGCGAGCAGGCTGTTGTCAACGGTTGTCTTTGTTAAATACCACGCGGACGAAGTCGCGGGCAACAGCTAATCTAAACATATAGTGATTACCATCGAGTATTGCAACTTCGTAGTTCCAAAGTGGATCTATGTCATCCCCGGTAGGTAGTATAAGAATGCTCCTAAATTCTATTAATAACAACACTATATTAATATTAAATATATGTAAAAGATATGGCTGAATGATATTGTGTGGAATACTTCGGCTGCCAAGCTTTTAGTAGCACAATGTATTTGAAAGTAGCTTTCAAACTTTTATGATCATACCAAAGCAATCTTACGCAATTTTTAGTTTGTTAATCTCTTTAAGTGGTTATCGATCAGATAATCATTCGACCATCGATCTATCAAGTTTCTATCTGATACTAATAAAGTTATTGTTCTATCTGTCGATCTAGTAAGTAGATCGTTACGTTAGATCCCTTGAAGGCTCTTAAATGCTTTTACAAGTGTTAATTAGTGTTTACTCGTGGATTTATTCGTACGGATTCCCATATTTCATTACTATGAATATCATAAATACTGCTTTGGGAGGAACTAACGGTTATGAGATTTTTTTATGGGACTAGGCCTGCTACACACTCCCACCACTGCTACTCCTGTAAGCCAGGATCTACAGTGGTTTCCTTTGATGACACCGAGGTTTGACCCTCGGCGAGTCCTGGAATTAAGTTAATTGTCTTCGAACCCGCAAGAATTTAATCGAAAGATAAAATAGGTGGAGTTGGAAGAAAATTATCCACTTCCCTCCATTACAAAGCGGGAGACAAAAAGATCTGGTAGATACATTTCCACAGAAGCAAGACTCTTACAGCTGGGCTAAGTCCAGGTGTAAGGCACTACGGAGAGTTTAAATACTAGTGGTTAAGAGAATTGTAAATAATAAACTATTTTAATTGTACCGTAAAAGTATATATTTCTATTTGGTAGATAAGTCGTTACTTATCTACGAAATAGCCACCGTACTACGAAATATGATGCTATTGATATAGATCAAAATCACGTCGTAAAATCGTGCGCGGTTATTTGCGCGTCCAACTTGGGACCGGTGCGAGTTACGCAAAACGGTATTTATAGAATATTCTAGTAACTTTGGTTGGTATGGAATGCCCTTTCCGAACCCTTGTTACATTTGCTTCTTAAATGTGGGATTGCAGCTACTCTAACTAAAAATTACTATGCAACTAATCATTTACAACAAAACAATGTACAACATCCCTATAAAAAGTGCAACCACGAGGTTCCTTGTACCTTATCATTTCCATAGGAACGGCATTCCGGGTAGGCAGTAAATTATTAGCTAATATCATTATACTGTGACATTTTTAATGGTTCATAAATACTGTAAGAGATATACATGAATAAAAATATTCTGATTCTTAATTAAATTGCTAATCTGATTTCGACAATACCGACAATTTGTAATAGCAATGCAAGGCACCCCGCCGTCCTATACCGAATAGGTAATTGTCAAATAGGTATTCATTTCAGATTTCAGATTCTGTTACTTTTTTTTTATTAGACCGTGGCATTACCCACCGTTGGGCAAATTTGATATTATATTTTAAAGAAACACATCTTTCATAAAAAAAAACAAAATTGATAACCTTACTTTTCGACTAGTCCTACGTAAGCCTAGTCTACAAATTTGGCCTGCATAGAATCCCCCGTGTTTGATATTGAAAATAAATATTCCACTTGACATTGGCAAAATACCTACCCAAAGGAGGGTGAGGCCGTATTCTAAAAAAGCAATTAGGGCATCATAGAAAAACAAACAAAATACTCTCCGATAATTGATAAAATAATAATTAATTTAATATTATTTTAGTCATACTCCGTTGAGTTCACTCCACTCCGATGTAAAGGTGGTTTGACGACTTCACTATTATGAAACTGAACTAAATACAGTCGTGAGATAAATGGTAGATCTACGAACATTTCTAAATGGTCCAAAGATTATTTTATTTGGTACATTAATATATCAAATACATTAGTTGTAAATTTTATTCAAATTTGTTTAAAATTAACTATGCAAATAATAATTGTACTAACCAAAGAATTTGCGGAAAATCATCCACTCCATGTGCAATTTTAATAAGGACCTTTTCCTAATCTACGTCACCATTATCAACGACTACATTATCTTTTATAGGATTTTGAATTAGCTGTTATCGTTTTGTAACAGAATCTCATCACTTAAGGGTTAAGTATCGATGAAAAACTGCCATTGTATGGTCTCAAGTAGACCTGAGACTGAATAGATTTAGTTCAGGGCTACTTACGAACCATTAAACAATAAATCATTGTTAGTTTTAACATAATCTCACACCATCTATGGCCTCCAACATCCGGTTGTGTGCTCCCCTTGTCGCTATATTTGATGGCTATTTATCAATTTCGTTATCGTCTAAGCTGCATGTAACGATTTTTCTTATTTTCTCTCTGACATAGACCTTGGTGCAAGTTTGAAGAAATTAAGCAAAATGTAATTTTTGCTAAACTAGTTGCTTACAAGTTGCATGGAATAGACTGAATACTCAACTGGTACGTAAATTAATGTATTATTGTTGTGATCAATTACTTTTACTAGCTATCTAGTCTGTATACGGTTGTATAAATCAAAACTAACATATTTATAAGCAGGTATACAATTTTCGAGATAGTTATTTTAAGGTCCTTTATTATCATGTTGTATCAGAATAATAACTATACTATACAGCCTATATAGAAATATAAATTCTAAGATTCGCTACTTTCTGAAACTTGATCCACGCGCAACTAAACAAAGCGAACGGCCAAGTACCAATCGGTCCGCAACGGACGACAGAGGAGATAAAAACGTTCGGTAGCCCATCGACCTGGTTCAGTCAACCGCAAGCCAGTGTCGCGATCCGTGATGTGAACAATGTACATGACCAAAGTGCTCACGCTACTCCTAGTGCTCCAATGTTGTGAACTGTGTCTGACTATCAAAGTCCCAGTTGTGTGGGATAATGGTGCGGATAGTGATGTGAATGAAAATGAAGAGAATAATCGACCAGACGCTCCAGTGGAGCCAACCAAAACTCAAAATGCTCAAAAGCAGTTTCCAGTGGAGTACTTTGAGTATAATGCTCCGAAACCACAGTTTGCCATCGAAGTAGCACGATTCCATGGGGTTCCAAATCCCGAACAACATTATAGAGCGTATCCTATTAAACCTTATACAAATAAAGAGCAACCGCAATTTGGTATCCATCATATGCTTGATCAAGAAAAAAAAGTATTTCAACCTTATCAACAGTACCTCAACAAAAATGATGGAATCAGAACTCACGCAAAGCCAACTGCAACGGAATATGAAATATTCCATCCGTATAAAGCGGAAGAACCAGCATTGCAAGCAATTTATAAGGATCCTGTGTTAGCTAAAATAAGAAACAATTTAGAAGACAGCAAAAACAGACTACAAAACTACGAAAAAGAAGCAGGTAAACCGCACATCACTAAAGAAGAATACTTAGAAACTCCAGAAGAAACTGATAGGAAACTATTCCCGCAACACAATGCACCCGCGCCGTATGAAATTCATAGACCTGAAAGACGCCCTGTGTATTATAAAGCTCCTATTCGATATAATCATAGAGAGAATATATTAAACCAAAAATTTAGGCACCCTTTAAATCAAAATTATGTCAAAATCAAACCAGTGCATTACAACCCGTTAAAAAATCATCTGCAGCAGTTAAGACAACATCAGGCCATTAAATATGACGATGAACGTAATGAATATCCTCAAGTACTCCCAGATGAATCGAATGCAGAACCAGATGAAGGATACGATATATATGAAAAAGGTAGAGAGAAATACACGCGGTTAACAAATAATGTTGATGAGTCTATTAATAAAGCTGTGAAAGCGAATCAACCCGTTTTTTATCCAAAACTAGAGCTACAGAATGGCGAAAATAATGATAAAAATAACAATAATGACGAAGAAGAAGAATTTGTACCAATAAAAAATTACGCCCAAGTAAGGAAAACTGAAATAACCAAACACTTACCCAGAGAAGCAGCTTTTGATGACGCTGAAACTCTTGAAGAAATATTAAACGCTCCTCGTTTGAGAGAAGCCGTAAAAAGCAAGAAAGCACAAACCGTTTATTCGGAAGAAGGTTATGAAGACTCCGCATATGATCACGCAGGTGAACAAAAGCATGCGTCAGAGCAAGAAGGGCACGGTGGATATTTAAAAGAGAATCAAATCAGTGGCGGGTTGTATAAAATACCTTCTGTCAGCTCGAAATATGAAGACGGTAAAGGATCTGAATATCAAGATAAAGTATTACATGGTGAAAAATGGAATAATAATAACAAAGAAGAGGAGGAAGCAAGGGAGGATGAAGATTATTCTGAAGTAGAAAATGAACACAGTGTTGGTGCGAAATCTTATAAAGATGATAATCCCAATGATACGAGTTATCGAAATAAAAGAGAAAGAAGTTCCGATGCAAGCAATGATCCTGCCCTACAGCTAGAATATGAAACAAACTCACAACATGAAGTGGGTAAGCGAGAGGCAAATTTTAAAGTCCCAGAAATAAATTTTACTTCGACATTTTTAACCGAAGCTGAAATACTAAAACTTGCGAAACAAAAAATAAGACCAAAGAAAGATGCCATAAGAGAAAAATATCCATATTACTATAAAAGTCTGAAAGATTTACATAAAAATTCTCCTCTAAGGTATGCGGAAAACTTTAAATTCATTCCTAAAAAGTCTAACGGTGGAACGGAATTTTATGATTCTAGATCTCAATTCGAATGTCCTGAAGTTGACGAAGTCGATCCTTTACCAGAAAAATTGAAAAATGGTGAAAATCCCACCAAAAATGACACCAATTCAGATGAAACGGGAGCACAAAGTAATAAAGATAAAAATTTCGAAACTGTTAAAAGTCAACCACGTTTGAAAGGGCTTGGTGATAAAATCGATTGCTTTAAAGCCAAGTATTTCGGTGAAAATCCTTTAGATAGCCCATTTTTCAAAGAAGAAATAATATCTAATCCTGAACCAATAATTGCCCCTAAACTTTCATCGTACAAACTAGAATCAACAAAAACCAATCAAGCACCAAAGATTGGTAAGATATTTGACGAATACGAGAAATATAAAGACGATAAAACAGATGTGTTTTTATTATTAGACAAATTCAAATCTGACCAAAATAAGATACATGAGCCACTGATTAAAAAAAATGAAGAATTGACAAAATCACTGTACTCTTCGCCTGCTACCTCAGCCAACAACACCCAACTATCAAATGTTTACAATGACGTTATAGAAAACATAAAGAATAATATAAAAACTGCGCAAAATCAAACAAATGCAAAAATTTTAGAAACGTTATTAGATTCCAAGAAAACAAGTCCTAATATCACTTACAATTACTATCAAAACAAAGATGATGTAACTAAACCACCACAAAAACTTAGGAGGAAACGTGCATCACCATTTGTTTATGAACCATATAAAGTATTAAGAGACGGTCAAGTACAAGATTCTAAGAAAACAACTACTAGTGGCAACGTAAGCCCACTTATAAAGCAATTACAATCCAGTAGAGTGGCCGACAGAGTTAACAAATCAAATCAAGAAAATGAAAAGCAAGTGAAACGAAACGCTAGCACCCGTACGTACGTTGATATTGGGAAAAAAGATAGGGAACAGTCTTCATCCAAAAGTAACAACTCAGAGAAAACTATTGTAGACGTCAGTGTTGATCCACGTAGGGGAGAACCACGGTATGAAATAAGACCTGCTAACCATAAACTAGAATACAGCCCTGTGGAAAATAAAAAGTCAATGTCAGTTGAAGACTACAAAGCACAAACAACTACTGAAAATACTACTGAACAATCTGCTGAAAAAAAAGAAAATGAAAATACAAACCAAAAGCCGACTAGACCTATACAAAGAACTCGGATAAGAAAAACGACCATCCGACCTAGCAATGATATGTCTTCAATTACTAAACAAACTGAAATTCAAAGCGCGGCTGCGTCAAACACTGTCAGAAAAACGGTGACAACTTCAGCTCCAGAAACTGAAACTAAAAAAGGTAGACGGCTCAAGAAAGAACCAATAGTTGAAGTTAGTAGTGAAGAGGAATATGGAGAATATCAGGACGACGAATTAACTACAACAACAACGGTAAAACCATCATTTCGAAGAAGAATTAGAACTACTTCAACTACCACAGAACAACCACAAGAAGATGAAGAAGAAGTACCAGAACCTGAATTGCCGAAACTTAGATTGATTACAAGATTTCGTAATACACCAACTGAAAAACCTAAAAAGAAAATAGAATCAACTGAAACGCCTACTGTGAAAAAATACAACGAAGAATATGATATTGCTATACCCAAATATAGAGAGAAAAAAAAGAAAACTTCTACGAGCACTATCGTAACAGACACAAAAAAATATGGAGACGATGAAGAAGATGATGACATGAGAAGGGAAGAAGTGGATGCTTTGATTGGAGTTACTGAAAGTTTGGATGATTACATACCGCTGTATGAAAAAGAAGCTAGAGAAAGAAGAACTCAACATAAGTCTGATGAAGATGATAATGAAGACGATGATGCTGATGATGACGAGGATGAAGACGATGAGGAAGATGAAGATGATGAAGAAGAAGACGATGATGAAGAGAGTGAAGAAGAAGAAGACGAACCAGATGTAAAAACGACAACTCCAGAACCAACTAAACGTACACTCGTCCGGACTACTGACGCACCTGCATCAACCACTGCATCCCGTAGTGAAAAACTACAAAGCAAGCCAATTGTCACAAAAAAAAAGATTGAAATACATAAAGAAACACCAGTGAATAAATCATCTCCACACGTCTCACAATTTAAACAAGACATCAAAGAAGTTGAAATCATCAAAGAAATACCCTCAATTTCCAAGAAGAAGCCACAAAAGAACCCAGAAATTTTAGAGCTGTACAAAGATGATAACTTAGCTGAAGATATAAATAATCTAGGTGATGTAGAAATATTCAGTGAAAACATAGATCTAGACAAGGGGCCAAAACATGGCGGGAACTATCGAGTTGCCACCAAGGAGGATATTAAACAGCTTGCTGAACTGAGCAAACCAAAAGACGCCGTAGCTTCACCGAGCAAAAATACTAAACATATAGAATTAGATGAATACTCTCCCAAGAAAATGCATGGAGGAAATCTTAAATCCATAGGTGATATACAAAGGTCAAGACAGAGAGGCAGAAGCTCAAAATTAGTCGAATTAAGAGATTCACCAACAAGAGGAATGCACGGAGGTAATCTAAAATATGGTACTCAAAGTAGACGCAGTGGAAGAAAAAATGAGAAACTAATTGAAATAGACGATGACAAAGACAATAATCGCGATGAAAATTCATCATCTCGTGAAGATAATTTCAAATCTTTCAACACAAGACATGATAGGATGCATGGGGGTAACTACAGAAGCGCTAAATTAGTGCAAGCGCCTGAAACTGCAACAGAAAAAGATAAAAAGGTTGCAAGAAAAGATCCGAGAAAGAATGGCGCAAGACTGCTCAATAGTTTTGCTCAAGCCGTACCTATACTAACCACTACGCCTGGATATATCTTAGATCCTAGTAAACGGATGTATTATTATGTCGATTAAGTATAGTATTCTTTGGCCAATTGTATATTTTAAAATAATTAAGAAATCTGGGTGATTGCGGTTATCGAGGACCTAAAAACTATTGCAATGATGATTTCGAAATTTAGTGAAACTTAGCCTTAAGTTAATTTCAAGCAATATTTAGCACTATAATTTCAATTTAATTGTGAACTGCAATTGCTTATTCTTTGATGAGATATTGCCAAATATTTTATTTGTGGTCTTTTGTTAGCGCGCTAACGCGATTCTTTATACATTTTTATCAGGTATTTTTTACGTAGGTCCACTGAAGTGAATGCAAACTTCTCAGGGTTCATCTAGGTTAAATAGGTACCTAACTATTGCGGGCATAAGTTATGTATAGTGTTGGTAAGTTTGTCTATTGATTGTTTCGAAATTAATTAGTGTATTGTAATAGAAAGTGCCACATTACGTATCGCTTTTTGAACACAAAAGACGAGAGAGTGAACGTTTGTAGTTTAATCAAAATAATCTTTAATTATTCGCTATTGTATCGAATATAAACTGTGATAGATGTAATAGTTTTTAATATTTTTTTTACAATGAATGGAAAACTTATTTATAAGATTGTTATTTTTATAAATAAAGTTTGCTTTAAACTGTAACATGTGTAATGTTTCTTATTAATCAACACACAAATAGCTACGCAATTTCAACATCGACAATATATATTCCAACATAAACATTGCGCTCGTGTGCATACCATAATCAATTTCCCCGGTAATGCGATACATTGCGAAAATATCATTAATGTTGCCAAAGGAATTATCAATTGTCAATAAGAATTTTTCTATCACACAATGACTTGTCCGAGTGCACATTTGGGTTACGTTGTTACTCGCAGTGTCACAACCAGCCCAGTTTTTGTATGAGTGTTACACGGCTGGGCTTGTGCAGACCGGCGCTTGAGATGACTTCACGTAGTGCGTTCAACTTTGCAGTCCGACCACTTTCACTTTCAACGCTATTTAACTGTATCCGTTATCGATTTGGGTTCCGCGTTGGGTTGTCAATTGTTTTGGCAGATACCTTTTATATAGCACGATAGTTGACCATTAGATGAAGAAAGCGTGCTTTATTCTTTATTAGTGGCATTACTTAAAAAGAAATTCTAAGGCATTCATACAGTGACAAAATCAAATTGATGTAGAAGTATCATTCTTCATGCGAGCTCTTTAGAGCGTAACACTTTGTAATTGAGTCATCGTTAGATTGAAAATGATATAATGTTATATTAGATTTGGATAGTGTAAGATCATATTACGCTACATAAATTATACCAATTGGTTAAGATAAAAAAACAAGTATACACTCTTCATAACATTATAAATTGAATACTTTATTTCAGTGGCAAGTCTTTAATATTTAACATCTTACATCTAAGAGAACTTATTTTTTACTTGATCTACAATATATATATATTAAGTTAAATAAGTTATCAAACAATAATTTAAAAATAAATATTAACATATACATTGCAACTTTGATTTGGTTTCGCTTAATCAAAACATGTAAAACAATATAGGAGCCTAATACTAAAATATATTTATTTATGTAATTCCACTGTGGTATCCCTACTGGCTTGAAAATTTGTCTTACTATACCAACATCTAAAACTGGTCAACAAATTAACAAGCATTATGTATTTTCATAATTTCACAGCTTATGAATAAAATCGTTACTGTCAAAAATATTAATATTGTCTACAATTGTCACCTATTTCCTAACCAAATAATTTAAATAATACTCTATTTATGTTTCTTCCTCCCACCTGGATTTGATTGAGTGATTCTAGAAGGTGGATGATTTATAGGCTTCCATTCTGATTCCGATGCTTGTATGAAGCTTGGTTCACTATCTTCTCTGTCTATTGACTCATCATCAATTTCTTTTTCTTCATCAAAGAAATCAATAATAGGATGGTAATTGTAATTTACTCTTTTACCATTTATAGTATAACTGTCACTTGTACTATGTTCTTTCGGCTTAAGTGTAGTTATTTGTTTCTCTGTAGTCAAAGCTTGCAATTTTGGTGCTATAGTTACTCTATTTTTTGGAGGATTTACTGCTTGTCCAATATCAGGCTCTTCGTAATCGTTCACGTCTTCGATAGTATCAGCACTGCTACTTGGAAATGATTCAACAGCAGATGTACCTGATGAAATTAGATCATCAGGCCCACCTGATATCTTCTTTCTGATTGGTCTACGGCTCGGTCTTATTGTTCTCTTAAACTGACTACCTGGGAGCTTGAATTTTGATTTGTCTTTAACGAAATTAAATGATGACGTAGCCTCAGGAGTTGGAGGTTCTAAGTAACTTGGTAAAGTTACTGCATCTAAACCAGAAGGATTTCTAACGGAAGGTGGTCTTTTAACATTTCTTATTGAACTGGCTTGGTTAAATGAATCGGGGAAGTAGGTATTACCATAAGAGTCGACAGGATTCGATGAAAGAGTATCATCATCATCATTATGTTTGCTAAACGGTATACCAGGTATCAAATTCTGACTGTCAGTAAATGGTGGGAAAGTTTCTAATGGCTTATTGTGTGTGAATGGTGGTGATTTGAAACGTGGTCTGTGGACTGTTGGTTGGACCGCTTCTAATTTAGGTTTGCCTTGTTCTGATGACAAGTCTTCTCCCGGGAATTGTTCAGAAGATGTTTCGTGTAGTCTTTGCCCTAGAGGTGGGAATGAAACGCTGTAGCCTTCGATGTGACAAGAACAACATGTTGGAACCTGAAATAAAGAAAGATATAACAATTAAAATGTTGAAAAAGTATAGTGCTTTTGAGTACTAATAGAAGTGGATTCATACCTTGAAGATATCCATGTGCAGACCGTTTTGTTGGTCCCAAGTTAGCAATCGATGATAGTTGTAAACTTGTACGCATTTTGACTTGAAGTTATCCGTCAAGTAAGTGCAAGGCTCCTTGGGTTTCCTGAAATGATCAGTAGCTTGTATTAAAACTTACAAAACTCTTTATCACTGAGATAAATATGTTTTGCGACGCTAATACTATGAGAAACATTAATAAGTAAAAATCTATCTGTTTTTTTAGCGACAACAATCTTATCTTAATATCATAGGCCGCATTATGTTTTTAATGGTCTTTAGTATAATTTATACCACGCATTATTCTGCAACTACAAATCCGCAATCTAACAGTATGAAATCCCCATCATGTCTAGCAGAATTTGCATGAAAAAAATTTTACAAACTATTATGACATTATTGTGTAGAGTTCGTAGCACTATAGGTAATAATCTATAACTTACAAGCACTTCTCCAGTCTTAATGTCTGGGTGTGCTCCCCTGTGTTGACAATATATTTCCACTGGCCTGAAGTGGCCCTGGCTCGCTGAGGCCTCGCGTACTTCACCGTGCTCGGGCACATGAAGCCCGCTTCACCAGCACTGGCGAAATCTCGGCTTGCCGTGTCTCCTCGCCTTATTTCAGGGATTAAGGGGATTAAGGATTTTATCGCGGTTTATCTCAAACTATGACACCAGAACGTCAACCACCTCAGTCCTCCCGTGACCATGGTTGCTGTAAAGCAGCCGAAAATTCGGGAGCGTAAAATCAAAAAATAAACCACGATAAATACCTTAAAATTAGTTTTATTTCAATGTGTAGTATTCGCGTAAATATAAGAAATCAATATGATATATGATCTTCTTGGTTGTGTGCACAATTAAAAAATATATTATTTTAGAACATAATTTAATCTTACTGCTATCGAGAAATATTTTATAATAGAAGCGTTCTGTGGCATTTATTTGATTAAGTTCAGGGCTAGGTCAACCAGGCTAAGGCCAAGATAACCGTCCATTTAGCCTTATCTCCTGGGTGTAAGTAGAATAATTCAAACTATATTGATAGACGTTAAGTACTGATTAACTGATTAAGCAAACAGCAAAAAAAATTGGATCAAAACACGTCATTTTGAATACGACATCAAACAAAAATACCTACTTCAATAACAATATGTAAATTTTTAGTCATCCCAACGATGACTGATGATGAAATGATATTACGAATGATTAGATAGTTTACAATCAATTTAAATTATTAGTGATGACTTCGGACACTTCTGAAGTTCTGAACAAATGTTAAGCAACCACTATACATATTAAGATGAGTTACTTTTAAAAGTATCTATATTATTTTGAACTTCGGTGATTTTTCTACACAGGCTATCGCTCTCCGAGACTCGACAAACGTATACATTATTAATACCAGCTCTTTTTAATGTCCCACAGCTGGGCACGGGTCTCCCCTCAATGCGAGGGGGATTAGGCCATAGTCCACTACGCTGGCCCGGTGCGGGTTGGCGGACTTCACACATCTTTCGAGGGGTTCTCTCAGACATGCAGAATTCCTCGCAATGTTTTCCTTCACCGTTTAGCAAGTGATAATCATGGTTGAAAATGAGATTCGCACATGAAATCCAGAAATCCTCCAGAAACTAGTAAAGGTTTTTTTTTTCTCACCTGTTCGAGACTAAATAGTGTTGTTCGGTATACTTGGCCTCCTGCGCCGCCGTGACGCCGTCTAGAGCGCCATCTCCCGGATCTCTGTAGTCGGCCAATAGTGCGGCAGCGGCCGCCTTGTTTCGCCTGATAGATTGGACTATAGCCTCTCTGGAAATATTAATACAAGCTATTTTAGTATTCCGATTCCATATTCCAACACTTTTGTCACTGTAAGACGATAAAGACTACCAGGTATTAACCCTCAGGAAGGTTCTGAGAATAATAATAATGATCCAGTGTATAAGGAACGATTAGGCATAGAAAGGAATAATTGCCTTGTCATTTTCTGATACTGAAATATTTGAAGCTATTTCACGTAGAAACATTATGTCACGTGAGCGTTATATAAATAATTGAGTGAAATTCAACAGGCTAACTTTTTAAATTCATAGCAGATCATTTAAAAGTATAAAACGCGCAACGTTTTATTAAATACTTGAACCGCCGCTAATTATAATCATAACTGCATAACTGTCTTCAATATCGCAATTTGCACTTTCTAAAAAACTGTTTGGATCGAATATGCAATATTAAAAAAAATATTTTTAGAAAAATGTTAAAAGCACGGTACCCAGTCATTTTCTGGATTAAATTATTGAACAATTATTGGTGACATTAAAAAAATATAAATTTTTTGATCATAGCTTTTTCAGTTAATTTTAGCGAGGTACCAATATGAATAGACTGTAGTGGAATCTGTAGCTAACCTAACCTAACAATCATTATAGGTGCAATTTGCACTTAGTATTTATTCACTAACTTAAATAAGCTTAAAGGAAGTGAGACGGAAATGGAATAGATAATCAGCAAAATCATGAATAATTTTCATCATTTGACCGCTTTATGAGTCATGTAAAGTACCAGGTTACCATAAAACTTAAACGGTCACGCATAGAACACTGCGACAATGACTTGACATTTCGCACAAACATGCAAACAGAACATGGCGCTTTCGCCACAAACTGCTGGCTTTTGCTTTCGTTAACATCCTGGTTACGTCATAACACGCTTGGACTCACCAACACCACCAACAAACCATTTGGACAAACAGTTGATGAAGAACACACCAACTATACGGTCCCTATAAGCAACGCTTGTATTATGGGTACCGTACAATGGACTGGTGGCGAACCCAGTATATATTACTTATATAGATTTTAAACATCCATGACTTGGGTACAAATATTCGTGCTCATCGCACGATGTTTGTTCCTCCCAGGATTCTAACCCTCGACACAGAAAGCATGGTCAATACCAACTGCACTATTCAGGCCGTCACAATCCCATTTTAAATACATTAAATCTACTATGAAATTCGGAAGTAATTGTTAAACTTACGTAGGATAGTCCTCAGATAGCAAGCACAGCGTGTTAGTGAACAGTTCACAGTTATTAGGGTCTGATGCTGATGGAGGTAGCTTCCTGGCTGGAGTTGGTCTTCTTCTGGTAAAGGGCAAGTGTGCTGGTTCTGCAGTAGTGCGACGCAATACCGGTGACATCAGCGCTGGTTTTGGTTGGCTGGGTGTGTAGATACCACGGCGGAACTGGGCGCCTGATAGGTACAAAATGTTTAGTGAAAAAAACCTCACATCTGGTAAAGAGATTCAGGGCCTCAAGACCCCCCTTGAGGCCCTGAATCTCTTTACCGACGAGAAATGAGAACCAACTATATGTATCATGCTATTCTACATAACATAATAATGTAATACTTTTACCACAGTAGCAAAAATATTTTGATATGGGCACTATGATAAGATGAAGACTGTTAGGTCAACAACTTAAAAAAGAGGAGAATTTAATTTTATGTCAAGTAACCTGCCCTTCTCTCTGCCTCTATAGCCTCTCCTTATGGTACTATATATATATAATTCCATTAAAATAAAAATATATAAAACATGACAAGCCCGCTGAGTTACTCGCCGGATCATCTCAGTTGAGATTGCATTCCAGTATGGTTGTAGAGTTAGAAAAATTATAAATGACAATTTGTAAGTACCTCGGTAGGCCTATACGACATAAATGATGTGACTTTGACCTTGTATTCAATGCTTTCTAGTGCTCTATATTAGGAACTAGATTACTCTGAAATTACCAACTGTAGAGTATTAAGAAGTAGTAACTTACTTTTCCTATCCGTATATCTACTCAAAGCTCTCAGCTTCTCAGCGACTGGCAAATCTTGTGCTAGAGTCAGGTTTGTAGAGTCGGCCACCAGGTCCAAAGTGTTATTATCAGGTACCCTCGAACCTGGACCCCTGGACGTTGTTCTCATTGATGGAGTTGTTGTTGACGGCTCCGTTGTTGTTGACCCTGATGCTCTTGTTGTGTTTATCTGGAAAAGTGAAATCAATTGTGAATCATTAAAATCTGATTGATATGTCAAATAAATTAATTAAATCAAATATTAATTTTTAAGATATATTTTTATCATAATTAATTAGCTTTAATTTAGAATATATTGATGAAAACTTGAGTCATTATCGAATTGTTATTCTTTAATATCACTGAAGTAAACATTTTCTAATTTAGTTATTATATTTGTAGAACTTTCGTATTTCGTCTTTTTTCATCAAATTCTACTAGAACACCAAATATTGTTGCTATAAAATTAAACGCCGATGTTATATAAAACTCTTGGAAATTAGGTTCATGAATAAAACAAATATAACACCTACTTTATATTCTACAGTCATCGTCTATAGTTATCATTACATATTATGTGTTTCCAAACGAATTTATATGTGTGCTACATTCTCATATATTATCCTTTGTAATCACAACCTTATCAAATTAAGATTTGTTTTTCTACGGCTACCAGATAATTGCTTACTTACATTAACATTAAAGTCTGTATATATATGACCTTCTTTACTATGTAGTTTGTCTTCAGTGTTAGATTTGTTCGTGTTCTGTCTCTGTATGATCCTACGGTCTCTTATCGCTTGTGTGGATGTTTCAACACCGATATCGAATAGTTCATCATCAAGGTCTTCAACGAATGATCTCCTGAGGAGTTGTGGGTGTGGTTGATATGGCATTATGACTTCTCTACGTTCTTTGCCAGGCCTGACAGCCTTTCTGATGAGGTTAGCAGTATCTAACAGTATCGGTAGCATTAGTTCTGTTGTGTTCGCAGTGTTACCGAACATTGATCTTACCTGGAATGTAGATGGAAAGTGTTCTTTATTACCAGGTTAAGAAGATCTTAGTATTATGATAACGAGAAGATTTTTGACGTGAATCAGACTACACATTGTTTTCGGATTGCTCTATCTAAAGAAGTGTTTTTCTTGCAATAACTTATTACAAACAGACGATAATTAATATACCAAAAAAAAATTCCTTGGTGTAAAACGTCTGAATATGAAATGCGATAATATGACAATCAGCTGCTAACTTCTGGTCAGTATAATGTATACATGGATTTTCCTGGAGACGCCTTGATCGATTGTTATATAAGAAGACTGGTGTTACGCGAAAAAAAAACCTGTCTAATAATTATAAACAAATCCATACAATGGCCATTTCACGGCCATGAGAAAACCTAGTTCCAGTTACGTGGGACAAGTTATTATTTATATAGTAATGTATTGTTGTATTAAGATCGTTTTTTTTTCATAGAATAGTGGATTGTGTTTACTGGTTGGTTACATGTTTGTTAAGTATATTAGCGTTTTTAAACAATCCGATCCTGTAGTGGTTGGCTATGCACTCAGTACTGGGTGTAACTTTTTAATTGTCTAATAATTTGATGTATTTCTTTGGCAATGTTATCTTTATAACCTACTGTTGGCTTTGTTAAAATATTTTACACTATAATTGTTACACTTTGTATATTATAAGCCACACAATATTACGATGTATGCCGATTGGATCTAACAAAACTCGCCAGAACCAGTCAGGGTCATGAAGGAACGGTATACCTAAAGGCGACCAGGGATGACGTAACAACTGGTTTATGATCTCGGATGATTTAAAGGCCATAATGTAGCGAAAGTTTTGACGTAAGTTAAAAAAAATGAAAGTAATCTTACACAGCGGAATGAACGTTTAACGGGATATCAGTGTATCGTTATCTAGCAAGTACCTAGCTTATTCAGCTAAATAGTAATTCTAAATCAATCGTTTATTTAGTATAAATAAGGTTCAATATTGCAAAATTATGTTGTCAATCAAATGAGTTAAATAAATCTCCATTAAATTATTCATTAATTTAATGTGAATAGGTTATTAATACTCAATCATTAATATCGAATCTGCTACCATTTTAAATTCAACCAAACCATGAATAAATGAATGATATGAAAAGATTATTTTAGTAATTAAATTATAATAAGGTTATCTGTTTGATGAGAAGAAATTATTCTTTTCAAAATAATTAGGTTATTAATGTAAAATTAATCTTCTTCATCTCAATGGGACAAAAAGTCGGAATACAAATTTTAAAATTATTTTACATTTCAAATGCACGAAACATGTTCAATATTCTAAATATTAAATTCTACTACGACTTTAATCATTATTAAATATAAACAATTCCTAAGAAAGTCCATAGATATTTTCATCAAAATCATACATAAAAAGGTGTATTGAAATATAGTTCCTTGTTATGTTATAAAGTAAATAATACTGTGTACTTATCGTTATACTAAATACCAACTGTTTCTGATTATTCTTACAAATCTTGCGCAATACTGCAATGAAAAAGGTAAAGAACTAAGTTCCAACCGCAAACCTGGTTAATATTATTTTTGTGCAGTTCTATAATATGACCAGTATTTGGTTTGATATTTTTTTGGCTACGAAATAAAAGTGAACTGTGAATCGTGTGACTTAGTTACATTGACTTAGCTGTTGTCGTATTGTAAGGTGTACAAAGCAACAGCGATTCGAGATTAACAATTATATACGATGTTTTCTTTTACCAGTTTATGAATTATAATAAGTATATCGCCAAACGAACACACTAACTATATCTGGTCCTACATTAAGCAACGCTTGTATTATGGGTAGCGTACAATGCACTGGAGGTCAGCCCAGTATATAATACTTATTAAAGATATATTTTCAACATCCACGCCACGGGCACAAAGATTGTCCCTACCAGGATTCGAACCCAGGACCCTCGGGATCTATACGGATTTACAAATAGGTAATGCGCAGACATGTGTCTGTCGCATAAGTGAGTCCATTAAAAGGAGACCATCTAAAGTAAATCACGAACCATTGTTGCCGTGTGATTGGTTTGATATGACGAACTTGAGAGTGATATTAGAGTAGCGGATAATTTCTAGTGTCCCAGTGATCCACTAAAGTGTAAATTGATACATATTCATACATTTAGAAATAGTTGGAGCTCAGTCAAGTGCAGCATATCGGATGCTGCGTACTGACGCCCGCCATAAGATATAAGATGAGGTGAAGAAAGCGCAGTATTCTATTTATTTGTGGGTTATCGTTTTCTTAGTAGCAACAGTTAAGACGGATAAAAAGCTCAAATTATGTTTTCCAATCAATGTTAAAAAGGTTCAATTATTTGTATAAAGACCTAGGTTCAGTAAAAAATACAATTTAAAAATCGTAAATATTTTAAATATATATTTTTCCTCTCTCCTCCTCCTCTCAAAAAAAAGGGTGTATTTTTCTAGACTAACCTGCAACCATCCGGTGCATTAAGCCAAGCGGGACTGTACTGTGTTAAAAATAAATCTTAAATTCATTAAAAAAAAATACCAAAAGTTGACTACTACCCGGTCATGGTAGATACATCTTTTGTAAAGCATTATGATGTCAGGCTGGCTTATATTTACAGGATCATAATTTAACATAAAATAGCAAGAAAACTCTACATGTGGTAATTACTAGGGGACGATTATGCGTCTGATTGGGCATGATTCCATCTAATACACGGATACTAAACTTCGCCCTCATATTTAGGCCAACCCGTACAATAATTCGGTGAAAATCACCGGTAAAAAGTATTAAACTAAAGTTTAAACTAACAATTAAAAACTGAACTAGGCTACAACCTAGATCCTTCTACTCAAACATCGGCATTGACATGGTCATGTTTCACTGTTGAACTGAGATTTGCATTCTCAATTTAAATTTAATTTCGCAAATGTAAAGGCTGGTCGTCACCAGAATCAGAATATTTTTCATTCACGTAGACCATTATGTACAGTACTTATGAATCGTCAAAAGTTAAAAAAAAATGCTACTACTTTACCACCCGTTCGGAATGCCGTTTCTATGGAGAAGAACGAGCAAGAAACTCCATGGTTGCTCTTTTTTTTTTACCAGCCTAATAACCGAGCAACGATGACAAAGTCCGAAGTTAATAGTTAGATGCATGTTTGAAGCCCGTGTAAAAATACGCTAAATTATATTAAAGTATAGCCTGAATATTTAAATTTCTCTAATAAACCAAGGCATCCTACAACTAGTGAAAACTTAACCTTATTTGTCATTATGTAGCACGAGGGCGCCATGAATATAATAGCCGAACTTGTGTCAAAGGGTTAATAGAAATACTGGGTATTGTTAAGTTTATTTAACCGACTTCAAAAAGGAGGACGTTATCAATTCGTTTGTTTTTGTGCCTGACTTAAATTACTAAACTTAAAAAAAATTAAGCATGTTTGTCTTATTCAATCTTCAGCCTGCCTAAAATGTGTTTATTAAACTCTTAAACTGACTCAAAAAAAGTTTATTCTTCACCAAGGGGTCACGAGTTCATTTCAACCGCGACAATTTTATGGTACAAACATTTTGTAAAGAAAAAACTCAATGATAAGTACGTTACAACACTTGCCTATCTCTATCCGCCAAAAAATTGGGTAAATAATTAAATTTTGTCAGAATTTAAAGAGGAACTAAAATGTATTTCTTGTAGCATTTGTCCTAACTTACTGAGTATAGATAATTTCAAATTCCAATTTGATTTACTTCACGGATTTGTATTTGAAATAAATTGTTTTAAAATATTATGGTAGGTAGTTCTTCTGTAATAAATTGACAAAGATAGGAGAGTAATTCTGGTATAGTATCACATCTGAATAAAACCGTATTATCATCTTCCAAACATACTTTGGTCAAATAACGAACTGTCCTCATGGAAAAAGGAATCCATGAAAGTACAACTCTTAATATAATAATTCTTATGTTTTATATTAATTTTGTTTCTCATTCACGTAAGATGATAGCAAAAAAAATACTTTCGTTGCTAAACAATACTTCGATGGAGAAAATACACTTGCAAAAAATGACCCGATTCCGTATACCTATGTCTTGAGTAAAATTTCTCTAAACGTATAAACTGCTTTGTGACTGGTTTTTTTTATAGAATATTGTGTGAAAATAGTGTATGGCACGAACTAAAAGTGACACGTGACATTTAAATAATGTTGTTTATGACTTGTTTTACACGCTGCTTTGTACGTGTTTATTTTCACTGTCTGGACGACTTTTAGGTAGATTTGTTGTATATACATATCAAATAGTATAGACAGAAGGCACAATTTTTGAGAAGTATATATGTTTTTTTTTAATCAAATTAAAGGAGTGTAACATATAAAACTCGACATAAAATTAATTATGTTACTTTACAAACTTTTTTGCACGAATGACAAACGACAACATTCCTAATAAACATTTACTTTCGCAATCTTATTAAATTGCAAATAACCATTAACCACAGCAACCGCATGGTTAAACGAACAATTGAAATATACGACTTTCATTAAGTACAGCACGAGTTTCCGTTAATAAAAAAGTTTAACAGATTTTCTATACAAATAGTAAGAAATATGTGAGTTCACATGATATTAATTGCACCACGGCTAAAGAGAAACGGAAACGTAAAAACTAACAACGGTGCGAACCAATTCTCTCGTTATTATTGTGCAAAATAACAAGTGGGCCATTTTTATTGGCCTCATTTTTATTGTGCATGTTTACCTACGTACACGTATTTTGACATTTGTAAATTTTATGTTATACAATTGATTGCAATTAAACAGTATGTTACCATAATGTAACCAGTACTATGGTAAAACTGTATCCAGACCGTGTCGCTACATTAAATATATTAAAAAAAAATAACTAAACGGGCCCACACTCAGTAATGCTTGTATTATGGGTGCCGTACATTGGACTGAGGGCGAACTTGGTATATAATACTTATATAGATATTCAACATTCATGACTCGGGTACAAATATTTGTACTCATGACAGAAAGATTGTCCGTACCAGGATTCAAATCTGGGACGTTAGCACTGTAATCAAGTTCAATACAAATTGCGCTAATCAAGCGTTATAATTATGCTTTCGTAATTTTTTTTGTGCGGCATTACTGAAAATAAACTGGACCGAGTTCGTTGGGTTTCGATGTATTTGATAGTCATATTTGTAAATATTAAAGTAATACCGAATTCTAATACTTGTTACCTTCATTCATTGTTTAAATTGGTACAATTATTTTTTTAAACATTGATCCGTGCAAGATGTTCACATGAGATAATACAATAATAATTCAAATAGCATGTAATTTAAAATTATATTCAATGGCTCCATTAATTATGTCCATTAATTATGCTTACAATTTTACAAGTACATAGATGTGTATTCGAATAATTGATCTTCTCTCTCCTACATGTAGGTATAATATGCCTTATTGGATTTAAAAAGCCTCTGAATTCTATCACTACACTTCAAAAAATATATATCAACGCCATACAGTATAATTTAATTACGTTAAACTAAAGGTACGATGAATGGATTCCTTAAAATCACCGAAAAAAATCATATTTCTAAACCCACCTGTTCAAGATTCAACGGAGCTCTTCCAGGGGGCGTCGTCACTTGACTCGCCACCAGCGATGCCAGCGCCACCCTCTGGTTCCCCGACATCGCCCTGATGATGGGCAGGATCTGCGCAAATTTACCCACTTGGTCCTTTCTCTCCAGTGCTCTTAACACAGCATCCTTCACCATACCCTCTTTAGATCGTATCTTGTGAGATGACTTGTAGTTCTTTATCAGTGTTCGCTTGGTTGATGATTCAATGAAATCTGAACGGTCCTCGAATGATTCTAGATTGTATTGGGGCCTGTGGGAGTTGGTCACTCCTGTAGGCTTGGTTATGTGAGTGGGAGGTTTCACTACAGTCTGGTATTGCCTCGACTCCTGGGCTATCATCACCTCATCCGGATCACTGAATTCAAAGTCCCTCAAATCATCTTCAGCTTTCAGTAAAACAATGACAGCCGCAATGAATAGTAATCTCGAAAAATGCTCCATATTTAAACTGTCTACGCAATAACTAACATTATTTTACTATTACAACACTATCATAATATAACACAAAATATATTAAAAGGTATTATTTTTGTGAGCGCGTTGATGTCTTTTCTGCGGCGATGCGCGCACGCAGCCCTCAACGATTCGACGTCAAATGGACTCATGCGATCCCCACACACGCGAGCGAACATGCTCTCTCATCTCGTATCAGCAGGTGTGAGGATATGCCGGAACTGGCGACTTTCTCCCACTGAGGTCGTATCTGGTCAAAATCTAATGTCAACTTAAATACACAATACGCCATTTAATGTTTATTATATAAAGATACAAGTTAATTTTGGTAACGTATGAATTTTTAACAAGCTTTTTTTCATAGCTACGTTTTTTTGTCATTATTTACTTTCAGGTTTTTATAAAAACAGCCTGTAAACATTTTGTACAACGGAAGCTAGAACTATCATTTCACTGGCAAGTAATTGACTGCAAAATTGCAATCACTACGTTTGGTAGATAAAGATTAGTTGTTTAATCTTTTTGTCGATTAGCTGTGGCATTTAATATTCAAAACTATCGATCCGATTCCAAAAAGTCTTTGACGAGGTCTTTGGGTCTTTGACATTATACATTATCCCCGACTTATCTATGCTTAATCGAAGTACCGCAAGCGGAGCCGCAGGCAGAAGCTAAGTATTTTATTAAGTGCGATTTTTAACAAGTGCTATGATTTTATAAGAATATATTTTCGGTTTGACAGTGCACATAACTTTTAAAATTATATTTAAAAAATGTATTTCAAATTAAAATTTTCTTTATTGTGACCATTAGGATACATAAATTCTATTTTAGCCGTAGGTATCTGCTAGGTCCAGTCTAGTTTGGCATACAATAATTATTATAATTACATAAAATACTAAAACACTAACCATTACAGTTACAACTAAATAGATTCAGGATGTAATATTATTATGTTTGTAATAACTATGTAATTCAATTATTTATAATTAAAATCAGTCATGGCGTCTGAAGCTATGCGTTATCTCACTGACACGTTGTATAATAAGTGGGTATAATAAAAGAGTTTGGATACAATAGCATCAAGAAATGTGTGAATTGATGCATCATGGCGAATAGGCGATAATCCACTTGTAATCCATCGCACAATACTGCTTTCACGAATCATACAGTTATTCTAACGAAAGTTGTACAGGTATTATGGCCGGCCACATTACATTCGCTGACACGAAACTTGTAGCTCGATCTAATTCCGGCTTTACTGCCACCAAAATAAGGTTGAATAGCTCTCGGTATACCTCAATGCTGTTGGTAAATATAACTCGGTATTGATCAGTTAGATAATATTACATCTTTCAATCTTGTATAATGATTTGCAAAACTGATCACATTCATCTCGCTTTCCTGCTATTGTTGGTAAGCAGAATTCTCCAGGCTTGGGTTGAATGCCACAGGTTTTATTAAGCACTTATTGCATTGACATATCTTTGACTTAGAACATGGACGATTTTTTTTAATGAAAATTTTATATAGACATAAGATTCTGCGCATATATTATTGTAATTATACTCTTTTGGAAGGCAATTAAAAAGAGATTTTAATAATCAAACTTCCTGATTACGCAAACGGGTTTTTTTATCCGAATTCCTTGTTTATAGTGAAAGTGACATACTCTCTTGCTCAAGTAATCAAAATAATATCTTAAAAGTTATTATGTAAAGCGGATATCATCATTAACATCTCCATATCAGTTGTATGTAGTCTTTCAATAAATTTTACGTTTTAATCCAATAGCCTTACGGCCTGTTTCCCAACTGCTAATTAAGTCTTCCCAGAACTTAGCTGGCTCATAATACGAATTATTCTGTCAATAAACTCCTGGATGAATTTATGGTTTTATGGTGAGTGTAAAATTTATATCATGGTCTAATTTTGCAGAAAACTCAACAACGTATCGTATTGATATTTCACCCAATTCAAGAGTTTTAAATGCCACACGGCCATGCGCGAAATTAAATATAAATCTTTCATCTTTGGTTCACGTTTTACGACAAAAATCCTAAAAAAATATAAAAAATTACGATTTGTGTTTATTTTGTGCCGGTATTTTCTCTAACTAGTCCAATAGAAAACCACTTAAACTAGCTAGACGAATTAGAAAACATTCACACAGTCTAAGTATTCATTTAACAAATTACACACAGAAATTAGGTATGTCTATAAGCTTTTCCATTTCAGCATAGCAGAGAGTAAAGACCCTGATAGTACCCACTTAGTATAGGAGCGGTACTGACAGCTTATGATGGATACCGCACGCACTGCGCCTGCGCATTGAGCAACACTTAATTTGTTTAATGTCCTTGGTGTACAGGTTGTATAATATTGTTTTTTTTTTCAATTTTAATAAGTTATTTAAAAACGCGAATTCTGTTGATTGAGGAACACCTTGTTTGTTTATTGTGCTTGGTGTTTTATAATGCATGTTTTTTTTTATATAATTTATACAATGATCCTAATTTTGTCTTGCTCATTCATCACAGTCATGAGCAGGACAGAGATACATTAAGGATAGTAAATGTTATTTTTTGTGCCTATAAGATTACGACTACTAAAATTATCTCAGCAATTTTTGGTAATATCATTCGAAAAATCACTAAAATTTGTGACTTTAAGGTAAAAGTTGCGGGAATGTATTTTGCCATATTAATCTACAATTTAGTGTAAATGAGACTTGTTACATAGAGTCAACACCATTACCTAAATAAAGGCATATTACATAAATTAGATCTCACAATTGTTTTTATGATATTTAAATCATCCTGTAAATAAAAACGTCACGCTATTACGCGACACGAAGCGTCAATCTCTAAGAAAGTATCAAGTCATATCTGCGAACCGCAAGACACAATCATGAAATTGTTTCCTTGTTCGCAGCATAGCTTGCTCGCACACCTATTGTTTGTTAAGAAACCAATAAACACCGTAGAAATGTGCACCGTAAAACATTCACTGTAATGTTAATTTTGCAATGAAATAAAACCAATGACAAGTTATTAACGTTATATGGAAATGTGCACTTAAAACCTTAGCACTTAAGAACTATTTGAGCAATATAAAAATATTGAATATAAATGATGATTGGCGGTATTTACTTTAGATATGTACCACTCAATGTACATACATAACAATGTTAAGCCATCTAACAACAAGCTTGAGTTTCTTTTATCTATTTAAGTAAGACCGGTGTGCTTATAATTTATTTATTACATGATTTTACAGTATTCTTCTCTGATAGTGTACTAATTTATTATCTTAATATATGTATATAAGTATTATATACTGGGTTCGCCCTCAGTCCTTTGTATGGTACCCATTATACTTAGTCTGGGACCGTATAGTTGGTGTGTTCGTCTGGCGATATTGTTATTATGTTTCTCTCCACACGGATTGTACCCGGACCTTTGGAAAGCTTGCGCGAGCACATGGGTCCATTATTATTAAGATTATATATTACGATGGCAGTTTATTGCTCCTTAATACCAAATAATAGGTTTAAATAATACAACATCATAAGTTTTCAATACATTACTTTAATATTTAAAATAAAATAAAATCTTTTTAAAACTTACAACACGTTCACATTTTAATGAAAAACCAATACTATCATACAAACATACAATTTTCCGAGACTAGACAGCGACATCGAACTGAGATAATGGAAACATGAAACTTGTTATAAAACTGTGAGTAACATAACATTACATAATTCACATCTGATATTTACAACAACGTTATAATAAAATATACAGATTTGGATATAGCACCATTGTGATCCAACCAATTTTACAACTTTATTTTTATTTTTATACTTGCTTTATTTGATTTTAAACAATCTGTTATTTGCAATACCTCGACGTTTTAATTTATGCCAAAACAGCTTAATTGTAAGGTATACTAACACGATAGCAAACTAAAGTCTTTTGTAAGCAAAACACTACCTTGGTAATCGAAAATATTATTATTAGATATATTGTCTACACCTGTTTAAAAATGCGGGGCATTTATACATAAACTATTCAATTAAACAAATCAACATACACAGCAGTTCTTTATGTACAAAAAATACTCACGTGAAAAATAGTAAACACCACATCTTAATATAATTAATATAAAATACTGTTATAAATTAACAAAACATAATTATTTACAAATATCAACACAGGTAAGTTACAAAATTTCAATGTATATGAAATTGTCAACTTATAATATGTCATGTCAACACAAGTGCATAAAACGCATAATTTACTGTCATAAGTGCTAAATTGGCTTTAAGATATCTGCGGGCCGAACACACTAATAATTAAAGTTTCACTCAGATTGGTATAACACTTCGTTTTGGGGATAACTTTAACGATATCATTAATCCAGTGTCTACCTATTTCGTCACTAAACAAGCCAAAATTATCCAATATCATAGCCAAAAAATATACTTCAAACATTTCTCTCCCACGTAGATAACACGTATAATAAAAATCGGTATTATAATTTATTATACCTATTTCTTATTCCACTCTATCTACCAACTGACAAGTTACGTATAAAATATTATACATTATGCCAAATTGCGTATTTATAAACACTATTCATAATATACATCTTTCAAATATCACACTCAAATTCGGATACCCTCTTATTTCTACCGTCCGGTGTCATTTGGAAGTGATTGTCTCTTGCTCCCACTCGAGGGAATCCGCTAAAACTATTTCTACTAACTAAAGGATTCTCCCTCTCTCTTTCTCTGTGAAAACTCGAAGTGGACAGCTTTCCATCTTTTCGTTCCGTGAAGTTGGTATCCGAAAAATTGTTCTCATTGAAATTTCTTTCGTTGAATTCTCCGTCCGAAAAGTTCCGCTCATTGAAAGGCACGTCCCGGATCCCGAAGCCGCCCATCCGAGGTGTTCCGATCCCGAACTTGTTTCGGAGTTCTTCATCTCTGAAGTTGAATGCTCGGTTCTCGAATTTTGCGGGGCCCGTGGCAAGTCTAGAAGAGATTGGATGTTATTATTTTAGATAATGATGAGTGTCTTATCTGGAAGATTAATTTTATCCTGCAGCAACGAGACCGCAATAATAATAAGTGCTTTGAGGCGACGTATAAGTTTTGTTAAGAAGATTCGGTAGTTAATCTAATAAATTATATAAAAGAGATGTGGTCTCTTGTTATGTGGTGATCGCCATACTACTGTCGTTGGTGAATCCTAAGAGCATTGATTTTTTTGATATGTTGGAGCAAGCGAGATAACAAATAAATATTTTAAAGAAATATTACCATGCTACACAATATAATATATCGCCAGACAAACACCAACTATACAGAACTAGACTTACTGATGCTTATATTCGATCTTAGTATATAATTCACAAACATTCGTTCTCATCACACAAAGTTTGTCCCTACCAGGATTCGAACCCGGGACCCTCTGCACAGAAAGCAGGGCGACTACCAGCTGCGCTAATCAGGCTGTCGAATATTCTGGACAGGCTGTAAATAAAAATAAAACAAAAGAACAGTGGCGCGAACTTATGACGTCACATCATAAGCCGCATCACCTCAAACCTACTCACTCTCTAAAACACCGTCGCTCTCTATCATACTCCGCAGAAAGACCTTCATCATCATTTATAATAGCTGATGGATCACTATACACAGAAGACTCCTGATAGAAGGAATCTAAATCCACATAGTTCCCTTCAGAAGGCTCGTTGTCTAGCAGTTCTGCTAGCTGTGACTTTAATGTTCCGAAGCTTGGTCTTTGGGAAGGGTCTGCGTGCCAACAAGCGTGCATCGCCCGGTAGAGCTGCGGCTTGCAGTGGGGGGGACGTTCCAGTCGGTAGCCCTCTGTGACGGCGGCTAGGACCTCGCGGCCGGACATTGTAGCGTATGGCGTTGAACCTGCAAGTTTGGAGAAAATACTTATGAGAGTGGTTATTTAAGTTATCCAAGTCGATGGAATTAGTAGTTTTCAAACATTTGATTTGAGACATGTAGTTGATTTTATTTCACTAATAAATACATGAAATCAATCTGTTTTATATGTACAAACTTCTTCGTTCTACACTTTTTTTTTTTTTTTTTTTTTTTTACATTATAGGCAAGTATTTGATCTCGATCTCACCTGATGGTAAGTGACGATGAGATCTACGATGGAGCATGCTTGCCTAGGTAGGAAGGCGGCAGTAGATCGAGATGCTACATTCACTAGGCACATGCAGCGCAACTGATCTGACCCGCCATCCATGAATGGCAACACCGAACATCATGCCGGAACACGGCTAGGCCGCTTGGCGACATGGCTTTATTCAGTGGGTGGTGACTAGCCACGGCCGAAGCCTACCACATAATATTTATTTATTGTTTGATGTCTGACGGCTTCAAGTGTAATGACCGCGTCTTATTTGCCCTCCGAGACCCTTCTAGTAGAGCTACCAATAATCACTCGCTAATTGTTCAGGCTTTTGAGCACAGCGACTGAGCCACTCTTCTAATAATTGGGACAGCTATTATTTTTTTAATTTCCTGCTTATGTTATCTTTACTCACCGAGTGTAACGATCTCCCACAGCAGTATCCCGAAGGCCCACACGTCGGTGTGGTGGCTGTACACGTTGTAGAGCAGCGCCTCGGGCGCCATCCAGCGCACGGGCAGCGCGCCGCGCGGCGCGCGCGCGCCGGCGCCCGCGCAGCGCGACATGCCGAAGTCCGCGATCTTGCACAACTTGTTGTGGTCCACGAGCACGTTGCGGGCTGCGAGGTCGCGGTGGACGATCTGAAAAAGTACATTTGTCATATTATGCTATTGAAAATGACGATTATATTGATTTCTTATATTTACACGAATACTACACATTAAAATAAAACTAATTTTAAGGATTTTATCGCGTTTGTTATTTTGATTTTACGTTCCCGACATTTCGTCCTCCCGTTACCATTGTCGCTGTAAAGCAGCCGAAACGTCGGGACCGTAAAATCAAAATAATAAAACGCGATAAAATTCTTAAAATTAGTTTTATTTCAATGACGATTATGTGAAACTATTTATTTAGATCTCACACATTTCCGGAGGGTTTAGTAATGTTGATAGATTTATCTGTCTGTCGGTGACATCATGGAGAGACCTTTTTCATGTTTACAAGGTGCACCTATTAGGATTGACAAAGGATGCAAAATTGAAAACATTTTCCTGCTCAGACATAATGATTGCAATTTACATGAATGAACTGCTTCATTGCATAGTAAGTATGGCATTCAGTTAAATTGTATTTTTTTCTTCAGTCAGTATCGTTTAGTAAATATGCAAATTTTACCCCTTTAGACGCGATGTAGTCCATCCCCCTAGCCACACAATATGCGAAGACGGTTAGATCTCTGGACGTGAGCGCGCCACTGCCGCTGAACCGGTCCGGCCTGGAGCGGCGCTCGCGCAGATAAGTTAACAGCTTGCCGCACATCACATACTCCATTATTAGAAGATAAGGCTCTGAAATTTTCAGAATTGAATTGATTAGAAATTTATTATCATAAAATATTAATGAAATGTTAATGGATTCAAAGAACTCTAATGTTATGTATTGCAGTAGTGTTGTATGATATAATATATATTTGTCACTTATATTAAGTAACATTTGTAACATATAACAAGGTCAAAACATTCAGTTAGTAATCGCTTCTCAATTTTCTATTGATAAAAATTATATGATTTGAATTAAACTGTATTTATTTAACTACCAATAAATTATTTAATTATCCTTACCTTGTTCAGTGCAACACGCAAGCAGAGTAACCACATTAGGATGGGTTCCGATCTTCTGCATGATATATATTTCTTGGAGTAGCTCCTGTTTCTCCTTTTGTGAAGCCGTCTCCTTGATGCTCTTCACTGCTACCAGCCGGGTCAGCCCATCATGGCCATTCAGGTCATCAGCTTCGGCTTTCCATACCTGTTGTGTATAAAGTGTTAGATCATTATCTCTGTAAAAATAAATATCTGAATCACATTAATCATATCATCAAAAGATTAGGATATTTATTCGTACCTGTCCAAAGTTGCCTTGTCCTAACAATGTCTGCAGTCGGAGCTTATTCCTCGGGAACTCCCACTTTTGATCGGGCTTTGTAGGTGTTGGCAGAGGTGGCCGAGCAACTGGCGTAATTGGAGACTCCTTCTTTATATCACCATCTTCAAAATACCCCTCATACTCCGTATCAAGTTCTTTGGTCTTCTTATTTAATACACTTCTGAATACAAATACTATTATAGCCGCTACAGGTAGAAATCCTAGGCCAGCTAAAACGTATGATGCTGTGTAAGTCTTTTCTGCTTCAATAACTACCTCTTCGTTCTGTGACCTGAGACCATTGGCGTCATCGTCTGTTTTATTAGATACGGTATTAGAATATGGCTTCGTTGATGTATTGCTCGATGCTTCTATAGGTTTAGAGCCGGATTTGGATGAAGTTTTAGATGTGACTGCTAAGATTTTGTACACTTCTGTTACTTTCGGAGGTTTTGCTGTTGTAAATATACTCGATAACCTAGTAGTTGGTTGTGTAAAAAATATCGGAGCCGCTGTAACGTCCTCAGTAGTTGGAGTTGTGGTAGTCGTCGTAGTTGTAGTTGTCGGTCGTTTTCTTCGAAGAATATTTTTAGGTCTCACAATAGTACTGTTAGTCGAATTTTCGATATGACTTTGTCGAAATAGACTTGCTAATCGCTCTGATATTTTTGATTCAGTTTCATTTTTGATGTACGCTTGTCTTGTCGATAGTTCACTGGCTACTAGAGCTTCAGTGTTTGGAGTAGCGCTGAGACCACTCTCAGTCGTAGTTGTTCTGATTCTTATTCTATGTCTATAAGGTCGAGAATTAGTAGAAGAAATTGTGGTTATTTCAGTTTCATTAAGTAAAATAGCTTTTGGAGTCGTAGTCGTATTAACTTTTAAATCAATTTCTTCTGTAAGCGTACTATTTTCTGATTCTTTTCCAGCAAGATCAGTGTTGTTCTTTCCTTTCATTGAAGAAGTTATAGAAACTGAAGTTACCACTGCAGTGTAAACAGATGTAGATGCTTTTTCAGTTGTAGCATTAACCGGTAAAGTCGTAGGAATATTTTCAGTACTCGATGAAGTAGTAACTCGCGAAGGACGTCTTCTTAAATTTAAATAAGTTCTTGTAAAATTTCTTGGTGCTACCGTTGTTTTGGTAGTACTCAATGGATTATCTCTTGTTAGATACGTAGTATTACTTTTAGGTGTAAGATCTTTATTGCTTAAAAAAATATTCGTTCTATTATCTAATATGTTTGGAGTCACACTTTGTATAATAGGTTCAGTATCATTTAACTGTACAATGTTTGAAACCTTAATTGGTGGTGGTAAACTAGTTGAAATCTTTCTGTACGCATTAACTAGGCCTACATACCTAGCTGGTGCGGGACCTTTGACTGTATTTCTTATTTTGTTTTTTTCTATGATATTTTTTACAACGGATACGTCCATGTCTTCATTTATTTCATCTTCATTAGCACTTGTATTTTTATATTTCTCAGTAGCTGAATACCTAGAATTAAATTTTCTTTTTTCGGGTGAAGGAGCTATAAAATTAACGGACTTTGTTGACGCTGATAATGACGGTGAGTTCGTGAGATTATCGTTTATAACTTGTCCTCCGAGTTTCTGACCAAAATATTTGAATGGAGCCATTTCATCTACAGGTAACTCGGTTTCTAGTGGCCTAAAATGATTGTAAATCTCATCGGACATGAAAAGCGTTTGATTTTCTTTGTCTTTCTCATTTTCTACTTTAATTAGCTTTGTGTTCTTGCTGTCTGTACTATTCGCGATAGTATTTGCTTCGGTTTTTTCTTCTGAAGTAATATCATCTGGTTTAACAGAAGCATTTTCTTTGATATTGCTAGTTGGTGTTGTACTTTTTATTATAGTAACATTTTCTTTAACTTCTTCACCGGTGATGTTATTAACGTTAGTGTTGTTTGGTGTAACATTTTCTGTGTCAGAATAATTAAGTAGGTACAAACCGTGGTTTGATTCGTCTACCTGAAATTCTTCTTCGGGGTCTAATTCAACGTCTTTATCAAGATTTTCATATTTTTCAGGTGGGACATAAACTATACTACTTTCAGTTACTTCTATACGCTCTGGTATCGTTACAGCCTTATTGATTCCTTCTCTTCTCCTGTTATTCATAAACCCTGCTCTACTTCTGTTCTCTTGGAATAGCCTAGGTATGAACAGGTGCCTTACTTCATGTGGCTTGACGTCTTGCCTTATCTCCTTCGTTCCATCGGATGTTATGAGTCTGACTGTGGGTGTCGGTTCATTGTTGGAGTTTTCATATATGAGCCTCTTCACCGTAGAGTTTGAATCTCTTATTTCTAACTGGGCGAATGATGTGTTTGTTCTGAAATAAAGAAAAATAATGTATCAGTAAACTATTTGGTAATTGTAATGCAAGTTAAGGAAATGTCATCAAGTTTGTGCACTACTTTTAGTCTATATTATGCTATTACAAGTTTCTCACGCTGTTGATTAAATGTTAACCAGTATTCAGTATTTATCTAGTAGCAAGGTATATGAGTTGTTGGTTTCCTCTGACAAGTATACACCTAAATCTTTACTTAAGATCTAATAACTAGTTCTGATAAAAAAATATAAGTATGCTACACATTATCTGAACAATGATTATTTCAAAAGTGAGTCACATTTAGATACGGACTAGCTGTTACCCGCGACTTCGTCCGCGTGGTATTTAACAAAAAGCGGACGACATCGCGGGTAACAGCTAGTCTAAAATAAAAGTAGCCTAAGTTACTCCTTGTTACATCAGCTATCTGCCAGTGAAAGTCCCGTCAAAATCGGTCTAGCCATTTCAGAGATTAGCTGGAACAAACAGATAGACAGGCAGACAGACAAAAATTGTAAAAAAAAATGTTTTTGTATATGTACCGTGTATACATCCAAATGCACTTAGTAAAAAGCGGTTATTTTAATATTACAAACAGACACTCCAATTTTATTTATTTGTATAGATTATATATACTAACTTGATAGCCTTATGTGCTAATGACGTGATCGTGTTTATATGCGTCGCTAGTCTTTCGTTGAGGAGTTGCCGCCGCCGCGCCGCGAGCAGAGAGAGCAGTTGCGAGTCTCTCGTTGCATTAGTACTGCTCTGCGTCGTTGGCCGTCTACCATTGCCTGCAATGGATAAAACAATATGTCATGTTATAAGTTTCATTACACAATTAGCAAATAACTCTTGTGGTATTTTTGTCATTAATTTTTTCCATCATTCTACTTATTTTATATTTACTGGATATTTTTTTTATTATTGATTTTAAAGACCGGTTTTGACTGAATCGTTGAGTTGAGTTGACTGAAGCATTATATTTAACAATTGAATAAGCTATAAAAACATTTGTTTTCTTGACTTTCTTGAATTCGCAAGTACTAAACAAGATCCCAAATGCATAAAATATTCTTACATTCAATATTTACAAAATAGCTACAAAACATCAAGCTAGGTCAAATCAAGTCAGTGGGTATCATCAACAAATAAATGCCTTATGAAATGACCATCCGTCGTGGCCGTCACTTGAAATGACAAACAATTACCAACCGTGTACCATGGTGATGGCTCGATAGCCGACAGATAGAATGATGACCACAATGGATATAATTGCAAGTAATCAAGTAGCTCTGGTCCGTCCGGACCGAAAATCCTTCACCTACAAAACGTCGCAACGTATTGTAAAGTGAATAGCGCAGAATTTTGTTTTCTGCTAGAAAAATATGAGGCACATGCTCGCTACAGTGGGAATAGTCAGAGTAATTTGTCATATAGTAGCTTTTTTATTTTTTTTTTGATTATTTATGCTGTGGTTTTTCGGGAAATGATTTTTTATTTCCCAATAGTTTTATTCGGCGGAATGCAATGCGGGAAGTTCTCGTTTACTTTTGTTAATATAAGCCGTTAGTCAAGTTACACAAAATTTTGCTTTAGAAATAAGATGTACAGGTTAAAGACCTAGGTCGCACCCGCGGAATTTGTTGATTTTAATTTGTGGCTTGTTTTTACGCCAACATAAAAAATATATAAAAACAGTAATGATAAGTCATAGAATAGATTTTCCAGTTTCCGATAACAAATGTATAAAATAACGTTTTTGAGGTCATCATAATATAACGGTTATAAACATTAAAAAACTGGATATTAACGATCTGCCACAATGTCTCGTATCAAGTAGCAATATTTTACCGTATATCTATTAAGTAAATGATAATGATCATTGGATGAAAATAAATATTTGTTTTACCGTTTTCCTTAATTAGGGCAGAATGCAGGTAACGGATATAATGACAAACATTAAGGCCTCAGCCTCGAATTTAGCGAGCAGCGGGGCGGCGCGGGCGGCGGCGGCGGCGCGGGAGCGACAGGATCTTATGCGTAAAATCAAATGGACCGGTTCTCGAAAACAGCGGCGTGGCAGCGGCGCGGGCTGCCAACGAGCTCCGCTCCCGCGCCGCCCACGCCGCCGCCGCCGCCCCGCTGCCCGCTAAATTCGAGGCTGAGGCCTAATAGAGTCCGTAATGACTACGAACAGCCATGTGTGGCTCAAGCGAAATATTTTTACGTAGCGTTACGCTAGAGTGAATATGCTCGATCCCACTCACACCTCACATTACATAAATAAGAATGACGGAGAATGCATGCTTTCTCCATCACGATTGCATTCCTGCAAGGCACACTGACCTTTGTTAACTCATTATCACCTCACAAAACACCTAAAAAGTAAATATTAATGAATAATAAATATCTCCAGACGAACAACACCAACTATACGGTCCCACAACAAGCAACGCTTGTATTATGTGTACCATACAATGGACGGAGGGCGAACTCAGTATATAATACTTATATCCGATCCGGTTGTAGAGTTAAGGAAAAAATGTAATGACAATTTGTAAGTGCCCCCGTAGGCCTATACGAAATAAATGATTTGACTTTGACTTTGACTTTGTATTGATAATAAACATCCATGACTGTGGTACTCATACAAACATTCGTGCTTATCACATAAATTTTGTCCCTACCAGGATTCGAAGCGAACCCGCAGCCCAGAAAGTTGGATCGCTACGCACTTAGTGTTAAATTGTTACAATCAATCAGCGTACTCTATTATTTAATAGCGGTCAATGTACTGTTAAGTAAACTTTTTTATAATCAATTTGTCACTTAGCTACCGCACGCTCTCGCATTATTTACTTCTGTTGCATGACATTACGTAAACAAAGTTCGTGCGAAATTGTTAAAATTATTACTAATCCCACGGTTTTTCAGTTACGGACTTTTTACTAGTTTGTATCACGACTATGGAGCGCAGTGTAAGGGACAAACTTATAGCGATTTCCTCGATTTCAAATATCCTTTCGTTACTTACTCTTGATATTTTGTTAAACTTCTTTGATCAGCCTGCCAAGTGCGAGATTATTCGTAAGCTATATAACCGTATACTTTATAATCTACGTACTTAGTAATTTTGTATAGAGAAGTGAACAGCGCTTCTAGCGGGTTGTATTGTAAACATTAAATTCTCCAAACGAAATTTCTAAATAAAAGTGTAATCCGTCAGTATACGAAAAACCTCGCACTTGACGTGCAGTAACTCGATCACAATCCTATTTACGTACCGTTTAAGTAACGTAGCATCTTCCATCCCTCTCACACCACAGATTTTATAAATAATTATGACAGTGACAGAATGTTTTCTCGATGACGTTACGATTACAATAGAAGTTCCTGCTTACCCTACCGTTCTCACTTTGTTACTGGATATGTTTTTTCTCATATTGCGATATAACTAAAACTAAATAAAATGTTCATCATGTTCATGTTATTTTAAGTAATGTATAGTGCATTCACTGCAGCAGGTTACATTCAAGTGTATGAACATTAGTGGATCTTACTTGATACAGAGAATTCGCTGACATGTACGCTCTACAGTCTATTCTAATCCACTATTACTTCAATAATAATTCTACTTATTATTCGTTTTCTATTTACTTGAAGTCATAGTAAATGACCTGGTTAGCATTGACACAATGTTATTATAAAAAAAATGGTTGTGATTTATATCTCATACATATTGTGTTAAGGTCTAAAACTATTAGCCTAGTGCTATGTTTCGAAGAATAATAAAAAAAATAACTAAACATAGGACCATATAAATATTTTTCGTATAGTCTCCTGTATCTTACACCACCCGTTGGATAGAAGTGCATTCGATTTGCGTCTAAAGTTATCCGTTATCCGCGGTGTCGGCAGCCGCATAAGCAACTATACGGTTGCGCAACTATTGACTAACTATACTCAACCGACTCTTCCCGACTTGTCTCCTTACATCACTTCCTAGTGATTCAGAAAATCATAGTTTGTAGATTAATACCTATAAGGAGAAAGCGTTAAGTGTGTAGAATCGGTCATAATACTATAACAACGCCATATCAGCTTCAATCACTAATTATAACTTTTTAATTACTCTAAACCTTTCAAAGAGGTTGGGTGTTCATTGTAATTACAGCAAAATCAATTAATTACTCGTACATTTTAATTGAATCATTAAATAACAGCTAAGTATTACTATTCCAGTCAAGGCAATGTGTACAATTAAAAAGTTTTATAATTGATAGGTATTTACTGATGTTTGCACTTAGTTATTTTATAAACTGTGCCTAAAAACGGTTCGAGGTTTGACGCTCAACAAGTTTCATCAAAGACATCATTTTAGTTACAATGGACATTCAATAGAAATATGAATAAAGAGTTTGCAACCCCAGAAAATGTACCTACGTTTTTCGTGTTTATTCTTTGACTATCACATGATTAAACATCAATTTTATTAAAATACATATTGCATATATTTTTTTAAGAAAGTCAGAACGGTGAGCTAATAATAGTGACAAACGTTGTTTACAAGACAAGCGCTCTAAAAACATAGCAATTGCTGTGCTCTATGAGTGAGCACTCTGTTCTTTCCATGCTCTATGTCCAAATATTGTTATAAATAGTACTATTCATTTATCAGTTAGTTACACAATGCAGTTCACAGTCCATTTACATTTAACAGTTATGCCAGCAAAAGGGACCGAAGGCTGGGAAAATTCTAGGTTTCGCAACTGCAACGGTGGCGCGTAAAATGGCGTTATCTTATTGATTATTATCTGTATCGCTTATTTATCGGCCCCAACTTATAACACTTTTTTTTTTATTTGCTATGAACGTTCTTTCAATTTTCTTTGTACTCTACTAGTTTAAAAGATGTTGTTATATTTGTAGCATTGTTTTATTCATTGACAAAAAGCAAGAAAACTAATAAAAAGCAGGTAACGTGCGAAAATATAAAATTATACCAGTTTAAAATAGCAATTACTAAATCCATAACAAGAATTAACGAATTCTCATAAAAAATATTCGACCGAGATATTAATTTCAAAATGTGCTACCAAGAATTTGTTGCAACATTTTAGCGGTTCTATAGTCGGTCACTTAGCGCGAATCCGCGAGAGTGGATCTCGTCTCGGCTATGCCTTTCCCTTGACCACACACCGAACTGTCCTTTTAGCTTCTAGTTATATGCTAAAGCTATGCATGATTGCATGTTGAACTTTACTGAAATTAATCCTTTCACTTAGATCTGAATAATAATTATTTCGAATCGAATTCTTGCATTTGAACTAACTTGTGTGACTCATATTAAGGATTGAATTTATAAGCGCTAAGATTGCCATGCAGAATCTCCCTCTCATCGAAGGTGAGTGTGCCTGGTGTAGTGTCAATATGCTTGCCCCTAGTTGGACCCAATACCATTGGCGAAATATAAGTGTACCGCAGGCCACATCGCCAACTCATTTATGGATTATAGTCATGATGGTATTTGTGTTAAGTATAAGAACCGCAACCTCTAAGCGGTTTCTATAATTGCTAGATTGATTGGTGCTACTTAATAAACTTCTTTAAAATCCAATTAAATATAATATCGCCAGACGAACACCTAAGCAACTCCTGTTATATGGGTACAGTTTAATGAGCCATGGACTATCCATATAGATATATAAATATTTTCGTGTTCAGCATATAGTGTTTTGCTCTAACCAGACACTCGGACTCTCAACAATTGTGTAGCTCTGAATGAGTGAAAAAACTTCTCTAGACATTAGCCCCTACAAGCTTGTAATTAAACGTCCTTATAAATTTAATTATAGATGTTGTAACCTATTTTTTGTGATATGTGTACACTAACTCCAACCTTGCTAATATGTTCCCATAGTAAATTTAATGCTAAACTCCCACAGACACATTACATTCCTCTTTCCGCGATTTGCCAAACATTTGCAATGGCGCGCCCGCGCTTGCGCAGTTGCAGAACTACGCATTGTTCGTACAACGAAACATATTCAGTCTGTGTTATGTCTGATATGTTTTAATTGGAATCTATTTCATTAATTACTATACTATTATTAATTTTAATAATCCGCGGATGTTAGAAGGAAGCAAAATAGTACTTAATTTTTATATTTTAGGTGCGACTTCGGCGTATTTCAGGCTTGCGATTATTATGTACACGATTTAAGTTTTAACATGGATCGTAATAAATACAAAGAGTGTTGTATGTATTAAATGTTAATATGGCAGCGTGTACCAACTAGTTTTCAATACACAATAGTGGACATACAGTTAATATGTTTTTGTTATCGATATTTCGATATTCGATAGTTATAAGTAATTTGCGGTCCCACCTAAGGCTAAATGGAAAACAATTGTCTATAAGGTACTCTATCTATACCTATATGGGGGTTATTATTGCCTTTCTCTATTCCCTTTATGAGTATAAATCCCGGTTGATGCAATTAAATTACTCGATGATCACTAATGTTTGTACTTGAGTCATTGATGTTTAATCTATCTATTCATATAAAACAAAGTCTTGTTAGTTACATCATTTATAATTCATGAATTGGTGGACCAATTGATATGATCTTTTATTTCTTTAATTTGTCTCCGCCCTGAATAGCATAATAACTATTAAAACATGGAAAAATTCACCTAACATACATACATACATTTGATTCTGAGGCGGTGCGAAGCTCGCCGTGACAGCTTGTAACTCTATATTAGTATTTCACCCCCAGACCATTGCACAGTACCCAAACGAAAAGCGTTACTCAGTTTAGGACTGTATAGAACGTGTGTTCGTCTGACGATATTGTAATAATCTTTAAAGTACTTAGATGTAAGTTAGTATTTTTCGTAAAGTACCTTAATAAATGCATCAATTAAACATGTCATTCTTTACCCGACGAGGCGAGAAGAATAATGAGAATTGTTTATCGATACCACATATTTATCGATTTGTTTATCGATAGCACACATGTTTCGATTTGTTTATCGATAGCTCATATGTTTCGTTCCCCTAGCTGCTGCACCTGCAGGCTTTATTGTACTCGAGCAGTGACCGACAATGAGGTCGTATATACACAGCACACACACAATATGTGTGAAACATGCTCTCGTACTGTGCCTATGAACACGTAAATTCTCCATGCAGTTAATATCATTTTACTTGTACATAATTATATCGAAATCATTGGAAATATTTTGAACTATATATTACTTTATATATTATTCTGATTAATTTAGGACTAGTCAATCAAATCAATATATATTACTGAAAACAACACCGAACACATATTGAATATAAAAAAAATATCCGATTATAGGTAATGTGATAACCCAGCACCTATTAGATTTACTTTGATAAAAAAATAAACAGTAAATTTTAAACAAAGGTTTACTTTTAAATTTATTTTTTATCATTCAAGTTCTTTATTAATGGTACTAAAATAATGTATAGAGTTAAAGTTACAGTACAGTACAGAAATCATTTTTCTGCTTCACCCTCGAGATAATAAAAAATAAATCAAAGTGTAATTTTACTTTGATATTTTATTTATTTCCGATACCATTGAGAGACGGTAACTAGATATTATAGAAGCAGGATATTATCAACGGTTGCGAATCATCCTTAATTCCTTAACCCGAAGCACGCAGCGTGAAATGAAGATTTACATAATACTAAGTACCGCGGATGGGATGACAGATGGAGATTGGATACACTCTGATTGTTGGTTTAAATGGATAGCGTTAAGTTACAATGTCGAAGAGGAAACATGTCAATGAAGATTTGGATTAGAAGATGAAGATTTAGATTTAGATTAATGGAAATAGCGGGGTACAGACTGAGCGGGCAGCCTTTTGTTTGTGGCGCACGAGGCAGCACGGACGTATGCCTCAAGCGAAAGGTGTCCGGGTGCCTACAGAGTGGAATGATAAAACCAATATTACCTCAATGAAATAGAGTCATGAAAGAGAACTAAAAGGAGACTTGAGTTTCGCGAACGCACTTTTCTATTGAAAATATGATTTAATTCATCCTGGATTAAATCTTAAACAAATTCAGGGGCATGTGTTTAAAAAATGGTATATAACCTCAATATAATAATAGTCAGCTTTTTATTGTTTATAATCCATGAATGTTTAAACATAAGAAATATAAGACGGACCCTCGAGAACATCTTCGACGTCAAAGAAAAATAAAATAAATATCAACAGACAAACAAAACAACTGTATTGATCGGAATAAAGGAATGTTTGCATCATTGGTTCCATATAATGCTCTGTGGGCAACTCTAGTAACAACCTAAATAAGGAAAATATCATATTTTCCAAAATTTTCCCACATATTAATCTACTTCACGTCGTTATATATATTTATTTATATTTACTTCGCCTTCTACTTCATTCTAGTATATTCAAATCTATTACTAGAGCCATTAGGGCGCGTTCCCACAGACGGTCTATACGACCGATGCGCGTGCGCAGCGTGCCAAGCGGTCGTAATGGTGCAGTCTAGCGTGCGGGAAAATGTATTATTCTGGGAATACACAGCGCGCTTACATTCATAAATATGGGTCAGTTTTCCTTGTGCGGGAAGACGGATGGCGTTGATACATTCGCGGTTAATTCAGACTATACAAAACTAGCTGCGCCCCGCGGTGTTACCCGCGAAGTAAAAGTAGCCTATGTGCTATTCCAGACTATAATCTATCTCTGTGCCAAATTTCATCCAGATCCGTTCAGCCGTTCTGGCGTGATTGAGTAACAAACATCCATCCATCCAAACTTTCACATTTATAATATTAGTAGGATAGTAGGATTATAACACTGTAACCTAGCTGTATGAACATAGGCAAATCGAATATCTCTGAACCCGAATAAAAGTTTTAGGAATTGTCTATGTGTGTTCGTGTTCGTTTGAGTATCACGGAAAAATTACTCGACTTTTTTTAATGTGGCTTTCACTATGCATCATCCTATGACTATGACCGGAAAATGGTAAATTATGAAAGCGTGAGCGGACCCTCGGCAACAGTGTATATTAATAAATAAACAAATACTCTTAGTTTATCCATTTGTACAAAATCTATACTTCTATACTAATATTATAAATGTGAAAGTTTGGATGGATGGATAAATGGATGGATAGATGAATGGATGGATGGATGTTTGTTACTCTTTCACGCCCGAACGGCTGAACGGATCTGGATGAAATTTGGCACAGAGATAGATTATAGTCTGGAATAGGACATAGGCTACTTTTTATCCCGGTAAAATGTATGGTTCCCGTGGGATAGATGTTTGAATTTTTCATACTTTTTATCGCGGGTAACACCGCAAGGCGCAGCTAGTATATTATAAACACAACTATTTGTTCGCGACAACACGAGTATCAAAGAATGGCTGTATAGTAATATGTTACCGATAAGGCTCCATTAATTGAATAAAACAAATATAACAGTCAGTGAAGTATGCGAATGTATTCGAAATCCCAGCCAATATACGAGTACAAATATCACATAAATTGTATGACTTTAGCACTCAGACTATATCCATATTATTTTCCAAATTGCAACAATTCCTATGGCATTCCAGAAATGTCTGCTATAATAGAGACGTCTCTATGCGACCGCACGAGGGCACCGCATTCCAGCGCCTCTGTGGGTCGGTGTGACCTCAACAAATAGCTATTTATTGGCTATCATATCGGCGGCGACGCGTGCGCTACTAAACACGAACCTCACGCAGTTCGGTACTGATGGCAATAGAAACTCAGGCTTCGGATTAATTTAGACTCCATGATGCCTTCCAAAACCTCTTAAAGTAAAGGTAGCGGCTTTGTCATTCTTATTCATGAAAGTTTTGGTGAAAACTGCTCCCAAATCGGTTAAGCCTTTTCAGAAATGAGCACGCACGCACAGATAAAAATCTAACATTAATTGTTTTGGGTTCTATTGCGTTGATAAAGGCCCCTAATAGTAGTTTTTCTCATATCTTTTCCATGTACAGACAGCGATCAGTATTTTTTTATTATATGTATGGATAATTATTTATTTTTTTTTATTTGAAAAACGGTCTCTAATGCTTTTGATCAAACCGGCTTAATCATCCTTTATTGTTATAAAACTCTGAAAAGAGTTACCTATCAAGTTTTGTATTTTTCTTCTACCGTTACACGCGGTTGGCTCTGTGCCCTATCGCCCTTTTAAGCCGAGTGCACGACCACCTGCCTGTACACTACATCCGTGGTATTAGTTTATTAGCTATTGTAACGCAATATTTGATTCGAGTACTTACATTTTAATTTTAACCGCAACATACATCTGACAGCTACTTAATATCCAAACTAAAACACATCTTGAAAAGGTTGACCAAGGTCCACGGTCTATTCAATGTTATGATATGAAGGGTCGACCACACTCCTCTCGTCTGACAATGTTGTGAAATGAATGGTGGACCAAGCGACTCTCGTCTGACAATGTTGTGATATGAAGGATCGACCAAGCTCCTCTCGTCTGACAATGTTGTGATATGAATGATGGACCAAGCTCCTCTCGTCTGACAATGTTGTGATATGAGTGGTGGACCAACCTTCTCTCGTCCGACAATGTTGTGATATGATAGGTGGACCAGCTCCTCTCCAAACTTCCACAGTTGTGGCATGCCACAGTTTCAAAGATTCCAACTTATGGCACTTCACGTTTTCACAACAGCGTCGGTGCGGGCTACTTAACTTTGACAATTTAAAATTGTGCCATTTCAAATGGTTATGTATAACTTGAATATTTACGTAGCGTTGAGTAGTGTTGTACTGATAGTAATCATAATTTTGCATTGACTCATAGCTATTTTTACTAAACATGCAATTCATGGGCGTTACCGCAACGCGTTATCTTAACATTGTCAGTAACAACCTACAGTAATTCTAATGTAACCTTTAGCTCAGCACATATATATAAACATAGGCATACTACACACTCGATGCTTATCTTAAGGATAAAAATACCTGGTAGATGCTGGTCCGGCTCCTCAAGAATATAATTGACTTTGTTCGAGCTGACTATTTATATTTTATTTTTCTCCTCTTCCTTCATATGTTCATTAACAAAAGTAATTTGTAAGTATGGGAACCATGTAACCATTAACTTTTAATGATATACTTAGAGTTAGTACTTTTTGACCAGCTGCTCGAGCCTGCCTAGCCGTTCCTACATTGTTACCACATACCCATTACCATGTACTGGTCAAAATTATATTTTTTTTTTAAAAAGAGCAACCAAAAAGTTTATTTCCCGTTCGTCTCCATAGGAACGGCATTTCGAACGGGAGGTAAATTTGTAGCTTATCATTTTGAAACTATTTTGACGTTTCATTAGTCCCGTACTTAATGCTTTACAATGAATAAAATAATATTCTGATTCACACAACCTTACCCTTTTAATATTTTTGAAGACAGTTTAATTTAGATAAAATCATACATTGTGTTTATAAGTTTACAGAGATTATGTAACATGACATATTATCAATACGGACTGAATACTGATGACCCGATCGATAGCGATTTTAAAAATGGCCTGCTGCTATCTAAATAGCGCCATAATATGGTACATCAGATAAATAACAAATCATTTGAAATTGATGATAATGATGATCACTTTAAATTGAACCCTAAAATGACATGTACATTATAATGCACTTAAGCTTTCAAGGTACCGGTTTTGTTTTACGATGATAATTTTGGGTTAACTGATACGTAAATATGATGTAATGATTATATGACTTGAGTTACGAAGGTGAAGCGTCGGTTCATATACTAGCAGATGGGGAGTTAACCATAGCTACTTTATATTACCCAAGTTGGTAAGAAGCTCACTAAAGATACAAAATGTGCGAGTCCAAATCCCAGCTCGCATCTCTGGATTTTTCAAACTTCATTCGCGCATCTCATTTTTAGTCATGACTTTTAGTTGGTGAACGGTGAAGACATAGATTGTCTGGCAACCATAGGTTTCTAAAGTCGTGTGAAGTTCACTTACTCGAAAAATTCAATTATATCACCCAAAAAAATTTATGCATAGTAAAGTAATGGCGACTCTACTACTATGAACATACAGTGCTTATGAAATATGACCATATCCAGACCGAGTGTGTTTAATTACAGCACTCAGGCGAAGCATCGCGAGTGTTTGCACTGTAGGTATGGTAACGGCTAATGATATTAATTTTACAGACAAGATGACAACCTATAATATCTGTTAACTATTTAATCATACTTTTGCATGTATTGTAACTCGATATTTATAAACGACGTGGCATTGATAATGGCAGTATGAAGCGTGTGATGCCCTCAAGCCAAATATGGCTATAATATTAAATAATCTTATCAAGTTCCATTCCGGCAGTTCATGACCAGGTAAAATAAAAAAAAAATATTTATGTACCAGTAGTTGCCTGAAGGTACAGTTTATTCTGTTCCATACCTAAATTTGGGTGGAACATTGATAAAACGTTTACAAAAGCACGTCGCAAACTTTGGTCCACTTGGGCCCACAGTCCCAGTAAACAGCAGGACGAGTCGTCTACAGAATTCCCTTAGCCATGTAGATAAAATTGACCTTTACCATGTTATTATGAAGATCGAAAATGAGGTTAATGAACATTTAAACAGAAGATCCATACCCAGAATCGAACTTGCCTCTGTTTATGAGACCAGTCATGAATTGAATTACTAATTGTTAATTTTAGAAATGACGCTTAGTGCGTGACGTTTTATGAGTTATTTACGCAACATAATGCCTAGACTTATAAAAAACGTTTTGAAAACTAACAATTCATAACGCAACAAGTTCTTTGCTCATCCCAAAACGACGCGGATACTGTATTAAATTACAGATTACATAAAAACACATTACAACTACCTACAGCTGACCTTGGGATTGCCATGATGTATGTGATACGAGGGTTTAGCGTCCAAATATACCGGACTATAGCGCTAAACGTCGGAAACGTAGCAAGTGGCCGCTTGCGTGACAAATTACCTGCTTCCTGTGTGAATCACAGTAATGCTATGGGAATATTCGAGTCTTTTTTCATATATGAGATGGACACAGCGAGCGGATATATGATAGACAGGTTTGTTGGGCGCTACGGAAACAAACATGCAGAATTCAACCTTAGCTTGCACCTCTGCGGTCAGTGATTTCTGTGCCAAGGGTCCTGTCTTCGAATCCTGGTTGGGACAAACTACGTGAGATGATCACAAATGTTTGTACCCATGAATGTTTAATAACTATATAAGTATTATATACTGGGTTCGCTATAGAGCATTGTACGGTACCCATAATGCAAGCGTTGCTTAGTGTGGGACCGTATAGTTGGTGTGTTCGTCTGGAAATATTATTATTATTTTCAATGATGATTATTACGGTAAAGGCCTTCACATCTTTCGAAAGCCGTGTTAGGCAACCTGCACTGAGTCAGCGTAAACGAATATGGCCTAAATCCCACTTGCAAAGAGAGGGAGGTTGCCCGCTATAATGCCATCGGCAAAATATCGGTAGACTATAATATACAAAGGTATATTATAGACTTTATAGGGGGCTTTCCAGTTAGAGCACCGATTTGAATATCATCAATCGAATATCAAAAAAGAAATATATTTTTGTTCTTTTCTATTATGCGCACCAACGGTCATAATGTATATAGAGATTTTTATTCGGTAATACCCCTGTCTATATGCATTCCATGACCCTTGGTGGCTGGTGCGCTAAGTGGAATGCAATAAAAATATTTTTAGTTTTTATTCTTAGCGCACCCGTCGGGTGCTCTAAGTAGAATACTATTGGTGATATTCAAATCGATGGTCTAACTGGAATCTTGGGAAATATTAGTGTCATCAAGCCGCACCGTACAATATTTGTTGTATTCATTTTACGTAAAGCGAACAAAACATACTTCGCAGTACATAAAGGTATACGTGTCTTATCAATCTAGATAAATGGAAATACGTGTGCTTTAACAAACAACATTTCATTGTAAAGGTACCTATTATTATGTTTTACTAATGTTTAATAACAAACATATTCTGTGGAAAAAATATTATGCACATAGAATTTTTTTGCAGTAGCAACGACGTTTTGTGTTTTTTTTATTATTATTTCCTTTTCTTATAAAAAATATGCTTAATGTGGCGTTCGTTCTGGTGATAACGGTATGAATTTCAGTATTTTTTTCTTTAATTATATCACTCATGTATCACACATTCTTTCAATATTAATTACATATTGTTGTTAATTCTGGTTGTGATATGATGTTTCGGAAAACAAAATGTAGGTGTTCCTTTTCCTTTCCTCCATGACGTCATTAAAGTTTGCAATCACATCTACAATTATCACGGCTACATGATCACTAAATGTTTTATAGCTACCATACTGTTACCACTACATCTGTAGCCGTTCACTGGCGCTTTTGTCCAACTATAATGAGCTCTGTGCTGCATGGGAAACTGCATAGGATGAATGGAGCTTCATGGCTATTGCATGGTTGTATTGTTGGACGGAAGGCTGTTAGGTAACCAATGGTCGTCTGTTTATTTAAAAAGTATAATATATATTATATGCCGTACCGTAATCAGTAAAAATTAGGAAGATGTAAAGTAGTAATGAATAGGATAGGTAAATGTGTGAGTGTAACCCCGTGTGTGTAATTATGGTTAAGGTAAACACTTAAATTATTAAATGTTATATATATTAAGTAAATATTCCACTTTAAACTGATATCAGAATTAATAAATTTGAAAAACAGCGATTGACTCTCTCCCGTTTATTGACATTTGGATCAATATCGTCTAAGCCCTACAATATAGTTTTTGTTAAAATACTATATTTGAAGTATTTATCAGTTTATACACTTGACCATAATTATATTTACTAGCTTATATATTTCACCACGAAAGTCCATTCACCAATTGAACGAAATAAATAATTACGCGTATCGATTTGAATATAATATAATATATATAAAATAATATAAAATATAAACTTTTAACCTCACCTCGACCCAGAATATGTTTGTTTAACAATACGCTAAAATACGGAGGTCGTTCTCACTTATGTTTTGACGTGTAACTTCATCTAGCAACTTTATCATCTCAGTTATGTAAGGTTACATCCGAGTTTCTGTTAACTAATATGAACGGTTGTGAATGCAATTTCGTTGATCATATTGACGACCAGACATCACTTACTTCAGCAGTAGTGATACAATAAATCCATGAAAATTACGACTTTTTTTTCAATATTTTTACAATCTCGAGTCGTATTTATTGTTTTTAATAAAAAAAACTAAATCAATAATTTTGTATAGTTCTACGAGAACACTTACAGGTAGTCCATCTTAATTTTTGTTCTTAAGTCTACAATTGAATCAGAACGCGACCTCGTTTGAGAAGATCCCGCAAGAAACATATAGCTTATTAATCTATTGTAAACTGTGAAAATCATATACCTTATACTTACATACAAAAACAATAAGAATATACTGTTTCAACCCGACCACTTAACAGTCGAGATAATCAGCATAATCATAGTTTAACCCAATAGCAGAACAAAGAGGCACAACCTTGCGCACGCGCCGGGCTACATAGCTATGAATAAACAAACATGAAACTACTATTTGCATATACACTGCATGCCATATGAAAGGGCAGGGTTTCCGCACGGAGATTATATACATATATATGTACACGCTGGGAACTTGCAGCGTTTTTCAAGCGGTAAGGTAATTGGCCGCCAGTGTAATCGACATAGCTTAAAAGCTTAGTCAGCAGAAGTGACAGTGGACTGGTCTCATTTTGAGCAGAAAGTAGCGCGGCCAACATCTAGATGCAGAAAGCTGAACACCGAGCACATTGCATGCATTGAAGGAGCGATTACTAAAACACCTCACGCCTGTATACCCGAAGGGGTAGCTAGAGATGCAACTCTAGCTGATAAAATCGGGATGCACCATAGTGCACCCAGATTCCGTCAATAGTAATTAACTTGTATAATGTACCAGGTTACCATCAATATACCAGGTACACCTTCCCTGAATATGAAAAGGATATAGGCTGTCTGCCACGCCGTCCAGCGCGGGTTCGCTAGTTTCACCCATCTTCTTTCTTACACACACTATGTTTCCCAACCGTAGGGTAGAACATTTTGGTTTAAAAAAAAGATTTTCTAACAAAAAAAAACCGGATTCAAAATGAAAAAAAAAATCTTATCTTGAAATCTACCTTGTCTATATAAATCAAATATTTAACGAATATGAAGTCGGTACCAAATAAATAACTGAGTCTATTGTTGCCGGTCCGCGCCAAAGACTATACCCAAAATTACTCCGCGCATCGCCTTACTAAGTTTCCTTTAATTTTTTTTGTCGAATATTTATAAACTAGCTGTTGCCCGCGACTTCGTCCGCGTCGTATTTAACAAAGACAACCGTTGACAACAACCTGCTCGCCCATTCTGAGCCCGCGGGACGCATTGCAGGTTGTTGTTATCAAACTTAATCAGGCGCTGCGCTGCAACATTGGTTTTAATTTTTTTTTGTGAGATCATATTTTTTTTTCTAAAATAAATGTAGCCTAAGTTACTCCATGTTACACCAGCTATCTGCCAGTGAATGTCTCGTCAAAATCGGTCCAGCCACTTCAGAGATGAGCCGGAACAAACAGACAGACAGACAGATAGACAGACAGACGGACTGACAGACAGACAGACAAAAATTGAAAAAAAAATTGTGTCGGTATAGGTAACGTGTATACATCCAAATGCACTTAGTAAAAAGCGGTTATTTTAATATTACAAACAGACACTCCAATTTTATTTATATGTATAGATGTATAGATGACGGAATACTGAGGTAACAAACATAAAAAAATACAATCGAATTGAGAACCTCCTCCTTTTTTTGAAGTCGGTTAAAAAGTAAGGATATTTCAAGAAATACTCGGTCCATACATCAAGATAAGTACAACACCTTCGTTACGCTCGCTGACATGACATAGTACTGGTATATTTAAATAAGTACCGTGACAATGCAGATTGATACGTGGATTACTGATGCCAGCACCTGGTGGCATTGGCCATATCACAGTGTAGCCATATATTGCGATATCTATTGTATGTTAATTGATAGACGCAATAAATTAATCATTATTAATTGTGAAATTGAACAGTTCTAGCAGGTTCACCATGTGTCGACTGCATTTTAGTACTCTGTGGCACTTCGCAAATAGTAATATTGGTTTTAAGATTTGGCGGGCTCACTACATTGCACTCTGAGTTATCAATTTCTAATCAATCTCTGCAAATAACACAACTGAACCGCACTAAATTACAATAAGATTATATATATATGCACAGAATTTTATTTCAAAAGCAAAACTAAATATAGGTAGATACGAATCAAACCACAAAAGAGGCTAATTACCTATACATCCGGCACAAAACACTAAACACTAAAATGGAATACAAAATCACTCACTGTCGAAAACTGGGTCGTCAGTGTCAGTTCGATCTTTCCAGTTCCGACGTCCGAGTATCTGAAGGCCACGACCATTCAATGAGGTTGAAATTATTTGCATACTCACTGATCTTTAAGAATATATTAACGAATATTCTGTTACAATATCTTAAATACTATTTGGTTGTGCAAATCCAGACCTACCCAATACTATAAATTGTTCTACAATACACCTATAAAAAACTTAGTAAGTACTAGTAGTTAGTAGTAAACACGTAAACACTTTTTTAGATTCGCTTCGTTTCGCGGAGAATCGCATTTTATTTGGGGTCCCGACACTCGTGATAGATAGTTTCTCGACTAACATCTTAGAGGAGTTCGGTGTTGATGGCTTCTTTAATTATCGATCAACTTGTTTGGTTTATAATTTGAAAAGTTGACAAGCCAGGGGTCAGTGGTGGGTTTCTTTTCCCCCATTTGTTTAAACATAGTAAGTTTAAAAAAGAAGGTTTTCTACTTATCAACACCCGGGAGTTGCTTACCCTTATGGGAAAACATTCCGAATGGAACAGGGTTACTTACGATTCATAGTTTTAGGAATTAAAAGGCATTAAGGTCTCGGTACTCTATAAGGTTATTTTGAATAGTAAATACAATAGTTATATTGCATCACTGACCGATTCGGCCCGTGATCGATTTAATAGCGTAATCGAAATCCCCTTGAACCGCACTGCTCGAAATAATCGCTCGCATCCTTTGAGCATCGCATCTGTTTAACTGTAAATACTATTGGAGCTATACCATAAACGCACATCTATTTTATACTTATAAGCTTTTTTTGCAATACACCAGAACATTGCACTGACCAGTAAATTAGGCTAACATTTGCCCATTTAAAAAACATTTTTTTGTCATAAATTATTGTTAATGGAGAATAATAATACCAAACCAACGACCTAATCAGCGCAATTGGTAGTGTGTCGCTTTCTGTGCAGAGAGTACCAGGTTCCAATCCGTTAGGATCGAATTTTTCGTTCGTTCGAAAGTTCGAATCCGTAGGGACAATCTTTGTGTGATGAGCACTAATATTCTTAACCAAGTCATAGATGTTTAATACATATATAAGTATTATATACTGAGTTCGCCCTCAGTCCATTGTACGGCACCCATAATACAAGCGTTGCTTAGTGTGGGAGCGTATAGTTGGTGTGTTTGTCTAGCGATATTATTATTAAACCCAGTAGGCACAATAAATCCTATATAATATCTTATATTGTGGGGTACATAATAAAAGAAAATGTAGTTATGTATTAAGGAATTCATTGCGTTGAACTGCCTGCCATAAAATAGGTTAATAAGGTTGATTATGTTCTGACAGCGTGTGAGTGCGTGCTAATAGTAGCAAGGCGAACTGCTATTTACTTTTGACCATTTACATACACAGTGGTCTCCGTGATTATTGCGTTACATAACTTAAAGTATTTTAAATTGAACTCGGCGTTTGTAAACATTAATGGCGGCTTGACATTTGGGTTCACCCAATTGAAGGACCTCGAAAGTGACGTTCCTAACCATCCCATTGGTTGAAGTGAAATGTCAAACCGCCATTATTGTTTACAAAGTTTGAATGCTCTATGAAATTTGACTAAATCTGGGGATAAATCTAGCGGAAATGTTGTGTGTGGAATTGTCCAGGCGGCAAATCCAGACAAAACGTCGTGAGAAATTCCAAACAAAATTCCGGGTGCGATATTCCATCTCGGAATTGCCGTTAGTTTTCTCTTTTTCCGTTACCCATGCCTACTTAAAGGTACGGCAGTGTCTTCACTGAGTTTAGTAAGAACTTGCTCAGCTTATTTTGTTTTATACAACTCTATCAAACTTATATAATCCCTCATTATGATGCGTCATAATTAAAAACTGTTGCATTTTAATTGGACCACGTGTTAATGTTGACTTACTTATTATTAAATATTACGAAATGCTTACTTTACCAAACCAATAGGTCACCGAATTTGCATATTCACAAAATTAGCGACTGTTATGCAATAAATATAAAATAATACGTCTGTTATTTAGCACTTTATTCTGTTAAAGATAGAGTTAACATTTGAATGTTAACGTTTAGTATGCTTAACAGATTAATGCATACCATATTTGGTATGTTATGTGCATTTTTATAGAGGAAGTTTATCGTTTTAAATGCGTATTTTATGACCGGAGTAGCGGGTTTTGTTTCTATTCGAAATTAGCTGTAACACGTGGGCGGAATATTTAACGTTTATCCTTAATAGTATAGTATAGTGAAGTTGATATAATATAATATGTCTAAGCACATTGTCTAAAAACTAACATGAACTATGTATTCATGTTATTTTTTCTCTTAAACAAACATCATTCTTGTATTATTATTAGAAACTTAGGAATATATGTAGTGGAATCTATCATGCAAATGCCAGGTGCGATCTAACACACCTTAAGTAGTACCTAACTATTATAATGCATTAATATAAAACAAATTTTACGGATTTTATCCCGTTTATTTTATGTTTTCACGTTCCCAACCTTTCAGCTGCTTTACAACGACCAAAGTCACGGGAGGACTGAGGTCTTAGACATCCCAGTGTCATAGTGGGTTCCTGTAAAGCATTCGAAACATAAAATAAACACGATAACATCCGTAAAATTTATTTTATTTCAATGTGTAGTATTAGCGTAAATATAAGAAATCAAGGTGACCAAAATAACTTCTTGAAGTCATTACTAGATAGCCGATAAGATAACAAACAACATAATTGGTAGCAGAATTTTTATTATTATCTATACATATAAATAAAATTGGAGTGTCTGTTTGTAATATTAAAATAACCGCTTTTTACTAAGTGCATTTGGATGTATACACGTTACCTATACCGAAAAAACATTTTTTACAATTTTTGTCTGTCTGTCTGTCTGTCTGTCTGTCCGTCTGTCTGTCTGTCCGTCTGTCTGTCTGTCTGTCTGTCTGTCTGTTTGTTCCGGGTAATCTCTGAAATGGCTGGACCGATTTTGACGGGAATTTCACTGACAGATAGCTGATGTAACAAGGAGTAACTTAGGCTACTTTTATTTTAGAAAAAAAAATTGGATCTCTCGAAAAAAAATTAAAACCAATGTTGCAGCGCTGCGCCTGCTTAAAGTTTGATAGCAACAATCTGCAATGCGTCCCGCGGGATCAGAACGCGAGCAGGCTGTTGCCAACGGTTGTCTTAGTTAAATACCACGCGGACGAAGTCGCGGGTAACAGCTAGTCAAATAATATAGCACCCGCAAATATCCAGACTTCAGTATGGTAAGCAGGAACTCCTACTGAAATCGTAACGTCATTAACAAAGCATGCTTTCACTGTCATACTTATTTATGAAATATGCGGTGTGAGAGGGATAACGTTACGTTACCGAATCGGTACGTAAAAAAGTTGGTGCTTGCGATACAGACTAGTCTTTCGACACATCGGAACTCTAATCTAGTATTCCTTCAAGCTTAAAACCAACTTTGCTATCACTGCGATTACCCGGCTGATGTGTAACTAAGACCACTGACCCATACAAAGCATAATGATTCATATACTAACATAACCAGTAACCACATTACTGATGAAGCCGACATCCTAATAAGGCGGGATTTGTGGCCTTTGCGATTACTAAACAGGTACTAACTTACCTAAGTTAATCATAATATTACGTCATCATTGTCTTTCTTCATATGATATTACCATAGCTACCAATGTGAGAAAAATCGAAAAAAAACGCATTTGTGTAACGGTGTATATATTTCTTTGTAAAATTATAAACAATTATAAAACAATGTCTTGTTAGTGACTCTGTTTATAACTCAAGAACGGGTGAGTCGATTTTTATGATATACTAGCTGTTGCCCGCGACTTCGTCCGCGTGATACTTAACAAAGACACAACCGTTGGCAACAGCCTGCTCGCGCGTTCTGAGCCCGCGGGACGCATTGCTGCAGGTTGTTGCTATCAAACTTAATCAGGCGCAGCGCTGCAACATTGGTTTTAATATTTTTTCGTGAGAGCCTATATTTTTTCTAAAATAAAAGTAGCCTAAGTTACTCCTTGTTACATCAGCTATTTTTCAGTGAAAGTTCAGTCCAAATCGGTCCAGCCATTTCAGAGATTACCCAGAACAAACAGACAGACAGACAGTCAAACATTTTAAAAAAGGTTGTTTTGGTATAGGTACCGTGTATACATCCAAATGCATTTAGTAAAAAACGGTTATTTTAATATTACAAACAGACACTCCAATTTTATTTATATGTATAGATGATTTTTGTATTTGTCTCCGCCCCGAATAGTAGAATGGCTATTAAAATATGGGAAAATTAATTTAAAAAATAAATAAAGATAATTCATTTTCTCATATATTTGATTCTGAGGCGGTACGAAGTTACCGTGTCAGCGAGTATAATATAAAAAAGTCAATTGTAATGGACATAATGAAAATACCAGGGGATTTTCGCTGTTGGATAGCTTTAGGTTAGACTCAAAAGATAAAGCACCTAAATTGTCTTATCGCATCGAATCTACGGACCAAAATCGATGATTGCGTGCGTGGAGCGGCCGGCAAAAGCCAACAAGTATTGAATTGCTATATTCATGTAAACGATTCACTCATCCTTAATATATTTAATATTCTGTTTATAAAGCTTTTCCCAGTCAAGTAGACCACCTAGCTAGCTCATTGACATGACCACACGATTCATGATCGATGTTCCGAAGAGTAACTCACGCACGATACGACTGCAAAATTAAACCAATATTATTTATACAATGTAATTTCAATTCTTTCTAGAAGATTGGTCGACGCAACCGGCGACCCAAGGGCTGGGTATTTCCTCGCTCAGCGAGTAGCTTTGGCTATTCAGCGAGGAAATGCGGCCAGCATCTTGGGCACGCTACCGCATGGGCCAAATTTTTTACACATTTTGTAGCTTTTCTATACTCTTTTTAAGTTATATTAGTTTGTAAATCTAACATTAAATTAAATTGTATAAATTTAGAAAAAAAAAAAAAATTTCAATTCTAAGTACAAGTTTTGAAAGTTACTTTTTGTAGGATAATATAATTGATATACAGGAGTAGTTGATATACATACCCTGCCAATCAATGTCCACTGAGTATTGTAATTTCAACCCTATATAATAAATCTGAGAATTTATTATCGGGAATGCAATGCGCACTTTGTCTTACCTTATCAATAAATATTTACTATAAGTACATTCAAATTTAAACTCTATACAGTCTAGATTACATATATTCTCACACTAAATTATATTTTTAATGTAAGAATCACGTTTATGGGCAGTAGCAGTGATAAGGTAGACGCATGCGCATTGTGGCAATCTTCCAAGAACTCTGGAATATGGTTTAATAGTATAAGGAAAAAGTACTTCATATTGTTCAAGAAAAGATAAAGAAAATTGCGCTTGACTTTTTCAAGGAAGTCTTGCATATTATCTAAATAATATTACCTATTTTAAATATGGATTATTTTTGTTATATAACAAATGTGTGCTTAGAACTTACATGCAACGTTTACGACCATTGATTACATTGACAAATTAAATTTAGGTATATAATTAGAAATAACATTCTGTTCGTTTGTAAGCGCATGACTTAGAAACGGCTGGACCGATTTGTTTTTTTAAAGACCATATAAAAACATGTCTGGAAAATTAAAAAAAAGGGAATTTAGGCTGGAGATCGTGTGTCGGGTCATCTAGTACTTCGTAATAACATATGAACGGTAGTCGAGCGTGCCAGTCAACGAGGATAAGCTGACATGTGAGACTGTTTTCCCGTAACCAATGATACTGTGGACTTGGAGCAATATTGACTCTAACTTCGACGGACGCCATTTTCATATCATCATGTCACATCCATTATTAACCGACTTCAAAAAGGAGGAGGTTCTCAATTCGGTTGTAGTTTTTTTTATTTATAATGTGTATTTATTGAATGTGTTATTGCTATTAATTACTCGACATTGGCAATATACCCGCTAAGTTGTGGGTGAGGCCATATTCATATCCATTTTATTTCATCGCATCTCATTTCGTAAAGAAAGAAGAAAACTCTAACTTCCATACAAACATTATTTCCTGAATGAATTCTGGATTTCAACGCCAAAGAAAAGTTAATCAAATTGATCGGTTAACTCCACAAAGTATGCGATTCAGGGACGCGGAACACTTCGAATATGTACAAAGTCTACAGTTTATGCAGTCACCTTATGCATGTGTATCAGATTTCATGGTCTGAATCAGATCCGAATAAAAAGTGACATTGTTTCATTATAACCGGATGTGCGACTATAAGACTAGTCCAGTTAAAGCCATACATTGCTTGACATAATTCAATATGGATATTGTTAAAACCTTATTTTATATAAAGTTAATCAAAGTACTGGCATGTATTGATAGTCCTATATTTAAATTATGATATTACTTTTTGTTTTAATCATACAATCATAATCGAAGTCTAACTCAACGTTATATAAAAAAAACATCACTAATTCAGACCTATACTGCAATTAAAATAATAACTTAATACGCTCGAGCGAGCTCGTTCACCAGCTGACTCGCACGTGTTGGGTATCGCGCGGAGAGTTGTGATGTGGTCGCATTGTTTACGATACATTGCGCGCTCAGAAATGATAAAATGTGTAACCTACGATTTTTGACAACGATGATTTCGATATTCTTTATAGATATTAAGTTTATCTTTTACTTATAGTTTTTGTTATCATGCTAGTTACCCCTTGTATAGTTGGAAGTGTGGATAATATTGTAAGTAAAACAGTTTTAACAAGCTTCGACCAAGTGAACTGCTACTACAACCACTATTGTCTAGACAGAATAATAAGCTCCTTTCATATTCATAATTTGCCCACAATATGGAAGCGACGATGTAGCGTCTGCGCGCGCGCTTAGCATCCACTCGTCACTTTCACTCAAAACCTTCGCTTTTACGTAATATCACACAAAATGTAAACTATCAGTTTTATATACCTGTAAATACAGTTGACTTTTGTATGCCACCGCAATGTGAACTGGCTTACCTGCGAAAAAAAGAAAAAGGTTATTGGTACAATTTAATTACGGATGCAATTGACGAGTTCATTTAATGCCGGGTAATAGTTTAAATGCAGTTCATTGACATCGATATTATGAACCGCAATACTTTAAGAAAGCGGGTTTAAAAAAACATTTTTTAAATTGGGTACATGGGTAGTAGCCGAATATTGAATTTTGTCATATTGAATCAAAAGTACTGATTCATTTTCACTACTAGTTACAAAATCAAAAATATAAATTAAGTCCTCTTGACCGAATTTCGGTCACGGCAGCTAATCACAACGGAGACTAGCCATTTGCGCATAAGATATTGCAGTGCACTAGTGTGTGCCCAAGCGCAGGTGCACTCTCTCTTCCCTCACTCTCATAGTCCGATGAGACGGCAATTGATACGACCAGGAAAATTCAGGCGATGGACTGACGGCTTTGCGGGCTCTCCGAGGTACGAGCGAATGATAATCATAGTTGAAAATGAGATTCGCACATGAAACACAGATATCCCAGAGGCGCGAGCTAGGGTTTGAACCTATGACCATCGGTACGGAGCCGAGCGTTCTACTACCTTGGCTATCATTGCCTATATTGCCATACCAACATTTCGTACACTCTAACTGTATGCTCCCAAAGAAAGCGATGCTTGTATGAAAAAAAATGCATATGGGATACATAACTCCAGCAAACAGAAAATCAGACCTAGTCAAAATATATTTTTTCATTGATGAACATCGTTGATGTACTAATGCAACAAAAATAACTAAGTGTACAACTATATATAAATACCGTAGTACAGTCAGCATGACAATCAAGTACCGAACAATGAGTGACGCCATCACACACTGAGGCAATGCGCAGGCGCATACTGAATAATACCACGCGTGAACATAATGCAACTGTAGAGCTACTGATGTAATGTGATAGTGTATGGGTGACAATTGATAGAGTTGTTACGTGTGTGGGAGGATAGAAAATGCTTTATGATCGCGACCTCCCTTAGACTAGTGGTGTTAGCCCTTCAAGCTAAGCTTAAGCTCGTACTAGTTTTTGAGCTGACGTCAATCGTTTAATGGTTAGGGTAAGGACCGAAACCAAATAAATATTACCACTATTATGGCATGAATTGATTCAACTTTAAGTAGCTACATAAATCGTTATTTGCTAAAAAACAGTGCAATTAGATCAGCAATATTTATGAAGTAATTATATTGCCAAAATGCAAAAAGACATAATATAAAATTCTATGTCTTGGTCACATCATTTGGATTTCTCATGAATCAGAATGAATTTTTTTTATTGATGTAAATCATTTAGTACAATAATTATCATACGTCTAAATTGTTCCAAAATGCAACTAAGCTACAACTTTATAAAATTGTAGCTCGCGATTCAAATGCCGCTCCTATGAAGAAGAACGGGTACGAAACTCCATGATTACTCTTGTTAAAAAGCTCTAATACATTTTTGAGCAATACATTGGTATTGGACAACAAAGTAGGAACGACTACGCAGGCTTGAGTAGCTTGACAAAGAATATCTGATCTAGAATTGCAACAGTGTTGAAACACTGTCATCATAGATAGCTAAATCAATTCTTTAGTGACATCAGTGTATGTCATCTACTTATCAAAAAGCTAGTCTATGACTAAATACCTAAATCAGTGGGTATTGCAACGCACCAGTCTTATTCTATGCTAATAATCCAACTTGAAATGTTGAACGAGACAGTGTTGACAAGTGGTCACAGAGTAGTTGTGAGTTAGTAAATCAGTTGAGCAATAGAAATACGACTAGGTACATAAAACAAGAAGCATACAGGGTGACTCAGTAAGGGCATACTAAGCCTGAAACCTGGGTTTATATAGCTCATCTGTAAATACTATGTGAAGTCAGAATTTCGGTATGTATGATGTGAATGTCATATTTTCATATTTTTTTAATTAATATAGACCTAGATAGATATATACCTCTTCAAGACTCTCGCTTCTTGGTCTTTGTTGATTTTACACTAATATATACCATCAGATTAGTGCAAAACGCAAATATATAAATATTTTGTTCAATATAGTAGAATATTTAGCAGTTTACAATTTGGATTAACAAAATAGGCTTCTTTAAAACAAAGATCGACCAAGAAGCACTGATTGCTGTATTGAGTGCTTATAATACGTATGGTTTAGGACATAGACTCACAGCTTTTTTAATTAAAAAAAACTTGTGGGCAATCTAGATTATCGAAATGAGTTGTATCCCCTAGGTACACCAAATAGATGTTGATCACAATATAATTATAACAATATAAATCCCTAAAACTCACCTCAAGAACTCTTTAGGTAGATACAAAAACGTCAATCGGAAATAGATTTCAAAATCAATTATACACAATAGCCCGTGTTTTATACTGCCACAAAAAACAATTCGACAATAAAATATTACGCTATTAGAAACATTTATTCGAACCTACAATACAATTTTCGTGAGCCCTACATTTCTTGATCCAACACAAACCTTCTCATTCTGAGACTGGATACCTTATGCCAAAGTAAATAAGGTTACAAATACCATGACTGTGTTGTAAACTGCAGTTATTAAGTATGGTTCGGTATTTCGCAACATCAACGACAAGTTGTAACAGCTAGTTGCGTACACGCACGCGTTTTCCAAATACTGCAAGTAAAAGCTCAAAGAACATTTCTGCATGCACATTGAAGTATGAATCGTAAGCTGCAGAGAATAAAGTACTATATCCCGGTATGTTAAGCCTGTTGAAAACCGTTGGAATCGTTGAAATCTTCTTGGTAGTCGTTGTTGGTAAAGCATTATGGACTTACAAACATTCCCAAGTAATCACACGAGCAAAAGAATTCGTTGCATTTGCTAAAATGCTTATAAGATGCTAACATCTGTACTGAAAGCAGAAGGTAAGTATTTAATTCGTGTTATACAATATTATGTAGAAATTCTGATTATATCAGTAATCAATTTCACCTTCAAATATGTCGATAGCAACAACTAAATATGAGGGTACCCAGTTCAAACTATGACACTGGGACTTCAAATACCTCAGCCGTCCCGTGCCATGGTTGCTGTAAAGCAGCCGAAACGTCGAGAACGTAAAAACATAAAATAAACATAAAAAAAAATGTTTTATTGCATCAATATGTTTAAGAAAATGTTTTTTTGTGATATTCTCTTATTCGGGGCAGAGACAAAACCAATCAATTAAGATCATAAAAACGACGCCCTTTCAGTATTAATTCTGTGTGATACAAACTTTTGTAAATATCTAGACATATGAATAATATATTATACTGGTATCGCTCCAGCGCATTCTACGGAGTCCGTAATAGAAGCGTCGTTTAGTTTGTGATTATACAGTTTGGTGTGTTCGTCTGACGATATTTTTTATTATTGTTTCTAGCTGATTTCTAGCTGAACCCGTTGCCACCCAATAATGACACTAACACCACCTATCATAAGGTAGAGGTGTCACAAACGTCCCACTTATTGCAATCCGAATGCGCGCACGCAGCTCTGTCGACACAGCGGTAAGCAGCGGACAACGTGATCATAGCTATCACGGAGATCGTTAGCAGATCATGCGCAGACCATTAGGTATTTTGTAATGATGTTGTACCGACTAATCGAATCGGTAAATTTTTGGTCTACAATTAAACTTAGTTCGACCAAAAACCAATATTAGTTTAGCTTAGAATAACTAAAACCAACTTAAAAATCCTTTTAGCACTCATTTTCCTATTATTAACTGAGGCGACAGACGTTGTCCAGTTTCCCGAATTTACCATAATTTCTCTTATTAGTCTGTTTCGAACATTTAAATAATAATACCAGACCTTTTTAATGTCCCACTTTTGGGCACGGGCCTTTCAACAATGCGAGGGGGATAAGGCCATAGTCCGCCGTGCTGCCCCAGCACGGGCTAACGGACTTCACACGACTTCACACGACTTCACACGTAGATGGAAGATAATGGTTATAACATAATTCAATCGTTGTAGGTACTAAAGGTGTATCGGATATAAACTGGATAACGCTTTTAAATAAAGAGTTAGACCTTTGTAGCGTGGCTTTTTTGAACTCCTTAAATCACAAGACCACTAATTTAAATTTAAATTAAATGGTTACCCTAATTATTTATATAGCTTTCGTGATTGAAAGTTGAATGGTTAAAATATCTAAGATTTATGAATCCGACGATTAAATTGTTGACAAACGATCATATTGTTAATGAATTATTGAAAAGGATATCACGATCTAAATAGATTTGTGATTGATTTTCAGTAATGTGCGTTGGGAGGCGGAACTATTTACAATACACTATGGTCAATAGACTATCGGATGATTGATTGTCAAAACTTTAAGTAGGTTAATCGAATGTACATTATCAAAAGTATATACAGGATGTAAGTCACACTTGATGCCTAAAATAACATTATAGAAGTCATTTATGTCGAAAGTGATAGGTTATAAAATTTTCTAGTTTTTTAGCGCGCAATGTTTCATAAACAACGCGATCACAACATTGCGCTCCGCGCGATACACCACCCGTAGGATTGAAGAGCGCACTCAAGCACATCGAGTTTTAATTTACATTGCAGTTTTAGGGCTAAATTAAATTATTTATCTTTGTTTTTACTAAAAATCACATTGAGATAGACTCCTATTATGATTTCATACTAAAATCAATTTAAAAAAATCTTGGAGTCAGTCACAGAAAATGGGACCTAAGTTTTATCTCAATAACTGAGCATCAATTCGACCCTACAACATTTTCTATACTGGTGTAAAGTTATTTACATTCATATTTCGGTGTCATAATATTCGCCGATCGACCAGCGAGAGTTTAAAACATGCCTTCTCAAATCTACATCTTGGAATGTTATTTTCAATAAATTCCTGCACAAAATTGCATCAACAAGATGCCAAACGTTCAAACAAAACGGGTCAAAGAATGAATACAATAAAGGGGGTCAAATTAAAGTAAACCAAGTCGTCTTGTTTATGTTTACGCACACTGGGCCGCTTGTAAATCCTACTCTAATGAGGAACGAACATGTCGAGTACTTGAGGGGCGATCAATAGTCTTGAAGAGAAAGTAAGCATTGTAGATCTGGTACAAGCGAGTCCGTACGACGAGAATAACATGGTAAAAGATGTGTTTTGCATTCTATGTATGGTAAGTAATTTAGACCGTAACATAGTATTGTCTGTCTCCATTGAATATTTTGAACCAAATAATTGTAGAGCACATTTTAGAAACTGTGTCTCCAATTCGCTAATTTTGCAATTTTAATCTGTTTATGCATCACGGAAAACCGCTTGACGTTCTTTGATAAAACTTGACATGGTGATAGCATGTCATGATTTAGGATTATTTTCATTCCGGGAAATAATCAGATATTTCCTTATAATCCCATACTTTTCGATTCCACTAGGGTTATCTACAACCAAACTATCAAGTATTTGGATAGGCGATGCCCTCAAATCAACAGCCATGTACGACTATGACACCATATTAACACCTGTATCATGTCAACCCATCAATTGTGTTAACTATTACAACAATGCAGTCATACTGAATGCTAACTACGTATCATGCTATAACGGACTAGTGGTGATTGCGCAATGGATATTGTTACATGTGCGAAATTTCGACACACTGCTAACTGATATCGGTTTACCTTGCCAGTGGTTTAAGGAGTTGGTTTCGGTGCAAGACATCGCAAAGGTGGCTGATGTTTAAATATACTACCTACGGCCAAGTGTGTTTTTATTTTTCAAAATGAAATTAAGCTTTAGCCATCAAATTATCTTAAGGCACAGAATAGTGACCTTTTTGTGGAAATTATGTGCTATGAGTACTTAACTATTTCTTGAAACTAAAGCCAGTTGCTGTTTCGCGGAGAGTTGCGCGTAACACTCGCGTCTTGCGAGATAAATACTACATGGTGCTGATGATGCTTAATTAGAGTTTCCATTGATAAATATTGTTTTCTTTTTAATTATGTACTCAATAAGCCTCGTTCAATTATAAATCTTGAAATTGCATGCTATTTAGAAACCATTTGATTAGCTTGACCTTCCGCACTGTGACTTCACTCAGAGATTTCAAAAATAGATGAAATAATTATTATTAGTTCTTTTTTTAACAGCTGTTAGGCAATTTGACTTAAATGCTATATGTAGTCTGAAATCAATTAGTTTCACCTTTTTAAACTGAAATCCATTTCCATGATGATTAAGACAAGATGATCGTGTCCTACCTTGGCTCTTTTGAACACCGCTTGTTTAATTTCAGTGACAACAATCAGACCTTCTATTAATGAAACTGTCGTTGCGAAATGATCTTTAGTTTTGATTGCTATTGATGACATTTAAAGTAATTCTCATAGGTTCCAAAATTACAAACATATATTTTTCCACCGTAAAGCTAAAAGTCATTATCAATTACATTATGATGGAGTATTACATGAGTCACAATAAATTACCTATCAACCTCAGCTTCATTTCGACCTCAACCTCGGAGGTCAATTTCAATATGTTTTTCATGAAAACAATAATAATAAACAGCGCTAAATATATTACACCTAATTTGTTCACCAATGTCAGAGAAGTTATGAAATTCTTACATATATTATACAATGATTTCTCACAGACTTATCATAACGAGGTTGAAGGCGCGACCCGCGAGGTCGGGGCAATGTCAGATGTTCAGAAAACGTGGCGATAATAAATCTTATATATAAAATTATCGTGTCACAATGTTAGTTACCATACTCCTCCGATACGGCTTGACCGATTTTTATGATTTTTTTTACGCATATTCAGTAGGTCTGAGAATCGGCTACTATCTTTTTTTCATACCCCTTAGTGATAAGGGTTATCCTGTTATCCACCACATAGACACCACATTTTTTTTTGACATATTTTTTTTATATTGTGACATTAAAATATCCATACAACCCTAAAATTTTCACCCTTCTATCACCAACCCCCATTTTTTAATAATAATTTTAGTAATCAGAACGCGCGAGCGGGCTATTGCTAACGGTTGTGACTTTGTTAAATACCACGCGGACGAAGTCGCGGGAAACAGCTAGTATAATGTAAAACAATAGTACGCTAATTACAGCTATTGTTGATTTAGACTTCGTGGTGGTGAACTGAGCGGGTTCGTGTCTGAAAGCTCAGTGATGACAAGCTATAGTAAGCTGCGGTTACAAATTAATTAAACTCAAACCGGTTCTGAGATAAATAAATTAATAAGCAGTTTTTTTTTATAACAGGTCACCTAGTTCTTATAATCTGCAAATGAAAGTCAGTGTAATAATTATTAAAACAATGAATTAATTAACGGAAATTAAAAACGATATTTTTAAAACTTTCAATCAATCGATTTTTTTTTTATACTGTACATGTGTATAAATATGTTAATTGAATTAGTTTCATGAATTTACAAGATGGTTCATAAAGGGTATACAAATGTTTGAATTTGCGCGTCTTTATTTCATTTGAATTTTGAAATGTATATTTTTTTAATTTGCTTCCAAGACGAAATGACAATTGCCATATTATGATTGCGAAATTGTGACTTTCATAATGCTTAAAAATGCGCCAAAGAAGCGCAGGCTAAAAGATCAGTATACTCTTTCTGAATCTCACTGTATATCTTATATACTGCAAAAAGTATTAAGTTGTATCCTCGTGCATTACTGATAGCATCATACGAGGATAATGTCGTTTCTGCTAAGCCGACCTGACCCTTCAACACCTCAATAACCTGCTGAAAAAACGTGACAGATCCATTTGAACTTTACAAACGCAAGGTCCAACGTACTAAGCCCCTATTCCCAGCTCGCTAAGCCGGCCATCTAAGCACAAAGTCGTGTCCACGTCATTAGAACAAAGCAACTAAACCCGGTTTATACTAAGTCCATCTTAGAACCGATGAATATTTATGAGCTTAGAAAGTTTCCAATTGGCTAATGAGTGCGACCGCTCAGTGCATTCAGGTTGATGCGACTGTCATTTGTCTAATTTTCGGAATATTTTTGTGTGTCAGTTTTTGTGCAACGAATCTTGTATTTTGGTTAGACTTGAACTATTCGTGATGTGAACATAGCCCATGTCCACATCCACACGGCATACGTATTTATGTATATGGATAGATAACTTTAGCACAACTAGTTGTAATTGCAATAAACATAAAACTAAATCTTTCACCTCAACGTAAGCGTCCAATGCATTACATAACTGCTTACGTGTCGCTGTGACATTAAAATTAATAAATTCATTTGATTGCAAAAAAGTTCATTGACCTACTGCTCTAATAGAAATTAAAATAGTATTTTCTTGCTTATGCTTAGAACTGCTTTTCTGGTGTATGATGGGTGTATTTAACAAGTAAACTGTAATGCACAAAAACAGGTGCAAATCCCAATTATTATGCCTCGATCCTCATTTGGCGACCTGATTAACGCAGTTGGTAGTAATCCTGCCGTGCCGAGGGACTCGGGTTTGAATCCTAGTAGGGACAAACTTTGTGTGGTGATCATGAATGTTTGTACCCGAGTTATGGATGTTTAATATCTATATAAGTATTATATACCGAGTTCGCCCCTATTTTATTGTACGGTACCCATAATACAAGCGTTGGTTAGTGTGGGATTCTTTCCTATTTGCTCGTCGCTAAAGCATGACCGAAGTTTTAGTAAAAGGAGATATTTTGATGAAGCAGCCAGTGCCTTGCCTTGTAATAACCTTCTGCCCACCACAGACAGGTGTAAAAACTGCGCGATGAGTGAGCACTGTGGTTTATGCAAATAACAACCATAATAAAATTGTAAGTAAAACAATAACCGCTTGCCATGACATAATTGCGAGTCATGAGAACAAATCTGAAGATTGTTCTACGCGCAAACGCGCATAGGCTAACTGATGTTATCTCTGTCTGGCAAATATTTAAAAACCATTCAATAGATAAGGTTGACTACACAATTGTTAATAACAATTTATTATGTTGTGTTTGTGTGTAATTATTCTTTATGCATTTTCGCAGCGGGAGATTTTTCAAGAGCATGTTTGCTTTCTACACGCGTACGTACCGTAGCAAAATAAGTGTTTATTGTTAGCTTCACGTACCTAACAGTATTTTTTAGATTAAAATCGGAAGTACTGTTAAAAAGGAAGAAGGAGGAAGGTTAAAGATTAGCGCAGACCGTGCGCAGCATCCGCGAGCAGATTTTTTAGATGATAAATATTTGAATGGTCGCTTCAAAATTGCTTGCATTTTGCATAAGTTGCATACGTTCCAGAAGGATTGGCCCTGATCGTAGCAACAAAAAAATCTATTGAGCATCGCGTACCCATAAACTGCAAGCACCGGGGGTTGCTTTTTGTTGAAGCTACCGGATAAAGATAATTAAAAATAAAAATTGAAAATAGCTTAAATATCATAATACTAGGTGCGCCCCGCGGTGTTACCCGCGATTAATAAGTATGGAAAATTAAAACAAATCCATCCCACGGGAACCATATATTTTACCGGGATAAAAAGTAGCCTATGTTCTATTCCAGACTATAATCTATCTTGGTGCCAAATTTCACCCAGATCCGTTCAGCCGTTTGGGCTCGATAGAGTAAAAAACATCCATCCATCCAAACATTCACATTTATAATATTAGTGAGATTGAAAAAAAAATTTTTGAAATAAAAAATATCCTTTCATGAACTGAAGTTTAAAGATGGATGAAACCCAAAGTAGTTTTTGCTTCCGATTAATTCAACCCAGATTATGAATGACTATTTTGGGGTCGAGTCACCTTCGTCCGTAGGAGAATTAAATACCCTCGAGATACCCTACACGTGACCCTGGGTGGTGCCAACTAGTTGACAACTCTACTGGTGGTAGGCTTCAGCCGTGGTTAGTCACCACCCACTGAACAAAGCCATGTCGCCAAGCGGCCTAGCCGTGTTCCGGCATGATGTTCGGTGTTGCCATTCATGGATGGCGGGTCAGATCAGCTGCGCTGCATGTGCCTAGCGAAAGTAGCGTCTCGATCTACTGCCGCCTTCCTACCTAGGCAAGTATGCTCCATCGTAGATCTCATCATCACTTACCATCAGGTGAGATAGAGATCAAATACTTGCCTATAATAAAGTAGGTAGGTAATAAAAAAATAAATTACGTTAATAAGCTCACGGTTGTCAATATTCGAAAGCACAGAGCTCATTAACCGGCTTGCACAGATTCCGCGACGCGTGGTGCGCGGCGCATACCAAACGTGCCTACGCTTAAACAGCTGCTTTTAACATACACAATAGCTTTATAAACCTAATTTATGAACTTATTTGCAATTCACTAATCAGCCAAGCTTGCGCTATTGAATGATTAAGATTAGCTAGCTTTGCTACTTCATTTTAATGGGAATTTGGAAATTATTATTTTGAGTTGTGTTATAATTACGTATATAGCTTTCCAGTCTATTTTACTAAATATAATGATTAGGTTATATATAGTAAGTACGTACATGGCACACTAATGTTCTACTGAAAACTTTTGTTCGCTGGTTCAAATTTTTTATAGGCTATTTTGTGTCCCACTGCTGGGCAAAGGCCTCCCCTTCTGTGTCAATTGAACCCTGTCTTGGGCATGTCATGGCCACGTTTTACCCACAAAGCTGTCGAAATCGTCCCACCATCTTCGACTTTAATCATTCTTATTATTAGACATAATATTCCGCCACTGTGAATGCCACATAGTTGATAATAAAACCCAATAAAAAAAAACCTCTTGCTTTGGAGCCAATTTGTGCAGTTGCAAACCGCGGTAACTCTGAGATTTTTTGTATTTGTATGCGCGTATTATATTTTAAATAAACATTATTACTTGCTATGTAATGAAGCCAATCGTGAGAAAACCGCACATCTTCCGAATAGCGTATGAAGTTTGCTAATCATCAATGGGCGAGGATTGTGAATTAAAGATCAAAATCGGTCGAGGATTATACTTGATATAATGGCAATATCCCCTATTATATTAGAACAACCTCCTCTGACGATAAGGGTATGCATTGCAATGCATCTCTACCTACCACTTTGGAGATGATAGTCGTGATGATGGCGGTGTCAGATACTATTGTCATAATTTTTACGAGATGCTTATCTTGCTTGTATTTCGATATAATATGTGTTGTTCACAACAAACAACACACGAACGGTATTGATAGAGCTCCGTTGATTAAAATCAATTTCCTGTCTGACTCAGAAAAACACTTCATAAGTACATTCAACCAATGTGGAGCACTGGAATACATCATCATAATTATAATCGAATGGCATTGCAGTTATCGAGTTGGAATCGAATAAATCACAAAGCAAGGTGTATCGATACCGGTTTACTTGACACGTACTGGAAGGCGGCTGGCGTAGTTCAAGTAGCTGATAGAAAGGGAGAATAGAACTGTATCGAGGTCACACATGGTCAAATGGAGCAATGTTGACTTGTTTGCTTATTATTTCTAACATTATCATCTATATATAAAAAATGCTGTTCGTTGGTAAGGCTATTAATATGTCTGTAATTTGGGACAAAAAGCGAAAGATGAAAAATGTCGTGCGGAAAATTAAAAAAACAGAAAGTATACTTTCTCAACAGGACAACGTCAGTCGAGTCGGCGAGTTGTATCATAAATACGAGTCACCTGTTAAAATTGATCCAACTAGATCATTTTTAGACTGTTTAGTTACTGTTTACCGAGAGTCAGGAGACAGTGATTGGATATTAAGCGACAATATTTGTAGTGATATCCAAGTGGATAAACAGTCATTTGCAAACATGTGTGCATCTCTAGGAAGTGTGGATTGTGTGAAAATCGTTTCCAACATGATTATTACTTACTAAAAACAGCGAAGGCGAGGAAACCTGAAAAATCTAAGACCACATAACCGTTATTAAAGTCGTATTAATTCCGCCAAATTGCACTTGTCATCATGATTGACTTTATGGCCTAAACCCCTATCGCATTGAATGGAGGTCTGTGCCCAGCAGCCTGACCTATGCCCAGCAGTGGGACTAATTAAATATAAACATTAATTTGTTATAAATCGAAACCTAAACTCTAAACACTTGTTAAAAATATTAATTAAACCGTTGTCGTCAATCACAAGTTTAAAAAAGTCAAAACCTCGGCCGCGTTAAAGTTAATATAACTGCTTTAGAAGGGACACGGTTAAGGTATTCACAGTAAATGTTGCAACTTTAACCTTTAAAACTGCGTTAATAAGTGGGTTTATTGTTTGATAAACCGCAATAAAGTTGTATCCAATCTTCTATTTATATATCTATATCTATACTAATATTATAAATGTGAAAGTTTGGGTGGATGGATAGATGGATGGATGTTTGTTACTCTTTCACGCCCGAACGGCTGAACGGATCTGGATGAAATTTGGCACAAATATAGATTATAGTCTGGAATAGCACATAGGCTACTTTTTATCCCGGTAAAATGTATGGTTCCCGTGGAATAGATGTTTTAATTTTTCATACTTTTTATCGCGGGTAACACCGCCGGGCGCAGCTAGTATAATAATAAAACAAAGTCGTGTTAGTTACACCATTTATAACTCAAGAACTGGTGGGCCAATTTTTATGATCATATTTTTTTTTAATTCGTCCCTGCCTAGGAGCAGAATAATTATAAAAACATGAAACAAACCACCAAAAAAAATAAAGAAATTAATTTTCAAATAAAGAATTATTCAAACTCTAAATAATGATACAATATTTATCAACTGCGCGCTCACCAATCGCACTGTCTCGTGAGATAGTCAATTCGATGTTATATTGACCAATCTATCAATTGGATTTGCAGTTTGCACAATAGTCGCGTACTCACCAAACGAACAGCTGTTCAATGAAGACGTCCTAGTCCGAGCGTTTTTATCTGTTATTTCCTTGCTGTCATACCACTTTTATACCTATCTAAAAACGGCAGCCTTAGTTTTGGAAGGCGAATACTGGGACTTGGGCTATCGTTGCCCACGTTCAGGCGAGACATGCCTAGCTGGGCCAGGTAAAGTAGCCTCACAATGTTGCTAAGCCAGTGAGCACGCGGCTGTTAGCTTGCACAAACTATAAATCCAATTAAAGGATTGGTCAATCGGACATCCAATTGATTATCGGTTTGAGTGATTGCTACTGGATGAAGTGTCCATTCAATACGAGGTCTTATTATCCTGTACTGTATTCAACCATTTCAATCTCGGAATAGGTACATAGGCCTTTTATTGAATAGGTGCTCAACCTATTGGAATGGGTGCATAAGAAATGGCCTTATGCTAGTTACCACATTCAAACAAAGCATGTATGGTATAAAGGAACAACTGTGGCTAACTGATTAATGATGGAGGGTTTATGCGGCGGCCAGGGCAATAATTGGGCAATTCGTATTATGATTTATTATTTTATGAGGCAGCGAGAAACGATTTTTTATTGAAATTGCTTGCGACTCTTTGCTATACCGTATAAACCCTATCGTTAACTGGAATAAATAATATCCTAGGTATTGGCTTGGGTTTATAAGCTATCACCGAGCTATGTTTTATCAAATTTCGTCAGTTAGTTTCTTTAGTAAATTAAGGAAAAAAATGTGCGTTATTTAAATATAAGTTAAATCAAAAAAAAATATCGCTTGTCAAACTCTGTTCTTCAGTGCCTGAAAACGACTCAAGTTCGTTGTTTTTCGAGAAAAGTGTGGACCACGGTGACAATTTTTTTACTTAACCAGAGAGTAAATACCATAGACATAATCCTTTATTTACAAGTATGCCACTCATAATAACAGACAACATATATTATTATGAGTCGAAGAAAGAGACCGAGATAAACAGTAATTATTCATGCGCATAGGCTTTGCGACATTTCGCTTGAAAGGTGTTGGCCTTACGCATTCATGTCTTCCGTTGTACAAACATACATACACGATACAACAACTTGTACTGTGTGGGTGTGGTGGACACTGCTTTAATATGTAGTTTATAATAATTTATAGTATTATTAAGTATATATTCTGTGATCTATTTAACTACTATATACTGACAGACAACGCACAGACTAAACCGGTTGGTCTAGAAACATAACATTTTCTTACATAGCGTAGGCGAGCTTAAAGAAGGTTTCCCGAAATACGCCCCTAAGGGGTTAAATGTGGGTCCAATTTTGTGTGAAGAAAAGTTTTTTTATTACTTACCCTCGGGCTCATAGCTGGTAACTTGTAAAACTATATGTGGACTGTGTCTGAACGTAGCAGAAATAAATAAAAAAAAAGAAATGGTTCACGGACTATTTGGAAGTTTGTAAATATTTTTTTTTTGTTTTCCTGTGTGTATATTTCCTTGAGCATCATGGGAAAGTACTGGGTCTATTTCAAAATGGTTTTCACAATTGGATGGCCTAAGGTTAGACTTGGATGATAGAGGAAATTAATCAAGTTATGATTGTAGCGCGAGAGAGGCTGCAGGCAAAAGTTAGTAGTAATTCTATGAACGATTATCTCACAACTAAAGAGTGCAGATAATTATTTCACAATGAAATAAAATGGTGCTGAAGATTGGTGATATTTTATGCGATAATTTTTAGTACCTAACTAGCTGTCCCGGCGAACTTCGTACCGCCTCAGAATGAAACTATATAATTGATTTTTTCCCATGTATTAATAGTTATTCTGCTATTCGGGGTGGAGTAAAATTCAAAAATAAAAGATCATAAAAATCAGCCCACCCATTCTTGGGTTATAAATGGTGTCACTAACACCACTTTGTTTAATATATATATATATAGATTAATGTTGCTTTGATTAGTGTTATTGCCGCTGATACAAATACTGCGCCAACAAATCAGGTGTTGACCTTAAGCTGTATTTTATTATAATTCGTTTTATGGTACAAGTATTGCAGTACCCAGCGACATTCTCTAAATACCACAAAAATGTATAAACTCAGAAATGGAACGTAAAACAAATAAACAAAATTGGTACATACAAAAAAACGACATTTCAACTCGAGCATATTTGCTACTATATAAATTGTGTTTGTTTGTACATTAGTTTGTAAATTGTTAGTGAGCTTCATGCAAGAACGGCTGAATAGATATGAATGAAAGGTTGGTTATTGTTGGTTGTTTTTGGTGGTAGTTCCTTAGTTGCTTAGCTGAAATATGTATCGACGGCTACCTTTTTTTACGTGGGTAAATGCTTATCAACACACCCGCAAGCCGCGGGGGACACAAGCGGGTTAGGTCTTCTACGGACTAAAACCCTACGGTGTAAAAAACAAATGCTACCTAACCTAACTCTAGAAATAAATTAATATTATTTCTTCTACGAGCGGCTCAGATCGAGGCGTGGCTGGCTAGATCTAAATATATTTATACTAGCTACATAATATGCCCATATATAGCTGAAGTCGCTTTATGCCAGTAAATATAGCTATTCATGTCGATGGCATTGCGGTCGCGACCTGCTCTTATTTATTATGAAGGATGGCATTATACTTTAACACGCGGCTCTGCTCGTGCAACCATAGTGTTTCTCTGCTGCTAAACCCCAAATGGTCACAGCGTGATTATACTATCCATATATGGCATTATAGTAGTGTAAACACTGTCCGTTAATAGTGAAAATATCTTTGAGACGCGTCCAGTAGTTTTTGACTGATGCTTGAGCAAACGGACACACAGACGCAACCCAAATATGATCAAGGCGGTGTCGGCTTTCCGTCCGCCATTATATACGACCAGACCTTGGTTTGTTTGCTGTCATACCGAGTGACGTAGCCCGACCACATGTGCGCAGGAGTACATTATCAGACCATTTTACTGTAAATACTGAACAAATATTGATTGGGTAAATAAAGTAGGTAATTGAACAGAAGGCTGACTGGAAGATGGGACAAAGGAATGATAAAACGCGGGTTTGTTCTCACTATACTGCAGACAAAGGTAAGAACTAAACCTAGCTATGAACATTTTAATTTATAGGGCGCTCTAGATCAATGGCATAGACATAATTACGGAAATAATAATAATAATATCGCGCGACAAACACAGGAACTATACGGTCCTACGCTAAGCGACGCTTTTATTATGGGTACCGTACAAGGGACTGAGGGCGTACTCAGTATATAATACTTATTTATATATTAAACAATCGTGTCTTGGATACAAACATTCGTGCTCACCACATAAAGATTGTCCCTACCAGGAATTGAACTAAGGACCCTCGGCACAGAAAGCTGGGTCACTACCAACTGCGCGAATCAGGTCGTCATGTCATATATGATTATATAGGTATGCATCCCCTATGATAAGTAATATTAGTACTTGTTATTTACTTCATCCAAATATGAATCTATTTATTATCTATTTGTTATTATTAATTCATATTAAGAGCATAGGTGTTTAATGTGTGAATAATGGTTACATTAATTATATAGATATTATAGCGCTAAAAAGAGATTTCCAATACGGTAATGGACCAATTATGTAAACTAACAGGTAACGATTATCCATTTCCTCTTTACCTACAACATGAAACATAAGCTCTAGTAAAAACAGTTGTGTAAAATTAAATCGAAACGGACGGAAGACATAAATCAAGTGAGGCTGTATCATTAATGGAAACACATAATGGTCTGAGTGTGAGTCGTATTGCTATGATATCATTATAGGGTGAACGAACTTGGTTCTAAAGGAGAGCTAAGTGTATATTATATCTTTGTGATCATCTTAGTTGTAGGTGGGTACCTAAAAAATTGATCACCCTATAGACTGTTTACAAGCTGTTTTTAACCTTGATGTCTCCATGTTATTGCCTTTTTTCCCTAATGGCCTTTTTCCATTGAGTCAGGGTCATCGTGATTCTGGTAATGTGGACGTATTGGGAAGAGTCGATAAAGATTGCTTGACTGATCAAGCAATCTTTATCGACTCTTCCCAAGTTGTACGTAGGTATATCTGAATATACCTACTTACAACTCTAGTTTTGATGACATTGGCCGGTTAGTGTTGTAGAAAGTACCTTATACAACACTTAATAAGACAATCCCGCGGGATAAAGGCGTCACAAGCAAATACAAAACCAACTACCCAGTTAATAGTAACTAAAATGTTATAACCAAATATTATAATTTAGTATGTATTTAATTTTAAAAATAATAAAGGGAGCATCGACAGGCATAAGTAGATATTGGAAGTAATGAGACGGGGAATGTCAGGAGTAAGAATATCATTGGCTGAATATAAAGCAGACACAACCTGTCGATAATGTGACACATGTCATTCGAATAAAATTCATTGCATATTCGCAAGGAACTATTAAAATTCATTGATCGAAGCATATTCGCACCACGCATCATCCGTGCTAATGACATCATAAAACTGTTGCATTGCCACACGGACGGTCGACAGGTACAGACGTATACATAAGTCTTTAAAACAATAATAGATACCACTCGATCAGTACTGACGCTTGGCTCCTTGGCCTTTATTAAAGTTGAAGCTATTAGCACTTGCTTGGTTAGAACTAGGGAATATAGCCACAGAAAACTACCTAATTTAAGGTAGGTCAATATATAATATAACCAACTAGATTTCCGATGGTGGTAGCCAGCCTAGAGATTGTCTGAGGCGATGATAAGGAGATGATTTGAACACCTTTGTGGGAACATCGTCGCAAAATAGAGGCCAGAAAAGAGAGACATATATGTGAGGCCTTTGACAACAAGTGGGGATCTCTAAGGGCTTTAAAAAACCTAGGCTTCTAGACATGACGCGTTATGTATGAAGTACAATCCAAAGACTTAATGATCTCATAGCACCGGCATGTTAAGAGCTCACGTATCGAGCTAATTGTACGCAATGGCACGTAGCCATCACAAACCGCGAGACGTGCCCCGATGTGTATGAGAGCAGAAAAACGTTGCTTAGTACGTATTATGGCGAAAAATCCACGATGAGTTAATGGTTCCGTATCCTGAATCTAATCATTTTAAGAAGCCTTGGTGTCTATAAAAGTATATAAAAAAATCTTCCTATATCGTTTCATAGTTACTTATTTAGTATGTAAGAGAATGAATTAGCTGTTACTTTTAGAAAACATATTTTAGTTATAATGTACTTGAATGTTTATAATTTAGTATTGCAACATTTGTGTAGCCTGTTCACATAGCGTTGACATTCCTGAGAATGTGTGCCAACCCCTTTAATGCAGTCATTAATTTTCTTCTTCACATTAAAAGCAACTTTTCGAAGCCGTGTGGTGAATTCTGAATATACATAAGTGGTCTTTAGCCCGATCAAATAATTTAAAATTATCTTTATCATCGTTTTTAATATTGATTTCTTAAATTTACGCGAATACTACACATTGAAATAAAACTATTTTTTTGGATTTTATCGCGTTTATATTTTGATTTTACCACAAACAACACTTAAATATGAGGGTACCCCGTCTGAAACTATGACACCAGGACGTCAACCACCTCAGTCCTCCCGTGACCATGGTTGCTATAAAGCAGCCGAAACGTCGGGAACGTAAAATCAAAATATAAACGCGATAAAATCCTAAAAAATAGTTTTATTTCAATCGTTTTTAATTTTACTGTCTATAATAAAAATAAGACTTCATGCCTATTCGGTTTTCAGTGAAAAAAAAACGAATCACCTAAGGAAAATATATATGAAAGGCATTAATTACGTTTTTTTTTCCTTTACAACCGAAAACAATGGCCCGCCCGTGTCTATGACCTCAGTCGAGCAGATAATCTTCGCGCCGCGAATTAAGAAAGTTCCTGCGTTAATATTTTGTTTTGAAAGATTCGAAATATGGATGTTTTATTCATAATACTTTACGGTTCTTTGGAGGGAAATGACCTGTGTGTGAAATTTTTAAGATGATATTATGATGTGGGTAGTAAACACATCTCAAACGTTGGAGCGAACGTTTTAAATATATTCGATTAATATAATTTACATACACCTTATAACAAAGAAGATAGCCATCACGTAATGGGATTAGAAAATTCCTGGTAGTGTAAACTATAGACAGTAGAAAATAATAATTCTATGGTACATAAGGACCCATATATCCCCAAAGATAACATACGATAAAGGTGCGGGCTTATCGACATTATACCAGGTTACATCTCCAAATTATTAAGATGCTTACTACTTGGTATAACCTACCTAGTATCCCAAGCGATAGATCTTAGGAACTCTACCATCACAACAAAGGGAAGGTACACACAGAACGTGGCGACAAATAAAAAAAAACTTACACAATACCCGCTGTCTCTGCCGTATAAAAAAAAACAGGGAATAAACAATCACAGAATTCTATTTTCTCCATTTAAGCATACAAAACCTCCCACACATTGTCCATATACTTGAAATAATACTTCTACAAACTATTATGGTGCACAGTATGGCGTAATATGCTCTATAAAACAAGAGAAAGTGTATGTTAATAGATAGGGAAGTAGAATATGTCAAATCTGAAACAACTTTAGAACATGATTTGTGACCATACAAACAAACAAGCTTATTAGCCCCATATTAGTTAACCAATTTTATGTAAGGATGTACGTCTCGGGCTATATACGTCATAGTATATTAGGTTGTAACCTACAAATATAGGATGTGAAATAGAAACTCTTCAAAGGAAATGAACCCTTTGTAATATAGACATTTATGGATCAAGAATTACTCGACACTGGCAAAAATGGCACTGTTTTGTAGCTGATTGCCAAACTAAAAAAAAACAAGAAGCAAACATTCAGTATAATTATCGTTATTTATCAGGCTTAACAAAAACACCTTTCCAACTCAATCCATCATCATACCACCGGAATACAATCTCCCACATACACTCGGCACAATTGACCTATTTACTGATTTAACCCATCCAACTATCACCCCTAAACATACAGGCGGTTAAAGGTGATATCAGCATGTAAAGTAATAACGGGCTGACCACGGTTAGAAAGCGGTCGTCCTTGCGAGTAAAAGTGCTCTGGTGAAAGTGTTCAACAAAGAACTTACCTTCCTTTACTAAGGTAGGTACGTATATCTCATACAATCATAAGTTAGGTACCGCTTGAGTATTTATTACTTTGTATGGTCAGTATCGTGCTGCTTGCTCTCAATAAAGTTGTTTTTCCTCAGAATGTACAAGCGGAATGAAACAATTCAACTTGTAAGCAAGTCAACTTTGAGAACCTTTTCATGCGAATGTACCTACAACAACCTCTTTTTTTAAAGAGTAACCACTGTTGAACTAACATTCTGAACCAGTGGTAACTGTTGCTTATTTATAAATCCTTTTTGGCCTACATTTATTGAAAAGAAATACTCCGATTTCATACTTTGTCTTAATGAAGTTGTTTGCTGTGAGTCCAAGATATCAGGGCTCCAAGTTTGCGATGACAATCAACTCATAATCTAATGGCAATCTAATCTAATTGCATTGCCATCGTAATTGTCACGTTTTTATTACTATATAATAACATAACGTATAATAAACGGAATGTATAGTAAACGTATAATAATCGCGCCTGTAATTCCCAAAAGGGTTGGCAGCGTTTTACTGTAGTGCATCCACATTTCGCCGATGGTATTTAATGTAGGTGGAGTCTATTGTTATTACACCGGGCACACTCCCTCAATCTGAGGAAGGTTTAGACCAAAGTCCACCACGCTGGCCCAGTGTCGGTTGGTGATGTTCACACGATGTTTTCCTTCACGGTTTCACATGAAATTTAGAAATTCCAGAAGCTGGGGTTTGAATCATCGACACTTGTTCCCGAATAGCGAGGGCTCTACCAACTTGGTTTGTTATTTTAAAATTATTATGTTATTTACATTGGGGCCATATTCTTATTTACAAATTATCTTCTCCTAACTTTTCGTGGTGAACAGTTGTGACTTAACTCTACGACTCTAAGTATTTATTTTCTTGCATTTGGAATTAAAGATTCAATGCTAACACATTTGTTATAACAATAGTAAATCATCACAACAACGTTTAACGTGTTTGAGGAAGAAGTACTATTTCCTGCGCAGGCGCATCTATCTAAATGTTCCGCGTTTTTGACTGACTAATTACTGTAATATACGTTAATTAAATAAATGCTTTTATTTTACTCCAGCCCTTTGTCTGGTCCGATGTATGAAGATTTTTTGTTTGTCTTTTTTATTCTTCCGCATCGAAAGGCTAATTGATGGATCTTTTAATGAATAGTTAATTGTTTTACATTGAAAGCTTTAGTAATTCTGTGAAGATTTTTGATGGACATTTGACCCTGGGTTGATTCAGTGAGATGGCGTGTGCATATGTTAATACCATTGTGTGTGTTAGTTACCGACATCTTAAGTCCATGGAATGAATCACTGTCTAGGGATCGATGAGAATTGTTGGCAGAAACTTTGACAAATTTTACTTAAATGCTGGTCTTGGTTAAATGCTGGTCCGGATCCTCAAGAATATAAATGAATTTGTTTGAAGTCTGCTCGATTAAGATTTTGCTTTTCTTTTCTTCCTTCTTATTTTCAATTTCAAAAGAATATTGTAAATGTGGAAACCATGTAGCCATTAACTTGTAATTTTATACTTAGTTAGTACTGTTTTTTGACCAGCTGCTTAAGTCTGCCTAGCCGTTCCTACATTGTTCTCACATACCAATAACAATGTACTGCTCAAAAATGTAAAAGATCTTTTTAAAAAGACCAACCATGGAGTTTCTTGCCCGGCGGGTGGTAAAGGGTGGTAAAGTTGTAGCTTAGCATTTTGTAACTTTTGACGATTCATAAGTACTGAACTTAATGGTCTACATGAATAAAAATATATTCTGATTCTGATTCTTATTATAGGAATATTGAAGGCACACCCTTGTTCTCGACCTGTCTTGTACATGACCGACACGGTCATACTTTCAAGAAGTCTCAAGATCGTCAATCGTGTTCATCAAACCAAAAGAAAGAAGTGGCATACGTTCAAGCCTCCATAACTCTCTCCTGCCTACGTGTAATTATTCCACGCAGGATTCCACGCAAAACCTTGTTATGTTAAAAATATATGACTTCCTGAAGGTATTTCCCTAAAAATACGTTAATTCATGTTCGCAGATAAATATTTATAAAGCGATACATCGCGGAGGACTCGCGTATTCGCGAATAAATAACGATGACCTACAAAGTGAATTTATTATTGTAATGAATGTATACCTACATTCGTGTACAAAGGTGGTATTTTCTTACATTGCTTTGTCTTATTACGAACAATTACTGCACAAGGGGATGTAATACGATATATCTAGGAATCGGTAAGTATATTTAATTGTTGCTAAAGTCTGATTAGCCGTTCCTACATTATTCTCACATACCTATAACAATGTATTGCTCAAAAATTTAAAAGATCTATTTAAAAAAAGAGCAACCATGGAGTTTCTTGCCCGTTCTTCTCCAAGGGAACGGCATTCCGAACGGGTGGTAAAGCAGTAGCATAATATATTTTTGACGATTCATAATTACTGTACATAGTGGTCTACGTGAATAAAAAATATTCTGATTCTGATTCTGATTCTGTATTTATAGTTTAATATTGTATTGTTTAGGCAAGTTATTTAGAGTTGAAACGAGTGTCGTGGCGTGCTAGGTGTAATACTTCCTCTCTATTACCTGACATTTGCTAACTAAAGACCCAAGCTTGTAATAATTCTTAGTTTATGGGCTACGTTTATCGCTAATAAAAATAGCACTTTTGATTTCTTATAATTACACGAATACAATACATTGAAATAAAACTTATTTTACCAAAGTTTCGGCTTGTTTACAGCAACCATGGTCACGGGAAGACATGGTTTCTGTAAAACTGTATATTTTTTTTTAAATCCACATATTATTCATCCATACCTACTAAATTTTATTTATTTTTTATTATTTCATTATAGGCAAGTATTTGATCTCGATCTCACCTGCTGGTAAGTGATGATGAGATCTACGATGGAGCATACTTGCCTAGGTAGGAAGGCGGCAGTAGATCGAGACGCTAAATTCACTAGGCACATGCAGCGCAGCTGATCTGACCCGCCATCCATGAATGGAAACACCGAACATCATGCCGGAACACGGCTAGGCTGCTTGGCCACATGGCTTTGTTCAGTGGGTGGTGACTAGCCACGGCCGAAGCCTACCACCAGTAAAACATAGGTATAATAAGATGATTGTAAAATGATCTGCACATTGAGTATTCTCGAAAAAAAGTAATGTATTAGGAACCATTTTAATGGAAATATTCCTCTAGGTTAATCAAAAAACTACGCGTATATATATCATGGTCATAGCTAATTAAGTACATAAATGTTTGGATTAAGGTATGTCCAACTGACATATAATAAATTGCCAAATATCTAACCTGCAATAATTTAGCAACTCTAAAACATACTTACTATGTATGAAAAGGAAATAGACTCACCCAGTGGCCGTCGTAAAATACAATTAATTAAATAATATTTCACATAGGTATCCATTACCTGTTTAGTTCTCACAGAGTAACATGTCGCCGGTAGAAAAGGATGTAAAAGTTGAATCGGATGACAAAATCTGTGGTTGTTCAACTCGTAATGAAATCATAGGAAACGTGCAATAGTTCCGGTTCACAATCGAAGTGGAATAGTACCACTCCTAATTAGCCTATAGAAACCTTAAAAGGTGCCTGATGGAGTTAACAGTATTGACAATACAAGTATGCTTGCGGAATGGGCTCACTAATGTGTTTTTGCACCTACCACTCAAATCTGAGTGAAAGTTGGATGTTATGTACTACCCTCTTAGACTTTACGATATTGATGAAGGTATCGGTAATTATAATAATGATATAAAGCAATCTAAAAGGTTTGACTAACAAATTATTAATAATCTTTATAAAAAAAAAAACAAGAATATCCAATTTCCCTCGCAGGCAAGTCACACGCCGTAAAACTTTTACTTCCGATTCTTATGTAATGATGTAATTAAACGAATAATTATCTTTTCCATTTAAATAATCTCGAAAGATTAATGCATTCGATCAATTAATTCGTATAATTGAATCGTTAGTTGATTCAAAGAATATTGCTGACGGCCAAATATAAATAATTAAGAATTTCTACTATTAAATTTTATCATTGCCTTTCATTACCAAATCCAAAATTAACGAAATATTTGCAAGAAATTTATATTGATTCCTTGAGTTATTAACCATGTCTCATCAAGGTACCACGGGCGGAGCTGCAGGCAAAAGCTATCTACAATAAACAAGTAAACAATCTTCGATCATTTCTCAATCCGTTCAAAACGGTATTTTAACAACAGCTCACAACTAGTTATTAGCATAACTATGTTTCGAAAATAAATTTAAATACCCAACACCTGCTATTCTGTTCACTCCGGCGCATCTAGAACAGTTATAAAGTACAGTACGCGATGGGTCGCAGGTCGCGATCGAGATAAGTATCGCAAGCTGCGCCCGCGCCGGCCGCCGATTACCACAGCTTATGTAACTGTAATGGAAAATGTTATACGCACATTGGGAGTGTAGATGATTTAGATCGTAAGATTTACGATGTCTGATGATAGTTTTGTAAGGTATAATTTAGGTATGATGATAGCCAAGAATAAGCTAGATAGGCCAGTTAAAGAAAAGGCCGCGTGGGTGGTAAAAGAGGTGATACGCCGGTGGATGCAAGTGACGGCGGACTGTGATATGAAGAAGTCATTGGGGGGAGGCCTATGTCCAGCAACGTCTCTCGGCTGATAGCATAGCATAGCAAAAGAGGTTATCCTCGATTGAGCCAGAGAATAGAACAGCAAGGGCCTGCGAGAGACGAGAACGGGGGGTTCGCTGTCGCTTGCGCAGACTAAATGTCTCTCAATATGGTGAGCACCAAGTGTCACAAATGCACCCTTCCCCGGAGCGGCATGTGGGTGGGAGATACCCGCATAAAATGAGGGTCCGCAAGATTGGACAGCCGCTGGTGGTCGCGAATGCGTCCGCGTTCCTGAGACCCACAAACCAGCGGAGTGGTGGACACCAAGGGGTTTTGGTCACTAACCAGGCTACCGCCCCCATGGTAGATTGGTATCCGTGAAGGAGTTCCTCTTGTAAAAAGAAAAAAAAGGAAAGATTGAACAAGGAAAATCACAACAGCTGTGATTTAGTTAAGTAATATATCAGTAGCCGTGAAACTTAACGTATAAGCAGGCAAGAGATTTTTGTTTATAACACAGTTTTTTCCAGCTGCGAAGATTATAGGCTATCGCATACAAATATTTAGTTAGAAAAATATACAAATTTATCTAAAATCAAAATCAACATAGTCAAGCCATTTTTAATCTACGTAAATTAACTTGATCTGCGGGACCTGGTCGTGGACCTCTTCAAATATTAACGTTACAGCTTATATACATAATTGCTGTGTCATCCTTCTACCTATCATTTCTCAATCTACAAGGATACCATTTACAAAAACATATCAGAGTTGAAGCACTTAGCTTATAGATCCGCCCATACCCATCTCCACATACAAATAAATGTTTCATCACTACAGAAGGATCATCATAGGTCAACAGAGGGCGGTACTAGCCGTGGGATATCGATACTCATTGTATCGAGTACATCGATTCGATGAATCAATTCGTAACGGTATACGCGCGCATTGATTCGCTGCACCCCCCCCCCCCATTTGTTTGTGAATGTATTGTTAATAGTGATCGTTGTTTTAATATTTTCAAATATCATTGAAATTTGAATGGAAATTTCTACAGACCCATTGCAAAACGAGACGCATCTGCACGAAAATGCACATTAGCCGCGTTCAGACCAACGGCTCTGCCTTGCGCGTGTGGGCCAACAGCGAGGCAAATGACAAACGACTATACTCGCCTGGGCCAGTTTACCTATTAACTGTCCCAGTGTTGTTAAGCCTTGTTTCTACTACTACATAACTGTTCCTCTTGAGTATTTCGTGGCCACGTTTTGCGTGCCGTGGTGTGTGTGTTACATAAAGTCGTTTCTTATATTCGACCGGGAAATGTATATAAAGTCAATATACCTACACAGTGTACAGGGGCACTACTACGTCGTGACGTCACTATTACATGTTTAAAACTCATTTTATTCTTCAGTCTTCCCCATTTCACCACACACTTTCATTTCATACACTTTTTGCTATTATTTCATCACACCATCCAAAACTGCGGATCGACGGAGCGTGTCTTAACACAATGCACATAAAAAGCAAACAAATAAATAAACATCTAGGTCAACTTTGCATTAAAATAACAGTTAGTCGTTAATCAGAAGTTAACTGCTCAATTTATCTCGTTTGTCGATATTGCAAAAGTCAATTAAGGTTATAATAAGAGATCTTTAATTAAATTACAAACTGTTTTATACTGCAGCTGTATGTGTTTTATGGCTACTTTAACAAGAACTTATCATCTGCCCCAAATGAAAGTGGGAGAGGTATTATGGTAGTGAAGCAGACCTTAGCTGAAATTACAATACTTACTACATTAAAAAATATTTTAAGGACTTACACTGTTCCGACGTTTATACGCATTTACAAATTATGTTAGCGACAATATCAGTGATCACAACGAACTTATCACTATTTCAATATCTTTGTACTTAAATAGAACAATAAACAAGCTGTCCAAGATTCGAGAAATAACGAAATAATGCCAGTTAAACAACAACTTTAATATCTCAATCAGTATTGTTTTCTTACCTATATTTAAATTTCATAAACGCAATTACATTAACGGTACATTATATCTTTGAGAGATAATTGGATATTATTTTTTGTGTTATTGTAGTCTTGTTAAAAATGTGTTATAATCAGTTGTAATCTCCCAACATATATTTCTTTTATGTTCTTTGTTCACAAATTTTAATAAATTGGCAATAATAATTGCGTATCGGTACTTAATGTGATGCAATTAATGTTAGAGATATGTAACCGATATTAAAGTTATGTCTTAAAACGTTCTACTATTCTAAATTAATATTGAAGGATGACTGACACATACGGCTCTTGCCATTCATATTTAACTTTTGTGAATAGTGTATATTCTAAATTTAAATAACTGTTTCGAATAGATTTAACCTATCCCTTGTTTTTATAGATTGATTTTTAAGAAGAAAAGTGCTGCATAATTCCATTGTGGAGCGTAATAAATATGTTCAGTGTTGCCCTACGTATTATATATAAAACTTTAAATAATAACTTTCAAGAGTCTTTTAAGAGCCTCTACGAATTTGTCGGCGACGTAACTGGTGGGTAATCACGTTAAAATAGTGGGCCATTGCGATGACTGATAAACTTGATATATTATACCATCCGCCATAATTATACGAAAGCCGACCGTCTATCGTTTCCCAACTGCGGGAAACAACTTTCCCAAAACTTTAACTAAGTAATGTTTGTATGGCGATAAAGATGTCGGATGTAGATATTGAGGCAGGAAATTATTCTAATTAAATCAAGATAATACGATGACTGCACAAAAAAATATAAAAAATTGCATAAGAAATATTTCTTATTCAAAGAACAGTTTGGAATATATTATCGAAGTAGTATCGTATAAGTAGTATCGTATCAGAGTAGTATGCGTACAGGATGAATTTCTCAAAAAAATACTTTTTTAGTTTGTCGTATGTCATCACTTCACAGAACATGATTCTTATTATCAAATGGTTAAAAATACATTATTTTTAATTATTTTTTTTCAAAATCACCAGGTTCAATCCCTGCCTACAAAAAATATTTTTTCAAAAATATAAAAAAATCAATTCTAGTATTCAACTAAATCGGTCTCGAGTGTCTATTGACCATTTTTTATAGTCCCTAAGTGTCGTATTTGGCCATCTACGAACACTTGGAAAATTCATCCTGTATATTATAGCACTGTAATAATTGTTATATTTACACTATACTGCAACTTTTGACAAACCTTAAAGCTGTTATAAAATTCAGACCCGCACGGCTTCGTGCTTATAATTTTATCCAAGCAATGAACTTACACACAACTTGTTATACCATTTAAATTGTGTCAGAGATTCTGTAATTTCACCGCTACTATATACAGCTTAAACGACAACATGAACAGACAGTGGACGAGGCAATCTGGTCTAAATAATAATAATAACGCCAGACCAAAATACCAACTATACGGTCCCACCCTAAGCAACGCTTGTATTATAGGTTCCGTACAATGGACTGAGGGCGAACTCAGTATTTAATACTTATAAAGATACTAAACATCCATGACACCAACATTTGTGCTTATCACTCAAAGATTGTCGCTACCAGGATTCGATGCCCAGGACCGTCAGCGCAGAAAGCAGGGAGACCAACTGCGCTAATCAGGTCGCGTAAATAGCAGAGAAGATTTGAATACGGAAGGCTCAATATCATAAAAAATGAAGGAGACCCTCTCGTGTAACTACGGTGACTATAGGTTGCAGAGGCAGGACACAACAGAGGTAACCAAAGCACAGCCTGTTAATATTATCTATAATATTTATATATCCTAGTCAACAATTTGAAGAGTGAAAGTATACTCGTCCCTAGGAAACGCGCCGCACGCGATACTGCCGTAAATTACTGAGTCGAACACGTAATACGAGTATTTCTGTAACACACGTAATGTTCGGCTGGACGATTGTGTTTTATTTTTCACTTTAGTAATATAAAAACGTTAAATAATATGTTAACTAAGTTACCCCTTTCAACTCCTGATACTTTCTTCCCATAAATTTCATTCAGGTTTCCAGATAAATAGCTTTAAAATAGCTATTAAAATGTCAAAGTGTATTCGCTTGTGTGCGCTTCGCAGACACAGCAGAGCTACAGCTAGAAAAAAATAGTAGGCATAAACTATTGTACCATTACATATGGGGATTCAAAATAAACCCTGTAAAAATACAAGCCCGCTGAGTTTCTTACCGAATCTTTTCAGTTGAGACCACGTTCCGATCCGTTTGTAGAGTTAAGAAAATAAAAATGTTAAATGATGATTTGTAAGTGCCCCCCCCCCGTAGGCCTATAATAATAAATGATTTGACTTTGATTGGTGCCCACTCGTCCGGGGATCTCATTCGTGATGTCATTATAAAGAGCCTTATCCATCTATCACATCACCAACAATTCCTATTTCGTGTAACAACCTTTACCTAATTACGCAACCGCGTAACTAGCCTTTTGCGGTTTCCTATTAAATCAGATGTTTCATGAGCGGTGTTTTTGAGCCTCTCCAATCATCACGTAGATCGCCTCGTCTCGCGATGATGGACAACATACTTGAGCAAGAGTTGGTATAAAAAGTCGTATCTATACCGTGATTGGATGGGTGTTTTCAAGTCGAGAGTGAACAGGTACCTTCTAGGCAAGTATGCTAACATCGTAGATCTCATCGTCACTTACTATCAGGTGAGATCGAGATCAAATACTTGCCTATATTGCAATAAAAAAAAATTTGTAAAGGTATACTATTTTTGAAACCTTCGCTTTTTTGACGCATTTGTAATCATTATGTGAAGTCAAAATATCGATATGTCGATCTTCTCAGTTGAGGTCGCGTTCCGATCCGGTTGTAGAGTTAAGAAAAAAAAATGTAACTAGCAATTTTTAAGTGCCGCGTAGGCCTATCTATACATATAAATAAAATTGGAGTGTCTGTTTGTAATATTAAAATAACCGCTTTTTACTAAGTGCATTTGGATGTATACACGTTACCTATACCGAAACAACATTTTTTACAATTTTTGTCTGTCTGTCCGTCTGTCTGTCTGTCTGTCTGTCTGTCTGTCTGTCTATCTGTCTGTCTGTCTGTCTGTCTGTCTGTCTGTTTGTTCCGGGTAATCTCTGAAATGGCTGGACCGATTTTGACGGGACTTTCACTGACAGATAGCTGATGTAACAAGGAGTAACTTAGGCTACTTTTATTTTAGAAAAAAAAATGGGATCTCACGAAAAAAAATTAAAACCAATGTTGCAGCGCAGCGCCTGATTAAGTTTGATAGCAACAACCTGCAATGCGTCCCGCGGGCTCAGAATGGGCGAGCAGGCTGTTGTCAACGGTTGTCTTTGTTAAATACCACGCGGACGAAGTCGCGGGCAACAGCTAGTAAGAAATAAATGACTTGACTTTGACTTTGACTTTATTACAAAAAATTACAATAGTGTTTTTGTATAAGCAATTTATTTTTGAATTGCCATTGAAATTCTAACTTTACATAATCGTCATCAATAACATGGTCGTCTCTGTATTTTTTTTTCAATACTGGGGCTGAAGCTGCCTTTTTGTAATTCTTGTCTGCCTTTCCGTCTGTTCCTCTCTGAAAATCTACCGGACGGATCTTAATAGAATTTGGCATGATGACAGCTTATAACACGATTCATAGATGTGTTATATCTACATAGGTAAGTATGTATAACATTGGAGCTATTTCAATTGTCCAGAATAAACAAATAAAAATAACAGAATTTCTTAAAGTACTGTTTTATCACTTAACACTTAAGTAAGGTCTCAACTAATCAATATTAAGTTGAGAACTTACTTGGCTGACACCGAGCAGGTATTATGCAATTAATATCACCAAGTAATGAACATATTTCAACACCCAATCGAAGTTAATTTTCGACCTTACACCGTTGCATTAGGGAATATTACTTCGCCATTGTTCTATCATCGATCATAGACCATAGTAATAAGGGCCTAATGGACTCATAATGGCCCAGCTGTGATACATTTCTTAAGGTGTATAAGCATGTACTTGGTTATAATACCATCAATGTTTATAGATCAAGGGCTCCACTAGCCTTTTTGGTATTTGAAAGCGCATGTAGCGGTCCCGTAATACATACAACCAGAACCCTTAAGTTACCTAACATCAAAGGGCTCATAATTGCACGACAATAGCACCGTAGTTGTAATTTTTGGCAATTTATTCACACTAAATCTGACCAACTACTTTCGCTTACTTCCTTTCAAAGTGTTACTAAATCTCTAGCCTTCTTTTACCATTGATTTAGAACCTATAGTTTTTTATTTTTATTTTATGCGTATAATAGCAACATCTGAAGCTTTTCACAACCCTTAATAGTCTAAAATAGTAATCAATACGTGCCCATCAAAAATAACTACCTTGAAATTGTTGATCGGAGCCGTCTCGGTAGCAATAGTCATCAAATTGCTTAACACACTGATGTGAAATTACAACAGTATAATCATCGGCGGTATGATGATGGGTGGTTTTACGAGCTATTGTGCTACGTGTATTGTATTGTCACTGGCATGTGTTGCATCGACCTGGATTTAATATGATTGGGACCATTTTTAGTTCAATGTCTTATTGCGAAAAGTCTAAATTTATTTTCAAGGTTGGAAGGGGGAATGTTGGCGACGCAAAGTATAGTGAAATACCACTAATATTATAAATGTGAAAGTTTGGATGGATGGATGTTTGTTACTCAATCACGCCAGAACGGCTGAACGGATCTGGATGAAATTTGGCACCGAGATAGATTATAGTCTGTAATAGCACATAGGCTACTCTTTATCCTGGTAAAATTTATGGTTTCAATCAATTAAATTTTTCATAGAGCAAAAGATTGACTTGATTTTTTGCATTGGTAGTGATAGTTTAGGGGTAAGAAAATGACATAGAAAAAAAATTATCCCGGAAAAATGCACGGTTCCTATGGGATAGACATACTTTTTAATCGCGGGTATTACCGCGGGGCGCAGCTAGTTTTAAGTAAAGATTGCAACTTGAAGTTGACGTTTGTGTCCAAACCGTCTTGTTTTATTGCTTATTTTTTACTTACTGTGCCATCACCTAAGTAAGGTATCTTGCGAACGCGAACTACTAACTCAATCTTGAGTTAGTAGTGATCGCTGTAAGTCTATTAAATCATTAAAAGGACTTTCATACGTCTTCGCTTGATTATTTCCATACGCGTTGTATCTGCTCAACGTTGCAAATTGGTTTATACAAGCAAATGCTAAGGGATGCTGGAGAGTGTAGTCTAACTTTTAATCTTACATTCACCAAATTTTACCTCAAGATTATTACCATTTTATTGGACTGGCACACGAAGACTAGGCAAAATAAAACCATTATTAATTTCTACAAGCTGTCGTCAAAGTAATCGTTAAAATGTTGCATTTACAAAAACTGCATTGCTTTAATTATTTTTTAATATCCTTATTCTGAATTAAGTCGGATCATAGATGTTGCGGAAAGCATGTCTGCAAAAGTAAGTAACTGCTAAGTAAAATAGATAAATTGGATCGAGTATTTCTAACAAGATTTAGCGATAGACCCAGAGAATCGTGAGTTGCATTGAATGACGACATACACATAATGTATAACAAACTTAGCTTTGGTAAAGATTTTAGAAATACGGAGGATCATGATTCTGTCGGCACTGATTACCCTTATCTTTTGAAAAAAAAAATCCAAAAAGCTCGGTATTTCTGTGCGAACAACGTCCCCAGGGCTTGCAGGTATCCATGAGGTTTTCCCTACGCAAAAAAAGGTATAAAATTAATCAAAAGTATTGACCGTTTCTTGGTACGTAAGTAGTTTTTTTTGGTCCAAAATATTTTGCCAGTTATTATGCCTTTATTGCCACGTCGACCCAAAAATGTGGGCCATTATAAAGAAGTAAAATAAAAGATATCGAAAGAGATAAGAAAAGATATTAAACGAATTAACCCAAAAAATCTGAACGTATTTAGGATCGCATATTTTTTTTTGTTTAATAATACCTTTGTCCATACAAAAGTACATATTTTTTTAATCAACCACATATATCGACATTTTATATTACTTCATTGAAAAGAGATATTTATCTTTTAAGATTATAAAAAGGGAACAGGATTCACAGAAGAAATATGATTACCAAAAATAATTACATGAATTGCTTATATTTATGCGAATATTAAACATTGAAATAAAACTAATTGTACGAAAGAACATAAAATAATCGCGATAAAATCCGTATAATTAGTTTTATTTTAATATTTACATTAATTAAATATAACCGTAAAAAATAGTATTTGTGTAGATTATTGTCGACAACGGACAATAAAGGGCCGAAATGTCAGGATCGTGAGCAGGCACAGGCGTGCTTACAATTCGGTAGACCGATGTTGACTTGCGTACTTACCATGAAATATTGTACTGCGATTTACGATGAAGGCAAAATGGGGGATTATGATGTAGGTATACACACATGTAATTTAAACGCATCATTGGATTTGAAAATGCCACGTCTGCGCAATATTTTAAACGGGCTTTATTATTGGACAACCTATAGCTTGACTCGAAACATAGCGGACATTTTATTACGCTACCACCATTGGAATAGAGACCAATATAATAACTGATAATTGCATGGGCGAAGTTGTGGGATAAAGCTAGTGTATAAGAAGAATGCACATAAAATTTGGCCTCGTGCGAGTGCGAGCCTGTGCTGCGAGGTTGTTTCTTGTTTCCCTACCGTAAAACATACTCCTTGAATGCAATAAATCAAGTTCAACTTCATCTGTACTTAAAACTGGCTTCCGACAATGCTACCGCCATTTAAGAAATCACCGCGCCAAATGTCATTGTCAAAACTCAATAGCAAGGCGACAAAAACGATGGCAGCCATGATGTTTTAAAAAGTGAAATGAACGGAATTGTTTCCAAAAAAAATGTTAAAGTTCCGACTTAAACTACCTTATTTATTATTCGAGAAAATATCATGTTTCTTCCTAGTTGGCTTACTTGTGCCCGGCATCTTCATATTCGAAATGTCTATCGTTCTACCCAGCTTGACTGTGTTGTTCAACGCCGGCATTGCTAAACAGATGTTCCATATTTTTATAATAATGTTTTTCTTCACAAATATCACTGGCAATATGATGATGAGCATACTTACCGATACAAAAGTGAAGAGGTTTCAACGCTCTACTCATGATACGCATCACAAGTTGCAAGACACCACGTACTGCGAGTATTGTAAAATAAATCGTCCACCGAAGACTTGGCATTGTAAGAAATGCAACGTCTGCATCTTAAGGCGTAACCACCACTGCTTCTTCTTGTCGCGATGCATTGGATTGCACAACCAGCGATACTACATCCTATTCCTCGGCGACGCGTCCGTGGCTATGTTGTACGCGGCCTATTACAACTTCTACTACGTCACGTCGAAGTTCGAGGACGGCGGTTGGATGTTAGCTGGATTCCGAATTATTAATCCGTTTTTAAGAGCCGTTATACCTGAACCGATGGGGATAAGAGACCTGTGCGTATTGTTCTTGTTCTGCAACGTCGGCATATTTGTTTGGTCAGCTGTTTTATGTAATTACCACTTGAGCAATGTTGTGAAAGGGGTGACGGCTTTCGAGTCGAGGGACCCGAAGCGCACGAATCTGTTGAATTGGAGGGAGAATCTGCTAAGTGTGTTTGGTACGAGGTGGTATTTGGCTGTGATTTGGCCGTTTGCTGATAGTATTTTGCCGGATAGTGCGAAATTTGAATAAAATACTCTTCAATTAGAAGTGTAAGGTACGTTTTGTGTTTTTATTTTATATTATCTGTCCCGGCGAACTTCGTGCCGCCTGGGAATCAAATGTATGGGAAAATTAATTTTCTTCATTTTTTTTTGTGAATTGTTTACATTGTTTTAATAGTTACTTTGCTATTCGGTGTCAAGATAAGTTCAAAAAATCAAAGAACTAAAATACTCATTTTTATGTTTCAATTCCTTCTGCAATTGTCATTATCATCAGGTGAGATCGAGATCGAATACTTGCCTATAATGTAACAAAAAAAAAACAAAATAAAGATAAAATCCAATTCTATCAATTTCACTAAAAAAAAAAAAGGTTTAGAAGCTTTCCATAGCCAGCTCCCACCACCATAAGAAACGGTAAGCTAATACAAGGTTGACAATAGGTTTTTCAAATGAATATGGATTCATCAACGTAACCTATGTACAGCACCCGGCCGAAAATATTGCACGTTAAGCTTTAGAAAGAGACTATCGGCTAGAGTCAAGAGCGAAAGAGACGAGGCTCTACAAAGCCGAAACTTTTTCCATAACCGATGTGCAATATTTACGGCCGGATACTGTATATGGTAGGTAACGTACCTTCAAGTTGATAGTGACTTATGTTTTTGTACTCAACTCTCTTGGTATTGTCTCCTTCTAACCACTTTAATATTTTTAGATGGGGTCGAGTCACCTTCGTCCGTAGGAGAATTAAGTACCCTCGAGATACCCTACACGTGACCCTGGGTGGTGCCAACTAGGTGACAACTCTACTGGTGGTAGGCTTCGGCCGTGGTTAGCCACCACCCGCTGAACAAAGCCATGTCGCCAAGCGGCCTAGCCGTGTTCCGGCATGATGTTCGGTGTTGCCATTCATGGATGGCGGGTCAGATCAGTTGCGCTGCATGTGCCTAGTGAATGTAGCGTCTCGATCTACTGCCGCCTTCCTACCTAGGCAAGTATGCTCCATCGTAGATCTCATCGTCACTTACCATCAGGTGAGATCGAGATCAAATACTAGCCTATAATGTATAAAAAAAAAATAAAAAAAAAATCCAAGGATACTAGTGATCCCGGTAGAACAGGTTACATTACCGCGCGGGTATGAACCGGGGCGAACGCAACCGTTACATAAGCAGCAATAAAACGAGTACACGCGGTGAATGCTAATGCAGAGGAACTGCGCACGCGCGGCGCTTACTATGATATATTTTCGTGTACTAGAGAATGTGTACGATGGTCAGTTTTAATTTTTACAGACCATTAAAACTCTTTAAAAATGGCAACGGTAACAGATAAACTTTATGAAATACGACTCAAATACAACCGTCATATAGTGTGGAGAAATGATATTTATTTAGTTGAAATGAAACTAAATTTTAAGGATTTTATCGCGATTTTATTTCTATTTTACGTTCCCGACGTTTAAAATCGCGATAAAATCCTTAAAATTTAGTTTCATTTCAATGTGTAATATTCGCGTAAATATAACAAATTAATATTTATTTAGTTCTAACCTTCGTTGAAATACCTACTAAACCCCGCGGCAAAGGGTGACCATGGATTTATTAATAGATCAAGAATTTTGAAACACTAAAAAGATGCTGATAACCCATAATCGAATATTGACGTTGAGGTAGAGGCCAGACACGAAATAAACTGGGCATATGGTAAAGTAATTAACTTAAAATTAAGTCCATTAGATATGGTAGCATTTCCAATCAATGGAATTCGTGATAGGTATTATGTAATAACTCCAGTAAAAACAACACACATTCCAGTAGCTATTCCCCGCGAAGCCAGTGAAACCAGTTAATAGCGCAGCGTAATTTGTCGCATGCGCTATTAACCGCTAGGCGTGCGCACGCGACTCGGCGCGTGCACCGTTACCGCGGGCCCGTTACTGCATGTATTGTCAGTTATTGAGAGATTTAGCTGGTTAACGATAAGTTAGACTTAAATTTTAGTAGCGTTTAAATATTTGACCCTAAAAAAATACTCCATGTCGACTCTATATTCTAAAGAGCAGTGACTATGGGAATTAAAACCATAGACCACACGATTGCAGCAATAGGATTATTACCTACCACATTTGCAGTGTGGTTGCACCGGACGACCGAACTAACCATGTAAACTTCTGTGTCACCAAAATATAATTAAAATTGTCTGTGCTAATAACTGCTTATGCCATCAGTATAATTAGCAAATATAACACGTGAAATAAAAGCCTTTATTCCAACTACGCTATCACTAAATTAGATCTCCGCTTTTTCATATAGACGAGCCTTTGACTTGAGCATCACCAGGTACCTACCTTCTCAGTGGATGCGAGTCGTGCGTGGCTCATCCAAATGTCGCGAGGGTCGTGACGTCCCTATTAACTTGATCGATCAGAATTCAGAAGCGAATAAGGGCATGGCATTTTGCAATATAAAACCTTGCGATACGTAGGAAGTAATAGTTATCATAAGATTAAAAAATTGGTAGACGCGACTGTTTAGTTGTATAGAACAAACGACTCGCTGGATTCTAGTTTATTTAAGTGCTCTTATAGCAACTGTTGCGGCTGCTTCATCTAATCTTATGCTAATAATATCTTTTAACATATGACGAGAACTTCAAGCTAATGATGTTAAAGATGAGACAACAATCTGTTTAAACTGTTGGTTAATTGAAAATCTATTTTTGTGTTCATGTATTTCAGCGCGAAGGATTACAAAGACAAGCAGCGCGAATTGAAACGACATTATTTTTAAATACTCTTTGTTCCGTTAACTGGCTGTGGCAGACAGACGCAAAAGTCATCTTAAAAGAGTTCCGTTTTTTTTTTAAATTGAAGTCTACTACAAACAAAAATACTACAAAAAAAAATATGTCAGCTCAATGTATCTCCGATATTTTTAATACATTTTCCTTGTATATATTCAGTAAAGTGCAATAAGTATATGTATGAAAGTTTTCTAAATAAGTATAGTTACTTCATTTATATATTGATTTCTTATTTTTACGCGAATACTACACATTGAAATAAAACTAATTTTAAGAATTTTATCGCGGTGTATTTTTGATTTTACGTTTTTTTTTTACGCTGCTTTACAGCAGCCGAAACGTCGGGAACGTAAAATCAAAAATAAACCGCGATAAAATTCTTAAAATTAGTTTTATTTCACTACTTCATTTATGTAATATATATGCGCAACTAGCGTGTAGTATAATGCCTAATAATCTTAACTCAGAGTTAATTATGTACAGGATAGAAACCGCGCGGAAACACTCAATATTATCGTTCTTAAATCAGCCATTACAACTTTATTTTACCGTTGCGCGTTCAGAAAAGTGTACATTACATCAATATACAATGAACAACTAAAGATTAAACGAACTGCAAATGTATGTTTGTTGAGTCGATAATTTCATCAACTTTCTTAGTATCGGTAATGAAGTAGTAAAATCGGTAGTGACAGTGATTTATCAGTTTTGACGAAAACTCCTAGTTAATCAAAATTCTACAAAAGCTCATATTTAATAAGTTCTATGTTTAAATAAATAACAGATGACTAAAATAGGCCTTGCGATTCTACGATGTGCAAATTATTATTATATTCAACCTTAAGGTGATAAAGGAGTTTCTTGGTCGACTTTACATTCATACAAATAAATTATTAGTATTTATTTTAAGCATTCATACATATAAGTATTATACACTGAGTTCGCCACCTGTACATTGTACGGTACCCATAACACAAGCGTTGCTTAGTATGGGACCGTATTGTTGGTGTTGCCTGGCGATAGAATTATTATTATTATAAGTTGAAAAACAATTTGGTGAAAAGACCTTACAATTTAAAAGTAAGGTAAAGATAATAAATGCTAAGCTAAAAAGCATAAGTTTCATCAAAATAATAATAGAGAAAGAGATTGAAACTGAAAAAAAACCCGCGCGATGTCCAAACCTCAATAGTTTGGTGGTTAGAAAACATATAATCTATTTCCATTATATATACGTTCGTTATGTAATACACATAACGTAGAATACAACGGTAAAGTTAATGACCCCATTATTCCATTCATACCTGCGCGTGCGCCATACAGACTCCGACAGCCTTTTGTTGCCGACCCAGCGATTTCGACAGTCGTTATGAAACAATCGATTTCCTATCGACAATAGATTGAAACGATTATGTCAGCAGCCGGCAAGATGGGTTTTTAATTCGATATAAATTACTTGTCAAAATATACTAATTTTGTATGTTGAATGCGTTCAATGGATGGTTTTTCTTTTTATTCGTATGTCCTTATTTCCACCTCATTTTATATAATTTTGAGTTTTTCAGGCTTAAGTCTCATTGACGAAATATTAAGCTCTAAAGTAACATATTTGGTACAACCATATATATAACATACATCCATAGGATTTAGTACACTTCTTCATGAAAGTGTTACGAAGATATGTAATATTATAAAAAAAAAAAAAATAGTTAAATTAAGCGCGATTTTTTAAATAAGCGATTATGTATAAACAAAAAAGGACTAAATGAACATGAAGGACTACTTCGTATAAGTAAACTAAGTACGATGGCTTTAAAGCAATAGTACTTATTAATATAGTAGTTAGCTTTTTCTTATAAATAGTTTGCTAGCCTACTCTATTATTTTACTAAACAAAAGTGAGTGCAGTTCTTACAGAAAATTTTGTTGAAATGTAAAATACTTATATTGTTTTTTTCTAATGTTAAAAGTAATAAAAATACTTTCGTGTTTTTTCCTAACAATTGAGTAAAGTATTTGTTTAAAATCGTGACGTAAGACTAGCGCAATTCGCAAAACGCGCGGGTGCAAGGTTCAACGCTAGCGTAATAGTAATTAGTGAAGGAAAAGCTACTTTAATGGTGATTACTTTTGGTCGGGGATAAACTTACTGTTAGTTTAATAAGAATGAAGAAACTATTGTTTACCTGTGAAAATAGAAAAACATAATATTAGATTATTTTTGTAAAATGGATTTATGGGTAATTTAAACTGTTATCTCCCACGCAAAACGAAGGCTACATTTTGAGATACAAAACAATAAAATATATCAGTATTTACATGCAGAAATTACGATCTAGTAGAGAAAACTAATCAATTATTGATATCGATGGACTTTATAGAGCTTGTAAAACCATAAAAACAATAAAAAGTCATAAGCAAATAGACGTTGCGTATTTAGCTCGTTTCAAAAAACTTTTTTTTTATTTCTTTTGCCATTAGCTGTCATCTTAACAGGCGATGTAATATCGCAGCTGGCTTAAGTCATTGGATAGACCATAATGCGACAGACGAACGGTATGACCGAACTATTTTCCGGTAAAGTATTTTTTACTTGATTTAGATAACTATTGATGGTCCGTGTTTTTACTTGTAATTTAAGCGGTATTGATGGTAAAATAATGTTTGGATCTATTCCGTTAGAATGATCGCGATTAGCCGTGCGTTCAGAGCTCTACAAAAGATTAATTACTTTATGAAACACTGTAAATCATCACAATCAGTTATTATATAGGGTTCATAAAAGGTGCTTCTACGTAAATTAAATATAAATTAATTTAAACCACTATTTGAATCGAATTCTTGGACTTAGTATTGACGTTTGTAGTAAGACAAAAAGTAACAAATATCAATTTGTTCAATTCTAGCTCATGAATAAAAAAGAGTTATGAGTTGATGTGATGAGAACCGTGTGATGTGTGACGTCTGATGTCATAAGGTGACTATTATTTGGCAATATTAGGCACTTGTAGCTGCCATTTTTCGAAAGGGATGCCGGCAGGAATCAGTTTGTATGTAGTCTTCGCCACTGGCTAGCTACCAGTGGCGAAGACTTCATACAATCTGATATCGTGAGGTACCATCATAAGAATTAAAACAGGTACAGCCTAGGAATGCAATGGAATAATATTGAGATCAATTAAATGATTGAATTGGGATAGCACAATATATTCCTCGTCACATGTAACATTGAATGCAATTAATGTTGCAAACCGTCGGCCGCGCCATCTGACGGCCCCGTTGCATTATTTAACATAAATAATTACAGGTGAAAGTCGCTAGGTGAATACTAAACATCAAGTCATCGTGTTGCATCAACGTAATTGGGATTAGAGCACTTAAAACTGCGCGGGTATACAGATATGTAGTACTAACTCCAAGAGATGACAGTCCGAAGTTAGCCCTATTTTGTAACTCTATTCAGTTCTTACTTAGGTACTTTTTTTATTAATATAGGCTACTACTATCTACGATGTAGCATACTTGCCTAGAAGGTACCTGCTCACTCTCGACTTGTAACTTACAGTAACCGAAATAAGTATTTTATTATCCCACTGCTAGACTCGGGCCTTCCCACATTGCGAAGAAGTTTCAGGCCATATTCCACCACTCTAGCGTAGTTAGCGGACTTCTCACGATATATCTTTCAAGAATTTGTTAGGTTCAATCAGAAGTACAGGTCTGCACATGATATTTCCCTTCACCGTTAAGCAAGTGATAAACATAATGACAAATGCACATGAAATCCAGAAATCCAAAAGATAGGAGCCAGGAGTTAAGCCGGCAAACCTGTTGCCTACGACGAGCTGAGAGAACGTAGCAATCACTGTTTAACGGAAAATATCGTGAGAAAACCTAATCATGTAGAAAATTTACAAAACCGCACTAAATCAATGGCCTGAATCCCTATTACACACAGAAGTTACACTACGAAAGAAACGCCATAGAACCGATACAACAAAATAACGGAACGCCGGAACCAATCTTAGCCAATCCCAACGGCAACAGTTTACCTAATTAAATCGATTGGGCCCCGGAAAATTGAATTCCGAACAAAAACGTCTGATCATCGATCCAGTTTACAATCGAGTCACCAAATGTCGGATCACAATGCGTTGCGCAACTCACAAGCGGTCTAGTACCGTAAGTAGGTCTATTTTAACACTCCAATGGTCAGTAACGAACCATGACTGAACTGTGTGGGGTATTGAAGTTGTTTTTTTAAGTTTACTGACCTTTAGCGCGTCCTTTAGGGATGAGCAAATATTTGTGAGGTGAGCTGTGATACGGAATTAAAATGAATAGTGTTCGTATTGAAAGACACGAGGTAGGCCTCTTCTCAAGGAAACATTGTAAAGTAATGATTTTGCGATTTTGCGTTTAGATACCGAACTATTTCTTTACACACTTGCTTTTTAATACGATTCGCTTGCATACTATGTTTAACTCATTTCAATAAGGAGGAGGTTCTCAATTCGGTTGTATTTATTTTTCTTAATACAAATATGCCCGGATAATCGATCTATGGAAAAATTAAGTTAGCTACCACTACGCCAAGTTTCAGTTAAATCTACTCAGTGAAATTTAAGATAGTTACTTTGCTATCATGGGGAACCCTTTCAGTTCCTCCCGGGATAAAAATAACCCAATATACTATTATTACGTTTTATCACATTCTTCAAATCCACCGCGTGTCCTGTCAGTTAAGTGTAGTTGATGGCTATCCCCGAGATAAAAAGTATGCTTTATCATGAATCGGATTATAAGATATTCATACTTACATCCATCAAGTATCCCGTCATGGGACAAAAGACAAAGAAACACTTAATAGTGGAGTCTTTGTATCGAAAATAATGACCTCTAAGATATATTTTTTTCTAAAAGTATTCAATCTACAGACACGATAAAGTTACAGTCGTATAATATGTAAAGATTACTGTATTATCACCTAGTGTATTCTTTTTCTCTTTCACGCATAGCAACACTTCGCAATATCCAACAAAGATGGGCACCACTCTTTCGACATATTCATAGGACATGTCGACACGCGGCTTAAAATTTCACTAATTATACATTCATAGTTAACAAATGATGTTATACAATGCGGAAGCGTTCGGTCGTGACTCGATCCGACCGACATGTCTCGTGGAGGCGGAGATACGCCTTCAATGTGAATATGTGTCTCCTGAAGGTGGAATAAGGAGAGAAAATCTTGGAGTACTTATTGTAATCAATATAGATTTTCATACAATATATATATCTAAGATGTGTCTCTACATTTAAGATATTACAAAAAAACATAGAAATTCTCGACATTTTTAGATGAAAAACATCATTGACGACTTGATTAGCTCAGTTGGTAGTGACCCTCTCTAGGGACCAACTTTGTGTGAAAAATATACGAAAGTTTGTATCCAAGTCATGGATGTTTAATATCTATACAAGTTGAAATAAAAATATTTTTTCGGATTTTATCGCGTTTCTTTTATGTTTTTACGTTCCTGACGTCGGCTGCTCTACAGCAGTTTTATTTCAAAGTATATATTATTACTCTAATGACTACATAAACAAAAAAGATATACTCTGTGTTTATAAGTAATTCAATCGATCTATTTCATTTTTGCTAACAGTATAATCACTCGCCTAGCGCTTAACTGATTTATACATATCAACTAGCCAGATTACACAGGTACCAGCTTACATAGCAATTTTGAACGTTATTCCAAAGGCAACAAACTCGAATTTACAATCATATGGCATGAGATATCATTGCATATTTTGTGTTATATAATAAGTGTGGGTGAATAAATAGTCGCCATTATTTATGTTTTTATACATAAGACGAATGAAGTATTAGAGCGTGTATACACAATGGGAGTATTTCAATGTCGTTGGTTAAAAAACAATAAGCCTTAGATTAATGGTCGGTATACCAATTGGGTTAGGCATGCAAGGCCCTACGATAATTATAATCTCAAAATTTATTGGATGTGACTAAAAAAATATTCCCTTAGCCATACATCACTTTGCTGACAGTAATAAATAACATCATATGAAAAATGTATGCTTGTTTTTACTCCAGCATAATAAAAATAATACTAATAAAAGTAAACTAAGTGAATCGTGGGATAAGCTCATTTGATTATAATATTTTGGTAAGTGTACAATGTAGGTTAATAGAAAAAAAACTACTGCTCCGTGATTGTAATAATGAAAATAAATTCAAAGCGTACTTAAAACGTTGGCGGAATTCAAAGCAAATGAAGAACCAGATGAAGTACATCTCTTAATCCCACTGAACCCAAATTTGCCAATAAAAGCAAACATCAAATCGTTTCTGAGAAGCGCCTGTTTTTGCTAATGCTTACAGTATAATAATAAGTATCTAAATATAATGATGAGCACCACTGATCACAGCTGATAAAAAATTAGCTTTTGTGACGTCAATCCACCTGATTGATGACAATATGTTGATGATCAATCGTGATTTGTCAATTAAAAGTGAAGCAAATCGTTTGTACAATATGGTTACCGTGTTTTTTTGTTTACTAACAATTCCTTGTACCATAGTGTCTTTGCTTCATTTGAATTGAATGAATGTATGTTACCTATTTACAAAAAAAACGTAAGTGTATATTCCTTGTTGTGTTCGATGATAATTATTGGTGTAATAAGAAGAGGTTAATGGTAAAAACTCCTACGTGATTTGGTCGGACTGTTAAACCATCTTATAAAATGAGACCTGCCCCCCTATTCACAACCTTACGACAAGTATCGACCGATTCGGTAATTAATTGAACGTGCATGATGAAATGTAGTAATTATGTTGGGTAGTGTTATCGAATCTACGATTCGGTCATGAGAAATGGTAATCGTATCGATTCGATTAATAGTCGATACGCTCTGAATCAACCCTTGCTTCGCGCTGCAGAGGATAGGTTAAGCCGTCTAAACCTTTGACAATCGTTACGGACAGACGGAAGCTTGAAAATTTTATCACCATGCCATGCATTGTATTGCCATGTCGCCAAGCGGCCTAGCCGTGTTCCGGTATGATGTTCGGTGTTGCCATTCATGGATGGCGGGTCAGATCAGCTGCGCTGCATGTGCCTAGTGAATGTAGCGTCTCGATCTACTGCCGCCTTCCTACCTAGGCAAGTATGCTCCATCGTAGATCTCATCATCACTTACCATCAGGTGAGATCGAGATCAAATACTTGCCTTTAATGTAATATAAAAAAAAAAAAAAAAAAACAAAACACAAATTTTCAATATTCTCTTGGTTACTGATAGTACCACTAGTTGCGTCTCGGAGTGATGAAAAAAAGTTATCATATATTAACATAACCAAACACTGAACAGACACTGTACAGAATTATTATTCACGTACCCACTTATATGAACAGCTGAAATATGCATTTTTTACTCACTTATATATATACTCTCTTGAGTTTGATTCTACAGCATGGCAAGAAGCTCAAACGTCCCGTAGTTATGGATTTAAATTCCATACGAAAGCTAAAGCACAGGTAAACAAAGATCAACAAACCACCGGCCGAGAACCCCGAGGATGACAAAATAAAAGAAATAAGATGCGAAGTATTCAAGGTTAGATTTCGGCTTCTTAGTGTGAGCCACCCACCACAGGCAGAGCCTCGGTGATCGTGTGCGTATAATGCAATGCGGAGAAGCGTGGAGCCCACGTCTCGATAATTGATTAGGGTTTGTATCACGCTTGTAAAACTGTGATCGTCATGCACGTTTCATGAGCCCAATGGGTTCAATCAAAACAAATTATTCGGAGCCTTGGATGACGGGAATCTTTATACGTATAAATTTATTGCATCTCCCGTAGCATGGTAAGAGAATGAATTCAACGCGATGTTAGTAATAATAATATACGAGACTCATAATTATTGTAACCATAGACGTTGGTCGTCCTTTAGATGTAGCGGTAAAGCCACAGTATTTAGAACCGGCTGTTTGTAGTTTGTCCTAGTCCATATTACTCTTTGGTGTGGTAGTCTAGTAGTTATATAATTGTTCCTCCTGAAATGAATTTATTACACATAAAGTGTAACAAAAATTATGTTAAATATTTTAATATTTTAACAGTCTAATTGATGATTGTTTTTTCGTAACAATAACTTTACAATTAAAAATTTCCTTTATTTCTGGAATTCTGGGAATATTATCTTTATAACCTACAGATAGATGTGTTAAAATATTTTGCACTATAATTGCTACACCATGTATAAAATGGTCATACAAAGTATGGGAACGTTTAAAACAGATGTGTACCTCTACAAAGCAGAACCGATTTCTCGAGAGAAGAATTATCACGTTCGTTCTTTCGTTCTAGACTTGCGGTTCACAGGCTCATCACGTTATCTACAATACAATACTATCCTACAAGTAACTTCATGAAGGTATATTTTCCATTGCCCACGTGAACTCACGAAGGCGATGCATCAATTTCCTCCGAGCGCGGTGGCACTGGCACGTACTCTCCTCTAAACAAACAACGGCCTCCCTCCATTACGGATCGCTAATTCTGTTGAGGTCACCGCTGTTACCATAGCACACGAATATTTGTGACAAATGAACCTTGACGTAATGACAGGTTCCGTATATAATGATTAAGAAACCAGCGTTTGCCTGAGGCTTCGCCCGGGCGATCTTCGGTTTTGCTCTGTTGCTCCACCCATTATATAAGTCAATCAAAAACTAATAATGCAAACGCCTTTGGAATCACTCGAGTGTTTTTCAGCGATTCTTGAACCAACAGACGCACGGACGAAAATATAAAAACACACGTGTTGTGGATTCATAGATGTCCAAATATTTGACATATCGAAATTCGAAGTCCACAAAATGATTAGAAATTCGCTAAAGGAGCGCAGGTTCAAATGATAGAATACCCTTTCTGAATCACGTTGTAGAAAGATTTAGAATATAACTCATTCTAATATACCGCTAGCAAATTTTAGATTATACTAGCTGTCCCGGCGTACTTTGTACCGCAGCAGAATCAAATGTATGACAAAACGAATTATCCTTTTTTTCTCATGTTTTAATAGTTATTCTGCTATTCGGGATGGAAAAAATCAAAGATTTAAAAAACAGCCCTCATGCTCTTGACGTATCATTGGTGTAACGAACACGACTTTAGTTTATATATACCTATAGATAGACTTGCGAATTATATCCGTGCGCAAGAGCAAATCGCTATTCTATTTAATAAAGGTGTCTTTCACCATAAAATTCCAATGTTGTTCATCAAAAAGACTTATTGCAGACGACTTCAGCTACAATGGGTAACTACTGAATTACATTTATTTCAATTTGCTACGAAGTAACACTCCTAATGTAACTAAACTGGAAAATAATAAAATTGATAGCGTTCGTTTGATTGAAGCTTTAAAGTCATTTTCCACCGTTTTATCGACATCAAATGACATTACGTTAGTCGCCGAGTGTGGTGAAACAACACCTCTCGAGACGGACAAAGGAATTCTTCTTTTCAAAATGATTCAACGTTTCCCAAAAACAAAAAAACAGTGTATTTTGACACTGTTTTGTGTAATTTATTTCATCTAACCCGAGTGTCATAGGCCATTACAAAATGCCAAAAAAAACGTAATTTACGTGTTGTATGTCCGTTTGCTAAGTCTGATTTCTATTTTACGAAATGTGAAGCTGTAAAAAAATATTCGGTACGTTTCGACTCGGTTAATGCAGATTCTGTAATTATCTTAGAGTTTTGTCGAGAAAAAAGAGCGGCCGATTATAGTACGCTTTAGAATCGGAGACACTATGATTGAGTCAAAAGAAATCTGACAACCGTAGTAACATATTGAGCAAAAATATCGTCTTGGAAATTTAAATCTTATTTCAAATTTATGGAAGCAAACTCTAGTGGACACACACAGAGTTAATGATGATTCAAGTCATGACCAAACAATGATGCTGGATCTCAATGAACGCTAAATCTCAAGATAATTCGTTCTAAATTACAAATTCTAATGTCAAGCCCCAGTCCGAAGCGATTCATCTATCAGCAGTTTACCTCTCAGATCAAAAAACGTGGGAACATTCGGTCTATTCATTTGTTTACAAATTAATTTAACTGAAATGTCGAATACCAAATCGTTAAATAAACAATGGTAGATAACATTTAAATAAGATACAACTTGTCCGGTCGGTTTTATGTAGAACTACTGTATTACTTAACTATACTTAACGAAAAAGAAATCTGCAACATACAATCTATATTTATTTGACAACCTGATTAACTCAGTTGGTAGTGGTGACCCTTACCTACTGCGCTGAGGGTTCAATTCCTCATAGGGACAAATTTTGTATGATGAAAACTAATGTTTGTATCCGAGTCATGGATGTTTAATATCTACATAAGAATTATATACATGGTTTGCCCCCAGTCTACTTTACGATACCCATAATACAAGCGTTACTTGAACAGCCAAATAAGACGGCTAAAGCTCATACTTGGATTTAAGTTACGAATACATTAAATTGGCTAAGAAATATGTATGCAGAAGCAGTACCACCGCTCGACCATAAATTTCATCTTTGCGTCTCATCTTATTATAATTTAATACATACAAGGTAGGACCTTTCTTGATGACACTTATCAAGATAAAGTTATTTAAATATTTTCAGATTTTTTGTAGGTATTTTTATACTGTACTTTTTGCTAACTTTGTAAAAAATAATATAGCCATGCAAAGGTCGCAGCGTTCTTCAGATTTTCTAGAAACTTACGTCAAACATGTTTTTATAGAGTTTGGATTGGTTAACTTATAACCGACCATAGTACAGTTTAAACAAGTGGAATATTTTAATTTTAAAAATAACTTTACCCATTTGTAACACAATTCACCAGTTGAAACTAATAATTGATAAGCGATAAAACTTAGAGAAGATGAAATCATTGATTCTGAGAGTTTACAGAGTAATTTTCTAAAAACTACCTAGCATGTAAGTACTTATCACCTTAGATAACAATGTACGTACTGTATATCAAATATTGCAACTTCACAGAGAATCATTCCAAGGGTTTTAATGTTATGAGTATGTTTCACGTTAAGCCACAAGTAACTTAACTTAAAAGATACTAGCCTGCATACTTTATTGTTATTAGATGTATCAAATTATTTTAATCAGTATTCACCAAACATTCGGGAGTTGCTTAAGCATTCGCAGCACAATTTTAACGAACGGATTCGCTCGTGTCCCGACCTTGCGCGCGCGTGTACTTTGCTACCAACCGCCACTCAAGAATAAGTTTTTACCGGGGCTAATTACGAACTTCGTGCTGTCTTCATTATGTGCCCGAGAGGATTTGCAGGTTTTTGTGGAAGTACGTGGAAGACTGCTTTTTATGTACTGGCGCATTTAGCATTTATGATGATGAATGTAAAACTCATTAACTAGCCAAATGGGTGTAGTCTAGAAATCAACTCCAATACAAGAATCGGGATGAAAAGTAAGACGGTAAGTGAATTGATAATGTAACAAAAATGCGTCCTGAAATTTTATAAGTGTAGCTACCTATTGCGAATAACATAGAGTTTGCTGTAATAGTAATGAATAACATTTAAAAAATACTTTCACGTGATAAAACAATGGTGTACTTTATTCATGTATAATTACGACAAATAATAGGTTTATTAGATATATCAAATATATATTTTGATTACAATGACTCTAAACACACCATGTTGCCAGTTTGAGGAAATTATGTCCAGCGCTACCATTATACTATATAACCATAAAAAAAATATTATTTATTTTATGAAATGTTGAAACGTTCTAAACGATCTCTACCGACCCGGGAAGTGAACTCTAACTTCGATTTCATATTGCCACTCAGAATTCAGTAAGCAAACAAAAAAGTTGTTAAGCGTACCCCCGCTAGTAGTTAAAAGCGTGAAACTAACCATCAAAGAAGAGGTGCTTGGGCAACCACAAGCCTGTGACTAAACGAACCGAGCAGATTAGCAAACTGAGGAAATAAAATCCGGAACACAGTTTCGGAATAAACTTCGCAGAATTAAACACAATTTTGCGGATGACGCAAATGTGATTCAAGAATAAACGTCGCTTAAATTTTAACTCTTTTATTTAAATATAAAGTTCCATTAGCAACGACTGGTGCTTAAATGACCTAAGCATTAGGTTTACAAATTAAGAAATCAGGTCTTTGCGGCGACAATGCAGATTGAAATGACCACGTGTTGCAAATAAGTGTGTTTTTTGTTTAAATATTGCAGATTGGTTATGAAGACATAGAGGCCAAGCGATTATTGTTATTGTGGATGTGGCTATCCAGGTAAATCTGGTAATTAGTTTTTACGCAACTACCTACTTTTGCAATACACCCAACACACCTCGCGGAAAACTATTCCTAGGTAAACTCGGCCATGAAAGAGGTTTATCAGTTTTCATGACAACTAATTAAAGACAAAAATAAAAAAAATATGTTATTGAGAACCTCCGCCATTTTTTGAAGTCGGTTATAAAGGAGATACTCCATCAGTAATTACTATAGGTTTTAGGTACAGGGCATAAATAATGAAGATATTTGATCTTATTTTAAGTGCTCAGGGTGAAAAAAAATTGGTAATCTTGGACCGCGGTCCTAGTTCGCGGTCCGAGTCGCCCAAAGAGCATTACATATCATACCTACATTATCAAGCACTTCTGATCTACGGCGCCAACTTACTGCCTATATGTACCTAGTGCCCATATATCTCGAATCTCGTCGAGTTTAACATTTCCTTAAGTTGTAGCGGGAAACTACAGCTATAGGTAACAGGTGGACAGGTATACCCAACAACTACGACAATTCTTTGAAACCCTTACTCATTATTATGAGCTAACTGTGGACCGCGTCTGTTTCGCTCTTTTGACACTAAAATACATTTGTGTTTTTAAAATTCTCACTCAGGCCTAATCAGATGGTTTTATTCCATTGTAAATAAACAAGGTGCCACTTTCGAGGTCTTCATCAATATTGATCATAGTCAAATTATTATCAAAAAACAGTGGCAAAAATTAAATGACATGTAAGCTGTATTAAAATCTAATAATTTCACCAACAATCAGGTATGTTAGCATCACAAAGAACCTGCAAGAACTTGAGTGGAGTTATACTTTTCCGATAACTTTTTACTATAACCTCTCTAATTAAGTAATGCAATACTGTGAGAAAGCATGTAACTCTTTGACTGTACTAGAACTCCAGTAGTCACTAATCTCATTCCCACATTTGACGGCTGCGATTTGAAGCAAGCAACCGTCTTTTTTGTCATCGACAAGTGTTTGATCACGCGTTATGAAACAGAACATGAGATCATTTGAAAAGCAATAATCGTGAGTGTGTATAAAAACATATATATACCTACCCAAGATATTCATACATGCAAGTTGTACGAAAATACTTGCCACAAAAAGCTAAAGGCTGCTTCATTATTCATAATACCTAAGAGATCTGATCACAAATCAGTTGCCTCTAAACCTTTGACCAGTGGCGTAGCATGGGGAGGCGGAGGCTCCGGTCCGCACCGGGCGGCACTTTGTCGGTGGCGGCATTTTACAGATGGTGATTAGAGAAAAAAAATGATATGTAAAAAAAAACATTCAGTGCTTTTTTCGTATTTTTTTTTATCGTTACAATGCCTAATTTTTTTTATAATGAATAACTAAAATAAGAGGGCCGCAAATTTGAAATCCGCACCGGGTGCTAAAGACCTATGCTACGCCACTTCTTTGAACCATACCTACCTCCTAATCAACAGAATTAAAAATAGATTGTAGAAACACATCGACGTATTGTGATAACGGCTGCAGCCATAGGTGCGATCGGCGACTTTACTCCCTGCTCACTAAAGTAAAAAATCGTTTGAACGAAACAGGTCCAGGCTGGGACGTGAAGCTAGAACTAAACCAGTATTAATATGCGAAAATAGCCTTAAGGTGTCTAGGCAGTATCTACCAAGGAATATAATAAACATTTTATAATATGCCGTGTGTAAATATTAAATATTCATTATAGTTTACGAAAAACATCATTTTTTATATCCGAACGGAAACATTATCCATTAATCCACACGATTTCGCTTAGTACACATAATAGCCCGCTAAAAGTCGACCTCTTATTAAGAAAACAAAAAAAACTAACAAAAACCGAATATTGTATTAATAACGAAACGTGTTGCTCGAGACATCGAAGTTAAGTCGTGACCAGTCAGTTAATCATGACTTAATTGATTTTTTAATTATTGTTGAATTAAATATAAATGCTATCTTGGGAGGTGTAAAGACGAATTCAAATATTGCGTCTGTCCACTATCATTACTTAAATAAATCCTAGAGTATTATCACTATCTCTCGAATAAGTCTAGCTTGATTATGGGATATGCGTACTATAGCAGATTGTACCATTGTAATAGCGCCTAGGAAAAAACACTTTTTTAAGTATTTTATGGGAACGCTTGCAAAATCTGTTTTCCGATAATGGATGAGACCAATATCAGATATACGCGTATAATGTATTATTGGCTGAAATGAAATTACGAAATCCGTCATGAAGCCCCTAGAAGGCATATAACCAATTGATGAATAAGTATTTATGCTCCTAGTAATAAGGGTCATTATTAGGCATGTTTGTATACGTAGACAATACTACAAAGTCGTAGTATTAAATAATTTTATTATTTATTCAGATGTACATATTTTATGTTCCCACGGGAAACATTAACCTCCTCGTAATGTTCATATGGTCATAAGCCATATATTTCCATCAGTAAATAATATAATAATACATAATTCACGAACTGCTCATTTCAGGCCGTGGCGAAGGCAGCAAATGACCCATAAAAACTTGCTTTTATCATGAATTTCCTGCAGTATGTGACCCCAAAACCGAGTTCGTGTTCACATTATTACTGTGCGAATTACCTATGCACGATTATAAACAGCGCTTTTGCTAAAAATATAAGAATACATTTATAGTCAGATATGTGTACACAAAACTACATAAAGCAGTGATAGCCTAGCTTAAAACGTTCGCCTCTGAACCAATGTGTGCAGGTCATACCTCGACTCGCAGCTCTGGGATTTGAGGGACGCCTATGTACAGCAGTGGTAATCTTACGACTGATAGATAGATAGATAGATAGATAGTGCGGTGGAAATGATGTGCACGTCTGTCGCAGTCGTGTGAAGTTCACCAAAACACTGAACCAGGGTGATGAAATGTGACATAAATCCTTCTCATATTGAGATGAAATTTGCCCGGCATTTTGGCTCGCCCCTTAATACATTGGGACCAAATACGATCGATTAATTGTGTGTGCACTTCTACCTACCCCTCCGGGAACTACAGGCGTGATGGTGCGACATAAAGGGTTCCCTATATAATAATAATAATAAAATATCGCCAGACGAAGTCACCAATTATACGGTGCCACACTAAGCAACGCTTGTGTTATGGGTACCGTGCAATGGACTGAGGGCGAACTCAGTATATAATACTTAGACTTGGACACAAACAGCCATGCTCATCACCCAAAAGATAACCCTACCAGGATACAAACCCGAGACTCATAGCGCAGAAAGCAGGGTCACTACCAACTGCGCTAATCAGGTCGAGTAACGTCAATTAAATACACATATAACATTTGCTGTAAATATTCTTGATTATTTACTATTTTCTCCCTACACGCCTTTCTTGGGAATGCCAGGTCAAAGTACTATCCGACGCTAAAACTTAAATTAAAACAATAATATTTATTATCTTCAAGTCAAATATGTTTACTTATAATAAACCTAATAAATTATAATAATTCAAATGTGACCCAGCTAATTACACACTATTAACCTTCAAAGGCTTGTTTACAAAACGCAATGCACTCGTGCGCACGAGTCTACGAGGATCATGCGCAGGCGCACATGATCGTGCTGACATCTATCCGTGCAAGTTAAAGTGTGCAGAATGTCCTTAAATTGTAAGATAAGAAGTAAGGGTCTAGGTTCTTGTATTTCACGAACACTTACGAAACTTTGTTTAAACGAAACTTGAAAATAAAGCCCCAAAACTAACTTTAGTCAAACATAACCAAGATATACAACGGGATTCAGAAGAACTATACCACCATTTCAACCTGCGCTCTTTAAGCGCAATTTTAATCATTATATGAGTTCACAATTTTGATTTGTCGTTATTTTTATAATTTGCTCAAAAAAAATCACAATTCTCATTTTGAGGGAGTTTTTTCTGTCTTATCAAAATTGTGACGTCACATAATTATTACACCCTTTTCAATCGCGTGTGATATAAAGTACGCTCATGCTCGAATTATGTTTATCAGTTATCTTTTTATATATTTTACCGAGCGAACATTTATAAATCGAATTAAAGATTAATTTAACGGTAATTTTCTTACCCCCTGTGACAAATAGACGATAAGATAACAAGGGTACTGTTGAAGGCGTTGCAAATAACCATAAATATTTATTTTAAAAACAAACATCGCTCAGTAACATGGAAAATAATAATAGGCAAAATATGGATTTACTGCCGCTGAACACTGTAACAACATTTTTGCTTGGCAATCATTAGATATTGGCTATACCTTTAACGTTCAAACGAAAACAATATTAAGTGAGCAGGGAGTTAAGTCCATGTTGATACCTATTATAGCGCATATACCTTTAGAATTTAAATATAAGACCCCTTTACCCGCGTAGGTTTAACCTGTGTCCGGCTGGACCTGTAGAAAACTATTTTGAGGTGCTACTGAGTTCGAAGATTAGGTATTAAGTGGTCAGATTTTAATCAGCAAGCTTGTGTAAGACCGATGTATGCCTACTTGGGACAAGCATGGTTACTCGCTGTATTTTTTTTAAAGGACTTTGAATCGTATGAACACACCGGCGTGTATGAACACACAACATACCCACGTGAAATATAAATTGTTAGTGCCAGAACATCATAATAACTGCTCACCGCATGGGTCAAGGTTCGATGCCGGGGCAAAATAATTACACAGGGGGCTATTATGTTTCAATGATCGCACAGTGCAAAGTTGTTTTAATGCTTCCTTATACATAATTAGTTTGTTTATTTGTTGAGATCGTCTATGTAAAAACTCAGTTGAGTTATCTACATATTGAGAGTTGAGAAATAATTAACGCTGTATTTATTTATAATTATGTTTTATTGTACTTATAAAATGTTTATTATTCAATATTAAATACTAGCTGTGCCCCGCGGTGTTACCCGTGATTAAAATTATTTAGCCCATGTTATTTTCTGACCCCTAAGCATCCATTACCTATGCAAAAATCATGTCGATCCTTTGCTTTATGACAAATTAAAACAAATCTATTCCACGGGAACCATACATTTTACCGGGATAAAAAGCTAGCCTATATCCTATTCCAGGCATATATAATCTATCTCTGTGCCAAATTTCATCCAGATCCGTTCAGCTGTTCTGGCGTGATTGAATAACAAACATCCATCCATCCAAATTTTCACATTTTTAATATTAGTGGGATTGTGGGAACATTGAAGGAGGATATGAATATAATCAGTAGGATGTCTACTGCGTTACTAACATCTCCGTGTTTATAGTCGGATAAAAAAAGTGATTCGCATCGCGTCGTGCGTTGTTGCCGACGGCAATATTCTTCTTTTCACCAATCGACCTCAGCTTACCCATGATACGACCTCCACTGGTTCACAGAACATCCAACACCGTAAACACTACGCCTTCATTTGTTTTACCTTACAAATAACAAGTCTTCCAAGTATTTGCATATGTATTATGCAGTCACGTGTCGCTGGAAAATAGAACGACGCCGTCAGTTTATGACGTGTTGTGTCAAAAAATAAAGTCTCTATTCGAATAACGATACAATGTACGGTTGAAACATTATTGCAAATACATTCTGACGACGCGCGACGTGATGGTACTATTGACTGTTCTCGGAATTGGTGAAGTAGTTTATATGCATAACGAATAGGTTCATGTTAGAAGGCTTTACTTCGCAGTTTGAATTCGTTAGTTTATGGTTTGTATGTAGAGTTTCAATAATTATATTTAATTTTTACGGTTGGATTGAGTGTTGCATGAAAAACATGAAACTTTGCACAGAAGTTTGCGACGCTCACTACACAGTGGGGGGCACCTCATAGTGTGGTTCATGACGCCTAATAGTTAGCGTCACGACGCCCGGCGCCCTACAGTGTGCGTCGCGGCGTGTTAGTAAGGGTCGCGACACCTTTTAGGGAGCGTCACGTTGCATAATAATAACCAGCCCGGCGTCTAATAGGAAGCGTCACAACGCCTTACAGTAAGCGTCGCGACGACTCATAGTGAGCGTCACGATTCCTAATAGTAAGCGTTATGACTCTTTATAGTGATGATCGCCGACGCCTATTATTAAGCGTCACAACGCCTCACAATGAGTGTCGAGTTGCCCAATATTAATAATTTCGATATCTTATAGTGAGCGTCGCGTCACCAAATAGTAAGCGTCGCGACGCCTAATAATAGTCCGGTCAATTTAGATCTATAAAAAATGTGTCAATACTTTTTTCTTACGAGCCACCGTTTCTGAGATATAACGATTCAAAAAGTTATAAAACGCGCTAAGTACACTACCTCATAGGTGGCGTAGAAACGTGTGCATATTATGACGATAACAACTTTTATAACTTTTTGAATCGTTATATCTCAGAAACGGTGGATCGTAAGAAAAAAGTATTGATACATTTTTATAGATAATTTTATGATCTACAATTTTTGTCTGAGGTACTTTATGATAAAACTTACCGTTTTGCTGAAAATCGCGAAAAACTCATTTTTTTGACCTTTGACCTTGAATATTTTTTTTTCCTTACAGGGGAATGATGGGGAACTTCTAGACATTGTTTATAATTATGTTTTGAACAATTTCACAGAAATTCAGCTTGTTGGGACTTTATGCAACCTCGAATGTCTAAATTGACCGGACTATAAGTAAGTGACGTGACATCTAATAGTGATGGTCGCAGCGCCAAATTTTACCGCGATTTAGTTAAATGTAATCAACTTCAAATGTCTTATCTTTATTAGGTTTTTAACAATAATCCAAAATTGCATGTCAATGTCTCGCGAAAATTAATTAAAATTTACAAGCCCTGACATTTACCAAGGCTCGTTAACAATTTGATGTTTCATATCTTGAGATTTTTTGAAGTAGATTGGCGGATTAATTCTTTATACAGTTATCGCACTCAGAAAGATAAAGAAAAACAAAATGAAAGAAAAAGATACTATGGGACCCGTTGATAAATATATAATAGATGCCATAACATATTTTATACTTATTCCATCTTAAATTAAAAGGATTTATTTAAGTTTAAAAAAATATTTAGGATTATAAATGATTTATAGTTTTATTGTAATTATTAAAAAAATTTCGTCAATTAAATGTCAAGAAGAGCATTAACCCAGAATTGATGAAAGATATAATCATGACCTGTTACCATAAAGATGGGGGGAGAAGAGACCCCAAAACTGACCTTCGCGTTGTTAATTTTTACAATTTGATGGTAATAATTGATGAAGTAAACAAAAACCGACCCCCTCTTAGAAGTCAGTCGACAATCTGTCCGTCATATGTGTCGGGACCCTTACTAATGTGCATTATTTTTGGGGTCGAGTCACCTTCATCCGTAGGAGAATTAAGTACCCTCGAGATACCCTACACGTGACCCTGGGTGGTGCCAACCAGGTGACAACTCTACTGGTGGTAGGCTTCGGCCGTGGCTAGTCACCACCCACTGAACAAAGCCATGTCGCCAAGCGGCCTAGCCGTGTTCCGGCATGATGTTCGGTGCTGCCATTCATGGATGGCGGGTCAGATCGGTTGCGCTGCGTGTGCCTAGTGAATGTAGCGTCTCTATCTACTGCCGCCTTCCTACCTAGGCAAGTATGCTCCATCGTAGATCTCATCGTCACTTACCATCAGGTGAGATCGAGATCAAATACTTGCCTATAATGTAATAAAAAAAAAAATTGCGCCGAACGAACATTTTTGGGACATGGTAAAAGCATGTTCCGTTTACTCTAAATAATCTACATAGCATACAAAGATCATATCCGTCTGTTGAGCAATATATAGCTGAAATAAATCGGCGCCGGCGCCGGCGTCACGACCCGCGGTATTGGACTTTCTCCGACGAAAGTAAAAGTGGTCCGGCCGGCCTCTCAGATATCGCACTGTTTACTTCACTACTGTGTTTGTGTTTTCATCATGTTTTGGTCGTATGTGGACACGTTACACATAAATGTATCGATAGGACATCGAATACCTTCTTTCATGTCACTAACATCCGCCTTATAACGATGGACCAAGTACTTCTCATAAAGTTTTAAAAGCAGAAATGACTCGTCCTACTATATTTCGTCATTTATATCTGAGATTTGCGCATCAGTAAGTTTAAAACAATCGTCAAAACTAAACTATGTTTAATGGGTTATTACAGAATCTTGAATTACTTGGATAACTAAGCAGCCTGGGATTTATCGCTCAAAAATCTAGCGTCAATTTAGATTTTAAGATGTCAAAGCGTGTATGCGCCTGGCATGGCAATACACTGGAGCTTTTTGTTGTTGTAATAAACATGGCTATTAAAACAAGAGTTAAAAAAATATTTTGTAAAAAAAAGACAAGCCCGCTGAATCTCTTGCCGGATCTTCTCAGTTGAGGTAGTAGGGTAAAGAAAAAAAAATTATGTGGATTTGGAATTGCCCCGTAGGCCTATATGAAATAAATGATTTGACTTTGACTTGATATCGTTGGATGTACCCATACAAGAGTTCGCTAAAGCAAGTTGATCAGGTCAGTGAATCACAAAGAAGACTTTTCACTTTCAACTTATAGGTACATAGAATTATCTGAACGAAATTATGATGATTACCGCTGAGAATACTTGGAAGACACCTAACATATGCCGTCATTTTCTTACGGAGAAACAAAAGAAGTGGCGAGCCAACTTTCCAATCAGTATTTAGTTAACACCTGGCTGTAGCGCCGATTATATTTTGAGCTGTTAAATGTATTGAATAACACTTTGTTATCTAAGTATGTGTGTAATATTTATGTAATCTCTGACAAATCGGAGACCAAGTAGTGAACAGTACTTATCTCTCAAATGTAGGTTTTATTTATTTTGTTCAATTTAAAGTTGTAGCTTTGTCTGTTGATTGTTGTTCCTTTCTGCGAGTGCCTAGCTGAGGTGTGAACTTTACTACAGGTAGGTACTTGAGTCATTTACACTCTTAAATGTTCCACTCAGGCACAAGCCGAGGCTATCTAGGTGCTCAGAATGTTGTGCAAAACTGGAAAGGCTAACTGCACCACTAACTCAATTCGATCACAAAAAGTCTTAGCAAGTGACGTCATTTCAGTTATGTTTCCACGTCTAGCTTATCCTGGGCACTCGACAATCTGTCGATTGGCTAATGCTTTCACCACGAGTACAAGAATCCAAAAAAAAAAACAAGGTTTATCAAACGACGGTTTAACAAAATACGATTGAATTTTATTTTATTTTACAAGTCTATTATGGTGCAGAAAACTACAAAGGGTTCTACTTTAGTAAACGTGAGGACATGAGAAAAGAATATTCAAGAAAATGGTTCTAACACATGATGCTCAATGGGGTGTGACTACGGTTTCCAGATGTCCGGGATTTCCGGGATTGTCCCGGAATTTTACGTCTTCTCCCGTGTGCAGTAATTCAATCTATTGTCCCGGATTCCGAAAAATGGAATGGAATTGTCCCGGACTGGGTAAGTTCCGATCTGGCAACCCTAGGTGTGACATACGTGTAGCACGGCGCATGCTCACCCTCAAACGTGACTCCAAAATTAAACAATATCTAGAAACATCAACCATTGAGGGATTTATTTACAAAACATAAACAAATTACATATTCACATATGCGGCATCTCGAGAGCTCTAGAAATGTAAAACGAGCCTCCAGAATGTATGTAAATTGTGTTAAAATACGGGTTTTATTGTATACAATACAAACATGTGTATCGTATCACTACCGGGTCCGATGTTTTCATCAAACCCGCGACCGGTTTGCATTGACGGCATTCCGACTTTGTCCTTGCACACTACTGTTTTATTGTTTCTTCGATTTATATACGTTTGCTCCAATATTTGCAGTAGCTTCCACACGGAATAACGTTCAGGGAATAAACAAGGGAATGCTTTAGAAACATGAACTGAACGTTTCTAAGAATAAAACAAGTTTTTAAGTATCGATGTAGTAGATATAAAGTGGTCGCATTATTAAATTGACGAATACTCTCTAAATACCTGCAAAATTATTTTATTTTTGTGGTTTTTTTTTTATTATTACATTATAGGCAAGTATTTGATCTGGATCTCACCTGATGGTAAGTGACGATGAGATCTACGATGGAGCATACTTGCCTAGGTAGGAAGGCGGCAGTAGATAGAGACGCTACATTCACTAGGCACATGCAGCGCAACTGATCTGACCCGCTATCCATTAATGTGTATGTGTGTGTATATATCATAATAAAACATTAGTAAACTTTCGATAGATATCTAATACTGGTTTCTTTGGTAAAGTCTACGTTTATTCAATCATCTAACTAAATAAATAAAATGCCATGCTGTTCTTTGACAAGCGCGTTATTTAAGAACAACTGGACGGATATAGTTATTTTTTTAAATATTTGTAGCAGTCCTAATAAGTTATAGTAATAAGACAGGACGTTTGTCGGGTGAGCTATTAAATTAAATATTAAATCAACCACTTTTAAATCTTAACAGCTTATTCACAAGCCATAAGATGCATGTTTTAGCCTACCTTTACAAAAGCAGATACTTTATGCCATTTGGGCCTTCCCCAATATCTGTTAAGTTCCGGAAATTAAATCAATTTAACGGTTAAATTACATAAATATTGTAAAAAAAAGAAAACAATAACTGTGGCTGCCATTAATTAATTAAATATGTTAAAATATTGTTTTATCGGTGTGCGTGATCGCTGTGAACACTTATTAAAAAAACACAGTCACGACCAACACGATTTGTTGTTGAAATCTGTTGTTATAGAGCCATTATTAGCAGTAGAGAATGAAGTATATATTATAAAACAAACAAAATGCATTCAATATAATAAAATCCTTAAGAAGTGTAAGCCGAACCCAAAATGTAATTTTACACAACCATAAATAATTTTGTCCTTCTCATACATTTAAGATCATGAGCGCTTATTGTGTATAAACATAATAAGCGCCAACAAACTAACTGATACTATTTAAGAAAAATATTATTCCACAGCTAAATTATAACCTCAATTTCCTGGAATCGACTAAGCCTGTGTGCTAAACCCATTGAAATAAACATAATTAAATATCACCTATAAACAGTTAGTATAAATATATATTATTCATAAAACAATAATAAAGAATGAAAAATATGAATGACTACGCAACACTTCCCTTCTAAAACAAACCATAACTATACGAAGTTAAAGTCTAATTTCAATCATTAGATATCGGGAAAGCGTTCGTGACAGATACAGCGTTCTATTAGGCATGCGCGGGCGCTTTTCCCGAGCCAACTATGGCTTTCTAGCGGCCCGTGCGTGACGATTGAAACATGAAAATGTGAAACATATAACAATCCCTTACCTTTGTATAGCGCAATCCCTTTCCATTAATTGTAATTTTCAAATAAATAATAATTGATTGGACTGGTTAAGTCCAATCTCATAAACTGTAGTAACTTATTATTCGCAAAAGTACTTAGATACTATGTAGTAGTCATACGTACCACAATGTAGGTAAGTATGCATGAAATAAATACCTTTCAGTTAGTTTTGACAGTTTGTGATTGCAAAAACGTAGCAATGGTATATTGATGATGACAGTAAATCCGACCACAATCCTTAGCTATAACAAAGTTATGTCAATTTCATTCGCTTTTATTCACAACAATACCCAAAACAATGGATGTAATTTATAGTATACTGCATCCAATTGTTGTGGTGCATTATTTATTTTCTTTTAAAGACAATTAGCGGTGGAAATCGTGCAAACAATGGCGGGCGACATTGCTGATGCCTTGACCTGACCTCAACATTCGCACATAATGGCTACAACTATTTAGGTACAAGGCGTGTATTCTTCTATGTACGTACCTACTATTATACATTACTCCCTCCCTGCACATTTCAACGGTAGTGTGCCTAGCAGGAACCCCTTATCGTTACGTCATCGGCAAAGCATGTGGTCACTGTCATTCTTATTCAAGAAATCTGTGGTGTGAGAGGGATGGACGTTAAGGCATCAAAGGCACAACTTGCTACCCAATCCGTAAAGTTCCAACTAATTGTCATGTAAATACCTCGTCGTCTTGCTTGTTAACATACTAATTTGTAGGAACTACAAATCGGCCCTACAGATTGGGTGCCTTGTTGGGCTGTTCGAATGCTTAAGCCCCAGGTGCAGGGGCTTTTCCATACGAAAAGATTTACGATAAATTAAGAAGTTTATTTCGTACCGCCATCGTTGTTAGAAGTTGTGCAGTGTAGTAATATATTCTGAGAACATAAAGACCTTGAAGGAATCAATAGACGGTTGGGCTCCCACATTCTTAAATTTCTATTACACACATAATAAAAATTACTAAATCGTCTGTATCTCATCAAGGTTCAAACTTTCATGTAATTATACATGGTGTTTACACACATATCGTTTTGAAACGTACGAGATCGGTCTAAGCCTCGGTACATTTGAACTTTGTTAGAACACACGAAAGGACTTTATGGTATTAGAATATCAATGTTTGTGCTTTCAGACCTCCTAATATGATTTTATCATTCGAAAGGGCAATCTGTACCTAGCTTAGTAGTTACAGTCCAACTTGTAACCGCATTCGCTATATCTACATTCATATATGGGGTGTAAGTAGCTTCGTGACAAAATCTGATACCATAGATTCAACTCATGATTCTGGACACCACAGAATTGGAGTTAACGCATTTATTTTCAGTATTTTAAAATTGATTTTAGCATGAAATCAAGATAGAAGTCTGTCTCAACGTGATTTTATATAAAACAAGCATAATTACTAATTTAAACCTAAAACTGCAATGTAAATTAAAACTCGATCCGGTCGAGCGCGCTCACCACTCGCACGAGTCGGGTATTGCGTGGAGCGTTGTGTTGTAATCCTGTTGTTTACATTACATTGCGCGCTCAATAAGACAACATTTTTAACCCATGACTTTCAATATAAATGATTTCTATAATTTTATTATAGACAATAAGCGTAACCTTTACCCAATAATTACGTTAGCATGCCCTTTACACCCTATATATTTCCATGTCAATAGTACATAATGTTAAAGTAATATGATTTATTATCAAATGGTTAACAAAGTTATAACTTAGATTCGCAGTAAGTCACAGTTTTATAAATAAACATCGTTTAGTTGCAGTTATTGCTGCTAGCCTCTTCGCTTTTCCGGCGTACAACCTCGGTGATAAAATCTCCACAAAACCCAATCACATATACCGCCAACAGAACCCTTATTCCATTTACATAAAGCCTATTCTTGATTGAACATTTTCGATTAAAAGTTTGCACCTCTTCGCATTGTGGGTTGGTTCGCCGTGTACTAATTTAGGAATGTTTGAATGGCAAACCTCATACGTAGTTGTAGCGTCAAATAAATATTATTGTACGAAAATTGGCAAGACATTTTCAGCTTTATGCAAGTATTGTTGAACCGATTATTGTTTGAAGTTGATTTAATACTTATTTATATATTTTTGTATAATAATGTGCTCATTTTCCGCCGTGGCTGCTTGTGATGTGATGTATTGTATTGAAATAAATTTAAAACTAAATGTAAGTATACCTTTTCATCAGACCATTTTCGACATTGAATAGGTATAACAATAAATAATAATATAATATAAGGTAATAATAATAGTAATAGGTAATAATATAATATAAGGTGTCTAATAACAATTATTAACATTCTGCATCATACCCTATGACATTTAAAATAAGCTTATCTAGTAACCTGTACCGCTTAAATAACTTATCACATTCTACTTACAATAGGGCCGATAATTCAAAGTACAAGTATAAAAATATATATCGGAGGGCGGCTAAGATATTCCTTTATCCACCTATCATTTGAAAGGTCTAGTTTAATCATTTTAACCTAGTATGTTGTTTAAATGTGAGCTTTAGTCAAATTTTCATCAACTAGGAGTCTAATCTGATATAAACCACTTTCATACTTGTCTGTACCTATGTTATAAGTACGCAACAAGTTCCATGTATCTACCAAATCTCGAAACAGCAATTAATCATGGACTACATTTTAATTAAGCTATCCGATCAAGTGTTAAATGGCTAATTGTTTTTGCACGTAGATAGGTAAATTATTGACAAATTATATTCCTACCTCGTTATAGATACGAATATGTGTTTTGTTTCTTAATGTGTACCGCCCACATTTATTTCAGAAATTATTTTATTTCAAAAATCACAAAATTATTTTGTAATGTTAAAATACAAGAAATCCCAGCCAACTTCATTATTATCAACATGATACAACTCTGCGGTTTAATAAGATACTTGATAGCTTAACCAAACTGTTATATACGATTCCGAAATAACATTCGGTTAGTCCAACGAAAGTAGAACATTGAACAGTACTACATATAAGATTCTTGCCTACTTGCTTTAGTAAAAAAAAATAGGTTAGTAAGTGCACTTATCACATGAAAATTTCACTCATCAACAAACCAACTTTCATAAAATCACAATAAAAATACCTCTTTTATTTTTTTTTCATCATTAATTGTTCAGAGGAGTAATCATATAGTCTTCTTTTTTTTAAGTTCCGCATCTCCGATCTATGCCCGTTTAGCTACTTGCTCAGAAAAACTTTTGCAATCAACGGTTACTGCAATCCATGCTACATATACCACACATAACACGTTATGTAAACGTATAGTTAACACATTTAGTCGCAAGCTGAATATTTCGATTTTTATGTAAGTAACGATTATTGCGAACGAATTCAACGATCGATTAATTTTATAATCGATTCGAATGTTGAATCCTTGTAAACATAATATACAATTAGGCCATTGCTAGCAAAGCAATATGTTTGATGATATTTTAAAATTAAATGCAGAAAAATGTTGATAAATTACTATAAAAGGTTTTGGACTGTAAATAAATTTGTTTACTGACAAATATTATAAAGTAGGTATACTTACCTAACAGAATGACGTAGGCAAAAATACTAACTAAACTAACTACTTATGGCAAACAATATGGCAAAGATTGCTAACATTTATAAACATTGTATAGTCAACTAGAAAAAATATGGAAAAAAAAGGATATGTGAAGTAACAATAAATGCCTTTCTCTTGTTATATGTTATTCGGTACATAAGCTAGCCAATTAGTTTAAAATATATTGACTCGTGTTGTAATGGTTTAAATAAAAATTAAATCGCTGTCATATTGACAAATACATATATACTTACGAATGTAATACCAAAGAACATTGACTAATTATCGTCATCTTGCAATAACTTGTTAGGTACAAAAATATTATATAGGTACTTATGCTTAAACAATAAATATAAATACACTCAATACGATATTATTGATAATAAATTACGAGACGTGGGATGATCAACACAGACGTTAAATTTAAAAAAACAATCTATACCTAATATTATAAAATTGTAACGTCTCTAAACTAAGTATATAAAAAAATGGTATATTTGGACGTCTCTGAAATTTTGACATCCCCCTCGCATTGAGGGGAGGCCCGTGCCCAGCAGTAGGACATTAAAAAGGGCTGGAGTCATCATCACATTTTAAATCCAAAAAGTTTATAAGTATCACTGAAAACCTCTGGACCGATTTCAACAGGGTTCCGTCTGTTGGATAGCTTATTATTTGACATATATAATATGATAGTATCATCACTTTGGTAGCTTGGTTGGAGCCCCGGCATATGCTAGCAGACAATAATTTCGCTGACGTAGTAAAGACCGGTTTGCAATTAATAACAAAAAAATTAATAGTCGATGCGATGAGCAAAAACATCACTATTGCGCAGTCGCATTTTTGCATAATAGGTATTCGGTATGTTGACAAATGAAAAAAAAATAAACGATGCACGAAACAGAACGCGTTGATTTCTTTTAATTTTTTATATACTAGTGATTATTATTCAATTCGGTGTTCATTTGAAATCAATAAATAAATGATCGTAGCGTGATATCTTGATGGTCTAGAAAAACATACACTTTGCCAATCATATGCCTACTGAAAACAACTGTGATATTAATACTAAGATACATTAATGAAATACATATAAGTAGATATTACATGCCGCTCTAAAACCCATGGAAGAAACATGACACTTCTTCGGTCAAGACGGTGAGATAACTAAATTCGCCCCCAGAACCAAAACTAAACCCATCAACTTTTCGAAGAAAGTTTAGATACAATAGTTCAAAGCCTTTACATCTATTTGCATTTACATTAGTCTTAACTAAGCTTTCACTAGCAGTGAAACTAAGTTTCTAAAGCACAGAGTACACGTAATATATATTTCTCTATCAATCATCTGAGCTAATGCTGATTATGTGTACGCGACTTTAAATGGTAGTTACCAGTAAAAGTTTTATTCAAAGGTCATGTAAAGACTTGAACGCTTTCTCGGGCCATGTTTATGTATTGCACCTATTTTAGAGAGATGGAAACCGCCATTTTCTGTCGGTCTGTCTAAAAGCATATAATGCAAAAACTACAAGCCGGATTTTGATGAAACTTCACATGGAAATAGGTATAAGCCGGGTTAAAGTATTCTTTTTATTTCGGGTAATGTAGGACTTTGAATTGATGCAGTGAGGTAGGTTGGACGTCTTTGTCTGAATGTAGTATCGCAGCTCAAGAACAGATGAGCATATAAAGTACAACATAGAATAGCTAGCTATGGCTGCTGCCAGCGACTTCTCATATACGTACTGCGTAGGTACAATTATGATAAACCTACAGACGGTTGATCGTGTGTACTCGAGGTATTTAGCACGTACTTAAATGTTCAAGTTCGTCGCCCACAGTTAGATAATAAAAAATCATACTTATGCCGAGGCTGCGTTGGGATTGTGCGTGGGAGTCGGAAAGCGATCTTCGCACTTAGTACACATTGTCTGGGAATAATGGTGTTATATATTTAATTATCCTGCATCCACTGGAGATTCGAGATCCGCATATATGTCGTATCCCTTTGGAATAACTCTAACTCTGCCAAATAGACGTTTTGGTATCTATAAAATGTAGACATCAAAGTATTGTTCAGGATTCCTGTGTAGTCCCAACTTAACACGGAGATCAAAGCAGACCACTGGGCGGATGGGTGCGCCTCGCAAACTGAATGACTTCATGCTATAATGAATCCTCGCAATTTGTCTCACATCTCGAACAATGGCGACGCGACGGTCTGCGATTATAATAACCATTTTTTTATCTATACATATAAATAAAATTGGAGTGTCTGTTTGTAATATTAAAATAACCGCTTTTTACTAAGTGCATTTGGATGTATACACGTTACCTATACCGAAACAACATTTTTTACAATTTTTGTCTGTCTGTCTGTCTGTCTGTCTGTTTGTTCCGGGTAATCTCTGAAATGGCTGGACCGATTTTGACGGGAATTTCACTGGCAGATAGCTGATGTAACAAGGAGTAAGTTAGGCTACTTTTATTTTAGAAAAAAACAAATTAAAACCAATGTTGCAGCGCTGCGCCTGCTTAAAGTTTGATAGCAACAATCTGCAATGCGTCCCGCGGAATCAGAACGCGAGCAGGCTGTTGCCAACGGTTGTCTTAGTTAAATACCACGCGGACGAAGTCGCGGGCAACAGCTAGTGTTAGATAAGTATATGTTTAATTTATCTATAGGAAAAGATAATACGTACCTATTTCTGGCAATTTTGTACGATTCATTACAACTCAAATTGCTCACGTTATAAAAATATGTTTATCTTCAATAAGCCTGTGATTGAAGGGCTGCCATCTTAACCGAGAGGTCCTCGATTCAATTCCCATCCTATACATTAAAGTATTGACATGAGCCCATTACTAGCACGAGGTTTTATTTAGTGGAAGGGCTAACGTTACTTAATATATTTGTCGGACATTAATACAAACGTGTGTGTTAATGTTTATTACTCAATCTAGGACATTCAGAGGTTTCAATGAAGAAAATAATACTATGTACTCATCACTTAGACCTCTGCCCACCTGCAAGTGATGAAAGAACAATACTCCAAGTCATTGTGAAGTTAGTATAGGCTAATTTTAAGACCCATTACGTTAAATTAACATTTCACTTGCAGATTATTTCTTAACACTATTCAAGTATGCATAAGATGTTAAATTACATTTTGTTAAGTTAAAAATCTTTACAAACATGTTTGCTGAATATAAATTGTAGTATGTTGTCTCGTTCAAGCATAGTTAGGTATCTATCTGTATGTTTACGATTTAAACATTCTCGTGAATTCTTACCGTTCCAAAAATTTAAGTGGGGGGAAATTTCTTAAAATTGCGTAACTCGGTGTAAGTATAGGGTTCTCACCTCTGAATTAACTTGTATACCAGTTCGAGTCGAGGCCCTATGTCCATGGAATCTATACGCCCATAAGTGGGCAAAAAAACAATAACAAAGTCGACACAGCAGCAACACAAGGGCCGATGAGTTTATAATTTCTTCGCTCAGCAAGTAGCTTTGGCCTATGTACAGCAAAGAAATGCGGATACCTCTTGGTAGATTTTTAAACATAAATTAATGTAAACAATGATATTTAGTAGTCTATTTATACTTACCGTGTTGTCTCATTTACAACTAAATAAGGAACAGAATACGCTAATATTTCACTCCGAATTCAAAGTCACGGAAATATGCGACATCGCAGAGTTCCTCCAATTGATACCTCACCATTTCCTAACTCCGTAATAGCAAACAGCGAATTGATGAAACAAACATCATCGGGCGTTTGTTTTTTCATCCAACCTTAATAGGCATAAACAGGAGGCTTCAAATTAAAGGATGTTACAAAACAAACGTTCAACGCAGCTGTAATCGAAACCTGAGGCGTTAGCGCTAATTGCAACAACACAACGTAACTTGCCCGTAACTTGAGCATGTAGGTATGCCCATAAAACTCAAATTTTAAGCCTTATCGCGTCCAAGATAAGGTCGACAATTAATTTTGTTATACCACTGTATGTATGTTGCGCAACACGCGTGTTTAAAAACCAGGCGGTGTGCATGTAGCGGAACGCATTCTATTTTAGGGTCCTCGGACTGATTTTTTGACATCCTTAATTGGATGGAATAAGATCTAAATTCGTATGAATCGTCGGTCGTTATTGTCGGTAGCAGTAGTGCTATGAAGAGCAACGATTAAAAAAATATTATGTAAGTGAAGGTATCAGTCGAGCGATAATAGTTCCGATTGTATAGTAATTAATATCGTCGATGTAATCATAGACAATTATTATATGAATATTAATTGACGAAATATCGATAAAAATAATTGATTCGATTGTAGCATTACATACAGTAGTAAAGACGATAAAGTACATCAAGAAAATCAACAACTTGATTAAATTAAATCGACGAGACTTATATTGTTTAGTAATAACTAAGAGCTTTGCTAAAATACTTTACAGACCACTTAAAATGTACTCATCCGTAAGCTTATTTATTTTAGCAACTTTTAAGGAACTTGATCAATAAATTGTTCTTGTAATCTGCAATTAAATTTACTCACACAACTTACGAATTGTTGTTCTCATTAAGAACCAATAAATCGGTTGTTAAGTTTCAGATAAGGTCGCTTGATTACTATTTCTAAACAAACACTACCCGCGACTATATTTATCATAGATAATAGATAATGAAATATAAACTCGAAGTCAAGTACATACATAGTGATATAAAAGCTTATAACTATAACAAATAAATATTAACACATCAATTGTGGTAGGTTCATGGATGGCGGGTCAGATCAGCTGCGCTGCATGTGCCTAGTGAATGTAGCGTCTCGATCTACTGCCGCCTTCCTACCTAGGCAAGTATGCTCCATCGTAGATCTCATCGTCACTTACCATCAGGTGAAATCGAGATCAAATACTTGCCTATAATGTAATAAAAAAAAAAAAAAAGGTAGGCAATCGTTAAAATTGTATAGAATATTATGGTAACCTTCAAAATGTATTCGAAATGAAACTAGTTTTACGGATTTTGTCGCGTTTATTTTGTTTTTTACGTTCCCGACGTTTCGGCTGCTTTACAGCAACCGTGGTCTCGTAGATCGGACCACAAGCAACAATTAAATATGAGGTTACCCCGTTTCTAACTATGACATCAGGACGTCAACCACCTCCGTCCTCCCATGACCATGGTTGCTGTAAAGCAGCCGAAACGTCGGGAACGTAAGTACATAAAATAAACGCGATAAAATCCGTAAAACTAGTTTCATTTCAATGTGTAGTATTCGCGTAAATATAAGAAATCAATATACTTCAAAATGTATTTAGAATTAGAATATAATCAGTTCGATCTTCAAAACAATGCGACAGGAAGTTGGATGGGTTACTTAGTCACCTAAGTCACGTAGTTACCACGCGGCGCATCTCACTTATGTCACGCAATCCGCCAGTAATCATATATTTCAGAATTCCATTGTAATATAGAACCGGCGAAATAGAAATTAATTTTAACTGGATTAAAATTAGTCCCTACGTTCTCTAGCTTGTCGTAAGATACTTGATTACTTCAATAGAATTTGACTTGCTAGAGTCTCGTTCAGGTATGTATATACTTACTTGCGTCAATGATACTATACTTGGTATAGACAAAACATGTCATAATATGAAAATAATACCAACCCAATGGTAGATTAATTTGTATTAATGATGATTAAAAAATGATCATATTTAGCTCCACAAGCTACGATTAACTAGGCCAATATTCATTGATTGCTCCCATTGAAAACATTGTATTACAGTCACTACTAAGTACAGCTTTTTTTCTGTACACACTCAATTTGTACCGGTAGCAACAAAAAAACGAATAGACTTGTCAAGATTTTTTTTCTATCTTGAAAATCAACAAAAATGTCGAAACGAGACCTTAGTCCAATTAACCATCGTACTATAGGTACATAAAACAATAAAAAAATATTGTTTTCAAACATTCTATGGTCTATACAATAAACGTTGTAAAAATGTTACAAAGGCCAGTGAAAACGCTCGCGCTCCCATGCGCGAGCGCGGCGTATTGTTCGGCGGAGGAAATTCCGTTTGCATTGTGTTAGTGTGTTTGTACAGGAAGAGGTTGCGTATTGGTCGCTTTGGCTTATGATCGGAACGTCTGTTGAATTATTTTGGTTTGGAGTGTGTTCATTATGAATGAAGAATGCACAGCTCGCTTACAAATGCATCTATAATAACATTTTGAGCATAATTTCGACATTATTTTAGTCTTTATTGTATAAATGTATGCAAGCCAGTATCGGAATAGTCGAATTAAGAAGTCATAACATGAATTTTAATATGTTGAGTTCGTGAAACAAATTATGATATAAGTTTTCTCGAAATTTCAACGTCAAGTAAATAAATGGTTTTAAAGATGAACCACAACATAAATATTTGAGTACAGAATCACGGGTTAGTTATGCCATGAGTGTTTACCTACTTTTCAACTATCGGTATAAATAGCCCAAATGTATAGAAGTATTAATCAAACGACCATGGTAGTTACAAATAATTTTCCAGGTGAAATAAGCTGTATAATGCCATTGTAAATGTTCGAAACAAATTAAAATAGTATCACTGACTGTTCAACCTTTATACAGATTCATAAGAAGCATCTATGATAATGGTGGGTACTAATAAAAGAAGCCTTAACATTTAACAGAAGATATGAAAAATCAATTGTTAAATGTCGAAACAGTGAAAACGATGTTTCCGAAACAACAAATTGTAAGTGTCGAGGCCATTTTCCCAGCAACAATACTTGATTGATCGTACAAAAGCGTTACGACACTGCTTTGAGCATCTGTGGTGTTGATGATAAAAGAAAATTCTATAGCACAAGGATACCACGTTGGCAAAGATGTTGGTACATCATCTTTCAATTGTTTTATTGATGGGTTTATGACCCATGATTGCATGTCGAATTGGAATCATGTATGAACTTGAAAGGGTCGAATAGCGGTATAAATTTCGTAACAGTTAGTATCGAATGTTAAAAACGTTAAAGTTTATGGTATTTTAACTTGTTCCTGGAAAATAATCTTATTCATTATCAACAACATGTACGTGCTATTGTTAAATAAGCACTAGGTACTTCCATCAGGTTGGATAAATCTAGGTGATGAACCAATAATGCACATTCATGGATGTTTAATATTCATATAAGTAATTATTTACTGGGATACCCCAGGCCATTTTACGGTGCATGCCCATAATACATCGTTGCCTAGTTTGGGGTCGCACGCAGTTGGTGTGTTCGTCCGGCGATATTATTATTAGGTATAGAATATGTATGTTTGTAGTATGCATAATACAATATAGCACTACTTATTTTAGTTGACAGAAAAATACTAAATTACATAATAAATGAGCAGCGAAAATGTATAAAACAAAATACTTGGAGTAACAGTACCTATTGCAAACTTCTTTTGTCAAAACATAACAGAATCTAGTATTCAATATTCACAAAGTAATATTAACAAAAGAACAAAAATAACTTTTACAACAAATGTTTCTTGTATAGTAGAATCTACAATACGTAGATCGCGGAGTACAATCACTAATATAATTGTTATGCATAGGTGTTTCATTCAAATGCATGGCCATGTGCGAGGTAATCTGGCTAACTGGCTTTAGAATGTCGTCGGAAACACAGATTTATATATTACATTGAAACGATTTCAGTAGAGTAACTAACTGGCAACAACTATGATATATTATGTGTCCCAGGAAAAAGCCCTAAGGACATCCATTCAAAGAGAAATTTGGGTCTTTATTCTGATATAATTAATCCAATAGAAAAATAATTCTAAACAATATCATCAAATAACGGACTAATCAACATTCGTCCTTGATGAACCACCAAAATATCTTACGAGAAATCTAAATAACACCAAATCGGTCGCAATAACATCGATTCTAAAGTTATGTAGCACCCACATCTTTTCTCGACTGTCTGACAATCCAATGGCTATACTTACTACTGTAACAATTATTTCATATAGCTCACACATACACAATATTGAAACCACAGCTTACATAACTAAAGCCCTACGAGAATCAGAGAATAGTAAGTAGGTACCTAGTGAAGAACATACGTGCGGTACCACTCATTGTAATGTAAATCTGAATGGTTCGCGTGAACCGCCTCCGCCGTTCTCGTGTTGCGCAAACGCACGGTACTAGTAGCAAATGACGGAAGGTCGATGCCTCCGGTTGTCACTCACTATCAAATAACGTCTTCAGGTGTATTTTAGCGGTAAAGGGAAGATCTTCCGGCCAGGCGGGTGGTATGCCTGGCGGGGCGGCCGCTATGCCCCGACGGTTAATGTCGGGATCTTGTATATATGCTACTTGCTCCGAGAACTCTAATAGCGCGATTCAGGATTGTGACGTCATTGTCTATTGTTCTGAATGCGTGTCTGCAGTGCCATCTGCGTAGCTTGTGGTGTGGTTAAAGTGGTCGCTACAGTACTCCCTCCCAAGACCGGAGGTCGATATCTTGGAATGGCAGCGTCTTGTGAGCAAGGGCCAGGAAGCTAGCAGAACCAGGAGCGCGGTGAGTCGGCTGTGATGGTCCTGAGTGACGACTGGCTTGCTGTGGGACTGACTGCTTGTTGTTGGATGTCGATGTTGATGTCTTGGTATGGAGTAGTGATGACTTTGGTGCTTGAGTCTTCACAGAAGGATGTTGTTCATTGTCAGGGGTCACCAATTTAGCGGAAAAGGGAAGATCTTCCAGCCAGGCGGGTGGTATGCCTGGCGGGGCGGCCGCTATGCCCCGACGGTTAATGTCGGGATCTTGTATATATGCTACTTGCTCCGAGAACTCTAATAGCGCGATTCAGGATTGTGACGTCATTGTCTATTGTTCTGAATGCGTGTCTGCAGTGCCATCTGCGTAGCTTGTGGTGTGGTTAAAGTGGTCGCTACAGTATCATTTGCAATTTGATACGTGAAAGTAATATTGTGTTGGCGGCAAAGGATTGCTGGTTTTTTTTATGATTTGACCGACGTATACGTTTTAACAAGAGATAGCATGGTGACACTCTGTACTTCTAGAAGACTCCAAGTGTTTCATACATAAGTGAATTGTGATGTGACACAACATAGGCCGTCGTCATAATTTGGCGTCATCATCACCAGTGGAACTTCAACACGATAGTTTAATGTTTATGTTATAGACGGTGATTAAGAGTTATATCAAATTGTTTAAGATACCATCAATGAAGTCCACAACAAAATCGCGGACATTTTCAAACATCACTTTGTTACCATCAAGGCATACGTGATGACAATGTGATCCTAAAATATAAACTTAGGTACTTAAGAAGGTATAAAAAATATGGTTACAGAAACTAATTCATTATTAATTCAGACTTTTAAGCAACAAAACGATTACTTAATCGCTATTTAATTAATCGATCATGTGGAAACGTTACAAGTGATTAAGCTTATTTTAAAACTAATGATTGAGAATTACTTTGAAAGGTAGTTAATAAGTAGACATAAGAACTTATTTTATGTTGTAGACACATCAATAATTATCTATGGGATGAATAAAGGTTTAAGCAGGATAGGATGTAGGATTTTCCGCCCACTTAAATGATTTGATATATGATTATGACCACTCTCAAAAACCTTCCTAAGGCATAATTAATGCTTACTCCACCACCATGGAAGAGGAGAAGAGGACGCAGAGAAAGAGAATAAAACAAGCCTAATGACCCAAAAGACTTCAAACCACTAGTACAAGCTAGATTGGTCTGAGCGCTTTATGTGCCTGAGATTGATGAGGTAAAATTGAGTTCCATCACTGCTAGTTTCTTGTACCTAAAGCCACATTATGCATTTTAGACGTATTTAACTATAGTTAGTGAGGTATAAAGGTGTCTATTCACTTAGTCTCGCCACAAGTATCTCCTGAGACATCACGTGGATGAACCCAAAGCAAACGTCTGATTGATTAAATAAGGTTAATGTATAAGATTTCTGGAGACGTCAATTCGTGGCGCGGGATATTTTGTCCCCTAGTAATAACATGCCTTTACGTTAGCGATTTATAACTCTACGAGCGGGTTGACTACCGCGTGCAAGCCTCGTGCGGCATTGGATCCATGCGGAAACCGGTTCGACGGTTAGATATTTTGGTTATGATGCCAATGCATTTTGGTGCAATATGTGAGTATGTAAATTTAGACGCTTATTTTGGACATTTACATGGTAAAGTAGATCGCTTGACCTTTATTTGTTTTCTTGTATGTAAATTACCTACTGTCCATCGTCTATTTGACCGAGTTAGGGAAAATTGGACTTCCTTAATATTTGCCGAGACCTAAACTTTGTTATTTTTTAAAGTTTTCTGAATTGGAACAAGTAACCTTCTTCTTGATCTCCCTAAACAGCGTAACAGGTCTTAGAAGAACGAAAATCAAGCTAACCTCTATTCGCAATTTACGTGCAAGTTTCAAAAAAATCATTTCATTTACCAAGAATGATCACACAAACGATTGTAGACTTGAAATACGTGGGAATGTTATAATACTCGCACGCTTAGCCATGTGAGAAAAATACTTGCAAGCTTTAGAAAGGCATGACGTTAATACTATTTATTCATTCGCAATTGAATGGATTATCCTCATCTCTCTCACCCACACAGTATGCGTCTTCTCATGATCATGAGAAAGCTTAAACCTTTAGCTTCTACGAGAGTGAGTGTGAGGGAGTAGGGTAGACGGTAATCAACTATTCTATTCTGAAATGTTCATTGCCAAAATCATTTGCGAATTCGAGGTGAGATTAGCATGGTAGGTGAACCTAGCCTAGTCTATTGATTCTGCTTTGGCCGATTTATGGGGCGACAGTGGTATATCTTCTGAGACCGATCTCGTAAGAACAACAGATAGACTTCTGACTGTCTGTAACGGCTATGACCACCATGCCCGCTTACCGTCTACTTTACTGTAGTATCTGTTTAATATAAGCAGCAGAACTATCCCTATCTATGCACCATATATAAAATAGTATACAATAATACTTCAGACATGATGTATAAAATATAAGTATAAGGTCGGACGTCTTCACGTGACTGCGCATCCGATGCGTCTATTCAAATCGTGAATCGCGGTCCCTTCACTTGGGCCTAGAACAACATTAGTTACACACAACATTTATGGACGGTTTGGCCTTTAGTTTAGCATTCTTTACATGCATTCAATGAACAGTTATTTTTAATAATAAAGGTCTAGCATGTTAGCAATTCTAATGCCACTCACCTGATATAGGACCTTTGGAGTCATTCCTCAGCTCCGCCTGGTCGTCGCTCCTCACTGCACCCCCGTCTTCCAACTCCAACACATCCTCACATCTTGCTCCATACACAAGCAAGAAAGCGCACACACAAATAAACGTAATCCTATTTAACTCTCTCATCGTCATCTTTATACCGTTGGAATACCGGCAATAATACCCATTTTCAATCGACGATCGATTGTAATTAACTATAAAACAAACAGTCACATTTTTGTTTATTGCAGCTGGCTAAACGTACACAATGACATGCACGTACCCGCAATATTGTTTAGAAAACATTACTCGTTCACTCTTCATCACATCATATGAGCACGATGACAACACTATTAGTAAACAATTAGGCAGGAAAAAAAATAAAACGTAATATTATTCGAAGTCGAATTTTAAATTTCGAACGCAAACACGCGCTTCGCTCGATATTGACAGCGATGGTACTGGCTGGCTCGTTGGAGGGAGATTGCCGTTACCCCCACCTGCAGCGCGCGCGCAAGCCTACTATCAATGGACGCGGCGATTTCGAGAACCGGCAATAACTGTAGCTGAGGTTTCTACAGATAAGATATCGGAGAAAACAGTGGTCGTAATTAATGCCCCCCTTAATGGTTATGTACCGTTTCAGATAAACATCGATCGGCCCGTTGCGTTGGTTCAAACAATTTGCACCTTCAGGTATTTCGGTTTTTTTTTCATTAGATGCTGCATTTATGGAGGTGCCTACAGTTACAGGATTACGGGTCGCATCAAATAAAATGAGCAACGATGGCGGCTCTGCGCATGTCTAATTGTACAAATTTGGAAATCTTTGCTTATTTTATTTGATGCGACCTATAATCAGTAGCGTATTTACCCTTGGACCATGTGGGTCATGGCTCGAAGCGGCAGGCTGCCAGGGGGAGCGCAAGCCGCTCCTCGCCCTCAGCTTTTGGCACCTTTCATATTCATTACCTATCATTCGTTAATTTATGGGGCGGCAAACCACATAGGCCCAGGGCGCTTAACCCCGGGGCGCCAAATCTTATAATACAACACGGCCGATGCTATAAAAATTGCAAAAATAACATCAACTTACATACCTACATATTAATTTGTGTCATGTACGGTTTAATAAATTACTAATTCACTAATGACTGATGAAAAAGTGTGCAACTGTTTTGGCTCGCATGATTCATCCTCTAATGCTGAAGTACATTTCAGAAAGATCAATATGTTTAGAAGGATTAAGGTATTATAAAGTTCCAGCATCATTGATAAACAAACTCAATGGAATAACAGAAATCAACTGCAATAACTTTGTTTCTTTTTATCAATAACCTAAGGTGTATCAATGATTGATCTATGGTATGTTTTTATTATTGACATAGCTACGGAACCCTAGATTCACGTGACTCACCCGACACGCACTTGGCCGCATTATTCCACTAGGTCTTTTTCATGGCGAAATACAAATCAATGGGCACAAGATGTTTCGACATAGGTAGGTACCAGGTGATTTTTTTATGTGAACAGGCACAGGATACTCTGACGCTAGCTAGCTACCTTGCTGCATAAGGATGCCAAGAACTGAGAGAATATCCAAGGACATATTCATGAATTCATTGTGAACAGTTCCTGAACAAATATGTATGTAGCCAACAAAACAAAACTCAAACTGAACTTTACGCATAAGTTAATAAAAAAATCACTCTATTTATATTGGAATAATTTACTTAGTCAGAAACATAATGACAAATTCAACACTATGCATCAGCCATAATGTCCACTATCTAGATACAATATGTACAATTTAGACAAGGACAGCCAAGTGTCATTGTGTAATACACATCTTGGCAAGATCACAAGTAGACATACAGTTCAGACATTTCTATACAGTTGACTATGTCTACATAGCCTGTAGCTTGCTCAGTGTAACCGACGAAATACATTCAGACGATTAATTCAATTTGATTTCACATTGATCATGCCTTTACCAAACACTCATCTATTCAAATCCTTTTCCTTTTTATATTTGATCAAATGCTGGATCAAGCACTTCATTCTTTCCAACCTCTTTCTTAATCTTCGTTTGCCTTGCCACATTAAGTTCAGTCTCTTTTTCCTGTTCTCTGCAATTATTTCTAATCTGTGCACTTTGTATTTTAGTTTTATTACTTCTTCGGTGTCTTTTGGTGCAATGTCTACTGGCTGAACTCTTGATATTGTTGGTTCTGGTTCTTGACAAGGCTGAAAAGACAAAGGGCAACATTTTATAAGTTTAAAAAAATATATACCTACATAATGTAGTATTTGTTCTTACTAAAGTTGACTATCAACTTTAATGTTATCCATCTTCAATAATGCAATTTCGGGGTGTCAGAAGCCTATTAAAATTGCTACATTAAATCCGCAGACATGCCAGAATTTTATTTATAGCTTCATAAGTGCTGTTTGAGATAATGATCTGCATCTCATGGCACTATACTAAGGTTATTTTACAGCAAATTATTTGAAAAGGTACTTGATTGACTTACAGATATATTGATAGCAGGAACAGTATCCACAGACAGCCTTCTCAAGCCACTTTCAGTCAAATAAAAGTCTTTAGCATCAAAATGTTCAGAGCACACAGCACTTGAGGATGTTGATGACCAATTCTTTTCTCTGTTTACAGCTAGCTCCCACTGCCTTCGTCTCTCTTTGTCACGGGGGAACCTTAAATATTTATAAGAAATAACTTACTTATTGCGAATAACTTACTTATTGCAATCTGGTATTTGCTGATATTTCTAATCAATTTTCCAAACATAAATATTTAAACAGAAGTACTCAATTAGATTTACAATAATCAAATTGAATCTCTCTTAGCTCCTGATGAATCTTGAGTCCGCAATCAGTTTCAATAAAAGTAGTCACTAACCTGTGAAATGTAATTCCATCTTTATTCTTCGATATTTTCGCTGATGTGTTCTTGCAATTAGACACTGCACACGTAACCATTACACAGTTGTTAATTTTTATATGTAAACTGCAAACTATTTGAATTATTAAAATAGCCACTTTCCTAAAACATAACCAACAATACAAAAATAAATAATTCTGATAAACATTCCATACCAAATTGAATATAACCTTTAGCGTTTAGTGACGTTTTAGCTGGGCTTATGCTGGCTGTGTGTGCTGTCTTGCTCGCCTCTCACTTAGCCGAGAATAATTTGCTAGAAATATAATAGAAATACTAGCTAGACGAATAATGCGCTTTCCGTATCTTGTGGAACCAATTTTTAGCTTGCAATAATTTGCAGACTAATTTGGCTCAGCTTGAGTTCAGGCACAGATATTTAAAAGAAGAGCTACAAATTAAAAACTTAGGCCCTTCTTTAAAATTTCAAATTCATCTTTTAAAGACACAAGCATACCATTAAATATTAAATTATAATCTAACTCTGCTCTTGAAAATTAAAACCGGTTATTTACGGTTTTGAAATAACTTAGTGTTGCCGTGTAATTATTGTTAATAGACAGTGTAAAGCCAAATGGAACTTTTTCGCGGGAAGTTGAAGTGTAAAGTTGTGAAGTTTGTTTTATATTCCAATTAATGATAAATAATGTGCACATTAACCATTGTGTGTTCATAAACGTGCACGAGTAAAGGAAATTGAAATAAAATAATATAAGTTGAATGTTCAACTTCTCCCAAGATGTCCGTTGAATGTTCAGTAAAGTAAGTATCCACAGCTTTACTGATAGGGGTAGGGAATTTATTTCATCATCATCATCGTGATCAGCATTATCATTATTATCTGTTCAATCATGCATTATCTAAATTAACGAAATTTTTTTAAAATATATTCAATAATAGACTCATGTCGAATTACAGGGGGTATCGGATTAGACAGGGGTTACATAAATTACATTTTTTAAAGAAAATACTAATAAGTAGTTACCGATGATTTTTTAGACAGGGGCCGGATTACCGGGAGTCCACTGTAATATAAAATATGACATTTAAAATCATCGCTGTAGTGTGAACCAGACATAATATCGGACATTATATTTTGATACATATTATATAGAAGTAATCTAGGTAAGTATAAGTATTTATCAATAGCTTTAAAAAACGACATTCTTTCTATAAATGCCGTGTAATAATTTCCTGATAACTTATTTATAACGTAATTACACGTTAGTAGGCTCTGCATTGATGGGTGATGGCTTCATTATTTTTTTATACGGGGATCGTACGGTGGTGTGATCGTCACGCCCCCGTTTAGTGATGATAATAGAGACGTTTAAATTATCGGTTTGGAATACCATGTAGTAAGACTGTTTTGTCTCTATTATTTTTACTAGTGACGGTAAAATAACTTTCAATAGATATCGATATATTTATTCGTTCCCTTGTGCACAAAATGTATGTTAGATTCTAAATACTATTAAAATTGTAATGGTTAGGTTTACAGATATTTTCAACACTCTAATTTCTTACGACTATAAACGACATAATTATTTGATATATATGAGTTTAGTTTTGAAACTACAACCTTCTTAAGTAAAATGTAGTCTGATCCAGATTTTAAAAATCACCTAACCGCCTTACTCATGTAAAGGATTCGAATGAACAAAGAAATACGAATTAGCACTTAACCTAATACGGTATGAAAATAACGGTAATATACTGTTTTTAATATTATAAGCAGCCAGTCACAGTAAACTTGTTAATGATAAAAACCGTTTTCTTCCTTCGTAGCCAGTTATTTGAAGATATCAAAATTTTAACGACAGATTAAAAAAAATAAAAAAAAAACCTGATAAACGTTCTGTCTAACGATATAATCATACACTTGTATTGAAATATAAATGCTATGAACACAAGCTATGTCTACATACAGTGATTTCATTGATATTGGGGTTGACTGGGGTAGCGGGGTGAAACCCTTAGGTATAAATACCAGACATAAACGATAATCGACATCAGTTTAAAAAGATCTTTCATTGAAACATAATGAAATTGCTCCAAAACTTAGAAGACCCTATTCGCCCTTTTCTTGGTCCAAATTACTGGATGATTAAGAAAATGGGATTAATACTACCAACAAACAAGTTGGCTAAAATATTTTATATCATATTGCATGAAATAGTAACTTTATTCGTAATTACACAGTATATGGAGTTGTATGTAATAAGATCAGATCTGGATCTTGTGTTGACTAACTTGAAGATATCCATGTTAAGTGTCGTCTGTATTTTTAAAGCAAACACATTTATTTTGTGGCAAAATAACTGGTGGGAACTTCTCCAATATGTGTCTATTGCTGATACATTTGAAAGAGATAATCTGAACGAGACTAGAAGGACAATTGTTGAGACATACACAAGATACTGCCGCAGGCTCACTTACTTCTACTGGGCTTTAGTCTTCACAACTTTTCTGACTACAACGCTGACCCCACTAATGCGGTATTTATCGTCGTCAAATTTCAGAGATAACATGCGAAATGGAACAGAGGACTTTCCACACATATTCAGTTCTTGGATGCCATTTGATAAAAATAATTCTCCTGGTTGCTGGATAACTGTGCTGTGGCATGTCCTTCTCTGCGCCTATGGTGCTGCTATCATGGGAGCTTATGATACTTGCATTGTTGTCATCATGGTATTCTTTGGTGGGAAGATTGATCTGTTACGAGAGAGATGCAGTCAGATGTTTGGGAGCAATGGAGTTTGTATAGGAGAAAGAAACTCTGGAGACATAATTCGCCAGCTACGTGAGATACATATCAAGCTTATAAAGTAAGTGAATTAATATATATTGTCAAATTGATATTTCAGAATTATTTGGACCCTTTTGCCTTAGACAAGTGCTGTAGGTTCGCTCTAGTATAGATAATAAATAAAAAAAATGAAATTTATTTTGATAATGAGACCTAATGGTGCGGATTGACCCATATTACTCGAAGTTATCAGACGGAGTTTAATTAATAGCTGATAGCTTATAATCCGGGTCCACCATATTATATGCTAATTGTATCGGGGAATGGAGTGGTTCCCTCGGGATTGCAAACACAACTGTATCACTAAATCCCCGTAGCAGATTTTAATGAAAGTAGGCAGGGTGATAGTTTATTACAAGATCAGCATATGAAATGTATTTATCCTGGTAAATGGAAAGGTTCCCCAAGGATAGCCAAAAAAACTAAAATTTTTTAGTCCCTGATACCGCAGTATTAAAGAGTTTATCATTATTAATAGGCAATTCTCAATAAGTCTAGCATTTTCGATATTTTTAATAGTCTCAAAATTTTTAATTAATCATTCATAAGTAGATTGAAACGACTAATCCATGGTTATAAAACATTTTAAAATTTGCATAGTCAATCTAATATTATAAATGTTTATGCATAACAAAGTTATTTCCAGAAATATGTATACATCTTAACCAAATTTTATTGACCCGTATATATCATAGGCATTTATATGAAGCATTTAAATACAACACAAAGGTTACATTCAAAATGTTAAAGATCTAAGACAACTCTCTCAGAATCATTGGAGCCTAATTACAATTTCGAGTGAACATAATTAGGTATTGTTAATGGTTAACTGAAATTAATTAAAATACATGTTAGCAGCGCTTTAAATATAAACACGACTTTTCCCATGCATAGATGCATAGTGATACTAATTTACTACATATAATGTACCAGGTGCTAGTTTATTGTATGCGAAAATAAAATTTATTAGAATCATAGCACCATTTGTAAACCTGCATCCGGTAAAAGGTAAGTAAGTAGGTAGGTAAGATATTCAGCAGTTGTAGTTATTATGAAAGAATATGTCTTTTATAATAACTTCAACTGCAAAATATTTTCCAATCACCTCAATATTGACGCAACCGTTAACAATATAACAGTAATTTCGTAATTCTAAAGGATGAAACCTGAAAATCTACTCTTCCAGTTTTCCTTACACATTATAATTATCACGTATATTATGCGGTTTACATAATTATATATTCCTGAAGCCTAAACAGTATTGTGTAATACGCTAGATACTTACAACATAATCTCAAAGAAAAAAAAAACATGTGCAAATAAAATACTTTTTGCTACACTTAGTATAGATTATTTAATTAAAACTTGCTAAGTATATAGTTATATATAAGTCACTAGTCATAATTCAAATATTTTATATTCACAAATTTTATCGATAGCATCAACGCTACTCAAACACTATCTCCCAATACTTTAATGCGCTTCGCTTCACTCGCTGCCTAAAAAAACAACAAATTATCGATAATTTACAAAAATGCTGGTATTTTATTTAATAATCATAAACATCGTTATGTTTCAGGTATTCAAGACTGTTCAACTCCCTGCTATCCCCCGTGATGTTTTTCTACATGGTGATGTGTTCTTTAATGCTCTGTGCAAGTGCTTATCAGCTTACTGTAAGTGTAAGCAAGCAATGGGGTGACTTATAATTATTCTAAGCTCGTACTGTCTTGAACAAAGCATGGAACTACCATTACAGGATTCTGTAGTAGTAACTAAGTAATAGGCTAATATTTTAAGACACTTGCATAGATATTATTATTCTAGCTTTGAGATTGGTATTTTTTGTAGATTTACTGCAAAATAAACATAAGGTTTAAAAAAATCTTCTGATTGCAGTCCGCAACAAACGCCGCGCAGAAATTGCTAATGGCTGAATACTTAGTTTTTGGCATCGCACAGCTATTTGTATTTTGTTGGCACAGTAATGGCGTATTAATTAAAGTAAGTTCCTTTTCCTTGTGTTTCTTGGCTTTATACCAACATATTCTACATGTTACAACTCTCGGGCTTCAACTCAGATAGCATCTTTGGGGTTGGCTGACCTCTACAAGAAAAAATTCTAATCACATTAAAATTAAATGAAGGAAATAGGTATCCATATTCATATGAGTGGTTTTACGGATATGTTGGCTTGATTGATGTTTATCAGAATAATGTACTTATCTTGTAAAGATATCTTTAATTGTTTTAATACACTGAATATATTTTAGAGTGAAAATATTACGTTTGGGGTCTACGAAAGTGACTGGTGGGCTGCAAATGTTAAACAAAGGAGAGATGTTCATATTCTGTCAGGACAACTACGTATCAAGAACATTTTCACGGCTGGGCCGTTTACGCATCTTACACTACCAACGTTCGTTACGGTAATATAATCATTATTAGCTAATTTATCACCAACTGCTGTGTACCGGCGCCCACTCAATGCAAGCGATAGTTAACTATTGCTGGCCTCGTGGGGGTTGGTGGACTACATACATTCTAGGACTTGTTTTGTTGCTCGCGTTTTCTCACAATATTTTCTTTCATCACTAAACAAGTAGGTAATAATCATGGTTGCAAATGGGATTCCCAGTTAAAATTCTGACATCCTATAGAGTAGTAAACTTGGGATTATGCCTGGGGCCGTTGTCTCATGGTGAGCTTTCTTACAATTTATATGTCTTTCTTGTTTATGATCGTATCTATAATTAGAAGATTTTTGCTAAGTACCGAGTGGATGTTCATTTCGTGAGAAATCTTAATCAAAAATAACGCGGAGATTGAATATTCCAGTAGTAATCAAGCTTATATATTAGCGTATGTAGTAGCGTATGAGCTGAAAATGTTGTTTCACTGGTGGTAGGCTTCGGCCGTGGCTAGTCACCACCCACTGAACAAAGCCATGTCGCCAAGCGGCCTAGCCGTGTTCCGGCATGATGTTCGGTGTTGCCATTCATGGATGGCGGGTCAGATCAGCTGCGCTGCATGTGCCTAGTGAATGTAGAGCCTCGATCTACTGCCGCCTTCCTACCTAGGCAAGTATGCTCCATCGTAGATCTCATCGTCACTTACCATCAGGTGAGATCGAGATCAAATACTTGCCTATAATGTAATAAAAAAAAATATATATAAAAAAATGTGTAATTTATATTTTCAGCTCATACGCTAATATATAAACTTGATTACTACTGGCATATTATTATCATTCATTGTGTGATAACTTCTCATTCATTGGTTATAAGATTCGTTATATTAGAATAACATAAATTACTTATTTAAAGTTGCATGTTAATTACATACCAACACTATAAAATATTAATATATTTTATTACATTATGATTGTATATTATATATCTCTCTTTTTTGTTACAGATACTGAAGGGAGCTTACAGCTACTATACACTGTTAAGGAAATAAGCTTACTTTGTTTTTTAAAACCGTACCTACTGATTTAGAGTATATTGGGCTGCATTGTAGTAAAAAGTTTCATAAATTACATTTAATAAAGAAAATACAAATAAGTAGTTACCGATGGTTTGTTCCTTGCTTTTCGTTATACCTTTTCCAATTTATATACTTATAATATAACTCTCTGATTATGAAATTTGGATAAAATGCTAAATTTAAAGAGTACAAGTTAGTACTCATTGTATCGAGTCAAAATTTCGATGATTTTAATTATTTTACGAAAAAACTTTTCAAGTTAACAGAGCTAGTATAAATTACACCCCAATCAATACGATGTAATTTTATATCATGACGGCGTTTTCCATATTTATATTTTTTTATCTAACTACCTAAGATTTCCTTCATAAATTGAAAAGCATGAAGCTCTTTAGCAGCCAGAGCTAAATCCGTTCGAATATGCCACATTGCATGGTAATAATAATCTATTGCATGGAAGAGAATAATTAGTAGTAATTTAGACACAAAAACGTGATGTGCCATCTATCGTAATTATTTGTAACTAAGTCACGTAGATGGCCGTGTTTCGATGGATTGCCATCATAAATATTTTGCTAACTAAGAATAGATAGATTTCTTCTTCTTCTTTTTTAAGGCTGGCAATCGGCTACAAAATAGTAATTTTTGCCAGTGTCATGTATTTCTTGATAATTGATATAAATTATAAGTATCTTTGATGATAATGATGAAATGAATATCCTACCTAGTTCTTCTCCATAGGAACGGCATTCCGAACGGGTGGTAAAGCAGTAGAATAATGTTTATGTAACTTGACGATTCATAAGTACTGTACAATAATGGTTTACATGAATAAAAAATATTCTGATTCTGATTCTGATTCTGATTCTACCCCCTTTCAGTAAAGCTGTGGATTTTTTTACTGAAAATTTACCGCATATCTTGGATGAACTTGAAAATCAAGTTATACTATTTCATTTTCATTTGTGCACATATCAATACAAATAGTTAATATCCACTAATATTACAATGAAGCATCTTTTTGGAAAATAAAATGTACAATTTTACCGTTCAACTTCCCGCCAAAAAGTCAAAGCAATAGAAAGATGTATTTTGTGTAGGTAGTAATATTTTTTTTATATAGCTACGATTTTTAGTATTACCGGTTTTGTGCTTAACAAAAACAATCTGACAGCTTTTCCCATCCCCCTGGGTATTAAAAAAAATAGGCTGTCTTTGTCTTACGCTGGTAACTCTTTCTTTTGATTTATTTCTTTACATTTTCGAGCTTGAGTTAAATATATTTATGTAGAAGCTTATTTAGAATAAACATAGATCTAAATAAAACTAGTATTGAGTGATAAAGCACAGAATAGAAGTGATTATAAAGCGATTCGATACGGCAAGAGTTCAATAAACCCGCGATGTCGGAGTCTCGGGCAAACCTTTTCGAAAATGTCATTAGTGGTTTTTGGTTTTAATTGTGAATGTTTTGTGATTCTACCGTAAATAACTGTGAAAGTGTTGATGTTAATAGTTTTTTTGCTATGGAAAATCAGAATTCCCCAGATAGAGTCGTTCCGATACAGTATGGGCGAGGATCGAGAGCGTTTCGTCAGTTCAAGAATCCACCGCAACCGCATATGTGTATTCAAGATACAATAAAAGATACGAAAGAGAAACTGTACATAAACGTGTTAGGATGGCAGAAAATAGCGAATCCGAAGCAGTACTCGGACCCTATACCTCTTTATGGTGGCATGCAGGTGGGCACAACACTTAGTTTTCAGTCATATAACTCGCTTATTGTTGATGTATACAAAATATATCTTCACAGTTATCACTATACGCATTATCATTATAGATGTAGATATCCAAATTTTATTACGATTTACTAAGTAGATATGTAGTTATCATGATTTAAAAATAATTCTTTATGACTATTCAGGTACCTCAGGGCTGTGGCCAAAATAGCAATAAGCCTCCAATGCTAGTGTTTGCAGTAATGGTAAACCCGGATATATTGAAAGCGAATGGGAAAAATGCAATAAGTCCTACTGTGAGTATTCACATTACACTGACGACCAACAGTTAAGTGCCATCTGTGGTGCCTTACAACTGAGTTTCGTATATTATTATACATCTTGTATCTGAGACAATCAACCTACTTATAAGTAAAGTTGTTTTGTTTCCCACCTTTTTCAGACACAAATTGATAATTTTCTGCTAACTCCTTCCATTTTACACTTATCAAGTGTTATGACTGACAGGAATATAATGGCCTTTTCATGATAATTCCAGGATCGTGAAGCACTTGTGAGCCTGCTCTGTGACTTCGTAGAGGCTATGAATTCTGGTCTAGCCCTTGCCAGAAACCCAGTAATACTCAAAGACAGGGACTTGGCTGGAGAGCTGAAGGATGTATGGCTTGCCGTTCAGAACAAACGAGAAAGGGAGAAGGGAATGAACCAAGATGTAATGTATAAGGTATGTAGGCATTTTTATGGGGATAACATTTACACCATCTCATAAGGGTCGAAATTGCTTTAAAGTACTTGTTCATGTTAGGACACTTGCGCCCATGGTACTATGTGTGGAATTCTTGTGTCAGTGGTTGTAGCATACCTTTTATTCATTGTTTTAAACACTATCAGAAATACAGGTGGTAGTTATTGAAAAGGTACCCAAAAGAAAACCACTGTTTCATAAATTCTTTACTTTGGAAGATCTCAAACTATAACTAGAAAACAGAAGTAAAACTAAAGAAAAAAAACATGTTTCTGTATCTAAAAACGTGAATTCATTAAATTCCTTTTTATCTGAAGCTTTTCATCACAAATAAAGATCTATGCTATGTTAGAATCATATATATGCCTTTGTATGAATAAATTTAAGAATTTTACTCTTCAGGTATACGACATCGATGGCATTGGCGGTGACGACATCAACGAAGATGACAAAATAAACAGTCCCAAGAATCCCAAACAGGACAACCCAGGATCTCCAGACAAATCGCCAAATGACAAGAGGCAAGTGAAATCTTCGAAACAAATCCTACTGAATGCAGGGCAGACGTCTGAGTTCGATGTTGGTATGAACAACTGCCAACTTAATCAGAGAGATAATAAAAGCAGCAATAATGTCCCTGACACCACATACTGCTCGCAAGTCTACGGACAAATTGTTTCCAGCCGAGAAAACCACAACCAAATCAATGACATTCAAGAAAAATTCGCGACAAACGAAATTAAACCGTCTAGCTCATTTAGAAAAGACTGGAATCCGATGCATGGCAAAACAACTGAAGGATGGGATGAGTTCTCCAAACGCAACATATCATCATTAAAAACTGACGACAAAAAGAGATGTTTTAAGACTGAAAAGTCTAAAATTAGCAACGGTAAGTCCCATTACGACTTCTTTCCATATTTTGACAATAAATCGGATGAGACAGAAAAGGCCAAAGTTGACAGCGCAACAAAGGAACAAAGCTTGAACGATGATAATTCTAAAATAATTATAGACCCAATGCAGAAACTAGTTCTGCATTCGACTGATAAGAATATATGTGATAATAACACAAGTGCTCTCAGCCCAATAAGCTCATAAAGTAAGCTTTTACAAACTTTTTTTGTATGGCAGTTGATGTTGATGTTTAAAAAATGTATCGGTGTGTATGACATATTATTCTGAATGTGTTTAACATGTAAAGATAGCCATTTAGAATCAGTAATATTTAGTTCTTTATGATGTTTTAAGACAAGCAGTATTTAGTTTATTTTATAATGTTTCCTAGAACAAATATTGATAATGCATGCTTTACCTCTGATGTTCTCTTGAGGTTTTATATAAGATATACACATACAAATTATACAATTTCACCAGTCACAATAACATCTGTACCATTAATATTTTATGACAACGTTATGGCAGTTTTTAATAACGGCCACAATTTTTTTTATGCATGACAAACTCATTGCCAATGATTCATGAGGAAATAACTGTGTCTTAAATAATCTTTTTCCAAATGAAAACCCGGTATTACCGATTAAAACTAGTCATTTAAAATGTAAATAAACGCACACAATTATCGACTTATGAATGTTGCTCTTACAAATTAATTTATAATAGTATTGCCATTACACAAAAATATTAATGGCGAGTAGTAAATGAAAGACATAAGACATAGTTACAACCTTTAATTCTTAATGTGTTAAACGAATAAACAATACTCCAATATCTATCAATACAGTTCTTTGGAGTGTGCGGTGTAAATACCACATGCATTTCAATTGTTCAAATTAGGCCATTCAAGACCACATGTAGAAGAATTATGTAACCATACACAATCTGATTAGAGCATTAGGTAGTGACCCTGCTTTCTGTGCCAACTAACCCGGGTTCGAATCCTCGTAGGGACAAACTGTGTGATGAGCACAAATGTAAAAGTATTATATACTGAGTTTGCCCTCAGTACATTGTTTGGCACCGTTAATGAAAGAATTGCTTAGTGTGGGGTCGTAAAGTTGGTGTGTTCGTGTGGCGATATTATTATTATTATATTATAGTTCAAATGCTCCTTCAGTTTGACCCTTCGACTGCAAATTGATAATTAGATGACTGACATTCATGAAAGATACTATTGGATTGCTTTGTAACGCCATTGTAATTTGAGTGTATGTAATAATCAATGAATTTGATGGTTACAGAAAATCTAAATGTATGGAAAATGAATGTGTCTCAGGGCTCAATTTGATCAATGTTACTCGTAATAAATTTTATAATGCTGTATTTTTCATTGTTTTCAATTCAATATTTTAAAATTCAGAGCTCGTTACACGTGATTCCTTCGCACTTTGCGACGGAATATTATGTAAATAATTATAGTGTAATATACTTACTGTAAAGTGGCGATTTTTCCGCCTACTTGCTGCCAACTTAATTATTAAGTTGCAATCAAGTAGGCGGACTGAAAAGACTCACCGGGTTTCGAAGTACTGATGGTTGGGACGAATGTTGTTCAATATATAGGGAAACTTGTTGCGCGATTCTGTATAATTCCAAAACTTATAAAGTGGTATCTTGGCATTCAGATAGCATTATACTTCAACTTCAACGCGCGATATTGAGCGACGATAAACTGTGCAACACTTTTTAATCTAAAAATATCAGACAACTTCGAAACCCAGCGCCATCTAGAGTACTTGTGTTTTCCAGAAGAAAATATTATTATCGTCTTAAAAATTATTGAATGTTTTAAGAATTGTGCTCATCCTACCCGTTCAAGTTCGGAAGTGACTGAATACTGACTTTTTTATATTAGCACGATTTAAATTTTATTCTTCCAATTCTTCTCTAGTTTGTACCAAACACTGCCAAACGACGCGACGCTCCAAATACCTACCAAACACAACATGTCAGATATTACCAATTTCCATGCATTTTACCAGCAGCGTCCCTAGGGGAAATTTTTGGTGTTAATCCATCGAATATGGTATTAATAAACTAGAATTTATTGCGTTTAATATGCAATTTGGTGAAAAATACAAGCGCCATGTGCATTATAACTAGCCACGTTTTCCACCCCTCGCTACTCACTTTTCGATCCTATTACTGTTAAAATACGTGGCAACGGGACTCCACAAAATCCGAATTAAAATCGCTGCATCTACAGTAATTAACATTTCATACCCGTTGAAATTTAATTCACAGTTGTCGTCGTACTGAATGTTATATATTTTAAAACTAGATTTAGTCGAAATCTCGAAAATGTAGATTTTATATCGTCGGTTTGAACAATACCCAGTCCGTAGATACATAAGTCATTAACTTTGTGCAATCCCTTGGTACTTTTATAATATTATAGTTTGTTATTCTCTAATTATATTATTTACAGAGGTAGAGATCTCAATATGACCCCTCGAATCACGCAATTTTAGATCTTACGTCTTTTTATTATGTTTCATTATTTAATTAACGCTATACAATCGAACACATTTGACTGAATCTAATGCCATCTTTCTCATGGTTGTCGCGTATGAGCAAGACAGCAATTAGTATTTTTAGTTGTGTCACTTTTCATTTAATACTTTGATTTGTGGACAACAGATAGGCCGTCATTGGTACTAGTTCTGTGCCTACAAAATTAAATGATGCTTGAACTAAATTGGGCAGGACTAAAATATGTCTGCTCTATTCATACCCTTTGACAGTGAGCAGGACAACAGTACATTTGTTTAGTTTAGTAGTAATTCTGTTGGAATCAGAATTAGTACTATGTGCGGTTGATTTAAAAAAATAGTTTTTTTTTTCTTGGGCGGGCTCATGCATCCTGAATTTCATAATCTGAATTTCATATTACGAAACTAAAACGATCAGAATTACATTCAATTCTGTTGTACATCACATACAGATTTTTTCCTGTTATTTATTTTTTCGGAACGTCCGACGGAATGATACTGATAAGCAGTGGTGTGAGGCGAGAGTCCGTTTTTAAGATTATGACATTCTGAATATATATATATATATATATATATATATATATGCTCGCCCTTATAGTTTGCTTTGACTTTTCCTGAAAACCCTGAAGGACTGAAAATATCCGTTTTGCCGTTTGTATTTCAAAGCATTTCTGTAGATGATTTTTATGAAACACTTTTGGCAAATATTGAGTTTTTAAATAATAGGGTGCATAAAGTAAAAAATTAGGGCATATGTAACAAGTACCCTTTGACCAAGTCACTCAAACTATTTTGATACTTATCTCAATGTTTGTCAAAAGCGAAGCTTATAAATGTGCATTTATTATAAACATTGTGTATATTTTTGACGTGCTATGTTTACATTAAGTTTTGTATTTTATAAAGCTATTCATTTAGTTTTTAGATAGGTACAATAATTGTACCCCCAAATTAATAGAAAGTGTTCGTCAATTTATAATAGTATTACAAATCACTTTTCATTACAAAAATGTTTTGTAATGATGTTGTGGATTGATATAAATTTGGGGGGGTAGTATTTTTAAAAGTGCCCTAGGTACTAGTAATTATTTTGCACCCATTAACAATGTTCCTTTGATATGAATTATATTAATTTGTATTAAATAAAATCTATGATCAGATAAGTATTGTAATATTATAACTGTATTTTTTAATATTGTTTGGTGTAATATGATATGCATTTCATAGATGTGGGCAGTGTCTCAGCGATAAGAAGAACGTATTAATTAAGACAAGCTGTAATCGGTACATCGTATGTGTGGATTTATATTTTAAACTATCCCAGCTGAAGCATTTCATTGCCCGAAATACGAACAATCTTATACTTTGACAAGTCCTAAAAATTATCCTCGTTCCGAATTTTATCAAAATCCGTCCAGTACTTTTAGCGTGATGCGAGAAAAGACATATACAAAAATTTTAAACACGTCGCATTAGACGTCTATGTTGCAAATGTCCTCTACCATTCAATCTTTTCAAACATTGTTTGTATAGATGGTTGGTACAGTTCTCGCTGGCCGATGGCCTCGCTCGTCGCGTCGCGGTCTGGAGCCAGACAATAAAAACGTGGCCTGTAGTTATTATTATATAATAATAAATTCACAGTTTCCTATACGATGCTATACTTAACAAAACTACTCATTTACTTACCATCAATTTCATATCCCGTTCCTAAAATCTGTTTACAATTGCATCACAAATCAATTTTCTAAAAAATGTTTTGTAATACCATTGTACCATGTGTATTTGACTGTATATCTTTAAAACACTGTTTCAAACATGAAATGCATTTTATGTTACATCCGTTTCTAAGTATCTCTATATTTTTTTGTATTTTTATGTGGATCCTATTCTAAAGATGGTTCTTTAATATTGACTCCGAATTTACCATTGAATATTATTTGAGTTCTTGAAATAATATAATTATTAACTGTTTGAACATTGTACCTACCTAATATAATGGAATTAAATACAGATCTCTTGTTTACAGTATTTCAAATTACATGTCATTTACAAGACTGGTTAGTTGTTTTATTTTAATACTAGCTGCGCCCCGCGGTGTTACCCGCGTTTACATTTTACCGGTATAAAAAGTATGTGCTATTCCAGACTATAATCTATCTCTGTGCCAAATTTCATCCAGATCATGGATGGCGGGTCAGATCAGCTGCGCTGCATATGCCTAGTGAATGTAGCATCTCTTATCTACTGCCGCTTTCCTACCTAGGCAAGTATGCTCCATCGTAGATCTCATCGTCACTTACCATCAGGTGAGATCGAGACCAAATACATGCCTATAATGTAATAAAAAAAAGACTAAAAGAAAATCATTAAAAATACGTTTTAATAATTAGGTAAATTCAACAAATGCATAGAAAAGTACTTACATAAGACTATTATAAACTACAAAAACATTTTAAATTATACACAACTAATTTACAATTCCAGTTCAACATCAAGTACGTAGTCCTCCAAACAATAGCGAAGACGCAATGTAGACTGTCCACCTGATAATACCAGATCGATGGGGTGGGGGGGTATGAGTACTCTTCAATATTCTTGTGAGGATGTGTTAGTGGTTTGGGCCTTTATTTTGGTTTTCTTGGGGAGCAGCTGGTGCGCAATGTGCGGCATCACGCCACCCTGGGAGATGGTGACGTCTTTCAGCATGGAGTCCAGCTCGTCATCATTGCGTATGGCCATAAGGATATGGCGAGGCGATATTCTATAAAATAGCAATAAGTCACTTTCTTATATCGTTATAGTCGGTACGAGAGACAAACGAGGTTTTACGTACAGCACCAAACCAATTAAGGCAAGATTACTTTTTTACTTACGTAAATTTACAGTTAAATTAGTTTTGGATTGTACTTTTTTTAGAATATGAGGGTAGTTTATAAAACTAATGAAACATTGTAATTATGTACGTTTTTAAAATCATGTTATGAATGAATCGTGTGCTTAGGTATCTAATTATAAGTTAACTAAGTATTGACCTAAAATACAAACCTGGTTCTCTGATTGTCTTCAGCGGCTTTCGCTGAAAGCTCCAAGATTTCTGAACATAAGTACTCTAGCACAGCAGTTAAGTAGATGGCCGCCCCAGCCCCTACGCGAGGTGCGAAGTTACCCTCCTTAAGGATCCTGTGGATTCTACCGACAGGCAACACCAGCCCTGAACGAAGACTGCGACTCTTGGGTTTGGCTCGCGTTGTAATACTATCTGTAAAAAGAAAAAAATACCTCTGTAGGTAAGTAGATATTTAAACATTTATTTCATTCCCGCAATAAACGTAAAATCACTGGTTGAAAATACTTACCTTCGCTTTGTACTGGCATTGCTAAGTTTTATTTCGACTTTTTATTTATTTAATTACGTACTTACTTATGAAATAAATATTTGTTAATGTAATATGTATTTAGCGTGAGTAAGTTTTAGGACACCGGGTAGATAGCAAACATTGATGTTAAAAAATACGAACGGTCAAAAGGTTAGAGGGTAGTCGTGAACTATTTCTTCTTTCTGGTACAATTAAAATTAAAATTTATGGGTAACCACGCAAGTTACGTGTCTAACTATAAAGCTTTGTGTGCTTTACCATACTTTGATTTGACTTTATCTTGACTCCTGAGTCGTTAATACGTCTAGATTCTAGACACTAACAAAATACCTATAACGGTGATGCCAAACTTTAATTTAAGAAGAAGATGCAAGCTGTCAATGTCAATTAGTATCTGTCATTGTCATTTTCTTATCGTTTTTTTTTCGTGAATGGTGCAAACTACTGGATTTTCAGGCTATCATATTTTTCGATCTGATTCCTGTTCAACTATTTTTGTTGACATAAATATTGTCCCCATTTTGCCTATTTGTTAAAAACAATAATCTAGTTTATGAAATAATAAGGATAATTTGGGTTATGCTATGAGTTTTAACCATTGATCGTGAAAAGTGTATGAGCTTGCTGTGCTTTATCATACGTATACAAAAATTGTATTGTATCTTCAGTACAATGTTTGCAAAATAATTTGGTTTTTATGAAGCTAGTGGCATTACCGTGAGGGTAAACCAGCACATTTTAGTACCCTCTAACACTAATCATGTTCTGTTAGCATCTCATAAACATGAGAATTTCAAAAGCCATACATTTCTAAATTTCATACGCAAACTTATTTAGCTCGTTTAGTAAAATCTTTTTTTTATAATCTCCCAATTTCATATTTATATAAAAAAATAGATTAGTGTTTGCAACACTGCCGTTTTCTCTCAGGTTTTGTTTGATATATTGATTAGTCAAATATTTTCGCGTGGCGTTAATTTGTCTATATATAATCAATAAAATACCGAAACCAAAATATATATTTTAAATAATAAAACTAACGTGCAGTGCCAGCTGCTAATATCTTGTTTTAACTTTTTTTTAACAAGCCGCTATTTTAGGTTAAGTGCCTATTTACAGATTTTCAATATGAATAAAAACAAATATTGGAATAACAAACGTGATCGTAACACGAGGGGTGGTTTTAATCGGGGTGGACGAGGAGGGAGCCGGGGTTGGGGTGGAAACCGCCAGACGTTCCATAATAATGATGGTTATAGTAGAGGTTCGTGGCAACAAGGCAATTTCGGCAATCAGAATCAATGGAATAACAGGCCTAAACGGGAGACGCCCGGGAAACGACTGTCTGAAGATCAAATTGGAGTTACGGAGTATGTTAGCCAGCACGAAGGATTTAATGGCATTATAAAATCAAGGTACCATACATAGCTCCTATTATTGTGCTAGTAAATTGTTATTATTTTTATAACCAAAAAACTATAATTAACCATGAAGACCTCAATACCAGGCTGTGCTAATCACACCATATCTAACCAGTAACTTGAACACATTCAAAGCAAACCAGTAACATTTAGATGGTGTGCAACCAGACATTTATGCTTTAAGTTCTGTAAAGATGGACAGTGTTTGGAGAATTTCACTTTACAGGTATTCAGATTTCCAAGTGTCAGAGATTAACGAGAAAGGTGAGGTTGCCAAGCTGACAAATTTGAGTCCTCCTGAACCTGCTGATGAAGAGGATATTATTGATGACGAGGACCTGCTTCTCTCTAAGTACAACTTGGAGATCCTGCCCATGGAGACATGGGATAAGATCAACACATTGGCAGTCAATGCTGAACCCTCAGAGCAGAAAGTCGAGGTATACTAGTATGATATTTATGCAGCATAGTATTCAACTATCTTCAGAAATAGCATCTAACAGTAATGTTATTCTGACTCTAATCCCATTCCTTTTTGGCAATTGACTTAGCAATTACCATCATCCTTTGACACCTAACTAGTGGAGTTGTAAGTAACCAAAGAATAAAATATCCTAAGCTTTCAGTCTTCTAAAGTTATTTTTGCTTATCATTCTTCGGACATTAGCACATATGTACACCCCAGCCAACTTAAAGAATAAGCCCAACCTCTTATGATGTTGAAATATAATTGTGATTTCTTATATTTATACCAATACTACACATTGAAACAAAACATAAAATAAATGCAATATAATTATTTTTATTTCAATATAAACTGTGAATTACAGATAGATGTGACAGGAGTGTCAAAGGAACAGAGAACAAAGATCCACGATGCTGTGAAGAAGGCGTTCAGTGAGAGCATAGTTGGCAGCACCGTCACCATTGACGACAAGAAATTTGTCCGGTTCGAGAAGTATAGGAAAGGAGGTGAGAACTTTGCATGTTACATATGTTTTTTGTAGGTCCTGCCTAGGATTAGGATATAATATCGCACAGAATGGTAGACGATCTGGAAAATGTCAGACTGTGTCTCATACAATATTTTTTAACTATGATAAAATTTCTAAATATTCTATGATTCAATTTCAAATTCAACCCTAATTAAAGTCCATTAAGCTTCATTGATGACATTCAATACATACAATTTTGACGAACTATAAGTACGATGTTCATACGCGAGTTAGCAGGCTTTATTGGGGAGTGATTGATTCATCTTGGAATACTAAGCTTCATGTAAGTCCACGCTATAGAATTCGAGATACTGTTGTTCGCTACTAGTAGCAAATAAAAAATATCCTCTATGTTGACCCCGTTTAAGCTTCATCAAAGTCTATTTCAGTGATCCATAAACGGACACGAAGATGAAAATTCCAAAAACGCCAGATTAGGCTGTATTGTAAATAATGTCCCATACGATTTTTTTTTCAAATATATTCAATGTGTTGCTATGTATAGAGATAGAGTCTAAAATGCTTCATCAATAATTCTTGGCTGGTTTCAATTGTTCATCAATCATTCTTTGCTGGTTTCAATTGTTCACCAATCATTCTTGGCTGGTTTCAATTGTTCATCAAGCATTCTGTGCTGGTTTCAATTGTTCATCAAGCATTCTTGGCTGGTTTCAATTGTTCATCAATTATTCTTGGTTGGTTTCAATTGTTCATCAAGCATTCTTGGCTGGTTTCAATTGTTCATCAAGCATTCTTGGCTGGTTTCAATTGTTCATCAATTATTCTTGGTTGGTTTCAACTGTTCATCAAGCATTCTTGGCTGGTTTCAATTGTTCATCAAGCATTCTTGGCTGGTTTCAATTGTTCACCAATCATTCTTGGCTGGTTTCAATTGTTCATCAAGCATTCTTGGCTGGTTTCAATTGTTTATCAATCATTCTTGGCTGGTTTCAATTGTTCATCAATTGTTCTTGGCTAGTGTCACTGACTATTTGTTGTTATGGTCCCCAGTGCGCATAGACAATCGCGTGAAGTGGGCGTGGCCTGGCGAGTACGTGTACTTCGTAGTCCACAAGGAGAACTGCGACACCATGGACGCGGCCGTGCGAATCGCGGAGCGCATCGGAGTGCAGTGAGTTGGATATTCTTAAACCCCCTACTTCTACTTTTTAGGTTAGCGATTGGCTTCAAAATAGTGCCACTGTTGCCAGTGTCCAGTATTTCTTGATAATCTTGACGACATTTAAGTATTATCCTGATGATAATGATGATGTTGATGACGATGCTGAAACGAATCCCCCTAACCCCTGTCAGTAAAGCTGTGGATACTTTGCTGATAATTTACCAGACATCTCGGTAGAACTTGATAAGTCAAGTTATACTATTTGACTTCATTTTCCTATACTTGTGCACGTTTAAGATCACACAATGGTTAATCGACTATTTTTTTTATTTTATTATATTATAGGTAAGTATTTGATCTCGATCTCACCTGATGGTGAGTGACGATGAGATCTACGATGGAGCATACTTGACTAGAAGGTACCTGTTCGCTCTCGACTTGAAAACACCCAGATTGTAGTCAACGGGGAACAAAGACGCCGGTAGCGTGTACATAACACGCTACCGGCGTCATTGTTCCCCATATCCCCTTTGTACAATGAATAAAAGCGTTGAATGGTTTGGGAGCGTACACTTCTTGTGTTACTACTGACTATTTTCATTGTAGCATGAAGCCCTCAATGCTGGGCTACTCCGGGACCAAGGACCGGCGCGCGAAGACGTCGCAGTGGTTCAGCGCGCGCCGCGTGGACCCGCGCCGCATCGCCTCCGCCGTCAAACACCTGAAGGACGTCTACATCGGCAACTTCAGCTTCAGCCCTCTCAACCTCAAACTGGGCATGCTGAAGGGCAACAAGTTAGTTAATAATATGTAGCTTGAAATAAAACTACTCTTAGGGATTGTTAGCTCCCTCTAGTGTGTTCAAAACGGTAACCTTAACAAAAAGCGAATAGCACTTCTGTCACTCACTTTAATGCACAAGTCAAACCAATAGACTATTTGTTCTGTGTAACACTATAGAAAACGGTATTGTTCTGTGATATAAAAAAGTTTGATTACATACAGTACATATAATACAAGCGTTGGTTAGTGTGACCGTATAGTTGGTGTGTTCGTCTGGCAATATTTTATTTGGTTACACTTGGTTTCATATTTATATATATATATCATTATTTGTTTTTGTAAAATAATGGAAAAAAAAGACAAGCCCGCTGAGTTTCTTGCCGGATCTTCTCAATTGAGGTCGCGTTCCGATCCGGTTGTAGAGTTAAGGAAAAAAAAATAATGACAATTTGTAAGTGCCCCCGTAGGCCTATACGAAATAAATTATGTGACTTTGACTTTGACTTCAGATTCCGCATCGCACTGCGCAACGTGACAGTCGAGGATGAGGTGGTCGACAAAGCGTGCCGCCACCTGGAGGAGTACGGGTTCATCAACTACTACGGCCTGCAGCGGTTCGGCTCCAGGTTCGACACGCCCACATACAACATTGGCCTGAAGTTGTTGAAAGGAAATTATAAAGAGGTAAGGTACAGTTTTTGGCAGTATAAAACCTTGTAGTACTCAATGCATTCGATATTTTATTCATGTTCCGCTTAAGGTCGTAATTCGTATGCCAATATGTCGCTCTAGCGCTGCGGCTGTACTTATGCCGTTCAAACAAACAAAATGTTTAGTGGGTACGGAATAGTGGAAATTGAGTTCAAACAATGAATTGATAAATATTTATTCGATACAGGCGGATAGAGTTATGAAATAATAGACACTAGTTCATTTGCAAGTCAAACGTTGACGTCAATGAAAAGGCGTCTACTGCTTTTAGGGGACATAGGTCTACTCTAATGACATCCAAATATAACGGACTTGCGTATCCATAAGTTTTTTTTGTGACGTGTGTGCTTAGCTTTCATGATCCTGGCAATGTATATTATCTTTTTTATTTTTAACCGATTTAAAAAAAACGCGTAGGTTGTCAATTCGATTATATTTTTTTATGTATGTCACCTCAGAACTCATTCAGTAATGTGTATTTCCGATCTCGATGATTTTATTGATGATGTTATCTTAAAATACCTGTTTAGTAGATGATCCGAATTTAATGATTCTTTTTTTATTAAATAGCCCTATCAGTATATCTCGAATTAGGTCCATTCTAAAATTCATTAAGATTGATTCAGAAGTTTTTGTGTTACATCTCAGTTTTTGTGTTATATTACGCTTAGTTAAGGGATAGTCTCATGGGACCGTTTTCGCGGATCATCAACCCTTAGGGTAACATGTTTACCATGTATGTCAGGCGATAGACGCGATCCTGGAGGAGCGCGAGGGCCCGCTGCAGGCGGCGCTGCGCGCGTACCGCGAGCGCGGCGCGGCGGCGGCGCTGGCGCAGCTGCCGCGCCGCGCCGCCGCCGCGCACTCCGAGTCGCGCCTGCTCCGCGCGCTCGCCGACGCGCCCAACGACCTGCTCGGCGCACTCGGCATGGTCAGTACACTCCACACTATCCTGCAGGAGCGCGGCGCGGCGGCGGCGCTGGCGCAGCTGCCGCGCCGCGCCGCCGCCGCGCACTCCGAGTCGCGCCTGCTCCGCGCGCTCGCCGACGCGCCCAACGACCTGCTCGGCGCACTCGGCATGGTCAGTACACTCCACACTATCCTGCAGGAGCGCGGCGCGGCGGCGGCGCTGGCGCAGCTGCCGCGCCGCGCCGCCGCCGCGCACTCCGAGTCGCGCCTGCTCCGCGCGCTCGCCGACGCGCCCAACGACCTGCTCGGCGCACTCGGCATGGTCAGTACACTCCACACTATCCTGCAGGAGCGCGGCGCGGCGGCGGCGCTGGCGCAGCTGCCGCGCCGCGCCGCCGCCGCGCACTCCGAGTCGCGCCTGCTCCGCGCGCTCGCCGACGCGCCCAACGACCTGCTCGGCGCACTCGGCATGGTCAGTACACTCCACACTATCCTGCAGGAGCGCGGCGCGGCGGCGGCGCTGGCGCAGCTGCCGCGCCGCGCCGCCGCCGCGCACTCCGAGTCGCGCCTGCTCCGCGCGCTCGCCGACGCGCCCAACGACCTGCTCGGCGCACTCGGCATGGTCAGTACACTCCACACTATCCTGCAGGAGCGCGGCGCGGCGGCGGCGCTGGCGCAGCTGCCGCGCCGCGCCGCCGCCGCGCACTCCGAGTCGCGCCTGCTCCGCGCGCTCGCCGACGCGCCCAACGACCTGCTCGGCGCACTCGGCATGGTCAGTACACTCCACACTATCCTGCAGGAGCGCGGCGCGGCGGCGGCGCTGGCGCAGCTGCCGCGCCGCGCCGCCGCCGCGCACTCCGAGTCGCGCCTGCTCCGCGCGCTCGCCGACGCGCCCAACGACCTGCTCGGCGCACTCGGCATGGTCAGTACACTCCACACTATCCTGCAGGAGCGCGGCGCGGCGGCGGCGCTGGCGCAGCTGCCGCGCCGCGCCGCCGCCGCGCACTCCGAGTCGCGCCTGCTCCGCGCGCTCGCCGACGCGCCCAACGACCTGCTCGGCGCACTCGGCATGGTCAGTACACTCCACACTATCCTGCAGGAGCGCGGCGCGGCGGCGGCGCTGGCGCAGCTGCCGCGCCGCGCCGCCGCCGCGCACTCCGAGTCGCGCCTGCTCCGCGCGCTCGCCGACGCGCCCAACGACCTGCTCGGCGCACTCGGCATGGTCAGTACACTCCACACTATCCTGCAGGAGCGCGGCGCGGCGGCGGCGCTGGCGCAGCTGCCGCGCCGCGCCGCCGCCGCGCACTCCGAGTCGCGCCTGCTCCGCGCGCTCGCCGACGCGCCCAACGACCTGCTCGGCGCACTCGGCATGGTCAGTACACTCCACACTATCCTGCAGGAGCGCGGCGCGGCGGCGGCGCTGGCGCAGCTGCCGCGCCGCGCCGCCGCCGCGCACTCCGAGTCGCGCCTGCTCCGCGCGCTCGCCGACGCGCCCAACGACCTGCTCGGCGCACTCGGCATGGTCAGTACACTCCACACTATCCTGCAGGAGCGCGGCGCGGCGGCGGCGCTGGCGCAGCTGCCGCGCCGCGCCGCCGCCGCGCACTCCGAGTCGCGCCTGCTCCGCGCGCTCGCCGACGCGCCCAACGACCTGCTCGGCGCACTCGGCATGGTCAGTACACTCCACACTATCCTGCAGGAGCGCGGCGCGGCGGCGGCGCTGGCGCAGCTGCCGCGCCGCGCCGCCGCCGCGCACTCCGAGTCGCGCCTGCTCCGCGCGCTCGCCGACGCGCCCAACGACCTGCTCGGCGCACTCGGCATGGTCAGTACACTCCACACTATCCTGCAGGAGCGCGGCGCGGCGGCGGCGCTGGCGCAGCTGCCGCGCCGCGCCGCCGCCGCGCACTCCGAGTCGCGCCTGCTCCGCGCGCTCGCCGACGCGCCCAACGACCTGCTCGGCGCACTCGGCATGGTCAGTACACTCCACACCACACACTACACACTACACACTACACACTACACACTACACACTCAAAGTCAAATCATTTATTTCGTATAGGCCTTACGGGGGCATCGGAACTATCTTGCAGGAGCGCGGCGCGGATGAAAATTTAAAAAACCTAACAAAAAGACCGACTTCAATAAACTAAACAGCAAAAATTAATCTAATCTTGATATCTACCTTGTCTTATAAATCAAATATTTAACGAATGTGAAGTCGGTGCCAAATAAACAACCGACGAAGAATAATAAAAGTATACTCAGTAACGAAATCGCGGACTAATTTGTAGGTATAGACTTTGGCGCGAACCGGCAATACTGGACTCAGTTGTTTGTTTGGCACCAACTTCACATTCGTTAAATATTTGACTAGGCAGATTTAAAGATTAGATTATTGTTTGCTTTTTAGTTTTTTGAAGACTGTTTTTTTTGGTAATTATTTCTTCCATTCGTGTACGTTTATGAACACTATCCCACCAAGATTAGACATGATTTATCAAATAAACATATATTTTTGAAGATATAACAAAATTATTTACTTTCATGATCAACTTCCCGCTCAAAAGTCGTTTTATTCTTGTCGATCAAACGACCTGTAGGCTAATTGCATATCTTGCAATAGACTATCGTAATATGACAACAATATTTGCTCACAAATCACTAATTTTCATTGCGTTGTAACACTTCGTACTACTAATTGACGATTTGAAAGCAATTGCGAGATTATTGCTATCGCTATTCTATTAGTAGACCCGTAATCAGGGGGCCTATTGGTACAGCCCAGTGGCGTAGCATAGGTCATTAGCACCCGGTGTGGATCTTAAATTTGCCGTCCTCTTATCTTTGCTATTCATTATAAAAAATTGGGGCTTGGTAACGACAAAAAAAGACGAAAAATACACTGAAAGAAATTATAATTTTTTTTTTACTTATTTTTTTTGTTGCATATCTTAACTTGTTTTTCTCTAACCCCCTGTGATATGCCGCCCCCATGCTACACCACTGGTGCAGTCGCTGGTAGCCTACTTTGTCGTGTATAATGTCATAAGTGTCCGGTGTGTGTGTGTTGGTGGTGCAGCTGGCGCGCAACACGCGGCTGCTGTACCTGCACTCGTACCAGTCGCTGGTGTGGAACCGCGCCGTGTCGGAGCGCCTCCGCCGCGCCGGCCTGCTGCCCGCCGCCGGCGACCTGGTGCCGCTCTCCAAGCTGCAAGGTACTACCTTCTCACTCTAACTAAATCATCTAACAATCGGCCAAGTAACTGATGCGATTTCGTCGCACTAACTATACATTTAGTAGGTACCTATAAATACCTTTTAATTCTAATCTATAATCTATACTTCTATACTAATATTATAAGTGTGAAAGTTTGGATGGATGGATGTTTGTTACTCTTTCACGCCCGAACGGCTGAACGGATCTGGATGAAATTTAGCACAGAGATAGATTATAGTCTGGAATAGCACATAGGCTACTTTTTATCCCGGTAAAATGTATGGTTCCCGTGGGATAGATGTTTTAATTTTTCATACTTTTTTATCGCGGGTAACACCGCCGGGCGCAGCTAGTGGTTTATATTTATATAAATATCGATCTTTATAAGGATTTTATCCTCATGTACGAACACATAGGTGAGCTGTGGTGATAAACTAAAATAAATAAATTCTCAAAGTGACTTTTTCTATTTTCGTAGTGACGGAAGATATTATAGAAGATGTCGAATCAGACAGCGAAGAGAATCAAAGCGAATCGGACACGAAACAAGATGGCGATGACCCACAAAATGGCGGCCAAGCAGATGGCAACAGTAAAACAGACGGCAAACCTGACACCACGCAAACAGACGCCGATAAAAACAAGCAGAACAAAGAGAAACAGGCGCACGCAAGGGTGCCGGTGAAGGTTCTCACTCAAGAAGATGTGGATAGCGGCCGGTATACGATTTTCGACATTGTTCTGCCGCTGCCAGGGTACGATGTTGAATACCCGCCGAACATGAGAGAGTTCTATGAAGAGACGTTGACGAAAGATGGCCTGACTATGGACATGAGGCATAAAATAAAGTGAGTATGTTTGTACCACAATTTTATAGAGGACCCAACACGGCATTAAAATCATGTAAGTGAATAGTAGTTAGCATGCTATTGACTGGCATTTCGTGTCTTTGGGATACATATATTAAAATAATATGATTATTGCAGTTGGTAAAACGTTCGTCTTGAAAATATGGGTCACAAGTAATTTTTTTTTATTACATTATAGGCAAGTATTTGATCTCTATCTCACCTGATGGTAAGTGACGATGAGATCTACGATGGAGCATACTTGCCTAGGTAGGAAGGCGGCAGTAGATCGAGACGCTACATTCACTAGGCACATGCAGCGTAACTGATCTGACCCGCCATCCATGAATGGCAACACCGAACATCATGCCGGAACACGGCTAGGCCGCTTGGCGACATGGCTTTGTTCAGTGGGTGGTGACTAACCAATAATTAATTATCAGTACAGCCAGTGCACTTCAATGTACTAATGAAGGCAAACATCGTTAGGATTGTGGGGCCAGGTTGTGGAGTACAGCCTAAATCCTCATCATGTTGATAAGCAATGTTTCAAATCTCTAGGTCCACCGACATAGGATGTTCGTTTTCCGTATGTTAGTCAGTGTTAAGAATATTGTGGTATCCCCGAGCCCATGTGCGCAAAGGCGCTAGATATCTCTTTCTCTTTCTGTCATCGGTTGTAACTGTGAAGGTGTTTGTGTACCCAAATAAATGCTAATTAATTAATTTAGGCTGTTTAATAAATGGTAATTAATTTATTTAGGCTGTTTAATAAACGCTAATTAATTAATTTAGGCTGTTTAATAAACGCTAATTAATTAATTTAGGCTGTTTAATAAATGCTAATTAATTAATTTAGGCTGTTTAATAAATGCTAATTAATTAATTTAGGCTGTTTAATTGGATATACTTTAATGGCGACGAGGATGGGATTCGAACATCGCGTGCATAGCATAGGCTCGGGGATACCACAAATATTATTTTAAATTGCAGGAGCTACAGCATGTCGGGCGCGTACCGGCACGTGGTGGTGCGGCCCTTCGACGTGAGCTGGCGCTGCGTGAAGTACTCGGAGCCCTTCGCGGACCTGCTCGCCTCCGACCTGGACGAGCTGCGCGGCCGCAACCTCACCGGCATACTGGAAGGTCGCTATACTTTACCATTATCGACATGAATTTTTATATGTTCTTATATTATATGGGGTAAAGTTTGTGTGTTTGGATGTAGGAACTAATCACTGGAAAGTGACGTCATTCCCCGTGTGCTGTAGGCTATGTGTCATCGAGGTACCGCGACTAGAGCCGAGGGTAAAAGGTAGTTTTGAATATAGGGGATGGGGCCCCCCTATGTTTTAACTATCACTAGCGAGTACCCGGAATACGTCGTGATGCCTGCACTCAGCATGCTTTCCAATGGCACAGACACCTTCGCCGTTTTTTAATGGTGGATTTGATTTGACATGATCATACCACTTTCATAGGACACCCTCTTACACTTTCGTTGGATAGCTTTATTTACAGCATTATATATAGCGATTAGGTAATCTTTCAACGTTATCGTATCGTTGTCGAGAAAGTAGCTGTTACTATCATTCTTAATTTACAAACTGTGTCATAAACGGCACGTAATTCGCTTACGTTAACTTATCTCGGCGGATTGTGCTCGAGCCACGGATCTTTACTTGTTGCTAAAATTAAGCAATTTAGCTCTGACATATAGAATATTAAGTAAATTTGCTACATAATGCTACTATAACTGTATTAACTTTCAGATGGCAAATACAAAGCGCTCCTTCTAACTATGTCACTCCCTGCAAGCTCCTACGCTACTATGGCACTTCGCGAACTACTCAAGGTCGACACTTCTAGTGATAACCAGGCCGCACAGAACGACTACCATAAGAAGAAGGGAGATGAGGTGAAGGTAGATGGGGAAAAGAAGGAAGAGCAGAAGGGTGACGAGGAGAAGGAAGACGGGGAGAAAGGAGATGGAGAGAAGGGAGATGGAGAGAAGGGTGACGGAGAGAACGGAGACGAGGAGAAGGACCACAGTGGGGAGAAGAGGAAAATAGAGGAAGAAGATGAGGAAGCGGTGAAAAAGTTGAAACAGGATGAATAAAATAACAATTTTATAATAATCGTTTTATTTATTGATTTGTGTTTGGTGTTTCCTGGAAGTACCTGTAAAGGAGAATAGTTTTTATTACTGTGTTGGTTTAAAATAGTAGTAATAAGTTAGCTTGAATTATTGAGAACAATTATAGTGTTTATTCATGCATACAGTACTAATGAGTGGTTTCCATGAATCGACTTAATACAATTCTTAACACTGACTGACAGACAACGCTAGTTTAAACCGGCGGACCTAGAGATTTGAAATATATTCCTTCAAACCTTAGAGGTGCAGTAAGGAGACATGATGGTAATGCGACACATTCGAATGAAAATAAGGATCAAAGTTTGTGTGAAGAAATATTTTTTTAAGTTACGATGGCCAGTAAAACATACTGATTTTGATTGATCTTCACTCTTTCACAACGGATCTGGGCCCCAAGTCTGCTAACACAATCGATTCATAATCGAACAGCAACCGCATAGTAACTGTCACTTTTGACAGATATCTGTCTTGGGGCCCAGGCCTCACCTCACGGTGGTAGCGTGTAGCCAGCGTGCGCGCGCGGCCGGTAGCGCGGCGCGGGCGCGGGCGCGGGAGCGGGAGCGGGAGCGGGAGCGGGCGGCCAGCCCGGCGCGGGCGCGGCGTGGCCGGCCGCGTGCGCGCGCAGCTCGCCCGGCGTGGGGAACGACCGCGTGCACCACGTGCACTTGTGGGGCTTGTTCTGCGAGTAAAATAATCATATTATTACTTTTATCAAACATGGCCTTATACCAAAATCTTAGTCCACTAAAAGACTAGATATCGTAAGTACTGAGAAGTTTCTGAGGTCTGTGGTTTCCCAAACAGAATTAAAACACTTACAATGTTTAACTAAGTAAACATTCTCGTATTGATTTCTTATATTTACGCGAATACTACACATTGAAATAAAACATTTTTTATTTGGATTTTGTCGCGTTTATTTAATGTTTTTACCTTACCGACATTTCGGCTGCTTTACAAACAACAACTAAACATAAGAGTACTCCAGATAAAACTATTATACTAGGACGTCAACTACCTCAGTCCTTCTGTGACCTTGATTGCTGTAGCCGAAACGTCGGGAACGTAATAATATAAAATTCGAAAAATTTGTTTTATTTCAATAAACATTCTCACATAAGTACAGGTGTAAGTATACTATATTCATAGGTACATGGGAACGAGTTTAATCGAAGTAGGCACCTTTACATCGCAGCACTAGTACCTTCCTACTTACAAAAAATCTACTTGGTGGTATCTATACTTATGTTATAATTACGAATGGATGTTATATCGGTCTGTGTCAGTGCGCGCATCACGGGAAATTTATTACACGGATTTTGTTGGAACCTCATATGTATATTGCTGGGCTAACATACCTTAGTGTGCGTCATTCGGTGATAGTACAGATTAGAGCTCGCCGTAAAACATTTGCCGCACTCCGGGCACTTGTGAGGCTTCTCTCCTGCGAACAAGAAAAACTTAAAGCAGTCTTAGCGTGAGTAACTTTCGAAAAAGTTAAACAACAAAATCTCAACTACGTACAAAATAGAATGCAATGAAAAGCAGTACAGAAAAAAGCAGCGATAGCCAAGTTGGTAGAACGTTTACTCCGGTAACGAGGATCGCGGTTCAAACCCCGGCTCGCACCACTGGGATTTCCGGATTTCATGTGCGAATCTCATTTTAACCACGACTATCACTTGAAGGAAAACATCGTGAGGAACCCTGCATGTCTGAGAGAACCCCTCGAAAGATTTGAAGTCCGCCAACCCGCACTGGGCCCGCGTGGTGGACTAAGGTCTAATTCCCCTCACATTGAGAGGAGGCACGTGCCCAGCAGTGCCGACATTAAATGGGCTGGTATAATTATTATAAAATAAAACACTGAAAAAAAAAGAAACATGCACTTGGGGTTTGATTTTTTAAATTTTCTTTTTTTTTGTTCTGTGCGTACCTGTATGTATTCTGCGATGTGTATTCAGTGAACTTGATGTGCTAAATCCTTTGCTGCACACGTTGCAAATGTGCGGTTTCTCTCCTGGAAACAAGCAGGTAGGTATTAATAAATGTTACTCTGATAAACTTTAATTAAAACCATTACCTATAGATGTAGATTTGTCACATACCTATTAGATAAAAAACTATCAATGTTTGTCTTTGGAACAATACTATGTAAATCCAAAATACCTACTCTACAAGATCATTAATTGTTGACTCCATGATCTTGCGTAGTAAAATATATTTAGGTAGTCATTATACTTATTTCTGTTGACGTCCTTCTAAATTATTTCAAACTGTACATCGGATATCTACCTAAGTACGTTTTTTAACCTTTTGGTAAACTGTAATCTATTAGATCGTCAGCTAATTACCAGTGTGTGTCCTCATGTGCCTCTTCAGCAACGAAGGTCTATCGAATGTCTTCAAACACACTTGACACGGCAAGATATTCTTCATGCTAGCTGCCCTCTGAGGCAAGCAAAAGCTTCCCTTGTTGCAGCCTAGAGTCGTCCTTTCATACAACTTCACCAGATGATTGTTTAAACCTTCGAGGAATTTGAAGTCTATGATGTTTAACATTTTGTTAGGTTTCTTAGATTTCACTGATAAATCTAGAGGCTCTGTTTGCATTTCCATGTTGGTTGCCTTCGTGCCACTTTTGAAAAGGAGCTTACGATGGATATTACCAAGTGGGACCGAGTATGAACCCTGGGTGATGCCTAATCTATGCCAAACTAACTAGACGTAAGAAATTTGTGATCTATAGACAACATTGTTAGATTCATCATAGTCATTGTTGATCCGTTTACACTAATAATTAGTATCAATTTCAAGATGCACTCAATCAGAAACTTGAACTAGGTACACCCTAAAATATTTTATACACTCAAATAAGTTAATTACAAAAACTTTAGTCTTTTCCTCACACAATCAACCTAATTAAAAACCATTTTGCCACACTATATAATTTGAATGATTTTCACGCGAATTTTCACAGGTAACTGTCATAATTTCCTTTCGCACCTCCTATAAATAGGTTCGCGTTCGACGGTAACAAATGACAGGGTGATATTAGTGTATTAGGTTGTATAACTGTTGTGTCGAGGATCATTTGGGAGTATTGTGGCGGCGGCAACAATGAGTTTTGTAGAGCACGGGACACTAATCGACGTGATTTGACTGTTTTTTTTGGGTTCGGTTAAGAGGGAGGAAGGCTCGGATGCGGTATACTCATTGGGAGTGCACAAATTGGTCTAAAATCATATAATGTGCACAGGTCACGATCCAGAAGTGGTAGTGTATGAAGGCTCACAGGGTGGAACATACGATTAGCAGGGTCGCGTTTGATACGAGTGGCGGAGGACCGGAATATTCGGAACTCATTGAGGCATATTTTCAGTAGTGGATGGATAGAATTCTGCGTATCCGTGATCACGAGGTCTGGTCATGATCATAAATATAATTTATTCATGAACGTTAAGCAATAATATTTTCTCCTACCTCCTATTTTGCTATTGAATTTAAGAAGGGGCATATATATCTTTGACCCCGCTATTCAACAAAATATCTTGTTAGTAGGTACTCGTATTCTGCAAAGAAAGTGCTTATATATTTAATAGCTGTCCTGGCGAACTTCATACCGCCTTAGAATCAAATGTTTGATCATTACTATTGTGTTAAGTATGTGGTGAATCTTTCCCGTGTTTTAACATTTATTCTGCTATTCGACGACAAATAAAAAAAATTAGCTCATAAAAATCGGCCCACCCATTCTTAAGGTATAAATAGTGTAACTACTTAGCACGCCTTTGTTTTATATAGGTATATCATGATAGAGGTAAACTTGACGTAAATTTATGTTTTAAATATAAATACCAGTAGCTAGGGAACTAAGTCTCTTAATTATGTTCACTGTAAAGTAGGTATATATATTATATTTAATTGCAATAGCACATCCACACTTCTTACCTCTCTGAAACGTATTGAAGAAAACGTAATCGCCTATAAAGGTGACACAGCGATACGCGCGGTTTCCACGCTTTGTGCGACAAAACGCAAGGAAAACGGCCCGCGGCCGCCCCATACAAATATTTACGATCGGTCGCATTGTGCGCGCTTCTGCTTAGGGTTGCTACCTGCTGGTTAAGGTATCTTAATTTATCTAGAAATGTGGGGGAACGCAGAGATCCGCAAATTTACCGTTGCCTTATTTTTTCAAACCTGCTCTTTACCTAAAATGATATTTGCTGGGGAGTCGCTCATATTTTCTATTTTTGTTAAAAAGTATGCGTGACATTTATAATTTTGGAGTACATACTTACCGAATGACTGGACAAATATATAGTTAGTTCAGATTTAATCTGATATGGAATATACTTTCAACATTACTGGGACATGTAGTAAAAATATATGATTTGTAATATATCTAGATCAGTCGCAGTGGTGTGATCTACAGCGTACTCCTAGGCAGGGAAGTATATTAAATTGCCTGGAAACGCAGAAATTAGATTGATGGTAGTAAGTTTTAGTAAAAATCTTACGTGAATCTTATGATGGGCGTACTTTCTAAAGCAGTTAGGTTAGCGGGTATATTTAAGTGGTAACCCTAGATAGTGTTGTCGATCAAGCATTTAAAGTATTTGTATAGATTGAGATTGTTGTTGCACATTAGTAAATTTATGGATCCACAATGTATTTTTTTAATCGCATACCCGTTCCTAGGTATTTATGAATAAATATCTGCAAAGGCAGATCAACCTCTTCGATCTGCTGGTTAATTATAATCCAAAAGTTGAATTTCTTTGACATTACTATAAGTAGGTACTTTTTTGTAAGGGGTTGTAAAAATGCCTAACAACTTACAATTTATAAAGAAAGTGTAATTTGACCTTGTTTCAGTACCGAGGTTTCCAGATTCGAATCTCAGCGAAAATAATACTACCTTATTCGGTTACGTTTAAAATAAATTAAACACCATTAAAACCTTCATGTTATATACGTAGGTGCATAAAAGCGAGCGATAACCTATTTGTTAAACTGTATTGTGAACTATTTTTGTTACACCTTACATTACGAATGTTTTGTAACCTTCAATATACCATTAACCGTTTTAATTAAAGTAAAACCAACACGTATTGTATGCACGTAGGAAGTGACACGGCGTTCGTAACTGCGGCAAATATGACCCTTGTATGCTTTTACTGTAATAATCTTGACGATTGACGGTATGTCTATTATTATAGCTTACAAACTATTCGTTATTGGCACCTAGCTATTTATAGCAGTTAACTATAGGAACATGGAACAACAAGTAACATAGAATTGTTTTGTAGTATACTTAGGTACTGTACGTCAAGTGCGTGGCAATTCGTAAGCTAACCGTTTACTTTATATTTTACGTATTTAGACATTCTGTATACAGAATTGAACAGCACGTCTAGCGAACAGTATATAAAACGTTAAATTTTACAACAAAATATCTAAATGTATCTATACTAAAATTATAAATGTGAAAGTTTGGATGGATGGATAGATGGTGGTTTTTTTTTTATTACATTATAGGCAAGTATTTTATCTCGATCTCACCTGATGGTAAGTGACGATGAGATCTACGATGGAGCATACTTGCCTAGGTAGGAAGGCGGCAGTAGATCGAGACGCTACATTCACTAGGCACATGCAGCGCAGCTGATCTGACCCGCCATCCATGAATGGCAACACCGAACATCATGCCGGTACACGGCTAGGCCGCTTGGCGACATGGCTTTGTTCAGTGGGTGGTGACTAGCCACGGCCGAAGCCTACCACCAGTAAATGGATGGATGTTTGTTACTCTTTCACGCCCGAACGGCTGAACGGATCTGGATGAAATCTGGCACAGAGATAGATTGTAGTCTGGAATAGCACATAGGCTACTTTTTATCCCGGTAAAATGTATGGTTCCCGTGGGATAGATGTTTTAATTTTTCATACTTTTTATCGGGGGAACACCGCCGGGCGCAGCTAGTAGACTATAAAGTATACAGTTAGCTTACGAATAATGGCGTGCTGTTGTCTATGAAGCTAACTTCCAAATTTATATACATAGATGAGTGAAAGGGTTTCCATTATTGTTACAAGAATGAAAAATCATATGATATTGGATATGGTTTTACAAAAATCTAATTCAGCTGAATTGATTGGCTTAATTTAAGTCATCGATACAACTCTTTCAGTGATGATACTGGATCGTGACTTGTAAATTAAAATAAGGACTCGTCATAGCTGTGGTATCTTGTAAATAAGAAAATAGATGGGTATCTAATAACATCAATATAATTATTCTATCGTCTAGAAAATACCTTGAGCCTTTTTCTGTTACATAAAGATCGTCACAACTAGCCAGGAAAATAGATAGGTACCAAGTTTAACAATACTGATCTACTTTTATACGGTTAAATATTTTCTTTCAGTAGGTAGATAGCAGGCACCGGCGGCCGCCCACCTCGTTATTTTAGCGAGGGAATTCACAAAAGCTATTCAAATTCTTTACTTCTTATTCAAATGCCTCTGCAAATCGGATTTACTCGGCAACTTGTTAAAAGTGCCTTGTTTTACTTCCCTGTTACCTTACTTTTTATTTATTTTTATATACTTATCTATTGTGAGGTAGGTATGGAAAATGTTGGATTGAAGCAGTCGACTTGCTGCGAGTCGTGCGTTGTCGTTAGCGAACTACGCAATACGGGAATGAGGAACTTGATCGAAAAATATTACCCATGTTATTGAGCAATCTCGTTTTTAGCTTGGTTTTAGGCTTTAGTTGATATTTTGACGTATATTGGTTGATTGTCGTATGTCGTCGATTGCTGAGGCGACGGTTTGTGGTAGTTGAGTTAGCGGTTTTTGGGTCTTAGTTAATTTGGGTAACATTTTTACTAACCATTACAATACCCTGGAATTGTCAATGGTATTCCACAATATCATGGATTCGCCCCAAACGAAGCGGTGTCCTAAACTAAGCAAGGCTCTCTAGAGCAGGGTTTCTTATATGAATATTAAGAGGAGTATTCATCCATGATTCGGTACCATAAGTATGGTTGGGTATACTTTTAATTTAGCTACTGAGGTACCTAACTATTTTGTATGAGGTATATATGGAAACCTATAGGGAAATAGACAGTATATGCTCATAAAAGTCTTTAAGTCGATATATACTACTTTAATACGACTTGAAACTGCTTAAAATTCTATACAAACGCAAGGGTCACTACATAAAAACTTCTAAGGCTGTTTAACATAGAAATAGAAAAGTAATAGACACGGCCAGTACTTGAATTAATCCCACAAAGGACTTGCGAATATACGAGTAACAGAGTGAGATATAAAAAGGTTGGTTTGTAACAATATTTTCGTCAAATTACGAGCTGTATCGATCGTCCCGCCGCGTCTGTTGCATAAATGCATTAGTCTGAAGATAGGCACCTCGCACTACAGCGGTCCAAGACACAAGAAGTAGCGACGTTTCAATAACCACAATACCTATTAGGTATTAGAAGTAGTTTTCTATTATTTATTCCAATGAAAATTACATTAAAGCCACGTTGAAAAAATAAAAAAATCTGGGGTTGTATTAAAAGTGGTCCGGTAGAGTTTTGAATGAATATGAGGATAATAAAAGATGGTGAAGTAATCGAAGAAAATACGATACATACAACCCTATAGATTGTTAGATAATGGATGACGGTGTAAATAAATTATGATAGCGGACCACATCATGTGGTTATTGTCTTATTACGCTCAACGACATTGATCAATAGTAGGAAAGTAGACAATAGGTTTCAGTACATTAATTTGGTAAAGATTATCATAATATCAAACATGTATTGTGATTTAAACTGTAATTGCCAGCTATTTGAGTCAGCGATAACTATTCAGGGAAGAAAAGTTTAGTGTTCATTGAAACTTTCCTAGTAAGAGGTTACATAAACATTTTCAAGTGAACTTTCGCTGATAACTTGCGCCATCCCCCGTCCTCTTCGTCCTCCCTAAATTTATTCTTAATAAAGCGCGGAGCGACCGTCCGATGTATTTTTTGATATCTCTCGTTCGGCGATGAAAGCTCCAAATGTACCGTTGTTTTTCCAAGGGGATTGCGTTTGTTCAACGTTTGAATCGCGTATTTTCGATAGCCAAGCGATACGGAGATACGTATATATCTATACGATATTTGAACCGCGTATTTACAATTTGGCACTGGACTGTAAAAGTATTTTTTTATGGGAACCTTTGATGTTTGTATGAGGATTGGTTTATGGGACTTTTATTTTTACGTTTGGATTCAGGAGTTATTGAGGATCTTAGTGACGTTTATAGATTAGAAAGTAACTTAGGTAGTCATGAAGACATACTTTAATATTACCTATGTTGCTTGTACTTGTACTTACTAAGTCGCTATTAAGTAAGTGCTTAATTAACGTATGTCGGAAAACTGGTTAACCATTTTAAATTAAAGTACCTAGCGAAGTCCTGAAGCTACCTATGTATACCTATAGAGGTAGCTTCTGTAAGGTTTCATAAGTATGTAAATATATGGTTATTTTAGAGTATACCAACTTAACAATAATCGAATAAAATGTTAACCGAAAACTTCAGCCATAAATACATAGACAAGGTACCGGAAATATAAAACTCCTCAGCCATCCCGTTCTAGACCCAAACTTATAAAATACACCTTCAAAAAGCTGACGCCGAACTAATTCCACTAAGATAAGTTCTTAAGATATACTGTCTGCTGCGAAAAGAATCTAAGATGCGGGGGCGTGGAAACCAGGGGGCGTGGCGGGGGGCGGGACTTGGAAACCATGTCAAGAGCTACGAGATGGATTATTCTCGCTGATAGCCGACTCGGTCCAAATGGACTGTGCTATATATACTATCTTTAGCTTAATAAGATGTGTTTTATGGCCTTACGTAAGAGTGGGTAATAAAAATGGTACAGTCCTCGTAATCTGATTGAGAGTTCGGTTTACATACCTATTGCTAAAGCTAAGTATACACGGGGATATTGACACTCGACACTTATCTCGATAGTCCCAAAATATCTAAATCACATAGAAACGATATCTAGCGCCACTAAGGTAACTCCGTTGGTAGGTACACAGGTACTGGTAAAATGACTACCTATCGTAGATCCCCGTCGCATTATGGGCATTCAACAGCCTGACAGTGGGTCATTAATAAAGGCAAATTATAATTATTGCCTACGTCATGTAAGGCCTAGATTTACAAAATCTTAATTTAGCATTAAAAGGCCACGGTAACGCTTGCCTACATTAATTAAATTCCGTTCCAAAAGCTCCGTATTTAAAAATGACGCTAATAGATGTGTGTGGTAAACCGTTGGCCGCATCTGCTTAGTGGCATTGTTAAGGCACTAAGCCACAGGTGTGGCCGTAGCATTACAAGTTACTCAGACAATTTGTCGGATTGCTTGTTTGTCTAACATTTGAGAAAAGTCATGTTATTAAAAAAAACCCGTGACATTTTACTCGGACGGTTCGGCTGACATATATTATTGTACGTATTACATAGAACATTACCTCATTTGAGGTAAGAATATCCCCACTTACTTTGTATTTAATGATGTTTCTATGATTATAATAAGAAAATGTTTATAATGTTATCTGGCTGTGATATGTGATAGACCGTGGTGGACTAACTACATGATCTTATAAGGGTTCCCGCTAGTACCACGGAACCCCAACCAGTTGAATTAATCTTAAACATTGTCTCACACACACGTACATATTTCATACAATTTTGTTCAAATAACACGTCCCCCGCCAGTTTGCGCGTAATTCTTTCAATTTCATCATGTTTATTTAAATGAGACTTGTATTAGACACTGTCTGTAAGTGTGTAGCGGCTTTAATATGTACCGGGGACATTTCTTATTATCTTGCGAGGTGTGCGGTTCCATTGTCACACGGTATTTTGTCACATCAGATATTGTTTCTATTTAGTAGACATATTCTACAAACCATACTCTAGTATAAACATACGGAACAAAAAAACTAAAATGATTTTTTTTAAGTGCCAACATATACAACATAAATGACTGACAAGGTAGATTCCGGGAGTCTAAGTAGAAACGCACAGGGTAACATTGTAATACTTACATTGTCAAATTGAAAGTACGCTATAGCAAAAGGTACTTACTTTATGTTGTGCCCAACAGCTGTTAAATCTGGAGTTATGTAACCATTCTCTGAACACAATGGAAACAGTCTACTCGCGACGCTCTTTATATTTTTTCCAATTTCACCGTCGCCGACGTGTCGGGAAAAATCCTCTTTTGATTTATATTTTAATTTACCTCCTCATTTCAATTTATGGACCGTGCGGCTTTGTAGGGACATTTGTACCTGTCTGTGTCGTATACATGCTAATGAGGAAGCGATCGAGTGAGGAATTATGTTTCTTTGAGGAGTCGAGGACAAATTAGACGACGAACCAGGAGAGATAATGTTACATTTACGTTGGATCATGATTTGGTATCTGCAAACACAAGACACGCAACTTGACACCAAATGCAAATTTGCAATGCGAAATATTTTCTTTACTAAATTGTCTACACCAGGAAATAAATACGGAAACTAACAGCGTAATAGAAGCGATTCGAAAGTTGAATATTCAGTTTATCTAGATAAGTACTAAAAAGGCTGTAAAAAGAGGGTAGGTACGTTTTAGAACAACATTATAAAGCCAGTGACGGTCGCAAGATGGCGTTCGCAAAAGCTTGCGAAGTAACAGATGATCTTCATTTAAATATTTTCGAGGGACACTCGGGGGCGCTCAGCGCAGGCTCAGCGGACGGGACCACACTACGCGATTTATATAAAAGTTAAAATATATTTTTTACTACTATTTGCTCATATTAAGAGTCTGCTTGTGCTCATTTCGGTTGTCTAGGTACGCTAAAAGTTAGAAATTTGGATCCAAAAATGTTGAACTCGTATTTTTACAATTGATAACAGTGAATCACGAATAATAAAGAAAGCTCCATAAAAATACCAAAAACATCCTTGTTTCCCATACGAAAGCTATTGCTTTAGGACCTAGGTAAAAATGATACATGATTTATTGTAAATCCGACTTCTTCACGGTAACCCTTTCATGCGATGTAATTAACAGAAAGGCTCTTAAAGTCATTTTCGCATGGCAATAGTTATCCCTGGCAAAACGGTTTACTACAGCCCTGTACCTGCACCATCCTTTTCTGAGGCACTAATTCCCCGATAATATCTTACTATAGTCATTAGTTGGTGCAGTTCTGATTAGATTGGCGTAGATCATTACAGGTTCGCTGGAAATGCATCACGATTGAACAGTAAGTACGTATAAAGGGTCAAGACCTTATAATACAACCGACTCATAATCAAATCACAGTGGCATTTTAATTGTCCGACTTGTTAATTTCAATTCGATTGAGTTAATGGTTATTTTGTGACTAGCAATCAACGTCTGAGTGCTCTAAAGAATCCTTTTTTTGTTAGATTTATTATTACTTGTATTAATATTTTTTTTTTATAAGAAAAACGACAGCCAGTGTGGTAAGTGCAAATGAGATGCAGGGTCGCGTCAATATAGCAGGATCAAAAGCGGTGCCGGGCAGAGCTCGCCACTTAGCGACAATATTAGCGCCGCGCAAACAAACAATATTTACTGTACGCTGACAATACGCACACCTATTCAATATAAAGAAATCAAATGTAAACAAAATACAACCGAATTGAGAACCTTCTCATTTTTGAAGTCGGTTAAAAAACACGTAGATTTCACCAATGACGTTTTGGTTCATTCTCAGGGTATTTAGATAACTACTTATCAGAAAGTAGCGTGTTTCCTTATATCCAACTAAATAAACTATTTAACCGGACCCAGACCAGCTGCGCAGCCTTGCGAGGTTGGCTCGGGCTCAGGCACACCACATACCGCACGCGCGGTACAGCGAGGCAACTAGCAAGTCGGAGTCCTCAGAGAGAAGGCAAGTCTAGGCAGGCCGTTACCTATCCTTCGAGCATTTATATATACTTACAGACTACTAAGACTACAGAGTACTTAAGCAGAGATAATTCAGGTAGCTACTCAGATTAAGGATGTCTTCACGAAAATATTATGAGTCTTGTCAGTTACACAGCGTCAAAGATATTGATCCGTTATTGACTTCACTACTTACCTATGCAGTTATGTTATAGTTATCAGCACAAGTTAACAACTTTAAATATAAAATAGCATTGTTTTATTGTACATTCAGTTTCACATTACAGGGCACAGAATAAAGATTTAGGTTGTACAACGGACTCTGATTCTTGTCAAACTTCTGGCACCTGAACGGGTACAAAGACCCTTAAGAGTCACGTTACACAACGTCTCTCTAATGTAGAAAAAAATGCCATGCTTTAAGCTTTCAACTAGTACTACTGAGTAGGTAGTGGTTAAGATATCTAAGTGCTTGATCCATGCGAAGTCATTTGTTAATGAAATATGTACCTACATGTAACAGTGTTGAGGTATATTGTGCGTGTAATGATGAGATACTTTATACTTATTTATTTAATAGGAAAATAAATTCGGTAGGTAGGGTCCCTAATATTAAAACATCGAATCCATCAAAAAATTTATTCTTGTGCAACAACTTTAATAATAACGAAAGCCAAAATATAGAAAAACCAAACTAAATATATTAACTTAATCTAAATATAACTTAAAAAATACTTAACTTAAATACTAGAACGCTCAACCCGAAAGATATCTGAAGCAAGTTGTATAACATTCGATACGAGTTATAAATCAAGATTGGACGCCAGTGTAGTAGTGACACCAAATAATAGTCAAGATTTATGTATAGACCTAAAACTACATAGTAAGAACATTAAACTACATCTAATTTACTCTTTGCTGACTGGAGAATCATTTGCAACTCCCACAACGGAACAAACTATTCAAGAAGCACCTATAAAACTTATTTAAAAACGTAGTCTGGTTCATAAATGCTTTAAAGTAACGGAAAAGTGTTTATTTTTGTGATTTTTCACAGGAACGAATGGACTGAACAGATAATAACACCCAACCACCGCTTACGAACTAACACTAACAGCCTTAACTCTTGTCATGTAATCACATTATCTATGTTATCTGAAACAAAAGAGATTACATATTACAATTGGGTTAAAACGCGCTGTTAACAGGGTCACATATTGCCTTGTTCTAATTTCCAAAATAATATGAACAGGTATGCTAGAATGCATATCGACGATAAGGCACAAGCCCCATTAAAATAGTGATAAAATATAAAAGCGTAGTAATCAATGAGTCCCTTCGACATCCTACTATCGGGCACCGACCTCTCCAATGAGAGGATTCGGGATAAAAAACAACACACTGACAAGTTCTTGTACTCAGTAACTTAGGTTAGGTTAAGCCGAACAGCGCCGGGGATCGCGGAAGTATGCCAATGCATTCCCGCGTCCCCGGCATTGCGATGAAGTGGACACACCTAGGGGTTTTAGTGGGTATACCAGCACTCTTTCGGGGAGTCCCACAAACCTTTCCTCTCGTCTCCCGGGGCGAGAGGAGGGATGCGTAACGCAATTCCCCTTGTAAAAAAAATGTTAAGCCGAACTGGGAGATGATTATAAAACAGAAAAAGAATAACTCACCTAAATAAAATAAAAAATTAAGAAAATTAAAAGTAAAGCGCGTTGTAGCACTGTGCGCGCGTCACGGCTGCGACGCGCGCCAGCCGCGCGGGCCAGCGGGGCGGGCGGGCGGCGTCCGGCGACGCCGGCGCCCGCGGCATCGGGCGCGCCGCGGCATGCTGCGCGCGGCAGAGCACGTTCTCCTGCCTGCGGGGTGACGCGCGATAGCCTTAGCACATGTATCAACCAGAACCTGGTTAAAGACACTTGTAACTCCTGTTAGCGTTATTGAATGAATTTGGGAATGGCAGGCGTTACTAGCTAGGATCTGTAACTGCTCTAAGCCAAGATTTGTTACTCCTTAACTCAGGATTTGTTACTCCTCTATGACAGACTCTGTTAATCGGCAAAGATAGCTTTCGAGTCCCCGTGGTAAACTAAACTAGCTGACCTAAGTACAGTCCTGGAGATGCAGGCATTACTTAACAATTAAATAATTCCACGTGGTGCTCATAGCGATCACGACAGTTTATTGGTTATCCAATTAAAAAAGCGAATTAACTACGCATTAAACAGCTATATTATAACCCTTATTATGGTAAGCTCGGTCTTGGTCCATCTTAAAACCAATGAAATGAAAAAATATAATTGGCTTAGCCTGGATCGACAGTTGAACCACGGAGGCCGCCTGTTATAAAGTTAAGGATCACCTAACACTGGAAAAATATTTGAAATACGTGTAACATGGCTGATAGAAATAAGTAAAAATATCTGTGCACTTACCGACGCGAAGCGTGTCGCGAGACATGCAGGTACCCTGGCTCACTGTAATAAAAGTAAAAAAGGTTAGATTAAATTACACATCGTTTGACTCAAATTTATTTTAATCCTAACAACTTGTATCGAACGCTAAATTTGAAATGTTCTATTTTAAATGACAATAGGAGTTAACGGCGAGCTCGTTTTAAAATTCGAACACCAAAAAGAATAGAAATAACTGCAGCTCCACATCACATAAGATCTTTCGGGAATGTTTAATCACATAAAACAAATGCACGCGGTTTTAGAGAGGCCATTACAAAATGGCCGCCGGTAATTATTAAAAATATTATAATAAATTGGAATACTCACGTCCCGCTCGATCACCCAAATGCGAGGAGTTCATGCGGTCATGCGCTTTTATACTCGTAAACTTGCGCCTATGATAAATACTGGCGAATGTGTAAAATAATTATGTCAGAAATTTATTGTTTTATGAGGACATTGAAGCCATTCGTCTTCTGATTAATCCGTTTCAGTCAGGATTGAGGTTAAGTCATGTATTTAGGCATGTTTCTAATATAACGCTTAGGTACTAAATCATAATAATAATGTATTTCATTACATCAAAATAAGAAGGAGCAAGGGATAACATTTTTAACAACGTACAACGAAATTTTGTAACACATAATGAAAATAAAAATAAGCAGAAAGCAGAAATAAGTTGATAGTAATATATCATTTGTCACCTACTTAAAAAAGATATTGTTACATTTTCTTGAACTAAGCTATAAAATAACACCTATTACTACTACTTGATATAATATCTATTAAGACTACTAGTAATAATACCTATTACATTCCAAACAAAAGTTAGAAGTATGAAGTAAGTATGTTTGTGATAGGTCTCCGTAGTAGCGAAATTCTTAATTCAATAGAAGATTTTCATATCATACATTCCTTTATATTCATTAAATAAAAAATAATAATTTATAAAAATGCATTTACGCTGTTCTGCTTCACGATTGTAAGCGATTAGTTCATATTTTTCGTTATACCCACATTTTTTTTTATAAATCATTCCACCCATATTTTTTTAGCAAAACAATGTACTCGTTTTGAACTAAGTACTTACCTATTATAATAATACAGCTTGCATCACCTAACTAATGAAATTACATTAGACAGTACCTATACCCAACACATAAGTCGAATTCCATAGATAAGCAAAAGGTTAGAAACGTTCTTGCAATGTCAAAATTTGCCATCTAAGCGCGGTAAAAACCACAAAACGTTTATAGACATGAGAATTTGCGCAATATGGCGTAATCACACAATTGGTGATCACTTACATCTTAAATAAGAACCTTTGTGAGACCACTTTGTATAATTACAACAAGTTGACCAAGTACCTAAAGCAGACTCACATTTTCATCCACTAAAGTCCTCTGCAATAAAAGCCCCAATATACATTTACCTAAACCACTAAATCAAAGTATATAAAGCTTGCTATATAGTACATAAAGCGTCCGCCATCTTGGCCGGGCGCTCCGTAAATTTAATAAAACCGTGGGTCCTTAAAGATAAATGTGCGCCCACCACCCTGTTGGGAAAATATTACTTAGTTTCCTGGAAAAACGGGCTGGGGGAGGCGCTTGGGGGCGTGGTGGGACCACGCCCTGCCTGTTGGGAGGGGCGTCCTGTTCTTAATTCTATATCTGTTCTAGTAAATACATATATATGTAGGTATGGTGTTTTATTACAGCCAATTTGGTCTAAGTGCTTGGTATCAGAAAGAGTGGGTAGTTAGGATAGGTATTTGTTTAATCCAAACAAACAAAATAGTTTTATTTACGTATCATTACTTGCATTTGATTGAAAATGTATTACTTAATTTAGTTTTGATTTAGATTGCATAAAACCTTGCTGTTTTGGGAGTTAGTTTTTGCAATTAAGATAATTTGCTACTCAGAATAACATATGAAGCAAGTAGATAACATATATCTAGTTAAAAGTGTGAAGGAATCGTAGCAGCCTACTTGCTAGTAAAGAAATAGGGAATTATGGTAAAAGCTATTAAACTTATCGATAATTAACTTTAATGTTCCACCACAATAAAATCCATGCCATTTCAATCTATGAAGTCGAAGAAAAACGCATCGAAACTGTTTAATGTAATATAGGACATATTCTCTTACATAATTAGTTCATAATGGGACAGCAATGCTTGTAATTGTCAATTTTGACGACAATATTTTTTGCGGTAACTACGTTAATAAAGGTGGGGTACACTAAGCAAGGTTAAATTTATCTTCATCTCTTACAGAATCTGTAGAATTGGAATAAAACTAATTTAACGGATTTTATGGCGTTTATTTTCATGTTTTTACATTCCCGACGTTAATATAAGAAATCAATATGAGAATCTGTAGAAAGTGACGGTAGTTGAGTTTTATCATAGATTATGCACTACAGCCTAAGTGATATACCTTTTTTTTTATCGGCGATAGGCTTGCGGCTGACTACTATATCTCATCATATGATAATAAAATATGTTAGCAGACTTGGGCTCGAGTTACGATCTTATACCTATGTCCGTTGGACGTAAAAAATAATAATCCTGCAATGCCGTTTTCATTAGCACAAATGTATCCACAATAGCATCAAAACAACGGACGGTTTAACCAAATTACCTTCTAAAGGGGAACAAAAAAACTCCAACAAATTAATGGGACCCGCCAAGTTTCCGGACGAGCCGAGGACCACACAAATGCTAATTTTTCAACAACTAAACATTTTGGGAAAAAATACAATACACTGCGAATAAAGATAAAGTGCACGACTTGTAAAATTAGTTTAGACTTTCTTTTTACGTTTATTTTGCAAAAATAATCACTAGTTCTGTTATGTTTACTTTATCACATCCTGTGTACCTGTATTTTTTAATAAATTTAGGTAATATCGCATTTGTAAAATATAATTTTAATGTAGAAGTGCGTTATGAATTTAAAACAATATAAATTGGTGCACCTAGCTAGAAAAAAATAAACAATAATTAGCTGACTATTACTTAATATAAAGAAATACTAGCAAAAGTGTAATGGAACTTTTTATTTCTACACAGAGATATATTACGGTTTTAGCTATAAACAAAAATAAAATGTTCCATTTAATTTGAACGCACTTGCTGCCATTCCGTCTTCCAATTTGGAAAAAAGAATACAAACACAGTGGGTGAAGTCGCGGGAAGTTTGGAAAAAGGACGATCTCCGCCCAGTTCCTGTTTTTGTTTCAGATACACACATATTTTTTAACTAAGTGACTGTTTTGAATAAAAATGCGGCTCCCTTAACCGTTAAAATGTACAAAACGGTTACGGCCCGTTCCCGGTAAGATTTATTTCGTTGCGTACTCTTTATTTCTCGAGATAACACAATGGCTCTTATAATTTAGCTGTATACCTATTTGAATATCGCGCACCACTTTTGTGGGATACATTATATTTAAATAGGTAAGTGTAGCATAGTTTATGAGGACTGATAGACAATTTGGAAATGTTTTTTCAACATACTTGCTCGTAAAGTCGCTCTTATTGTACGGATTTTAGGTTCACAATGCAGATTATTGTCTTTCATGCATTCTAAAATGGTTCAAACAAATGGAATCTTATAACTTTGGAATGTGATAGTATTCCTATCGTGCAATGTATAGCAATTTGAGTAAAACCTCTATGATTGGCAGTTAAAAGTACAAAAAGTTCAAATTAAAACATTTATTTACATAACATTTTGTTTGAAAATTAAATTGGTAAAATACTTATAATGCTTCGAAAAATCAATTGGACATATCCAATGTTGCAAGGATAAAAAAAACACATTGAGATGGCATAATGCAGAATACCTAGTAGCCGGATAAATATTTGGAATTGCGTTCAAACACAATTTGAAAGATTTTCAACGTTGATTTCTTAAATTAACGCGAATACTTCACATTAAAATAAAACTAAATTTATGAATTCAGTGCTTTTTATGTTTTTACGTTTCATACGTTTTGGCTGCTTTACGATGTCTATAGAAATGTATGTCTATGACAGCAGGATCATCCATCCCACCGTGCACTCGGGGTTATTGTGCAATGTCGGCGCCCGCGCATCGTGATCTACCGATCGCTACTCGATAATCGCGAGCACTGTGCAAACAGTCGCTTGCGATCTGCACGAGTTACGAGTAACGAATTATATACAGCATGTGGTAAACTTGTTCAGCACGTCAAGAGCGAGATAATTCATAAGAAAACCGTATACTTTATAGTTTACGTATGTAGACATTCTGTTTGAAGCATTGATAGTTTTAGATACCATCCATAAAAGGCACCGTTAAATTCTCAATAAAAAATATCTACCCCGAATTTATAGAACGTCTATAAATATGGGGAGTAGACTATAAAGTACTCGGTTAGCTTGCGAATAATCTCGCACTTGACGTATAGATTTTATGGCACCATGAATGACTAAGAACTTGGTGTTTTATGTATATCTGAATTTACTTATGCAGTTTGTTAATTCGATACCAAATCAGCAAATCTTAGATGATTACATAATATAATTACGTACTTAGTATCTGTTAGGCCATAGTGTTATTTATACTGTAGATTGTGTGATTGTGTTGTGTGTAGAACGTGTAATACTAGGTATTAATACTAGCTAGGTACTCTCTGTATTTCGGTAGGTATAGGTAATGATTATCATTTAAGAACCAGGTTTCCTTTCATCAATTCGAGTATAAGATTTGTACTTGCATTTTTATGCCGTGTTGTTTAACGAATAGAACATTATTTTGTATAACAAGCCTATAAAGTCAACATCCTGTAAGCGAACAACCGTGGGATCTTCGACTGCGCGTGCGCCGATCAGACGCCTTAGGCGCTGACGCGGTGCAACCGTCTATTACTGGTCTGATCTCCCACTGTACTGTACTGATCTTGGTAGGGATGGTAGATTCTAGAGCTTTAAAGTCTATCCATCTATTAAATTATTATTATATTATTGGCCGTTGGGGTAGAAAGGTTCTAGAATGGCGACCACGATTCGGAATACGAAGTGTAGGACGGCCCCCCACAAGGTGGACTGATGACATCACACGCGTCGCAGGAAGCCGGTGGATGCGAGTGGCGGAGGACCGTGATGTGTGGAAGTCGTTGGGGGAGGCCTATGTCCAGTAGTGGCCGTCTATCGGCTGATAGATAGATAACATATAATAGTACTATTTTCCTCCCTTATCATAAAAATTGCACAAGCGCTATTGAAGAGAAAGAAATAGGCATTAAGTTTTTGTCAGAATCAGATTATTTTTATGCATGTAGACTATTACAGTAGGTACTTATGATCTTTAATTTAAACAAGATAGGTATAGAACTGTGGCAAGCTGTAGCACTGGAGCCAAAAGGACTGCCATGCAAAAATAACCTTAAATGTAATCAGATACTAAGTACGTTTTGATTGATAGTACATTATACGTTAATATCAGATTCTAACTATCTTTGACAACAATGTATTGAAATGGATACCAATTTAATGGTTCCATAATGTACCTACAATAAGGCTGCATCCCGTTAGGGCACAGCTATGAGATGCACAACAAGGTCCGATCACTCCATCGATAGGCATATTACGATGCCGTCAAAACACGTACTTAGGTTTAGGTCCTTTACGAGATTATACGAAAAACTTATGCCACACCTATACACTTTGCAACCGTACACATTTTGATGCTAATAGAATGTAAGATGATGAGGAGCCTGGTAGCTGACACCAATCCAAAAGGAATTAGGCCTAAATCCGAGAAAATGAAATCCTAATCAAAATAGAATTGTGATAAATCTCGCAGCCCTAGCCCGTCCGAACACGCGGGCCTGTTACTCGAGTCCGTTGGAATTGGGTGTATTTACCCTGGTCATAGGTCAGGCCACGTCTCTGATATAAACATCTCCAACTTAGTAGGTACCAACACGTTGAAAAAAAGGAGTGGTGGGTTCCTCACCCAATTCGTTTAACTATATCCGTGCAAATGCAAACAAGTTCATGGCACAGCAGCTATAAAACGCTATAAAGGCAACATAACTTAGTAGAATATTAGCTAGTAATACCTATTGAGGAACATTAGCTAGCTGTACTTAGGCAGGAACATGAGCTGTACGTTATGTACCTATATATTTTGAACAGCTTTAATTAATTAATTATTCATCTGATTACATTTTAGAGTATTAATTTCAGGAATTTTGCTAAAATTTATCAAATTTTATCTGAGTAAATTATTATTTTATCTAAGCAGTAGGGAGATAAATATGCACTGAATACTATACATCCATTACGTACATCATGACATTCTGTCAAAAAAGAATAGTATTAAAGGTAGACAGCTAAAAAAAAACAAATTTATCATACAACTACCTACATAATATATTATGAGGTGAACTACTCATAAAAAATGTGGATGTGTGATTTAACTGATACCGTCTGAATACCCCGCAAGGTCCTTGCGAGGAGTTTGGTATATATATTGAAATACGGTACGATATCAATACGGAACCAACATGCATGCATCTCATAGGGCATCATGACCCGACGTGCCAAAACAAATTTAACACACCCACCTAAAATGAAATCCCATTCAAAATTACACCTTAGTCTTGCAATACTAAGAGCTAAGTGGTCATAAGTCATGTTTAAATTTATATTTGTATAACATAACCCAATGTTTGCAGGTGACATATCCAAATTTAGTTGTATGCAGCGTCGCGGAAAATGACGTGTCAACGGGTTCCGCGCCCGCGCGTGACGTCACATTAGCACCTCCACGAGTACCAGGGCTTTATGCGAATCATTTTTGATTTTTCCTACCACGCTCAGCATTGAGTATTCGAATTTCGAAATGTTTGATTCTTTCTTTTTTGGCAATGTAGCAAATAATGTTTTAAAAAGTGACCAGTGTTACGCCGTGAATTTTCTTAAATTGATGCTATTGTTTTTATTTAATTAATGTAAAGCTGATTTTGGTGTAAGCCTGCTTATCATACAATACTAGGTTAAGTATGGGAACAAGGTGCCCATCACCCCCATATCAGGTTTAATGGAAAGGCTATCCAAACCATTTTGTTGATGTATGAGAACTAACAGTAAGTAACCTACCAAACAATACTCTTTTGTTACCTGAATACCTTTGATGAACTCATTGATCCAAAATAAAATTAGTTAATTTCATTTTAAACGTTAGCTGAAATAGTTAAACGGATGTCTCAATACCTATAAATCGCTTCTAAGCCATCGATAGATTAAAGAAATTTGTGCAGATTCCATGCAAAAATATTCAAAACACCAAGCAGAGGCCGCCATTATTATTTTGACATATAAATGCGACACGCACGCCGCCTGGCGGTTCGGTACTTACACGGTTCCACTGACAGCATCCGCAAGATGGCGGCCGAGAAGCCGCAGGAAGACACCGCGCATCGCCGCACTTAACCCAACAACAGCATTCACACAAACACCGTTAACATAGAAGCGCACAACACTTCACAAACCATTCACGATCCAACACGTCACTGCACACCAGCCGCGCCATCGTGACGTCACAATGCACATGCAATCAACTATCATTGTCGCTAATTAGTCTGCCGGAGCTATGCCTTCCCCGGCAGCGGACCGTCGAATGAAAACCTTCACCATGTTGTTACTGAATTTTATACTCCATCCCAGCCAGCAGAGCCTCCAAGTTTGCCTCCTTCAAATTCGTTATGCATACAGCACCAAGGGCTGTTGAATACCGTTCGCGTTTATTTATGAACAGGCAAACTTCTGGTGGCTGGTGGGACGTACGAAATACGCTATAGGCTCGCCTCCCCCGCGTGTGACCGGCCGGCGCACACACACCCAACAATGCATACGATCGCTGAAAAAGGGCTTTTTATGTATACAACTTCACAACTCTGTAGCTCATCTGCAAGTCGTATTATGGACCTAATTAACAAGTTAATATGGGCGATCCGGGGCCGCCGCGTCTGCGCACACCGCACAGATTTAGCTTCCATTTACAATTTCCCAATCTCTGCGAACGCTCCATCCTGAAGCCGTTAAAATTCAGCGTATTCGAAATTCAAATTCACCTACGCAGTGAAATCTTTTTAAAGTTGGTCGCGGCGACGGGTGCGTTCTGAAGCGCGCGATTGCGACTTTGCGATGGTAAGGAGCGTTCAGATATTCCGCCCCACCCGACACCCCCATCACAAAGTATAATGATATCGTCGCCGGCGTTATTATGGCATTCGTCATAAATATTTCATAGATGTAGCAGGGGCAGTAATGACCGAGTGACCGGCGAGCGCCGGTCGCCATCTTAGATTGCGTGGCATTAAGGTCCCTAATCTATGATGATGCGCCGACCCCTCGACGCGGTTATGATATCAGATTTTCAGTTATCATCTAGTTAATAGAGTGGCAAGTCATAGAGGACATAACAAACATACGGATCATGTATTCCTTTGAGAAAAATAAATGTTCATTCCTTTCACCGTCTGCCTCCGATCAACCAGCTACTTTACGTTATAGAGCTATGGTTGACGTGTAAGCAAAATAAAGATTTACATATTATTATAACTATGTAGGTAAGGTACAATTTAAGTTATAATAGGATTGTCGACTCAATTACCTTAGTGATATTGCTATCATGCTACGGGTGCCAGGTTCGTATCCCGCTTGTGGTCAGCACGAATGATTGTCCTTTTCTCGAAGCAACTCACGGCACTTTTAAGCCTGTATAAATCCCTCCTTTGGATAAATCTTAAAGTATAAAATCTTGTCTTTATAAGTATTAAAATCGTTATCTAGTGCCCAAGATATAGGGAATCCTGGTTTGGGGCTAGATTAATGTGTATCAAATATCCAGTAAAAACAAACAACATGATACTAACTCAGTATTTTTTTTTATGCTGCAACAACTTGTCTGTTATAGATGTTTCTATAGCGAGTAAAGAGTATGCAAGCTTGCATTCTCTTTGGGGCTCATTGCGGGCATATCATCACTGAGAGAGCCTTTGTGGAGTTATAAATCATACTCGGCTTATCAATCTCTACCGCACTGGGCACGTACTATCCTTCTCTATCCCTTCTCCAGACATGAAGATGTCTAATTAGCTCGTCGTCCGCCGGACACGGCGGCGTCCTTTGATCATCGCACCGCACTTTGATCGGCCGGCGACACTTCAGCAAGGATGTGTACACAGGAGTAGAGTGGCCATAGTATCCTTTCAGTATCTCTAAGTCTTGACCCTCACGAAGCAGATGCTTGAAGACTGATGACTTCACGCATCTCACAAGAAGCTCGTGGTAGTGGCTAAGGGCCATGATGTGTGGATGGGCAAGGCATATCTAGCGGTGGACGCCTTCCTGATGATAGTAAAGTTACTACACAGAGCTCAATTGTTATTCTGGTTTGAGGCCTAGGTCATTAGAAATAGGCCTAAAGATAGCAACGTATCTATTTTCTACACCTTAGACATAAGTGATACTTTTACTTAATTAGTTTGTTGGTATTTGTGTTTAAAAGTCTTAGTAAAATTGTTTGAGTTGGAAAGGGCCATTCCACTCGCCAGCACTCCTCCCGCCAGGTCCTACCGATCTCCTTTGACTGAAAACTTGTTAGAGTTCCGTATTAAAATTCAAAAACGACGCACAGAACTCTGTCCCGATTCCTGAAAACATTATTCCGGGGATTTGAATAATGATTTTGTTTTAGTCCCTGCTCACACCTCGTTTTAATATATGCGCGAAGATCTGAGCGGTGCGGGCCACGAAACTTCGTAACACGATTTTTGGTTGGACTTAAACGGTTTTCAAACTTAATTTAGCGGGCACTGGTTGGATGGAAGAGCTGTTTATGCGCAAGCGGATCCTTTATGAACAAAGTTGAGTAATGTATTGTGTTTTAACTTGCAAAGTGCGAAAGGATTGCTGTGGGCGAGGGATTCTAGTGATATACTGCTGTTGTGAACTAGCTGTTGTTTCAGTGAAATAAGTATACCTACAAAATTAAGTACTGGCTTATTACTCATTTAAAATGTAATGTGACCTAAGACAGTTTTTATTTTCCCGCTCTACAGCATTAGCGGCATAGAGACAGCGATAAATAATCATTATATACGGGATCTGTATCTAGGTGACAATTGTCGTACCTTGGTTTTTGTTTCCTCGATGACAGTAACTAACTGCAAACATTGCATAATTTATTATCGAAATAGCTACGATGTATCCTAAAATGAATTAAGGTAATCATCATGGATTTCTTTATACGATGCCTAAGGACTTTTATTTGATGGGCTCGCACTTCCCCGACGTCAACATGCAGTTAAATTCAAAGTAATGAAAAAAAAGTATAACTCGCCGTACTTTATTCAAGTTCGTCGTCGCGAACAGTTGAAGCGTAAAAAATATGAATATGATTTTCCGACGCACTTTACAGAAGTTTCCTCGCGCCAAATGAAGCATATTTCGAGCCATAACACTCGCATTATTCATAAAAAATACCCTAAAGCTCCTACTGTGTAACCGACTAAATGCATTAGCGCTTACTTAGTCCAAAATTAATACAAGTTATGACAAAAATGTATTTTCATCATTGTCAAATGATGAGTGTTCAGTCTCGTAGCAAAATAAAATTCTGAGAAAAGTATGTTTGGTCTTTTTTTTCTATTGCATCCGGATATCTTAAGAATCAGGTTTTTTTATTCATGTAAACCGTTAAGTACAGTGTTTATGAATCGTCAAAATAGTTACAAAATGCTAAGCTACAACTTTACCACCACTTCGAAATACCGTTCAACGCAAGAGCAAGAAACTCCATGGTCGCTCTTTTTAAAAAGAACTTTTACATACTTTTCATGTATGTGAGAACAATGTAGGAACTGCTAGGCAGTCTTGAGCAGCTGGTCAAAAAATTAATAAAAATACTAAAACAACTAATTTAGTTACGAACACTTAATTTTCTTGCAACTCCATGTTACAATTAATAATCGTGTAGTGAATGGCAGTCTTTATTCAAAATAAGTCTTAAGAACATTCGGAGAGGGAAGCGCTGTAACTTTTTATATACATTCTGTCGGCTAAATGAACTGAAACTGCTCGCAGATGCTGAGGAAACTTAGTGAGGTACTTTTTGGGTTACAGTGTAAGTCGGGTTTATTTATTTTCCTACTTTACTTTAGCGAGGAAATAAAACATGAAACAGAAGTTAACTTTACATAATACATAAATGCGCTTGACAGGACTATCGTATGACAAATGCGTTGGACCGCATATTACGAAATTGTAATTTGCAAAATATTACATGTTACTGGTTAATGTCAATCCCACTGCTGGGCATGATTACAAATTCCTCATTTGTACTTTTCAAGGTTCTACTAAGAGGGATTTTTTTAAGGAACCTGTTGATTTAAAAAAAAACATATACCCTATTATTGCTTCGTCCGATAATATCACTGATAAGGATCAAGTTCTAGATCAAGTTCCCTGATAAGATGTAAGTAATGACAAACGGCAAACTAAGGAAAATGCATTTTATTAAATAAGTGATTAATATTTTCGTACTATAAACCGTGCGTACCGTAAGTGTTCAAATCATTCAGGACGTACAAACCAACATTCAGCATTACAATAACTCTAATTTAATGTACATATTGCTGTTTAAAAAAAAACATTTTTTTATAATCATTGTTATGCCTTTTATCCATCTTAAAGCTAAATACGATTGTACGGTACCAATTTCAAAATAAAAAAAAATAAAAGTCCTCAAACATTAGATTTTTCAGGTTCTCTTTTTATGTGAAGAACTCGTTGTGTAGTGTATGTAAATCTTCAACGGGGGCTGCTCAGCTCGAGTTCTGCCACCCTCCTCGCCGCGATAGCTTAATGATGCCGCCAGATAACGCCGGTGCTTGTACGTGGGGTATTTGTTGTGGCACCTGAACTACTCAGCTGTCTTTCAAGTTTTCAGCTTACAACTTCGTTGTCGCGATCGATAAGTGAATTCTTAACTTGAACACGACATAAAACTTTCATTAACTCCAAAAACAATAACTCCCCTCCAACTTTGTGTATACCTAATTCCATTATTTCCATACTGATTTGTTCTACAGATAACTTTTTACTCAAATCCATAAAACAAATATTAGCCGAATCAAAATTAATTCAAACAATCAAGTCTCGGCATTGGTGAGTTAGAAAATCAAATTAAAAAATGCGGAGCTATTACAAATAAACCCGTATATCAAAATCTGGATATTTTTTGTTGTAAATGGCAATATGTCATTATTAGATAATCAAAGCGAAGTATCTGATAAGATTGAAATAGTTGTTGTAAGGCATCCGTAATAACCAATCTTGGTGATATAAGATGCACCCTTCAAGTCTATATGGAAGGACTGTCTTTTTAAGGGAACATGAAGGGCTCAGTAGAAATTAGAATACAAGTTAGAATATACACTTTCCAATATCACGCTCATTTCTCGTATGAAGTCACTCCACATCTAGACCGTCGCCTCGATCAGTACCAGAGCTCTGAATTTTACACGCTTCTTATTCAGAGACATTACTTATGCATGCAGCAAGCGAAAATATTACAAGATTTTAATGAAAGAAATATTAATTTTGCGGCGAAGTTTTCTTTGCGGTCGCGGCGAGGGCGAAATTAAGTTTGGGGCACTTTGAGGTGCGGCTTGCTTTTGAGCGGAACATGCTGCGGTGAATTTTAGTTGGACCGTGCTCGGGGCAGGGGAGGTTAGCTTATACTCGTAACTTTATATTTAAAATAGGTAAATACAATTTACTCCTAGGGTTTATTATTTGCATTGACTGAAAACATTAGTCTTGTAAGATAAAGTATCAAGACTTTTATTAAATTCTCTAACATGCGTTAACTATAATTACATACATATATCGATTTCTTATATTTACGCGAATACTACACATTTAAATAAAACTAATTTTACGGATTTTATCGCGTTTATTATTCTTTTTTACGTTCCCGCCGTTTCGGCTGCTTTAAACGCGATAAAATCCGTAAAATTGGTTTTATTTCAATTTAATACTACTACTTATATGTAACTGTGAATGGTTAACACGTGTATTTCAAAATAAAATATGTCGTTGATAAAACCATAAAGCTAGATCGGAATCAAAACAAATGCTTGTTCACAAATCGCGATTTTCCGAGCACTCATTACAATTCTCATACAAAAATAATTACATCAATACATCAATACGTAGTTGTTGTAAAATAGCTTTTATTCCCAGTTGAGAAGGATTAACTTATAATTGTAGAACAGTAAAATGTATTTGGTGCACTTAGAGTAAGTGATTCCTCTCAGTTTAGTCATAAAAATGTTAATGCAGCAAAAACAAATAGCGTTTAATGTATGCCGAGGGGGTGAATTAATACGGAGCTGCCGGTTGTTCTACAGACTATTTGGTCCTTTCCTATTATATACTTTCATAGATAAACACGAAGATTGACTCACTGATGCGGAATACTGAGAATGGGATATAAAATAGAAGATTGTGTTAATAAAGACTAAAAGATTTTGATTCTTTTTCCATCAGTTCCGACAGTTCGCCTGTATAATGGAATAGGATCATTACTAGGTACTTTGTTTTGTAGTAAAGAGTTCGCTCGATAACTAAGGTCAACTTATATACATATAGCAATGTAGATAGATATACCTACGCCAATATATAATCCCGATGTACATATTTCCCGAGTATACGAACCTGATTTATCTTTTGGAGGCCCGAAAAATTTCCTCGCTATTATTTATCGCGCAAAAATGATGGATGGTCCCGGAAAATACTGTGGCCTAATCAACCGGAAAGGTGCATTACCCTCCGCGTAATTTACACTTCGACAGTACTTTAGTCTGAACGCACTTTGAAATCAAGTATAAAGCGAACTGGTCATTCATTCCAGTAAGTAAGTAGTATATGTCAGTACGCACTCATAATGCATGAAAAGACCAACTTAATACTTATCAATGTTATCATTTACTGACTCCTTTATTGTAGTCTGTTCTCGCTAATATAATTTTCATTTCTCGTGATTCTATATTTAGTAGGTAGAAAATGTAGTAAGTACTCGGATTAGCCTGGTTGTACTTGGCTTCTCCAGACGTACCACTCTGCCAAAGCCTTATGGGCAATTGGCGATTGTTGGGCAACAAAGTGTTTGCATAAACTCTGTCTAATCCACGCCATCATTTCAAGCAATCCTGATGAGGGATATGGAAATGACTCTAGTCACCGTTTTATTTGAGATTAAGAAATTTGTGACAGCAGAATAAATAGTGCGCTCCTTAACTAAAATAAAATGTTTTAATGCTTTAAACAATTTAAGCAAAATATTGCAAGCAAAGTCATAGGCACCGATTAGTAAGCCAAAATGTAAAGACGGCCGCCGTCTGCAGTACAGCCACGGCACCACCGATTGATGGATTCGTCGAGGAAAATACTCTGTGAAAATGCTCGAGCAAATTATTTAAATATATTCGTATAGTACCTGCGGCGGCTGGTCCGTAGTCCGCTTTGTTTGTTTGCGATTATAAATATTTATTATGATATTGGAAGGTGATTTATTTGATAAAAATATTTGCAACAATTCACCACAACGTACGCAATTACGCAAACGCACGCAAAGCCATGTCGTCAAGCGGCCTAGCCGTGTTCCGGCATGATGTTCGGTGTTGCCATTCATGGATGGCGGGTCAGATCAGCTGCGCTGCATGTGCCTAGCGAATGTAGCGTCTCGATCTACTGCCGCCTTCCTACCTAGGCAAGTATGCTCCATCGTAGATCTCATCGTCACTTACCATCAGGTGAGATCGAGATCAAATACTTGCCTATAATGTAATAATAAAAAAAAAAACATGAATAAAACAATAATTTTAATTTTAGACAGTGTCAATAATATGTCTTGATTTCTACTAGCTGACCCGATGGACGTTGCCCCGTCCTATCTGAGGGCTTTTTTGACTTTTCTTTCTCTAAAAACCTTATTCGGAATACTACGAATATTAGAAAATGCCAGATCAGTCCAGCCGCTCTCAACTGATGCGTTTACCAATAAACAGAATTTGTTTTTTTTTATATAGATTTACCACAATAATTTTGACCTAGTTACATATAATCACTCATAGCATCAGCAATTTTATTCTGTTTAATACTCGTAATAAAAAAGTATATAGAGTAAAACGGAGGCAATTTCGAATCTATTATATCTTGACATGAAGAAGGGTTGTTTATTAATTCAGGAAAAAAATATTATTTTCCGCAAGGGCTCGTTTCTATCAACTCACACCTGCGGTTTTGTTTCGGTTTATTTTCTCTTTATATATTGCCCGTTTTGCATTTGCATTTTTTTATACTTTTTAAGAACTGGATTTTAATTAAAAAAAAAAGTGGACTATATTCCTACGTATCTATTTAATTTGTACGAGGATCTGGGCACGATTTAATTATACGTTTCAATTATTGCGTTCATTATAAGCCTACTGTATATAAATCCTTATGTAAATTAGGTACCTACAAAGTATGTCTATAGAACTATATGCCAAGGAAATCGTGTGTAATATAGTATGTTATGTACGGAAAGAGTCTTATATCACTCTGTGGCTATAGCATCTGTAGATGTTGACACTTCAAGGTATTGTTCGTGACATGGTTTCATTTATCCGCATCACAGCGCAGCGAACACAGCAAGTCAACACAGAACAGACACATGATGAGTACCGGTTTTCAAATTCCATGCGTTATTTAATTGCCAATTGCCTACTGGCTGTCTCCGTACCACTAGGTTGAAGACTGCTATGATGTTAATGGTAACTTTATATGTTGACCTGTCGATAATGAAGATTTAATTTCCAAGTTGCGCAAATGATTATTGGATTTTCTGTAAATAATGTTTATTTATATAACAGCCATAGAACCGCCAACGGACGGTCAGTATGTACGATAAATCCAACCTTACTATATAGGGGTCTAATCATCATATCATCAGCGAAACCGCGGGCGTAAGCACGCATAGTCAATTACTTAACGTTTTATATAATTTGAAAATGGAACGGCGATTTAGAAGGTCCAACACTTGCACCACTGCTACTGCGCTATGTCCACTGTTGCCATATTTTCCGCAGCGCTCGTCCCGCGCGTGTGACGAAGTGCCCTCGTCACGTAAGCTATGTGCATAAATTTATTGGAGAGTTGTGTCATGGCAGCCCCGCCACCTTTGTGACGCCGTCGAGGGCTTTCGTCTGATGATCCCAACGCCCGAGTGTGTTGCTGAATGCAATTTATTGCTTTTTTATTTTCGTTTGCAGGTGGCAAGGGTATTGTGTAGTTTTTCATTGCTTGTCCTTACTTTTTAAAGCTTTTACTGCAGGTTTATTATTCGTATTCTTATTAAGCATGGCTTGAAAATATAATAACAAAAAAACATAAGTATTTACCGATTAGCTCTATGCAGTTATTTTTTTGGTAATATTTGAGAGCATTTTTTAAAAGTAAAGATGCTTCTGTTCACAATTTAGGGTTTATCTTGTTGCAAATTGTTGACGTTTACTAAGAAATATAAAAGCATCGAATGTTTGCAAGCAAACAAAAAACTTTTTCTTGGAAAAACAAGTTTCAATAAGATTTGTGTTCATATAGCAAAATTCCTGAATTTTGATGCGAAAAGTTACCTAATTACGAGTCAGCCCAACGGAAAGCAACAAAACTTGCGCAGGGACACCACATTCCTTATTCAAACTTGATTGACGTCTGTTCGAATTCCGAAGGTGAATAAAAGAAAAAGTTTGACACATCAGCCAACGTTAAATCAAAGGACTTTGGCTATATTTTTTTTATTTTCTTATAATGGCACTGGAAAAGGAGTTTAGAGGCAGCATAAAAACTTTTTCGGTGCTTTGGCGTGAGAAAAAAGGGCAGGTAAGTACGGAGGGCCGATATTAAAATGTTTCATGTAAATTTCAGTCGTTCAACGGGCTATATTTCAGGAGTTGTTTTGTCTATCTGTGAATTTCGTATTCATAGACGGCTTTTAGTTTAATATTGGGGTTAAAGCGGCCTTCTTCACAGTATTTTTGTGGTTTTATTTTAATCTTCAAATGGCAGACAGGAATTTTGTTTATTATTCCTTATATATACCCAACGACATATTGCTTATTTTGAAATCATAGAGAATTATACTCATTGAGTGAAATATAGTAAACAAAATATCTTTGGCGAATGTTTCCATTTTACAGACATCTGTTGGCCCTTCAGCTAATCACAGTCCTGTATAGTTTTATTAGTGTTTGTGAATACCGCTTAGATTTAAGAAAGCATTAAAGATAAGAACATCTTAGCGAAGCGCCTGATCTATGTGAGCCTTGAGTATTCGGTCGTAAGTCCCTCTTAAATATAAGCTCTAGAAAATAAATAAGAAGTATGAAAATGAGTTAACAGTGAAGATTAATAGGTGAGGTTCTAATAAACGCGGCGGTTAATGAAACGCTGTAGGGCCGGTCGGCGGCGGCGGGGTTGCAGGCACGGACTTAGCTATTTGCATATTTATTTATGTTTAAACTTAGTTTAAGTTAGTTAGTGTTCCACTTTAGTTGAGGTGACGGGTTTTATTATATTGGGAAACGCTTTTAAAAATTCAATTTGTCTACGCATACGTTCTTTAGTTATCAATTAATAACTACAAAAGTGTATTTAATGTTAGCATTGCAGTGATTTTTGCTGATTTTGATATTTAACGGATATTATAATATTTCTTCTATTTAAAATCTTAGTTTGCCTCTTCCAAACCCTTTACGTTTCCTAAGCCCAACCCTGCGAATCATAAGCCGCTGAGCGGATTCACTGTTTGTTTTGATTGTATTAATTAAAACGCGGAATTCCCTCAAAGTTTTATTAAGATTAACACCTCCCTTTTCTTTCATTACCGCGGACCTCCATATTCATGTTCCGAGTCCTGGACGCTTCGTTAAGGGGTTTACCTTTTTTTACGTACCTTTCCTATTTACTCCTCGTTGATGTGATATTATTAAGGTAAACCTTTTTTAAAGGTAAGTTTGAAGGGACGGATTTTAAAAGCGAAAATGAAAATAAATATTGCTATTATCAACATAATTTACATGTAAATACAATATATATTAATATACTTATATGGTATAATATATAGAGAAAAAAGCAGTGACAGCCAAGTTGGTAGAAAGCTTGCCTCGGTAACAAGGATCGCAAGTTCAATATCCGGCTCGTACCCCTGGGATTTCTGGATTTCATGTGCGAATCTCATTGTCAACCGCGATTATGACTTGCTAAACGCTGAAGGAATAGACATAGGACATCGTGAAGAAACCTGCATGTCTGAGAGAACCCCTCGAAAGATGTTTGAAGTCCACTAACCCGCACTGAGCTAGCGTGTTGGACTATGGCCTAGTCCCCCTCGCATTGAGGGGAGGCCCGTGCCCAGCAGTGGGACATTAAAAAGGGCTGGTATTATAACATATAGAGAAACTGACTTCAAATTTTATACACAATTATACACCTGTGTTCGTTAAATTGAATTAAATTTCACGATTTGGTCACAAAGGTGTAGTTTTCAATTGACATCTTAAATATCCCTCATCTCGAATCCAATGCAGCTAAAACTCGTTTACTCACGTTTCCATCAGATCCCACCATCATATACCCATGAGATGAAGCCATAAACCCCATAGCGGGCCCGCCAATAAAACCTTATTACATCTTTTGTATACAATTAAATTCAATACGTATTCAGGGAGCGGCGCGTGCGCGAGCTATGGTAATTCTATGGGGCATGCTCGTAAGTTATTGTGAAGGTGAGGAGGTGGGAAACTTGTTTCGTATTAGAGTTGATCGTTTACGGTTTTATACATTTTTGAATGATCATGAGGAGTGTCTTAAGGTGGAAGCGCAAGGTCAGGCCGCAAAATTCAAAAAGTCAATGGTTTTTATTTTTTTACGAAAAATTTGGACATCTTTACGATGTAATTTAGTTTTTTGCGATATTAGCATTATGCATTGGATGCCTCGATGTATTAAGTTTGCTTAAAAAAATACCTAAAGCGATACGATTTTGAATTTCGCGCCCTGACCTTGTGCTCCACCTTAAGACACTCCTCATGATATGATATGTAAATATTTTAATAGCCCAATTTAAAAACCTGTCATCCAAATTCATAGAAGATTCAATAAATCATTTATATCAACCGATTGGCAAAGTTAGTCACTACTATTCCTACTGTCTTCACCGAGGGTCCTGTGTTCGAATCACGGTTGAGGCCAATTTTGGATGAATATTTGTTTTGCATCGCTGTTTAATATTTATATAAGTAATTATATACTTTGATCGCTTCCAGTACATTGTTCGGTACTGACCCGTAATATTAAGCATTGTTTATACCCGTAATATTGCAATTTTATGTTCGTCTGGCGATATTAGGTATAATTAATAACAATGATAAAGAAATTTTCTTATGTAGGGTTTTATGTGCTATTGTGAATGGACTAAAACACTTTATTTAATTTAGATGTGTTAGTTACGAGTAAACGACTATAGAAATAATACATCACTGAATGACTACGCCTAACGTAATGATGAGGATTTAAGATATTGAAGGAATGAGAGGTTATATCACCACATAAAGCCCAGTTATTGCTATTTGCATTACAGTAGAGTGACCTTAAGTGTCTTGATTAAAAACCCCAAAAAATTACCACTCGAATGAGAACAATACATTTCTCCAAACCGTTATCTCCAATCTAATAACTCTCTATGCGTTTTTATTCGTGGAAGAACCCGCGATGCGCGAGCCCACTCGAATCCAACCCCAAACAGAATATCACTCAATGCTCCGTATATTTCAAAAGCTTTCTTTGCGCGTTTCTGTTTTTATCCTACTTGACTCCTAATGTGGTGAATTCATACATGAACAATCGCTATCTCGAGTGGTCTTGGGTTGTCGAGGGGGGGTTCCCCCCTATTCTTTCCTTCTTTTACAACGTTTCGCTTAGTTGGGGGGGTGGGGCGGGGTGCGGGGTGGAGGCGGTGGGTAGGTGTCGGCTACAGGCGGCACGCCCGGTTGTCTTAAGGCGCGGTCATCTTGGATCCGGGTGAGGTAGGTATATATTGTTATTTTTTCTTATGTTGCTCTTAGGTGTTAGTAGAAAAAGAATCTTGAGATTGTAGCCAGCTTCCTTACTTAGGGATTGGTTTTATAATTGGAATGATTTATCTCATGTAACTTAAGGAATTGTAAAATATGCCCGTCAGGGTGCTCTCACTATTCATAAGCACACTTGCACGTTGATGATTCTTTCTTAATTAGGATGGCGATAAAAGGCAAGCTGCGTTACGTTGCTTTATTTCACACACGTATTCCTGCCATATCCCTAGGACTTGTCTGCCCATCGACATTATCAAAATTAAATTTCCTAATCCCCATCCACCATAAACAACTTTCAGCGCCATTAAACCAGTGATACCACACGAGTGACAGTATAATTAATTAACCCTCCAATCGCTGAGATACTCAGACCGAGCAATTACATTAACCGCAATATAAAACTGCTACGATAATGTGGGAGGAGACCGCATTTGAGAGAGGTCACTGTATCTCAATGAGCATCGACCTGGTAGGCGCGGGAGTTGCAGAATGTGGTAACTGACGTTACTAAGATGACAAATTTCATATCAGTACACAGATTGGGAAAGACTTGGTGGAATGTCATTATGCTTATTTGATTCTTCTACTTACAGTATAATCATTTTGACCTCATATTTTTTTTTATTAAATCTGGTTCACGGAGATAGATTTGAACATAAAAGGTCCTATTTGTTGAAATCCTCTTAGCCTGTGCAAAAGATGTGGAATTCCTAGTAAGCGCGAGTTCCTATATAATCGTAATCTGGGTTAGAAATGATGCAGTTTGTGGTTCTACAGTGACGGTTACGGCTGTAAAAAAACAGTTATTACGTTGTTTTCATAATGGCCTTTATGCTTATAAAGTTGAAATATCTCTTGAACCGAATCTCGCTTTAGTTTTTTTTTATTTTAGATGAAATTTAACCTGCCAAGAGACTTGTGGAAAGTCTTTACACGAGGGTCACATTTTTTTCTGAAAGTGTTCAAATATTTCAAGGGCTACCATTATGTTAGTACTAAGTTTTTCTTCACAGCAGTGATGTTTTCAGCAAAAACCGTGGTCTCTGTCGCAAGGTAAGCCGGAGCTAAGTGCCATGAATAGTCATGGAAAAACCGCAGCGTTTCATTACAGCGGACCGCGCGTTTGTTTAAGCCTTGATAGCGCGGTTCTCAGTTGTTTGATGTCGGTACAAGTCATTTAAATATCTGAAGAAAATCACCATTCCCAGGCTTTTCGTGTCGTAAAAGGTGGGAAGATAAACGAATTCACGTCATGAACCAAGTTTGCCGAGATGATAAAGTCACCACCTGTCATGTGCCTAGTGGGTAAGTTTTCTTTTGGGCTTACATCAGTAGTTCAATGGTCCAGGTGAGTGAGTATCGAGCCCTATACCTCTTGGTTACGAAGACGGTCCCTCTAATTAGTAGGCTGCCAAGGCTTCGGCCGTTGGGATAGTCATACTATTTAATGACTATTTGGATGGTCGAGGTGTTTTAGGTGTGTTATCTCATTTTCAACCATGCTTATCATATGCAAAACAGTGCAGGAAAACATCTTGAGGAAACCTGTATCTCTGAGATGAACCTAGGAACCTTACCAGTTATCTAAAGACATGCAAAGTTCGCTAAACCTTACTGGGCCAGACTATGGCCTCGTTTTGCAGTAAGGAGAGGTCAATTTTTTTTTTTTATGACTATATAGTTAAGTATTTGATCTCGATCTTTTCTGATGGTAAGTGACGATGAGATCTACGACGTAGCATACTTACCTAGAAGGTACCTGTTTACTCTCGACTTGATAACACCCAGATTAGTTGCTCAGCAGTCGAACATTACAGGCGGCTAGTTATTCTATTTTTAGTTTTTTTTTCTCTAAAATATGTTATATGCCAGTGTTCCCGGCGCGACAAACACATCAATCCTTCAACAGCACAAGTCAGAACTATTCCGCGCACTCCGCACTCGGGGCTAAGCAGCGGTATTCAAATGTAGCGGTCCGGGGATGAAAGTAGCAAAAACGCGCCCTCCTCTCATTACCATAGTCTGAGGTTACTTCGCTTCGTAGATATCAGAAATGTTTGGATGAGATACTTTTGGTAAACATTCTGAAATAACTTTCTAACAACAAGTGTTTGTAGTAATTGTAGTCATGAGAAACCTTGCATGTATGGTATTCAACAAGAAATTATATCCAGGATGAACTAACAGCTAATTTCTGAATCCCAAAGATGGTCAAACGCTCACATTGGAAACAAAGTTCAAACCCGGGTTCAAATTGTTGGAAATAAAATGTCATGTGCATTTTAGTCATCCTGACACGAACGTTGTGTCTGAGGAAATCTGTACGTCTTCCAAAAGAAAAGTAAACTTCCCGTAACCGCGTATATGGCCTAGTCCTAGCTGTACTGGTGCAGGAGCCAGTTCAGCAAGGACTAAGCCCGAATCCCCAGCGCGTCTGGGGGGGTAAATAACAAAAGCTAACCTTCTGGTACATTGAGACCAAAGAAATCATCAGCGAAATGTGTGTGCATAACATTGTACCTCTGCCTGGCCCTCCAGGAATACAGCCGTAGTCGGAAACTTTCCAAATGGTATTTGGATACTTATTCTACAAACACCAACAATTGACTAATAATTGAATGAAAATGGCATCGTGATTGTAATTTTTTTTAAGGCCAATGCAGACTTGGGACTGTAGAGTACTGTAGAGACTGTTCTATACCCGGTCCCAATTTCTCAAGAAAAGGTCCACAGGTCATGCCACCTCCATAATTAAGGCTCTATTTTCTTCATCTAGTCTCTTCAGAAGTAGGTGCTCAGTAAAAAGCATCTTGGTTGCGTCTGTGTCGGACAGGCCACTTGTCATAACTAGCGCTATGATAAATCGACAGTAGCGACATCTACCGCGCGTGTTACTTATTGCTCCCTTACGTGTCATACCGAGGACTATAGCACGACCACTGCAAGGTATTTCAAACTCTACCGTGTTAATATAAGGTTGATAATGGTATGTAGTGTGTTTAAGTACTCTAAGGTTGATATTGTGCTAAGTCTGAAGTAATGGCCGCTGTTATGTCGTGGTTATGATAAATATCGTATTTAATTAGCTCTGTTGTTATTTTGGGGTTTGTGTTATGGTTGTTATTGAGGTGATATGGCATGGCGTAACTAGCTAAGTAGGAACGTAGGTATCAAAATAGTTAGTTACTGCCATACGATGCATACATTTAAATTTGGTAATAGTAAATTGCTACTACTTCCTCTGTACTGCGAAATGGCAAAGCCAAAGTATAATGACTAAATATAAGAAGACCTTTTAATGTCCCACTTTTGTGCACAGACCTTCCCTTCCAGGTTGTGTAATATCATTTTAGGCCATAGTACACCACACTGGCCTAGTGCGGGTTGGCGGACTACCCACGCGCTTCTGAGGTTCTATCGGGCATGCAGGTTGCCTAATCATGGTTGAAATGAGATTCGCATATGAAATCCGAAAATCCCAGTGGTTTGAGCCAGGTTTGAACCTGCAATTCTGCTTTTAAAGGCGACCTATTCGACCAACATCAATATAACTGCTCCATTACTCCATGTTTTTTTTAATAATGCAAATTTAACTTTGTCTGTGTGCATATCTATTTACAAATTAATTTATATTCCTTTAATACCAATTACACAACGCCAAACAAAACAAAACATCGCAATCAATGCTCGCCGCCATTCGTCACTCGCGCACCACAATCCATCTCCCGATTCATTCCGCCATTACTTAGTTCCGCCGTTCTCTGTTAGATGGCGCGCTTCTCATTTATTATGCATACTGATGACCCCAGTATAATGAGCCACCGACCATTATTCCGAACGGTTTACCTTGCGAAAATTTGGTAAACGCTAGACTACGTAATAATAAACGCAGAAATTGCACGGGTACGGGGTATTTGGCGGTAGATACCTTTAAACTTTATCTTTCAATATTGGGGAATTATTTACGTGGTTACATTTTCTTGGAAATTCTTTGAACATTTGTATGCATAAACGTAAACATCCATATATCTAACTATGTAATTAATATGAAGAGCAATTTAATAATGTTATTTGTTTCATTCTGATCGTGGTGAACACATAATGTTCTTCTTCATACCTACCTATTTAGTACCTTCAAGTCGTCCGGGGCATGTCTTCGTATCCAGCTCAATCGTTAAAACCACATTTAATAGACGACTTTGTAGGGATTATTCTGGTGTTGCATGTACCGACGACATTTTGTTAATAATTCCATCCTCGTCGAAAATCAACCGGCCCAACATCCCATAAAAATGTTAATGATAACATTTCCCCGGCGATCATACGTTAACGTCTCACTTGTTAACAAACAGGGGTTGCCATCTAAGAAAACACCGTCTCGGGGTGGACGTAAATAAAAAAGCAGACATATTTACACGTCAATAGAGGGACGCTTACGGACCAATGGACAAAGAGATCCGCGATGTTTATTTGAACTTTGAGAATTAATATATGTATTGTTTTTTTAATAGTGTATTTCTTTGAGTATATAACTGAAAAATATTTCGTTGAAATACTTACATAGTCTAAAACTAAACATTATTTTCAGAATGTCAGTATGTACAGATCAAAAGTCCAAATAGTTTTATATCTTTTATTATTATTTTTACAGCATTAATGAATACTCATAAATATATTCTTTTATATTTTCAGTGAGTGCATAAATGTATGCTGCTTAAAAAGTTTACCAGAACAATGTAAAAGTTGTATATTATAGCTATACATTACCGACCATTAAAACTAAAACCTACCCCGAAACAAACAATACCCAAACTCGAGTCAATACTTGATAAATTACGTTCCTCCATCCCATCCATCTTGCTGCCCTGCTTCGTATGCACCCTGGCCACAGTCCACTTCGGAAAATAAAAGAGAATTTATATCTACCGTTATGTTTTATTGTTATTACTTTATTCGTTTTATCAATTTTCCGAGAGACCGTCGAGAATAGCCGGGGGATTGCGTTTGTATCTATCGACGAAAGGGTTGAATTTCACTTGGATTAGGATGAAGTGAATATTCTGATATCGTAAAGTGTGATGCATTTGTTATGATAATAAGGTATTGTTGGTTATTAGAAAAGAACAAGCAATCGTCTTATACTTAGCTAAATTGGTTTTATTAAAGGATCTGAGATTTTCACTTTGAGAAAGTAATATCTAAGTAATCGTTTCGTATTGGACCTGTTTGGGTAGTTTAATGAGATTCCTTTTAGACCCCATTCGGTTAATCTATACGTCTGTGTCTATATGTCTGTAGCATCGTAGCTCCTGAACGGATGGATAGATTTTAGCACTTTTTTGTTAGATAGTGTTAGTTATTATATATTATAAGAATCGAGGGGAGGCCCGTGTCCAAGAGTAATCATTACAAGGGCTTGTTATACTTTTCGTAGTGGTAGGTATTGTTGATATAGTTCTTATAGTTACGAAAAAATGCGTTTCAAAGTATACAATAATATTTAATATACAAAGATAAGTCTTGAGACAACGGTATATAACAGAAGACAAAAATGGGCATCTTATAAGACACCAACGCCATCTAATAATAATGTGTTATCCAGAACAACTATTAAGCTCGGGACGAACTCATCCTTAGTACACATGGAATTCATATGAGCAATAGTTATGCTCCTATAAGTAGTTCTATCAATCAGTACTAATATAATACTTATATAGATATTAAACATCCAAGATTTGGGCCCAAACATTCGTGCTCATCACACAAATTTTGTCCGTACCAGGATTCGAGCACGGGACCCTCGACACAGAAAGTAGGGTCACTTCCAACTGCAATAATCAGGTTCAGTATTGTATTGAATAAAGGTCTATAAAATAATAGATAATAGTAGAAAGCCGCCGTCTTTAAACCCCACCCTTCACTACCTATAAAGCATATTTAATCTGCAAATGACAGCGTAAACTAATTACTCCTACTAATTAACACATTCCCCACCCAACGGCACCCACAATAAGTGTCTTAATCCTATTTCTTATCTTTTACACGCTAATGTCTTCTGATTTGCATTCCGTTACTTACAAAAAGCTTGCCAATTTAACGTATCTGCTGTTAGGTGTTGCCACTTGAAGGATGTTTTGCAAGGTTTATTGGTAAATTACCTCTAAAAAAGAAATCTGCCCGATTTCTTCTCTATATGAGGACGGTTATACCTACCCCTATCTTACTCTAGCCTAGAAATCTTGATATGTCGGATACACCATTGGCTGAGTTGGGAGTGAACCTGCTTTTTATAGTATAGTATAGTATAGTCCCGTGCTTGAGTCCCGGTAGGGGCAAAATTTGTGTGATGAGCACGAATCTTTGTACTCGATTTAGAGGGTAAATTTAATAGGTATTTATAATAAGTATTTTTATCGTTGACTATGTGCCCATGAATGCCTATGATACATCGAATCTTATTCATAGGCTGGATTAATGTGTGCACCATGTATCCAGAATAATAAAAAAATACATGTTAGTTACTCACAGATGGGCGGATTTCTTTTTCATGATATACTCTAGGGACCAACAAGTGATAGTAGGTAACTTTTTTATTTGATACAAGTATTTGACTAGGTAGTTTTAATGACTTAAATTTAATTCAGAAGTCAGATTTCAAGTTTAAAACTGGCAACACCTAAAGAAATTAAGAGGATTTAACAAAAAAAGCTTTGCATTAGACGGAATCAAAGGAGATGCTAATTGCGTCTTGTCGGGGCGCGCGCGGCCGCGATATGGTAATGCGTAGCGACCTCTCTTAGCAAGTAGTTGAACTAACGAGACAATTTGTTTTCATTCATTATGATGTACTGTGAATACATCGTGCAATACAATTACACTAATCTCACGATAATAAACATATCGCACGCTTAATAATAGACTGACCGATTAGGGTTTAAGCCCAAAGTGCGATAAGCACACAGATAGATTTATTCCAACGTTATCTATCTACCAATCTAAGAATTTTTACGATATCTTATTCCTAGACTGAGTTACGAATATGTTGTCTTTTTTACTTATACAAATTTTGACAAAACTTTTAACATGAAAGTGACATAAATCATAATGCGTCTGAGATTGCGACAGTCAACTCGCGGTGCTTTTATATTATAGTGACCCATTCATGTTTCTGAACTTAAAAATCAATACTACATAAAAATAATATGTTATTATTTTATCAAGTATAGACTTATAACATAAAAGAGAAAGGGTTTTAGTGAAATGTTTAATAAAATACAGACATATAACAAAAAGTGTCATCACTAGTACAGCAATATATCATTGATTTTATTAATAAACAGACGTATCTCAGGGATAACATTTTAAAAGCTATAAATAATTATAAATAATAATAAAATTTCTTCAAAATTACATTTTAGTATCAATAATTACATAATCAAGTATTCTTACGATACATCATTTATTATTATTACGCTATTTTCATTGAGATATAAGTAATAATGTCAGACAAGTTGTAAATGACAAAACGTTTTTGCGATTTCCCAACAAACAGCTTTTTTGAGTTAGGTCAGTCTATTAGTAAGCGTGCGAATGTAAGTAATGTTTAACGATTTCAGCAATCTTCTATTCCACACTATTTCTTGAAATAAATTAAATCTTATTAACTCTCATTTTAATTTATTCTCGTTAGACACACATTCGCGGTAAAGGAAAAGGCAACTATGAATCACTCATTAATTCTTTATTTTATTAGAACTCGACTTAAACTTTAGACCACCGCAGGCTTCCTCACGTCTCCATGCCATATTTTTCTAATTGTGAATATATTAAAGATAATTTTTAAAAAGTTTCTGTTTGTCGCTCGGTTTTGTCGGCACTTTTTAATTCCCATTTATTAATTTCGGTGTTGACGCCTCAGTAATATATTCCATAACGCTCGCAAATTGAAAAGTTACCGCCGGTATTCCTAAATATAGAGACTTTTATTAGAATAATGGAGATATTAATTAAAGATAAAGATATCTTGTAATAGCAATCTCAATATTTTGACATAATGGGACATTTTTGTATGAAAACTCAAAATTTTGTTTTACAATTATTAAATTAATAAATTTAAGTAAATACTGAATATCTGTAAATACTATGTAACATTCATTCTGCAAATAAATCATTAGTATTTGTATTATCTATTGTTGCTTTATACTTTTAACGTACATATTTCAAATTGATCTAAGAAGATTTCCTAGGCAGCCATTGGCATACATTTCACTTGCTCCGATACTGCAAAAATCTTTAATCCCGACATATTATATATTTTGCGTAAATTCCATCAGTAGATTTTTTACCTACGTAGATGGTTGTTTGCGTCATCATTGCAATGTTCAATGTGGCCTAGAACAAAATAATACCACTAATTGTCGGTACGCCACCACCAAAGAAATCTTCGGAGCATCGTTAACTTCAAGTTTCTCAAAAACAATTCCATGATGTTCCACAGTTAGTTCTAATCTACGGTTATGGCCATCCAGTTGAACGTCCACGCTTGTTCTGAATATAAAACAGTAGTTTGTTTGGCGGCCCGTTATTACGTGGTCACGGGTCGGTACGGATTTACGTTCATGTGCTGTTAACTGACATCGTTTGACTAGTACCCGCTGACTGCGAGAATTGATAAATGCCCAAGTTGCGTTAGCTGTGACTGTTGCTGAGGTACCGACAAATAGTAGTTAGGCCCTAGGAATAACTATCATAGGATTTTGGACTTTGTTCAAAGACCTATCACTGTGTACATATTGTATACTCCTGTACGCTAGACAACTATGGTCGGATCGTTGAGACTGCATCCAACGCTGCTGCCTGAGATAACTTGAAAGTTACATTTAATGTAATGATCTCAATAACGTCTTAGTTTGAGTAAATATTGCTCGTTCTACAATTAGCTACTTCCATCAGCATTTCGAAAACTTGAACTTCTTATCTATGGCTTAGTTAAAACTTATAAATAAGCAAGTTAAACTTGTTGGTTCCAGTAAAGTTACTTGCATCATCCGAGTAAATAGAAAATGTTGTGTCTATGAATTATGTCACAAGCATGATATACATAACATTTAAAAAATAATATGAAGATACTCGACGGTTCATAATATTTGTCAGTTTTCATCGAAAATCGAAGGTCCCGCCATATGGCCGGCTCCCACAGTCCGGGCCGGGCTCGCACGCGCATTCGCGCACCGCATACATTTGCATTTCATTTCATAACCACTGAACAGGGGAATAAAATTAGACGCACATGCCTCGATTTTAAAAAAAGCCGTTGTTTTTACTTTTTTTTTGTATTACATCGTTTCGTTTTCCAACCGTCGGGTCGACGTCACCTTGTTTTTTTAAGGTCTGAATCGAGGATGTAAGTAATGTATTATTGACATAAGCTTTTATTATTAGCATTATTTCATAAATATTTCACTTTGTGATGTTACTATTCGACGATAGAGGGCGCATTATTTAGTTTTACTAATATTCGCTATGGGGATTGATTTTGTGCTTGAAATGCTTATTATTTTGCATTTAAAAATTATTTTAATTTTATCTAAGAAATTATAGTAATATAGTGACCATAATATAACGTAATTAAATGTATTTTACAAAATATACTTAATTAAGTTTATACACTTTGTAAAAGCTTGCCTAATGAACTTACAAGCCATTTCTTATTAAAAAGCTTTTTACTGATCGCTAAGATCCCATCTACTCCAATCAACGAGCAAAGACCACAGCAATGGCAACAAGTGACGATAATTCACGTACTCAGTACGGTGATACTATTGCGCTTTTGACAGATCGATTTTTGACAGTTACGAACTTTACTACTCGTACTTCCTGATTCTTAGCTTTCCACCTCCGTTAAATCAAATCCCCGTAACGTTAGGTCATCGATAACAAACTATCACTAACAAAAGTCGGGGTTTGTTCATTTGTCCGTTCGTTACGCGGACTCGCTGAAGGGTCGCTGGCATATAAATATGCATGAGGGAACGAACTGCCCATATGGCCGGCAGTTTGTCGGCGCGGCTTCTTAGCGCGGGGGATTTTTGGATTGGCGGTGCTGATAGTGGAATGATGACTCGGCTGTATACGACCTAGCATAAATTCTTCGCTGAGTGGAACTCTGACAAGTAGCATTGATGCTATGACGATTAATTCCTTACAAGATTGTGTACTCAGGCTGCGATTGCAACTCCTATCAACGAAGCAACGTGTCATCTAGTAGAGATGACTTAACAGATTAAAAATACCTACTGAAGAATTAAAATAATGAATAAATATTTAATATACGTATTCATTTGTTTGGTAAAGCTTGGCAATGAACCCGTTGAACTGAATTTTTTCGAAATTATGTATCTCGTGATTGTAAATAACTTTACCGTTTCGTTGAAATTAAAGTATATAAAAAGTCATGGATTTTGTTTGTGTTCAAACCAACAACAGGGTACTTTACCAATAGTTCAATGGAACTAGATCGATAACCAAATCATATTGTATCAGAATAAAAAAAACGCTACTTAAAAAAACTTTAGTCAAATATTGATTTCTTATACTTATTTACGCGAATACTACACTTTGAAATGATACAATTTTTTTGAAACACCTCTGGTCTCCCGTGACCATGGTTGCTGTAATGCAGCCGATACGTCCTGAACGTACTCGTACTTACAACACATAAAATAAACGCGATAACATTCGAAACTTTCTTTTCATTTCAACTCTATAGTTACATTTATATTTTCTAACGACATATTCATTAAAGCTTTCGGCTTGCCGAGCGGTATACGCCAGTTATTATAGACCATTGCTGCGTTATATACACCAGTAAATACTGGCTGGACATTTTCACGGTATAGGCATAATGTCGCGTTGCTTAATTACATAGTTTCCGCACATTTAACCACAATAATGTACTACGTATACCTTACACGTAAGTAAATTGGAGTGTATTTTATGTATTTTTTTAATGAAATTATATATTTATCGAGGAGGTTTGCAGAGTAAGGAGTCATAAACACAAATGTTTTCTTTTTTCGATAGCTTCGTTTTGTTACCGATGGGCTGACAAACACAGTTTTGTACCACCATCCAAGAGTTGAGTTGCACCATTCAGCGGCAACAATCATTTGCTCGGATGCATGATGGCGTCTCAAAAAACAGACGACAGTCGCATCGTCAACTATAATCAGTTAACATGGAGAATTGGAAATCCATCCTGATAAACTAGGGAAAGGAGGAAGAATTAGAGAATACCAACCTCAATCAAACGGATTCAAGAAGCCGGATTTAATCGTTCCGGTCCAAGTGTGCAGTAAACTTAACCCTCATTATACCGTCATGTTTCAGCTCGTTATGTTTCAACTTAATACGTTCCGACGGTGCCGTGACGCCGGCAAATAAACCTGTGCCGCTTTGTATCGGTGTTGCGTAATTTGTTTATTAATTTACGCATAAGTATTGTTACTTAGCGGTTTGTTGGGGTGAAAATGTGGTGTTTAATTAGGTATTTCTTAAAACAAACTCAATAAAATCACGAACACGAAAAGGTTTTACCTAGACTAGAGAGTTTTAGAATTATCTATTAGGTACCTTGTTTCTCTAGGTGTGGCTTAACAACTAAGGTCATCAGTACGAATCTTTCTTAGTTATCTTTTATCGTAGTAAATTCGAAGACAATGTACTAACCGTACTCTTCCCTAATAATATGTGTGTCACGTCTTACTTGATAAACATGAAACTAATTACAAACGAAACGCACGCCATAAAACTAGGAACGGCGACGGCGACGAGCGAACGTCGCGAGCGAATAGCAGACCGGTGCTGATAAGATACGCGTACTTTGGTTATCAGAGGCTAACTGTATTGGCTTCTTTCTATTTACGAAGGGGCAAGCCCCGTGCTCGGTACTTACTAGAATTTGGGGTACAGTAAAAAAGCTTAGTACGTACAATGGGGAGAAGTAGCTGAAGTTAAAGTCTGCAGGCTGCAGCATCTATTTTTTTCTCTGATCGGGGGATAAAGCGTATAATTTATCAGTATATTTGCTTGTGCTTGCATAATTTTAAATCTGCACTTAATCTACCTACATCGTTAACGTTGATTAAGTATATAATATTAAATATATAGGACAAACTACTTTTGCAAAGCTGATGCGCTTTCCGTGCTGCAAATATACAGTTCCATCATAAACATTTAGTTACAATTACCTGTTATATATAACACAAACGATTACAGCTAGCCCCCGCGACAGTGCGTTAACGGTCTCAAAAAATGTGGGCCTAGTGCCACTTAGTTTATGTAAATTGTATGTAAATGTATGTATCCGTCGATCGCGGGGGACTGGGCTTCCTTCCGCGGTAATTATGCGTATGCGCCGGTCGGTGTGTGACGCTTGTCGTTGGAGATAGAGCTAGATAGTTACAGTTTGTGACGGCGATAGTTGAGTAGACAGGAGTTGTGAAGGCAGGATGATTGAGAAGCCTTGAGTTCGTAGACACGTTGTTAGAACATTTCTGGTACAAGAGTCTAGTACTTACTATTTGCTACACTATACACACTAGTGTTCCATTTAGTTAGCATGTGAACCGGTTCGTTGATATTGACTTTGCATAACACTTCTTCTTCCTCGTTTCAGGGAAGATCTTCCAGCCAGGCAGGTGGTACGCCTGGCGGGGCGGCCGCTATTCCCCGACGGTTAATGTTGGGGTCTAGTATATATGATACGTGCTCCGAAAACTCTCATAGCACGATTCAGGAATATATTAAGAATTGTCTATTGTTCTGAATGCGTCTGCAGCACTATCTGTGTAGCGTGTGGCGAGGTTGAAAAGCTACACATTCATAACTCGAGTACATTGATGCTCATCAGCCAATGTTTGTCCCTCCCAGGATTCGAACCTGGGACTCTCGGCACAGAAAGCGGGGTCACTACCAGCTGAATATATACGATTATACTACGTAATACATTCGTAGGTAAGGCCAGTGAGGACATTACCGCTAAGCATCCTCGGCTGACCGAGGTCACAGACTGACAAGCGTATATTTATGTGTGCATAAAATACACAAACATAATTTCGATATTCGTTTTATAGTTTTTGAATAGTCAAGACCACTTTTGGCCGAGTTACGAAATTTGGGTGGTATTTTATTATATCGCGTGAACTATTTCGCATGATATGGAGTATAGCGGGTTGCACGGAGTACTAATCCACGGTTTAGCTTAATCTTCTGTATAATACTTTAAATTTGTCGATTGGAAATACATCGCACTTAAAAATATTATGATATAGGCAATGAATATTCTGTCAATTTTATTGAACGCGATAGAGTTGTATCTGTTATAATATTATAGTTATAGTAGGTATAATACATCCTTCTCTAATGTTATGTTACGATGCGTATAAAAGAGGTATCGATAACTCGAGAAATAGTCATCGAAGCTTCTAGAAACAAAAACGCATTGTTGGGTCCAAGGTCCCCTGTCGATCTGTGAAGAAAGATCTAGAATCGTCAACAATGTTGCAACCGGCTTCCGGAATATACCTCATATTATTTTTATTAAAATTATTATTAGTAAACAAAAGGCGAGGACAATGCAATTCCTGGAACTACGAGTTCTCGGAATAATACCGATTAGACGAATACAGCTACGTACACTAGAACATTCTAGCGCCTCCTTATTACCGTGTGCATAAGGTTCATTTTCCTTATGGAACATTTCTGTTTAGTGGGTTTTTATCGACACCTTTCTGGAAAGATCCACCCTCGCTATTTTCGGATTATAAATAGTGTGCAGGACCAGCGACGAGACAGTTTCTATTTGAAAGCGTTTGTGAACACATCTCTCGGAAGCGAACTAAGAAGACTATACCGGCGACTCTAGCGAATACTGTGGACAACTGTGTTTCTAAGTGATTTGGTGAATTGTGATTTGAGTGTTTACTAGTTAGTGTACTGGTGTGTACTATTTTTGCCTTCTGTGTGGAGAGCGATTAAAGTAATTTTCACGTAATCGGCATTTGATTACCCCCGCACGTAACAGTTACTAAAATATATTATCTTCATCTTTTTGGAAATTCTATGTGACAAGTTTTGTGTAACTATAATTAAAATGTTGTGCCTCTCGACCTCTTAAAGTTGGATGAACGCGTAAATTCTTTGAACCTGTTTTTTACTATTATATATATTTACATTTCGGTTGTATTTTATAACTTACTTTTACGTTTTTCAAATAAATGTCTCGTAAAAAGCTGTAGAGGCTTATCTGCTATATATTAATGAGAGCTTATCTGCCTCTTCAGTATGGGCCTAATGGCATAGACTCTTAGTTACTTTACGAATAGTAAACGGTCATAGAAAATGGTTTTCTCTGCGTATCGTTGCGATGCAGGGGTCTCGGCCGGAAATGTCAGTTACGTGTCTTATTACACGCGAACCTTGGGCCGGTGTCGTAAAACAATTCAATTATCGACTTGTTCTTCAAGCTAACATTGCTGGACAGTTAGAAAAAAAAATAGGTTTCGTAATTAGTAACTGTAATTCTCGATGTGTACCGAGTCTTAAACAGCTTGGTAAATTATAATTGGGACTCGTACTTATGCACATTCCACAAAAACGTCTTCCAGTGATTTCTACACTCATGTCTGTTAATTATCACGACTGTGGTTCTTAATTGACAGGGGTGTAAGAAAAAAAAACACTGAAAAAAGCCTTAGCAATAATTGTAGGCTAATGTTTCATGGTTACGCGTGTTGCTTTCGAAATATGTTTCTATGTTGATTTTTTATCTGAATGAAAGTTGGCTTACATTACTAATGCACAAAATGATGTTGTATGTTAATTTAATAAAGTTGTTTTAAATTATAATAAAATATTTTTTTAATAACTACGATACTGACCTACAATGTATGAATCATTGTAGACACTTTTTAATATATATACAGCGTGATTCAGAAAGGGTAACTACCATTTAAACCTGTGATTCAACCTCGAAAGTCAATAAAAAAAATAGCTAAGTAGGGAGCAACATTTATTAATATCTTTGTCTTCTCTGTGTCACGCACGCTGTACGTTGCCGACAATGCTTCAAAAAGAAGCCTTTATTTTGTAATATTGTAAATGGGCCAGATCTTGCTATATATTTTGGGTACATTATATTACTTTCCTTCTAACTCATATTGGTGTTTTTATATTTATGCGAATACTAGACATTGAAATAAAACTAATCCTCCGGATTTTATCGCGGTTATTTTTACGTTCTCGACGTTTCGGCTGCCTTACAGCCATCATGGTTACTGTAAAGCAGCCGAAACGTCGGGAACGTAAGAACATATAATAAATGCAATAAAATTCGTAAGATTAGTTTTATTTAAATTCCTTCTGTGTACAATGACACAGATAATGCAAGAAGGTTGCATATCGGTAATCCGATATACACGAGAGCAATTGCCACTAGTTAAATTAGTCAAAATAGGTAAATGTTTGTAGTACGATCAACCCTAAATGGTACCAAAAGTACATACACCATGTTTCCTTAACAAATAAATGTTTTCCGTGAGACAAAGTACCCAACATTAGCGATAATATCGTAAGCCCCAATAAGCGGTTTATATGACAGGATGTTCGGTCAAGCAGGCGACCAATCAGGGGCCACTCCGGACCGGATGTGGTCTACCAGGGTGAGAGGTCGGGTGTAAAGGGTAGTATGTATGGTAAATTGGTATGACAATTAAGTTAATAATTATGAAACTAAGACTAGGTAGCTGTTACTTCGTTAGTATTTACAATTATCTGCTAGATTTCATCAAGAGTCAGACATGTTTTCCCACCAGTGGGGATAAACTCCCCACTTTAAGCTTTGATTTATGCTCTGGTCCACTAGCCCTTTTCCCACCAGTGGGCATAAACTCCCCACTTTAAGCTTTGATTTATGCTCTGGTCCACTAGCCCTTTTCCCACCAGTGGGCATAAACTCCCCACTTTAAGCTTTGATTTATGCTCTGGTCCACTAGCCCTTTTCCCACCAGTGGGCATAAACTCCCCACTTTAAGCTTTGATTTATGCTCTGGTCCACTAGCCCTTTTCCCACCAGTGGGCATAAACTCTCCACTTTAAGCTTTGATTTATGCTCTGGTCCACTAGCCCTTTTCCCACCAGTGGGCATAAACTCCCCACTTTAAGCTTTGATTTATGCTCTGGTCCACTACCCCACCACAGTTTGTCGGACATTGCATGCTTTACAATAAACAACTGGCTTAGTTCTTCCAGATTTTATAGGTATCGTCACGATGGTTGCATTTTTGACAAATAAATTCTTACTGCTAAGAGGTACGAGTCAATATACGACGACGACGTAATTAGCACAGTGAGCAGTTATCTGCTATAACGAGGGTCCAGGGTTCCAATCCTGGTAGGGGCAGACTGGTAAGCTCATATGTATATACCCGAGCCATGGATGTTTAATATCCTCCAGTGCATTGTAAGTTATACTCATAATACAAGCATTGCTTATATTGGTATAGTTGGTATTTTTGTCGGACAATAATAAAATTTATTGTTATAAGATTTGGACCCATCTACACGTGTTCCCAGAATTATAACTACAATTCTATCGGTTAATAATAAAGAAAAACAAGTGTCTAACTATTCTAACATAGAGCAATAACAGTGCTTTACTACTAGTAAGATAAAAACAATAGCTGGCCGCTTTATCAGGCGCGTGTTATTTCACGGAGCCGCTGTGCAAATAGTAGTCGCCGCACAGATAGAGTACATGTACAGCCTCCGTGTAGATTAGACGCACTAACAGATAGGTTAGCAAGCAATGGATACCTACACATTACTTTGATTTTAATATAATTAAAAGTATTTAAGACAGTCTTCCAAAGCTAAGAAAAACCTTTTACTAGTTAATAGTTTTGTATGATTTGAATTTACATTAGTGATTATGAATGGTACACACTGTAATGATACACAAATAACTTTATAATTTCTTGGCTTCACTGCATTGTTTTCTATAAATCTTGCGTTTGTATAAAGTTATGATTATATGAAGCATGTTAGCGTCAAAAGCTAGCATTTTGACGACTGAAGATGGTCGATAATATATAGTTTTGTTGGTATAGGCCGCGTATTGATCGCTGCTTTATCTCACAGTTATCCTGCGAAGCTGCGCGTTTAGTCAGTACGCAGCTAAGATATATGTTACGCGATGTCCCCATATAGTTATTTCTGGGAGAAATGGTAGAAACATTAGTATATAGTGCAGTAACTCAAATTTTACGCTACGTTAATATTGATTGACGGTGATAGAAAACTTCTCGATGACGATCTATTTGAGTAGATACGGTAGGAGCTTATATTACGGGTACTAATATCGTGAAGGAAAAGATAGTGATTTTTTTCAGGTAATTATACACGGATGAGTGATGGTATAAAAAATACTTGTCTGTTATGTTTTGTCATATCTACCAACTAGGTCATGCTCTATGGTAATATTCGGCGCAGGTCGTTTGGGTATGATTCGGGCGGCTCCGTGCGATTACCGCGCCACCTGTCGCCTTTCCCAGGGAATTTATAATTCGAGTCGGTGCAGCCCCGGATTGCCGCCGGTTTAATTGTATTCACGGTACACACGGATTTATTACATACTAGTTGCTGATACAGACAGTGCCTGTTGGGTTTAGTTATCTGTGGACAAGTGGACAATTTTATTTTCAGCTCCTATTTTCCTTTCGATTGATTTCTTTGCGGGTCCAAGACATTTAGTTTTTCGCCGGAACTCGCCGAGGGTCAAACCTCGGTGTCTTCGTTGGTCACCTCTGTGGGTCCTGGCTTAGATACAGGACTAACAACTAGTGGCGTAGTCCCATAAAAACAATCTCTGGAATTAAAAAAAAAAATAGTTGGACCAGCAAAGGCAAAGGCAAGGTATCGCTGGTATCTACATTCTAATACTAGTATCCTATAATAGGTTAAGTTTAATTAGTATGATAAGTTAAGCTGCTTGATATAGCTTTAATAATACATGAACAACTGTACCGTTAATTTCTAATGTGGAAAAAATCAGAAAAAAATATTGGCATATCTTTGTTTTATATGTCGAACGAATGATTCAATATAAACTGATGACAGTACATCCACACTTCTACAGATACAGCCATAGAGCTCTACAGCTATAGAGCTGCTATAGAGTTTTCATTTTAAAACCGATAAAGTAATTTGCATTGTTTTGTCACCGATCCCTGCTATATGTCTGTTAACTATTGTTATTAAATGTTGAAGATTTTATTGAAAGACGGAAGGATGGCTAATGGGTTTGAAACCAGTTCGGCAACAAGGTTAATCGCACTTTAAATACATAATTTATGGATCTGATAACTGTTTTTATGTGCTTTTTATTCTGTTCTTATTAGAGCTATGAGCAAAGTTTGAGAAAAGTTTTTTAAACCATGATGTCATAGTTCAAAGTGGTAGGTATCGAAAGGACATTTATAATATGGGTAAACAAGTTGTGAATCTTCATATTTTGGTGAATCTTCATTTTATCTTCAAAGTGTTTATCTTTTAACTTGTATCGTACTTATGACGCTGCATCTGTTCATGTCGTGAAAAAAAAAATTAAAGAAAAACGATGAAATATATGAATGCACAGACTTACATATGTTTTAGGTAGCTAAAGTGCGTTCACCTGTGATTTGTGAGGACGTCGATGCGTGAAATGAAGACTCGTCCGCCAGACTCAGCCGACCGCGCATGTGCTCTTATTCACAAATTAAAGGTAGACAATAAGTATAATATTGAGCCAATATTGGATAACGTTTCCGCCAATTCGACGACCTGATTAGCGCTGTTGGTAGTGACTGCATTCTGCGCTGAAGGTCCCGGTTTGAATCCTGGTAACGACAAACTTTGTGAGATAAGCACGAATGTTTGTACCTAAGTCATTAATGTTTAGTATCTATATAAGTATTATATACTGGGTTCGCCTCCAGTCCACTGCACAGTAACCATAATACAAGCGCTGCTTAGTGTGGGATCGTAAAGTGGGTGTGTTGGTCTTGCGATATTATTATTAAAAAACAATAAAATTAAAGTCGATACGAGATGAGATGAACTGTCTCCTAAAAGGCCAGTTGAACATTTAACAAGCAATGGAATACTAGGATACAAATTTTACAAGAGTAGCGCACTTATTATGTTATTGTAAGTATCCTGGCATCTGGTACTGCACTTACACAAGTATGTAATGAGAGTAAATATACTAAGAAGTGTTTATAATCTGTCTTTATTATTAAAAAAAAAGTTCCTAATGGCTCGAACTTAAAAAAAAAATAACGGAACGCTCAACAAATTCAACTAACGTTATACATATCATAACTTCCATGCATCAGCATTTTCATTTACGGTATTTCTATCAGATACAATACATATCTGTTTATACCCACTAAATACTGCGTTACTGGGACAATTACGCACTTTGTAAGTACATACGTCATACGAATAGCGGTTTCCTGTATAATGAGTTTACGTGACTTCCTTGCGTTGCATTATACTGAATTTTTTTACTGATTATTAATTAGTGTGGGCTTTCTAAATGGTAGAGCTACTGATGTTACACACTCAATCCCAAAATCCCTAGTGGTGAGTTTACTGGAAACCTAAGGGTTCGATGTGCCAGATTTACAGGCCTTATCAATGCGACTATTGTAATATCTGTAAAGGGACTTATAATATTTAGTCTCCTCTGAGAAGGAAAACTAAGTAACAAATCTAGAATGGCACATCTGCTAACTGTGGGTACCTCTAACTGATAGCGGACACCGCCATGAGACGTATTTCCTGTGACTGGTGGAGAAGTTCAGGGAGCTGTGCATGTCCTGGGCAACTTTGCATTGCCTCAATGTCATCCAAATGCAATAACAGCGACTGTAAGAAAGAGAGCTCCCTTACTGTGGCGTTTTTTTAATCACCTTAAATCCACCAATAAATTCTACGGGCCAAATGGAAAGGAATCGAAAAAAATAATTATAATAATTGGTCCTTTAAATGTTCACAGCTCAACAGCCTCCTCTCAATGCGGGAGGGATTCAAACTATTGTCCACCAGCCTCGCATACTTCGCGAAGTCTTTGTAGAACTGGTAGGTTAATTCAGTCATGCAGGTGATTAACTATACCGTTTAATATGTGATACTCACAGCTGAAAATTAGTTTCACACATAAAATTTTCAATTTTCTTGCGTTCTACCAACATGGTTATCAGTATGCATATAATTTAATCGTCAATAATTTAATCGTAATTTTTGGCTATTCTGAGCCCTCACAGTCGCGTAAGCTCAGTATATCGCGAGTGTATATATAGTAGTGTAGGCACTCACAGGTGCATATAGTTAGGGCGTCATGTCGGCGTATGGTTGGTTATTTTCGTTCATTTCACGGTTCGGGAGGCACGCAGATCGATGTGAACGATGTTGCTGAACCACCGGTGTGTGATAACCTATGTGGACAGTTTTGTTTTCACAATATATCATTTGAAAGCGTTATTAACAAAATAATATGTACTCTCTATACGTAATACGTATTGAACTTATGACGGTGCTCTTACCGTCCTTTTTATCCTATCCTATCAGCCAAAAGACGTTGACTGCTGGACATAGGCCTCCCCCAATGATTTCCACACATCACGGTCCTCTGCCACTCGCAACCGCCGGCTTCCTGCGACGCGTGTGATATCATCGGTCCACCTTGTTGAGGGCCGTCCTACACTACGTCTTTCAGTTTGTGGTCGCCATTCTAGAACCTTTCTGCCCCAACGGTCATCGGTTCTGCAAGCTACCTTCCTTATGAGATCACAATAAAACATTTATTGGGTTTGATTTCCGTTTTCTTGACATGTTATCCGAATTTACTTACGAAAATACAGGCGTGATGTTCTATTTTTTATAAGTCTGTGAGATTGCTAGTGAATTAATCCTCTCTATTCTTGATGCTTGAGGATTAGGTCTATATATCATACGTATACATCAGACTACCGTAGAAAACCAGGTTAGCAGATTTTAGCACGGATATTTTACAGACATGCAGTTTCTGTAGACCTGTGCTCTTAAAGAAACAAAACCATTTCAATAAATTGTCCCTGTAAACTTTACATTCTTAAGACAGGTGAAGTTTCGGCGCCGAAGTAAAATAAGTACGAGTAAATTAAGTTAGGTTTAAGTAAGCGCCCGCTGAGCGCGCCGACGGCATCGCTCGCTTAAATAACAGCATTCATGATGATACTTACATTAAGTACAATGTAAGTATTTAACTTAACTGCAATATTGTAAATAAAGGTTTTGAGATACATTTGTAGAAATTAAAAATTAAATTTCGATGTTAAAAAAATATATTTATAAAGTAAGAGAAAAAATATTTTACCCCATTAGGCACAGTTTGGTAGTGACCGTGCGTTCTGTGCCGAGGGTCTCGGCTTCGAATCTATGTAGGGCATTTTTTCATTATCATTTCAGTATTTAAAACCATGTCATGTTTGACCCAAGTCATCAGTTTAAATGTCTAAATAAGTAATTATATACTTACTGGTATCGCTCCCAGGCAGTTTTCCAGTACCGACTTGGGTCCTACATACTGTGTTTTCAACTGGCGATGTTATACTAATGTTAAGGTCATAATGGTTTGATAAACCATTAGATACTTATATGTGTACTTCTAAGTAGGTATCCTAGTATGCATCAGGTATACAAAAACCTGCTCAACTCAATAGGTAAAAATAATACATGCAAAAGGAAAATTAATATCAGATTGGTTCGCATAAGCCATGATTAATACATTACCAATTTAAGAAAAATAACAGCTATGCATTAATTTGAAAAAAAATATCAATTTATTACCATGCATAACGATATTAATTGCCCGTTTAGCATAATTATAAGATATGAATGGATCGTAACACTAACAAACTGTTTGTGTGAAAAATAGCAACAATAAGCGCACACTAGCGCCATTGAAAAAGCTGTTAAAACCTCAAACAATGATAATGTGCCTCATGTTTTATTTATGGGGACTCCGCATTAATGAACCAAGGTCATTAGAATTCATTTTCTTCGCTCGCACATACGTATACTTTCACACGTACGATATTACATAATTATTTTAATGCGATTCATTTGTGATTTTCACTTTTTTGCATTTTTGTTGCATATCACACACGCATTCGACTTGAATACGAACCATTCTCGGTTCCGCTACTCGGCCACAGATGGCGTTGGTGGTATCAAAGTTGTAATCAGGAAGTTGCGGTCTCGTTTTCACGCTATCCACGTAAAGCGCGTTGTAGACGTTTTAATAAAAGTTTGTTTCGTGTTTATTTTAGGCGGGCGCCGCTTGTCTGGGCCCGCAGACGAGCCCGCTCACAGCAGTTGTAAATTTAAATAATTATAATGCATTCTTTATTGTGAATGAATCGGTGCGCGAACGTCGACGGGTAGGTTTTATGTGAACTCCGGTAATGTGCGACATTACGTTCGATTATTCCATCGTAAAGCGGCGATGTGTTGTGTGAAGCCGGTTTTATTACTGTTTTGTGATAATTTTACGCTGTCTTACTTAACAACGTAGATGTTCGGTATTTGTAAACAATCCTTTATATGATAAATACATTCTGCTCGTTTTTGGTTCGATGCAATGACCTATGTTTTATATTATTTATGCTGCTATGTCAGGGCACCTCTTCCAGGAGTTATTATGAGGAGTTGTACATTCAAATAGCTTTTTACTTTTGTGTATTATTAATTAAGATAGTAGTATCTTCTCTTTTTACGTTCACCGCTCATCAAGTGATAATCATGGTTGAAATAAAAATTTGCATACGAAATCCTGAAATCCTAGAGAGTGCGCGCCTGGGAACCGGCGACCTCTGTTTCGAAGTTGAGAGTGTAACCAACTAGGCGATGACACTGCTTACTTAAACGACATTAATTTATTAGACATATAATTGTTTGTTTTAATTGTATACTTTTATCAGCGTTGCTCTATACATACCATCTGGCCTACTCATTACCGCCCCCCCCCTTCCAGCCATCCATGAAATCACTCCTCAAGTCCCGTCCTCCCGTCGATTAAAACTGACAAAACAATCCCAGCATCCCGGGATTCGAACGACAAAAGCAAATTATCGGGCGTGTAGAGAAGGCTTAATTAATATTTTGCCTAACAATACCTTCGGTGAGTATGAAATTCATTCTCTGACTGAAATACCAGTCATGGTATATACGATGTCGATATTTACTTCCGCAGGTACGCTTATATACAGATGAGTATATTTCTATTGCATCAAAGACATAATAATCTTTACCTATTTTACTTCTCGTATTTATTCTCCAACAAACATACACATTATATCTTTTTAAAATCTATAGACCTTATATCAATACTTAATCTAAATTAACTTCTACTGAAATCTCACTGTTTTATTACGATGACCTTTGTAAATACATAGAGTTCGCCCCTATTCAAGTGACATAGGACTAAATAGACGTAAACACAGACTTCATCTTAAACTCTAGCCTTCAGTTTTGCATAATGTATACGCTCTACATTTCATTTATAAATAGAAAAATTAACGTTCAAACTACACGTTGCTTCGTATCTCGTTACATGCTATCCCATTTATGCCTACATACTACCATTTCCCGTAACCCACACGAACGTGTGCGATGCATGTGTGCTATTTTCCTGTCATACTCTACATGTGTGCGTCACTGAGGGTGTAGCCCTCTCTCCCTCTGTAACACCTGTCTCGTTCTAACGTTGTAGAGTGTAGATATGTCGTAGCTAGTCCATTATTGTGTGTTTAGTCTTTGCTTTTCGTAAATATTTATTGGAGTTGGATTTATGTAGTTTCGTATAACTGCGAGTGAGGAAAGGGTTACTATTATGTCTTGATGGCAATTATGCGAGATTGTTATTGATTCATTATAAAATGTGTTTAGAGAGGGCATTTCTTGAGAGTTATTAAAATGTATCATCTTCAACTTATTAGTTGTTTCAGTTTGGATGTAATGTATTTGTATTTAATTAAAAGTCAATATATAAATCTTCCATCTCCTTGGAGCTCTTTTATTAATAGCACATGACATAGCAAATAATTTATCTAATCATAATTATAATGTATTATAGCAATTTGTCTATTAAACTTTTACATTAATCTTGCATATGATATAATATAAATTAATGGGATTTATTGGCTGTCTACAGTAGGTGATAATTACTGGAGAATTTATACAAAGGCTTTTAATTCATGTTGACACTTTTACGCTATTTTTGTCATAAAATAAGTGACCCATATGTTGCTGAGCATATGATGAGTACTGGCACCGGTGGCTTTCTGTGACTATTGTTTGCGACATGAACCTCAGACCGTAGATCGCACACTCTATAATTACCAACAAAATAAGTCATAAATCTCGGAAACGCACCATAAGTTAACGTTGACACCCAGTTAAAAAACTGCAGCTATGTTCAGCTCAGCCTATCTTCAATGACCAATCATACAAAATAGATCCACTGCCATACCGGAGCGTGCTCACACAACAATCTGGCAACCACTTTCTATGTGACATTTTAATTCAAATTTTAACTATGAAGTATTAAAGTTGATATTTCAGTAGAAAGTTGTCAAAGGTTGACTCGTTATTGGGATATGATGTTGATACTTAGTAGTGCTAAGTCTGGCCTGGGTGGGGGGAGGGCCCCCCTTCCCCGCCTGTGGTGGGCGGTGCCGCGCATGCGTCCCGTTGCCAAGACGACGGCACGTAGCATTATGTATGTGTGTGTGTGACTGTACACTGTAGTGATATCTATAGATATAGTTTAATAATAGACAGGGAAAATAGATTCTTGTACGCTTGTAGACTCTAGTTAAATTTGTCAGCAAATATTTCTGATTGTTGATTGTGAAATTCAAGATCAGAGCTGCTGTATGATAAATTAGTTTAATTAGTACTAGTCCTTTTTTTAACTTATCACTTTTCTTAATACATTTTAAGATGTATTCTACCTACCAACAGTCGTGTAAGTAATAATTGTTTTCATCGGTACTTCCTTTTAATAACGTATTTTACTTACTTACAAAGTCTTCTAATACTTACTAATACTTACAAAATCCTTATTATATTCTGTAAACATATCTGTGACGTCATCCATTTTCCATAACCGACGCATCATGCCGACAGTGCCGTGTACCGCATTCCACACACACACACATGCACACGGAACACACATACCCATGTCTCCGCGTGTGTGCGTCACGTAGCACGCACACACGCACACACGCCGCCGGCTCTACGCCCCACACCATCTATATCTACGATTGTTTATACCAACACTTTACTTCTACTTGAAAACTCCTCTGAGACCTGAAAAGGAATTTTACAAGGGCGGCTTTTCTTTTGAGCGAACCTTTTCCTGTAAAACGGAGGCTCTTAACCGTTATAAAGGGATGTATTGATAGTTAGCGGTTCCTTTGTAGTTGGAGTCTCGCGGGGTATGCCTGCAAAGATAAAAATATCCACGTACTTGGTGAGTGCCTACTTTACTCGTCCGCCATTTATTTTTCTTAAATATTTCAAATCTAGTAATAGCCTTGACCCAGTAGCGACATTGTGAGACTGAAAATCTTGTTTTATTATTCAAATTTCGGATTCTTCACACTGTGGTAAGTATGGTGTGTCTACTAAGAATTTTGTTGCATAATGCTTCTATGTATTGAGGAGAGTTCCCGTAGATTATTTTCCATAAATAATCAGCAGCTTTTTGTGCCTGAACCTTTTTGTGTTTTATTATTACTTCCCATGAGACAGGTACTTTGGTTTGATATTTTATGTGATGTTTAGGTGATATTATCATCTACGTACGGTAAATTGGCCATATCAATAAAGGACTACAATCATGTGACCTTCAGAAGCATTCAGAAATACTGATATCAAAATTATTATTTTTTTAATTTTTATTTAAGATAACATTAAAAAGTCCTTCACCAGGTTTAATGTTGGTTCTAACTAATAAATTTAACACTCCATTATCTACTGGCACTGCTGATCATAAAACGTTATTCAGCATTATTGGTTTTCGGATGAGAGATCAATCCAGTACTTGTTACTTGACCAAAGAGTCTCAAAGTGATACATTTACTCGCATCCTTTTAATCTATCATATCAACAAACATACCCTTAGGTTTCAAAGCCACCACCGCAGTTTGCTGCTGGATCCGTCACAGCCACCCGCGCGCCAGTTCGCTCCTCTCAAAAACCACTGAAAAACCGTTTATCTTTCACAAAAAATCGATCCATGATCCGAATAAGAGGCATTGCGAAGGTCACGGCCCCATCGATCCGACGTAGAAAGTGAGACCGGCTGCCACTACTAACACCGTCCCGATGGCTATGCAGCCAGAATTAATCGCGCATATATTTGAATACATTTCGTGCGCCGCAGTTCGGGGCGCCCGCGGTGTCGTCGCCCCCTTAAGTTTTAGCGATTTTGTTGTACCACCGGCTGGCTGTTGCTGGGTGATTTTGTCCTGGCTCTGTTGTGGTCTAGGTGCTAGTTCTCCGCCATGAAGGGAAGCGGCAGATATGGGGAGTTTGCGGTGATCGAACTACGTTGCCGGCATTTGGATCAGAGCATTGACCTATCACTACCGGGTTCTCTAGGGATCGATTGACGTGACGAGAGTTCTTCACCCTCTACATTTTCACTACTCAGCTGCATCATCATCCGCAGTAGGAAAGGTGAGAGTTGTATGCTACTTAGTTGGGTTTTGCGACTGTTCTGTAATTTTACATGATTTTCTTCATTTACCAGCTAAGTTCTGTTCTGGTTCTGGAGCTAAGTGCTAATTTTTCGGTATTATTGCATGACGGCTATGTGCGATGTATTCTATGACTTATATGAGAATGTTACTCACCAAATGTCGGAATATTTAGTACTTTTATTTATACGTTGGAAATATATGGTTTAAAGTCCTATGCACTACCGAGGGTTGTAAAATTATGGTGAAAAATTATGAAGGAAATTAGGCAAGAAAACTGTATTTACCGAATAGAAAATATCCCAATGAACACTTTGTAGGTATATTGTCCTAATAATTTACAGTCATATAATGTGTCTCAAAGGCTTAATAATACTACTAACATAGTTAGTCTTGATATTGACAGTCTGCAGAGTTCGATAGTGGAGTTGCGTACAGAAGGCAAATTATAATTTGCTTATATTGTGGATTAGCCATATTTGTGTTTGGATTGAAATAAAATGAATTTTTCGGATTTCATCGCGTTAATTTTATGTTTTACGTTCCCGATGCCGAATAAACGCGATAAAATCCGAAAAAATGATTTATTTTTATAAACACAATTTGTCCCTAAAGGTGTGTTGATTTCAATGGTTTGTGTGAGTTACCAGAAAAAGGTTCTCATAAAACGTGTTTTCGTTCATCAAATGACCTAATTCTTTAATGAACACTTCGCCAATTTCATTTCACATAACATCAAAACTTCTTGCTTTAAATTTCAATATCCCTTTTCTCAATTTTTTCCATGTTCTTGAGACGCCTCCGTTGTATTCAACGGTCGCCACACTTCTTAGTTCAGAGCGCAGAGTTTGTTTTTCTTCTTATATATTCAGCAGTCAAGTTCTTCTGTATTGACCACCGAATTGACATCGTTCTGCAAGAAGAAGAATTTTTTTTTAAATACAATCCTTGAGTGAAGACAATCCTCGTGTCACTCGTGTCCAGTGAACGGAGCGAGGTTATTGTTAGGTCCCCATTTCGTTCGGAGCATACGTAACGAGCGGTGGAAAGTCGAGCGGTTGTCACAAGAGGCCTATTACTATTCCACGGCCGTCGCACACAAGCAGATGTCTCGCACACGCCCGCGCAGACATTAGTGAGTGTACAGACTTGGGTACAGGGTAAGGGATGGTGGAAAAACAGTCAGTACTACGATCATATATCGGTACGTATAAACGCCAAAAGATTTGGGCCGATTGTGATGAAATCTTGCTATGCTACTCCAGGGCTGAGTCCGATATTCTAAATATATAAAATGAATGTGGCTGCCTATAATAAAACTGACAACGATTGTGCCAAAGCTTATTTTGGGGCGCACACTTCAACATCCTGAAGCCAGACTCTTCATTCAATGAAAACGTACCGAGATATTCTCAGCGAGTCTCAGGGAATAGCTCAATGATTTTGGAACCCACAACAAAATTACTCACAGGAAAATTTTAGAGAATACTATCCCCTCCTTTCCCCTGAAAAATGACAAAAAATTTTCGTTGAGACACAGTCGGATCGGAACGCGACATGAGTAGTAAACCTGACCTGTGTCACAGATGTTTCTAATATGTGTCTTACCTTTAATGCTATCAACCTACTGTTATGCCCTACACTATGGCTTCCATGATCGGTGTCTACATAGTCTGCACGTGGCCTGGCATTACACGGGCGACCATTGCCAGCCTACTTACGTGCCGAACTGCTCGGCTATCGATGCTATCTGCTGATATTGCCTTTTTAGCCGACACCCGTTAGCCACCCATCCGCCATTATTGAGGATTAAAAGACCTTGCTGCCTGGTAGTAGCCCACCGAGGTGAGGGAGGTTGCGAAGTAGTTTTTTCAAGAAGTCACTGTTACAGTATATTAGGACACTAACTCCTGCGTATTTGAAGGAAACTCAAATTTGAGAGCTCACTTTGACAACATTTGAGCATGTATAAAAAAATTTAGCGATTGAGTGTTCGGCCGATACAAAAACTGTTAAAGTAAGAACTATAGTTACTGTTACAATAGAATGAATGGCTGTACTTTCCTCGTTTGGTAGCGTATGATAACTACTTAACATTTTTATTTAAAAGTCTGTAATTTAACTTCCCAAAAATGAATGTAATTTACTGAAGTAATCGGTTGGTATTCAGAAGCCTATACTTATATTCCGTTCCTTCCTTAAAATAATCTACAAATGTAATTCTTCTTTATACTGATAAATTAATTTTATCTACAAAATATATCGGGATACGGAAATGTAATGAATCTAAATAAAGATACCAAAAAAATTGAAATGAAAAAAGGTCTTACAATTGCTTTTGTTTTTCAAAATACAAATGTAATCCACTCTATAAAATCAGTTAAGTGTATGGTTTCTATAAAATGTAATATTCTTTAGAGTCATACACATTTCTGTCCAAAATCAAACGACCGCGATCAAAAAATATACGAGCAACGCTTACAACAATTTTCAGGACTTCGTCACAGTGAACTTTAATTCTTTTCAGTATCTCCCTGTTGTGTCTGAAGGTGATAACAATGCTGGGGGTCCCGGGGGCTCCGCTTGCCCCCCACCCCGGCCCCGGTAGCCTGCCCCCTCCCCGCGCGGGGACGTCGACCTTGCTATTGCAATTCGCAACACGCTCTGTACTTTTGTCGTTGGCTGAATAAGGTCAGGCTCATTCCATCTTCAGGATGTAGGTTAGGTGGTAAAACATATGATTTTTGGGTTTCCGTAAATCCTGAAGTTTGAATCTACTGCCCAAGAGGTAGTACCTATTTTTAATGTAGCCTTACCAGCCGATTTAAAATGTGTAAGCTTAATGATATTATAGCCAAGATACATTCAGAGAACGAACATCTCCGCAACTTTATAGTTTGTCGTGCTACGTAATTTTTGCTTGTTACTTTGATTTATATTAGGTATATATATGAGCCTGATAAGCTATCTACCGTACAGCCGGGGAAGCCTGCACGGTCCACACCACGCACCTTTGTCATTCCCATCTCCCACGCGTTACCATTGCAGTCAAATTAAAACAATTGAACAATCAAACACACAATTTAAGTTCATAGCTATAAGGTATAAGGTTGGAACTCTGTGATACAATCGAGGACAACCGCCTAAAATTTATTTTGGTTTCTTTCAGTAAAGTTTCACGGCCACACAAAAAGGCTTTCACCGAACATCTGTGCGTTGAGACAAACGCGAGACGCGAGCCAGGCCTGTATGAAAGCGTATCTTATGCATTTTACATGAGCCGAGCCAGCCATGAGACCCCTTGCCTTATAGTCGGGGAGCTGCTCTACAATCTCAGACTAAAGTTTTACAAACACAAACTTGAACTTTAAGGCATAAATAAATGTAAAATTAAGCTAAGGTTCAGACCACCTGACCACGTTGCGTAAGTTCTAAAAAAATAATAATTGAGTATGTTTTGTTTCAAACTTCTAGAAGTTACATATTATTTATTCACTTTGTAGGAGACCGGTAATCTACTATGATTGTAGAGCTGCTAACATTATATGTACAGTTTAATCGGTAGCTCCTAGACTACGAGCCTTCACACATACCCACCACCCACACACAGGATGCCACGCACACACACAACCCCACATTGTCATCGGAACAAAAACACTCACACTACCCATGGCGAAGTCTAATTAGTTGTTTGTAAACACATGTCCGCCTGTGTGTGAGTTCCGCAGATGCGTGAATCGGCCAGAAGATACGCAATGACAGCGATGGCATTATTCTCTGAGGCGTAGGAGAAACCAAGGACAAGGTATAATTGCGAGGCTTGTAACATCTGAATATTATGTCCTAAGGAGTCATAATTAGTAAAACATATCTAAAGTCTATGAACAGTTCAAATTGTCACCTATTTATCCAGGCTAAGTGGTCTGTAGATGTGCCACAGATGGAAAATTAAGCTTTAGGAGGATTTTAGATAAGACTGAAATAGCTATATTTTTGTCGTTTTCGGACATAAATGATAAGTTACCTTATATTGCTGTTTTATTGTTGAACTAACATTTCATCCGCGGCTATACGACTTAAATCCGTTAAAAACTTGAATAATATAGCTATAAATATGATAAAATTGCCTGGGTAATTTGTATGGTTTCCACGGTGACATTGCCGTGGTATGTGGCCACTGCCCGCACTAACGGGTATTGTTTTTGGTCTATAATGAAGTGTTGCACGCCGGTGTCAAGGGCCGGCTCGCACTTTGCATACCTATTTTTGTTTGGGTGCTCGCGTCGTGGAGCCACGGAGTCCTCCGCCATTACAATTTTCACAAGCTTTGATGATAAGTGCAGTATTACTTTCGTTTTTTTTTTAAACTGTGTATGCTAATCTTTTGTCCAATATTCTGCTCGGGATTACTAGTAGCTCTATATCACCCATTCTTTCATATCAAGTGTACGTATAGAACAATAGACTGGGGGTACGCTTATGGCCACCAATGCACTTCCCATGAGATATTGTTTTAATAATTTTATTCACATTACCCATTTTTAATGTGTTGTTTTCTAATAGTAACATTAATTATAAGAAAAAATATACACGCAAACAACCTGCAACGTTCACATAAATTGCCAGCGGTATTTATTTCCTCATACAGGTTTCCCGTTTAATAATCTAGTCATACTATATCCTACCATAAATGGGGGGAGATGTGCTGGGCGAGGGGGCGGCCGGGCGTGGGGGGTCGGTTAATGAACCTAGAGGGATGCAAGTCTGCGGACACCGAAATAATATTAGCTCAGTCCGTACGAAAATGCACCGATATCCGTTTACGAGGGAGATTCAGTATGTTTTTGTAAACGAAGATTTTTCGGCTGCTAACGAATTGTGGGTGTTTGAATTTGAATTCGGATTGTAGAACAAAATGGTAAAGATTTGGACGTGTGTTTAAGCTGTCCTATTGTAGTTTTTGTCTGGAATGACTAGTCAGTTATGTATACAATGTAATAAGTTAAGGTAATTGAATAAAATAGGGCCATTATGTGCGGTATAAAACAGTTGTCTCTATAGATCTACAATGCAATGTGCACCACATGTTATCCAATTAGTTGCACTATTTCCCGTATATCTAAAGGAAATGCAATTAACATGGACGAGAGTCAATAAAATCTCTCCTAAATTCTAATATGGCCTATAAATGTGTCTAAGTCGAATCGGAAAAATTGCACCACTTTGCTACGCGGTACAGGAATATAGGCGTAATAGTTAAACCAAATAAATTTGTTTTTCTTTCTAGAGATACTGGCTTTGGTTTTTTTAATTATTCAGCTATTCAAATTTAACGGTATCTATTAAGATTAGGTATTCAAACTAATTATATGACAAAGCATGGCTGTTTGTTAACATAATTGTCCGTGCATATCGAAGTAATTAATCAAAATTATATAATGAGGTAGGTTGGTATGTTCTAGACTATCATTTTTATACAAAATCCATTTAGCTTTCAGCTGAAGTCTAATGCGTATCTTGCGAGCGACAGCAGCACGTGCATCCTATAATAAGATAATACTTGTGAGAATTAAATTACATTCTGACACATTAACAGTTACAATTATCAAGATAAGATCTTAGAACAAACGGTTCAGTAGCTCCGCGATTCGCGGGCTGCGCGTCGGCCTGGGCGCCAGCGGCCACGCGGCCGGAATCTTAATGTTCATTAATCAGGCATTGTGGAGGAACTGGCCGCCGGAGCCGATTGGACTACAGTCCCATACAAAAAAAGGCTAAAACAATCAAATGAGGTTGTTTTCTCGACTTTAGTTGATGTTGTAAGAAAATGATTAATTATCGATACTCTCACAAATATCGCATTTATTATCTCAGTGGGGTTTTTTCATGAGTCCAGTCTGTCTTTTCAATAATTCCGTTACATTTGACAAGCAATCGACCGGTGCCCGTTCTCATCCACATTACTCGACTTGGCTGCCGACTTTAAAAATACCCAATAATACCGATTATTCTATTCTTTCAACTATCCTTTCGCGAGACTTTACAATACGCTACTAGTGACGTTTCAATGGGCCGCCATTCTGGAAATTTGTACGACGATCTGCGCGCGCGCATCGACGCTTGCGGCCATTTTGTCAATACTGTCCGCGGTTGTACCGTTTAATCTGTTTTGCATTCAAGTGTACCGCCTTTGACGAGTAATTGCCTGGGTCGATTGAAATGTTATAGGTTTGGTATGGTAGGGGGATTTTTATTTTTGGACTTTGTATTGACATTAATAATGTTCTTTTCCTTGTGAGCAGAGATTAAGCCTAATTAGAAATTAGGCCATATTGGGACTTGCTCGATTGTAAATAATATTTCTGCAAATTAATATTACAGTAGTCTAAATGATAAAAAAATATATTTCACTGCCAAAATACACCATTAAAATACATGACAAATTGAACGCATCCGATACTGCCAGATTAAAATTTATAATGAGATCGTGCCATTGAAAACAAACGCTGTAAATAAATATACCAATACGCTGAACAAAAACACGTGGCAGCAAACATCAAACAAAAAAAAACAGGAGTTCGTACCGCAATTAAAATCGAAAATAATATCGAGAACTCGGACGAACAATAACGAAGCTAACCATTCCAATAAGAGGCAGAATAATAAATGAAGCTTGTGCCTGAAATTAAAAAAAATAAAAAGAGAAATTCCGGCGTCGCGATGGATGCATAGAAATATGGCGTCTAGGTGCGGGGACCAATCAAAATTCTTCGTCAATTAAGTGGAGATCGCAGCAAAAGGAAAATTGAAGGAAAAACTGAGGGTGGCTTCGGCGGATTAGAGATGTGGGAGGAGAGATATCGATAAAATCATATTTAGTGAACGTGGACGTCATATGCTGTGTTACGTTTGAAGTCGTAAGTCCTAAGCATTAAAGTTGATTTAAATTTACTCTTATGTGAAAAACTGTCCTTCGCAGCAAGGAGCGATAGTCGTGGCACTGGCATTATTCAGATCAATAATGTATTTTTTCGTTTAAAATAAAAAGTCTCTATTCAAAACTACGCTTAAGAAAAATAATATTTATTTTGATCGTGAAGCATGAGAAAAATTTAAAGATGATACAATGCCTATACATGGCTTTGATATACATATATTTTCTCTACTTTTAAGATATGACTATTTTGAACGTGGTAACTAACAAATTTACTAAAAAATATAATATCCATTTTGGCACCCTTGAAGTTTACTGTGGCTACCTACTTAATATGCATAATACATACGAATATTGACAATTATTACTCGGCTTCCAAATCCAATGGCACAATTCGATTATAACAAAGTTATCGATAAGCCGCATCCCTGCCTCCCTGGGCACTCGGCTAGATATGAAAGCTATGGAAATAAAGTTTGTTCGTCCCGCATTGTGCAGCTCTCGTCGTAAATGGATTTTATCACTATATAAATATCCCCCTGTCTTTACGTTGCGAGGCTAAGCCACGTCACGTTACTACGGTTTTAGTTATAAGTACGTTTATATTACCATTACGGGTATGAAATATTTTTTAGAGAGACAGTTTCTGTATTCTATCAGCCGATACGCACGTCCACTGCTGGACATAGTTTCTGTATTAACGATCACATATTAGAATTGCACGGATTCAATCAACGTTGGGGCTAAAAGTCATCGTATATACCTCATACCTAGTAAATGTAGCTTACTCAATATTGTTTCAACCACTTTAGTAGTTTATGGCATTATAGAAACAATCTAATTAATAGATTTTTATTACACGTAATAATCTAAGAAATTAGGAAGTGATTTGTCGGTATTGATTTTCTTCTATAGCCATTTGGTAGAGTAGTGCAACTGACTTCGTCGAAAAAAAACAAAAGACAGCATTTCCTGAAACATCAATCCCAGCATAACATTATACAAACCAAGCAATCTACTTTTACAAACTTTATATTAAATGATAGAACCATTAAACGCATCAAAGTAACAGGGCATCATAAATTTAAAACAGCCAATAACATCGTTTGTCCATACTCCACCGATCCACTGTCCTGTCCCGAAGGCGGCATTACCAGCGAATGGTCCGCGGCTCATTCGCGCTAAACGCTGCATCTTTGATGTCGGGACCCGCAAAATTGTGTATTAATAATGCTGAGCCCTTCCCATGTGTGAATGAGATTTTTGTGGGAACGGTCGCTTGGGTCAGCGCGGAGGCAAGGTCATTTGGATCGGATTATCGGCAAATTGTGTTGATGCAAATATTTCTGGATGAATATAAGGATGATCGAGTTGGTATTGATGCTGCCTACCTATTTGAAGGGTGTGTTTTTATATCGCTAAACTCAGTTCTGAAGGTCTATAGATAGCGAAATTAGCTACATAGCAGGCTATGAGCTAGGTTCTATTAACAAAAAGGAACATGACAAAATAGAGAAGAGTCTACGAAGAAGCAGAATAAGAACATATAGAATAAGCCACAGTGATTATAGATGCGAGTAGGTTATTGATAACCATTTCCTTCAAAACCAGTGTCGACCTGGCAGCACTCAAGCTATTATACCAACGAGCCATCGTGTTGCCCCATAAATGATAAAAGCCTTGTTTATGATATACCCGAAGCCACTAGGAGCGTCTTCCACCCCTTTCATAGCCGCAATCCTCTTAACGTATCCCGCATAAAAATAAAGCAGGCACCTGGCTACAGCCCTCCGCTCCGTGACCTAACTGCCTTACGTATTTAGGCTGCAGCGGTGCAGCCTAACAACCTCGTACTAAAACAGAATATCGATTACTTTCGCTACTATAATGTAATCCCCCGCCCACTTTTCGTTTTTTTAGCTCAGGATAATAATATAGTGGTCTCTGTCTAGCGCGCGGGTATCCAGGGCGCCGCGGCGGTCCCCAGGGTCGGGGCGGCGTCCCTCCCCCGCACGCCGCGTACTACCCCCGCCGTATGTAAATGAACGTCTCATCGGTTATGTGTGCGAAAGCCTATAACGATGGGTCCAACACATCGATAGCTCGACGTTTGAGGTTTACTGTCCTGACGGCTTTTGTCCTATTTAAAATACATATTCGATGCGTCCCGGGCGTCCTTCGTTGGTGACAGTCATCTTTGCTTTGTTATCAACGCGAGCTGATATTGTAAACAGTAGTGCAAACTCGCAACAGGGATACGGGAGACATGCAAATGTTCACTAACCGATGACAAAGATAACAAACCGGGGGCAGTTTGGAGCATAAATAATTTTTGCATACGTTTGGTCTGACGATTGAAGTTACGTCCAGACGAATTCACATTCTACGGTTATATTCTAAAACTGAGTTTCCACTGTCGTATTTGGAGCGGTTGCGGCTTTATGCCCCTCTAAAATGACGTCACGTGAACGTCGAAAATGACACTTTTACGGGCAATAATTTACATTATTTCGGTGTTAAAGCTCGCGTGCCGCCCGATTGATTTTACGTCGGTCGCATCTCGCGTTCGCGTTCGCGTTCAGCTAAACCGAATCACTCGGTACACGACCGAGTTATTCTGTAATGGTTGTATCGCGTGACTTTTTTGTTTGTTATATTTTCGTTCCGTTTTCTTTTTGGGTTCATTCTGACATTTCTATCTTAACCATATCTCTTACTGTAATGGTCATATCGGAGGGTTTTTCTTGATAATACTCCAGATACATTGGAAAAGTTGTCGATAGGTTATAGATAGTAGGTAATATATATTTAATTTGTTCAATGAATTTTACATCTCTTTTCTTATTCCTCTGTTTTCCTTGTTAAAGTAGGTACTAACTAATACTTACTATAAAATTTTATTTTTGGTTTCGTACCACTAATCCATTATTTTATTTCATTGAAATAAAACTCTTGGGTACACGGGCAGCGGCGCGGCGCGCGCGCAGCTTTCGCGGAAGGCGCCTAATGAAGATCTTAATTGGGTGGCGCGCGTGTGTCCTCGGTCTTATCGACAGGCAATGTTTAATACTTTATTTATAGGAGTTATTTGTATAAGTTATAATTTCGTACTGAGACGTTGGACGAATTAGTTGCATGATATTGATAAGGGGAAGCAACATTTGTCAAAGCCAACTAGTGACATTATAACAAAAGGCAATCACAATATCATCAGAAAAAACCATTTGAAGTTTAGCACGCCCTAAACATAGTCGAGATGAAGTAGAAAAACATTCCAAACTTAATTAAAATTTTATTGCTAGAATATTCGTGGCAGCAGTAAATGAAGACACCCTGTATACAGATACAGGCACAGAGCAGATACAGGTGCGCTCATGTGCTAAACTCACCGGAATCCTGCAGATATGAGCTTCGTACCACCCGCCTGTAAATCTCTGCATGGTAGGTACAGTTGTGAGCGGAAGCGGTTGCAAATACGTTAAATTTTGAAAAAAAAAATGTTATGGGCGTATAGACATGATCGATCACCATCAGAATCAAACGCTTTACGCAGGGTGGTATTTTTTCTTTAACGTGGTCCCTCCACCACTTACGAGTGGTCATCACTGGAGAAATAAAGACGTTACATACTATTACGGATCATGCACACATTCTAAGAGGCCCCACTCTTATCAATATTACCACACTATGAGTAGCTCAACCTACATTTTCCTTCCATACCCATAACAATGTCCTACATAAAATGTTATAACACCCTTTTAAAAAGAGTAAACCGTGGAGTTTTTTCGTCTATTTTTGTCCATAATAATGAAAATCCCATAGGGTGGTAGTATACTCTCTTAAAAACATTTATATAAATATTTTGGTTCTGAGACAAACCTTGCAAATGGATTCAAAGATAGTAAAATTTAAATGTTTATAATAGTATAAAGAATGAACTATCAATCGAATCCGAATCGAATTAATACTTCAGTCCTCGCCAGTACACCACATCGTCTGATTTATCATATCCCAGTGCAGTTGCAGCGACAATTGTAATGTAAAACCCAGGGACGGATTCCGGACTAACTTGCTCCGCCGACTCGACGCGGATCACCGCGTGACAACTTCTGACAACCATGAGTCGCGTGACGTAACCCAACATAAGATGCGAAGGAGTTTTGAGTTTAAATACAGTATGGATTTGGTTTGGTGGGAGTAATGCAGACTACAAATATTTTATTATTTTCTTGTCATGATAATATGTTAAATGCAGTAATAGTTTTTAGACAATAGATACGCTTACATAAGTCTTCAGTCAGCAGAAAAATGCAAAATACTTCATTGACATAGTGATGTGATGTCAGGTCCATAAATACGTGCATCCACACGAGAGTATTCCATAGAGATAGGACCAATACTATTTCACATACATCACAGTATAAGTAGTAGGAGTAATCTCGTGACTATAACTTTTTTTACAGTTGAGTCAAAACAGATATTTATCACCAGTCATCTCTTAGTGAAACTCAGGGAGGTCAATTAATGGAATATCTTAATAAACGATCAAGTCTAAGGTGAATACTTAGAAATTAGTCCACATGCAACTTGAATTAAAATAGCCTTTATTGGCTTAATGTTGAATGGAAAACTATTATTAACAGCAGCCTTATCATTGGATTTAAAGTACTCCTAGAAAACTAACTATTCCTCTTAGAAGTTGTATCACGTGTAGGTTCTACTTTAATGGCGGTTAATAAAGGAAGTTATGTAAAGAATAACACTAACTTAACAAAATTGGACCTATCAAAACTCTGTCAATAATTCCACGATCGGACACTCGATTAGCAAAAAAATGTTGATTGAAAACAAATGTCCCATTTTCCTCTTACACTCGAAATGAGAATCGCAAATATTTACACAAATCTATGTATTATATTGTTGAAATAAAGGCTATATTAGCGTGTGTGGCAAGTGTCGTGTTGATACAATACTGTAGACAGGTATCGCGGCCAACAATGATGTACCTCAACCAGTCTGATTGCGAGGGGTTTTTTAACCAGTATACTCTGAGGGTTACGGCATGGATACAAGAAAATTGGAGTTGGCAATTTTAATATAAATCAAATATTAGGTATTCGCAAGCATATCAAATACTTATAAATTTAAAACAGTTATATTTTTTGATTACAAATACATTCCATTTTGGAGTGGTGTACTTAATATAGTTTAAGCATTTAAATATAATTTCAGTTCAAACGTCAATAAATCAATCATTTATAGAGGTCTCAGTGTATCGATGCCAAACTTGAAGAGCCTTCGCCAATTGTAGCTACTTCATTGATATGCAGAACCACGGAGGTGGGGTCCGTGGTTATCTTTGGTACTTCTGTGCCTTTTAAGGGACAATGCGAAACGCATAATGATTTTTTAAGCGTCACATGTTGCTGCCATATTCAGATTTTCATGATCTTTAAGTAGGATGATAATTTGTGGCAATAGTGTTAGTTTTTCATCGTATTACTGATCAGTCTTGAAGGTAGTTGTCTCCGATTTTGCTTTTATATAGTTATTATTAATTCTATCGTTTTCATTGGCATATCGAAAACAACGAGATTTTTTGCAGAATGGAGCATAATCTAGCAGATGTGGCTAACATGAGTTCACAGTTTTGGAACAAGTTTAGTGGATAGCTAGTGTATTTGCACAAGTGCCTCCTCCACCGCTCGGCGCTCCTCGCTGCCCAGACAATGAGCGCGGGCCCACACCGCGGCACTCCTTAAAACTCTTCGCCTTATTTCACTAGCCTTCCTTTTGTTTCGAGGGCATTTCTTTATTTTGTTGTGCGATCTTATTATATCGCTACCGTTGGCCGCATTGCAACGTTCTTATAGTTTTTGTCCGCATCGCCGACGCCGCACAGTAGCTCTCGGAATGGAGTAATACCCCGAGACTCCTCGGTATTGTGTATTTGTGTCCTTTTTTTGTGCCAATGCCACGTCAAGTTCTTGTACCGCATCGGGTTTTGTACTATGTGTGTTATGTAACATCGCTCCGATATGATCTTGACTACGAAGGTAATTATTTCTGCGTTCCGATTTGAGAAGGTATGATTGAAACGACGGATGTGATGTGTGTGACGGTGTGATTTGTCATTTTTGAGAGCGGTTATAACACCCGGTGATTGAAGTGGGCTTTTGTTAACCATTGAAAATGTATGTGAAGTCTTAAAATAGATACAGAGAAAGAGTATAGGAAAATAATGCCACAAAAGGAAAGCAAACATCCAATAAGACTTTAATTACACAGAATGAACGTACTTGTAAACAATATAGCACATTGTGAGGTACATAAAACACGGGCGGTTGCAACAAAACGAACGGCCGACACTGTTGCCTACTTAAGGCTAACTGAGATCTCCTTTTTAGGGCGGGGGGAGTGTGAACACCGCGTGTCCGGGGACTAATTAACTGAAACATGCGCGCGCGCCGGCGCGTTAATCACAGCCCAGTAGCGATCCCTTCCCCACTCCCCACCCCTCCGCCAGCAGAGCATGCGCCCGCGCAACTACACCGAGTTGCTTTTAGTGTGAGATGTTGGCGTAATCTAAGGAATTTCAATTAATTATATTATTTCGTTAATGAGTGTTGGAAAGGTTTGGATTAAGGTGGTGTGCTTAGGTGTTATATTATTTACATTTAAATGTACGGATTGTGCAATTATTTTATATTGGATTGAAATCATTAGAAAATGTTAAACTTCACCCAACTTAACAAACGTTCTCTATTTTTCCTAACTGTAACGTCACTATTAAAGGGCTATGCCTAGATAGTGCATAGCTTTTTTCGTTCAAATAGCGTGTCTTATCAAAATCATTGGATTCTAACTACACATTGACAGGCGCGGTTCAGCCACAAATCAGCATTAAGCAATATGACTGTTGATGCCAGGCTCGCGAGCGAGACATCGCCAAATCAGATACCGAGGAATGCCGATGCGAATAGCAAACATTTGCTATTAGTTGCAATTTATATTCAGTTAGTCGTGTCACGAAAATTTTTAATATAATTTAGTTATGAAGGGTTTTTAAATTCGCGTTTTTTGTCGTGAAATGACTTGAAGGGTTTCTTATTTCACTATAGGGTGATACAAGCTTATTGGTTACATTATAAATGTTTTTTTTTTATATTGGTCTCTGCTATTTCCTCTAAAACTCCCACAGATACTTTTAATTCAATCTTCTATATTCCTATCTAAAGGTACTGTGTAATGATAACGTCCGCACTATATTTGTAGTGGCCAGTTACAAATCAGCAATATTTGTTTTGCCATTGTGCATAATTTATTGGGTTATCATAACTCACCCAACTAAATAATTTTTTTTTTTATACAATATGGTACAACATATACCAAATAACGTACCAAAAAGCGTCGCTGACACAGAGACCGTTGACGTTACACGAAAAACAAAACTGCCTGCTACCACGACAGTCGGGACAACGTCGCCTTTTTTCATTGCATCGAACAATCGCTCCCGAGTTAGGAATTTATTGAGTCGTATTGCAAATAAATAAAACGGAGCGTATCGTGGTATATGTAGGAGTGGGACACGAACCAGTCGCGCCGGTCCCGGGATTGATCTCAGACATCAGCTGTCCGTCTTCGCGACGGGAGGACGCTATACAGGATGTTGTCGCGACCATACGAATATAAGAAACGATGTAAGCAATATTTTTATGAGAGATCTTTCTTGAAGAGAATTTGACCTGAACTATGCTAGCTTAACAAAATTGCTTTTACTTGGGTAAGTAATATAACATAAACCGTGTGATAGTTTAGATGTTAGTCCAACATCTCTGACTTGTTATTTTCACGGAACTATTGTCATCTGCCCTCAGAGACAAAACTAATGGAACTACGAGTAACATAAGGGTAAGACTATGTGTGAAAATTTGAAAGGCTTTTGACTGCTCGTGACGACTATCAATGATGTTGGAATGACAAACTACACCGCCAGCTTCACGTGCCCAATGAAGCACGAAGGAATTTGGGTGTTAAATTTGGTCACCCATCCTAGGATCAATAACTTTACCACCTTCTCTTAGCCAAACATTACAATGTGTATGGTATTTCGCACTCTATTGCTGAAACATGCTGTACCTCAGTATAGGGCCACGCGAGCCAGCCAGTTAATGGTATCGGTCGAGTATAACTAACACATCCTGTCGCGAACGCTGCGTCTGCGCAAATATACAGCGGCCCGGGTATCAAGTGCGCACGGGCATTGACAGAGATTGTGGCTTTATGACTGACTTGTAAAACATCTATGAATAGCTATTACTGGTAGATTATATGAGTAAATTGAGGAGCCATAAACAAATGAAAGGTGCTTTGGAAGATATATGGAGATAGTGTCTTCCATGTAGCGATGATAAATTCATGAATAGGTAGTATTCTGCAGGGTGGCAGCGCAGGAGTTATGCAGCAAACATGATTGGACGAACTACCCACTTTAGTCACAGTGTCACTTTGTATTGAGAACAAAAACTTATCTCTAAGAATTTGTATAAATGTTTTGCTTACTACCAAATTAAGAATAATAATAAATATCACCACATGAAGAGACCAACTTTATGGTCCCATACTTAGAAACGCTGGTATTATAGGTACCGTATAATGGACTGGGGCGAACCCGGTAAATAATATTTATACCAATATTAAACATCTATGACTGGGGTACAAACATTCGTACTCATCACAAAAGGCTTGTACCTACCTAGATTTGAACCCGGTAGTCTCAGCGTAGAAGGGAAAAATGTTCCTGTAACAGAACTATCTTTTCAAATAAATAACTTTCAGTCTATGAGCACCCGCGCCCCGCGGTCCCGGCAGCGTTTACAGAGGTCGGTAGATTGGAACTCCCTTAGCAATCAGCATCGTGTGATTCGAACTAGAATTTATTTAATGGGCTCTTCGTTTGGGATAGATTGAGAAATTGGTTCATGGACAACGTATACTTTACGATTAAGGTACTAACAATGATTAAGTAACTACATTGTATAAGTAATGTAATTCTTAAGGTATATTTATCAAAAGGTAAATTTATTAAAGTGTTGGAAATCATACATTCTGGAATCATAAATTCCTTCTTTCCTCAACAATTTCATGGTCTAGGCTAGTGACGTAAAAAATGAAGTTTTGCTAAAATAAAAAGGTATCTTGCTATTTGTTGCGTACTGATGACTGCGCTGGTTTTCAAAGCGGGCTCGAATACTTGCCACGCGAGCTAGCCTCAGTTTTGATCAGAGCAAACAGATCACGCGATGTTGAAATAAACGTTCTGGATCATTGCAAGGCAAAAGATAAATGACAGCGCTCGGACGAAGCAACGAGAGTTTGCTTCAAACAAGCCATGGTAGACTGAGGAAGCAGAAGTAACCAGGCAAGGTCGTTCCCGGCTATTTCCTTCGAACTTGTACAATACAAAAATGTTACTTGAGAACCACTAAAATAACGATTTACTGAATTCATACCGTTATTATCATATTGATAACTAAAACAGAGCCGTTCAATTAGCATTCGCACATAGCGCAAATAGTTGGCCCGTCTTTGGCACCCTATTTCTACGAAACCGAGGGCAAATTGGCACTCACCGAAGTGTTAAGGGTTCTGACACGCCTTTGCGAGCCAGGACGAAAGGTCATCGGGTAATTAAGAGTCCCTCAAGCAATCACAATGTGAGAGGCCTGTGATTGGTTGCAATTTGGTCCGTCGCCCGCCTCGCCGGATCAAAGGCGATGTTGTCACTTGTCAAATGGAATATTTTAGGGATCGACGTTTGATGTCTGTGCGCTATCTCGGATGTATTTTTAATTTGGAGTTTTTTGACATACGTTATGTAGGAGGCTATCGTGTCAGGTACGGCGATTGGGTGTTAATACGTATCTCCGACGACGTGTATTTACATTTTATTTGCATGAGTAAATATAAGTCAAAGATACCTGTGGAAGAAGAATAGCACATTAAATAAGAGGTCCAGTTAAGGTTCAGCACGTCAAGTGCGAGGTTATTCGTAAGCTAACCATATACTGTGAAGTCTACGTATTCAGACACATTGTATGAAGAGTTGAAAGTTTTAAATACTGTCCGCTAGAAGCGCTGTTTAATTTACCATACAAATATCTAAATACGTAAACTATATACAGTTAGCTTACGAATAATCTCGCACTTGGTCTCTCGTACAGGTCCAGGAAAAGTTCTCCAAAATTACAGTTACATGACTATATTTATGAAAAATTACAACTACCATCACCATGACGAGTACGCACAGTCAATTAAAAAAACCCAGTAGCCGCTTAGTATGTAGCTGCTAAGATTTGTTTTCCGTTTTATGTACAAGGCAGATAATAAAGAAATAAATGCTTGCTAGCAGAAAATACATAAGAACATATGAACAAACGCTAATTCATATAATCTTGGCTACATCTGCTGATCGCGATAACATTACCGGTCATGAACCGATTAAATAAAGTTCGCCATTTTATCGAAATGTTACAACAATATTTAAACATTAACCGTTACAATATGTTGCTGAAGTCATGTAGAGACAGAATAAGAAAATAATCAAGATTGTTTTGTTCATATCAAAAGCGAACCAAAACCATTTACTAAACGATACATAATGCACTCATTCGTTACACTCATAAACACGTATAGAAAGTGTATACGCCTTGGGGTGTAAACAACCCTTTAAAATAGTGCCCCATTAGGGACGGGGGTGGGAGGGAGAAGGCTCAACTAAATATCTTTTAGTATCTGCAAAATGTCTAATTTAGTACCGACGCTTTGATGTTGCTTCTTGGACTAGCGGTGGCGTGGAGTCGCGTCGCGATGACACTTTTTGATAACAACTACGTTGAACTAATCCGTACATTTTGTGTTTTCTGTATTAAATTGTTAAACTGACTCTAAAATACTTGCCATCTCTAAATGTCAGAATATGTCAGAATCTTAAATTGTTCTTACCAAATAAGTAACTCTAGCTAGAGCATCAAGTGTACTTGTGTATTTACCTTCCAAAACTATCACGGTACCAAAATAAGACCATAAAAGTACTGCTATTTAGTAATAAGAGGTTAAAACCCAAATATTCCGTGTAAACTAACAATCTGAAACCAGCTTTATCAATCTGAAAACGACTCTACACCTCCCGGGCGCATGATGACGTCCCTAGAGAGCGTCCTCTCGCTTACTTATCCATCTCTATCTGATCAGCGTCCTCGACAAGAGATCTCGACGAGACACATAATATAAATACTACAGGTATTCATGCTTAGGGTGAAGATTGTGATATAAATACATGGTTATCACGACTAAGGTATAACTTCATCTTTAGCGGATCATTTGCTTTGTCATGGGAAGGATTTACTGAAATCTATATAAATAAGAATGTAACGGTCATATAAGTACATCACACATTTAATGTGGAATCCGCGAAAAGCAGGAAAAACTATAAATAGGCGAACCGTTTTGAAACGTCAAATTTTCAAATCAACACATACCTACAGAGTATGTATCTTCATCTTCACGTATATTTTATCCTATAATTACGGCAGCGTAAGTCTTCCGTCCCGCTCAAACCACAGATTGAATGTCTAAGAGTAACAGTGACAGCATGCTTCTTTATTGACATTACACACTACACCATATGAACAAGAGATGATCTGATCATTGATGCGAGCATGCAGTTCCTATGAAAAGGTCAATGGTCCTAGTTCCTCCAGTCGGCCATGCAGCATCCATAGCCATACTAAGAGATCAATTTAATTCGGCACCAAATGTATGTTTCTTCCTTATCTCAGCTCCTTTAAAAAGTTTTGAAATATCTCATAGAGCTTTTAAGCAATTAATATTCAAATCATCGGTAAACAGGTACTCCATCTGTGTCCCGGCACGTAAAGTGAGCAGTCTGTTGAGCAAACACTCTCGTAGCGAATTCGCTGTGTGCTGAACGGAGGCAACGCTGAGTGGGCAATGCGCGGCCCTTGAATGGATGCCTGATTTATTTGCACAACGTAGCCTCTACGATCCGTTTCGAAGAACTTGGATATGGTAACATTCAAAGATTTTTAGAGTGTCTTTTTTTATTACCGAAGATCAATTTTAAGTGAAATGGATGAAGAGTGCATTCCGAAATGTACCGTTGACTGCTTTGATAAAACAGAAATAAGTTCAGAAACTACTAACAATGTGTTTTTTTTACTGCAACAATTCGCTAATGAGCTTTTTGAGAGAAGGTAACACAAACGTGGAGTATCATTACATATTTCGGAAAGCCATTACATAATTAAATTAAAGGCAGCTATTAACTTTGAATGATACTTCAAGTTCATTGACTCCTATCCGTTTTATAGTTCCTTAACTCAACGTTTAAGATTATTTAAGTCGGACAAAACTTCTTTCAACTCGGCGCCTATGAAAATTATTGTCGTTCTAAAACAATGTCTCGGCTTCAACCGCGGCCCAAACTTCCCTCTACTGTGAGATTAAGAATTATTGCCTCTTATCTTTGTTCTGAGTCGACAACTCGTCGGCTATTCGCTCTCACTGCGTCACACCCGATCTCTGAGTGAAATTATTTCGACAAACTTTACCTAATGGCTGAACACCCCTGCCTGGACCCGACCTCGAATCGAACCAATCCACACTTTATATTTAGATTAGTAAAGTTTACTTTGGAACGCAACGCTGTCTGGCTTTTGAGACACGTGATTAACGAAAAGCGGGAAACTGGGAATCATTTGTGAATTTCCGAAAGGGACAGGTGACGTGATATTATGTAAATTTTACATAAGTGTGAGCGAGAACGAAACAAGACTGAAGTTCAGCCGAACAGACGCGTCTCCGGATAAAATTTATACGCGGATGAAACGATTTATTACAAAAGCGTTGAGTAGGTACTCGAAATTAATTACACTAAGTTTTGCTTTCATTTTGTACCATTGTGCGATGTTCGGGGGATTTTCCTTGTCTTGTCGAGATATCGGCGGTTTTTATTACGGCCTCGACAAAGGGGATTTTGTAGGTGGATATTTATGACAAGTTTGCAGCGCTTTATTTTTCTTTTTATATTTTTTCTGTCTATGATATATATGTCGGATGCTCGATGCTTACGCTTGTTGACTGAGGCATTAAGCTATCTTATCGCCTCGACGTGATCTAGTTTGTTTGCTCGATATGTTTCAATATATTGCCATTTGTCGGCAGTGATACATAAGGAGGATTGTTTATACGTTTTTAGGCGCTGTTTTTAAGTAATTGGGCCGATATGCTTGCCAGTCACATAGTCTTACACAAATCTCGTTTCGGATTTGTCGGGACTAGGGCGTGTTGAGTTGTTTTGTGTGTGTATGTTGACAAAGCTGTTAAAGCAGTAATATAAGTATATAAGAACCAAAATTAACAGCCATTAGGTATAAATTTTGCTGTGATCGTGTTGATTATTTTCTCGCAACGTTCCATTTCCTTCCGGCTTCTTCATAGCGCCAGTGTTTACAGTGCTACCAGCGCGTATAGTTCACAGTTTTCAGAAACTAGGAGGCTATTCTGAACTAACCACCTACGAATGCACCTTCAAGCGCAAGTTATGGTATTAGTTCTAAAAAATTATGGGATTTCGAAAAATTATTGTAAAAGTGACACTATATAATATAAACAGTACCTTGGTAAGTCGTAAAACTACAGTTAGCATCTGGTATTTTGCTTAGGGCTGCTGACGTTTGTCATCGTTTTTCCATTTGTATATGTAGAGTACCTCCAATGTAGAGTAAATATGTTGGTATGGCAAGGGGTGGCCCATAAATACCAACCTATTTACTGTACATTAACTAGGTACCCACCAAAATATAATAGCCCAATAATATCATAGGTCATTTACCCTTAGCAAGGCGGTATCGTACGTTGCGGCGACGTCCGGTTCCGACGTGCGGCGCCACGGTCCACTTCCGGTGTCCTCGGCCGGCGTGACGTCACTGCCGGCGCGCGTGTTACGCACTTCCGCCGTAAGTCCCTGTAATATTACGACGTTTCAGGAATTTTGGAAGATAGATTAATTGAGTTTCTTAGTATTGTCAACTAAGGCTACTGAAATACTGAGTTACATAACTGAATTAAGTTACTAGTTTCCTCGCATAGCTTCAATAAATGGTCAAGCCACCCAAGATTATACTTTTGTACGGATTATAGAAGGGTAAAGAGACTTTGTGAATTGGTTTATAAATCCATTTTTCATCAGGACTTCTGAATTTGAACTATTCGAAGCTCACCAATGTAGTAAGGTGTAAGGAATACAATTATATCAAAAGTATCAACAGCCGTTTTAAACCCTTTATGACATCTCCCGCGTCCGTGACCGCTGTCCATTGCAAAGTTTGTTAGTTTCCGAACGATTCGTGTTTATGATTGTTTTATTTGGCCGCCTATGATAAACATAAAAACGTTTTAAACAGTAAGAATTTGGAATACGGACTAATAAATAATTCAGAATAATTCAGAGCTAGCAGAGATGGCTAATAAGTCGATGTCAACTTTTGTACACCCACCTACAATTGTTGCTCTATTTGAACCAGATAATAAATAACAGTTAAACTTCAATTGAAACCCCCAATCATCAATTCCTTTCATCATAGAAAACCTTTCAAAACCATAAAATATTAATACATAAATCAACCAGCTATGAAGCATAGTTGCTGAGGTTTCAGTACACAGTTCGCACAAACCCAACGTAAGCCCTGCAAGGAGAAAGTGTAACGGGGGTGCATCCGATGAATATGTATGAGGGAGGGAGACGGGAGATGGGAGGCATGGGAGGGCGGGGGGTGCGTCCGCGTGTAAATGGAAATTTCAAATAAAAATACCTCAAATATGAACATGAGCTGGATTCGTGTCGCGCCGCCTGCTCCCGCGGCCCGCGCCCGGACACGTGTGATAACGCTGGCGCAATAACACAAACCATTTTACAGATTTCCTTTTTTGAATCATTCCACGCTGGATTTTAGGGGTCTGTAATGAGTGAAGTAATTTTTGTCTCCACTTTTTTAGTCAGAATATTGTGCTTAAAAGAGCATTTGATACCTATATTGATGACTGAGTGAGCAGTGGATTTAATATTATAACTTCAGGTATCTTTGGAAATGCCACTTGACAAAAATAGAACTAGCAAGGTACTTGTTAATAAATATTTTACGAGATAGTCAACCTATTTTCTTGAATGCAGTGTTGTTTCTTTTTTTATGAATAGGCAACCAAATACGTTATTCTAGTTTATTGTTAAATTATTCAAAAGTATTTCGTTGTCGATGGCATTTCCATTATTAATAAGTACAAACAGCACGATAAGATCGAGCAAGTATTTAACACATTTGTTGGGTGTCGACGCGAAGTTATTAGTGAAACAATATCGCCTACTAATTGTTTCATTATGTTTACACATTACTTAATTTATACACTTAATTATATTTTGATTCAGTTTGGATTTATGTTTATTAAATACGTTTACTGTTACTGTTTATGTTTGACGTCAATTGTCATCTATGCTGCTGCGAAGCAGAAATTCAAGTTTAAGACATTATAGTCAGAAGTCTATTTTTTTTCACTCACTTCGTATACTTGATTATATTTATTTATCATTTAATTCTTAGGTAATGCTTGTATATGGTGTTCTGAACGGTCAGTGACCTAGAAATTATCTTGAGATAACAAGATAAACAGCGGTAGGATACTCCCTCCGACTAATTTCTCAACGAAAGTCGGCATGACAACAGTTCCACATGTCACGTCAGTTTTTTAGATCGCAGCGTGTGTTTTATTGGCGTCGCAAATGTCGAGTGCGTCTGCCGCACATCGGCTCTTGACTCGAGGACACTTCGGATCGGTCTTTTGGCTACGGTAGGTAGCTATTCTTTTTGCTGCGACTGAAGAATTTGTGAACAATCACGAGAGAGCTTGTGGAAATTAGGTAAAATGGCATTTTTCAAAATCTTTGGGGTAGATCAGCAGTTAGTGTGTAGGGATGCTACTAGGTAAACATAACAAATTGAATTGAAAAAATAGGCATGGACTATAATGGTGATGCGAAAAAACCCTGAAAACTTTTGATTGATCGCTTATTCTTTGACCATTGAGTTATTTGATTTAGAATTTAGATTTAATCGGAAGTAAATTGAAAAGGTTTATATGGGTATCAGTGATCTTTTTCATGTTGTAAAAAAACAATGTACAATCGAGGTGCTTATTTGACACCTCCGAAGTGCTTCCAACCCTCAATCCTGTGCAGTGCAAACCTGATAGCATCATGGGAGTTTTAATTTTGCAATTTGTTGCGCTGGCACCCTTCGGCCTCCCAGCGGACAGACGGACAGATGGAGACCTCACATGTGACGTTTATGTAGATTTTATTTTGAGATAACACTGTCTGTTGTTACTTTTAGTTGTCTCGTTTTGAATGCAAGGGTGTGAAATTGTGGTTTAACAGTGGAGTGTCTATGAGATTTCATTCGTGGTTTTTAACGTGGATACATAGTATATAAGCAGTTCAGGATCTGCCGCTTAGTCCTTAGCCTTGCACTTTTGAATTAGATATAAGTTTATGACATTTACTTGTTAACACACCTTTTATTTATATTGGGATATTTTTCTAGAATACGTAGTAATTGAACCTATTTCTTTATACTGTAGGTATACAGTCACTTGGCTAATAAATATTATTACGGCGTTGAAAAAATGCTGACCATTCTAGAATAACACCAGCAACTCCGTAATGCACATTGCACAAAACAAGCCGGGCTCTATCCAATGTCAAAGTTATCTTTTTATCAACAATTAGGATTTGGTCGCCTCCCCCACGCGCGGGGAGGCGCGAGCCGCGGCATCAAAGGCGACCTCTCATTATGCGACGTTATTGAGTTATCAAACGCCACGGAGGGAGATTAGTTCATACTTCCATACAATCCCATCATACAAGCTGACGCCTTCGGCTTCATTTTGGCGCACCGCAAAACACTCTTTGTACACCACATTCGACCTTTTAGACGTTGCCACACCAACCTGATTTCAACCATACATCTTGCGTTTTAAAGTTGAAAATAACGAATGGTGGGCTTTATAGGGCCGCAGCGTGTCACCCCCACATGCTGATCCACTAACAAGGAAATCGCCGGGCTGTTATTTGTCAATGCAAAGGGATAATTTCGTCCCTTAATTTAAAACGACCGATAATGAGATGCGTATTCGATTATTTTATGCTCGTTACAGTTCTTCTATTACTAAATAAGATATTTATTTTGAAAGTAAGGTAAAAAATAAGTTATGAATAAACCTATGGTTAAAATTTTCCAACGTGGCGGCAATATGCCTCCTCGATTATACAGTTATTTGCAGGATTAATCTCACGATTAGTCAAAAACTGATAATGCATAATGCATATATTTTCTGTCTACCAATAAGTTTCGTCTACATTGTTTTGCCCATTTCCTTTTGTGAATAATATGCAGGCACACGCTGTATATTCTTGAAAGTAACCCCAGACACAACTCAATACGAAATCACTTTACAAAAGTACTGAAACGTAAATCATAACGCAACGACAACGCAATTAACACTCGCGCCGCCGCACCCCTCGGCGCGGGCTCGAGTATACCGAGACGTGCAAATTTACAGAACCGTGCATATTATCTGCCCCGTACTACCTACACTACTATAAGGGAGTATAATTTGTATGTTTGACGTGATGTACGAAAAGCTTTGGGAATGTTTGGACTTTGTAGACTTTCCTGAAATGTAGGGAAAGCAACTAAATGGATATTCGTTTTTACATTTACTTAATGGAAGTATCATCAGGAATAACATTGTATTCTTTTGCAATATGGCTTGAAATAATACTTCATTTAAGTGAAAAAAAATACACAATACTATACAAAAATATATGCAAGTGTACAATTCTGAAAATAAGCTGTTTCGTTCGTTAACAAGCTTCCATTTTAATCCAAGCGAAGTCGTGTGCAAAGCTATGCGCCTTCATAATAACCGTAGGTACCTAACCGAAGAGGGCGACCGAATGATTCGTTAGGAGTCAGTCAAGCGTTCACCCGTGAACGGGGTCGGTCTATGTGCGTACCTGTTATGTACCTGATAGTAAATATTTGCATACATATCAATGCCAATGTTTGGGGCCAATGTGTGGGGATATGACGTAGTATTGACGTTTTGGCGACGCACGTCGGTGTCAGTTAGCGTTTAAGGGGTTACGTTGTCTTGTCTTGTTTGTGGTTGTTGTGGATTTTTGAGGTGTAACTAGTATAGTTTTAATACAATTTAAATTAATAATTACGAAGAGGTGTCAGAAATATTTTAAAGTTGTTGGTTATGTAGCTATTTTTTTTTACGTCAGCTCTGTATGGTCCTAGGCTACTCGGTTGGGCTTTCGGTGTTATTTTTTGTAATTTACTCAGGGATTATACCTCGTATATTTTATGGTTACCATAATACAGGCGTTACTCAGATAGGAACCTTACAACTAGTATGTTTTCAGGCGAAATTTGTTTATTTATTTATGGCCGAATTTTTTGACATAGTACTGTGCACAACAGTTTTGCCTTGCGCAGTACTATATGACGTTTGATAAACTTATAAAATGTCTATAAATTCGGGGGTTAAATTTTAGACGCCAAAGAAATCTTTTCTGTATTTCTTTTATTTATGTATCATCAAGCAGGGTTGTCAGGGGTTGCTGAATATAATATTGCACCAAGATTCGGCGTGATAAGTAACACTCGCCCTCGGCCCGCCCGCGCCGCGCCCGCGCCGCGCCCGCGCCGCGTCCGCGCCGCGCCCGCGCCGGCCAGCATCCCCACTGAAACCCGATCCGCGAATTCTCTTGGTAATTAACTACCAATTTCATTTCTTGATGCATTTTTAAAAGCGTCCGACGGCTTTTTAATGGTTATTTTATGGTGACGGATCGCTTATTATGTTTTTATGGTGTTTCGCGAGTGACAGATGGGATGTAGTTTGATACCCGATTTGAGGGTACGCTGGTAAGTAGCAAGTGACGGGGTACGACACTGCGATTTTTATTTATAAAGGCCATTTAAAAAATAAATGGTAGGTACGAGCGACCTGAAAATGGTGTGGTGTCAATTACCCATTATACCAACATATAAAGTTCTGATTGAAGTAATCTACGATCAATTTTATTATCATTATACTTACTTGTTTTTTGTTAATTTTAATTTATTATGTCTTTTTCTCCACAGGGGTACACCCGGACCTTTGGAAGGCTTGTGCATGGACATGGGTCTAACACTTAGAGGCCCATTTTGATAATGTTATCCACCTGTTTGGCACAACTGCTGAAAATGATAGCATAAACAGCGAATTGACCTGAGCAGGCGGAGGAACTTTTGCAGGTATTGGGAAAGATAACTGGGACTATGGATTGAGGTTTATTGGAAGGGTTGCAGACCTGCCATAATCATCTTTCATCCAATTATCAATTATTATAATAATTATTAGACAAATAACAATAATACATAGACAATATAATAGTGTTTTCTTATTGCTCCAATATTTACAAAGTAACGATATAAAAATATCAATTCAGCCTCACATCACTCTCCCTACGGATGTACAGAAAATTAAAACAGATGATCTAGCGTAACGCCGCCATAATTAAAAAGATAAGGAATATTTTCCTTCCAATGCTGGAAAACCCCTTCGAGCCCTGGCCCCGGGTAGGGCACGTTATGGGACCGGTTAACTGGTTAAAGCACCCCAGGGACCACACGAATCGGCTGCGCTGCAGTCTGATTAACTAAGATAACACAGAAAATGTACGCATAAAAGTAGAGCCAAGTTCTTTTTATTTTAGATGCAATATTCTCGAGAAATCTTGGACAAGTATGTGTCAATTAAGAAAACAGTTTATGCACAATATTTTTATGAGGTCCTGATGACAAGTGCAAGAAAAACAAGGCCCGAGACGTAAAGTATAGATTATATTTTTTATTTTATCGGTTTGGTTCGTAAATAATTTAAGAGTTAGCAGGAACTCCTTATGTAGTCGATACGTCATCAAGAAAAAATGCTGTCACTGTCATTCTTATTTATGAAATAAGTGCTGTGAGCGGGACGAAAGACGTTTACATTACCGTAATGCTACGTATAAATACTATGCTTAAGTCTTATCACTGTGGCTCAAATACAATCTTTATGTACAGACTGTTAATAAACGAATAACGTAGTATGGAAATTAGGGAATCATATTTTATAGTGAAACTTTTTAGTTTACTCTTAATCTATTACAGCGATCGTGGATAGAACTATACAATTAAATTCGTTCGAGTACTTCAGTTATCTTCTTTTACCTATTTATAGCATTCGAAATATGTCACACTTTTTTTGAAACTTGGCCTCGCGCATCCGTGTGCCAAGATAATATTGCCAATATAGAAAAGTCAGAGAGTCAACAAGGGCTGCTAAGTTGATTCGATGTATCCTCAAGGGCAAGTATTGTTATCTCTGTTTGAGATTGGATTGAATGAGTGGACCATTGTTTGACGTTGAACGGGTTGCTTTCCGACTTTGTCTTCTTTTGAAGGAATTCGTCACCAAATTAATTACTTACTTCGTTGTCGCTACATAACTATTTGCTTTTCAAATGTTTGTTAATTGTTTTCATAATTTATTTTTAATTATTAGCTGAAGTAATTTATGACAGACATTACAATAGTTTTTAAATTCCACTTGGATAAGAAGAAAAGATTATAAGCTCTTCAAGTGTCAGTGCCTACCAAAAAGCTGTATAGTTTTTTTTATTCCGTGAGTGTCGATGTAAGTGCAATGACTACTATTTCCTCACGAATCTTCTCAAAACTCTCTACTCCTAACTCTCCTAACATTTCACGCTGCACCGTAATCTAATCTAAAAAATTAGTAGCATAACTCCCCGGAATATCGATGTGTAGGGTAGGCACGTGCACGTAGACGCAGTCAGCGGTACCTGGCCTGCTTAGTATTCTGCCCTTGCCGCGTCGCGTATTGATTGCCAGCCCTGGCCCGCCGCTCGCAGGGCCTTCCCAAAACAATGCGAACAAGTAATGATTTTTTCCGTGCACTTCTAGTTTTGTTTTTGATGTTGGAGATGTGTTTTTGGGTGGAATGTAAAAACGAGGACTGTTTGCAGCTTCCGATTTGTTTCCAGGCTGTATTATGTAATAGGTACATACGTGATTAAGTATTTGGGACATTCTTCTAATATTGTACCTATTTATATGGCAATTGGTAGGACCCTACCAGTCGGCCCTTTGCAAAGTCATACAAAAGTCTGCAAATCAATAGAAAGATCTGATCTCTATAATAGTCATTTGAACACACACGCGAGTACAATGTGTAATGTTTTTTCATATATTTTTCCCTAAAAATATTTAACTATTATGTAGGTATGTCTTAAACACAATAATAATACGACTTCGCAAAGCCATTGACAAAGGTATTCAAACTTACACAACCCAAGACGTCGTTGTAAATTTTCTCAAAGCCATTCCTTGATCTGATATTGTCGAGCGAAGGGGTCTCTTTGACCCCGAGGCGACATTTCAAGGGTTACACGCCACTGCATAGTGTAGTGCTAATGTACTACGTGACTAGTCGTTGCCAAAGTACCGAGAAGCCAAGATATTATAGACGGATATGAAATTAAATTGCCTGCAATTGAACGTTCGAATTGAATTATGAAACTTATCGAAATGGCAATTAAATTAAATACGAATTTAAAGATTAAAAAGTTGATTTACAAGTTCTAATTAAATCTGTATATTCTACGAAATTCCTTGTTAAACGCTTGCAACAAAAACGGGACCTGCAACTTTTATTTCTGCCGAAAAATCTCACCATAGCACTCACTATTCTTCCAATTTCTCAAAGTTCCCGGACTAATCATCGGTATGGTGTCAGTCACTTTTCTACGCCACGTTACCTTTTACAACCGACTTTATGATTCACACATCACTGTACTGTCGCGCAGAGTTCGACAACAACACAATGATATCGAGCTCGATGATAATCTCGACGCAATAAACGGATTGTCGTAAAATCACGCGACGGATCTGCGCCTACGCATGTTTCGCAACGTATACCAAGTTTGAACGCTATGTTATGGAGTATTAGAGTAGAAAGATGTTTTGCCCATGTTTTGTATAGTGTTGAGTTTGGTGAGTTAGTTTTACGGAGATAATTTTGTAAAAATGTCCAGATAATGTTTAACAGTCCATCAAATGAGCATACCGTAACATATAATCGAAAAGTTATACCTGATTGAAACCATTACGATATACATTTTTTAATGCTGTACCATTAAGCCAAAAATCGATAGGAACATTACCAAAAATAGGGTGAAAAACGGGATTAACGAACCTTATCCCCAATTTTATCTAAATACTGGCTATAATCCGCGCCTACAATGGTGACAAAAATAATAAATATGGCCGGCACCGCCCACCGGCGTAACGCACCGGCTAGTGCCCCAAACGTTCCAATATTTTCGTTCTGAGGCAGTAATGAAGGGGCACAAAGCGGTACAAAACAAACCGGCCATTGATACGGCTGCTGTTAGGGTGTGTGCTGTTGTAGTTGGCTTCGGTATTCCCTATTGTAGTTTCATGATGTATTGCTTCAGTATTATAGTTTGGACTATGAAATACCGTTTGGATAATATGAGTTCAGAATAAAATCATGATGCAACAAAATTTTTGAACAGTTCTTGTCTAGATCGAATAAAAGGACTGGATGATTGAGACAAATCGTAAAACATCATTACAACCCTGCCCCAGACATCTTCAAAATATAACCAAAATCTTTCTGCTAAACGTGACATGATGAAAGAGAATGAATCGATCGGAATCGCATTGTTAATAGCTATGAAGACTTCTTTAATTCATATTCAAAATCTCCTGTAGGCACTTTTCTATAGCGAGTACCTACGAACCAGCAAATAGTACATCAAAAATATCTACCAAACCAAATTAAAAACAAATTCATTTTAACAATAAAACCAAAAACCCATCCCAATATTTTTATTAAACGTATCGCCGTAAAATAAAAGTGACTCGAAACACCCACCCCTCACGCCTAATCTCCTAACAAAGCGGTGTTGGAACATTTTGGCGCGAAAATAATGAAGTACACGTGCCCAACCCTGGGAGCAGCGGACCAGGGCTGCAGGGCTGGCGCACAATGGCCACGTGTCGATCGCTATCAATGAAACTAGCTGACGATTCGGCTAAACAAAACGGGCGGTACATTGCGCGACGCGTTGTGTCCGACGCATTCGTAAAACATTACGATGAATTATGAGACCGTGTGCTCGATAAAATAGGTTCTCATAGCAAAAAAAATGTGTGTGAAAGAAGCGACGCCTACCTACATCGATTAGTTAGCTGATGAAAGCTTAAAAGAAGTGGCAAATCAAACTTATTAAGGAGAGCATAAGACCACAAATATATTAATAATTCTAACTAAGGAAGTAAATGTATGTTAGTCATGAATAAGTTTAAGTATAGTATCAGGCATTAGTTGTACAGATTACTATATCACACATCAAGCTTCAAGATCTTATTAGTAATAATAATTCTAAATCACGCAAAAATTTAGGAGACACAAAAACTTCAAACAATAGTCCACAAAAACTGTCACATACAATCGTATCAATTTATCGCTTATCACTTAACGATAAGGTGTAAAATGAAACGAGGACATACTCGAGACAGCACAAATCAAAACCGACAATATAATACGTCCTACGCATCAGCAAAACAATGAAACGTTGAAAGGTAAAAACGAAAGCAAAAAGATGCTGCACCCAAACAGAAACGTTCATGACTTGCATTCATAAGCAATAAAATAATAATTATACACATGTGACTTATTAGCTCAACATACTGAGAACTCAACAAATAAAATATAAGAATGAGAATACTAAAACACCTAATAATAAACATTAATTTTCAAGTCCCAAAGTTTAATATTCAATGATAAAAATGTGCTTTAGGATGTTTTACAGATGGTAGATGAGGAAAGTAGGAACAAAACAACAAAAGATTCAACAATGGAAGTACGTCGTATCATTTGTTAAACGTCCCTTTTGATGACGCACACTATTATTTTATGAATGATGCCGGGGTGGATGGGGGACACAGTAAACACAGTATTTTGTACTGCGATGAATTTTAGTTTCAGTTCCTTAATGATCCGGAGTTTGCGGTAATATTTTAGCAAAGTTGCAGTTTTTTTATTATTTCTTAAAAATCAAGTATTACAACGAAATAAAGACAAACTAATGTTGAACTCAGTCCTGCCCTGTTTAACTGTTTTTAGTCTTATATTTAACTGAACATCTCTTGTATGTGACTTGTATGTAATATTATCCAACAGCATACAAGAAAAAAATTGTAAAACATAAAAAAAAATCATAAAACAATTGGCGAAATTGCCCAAATAATTTATTTAAGTAGGACAACATCGTCACACGGGCGACCCCATTCATAAACTTATTTTTTCATCGCCAATAATACTACACGTATGGCTTATACGACCTACCGTGATATTCAAAAATGTATTTTAAGTCTCAGCATTAAGGTTCAATATTCATATTTAATTTTATGTATTAAAGTCTCAATCGGTCGATAGCAGTGCCATTTTGACTAACGACACCTTAATGTTGAGTATTTAGTCAGAAGCGGAATGGTTTCATTGTGCGAGAGCAATGTATCGAGAACTTTTAATTTTGGTTTATGACTCGAGCGTAATGCTCCCCTCTGAAGCAACCCCTTTGCGTTGACAGCATGCGATTTTTTTGGAAAATATGGCCTAACGTTGACAAATAAGTACCAAATCATTTATGGCAAACGACCATACAGAGACTCTAGAGGCATAATTTAGGAGTCAGTGACTGCAGAGAAGCAAAGTTGAATCAATACCTATTCTCTGACAATAGTTTTGTGTAGAATAACGTATTCAAAAACTAACGATTACATAATTGTAGAAAACTTCAATTAGGGTATCAATAATGAAACGGTAGGAAGAAAAGCCAGGATTTTAAGCCGATATATCCATTCCAATGAAACACCTCAGTCCTTACAAGATTAGCAAGTGCACAAACGAGCTCCAGTAGAAAGCAATAAACTCGACACCCCACCCGCCATGATTAACAGTTCTAATGCCATAAAGAACGCTGGCAGTCACCGGCTAAGCCGTGGCCGCAGCAGGGTGCCTTTGTACCATTTTATTGGCCTCCGCAGACTCCCCGAGGTGGCTCATTGTTGCAAGTGGAGACCCTACATGTATGAAATGATATGCCATATTTGTTAATGCTCTCCGGGACTCATTTGTAGTAATAGTTGCGAGTTTGGGCGGTAATGAGTATGTGGATGTGACGCTTTATCGTGTGGTATGAGAATGAATTTCGTTATGGTAATTTTTTCGCGGTACTACCGGGTATATACCGGGATAATTTTGATTTTTTTTACCTCGGGCAACGTAAGAAGAGGTCATAAAAGTTGGACGCATTTGTCTGCTAGAGACATAGCTTAATAACGGATACAGCGAATTTGACATATTTTTCATTTGATAGCTAAATTAACATAAGATAACTTTACAACCATCAAATTATTTTAAAAACGGAGTGAATATACGAGTATATGCTCTATGAATATATTACGTAATTACGCCTGCTGTGATTCCCGAAGAGGTATGCTTCAGCCTAAGCTATTTACATATAGGAATGTACTTCTGTGCATTGTATAGTCTTTCGACGATAGGGTATTTGGACTGAGCTACCATTGCAAATATTATCTTCTTTTTTTTTCTCAATTATTTATTTTTGGTCCTGGACACCAAGGCCCACTGGTTGTGCCTATTTATTTTAATGTTCCGTCCAATAGTTTGAGTTTGGTAATGGTGAATATCACCAATGGGTACGTATTGTTCGCATTTTAGCTTCACCCACTTAAACATATTTGTAAATTTGGAACACCCTTTTGTAACGATTTTTATTATTCAGGTTCGTTTGTTCGGAACTAAGTAAAAATGCCCTCTGGCTACTGATACTAGTGCCCTCATGGAGTTCCGATTGAAGTATTTCCAGGTGTTTTTTAAAAACACTTGATTGTTTAATTTGATTTCCATATTTTTTTATCATATAAGCTAACTGAGCTGATTATATGTACTATAATATTAAATGCATACAATAAAGGTAAGTTTTTCTATTCTCGTTTTAATTTTTATTTGCGTAGTACATATATTGTGTATTTTTTCCTTTGCTGGGTGACCTAGATGTCTAATACCTACTAACATAGATGAAAGAAAAGCATGAACATAGTTTTTTGTTATTCTTTGACATCAGTACCTATACAAAACTAACCAACATCGAAAATGCAATGTAGGCTATAACATGTTAGATAGACATGAATTAATAAATCCATCCAGTCCATTCTGAAATTATTTGCTTTTGTATTTTCAACTTATACAGCTAATAAATACGGTAACATGACTAATCATTTCTGCCATTGCGTTGTATTACGTCATACGCTCTGTTATAACCGTTTATAATGTTGTACATACCAAACGGTAATTTCGCAACATTTATCACGAAGCAGAGTGGCGCAGTGGAAGCGTGCTGGGCCCATAACCCAGAGGTCCGTGGATCGAAACCACGCTCTGCTAGAAATCCTTTTTGTTGTATTTTCTATATTTTTCTTATATTCTTACAATAGTAAAAGTATTGTCGTGTTATTTTTTTACGTTTTTACAAAGCTGAATAGGTGATGTGAAGCGGTACCAACAGAGTTTTGTTTAAAAGCAACAGACAAACACAAACAGCGGCTGGCGGGGCGGGTACCTGTTTGTTTTATCATGGGATATTGATAATTTATAGCACGTGGTCGCTCGTTCTGTGGTACCAATGTTTTTTTAATCGTCCGCCCGCAGCGGTGATGCTGGCTTGCTCTTCTGCCCTTTTATATATATATTTTTAAACAAACGCAAATAGTTCGTTTAGTTTTTCGTGTTTTCCTTTTTTCTTTTTTATATACCTACTTAATAATAATTAAATTAGGTAGGTATTAATATGACATTCAATAATAATTCTCGATCATATCATTGAAAAATTAAAAGAACTTAACAAAATTAAAACCTCAAATAATGTGTCTTGTAATACATTTTTAACGCATTGCTATTGTATAAACAACTGTCAATAACATATTCACTGGTTATTCTTAGTCGTCTCATGAAGGTATCTTTAACTTATATGAAGTTGAACTAGATAATAAATAGGTCTCACATGTATTCCGCGTGACGAGATCACTGACACCGCGCGCTCCCTCCAACTCCATCACACCACCCTCTCGCCACGCATTATTATGTAAATTCCAATTTTAAACCACTTGTTATCTAGTTAGTGACAAAAAATACCTAACTGCAGGCCCCCAAATTAGCCCCCGGCTGTCAACTGCGCTGTAAATAATCAATAGCAATTGACAAACGAAGCGTTCGGCTGTCAAATTCTAGTTTTAGTAACAAAAGACGTGGCAAAGTTATATTTGCGGTCAGGAATCCGAATTTTGCAGCTTAAATTTAGGTGATAAGAGCGGTACACCAGCAAAGTTATTTTTGTATTTTGCGTAGCCGTAGGTGCGTAATGGGGGTCTTGTTATGGTAATCGGTGCCCTGAGGGTAGGCAGTAAGGGTATATATTGCATGTGCAAGATTCAACTTAGAAGTGGGCATCGATTGGTTGAAGAATAAACGGATAATTTTGTATTTTGTAGTGGTAGAGACAAATATGGTAGAGCTGGAAATTATTTTTATATTCCAGTTTGTTTTTGACAGTAGTTAAATTACGTAGGTATCTGCCTCGTATATCAAACACATTTCCTTACGTTATTTTGTTCCTAAGAAATCATTATACATCTGATGAATTCTTTGTTTGTTAAACAAAACTGTAGTTTTATTCTTTGTGTAGAAATAGGTAGAGTCCTAAGTCCATTTCTCCACGGGATCTTTACAACCCCATCTAGTAAGTGTCAAAAGGCAGAATTAGAATAATTTTAATACGCAAGTCCCACCCTTGCCCCTCGCGGTTGCAGAAGGGTTGAAAATACTTAATGACAGAAATGATGTCTGTGCATCGACGTTAATTCACCGTCAGCTCGGTATTTATCGCTCCTCATATATCTCACGCGATAATAGTAATAAAATAATTAATAGTAAAGATTAAATTGTTTAATATGACTCATAAACTATTAATGCGACTCAAATCAGGACTTCAATTGGAATATTAGGTACATTCAATAATTTGCAGATTTAAGTCGCATTTATTTACTATTAATAACCGCTTAATAGTACTTAATAATAATAGAAAATTATAGGACATCTACTATTAAAGATATGTAGATAATAAATAATATATCGCCAGACGAAGACATCAACTACACGGTGCCACACTAAGCAACGCTTGTATTATGAGTACCGTACAATGAACTGTGGGCGAACTCAGTACGAGTATATAATACTTATAGGTAGACATATAAAACATCCATGACTCGGGTACAACCATTCAAGCTCATCACACAAAGTTTATCCCTGCATGGATTCTAACCCGGTACCCTCGGCACGGAAAGCAGATTCACTACTAACTAAACTATTCTAATCGTCAAATCAAAAGTATAAGCCACTATTTAAATATAATAAAGGGCTGACAAATAAGCAACGTAACTACCAAAACAACATAGGATATAGGATAATGAAGCTAAATCCACTAATGAACCTCTCCATCGTATAATTGAAAAATAAAAGATATTTAATCGATAAAATGATTAGAGATATAGAAACAGACTGGAGCAGGCGGTGCTGGTATGTCACGTACTGTGACGCATGCCGAGACCCATTCCCGTCTTGATGAGGTCATCATGAATTATCACCTCTCACTGAACACACATACCAGCTTTATTAAAATACCAACACTGAAATCAATATACCCAAACTTGATTAAATCCGTGTATTAACGAATAGAAAGTTTGTTTAAGCCAGATTCTAAAACATTACATTTGAATAATTTCAAATATCAAGAGAATCTATCACCGTATTCGATTATGTTTGAGCTATACGTGTAATCTTAAAGCGATGTTTCATTTTAAACTCGCGCACGCTAACAGAAAATCTAAAATTAATAATTTCTATTTAGGCACTTACGATAAGTAAAACGTAGCACGCGATATATCCGTCCTGCTCTACGCTTATCTTCTATCTCTGTCACATTTAGACAGATCGAAACACCACGTGACATGACGTCACTGGGCACCAAAATCGCCGTCACAACAATACTAGCCAATCGTAGCACTGGTAGTTCGCGCGCTTTTTGACAATTCTGAAATTTTATCACAGATTACATAGCAAAACTGCCGCCTATTCGGACTTTTGAAATTGCGAACCACAGACAATAAAATAAACAACGACGTGTTTGAAAATAGGTTTTATACCGTACAAAAGGTATTTTTTCACGTTTCACTTGCGGGTTACGTTAGAGAAGCAGCGAGTTCGCTGAAAGACGTGGCCACACTGGCTGAATAGCGGCTTACTCTCGCTCGTTCCACTAAATTTTCAATTCAAACAGGGCCTTTATAAGGGTAGTGACGTTGTACAGCATTTACATATCGACGTAATAAACCAAGCGGGTGTCTGATTTGAATTTGGAGCGCGGTTCGCTTGGAAAAAAATAAAACAGGACATAGGACTTGTGATTCGAGTACTTACAAATATTGTTTAAAATTAAGTGAATTAATTTTGCTGCAAATTTAATAGGCTTAGTTTATGGGTTAATTAAGGCTATTAGGTTTATCCATTACTTGTTTTGATTGAATAATTAAAGAAACACAGTAACTTTATTGAATTTAAAATCAAAAGTAGTATTTGATTAGAGCTCGCATCTCTTTTTAATTGCAATTTGCGATAATTAATCAACAAATATTAAATAAATGAAAGCAGCAATTTTACTATGATTTCAAAACATAATGTCGAAAGTCTTCTAGTCATAAAAGAGTAAGACATCTCATATTCAAGACCTTATCATGTAATTAAAATTCACGGCAACACCCGCCTTATTATCCCGTCATCGAGTGAGTTTTTAAGCAGACAAATGATTGATTAACTTAACACATTTAGCGGTCACTCAATATTTATTTAAGCGAGTAAGTAGTCTCATTACACAAACATGTATGCTGCGGATTAGCATTTCGCTGCTTATTACGCGCGGCGGTGCGGGGTGCGATGTGACGCGAGTAGCGGGTACGTTTAATAGCGCGTTTTGAACGAAAGCTATAGCAATTATAACATAACAATTTTGTGGGGTCGAGTCACCTTCGTCCGTAGGAGAATTAAGTACCCTCGAGATACCCTACACGTGACCCCGGGTGGTGCCAACCAGGTGACAACTCTACTGGTGGTAGGCTTCGGCCGTGGCTAGTCACCACCCACTGAACAAAGCCATGTCGCCAAGCGGCCTAGCCGTGTTCCGGCATGATGTTCGGTGTTGCCATTCATGGATGGCGGGTCAGATCAGTTGTGCTGCATGTGCCTAGTGAATGTAGCGTCTCTATCTACTGCCGCCTTCCTACCTAGGCAAGTATGCTCCATCGTAGATCTCATCGTCACTTACCATCAGATGAGATCGAGATCAAATACTTGCCTATAATTTAATATAAAAAAAAAGTATCAGATGATATCACTATGATTATAATCGTGCATCCACCTTCTTAATGATTTGATATTTAAAAAGCCGCGATTGAATGAAAACTCTAAGAAATTTTGAAAAATAATGCTATTTCGTTATTTTTTCGGATGATAGCTGGGCCGGGCCAGTAAGACGACACAGTCTTTAAATCTTGTCAGGTAGGATGATTTAGAGGTAAGAAGGCTTATATTCGTGTAAAAGACCCCACCGTCTACTAAGGATAGGATTCCTATGGTGAAAGAGAAGGAAGAAACTCAATGGTTAGACACTATTTCAAAATAATTGTAGTATCATCATGACAAATAGAGTAAGCACAGAGATACAAGTGATAAATTGAACTTCGAAGAAATGCTCAAGGAAATGGTTACATCTTATTTCATACTCATAATAAGCACTTTAATTTAAGAAAATCATAAAAAAAACCCGCTATATGTGGCGCCCAACCTTTAATCACTACTCGGCGTGCGCGCGCGCACCTCGATCTTAATCGGCGTTTCACACGTGCACCTATGAAAAATGATACAGCAATCAGTGAAAACTATGTTTATTTTAATGTATGCCTATAGAAATATTAATTGAAATGTAAATCATTACGAGTAAGTAATTATAACAATTTAAATTAATTTATCAATTTGGCTTTACGCTCTTTGCTTACATAAACAATTATCAGTCGTGAAGATCATTGTTTTTACTGATTATAATTCTCGTTTGGATTGTCTTGGTGGTTTTTCTGTTTCAATTAACCTAGCAATAATCTGTTCAGCCGTTCTTAGTGATAACCAAACATTAATACACACACAAAAAATAATTTGAAGAGAAAGAGATTGCACAATGCTCTTCCTGTAATTTCAGCGGATTTTATTTTGAACTAATTATTTTTAGGTAGCATCATTGGGTAACATATGCCGCTTATAACGGGTAGTTCAAATAACGTGATTGTTTTGCTAATGAATTGGTGATTGATAACTCGCTCGCTTATGCATACATACGTCAAGATACTAGTGATTACCGGCTATTATGACTACAGCGTGTCCATTATGTCTTTATCTATTCCACATTAATTCATACAATTGATTGCTATAGTTTTTGCAATGAAATCGATATTGTATTTTATTTGATCGTGGGAATCAAGCGATAACTGGGCACGAACTTAACGTTTTGCATGTCAAGTAGCGGAATATGTGTGGGCTACATCACGACCGGCCCCCTAATTGCGTATCTTGCAAAAGTCATAGCAATAGCAATAATCTCGCAGTGTTTGCTTTGAAACCGCAAATTTGTATAGTGGCGCTGGGACGTAATACAAATTTGGAAGCCAATTTTGCGAGATTATTGCTATCGCTAGGCTTTTTCAAGATACGTAATCAGTTTGCGGTCTTATTACTCGGATTCCTGTTTTATTTTAAGTTAAACCTCTACACGACTTGCACACTCACTATTAGTTATGTAGTTTACGGTGATTATTTATTGATTTAATCTGCAATGAGACTGAAAATGAGGACCTTGGAGATCTCTCTAACGAAATATGCCGACTAGTAGTTAGATCTGTTAGTCACAACGGCTACATTCAAACTGATACTCGTTTACTCGAATCAGCTACAAGTCCACAAAAAGACTTCATTGGAACATGTTCCTCAATTGAAATTCAAACTTTTTAAATTGAGACACGAATTACCAGAGACAAGCGACCGATGATCGGCGTCGGTTCGTGGCCACTATCGATTTTTCCGCCCCCAACTTTGTTGACAAAGGCAGGTTCTTAAGCCAAATGAGATGCACCCCAAAGAATATTATGGGCAGACATCGCTCCACTATCTCTAGATATATTGTTGTGAGTGTAGATATCTCGGCGGGCTCATATCGGCACTGTATTGATCTTTTAACCGTTCCGTGCACGGTTGCAGCGCCGGTTTATTAGGCAGTTGTGTTTTGATTATAGCTGATACACAAATTGTTTCCTAACGTTAAAAATGCTCATGTCAAATTGTACACGACGATGTTAGTGGGCGCACTTCCTCGAAGACAACGATGAAATTGATGATTACTTATATACTGTCTCTAAAGTTATTCTAGTCCTGGAATTAATGTTATGAGAATATGAATACTGTATTACAGTTTATTATATTTAAGCTAAGTCCAACGCTTATAAGAGCTCTATAAATATTGATGCAGGTGCATAGTGAAATTCTTATACCGTCAACCGAAGAAAGTCAGAATGTAAATAAGAAAACATGTTCATTTGAATCTTCCTTCAGGAAATTCCTTTCATCCGTTGATAATTTTATAACAGCTGCTGGTTCCCACACTATCCCAACTAAAAACCTCTTACCAATGTTTATCTTTATTTATTTACGTGTTGCCGAATACATCGCTATAATGCGCTCGCACTGATCCGTCCGCATGCAGAGTTCATGCAAATTTCGCACAATAAACAAGGGTAGTAATGCTCTTAATTCTAAAACGCCATTAATATTTCAAAATAGATAAAAAAACGCAGTGAGAGATAAATTATTTAAGTAATCTTTGGCTGTAAGCGTGTTGTGGATAATTGAGTTTTGTTTTCTAAGCTTTAAAGCTGCATTTTAATTAAAAAAATAGGATTCACCTCGATACAGTTACATAAGCGTACTAGTTGTCCATCTTAAAATGCAATCCACACTTAGTTACACATAGTTCGGTATAGCCATTATCTTTGACATAACCATTTCTTAAAGTTATGCATCGTAAAGTACTGTATTGTAGTAGTTGATTGGGTACCTAGGTTGTTAATATGAAATGCCTGAACTTACAGATGAAGTTTAGAAATTTCAAGAATAAAAGTTGGTGTTCAATCAATTAATGAATATAACATAACTTTAGTAGAAAGCAACTTCTTTAAAGAAATGGAACGTTTACGAACCAGACATATGCCCAGCATTGGCTTGGGTATAGTAAATTAAAAAAAAACAAAATTGTCTAATTTCACAAAACAACAAAATAAAAATCTAAAAATTAATGAAATAGCACACACAAGTCGTACAGTGCGGCGGCCGATTAAAATCTATTAGTACCGCGAGGGGAGGGCTCGTTATTATTCACATCACGCACGAATCATATACGCAAATATGTAATCTTTTTATCGGCGCGTCTGGGCCCGCTGGACGTGCGAGCCTCAATGACTATCGAGACTCGATAAAGGTACGTCACTATTTGAAGCGAGAGCTAACACCTTCCTTACCTTGCCCATCTATCTGTCTCATTTAATCAGAATATGTATTTTATGCCTTTTTAATTACTAACGCTTATTGCTTTCAATAATGGGTTGTATATGTATCGATTAGACAATACTTAATCTCTGGATACTCGTAGCAACTTATAATACTGTCTACCTTAGAAGGTACAAAATTTTTAAGAAATAATTAAACATGAACCCCCGAATTTATAGACGCGATAGCAACGAAACCCGTTGTTGTGTAACACATTATTTAATAGATATATATTTTTTATGGAGGCTTGCTTGTATGTGAAAGCTTGGCCTGCTTATACCTATGCCTACACACAATTCTCTACCCAATCAGATTCGAAATCTCAACCCTAAGCTCACATTACCATCGAATCAGGAGCAGTAATTATCAAACTTGTCGGTTTTGGGTCCCGACACAAATCCGCGCCCAGACTTTGCCCGTATTACCCGCCGACTCACCTGAAATACCCTGACTATATACTTACTGATATTGATGTTATGATATAGGCGTGAATTTAGTTAGAGCCGTTTATATATTGTGGGAATGTTGGTAAGAGGCTGTTTGTATGACACGATTTTGATTGAAATAGAAAAATATGTTTTCATCATATTCTATTTTGTGATAATATATTGACACGACGTTATTGAAGTAGGGATATTACAATGCACATATGAATACTCGTGCTACAGTATAGTAGAGTACGATCAACTAATGTTGGACCTTAACCCTGAATTAAATTAATTATTTTGAATTAATTTATTATTAAAGCTGAATAAAATATCGTGTCGGACGCGTGTCGTCCAATATAAATATCACCCAACTGAGTCGCGAGCTTCACACAGAATAACTTAGAACTGAAAACTCGATTAGTTTCACCGACTTGACGCGTGTTTATGTACTACGTATACCATACAGGTATTATATACTTTATTACTTATTTAAACTGGGTATTGCCTTTTCCACCAACATCCAGACCAGTATCCTAGTCTGGCCTGAACTCATTAAAATGATGAGTAGGTGGCCAATAATGAGAGTTAAATAATGAAGTAGAGTAACTATTATATATTAGAACTATTAAATAGTAGGAAACAGTGTGACAGCCGATTTAGTCAATACCACAATAAACATGTTCAAAAACTTTTTTAAGCGGTTTAACATGTTATCTCGTATTCATAGCTTTAACTATGATTTAAAGAAAATAGGTATTTTTGATATTGATAAAAGACATGCGATGACCTCTTAGAATCTTCTTTGTAACATCAGTACCTTATCACAGAAACTACGGATGTCAAAAACCAAAATTGTTCACATTTCACGGCAACCATTACATGCCAACATATTCATAGGAAAACAAAATGTCCTTTATGTAAACTGTCCTCGCGGGGACATCCGGCGAGTCGGACACGGTCGTAGGAAGCGGGGCGGGCCATACGAGTGGCTCCGGAAGCGGCCGGCCAGAGGTCAGCCCCTTCCTCCCCTGTTTGTTCTGCCCTAATTTATGTACTTAGCCCTGCAAGGAAGCCATTTGATCGTTACGGCGGTTTGATTTTTGGGGAAATTGTGGTAACTAACAAGGAAATTGAGTACCTACCTACATAGCATAATATAGTATTCTAACTAGCTGTCATGAAATTGAATGAAACTAAATACTTTGTTTACCTTAATCTTGTTTTATACCGGTTTTGGTAGAGATTACTTCAGGCTCAAAATAATGAGCTAGATTAAAGTTTTGACATAATGCTTACAAGGATGTAACAACACGATTTGTTTATGTACTTTGTAATTAAGTATGTAACATAAAACAAAATATCACATAAGGACTAGCTTTTCTCATAACACCAAGCTTTAAAGAAAACATCCCGAATGTTCTATTAAGTGTCTCAGAGGGCGTTATCTGAACAAGGCTACTATCAAAATTACCCTCAACTCTGCAACCTCCCTCACATTATCACATAACCATTTCCGTATTTTTTCTAACCTCAGTCAAAGGTTACCTTATCACAGTGGTTTAATAATACTGCAGCTCTTCAAGGGTGAGAGCTCATCGGTCAACTGTGGGAACTGCCCAATATATATTGATAACAACCCCGCCCTTGGTGTTATTGACACCGCCTTCTAATCTGATGAACGATAAAATGACAGTGTCTTGAGAAGCTGAAAGTGTGAAGGGAGGAGAGTGTAGTTTTTACTAGTGCGAAAATGGTCCCGATTCTGTTGGCACATACACTAAACTTGACTATAATGAGTATATCACTGTACTTCTCATGGCTTTAATGTGTATAAAAGACGGTAATACTTTTAGATGTTTCAAATATTGTTATGTAGACAACAGAATTGCCGTTGATGTCTCGTACGCAGTACCATAGTTATTAATTCTTATTAATAGATCATGAGTAACGTTATTTGTACGCCACAAAACTGTGCCACTAATAATGCAGAGTCGGTACCTAATTTATGATTTTTTTCACCACAATTTCTGTTACCACAATCTTCATGACAGAAAGGAATATCTTATACCTAATTAGTTTTTTATGACTATCATCTGGCAGATATTTTCATCACTGATGTCACTTAATTGCCGGATACTATTTTGTAAACAAATTCGCTCTGTGGCAATATGAAACAACGTTGTCAATTTGTCAAAACGTTTCATCAGCGCTGTTTTCCCTCTCATTATGCAGTTCTATTCTCCGAGTTTTTTAAAAGAATAGTAAAACAATACTTGAAATAAGAGTTCATCTGTGCTTCACCAAAATAATAGCTGCAAAAGGTCAAAACAAAAGCCCATAAGGTAACAGAAAAACTTCCTCCACTTTTACTTGCCGAGGTCAGGGGCTCAAGAGATATGGTGGGTGTATTTAACACTGCATGCTATCTGTTGACACATCGCACCCCCCGGCACCCGCCGCCATTCTTATCCTTTTACTGTCGTTTAAGTGGCTCTCTACTGCTCCGAAGGGCACTTTTCTGAATGGACGTTTAATATGGCTTGTAGATTTGATAGTTGCTAGAACAATGTAGATATGGGAACTCATTTGTGCAAAATGTTCTTAGACCTTGTTATGAGTTTTAAACATAAGATAATGTGCTTGCTTATGGTGGCTCTGTAGAGCGGTGAGTTTCTTCGTTCCATAATCCTCTTGAAGAGAACGATGACTGTTCCTCAGGTCTAGCCCGTATACCGGTGCTGCTTGCGGAGACTGGTTGGCCCATTTTTCACTTGGGAACATTTTTTTTTCTATGTGTAGAAGGGGCTTCACACCAAATCCATATGATGATTATGAATTTAAAATATAAAAGTAACTCTTGAGTTTCTTGCCGGGTCTTCGTGGAGTACCAACGTTCTGAATTGGTGGTAGATCATGACTTGTTATTATATGATTGTGAAATATTTTCTTAACTCCGTCGTCTATAATAACACAGCAATCAGGGATTTTTTATGAAATTCGTGCCCTTGGTGCACTAATTGACTACATTCAATTTCCTCTGATAGGGAACATATCTCTTTATCCACCTAAGACCCTCCAATGAGGGCTTATACTATACTCACTAGAAAAAGTTCCGCGTAAGGTCTCTTCAAATACCATAGCCGTTTTATGAGCGTTGTGTTTCACGGGATAGTTCTATTTGATACTTTTATTATTGGAATCTTGGAGTTTCGTTCCTAGTAAAGATTACAGTTAGGGATTAAATAATTTTGACTGCAGTGCAGCGCATTATTTAATAGACTTATACTAAGAACTGCAGGTCATTTAGTAATTTTAATCAAATAGACCGCAACGATTATCAATGATCGCTGGCTCCAAAAGCCCCTTGAATTGAACAATGACACTATTAACGCGATCACGGTGTGTGGCGCGAGGTTCACGCACTGCTGTCCACAAATTAGAGCGGGGTAATTACGGGTCACGGTGATAAAAAAATATATTAATATAGTGTAGAGGAAGTCGATGAAACAAGGGGTCCAAACTAATATCCTGGCACTTCGCTAAATCGGCAAATTGTAGACAGTTATTTATAACAAAATCTATGGGAGCTACTCTCTGTATTAAAGACTTGGCAAGTCATAGGATTGAGTATTGTAACTAGCTAATTAAGCATTTTTCTAATCCATGTTACCTGGGATTAGTTCTACATTTACATTCAGCCGCATTACAATGGCAGCACATCCTTGTGCTGCGTATGCGTCATTACTAGCCAACCTTCACGCCAATACACTGCGTGCACATTAAACTGGCGAACAATCGCCCACTACTCCTCAGAGGTGCCGATAGCTTATAAAACCACACACAAAAAAGAGCCCACTTTTGTTTTCCCTTTACGCGGCACATTTTGTCATTATTCGTGGCACGTGGTTGGGAATATATAATGTTTTATTATTACGACTTCACGCCTTTAACGGCGGTCTCCGACTGATAATACTTTCATTTGTTCCGAGAAGCGGTTATCTGCGATGCGTGTGCAGTTTCGTTCGGCCACGAGTTTACAGCCGTTGCTTTGAAATAGACGCGTGTAAATAGTTCGTACACAAGCGTGCTGTGTCACCTGGCTATGAGCTCCGTCAGTTCTCAAGGATCTACATACATCACTATTCGTAGATATTCTTCGTACAGCTTCATCGCACTTAAAGGACGACATAGCAAGGGAGCCAGTACTCACAGAGTCAAACAGTCGACTTCTTACTGATGACCTTCTGACACGCACATTGATGAGAGCCTATAGCACTACGTCATATTCGATTTGTTAAATACCACGTTAAGTTAAGTATCAACCGTCCCCTTAAATAATCAAAAACGATTTCCCATTCCCATTGTCACCCTAATTATATAATAAAGAATGATGGAAATCAATGGTAAATCCAATTTAACGCCTAACAATGGCGCTAACTACACGACAAAAGTCCCACAAAATTAAACAAAAATTTAAAGTTTAATTTGGGCATTACACGCACTTTCCGATGGTTGGTAGTGCATCAATCATTTGTTCCGCGCAAGCGGAGCGAGGCGCAAATCATAGTCCGCGCGCGTCAAGCTGACACCTACATCCCCACACCCGCTGCGACAGCCCTGGCGCGGGGGACCACACAATACACCGAAGAAAGGACAATAGGTAAAATAGTCAAGTCCATGATTATTTTAGGACATTTGACGTGAATAACAACGTACCTAATAATAAAATAATGTTGGTCTGAGACAGTGAAACTAAAACTATTTTTGAGTTTATCTTATATCCAAATGTAAGTTGAATTACGCTTTCACCGTAAACGGTATTCCTTGATGTTCGATATTTGCAAATATGATATAGTCCTGGATGATAGGCGTCGCTGATTGCGAGAACACAGCTAGAGGAATTATAAATAATATTCATATCATAAAAAGTACTGGCAGTTATAATAAATGTCATATCTACGTGCATAATCTATACGACTGCGCGAGCGCAAGTCAGCCTCGTCGCATCATTGGGAGACGCCTCGACAATGCACAGGAAGTGTCGACCAAATCGAATCACACGCGCGGACAACCGACAAATTTTATGTTTATATCCCGGCTATTGTCTCACTGACACGCTGGCTTTGTTGTTCATATAATTGTGGAATGTTTTGTTAATACTGCGTGGCGCCAAATAGTCACTCGAGATGTAGCTGCTATACATTTACCCGGCTTTGCACGAATTACCTGTTCAGATCTGACCAAATCTGACCTCTATTTTAAAACAAAAATGCGACGTTACCAATTTAGATACCTATTTAGTGTCAACTATGGGCTAGGCTGATTAAAAAAACATGCTTTACTACTTTTGATCTGCCCATAGTCATACATATTTTAGAACATATAAATAATAATATTTTACCAATATTACAAATCTGATTTTAAATTTCTTGGATTATTATGGTGCAGTAACATTAAATATACAATTCCTCAATTCAAATAGACCTGTCTCCATCAAACGACTAATGCGACAATGAAATTCAAATTCCCGATAAATCCCATAAACACACTCACAAACCACTATTGGCAACTCATATTCGCCATACGATACCATCCCACATACTTGGAAAGCAATTTCACCAAAACGAATTGCACAAAACGTCCGCTAGAAGTGGCGTTCTCAGAAGACAGCGGGCGCACCTTATCGTGGCTGTAAATCAATATATGATTACAAATTTAATGCTACTGTTGGCCTATAAATCAGCGATTTTAAATTACGACCTACAAGCGACGTATCACGACGCGTGAGGCCCCCTAGTGCTGCGCCGTTGTGTCGACACTCGATAAATCCGGGTGTAGGCAGAATGCTCGCGTGTTAGGAACGCCACTTTATAAATAGAACTGCTATAATTGTTTGATATTGATAAATCATTGCGGAATTAAGGATGGTAAATTGATTCGATATTGGAACGGATTTTTTGAGGAGGCGATTTGCTCGTTTATGTAGATACATAAGTAATGAGGAACATTCAGCATATGATATAAAAAAACCAATAAAATATTTTTAATTAGCTTTATTTTCTGAGTTGTAAGTATGTATGTGGCTCTGAAAACTATTTTACAAATTAATTTCAAGCTCAGTGCAACATTATTACCCGTACAATTACAAAGGTACAATGTGCGAGAAATAGGTGGCATTACTCGAGGTCGTAGGCTTGATTTATATTACGAGTATTTTGACCTTCTTACCATAACAGCTGTTGATTATTTCTATTCTCGATATTGGTCAGGAACATCCCTAGCTACAACTCTTGTCAGCACTATTTGCGCGTCGACGATGATTGAGGGCGTACAATATCCACTGCAATTCTACTATTGTCTGATATTTATGTAGGACATACCTCTTTGTTAAGCGTACCAACTACATACATACCAACATTATCTTTACAAGCTGATAAGTTTTTTTAACGGTGACGGAAAACATCGTGAGGAAACCTGCATGTCTGAGAGAACCCCTCGAAAGATGTGTGAAGTCTGCCAACCCGCACTGGGCCAGCGTGGTGGACTATGGCCTAATCCCCCCTCGCATTGAGGAGAGACCCGTGCCAAGCAATGAGACATAAAAATGGGCTGGAATTATTATTATCGATTGGTTTCACTTTTTTTTAAACAAATTATAGTATTGAGATGGACTAATATTGAAATAACATTAATCTTCCAAAAAAGGTTTCTGCAAGTTCAAACTAAATTGCATATCTTTGATTTAATACTACTATACTACGAGAAGTATATTTTTTCTGAACTATCCGTCATTATCTTCTTATGTCATTGCTATACATATTTAATAAAACATTATATTAATTAATTGTATCATCAAAGGGATATTAAGTGAAGTATAGAATTATTGTTTTTGTGTAATTACACGAAACAGTGGGACCAATTATGTGCAGTTAATCGTGGTTGATGGCGCGTAGTGTGTGGTTATAAGTTAATATACTTTGCTGTGGCCTCCACAGCACTGGGGCTGTAAATAACTAGACGTCATATTTATGTTTAGGAAATAATTAAGTGGAGCTGGTATGACAAAACATGCTCAGGCTTAAATTGTAACCCCCAAATTTGTAAACGTTTTTTAACTTTTTCATACGTCACATAGTACTCCGTACAATAGTTTTGCTTTGCGTAGTACTGTATGACGTTTGATAAGGCTATAAAACGTCTATAAATTCAGGATTAAGGCTCCAATAAGGTCCGAGTCGAATCAATGTATTCCACATAACAGTGGTCATAGTATCGCTGCTTCTCTTCAATGCAACCTTAATAATACAAGTCTTCAGTGCCGGCAAGTTTCAAGAAAGCAGCCTTTTAAAAAGTATACAATTAAACCATGCAACATGTAACCATATCTCCTTCATGACAGGGAAAAGTCACGCTTCTCAATATATTCAGATTTCATCCGACTTTATCCAATGTTTGACAGATCACTGAATTAATTCGTGACCGATCTCACTGATCAGTATTGATTTGCTCCATCAGTATGAATTGTCAAGTATTGTTTTTTTTTAGAGTTGATATCTGTTTATTTATTCATAACACAATTGGCTAACAGCATACGGCAAAACACCAATATGCTAAATATATAAATAAAATTATAGACTAATATAAAACTTAAAATGTAATGTAGCGCAAATTAAAAACCAAATAAAACATTTACAACGCACTGTGGATGTATGGCGCTAATTATTTTTGGAGTCAGTAAATTAATATAGTTATTTATTACTACTGATGATTTAATCATGACTATATAATTGTATTAAGATAGATCGTGAATGTCTCCAATTGTATTTGTAAAACACAATAGATTGGTTAGATTTAAAGAATAAATCCGCAATTTAAAATTGGAAGTAAAAATAAAATTGACTATAATAGTCCATGCAAATCATGCATGCTGAACCACCATTATAGAGTTCTTAATATCCGAAAAACTTAAATGTGAGCAAATTCCTCAGCGCCGCGGGCTGTGACAATTTGTTGAAGCCCGCTGAATGTGGGGCCGAGCTATTTCTCAACTTCTCTACATGTTCACCCACTTTCTTAGATATAAATCAAGCATTGGTTCCACACAATATAAAACTATTTCACTGTAGGAGGTGATGTTTACAACTTATCTAGTATTGTTTTCTAAATCCGGAGTTTACATTAGAAGTGTTTTGAACATTTAAATTGCTTTTATGACTTTTACCATGAACAAGTGTGATTTTGTTAGCGACTATTACATTCTAAATAATAGAGTTGACTTGTTTGATATTTATGAAGAGAATATAAAGGTAGCACAGCAGTAGCAGTTCAAGATATTGCGATGCAACATAATCAGCAGCCCTTTTCCCCGTGACGAGGTAATGAAATCGATACGTTGAGAAAGCATGAGTTATATCGATTGATCGCTCGAAATTTCGCATTCGGTCTTGAAAGGTCACAAATTAAAATGGTTATTTATGAAGGGTAATTTACCCTTCAGTGCGGGTTAACGGTTACAGACTGGATCATGGTTATCGCACGCAGTGATGATAACTGCGACGTGTGCACTGACGGCGTAATGAAGCGCTCGGACCAATAAACCTATCATGTTTTTTGGATTATTGATGAACGGCTTTATGTGACCTAAAAAGTATTAATTGTTAACTATAGCATCAATTTCGTGGCTCTTGTATAAAGATTTAGGAGCGTCTTAAATGCAAGAACCATGTATGCTATACATAATATTAATACGTTGCTGTCCCGAAATGAAAACCCTTATAATGTTGTAATACTTTTGATAGAAACAGCGCGTAATGACAACACATACACAAGAAAACGTGTCACTACAAAGATCAACATTCAAATAATTCCTCTACGAGTTGTTGACCGCGACATATACAAGCTGGACTGGCGTCCGTTTAGCTGCAAACGGGTTACCATTCGCTGACACGCTACAAGTTCTGTCCAACAAAACGTCGCCCACAACAACAAGGGCTGTCAAATAGGAACAATACGATTTAAAAGCGAGAAACACGTCCCCGGACCGCGGGGTGCGGCGCACCGCTAATGACTTAGCGAAACCGACCAGCTCCTTCCAAAATTAAACAAGGTAAAAAAGCGAGCAAACGATCGATCACCGTTCAAACAAAACACAGAAAAAGCCACGTGAAAGGATGTATGGAACAAATTAAAAGCTCAGCGTGAGGCGCTCCACTCCACGACGCACGGCTGAGGGCAAATATTAAAGCTGTCAGTTTTGTGTAATTTGAAGGCTCGTTTTCGAGTTATAAGTTATGTTATTGAATGTTTACGGGGCGTACGGCATGAGACCGCACCGTAACGAACTCCGAGCAAACATGTGAAAGTTCATTTATTTTTTATTAGAAAATTGAAATAATATTGATACAATCAGTGTCTTTTACGATCCAATATAACCTTTACAAACATACCGTATGGTAGCTTAGCACCGATATTCAATCCGTATTAACTGTTCGTTCATAGGTTTGTCTACGACGCGAGAATGGTGACGCGCTATAAAAATACCATCAACAAAACGGACTGTCATACCCTAAAATACCAAGCATTACTATAAAAAAAAAACTGTTAAAGTTGCTAATAAAACGTTGGAAATGATTGCCGATGGCCAGACAACTCCATTACTAGATATGAAGCTAATAACAGACGCGGGGACGGTGGATGCTCATTTCGCCAAATTGGACTCAATTATAAAAGTGAATTTGGAGATGGTCGCCGATGGAGTGATAATGCGCCGTCAGGTGGGTGTGTGCCGTCGCGCCGGCCACAGATACAACCACTTTTTCAATACAAAGGCAATAAAAAAGCACTAGTCACGCACTAAACGCCTCCCCGGGCCGCTCTCGAGGCGTCGGCCAAAAGAAACAAACAGAATAGTTAAAAGCGCACGATCATGCATCCACAAAATTATTTTCGCTTCGTAACACGTGTCAAATTTCAATTTTAGTAACGTCGAAATTAACAGTGGGCGTAAACAGATTATTGATATTGTAGACGATAAAAAAGTAATCGATGATCGCATAGAGCGCTCTCGTATTGTTATGAAAAAAACACGGCTATTGTTAGGTGTTTAGTATTTTTTCCCTTTGATTAAATGGACGCGCTAGTTGAAAAAAAATTGACTTCATCAATCAGTGACGGTGTTATTGAGTGCACAATGGCAGGTTCTCGCAATCGCCACGTGTAATCTGCTCTGTTCCTGGAAGACGGTACAATTTTTCACTTTTTTAAACGAGAATCTATTTAGTGACTCTTCAAATTGTACGTTTGTAGTTGGGCGCGATTGTATCAATTTGAAAATTGGTTTCCATTGAAGGTAAAAAGTTCTGATGCATCAGATAGTAAGCAGTGACATGATTTTTTACGAATTTATCATGGAGACTCAAGTAATCTATAGCTGTAACAAAACAGCTCAAGCTTTACAAAGATATCCCGGACATGTAACACTACTGCAGACAAAACCACATGCGCAAGCTAGATAACAATTAATCTTGCAAGCAAACAATATTAATAATAAATCTTTGGCGAGATAAACCAGCGTCGGAGATGTGCGTGCAGGCCGGCCGACGACAATGTCCAAAACGTTATTAATTTTAATTAAAGCCTTCGTTAACTTTGATTAATTGTGGCGACAGCAACTCGCGGTCGCGGTACGAGTCGTGAACTTACTTCTGGTTTGCTGGCTTGTGTAACATGCAATAATTATGTAAACCCTTTCCTATAATGACATATTAGTATAGGATTGCAACAGACATTCTTAGTCTCCTAAAAATGTTATCAAACCAATGATTACAATCGAAGTTATGTAAGATTTCCTTGAGCCCTAATAAATATATCTTGCAAAACACAAAAATAAAATTCCCGCAATATATTTGATGAACAACAATACTCTATTTAAACACAAACGGCAACGTTTTTTCACCACAATTGCTCTCCCTCCCTTAATAATGCTTCTAATCATAGGTTTGACACCCCCTAACCTTCACCCACAAAACTTCCCACTACCGTATCGATACATTTTATATCCACTACTGCGTCAATAGCTGTTTTATCAAACTACATTTTATAAAACACGATCAATGTATAGTGAAGTTAGGACTTACTCAATGTTGGTATATTGCATAGCCTCAAGGCATAGACCAATAAGGCCAGTGTTGAAAGCCAAAGCTGCTAATACGTGAGATTGTGGGGTAGGCAGGGGTAATTACAGCAAATGTGTCGTGTTCTGTCCACAATACGACTTGGCTGTCATTCTACATCGACGGCGGCGTAAAATAAATAGTTTAATAACCTCAGTTTTAGTAAAATATATTCTAACAACAGAAGTTGACGATCGAAACTTTAAAATATATTCTGTAGCTGAAAATTACCTGTAACATTTATCAATACACAATATATTTATTCATTGTACGAACCTTCAATAAATCAGTGTTGTTATTGAAAATAATTACTTAATACGCAGAAGTCGACCGCCTTGTCAATGATATACTGGTCTTTAAATTGCAACAAAATGTTTTCTTTCGAAAGTGTTAAAATATTTTTATTATCACTTTAACAATCTTTGTGTATATAAAGTATATGTTATATTCTTACAAAAAAGCCTCACTACGGCATTCATCTTTTTCTCTGTCACCTTTAATTGCAAAACAGAGAGCGAACACTGAGTAATTGATAAACTGAATCATGTGCACTGCCATTATTCCTTCGACACTTATGATTATCTTGATAAGTTGTACATAGATCTTAATTCACTTTTTTCGGCATATTTTGTTACCTACCTACTAGTATAGAATAGCTTTTATAATTAGTAATATCGCCAGATGAACTCACCAACTATACGGTCCTACACTAAGCAGCTTGTATTATGAGCACTGGGCAAACAAAAACTCCATGACTCTGGCACAAACATCCGTGCTCATCACGCAAAGTTTGTGCCTACCAGGATTCAAACCCGGGACCCTCGACGCAGAAAGAAGGGTCACTAAAAGCTGAAATAATCAAGTCGTCGTTTTACCCGCACCGCAGCATAGATTTGACCCTGACACTACCCCTAATGGAAATAGTATGATCATATTATGTACCCTTTTATATCAGTCTTTTGACATCAGTGCATTAGTTTATGAAGAAGAATAATAATAATCAAATAGCTAGCTAGACCATAATTCTCAAATCCCTTGTTTCGCATTGCATTCACCAAATAATAAAACAACAAATCTACGTGCAAACAGTCCAGTTACACCTTCAATAATAGGATGATTGATACAAGTGTGAATCAAGGACAATACTCTCACCGCCTTCTCTACTATCTCCTCACATTCAGGCCTAATAATATCCATGTTTAATTTCATCCCACGGCACGTTGCTCCATCATCGCCTACCTGTCCTGCGCCATGTCACAACAACCATTGACAATTTTTTCCAAGCTCACTAACAGGATGCTCGCCTACGTGTGCTGAGACAAAGCCTGTGCGCATTAGCATAGCGCATGGGGGGTGGGGCGGGGTGTGGCAGGCATTAATCACGCTGGCTGTGGCTCGTGCCTTGCGTCTGCGCATAGGAGGGATTATGATTGGTTTGTGACTGGAGGATTTGCTCCTCAGCGAGAATAGATTAAAGGAACGTTAGTGCAGTAGTGTCTTACTGCGCAGTCGATGACTTCGAGAAATACAAGAAATATGCCTGACCGATTTTCATGGTCTGTAAATACCTATGTTATATAACGTAGTTTTAACCGAAATGAACAGTTCCATAAGTTATTTATTAATGAGCTGTAACATTTACAACTGTTATTCTGGGAATGAAGACATACACAAAGGTAATCCTTATTTTTACACGGTAATGCCAGTAAGTATGAAGGAAGGATCAGAATCAGAATATTTTTTATTCACGTAAACCATTATTGTACAGTACTTATGAATCGTCAAGTTACAAAAACATTATGCTACTGGTTTACCACCCGTTCGGAATGCCGTTCCTATGGAGAAGAACGGGCAAGAAACTCCATGGTTGGTCTTTTTTTTTAATTAGATCTTTTACATTATTGAGCAATACATTGTTATAGGTATGTGAGAACAATGAAGGAACATTCATCTGACTTTAGCAGCAGGTCAAAAAACAAAAAGTACTAACTAAGCATAAAATTACAGTTAATGGCGATGGATCGATCTATTCTACATCAAAATCGATATGCCTTATGAGAGAACTTTGAATTAGTGCTTTGTTTTGTATACCTGTGATTTGTACGTTAGACACACACTAGCAACTAGTATTGACGTCAGCTTATTGTAGTAGGTGGTATTAACTTTATGAATGGATGAATCCGTTCAATCACTCATTCAAACTTCAAATCAGTATCAAAGACATGAATGGTTAACGTTCGTGAATAGAACGACATGAAAGACGTACGAATCATGCGCTGTATTGCATTCAAATACATAATGAATTATACTGGTATAGATGGTCATAAACATTTCATTTTGAACCTTAAATAAAAAGCAACAGAGGCTTATTTAATTTTCCCAGGTTCGTCAAATATAATTGTTAACAAATTAAAAATACTTGATGATGCAGATCAATCAGACAATAATGTATCTTAAGCCAATGATATATGAGTTATAGAGAATGCTTAATCTAAATCAATTGTTGATCTCAAACATGTCATGTCATCAAAATATGTACTGGGTGATGAAGATGATGTCTGATATGAGCTTACAACGCTTACAATAGGCGTAGGAAATTGATTTGAGATCTTCAGATTAAAGAAAGTGTTATGGAATTACGTATCGATTGGAGAATTGGAATTATTACAAGCTTTTAAACCCTTGCAGTGAAATTTATGTGTTGTAAATCGGATATAGTCTAGGCTTGTTAAGGCTCGTAGTCATAAAATTGAAGTTTTAAGTCCGGTTTTCATTTGGTGTTTCAAACAGTTTGGAGCATGAAATAGTAGCATCTTTGACTAGATATTTTATTGTAGTTCAACTACAGCTTCCTTTGTTTTTACAAATACCATCCTGATTTCAAGTCTTATTTCGGATTAACTTATAATTACAACTAAAAAAATATTCTTTAGACCTACCCAAGACGTAATTATATTCAAATTCTTTAATAAACAGTACCTTTAACCCGTTGACCGTTGAGGGCGTTTATTAGTGAATTTAAGGGCTATTATGTTATCGAGGCTCGTGTCGTCGACAGATCTTTGTTCCAACACGGGGTACAGAACAATGCGCTTCGTCTTGTGAGGCCTGCACTTTTTGCCTTTGTCTCGACCTTTTGTTGGGCGACGCACGAATTGGCGACGAAGGATAAATGCAATCTCCGTATAAAATATTATGACTCATAGTTCTCAAATTTAAATAATTGCAAAGTAACATATAGGAAAAAAATATAAGTATTACTCGTAATGACCCGTGATTATTTGATATTTCTCACTTTTTCTAATTACTTTTAACCTTTATTGTTTGCACCACTATTGTTATTTTGTTGTTCTAACTTGCTATGTTTCTATGTCAAATGCTGGTTTATCAAAGAGATCCATACAAATATTTGTTTGCAACGAAATATCCCAAAATTCTTCATGCATGCGTTGTGGTTGAAGCACTGAAGGCATATTTTGTGCGGTCGCGGGCGTGGCGCCGCGTCGCGCCGCGTCCTCGCGAACAAAGACGTTTAATTGTCGGTTATCTGCCGATAAATCCACGCAACCGCTCATTACCTGCCCTATCGGTACATTGTTAATTGAAACTTTTGCCTTTTTATACACTGCGAACTGCGGATCACTCGCTGCGAAGGTTCTGTGGTTCAGTATAAGAAGATGGGTTTATTTTGCTACATGGTGTTAATTTTAGCTTAAATTTGGGGATTTGATTGGAAGGTTCCTATGTGCAGCGCATCCTGGGCAATATACAACGTTGTCCATTGAGTCCTTCTACAAACATGATAAAAATACTGCCAATTTAGCTCTAGGGTAATGACTTAACTTTGGCTTCGGTTAACATTTTCTCCGGCAAGAGTTATGTCAGTTGTCATAATTCCTACAAAACTAACACACAATATTACTACACCCGAAATTTCAAACTACTTCCCGCATCACATAAAGAATCGGATAAATAAGCACATATATCTTTCTCACCTCGCACTCGAATCGGACATTGATTTATCGATGCTTTATTTGATTCGATTGTATCATCAGGTCGTCATAAATCGAGCTCCCCCGCCGGTCCCCCTCGGTGTATCGATGCCGGGCTATATTTCCACGATACGACTCGAGTTTTTCCTGATGTCATTATGTCGATGTTGGTGATAACTGAATCCGAGGGTCTTGGCGCTGTATTAAGGGAATAGTCTGCGGATTTCTCTTGTTTGATGTGTTTAGTGATAGGTTCTTGTGTTTGCTGAGTTGAGTTTATAAATACGGATATGCTGGCTGTTTATGTGTTTGTTTTGAAGAACTAGTACTTTTTGACAACATAATAAACTAATTATGTCATTACGCAATTTTAGATTTCATATCACAAGTTTTACAATTAGGCTACGATCATATAAAATAGGTGTAGGTATATAATAATATTTACATTAATAATATAAAAAGGTGGGTATAAAATAAATTAAAAATGCCTCCACATCGTCGTCGATACCAAAAGTGCCCAGCAGACTGGCCGTTTTAAATAAAGATGTAATACGATGTAATTCTGTAGAATGTTTAGAATTTCGTTTAACTAGGTACATTATTTAAAATGCTTGCTAACCTAATTGTATCAATTTATAGAATCTGCATGTGTTAGTATGTTCTTAAAAATATGGTATCGTTATTTTGCAAAGGTAAACAAGCGATCGGTCTCGTTTAGTTCCACCGACAGCTTCCGCAATTCGTCCCCATCACAGCGCCGGCTCCGTCGCTCCGAACCACATTTTTTCCCGTCCAAATAAATTAATACAGGCGTCTTGGGGCCACTCTAGACGGCGACTTGTCAAATTAATTTCTTCTCACAAGACAATTTGTCTGCCGCTTGAGGGTCGAAAAAACTTGGATATCGATTGCTCGGCGATTAGTCAAGGAACCTAGTTAGGGTCTTGGGTTGTTGGCCTTTGTACATTTTTCAATTTGGTAGGGGTGCATTCTCGGTGGAACTTCAAGTATGTTAGACTCATTTACTCGTTATAAGTAGTACTTTATCAAAAGCGTCAGTTGGACTTGAGTATCCATATGCGTACATAATTTTCTAAGAAACGGTTAAGTTCTAAAGGAAATACTGTTTTTCTCGTCTTACACTGGCTACCTTTTACTTGATGATTTCCATCGAAATGTGTTTCATCTACGTCTTCGACACGTTCACAGAACAAACTGAACTCGCGCAAACTTTTTATAGCTAATAAAATAAATAGGCGGGCGTCACGCACGGGCGCATCCACGCCTCCATTACCGGGCCCAAAATTAAAGTGCGCTTTTTTGAAAGCAGCAATCTACTCGGTCACAGTCGATAAAACAGCTTCGTGCCGATTGCGGTCTTCCCGAGTTACGCCGAGACCGTGATTAGGGTTAGAGCACGGGGAAATGTTTGAGCGACTTTAATGGTCAGCTGATAGATCATTTGAATTTCAACGTTTTACATGTCGTCGTCGTCGAACTTACAAATATTTTACAATTTAAAGCTGTTAAAGCTATCTGTAAACCATTCATTTTCACAAAACTACTTTTACAGCAGCGTCTCGTGTGTGGCTAAGTACGAGTAGTATGTTTGGTATCCCAGTAGTTCAGCATTATAAATTGCAGGTTACAGAAGAATTGTTGTTTTTGGTTTCCAGTTTTACTAGTTGGTCAACCTAATCGATTAGAATGGAATGTGATATGATGTTATAAGATATTCAAATTGCATTGCATTTCCATCAGTCATCATAAACATCTCTTATCGCGTTTAAATCTCATTCCGCGTTGACCATTAAAAATATAAGTAGATCAGCTAATATCTTATCTCAAAATAGAATCTCGTATTACATGAGTACAAAAGAAACAAAAAAAAAAGTCCCATTCAGCCAACGCAAGTGCATATAAATCAAAATGGCGGGGGTCGCGCGTCGAATTGTGACGTCACGTCAATATGAGACCGCGACGTCATTTGGCAGTGACAGCGCGGTGTGAAACGCAAACGAGTAATATAAGCTCAAATCAAAAATAATACAGTTCCTAGGGGGCTTGGTAACGAAAACTTTGGGTAAAGGTAAAACTTAATTGCCTAAAAGTCATTAATGTCGAAAGGATGGGTTACAGATATAGTAATTTTTGAGCATGCCATGTATCGTAATCAACCCAACACATCGTTCCGCGAGGTACCCGATGCATGCGAGATGTAATCTTATCTTTTCTTATCATCAAATATCAGTATAGATTGCCTTTTATTAGTTAATTAGACTTGGATGGCCCATACGGCTCGATCCTGCTTGTTAATAAAAATGCAAGTGGCAACAACGAATGACCGATTTTCTTCTCCAACTTCATATAGGTTTGTTATAGATTATACCCAATATAACCAACTATCTTCAGTAAAAAAATACCCAACTATATAGATCACACATTTTGGACAATTCTCTATACATAATGTTCTCTATGGTTTTCTCTCTTATCTATGGCGTCATATTGACATCGGTTGTTGTGAAAGGTGTTCTGCGTATTTAATTAAATTATAATTATATAAATCACAGAAGTCTATAATTTTCACCCCAGTGCCCTTGGTATATTTAACACATTTAAACATTGTCTTTATTTAACAGGAATCTACCTTTCAACATTTGATTCGTTGTTGTTTATTACAAAACCGCAGTAGGCAACACGTTACACCGAAGTTCCCCCTACGAGTACATGCAACAGTTCCCCGCTAACGCGACCGCGCGCAGCGGCCTCCTGTTACACGGTGTTAGCGACGGTTTGATGTTTTTACACACCTCTCTTAATGTACTTATGTAACTTCGCGTATGACGCGTGTAGCTTTGGCGATCATTTTGCGAGTTTTTTATGTGTTATTCCTTATTTGAGAGCACTGGTTCGGAGATTTGATTTAACGACAGTTTTTGGTGTGCTAATTTAAACTAGACCTCGAATATAATTGACTCACAATTGAATGGTAATGCTACCGTAATTGTGACTTTAGACAGTGTTCCGAGACTTTAAACGTGCGTCTAATTTAGAGCATATTGTGTGAGTGATAAAGTCCATAAATTTTAAGCACAAATCAAATTTGCTCTGTACGTAAATGAGTTCTTAGGTATACGGGAACCCTTTGAAGTGAATGAGGAAATAGCAATACTGCACATCAGTATGCTATTGTATAAGAATGAAAAAAAATGTCACCACCGTACATTTTCCGGAAAATTTGCGATGCTTCAGTAATATTGGCATCAGCTCGCATTAGCCACATTCCGTCGCGCTCTTGAAGCACGTAGGTTGCTCATCCATCACTAGGATCATCAGGCCGGCGGTGAGACGACGCGGACCCCAGCATTGTTCCCCTCTTTATTTATAATTTGATTTCAACAAGCTGTCGCGGCCGCAGATTCGACGTTGCTGGCTTTTGTGTGCTGTTAAAATTTAATATAATTTGATTTTGGTTTTGGAAATTCTTAATAATATTGATTAGAGTCTTCAGTTGGTTTGGGATGCAAATTTTATGTCATCAAATTAACGAGGTATTTTTGGTAATATCATTCTCAGCCGCAGCGCATGTCCACAGAAGTTACGATAATTTACATACATATTATTTCCAATACTGAGCTTATATTTATGCAAAATAATTAAATCGAACTTAGCATCATTTTACAGCTAAAAAAAAAATCAGAGACTTGCGCTCCAATTTTATCAATATTTTAGCTTCAGACCTTAAAATTCCATTTGAATCTAAACATATCTACCGCACCGTATATTCTCGTCTCCACAATCAGAGTGGTCCCTTAAAACGAGTAAATTAATTAGCCACAGCCCGAATCAGGGAAACAATAACCGCAAACAGAGGGCGCCGCGGTCGCAACATTTGTGTCAATATCTTCAACCCTTATATTGTCAACGGATGAAATTAGACGGGACTGTTCTGAATATTGCGTTACCTATATTGTTAGTATTATGTAATATACTCGTAGCTTGAGATTGGTAAATACATATACTTTAAAGTATATAAGTTTAAAATCTTTACAAGATATACCAAAATATTACGTCAGACTCAAAGTTAGGTTAAAACTAGGTAGTTTCAACCTCAACTATAACCTAAACAGACAGTTGGCTGTTATATAAATATTGAAATGAAACAAAAAAAAATAAAGATTCTATAATATTATTTTAAATATCATATTATTATGACTATTCATTCATTTAATTTTTATCCATGATTATTCATGGATAAAAATTAAATATGGAACGCGTTAGCAAACACGAAAAATCTTCTTATATTATAAGTTTATTGCTATGTATTTCTTACTTTCACTTTCAACCACCGACTTACCTACAAGTAAAGTTATTTTTAAAACTCCAAAAAATACTATTTTGAAGAAGTCACCGTTACGTTTCAGCAGAATGATTATAACATATCAAGTTTCTCGTTCCCCGATTTTTTTTTCTAAAATACATTATAGCCAGGATTAGAGTTAATTCGGCGCGTCGAGTTTGACGCGGTCCGATATTGGGCCCATATGGCGCATTGCACCCCTGCACCACTCGATAGGTTAGCTCCAATATTATTGGCGGATTAATTATTAATCTCTAGTTCTGTGGGATATAAATTACTTCTTGGTAAGCTCGAGTTTATAAACAAAAGTTTCGTAAAATATTCGATACACAAAGTGTCACGTATAAGAGCAAAATGTTATAAATAAGTTAATCATTGTGGTCATTCCTCGTTATTATTTATAGGAGATGAGTTTTTATCCGGTTTAAGCCCGCTACTAGATCGAATGTTCATCACTACTATCGAATTTAGTACTAGGAATTTATAAGTACAGATAGATTTACAATTATGTGATTAGTAATTCACTTAAGTTCCCAAATATATTAGGAAGAATTCAAATAATACAATTGTTTGGTTCATATAGTAGAACAAATAAAGTTCATTGTACTAGAAACACAAGACCCTCACTGACGCCCAGTGACTTGAGCAAAAGTGATGTGACACACAAACTTGAGAGAGCAAACTTTTCCCAACCCCATTTTATTATATTCGCATGGCATGAATCTTATTTCGTTGCAGTAAAGAATATTCTTGATGCATCTAATATCGAGATATGTTGGTAAAGTACAGCGGTTTTGAAAGAAGCTGACGATGCCTCAAATGTCAAGGGTGTGTTCTGTTGAACACTTGAGAACGTTATGTATAATGAAACTTCTTAAATTAATACCTTTACAATGGAAATTACTTTTATTTGATTTATTTATATTAATTAAATTTGCATGTATCGCCTTAAATGTACCAGTGTTTTTGGGATGGAACTACATTCGTAAATGCAAAATAAATATGTTGGTTCATATAATTAGATAGCACGTGCTATCTTTGCATGAGAAAAACTAAAACAAAAATATGATTTGTAAACAGCCATACAAAACCACTGACTCCGTCAGAAGCAACAATAACGCAATTTGTTTACACTGCAAACTAGTTATCCTTTTCTATTGTTGATTTTTAAAAAGTGTACTTTTGTGTACTCCCGATGCGAATAAAGGGTAAAAACTTTGACGTTCAACAAACTTTTTTCAAAATCTCATGCCACAGCTTAGCCGAGTTCGCACAAACTCGTAGTAAGTTTTGCAGTACGCTATTCAGATTGTATGATTATACTTTTGCTCTGTGGTATGGTAAAGTTCGAATTTTCGTAGTATATGAGGGGACGAGCGTGTCGAAACAGTGCATGGGGTTGTGTGGTGATGCAACCCTTCAGTTTTGCACTGCGATCTGTGGCCGCATAGGGACAGTATAGTACAAGGTCTGAAATGTGTTGATACTTGACTGCCAACTGAATTCTTGTATACCATGAATTCGGTTGGCAGTTTGGTATTTAGGTTTTGGTTATATTTCTTGTTAATTAACTTTAAGTACTAAAAATCTATTTATTTATTCATATAATTGTGTTTTTAAAATATCATCAGCAATAACAATAGTATATCCAATTTAAATAACCGCCAATAGTCTTCACTAGCAGTCAAAGGATTAGCATATCACAACCACGCAACCAAATCAAATTAAGAAAAAGAATAACCGTCGGAAATGGCCTTACTAAATAACTGTCTCACTCGTATTAAATATATTGAACTATAATATACCTCAAGCACAATCCTTTTTACGAAGCATTTTGGTTACTTAACGTCTTCTATCCCTCTCACACAGTGACGGCAAATTTTCTCGATGACATTACGATTACATTATAAGCTCCTGTGTACCCTACTGATTTATGGTCTAGCGAATTTTTGTTTAATTTTATGAAATTAAATAAAAATATCTAAAAGTATCAAAACTGCTGAACGCCGTAGTACTAACCCTAGAGAGAGTAAGCGTGAAATTCGTACAATAAATGCCTTTGTATTGCGGTGCCGTGTTGACTTTTGGACACAGCAATACCGCTCGCTAAACAATGGACCTTCCTTTATACATATTTTATTGTGAACAATCCTTACTGCAGTAACAAAAAAACGACACGTTGCACCTGAAAAGAGTTTCACTCTTATAATATTAACATGAGACCTCCGCATTAGTAAAATAAGAACTTAGGCACAAATTACACAGTTGCCCTATCCTGTAAGATTTTTACAGACTCAATCACTTATGATGGATTTCTTCTTCAAATATTGACTTGTACTTGTATGAAATTAAAACAAAACATTTTACCTGTGAAGTGTGATGAAGTGCCAAAATGCCAAGGACCCATACAAGTTTTACTTGCGGTTTCACCCATGTGCCCTTCGAGGATAAAAATTAGGTGTACACCAATTTCATACATTTGTGTATTCAAACTTACAGACGTAGAAAATATAATGTGGAGTTATTTCACTATAAGATACCCGGGGCATCTTGCTCGGGCTTCGTCGGGCGTGAACTGTTGATTATAGGCAAAACCGACGGAAACAATTACTGTAATAACTAGAAGGTGTCTGTGGACATACATTATAAGCGATTTTGTATCGGGGAATGTGATGATTATGCAGAATTGTATAGAGATGTTGAGTTGAACTTATAGGTAGGGTACAATGGAGTGATGAGTGATGTCGCTCCCGGTAACACGCGGTCCAGACTATGACGACAGACGAATACGAAAAATCGTTTTAATACATCGTCAAACTTAGGGGTCTAGTCACCTTCGTCCGAAGGAGAATTATATACCCTCGAGATACCCTACACGTGACCCTGGGTGGTGCCAACTAGGTGACAACTCTACTGGTGGTAGGCTTCGGCCGTGGTTAGTTACCACCCACTGAACAAAGCCATGTCGCCAAGCGGCCTAGCCGTGTTCCGGCATGATGTTCGGTGTTGCCGTTTCATGGATGGCGGGTCATGTGCCTAGTGAATGTAGCGTCTCGATCTACTGCCACCTTCCTAACTAGGCAAGTATGCTCCATCGTAGATCTCATCATCACTTACCATCAGGTGAGATCGAGATCAAATACTTGCCTATAATGTAATAAAAAAAAAAAATTACTAACCTAACCTAACCTTTGAACCTGCGGTTCTTTAGCGCGTTTTTAATCCTTGGGTGCATTTCGCTGGCGATTTACACAAATAAATGTTGTTTTCAACAAAATAACGGTAGTTGACTGATTGGTTTGAGCTTTTTTTAATTGTCACCTGACTCCACATTGTTATGCGCTACAGAAGCACAGGTTCATAGCTTTGTATACCTTTTTTGAATCACGCTATATTATTTTTTTGCGTTTTTCTCTACCTGGGTACCTTGTTTGAGGGCCGCTATACTAATATCAATTGGTATTATTAATGCAACGATAATGGTACAAACCGCTTATGAGATAAGAGCGATCAGGAAATCTAAATTACCAAGAAACATTAAAATGCCCACGACGCTGTCATTAGATACTATGTAAACATTATCGCATTGAATTATAACTATGAGTTCCATCGAGATATATAATTACTTCATCCAAGCTATAAATATTCTATTTTGTTGCAAATGTACCTATCGCACTACTTGATAATAAGGAAATAATGAAACGTGTATACTCGAAGGTTATTTACCATAATATGCTAATTAACATCTGGGGCTCATATTGTATGATATTCCAATGGTTAATGTAAGACAATGATTAATTGCACAATTGATTTGTTAAGTTGGCAAATATCTTTTCAACACACTTGCTCGTAAAGTGGCTCTTATTGCACCGATTTTAGGTTTATAATACAACTTATTATACACGCGTTCTTTTCACTTTATATTACTGCACAAACGACACCTTATTAAATACACTTTTCGTCTGAAACCTGCTTCGTAATGCCCTTATGAATTAATATATGAAATTTTCTATGTATTTGAGGGTTATATGATTGCCCGTGTTTCCAAAGTGTATCAACAGCTCTAAACAATTCCTTGAAGCTGCATCTCGGTAATATTCCACAATTAGTTAGCACCGCGTAATTATAACATCGGTGTTGGAGTCCATAAATCTACAACATTCGCGTCGTGGGCTGGCTGCGTCACGACACAACGATTGTACGTTATGAACGACACTTGGTAAATATCAGCTCATATCTGCCTATTATTAAAGTCTTGGTCTTCAAGGTCAACTGTAAGCTCACTGGTAAGTAAACGTACATGAAGTCTGAATATCGGTACAAACTGGGGCTTGAACCTGCTCTCCTGTTTTCAAGCTAGCGTGCAACCAACTTGGCTGTCAAACCCTTTGTTCCATTACGTAAGTATGTAATAAGAGAAAATATATATTTAATATTTAGAATGAAAGGAGCAATTCTTCGAGGCTCAATGGCTCTCAGAACAGGTTATAGTTTAAACCGTGATTATTACAGTCCGTCGTTTGGCAGTTACTCCTACACTTGATGCGACGACCGCCCAATCGATTTTGGAACCTGTACGCAGGTGCACGGGTTCGATGCACGGTTCATTAGTATTAGGTAATTGTATGAGGTTAATATAGCGTGTGATCCGTTAATTAAAATTTTCGGCTTGATTATGTAATGCTTATAAATGGCGGCGATTTTTAAAAAGCAATTTGATGTTATAAAGATACGTTTAATAAGATGTAAATATACATTAGGTACCACTAGATGGTTGAATTGCTCACATTCCGGAGTTGTTGAAGTACTGATACGCAAAGTATGTCGTCGAAGTAACTATTAAGCTGGGTAACTTAATATTTGTGATTAAACATGTGGTATTAAAAACCAAATATCTGCTTGCTAAGCGTGCGCCTTTTCATCTGTAGTCGTTTGAGGATTTATTCTTAGTTACAACCCGTTACAATCAAGGAAACTTCTAAACTATATAATGCAATAAACATGTTCCAATGTCCTTCCTTTTCCATAACTAATACGGAAAATAATAAACACTTTTGAATTATGTACTCCATTAACTGCGTGCGACTTCAACGTGTTAGCAACATTGTAATAAGAAAAATGCCTACACGCAAGTCGTTGGTACACAAAATTTTCCGCTCATTTCTTAATTTGATCCTCTCAGAGCCTTCCGTAACAAACGGCTGGTGTTGCAATCCTCAGTAATTAGCTCGAAGCGCGTGGAACTGAGTCGCGATTAATCAACGCTGGCAACACTTCATCGCGCGATTATAAGCTTTTAAATATAGGCGGGGGTGCAGCGCCGGGTCAATATAAATTAGCTGGCGATGAAAACGCTCCGGTCTATAGTGATGCGAATCGGTCTGAGGGCTATCGATAAAATACGATGTAGGTTGTACAAACCCTTAATAAATGAGTTTCATGAGCAATGCTATAAAAAGCGATGTCAATTTTGGTGCTCATTTGATGAAACTTCTATCAGACTACCTTATTCATTATTGTATTGGAAATGAATATTTTTGGATGTTTTATAGGTATGTTTCATTTAATTGTATAAAAATACTCCAAATTGTTAACATACAAAACGAAATATGTACAATTTATTTGTGAATAGAGTCGATAATCAAAATATTTTTATCGACAAGTTCATTGGCAATGCCTTTTCAACCCTTTCCCCAGTCAGCAAGCCTGCATTGCCCAGGGCGCAACGAAACAGTTAACTAAATTAAAGTGAGTGTGAAGACCGCTGCAGGGTTAACTATTCCATTTCGTTTATTGCGCGCAATTCCCGCTTAACCCTTCGCAGCTTAATAAAGATATAGAGGCCTATTAACAACGACAGAGAATTTACTTTTTTAATAGATGCAATTTGATCGGTGTAAAGGAGCTGTTCATTTATTACATAAGACATTTTTGCCACTTTTGACCCCCCCCCCTGGCCTCAGGCAAGTCAAGTACAGACTAAAATCAGAAAAAGCAGCCACTCATGACTGCTCGTTCAGTCACTCAGTTCAGACATAGAAAAGCTCTACTAGTCTCAGTAAACTGCTTCGTAAGGTATTCTTACGAAGCAGTTTACTGAGACCAATCTTCAATATTACGCCGGTTACATGAAAGTTGTTCAGTCCGTTCAGCTGTTGACTTGATGCCGTCTTTGCTCTCTGTGGTACCTACTTACGTACCCGTCCAAGAATACAACAGGAACATTTCAATATTGTAATGATTTTTTCGATAATAAGCCTAAAAACCTTTTTGTGCACTTTAATGGGAGCTCTGTATTTAGTCCATTACACTACTACTAGTCCGAGTCCTAATATTTTTAACCGACTTCAAAAAAAAGGAGGAGGTTCTCAATTCGGTTGTATTTTTTTTTTTTTTTTTATTTTTTTTTTTTTTTATGTTTGTTACCTCATATCTCCGTCATTTATGAACCGATTTGGAAAATTATTTTTTTATATGAAAGGATATGCTTACAGATTGGTCCCATTTTTTTCAAAAAAATGTTCTGATCATGGGATCCATGAGGAATTGAGAGGACTCCTCAAAATTTATAGGCAAACCTATAGCAATTTTGGTATTTTCATCAAGAAGTCAAGCATTTGCATTCAGAAAGTATCATTTGCTGAAGTGAAAGTGATGAAGAAGACCACAAATGGCCACCGGAACTTGTCAGTGATACGTATTTCACGGGTTGCGCCAAGATAATCTCGATTATGATCGTTAAGTGACTATGACAAAGCAAATTTAAAGAAATGTTCCTGATGAATATGTTACCATCGAACTGATCTGATGATAAACCCAGGAGGAACCGGAACATTGTAATAAAACAATGTCTCCAAGCCGTGTTTGGGCTTATTTAAATTGTTATAGGATGCACCTTGGCTATAAATAAAACTTTTTCGTGGATGTTCCGATTTGGATTATTCTTTTTTTTACAGAATAAGGTATACCCTTTTAAAATTCAGCCAGATTGATTCAATGGTTTTGTTTTATCTTGATTTCTTTAAATCTATATCTATATATATATGTTGTATTGGGTATACCAATTATCCAGTAAAATTATTGATATAAAAATCTTTTTAGTGACAAAGAATAGTAAATATATCCACTAAAAAGTGTAAAATAAAAAACTTTTTAACAAAATAAAAACCGTCTTCAAAAAACTAAAAAGCTAAAAATAATCTAATCTTGAAATCTACCTTGTTTAACTAAATCAAATATTTAACTAATCTGAAGTCGGTGCCAAATAAACAACCGAGGAAGAATAGTAAAAGTATACTCTAGTAACGAGATGCGCGGACCAATTTGTAGGTATAGTCTTTGGCGCAGACCGGCAATACTCGACTCAGTAGTTTTTTGGCACCGACTTCAGATTAGTTAAATATTTGATTTAGTTAAACAAGGTAGATTTCAAGATTAGATTATTTTTAGCTTTTTAGTTTTTTGAAGACGGTTTTTATTTTGTTAAAAAGTTTTTTATTATATGAAAAAAAACATGGTATGTTAATACACATTAATAAGAAAATCGTTTGCAGATGTCTTATCAACGTATGCGGGTCACAGACAACTCGTAGACATCACAAAGAGTATATTTCAATAAAAACTCAACACGCCTCAAACCCCCGTAGAATACACAATTAATTTGTCCATTAACATAACAGTTGCGTTTATCGAGTGTTTCTTATGCGGTGCTGAAAATATGTCTCTGGATATAATTTTTATAGTGGATATATTTTACGCAACAATGTATACAGTACAAATTGATAGCTTTTGAAATGTATAGGTACCTGTATTGTTTTGCTACGTATTCAAAAAGACGATTATTTATAAAGACAATCAAACACGTTGGATTGCAACAAAGTTTTAAGCCCTTTCAGGGTCTCGTGTACCTACTATTTAATGTGTAGTACCAAAATATCTAAAATAGCGTTCACATGAAGTGAGTGGCATCCATTATCCGCAGATATCCTGAAAGCTTCATCGGAATTGTTAATGTCAACACGGTTCGGATATTTTGATTTCGCGCGGATATTTCGTAGTCCGTCAGTACGCAGATTTAACTTTGACGCGCGGCCATGACAGATAGTGGATTTCGTGGTGACAATAATGCGTATTAATAATTATTGACTGTCTGCGCTGTCTGGAAGTGTTTAGTGTCAGTCAACAGCTATAGCAGAATCAATTTAATTCTCTAAAATATACGTTTATTTTATGAATCTAGATAAATAAAGTTAGAAGTCATCTTCACAGACCTTACCGTTGAGCAGGGTGCCAAAATAGATAGGTGTGTATGTCATTAGTGGACTCTTAATAATTATTTTAAACCTTGCACGGAGTAGGAACTAGTTTGACGAATGATATCACCGTCACACAGAAGCTCAGTGACATAAGATATCTCTAAACCACAATGTCAACTCAACAAGCATTTTTAATTATAGATACGATCTTTGAATCCGACTACAAGTTAAGCTCAGTTCCTTGGAGTGGGTTCGAGCTACCTGCGAAGGCAGTCACGACTGCGTCGAATGAGATCGACGTATGTGTGTGCAATTAAAAGAAATGTATTGTTATTAATGCGTATTCTAAAGTAATACAGAAATCTGTATATTTTATAAACAAAGGCTGAACTGACATAGATTTCATAAAGATGGATTTACGCCTTCATAATAGTGGCTTTACGACAAAAAAATAGGTCCTGCATACTTTCGTAATTTCGTATACTATAACGACTTTAAGTCTAGGTCACAAATATAGCACTTATTAGAAAGCTGAAACCACTATGTTCCCTTAACATAGTTATCATAAATTGTTGAAAGGATGGATGAAAGTCGGCTGACAAAAGATATATAACGAGCAAACGTGGGTAGTAGTGTCGGAAGGGGATAGGAAAAGCCATTCAGGACCAGAGAAATGGTCTATTCCAGAAAGGGCAAGTCCAGAGCACCGTCAACCGACGAAAGTGTATGAGAAGATGTGTGAATGTGAAAGAAGTAATCTCTGCCTAGCGCCACAGGATCTAGGCGTGAGTATATGTATGTTCTACTTATCATCCAATTATAGAGTTAGTTATTAACCCTGTATACAAAAATTATAATAACAAGCTTACTAAGAAACTATCATTGTAGGTTGCCATGAATCAATATATATTGTTAGCCGCTTGTATCAACCTAGTTCCAAGTGACACGATCAGACGCAGTGGCGATGTACCGCATCGACCCCTCCTACCAGGAACGGGACTCGTTGACTCGTGCCGACTCATGCCATATGTTGCTGCCATACAACGACGTACGAGATGAGCCTCGGAACTGTGAACACTTGTGGAGGAGGTATTTAGGCTTAACTTATGTTTGGATGACTGTACTAGGAGCAACAGTAAGCAAGGGGTAGTGTAGAAGCCAAACATGCTATGGACCTTAAGCGATGACCCCAATCTGTCAAAAGTGTACAATAAAAAATATAATGTTTCAATTTTATTTTGTTAGAACTACTCTTACGAATAAGCCAGGAGCTACAAATTTACCCAGCGGCAAAGCAAATAAAGTTATAACTTAGTAAATAAGCCGCATTAAATACGCATATTTGTATTTGTGGATTATTAATTTTAGCCTTCTCATTGTCTAGCTTGATTCTAGTCCATAGAATCTCAGGTCTTCTACGTCTCGGCCCACGCATCGTGGAGCCGGCGACACATGGTTGTTCACAACCATCGGTAGTAAAAGGTTAATAGAAAGCGCGTAAAACAATGCGCGCCGACCGCCGCCACAATGGCTATTGTGTTTTATGCTGAGTCACCAGGCGGCCCACGCGGCCGACGTCTCGTGTGCCACTGAATAGGTCTTTGGCGAAGGATTTGGGGTCGAGTCACCTTCGTCCGTAGGAGAATTAAATACCCTCGAGATACCCTACACGTGACCCTGGGTGGTGCCAACCAGGTGACAACTCTACTGGTGGTAGGCTTCGGCCGTAGCTAGTCACCACCCACTGAACAAAGCCATGTCGCCAAGCGGCCTAGCCGTGTTCCGGCATGATGCTCGGTGTTGCCATTCATGGATGGCGGGTCAGATCAGCTGCGCTGCATGTGCCTAGTGAATGTAGCGTCTCTATCTACTGCCGCCTTCCTACCTAGGTAAGTATGCTCCATCTTAGATCTCATCGTCACTTACCATCAGGTGAGATCGAGATCAAATACTTGCCTATAATGTTATAAAAAAAAATAAAAAAAAGATGATTTGGTGTTATCAAGATCTGATGATCCTAAACATTAAAACATAAAAGCTTAAATTGCTATTAAGTTTTCTTCCATCATCTATTTGTCATAGTGGTCCTGAAACAACTTATTATTGATCCAAAAATATTTACTAGTTGGTAGAAAACTATCAATATTTCAATTACGTCTACAGTGTTCAAACTTGAAGCCTAAATCAAATATCATAGAAGTCGGCCCATCCGTTCTTAAGTTATGAATGGTGTAACTAACACGACTTTGTTTTATATATAAAGATTGGTCTTTACCCTTAGGAAATTTAGTAATGGTTATTTCTTATCTTTGCTTACTATTTCGATTGAATTAATCTCGCAGTTGGCAGAGTCGAAGCAGTAACATTGCTGGCTATGTTACCAGAATAACTAATATGCTCCGTGAATTAACATCGATGTACGAATTATTACAATTTATAGTTACAATGCATATAACATCTGTACATTATTGGAAATTATCTAAATTGAGCTACGAACGACAATTGGACATAAGAAAGGGCCTTAAAAAATATATAAAGTTCAAATAGGCGGTAATGTTATGTTATATACATACATGTAAATTTTCCATTTTTTACTATACTTGAATATATCTGTATAGTAGTATATATATGTTATAAAAACAACGGTTGATCATTCACAATTTACGCATTGCTAATATTTATGAAGACTTTTTCTCTATGAATGCATTTTAATTAAGTATGTATAATCAATCACCAATGCTAATATTTTTTTAATGCCAATGTAAAGTTTTTTGTATAAATTCATCATATTAACAGAAAACTGAATAATCGCAGCTAATAAAACACTTCATGGTATAATATATTTAATAACCAATAAATGTATAATTAACATATAATAATCATTAATTATTACCAACTATATTCTCGTTACATGCGCGTGCGCTGAGCCTGTCAATCATAGTCGTTTTTGTCGGCCATCAGAGGCTATACGCCACCGGCCGCGGGCGGCCATTGTTGGTAAAAACTGACGGATAAATAGCCCGTGAATGGTTTGAATACAAACAATTATTACGAGATGTGAGGAAGCTATTTATTTTGTGATGTTGATGAATTGTAATGATAAACGCACTTTTTGTCAGCAATTACATGTGAATAGAACGATCGATACACAGAATGTTTTATGTATAGGGCCTGTATTGTATTATTATGACGATTCAATGTTTTAACACTTTTTCTCAGCGTCTCCAAGTAGTGGTTAAAGAATTAGCCCCGAATTTAAAGACTTCTTTTTACTCGAGTCGAGTCACCTTCGTCCGTAGGAGAATTAAGTACCCTCGAGATACCCTACAGGTGACGCTGGGTGGTGCCAACCAGGTGACAACTCTACTGGTGGTAGGCTTCGGCCGTGGCTAGTCACCAACCACTGAACAAAGCCATGTCGCCAAGCGGCCTAGCCGTGTTCCGGCATGATGTTCGGTGTTGCCATTCATGGATGGGGGGTCGGATCAGTTGCGCTGCATGTGCCTAGTGAATGTAGCGTCTCGATCTACTGCCGCTTTCCTACCTAGGCAAGTGTGCTTCATCGTGGATCTCATCGTCACTTACAAGCAGGTGAGATCGAGATCAAATACTTGCCTATAATGTAATAAAAAAATTAAAAAACTTTATCAAACGTCATATTTTACTGCGCACAGGAGTTCTTCTTAGTGTAGTACTATTGAAGTCTGATAAAGTTATAAAACGTCTACAAAGTTGTGGGATAGATAACAAATACATATCAATATCGCATACTGTATCGCTTCTATTAGTATGAAAATAATTTTAATTATTAATTCCTTCCCCATTTTCCTAGTGAAATTTATCAAGAAATAAAGTTTAGTAGGTATATCGATAGCCATCCCTTATAAATCTCTTGCTACCCATACCAACTTGTCTCGTATATCTAAGGGAAGCGATAAAACATGAAAAATCACTCGTAAGTGAAAACCACCCGTGTCTTCTCGACGGGTAATTGTTTCCCGCAATCGGTGGGGACGGCTCCGATCGACGCTAAATCACAGAAAAACATGGAATTGGAATAATATTAAGGTGACCGGTGATTTCTTAGAACTCTTAGTTACTGAGATAGCTTTGGAGTAACGTTGATGAAACTATGATGATTGTAAAATGACTTTTAAAGATTCGTTATTAGCTGGGTATTGACTGGTCCTTATCTTCAGTTTTTATTCAAGCTACCACACTCCGGCGAGGCAAAGCGAGATTTTGCCTTCGACGATACACGTACCCTGCTAACAGTGTCAAGCAACTGGGTTAGGGCCTAAGCAAGGTAGTGGGGAAGATGGGTCTATTTTGAGACGATTGTACGCCTGTGCAACCCAATAATAATATTGCTATATATTATGTAGTCTTAGCGGTACAGTAGTCAAGCATCGTGACCTCAGACTTCAAAATCAACGAACAATAGATTGCAAGTAAGATATGTGGCTATCGGGATTATTCAACGTAATACTTACTAAACTTTAATATGTATAAGCGAAACAAACACATCATATTACGTGCTATGTCTCTAGCAGGCTGTAAATAATGATTTTAAAGAACTGAAATTTCCGTTCCAAAAAATAATATGCATTTACTCGAAGGCTGTGCTTGAATTAACAATCAATTTGCGTCTTTATCTATATAGTAATAGCACTTATAATTACCTGCCGACCAGTAGCTGACTGCCCAATCGGTACAAATCTCTTGGGCGGTCGAATTTGCTCTTGATTGCCGCTTTTTGCGAACACACTTATTGAATACGGCCCCCGTGGGATTATATGGGGATTTTATATCTGCCATCTGTGTTTATAGTTTTTCTAAGGGTGTTTCCTTAGACTGTGGCTTTGAGGTTAACTTGTTGCTCGAGTTGTAAGTTTGAGGATGTAATATAGTTTAACCACTGCTCAAGTATGTGGAAAAAAACATAATAACATCATGCTCTTGCATAATGTTATTAATCTTTTTAAGACATAATTAAAGAGTACTTACTGATTCGATAGTGGTGAAGAGTACAACACTAGCTGATATAATGATCATAAAGATTTGTTTAAATTATAGACGTAAATTATTATTGTTCGACAACCATCAAAGGTATACATATGGAATGGTATTATCAAAGACCTCAAATCATACCCTCGATGATATTGCAAAATAAACTTGAAACAAAAGCTATTTCTAACTAAACAGCTGTGGTCTAAAACGTTTTAAAAACAAATGAATCAATTACGTACGGACGGAGCGACAAAAACGTGCAACATTTCACCGCCCGGCCGCTAATGCGGCCTCTAATTCGGCTCATTTGCACCGCATTTGTGGCCCCGCACGCTTTTGCGGTTGCTGTAACATTTTTTCACGAGCTCTACAATGCACTTGTGGTGAGTCAATACTTATTTTGTGGTCGACGATTTTGTAAAGACCTTTTTTAGGTTAAGTTAACGAAATAGTCAATGAAGATCAGTTGATCGACAGTTGATAAACATTTTGGATAATTTAATATTGATAATATTACAACACAAACATAAAAAAGCAATAAAAAAATACAACCGAATTAAGAACCTCATCCTTTTTGAAGTAGGTTAAAAATATATCATGGCAGAATTTTCTACAGAGCTTAGGTTCAAAAAAGTTCCCTATACAAACATTCATACAACGCATGTTTCGCACTGAACGGGCAGATTAAACATTACTAAGACATTATAACCAAAATAAATTCTTCAATGTTTCCCCAAAACAAACGTTCGCGGACCTCATAAACATCGCATCGTGGCATTGTTTGCCGCACTTTCTGTCGATATTTACCCGCGGCGCGCAATCACGGCGCTGGGCAGCCAACGGTGAATTTATTCAGCTCATCGTCTTGCCCCTGATTTGTGTTGCCAGCCTACGTGTTTGTCTTTTGCATAAGCAGAACTCAAAAATAATGCAATGGAAATGGTAATTCTTCGAATTTATTTTTGGCAATTGGATTTGTAACTTTGGATATTTTGTATAGAATTTGGTATGGAGAAGACAGGTGATTGAATTAGGGGTGCATTGCAGATGAAATATAAACAGTATAGAGCTAACGAGATTAACATTCCTTTAGTTTTTTCTATTTGCAGCTAAAAGTATCTGAGCAAAATTGATTTGAGTATTGATTAAATTGTGTAGCCTACAAAACTTCTAAGTATAGTTTATTAAAAACTTCAGACAATAACCAACCTCGTTCATATAATATTCTGATACTTATTCCATCTCTACGCGTCGATATCCCTTCTTTTAATCTCGCAAACAACATTAGACGAGGTGCCTAACCCTAACACATTCCTCACGTCTCTCGGACAAGACTCCTCGGGAAGGGGACGCGACATTCTTAAGATGTTTTCCCGAATTTTTGCAAGACAAATAGCATCCGCTTGACCGAGATGACATATGGCCGGCGCGCGGAGCGGGCACGCCTCATACACTCCCCGGAATTCCCAGTTTTCCTGGGGGTTGAAGTCGATGATTTATGCCCTGGCCTCGCTAAACTTTCAGGTCTAGTTCCGCTTTACGAGCGCCTGTATTTATGGTGCCTTAAAGTTGGACCGCTCGGTGTATTTATTATGTTACTCTGTGGGAAAATTAACTTTGTTTCCGCATGCATGCCAGATTGCGTGTAGCTATCTCGTATGTTTTATGAGAATGCCAATTTAAATGCTTGTTAGTAACATACTCATCGAGCTCTAGTGCCTACAATTACCGTTGTTCGTACAAATTAGGGTGTTAGTTAAAGTATGTTTGCTTAGCGACCGCAACTCAACCGCAAGACGCGTCGGTTGCGTTGTTTTGACAAATGGGCCTCAAATGAGCCGCTTAGAACCCGCATGGGTCGGAGCGATTGCGGTTGCGGTTGCTTCAGGCAGAATTTTATTTATGTGTTACTTGATTGTTTAGTGTTTTAAATTATCGTGATAACTAACACATTTATGTCACGTTCGCAATGTTCATTTTCACTCAATATGTTTTGTATAAATTACCCATTGGGAGATAGGCTTAAGCTATATTTAGCTTAGACCATATAGCGCTGTAAAATGTATTATAAAGATAAAATATTTTCGATCACCAATGTGTCAAATGTACCTTCCTACTTTAATAATGTAGCGCCACTCAAACATGTGAAGGAGGGCTACTTACACGATGATTCAACGCTGCGTTAGCTCAGCGACCGCAAACTGCCACCGCAAGGCGCACGGTAGCGCGCTGTTATAAAATGATCCGCAAATGAGCACTCCGTACCCATGTAGTATGTTTGCGGCTATGTCGTGAAGGAAGAGATTGTACTTAGATTGTAGTGAACAACGATTTGATCTTTATTCTTGTTTGTAGCTAAAATTTATCTCGGCAAATTAATATAACTACTTTCGTATTCAAGCAGTAATGTAGTATCATAAGACTACCAGTATGTTTGCTAAGGGTATAGGATTTAGAAGAGAAGTCCTAATCTCACTGGACCCTGGCTAAATGTCAGTCTAGGTGCGATCCCAGTGTCCGTTCCTGTCGCTCAGTATTTGCGTAATCTGGAGCTACCGCGTGCTGATCCGCACCGGGTTATTGACGAGCCCGACTCACAGACGACCATGCTTATTAAGAAGAAGAGACCGAGTTACAAGAGGACAGCGAGTTTTGTAAATGCTTTACAATTCATTAAATCAAAATTGAGGAATGAACTCCGTGCACGGTCTTAAATTAACTGCTTATTTGGAATGAAAGTCTTACCTCCTCTGTCAGGTATACTTTTCATGACATAGAAGGGAATTGATAAAGTTGGCCAGCTCATTAAGATCACAGTTTTGATATAAATATAGTCATAATTATGTGTGCATATAGTTTTGTTTGCCTTGACCTCTGTTGCATATTTTTATAATTGCTCCATCTCCAAACTTGCACCACTCATACCTAAGACGTCCGGCCAACAAGCGAGGGTCAGTGCAGGCATGCCAATTTGCTTTGTCCTTACCCACCTCGGATAACGCTCTATTACAATACACCTTCATTGTTAGCCCTTTGCGATTTTACACGCAAATTTCATTGGATTTACATTAAAGTACAGTAGAATTTGGTTTGTTGGTTGTTCGGTTGGATTTTAACGGTAAATTAGAATCCTATTTCATGTTAGTTTGCTAGCTATACACCTGTACAAACTCAAAGGTGCTTTACTGTGATGATCGCCCATTCTATATAAATTAATGATGCTGAAGAAGTTGATGGTAAAATAAGAAGCAGGTATTTCAAACCTTTCACAACTCTGGGTCACACAATTGGGTGATCTGGAAAGACTAATCTCAACTATCACAGAACTCGAGCAAATGCACAGATATTCGCAAGTAAAATGAGGAAATTATATCAATCATTTTCAGGATTCAATGCACTTATCAGAGATATATTTTTCCAAGTAAATAACACTATCTGACTGCCTTAATTTGTGGCCCAGTGATTCACTCTGGCAGTCATAACAAGCAAACATACATTTCATACTATCTGTACCAAACTGTTGATTAAACACTCGTATCTCACTTGTCCATATCTCAAAGTTTTACAGTACCATAAACACGCTGGTGTCACGGGGGTCCTGATACGCGGGGCCTGGCAGCCGGTCATCAGATACCGAACCGGTCGCTATAAAGGACCTCGGGGGTGAAGTGTCACGGCTTCACACTTACTCTAACACGACTTTTTTTACGGAGATAGTTTCGCGTTGGATGTGCGCGGAGTTGTTGAAACCTCTTTTGAGGTGATCCCATTTAAACATACTTACATCAAAATTTGATAATAACTATCAAATATAGCTAGCGATTATTATTGCTAAGTTTTCTGCTTTTCATGTTCGTCCGAAGAATGTTGCTGTAGAGGAGATAATTTGATAATCTTTATGGCAGTTTAAGTAAATCTCTGAAAAAAAATATGTCAACCAATTGAATAATAACATTTTTTATCTGATTTACAGCTCTGTACATTACACGAGCAGTGAAAGAGTTCATCTGCATCATTATGTGCCTCCTTTCCTCGGAGGGTGGCCTGGCATGCCAGCATTCGATTTACTGGATACTTGCAAACGGCCATTTGTACTAAGGGTTTTTAAGCTACGACTGAGACTTAAGATCGATGCTTACATGTCATCTAATGAATGTTACACTTTTTTTCTGGCTCACAAATGACAAAAACGAATTATAATACCTTATAAAATAATTAATAGCATTAGTTTTTTTATAAGTTAATATATTGTATGTATTTTGAATTGATGGATCAAAACAGTTATATAGTTTGAGAGCACATATTTTTCGCCGAAATCAGATACTTATCAGACAAATGCTAAATGCTAATTACATTAATATCTCTGAGCTATGTCTAGTCTATGGATTCATACCTAAAATATCAAAGTTGTCAACTTGACAAAATGACTGCTCATTATCTGACGATATCCACATTGACAGCAAATTACCTGGTTTATGATTATTTCTAACAATGACATTATCAACACATCACTTATATTCCGGAAGCGTCTTATCAACAAAACTACCGTTCAATATTACCCAAGAATTGACGTGTCCAAAAAATGTCACAGTTTCGTTACACCAATCATTTTTTACACGGCTGTGTTCCGACGGTATTATTACCGGCGCCGGCGGCCGCCAACGGTCGCCGAGCACCTTGCGCTGGCGCACCTTGCGACTTGTATAACGTACTGTCCAGATACACCAAGATATCAATTATTTCTTGTTAAGAACGACTTATCTCTCTTGAGACCTGCAATCGAAATAAAACTTCCACTCTTAGATGGTAGAGTTTATATTCGGTTGGAAGAAATGGTCAGAGGGTTAAGGCGGAAAGATGTTACTACCCCACATTAAGATTAAGGTTATTTAGCTAAATATAAAGCGTATATTTTTTATGGTCTGTTAGCGGACACGGCTGTCTAGTGAAATTAGTTGTATTCTAATTTTGTTGTCTAAAATCCGTTGAGATTATTAGATAACAGTTCAGAAGCGACGTGGGGTCACTGAGACCGAGAGTGAGTTTCGAATTGGCTCATTTGGGAGTCACGGTGTTAGTTTTTCCATTGTTGGATTGACTTGTATCTGAGGCAGGTGTCAGAAATTAATTAGCGTCTTACAGTTTGATGTCGATCTTTACAGTTTATTGTGATATTATTTGATGGTCATTAATGATGAAAGCACTTAAGTCCGTCATAAACTCACATATGCAAAGTATCATTATCAAGTATTTCGTTACATCGATGATATAAAATTCATTTAGCATTAGCAGAAGTACAGGCTGCGAGTGAATAGTTAACTTAACTGGCATCTGCCGTCTCTAGTGTTTGCCTCTTAAGTTGTTAATTATAATATTGGACAGGCTGCACCGCCCTGACTTCTTGTACTGCAGGCTTGGTCGACTCGTCAAATGTTCAGTCATTTAATGATCGTGTCATTCAGCAGTCAGCACTTCGCGAGTCGCACGTAACACATCGTAATTGACTTAGTTTGGATGAAGAGTATGTTATTACATAGCAGTTGGCTTATAAATATTTCCATTATTGGATATGATTCGTCGAGTGTGGACAGGATAATTACCACTTCATGATTCCGTCTATGACCACAGTAGTGTTTTCCTACTTCTCTAGTATCTGCTAAGTCAATATTTCCTAATTTTCCGGGACCTTCATATACTACTGACAAAATCTATAATCTTAGAAAAACCGATCTACCAAATCCACAAAATTTTGTAATGCCACTAACTCCGATACAAACTAGACAAATTATATATATTTACTTGCCTTTATACAACCTTCTAATACAGTTGTTACGCTAAAGTAACAAAAACTAATTGTACGCCTGATTGGGCATACAAAAAGTGTACTCATAACATAGCAATTAACATAATAGTCGATTTTACTAAATTAACATCTGCATATCATTGAATAGTGTTAAGTATTTAATTTCCCATTAAACACTAGTTCATTTTGTTAAAGATTCACACACATTTTATCCACATACCGAAACAGTAGCTGAGTTGTAATCTAGCAGCGGCTGGGCCCTGATTTCTTGACAAGAATTGAATGAACGCTACGTAGCGATGATAAACACCTTTCAACAGCTTTAAACTGTTTTTTGATATCTAAAAGATTAATCAGTAAACGTTAGATTAATCTAATTAAAAATCTAGCTATCGCCATGCACACGTACTCGGACCATCGTTAACGTACGTTAACTTGCTAATTACCATATTAGTCGATAGCGATAGATGCCATCAGCGCATACGCATGTTGTAAACTCTAGCTTTTATTCGCAAAGATAGATATGTGTCACGCTTATTGTTTGTGAGATGATCCGATACATAACTACTATTTTAAAATGTATATTACTAGAACTTACAGTGTAACTAGCCATGTGCCCGAGGAGATATCACATAGGTACCATATCACGGACTATTCGATTCTTCCCAAATTCCTTCTCCGCCCCGCGACTTCGTCCGCGTAGAAAAGTAAAACATTGTAATTAACATTAGTAAAAGGATGCCCATTTGACGCTCTTGGAGATCGAATGTCCAAAAATTCCTAGTCAGTGCTCACCTACATTGTATGAGGACCTCCTAGGCAAAATTTCATGCTTTTCAGTCCACTGGTTTGGGCTGTGCTTTGTTCGTCCGTCAGTCAGTATTAAGAACATTCGTTCCTTAGGATAGTGATACCTATTCGTATCAATGCCGTTCATAACTTATTTTATTTTAGTCTAAATTATTTTTTTACACGATTATGTTGGTATAATGTTTTATATTATTTATTAATCCAAATATAAAAAAATACATAGAATTATAGAATAAACAGTTATTTTTTCAAATTACGTAATGTTGTTGTTAATATTGGCCTTAATTGATTCACCTTATTGGAGCTATATTGCAAAAAACACATTCAGTTATCAGTAAGTCATATCGGAAACATTTTTTTTACTGATACACTAATTTATCTGTATCGGGTAAAACTGCAATTCCACATTTAGGTAATACGGGTAAAAAACGGAATTCGGGCACTCAAGTGCGTTTGCACCTTTTGTCGACTTCGTTAATAGTGAACTGTAGCCTTCAAAAGCCGATAAATGAGTCCCATCAAGCTCGAAGTTCAACTAATTACTGCACGAAGACAGGATTAATTGAAAATTACGTTTTACTGATGGCCACTTTAAAATAAGTGGAAATTTAATTGTCAAATGTGCTGAAACTGAACAAAAAATAATGTTGATTATGGGTAGGACAAACAATGTATGCTGATTTTGTAAGCTGTGTATCTATATTCACGTAACTAGCTCTTTTACATAATTCAAATTAGTACCTTTAAGTACTTTTGATAGAAAAAAAAACTTCAACTCATCTTCAAATCACCTCACACCATCAAATTTCCTCTTAACCCCTTTTTTTTTACTAAATTCTCTAAAACGTTCGAGCACGGTGACCATAATCGTCGGAAGTAGACCATGGAGAACACCGTTTAACGGGACGGTCCGCGCAGATGTCCGGACGAGGTCGCCCTACGAAATGTCAACGGCTGCCCTGTGACATTTATTAACGGCCTAGAAGGGTTGGCTAGCGCGAAATTCCTAAAGGTTTGCTTTTTCATAGGCGTCAAGGGTGCGTTTAGCGACATGATCGAAGTAGTGTTCGTATCGATGGTGTCTCGTCAGGTAATAAAATGTCCTTTTATGGAGTTTTATTTGATGGGATTTTTTTGGGAACTTCACTATTTTTGTTGACAGCAGTATTGAATATATTACATTTTCAGTTTAGTATTACTGGTACCAATATCCTTACAACTCTTTATTGTACACCTTACAAACAGATAAATTAAGCTGGTAGGACTTCTAGATGACTTTTTTAGAGTGATAGCCAAGTTGGTAGAACGCTTGCCTCGGTAACGAGGATCGCAGGTTTCAACCCTGGCTCGTACCTCTGGGATTTGTGGATTTCATGTGTGAATCTTATTTTCAACCACGATTATCACTTGCTAAACGGTGAAGGAAAACATCGTGAGGAAACCTGCATGTCCGAGAGAACCACTTGAAAGATGTGTCAAGTCCGCCAACCCGCACTTGGCCAGGGTGGTGGACTATGGCCTAATCCCCCCCGTATTGAGGGGAGGCCCGTGCCCAGCAATGGGACATTAAAAAGCGCTGATATTATTATAGATGACTTTATGGAATTAATGTGAAAATCGTAGCATTAGGAAAACATTTTCTAGGTATATAGGTACTAGTCCCATCACTGCGATTCTTTAACATATAAACCAATATAGATGTGATGGTCCACGTGGATGCCTGTCTTTAAAGGAACATGGCTAATGTACCGGTGGTTACCCGACTGTAATAAAGTGTGTATGTTCTTAACCGATCTAGGAGTCTAATTGCTGGCTGTCGAGCCGGTGAGTGAGTACTGATCATTATTGGAGCTGTTTTTCTAAATTGTGTTTGAGAAAGTAGCTTATTTACTACGTCTTACATACACATACACCATGTAGTTATAGTTTCAAGGAATACTAAACCTAATAATGAAACATTTTAAAGCCGGTTATGGCCAAGATATGTTTTTGCAGGTGTATTGTATATGTGATCTTGGAGTGTTTCGATCCCAAAGGCAAACATTAATAGAAGACTTTAGCCTTATCATGCATATAAAAATATGAAAGGTAATACAATTTTAAGATAGGCAGGCCAGAAGATTTTGAAAACTTAGAAACTATATTAAGAAATAATATCGTCACATCTTTTATTTAAACGAGTATATATTACTTAACAAAACAAAATAACTTTTAACATTCAAAACTCTTGAAAGTTCAGCAGGTATTTCGAACGAACTCATTTGAATAGTTGCCGAAGATCATTCCTAGAGATATTTTTGAGCGTTAATCGTTGTTTGAGGACTGTTTTATAGTGTCTTTATTTATTTCTTAAATTCAAATAGCGTGAATTTTCACAATCATTTATTTCCATTAAACATACCCATCGCGAGATTATTCATTTATTAATAGTTTATTAATATTGGTATTATGAATTAGTCTAGTTTCAAAAGTATAATAGAGATAGGAACCAGTGAGGATGTAAAGGGAAATTCTTTGTCCAGAAGTGGGGCATAAAATAGATAAGTAACAAAAAGTAGTCATTAACTATTAATTCTTACCTAAACGTTTCATTTGCACTCATCGTCTGACCTTACTTTTTTCGGTTTTAAGTCGTCAATAGCGGTTAAGTTTTATGATTCAATTATTTCACTTGTGCTTTTATCAACAGATAAGATATCTAAAGGTATAATTTTAACGTTTGTATTCATAGCTTCTGTTCCACCCATACCGTGATTTATTATATTTACGCGAATACTAAACATTGAAATAAAACTAATTTAACGGATTTTATCGCGTTTATTTTATGTTTATACGTTCCCGATGTTTTGGATGTATTGCAGCAACCTTGGTCACGGGAGGACTGAGGTTTTTGACTTGCTAGTGTCATAGTATGAACTGGATACCCTCATATTTAGTTGTTTGCGGACCAATATACACGGCCGAAAAATCGGGAACTTAAAAACATAAAATAAACGTTATAAGATCCGTAAAATTAGTTATATTTCAACCAATCCATACCGTTACGTTGGCTAAGTCGTGTATCTTATGGCGATTTGTTAAATTGTCCGTGCACCAGCAAAAAGATTTACACCAGTTCTTCTCTTGGCTCAGTTCAGTACAATCAGAATCCGTAATTACCTTCAATACATACATACTCGTTGGCTTTTTTTGATGGCAATTTTACGCGCAGTTTATCCCGTGATAATGGTGGGCCGTCACGATAGAAAAATGCATTATTAAACCCCATAACCGCTTCAATATCGTAGGTGTGCCCACCACCCTTTCGCAACATCAGTGTTGGTGTAAATTACGCGCGAGAGATCGTCTCTATGTAGGGCGCACCACCCCATTGTCCGGCCGTCGCGGGCTACTTTGGGGTGACTTAAATCCGAAATTGGGTATTTCGAAAAATGTGCATGTGTCATTTATCACGACCCTCGGCTACGGCGCGGGTGGAAAAAATCTAACCCTATTTAAAAAACTACCCTCCAGTAATCCGGCGGCGCGACCGGCGCGCACACAAACAGTATTAAATTTTTCCACTATTAATACAATGGCGTTAGCGTCGCGTAAATATTGGATGAATGCAGAAGCTCGCAGCAGATAATCCTTATTGAGATCGGTTAAACAAGCTCCGGCTGAGACAATCGGTTAGTCAGTAATACATCAAATGTGCGAAGTTTATATTCAGTATGTATATTCGTTTTATACGAATTCAATACCAACGCTTAAGAATTATTTTAACAAATATATTATCTTTGCTAAATTTTAATCATAGCCAACCCTGTAAACCTGTTTGCTGTAATAATAAAAGCGAATACAGTAATACACTTGAACTTATGTTGACATAAATAGATAGTTTTACCACCAACTTTATTTATTAATAGTAATTTGATTACGATATTCCACTTTAATTGAAGAAATTAAGACGGTCACGTGTCGCGTTTAAAGCGACTAGTAGCGAGTACTAGCTCGCGTTGTGTCCGGGAGCGCTCACAATGCGGTGGTGCGGTTAAACTTTTCAATATTTTGGTTGGCTCGGCAGGAGCGCACGTGCCGCCGCGTGCGACTCCGCAGCCCTGCCTTATCCCCGAACGTTTTATTTTTTTATTATTTTCATAATTCATATTTCACAATAACAACTGAGAAGGCGTTTCGCACGGTTAGCTTATGAAACCACTTTCGCGATTTCGCGTGGGGCGACCGAGACTCGGGCTTACCGCAAGGGCCACTTATGGGCCCGTTTTTATTTATATTATAGCGTTGCGCCGCGTCGCGTTTTGTGATCCACTTTATCAAACGCTTTACAGAGATCGCGCGGCGTGGGGTACGAACGACTAGGATAATAATTTAGGTGGCATTCTTCTTGTGCCGTCACGATATGGCTTATTGTGTTTTTTGGCGCGGGATTAGCGAGCCGCGGGCGGTGGGCCATAAAAAGCCTCTGTTTTCATCGTTTCAATGGACGCACGAATCCTAGCTATTTATCGTAGGTACGTTATTGAATTGATTGGAGTTTCGCAATCAAATGCTGTAACCATATAATTTATGGAAGACTATGTGCTTACAACATCATTATGGTCAAGTCTTACACCAGCAATATCGGCCTACATTTATTATGACCTTTTCTTGACTTTTTATCATAGAAACAGGAACACCGTTACCCACTTATGGCAATCATAAAACAGAATAGGACGCGCAACAGCGGTTAGAAATTGCATTCGCAAAAACTTCACCCCACAATGCTCGTACACCGGCGCACGTAAAATGTAATGGGAAATTACTGTAAAATAAAAAAAGACGCCCTTAAACGTGAACCCTTATTGTTACGGCAATTTGGGTTCAGTTCCCCTGCAGCACTAAGAATTCCTATGGCTTCCAACTAGCAATATGCACGGATCCCTCAAGAACAAGGTCATAAAACTTGAACCGTTTTAATCGAAAAGTTCTTGTATTATTGTTTCGTTTGCATCGTCTGTGTGTTCATGTCTTGAATATTGATTGTACTTAACAATAGTTAGATATATGTGTCCAATCGATGCTTTTCTGATTTGTCGACATCGATAGCAATTGTTATCAGTTACAACTAATCTAGTACTGATTAATCGACGGGGTTAATGTACGCGGCATACTACGCTTCGGAATGTCTCCAATAAATATGTTGGGTAGGTAGGTAGCTTCTTCTTCTTCTTCTTAGTTATTGGCGTTTGCAGCTAATTGCCACAATTCTGCCAGTGTCTGTGATGCTAGTGTCATAAACTTGGATGTAGATGACGGTGAGGAACGAATATGACCGGTGGAATGACAGAAGGTCCTTTGCCTTTATTGGACGATATCTAATACAAAAGACAAAGACAACATATAGGAGCTTAATTAAAATATTTACTAATTCCGTAACAGTCCGGTTTCCTAAGGTACACCCTAATATAAGTAATTATGTTTCATAAAATTAAAATAACAATTCTATCATGAGAGCTGTTCTATTTTTATAAACTTTCTGAGATTGGAAAATAGTTACACACTCATTACAACAGGTCCATATAAAATATTAATCAAACTATTCCACTAACTATTGGATTGTTCAATAACAGTTCACACTGTAATAATAATTTAGGATAGGTGTAGGTAAGCTATAAAGAGTACTTCAAAACTTAATCCTCCGAACGAAGCAATTAACTTTTTAATTTCACTCGATCATAAACCGGCGCACACGCCCATCGGTAGCTACTGCCCGCTGAGCTTAATAATAAAAAAAAGAACCTTGATTAAGATAGCTACTCACTACTCCCTTTTGTTGTTTGATAAGAAATAACAGAAAAGTATGGATAATCTTTTTTAAATTAACTTATAAATATTATGTAAAATTAGCTTTTTTCCGCCGCTCCACCCGTGTAGCAATAGGTTTTGGTCACCGATAGGGTAGCTTTCAATTATTGGGAGAATTTCAGAGTCAGATCTGTATTTATGTAGATTAGCCCCTGCGAACATACGAGATTAAACATTACATCTATATAATATAAAATGTACATTACAATGACCTACAATAGACTAACGAGATTTGAATAAAATATTTAATGTTCAAAAGTAAATTACTTTAAAGATATAGACAAAGTATTAAAAACGGTAGTTGAGAGTTTATATGTTGCAATAAAATCTCCTTACGCTAACGCGGCTTCATATAATTACGTCGAGATTCAAATAATACAAAATAAAAAAGTTAATCTTGCATCCATTAAGCTATCAAACATCCTATCTATTTGTCTCGACGGCGTTTTGTTCATTTAAAACGCATTAACAGTCCTATACCTATCCAGATATTATTAAATCGAATTCACTTATTTTTCAAGACTATAACCTAACGAATTTATAGACGTTCTATAAATACTGCGCACAAGAGTTTTTGCGCAATACTTTCTCACATTTGACATTAAGAAAAAATCATACTTTAAAATTAAAATTGGATTTAAATGTTATTATTCCTGCATAACATTGTTTGAATTATGCAAATAATAATATAGTACTGAGTTTAAATTATAAAATTAAAGAATGTACATTTATCTTTTAATCGTAATATCATTCTAAAGCTTTCACTCGTCTTATCTAATAATACATTTGAATAAGTGTATTTCCTGATTGCGAGAACCCCAGAAACGGTTTTTCCAAAATTAACCCTAGTGGTACCGTGGCGTCGGCATCCATCCCTAAATAACGTTTGTACGTGCAAGAAGGAAGTATTAAAGTCGTACAAGTTAACCCCACGGATGCCGGGCCCCGGAGACCCCACGCGCTCTTTAAATACATCCGATAAAAAACTAAACGACACCCCTCGGATCTATGCAAAAAAACAACCCCGAGGAAAAGGCAAATGGAAACGTCCATAAAGGAAAATTTATCCGCAAATTAATTTGTAGCGGTACCAAATAAAATTAAAAGTAATTCCGGTGCGCGCAGCATAGCGACTGATGGCTTTGAATTTTTGTAATAGATTTGTCTCGTGGAATTTCGATAAGTTTCTGACAGTAATGCTCCAGGCGCTAGGGTTTTATCTATTGAGTGACTTGATGAAGTGGCCCGTAGCGATTATAGGATTAAGAACAAAAATCCTCTTTTCTTCTAATCTAATAAGTAAGTATGGGACATAATTTTCGAGTCCGTTACGAGATCGCTTCGTCGATTCATTACACTAACATTTTATTTTGGTCACTAATTTCTTACTGTCACATTAAATTTTAGTAGACGCAATGTCTCTACATTCCGATCGGCCATTTAAATTTGTCTTATAATTATGACAGTTGCATATTTAGAAAATCTTCTGTGGGAACTTTACTAATGAAATATTGGAATTTTCGCTACTGCCTCTAGCGCCCGTCTCTATATCGTACGTTGAGTGATTTATTGTACTCGCTGGCACATTAGATTTTTATGTTAGTATCTTGCAGGTTGTAAATAACGTCGGTGGTTGTTCCCCGACCCACTTGGAGATTATTACAGATTTATTTATTATTTAAACCTCGTGATGGATTGCGACGGTTGGTTTGTTATTTGCTCAGTGAACTTTGCCATTGATATAACATGTTTCATTGGCATTTGGTAATAATGAGAGCTGTGAGAGATGTTGACACATCATAATTGCTATTTGTTGTTTAACAGTTGTTTAAGATTCAACTAATTGTTTTAATTCGATAACGATCCTAATCGTAGTAAAAGTATTAATAACTTAATTGAATCTGTGAATTTGCATTTTTAACTTTTTTATGCGGCTAATAACTCAATTATATGATAATATAGATTATTTATGATACTAATGTGTGTTACAAAATTATATTTTTTTTAAGACTAAAGAATTATATGTAAATAAATATTTTGATCGCGACATACATATAAGATTAAGGATATTTGATGCCGAGATTTACCCAATTTTGCATTGGCTCGTGGCTTTTTTCTCTACAGCTTAGTCCCCAATGGTCATAGCGTGATAAAAGATAGCCTCTGACCCTCAGTGATACTGAAACTTTCAATTGATGACAGAATTTTTACAATCAGATCAGTTGTTACTACTTTACCTCTAAAACAATATCATGTTGGTTACACCATTACTCAAGAACGGGTGGGCCGATATTTATGATTTTCAATTTTTAAATTTTATCTCTGCTTCGAATAGCAGAATAACTATTAAAACATGGGAACCAATCACTAAAAATAATAATAAACATAATTCATTTTATCATACATTTGATTCTGCGGCGGTGCGGAGTTCGCCGGGACAGCTTGTATTTATATAGATTACAGTGGGCCAGACCCAGCCGAGGCTATTGAAACTTCTAATCCAATTCTTTCTTATAATTGCCTAATCTTTCCACTTTAAATAGGTGGTGCTTAATCCCGGGTGCGTTGCCCCGGGGCAAGGTGAACTAACCGACCCTGAAATGGTGTTTTTTTTCTTCCAATGTTCCCCATTATAAGCTTGCGCAAGTGGAGCGGAATTAAACAAGGGAGAGCTAGATTTAGGGCCAATTTTACAGCGCGTTTTATATTGATTGTAATGCCTTTTTTATGCGTCGTTTGTTTTGTGATGAAGACTCTTCTTGGGATGCTTCAGATTAGATGAATACGGTTTTTCTGAGAAACGTTAATTTATTGAGGGGAAAAAAAGCATTAAATTTTTGAGAAAGTTTTGATAAAGCGAATAAGTTACCGATTTGAAGTTCTATGTTTACATATTTCATACATGATGAAAAACAATTGTATTTGTCTTAAGGAGATGACGTATTTACTGTTATTGCTTCAGTTTTGTGTGTTTCTACCCTTCATCTGAAAGTGATTTTTAGGTCATTACGTGATTTTCTTTTCCATCTATACTATACAAATCCCACTAATATTATAGATGTGAAAGTTTGGATGGATGGCAGCAATCACGCCAGAACGGCTGAAAGAATCTGGATGAAATTTGGCACAGAGATAGATTGGAATAGCATATAGGCTACTTTTTATCCGGGTAAAATGCATGATGCCTGTAGGATAGATCTGTTTTAATTTTTCATTGCGCAAAGGATCGACATATTTTTTTGCGCGGGTAACACCGCAGGGCGCAGCTAGTGTTAGAATATTTTTTTAAATATTCTATGTCCATGATAAAAGAATTGGAACAAACACGATATTATCCATAGTAGCAGTGACACCGAGCACCGTGCCACAAGCCTTTCACCTCACTATCCATAACTCATCTGGCTATAAAATTAAATATCAACGTTGTTGTAATTTATGGAATGTTTATCGTTAGGAAACCACGTCTTTCGAAAACCGTTTGCTGTTCGCCAACCCGCACTGGGCCAGGGTGGAAGACTATGACCTAAAACCCCTTGCATTGAAGGGGAGTGTGCCCAGTATACTGCAACAAGCTCGCCTCCAATTACTTGGGAACCAAATGCCATCCACAAAATATGGGGGCAATGCAGTTCATCTCTATCTACACCTTCGTAAATTACAGACGTGATTGTGATGGGGTTTATGGATGATAGTCGTACATACATTGATGTGCCGTTTACTTAAAAAATCCTGGTTCAGTAGAATATGGTATGTTAATAAAATGTATATTTTTTTGTAGTTAAATAAGTGCAGGCTACTGGAATCAGATAAAAGAAAAGTCGCTGTGATATTGTAGTTTCATCAGCTATACCAATAAAGGGCTTCACCCTTAAATTAAACCAAGAAAAACCTCCGGAACCGTCTCATAACATTTTCGAAGTATTTGCAACAAAAAGATGACCTTAGCCGACTTCCGAAACAGCATCGGGTATATTCCGATGACATTATATTAGCATATAAATCGCAGCACCATTAAGTATCTCTATCTGCGCAGGTATAGTCTAGACGAATCAAATAAACGTGATAAATGTTGAACATATTTTCAGTGGTATAGTGTTAACGGTAGAAAAAAACGAGATCATTAATCGGTTTCGCTTAGTATACTAACCCGTTCCTGCAAATGGTATTTCCAAACTAAAATACGAATAATATTTAAAGTATTTTTCTTTTAATTTTCACATAAAGTATTGTACTAATATTGGCGTTAGTGTAGGCCGTTTGGTTCGCATTCCACAACCTACATTCCACTGTTGACACGTGGTTAAGGAAGTGGGCGAGCGTGCGGGCTGGTGCGCGTCCCACATGGTACCTTATCAACTGCGTCTCTTTGTGGTTAAACGATAGTGTATTGTTTATTAACACCGTACTCCGTTCGAAATAATATGACAGGCATTCTAACGTGTTTCATAAAACCTGTTAGAATATTTTGTAGCACGCCATGTTTTTACAGGTATTTGTATGAAGCTTCTTTATGATCAACGATATTACCAAAAAATGGTTTTACATTTGTAGTTAATAAAGTTTAAATAACATGAAGTATGATTCAGTCTTAGATCTTATGTATTGGGCATTAGATGATGTATCCGATTTCATCCTACATTTGAAACTATTTCCATAGCTGTTTGCCATTTTGTAATTCAGTAAAGGTTTGCTGATTCAATATCGGATTTAGAGAGGCACTGTGTTCCATCTTAAATTACGCTTCTCTCAGAAAAATCTGCTAGTTACTACCTTATATAATGAGCACCTTAATAAAACACACATTCATATTTACCCTGAAATAAACATCCGTAACAATAAGTCAGTCGGTACCGGGACGCGAGTACCAATTTGAGCGAGCGTTCGAAGGGTTACAAATAACATAATGAGATTTGTGAGACAGGTCGCTGTCCCATGGTCTGTGGGTGTGTTATGACACCTCTCGTTAGCCCGGGATATTGTTTATCGACAGGTATAATGTGGTTAATGTAAACCCTTATAATTTTTAAAGTTTGTTAGCAATATTGATTACTTTATAGCAGTGTATAAAATTATGTTTTTTTTCCAACAATCTTTACATTTCAAACATTTTTTTTTGTAAAGAGAGCCCAGTGGGGATTAGAAAATACCTTTATTGTCTATTGCATCTTCAAGTTACCACCCAGGGTATACCGAACAAGGAAATTACTCAAATGTCGTCACTCGGGGACCTTTCATGCAGTCCATCTAAATGATAATGTACCTACTTGAAAATAACTAATAGGTATGTGCCTATATTAGTTATTTTCGAGTTCGAGGGTTTCAAAATGGGTAGGTAGATATCTATGATTCTTCTCGAAAATAATAATACTCATTTGGTGGATGGATAAAGTCACCATCACCTTAAAAGCCTTGTAAATACAGATAAATACACCATGAAGTAAGCAAAAGATTAGGGCGATAGCACACCGTCAAGCGTGCATCAAACCGCGACGGGGTACCGCGCGCACGTAGGAGTCCGTCAAGCCGCCAGGTGTGGCCGCTGCCTTATTTATGGCACGCCGCCGCCCGTGGGCCAGCTTTATAACAACCTGTGTAAATAGTAAAGGAGATGGAGTATCTTTCTTTAACCTTACTCTCAGAGCACCGAAAAGCAAGAAATGTTGGCGTTTTCGCGAATACTATGAATCATATACATTACAAAGAACGGAAAACTCAGAACGCACAAGTGGCGATCATGGCTGCATCAATCAGATTATGTAGTCACCCTTTATTTCACTGAATAGCCGCATTCACTATTCCAACTGAACATGTACATTATGTATAAAAAAATAATACAGTCTGATGTATATCCCAAATAAAACATAATGAATTGTAAACATTTGTTCTTTAGCTTAATTTTGTTTTATTATATTACATTGGGGAAAACAAATATTCAGCAGTATACATACGCAATAATTACCTGTTAATACTTAAACATACCATCTTGTACAAAATTACATTCACAATCCACTCAAGTCATAAAAATAACTATATAATATGCAATCCAGCAATATACTCAAACTATCAAATGCAATTTACGTACTAATGGTATTCCTTAAAAAACAAGCAACCACAATTCTCGGCAGCCTCCTCGACTATGCCTCTCATCTCATTATAAATTAGTTGTTTGAGTATTTACAGCATTGAACGCACTCGCCCGTGCCACGGCGAGTTACTGCCATCTTTGTTTATACTCGCCCATTCTAGATAATGCTTTATGTGCTGCATTGTATCTGTAAGCTATTAAATACAAATTAATATTTTGTACGGCTTGGCATGGGGTAGAAAGCAACTGTATATACCAGAATATTATATGGTTGATATTTATAACAATAGCAACATTATAAAATTGCCAGGCAAAAACACCAACTATACCAAACTATAGTCCCAAACTAAATAACGCTTGTATTATGAGTAGGTATCATACAATGGACTGAGGGCGATCCCGGTATAAAATACTTATATGTTAAGATATTAAATATCAAAGACTCGGGTACAAACATTCTAGATTAGACAGTACATTCATGAGTTAGATACTATCCATTGTCCCACTTCTTTGTGACTTTTCGTTTGTTATTCGTTATTACGTAATGTTATTTTTTAATTTGCACTTTACTATCGGATGTAAATCGACTTTTTCTTTAAATATGTAGCATATGTTGTACATAAGGTTTCAAATTAAGCCCTCGGCTCATATAACTAAACAGCGGTGGTGACGTCAGTAACCTATCGCCATTCACTTAACTGCCTGCGAAACAGTCCACATACCTTATCTCCTGACTCCAGTGCATCACTTTCCTTCGCTAAAACCTTTAAACCAATCTCCTCAACCCGTTTATCCGAATGGCCTCGTTAAAAACTCCAAAATTACGTCACATAAACTCGCTTCATTACTTTCCTAACAAAGATATTTGGTATCAACTGAATCCGTCCAAAGCCTGCTTTAGATACAGCCAACCCTTCTTTCGGCGGGGTTTATTACAACCCCACTCATTAAAGAAGGGTTAAGATCGAGCTCCGGAGCCTTATGGACCGGCGATGCAGTATGCAGTATTTCAAGTAGAATTAACGGAAACTTAGCTCGCTGAGTTATTAAGTTTCTTGCAAGGGGATTGAGTGATTTTATGCTGCTTATTCATTTACGCTTTTACCGGAACTAAACTATAATCTTCAGATTTCGATGAAAATAACGTTTATTACCAGATTATATTTATTGTACATATTAAAAAAAATATGAAATCTCATTTCACATCGATGACATTAGCTGATAAAATCCAAGCCATTTTATAGAGTTCCGTGTTGCTGTAAACAAATTCCACAAGAATAAATTATATAAAAAGTGTCGTAAGGCCACAACTCACTCTAAATAATCTATAAATTAGAAGGAAAGAGAAAGTTTAGGTCACCATTTAAATTTGAAAAATTTACTAATTCATAAAATTGTCCCTGACACTTTTATAAGTTCTAAATTTCATTGTAACTAGTCAACAAATTACAACGCGCCCGAAGCTATTAATTGTGGAAGTAAAGCTCGGATAGAGCCAGTAAAAATACTTGAGCCCAAATCACTGCAATAAAAACGTACAACCTTCCAGACAGGCCATTACTCGTGTACATATTATTAACGAATTGGATGATTAGTAATTTACGCAGATATGCAGTGTAACCTTAGCGTAGTTTGCCTACGAGCAATTTGTAGCGTTTGATATGTTTTAGTTTGCATCCAAAATCAAGCCGAGGTGAACATTAATATAAGATAAGTAGACATGTAAAAGACATGCGCAAACATACTTTAATACCATAATTATAATTTCTAATTTAGAATGAAGAATATCAAATGATTAAGCTTATGATAAATAAGCAGTACCTATCAGTACTCGAAAGCATACTTAACAGAAATAAAGACTATTATTTTCGTTGATTTGTACCTACCTTGTCAGATCTGTTTGGTCAACTCTTTGGCCGATATCTGAAAGCATTGTAAAATCGCCGCGGGCGACGTTCGAGCGTCTGTCGGGCGGTCGAAATAATTTAATTAGTGGTCGTAATTACGTACGCACGAGCGCGCAGGCGCGGACAGGTGCGCGCCATTCTACCGGTGATTGACTTGTTCAATCTTTGAATTATATTAAGAAACTTTTAATTATTAGAGGTGACACTTGCAAATATGGTGCTTGGCACTTTCCCTGCTTGCATGTCTAGATAACGTTAAACATATTATCTTATAATGTGTAGGTATATATTATCCATTATAAAGCTGCCACAGTCACGTTTAGCAAGCTTAGCAAGCATTTTTACCGATGTTCAATAAGAGTAAAATATCTCGACCTATCTGACTGTATACCTGGTGGTTGTATCTAGATACTTATTATAGGAGGTAATTGCTGACCTTAAAACATAACATTTATAGACGACGTGTTTCCATGACTAAATAATAAAGAGCCGTAATCCAATGTTAGATGTTTACAAAATCCCTATTAATTACAATAGTTCAGGGGCCAGGGGAGATATTATTGTCTTAGAACCTGACGCAATTAGAACCGCAATGCACCGAAGGCAAAAACAAACAGATAAATCTCACAGATTACTCAGACGACATACCCGCCGATTGTCTAACTGATATAACCAGTTTCACTCTTAACTTAAATCTGTTAATCTGTCGTCTAGAATGTTGCAATAAGTAGTTTGAATTAGAAATAAACAAGGCATGAACTGAAGCAAGCCGAGTGATTGATGCGGCGACCGCGTATCTCAAGAACTGATAACTAAGAGTTGGTACTAATTAACATTTCTTTAAAGTTTCGCAATAATCAATTACCTATAGGTATCCTGCTATTCTAATTGTAACTTTATCTTGTTTGATTAAAGTTCAAAATTAAAGTTTTCTAATCGATAAGGTTGGCATGTTATTGCATGAGATGTTTCATTTGTAGGCGCGCGCAGGAGAATGCAGTTGGACCCGCTGGTAGTGCGTTTAGTTCACATTTGTTGTAATTAAAACGATATGATCTATGTTGTGGATAAGTTGTAGGTATGCTAAGGCCGATCCTTAGGTTTCCAGTAAGGTATTCAGTGGATCCTATTGCACCGGCACCACCATTCCTCCAGAACAGTAAAACAAATATGGCGCATGCATTTTCATGATACATTTTCGCATCCCGTACTCATCATATGATTGTCCATAAGTGTACTTACTCGTATTTTGCAATAATAATAAAATATCAGATATTGCACGTAAACAAATAAATTATTATCAAGCCATGATGTAGCGGCCAGCGGTTTGGGGTTTTAAGTAGGCTTACGATTAAATAGATGCGGCAAACCAATAACCTAAAAAAGAAGCTACATTTTCTAATATAACCTTAATAGATATCGTCCGAAACTGTGGCAATTAATGTTGTTTGTTAATAAAATCATATTTGGCAAAAAAATATTTTTTTTTTATAATGATACGTGCTCAAGGTTTTAAATGCAACTAGTAACTGGTCTCAAATTTACAAACGACATTTTGCAATTTTGCTGTTATACAGCAGTAATAGGCCAATGATTGATTAATATAAAATTAATTGCACGATACAAAGTATTTTTAAACTATCTCGATAATGTAAATAGGTAAGAAATGTGCATACATAATGAATATAATAAAAGTGAAACAAGCTAAAAAAAATACTGGCAACTAATTGCCGCGTCTGCCAGTTTATTATATCGCTGTAATACAGTGACATATATTATGGGGGGAACCGAGGTGTTATATCTTTACTAACTGCCGGATTACTATTACCAGAATGGCGATATTGATCTAACGATGTGGATCCGTGGTAAAATTATCCCATCCTCCAAATTGTATTTTTTTAAGTTATTTAAAAAAAAAAACTTAAAAAGATAACACACCAAACGGGCACAACATGTTATTTAGGTAAACAATCTATTTGTTTGAGGCATGTATATTTTGTGACAGTAGTCTTTGTAGAAAACATATTTATTAGTTTTGTCAATTCAGCACTGAGCTCGATCTATGATTTCATATTGTTGCATTGTTTTAATTTTCAGAAACATTTTTCGTTTATTCTATAAATTCAGCAAATGGTTATTCCCAGATACATTGTTATAGCCATCACTATCTTAAATTAGTATTAAGACAATTCCACTTATCACCATCTCAAGCCTTTCGCTCAGACGTTTAACACTTAAATTATATGATCACCACCCAATTCGGTAAAAGTATTCCGCGTCACAGAGTAACAATAACAGTAACCATACTGTCTGATTACTATGCGTAGCGGCGTGCGAACATCAGAAATCACTAGGCTATCGACACCGCTCAATACACCGAATAGATTTTTTTTTCTACAAGTGTGATATATATTTGTCGTAAAAAGCGGCTAGAGTATCGGGGAGTCGTAAAAATAGATATAGGAAAGCGTAACGCGCTTTCCGCATCAATAATTCAAGATTACCGACGAGGACGGGGGTGCGGACGTTTCTAGTATTTACACAGATCTGTGGTCGACTGATTTGATTTGATGACAGTATGTATTTAAATAAAACTAATTTTACGGATTTTATCGCGTTTATTTTTTGTTTTTTACGTTGTGGGTACCCCGTTTCAAACTATGACACCAGGACGTCAACCACGTCAGTCCTCTTGTGACCATGGTTGCTGTAAAGCAGCGCAAACGTCGGGAACATAAAAAAACAAAAATAAACGCGATAAAATCCGTAAAATTTGTTGTATTTAAATGTGTAGTATTCGCGTAAATATAAGAAATCGACAGTATGTATGAAAAGAAACCACGTTATTGAAATTTAAAACTTGTTTTTCTATATGATTACCTGCTGACAGAGATCTTTTGTACAAAATCAGCATTCATCCACAATCTCTTTGGAAATTCCCATATAAAATTCATACATCTAAGCGCAGCACCCTCCGCTGCGTCTCCGCAGTCGGGTAGTTCCACGCGGCACGTACGATCCGTCGTTATTGTATATCTTTTTAAATGTGCGGCATTATTTTTTTGACAGGCCGCCATCGCGACGGGCCACGTTCAGCCGCGTCCCATGTCCCCCGTACAATTTTATCACACTTTATTGCAACGGAAAATTCGAATATAAAATATTTTTGGGCACGGTAGGCAAGTTAGTTAAATTCTGGCTTTTAAAATAAGGGTTCCTAAAAAAATCGTGTCTTGGGACCAATTTATTTTTCTTAGGCTCAGATGTGTGGTGTTTCCTATTGAGTTGTCGTACTGGATAATGTTTTGGAGGCCTTAACGTTCTCTGATATTCTTGACGTGCCACTTGTATACTTCTTGTAGTTAAGAAGACATTGTTAGGATGGTGAGAAGTAAAGTAAGCAACAACTGAGCTGGTTATGATATCGAAAGTCAGCCTTGAGTTGTCCGTATACGCAGTGGGTTCAATAACTGTCTGTGGAATTACAGTTGCAAAGCTCAGCTTACATATTCCTCCATTTGTTTGATAGCCACTGGTCAGGACATTCTCTAAAACACGTCTTGCAAAATATTTAGATCGATATGTTGATATCGAGATGGACAGACATCTCGTCTGCGCGGCGCTCCGGCGCTGGATCCATTCAATTTCGCGTCTCCGGCAATAAAGCGTGATTGTCACGCACGTACACATTACATAAAGCGATGTTGTAGGCGGAGAGGCTGCCATGAAAATAACACTCCTAAGAAATGGATATAGCAATATTTTTTGAGTTCTACTGGAGCTATACAGGATTGCCTGTATTGCTATTCTTATGAAGTTTTAGCATCTCTCTTTCTCTACTTTACTTAGGATTTCTGGTAAATACGTAAGTAGGTATGACATATTATTAGTTTACGAACGAGGCTATTATTTGTAAGGCCTAGTTAAAATACATAAGATTTAGATAAACACTGGCCGGTAGTTATACAAAAGACATTTCTTCTGAAAAATATGTTGTACTGATGTCAATGTAAACTTCTATAAATTTGGAAAAAGCCTTTATTAATTGTTTTTACGATTTTGGAAAAAGACTAAATCAGTACAAGTACAAGCTATAAATTCCCGCTGCCTGCCTGACTACATGTGACGGGGTCGACGCAAGCCCGGCGCGGCGTGGGGACCGTCCGACACCCCCTGCAGGGTGGTGTTTAACGCACGGAGGGATTTTGAAAAAAATAACATTTCTTTTCCGCGTTGTAGAGATGCTGTTTTTGACTTACGGTCATGGCCGACTTGTGAACGTTTTCAGACGAATTATTTAAAATAATCCCCATAAATGTGAAAGTTTGGATGGATGGATGTTTGTTACATAATCACGCCAGAACGGCTGAACGGATCTGGATGAAATTTGGCACAGAGATAGACTATAGTCTGGAATAGCACATAGGCTACTTTTTTACATTTCCCGGTAAAATGTATGATTGCCGTGGGATAGATTTGTTTTAATTTTTCATACTTTTTAATCGCGTGTAACACCCCAGGGCGCAGCTAGTACTTTTCATAAAACCTCCGTGTGAAGACATACTCAGAAGCATCAACGTTATAAAAACTACTATCGAGGTTCAAAAATGATTTATAAAAAAAATATAATTAATAAAATGCTTGTAATTTTACGCAAAAACATCGGTAATTACCGAGAGCGTGTTCTTCCGAATGTGGGTCGTGGTACACGCTCTGCGTCAATTTCATGGCGATCCGTGACCAATGAGTTACTTATTGCCTTCCTGGTTCTTTGTACGATGGGAATCATCTGCGTGTTGTACCTATAGTTCATTGTTTGTAATCTCTTTTTACCCCTGTTTCCCTTGTGACTATTTTAAATTACAAAACTCTGTTTACCTGTATCCTCAAGACTTCTGATATGTATAGCATCATCTCATCAGGGTAATTGATATATATCTTCTGGGATGATCTGGCAGATATGAAGTCGTCTTCCTGAGGTCTTAAGTTTGACCTACAATCGTGAGTTTATTTCTAATTCAGTTATTTTGTGGTTGTCTAACTAATCCTATTGGCTGTAATCAATACGATCCTATACGGAATATAAACATTACTGTAGGTGTATACGATTACTATGCGATCTTGTAGGATAAATCAAAAGATACAGACAACTATGTCATGACATTACCACGGAGGGCAATTAGCAAGTTTAACCTGGTCAATAAATCTCTAAGGTAAGGTGTCATAAAGATGATAATTACAATAACTGGTTTGAACTATTGTAAGTAATTATACTGTTATTATTTTAAGTATGGCTATGTTTCGATATAATTAATGTTTCCTCCTTCTGCACGATGCAACTTTGATACTACTCGTTTCCATAAATGGCATAACTACGTTGTAATGCATACATTGACATCCTTTATCCCACGAAGCTGGGTGAAGGCTATAGCTAACCACACGCCAATATTTTGTTCATCTTCATCTATCTTCTAGTATCGATCAGATGCCATAGCCATGCATTTCTTCGTAGCGTTAGTCATTTCATAGTGTTCCTAAGAATACTAAGGAGCAACCAATGGATGGTAATCTATCTTCTTAAACTCGAGTAAAGGAATATTTAGCAAGAAATCCAGAAATCACATTGACAGTCCTCAAAACATTTCCCAATTAAAAATTTCCATTCAAATCCGTAGATTCCGATATTCCGGCAACCGATACCCCTGTGTCGTGGGAGAGGCATCGATTGACCGAATCTGGGGCCGATCCGGCGGGATCGACGCGCGTAATTCCTCCGCAAGGTACGTGCTTCGCGTGCGTAATACGCGCAATCGCTCACCCCATTACGCTACGAAGCGGATGTAGTACAGTGCGAGTGGGAAGCGGAAGCGAAGCAGCTTCGCCTAGCTTGAAAACTATGAGACTATTATTATGAGACGCATAAAAACATAGATTAGTATTGCAAATGCAAAAAACTAAATCAGGGTCCACTGGTTTGATCGTTGCTTATGATATATGAATGTATTGTTCTATTCTGCCTTTTTAAGGTTAGAAAGTCAGTCAAAAAGGGCCTAAAAAGGAATGACAACTCATTAATTAAAATGGCAAATAGTAACACATTTATAACATATATATGTAAAATAAATTCTAACTTTTCAGCAGCGGGTCGGTTACACGACAAACCTGTTATCTAATTTCCTTGTTTATAAATTTGTGTTCAAATTCGAATACATAGTTCCACTAGGAGACTATTTACAAAATTATTAAAAAGTGCAACCATGCAGTTTCTTGCCCGTTCTTCTCCATAGGAACGGCATTCCGAACGGGTGGTAAAGTTTTAGCTTAGCATTTTGTAACTATTTTGACGATTCATAAGTACTTAATGGTTTACATGAATAAAATATTCTGATTCACTCCGCTTCCGCTATTAATTCGCACGTCCATAGACAACGCATTACGGATCGATGTCTGATCAAAGCGGAGGCAATCAGCCTCCTCGCGCGCCACTCACTATCGTCTCTATGGTCTCAGAATAAGGACTATACTTAGCCAAGTGACTGCTTCGTATATGAATGTATAAGCATTGCAGCTAATTAGTATTAGGACTATAAAGGAGTTGTCATCCTTAAATCTCAGCTTTAAGACAACGATGCACATACATAAGAGAAGAATTTTCCAACGTCTGGGAGTCTAAGGAGTGGAAAAAAAGGTTTATAGGTTAAGTAGGTCATATGACGAGCACATAATCTTCATTGCCTTATGAGGGCTTAGGGAGTTGCCACTTCGTCTGCTCGCAGCAGCTTAGAAAGACTATCGCCGTTTACTGAAGGCTCACTCAATTTCTCTACAATGCCACTACTTATACAACTGAAATAACTCTGCTAACAGCAGTTGTTGCGATTAATAACATTCAAAAAGCTTCTAACGAAACGACCATACTACCATGTTATTATCGGCATTTTTATAGTTTTGTTTGCTGCGCCCGCGTCGCGAGGAACTGTTGACCTTGATCTCGCACGCGTCTACGCTACCTACTGCGCATTAAGTTTATCGTAGAGTAAACAAGGATCCCTATTAGGTATTTAAACATTAAATATATTCTTAAATATTAAATATATATACAATTTAAACTATTTCTGAAAACGGGTATTATTAACCTACTCGCATAATTTTGTAATTAAATCTTTAAAAGGTTATTAAAGATGATCAAAGTGGTATCAATAAGTTCTAATGTACATGACGTCAATAGAGGACTATAAATCGTGTCTGTTTACAAGACATATTTCAAGCCTATGTTTTTCTTCTCATCTTGTCCTATCTTATTCAATACGTACAATTTATCTTCGATAATCCTAGAAGTGCCAGGGGTATTAGATGTTTATCATTATCACAGTAATTAGATAATGCGTAAACATCTCACATGGAACATTTGTCTCCATAAGTCTTGGATCTGTTTACATAACGGTTCTTAATGAGTCAGATTATCTGTATAAAGCTAGTACTAGGTTATGTGGAAAAATTGAGATGATCATTTTTTTCTTAGATTTTTAAATTTATCCGTATAGCCACGTGCCGGACTATCAAGGAATATATCCTACAAAAAATCTAGTTCCATCGGTTTAGGCTGTGCATTGTGTGTCAGTCAGACTGTTTTCAGAATGTTATTATTTGTGTAGACAGATTACCTGGTGGAGATTACCTATTATTAAAATGTCACTCTTTGTAACACTTTTAATCTGTATTATTAGGCAACAATATTTTAACAATTAAGAGGTATATATCTAAATGTATTTTTAGCGTTGCGTGTGATGCTGATTTTTTTTATTTATTTGTTTCTCTGTATGAATATTTTAATCGCAGGAGTGTGTCTTTAATCAATAGGTTTTTAGAAAAATGATTATATTGAGTTCGACGCACCTTAGGTGTCCTATGCTGATGGCTAATATTTCTACCACGACATAAACAACCGCAATGTGTTCATGGCGACATGACAAGATGACGAAGAACGCTGCGAGCTCATTTTGACCGAGTTTGCACACACACAACACAAATTGAATAAGTTATAATTATTAGTTTGCACTAAAATTCAGTAGTAATTGGCGTATCCATAATATAAACATTTAAATAATTGATAAATAGACCGTATGATTTTTACACCCCACTTGTGCATAACTTAACATGTAAATACCGATTCGGAAGTACTCGTTACTACGGTTATTTATGATAAACTTTGTTTTTTTATTCACATACATAATGTATACAACATATTAATGGGTGGATTAAGAGTTTAAACTGTTCTTGTTGAATATTTAACTATTATTATAGTCTGAAAATCTGTTTTTCTTTGTGTTTTACTTCACATTAAGTTGCAGATTATATTTGAGGTTATATAAGATTAAGTCAATACTAAATGCCTAGAATGTGGTTTTATGAATACAGGAAACTGTAAACATAAAAACTTCAAAACCCCTTAAATAAAGTTTATTTAATTAGTTAGTTTATTTTTAAATAAACTATGACTTCATCATTACTAAACCTTACTTCATATAAATGCTGTGTGTCAAACAGTACAACATGTAACTTTAGAATCTATGGAATATAAGTTATGCTTACTCCATCCTGTTGATTATAAAATATTGAAAAATTGGATACTGGCAGAAATGACTATTTGCATCCGAGTGCCAAACTAAAAAATATAAAGAAAAGTAGAAGTATGCTATGGTGTCATTGACTGACATTGGGACTATACGTTCTAATCATCACAAACTAAGACGATATAAACACAAAATTTATATTAAAATATAAATGGCAGGTCAAACCAAGAAAAAAAAACCACTGTGATTTATGTAAATTTGAACTTTGTTTTCCAACAGTTAAACCATAATTTTCTATGCAACATTCTGTTTTATGACATAGTTTGTGCTCGCGAACGTTAAATAAATCAATTTGAAAACTGACGAACCATTTCATTCCGCTACTGTACCTACCTATATCTTTACATCGACTCTACGTATCTCGTTAGGTATAGATTCCAATGTTAACAAGCTTAATAATCCGCACGCTTACCAATCAATACAATATCGCAATCGAAGGAAGTTCATTAAGATTATAATCGCCGCCAACGATTTGCTGGCTCTCGACCGATCAATCCTAAATCCTATCAACAATCGCGCAAAAAAAAACATACATAGAGGGGATTTTACATAGGGTAACGATTACTTTGCGGTAGGAAAAACAATATATGAAGCATAATAGGTAGTTGTTGTTGTTAATGCTTTTGTTTGAATTAAATTTTTGGGTATACCTACCTAAAATATTTTATATTTTCAAATTGATAAACTCCAAATATGCTTCTACTATCAGATATCAATAGTACGTTTAAAAAAAAAACATACCATTAATATTCTGCAAACACAAATATATTTATAGATACTCGACATGGTAATCAAAATTCAGGGTAAAGCTCTAATGGTGCTTATCGTATAGTTGGAAGCAATATTAATTCAGGGAAGACATTGATAACGTTTTACTTATTTTTTTTTTTTATCAAAAAAATCGATGGTTTTAATGTGGCTTCTTCGTAAGCAAGTGTACAATCATCTCAATAGACGCGTAAGCTACGTCGTGCTACACGGAAGAGATTGCGATCGGCGTGCCATTAATCACGGGAGATCACGCGCGCCGTGACCGCTACCGGACGCGCGCCCCGTGTGTCACCAGCTTTAGGGTTCAGAAGTGGCGGCTGCAACTGCGGTACTGAGTTTTTTATTAATTTTTGTTTACAGCAATCGAAAACTGCCGCTATATGACACCCTAAACCAACCATGTAGTCCTTGGTTATAAGTAATATGTCTAGCTTAATAAATATAGAGTTCGTTCCCTTCTTGAAATAATTCAGAAATTGTAAATGCGGCCACATCTGTAAGTGTTCTTAGGGCGTGCGTAAGCAGACCTTGGTTGAAATAAATACTATTAAATACTATTTGTATACGAGTAATAAAGGATCCTTCGGCGTTATCAAGTTATTAAAATATTACTAAAATAGGTACCAAACTTTTTTTTATATATTCCATGCAAACGCAATGCGAGGAAGGTTCGGGCATACTGTCCACCACGCTGCTGCCCACTGCATGATGGCGAAACATGTACCGATTTCCTTACGATGTTAGCCTTTAACTGTTGACGAGCGATAATCATTACCGCAACTTAGATTATTACCTACCTGCCTATATAAAATCGGAAAATTCTATAGCCCAGAGTTTAAGCCTGCTCACCTTGTTTCCAAAGCGAGCGCTGGACCAACTTGGCTATCACTGTTAATATTGCTACTGTACGTACTTACCTAATAAGCTTTAGTCAATCGTGCCCAGTGCACCTCTCTCCTTACCTAGGCGCCGCAGACTAGCTGATCTTGAAGTGTCCGCCGATTATTTATTTTATCGTTTCGCGATAATTGCTACTCTATTATACAAGAATTAAATGTGGTTTTTGTTTATCTGTGTACGTCATTTTTATTTTGTGCACATGTATAATAGTATGCCAACTGAGTCGTTTAATCAAATTGATTGATCTGCCAAATTTAGGAGTTGAAAGCTTTTGTCTATTATGTCCGCAGAATGACCGATATCATTTAAGATTAATTATTTGTATGCTACTATTTGTAGACATAGCGTTCCTTTTACGAGATGGAGACGTTGGTTACACCACAACAACATAGTACGTTGTATCATCATCGCAATTACATTTTAAACTTTATGTTAATCGATTGATCCTACACAATCAATGAATAACCAAATACTCAACGTTAAAAATCATCGAGAGTCGCCAAATGCACGAAATTAACGAAATCATGTCTAAATTCCACCATCGCGTGTTACTAAAAATATACTAAATTGATGTAAACTTGTTATAATAGTGTATTCAGGCTGTCCAACTGGCCAGACCCGAGGCGAGGGCCTAAGAGAGTGCCAGAGAATTTAATTATTTGCAGCGTTCAGATGCCTTTGGGTTGTTAAAACTTTTTATATGGAGTTAGGCGTGCGCACGCGACTGCGGCGATGGCGGCGGTGTGTTCCCATGCGAGTTGAGGCGCTCAGAACATCATCATACATTGTTATACTAAAAATACAGGGTGTGAGCAAACCCGGGGTGCGCAGTTACAATATGGCTTAAATCTGCAATTTACTCTGAAAGTACCTACATAATTGTTGCACTTGCGTACTTGGCGTATTCAAGATAGTTGTTTGACCAATAGGTAGGTATACTAATTTCGGTACATTACCGGCCCAATAATACTCTGACGCTACTTAAGTCCAACAGTTTTAGACATCGGTGTCTTGCATTATTCGTATAACGAGTTAAAATTAAACTGCTCTCAAATTGATTGAGTTGCATTTAAGTTTTCGACTGAGATATTTTTAGTAGATTTTTGAGAATTTTCATCTTGTTCGTGATAATATGGGTTAGTTTGATAATAACACAATAAATAGTGACTTTTTTATGGAAACTTTTATAAAAAAAAGAACTGTAAGTGACAATATTGCATGTAGCATCTCAGTCTGTGTCTCACACGATGTAACATACTGATCCCAATGACATGAAATCCTCTAAATAACGCAACAAATACTCTAATAGGTTGCAGACGGGCTCGACGCCCGGGGCGAGCAGACGCGCGGCTTACGAGCGATCGACACGCGACCCACTCACGAGATCCCTTTACTTATAAAGATTGGTATTTTAAACTTTTTGCATCGATTTTGATATTCTCGATAGCTTTAATATAACGTAGGCATAATGTTGTATTATATTACTAGCTGCGCCCCGCGGTGCTACCCGCGATTACAAAGTATGTCCTTTTCCTCTATGTCTTTTTCTGTAAATCATGTCGATCCTTTGCTCTATGAAAAATTTAAACAAATATATCCCACAAGAAGTATACACTTTACCGGGACTATGTGCTATTCAGACTATAATCTATCTCTGAGCCAAATTTCATCCAGATCTGTTCAGCCGTTTTGACGTGATTGAGTAACAAACATCCGTCTATCCATCCATCACATTTATAATATTAGTGGGATTTTGGACATTATGGTGTAAATAACTTGATGGGATATATTATGATATCTTAAGGCTTCAACCACTGCTTTGGTCTCCACGTCGAGTGTGGACAGCTAGGATGGGATTTGCTCCAGTCTAACTAAGCCAAGTAGGCCTAATCCCCCTCGCATTGATGGGAGGCCCGTGCCCTACAGTGGAACATAAAACGGGCTGGTATTATATATTGCAAATACGATTTTGTTGCTTTTCAATTAGCAGCCGAAAAGACCAATATTTTCTTGTAAGCAAAGTCAAATTTGAACTGCGCAGTAAGCATAAATGGAGCAGATAAATAGATATGTTCAATTTGTGAAGACAGATTTATAGGTGTGTTGTTTCTTGATGTGTTGTGAATCTTTAACCTTTGGAGCCGGTAACCAATTAATTAAGCACAACGAGACGTTGATACTATGATACCTACTCATCTGCAATTCTCTTATATCTATAAGCTATGTGAGTCTGTTTGAGTATCATCATGTACATAACGAATGGTCACCATCCCTCCAGAGCTGTAGTTACTTGAACTTAATAAAATGAGTAATTAGTTATAATCTATTTAGGTCAATAAGAGATAAATACCTTAATCTATTTGGTAATTGTGTTAAGTGTTCATAATAGTCCGAGGAAAAATAAATAAAAAGTTGTTTGATAAATTGCAACAGGAATAAAACTGTAGTGTCACAGTAAAAACCAACTACTGACCCCTGTGACACCAATTTTAAACTCTGTTTTGGAGTAAGGGAATTTGTAAAACTTAGTGTGTTCCAACTACTTATTTTGTGGTAACAAACATTATGGCTATGGTAGCTTTCCAGCCGAGCCCGCGGTCCAGCACTAGTCGTGTGACAACTGCAGCGTCCCAAGGCCGGCACAACTATCAATAAATCAGCAGACGTCATGCGGTTTTAAATATTTTTTCTCCATTTAATGCGATTAGAGTTACGAAATGGTATTTGATTGGTCGCACGTCGGACTTGGTTGGAGGCTAACGGCTTTCGGACGACGAAGGTTGCTGGTCTTCTTTAATTGAGTGTCGTGGTCACTTGCACGTTGGCTGTTCTCAAGGCGGTGATGCTATTAGAGGATAAACTTTTAGGCAATTGATAATCGACCTTAAGGGCTGGTACGAAGCCGAAGCCCAGGATGCTTCGGTTGGACGGCGTACTGCTGTTTCTATACCCTGCATTTAAAAATCTAGAAATTTATCTTATTACTTCTTATTTTATTTATCAGAATTGCAACTATTACCTGGAGTACTCTTTATAACGATGCTAGCACAAATAACTCCATTAATGCACGACCAGTGAAATAATTGAGACTGTCTTGGTTCATTGATGGTGAAATAATGAAATCACGTGACCTTGTGGTATAAATAATAAGGGTTGAGAGAATCTGCCAGATCCAATTCTGATTTATCTGAATTAGCTTCAGTATAAAAGTATCCCTTCATTGATAATAGGTTGATTATTTTCAGATCGTAAAGCGTAGGTATATTACATCACGATCATAATACATATAAAATGTCTAACTGTTAGGTATGGGCTACAATGTCAAATCTCAAACTTGTCATGAACATCAGACTAGTTAAGCAAGTATCAAATTCCTATTACAAAACGTTCCATGATTCTCCGAATAGATATCGTTAAGTCGGTCTAAAACTCATCTCAAATCCATAAAGATTATAATCTGAACATATTTTGGATACTCGTCGCTAGAAAGCGATCAGTCGCTGCTGATATTCAATTAGTTTGGCGCTAAGATTTACATGCATATGCACAGATGCAGATGCTCGCCGGCAACACCTTGAAGTTATTTAAAATAAGATACCTACAACGTTTATTATGGGAACTGTTGTTAAGATCTGTTTAATAAAACTCTTAACACTGACTGAGAGGCAACGCACAATCTAAGCCGGTAAGCCAAGCATAAACTTTTGCACAAAAGTTCCTTATATAACGTAGGGTTACTTTGGAAGGATTTTTAGAAATTTGTCTCTCAAGGGGGTCAAAGTTTGTATGAATAAACAATTTTTTTAAGTTAAGATCGGGTACATGGCTAGTACCAATTCCACGTATGTTAACCCATGAGTACCAGCGTACAAAACTAGCTTTGTGTCATGGTTGCGAATTCTATATTTTCCACATGCCGACATAAACCCGCTGAGCTAATGACCCATTTCGTGAGCACGCGAAATCGATTCGAAGGTGGGTCCATAAGCCGGAAGGCATTACTCAGCCTTCGAACGCGAGTCCTAAAAAAAATATAATAGCGCTGTAATCCTTTACGAATGGTTATCGATTCGCAACAGAATCGATTGATAATCGATTAATAATCGATGTAGATGTAGCAAAATATCAATGAAACTATGCCATCTTGATCGGAAATAAACGTTTTGTCTGTGGTTCGTCTGCGCTAAACGGTGATTTTGTTTGTAATGAGTGAATCGAAAGCGGTTTGTGCCGAATGTGTAGAATTAAGTATGCTTCTGTTTTATTTGGTGAATTTTATAAATAAAATTTCATGGAACTTCGTCGTAAATAGAAATGTAAGGTTGAACTGGTAAGGATTTGAATCGTGCCGAAAGCGTTGTTAATTTCAAATTTAGGATATCTATTAACCGTCACTATTGCTTAAGATATAATGGATCAGCATTCGCACAAGTTTTTAGGTGGACACTATATGAACAAAGGTCAGATGAGATGCCTCAACACAGTAGCTAGCTATAACTTTACTAGAAGATTTAATATTTCCGGCATCCCGAATATACCGTATTCTTTAAACCGTGTTAGCAGGTCATTTTGATAGCTAATAAAACTTACGTTTACACACTTAAACATCTTTTTTAACTATTATTTAACGGATTTTAACTAGCAGTTAACGCGTTTAAATACCTCCAAAGTGTTCTCACCGCCCATAACTGAACAATGAATGTTAAAATAACTACAATTCAATAACAATTAACATCTCAGATTTTCGATTTATGGGTGTTATGGTCAACGGAACGGAATTTATCTTTAGATCAGTTCTAAATATAAAATACAGTTCAAAATAAAGCAAGTAAATCATTTACAATGCGCGCTAGTCTCTTATAATAATAAAACATATTTTTTATAATTAATATATGAAAACATTTTAAGCTATAAGAACTGTATCAAAGTAATATGGCGATAAGAACATGTCGAGTTTGGACTTTGACACGAAGATTTGAGTAGCTGTTCTTTAATCGCGATAGCCTTCAAAGGATAATGTGTAGAGGACTGCCTATTCTGGACATAAAATGTTGTCGCATTATTCTTCACATCGGGATAAAATAAGACGTCAAATTTTTAGGGTTGCCAACATTGACACTTCTGACAACTGACTCCTTTAAAGACTCCTTTAAACTTGGATTTACAGTACCTTTATAGTCTAGATACCTCCAAGGTCTATTGTATACTACAAGGATGTACGTATTAGCCGTCTTTGTGATATTCTCGCCTGGTTGCGACACGAGTGTTACACTGTGACACCGTTCGACTCATTGTTTGGACACGGCCGCTTTCGAAACAATACGCGTCAGCCTACACGTCACACGCTGAAATAATACTATTGTTTATTGATATTTTACTCTGTCACATGTTTCTTCGTGTTTCTCAGGTGGACCATCGGATCGCTATAGGACTTCTCGATACGGCCCTGATGCCCAGGGCCTTAAATAACGGGCTAACCTCGGGGTCGAGGACGACTGGGGTGTGGGCCCCGGACGTCCGGTGACGATGACGACTCCTGAGGAGGACGGCGGCGGGCGTGGCTCCCCGCCGCCGTGCGCAGCGAGGGCGCAGGGGGAGCAAACATCTGCTCACCGAGACGGGCCCCCATAAGGGGGCGAGGCACAAGAGGGGCACCGGTGCGTTCCGTTTGGAGATCCCGGAGCCCCTCCAACATGTGTCGAAGGCGGCCACCGGGGAGGTTTTAGTGGGTAAGAATCCCACATAACCCGGCCCTCTCCCACACAGAGGCCGGGTATCTATAGAAGATTTCCCCCCGTCAACAAAAAAAAAAAAAAAAAAAGGACTTCTCGATAAGAAACAGAATCGATTCAATATTATTTTTCTTCTATCAGAGATTTTCTTAGTACCGAATTCAGGATTCGATACGACTTGACAACCGAATTGTTTAACTCGACCCCTTTTTGTGTTTACATATTAAAATTAACTGATACAGGACTTGTAGAGAGGTTTTTAATCGGGGGCAGGTACGAAAATGCTTTTTATCTCATTAGAAGCTACTTAAACCGTCATATACGTTCTGCTTTATACAAGTTATAACATAAGCTAGTAGGTATCTATATATTTAAATAACCGAGGCCTTCTTTACAAACATATAGTTATTAATACTTACATAACATTTTTGTTTCAGATATTCAAGCGATGTGTTCGTGTTAATCAATTAAAAAAAAACAATTGGCAGAACTTTATGGTTACCTGTATACCTACTTATTTTTTCAAATTGTAATCGTACAATTTGTTGTTTTGTTTTTTTTTTGGGTTCTTTATATCACAGCTCATAATACAGGGTAGGGTTTTCAGTGAAATATGTGGATTTCCAGGATAAAAGTTAGCATATTATATTATTCCAGAGTTCAAACTTCTCAGCACCAAGTTTCATTCTGGACCATTCAGCCATTTTTGCGTGATGCTCAACCAAACAAATAAACACACAATCCTATTATGTTATACGTTAATTACTTGAGGGGTTCAGTCTCCAAGCCTGGCGTCTCCGTAGAAGATCAACCTATTAAATGGGATATTTATTATATAATCTCAAAAGACTTTTGTATAGTTTTTTCATGATGAATATTTATTTTTATGTAGATTTTATATAATACTTATAGATTTAGGAACACTTTGTTTTGTGCACACTCTTACTGATACACACTTTAGTACTTTGAACTTAGGTTAACGCCAATAAGATGGTATTATGAGCGAAAGCACTTACACGAGGGTCAACGGTCTTGGGTAGGTGAGTACTTATTTTGATATCGGATAGAAAGCTTTTATTAAGAAAGGTAAAATACTCCATTAAAAGTGTGGATAGAGGTTTCTAGAGTCATATGAACAGTGTTTCGATGTGAGTGTGTGCGATGAATTAACGTTACAAGATAAGAATATATGCTTGGCTTTCCAATCTTTTAGTTTATTATCTGCCTAGTTTTCTTGAATTTCCTTGACGATGTAGCAAATACATATTGTATAGTTTGAACATATATCTGTAACAAGGTAACAACAGGAGTAACGGGATAGTTCAGTAATTGGGATGCTACAAGCACGTGTTTTACTGTTATTAAAAGGTAAAGTGTAGATTTCACTGTCCCATACCGACTGTTACAAACGTAAACGTGTCCAGCGAAAGTAGAGATGAGCGTTTGAAATAAATTCGGTATCCAAAGTAACGGGGACCAGATACCGGATACCGGCCACCACTTTATGGGCTCGTAAAACTCGGAGCGCGCGTCCCCGACGTTGCGCTAGACCACGCCGTACGGACAGCAGCGTTTTTGAATAATTATTGGGGTTTATTGGGGATGACTTTTTTGGAAGTACAGTCAGCATAAAGGTTTAGAGGTTGTGGAATTTTTGGTAAAAAGGAAAATAATTTGCGTCTTTTTTGTAATGAGTGAGATGGGATTTTAAGGATTGATACAAACACTAAGTTATGTTTCTGATATAAGTCTACTTTAGGTCCGCTTCTGAAAACTATGTCCAAGTGGTAAAAACAATTATATTATATTTAATTATAAAGTGGTTTGTGGTGCTATTGTGAATAGTTCTATACTTGGGTTGGCATTTCTTTTGTTATATGTCAGCAATGCCCGTTATTTTTTTAAAAAGTTTTCAATGTTTTTTTATTTAAATGAAGATACTTCAATTAAGTATACCTAAACAAAAACATCGCTTCTAATGCCAACGGTACATGATGTATTTCGTAAAGAGGACAATAAATTCAAAGTTATTTCGTTATTACGGAGAGATTGTACAACATTGGTGGGTGATAAAATGTTATCACGGCCCCGACTCACGCGCAAATAATATCATAACTCACACGTCGACGGAACGCGATTTTTTATGCGTTATCTGTCACTGATAACCATAATTAATTATTTAGTTTTTTTATTTTATTTTCCTTGCTTACTTCTATAATGTTACTCATGCAAATCGGATAAGTAAAGAAGCTATGAGTGCTATGAAGGTGTATGAGAACTTCCTGTACCTGAGACCCCATAGTTGATTCATACAACAAACACAGATCGAAGGATTTCAATTAAATATAAATAATATAACTAAATGATGACACCAAATACTATAATACCTACTAGACACAAATTTATTCCAATGTCCAAGTACAAGGAAGAATACACAAAAATAAACTAACTGCATTTTTATTTATGTTTTATTTGAGATATTCCTTAAATGTGCAGTAAATGTGTGATTTACGATCATTTACATATATAGTAATTGTTCATTTAAAAAGCGATTACGTATGATTTTATAGTTCAGAGTTTGAGTGTACACGAGCTGTGCCAACCGCGCTCGTAATTAATGCAAGCGCTGTGATTGTCGTCGTAAAACTTGTTAGGTTTATTGTACGCTATAAGCGGGTGAACATGTTGCTTCAATGTTCTAAGAGTTGAGCGGAGATTTATGTCACTTATCATCACCCGTCGTATAATAGGTACACCTTTATTCTGGTTCAAAAATAAAAACGCATCGGAATGGAAAGTTCATTTAATAAAACCCATGTCATTTGTCCGTATGCTAGCTTCATTTTTGTTATTGGTTATTGAACTATGGTGTAGAGTCAAACGTTCTAAATTAAATCGATTAAAAGCGTATTCTTATCCCGCTGAACCGAAGCAAAATTTCTGCGTGCTTCGTTCAAAGTGGAAACCAGCTCGTGAAATTACTGGTATGAAAATTCTGCTAATTTGACCCTAGCCTACGTCTTTGCGAAAATCAAGATGAGGATATTTTGAGAACTCTCATCATTCAACGTCTAAAATTTGTGGCAAAATAACAATCCAAGGAAATTTCTGCCTTAAACCCACTGACATTTATCAGTTCCAATACGGACCGTGAGAAAATAATACGCCAACCACATGTGACGATCTCGTTCGAAATTTTAATTTATATCAATATACCTAATGTACAAAATGTCAATTTTGAATAATAATTGGTTAACACGTTTTTAAATAATATTATTTTCCATCTTTGGTATGGCACAGAAAGCTCTAATCCAACCCGTTCGACTAGATAGGCTATTTATAAATCATAAACGCAGAATTCCACTTAGATGCAATAAAATAAACATTGAGTTACAACTGAAATCAACAACATGTTGAAGGAAAGTTCGTTATAGCAAAGCTATCGATAAGATATATTGATGTGTAGAGGTAAATAAGGAGAAACTCTGGGTGGAGAGTTATATACTATAGTTTTAGGTGAGTGAGATGGGTAATATAAATACACAGATACACTTGCATTAGACATTGGTTCGGCAAAGTAGACATGGGACAATCCCAGTATATAATTACTGATACAGGCTATAAATGTCTATGACATAGGTATAATGATTTATGTTTCTTTGTGTGATGAGCACGAATATTTTCATAACATCAACCTATACTTTGAACTGGTTTTCAATCAGGTCACATTGCTCTAGTATCTGTGAGGCTCAAAGAAACACCAGTGGACATACTCGTGACATTCCAAAAGGCAGCCCGTTGACAAGGCGTACCAATCTACAAGTGTTTTTAGCAATAATTACGCTAATAAGGATTTTTGTAAAACGAATTAGTACCATTGAAACCCTCGCAATGTCAACATCCATCGTTACTATGGCACTTCCTTATGGTCTTCCTTATTCCCATACCCAGGTATGTGCAAGGCGATAATAGGCTTTATTTGCCTTGAAGAGAACACGTCCTATACCTTACACGTCCGCGCCTTTAATTTATGTTTATATATGCAGAAATGTACAAAGTGGGCGCCGTTTTACGATCACGACATCGTAATCGGCGGGAGGTGTTAACAGGAATTTAACGTCCCTAATTATATTGATTTACAAGCCAAATACTGTGAGATGCGCTCGCCATCCATATACCATAAGTATCTACCTAAAAAAAAACATTCTGAGGCTTAGTCCCCATTAATTCAAGATCATATCATAAAATGCGATGACAAAACTGAATATGAACCTGACGGCTGATTAGCGCAGTGGTAGTGACTCTGCTTTCTGCGCCGAGGGCCCCGGGTTCGAATCCTGGTAGGGGCAAACTTTGTGTGATGAGTACGAATGTTTGTACCCGAGTCATGGATGTTTCATATGTATATAAGTATTATATACTGAGTTCGCCCTAAGTCCATTGTACGGTACCCATAACACAAGCGTTGCTTAATGTGGAACCGTATAGTTGCTGTATTTATTTATTAATATTGAATTAACATCACCTACACCTGGATATTTTCAGCGATAGACTTACTAATGGTAAGTCTAATCCTTTCGGGGGTTCCTAGTATGTTTAAATGTATCGTACTTATAATGTAACTCCCAATATTTCCATCGTTTCCCGAGTACGATGTGTTATTTTTCCCTGTTTAGTTTAGCAAGTGTGGTACACAGGCTGGCATCAGGCCGCTCTATTAGTAGCCATTCGAGTGACCTGTCGCCAAGGAAGGTCGCCCGGTGCTGATGGCTGCGACCAGTATAGCAACTTATTGAAACTTGCACGACGGTAGACATGTGGATATGACTTGAGTTTGCTGTGGATTTTGTTTTATTCTTGTGTTACACACATTGATCTGGGGAAAACTAGAATTTCCAATATCTTGGGTACATGACAACAATTTGAATTAATTTAAAGATACAACATTCATGCTCGTCAAACTCAATTTGCCCCTTACTGAATTAGAACTCGAGACCCCCGGCACAGTAAGTACAGTTACTGCCAAATGAGTCACATTATCCATATTTTTTAGCTATGTTTAGCAGTGTACAGCAATACGTAGATGATGAATGTCTCATGTCTAAAAATGCTTCAGTATCTTTGTGTATTTGGCATAAGATGCTTGTAATCACAGATCACAGTATTAATTTTCTTTATTTGAATAATGGGTGTTCATATTATAAATATAAAGAATCGCATCCACATTAATACAATCGCATCAACATCTCACGTGCTCAACTATCTCTATCTAAAACGTAAACAATCTGGTTCGCGTCGATTTCAACAGCGCGGCGCGGCGGCGTCGCTTGCCGGAATGTCCGCGCAAACAGGTAACATTACTGCGGCCTAGCCTAAAATATTAGTAGTAGTGTGACCATGGTGCTTAAGCAAGCGGGTGCGGACAATGCTACCATAAAAATATTTCCTCGTTATTTAACTCTTTGACTAGAGCTTGATTTGAGAGCCTCCGGTTTCTGCAAACAATAGAGCTACTTAAGATGTGGTCTCAATGATAATTTTCTTTTCAAGAATCGTCCTCCTCCTGACTCCTTTGGTGAAGCCTATTCTCTGACTTCAACAGTATCGATCGGTTTTCTGAAGGACAGCTGAACCGACAGGCATCTCGAAATATTATGATTCTTCGTTCGCCATTGCTTCGACCTTCTTCCATGGGTTAGAGCTGTATAAAAACTAAGAATGGAACTAGACATAGATTGACTGAAAAACTAGGTTCTATTAGGCCCATGCACTCTAAGGAAAATTATTCTATCAGTTCAATCAGTGTTGTAGCGGCACCGTAATGGATAATTACCCTCTCCTAAAGACGCTGTATCGCCTGCGATGATTTGAAACTAAAAAGGGATGTCCAGGATCAATCCCGCTCTCTAGGTTGAGGGAGGACCTAAACGTAACGGTACCTATATTCCATTCCGTATTGGATACTTATTTTCCTTCTTTGCAAACTAGATACTAGATATTATAAGTCTGTTCTTAGACTTCTTTTACGACACTTCTGTAAGAGATATAGTGACAGCCAAACCATTTATTATATAGAGACTTACGGGGAACTTAATTTTTTTATTAATATGTTTTTTCCACAACATTTTTTTTTCGTAACGGCTTATTATGACTAAAGAATATTGACATTTACATTTGGTCAATTTTAAATAATACGTTGTGTGTGTGTGACACATCATTGTGTCGCTTCTAAATCCGCTCTCGCCACCGCTCGCCACCACTGTCAATCGGTAAGCTTGTGATTTGCCTCGACCTCGGCTGGTTCCTATCGTCAATAACTATTTGCCAGACACTTTATCCTCCTACAACGTATCAGGTGTCGATTTAAAATTGTTTTAGAGCTACACACCAGCCATTTAATGCTAAGATGTGGAAAGTGTGAGGCCTCTTCAGTTTTGTAGCTGCGATTACGATATTTGTTAAATTTATGTTGGAAATCTAGTGGTTGACAGATAAAACACTAGATTTTCACATTTGATATACATAAATATATATATCGCCAGATGAACACACCTACTATACGGTACACCACTAATAAACGCTTTTATTATGAGTACCGTACAATGGACTGGGGGCGAACCCAGTGTATAATACTTATATAGATATTAAGCATCCAGGTACAAACATTCGCGCTCATCACCCAAAGTTTGCCCCTACCAGGAATCGAACTCGGGACCCGCCAGTGCAGAAGGCAGGGTCACTACCCACTGAGCTAATCAGGTCGTCTAATTTTCTATTATATTTACAATATAGTAATCGTGGTTTTTTATTGTAAAGTAGGGTTCATGATATCTTAGACATATAATCTAGAGGCTATAGTGATTATAAATAGGGTCCATTATTGTATACCTACGTCATTAAAGAGGATACACAAAGTTTCATTACTTATTTCTAACAATAAAATATGTACAAAACACTTTGTAGACTGGTGTCCTTAGATTGAATTCCAATGATGGCTCTAAGCCATAACTTTGCATGAGCTTTTAATTTAATCAGTATTGAAAAACATATAATGTAATCGCTATAAATATTTCCAATATCCACAGTAATGGTTTATATCTATCATTATAACGGACGGCATTTTATAAACTTGTTCCGATCGCTTGATCTAAAATGTTTGCAGCTATTTACCTGCGCGCACGCAGTCACACTGCAATTATGAAGTTTAATATAAATAGACACTGTTTGTGCGTGTATAATATTCTAGAAGCTTTGTTTATTGAGAAAAAGGACATGTTTGTAAAATGAGATTTCAACCAAGGTTCCGAATCATATCTCCCAAGAACCGATCGTTTCCCAAACCACTAATAAATCGGTATACCTAATATCAACCAGTTTAACGTTAAATTTTAGGAGTCAAAATCTAGTCACTTACCTAATAAAAGTGACTACTATTTTGGACGATCCCGCACGCAAAAGCTAGTGGGTTGTATCCCGAGTACCATTCTCTATATGGAGATGACCGATTACAGCTATTAACTACTTAAATGAATTGCCAAGTATACGTTTTTCTCCATCAAGTCTAATCGTCAACAATTCCACGCATATTTAGAGCTCAGAAGCTAAGATGAAAAAAACATAATTCTATCCTTACACATTAAAGAACGCGTAAAATAAAATAATGTATGAGCACTACTGGGCATGCCCTCCTTACCATAGCCCACCACACTGGTCAAGTGTCGGAATTTAAACGCTACACAATATGAATTATAGATATAGGCACAGTATATTAATTATTCTACGAAATTAACACAATCGGTAAACGTTTAACAAGCATCATGGAAAGTCTCACTTCATTTGATTCGTAATTCGACGAACGAAGCTGAATATGTGAATCTCAATTCAACATGCAAAGAAAACTGTGAAGCTTGAATCACAATAAGTTTAGAAATCCGTATGCAGCAATATCAGCCCGCTTTTAGATAAAGGAATGAACATCAGTACAAAACTAGCTAAATAAATGGGGGAAGAGGAACCCACCACTGACCCTCGCCTTATCATTTTTTTCCAATTATAAACCAAACAAGTTGATCGATGATTAAAGAAGCCAACAAAACCGAACTCCTCTAAGATGTCAACCGAGAATCTGTCCGTCATGAGTGTCTGGACGATTCCCCAGTTGTTTAACAATGGATTTCTGGCAAGTATCGCCTACTACTATCAATTATACAAAACTCGCTCCCAAATTCATAAAAGCTTTGATCCATCTAATCCAGAATAAATTGCTCACATATTTTTAAACTATCCTTTAATTTGTTCATCCACATCAACGTTGAAAACACCGTCAAGGTTCTCATCTCTAACAACAACTACGTTCTAGTTGGGGTAAACAGTGGTCATCTGCAGTGCATCCGCATTTATTGAAAGTATTAGTCCCAATGTTAATTATCTGCGGTATCCTAAATAAAACTTCTACAATTGTTATTAAAGTGTTCGTTGAAATCTTTTGTTTTTGCAACGAGTGATATCGAGTTCCGCGGCACAAAAAACTTAAATAAACGGTTACACAATAACGAATTCGAAATTTTAATTCCCTACGATACACGTTTCGATTGAAACTGCTCATTGAAAATCAATTACGCACTTTTTTTCAAATGGATGCGTAACTTGTTTGAGTAACTTCGTTCAGTTAGCGGCCACAGTTGAGTTAACTTTGGCTAGCACTCTTTATAATTTAGTTAATTTATCCAGTTAGAATAAGCAGACATTAGTTACAATACAATTTTGCGTGTGCAATATAATATTACAAGAACGTTGTTAATGACGTCTTCTATATTTGAATTCGTTCAATTCTTGCTTAGCCAGACTGAGAATATAATTATATGAACTCAATGACTAGGTCCACATTATATCTATCGACTCCCGTTTAATCCGAGATTGAAGTTTGGATCGATCGTCGAGGCGTTCAAATTATAACATTGTAAATCATCCATACATCATACTTTAATCGAAAATAAAAATCAAAGAGCCAGTATAAGCTTCGATTATTGAATGAAATAGAGCGAGAGGGACGATAAGTCCTGCGAGCAGGAATGAAACGGCATTAAGATTACTGCGCCATTCGATTCCGAGATCGATACACAATAAATCTCGATTCATTTTTTCGTTTTATTCGTCGGGATAAGCGCTCTTGCGACTGTTTGAGAGACGACTCGCGGCTACCGGGTTTCGGGTTCGATATGTTATTTTATTTATGGCGAGCGCGTTTTATCTCTCGCTTTATGGCGTCAATTGCTTTAAATGTGTCGTATTAAATATCAATGGGGCTGTTTTATTCCGTAATCGAGGACTTATACTATGTTCGAGAAATATGATTGGTGTATTATTCCGATTTCAATTTTACTCGATAAGAAATATTTGGCGGTATTTTCGCCTCAAGTTACTTCATACACATTAATATAAGGCTGCTAAACATTGCTGGATTATTGTGGAACAATAGAAATGGAATATACATATCACATACATATATACAGAGATAAACATTTTTTTCGGGCTCTACCCCAATTTTACTGTCGTCGGCTGCCAGTTCATGATTCAACTGATTAACGATATTTACACATAGCAAGTTCTAACGAACATACGAACCTCAAGTTTGTCACAACCATGATTGATACCTTTCCACTAGATACAAGGGCCATAACACGCCTCTAACTATCTCATTACATGCTATAACAGTTATTCGATGACAAACGACCGAACGTTGCTACGGTAATTAGCTGATTAATCCATCATTAGCTGAAGAATTTTGTGACGAAACTTGTGAGCTTGGTTAATTGTAATTAGAGGCCGGGGATCGAGTAGCGGGACTTAATATCGTGTGATGAAATAATATGATAGAGCTTAGTCTGATGATTGACTGATTATGACGTCAATATTATGTACAAACCACCAAGTCAAGGAAATCCTTAATATCAGGGCCGGTATACTTCGAGGTACATAGAAAGAACTAAATGCTAAGGAGTTTTTAACTTCACCTTTCATAGTTGGTTTTGTAACATACCCTAGTTTTAAGAGACGAATGAAACAGATTATTATTTTTACATAAATTACAAGATTATTAGTTTTACATAAATCCTTTGGAAAATTTTATACTAACATAAAATAGTAGATACTACGATGCTGATAGTAACCTTGAAAATACTTGATTAAACTTGGACTCGGATTAAACTTGATTACAAGACTCTCGCAAATACTTAGGTCAACGACTGCACGCTTTGTCATACAAATTCACACGATTATATTTGCTAATATAATTGATTGATCAATAAATCGACAGTAAGCCATCGTAAATCATTGCATTAACATATCATAGCGTGTCGATTCATATTAATTTGTATATAAACTAGGCACTCGCTGGTACTCTGCTTGTACCTAACTATTTTCTAGACATGGCCTTCTCGCTCCGCACTCCTTTAAATAGCATCCATATTGCACTATACTTAATTGATAAATATTCAAGTTAACTCGCAAATGACTTAGTTCCAAGGAAAACTGTAATTCTATTATTTGAGATTAGGTTTATTAACTACACTCATAGAACTTGGTAACTTGTTTTATCTTGAAGAATGTTTTGTTACCGTTCTAGTTATTGATAGTTCTGTGTGGTTGTTGTTTATCTAAAACCAATAATATATTATACAACACATTTTAACCATTCGTTGAGACCGCGCGCGTGCCAAACCGCGCCCCCAGAATTATATTAAAATTATAATTATAGCAGACCATACATATGGAATCGCTTAACATAATCAATGCAGTGCAAAAAACCGTCTGTCAACTTCTATTTAGTTTGGTGAGTCGAGTGTTGAACTCATAAATATGAATAATGTTAATACAATATTCAGTGTTTGTTAAATAAATGGTTGTTTATTTACAAGATATTAACTACTTATGGTGGACATATAATCTGATGTGTGATGTGAAGCCAATTTTGTAAGTAATCACCTACAATCAATTACCATAATGGTATTAGTAATGGAAACCTACTAAATATGGCAAAATACATACTGTTTTTATACATTCACATGGAAGAACCCAAAGTATAAACTGGGAAAAGTTTCTCGTGCAGCTGTAGTATTTGAGAAATTGTATACTTTGATTGAAGTCAGTCTATTATCTCTACGGATAACTTTCAAAATCGGCCATCACAACATGACGTAATTGAGCGATGGAAAGTTGTAACGTACATTTGAAAATATTCATATTATGGGAAAGCGTAAAAATCGCTTTCGCTGTTAAATAACGGTACTATTATATGACGCATTAAAATATAATTTCATGTCGTAAAAATGAGATTTATGAATTTAGAAACTTGGAGGCTGTGTGGTTTTTACTAATATTCTTATCTTAGTGCAGATCATTTGGTCTAAATCCGTGTGTACTACTGGCACAGTATCTGAGCCACGACATCAATTTTAAGCTTAAATTTATGAGTTAGAATGGACATAATTATTACTTCTCAGCCCATAAGTTTACCGTTATTCAAGCGTTACCAATACGTGCCAACTAAATTTTTGATCATATTACTCCAGTATAGTAATATACTGACATAGCTCAAAGAATCTCCAAGTTGAAGTGGCAATGGGCAGGGCACATAGCTCGCAGAACTGATGGCCGTTGAGGCAGAAAGGTTCTAGAATGGCAACCACGACTCGGAAGACGAAGTGTAGGACGGCCCCCCACAAGGTGGACTGATGACATCACACGCGTCGCAGGAAGCCGGTGGATGCGAGTGGCGGAGGACCGTGATGTGTGGAAGTCGTTGGGGGAGGCCTATGTCCAGCAGTGGACGTCTATAGGCTGATAGATAGATAGATAGTAATATACCCCATAAGTAGATTTGCCCAGAGGACGGCTAGTTTGTCGTACACCTCCTAGAACAATATCAAACTGTTGTTGTTAGTAATCGTTGAATAGACATTAACTAATTTAATTTTGTATTAAATAAGTAACTAAGAATTTTACATTTGAAAATAATTCATTAATATGGCCGCCCTATAAATTCCCAAGATATCACACGGTAAGTTTGGTAATCGTCCTGCGTCTTTCGAATGTAGTTTTTGAAGCTGACGGATATTCCACCTACACTCCGTAAAACATAATCGGTAATTAAACATAATTGCGAGTTAATGTAATGGCCCCAAGGGTGCAAATTAAACGATCGATTCGACCTGACGGCGATATTTATCACGTTCATCAATCAACTATCTGCAGGCCACTTTCTTTGCGTGATTTAATTTTGATGTTTTTATTGTAGAAAAGATGACATATTGTAGAAATTATTGGTGGTTGAATTGGTATATACGTGGAATAGGCCAGTTGATCAGTGTTTATGTTAAAAACGAGGCAGATAGCACAGCAATATTTTTAACCACTATCTCGTACATAATTAAAACAAAATTGTGTTAGTTGCAACATTTATAACTCAAGAACGTGTGGGCCCATTAATCATCTATGATATTTTGAATTTGTCTCCGCCCTGAATAGCCGAATAACATTAAAAAATTATATTGAATTCTATTGATTATTGCATTCTGAGCCGGTATGAAGTTTGCCGGGACAGCTAGTAGTTTACTTTAGGAAACACGGTTTACACCTATTCCGGAACAGAAATTAAAATAATTGAAGATATGGGTTTAAATGCCAATATCGTGTTGACATATTTGCTAAGCCCAATTTTTCATACAGCAATTCGCCGCGTGCGCATATCCCACCAATGGTTAAATAGTCGTCCACGATTTGGTCGATAAACTGTGTTAAAGATGCCTGAAGTAGAACTGAAACCCTGGACACAATGTGAACATAAATATCACAGTGACCCAAGAGCAGTTGCTGAAGTGACTAATTTCATTAAATTTTTGAGAATATTTTAAGCCGTAAGTCTTATGGATTTTATAGCAATCGCGTAATCGCAAGATTGATTAAACTTCACTCTCACTGGCTTATCGTACCGAATAATCTTCATAGCAAAGAGTGCTTGAACTATTATAATAAAAACTAAACAATAAATGTTCATCTGCTTCGCCGCTCAACACGTAGGTATTATTAATACTAGCTGCTTCGGGCCCGAGGCGCTACCAGGCGACCAGAGCAGTGCAGAGCTACCGTATAAACACCGCACAATAAAACTACCAGCTACCGACTCCTCGAACAGTATCGCTAAATAAAACACCGTCGTAAACTATAAAAAAATAAATGGATCCATTTACGTCATATTCCACATACCGAGTACAAAGAAACGTGAATGAAGCGAATGCACCCACCATTGAAGTAGGCTGCGAAATTGGGAACTGTACCTTAATGTTATTATAGAAAGGTGTACAATAGAACGTAGGGTATAATTGACAGATGGGCTAGGTAAAATGCCATCTCAATAGCAACACAAACATAGCGAGGTGCATAAAAACAACACTCGAGGCTGGGTGCGCGACTACCAGGCTGACAGCGGTGCTCGAAGGTGGCCGGTAGCGGACCGGTCGGGTAATGATACCAGTACCTTTTAGGGCGCGTGTTATGATGGCTAGTGTGGATACGACAAACGTATAGTATAACTGTAAGCGCCTATTTGTCCAACGGTTGTAGATTTTATTTAATTTTGAGATGAGATGCTGACATGTAAAAGCTCTTGTTGGCATCCGAAATTAGGATCTCGTACACTTATAATTTTCTATAAAGCCCATACATTCATCTTTCAGCGAGAAAACAATTCTAAAATGATTTGATTCAAGTTCAATTATTCTTAGTTACATTTTGGTATATCGCTAAACCACCACAAAAACCAAGAAACTCACTCACTAATTTTACCATTGTAACGTCCCTACTAGTTTGAAATTATTTTTGCATGGCTTTGTAAAATCAAATTTAGTTTAAATAATTTATCTATACTTACAACATAAAAGCTCATCCCTACAAATCGAACGAACAGGCCCTTCGCCATCCAGTTGGACGACTCTCATTAAGACGGCAGTTAGTACATCTGAGTTTTTCCATCAAGAGTTTGTCATCGCGCAACTCGGTCTCCTCGCATCTTCTGCGATCCTGGTACCCAAGCTTTATCTAGCCCATAGCTATGATCGTAGATAACATAGAAAGTTAAATAGATAAATAATAGTACAAAAGTAACATGATTCCGTACGTTTTCTAAATGTTATCGAGCCAAATTATAAGTTTAAGTTGAACTATAGTCATAACCATTTAAATCTTGTGTCCTACAAGATTTCGTCATGTATGAGATTTCTTAAATATCACCAACAGGTTTTTGTACTTAAGATATTCTAATTAGGACAACAAACATTAAAATCAATTCACAAATCTTGCAACTTATTTATGTTATCTAATTAGGAAAAGTTATTTGTTGCAAAATCATGTAGAGATTTTCTAAGAGACTTTCCATGCATGCTTTTAAGCCATTTCTCTTTCAAGCGATTTGCTTGCAGTTTTTATTCGCATGTGATGTTATGTGACAACACGTCTGCTTATAAGGAAGATCGTGAGCATTTTAATGGCGATATTGGTATCCAACGGCCGCCGCTTGTTAGCACGCTGGCATTACGATATTTCTTATATTTTATTTTCTTGACGCTACCGCATTTTTTTCTAGGCTCAGTAAAATTGTGCTGATTATACGTTTATACAGTCTTTTTAAGTTAAGGGCTGAGCTCAATTAGTTTTAAATGGTAGGTGCAAGGTTTCAGTTAACTTTTACTGTTAATGGCCGATCATTTTCCATAAACTTATAGATAGTAGCTGTTCATTTTGCGATCTCTAGCCTTCTTGCCATAAATGGTCGAGGTAGTATTTAAAGTGATCTATACATTTAATGGATTATCTATCGGGAAATAACATTGGAAGTTAAGAGACGGGACTTGGCCTGCCGCATACTCCCCCTCAGTAAGTAAAGAGATATAAGTAAAGTTGTTAATGATAATATCGTTCCTGCAATCACTTAACAAACACAACACACCAGGCAAACCGAACCGTCCTCACTGGTCCATCCCACACACCTGTTTATCTCGGCCATCTCGTGGGCAGCAGATAACGCACAGGAATCGAACCCGCTATCTCGCTACCGTCCGATCAAATGCGTTTCTCTTGTTGCCCTTAATAAGGTGTACCTCGACCTTGGACGCGAGTATCAGGAATTCACCTACAATTTATTGTACGGCGTTTTTAAAACGAAACCTGTGTCAGTATGTGTGTATGTCGTTTGCGTGAGAACGTCGCGTAAGCATAGTGGATAGTTAAAGTGTCCCCGTATTGGATCGTTCAGATTTCGAACTCGATTTATGTTTAGAAAGAACATGTCGTTTGAACGTTAACTAAGATTCTTTGAGATAACACGACAGAATTTCCATACAAATTTGTAGAACTGGAAAATTAATTAACATAATGTAGTAGATAAGTCTCACACGCAAGTCCTTCTTACATGAATAAGAAAGACGGAGAGAAGACGGAAGAAGTCTGTAAAAGAAATGAGAAATAATTTAAAATCACAAGCGTATTACAACCTACAAAAACAAGCATTCAGTCAATCACAGCATAACTACGAGCTATAAAATGTTACGAATGGCTAACAGAACGAGGCGGTGGCGATAATAAGCGTACAATCATCTTTCATTATGCGCCTGCGCAATCAACGCCGTCCAACGATCGCTGCGGACGAGCTATGTAAACAAATAAAAAGGGAAATATACTTTGAACAGATGTAGTGATTGCCATCCCGCTTATACTTAAAAGCTATATGTTTATATAATATGTAATAATATAAGTCCTATCTGCAAGTCAGTACCAGGGCATGAGAATTCCCAAGAGATTACGCTTCACCAACAAAACACCAAAAACCCAATATCCAGTAAATTGCGCGAATACCTGGCTGTTATCAGTGACATCGGCTCCTGCGGCGCCTGCGCACCCCACTTACTAATTACTCGCGAACGAACGTCTTTATATACACTCGTGACCCGCTCAGATCGGGACATCGGATACTATTGGGAGAACACCCTCAGATTTTAGATGCACGATTTCTGGTCGCCATTGAAACATTGTGCAGAAGATTTGGAAAAAAATAGCTAGTTTATGGAACTGTTATACTAACTTTAAAGCATGGTAAATACGCAAGTACTGAATATATTATTAAGAAGTATTGTATACAAGATAATGCAAAAGTGGATTGACATACGCGAAAGATAAAAGATACACACATGCTAATGATTAGACAGTTTCTATTACAAATATTTGTTGCAAGGACATCGATTATTTCCCGGCTATAATCTGAGTTTCTCATTAACACTTAAGTATGCTTATTGGAATTCATAATTCAAGTGACAACAGAAGATATTATATGTAAGTAAAATATAGGTCCAGAATAACAAACGAGGTTGTATCTGAGTCTGCGCAAAATTCAATAATTCCCATTTTACGAGAAATATTTTACTCAACATAATCAGTGGTAATTCCTATTGGAATTCTTAGCAATGCGCTTAGAGACTAATATAACACCTTCATAATTAGTTCTCACACGTATTTCAGTGCCGGGTCACTTGATCAATAGCCGTCGTAAAAGTGTCGAGATTAAGTTTATGCCAGGTCGGCGGCGACTGCTTAGTGATCATTAACGCTGTTGTAAAAATACTCAAACGCCTGTCGAATAAAAAATTACGAAACAAAAGTTTAAGTTTGGTCTTCTTGTTAAGTTCTTATAAAATAACTTCGTAAGATATATTTAAATTTTTTTTTTTAAATAAGTGTGTCATTCATCATCCATCAGGATCCAAGCTTTCCATTGCGCCGTGTTGTTCAATGCATCCGCCATATCCGGTATACAACATGATCGTGTGGTGAACGCTGCGCAGACGCACGTGTAATTGGCCACATAAATCTCGCGCGGCGATTGATACGCCCGTGTATTAGCGCTGCGATTAAAAATGTTATATGGTCCACGCACCTGAGGTGCTCCCAGAAAATTTAATAACAAACCACTTTTGCATCGTCATGCAAACCAGAAATAAAACTACCACGGTTATTTAAATTTGGACTGCGTCTGCGTACCTACGAGTATATAAAGTAGATAGTTAAGTTTCTGTAAAGTATTTTATCATTATGATATTTCTAAATGCCTCTAATTACATCTTTAGTATATTTTCTATAAAAAATATTCAACCAGAAAATTTAATTTTAGACGATTTCTCTAGACAGATGCGATTTTCAGATTTATAAAATATGATAGAGTCAAATATCTAGAAGAGTAAGTTGGTAGTTAAAGCAAACCTGGACACTCTTCCTGAAAGTCTCAACTATACGATACATACCCAGTTCTTATCAACTACACACGTCTGACGTCACGACTTCCTCACTTTCTACTAAAATATATCCACCATATATCCCTTATGTTGCCTTCTTAACCGATAACTGTATTCATAATTCTTTTTTTTTATTTTTACCACTCAGGGTCTCGTGGTTACAAGCGACACGGAATAAATTAAGCTACTGGACTTTGATATGCTTACGCGGCGCTGACGGCATTATTCATTCAACTCTTTTGTTTTGAAGACGATTATATTTTGATTGGACTATCATTTCCTCACATTCATGATGTGCATAGAAATTATATTTGCGAGAAGTTGCGAAAGCGTTGAGCCAGACATTTGGATGTTTATTGGGACGGAACCCATTAAAAAATACTATTATGATTAGGGACTCCTTTACTACCTGGATGATTGACGTATTCGGGATGATTTTAGACTGGCTACAGTCAAGTGTATGGCCCAAAAACATTGTTTAATTTGAAACTGACGTGTGATTACTGTGTTGGTCTGGCGATGTTTATTTATTTTCAAAAATAGGTCTGACAACGTTTCACTTGAATTACTAAAATCGTTGAACGATTTTAAGATTCTACTATATTATCTGAAGGTGTCCGGGCAACGAAGTCATCATAAAACGTGAGAGGCGATAAATCAACAGGCAGCACTTGGGAGCACTTAGCTGGAGCGTAACACGCACCGCGCGGTGCTAATGAACAGGTTAATTAGGCCCGCGAGCCGGTCGTGGCCCGACTTATCTGCTGATACCGATATCAGTGCGAGCGACTTTATATTAGAATGGAACAATGGGAATACTCTCTGTGGTAGATTCTAGTAAGTAGGAGTGTGATTCCAATATAGACTCTCGTGGAAGAAATGCAATTTTATGTATGTATCAAAAACTGTAGGAACTTCTAGAGGTCGATGTTGCAGCGATTATTTATTTTAAATTGGAAGACACGTGAACTTTTCCTATTGTAACTCTTTTGTCAGTGATTCATGTACAGGATATTAACTAAGACATTAAAAATAAAAAATCTAATTTTCCATAAATCTACTTAACATTATAAATAAGTTAGGAAATTTCAAATTGTCATTTTGTATTGTCAAACTACGCGCGGGTAGTTAATTGTTTTCCAGTCAAATGCAATGCTAATGTACGTTATTAGCTTTACCAACAATTAAAATGCACTTAGGTATTGTGTTATTAATAGTAAATGGAGGCATAAGTCGTGGGTCGTGGGTGCTCTTATCTCGAGATAAGCCGTATCACGGCCGACTTGCAGCTTTGCCTTCACCTAAACTACAACCTGTTTATAATTGTCTATATTCTTGGTAGAGCCCTTGAGAGAAGACTAGTATACCAGCCTTTATCAAATTATAATATATAAATCAAATTATAATAATATATAAATATTATTGTGACTTTGACAAAAAAAAATACATTATTTTAGTGGATTACTTATGTAAATTTTATTATGATGTCTGACTAGTATGTTGGTACATGTTCTTTGTGGTTAGGTCTAAGCTTATCGTAAATTGAAAATGTCAAGAGACATCATATAACCAAAGATAGATTTTTTGTCCGTTCTTACATTATGTATATTTATTATTCTGTGACATTTCATTACCGGTATGTTTAGTTATACTCCGAACATATACGTACATTTCATTGCAAACGGGTGCCATAGTTGTAGCTTAGTACTTTGTGTCATTTTCTACGATTCATAAGTACTATACTTAATGGCTTACATGAATAAAAAATATTCTCATTCTGATTCTGGTATGAATAAAAATTCCAATATCAGTAAACGCGAACCACTAGTACCTACTCCCAAACACAGGAATGTTAATACTCCCAAATTACCTTAGACGATGCGCTAACGCAACAAAACGGAGCGTAACCGACCTGAGTTCTAATTAGATGACTATCTCGACAATATATCGCTTCCTTTCTTCGTAATTGGTGGGCGATGAAAATTTTCACGGTGTACCCCATAGCCCCACGGTCCGTAGCCATAGTCCATGGTGTGTTGATCGAAATAGTTTTATTGACGGAAGCCGATACTCATTAGGAGGCTACCGGGCGCGCCTGCGCCGCCGGTGCCGAGCATATTCACACCGGCTATCCGTGTACACCCTTATTTGTGTACAGGGTGCTATTGAAAGATCAATATAGTCCACGACGATGTGAGATTCTCTGTGTTGAAAGATGTGACGTATTCTGGATTCGTAATTTAGATTATAACGAAAACATATTTTACGGACTTTTTATAATTAGACAATAACTAAGATTTGATTTGGTGAAATCATTATTATGGGATAAATATGTTCCTATACTGAGTAAATAGGTGTGTTTTTTGTTATATCTCTATAATATTCTGCTACATACAAAGCACGTTCTTTTTTTAAACCATAATTTTTTAATATAAATTATACGATCACATAAAATTCTAGCACTATCCTGTATATAAGTATGCGCGTACGCCGCGGATTGAGTTAAATGCCTCTTATCTCGAGCCCCTAATGGCCCCGGGAACATGTCAATTCATCACTACACATCTCACACGCTTCTAAATCAACCTTTTTTGGACTACCGCGCTTTTTGTCGGCCCGACAACGGTCACGACTTGACAAGCGCCGTCCGAATTTTACGTCACACGATAATAATGTTAATGGGGGTTGATAGGTCCATGAGTGAGTTGGTCGTAGTCGAGTTGATTTGGCTTAATACAAGAAAGCAGTTCGCGTCCTGCTCACACTAATCCTTTTTTTTTTTTTTTTTTGTTGACGGGGGGGAAATCTTCGATAGATACCCGGCCTCTGTGTGGGAGAGGGCCGGGTTATGTGGGATTCTTACCCACTAAAACCCCCCCGGTGGCCGCCTTCGACACATGTTGGAGGGGCTCCGGGATCTCCAAACGGAACGCACCGGTGCCCCTCCTCACACTAATCCTACTTCAAGATCGGTATATGTCTCATTATACCAAGTTTAAAATACTGAAAATAACGGAAAATTCTATATATCTCATCTTCAAGGTAGATGGTAGACGGGGAATGGAACGGGCCGGGGTTGGGGAAGGTAGACCTTCCTATTTGATAATAATATTCGACATAAAATGTTTCTTTTAGTGATAAATGCTGCAATTCTGTACGCTAGTGTCAAATTTTATAAACCAATTTGCAATGTCTGAGACAGAACTCAGATCTGGATTTTAAAATACTTAAGATTTGATAAGAAATATGGCGCATTTATTTCAAACGAGATCGTTAGATGGTAACTCAGTTTAATATCACACTCTTTAAAAGCTCCTGTTGTTTGTGACATGCTTTATTGTCGAACAGTATAATATAAAACGTACAAAAAGTCACGGAGGCGAGCGGAAGCCGCTACTAAGTTGCCGATAACTGTTGGAGCCGACAAAGGCACTAATACGTTCTGGACGCATTTATAAATCAAGAGGCCATATTATCAATGCACGACAATTAAGTCGTCTCAAGTCGCCGGGCGAGAACCACGACACGGCAATGTTTTGAGTGCCTTTTCATACATTGCGTTTTTTATATTTAAAGAAAATGGCATGAGTGCTGGAGAAGCTGTATTGAAACGTGTTTTGCGTGTGTGTTGCCAAATGGAGACCTTATCGCATTATGAATATTGTAGTCATTAATTTGGGTGTAAATGTTTGATAAGTTTCTCGTCGCGTTTAGTATTATCCTTAGAACATTTCAGAGCTTGCTAATGTGCGGGGATTTGGCAGTTAATGCTGACCAATCTGATATCAACTCTGACGTCGATCCTTGCGTCACCATTTTGTAATAACACAATAAAAACACACACATGCATGCTGAAAATGTAATGGAAATACGTACCTATCTTTGTTACAAATTAGAATTATTTTATAAAAGGATTCAAGTTAAATATTGAGAGCAGAAAAAAAAATATGGAAGTGATTTTAAATAGTTTTTCTAGATTTTATTATACAAGTTCCTAATATAATTCTAACTAAAAATCTTACTAACATCACCACTATTTCGCAACAACAGAGCGAAACAAATACCCGTCTCGATAACAACACTCGTGAATCGATTTTGAGAGTAACCATTTAATTATTTTATCGATAATCTTGCATCGGTGGCCAGCCACAAAATAAGACGAGTGTACCGAGTAATCGTCGCTTAGCCCGACGCCCAGTAGCCGCCGGCGGTTGCCGACCGATTTTATCATCTCATAAGAGTCTCGATTTATAAGCATCGATTATATGTATCGATCCCTTGATACGATGCGTTCACGGTTATTTGGTGCGTTTTTTTCGCTTCGCTCGGGCGCTGTACTCTCTAAATAACAGTTTCGTACAATAACTAATTAATAATGGTTTGTGGCAAAGTGTATGTTATAATAATATGAAATAAATTGCTTTGAAGTTTTTTAAATTAATAAGTGTGAAGGCCCGTTCTTATTGGAAACATAATTTCTTTAAGTTACCAATATCTATTTGAATTTCTTCTTTAGATTGATTATCGCTACATAAAGTGATGTTGTGACTTTTTCACGTCTGCACAATGAACGTACTTGAAAATAAAAGCGTAGTATATTATTTTCGATTCAGTAGTTAAATCCACCAGTATTGGATTTTTTGTCTATCTGTCTGTTTGGGTATCATGGTTCCCGTCCGTTTTTTGGGCAATTTTAGTCTGTTTGCTCCGGGGTAGCCATAAAACTGATGGTTAAAATCCACACTGAAACTTGGCATGAGTATTCGTGCGTCTCTGTGGACAAGTGTCACATCGCGTTACATCGTTAGCGGTGCGATGCTCCGGTGCACTACGCACGGGTTAAGGCCAAGCACACTAGCAGAGCGAAAAATAAAATAATGTGTTAAGAAACAAATCGTTAAAAAAACAAAAACCCGACTGCAAAAACATCTAATAGAAAAAAGAAAAAGAAGCTCGAGAATTGTATGTGGGGATAAACCACAAACCAAAACAAAGTACTATCCTCCTTCTTGCGTAGTCGGGTAACAACCGTGGACATATAGAAAGTATACAAAATGTATTAAAATACTAGCTGTTCCGACAAACTTCGTACCGCGTCAGGAGCATGAGAAAATTGCTAATCTTTATTTTATTTTTCGTAAATTATTCCCATGTTTTAATAGTTATCATGCTATTAGCGGCGGAGACAAATTGAAAAAAAATACAGATGTCAAAAAAAATATAATGTAACTATCACGACTTTTTTATATATATTGAAAGATACATTACCGATGATCACAGAATAACAACTGGTTTTTTACATGATTTTCTTACATGAATCTTCTTGTAATTTTCATATAATCATAGATGGCGTTACTAATAGCATTATTACTCAATTATGTTTTTTATGAAGTTATTCCCGATCAATCCTTCAAAATTTGTATTTGAAATTACCGAATGAGAGTTTAAAGTTACTTTATTAATTATTTATTAAAAATAAGAGTTATTAAAACTTTGCTAAAGCACTCCGTCCATTAGTTACTAGATTTAAGTGTTAATGTTTGCAAAGAAAAACTCAAATCACTAAACCAGTACTACCACCTACTTTAAAATAAACATCAATACTTATTTATAAACAAGAATAAGAGGTCCAACAATCTAAACAAAATACCAACGTACTTCAAAATATAATTATAAAAAAAAACTCATTATCGATGTATGCAGTATCGATAAAAGTAAATTCTCACGTACATTCCCTTAACTGAGATAACGCGATGCCGCGTTAAGAACATATTTAACTGCGGATTCAATTAAAATTTGACGTGTATACCGCATAAAGTAGGCAGGTTATGTTAACTTGGATTATCACGTCGCCCAGTCGTGTCGGCGCCGCACGCTCTACGCGACGACACGGCTACGTCGCGAGACCAACGACTGGAGCACAGGTCTTCACGATTTTGAATCATAAAATTTGGTCTATGATAAGCAAGCGAATAGCATTGCGAAAGATGTTCAAACATGTTCCTACCTAAAGTGTATCATTGTTCTAGGCTAACCTATGACGATACTAGTACTCAATAGCTTTCTCCTTATGCATATCGAATAGAGTTTCTGTGTTACTATTGTCAAAAAATATTCTTCATCTTTTAAATACTTCCTAGAACATTTCAAAAATAAAAAAAAAGTTCCTTGACAAATAAAGCAAAAATTATTTTTGGAAAGTACGAAGCGGTAATAGGTAGGCACGGTCAATCCACTGCGGACCAATTTTGTTGAAGCAATTTGCATAACTTAACCCTTCAATGGTAGTCCTGTGACGAACGGCCATCTCTGCGTTTTTATTTGAGCAAAAAACACACGGAACACATTACAAATGCTTGCTGACGATTTCTTTACGAACAGCGGCGAAAGGTTGTTACGCGAAAAAAAAATGGCCCAATGTTTTTAAACGGTGTGATGTTTATTTTAAAATTCTGAGTGATATATGATTTTTGAATTCAAATAGACGGTATATTATTAATAACCAACAACGGTATAAACTGAAACTCAAATGTCTCTCTACGCAACATAAACAAAAAATGTTAGATAAATGTAATGAAAATAAATAATGTTTTTTTATCAAATTCAAACACTATAGATATGGATGTTAATATTATGTAAAACTAACTGTCCCTATAACGTATAAGGGAGCTCCTTTTACCTTAATTTTGTTGGTTTTTAATAAGCTCGTTGACTGTTTGATGTAATATTTCGTTATTTACATAATTCTATTAGGTGTGAAATAAAACACAAAAACACTTCATAATGGCCTACATTTTAATATTTACCTAATTATTGTTGACATGAAAATTACATTAAACTTTACGTGATAGGTAAAACTCGTACTGGAATACAATTCAAATTAAAGATAAATTATATTATGTAAACCAACCAATTTATGAATGTATTAAGAACTAGCTGTCCCAGTAAACTTCGTACCGCCACAGACGTATGAGAAAATCTGTTTTTTTTTTTCTCGTGTTTTAATAGTTAATTGCGGCGGAGAAAAAATCAAAAGTCCCGTTCCCGTTTACCCGTTCTTGAGATATAAATAGTGACAAATTACTCAAATTTGCAAAATAATTAGATATAAATAAGGCCTAATGCATTGCAGTAACTAGTAACATCCTGTATAACCCGTAACGCTATCGAGTAATTAAAGTTTACGACGTGAGTTTTTGCCAACTCTCCCCTATTGTCCGTCTGTCAGTTGCGTCAAACCTCGTCAAATGTCCGCCGACAATATCGACACCCATTACACTATTTGTTTTGGTACGAACAAGCAAAAACTGGAGCAAATACACAAAAACACTGCTCTGGTCATTGTGATATCGCTATCTACAAAAAAAGGGTTAACATTTTGTCATGTTTGCATAGGCGCAGTTGCGTAACTGTGAAAAATGCCTGTAAAAAAATTTAAAATTTTATTTTTATGAAATGGGTTACCATTTCATTATCAATTAAAAAGTAAAATTGCAATTAAATGGGTATGTATCTACAGTATCGGAATAAAAAGATTCGTCAGTTTTCAAATCAATCCATTTAACGTTCGCAAGCACATGTTAGCTTTTCAAACTATGTCACAGAACAGACTGTTGCATAGTAAAATATGTTTAACTGCTCCACAACAAAGTTCATATTTACTCAAATCAAAGTAACTTAATGTTTTTTTTTCTTGTCTAATGGTTTGACCTGCCATGTATGCATTACTGTAAATGATTATATCCTCTTTGTTTCTGTTGATTATAACTTATAGTCCCAGTGTCTGTCAAAGTCACCATTGCATTTTTAATTTTTCGTTCATATTTTTTTTATTTGGCAATTGGCTACACATCTATGCTACAAATACAGTCAGTGCTGCCAGTGTTAACTTATTCGATATTTTATTATTGACAGGATGGAGTAAGCAAAACCTTTTATTCCATGGATTCTATGGTAAACGCGTCCAAACTATGTTATCAAAACGCGCAGCATTTATTAAAATATTGGCAGTCCTGTTTCTTGCACTGGAATGTGGGCATTACGGTTCTTGAACTCTTGCATGTAAAAGTCGACTTTAAGGTGACAAATCTTTTTATTCCACGACTGTACCTATGTAAAGTCCGTCATGAAAGTGGTTTATCAGTTTCGATAAAAATATCTTGGTAATTAAATTTTCACTAAGGGTGAAATGTAGGATGTTCAAATTAATAACTAATGACGAAAATAGACCTAGATATCCTACAATGTGCAAACGATATTAAATGTTAACGTGATTAAGGATTTATGTGGCTGACAGTATAAAACAGCTAGAGTAACTTGAGTAAAAAAAATACGCACTTAATATGAACGTATTTTTTTATTATTCAGTCGTTATTCCCGTTTATAGAACAATAAAGTCGTGCGTAGTACAAATAAAACAGCTATCTTTACTTAAAAGGAAATATAAAAAGATCAACAGTTATTTAAACAATGCATGGCATGGACAGGACAGTAGCCATAGATAAAAAAAATGTAACGGTCTAATTTTTTAACGATCGCTTCCATAGAACCCTTTAGTAAGAAATTCCGTTATGATTGAACAAAGAAGTCTAGCTCCGTGGCCACTGATAGATTATGCAAAAAACCCAACAGGGTCTTCCTATTCACTGTATCAATTCCCATGCTCTTATAAAAGGATCTCAACGGCAATCGATATTCACGGAGATGACATCTTGTTTGAATATTCACATATTCCCATGGATCGAACCAAAGGGTTGCCTGGGGTGGATGCGTCTATAGGCAAATTCGATTATCTCACAGCATTCTCACGCACATCCCGCGGCACAACTATAAATCTTTGCATAAGACGCATAATAAAAAAACGCTATTAAAAAACGAACTATCTATGCGAGCCACCCTACCGAATATGCATAAGAATGGGACCGTACACACCCAAATTATACGCCAAGGTGACAAGTGCTGGGACCCATCAAGTCTCGGCACAATGTCGAATCCTTTGTGCAACGATAAATGGCATACTTTCTGGGCGCCCGCTACGCTTGCAACTTTTTTTCTATGCGCTTCGCATACCTGTAACCCTCGCGCAAATGTGGGGACAGTTTATTTGCATTTTTTTTGTATTATTCCCTTTCAAATAGTATCTTAACCCTATTCAATAATGTCAGGGGTTAGGTTGCACTTAATATTCAAAAAGGGCAGGTACATTTCTCTTAATATTCTCGCATAAATTATAGTCAGGTACATTTTATGCTATTGTGCATCGCGGAAGGGGTCCGCGCACGGAATGGTGTAACGCCAATTTTGTCGATATGCTACTTTGATATGTATTACAATGAAATATAGCACACTTTTAGAAAATAATTTCCTTTAACTTTGATTTTATATCACGCTACAAGCGGATCTACGACATTTCACTTCCTGAATGGTTTAACCCGTTTCCTTTGTAAGAATTTATGCAAAAAAGTTTCTACCCATCCTATTTTTTTATTGAATAAAAATTTAGGGGCAATGCACATTATGCAAATGCGCGCATAAATTTTAATACGACACTCGAGCAATGGCTTTTATAAAATGAATTCTTTGCGATCTATATAAGAACCATTTTGGAATGTTTGCGTATTCTTGTTTTTGTTAGATTATGAGCAAGTATGCGATTTTTTTTCGTTCTTTGACTGTTTAGAAATGCCGTTCTTGATGTTTTTTTTTTCTCAGGACCGGTAAAGAAAGAGTCCGTTATACGGAGGTCGGTATGCGTGTTACCTTTTTTATTGTGTAAGGAGTGACATATGAACCGGGACCCTGGATTTGGATTAGAATATGTAATTACTTCCTTTACGATTTTCGGAAACGGTTGTATACGGGCCGTTATGCAGAGCTGCCACCTTTACCACCGACTCGTACGTGAGGGTCGCGGTTACTGGATACTTTTTGTTGTCATGTTTGTTACGTTTCTTGTATGCTAATCAATACATATATATGTATACAATAAGACAATAATTTGGTCGTGTCGATACATACAATATATTTGGAAAAAAAAATATTGTGTGATATCTTATTCGATACTGGCGCTAAATCCACCACTTTTATTAATTATCAACTACAATTTAAAGATTATTTACCGATTATTGTTTAAGCATGCTCTAAAGTCTATCAAATTACAATTATTTTGCTGTTCCTTTACATAATTGAGGTGGACATATAAAATAATTACATACAAAATAATATGATCCAATTATTGCCTGGAAAGATAATGACATCGAGCAAACCATTATATGTTGCACAAACGAATTATTTACCTTCCCTTTATGATCCACATTTTTCTTATAAAAACCATTACCAATAATGTCGTTTAGCCGACAAAATAAACAAACCTCGGGCCCGTTATTAAAAAAATATCCTCACTGTAAGGGCGGTGCACTGATTGTTGTCGAAGGACCGCATTCGCAAAAAACACACTTTTTTGAGAAAAAAAAACAACTTGGCCCCTTTTTGCGCCCGGGCCCATTGTCTCCGCTCTATTGTCTTGCCGATTTGAAATATTTTTATGCTTTCCGGATGACGATAATGTTTTTGACTTATTTTTCGATAACTATTATTTAGTGAATTTATCGTTTCTGAGGCCGCTACCATTATTTATGCGAAGTGACGGACGGTAGGACGAGTGTAGAAATCGATTTTATCATTATAAGCAGCAATTTGTACACGGATGCCGCCTCCTACGGTATTATAAAATCGCCTAATTTCACGTTGCGCTGACAGTTTTGTTATTTCCAATTAGATGGCACTCTGATAAATTCGTGTTGAGCTATCCGTGTTAACAAAATTACTATCTGCATTGTCTTTTTTGTTTGAATATTAGGAATGTTGATTGCAGATAACGCAAGAACAGAACAGTTTTAGATGTGAACACATGTTGAATGGATAACAAGTATTCATGTTTTTTGTTTTTAGAATATATTTCAATTTATATTAATTGTATAGATTTGTTATGAATTAGACCAATTTATTATCAGTAATGTGTCTCATAAATCGTGACATGGAAAATAAAACATTATAATATTAAATTATATGAACGTGAATATACAATATATGTCGCCGGGAGACGCTCGCTGTGCGAATTGTATCGATGGCAAATGTTTGTTATTGGAATTAGCATGATCACCTTCGCGATGATTTATTTGTGAATTATTTAAATGGCGCATTGACACCAATCAGTGCGCTTTTTGTGGAAACTGTGCGATTAGCATGAGAATGGTAAAGGTGTTACACGTATCAACAGCATGATATATTGTTTATTGGTTTTCATTTAGTGGCAGCTGCTGATCCGATATATTTTGCATATTAGGGAGAAGGCATCAAGCACATGTAAGTAAGCTACACAGATCATTATAAAGTCAACTAATACTACCTACCATCTATATCACCGTATTACAAAATTTAAACTCACGCGAGCTATATATCTACTGTTAGATACTTACTAGAAAATACTTACAACAAGTTGAATTCTTCTGATATTTTTCAGTACCTACCTCATGTATACCTTGAAGCTGCTTTGAAATAAAGGCTTATAGATATATCATCAAAGATATCAAACGTAAATTTCTACATAATCCACCTATCAGCAGACTAGAACTAAAATAACTTATCAGCATTAATCGCACGATTAACAACTTTAGGTACTCACTTACTCAGAGTAAGCTAACTTAGGCTTAGACTGTTAATAGCGAAGTTATGTAGGCACCTATATAAGGATACATAAATAGCGCATTTTTTCTATAATTCGCAACACCTTTACCAGCTGCCTACCAGACTGTTTAACTTCTAGCCCACAGTATGCAAATTGCGTACCATAAATAAAACCCCATTTAATTCCGTCAATAGTTGAGGACCGCTTGTTATTTATATGTAAATGTTAACCCCAGCGCTGGGGTTAGCGACTATCGACTGCTTATTTGTGACATTGAAGGAATTCGACCTGATTTGCATTGCTAAGCAGCCATTGACGTTTCCGTTCACCTATTGACAATCGATGATTAAGTGAGTACCTAATGTTGGTTTTTTGTTATTTTTGCGTTGTAACGTCACGGGGCAGATGGTCGCCGTGATTGCGATGTGACACGATAGATGACGCTAGTAGTTCGATTTCGATCGAAATTGTTTGTCGTTTGATTTTTTTGTGAACTTACAAGTTGATGGTATCGGTTTGTTGGAATATATATGCAAGTACCAAATTCTCTATTGTGCTTTTTATACAAAGTTACTGTGATAATGGTAATACCTAAAAATAATAATAGTTTAAATATATTGTAATAGTTTGTAAACCGTGACTAATAATTGTAAGATAGATACAAAGATAGTGGCATCTATTGACTAATATAATAGCACATTGTGTAGGTGGACAATATTGGTAAATTAGGTACACTATCTTGTATGTAGCTATTTCGTGTGTGTGTGTGTGTGTGTAGTAAATGATTAATCATACGCACACTCAGCGGTTATGTCACTGGCGCGAGACGCATTGTGGTTACTGTCGCCTGCGCAGATCATGTACGCACTGACATATATACACGCCACATTTATTATATCTTGATGAACGCCTTCAGGATTTTTAATTATTTGAATAAAAAAAAGGTGCAAATATGTAATACCCAATAATAGGTGAATCTATTAATCTTATATTAATACTCACACCTAAAATGTGTAAGTGGTGACTGTACAGGGAATTCAAGCACAGACACCTTAATTAGCCCGTTGATAAACCCGAATAGGACCGAGAATATCGATACCAAATTATTTCGTTCGACCGTCGCTAGGCCCGCCGCAGTGCGTACAATCCTGGCGACATGTTATTTTTGTCACATTGTCATTACACGAGTGTTCCGGCCAAATTGCAACGCGCGATGCCACTATGCATATTCATGGCGTGTATTGTCTCAGACTATATTGTGTCCACCTTAGACACCGGCCAGCATAAGTTGACTCTTAAAACTTACAACCAAACCCCCGTATATCTTCTATAAAGTATTCTGTAAAAAGGGTGGGGAAGGTCCAGTTATGTTGGCATTAAAACAAAGCGCTCATAAAATGTCAAGCGAATGAATGAAGCTCAAATGAGAAGGCATAGGAGCTGTGAAGTCAAAAGTGAGTTCCAAGTTGTGTGGCACCTGCATAGGGTCAATAGCATTAAAGGATTTTGTTATTTTTGATCTGTTATTCTATTGTTGAGTGAAATATTTATGTTCAGAGGTTGTTTAGGGTTTTTTTAGGATATTATCAAGTGTGCGGGCTATCTGCCGGGCTAAGGAGAGGGCGGATCGGGATTTCCTCCGGGAGCTGGACCGGAACCCGTGGGGTCGTCCGTTCCTTGGGGCCCGGAACAAGCTCGCAGGGCGGATGGGGACCCCGGCAACGGAAACCCTTCCCGCGGATACCCTCAGCCGAATCGTGGGGGACCTTTTTCCGGGCTCCCCGGAGGAATTTTCTCCCCCGGTGATGGCGCCGCCCAGCCCAGGGCCCGCGGATGGGGGACCTCCTCCGCCACTAATAAGTGACGAGGAGATGGAGGGGGCCTTGGACCGTCTCCGGAGGCGAAAGAAGGCGCCGGGTCCGGATGGGATACCCGGGTCCATTCTGTGGCGGAGCAGGAAGTTCCTGGGGGGTCGGCTGCGGGAACTGTTCGATGTGTGTCTTACCACCGGACAGTTCCCGAGTCAGTGGAAGGAAGGGAGGGTATGTCTCCTGCCCAAGGAGGGGCGCCCCCCGGACCAGGCATCGGCCTATAGGCCTATTGTCCTGCTGGATGAGGCGGGAAAGCTCTTTGAGCGGATCTTGGCATATCGCCTCGTCCAGCACCTGGAGACGGAGGGATCCGGACTTTCGGAGGCCCAGTGGGGGTTCAGGGCAGGTCGCTCGACCATTGACGCCCTGAACCAGCTGAAGGCCTTCACCGGGGAGGCGGTGGAGAGGGGGGAGGTGGCACTGGCGGTGTCCCTAGACGTGCGGAACGCCTTCAACAGCATTCCGCACGAGACTTTGGTAGAGGCGCTCCGTTTTCATGGAGTGCCTCCTTATCTGCGGAGGCTGTTGGAGGCGTATCTGCGGAACCGTCAAGTCCTGTGGGAGGACAGGGAGGGAAGCCTGTGCAGGCGGCCAGTCGAGCGCGGGGTTCCGCAGGGCTCGGTGTTGGGGCCCACATTGTGGAACGTCGGCTTCGACTGGCTGCTCCGAGGGCCGCTCCTTCCCGGGATGAGGGTGTTGTGCTACGCAGACGACACCCTCGTCATGGTCCGGGGAGGTAGCTGGGAGGAGGTGGCGCGCAGGGCGACCGTCGGGACCTCTCTGGTGGTGGATAGAATCCGGCAGTTGGGTCTCGAGGTCGCCTTGGAGAAGACGGAGGCCCTCTTGTTCCATGGGCCGCGTCGAGGGCCCCCGCGGGGGGCGAGTATCGCCGTCCGGGGAGAGATGGTGCGGGTGGGGGCCCAGATGAAGTATCTGGGCCTCATATTGGACGGGCGGTGGAGTTTCGGGGCGCATTTCATCCGTTTAGCCCCGAAACTAATCTCCACCGCCGCTGCCCTGGGCAGGTTGTTGCCCAATGTGGGGGGGCCTAATTCCTCGTGCAGACGGCTATACTCCGGGGTAATCCGGAGTATGGCCCTGTACGGGGCCCCAATCTGGGCAGAGGCCCTCACTGAGGGGAATAAGAGGCTTCTTCGGAGGCCTCAGAGGGTGATCTCAGTGAGGGCCATCAGAGGGTACCGGACGGTGTCCTGGGCGGCGGCCACGCTCCTGGCGGGGGATCCTCCCTGGGAGCTGCAGGCGGAGGTGTTGGCCGTCGTCCACCGGTTCCGGGCGGATGAGCGGGCGCGGGGCGTCGCACCGGAGTGGGAGGCGGTGCGGCGCGAGAGGAAGAGGGCTCAGGAGGAGGTGGTCCGCAGGTGGGGGGAGCAGCTTGCAACCCCCACATATGGCGGAGAAATAGTGGAGGCGATTCGCCCTCAACTTGTCAACTGGCTCAAGAGGAGGGGCCAGTTGACTTATAGGCTGGTGCAGATACTTACCGGGCATGGCTGCTTTGGTAAGTATCTGCACCAGATAGCTGGGCGGGAGGTGACCCCCAAGTGCCACGAGTGCGATGCACCCGTGGACACGGCAAGCCACACGCTCCGGGAGTGTGTGGTGTGGGGGTCGCAGAGGCACGACCTCGAGAGCGTGGTCGGAAGGGACCTCTCGCTGCGGAGCATAGTGGAGGCTGTGCTCCGCGACAGGGGGTCCTGGGAGGCGATGGTCTCCTTCTGCGAAAATGTCATGTCGCAGAAGGAGGCCGCGGAACGGGTCAGGGAAGAGGATGCCCTGGCCGACCCGATCCGCAGAGCGAGGCGGGGGCGAAGAAGGGGGCGATACGCTCGTCTCCTGCCCCCGCCATAAAGAGGGCCTAACGGCAAAATAAGCCGGAATGGGGCCGGGGGGCCCCAAAACAGAGGTATCCGCCGGGGCGTCACGGTAGTGTGCTCGTAGAGCGATCCCGTGGCGCCCCACAAAAGGCAGAGAGGGCGGCGCTGGGTTTTAGTGGGTAGTCTGGACTTCTTCCAGGAGCCCCACATAACCGTCCGAGCTCCCCCGGGCTAGGGCGGTATGCGTAAATGCATTTCCCAGCGGAAACAAAAAAAAAAAAAAAAAAAAAAGGATATTATCAAGTGTGCTAATATGCCACTTGACATTATGCCTCAGGTGTAAAAAAAAATTACTGATGATTTAGGAGACATCATGGGTACCTATTGTTGATATTTTGTTAAAATAGTTTAAAGAAAGTAGGGCTAATAAAATATAAAATTAATTATATTTTATTAATTTTAAATCATAAAACATTTTAAATCATAAATCTGCCGCGATAATGTATGGCTCTAGGCCAAAAATAAACATACTAAACAGCTTTGATATTCGGAAATCTGAATATGTCATTCGAGCGGGGTTTTTTTTTATTAAATTATCTATTTTCATAGACAACATCTCACTAGCCTTTTTTCATTTATTTTTACAATATTGCCATTCAAATTGGAATTCCAAATTGTATATATAAGGCTTTAATTCGTTTAAACACGTATGTTAAATTTGAATTACTGATTATTAGTGTGTTAATCAGAGATAATAAATAATGGGCTGTATTAGAGGAACAATAAATTAGTAGTTATTGATGATGTAGATGACGGCGCTCTCTCCAGCCTAGCTTTCGCAAAAAAAAATGTTAGTAATTGGATGGCTCGGCCTGACCTCGACCTCTGGGATTTGATAGAGTTTATTTATAGAGAACGATCCGATCAGTCTTTGCCATCTATGGAATCGGAGAGAAAGTCCGAGTCCGAGTCCTATATAACTCTCTTGGTGTAGACTTATTTCGTTTACTTTCTCTATTAAGTAATATTATCTCATATGGTCTCCACACTAGACTAGAGAAATTAAGAGAAAAAATGTTCCAGTCTGTAAGTAATAATGGAGAGCCTTGTTCGTCAATGGTTACATCAAGAAAATCCTCGTTGCGTAGTCAGAAGTGTGAATTACTTACATCAAAGTTTCAATCGGTGCTCAAAGCGATATCGTGTCGTATAAATATATTTATCCGCCTTCGTATTATTTTTTATAAATTGAATTAAATGAATAACTGTTGTTGTATCTAATGGCCACGTCACAGATGACCTGTGTATCCATTTATTTCTCTACCTTCTCGCCAAGATCATTTCGTTTACACTTTTACCATAATGATTAAAGCATTATGAACCTTATTTCTTTAATAATAATCTTGTTTTAAGGTGATAATCGTACGTCGTTAGGTAGAAAGTTGTATAAAGAGATCAGAGTTACAAATGATTGTGTTTCAATGAATAATTATGTGATATATAGGTTAGTTGTGTAACTGAGTTGGAAAAACATTTCTGTGGTCGTTGCTTATTTTATTTTTATTTTTTTATTAACAGATTTTTAAAAATTATAAACGCAGAAACCTTCTCACATGTATCGTATTTTAAGGTTTGACTGTGTGCGCTCATATAAAATAGCTGGAATTTATATTAAGCAGTACCTTTGAGATATCATCATATTCCATTTTTTTTGTTTTTTTTTCTCTTACATATTCGATCGCCGACAGAATAAGTATTGGTTGTGTACTATCCCTTATACATTGAACGCAAATGATAAAGAAAAACTACCGCTTGACAAAGAGGAAAAACTTTCAAAAACATTTAAGCACTATCACAGATAAAATCAATCTCAAACAAAAATTAACCCTACGCATTCTGAGAGAAACATTGCCCACTAATTACGGGTGTCAATTAGACCCGCTTGAGGGGACTCCTCGTATTCACCAATTAACGGGGAACAAAAAAAATACCGTCCATCCACTGGCCGCTGCCGCTGTTCCGTGTACTCACCTCCGCCATATTTTATTTGTGATCCTATTTTTATGGGAGATTTAAGATCTATTATTTTATACCACCTAATTTTATTTATCATTTGACTTTATACGGTTTAGTCACGATCAGTGTTAAGTTAAAATTGAAGAAGCTAGATTTTGATTATTCAAAATATGAATCGAAAACTAGCTAGACTCTGCAGATATAACTTCATAGCATTTGTTTATTTTTAATTTCAATGATATTCGCAATAATTTTTTGGTTAATAGTTAACTACCCTATTGTGTGTGATGCTGATAATGAGTGGTCGTGCATAATTAACTTAATTAAGAATCGCTCGCGTAAACTGTAGTCTACTCATAATTTAGGTACAATGCTATCTTATTTTGGTTATCCTTTTTGAAATGCCTGGTTACCTGAAAGTAACAATTATTTTAGTCGATTATTTTGACTTGAAATGTACTTCGTACACTAAAGCTGCATTGAGTATACCACTCGTGTCATACCATTATTCTATATCTCAGTAGCCCATCACTACCCAGGTACTATTCATCTTTTAGTACATTTAGTCTTATCTCTATATACTTTGGTGAAGTTAAGACACCATATGTAGAGTAGTGGGTGGAGAAACTCAGTGATGTTCTCTCTACGTATATATCCTTGAATATTATTTGTATGGAAATATACGGGGTTACGCAAGATGTCAATAAATTTCAAAACAATTGAAAGCGATAGCTCGGTAGCCAGCGAATGTCCTTATAGCAGCATTGCCAAATGCAGGACCGTAGGACGTGACTGCGTGCGCGCCGGGTTGCCAGCGCCGCCGGGGAAATGTACCCATACTTGTGTACCTATATAAATATTACTTTTTACGTCAAAAACATAAGTAAAAAGTTACTACTGTTACCTTATGGAACTGATGACAGGAAAACAGTTTAGCCGATATATGGCCCATAACAATTACACTCGTATATGTATATAGAAATTGTATACTAATAATACTCCGATTAGTATACGATCAATCGTCTATACATTATTACAGATTTTTAATTATCATCATCACTGTATTATCGTGTATTCACCAGGTCTTAAATCGCTAGCAACACCATCACCGCATCACGTGCCACCAATCAATCACGCTCGCCAATGGTGGTGAATGACCTCACCGTGGATCCTGGCAACAATGCCATGGACGTGACGTCATCGCAGCCAAACGGACGCTTTTCAATGGCGTTCTAATATGGCACTTGCCACTGCCAGAACAAAGACATCAGGATTGAATTTTAACTTGCGACCTCTTAACACGTTGAGTGCGGTGCCATTTTCAGAGGACTTTCAGCCAGTGCGGTAGAGACCTATTCGACCTCATAACCGAGCTTCACTGTAGTGCGTATGAGACCTAATCCATCTCCTAAAATAAGGTATTTTAAAAAAACTCATATCTTTATCAAAAAATAAGATACAATCTATGTTCTTTCTGTAAATAATAGAGAATTAACTGTTCTATCTCAAGTTTGCTACGCATGGGGATATGAAAAGTGGGTTATGAGATATAACGAAAAAAAAATTAGGTATCCATTGAATCTCGCATCGCAACTAAAGATAGATCCGTTTGGGTTGTGACTAGTAATGGGATTAAACTAAAACCCCAGTTATCGATAGCTAAACTTTTTATGAAGTAATCATTTAAACATAGTAATATTGATTTCTTATATTTACGCGAATACTACACATTGAAATAAAACTAATCTTATGGATTTTATCGTGTTTATTATTTGTTTTTTACGCTCCCGTCGTTTCGGCTGTTTTACAGCAACCATGGTCACGGGAGGACTGACCATGGTGACTGTCCTTCCGTGAATGATGAATTATGATAATCCATAAAATTAGTTTTATTTCAATAAACATAGTGACCTAAAATATATTTAAGAAAAATGTTCCTCATTGAAGCATGGTAAACACATTTTTTGATCGCATTGCACACATAGTTGTAGATACACACACACACACACACATACACATATTTATTCGTTTGGCTGTTTTGGATGCATCTGTGCTACTATATGTAAGCCGTAATTTACTGTGACAGCCTGTGCAACGACTTTTTTTGCTACCACGCTGACAAAATATAAGAGCGTATTTTTTTTACATGGAGTGCGCAGGTACACATTATCGACATTTGAACAACACTAAGCGCGAGCTAACGGCGCCCGCGCCGCCCGCGCTCCGCTCCTTGCGTCTATGACGCCTGTGTTTTAGGAGGTCCGAAAGATCTCTTCACGCAACAGATGTATATTATTACAACTCAGTGCGTTAGAGACCTCATCCATCTCCTATTTTTTTTATTACATTATTGAATCAAACTCGCAGCGGGAAGTAGGTATGTATATTTGTCTCTGTCAAACACATAGAAATAAAGAAGTTACGACCTCCCGCACAGAGGTGGAGAACACGATTTTCGGCGCCGCACCAGCTGAAAGTCACGTTAGAGTTCTTTTAGACCTCCTAACGCAGTCAACGTGTTAAAAGGAGCTTTTGTAAGACTGTTTTATTTTTAGATTCGTGGCTAACGGTTGCAGTGAGCAGAATATATTGTCCTTAAGCAAATGCAGATCGCCTAGATTTTTAACGTAACGTGATCACTGCTAGGTTAATGACGACAAATGACCACAGGCTACTAAAAGTCTAGACTACACAGTACACAATAACACTAACGATAAAATAGGCATATTCTCGGTTTACATTAGGCTAGTGACATGAAGCAAGTGCCCTCGCATGAACAAGCTCGGCAAGTGCGAAGTGACAATTGTCCGGAATAGATTTCCATATATTTCCGAGCTGGCTACTTGTTACTCGCTCACTGTCCTCTTTTACACCAAACATAAAACGCTAAACATGATTGACCCTAACATATATGACATTAGCCTAATGGACTTCATGTAATAATTGATATGGTTTACGTAGGTAATTAATTAGTAGTAGTAATACTAATACCTAGTATATGTAACTTATAAAATACAGGTGAACACAAAATGCGGTTAGTGGAGGGTCCCTCCACTAGGGAGAAGCGAGATGAAGAAAACGACTATAACAAAGATTACCCGAAGCGAATACTCCTTCAATTTTAGAAACGTAGCTTTCCTTAGAAGTCTATAGTAAGTCTACAGTCATATTATTTTGCTTTTGTACCCAATTAAAGTTTTTTTTTCCTGGTTTTCTAAAGCCTAGTACAGTCAACAGCGACATACTTCGTGCAAATAAATACGGCTCTTCAGTCCGCGCTGATTGACGCGCTAATGGCTCCAATTATCGGTGCACCGCGATAATTGTTATCGACACCGCTCGCTACAACATTGCTGACTTTCTAAGTGTTCTGTCATTGTATAAATGGTAGTACGCCGAAGAAAATTTTCCATAATGACATCGTCCAGTCAATAAATCACGAGCTAACTAAGACGAGCATTTAAGCTACATGCATTTGCTGCATCCCCAGTACTTTTCAATGTTTAGATTTGTTGTTTGTATATTAGATTTTTCTTAAACGGTAAGTTAAACGTATTATTAACCCAAGTGTTTTATCTGAATAACTTTTATTACGTAGTTCCAACTATTTAATTTATGTTTATTAGGTACTAATTTTTTCTTTATTATAAGGCCAATCTCAGTGAACATATTATGTTTAATGGATATTTTATCTCATTCGCTTTCCATGTTAACTATACCCGCCAACATTTCATCTATTTTACACTCAACGAAGACATTTAGAAATCAAAACGTACCATTTAATTTAAATACAAGCAATGGTAGTTTAGAAACAATAATAATTAAATTTTGGTTGAACGTAGTGTTGTAGATTGTCGTAGGATGGTGCGCGCAGCGAGCGACCCCGATGCGCACGCGCAGAACTTACGAGTATCTACATATACTATAAAATATATTGGGCAGAAGTACAAGTAACAAACTAAATGTTCAGAATTAGATACAAGATTATGACATAGCATTATTTTTATAAGTATTCACTTGAATTCACGTGCCCAACGATTATGATTTCTATTTAGTCCTATTTGCCACGCTAGATCCATCACATGTTTGATCTGTGTGTTTGACAGATAGAGGAACTAGCGAGAACATAGTATCAACTAATCCCTCCTTTGCTTTTCAAGAGTTAGTATGACTTGTGCTACTGAGTATTTTCCACACAGTGACAAACATTCACAAGTTTTTATACGCCTCGTGCGTCTATACCAGCCATTTTAATTACTTAAAAGCGTTCTCTTTTTCGGTTGGTAACGGCGAACCATAGTTTTACAGTTTTAATTGTGGTTTAATGGCTACCAGATAGCACATCAGAAAAAATCATTGCGATGAGAAGGTGAAAGAAAAATATCAAAAAAAAATAGCACAAACGAGCAACTAGTGGTATGTTAGTAAATCTGCCGAGTTCCACCTCGGTGCCTGCAATCCTATAATTACGCTTTATTTGAGCCAGGACGGATAGGCACACTTTTTCTATGTGGAATTATTGTTAAATTATTTGACGTTGGCATGGTACGTTGTGTAGCCTAGCAACTGCCGGAGGTATTGCGATTGGATTTTTTCATCAGCTCCAAACAATTGATTTAGAAACCTATCATCTTTTTTACACCGGCCAGTTCAATTTATGAGTACAAGTTTTCTTAATTTCATTTTACTTTTATTTCATTATATTTTCATAATACTTTTTAAATTCTTTAGAATAATGTATATTGCCCATCTGTCTACTAAATCTTTCTTGTCGTCAAATAATGGCGGATAAACATCAAACAATGATGTGTACTTGGTGTTCAGTACTGCATGCTCAACCTTTTATTGGTTTTTGTATTGCCCAACATTTTATTGGCTAAAGTGGTAGAACGCTCCGCGCACGGGCACGCGCGTATAAACTCCAGCTCGTACCTCTGGGATTTTGGGATTTCACGTGAGAATCTCATTTTTACCCATTCTCAATGGTGAAAATAAACATCGTGAGGAAACCTGCATGTCTACGAGCACCCCTCGAAAAACGTGTGCAGTCCGTGAACCGGCACTGGGCCAGTGTGCTGGACTATGGCCTAATCCCCCTCGCATGGATTGGAGGTCAATGTCCGGCGGTGGAACATTAAAAAGGGCTGGAATAATTATAATTATGATGAAGGTCTTTATCTAATAGGCAGGTAGTAGGTAGGTAACTATTACAACTAGATGAAAAAATATAGCTACCTACTCATCTCTTTTCTATTTAGCGATACATCTGTCCCACGCGATAATATCATGAATGAAAATATAATGAATGCAAATACATCAATACATCAACTTATTATTTAAATGCAATAACAAACATACGCTTTGATTAGTTTTAATTCATGCAAAAACACAACGAACCAACACTCAACACCTTTGCGTAATGTTTAATACGATAATTACAACTTACTGTACATAATGAATATAAATGAGAGCTGCGGGATTATATGTCACCGTACAATATACATGGCTGGGTTTATACACTTATAGAATACTATTCATGTTACATAAACGGTGATGTACGTGTTACATTAGCGATACATCTGACATAATGTATATACTCAGCACGCTCGGTTTTGTACGTGTTCGATTCCATAATTGCATTATGTAATGGCCGCTAAGATTTTATCTGCGGTGTACGATTTCGTTTGGCTACTTGTTATCATAAACCTAATAGGACGTAGACTGAAGAATATTTTAATATTATACAATATGTTTATATTTTCTATAAAGCGGCTGTCGAAAGGATTTGAAGAAATAAAAATGTAAATTTCCTTGTCTGTTTTTAATTTGAGGTAATCTCCTAAAATACTAAGCAATGTATTAGAATCCTAACGAAATCGGAATTATTTTTTAAACTATTTGTTTTAAATTTTATTTTTTGTTTTTTCTCAATAATTTTAAATTATAACACATAAATTCATTATTATTGTTATAATTATATATTAACTAAATGATGTATAAATAACGTGTCTAATTTATGCATAAAACAGTTAACATTTAACCTTTCAGAGAACAAGCCTGACCTTTATTACCGATATCATTTACACGCGTTAGTTGTAAATCAAATACTGTTTGATTGTATACCCGGATGACATTAACAAGTAATATTCATTTTAAAGTCAGTAATGTTAAAATATTTGCATCTGTCTCGAGTTCAATAAACTATGACTTGAATGAGTACTCCAGACTTCATTCCATTATTTAAGGCATTGAATTCAGTCAGGTCCCCAATACAATTTCAGATTTGATATTTTAAAACTATTTTGTCACCCCGTTACAAATATGTGATATTTGGAAGTTTAAAAAAACTAGGATCCGTCCCATTCATGAAGGGACGGTGAATTTTTATTTTTGGTTACCAATTTCGAAACTTGGTTTCTTTTACAGTTTTTTTACATTTTAGTCCCGTTTAAGAAATATTATGCTGCAAGACGCCTTTTCACGTGAGCTCCATTATTAATCTTCTAATTCCTTATACATTGATTAGGTTAGAGCGAGATTATTATTTGAACTTACCTACGTAAAATAATTCTGAACTTAGGTTCAGTACTTGATCTGCTAACTAGTGTATAGTTAAAAGTCAGCACGTGTTAGCGTGTGGCGCTTGGCCGACTGTTTATCACTCGTCTTGCGCCCGCGTATTGCGCTGACACGGTATGGCCTAGAACCGCTTGACGATGAAACTAATAAAATATACTTGATTCTGAGATAATGTACCTATGAGATGTTGCTACTAACCAACTTTTCACACCATATTTCTACACAGCATTAAGACTTAGTGAATTTGAGACACATTTACCGAACATCAGCATAGATATACCTATCATAGTCTTGTGCAATGAAACTCACCACCCCACTAGCAGCAAAAATGCCCCATGAAAAGGGCCATTCGTTTAAATTATACTTACTATGCAGCTCAGTAAATAGCGTTTAGCTTTAATAGCTTCGTACATCTACGTTTGTACCTTGAGGCGTGCGTCGCGCGATATTTCACCGCTTGAAGTCTCAATGCTAACAGGCGATACCGAGACACGCTACCGTGCTGCGCGCGCGCATACTTGCCATCTACCACGCTGCATTATGTTACAAGTACGTAGTTGAGGTAATTCTTGATCTATTGTTCATAGCACACTAGTTGCTAATATTATTATTACATGGAAAATAATCTCGCAGTACCGAAACATTACTTTAATCTCTAGATCATGATCTAAATTGACTTGAAATACAACTTATTATTTATTGACTAAGGTATAACAGTGATAAAAGAATTCTTATTACTCCTAGCAAGAGCTTCATGCGGTCCTACGATAGAAAAGCTGCATCAGCTTAAACAAATTGAGCGCCGAACCATTAGACATCAACGGGATACTTCCATTAGTCCCGATTTATTAACTCATTAGGTTATTTTTAAACACGATATTTTTATATACTTTAATGTATAATATTGTTAGCATAATATTTTATGGAAATAGACTTTTAAACACCGCAATTATTTAAACAATATTAGGTATTTTTAGGATTGAGGTTAATGTTATGATTGAAACAAGATATGGTAAGTAAATAAAATCCACATTATTTACTGGAATTACATCACAACGAACGTTAAACATTAATCATTGAATTCAATTTTATTAAGGAATATTATGAAGGCCAAAATTTTATTGTTATGAGATAAGGGATTATGCTAAATACCTATTCAATTCCACTGATTGAGCTTCAATGCGCGTGCGCTGATTGTTGTTTTCCAACTATCGTGACATGTTTAGTGACGTCAGAGCAATATACTATTTGCGATTTATTTATCGCATTCCCAATTCAATGTTACCTATCCATAACATAAATTGAATAGGTTATTACTATGTACTAATATAATTATAGTAGTTACTTAACGGTTATATTGATAAAATGTATAAATAATAACGGTTATTTGAAGTTATATTGCTCATATCGACGGCGACTATTCGACTTGAAATAAAAGTAACTCTAAAATATGGTAGTGCAAACTTATCACTACATACATCGTCCACCTAACCCACATTGCGTACCTGACGCAAGAGTCAAATCCTCGATCAACCAGTACCACGCACAACTTGCTCCAGCACTAAACTACTTTCCTGAGTGGTTGGGCAAGTGTACTGATAGCAAGTGCGCTATTATTTATCTTGGCTCCTTGACGTGTCAACCGTCCCGTCGGCCGGGTGACACGCATTGTGACATAGCGCCGTCCATTTCGGATAAAAAATGAGGTTATAATCAGTATTTATCTTGATTTATAAACATTAATATTTTGATCCTCCACTGATTTAGGCAGAGGATTAAGAAAATATTGCTCATAATTAGGAGGCTCTGTGGGTATAAAAGGCCAGGATACGATCAATATTATTTGTGTAAGACAAATTTGTCAAAGCCAAATGAAATCGTTTATTTCGTACAGGCCTACGGGGGAACTTAACTCTACAACCAGATCGGAACGCTACCTAAGCTGAGAAAATCTGGCAAGAAACTCAGCTAGCTTGTCTTCTAAATGAAAGAGATGCAGTACAAAATTTTGATCAACATCTAAAGAGCAGTTTGTATGATGATAATAAAATAGAATAAAAAATTATGTGCCAAACATTGTGACACAACGACATCCATTTGATGAATGGAGATAGAAGTTATGACAGACGACAGGAATGAGGCAATATTTAGACTAATGTTTTATCTAGATCTCTCTTTATCTACATCTAATAGGTATCAATTAATCTTCATTCAAATTGTATCGGATAGGACTAAGGCAAATGTACACCAATGCAGCAGTCCTGTCGCCTAAAGTCTTAGAAAAAGTTTTATCTTGACAACATTCTTGCGCAAAGCTGGTTAGCAATGAAAGTGAAGTTTATTTACGTATTTTTTTATCTGAATCTAGGAAGCCGTTAGACTTTTTCATTCAAAATTCTTTAAAATTAAATCTTGTCAAGTGTCACATTGTGACATAATGTTGTCTATTTGAGTAGATAAGTGGGCAGATAAAATAATGGGAACAGTGCTAGTGTAATTTACACTTTGTATAACGTATTATTATTATTATATAGCTTCAATACATTACCTGTCTAAACTCTCGAACTTATCAGAGAAGCAATGAGCCTCGCACATAGTAAATTAGTTTAGCTATAAAGCCAGTAGAAGCACATTAATAGGAACATACTCATCCTCACATCCACCTAATTTTGTCAGATCATGATGAGGTGTTTATAATCAGATAAGTATACTTTAATCAGCAGAGTTACGCAGGACGCGCTACAGACAATAGGCGATAGGAATGAGGCGAGGCGAGGCGAGGCCCAGTGGCGAGGCACCTTTCTAAAGGCATGACCTTGCGCAGTCATCGCCGCAGATTAATGTCCGGCGCGACAGATCAACGCGATAACGCGCCGCGCGGCCCACTTCCAACGGGTTGCCAACATCTAGTTATGAGTAGACACCTTAGACTTTGTATCCTCAGTTAAAACAAGTACCTATAACTTGTGTATCATTTATATTGCAGTAACTTGAGAGTATCAAGAAACTTTAAGTCAGAGATTGGACTTAGGAATAGAGGTCATTTTGTAATGAATTGGTGTGATATCAACATCGCGCAACATTGCAGGTGAAAATTCCAGCATTTAATGTATCTATGCATTTATTAAAATCAAATGTCGTCAAAACTGTCTTAATTTCGTTGGATGAAATCTCAATTTGCCGGCTGATGTTATGTAGATCGGAACGCGTTTGATGAATTAACCTTAATTGCGGACCTATACAGTTTCTATAAATGTCCAACCGGTTATTTTACGGCTGATTATTTGAATCGTATTTGATAGACTCTAGGTAACTTGCGTGCTTTATACTTGTATAAGCTCCACAATTTTATATCACCATTCCCTGATATTACAGTTCTATCCAGAAGATGATATTATAGATAATAATCACCTACGAACTTTATGCTATTGGTATTCATTCGTTGATGGGAAAATCTTACTTATATACTATGTGTGAAATTATAAAATAATATAATAATACAGCCAGACGAACGCACCAACTATACGGTCCCAGAATAAGCAAGGTTTGTATTATAGGTACCGTACAGTGGAATGGGGGCGAACCCAGTATATATCACTTATATAGATATTAAACATCCATGAATTGGGTACAAACATTCGTGCTCATCACACAAAGTTCATCTCTATCAGGATTCCAACCCGGGACCCGTGGCATAGAAAGCAGGGTCACTACCAACTGCGCTAATCAGGCCGTCGAGTTGGTTGACAATAAAGTTTTATAAGAGTTTAAGGGAACCGTCCATCCTTCCCAATTCCTGTATTTACTGCATATTTATTACCGTTTTCTATCAAAAAATATGTCCTCCTTGGAACTAGCATTGAATACTCATAAAAAATATGATTGCACGCTTACAATCGTCTCGTGTCGTATCTGAAGTATTGTGAAATAAATGTGTTATCATATTGGTTGCTAAACCTGACATTATCAGCGTCTGTGTCCGAGATGACCTCAACCACTGGATGACCTGATGACATTAAATTGTATACTAAGACAAAAATTCACGACATCGTCATTTCACAATGATGATCATTATGCAAACGAAGTTACCTGCTGTATATTTAGAAATGTTTACCGTATTTTCGGATGAAAACTAATCATTGGATCTGCCAACCCTAGAGTAACATGGCAGACTACGATTTTCAACCATCGCCTTTGCAGTTTTCAGAACTTGTAGGCAGTAGAAAATGTATTATTTACAAGAGTGAAAACTTTGTTTAAAAGTTCAGTAACAACGATGTCACAACCATACGTCACACAAATAAAACAAATAAAAGCTTTTTTGGCTTCTCAGTACTTAACAATGATCGAAGTTAAGCGCTCATTCCTTTGTTTTTCAACCTCTTTGATTAAAACGCTCTGAACAAACCCATATGTAATTACGAACAAAAGCATTCTTCTTATTATATTTTGTAATTTGACAGTGGCAAATAGCAAAGTAGACTTTTCAATTAACTACTCGTATAGATTTCGGGGGTTTAATTTTAATCTAATTCCGAACCCTCTCGTCACAATCGGTGCGATGATCAATCTTCACAAAGCCAAATTTGACAGAGCGGCATCCGCGCGGACGATCTCTGCCCACCCCCGGTGACAATAACGCGTGAATTATTACATTTTAATTATATCGTTAGTGAAATTGATGTTTCAATTTGCGGTTATATTTGGGACCAATATATATAAAATAAAGCCGTGTTGCTTACATCATTTATAACTCAAGAACGACTAGACCGATTTTAAGATTTAAGATTTTTTGAATTGTTTGGTCCGCCACAAATCGCAGAATAACTTATAAAACATGTTTAAAATTTACTAAAAAAATAAAGATATTGAAATAAAACGAATCTTACCAATTTTATCACGTCTTTTACGTTACCGACGTTTTGGCTGCTTTACAGCAACCATGGTCACGGGAGGACCAAATCCGTAAGATTAGTTTTATTTAAATGCGTAGTATTCGCGTAAATATAAAAAATCAATATGATCCATATAATCATTTTTTTCATTCTGACTCTAAGGCGATACAACATTTGCGGGACAGCTAGTTGTTTATAAATGTATTATTTACTTTATACGGTGACCATCCATTTGTAAGGTATATAAAACTTTAAGCTAACGTACTACTTACCTGTCGCTTCTGTTAATGTGTTTTTTGCTATGTTTTCTTAAGTAAAGACACAAGACAAAAATATTCTTAATATCTTGCATTATATTATTTTGTACATAATCATAGTACAAAAATTACTTTTTAATGCTGATTATGCGCCTCTTACAATTGGTATCTCATCCGGCGCTGTCTGCGTCGTTAACAGTATTTCTCTATTCGAAGAAAGTGGAGTTTCAAAACATGGATTGTTACCTTGATCTCCTCCGCTAAGGTTCTCCTCTGAAACTTTAAGCTTCTTTGTATCGCCTCATTTCAATAGACGCGTTATTATCTCCACGCAGCGTTATCAAGCGGCGGTGGCTAAGTCTTGCGATACATCAGGCGACTGATCGATCATGTTATGACAGGACGCATCCCTGTATTGTTGCAGGGTTATAAGGGTACGTTATTCGCTGGCATAGATGTCCGAATGTGCGGATATTTCATTTTAAGAAGGTTTTATTTGAATAGATAACACCATTATTTAAAACATACTACTAGTGTAGTAAAGTTAATAATCTCATAAGGTAATTACATTTAATAGTTTATGCTCAAAACGGTAGTGGTTCTGAGTTATAAAGACGGTATAACAACACGGTAACTGTCAGTAACGAGCAGAGGTCAGCCTGGCTGCAGCCGGCGCGGGCGCGGGCGCGGCGAGTGCCATGATTCATAACATATTACTGTACTATTTGATTCACCCGTCACTCATTTGGATGATAATGATTTACTCATGTTAGTGTTTGATCCAAGCGAGTGAATAAAATTATACAAAAAAAATTCAACGTGTTTTATATTGCGCAGCCTAGGATTACCATTCGATTTGGGATAATACATAATATTATTTAGGAATTGATATATACAATCTGTGTAAAACAGATAGCAATCAGCATTTGCAAATGTTTGAAATAAAGTATAACAAAGAAATTTGAATAACTTTTTACAATATAACTTACTCCTTTTAGATGTAAAAATAAAAGTAAAAGCTATAAATTATTTACTGTAGAAATCAGTGTTATGTTTCTATGAAACATGGTCCAAAGACACTATCACTTCAAAGCTTACCTTTGTAAGCATAACATTAAAACAACCGCATCCATGTCTAACTTCATTCCCGCATCCCTCTCAGTATTGTGCAGTAGGGTAAAGCAAGGGGGGTAATGCCATTGTGTGGACCACATCGGACGATTGATGGCCGCCGGATTACTGATAACGCCTTATTTCATTTCGATAGCATTACCCGCTTTAACGCGCGTTAAAGCGGGAAAACCCTTCAAAGGGTCAATGGGGAAATATTAAAGGTACCTTCTAAAAGGATACTCATATTTAAAAGCCTACAAATAAGATACTCAAAGGTATCCGAAGGCGTTAATATACGATAGAGAGTTTAGTTGGAGAATGTTTAATGGTCCTAGTAGAAAGTGAATCCAATAAATTTCGCGTTGATAAAAGTGCCATAAATACTAGAAAGATTAGTAGTAGTCCTCATTCACAGCAAGTATGCAATGTAACTAGAATTATCCGTTATTGGATCTTGACTATTTGGTTCTTTATACATTGGGTATAACGATAATATATTTTGTAACATTGTCGGAAATGATAATTCTAGTACACATTTCTATGGAAAAAAGTTTCAGTAACCATAGCGACGTTAGCACGCGAACAAGTCATCGTTTTTACTCCGTACTAATATTTCCGAAGCTGGGAGTTACTGCCTAGGTATAGGATATGTTTTTCTGTGATCTATATTATATTTGCGCACAAAGTATTATATATGTACGTAAAATGTTTACTATATCGTTAATATTAATAAATTTAGTAAAAAATATCGGCGTAGACAATATTTGATATATTCAAGAACTCTACGTTCGACTTCTCCAAGTTCTTCAACTTCGACATCCTTCAAGTTTTACCTGCTATGCAAATATATAAGTTATAAATACATGGCACATCAATCAGTATTAAAATTAAGACCAAAGGTCTCAAAAAAATAATAAGTATGTAATAATGTTATAAATTATACTAGGTACAATAATTAAATTAAAAATATAATAAAAAAACGCACAAAAAGCCTTCAAGAATCTAGCCTCTTGAAGGTTTTTTTCTCATATATATAATGTAATATGTTAGGTAATAAAAACCCATCCGCCAGAAACGCGCCGCGGCTTAGTGCCGGAAACATAAATAATATACGGCTACACTGCACACTGTAGAATTAGTTATTACTTCGTACATTTGAACGGTTGCAGCGTTGTTCATAATGTAGATATTTTGTTCAGAATTGCTTCATACATTTCTTGAATAATAAATTTGCCATGTGAAAAAGCTGCATTATTTAAGAAATTACACGACCAACATGTTTCAGAAAGGAAAGATGTTAAAAATCAGACGGAGTTACAGATCCTTTGCATTCCAAGATTAATATTAAAATTTAAATAAATAAAAACATTATTAACCCTTAGCATAACTAAGGCATCCTTATTTCCTTCAAAGAACTCTAAAATCGACCAAAATATTATGAATGAAAACTGAAAGCCAATGAACTTAGGTGCACAATGCTTTTAGGTTTAGGGCAACTAGGGCGATTATAAATTATAGCCAAAGTTGCCCCTAAATTGGATTCATCCCACCCATTTTTCAATTTGAAATTCTTATCCTAAAATAATATTCATATAAATAAAATGTATACGAACAAACCTCTCCGGCATAATTAACACGAGTTCTCAAAACCAATCAAGAATGTTTTAATTAATCTTAAACGCATCGTGCTACACACATAAATTCCAACAATTTGGCAACTCGGCCGATTGGCCCGGGGCTAATTGCACCGGACTTGGATGACCCGGGTCACGGGTCGAGATGGCTTGATTGCATACTCAATAGATTTAGAAAGTATAAATTGTTTGTTTTACGAGTAATTGGTTGTGGTTTTTATTGTGAAATTCCTGAGTGTAGAGTAGTTCGAACGTTTCTTATGTTATACATTTCAAATATTATGTTGCTATATAACAAGAGATATGCTGTTGCTAAAATGATTGAAACATTTAAAATGGGTTTCCTGATAACCTATTTTCTTTTAGTAGTTTTCTTTTAAAGTTACGACTAGGCACATGGCTACTTATTATAATAATACTTCCACACTAGTTCGTATGTCGTAAGGAAATATAAAACAATGAGGTGTCTATTTGTTTTATTTTCCTCCTCTAGCAGACATTTAAAAAATAACAGAAAATAAAGCAGTACAAACACGGAAGCTGTCGCTATCAGGCGCATATCGTGTATCCTTTGTTGCGTACGCGCCGACTTATTGAGGAAACACCTTGGCGCGTGACGTCACGGCTGCGACGAGGACGAAGCGTTGATAAGACGATGAGAAATGCTACTCTGCCAGGAGCTCTAAAACATTATTGTACACTTGCAAAAGTAAAATTATTTACAATGGAATTCGTGAATTGAATTGAATATACGTCTATCGGTCAACACCGCCAACACGCCACCAAAATTTTTTGTGATAGTGAATGAAATAAGGACAAACTTCATAAGTACCACAAACTGAATTGAAACAAATACTTATAAACCGGAGACTACAAATTAATAATAATAGCTTTTATTTTAATTACACATTAATAACTAGGCTTTCTTTGAGCGTAATTAAATAAAAACACCGCGATAAGTATTGTTGATTTGTTCCCAAAAGATAAGAAACAACATGTATGCAGCTTTGATGCTGCCGCTAACTTTACATTTTTAAACAAACGTCAAAATTATCCCAAACAGCGTTAAATAAACTGATCAATCAAGATCCCACTATCAGCTGGTCCAACAGAGGTCGTTGCTACTTCCATGTGGGAAATTATACATTCAAACAATGGCATGCTGATATGATGTGTAGATTGCTGGACGGTGTCAAAGAGGGGAGGTAGTTAGCCGAGACCATGCGGTGCTAAGTGTTCCAGTCGTGTTAAAAGAAAAAATATACTAAAACTAGCTGTTACCAGCGACTTCGTCCGCGTGGTATTTAACAAAGTGACAACAGTTAGTAATAGCCCGCTCGCGCGTTCTGATTACTAAAATGACTATTAAAAAATAGGGGTTGGTGATAGAAGGGTGAAAAGTTAGAATAGTATGTATTTTTTAACGCCACATTATAAAAAATAAAATAAAAAAATTGTCAAAAAAAAAAAAAAATTGTTAGGGTTGGACAATCCTAATCACTTAGGGATATGAAACATAGATAGTAGCCGATTCTCAGACCTACTGAATATGCATATAAAATTTCATAAAAATCGGTCAAGCCGTTTCGGAGGAGTATGGTAACTAACATTGTGTCACGAGAATTTGTATATATATAGAGATGTATTCCTAATTTAGGCCACCTCAGTGAAAAGCAATTTTAGACAACATTATTTTTGTCGTCAAGGCTTCGAAAAGCGGTGTCTTTGAATGGTGATCAAATAATTTAATGTTTTTCTCAGGCAGAAACGTGCGCACGCCTGTGGACGCAGGAATACAAGTGAAAGTGAAAACATTATATTCAAAAATCGATCGCACCTGTTCACCAAACATGGACACTGGAATTCTATCAACCAATCAGAATGCCCGAGCCCCTGCGCTCGCGCACATTAAACTTTTAATTGCCACAATTATGTAACTGAGTTTATTTGGTGGCGTTACAAAAGCCATTGTAAGACTTTTTGAGCCACTCCCACGGTACCACGGGTTTGGGACACGTACCCATCTCGTGTGATCCTTATCTATCTTCTCTTGACCTTGCGTCAGGGCGTGACCTCTACGACTTTTCTCACAATATATTCATGCTATCTGACTTCCGAATCGCAGGTGTTATTGATACTTCCGCAGTGAAACAATAGCCGATTATGAGATGTGTCTTTAATGTCAGGACTCTTTCTGTTTAGCATGCGAACTAGAAGTCAGGGCCTACCCGTTTACATTGTTCAAACTCTCCAAGATCATTGCGTAAAAATTGTCAAGGCACTTGGACTGGGTTTGAAGATATTCTTCCACAAAACTCATCTTATATCTCAAAGTCAGCTGGTCAAGTTAAATCATATAATAACATACAATACAATGGCCTCAATCAGGGTCAATAGCCTAGTGATTAAAATGACCACCTGATTGACCGTGTGTTGCGGGTTTGATCTTATACCCTAGTTAATAAACTATTGATATAACGCAAGCTGTACTTAGTTGGAGGGGCTTAGGGCAATACTTGTTAAGAGTTAAATCATCTTAATAAAAGTAACTAGTATATATTTGTCTGTTTGTCTGCAGGTGCATGTAAACCAAAACAGTAGCCGGCTATCTAGTAAATCATCTCACCTCATAACCTATAAATAAACACTTACCAGCCAGCCGGAATCGAACTCGCGTCTTATCAGATACTACACCCATTGTTGACGGATCGCTCAAGGAATTACCCTGTCGCTCCTAATCGGGTTTGGTACACTCGGTAGCATAATTGTGGTTAGTTGACTATCGATCGAAAGTAACAACCATAAAAATAGGTGTATCGCAAACACATGATTGAGAATCTTGTCCTGAAAGTCAAGTTGGTTGCTCATCCTGGCAGTAGGCAGTATACTTTCTACTCAGAGGAGGTTCGGTCGAATAATCAATTGTTATTTTTATAAGCACGAAGGTACATATTCTAAATCACTTATAATTAATGTTATAACAAATATGCTGTTTATTGAGTGGACGAATTATTTTGTGTTAAAAGCGGTTATACTATTATGTCCACAACTGTACGTACACAATCAATTCCTACACACACACTAAAACAAGTTAAACTTTATTTCCAAGTAATAAACTCTATAACGACTGCAAATAAAGCTTGGCGTTGCAGTGTGTGACAGAAGGATTTGTCTGCAACGTTTAGAAATAAAGCTTGGCGTTGCAGTGTGTGACAGAAGGATTTGTCTGCAACGTTTAGAAATAAACGATACGCTGATTGCGTTATGTAAGTTGACGGCTTTAGTTTTGAATTGTCACGCTGCCTCGGATTATGGGCCAAGTTGTTTTTGCTTTAACGACTGATCAAAATAAAATTGTCATGCGTTTATATGAAGAGCATTATTGACAACAAAATTATTCTTTATGGATGGCATTTAAGATTACAACTTGCAATAGGCATAAGTATAGCCAGCTTCTTCCCTACATAAAATATAATTTAATTATATAGGTTCGACTCAAGCATTTAGATTATCTAACGCTGCACTATCGAGTTGTGTGCTAGACACTCCTAAAATTACTGTCAATGCTCGCATGTAGAAGCATACATCCTTACGTTGAACTATAACATGAGTTATTTCGGCTAAAAAAAGCTTGCCACAAAAGAGTATCACACACCAATCAATATTTCAACATGAACATCAAACAATGACAAATACTCGGTTTTTATAGTTAGTCTGTAGCTGCGGCGACGCTCCTAATACGGCCGATATAAAAACCATAGGATAATATCGCGAGGCTCTTTGTCGAGCACGTTCAAACGTCCTTCCTTTTGTCGTTAGAGACCGGGGGACGGGATCACTGCAGTACACTGGGGGAACCGGCAATATTATACCGACGACGAAGGAGTTATGTGAGTATGATGTTACCTAACGTATATATGCCGGATATAAATATGTTGCAGTTTTATAATCTTAATTAATAATCGTAGAAGTAGTGATGTTCACTTGTACTTTGTGTTGTGTAATATCATATGAACAGATAAGCCAAATTTTCATGTTCTTTGCTTTTTTGAATTTGTCTCCGCCCCGTTTAGCAGAATAACAATTAAAACATGGCAAAAATTTACAAAAAAATAACAATAAAGATATTATCTCATACATTTGATTCTCAGGCGGTACGAAGTTCACCGGGACAGCTAGCAATTTATATTTTAGCTCTCATGACATTCTAGTTTACCTGGAGCGACATACATATAACGAGTAGGTACAACTTATAAACGATTGATTAAGGACTTATATACATAGAGACAACATTACTATAGAAAGGGTAGCAATATTTTGCCTGGTTGCTATCGTAATTTTGCCATTATATTGCGGCAAACACAATCATACTAAGTACGCAAGGTTGTTCCTATATTTTATGTGTTTCGTCGCTATTAAATACGTTAATCATAAACATGTACAATTCAAGCGTATACTGCGCTCGCGTCTCGTCGCCTCGCTTCGAGATACACATCACATACTCGTCAATGAATGCCGTTTTTATGAATGCGCCCGCGCAGCCTCCCCTCTGACGTCACGGGAGCAGCACCATTCACTATTGAGAGGAAATTAATTAAATCAGTGATCATGTCGAGTTGTCGATTAATGTTTCTTTGTTATCGAAATCTGTATCAACAGCTGACGCGTAAAAGGTGCGCTGTAAATGTAATGGTCGACTTGAGATTGAATACATGCAATGAATTAACTCCTTAACGTTTTAAAATATCAACACAGGAGATATTTTAAGTGTATTTAATGTAGGTGCGTAAGTATCAATTAAGGAATAGAAAAACTCTTGACTAGCGAGATTATTATAATGACATTTATATACATAGCTTCTGACTTATTCTTTATAATAAAAATCATATAGTTGTACCTATAACTCAGTCGATGTTTCTCTCACCCACGCATTGTAGAAGTCCCAAAAAAATACCTGTAGTCAAGAAATTAAGTCCGAAATATGCATTAGACAAAAAATAACAACAATACGACGCGTCCGATAAGCTAATTGGTGAGACAGACGAGATCGGATCGCAGGCCGTATCGGCGATCTATTCAAATCACTCGTATAAATATTAATATTAACTTGCATTATGTATTCACGAATTTGTTTAATGGAAACGCTACGATTGTAGTATTTTTATTGTCGGGAGAGTACGCGTGCGATCTCGCCTCGGGTCATGAGAATACTTGGATACAGGATGCTTGAAAACATTAAAACCATTTGTATGCGTACAAACAGATCAAGTTATAAAAAAATAAATATGATATATTTAATGACAACGTTAATGATGTTATAGATAAAATTGAGGAAAAATACAAGATATTTTTGTACAAAACGATGATCTAATAATGAATATCTCATAAGGATTGGTAAACTATTATACGGTTTCCAAGAATAGATTTTATGCAGGTTAAATGGTTTGTGCAATAACGTCGCATTTGCGACCGAATCGATATAGCGATCTTAATTACCGCTTCAATATCGTGCCAATATTGATTCGGAAATTCTATTTGTCAACGCGAGGTCGCTGGAGTGACCTGACTTGTAACATTTGAAATGTCATTGCTAACGGCTGATAGCGACTTCAAGGAAACGGCGACGCCTATGCGATGGAGATGTTAGGTGTCAGTTACGTAATTGAGATTCAATAGGTAGATAGCAAGCATTGTTCTATATCCCAGATACGTTTGACTATTGTCCGTGACGTCAGATAGTGTAGGGCCGCCACTTAGTCCATGGTGACCTAAATAACTTACATGGAAAGCGAGTCAAACTCAAATAATTTACTACGTTTAGCCCTTCGGGGACACTTACAAAATGTTTTCTTTTTTTTCTTCACTCTACAATCGGATTGGAACGCGACCTCAACATAGAAGCATTCAAGTTTTAAACATTAGGTTGTATAGTAGTACACTTGAATATTATCAAAACTGTTTATTTCTTTGGAGAATCTTATTGATATTTTAGTTTCTCGGTCATTTATAATCAATATTTGTAATTTAAAAAAAGAAAATACTAATTGCCAGACGAACACACTAACTATATATATATCCACACTAAGCAACGCTTGTTTTATGAGTACCTAACAATGAACTGAGGGCGAACTCAGCTTATAATATTTATATAAATATTAAACATCCATGAATCGGGTACTAACATTGGCGGTATTCGCACAAAGATTGTCCCTGCGAGGATTCGAAACCAGGAACTTCGACGGAGAAAGCGGGGGCACTACATTACATAATTTTACATTTTATGCAGATACAATATTTGAGTAATAAAACAAGTTATATTATTATAAATACTATAGTTATTATTTTTAATTTACTGACATGAGTCTAAACATTTTAGTAATTTAATTTCATAATATTGACAGCCCTACGTGCACGGGACGTGCGTAGGCGCACCCAGGCCGGGTCTGCCAACACAACCCCGCTCACCTTGAACATTTTAACGCTAAAATATACCACAAATACATATAAAACACATTATATCTAAGTAACACTAGAACAACTCTATTGCATAACTTGATCTTATGCTAAGCAATTTTGTTGTTTTGGTTACAACTCAGCATCTAGAAAAAGATCGTCATTTATATATTAGTCGACATTACTTCCAAATGCCATAGAAAGTCCTAATCTATTTACATTGGCATAACAAATTATTCAGAATTTATTTCTAATGTAATTGTAGACGGATTACAACTTCTATGAATTCGGGGTAATATTTTAAAATAAAATTCAGCTTAATTGCCAATTTCTACTAACTACTTCTAAGTCCGATCGATGCAATTATTAAAACCCCTTTTCAGATATTTTGGAATGTACCGTGTGCCGAAACTTTACTTTTCAGATATTTTGGAATGTACCGTGTGCCGAAACTTTACTTTTCAGATATTTTGGACCGTACCGTGTGCCGAAACTTTACTTTTCCATGCAATTGTGTCGCCCTTTTATCTCAGAACCGTAAAAGTGCAACAGCCTGTATTACTACGGCTTACGAGTATTTGTTTTAGTAATGAACATACCGAGTTTTAAATAATAAAATTTATTCATAAGCCGACACTTACCATATTTGAGTGTGCGAACCGCCGTCCATATGTATGAGTGGTTAAGATATTCTTATTTATGTGTCTATGTCAAGGTCGAGTTTAACTGCGGTCTCATCGCTTTGCATAATATCAAATTATTTATTCGCGCCGCGCTAAAACCGTCTAGTGTGAGTTCAATTTGTAATTCAAATAAATTCTTAACATTATTCCCGCGCCGAGTGGCTGTCATAATTGTATCGTGTGAGATTTTTTCTGCGGCGGCTATTTGAATAGCGATTGGCAGGCGCACGCGCCGATTTATTCGTATTGTTAATATGGTATGCCTTATTTGGTGGCGGTGTTCGTTTGGTTTGTACGGTTATAACGTTCGGTCATTGCTGTTATATCAGTGACAGAAATTATGTATAATTTATAGGACTACAGAAATATGTATTAACTATGAGATAATCATGTTATATACTATTAAAGGGGTCACGTTTACGTATGCTCGACTAGATCTTTATCATTTAATTGTAAAATTGGTTGGTTAGTATTACTATTCTCGTTCTTATGTGTAAGCCTCTTTATGTGTCAACCATTACGAATTTAAAGAAACTACACTTTTGATTACTTTGGAGATGATTAATTTTAAGATCTCTCAGCGTAATTCCCACCAGCTTGCTATTTACCCCTGAGCTACTTGAAATTTGCTAATGCTTTTCTTAGTTGTGACCTAAGTTTTGGCACCACACAATATTAAGTACTACATAATAATAACAGTTTGCGTGTAGTTCGCAATTTGATTGCGAAGCGTGTTCCGAGCTAATACGTTCTAATGAATATGTCAAGTGGACGTTAATTACCTCACACACTTTGTTCATGGGTTTAAATATTTTCATGTTTTATTCTGTGTAATCATAATAAATAATACTCTATTAGTCGGTAGGTTAATATTTTTTGTTTCATACAAAATTAAATTATAGAGATACAAAGTAGTCACAGTATGTGTTAATAATTAAATTGAGATACTATTTTTTTAAGTGATCGTATTCGCTTTCCCTTTCAAAATATGATCTATATCAAGATATGTACATGTTAAGACACGCACCATCCATACCAATATTCCAGAACAACTAGGTTACCACCTTGCGAATTATCCGACAGGTAGAGCCTATCGTAAACTCGGTGAAGCGTACTTCCTTGAGACAATTAAAACAACTTCAATATACCTTATCTCTTCCCCCTCCTCTATTAATTGGTCAGCCCTTCCTCCTCGGAGACGCCGCGACAAAAACTGTAAACGCCAAATAACTTAGTTTTTTTTTATAGTAGCCTTAAACATTGAAGTACAAAAGTGTGTTTTTTTACAAAGAAGATAGTTTTGTATACCTTAGACATAGCTCATACTATGAAATAACACAGGAAGTAATATACATTTTAGTTTTCAGATAAATAGTAACTGTTCATGCATCATTTGTGCGCATGAGCCCGTTACGTTATCTCGCAGCTAGATTCGCACCACCACACCATTTTTTACCAAACACAACACAATAACACCTCTTTTATTCGAATCCCAAACGATTAAAAATACCGAGCATATTGTCTGTAACTCACGGTCGGCTAGCTGTACTTTTTAAATTATATAGGTATACCTAACTACTTTATTTTTTATCTCGTAGGCAATAGTCGCCGCGGCGCGTAGCCATCAACATTTTAGGTTTATCTGCATAACAGCTACATAAAGATGTGGTTTTCATTCGTGTCTCGATACAGCGCCGTAATTATGTCCGGGGCGGGCTCACGCACTCGTTTTCTCTTAATAAATTTGACATGTTTACGAGACAACGTGGCGGCGGCGGTTTTCGCCACCACAAATGTTGTTCTGTGCGTGCTGTTGTGCGTCTGACGCGCTGGGCTGTTGATGCTGGCCCTTCTTAGTTTGTTCGTAGCATTTATATATCTATAAAAATATAATTCGTAGCTTGTTAAAATTAAATCATTCATTTCGAATAGGCCTGCGGGGCATTAACACATTTTCATTTTTTTTCATAACTCTACAACCGGATCGGAAAGTGGTCTTAACTGAGAAGATCCGGCAAGAAAATCAGCGAGCTTGTCTGTCTTACAAAATTCTATTTTAACTCTTTTTTAATAGCCACGAGCATTACAAAATAAAAATAAGCTCCTGTGTGTGGCCATGCGTGGCGGACACACGATACACTTTAACATCTTAAAATCTTAATTGACGCTAGATAATTGAACGAAAGGCAACATGGAAAATATAGACCAGTGATTGGTACTTCCTGCTTGTAATTCATTTACCTTCTTCATAATTAGTTTTTATGTATTATTGTAGTTAACATAATCACCCATCACACACAGGTATCGCGATATTCAGTGTAGAGTCACCGCGTTCTGCCCGCCCGTCTGCTCCACCGTTGTCCAATAGGTACCGCTCAGTTTGTATCTAGTGCGTAGGATCGTCTGTCGCGATATCCGAGACGTGTTTATTGGTTGCGGCCGATAACGAGTGGCTACCTACCTGCTTTTATAAAAATTGGATAAGCCCGAGTTTTTATATTTATTCGGGTAGAGTTCAGTAGGTATATATTAATAAAAGTTAAATTGTTTTATCTTCTTTCCCATAATCCAGACTACCAATGCTTGTAGTGATTTATATAAACTTAAAATTAAGTTTTTTTTTATAAAGACATAAGTAAATTTGTCCAAAAGGATCACTACTATTCCTGAACGCTACCCTAATGCAGATTTCACAAGCGAAGTAATATACAAAAAGGTAGTTGGTATTTGATCCACACTACCTCCGACTCCAGGCCTCTAAATATTGTGAAACGTCACAAATAGCCTACACTGCTGGTGTTCTATTGAGTGTATCGAATTTATGAGGCCGTGGGACGACTCTAGTGTTCTAGTACTTACACACTCACGTTTATTATAACGAGGATTGCGATGCTCGGACGCATTTTAGATATTAGACTGTAGCGTAGTTTGGATATAGATTTTATAGAAAATTGTACATGTATAGGTTTAACATTATTTACGTTTTCAGCACATTTAATAAAAAAATATAATACATAATATATTATTTTAATTTAAATCAATAATGAATACTACAACTCTCAATCAAGGAGTTAAATTTTAACCAACTTAATGATTCTAGATAGGTTGTCTGTCAGAATTACTGTTAAATGATTACTTGTTTTACGGTTTTGTAGTGGACTATATGCTTATCTGCATGGTTTAAATAACTACTTCCGACTAGTATAAAAACTTAAACAAACAACCTTAAAGTTAGCAACACCTGCAATGTTTACAAGATCAACGAGCATGTATAAACACACAATAAAATGAGAATTACGTCTCATCATTTACGTATCTTAAATATTCATTACGTATCGATCGCGTGCGAGATAATTAATATCAATACGTCACAGATTGCGCTTTTTGTGCGGAATAAAACGGATGAATGTAACGAAATCGGGTAATGCATGCGTGCAGGCGATATGCATAATTACTCGGTGCGAGGTGGAATAGGAGAGCGGGTAAGCAATTTGGGAATGTTCTTAGATCAATAAAATAGTATGAATGGGTTCCCGAGAGTGCAGTATAGATAAGTTTATTATTTGTTAGGTAGGGACTTGTTAATCATTTCTTACCACAGGTTGTTATTTTCCTCGGTCATTCGATCTTAGAAAAGTAAAAGATAGGCACAATCAAATACGCTACTAATTTATTTCTAAAACGAAGTCCACTTAATTTAATTAAAGTGAAAACAGTTTTCATTCAAGTGAACATTGGTAGGAATTAGCAACTCAAAATAAATTAGGTGGCTGGTAATTCTACGTATGTTGTAATATAGTTTGTTTTAAAATTTACAAAGAACTCTCAAGAATAACAACTCCATACTTTCAATGTAAATTATATTTTTTGCATAGTGTTCTTATTATATCGAATCTCTATATGCTATCGGTTTGATGCTCTTGTAGTAATAAGCAGTTAATCGCTGTAAGCTTATAATTGAACGCTGCGTATGCGCTGAGTCGACATCGTTTTTGCTTTTGCAATTGCGGGGAACCGATCGATATTAATTTATCCAGTGTTGTGCAGAATCTCACCGCTCAGTTACAGTATGTTCCAGCTGATCTTGGTATACAGGATGATTTTAAAAGAAAAATAATAAAGTTTTCACGAATAACTATATGGAGGTATATTTCCTGAAATATACAGATACAATCTGAGAATGCTTCACGTGTTATTGGAGTTACAATACATATGTTATATTTTAAGGACTAAAACAATATTTATAAGATAATTTCCTCATCTTAAATATACTTAAGCATTCTATGAATTGTGGAAGTAATATGACTCTAAAAATATGTATATTTGTAAGAGTATTCAATTTTATTGATTAATTACATATTTAAAAGGTTAGCACTAAAAACGACTGCTTCCTTATATGTAGGTGACCCACGAACTACATCTCATGTCAACGAGACGGTTATACATCAGACATTTAATGATTTATGTGTATCTCTACATTCCGATAGTCACTCAGCAGACAAGTCTGGCATAAAGCCGCAGACAGATCAACCAAGTCGTTAGTACTGGCTAGCGGGGTTGACGACCCTGCGAATCCTCCCAGGGTAGGCCATATAAGGCGCGAAGGGTGGCGTAATTACACCAGCCATTAATAATAATATTTTCAAGCAGTTTCCCAGCCCGCTGTACCGCGCCCACCAGCCCGGAACCGGCAAAAACAGACATCGCATCACGCTCAAATGAAGATGTGTAATTACTTGTTTTTTTTATTAAACCTATCGGTATTTTTTACGGCCATATATGGCCGTGGCCCCGAGCCAACGGCCGTTTACGTTGGCTGGACTTCAAAATAATAACTCGGTGCGGGCGAATCCGCGCGCATAAACAGTAGTTTTTATTATTTCCAACATTTCTATTATCTGGCCCCAGCGGAGCACCCACCGCCGCCGCTGCGCTAACGACGCCGATTTAAATATGCGTACTTATATTAAAACTTGCCAGAGATAAGACCCCTAATAATTACTTTTAATTCTCAATCGTCCTATCAAAAGAGTACGACGCGATTAATTTTACGTACAAGTAGTGGCGGTAAACAACCGGCGCGCCGGCGCACAAGTCTATAGATGGTATCGGGAGGATCGAGGCAGCAATTCGCGACGATGCGAATTAAACGCTGGTGTGCGAACGCATTATATTTTACAACAAAATACCAATTTTCCTTCAAATCGGCCATAAATTATTTCGCCTGGAGGTGCGCCCGCGCCGCCGACCGAGACGCGCCGCGTGTTAATGGTGGTCGAAACGAAAAAAAAAACATTGTTAAATGAAAACGGCGAACAATTATTTTATATAAGCCGGTTGGACGTTTAGGCACCCCTGCGGCGGCGCAGCCTGCAACGGCAAAATAAAATGGATGTCAGCGCGCAAACTGCGCAGACCCCGCCTGACATCGGACTTCTATTAGAGTCTTAGATACCTGATACATTACTAGAATAACAAAAAAAATGTCATGAAACGGATTCAAAGGATGAATGACATACTAACCAACATGAAATCTAATCACCCTGACTATGTAACTCTAAAACGCTCTTAATGTTATTTGTTTGTACAATGCCAGCCTTATTCAGTACCAACATACATGTCATGACACGTATGTATGTATGTGTGTATGTAAGCTGTCCGAAAATCAGACTCGTCTAGTTTCTGGTTTTTAGACTATCTAATAACCTCAACAATATTATTTTTTTGTGGAACATAAACTCGGTCAATTCCCGTTCGCCTTCTCTCGCAGTGTCAAATTTAATTAATTCTACGAACAGATTTATTATAATTGGTAAAACCACACCCGTCACTGTATATTATATGAAGGTGTACGCGCAATCACGTTCATGACTGAGGTCTTAGCTGAGCACGTGGAGGAGATTAGATTATCTAGATAATTGATTGTTACTATCGCATCAACAACATTTATTACGCCAGGTATAAGGAATATGAAAACTAGAGAATGAATTTTACAAAAGCTTATATTGGCCTTGATCCTGTGGTGTATTTTGAGGTGTTCTTATACTTAATTTGTCCATTTAACTGCTCTTTTTTTGCTGCCCAAATGTTTTTTCTACTTAGACGAGTCTTATTAATTTTGAGATAAGATAGCCTTTAAAGATTGATACCTCCTTAAATATTTCGTACACAATCTTATAAAAGCCTTTTTCTGTCATCAATTTTAAGTTCTAAAACTATTTAAGACTCGAAGCTTGTAGACTGATTGTAGCAACAAAAACATAATGTACGTTTCAATGAAACCATTTCACGAGCGTGTTTTTATCGTATCTGAATTATTTCTGTTTTCAAATTACACGTAACATTTTGCGGTTCAATTTAAATAGATCAACGCGAGACCGACGCGACGACGCGCCGAGATTGCAACAGCAAGCTACCATTACGTCACGTAACTCGGGAGCCCTCTGCGTGCGATTAGCATAGACCCACGGGCACCACCTAGACACCACTACGAGTGCGACGCGGGTGTTTTGAGCTTATATTACCCCGGTGGCAAGTCACCGGGAATAACCACTGTTTATTTCAAACTTGCTACTAATAATAACTATTAATCAAATAATGATAATTTCACAGAATTATTCTAGCGAAATATTTAAAGTTAATCTGATGATGACAATCAAAAACAAGGAAAATAAGTATCTTCTATTTAGAAACAGTATTTTATATAAGGCACGGGCGATACGGCATATATGCGTTAGTGATTTTGTTGACTACGAATGTATCTGGACTTAAGAATGATCTTTAACAGTAGTTTAATTAAGTTTGGTTATTTAATATCACGGCACAGCGCCGACACATCGCGACCTCCGCATTGAATAATTCTGACATTAACCAGCAGACCAAATAAATATTAATATATATTATGATTTGATACATAATCGCTTACAAACGGCCTACTCAATAGGAAAAAATATTTGGTCGTAAAAGTAATATCAATAAATTTATTTGGTCGTTTACGGCTAAGTCTCTGTGGGCCAGTTTTAAACACATTATTAAAATTATTGTGAACCTTCTGTTTAAATTCTGTGGACAGAGGGAATGGCATCATATGTCAGTATATTTTAAATTGTTGGAATGGCAAATGGCGGTGCTATCTACCTGTTGGTATGTGGTAATGTCGTGGTCGCCTCACGACCTTGGCGATGTTGATCTCGGGTTCGCCACCGATATTTTTTTAAGATAATATAAAATATAATTAAGATATCAAATATTATTATAGTAAATACAATATATTGAACATTTTAGAAATCAGTCTATCGTACAATAGACCTTCTACAAAAGGAATATATTATTTTACAAATATTTTTTTTTATTTCTTAAGAAAATTTACTAATTGTCAACAATGATCATGGCACAAAATCTGGAAACACGCATAATTCTTATAGCTAATATTGACATGCAAAATAACTACCTATGAATTTAACGCCCCTAAGAGATTCTTGCAAGTCTAACAACGAATAAGTAACAATATCTTCAAAATTCTTCTTTGCGTACTTCCTAAAAAACTGCTTGTAAAGCTATAAGTTGATTGGGCTTGGCAAGAGCACTTCTGTGTCTTTAGATTTCATAAAGGAGAAAATCCCGACATTGTTAACATTGAAGCTTCGTATAAAGGCGACCATATTTCATGTCCTATTCAACATTCAATTAAATGCTATTTACACCAAACCAGAAAATTAACATGATCGTGAATATTATTTAACTTTTTCATTCTCATTGCCCCAGACAACCCTTGGGTTCGGCGTGATCATAGCAAAAAAAATACTGTGTTGTAATTAATGTATGAAACAAAATATTAACCCGGAAAGGTGTAGCCGGCGCGTGCGCCACTCACCGTACTAAGATGACAGACCAAATATTCAAATCACACACATTAACATTTTAAAACTGTGAATCATTTGTGTTGTCAAAAGAGCGAGGTGTTTTATTGCGCTATTTGTTATGGGTTACGGAAGATTTATAGTAAAAGGATTTTAATGGGTGTTCAGTTATGGGTTGTATATTTTTTTCATAAACAGTTGCGGCGCACATTGCAAATAAAATGGGTTAAACCAAATGATTAAGCTTTCATAAACATGACATATTTCTTACCTGGCGCTTATAGGTCCTTCTTGGGTAACCAGACCATAGTGTAGAGCTTAAGAGAATTCATAACACACTTGTAGAAGCCACAGGAGTAGCGTAGCTCTGTAAGCGGCGCAAATACGCTTTTTAGGTACAACTGTATTTGTGTTGGCCTTAGAGATGACCCATGCAGTTACAGCACTAAAAACTTTGTTTAATTTTGGATTTATTCTCAAGCTGATTGCATCCAGAGGTGGCAAGCGTTGGCTCTATTACGGCTCTAAAATCAGCATTACAATACAACCACGAAATAAATAAATCAGCATCCTTGCCACCGTTACACGCGTACAAGGTTTGTTTGATATTTAGTTTGGTGTGTGTTTTTTATTTTTAAATAATAAATATTTGGTTTTCAATGTCTCATCACAAGGACATCCCACACGTGGTCCATTGCGGCTTAGTAATCCATCTCAACATTTTAGTGGATTGATTATGAATGATGATTGACGATGCTTACATTCAAACGATCGCATCATTGTCCATCGCGTATTAACATATTAAAACAATGAATCAACTTTATAAGCTAAGTAATACATTAAATTGTTTTACGATCGCTCTTATTTGTTATACGAATGAAATTGAGATTTATGCGTGAATTTAAATACTAAATGTTGTATAAAAAGTTAAATGAATTTCAGTAAGTAACACATTGTTTATCTAGGTTAATTACCTACTTGCAAGTACCCCTACTGATGCCTTTTGCGCCGTCTAGTAGTTACCTATATGAAACTGATCAAACCACGCGTTTGCTGGCTAGCGTAAATTGGGAACGCGGTCATTAAATATAATGTCTATCATACTTACAAAAAAAAGATTATATGACCAAAGATACTTATATTTTTTGTGTATTATAAACTTAACGAGCGTAATGCCGTTTTAAAAGGTTCCAATAAATCAAACGTATTTAAAGGTTTTATAGTCAAGAACGCATGTTACGCAAGTTCTAAGTATGTATTTGTAATTTATTTTTACGTCAAATTGTTGTCTTTTAATCCTTCTGTACGTTTTACAAAATGCTTTGCTGGAACGTACAATGCGTGTCCGACTATTCGGGTTTCAAGAAACATAGTAATTTCGATATCCCATGTGTTTCGATTAAAGGCAATTTTATTTGTTTAAAAATGAAGAGTTACTTAATAATTTAACAGGAATATCAGCGATAGCACAAACTTAATAATGTAATGATAGATGATGACGAGGTGGAGACCAATATTCTTGCCATTATAATTATATTTATTGGTGACGTATTTTTTAAATGTAATAACCAACAGAGTGAAGTATTCGACAGTGAACTACTAATTTAATAAAAAAAAAAAAAATTTACACTAGACATTTTATAACATTCAAATCGAAGGTAACGTTGAGTGAGAACAGGTTCTCATTTGTCGCCCATCATTAGCGCTGAGCGCGCGAGCATTTCCTAGTGGGTGCGCCCGCGCCGGACGCTCTCCTTGAGCCGCGTTCGCTTGCTGCTCGCCACTCTTCTATGTGAATTTAGTACGTCTGTCTTGTTATACGCTGATATTATTGTATTACCATTAGTAATTTGAAAAATATATATTTTTTTTCATGGTTACACGAAGTACCTATATCATAAAGTAGGTAGGATATATTGTGTGCGATAAGAGACTGAATACTTTCACATCTGAAATTGTTTGATTAGTCGAAAGTCATATTAAAAAACCGATAATTTACAGATAATCAATGGACGTATGTTATACCTATGATATGTATATATATTAGAAGTGATGGTTATGTTTTAAAAGCAGATGATAGCCGGACACTTCTGCACTAGTCAGGTTCCCCCATAAAAGGCGTATTCATTTGATTTCAGTATTTAATTTAAGTATCTAAGCATAACTAACAGACGGCGCAACCAGTTAGCAAACTTAAATCTAGTTGCCTAACGGATGCGCGACGCGTGCGCACCTCGTCACCCTCCCAAACACGTATCATTATTTAATTTGACGCTCTCATACATTATTTATATCGCAAACTTTAATATTTACTATCATTTGTGGGTATTATGGCATATTGAAATCTGGTATTCAACAAATCAAGTTCTAGATGTCAATGTAAAACTAAATTCATTTACATACTATATTTACTACGTTTGTAAATTATCATTTGCTAACATTTCGATAAATAAACTGTTATTAAGCGTGCGAAGTTTTCAATCATAATTTCATACACTAATGTTTTAATCGAGCGATATTTACGCAAAGCAGTGATAGCCAAGTTGATAGAACGCTTGCCTCGGTAACGAGGATAGCAGGTTCAAACCCGGCTCGTACCTCTGGGATTTTTCATGTGCGAATCTCATTTCCAACCAAGTTTATCACTTGCTAAACCTGCATGTTTGAGAGAAACCCTCGAAAGATGTGTGAAGTCTGCCAACCCGCACTGGGCCAGCGTGGTGGACTATCGCCTAAACCCCCCCTCACATTGAGGGGAGGCCCGTGCCCAGCAGTGGGACATAAAAAAGGGCTGGAATTATTATTTACGCAAAAATGGGTCATAAAACTAATACCACAGTGTAAAGAAAAGTGTTTATATTGCACATTAATATGTGTCAAATGTTATGAAACCATACTCGTAGATCCGTCGTAATTCTAGGTTCTGTTGCAATTTTGCTTTTATGCGCGAGATGACCTCGGCCCGCGCTGCGTGGATGTAACGGACCGGTCACCGGTGGGTCCAGATCACTACGATCTAGCTCGTTGATATAAGGATCTATTTCAAAGTGGCTTAAGTGTAGATTTCAACATTTTTTTATCTAAGATTGGCAAAGGATGATCAATATGTCAGCAGATGACCTAAACTGTGAGCATCATGTACCAATGTGTACCAATTTTAAATATGTTAGGTATAAGATACATCGCAAGGTTTGAAAGTAGAAATAAAACTACATACTATGTCCCCGTGGAAAAGATAAAAAAAGATATCTCTTAAAAAAAACAAACACCAATACACAAATATTTTAAAGTTATTATTCAAAGTGTTAGCCTCTTAAAGTATTTTAGACTTTATTTCGTTTCAAGTACAATGCGAAACATTTTTTACAGAACTGGTCTACAAAAAAAAAGATGATAAACAGTAAGCCTATATAAAATTACCTGTTACACAATTACGAGCTACTTGTCACAGCTCGATACATCCATTACCGACGAATGCTTACAAAGTATTTGCCGTTTAATACAAGTCAATAGCACGCGAGCTCACTGAGCCTTAGTAACACAGGACATGTAAATAAATAAAACTCACTTCATACAAAATTTAGGCATTTAAATCTGCGTACAATAACCTTAATGTCGAAATCAACTTAGAAGTTTAGATTTCTGTTACATTGCTACCATGTTGCTTGACTTGTGAAAGAAGTCACGTCATCATTTTCTTGCATTAATCGTTCTTAAAACTTTTACCGCTTTTTTATACTGTCTTGTATTTTACTTAAATAATTATTATATAAAACAAAATTAAATTAATAAACGATGAGACTAATTAGAAGTTCCATTCACTGAGTTTTATATAATCGTTACTCTGTAGATAATTATTCTCACGTATACCTTCTTTGCGTATCTGTTTAATGTCAAACAGTATGTTAAGGAATCACGTGGAGTAAAAAGTAAATGTGTTTCCTCACTTCGCAGTTCATAACGCGTTATTATACGTAGATTCTGAGACACGGCAGATGTAGGCCCGGGATTGGTCAAATGTGTTGCGTGTGACAAACTACGTACTTTGTAGTTTGTACACTTTGTAAAGTACCTGGTAAACTAGGGCCACCACCCATTGTCACATCTTGGTATAGCGACTGCTTTAGATCCATTCTAGTTGTTTCGTCCGTGTTCTTCATAGGAACGGCATTCCGAACGGGTGGTAAAGTTGCAACTTAGCATTTTGTACCTTTTGTGACGATTTATAAGTACTGTACTGAATGGTTTACATGAATAAAAAATATTCTGATTCTGATTCTCTTGATTTTACCTAATTAGCTCTTACAACAAATGCATTATGCACTTACTTTTATAGTTGTACCATGTAGCCATTAACTGTAATTTTATACTGAGTTAGTACTTTTTGTTTTTTTGACCTGCTGCTGAAGTCTGATTATCCGTTCCTACATTGTTCTCACATACCTATAACAATGTATTGCTCAAAAATGAAAAGATCTTTTTAAAAAAAAAAAGAGCCACCATGGAGTTTCCTGCCCGTTCTTTTCCATAGGAACGGCATTCCGAACGGGTGGTAAAGTAGTAGCATACTATTTTTGTAACTTTTGACGATTTATAAGTACTGTACATAATGGTCTACGTGAATAAAAAATATTCTGATTCTGATTCTGAAATGTATATCAAACCAATTCATCAAGTTATTTATAAATAGTTTAACAGCATTGTTACCATACAAAGCTCTCTGGAGATGAGAATTCTCTAGTAACTCTTTTTACATTAACAAATGCACAGAAACCAAGCAAGCATCTAGCGTTAACCATAACACCGCTTCAAGCGCACACTCAGTTTGAAACTCGAGTAATTAAAACATAGCCGTTACGCCAATTAATTTCTCAAAGTCAAGATTTATTTGGGCGTTTTCCAGTTAAAAAAATATATTTACACAGTGTGTCTCTGACTAAAGTTTCGTTATAGAATTGTATGATACGGTTCGACACAGTGTTCGCGTAGTTTTCATGTTGCTCTTTCCATTTTGGAGACTCGATACGGTTAGTAGAGTTTATTGCGGAGTTGGAAGCGACGGTCAATTAATTCTGACCGAGTAACAAGCGGCAGATTTACTGTATGGCGGATTGGATGGTGTTCTCTGTTGTGGCAAGGAGTGACGCTGTTATTTCTCTAATTAGTGTGATAATAGGTGATGTTTTCATACCATACATTGAAAGTTAAAAACACTACCTAGATAATAAATGAAGCAAGCGGCTCGTTTTCCACCTTTCCATTACCTGATAGATACTTATTATTACTTTTAAGTAACACGTATTACTTGTAAGATAATAAGGACCAACTCACGCATTTCGTCTTCATATTGAATTTATAGTGACTTATATAAAACCATGACGTAAGAGCTCTGTAAACATTTAAAGATATCATATTACATAAAGTCGATTTGAGAAATCCAATACGGATTCGAATCGCTAATCGGTCCCCAAATTGCAACGATTTATTTACATCAGCGAGATGTAAAGTGGAAGATCTAAATCCACTGATAGTTCATCATCAATCGTGGTCCCGGGATTATATAATAGTACGTCATTGAATGATGTATGTTACGAGTAGCCGCGAGTGGCGACTTTTTAATTGATTCTTGATGTATAATTTTAGTAGACATTTGTTATTTATAATTTTAGTTTCATCCTTAGTCATTTTGTAGGCCAATAGAACTTTATATAACATACCTACTCATAGCAACTTTTTTGAAGATTAAGTTTATACCTACATAGTTAATGGGTCCATAATTTATAGGCTTAATTTAGAAATATAAATATGTGTAATAAATGAGGTGCGCGATCGCCGCCGTTGGTCTTTGCCATGACCTTCGCTACAGCGTGATCATGACACATTATCGTTAAAACGTATTGATACCTAAAGCAATCCCTACCACATCAGTGTGATATCAATCTACCCCACATATCACAAACTAACGTCGCTAACCGCCCGATCCGCAAAAGCTATTTTTTTTTGGGGATTGTTCATTTTAAATAATTATTGTTCATTATTATTGTAAGTATCGCAAAGTCTAACTCTATTTAATTGCAATTTGATACCCCACACGAGTGTCTGATGATTTCCATATACTTACATTTATACAACTGGTTAATGTGCATCTGCTACCCGCACATATTTATTGACAAGCCACGATATTTGCTTCTATATAAAAAACTCGGAGAGTCTTACAGTGGTCTCGTATTTTATCATTTCTATCATATATAATTCCGAGCATACTATTAATTTAGTTTTAAGCTATTTGGACTATTTTGTTAGATGAAGGCCTAAAAAAACGGTAACTGTCATATTCATAGAAGTTTTAATCCATTTACAATGGAATTAAAAAGCATTTTTAAAATGGAAAACAATACTTATTATTTAACCACTGTGTGAATGAACTCTACAACTGGTATGTTCTTAATTTTATTTAAAGGAATGCCTTTTGTCATCGTGTGTCGTGTAGAATAATAACTCTACTACTCTACAAATGGTTGATAATATTACATACATCGATTTTACGGCTCTATAAGATCCAGAACCTACGAATATATATTCGGTATGTTAGGTGTCAATAGAACGAAAAAGAGAGAAAAGAAAGTAGCATTTCGGTAAATGGGAGCCACACCTAGTTTCCCAATGTTTTTATTTTATTTTATTAACAAAGTTAATCCGAACATTAAGCAAGCCAGCAGGCGTGACAAGCGAAATCGTAATTAACGGCTCATATCTCGATCTAAACATGCGCGTACGCACCAACATCTGGGTTGTCAGCATTCAAAAGAGTTCACACTCTTTTTTAAATCGACCATTATTTTAATATGTAAAATATGGATATATAATAATTAAAGTGCAAAATCTAGTCTTAACAAAATTAGATTAAATACGTACAGAGAATGACCAACATGTTTAAATAGTTTTACAATCAAAATAAGGTTTCTGAACAAAAAACTGGATTGATTTTACGTAGTCCAATAATAATTTTAAATTGTAGCTACTCAATTTCTGTAACTAGGGTATGGGCAATAACAACAAACTTAACAGTACTATTAGGAACTTGGCAACACCAAACCTGGTTTGGGCGCTGCCCGGACGCCGACCTCGGTGCGCGACCACATCTCACCTTACACATTTCACACCATTTATACGCTGTTAGGGAAGAGTATAGTGAAAAAATAAAATTGTTGGGTTTATTATCATTACAATCTTTCAGAAAACCACTCATATATTTGGATCCTAATTAAAAACAGACTAGCATATTCCGAACTATTTTCAAGCAAATTTTCAAAAGGCCAAAAATGTTTCATATTTTTACTTAAGTGCAATTTTTTTGGCATTTTGAAAATTTGTTTTCACATCTTTATCTTTCGCATTTTTAATCTAACTCTACTTTCAGGTCTATGATTATATATCTGTCTCTCTTAATCTCTGTTGCATAGTTTACGAAGTTTGTTTCGTCGAAATTTCGTCGTAGCGTTTTGGTAGTATAAAAATAAAAACACAAAACTAGAAGTCCATTTACTCCTATCTTATAAAGATAAAGAGACATTTTACATGCTTATTTTTAATTAAAAAAAAACCGAATTTTATCTACCAATCACATATCTCTAGGGTTTCCACAGCTCCGTGTGCTAGGGAGCGTGAAGTTCGGCCATAAAACTGTACCGTACGCCGACGTTATAACGAATGCTAAACTGTGTGTAAAGCATTCGTCAATGTGCGTATAAATCATCCGAATTACGCCTTTTATCATCCGGTTCCCATTCTGCGATGTAGGACGGTCACTATAGAGTGTATCAAATCTTTCAGAAATATTGAATAATGCCTGCTGTGTAATATTATATATTTCCGCTTTCTGCCGCCGCGTGATCTCAATATTAGTACTTTTAAGATCGTTAAATATCATGACAGATAACAAAAAAAACCTGTTTTTTGCTTGTTTGTAGTACATAAAGAAAGTTATGAAAGAGAGAAGCAGTATTTTTGACTAAGTGTATGTGTTACTCTTTCCTTTGTTAGTGATAATTAAATTACCTTGTTGTAATAGATATAAGCCTAGCCAACCAAGCTTCTCAACAGTCTCGCTTCCTTCAAACAAAAAAGGCCACACAAGAAGCGACTATCTCACACATAACTCCACTAACAATGTTACCTATTAAGACACAATCAACAAGCAATATCAGCGTATAATACCTGCAGCGCTTTAAGCCATGGATTATCAAAAAGACAGATCGATGTAACGATAATATCAATTATTGGCCGATAAGGGCCCTCGCCACATGCAGCGCTTTGGCGACAGCCAGCCGCTGTCAGCGCACCTCTCGTCACTCGGGACGGTTTCTTTCCATCTCTTTTTATATACACTCGATGTGGACTTGTTAATTGCAATCAGTAATTAAGTTTCTTCATATTGCGGATGTTGCGTGCTAAATTGGTTTTAGTGTTAATATATTATAATGGTGTATTTTGGAGGTTTGCTATTTATTCCAGACAGGATTTTAATACTTAAAAATATATATTTTTATCTTGTAACAAATTTATCAATTTCTCCTGATTTTCCTGCGTAACAAAGAATACAAAAGTTAACAGGGGCTTTTTAGTAAATTGATTTTAATATATGACTATTCCCACCTGTCCTTTGGCTTCATTTCAATGTCAATATCAATCATTTTTTTAAACCAATTTTAATATATTATAATGTCATATTATTTACTTTGCACCTAATCTACACCATCGATTACGACCCAAATCGAAAGTATCAATTACAAGCGAGTTTCTAATTTGAAAACAGCAACAAATTACAGATCGGTCGCTACGCGGGCCTATTTAATTTTAGCCGTGACGCAAACATATAAAACTACAACGGATAGAAAAAAAAAACGTAAACCTGTACTAAGTTGCCAGCGCCTGCGCAGCGGTTTCATCATGCTGGTGTTAGTGTCACCTCGCGGGACCGCATTGCTCGGTAATGAACCAGCCACAGGAATAAATCATGCGTACACGTGAACCGCGTATGTTAATGTATTAAATGTTGATGCAAAATGTGTTCTAGTGCAAGCACGTGACGCGGTGCGTTTGTGAAGTAGGTAGGTGTCCGTAGCTGGGGTGTTGCGGTGCACGCGTTTGCGATCCCATGGCGCCCTTCCAACGGCGGACGATGGTACACCGCGGGTTTTGGGTGGGAATACGCCTCCTAGCTAGGACTTCCACATACCCGCTGCTAGGCCTTCTTCCCTCAAAAGATAGAGTAGGATCCATAAACGATGTTCTGACGGCAAAAAAGTTACAAATCTGTAAGTATAATAAACTTACCTACTCTTAAAACATTATGTTAAGGCCTCCGCTATGCAACCTTGTAGAATATTTATTATGTTTTTATTAGAATAACAGAATCGTGTGTATTCTAGGATAGCTTCAATATTTGGAATTGTATAAATTAGTTGCACAGTTTTAAGAGTAGGTACACAGTGTAAAGGTTATAAAGGTAGTAGTAGTAGGTAATGTAAAGGTAGTAGATGTTGCTGCACAATTGCCCTACTGAAAAGGTCCTTCTTATACAGTGCTACTGTAAAGTTGGTCACGAAGACCCCAGTTGTTAGCCCAAACAGTGGGTGCCTGAAAGGGCTATCATTATTTTTTTTATTGCAAAGAGTAATCTCAGATCAAACAGTTATATGTGAACACAGTAAAACTAAAATCAATGAGAACAATAATAAAAGTATCGTAAAAACACCAACTATGTTATTATTTTACGATCAAAAATTGAGACATAAAATTCTATGATTATTCTTATTTAAATAACTCGTCATGGCATGAGACTGTCCGTCGCCCACGAGCCGCCCATCTCGACGAGAGCGCTTGTTAGCTCTCTTATCTATCTCTGTACTTGTAAATGAAATTGAAGTGTACATCTGTGATTTCTAAATTGAAATCTGTATCTAGGCCGACTAGATAAATATCTAGACCAGTTTTGTTACTAGGAATATCAAAATTATATGGAACGTAAAATTGGAAATGAATACTAGACCATAAGTTGATCTATGATTAAAATCGTCATTTACGAAATCCATAAAGAAGCTAGAATATACCTAAAAGTAGAACACACAGTTAGAAGAGTATAAATAATGTCAAATATTACTGCAGGACAATGTCTTGATAAATTCCGGTGAGTAAAATGACACAGCCATTGCATATGTCTTAGTAACGCCGAATCATGTGCGCTTTATCGAAGGTTAAAGCTTTCCATCAGCTATTTGCTCTTCGCTTAGTCGCATCTTATAAAAGCTTACGGCAACTATGAGACGTTTAAATCTTGACAGAAGAGCAAATACTTATCTGACTCTAGTTTCCTTAAAGCATATACAAATAAGTCTTTTAAATTTCGTCACGACACTTTAACAGAAAGTTAAATCTAAAATTAGTTGTGCGGAAGGGAGATTTGACACAAACAACCACATAACTGTCTCGTATGTTATTGCACAAGTTGTTTCAAGGCAAATACAAAAATGGTTTTATAATTGCTTCAAAAATACGACATCAGGAAATTTAAGATTACCATACATAGACAGCGGAACCAAGTGGACACGATCCCGGCCCTTGAAACTATCCCTCATACCGCTAAGATATTTATTGATTAATTATATAACTTGGAATAAAGAGCTAAATAATTTACTTCGGACAAAGCACTATCCAACACCGTTCTTGGGCACCAATAATTTTAAGAACTTCTAATAGTCAGACTATAATAACAATGCCTAAATGTCTTAGTAATTATCTTAAGAGGCACATCACATTATTATTAGTCCAATTGTCTATTAAGCGATCCTGATCTTTTGGGAGTTCTGCAGAGATTCCTTTTAAGTATAATTTAAACGGATATGTTGCACACTCGGAACTTTTAATGTAATGAATAAAATAACGCCAGACGAACACACTATCTATATGGTCCCACACTAAACAGCGACATGCCTGGGTTACAAATATTCGTGCTTATCACACAAAGATTGTTCGCTACCAAGATTCGAACCCGGGACCCTCGGCACAGAAAGTAGGGTCACTACCAACTGCGCTAATCAGTTCTTCAATCAGGTTGAAAGATGTTTGCGTAAAATCATTCTACATAGATTTTGGTGAACCACCAGCTACAATACAATAATTCTTAGAATCAATTGAAGTCTAACATTAATGAACAGAAAGCTACCGTTCCCTAATGGATCAGGTTGCGTGTGCCGAGTATTGGTTGGTATGGACTATCAGTGCGGACCAATATTTTGATAATCACGAGTCTGAAGTGGTCCGTTGAGCACGCACACACGACGGAACTACCGTTGGGCCTCAGACAATGTAGCCGGAGAGCCGTTGACTACTAAACTTCAGAAATTTGAAAAGCTAATTTTATCCTGTGACATAGGTTGTTAACTAGATTATAATATAAAGTGGCCATAGCATAATGTTCCAATTTAAATAATAAATAAATTTAAGGAGCCAGTGCGTGGCTTCGATATCCTTTGGGTCTAATAAAATATTTGATCCAAACGAAAGCGGAATCATTTCCACAAAAAAAAACTCTTGAACAGAAAGCAATATTGAGATCGATTAGTATTGTTTAAAGCAGACTTACGAAGTTTGCATTTGGTCTATAAAATCAGATAAATGAGTACTTCATTTTAATCGTTCAATGTTTATCGAAGTGCCACCTCCCGGCCTAGCACATCTCAGTGAGCCGACCGCAAACATCGGTAGTATGTATTGTATTGTAAACTGATTGATGTTTGCCCAACCGTCGGGGCCAGTTTGCTTTTTTTCAACGCTGCCAATACAGCCTCGTGTACCCTTTGAGGCGCTTATATCTCCGTTATGCAATGGCCTAAACAAATTGAATAAATATCGCCAGATAAACACCAATAATATGGTCACAAATTAAGCAACCTGGCGACACTCATACCAGGAATGATAATAAGATTATCGTTTCCGCAAATTTGCCCAGACGAGAATGGAACCCACAAGCACCCGTTGCTGTCGGACTAACGTCCTACCACTAAACAAAGCTGTAGTCAAACCTCATTGTTTTCCCAGTATGTTCAGTATAATTATATCTTGCACAATAGATAGTTAAGCCATAGTTTGATACGAGGTTTTAAAGTAAGTTATACAATCCAAATTAAAAATTTACGCAATTTCCAAAATCAAGCAGAAATTTGCTTGTGCCGATTGCGCCGACATGATCCTACATCCCGGGATCTTTTGGACAAGTTTCAGATTCCATTCAATGGTTATAGGTAAAACGGAAAGTATGCGTTTGCGTCAGTTTCGCGTTCCTACTTATGTTTTTTTGATATGATTTCCGTAAGCAATAATAATTAGCTCGAGCCAGCCATGTATGTTTTTTTTCTTTTATTTTAGTAGGCTACAAAATTGTCAAAAAAATATGAAGGTACCCCTGATTATAAAAATAATGTTGATGAAATGAATGAACCCCATCAGAAAAGCTGTGGATACTTTACTGGAAATCTCAGGAGAACTTGAAAGTTAAGTTATACTGTTTTATACTAAGTGCATTTGGATGTATACACGTTACCTATACCGAAACAACATTTTCTACAATTTTTGTCTGTCTGTCTGTCTGTTTGTTCCGGCTAATCTCTGAAATGGCTGGACTAATTTTGACGGGACTTTCACTGGCAGATCGCTGATGTAACAAGGAGTAACTTAGGCTACTTTTATTTTAGAAAAAAAAAGGATCTTTCGAAAAAAATTAAAACCAATGTTGCAGCGCTGCGCCTGATTAAGTTTGCTAGTAACAATCTGCAATGCGTCCCGCGGGCTCAGAATGGGCGAGCAGGCTGTTGTCAACGGTTGTCTTTGTTAAATACCACGCGGATGAAGTCGCGGGCAATAGCTAGTTTTAGATAAATGTGGGCAGGTTTAACCAACGATCTTGTTTATAGCGAGATTATGCCCAACTCACCTACCGCTAATGAGCACACATACTGTGACATACATCAATGACCTCGCCGAAGCGGCCCTGTAATTTCAAACCGATTCTTATATCTCGACACAGGTAATTAATGATACGTTATCGATTGTCAAACGCTCATTAATTTGCCAAAATACCAAAGACAAAATCGTAAAATTTTATGTCCCCGATCCGCAGACGAGGTTATAACGATTTTTAACTATCGAATGATTTATTTTATGATCGTTCTAATGGAATTGTTGGACGTTCATAGTAAATATTTAATTGGTTAATGTAACCGGTTTTTGGCGATGGCTATTTGACCTCACGGGTCCTTGTTACGACACACCTTACCAATAATATAGTAATGACGAAATTCTGAATTACTACAATGTTTTTGTTTTGTAGGTACGTGTAACATAACTTCATGAGAAATAAATAGCAATAAGCGCATTGTATTATTAAATACAGTAGTTACCTAAAATTTAAGGTAACTTTGTAGATAAATATGAAGTTGGTATTAATAAAGATAGTCTACTTCACAGAACTTAAGTGTTCTAGAGTTACTGTTAATATAACCTTCAGTCCTATCCGTATTTATTTCTGGTTGCAAAAATCAATGTCGGTATTTTAGTGGTTATTTAGACAATTGTGTCAGCGTTAGTAATCATAAAACATAAATTGTATAATTATGCAATAAAAATAGGCATTACACAATACCCCGGTGTACCTCGCCGAAGGTGTTCCATCGTTAGCATCGAAAACAATAAAAGCTCATGTCCATGTCCCCTGACAAAATGTTGGTTTGTTCGTCCCACGCGAGGCCCCATGCCATCGGTTTGGGGTAATATACGGTGTGAACTTGTAACGACGCCATTATATACGTTTGTTTTTAGACCTCGTGTTATTGAGATGTAATATTTTTAAATGTAATGTATAAATTAGCTTAGCTATGCGCAGTTTTGATTCATATACTGAGCCAATTTGAGTGCTTCAATACATTTAAAAAGATATTACATAAAATAATGAACTAGATGATCACGGACTTATAGTTTTGTAAAAAACGGAGCACCCAAGGAAGAATTCACTGTTGAAAACTTTAGTAGTCTACGGGAAGAATGAAAGCTTCACGCTGGGATTATTTACATAAATATTTATGTAAAAATATTGAATAAGACTAAATCTTAACCTAAAAGTGTATAAACATAAAGGTGTTTATGTGTTTTAAATTGTATCAACTTCTATTTTAAATTGTGTCCATGGACGTAACAGTCTCATACGTAGGATACGTGGTTATCGGTAAACATTTTTATTTCTTCATTAAATATATTAATCGCATATAAATCACATCTGATAAATATTTAACACGTCCATAAAAAACTAACAAATTAGGAGAACACTTGATTGTTTCATATTTATCTTGTAAATTATTTCTGTTATTATTTATTTACTGCAATATTTATGATTTGAATGCATTTAATATTATATGATAATAATCAACAGTTGTATAAAATATCAATTATAATATTTTAGAAAGCTCAATTTAGATATTCTGAATGCTAATAGTGATCAAGGTAGCTGTTATGAAATAATTTCTCAAATTGACATTTCGAAAATGCATTCCCAAATTCGGCTAACATTTTTTTAAAGATAAGTATATAAGGTTGACTCGATACATATTGATTATATCTGCCAATTTAAACACGACAAGAGATGTTAGTAAAGCTTCACATACAAACTTCTGATTAAGTTAAGACAAATTGTTTACTTTCTACGAACATAGCGGATGTTGGTTCATTGCACTTATGCGATGTTTGGCCTGTGCGTAATGGCCGTGGACACGGGTGCGTATGCGCATACATTGGCCGAGCTCACCAAGGTCGCGGGCAAATAGATAACGAGAGGAATGCTCTTCGCTAAAGCAGCTGAGGACATTCCATAGCTAAAATATCATGCCTATTACTGAGGATAACTATATTTTTGCTGTAAAGTGTACCTAGTAATTAATACCTTTAATGTCAGATAATGCTGTCAGAAGAGTACTCTGTTTATCACCTTAGCAAATGGTGAAGAACTGAAAGAAGAAACTGATCCTTAAAAACATTAAAAATATTATATATGCAAGCATTACAACTTTCTATTTACTTAACACTTTTGGGTATGTCATCCGTTACTACAATGATAAGATATCTACTTGATTTGATTTGTTATTGCTTTGGTGGAATGTGGTATACCTACGTATAACTTACTTTATACATAGCGATCATTGAATGATACCTTCATCTAGTCGTTCATTCATCAGTTTGTCGACATGATTAGCGGCGTTCCATCAGCTGTTTGATCTATACAAGCGAACCAATATTACGTAAGGTAACACTGTATTGTCATACTGTCAAGTTTTACCGACTGACACTACTTGTTACAAGATGTTCGCTCTTATATCTATGGGGGTAAGTCTGTTTATTTTGTCTGTTGGTTTAGTAAATAGTCGCTGCGCGCGCCGCCGTTCGCACCCAACAGTGTTTTGTCTTTGAGCTGCCGTTGATCTATCATAGATTAAGAATCTAGTTCATAGTTCCTTTAGCTGTTATCTCATAGTTCCAAATAAGCCTTTTCAGTTTATTTTTCTTGTTAAAATACGTTTTCAAGTATCAAAAATCCAATTCTTCATATTTTTTTTAAAATTTATATTGGTCAATAATACATAACCACTATTCCGAGTTAACGACTAATAAAACGCTTGATCATATGCAAAATTTGTTCAAATTATTTATGAGATATCTCTTCATGTGCAATAATTCTTCATAAACAAATAAAGTGTGTAATGTCATCTTGTTTTAGTTAATATTTTGGCAACTGACAACTCTGCTTTCAGTGCAAGAGCGTCACTCTTTTTCAACGTTGTTACGTGACTTGCAATTATAGCGTAGAGTAGCGCTGATATTATGTGTATATTTATTTACGTTAAAATGCAAGTAATACGGCCATAAGCCGTGGGTTCAAATTGACACAAAATGAGATTATCAAAATGGATTGACGGCGAAGTGTTGTCAATCTAGAAAATGTCACTATAAATCTCTTGAATCATCTGCACATATCTACTCTATCAGCTTACACACAGACAAAGAATGTTTAATTACCCGCGCGTCTGCGTGTTGACTTGCCTACTGCGCCCGCGCACCTCGGCGACACTATTGATTCTCGGAATGCCTGCCGTGGATCTCTATACTTGTTCACTGGTTTCGACAGTTACTGTTAAGTATATAGAGTGATTGTGGGAAACGAAAGTTTGGAGACAGTGATTATCTTAAAATATCTTAAGTAACATCGTTCACATCAATCACCTAAATAATATTATAGAAACGTAAATGTTAAGTAAATATGTATTATGTGTATGTATAAGTTCTAGAAGGTAGACGTTAATTTCTATTTAAAACCTAATTAACCTTTCGCGTTCTGTAGGAAAATAAATAAAACTGATTTATTTTCAGTTACAACTATTGTCTAATAGTAGAGAATCGAGGGATATATTTTCGAAGTGCGATGAGCTCTGTTATATTTATGGTTTCCTGACCGACGACAATCACACGTAATTGAGCGATCATGACCGCACCATAACTCGCGACAAACTATCGGATTACAACCAACCCTATCGATGACCATTCACCGCGCCTCTTGTTCATTGGCACTTTCTTTCAGATGCATTGTCACTGACCCTTTTGGTTGTGTTAGATTTTCAATAAGTGTGAATGGAATAGAAGCAAGACTGACCATATTCGGTCTGCAGGTGGAAGTAGTGACCACCGGTCAATAGGCTTATCAAATTACAGATATGCGATGTGAAATTTATCGATACAACGTACGCATGTCCGAGTAACGCGGTGGATTTTTAAATAAAGAATTATCGAAAGTGACCGTTGTCCACTATTTTGGACATCGGGCGTTCATTGTCAACGGTGTGAACGCTGTCAATTTGAAATTTTAATCGACCGCTGAATTAAGTAGGGGACGTTGAGGTCGGTGTGAAGGGCAAGTAGGTACACTTCACCGACGTATTGTGCTGTCGCCGTCTTCCTGGTATTTCTATAATCAATTCCAACTGTAGCTAAATTATATGAAATTTATTCACACTTATTGCCCTTGTTCCTGGACCTTAGATGTAGGAATCAAGGTTATTTTGTACATATTAATATAACGGTTAAGAATTGTTTTGACATCGGACTAGTATATCAATGAAGTAGATTGAGTATTAGAAGGCGTGTATTTTACAGTTTTAAACCTTATAACAGTAATCAGAAACCTATATTATTATATTTTGTAGTCGCCATTGTACTTTTTTGAAGTGAATCTGATAACTACATTGTTTTATTTAACTTAAAAATATCCAAGTACGTATTCGAAGATCTAACTCAATAGCATTCTGCCTAAAAGCCCATGTCTAACGTTGGAACATGAAAGGCTTTAAATAAGAATATGACATCACAGGTTGAATTATCGGCTGTGGTTAATTGAAGTCACAGGTGCTGTTGCAACCGACAACATGAACGCGCACCGGCCTGGCTGCATCAGTCGATACGATACCGATCCGACATCGGTTAATGTAGTCTTATATAACATGAGTTTCTTTGGTTGACGGTGAGGATGTTCAGTCTACGTACTGGACGCCTCAGGCAATACTATGAGTAGTACAAGTGGTCTAAGTTTTGATTGTGGTTGGCAATATATATACTTGGCAAGAATTTTGTATCTAAGATCTTGCCATCAGTATATCTCATCTCGCATCGTAGATAATGCAGTGGCAATAATGCCAAATATTATTGGCGCTGCTGTTAAAGTTACTAATAAATCTTAAACGCATCTAACTTTGTACTCATCATTCCAAACAGGTGACTGTTTCCCTTTTACTATTAAAAAAATATATTCCGGTTCCAAAGTCGGCTCGTGTTGGTACTGTACACGCATCGGAACGGCTATCGGCTAATTCGGCGTGGCCGAATGCCGGCCATAAATTTTCCTAGCCCCGTCGGAGCGCAGCGTGATGCCCGCTCACATTACAAGTGGAACTCACAGTTAATTGAACCAACTTAGATATTTATATTAGAGTTTAAGATATTTTATTATGTCTGTGTATAAGTAATGGATAATGGATGCCCGCGGTGTGCGATTCTGTTGTAATGGGCAATTTGTTGCTGTCAACTTTCTTGGAATGTTCAATATTAGAAGCTTAAAAGCTGTGAGTACACTGGCTTCCAACTACATGTGTATAACTACACATCTCTAAAACGCTAGCTATCACGAATTCTGTGTCTGTATACGGTAATATCCAGAATCCGGACGAAGAAGATAATTTCATGCACTAATCTATATTTTTCTACTATCTACATAGTTAATACCTACACTATATTTCAAGTTATTTAATAAAGCCGAGTGATAATAACCTGTATCAAACGCAGTCTGCTCTCACCACTGTTGGGTGACATCAACATCTGTATAAGTTGTGCAACATTAGTCAGCTGGTTGCCACACACACCACCACACCACTCGGTTAACGGTTCATTATTTTAGATCGCAACAGGTTCTGTTCCCACCGATGCACTATTGAAACCGCTCATAGACCTACCAGACCCATAACAAGGTGCAAACAAAAAAATATATAACATCCTTTTCAGAAAAGTCATATAGTTACAAAAAAATCATGTGGTTACTTGCCCCTCCTTCACAGGCTGGCTTCGAATGAGTGGTAGAATTTTACCTTTGTGGTAGCTGACGCGATTTTTTTTCTGTTTCTGATTCTGTACCTCGGATTCATTGACTACGATTTAAGGCAAGGAAAACTTATTGCTGAGGCTCATTACCATGTGTTCCTTTTAAGGCCATAGATGTAACAGCTTAATTAAAACAAAGCAGTTCGGTGCAGAATCATCTACTGCTCACTGCAAAATTATATAGCGTCATATAATTTGCGTTACAAGATACCTATTGCTAGCTACTAGGAGTGTTACCGTAAGTTTTCCCGGTAGCTCAATAAATCATAGAATCTACAACCTATCAAATAGCCACGCTCGAAAACACCGAGTGAAGGGAACATTTTGTAAAATACATCGTAAATTATCGATTAAAATCATTCCAAATGCGCGTTAGACAAAATTATGTTGGTAGCGAGAATTGATCAATCCTGCGTGTAGGCAGAACGTTTACTGACTAATGTAATAATCGACATGTTTACGCAAATTCCTTTCAAACTGCCTCTCTATCGCTTAATATCGGTACACAGAAATTTTGGAGTATAACGCCCTTTCAAAAGGGTCCGTGTAGCAGGTATTCTGGTATTAAACGATCAATAACTTAGAATCAACAGTAGCCAAATATCTCGGTCTAATCCGAGTCGAATCGGTGGGTATTTTTCAATAACGCCACGGAATCGATGATCGGAATAGTGAAGTTCGGGACTCGATCGCTAAGCTCGATGCGTTCTTTTTTTGTGTGTGGGAACATTTCATTTTTCAATCACAACGAACCTTTTTACGTTGCTGGGTGTACGTGGACGGCGATAAATATCGAAGCTTATGGCCGCGGTCAGCTTTGAAGTGAGCGTTTTATCCAGATTGCTACAGAACTTTTGGGTGTTCATATATTTTGGGCGATGGTGCGCGGCGCGTGGGCCGGAGCTGCGCGCGCGCATTTGTTAGACATCCACAAGCTTGCCAATACCTCGAATATGATAATCACAATCGGGATAATTATTTTCTCTCTTATTTACACTCAAGCCAGATTTCTCAAACTTTTTATTAATCCTACTATAAAATTATTATTTACCTATCTAATCAATATACGTTATTTCATAATGATTGTGTTCAGTGAGGTGACCTCGATGATGAAACTGGTCTGTGCTAAAGACATAAATTTGTAATGTCTCTTCCAAATATATTAAAGCAACATAAAACTATATAAAAAAAATAACAATCTGGGTTACTGACAGACTGGGGTATCTGAGACCTGCTTAGTTCAATCGGTAGTAACCCTGCCTTCCCATCCACGTGTCTCGGGTTCGAATCCCGAGAGATGCAAACTTTATGTGATGAGAACAATTTTTTGTACCAAATAATCACATAAGTTTTATGACTATTTAAGTTTTTATATCGTTATCTAGTGCCCTTAAGGTTAAGATGCAGGATATCCTAGTTTGGTAAATAATTGTAAAAAGAGACTAAAATAAAAAGAAACAAATACCTAGGATACTAACAAAAATACGCCTAGTTTCAAACACCTGTCGAGGTGGAAGATTGGAGATCAACGGGAGGTCCAACGGACTCGTGGACTTACAAAATAAATTAAATTGGATCAATGTCCTTTAAGACTGTCTTTTAGTTCCTCAGCCTTAACCTGTCGAACTACACACATGTATAATTGGTATTAAGAGTATTAAATAAGAGAACTAATATAAAATGTCAATATTTATACAATAAAGAACGAAAGCCAAACATTACCAATGCTTTACAAATAAGACATTATCATCCGTTGTAATGGTTTTAATAGTTTTTACAAGTTTGAAACGGTATCCACATTGTAAGGAATCTTAATGCTTATTCACTATATTCAAAAAATATATTAACATGTTTTTCACAAGTGTTGCCATCTTATTCCCTTCTATCTGTTTTGAAATTTACCATAGAGCATGTAAAGCTGCTCTGCACATATTTACCGGTCACTATATGTAGCAACACACAATTTGCCATTTTCTACAGATCATAGCATGAGAACGACTTTGAACTTTAATTTAAATACATTTTAAAAGATTCAACACCAGTCAATGTGCTAAATTAATACAAATTGCTGCTTATGTATATTCAAGCTTAGGTACCTATTCAAAAAATATACTATGTTGGTACAATACATTGCAGAGGCTATCGGTATAGGAGAGTTACCCGCAGCGGCGCCGCGCGCTGGTGTGGGTGCTAGCGTGCGCGGGCGCATCCACGCGCGGCCCCCGCTACAAAAGACACCCAGGTGACTTTTGACTTTAGCGCGACTGAGCTTCATAATATAATTGTGCCCGAACAAAATCCGGCCGAGTATTACCATACAATGGGCCAGTCAGTTCCGTCGAGCCCGGCAGGTCGTCGGGGGCCAAAAAAACACCACCACTTTTCAACAGTTCCCTACTACAACGCTGTAATGGGATGTCTTCGCCAATGAAAGTTAAACTTAATTCTTTTCCCTGTAGATTTGAATTTAGATTGCGAAAAGTTGCGTAAATGACGTTATATTTTTGTTGGGAGGTTGGCAGGCGCCCATCAGAGGCAGGCCATCATGAGCTCGACGACTGTTTGACGAGTGACAAGAGTCTAAAAAACTCAGTGTAAGTTACCTACTGGCAGAGCGGGTCGGGATGTGCGCAGTTTTGACTTATTGCCTGGGAGCGCTGCTTTTTGCGAGCGCAGCGAGCGTGCTTCGCTTCGCTGAATGCGGCTGATTGATGCGTTTTGTTTACTTTTCTGTCTCGGACTCTTGGCGACTCGGTGCGTCGAGGTTTTGACGTTCTTTTTGACATTTTATTCTGTTTTACTTAGTTTGCTCGTGGATGTCGTCGAAGGGTTTCCAACTAAAGATTTTTTGTAGAGCTCGTAATTTACTTGCGATTTCAAAGTGGATTTTTACTTAGTTATTGAGGATAAACTAGCCTTACTGCACTCTATATTATAAGGGTCTCGTTATAAAATTAAGCTTAGCCTGGAAAAAATCTATTACGAGGTTCATTAAAAAAATCGAATAAAAATATACCTTTAGGAAAACGTGTAAACAGTAAAGGGCTATAACAAAAATAATATGTCATATGTCTACAATTCGAATTGTAGTAAATGATAGCTGGGACTACGGGGGCGGGGCGGCGGACGGGGCGATGACGGAGCCTGTGTGGGTCGTCTTGCAGGTGGTCGTGTGTACGTGAGACACATCATGACGTTTCGTGTACGGTTATTTAGCTTCATAAATATAGATAAACTGTCAATATGCAAACTACGCGAATGGAACAATAATGGGATTATGAGTAGTGGCTTCGAGCCTGTACCGTCAGCATACTACAGTATTGCCTGACAACTAATGACGATCTGATTAGCTCACTTCGTAGTGACCCGGTGTCCTGCGCCGAGGATCCCGAGTTTGAATCCTGGAAGGGACAAACTATGTGTCAAACGCATGAATATTTGTATCCGAGTCATGTATGTTTAATATCTATATACGTATTATATACTGAGTTCGCCCCGAGTCTATTGTACGGTACCCATAATGCAAGCATTATCTAGTGTGGGACCGTATAGTTGGTGTGTTCGTCTAACGATATCATTGAAAAAGCCTGTAGTAATATTACTTACTATACAACCAATAGACATCCGAATCATACCTGCTCTTTACAAAGCAACATTCAGTCATCAGTAACACAAACAAAGGCCATGTCACCCGGATGCGCAGGCGCAACATTGCGTATGTGCGACTCGTCGCCGGTAGAAAGTGTCGCGGGACCAAACAGCGGACACTGCATATTACCATTGTGGGCTGTGCATGGGACTATTTGCATATTAGGACTATCTATGGCTTGTCCGATAAATTCCCTAATATCAGGTATATGTGTGGTCATGAGTCAGATTTGGATTTTTTACTATGAAATTATAAATAGGACTTCAGAGCTCTGATGCGTCAACAAAATTTTTGTTTTTTAAAAGATTGAGAACCCATCGTGTTTTGAGCGTGAACGTAGTATGCGGCAGTTATTTTCAAATCCATTTGGTATTTTTTTTAAATGTTCGTAGAAGTATGTTCGTAGTTTATTTCTATGGGATTTAAATATGGTCCTGTCTGTTGGATCAGCTAGTGTCTAATAATTTGATATATAGACACTAATGCAGAACATTATGTAGTAAGAATGTATATCCGCCTACCCTTCGCGAGAATTCAGGCATGAAGCTTCTCATTTATATACCTCTTTAATTATTGCCTCTATGTATGCATGTACTACTGCTTAAGTCCAATGATCTAAATAGGTATTACTTGCGCATGAGTGGATAGCACAGCAGGTACGTTTTATTACTTAGGTATTGTAAACCGAACAAAAGGACTATGACCGAATTAATGAGTCCGAAAAGGTCAAGTGCGTATATTTAACCTTATGTGTCCAGAAACATAAAAACGAAACTTATTTAGGCTCTACCTACCTCTAGGATAACAGTGTAAATGTATGTATAAATCAAATGTGCGTCACATTGATTTCTTATATTTACGCGAATACTACACATTTAAATGAAACTAATTTTACGGATCGCACCCGCTATTATATCAGATTTGATAAGCCACAGATCCTCGCAAAAGAACACGCATTCCGACCAATAATGATACGCGAGGCCATTGAAATTAAGAAACATCATAATTTCAATAGGGAAGATGGCTGGGTGCTACCACCAACTTGGGATCCAGTGATTAATATTATTAAATCGAAAACCAAGCGTACCATTGCAAGACCTCAAGATACTGTGAGCACTTTCTGCGTAGATCGGACCACAAGCAACAATTAGATATGAGGGTACCCCGTTTCTAACTATGACACCAGGACGTCAACCACCTCAGTCCTCCCGTGACCATGGTTGCTGTAAAGCAGGCGAAACGTCGGGAACGTAAAAAACATAAAATAAACGCGATAAAATCCGTAAAATTAGTTTCATTTCAAATATGCGTCAGTAAAAATCCTCAATGTTTGCGTGAGTGTGCGCTCAGCCCCAAGCCCGGTAGCTAGATATATATGTGATTACTTACGACGTAGTGGCGCGCACGTGACCGCACTGCGAACGAGCTACGTGCGAGCCGACAGATATCCTAACCATAAAGCGCTGGGAAATTAATCAATACTTATTACATTTTGTTCTAAATATTATTGCATTAGGAATTTGGCAAGCAACCAGCTGAGGTAAGCTGGGCGGTGGTCCGACTTAATTTTTCAGTTATATTTTGGGAATAGAGCAAGCCGCTTATTCAAACAGTGATTATCAGCTGTAATTATAACTAAACTAATTGAGACTTGAATACGTAACTAGAATTAGAATATTTTGTATACATGTAAACTATTACAGTACTTATGTATCGTCAAATAATATCACAAAATGTTATGCTATGACTCTACCGCCCGTTTGAAATACCGTTCTGTTAGGGAAGAATGAGACGAAATTCCATGGTTGTTCTTTTTATAAAGTAGTTATGCTTTTCTGTGTAGTGCATTGTTTTGGATATGAGAGGATAATGTAGGAACGGCTAGGCAGGCTTCAGAAGCTGGTTAAAAAAATTACCCTTAGAAAATTAATACTTCGTAGCCATAAATATTTTGTATCCCAATAATTACTACACATGGAATGGTAATTAGAGCCCAGTGTACAATAAATTAATCGTATATCGACCGTTTTTGTGTAAATACCGCCGCCCACTGAAGCGTAAACTCGTAGATTCGTTGCTGCAAATGTGCAAAAAGTAGACACATTGCCAGCGCTGACAAATGCTCGTCGATTTGCTTCACTACAGCACGCGTGGAATATATGCGCTTGAGTGGGCTGCAGGCATATAATTAAATTTGCATAAGTTGGGCGATCATTACTGTGAAAAATAATTGATACGGTAAATCGTGATAATGAATTTGAAACCACGAGTTTTTGCATATACATATAATAATTTATAAGACAAGCCTCAATATAGGCACTAGGCTTAATAGTTTTAAATGTTATTTTTATTCAAAAACATTATTTCATGTATTGATTGTCTTTCCTGGACAATTAAATTATAAATATGGATATATTTTTCGTAAGAACTATTTTAAATAATATTTATATCAACCGGAAGCACTATACAAGAATATTAAATAATATATTTAGAACGATATTTTAGCAACACCAAAACTTTTCATAATAGCGGTTCTTAATTTACGATATTAGACCACTTTGGCCATTATAATATACCAATTTGTATATGAATATAAATTTATATGACACACTATATAACAGTGCCTACATAATATCCACGCATTAGGAGCAGCGGGGATTCGCAATGACATCGCGAAGTCCATAAATATCACTATTTTTACCACTTTTAATTTGGTAGCTGAATACATAATAAAATACATTAACAACATCGGAAAACAATCATAAAATATACTCAAATATAAAATAACAAAATGTTTTACAAATTTTAACAAACTAGATACGTGTCGTTTCTATTTTTTGTTGCATTGTCTCACCAAGCAGCTGTGAAAGCTTGAGTAATTTTTGCACACAATTCCTTCGTACTATCGATTTGAAACACTCAAAAACAACTCGAGGAGCATCCCAAAACATTGTTTAGTACCGCAAGGATTTCTTTCCGTATCGATCGAAGCGTCACCCCGGTACACGGTTGATTAGTATGCGGTGCGCGAGCGCGGGGCTCGGTGCCACGATCGGCAAGTGGCTCTATTTGGCCAGCCCATGTATGGCCGCCGGACGTCTGGTGACGATAGCCGGTAGATACGTGATGCATCCCGACAAAGCTGACATATGAGCAACCATATGCGGTACACAATGATTTAGTTTCGACTCCCAAAAATATTGGGCGATGCTGCTGTTTATAATAGGGTCGGAAAAACTCCTGGTTTCCATCTTCCTCATTTACACCACGATTGCAAAATATAAATGAGGCTACGGTTTCTCTCCCGTACTTAAAGCAACTAAAAATGTTGTTAGTAAAACTTGTAATTTTCAATATCATCGAAGTCTAAAGACGCTTACAATTTTTTTTTCTTGACTATACAACCGGATCGGAACGCGACCTCATTGAAAAGATCCGGAAAGAAACTAACTCAGCGGGCTTGACTTTTTTATCGCCATGTTTATTCTTCAATTAATTAAACAAAAAAAAGAATATCACGTAATAATTGCCTGAGTACCTACTCTCTACTGCTCAAAACCGGTGAAGGCCGATCCTTCACCGTTTATAAGTAGTAGTCATTGAATGCTGACTTGTTTTCTAACAGGTCTTTACACGTTGCAAAAGATACGCAATTTTGACAGCAATCCGTCGGGAACCGGAATGTTAATTGGACAACGTGTAGGTACTTTAAACTATAACAACTTATAAAACAAACTAATTTGAGATCTCATATGAGATAAATTTGGTACCTTGAAATCTGTAAGAGTTCTGAATGTGACATGAATAGAACAAGTACAAATAATAAAATATTTCTAAAATAATATTACAGATATATAAACTCTACCGTATAATTATCAACAGTATAATATTTTTTCTCTAGAAACATTCCAGACACCTTAATAAAGTGTAACTCTCCATTCCCAAGTAAGTAGAGCATACTTCCCAGCGAGTGTTTCGCTGGCAGGACGCAAGCTTTCCTCTGACACGATTTTCCGGCAAGGTCGACGGCCGCGCCACGGTCGCCAGGACACATGCCCTGTAATGACGAGGATATGAACACAATGGGTATTGAAAGTCTAAAGCCAAGGTCTCTACATTTCACAGATAGGATATTATAACGAGCATAAGTGTATTGACGTCTCTCTTTTTCTACTCTTTGGACAAGCGTGATCTAATTAATCTGAACAAGAGTTACCGAAAATAATGAAGAAGCAAATAAGCAACCTATTTAATTTGCAATTCGATTCAAAGTTGTCGTTAATATTTTAAAACAGTCCCCTATCTCCTTGAATTATTATTATCGCTCAAAAACTCGATGGATATCTCCTGTGACGGGTGACGTCGTGCGTTATGACGTCAGCACCTTGGTTTACGTCAAACGAATATGCATTGTACTTTTCACATGACGATCTTACATATTTTACCATACTAAACATTTTCTTCACCGTCAATTGTTTAGGTTAGGTTACACCGAACTTAGCTCACTGCTCTCAGAATTGAGCGGTGATCCCAACGAATCAAATTTTAGGGATGTTTAATTTAAAGGCGCCTTAAAAAAATACACTATAATTCCTATAAAAAGTAAAAGTATTGTTTCATAATTTAAATTTCATTTGAGTAACCGTTAAATACAGATGCAATTAAAATTACATATATTGTTGTTGTTACTGATTAGTATTGTTGATTAAATATAATATAATTATGAGTTCGAACCAAGGACCGGAACAGACTGTCCCGGGACAGTCAATCGTCATCTTTATAGTAATGGTACTTTTTGTATTGAGATAGCCAGCTCTCTACCGATAAGCGAAACCGCTACGATGAACATAAAGTTCGTTCGTTATGCCGGCCGACGGAACCGACGCGACGCCTAGACCAAGGAAACTGTTGATGCTAACATGCTGCGGTTCACGTGACTCTATGCTATAAAAAATGATACATACTAATCTAAGGTTTTTTTAATTGTCGAGATTTGACTCGCTGGTAAATGATGTAACAGGATTTGACTTGTAAATTAGAGCAGTAGTAGTCTCTTAGGAAGATTTTTTTTTATTTACACCTATGACATAGATCTAGAATGTAATATCTATTATGATAAAAGTAATTTGCCATTGATATATTATGTTAACGTTAAATGGGCTTATCAAAAATAGTTGATTCATAATAATATAACCACTTATGATGGTAGTAGGAGGTCTCTTAAATAAATGGAAACATACATTTCCTAATCGATGAGTCTGACATTCGCATCTCTCACTTCCTAGTGGGATGCAAGTTGTGACTTCACCTTGCATCTCAGATCGCGTCTAAAAATGTCAACGTGTTTATAATGTACGGCAATCGATACGATCGCCGATTACGGAGACGGAATAGATAAGCGTCCCATCGGGGAGCCGTGGAAAATTGCCGCAAACCTGTTTGTGCTGAATTATAGTTAGTCGCCACTCGAGTGACTTACCTTCGGGGAGCTGCGGTGGAAATTAAAATGCTAATGCAGGTACATGCTGGTGCGTTGCGGGCAGAGAATAAAACGTTGCATGATCCGGAAGGTGTTATGCATATAGCATTGTTATGTCAACATGTTCTTGTATTTCAGAAGGTTTTCTGCCCATCTATGTTATGCTGTCATACGTTTTATATGACTTGTAACTTGAATATAGCCAATAACAATAAAAACTTATCGCATAATATTTTTTTTGTGAATTTATGAGGGTACTCCAGTCTAAACTAACACGTCAAACACCTCAGTCGTCTCGTGATCATGGTTGCTGTAAAGCAGCAAAATATTAGGGAACATAAAAACATTAAATAAACGCGGTAAAATTCGTATATTTCAATGCACAAACATGAATTTAACTTTACGAATTATTTTACTACCTGTTACCCAAACTAATAGATCCAGGTGCTTTAGCCCTCAACTCCGCGTACTGTGTGACAAACAGCGGAAAAGCGCGTGCGTCGCGGCGCGAGCGCATGCGGGCGGATAATTGCGCCTGCGCATAGCTGCCGCTGCAATTATTGTATCCTGTTTCATACCTACCAACGACTACTGCGCATTCCACGGATGAGCGTTGCAACATTGGTGACAGGAAAAAATAGGTATTCTCTGATATAATTATTATTAAGGTCGATGTTTACACGACTAGCGGTCAGCCTTCCTGAGAATATATAAGTTGTATATTTAATACCTACACTGCTAGGGTTATAACCTACTGTAAACATTTGTCTATGTTTATTCTGCAGTAAGTATACTCACACGAAGAACGGGAACACGGAGTACCTCGATCAATATATTGAAGCACACAATATCAAGACGTTTTGTGAAGTATATGCGAATTACGCCTCTACGTCCACGCAATTACAATATGTTTTCCCGACGCTCCGCCTATTCTATATCTTCGTCTGAGTAACTAATAAGTATATTATAATTCTCAATCGAAATCATGCTAATCGTACTGATAGTCTATATATTATCCATTCAATGAGGTCAACATTTAAATTAAACAAACATGAATATCTTAGTTTTCATGTCATTAGGACCGTCGTTGTATTAAGGCCAAATTTGCGAAACGCCAAATGCCAAAGATCATGAGGTATTTTCCGGTTTAAATCAATGGAATGGTCTGAGCAGCGGTACTGGCTGTAAATTGTCACTATAAATTTGAATATTGATAGAGGAACAGTTCGCTATACCTACCCGGCTAACGAGCGAGATCACTAAAAATGTAATATCAGTATATCACGCGGCTCATCCGCGTTTTGGTCAAACCACATTCAATGAAAACTTTAAAATGTTCACAGCGCCGGCGGTGGAGTAGAAACGAGTCCAATATCACCATGTTTCTTGATATTCGCATTTTGTCATTAAACAGCTGGAATTTATTGCACGTTCGTCAAATCAAACTTTAATGGTTTCTTTTCACAAAAATCATCTTGAATTAGTAATCCACGTTACATATGGTAATAAGAGCATGTATGTAATGAGCATGAAAAGTTATACTTTTTCCTCGGCTCGGCGGTGGTAACATCTATAACTGCGAACACAATCAAGCGGATCGTTCCGTGCCAACGGTGGCGGCCATTATTTCGTGCAGAGCGGCCGATAGGAACCCGCCCCGTCCCTGCTCCAACTGTATTAGCCACTGATTACAACTGCTATAATGTGACGCAATCTTTTTTGTTCGCTGTTTACGTCACACTGTTCCAATAAAGTTTATCTAAGCTTCTAAGAAGTCTATTTTTATAGACATATGCTATACAGATCCTACAAAAAAAGAAGATAATATGTAATATTTTACATAATACTTGATTCTTTTTTAGGATCTATTGCTCCTTTTTTAAATATTTTCACACAACGAATGGATCAAAACGAAAGAAAGGGACAAAGAATATCCGATTAACGTACGTATGATTTATTAAATTAACATAGTTTTTACTTTTCTCGATGCGCACAGCTGATAATAAATTCAATTAAATATTAAGCGACTCCATTGCTTTGCGAAACCCACAAAACGTGTTTCACTCATTATGAAACCCGAAACTATGATATTTGGAGTCGCGCGCGACAAGCGACCTTAGCGTTGCGCAGTCGACGCGAGACCAATAAATATACTTTACTGTTATCTACAGTTGGGAGCCGGTATCGAAGCGAAACTATTCTAATAAAAAGAAACGAAAACCAGTCCAAATTAATGATAAGATGGAAAATGGTGTGCCATAGGCCGCCGAGCGTAGGACGAGCGCGATCGCGGTGCGGCGATATCTGTCTGCTTACTAATAACTTATGGTATTAAATGGGTGCTGGCTTTTTCGTGTTCAGTAAATAGCCGATATGGTATTGGTAACTTAATAAAGCATGTTATGGGTATCTTGCGCCATGATTGAGATAATAGTAGAATCTTATTACGCCATTGATGGCTTAGACATTAAAATGTCAGGCAACGCTAGCCGGGTAGCTATTATCGCAAGACTGACTAATATTATATTTTCCCTCAATATGCGTTTCGGACGTATTCAAATACCGATCAAGTGATCAAATATTTTCATGCATTTACACAAGTTAAAAACATTTGATACAAGTTAAATATAGCTACAAGGTACAAGTTTTCGCTAGGGGCGCTGCTGTTAAATGTATGGAATGATTTGATAGCTTGGTCGGTATTTACAAGGTAGAAGTCAAAAGTTGTACAAAAGTACTCTGAACAAAATTTAAAAGCATTTCGCTGCTCACTTAAAGATATTATGCTGACACGAGCTGATTGGATACAGCCTTGTGCCTCAAAACATTCGAACAGAAACTTATCCGCGTCGATTTGTCGATGGCAACCACAACGATCTACTCCATCACGTGTGATCACGGCGCATCAATCATGCGACAAAGAGGCGATCGAACGCGAACAGGTGCGATATATCACGAACAAATTGTCGCTGTCATCGGAAAGATCGTAACGACGGACTCTTTCACACGGTGTCCGCCTATTGTTCGCGGCGATCGTACGCGCAATTATATTTATCACTCATATTGACAACTCGTTAAGATCGAGACGATTTTTCATTGTAACGTATACCGGTCATATGAGCCTACACTATTCAAATTAAATATATATTTATATAGGCTAGTGGTTGGTTACCAACGACGGCATGCGATTTTGAAGACACAAGAGAGTGTTCAACACTTTACGTTCAACGTTTAGCGTTCCGCGTTCTTTGTAATGTATTTTTTTTTATTACATTATAGGCAAGTGTTTGATCTCGATCTCACCTGATGGTAAGTGATGATGAGATCTACGATGGAGCATACTTGCCTAGATAGGAAGGCGGCAGTAGATCGAGACGCTACATTCACTAGGCACATGGAGCGCAGCTGATCTGACCCGCCATCCATGAATGGCAACACCGAACATAATGCCGCAACACGGCTAAGCCGCTTGTCGACATGGCTTTGTTCAGTGGGTGGTGCCTAACCACGGCCGAAGCCTACCACCAGTAGAGTTGTCACCTAGTTGGCACCACCCAGGGTCACGTGTAGGGTATCTCGAGGGTATTTAATTCTCCTACGGACGAAGGTGACTCGACCCCATAAGATAGGATGATAGGACCCCATAGGATGTATGGGATTGATAGCACCCTGGTGAACAGCACATGGTCAGCATTGAACGGGAACACTGGAATCAAGTCTGTGTTGCTTTCAAGGGTTGACGTTGTAGTCTACTTTTTTTTCATTTTGCCGATAACCAAGATAAAATATTCTCTATTCTATCTAAATTGGCATGTAAGATAAGGATCAAGCCTTCCCATTTATGCGACCTTTCGCCAGTAGTGGGCTGATACTGGGTCACAGGTAGCTTCAACACATTAATGGTTATAATTCAAAGCTACTAAAAGTCACTAATAGGTAGTTGTACAACTCGAAACGTATCCGAGTGGTGTGTTTAGTATGTTTTGCAGAAATATTATATTTCCATGTTATGTTATATAGTGGGGTTTATTAGTTGTCCAAAGCTGATGAAATTGAATCTTTTATGATCAACTAGTGGATTTTTATGACAGCTTCAAATATATTAGAAATATAACACTGTGTTTGTGTGTGTGTGTGTATTTTGGCCTCGTAAGGCAGTGCAGGCCAAGACACAGAATGGAAAAGATACGGCTCATATTATGAATGAATAATTTAGAGGCATTATATAAGTATCTACTATACAGCAATTTAAAAAAAATGTAAAACTTTTATTTAGCGTTTTATTTTACCACAACACAGACTTTGTCATAAATATGTCTAAACGATGGTCAGAAGCGTCATCATAAATCGTGCGGTCACATAGAGATCGCGGCCGCTGCATCTGATAGCACTAATTAGTTAAGCTCGTCGTGTGCACGTCCGCATCATTTCATTCATTCATATTTCATACAATAACGATACCATCTGAGACACTAAAAACGTAAAAAGCTGCATCTGTGAAATAACCCTGTTTATTTGAAAGAGCCGCACTATCTAATAGGTACACTTTCAAAACCTAATTCACTACAAAACCGCTTCTAAGCTCCCCCCGCTAGTATTATAAACAAAAAAATATCTGACAGTTCAAGATAATCTCGGAATTGATTAAGATAAGTTCAGTTCTTATGGAGTATTCATATAGTCACAAAGATACCGCGGGCGGAGCCTCAGGCCGCAACTATGCCAGATAAGGGTTATCAGATGCAGAAATGTGTGTGATATGTGAGGATGCTGACGCGCTCTCGCTTTTGATAAATTTTATCTGAGTTTGTGTAAGTTGGTTGTGATACCACCATTAGTCCGCGGAACCGCCTGCAATTTTCCAAAAATCTCCCCCAAAGTGCTATTTTGATGGGATGCTTTGTAGCCTTCTGCAAAATAATCAATCCAATTACTTTTAATTCACTTAGTTACGTTATGTATAAAAAGACAAAAAGTATATTATCTATGTAGTCAGTCAATTAACTTTTAGTTTTTTTTTTTAAATAGTTTACTATATATTCGCCTCGTGCAAAACAAGCCCAACTAATTACATCTTCAAGCCACCTTATCCGGAAAACAGGTCTATATGTTTACTAATTGTAGTTTAAACGAAACCTTTTCATTCCCGTGTATTGATAAGAAGTAGTTAGGCTAAGGTTAGGTATTGGGGTAATTGACACTTGTGATATACAAATTTTACATTGAACGCTGGCTAGGTAACGAAGTTGTCTTGTGATATAAAGATTACGCATTGAACGCATAAGGAAGGACAAGGCTCAAGATAAAAATGATATTGTAGAGAGAGCCACCGCCAGCCTATCAAACCAAATCGCATCAGCCAGTAACGAAAAACGATCATCATCCAACAATCGTAAATACAGATTAGGGCTGCGTGCATCGATTTGCAGCGCGCATCAAATATACAAGCGCGGCGCCGCTACGACACACTGGGGATGCATAATTCCGCGAATATGTTTTACGACAGCCCTGTACCGTGTGTATGTGCCCCTCTATCGGCAGATATCTTCATAAACTATGAATTCTGGCAATCGTAGTCAGGTGCGAGCGCTATGGTTGCCTAAAGGAATTCATATATTTAACGTTTTTTTTTTAAACTTTAACATATCTTAAAGAAATATATACAGGAATAGATAGATACGATTAATTCGTTAGCTTACTGATTGCACATTTACTTTCCAAATCACGAGTAGGTATATTTGTTGCGCACATAGTATTAGTACATTTAAATTTGGTATTCTAAAGAAAAAAATCGAACGTGAAGGACTGAATCACTTTTTTTGCAAACGTGAAATGTTAATTTCGCAACATAGAAATGTGTTGACAGATAATAATATTTTTGCTTCACTTTTATAACATAGCGTGGGCAACCCTATCCTGAGATAGGATTTATTACAGCTCAGATGTACCGTTACGCATAGGTTGTGCGTTTTATTTGGAAGATGTTATTGAATTATTGAGTACCACTATGCAGTGACCCTAAGATTTAAGACCAGATTTAAGTTAACCCTCAACTTGATCGATTTTTTTAATGTTACTATGACTTAGATTTTGAAAAATCGAGCATTTTAAGGCCCCTGCCTGCAGCTACCTCAGCCATAACTGCCGCGCTCGAGATGACACCGCTATCATCTGTCATATGCATTAGGTACTGTAAGCCCCCGCGCGGTATGTGCCCAGCAGGCAAGCTAGGCACATACTGCGGTGTGCGGTCGGTCTCGACACGGCTATTAAAATGTAGAACTGAGAGACTTTTATCTACAAATTAGCACCACCCACGTTTCTGTGCGCGTTGGCTTTAGTTATTTGGCGATTTTGGATAAAAGTTATCTTACATATGGTTCTAAGCTTTTTTTTAAAAAAATAGTCTTTTTTTTATTCTTCCTAGGACGCGAGGATCTAAGCTCACCATGCATATTAATACACCAGTAGGTATGTATTAGGCGATATTACACACACATGACCATATTTGACCATATTGCTTGCTTAACATCAAGATTCGACGACTCAGCTATAAATTGTAGTAATCTTTGGTTACAAGTAGATATCAAGACATCTCTTACCTAAGATAGGTTAAACTAATGCTATGTTTGAGCATAGTGATATATGTTCATGCAAGCTCTTTGACGTCAGAAATATTCCGTAATCGAGAAACGAATCTCATCTTCAACCGGTCTGTGGTCAAAACACCTCTTTCCCAACGCCAAAACAAGTGCAATCCGATATTTCACTAAACATAAATGTCACAGTGTCTAATAATGTCCGGGACTCGCTGATTTTTATTGCAAAGTTTCTACATCGTTAGGAATATTTAAATATATCGCAACATCTAATTTATATCTATAAGATACGTTTTTATTCCAAACACCGAATTTTCGGCGGGAATTTTGATGCAGACATTGTATATAACTTTTAATAAAAAACCAAGCACTATAAACCGAGGAATTAATTGATTATAATCATTTATTGCAACATTGTTGGTGTATGTAAAATATATATAGAAAATATCAATCATTTAAAACGTTATTAGTCCTATGGACAAACAAACAGACACAAATTTTATAGAAAACGATTAAACATAAACCTTTTATTTTTATCTCTATAATTAATTCATCAAGGCTCTATTGAATCCTCTTCCGCATAGTATCCCATCTGCAAGGTTGAGGTCATGTATATCTATATGTTTTTTTTTTAATTATAGTAGCTTTGTGCTCTGTAGAAACCATGTGGTAATTCAGTCACCGTCGTTCAGCACTTTTCGAAAGCAGAACCGACCTTAGACTACTGAGTATGGCTTTGTATAAGTGTCGGCCCGATGCAGGTGCCGCCCGGTGCGCTTGGGTTTCATAAACTATGAATCCGGCATGATATATGATTATGTGACTGATATTCCGGTCGCTCTCCATTTCACAGTAAGAGAAGATTTTTAATACATTTTATTACGCGCTTTCTAATAGAAACTGCAAACGACATTTTCAAAATGATGAACAAACAACTTACATTAACATTGAAGTAAAACATTTTTTTTGGATCACATTTATTTTATGTTCTTTAAAAAACAACAAAAAAAAATCTTAAAACATTGATATGCTAACATAGGTTCACTCTGTAGTAGGCTCCTTATATTGGTAACACGAGTCGTTTGACGTTTGACGTCATATCATTTAGTAAAGCAATATAACCTATTTTTTTAATATTTAATATGTGCTTAAGTATATAAAAGTGATTTGACAATTAAATAAACGAGTCAATAAATAGTCTCGGAGGTGGGGTCGGCAGCATCCTACATATTCATGAGCAGATTAATTTTTATCATTCATTTGTGTAACACGTCGACATTTGCCGCGTTTAATTGATCTCATCAGTTCCTATTTTGCAACTATGTTTATGACCACTGTTGACCCCTCGCTTGATGCTGGGAGGTTTGATGCAATGTTTGTAAATGCCAATTAAAAACGTAGAAAGCAAAATCTACAAGCATATTTTTTTACATACCTATATAAAATACAGATTTTTGTGTTCTAAATGTACCCGCCTATTCGACTCAAAATACTATAGTTTTTTTCATCAATACCATATAAACATCGCTGAGAGCAATTTAATATATTATTGTATAAAGACGTATACCTAACATAGCGCATGAGAAAATCTTTGTACTATAACATCCAACCATCCAACATCCAACCAAAATAGATAAGAAATAATAACAGATATAAAACTGTTTTAGTTGTAAAATAACGCAATGCCGAAGGCTCTTAAAATATGTGCCAACAATTAATAAAAACCTATACAACATAAATTCTTCACTATATCTCTGCAATTAAGCAGGTATTATCTAATAATATTATGTTAAAAATCACTTAACTACATTACCTTGTATTATTCACGTGGAAAGATTTTATGGACATTAACATTAAATTATTCATGATATAGTCCATGTCGCGTATTATATTATGACAGTATTATATTATGACAGCTGAATCGGCAGGTGATTCATATTGTATCTTTATTTTATTGTAGTATCTCGAATATTGATGCCTATTTAGCAGATTAATATTTTTCATCATTAAAATATTTCTTGATTTAATATTTTATTTCATATTATGCCAATTTTGATATCACGAATATTTTTTTAGTACTCACATTGCCTTAAAATCACACAAATCTTGGTCCATCACTAATTTAGATTTAAAATTATTTTATGGTTATTTAATTGTCATCTAGAAGGGTTGCTCGTATTAATTAAGGGCCGGCCGGCGGCCCAATAAGCGAACTCGTAAATCGTACAACAGCAGATCCAGAATTACACCCGAACTGTTATAACTTTTTATGTTTCACTTTCCACTTTTTACACGTACGCCGTACTGGCGGGCTGTAGAGCTTAGTCAAGCGTAGAGTGGCTAAGAATATTAAAAATACTGCTGCTGCTATATTACGATAAGTATTACTTGACACAAGCTTTAAGTATGAATGTATTCTAATCTTCAACCGCGCTACAGGTACATTTTAAGCCATATCTTATTACTATACATGTGTCAGTAATTCATTATAAAAACACCTGTTTGTAATTACTGCAATAATTACTGAGAAGTGCTAAAGTAGATTCTAAGTAAATTCCCTGCTTTATTATAGCATTCCTTTATGACATTCAAATCAAACGCCGACCGCCGTATCTGTACGATGACTACGTCTACGAACTAAACCCTTTCGCACGGTGCCGCCAATAATGAAATCTGGGGTGTGAAATAAAAAGAAAAAACTCTCTTAATTAAATTTTCTTTTGGGAAAATTTAATAAACGCGAGGGCGGGCGCCCGCCGCTCACGCCGGCCAGCTGAACGCCGCCGCGCCGCTCGGCCTTACGAATACTCATATTATTAATGTTAACTATATAACATATTACAACAGAAACACAATTTGAAATTGTTTAAGTCTGCGATTTATAGCTCATATTGAATTTTGTACTGAAAATGTATGTTCCTAACCTTTATAGTTGTACATGCTTACCTTTTTTGCAGAAACATTTCAACACGAATTACCTTTAAAACATCATCTAGTGGCATTTGAAGTATTACAGCCATTATGCCCTAACATCTGCTCATGTGAGGACCCTGTGTCTGCTGCTCCAAATGCAGTACTCATAGCGGAGTTTATACATGTAAAATTTGATTTTCTATCGAAGCAACAGAAAGAGCGTTAATAAAAAAAACTCTTTTATTTAAAAACACCAACGTGTCGTAGCAGTGTCGTAACATAGTTAATGACATCACGTAGTCGTACGGCGATTTTTTAAATACCGGCAGCGAACATATATCTAACTACTGTTAAGGCTAGATAAACAGATCGGTCGCGGGTGGCACGGGGCGGCGCGGGACGGTCGCGAGGGCGATATTTAAATAAACACTTAGCAACAATAACTGCGATAAGTGGCGCTCCGGCTCAAACCACGGGTAGGTACCGGCCGACGCACAGCCCGGTAGCGGCAGCAGAGAAATTATAGAGAAGTTCTACTTATAAATCTTTTTTTATTTGTCAGGTAAGTAGGTATGTAGTCCATTTATGACTCCTATTCTTTCTCCTATTATATGTTCTAATAATTTCATATGTAAGTAATCTTAAACATAGAGTCCTCTCATTGCCTATACTCAGTCAACTATTATTTCAAAATATCGGCCTACCTTTTCTGTTTCCTGAAATCAGCAAGAATGTTTCCTTTATCATAAATTCAAAGAGGAAAGTATTTCAGTTCAAGATTATTTATATGTTAATTATCATGTTGTAAGAGCTTAAAATATTTAACTGTATTTATTACCTACTAAAATATTTCCTATAATAATTCGAACTGAAAAAATAAAAAGAACGTATCGACTTTTGTTAGGTATAAGAAATTCATCACTCGTTATCGTTCGTGTAGCAACGATTATTGTTTAAAACCGCATTAAAAGAAAGTCAGATCTAGTTAATTGCTGTTTCTAACAATCCATCCGTTTTTTTTCTTTGCGAAGTGACACAAAAACTTATATACACCATCGGGGATCGCGTGCGCAGCCAATATTTCACATTATTAATCACAAATACCTATTTAATTACAGCACAATTGACCGCTATCATCTCGCGAACGCATCACGGCTCCGCGCTATGCTCTTCAGCGGCGCGCCAAATTCCTCTTCAATTATTTTACAGTAGGTATTCGTTGTTCGTTTAGTTGTTCACCGAATGCCTTATCACTACCGAAGAGTTAATTACTAATTAAAAATAACCAGACGTCATTACGTGTGCACCAACACGTACTTCTAATTACAAATATAGGAACACCTACATTACATTTTCTTGGATATTTATTATAAGTTCAGTGTAGGATCACCATACATTTTGTTGCGTGCTTCTTTTTCGACATTTTTGTCAACTACGGTATGTGGAAGCATTTAATCGCGATATTGAACCTTCCTTCTTTATACTACATTAAAAGCTGTCTACTTCTCAGTACATTAGTTCAATGAAACTAAATACAAAATAAATATTATGAGGGATGTGCGTTCTGTCGGTACGAGGCGAACCTTACTCCACATATCATAGTCTCATGAATAATGTATCGCGCTCCAAATAATATACGATTACACTGTAGGAAAATGCACTTTCTTTGTCTCGTGTTTGTGTCCGCTCGCGCCGAATCCGGGCAATGACCACTGCGCGCTCGACCTGCTGTCTCTACCTAACTATTATAATAGCTATTAATAACGTTTTATTATACTACTTGGCTGACTACATGAGATGAAGTATTTTTATATTTACTCTAAAATACTCTAATCGACTAAATTCAATCTAAAATTGATGAAATCTAATCGGTCTTGTATGAATACTTATAAACAAATCATATAAAGTCTAACGTGACAATTCATGGTGTTCCCCTCGAAAGCAAACTACTGAGATATCATAAATAGAGAGCTAGTCAAAAACTTAAGAATTGATGAGAATATTCATATAATGTTATATTACCTACAAGTGTGTGATTATAAATGAACGGTGCTTCTTCACCGTGAAATCAGATAGTCGGCCCGCAGACCAACCTTCCGAATTGAGCGCTGCATTTTGCGCTAAATTATATTATGTAGTTATTTTATATTGCAGGTTAATTGCACTTTTATGTCTCTAGTTAGTTCCAATGTTATTATTTGTAATGAAGATAACTTTATTTTGTGAGTAATTATTTTGTTTTATTATTTTCTTACACTCTGATGGAATTAGATTTAGCAACAGAAACTACAATTAGTGTTTTGTTTTATAAATAACAGACGACTGTCGAAATGACGTCACTTATTATGTTCAGCAACAACTGAGGTATGAGCTCCAATTTTCAATCTTACCATGAGTAGGAAGACGGTATAGATAGATATAGGTATAGATAAGTCTCCCCAGTCCGCTGTCAGTAAAAATGAAAAAGCCCATTGACTTTTAGGACCGAATGCGCCCCTTCGCAAAAAAGGTTTTAGAAATCATTAATACTCTCTTTGATTATTATTAGCGGTTCGATTCGTGTAAGCAGTTACACAAAGTCAAATGCTTACAAAAACTATCCAAGCCTACGACCTAATTAAACAATAATTATTTTAACGTTTAATTATGAAAATTACAATAGTCTCTCGTCGGCTGGAATCCGATTGCAAATCTTCGCATAAACCGTGGGAACGTCTCCATTACCAATGGCAACGCCCGTCCGTGTCACTAGACATTTAAGATTCTGATTTTAGGGATCCTTGGTGAAAAATATTGTCTGGTTTTAGGATAAGGTTTAATAAACGCTTAGTGAGGCCTTGGTAACGGGATAATGTAGGTTGTATAATCCCATTTGTTGCATGAACTTGACATTTTAAACAGCTTTTGCGGAATACTATGCTTTAAAAGTTTTTTTTTTTTCAGAATGTGAGGCCGCTTTTCTGATACCCACTTGACCGATTTGTAAAGAAACCGCCAGTACTTGGTGGCATTGATTAGCGTGTCTGGTAATTGCGCTAATTGCGCTCTGCGCTTGAGCTCATCAAGCTCATGCTATGATAGTGTCACAGTGCTTGAGCTACAGTAGAGCAATACCATACGGCATAGTTGCCCATTTTACATTTCCCGGTGGACAACCCTCGCTATGGAAACAAAGGCCACAGATTCTTGGCCAACCCTCTAGAATTTTCAGATTTCATAAGCGAATTCCTTGTTCAATAATGATTAGATTACCATTTTCCGTACACTGAAGGCAAACCTTGTGAGGAAAGCTGCCTGTCTTTCAAATATCGCAAACCCACACTGTATACTAGCGTCGTGAACTACTAGCGGCCTGAAACCCTCCGTCTACCCCTATACCTTGCACCTACCATTATATCACGACGTCACAGCCTTCATCGATCAAATTACCAACTATTTTATAACCGGCATAAAACCTATTTAATAACAGGTACAATCGCCATCACCTAGCAATGAGTTCCCGCTGTCACGACTCACCGCGCGACTGTACAAATAAGTACATTGCCCACGATAGTTGTCACCTAGATAAGCCGCAATAAAGGTTAACAAGCGTTACTTTGTCACACAACTAGTTCCTGATACCCGCGATGTGTTGTTTTTATAATAACTTTTATAACGCGCGGTAAAAACAGTTCTTAATCGAATAAAAGCTGTTCACTAAAAGCTTCTAAAGACAAATAAAAAAAATGCACCGACTGTGGATGGATGAATGTCGTTGGTCTTTTATTTTTTAATTTATTACCCTTTTAGTGCTTATACTCGTACTAGCAAGAGATAGCTACGCTGTTATTGCAATTATTATTGCTGTTCAGTCTGTTATCACAATAGGTGTATGTAACTGTGGTTTATAGAAGTAGCGGTTTATAGAAGTACCGTCCTAAGCTGTGAAGTACAAGTACAATTTCATTAGACGCCGCTTTTGACTTTTAATGCAAGTAAAAGTGCTCGCAGCATCGGCTTGCTGTTACTAAATGACCAACCAAACATCGCCGACTTTCCACAGCCATTGAGACCTGCACTACAGATCCGTTTTCAACAATAACATATTTATTCTACGTAAGTGACAATAAAACAAACAGTGGAGTGTAGTCACCTCGGCTCGCCGCGTGGTCGGCGCATTCTCGTCACGTCAGCCGCATCTCGGGCGCGCCGCGGCGTCGCCGCGCGTCCGCCGCGCGTGATGCGCGGGGTTCTCTTCACGCTGCTGGACAAACGGACATAATACACTCATTTGTAGTTTCGGTAGATTTTGCTTGTGGGCTTTACATGATATACCATAAATCAACCATGAATATGTCACGTATCGGGGATCAGATGGACATGATTTGAAACTTTTATAACTGCTGTGAAATTGTTTAATAACTCGAGAACGGGTGGGATGATTTTTTTTTAATTTGCCCCCGCCTCAAATATGAGAATGACTATTAAGATATAGAAAAATTACATAATAAAAGGACAATTGATTTTCGCATACAACAACCTATTTCTATACCTTATACATCCCCGTTAATAATTACTATAGTACGCCAGAACCGACTCAGATAATTAATATAAAGGTTCTTTTACAAGCCCTTTACTAACATTTTTATAACCAGTAAATCTCGATACAATCACGGTATAAAGATAGTTTCAAGTTTCGCTCCATCCTTCGCGTTGATCTTACAAAGCTGTCTGCGGATGTTATCAAAAAAAGACCAGTAAAGCATCTTATTACACGGGAGTGTGTTGTTGGTTTTGCATATAAAGATATATTCCTTCTTAAAAGTGTTTCTATATGTATATATTTTATACTTTCGAATTTATTAAGACTTGTCTAAAACTACACCCAAGTATTGCGTTGACGGCCTGATTAGCTCATTTGGTAATGACCCTGCCTTCTGCGCTCAGCTGAGGGTCCCGGGATCTAATTCTGCTAGGTACAATCTTTGTGTAATGAGCACGAATGTTTGTGTCCAAGTCGTGGATGTTTTTATATACACAAGTATTATATACTGGGTTCACCACCAATCCACTGTAAGGTACAGACAATACAAGCGTTGCTTAGAGTGGAACCGGATAGTTGGTGTGTTCGTCTGACGATATTATTATATCTCTCACCACACGAGCTATACCCGGATCTTTGGAAGGTTTACGCGGGGACATGGTTCCATCACGTAGAGTCCCTTTTTGAGAATGTTAATGTTATGTTATTATTATTATTAAGAAGAAAAGTTGAGGACTAATGTAGTCCTTGATCTTCCTGTTTAATATACGTGTAAGTGGCTTAAGTTGTTAACTCACCAAAAATAGGCATAACAAGACGTCACCATGTGAACGGCCGCTACGTAAAAGCCCTTACCCTTGAAATAAAAGGTGTCCGGAGTGAAAAGTTTATTAATATTCAGTTGATCTTGCGCGGAGGAAGTTAAATAGCCGTGTATTTGTATTCATTATCCTCCGGTCGTTCCTAACAGCTTACGTGTAAGACGAATAGTTTAGGAGCGATGCGGTACAACTGTTTCCATTCTCAGACGATACGCAATGGACGTTATAACTTTCTCTAACGAGAATGTGGTATGCCTGCTCAATCGTACGCGTATCATGTTGCAAGTTTAGCCACTTTTATTGAGTTTTAATACAGCATATAGCAGATTGTTTACTTTGTAGTGTTGTACAGCATGTTGGTGTAACTCTGTGCATAGAACAGTTGAGAAAAAAACAGGGTGTTTGTGCATATGACTAACTAGAATTCCAATCCGCCTACTGTACCGTAATTTACAGCAACTGTGGCGAGGTGGTGGTGTTGTGTGGTGGTTGTGGTCTGTGAACTCTTGTAGTAATCGGTGTCGTATCGCGCCGTGTAGCGTGGTCGCGCCCACATGTGTCTGGCTCTGGCATTGTGGTCGCGGGTAGCATTAGTCCACATTAGACACGGCCGCTGCTGCTACGTGTCTTCCATTGTAGCAGTTTGTCCACCTTTTACACCGGCGGCGGCAGCGGCGGCGGCGGCGGCGGTAGGTGAAATGAAAACAATGAGACGCTCTTATCTTCGGAGGTGTCAAGGATCTGTACAATTACGGGGTAGTAGAGAGAATAACAAAATAATTTTGTTTCATAGAAAGTTTGAAACACCGAACAATTAGTCCGAAGAGGTTAAGCAGTGAATCCAAGTGAATCATATACATTGATAAAATAAAATTGCAGGAGTTAGAATGACACAGGACAGACCATGAAGCGATTTTTTCGGACAACGTTTCTTTTTCTTTCCATCCAAGCTTTATTTGGACTACTACGAATAATATGGCAAACCCGTTCAGCCGTTCACAGCTAATAGGCGTACCAACTAACAGTATTTCATTTTTATTTATATATAGGTAGATAATGGAGTATTTTCCTTGAATGTAATCGAACAGTAGATTTCCACCTGTTATCCTTAATTGAGGAAGCTTAGACTGTTTGAACTATGTCCTATGTAAAGTTAGGTACCCACAGTTGTATTACTTTAGTCGCTCAGGGAAATGTATGCCCATTGTTGCTGTATAAACTCTGTATATGGGTATAATGACCCGGATATGATACAGCAATATGTACACTTTAGTTTTACCACCCCAACATCGATATTTTAATCTCCCCAATAGGTATTCCCCAATAGAAAAACCGGCACAATAATCCTCGTCTCACTAAATAGGTATACTTAATCAATGAGAATCTAAGCATTAAGTCCCCCGCGCGGCCGACTCGTGTCGAATCGGAATGACGTCTCATTCGTCCGATTTATGGCGTTTGTACACTATGACCAATCACCGCATACGAACAACCGTACACCAAGAATATCCAACAACAATAAAATAGAAATGAGCAGTACAACAAAACTCTGCACTGAATATTGGTGGCATGTGGCGCAGTGTAATGCTATAGTAGGTGTAGTGTGTTCGCTGCGTGACGCAACGTTTTGCATGGCGTTCGATTCCCGGCGCGGCGATAAATCATCGCTCCTGACAGCCGAACAAAGCCGGGTAACGCGCCGTGTCTTTGTGGATTTTGAGCGATTTCGGTTTATAATCATTTTTCATCCCGTTACGCCAGCGAGGGCCGCGCGCCGTGATTTTACGCTGATCACGAGTTTTGGCGAGCTTTGTTTGATATTTCTTTGGTTATTTGAAATACTTTTATGTCGCTCTGTTGATTCGAGTGCTTCAGGCAACACTTATTTCCATGAGTACAAGTGCTAAGTTTGACTCTTCCATTTCTACTTTTATATACTGAGCACTGAACACTGAACTTAAAGATAGGTACTATTATCACTAAAACGTTGTTATACTAGTTGTTTGAGTTCTTTATTCAATAACTCCACCACCATTGATTATTATCTCATGCGCAATATTAATGGTTCCCAGCCATTACACTGATCTACGGCCCCATTCATTCATAATTACGATAATCAATATTATCTATTTGTCAATTGTTTTTGTTGCGTTCGAAGATGGGTTTGCTAGGTCAAGGTAAACATTGGCTGGCGACATGTTATCGCAACTAAGCTGACAATGGTTTTCTACAAATTCTATTGGCCAAAATTTGCTGCAAGCGTTTCATCCCAAGTACATGCGCTCCTTGAGCAGCGCGGTTAAGACTCGCGTGCCAGTAATGAGCCCTCAAGGTCGACATGAGCGAGCCTCGCTCAATATTCCCACATTAGTTATTATTAGTAAGGCCTCCTCTACCTTTGAATTTACAATATACCTTGTACATTTTTTTCTGTAGAGGTGTAATGTGGTGCGCCAATAACAGGCGTGCATCCAACGAATTGTTTCGGCGCGGCGGACGGTGGGCTGTGCCGTGTGGGCCGGCTCTACGCCGAAAAGTGTCTGTCTACGTCGTGTTATGCTTATCTCTACGAATCAGTAGGTAGCAAGTCATCCGGCTCGCGAGAAAAACTATTTTTTATCTAATATGTGTGTTTTTTAAAGTGTATCTTTTCATCACAGATTAGATAACATAAAATGATTAAAAAAACACTAACGTTTTGAACGTGTAAAATATTAAACTAACACTACAAATAGGTGATACCCCTCTAGAAGAATTTGCATCTGAACACTTGTTTAAAACATCAGTATTTGCTTGAAAAATCAGTATTTCCTCACCGGACTGTAGTGAAGAAATACTGATTTTAACGAGTGCGTCATCGGTGTGCGGGCCACAATTTATCGCGCGTACGACTAAACGCAGTTTAGTTCGCGACAGGAGCAAATGCGGGCCCTGTTGTACACCCGCGACTGATTAATGTATCCCTTAACTTCCTCACGTACTGATAATGTGGAGTTAATAGCTTGCAGACCTTGGTTAAAGTTATAATTAACCACGCGTTACACAGTAAATGATAAACATAGTTCCGTATGAAACTATCGATTAATATATTATTTTTCCATCGCATTATAAAAACGAGATCTATACAAACAGGATAAGCACGTTATTAGGCTTAATACCTAAAATAATATATTATTCCTGATTAATATTAAATAGTCTCTGATGATTAGTCACTGTCAGAAAATAACACAATTCGACGAATTAATACGACTAACTAGTAATAATAGTAAGATTTTATTTTTCCTTAAAACATCTAATTATAAATACCTAGCTGTCCCGGCAAACTTCGTACCGCCTCGGAATGAAATGTATGAGAAAATTAATTATCTTTATTATTTTAGTGAATTTTACCATGTTTTAAATTATTCAGCTGCGGGGACAAATTAAAAAAAAAATCGTAAAAACCGGCCTACCCTTTCTTGAGTTGTAAATGGTGTAACTAACACGACATTGTTTATATATATATAGAGATTAACTTACAGCTGTTTATATAATATCCATAGCTAGTATTGCGAAATATCCAACTTGATTATTATTAGCACTCATTGCTTGACTACAACCGTAATCAACCCCCTAATTAACCGACTTCAAAAAGGAGGAGGTTCTCAGTTGTATTTTTATTTTTTTGTACATAATAATGCGTTAAATCGGTACAGTCGCCCCAAATATTTAGTTCAGAGAATCCAGAATAACAAAACCATCACTATAATGTAGTACACGTCTTACTTTGCGATATGTAGATAGATAATTTATATAGATAGATAATTGAATAAATATCGAAATAAATGAGATCAGATGTATTTTTATATACATAGAAGAACATGTAAAAACAGTCGTAACTATCAATACGACCATATTCTGTGGGGGTCAATGAAATTCTTGCAAAACACAAGTCATAAATTCTCTTTGCCTTGAATATTTATAACAAAATGTAGCTTATTTAGTGTGGATTTCTTATCAATAAAATCTTTTTAAAATAAATGCTTAATTTACTACCAACATAACTTAAGATCAATTTCCCAAACTAAAAGCTGGAAAGTTAGGAAATATTTAAATAAAAATCTATTAAGTTTCCTACCTGAGAAGAGATGAAAATACAAATACGATATATACTGAATTTTATTAACGGTGAGATAAACGCAGAATCGTCCGGAATGACTTATTCAAATATCCACTTGCACAGAGTATGGGAATTTATTCAAATTAGTGTACAAAAACCTGTTTTGGATGTTAGGGGTGGTGATTCGTCCCCTCGCCACTGCAGCGGTCAGCCTCCCGGTGCACCGCGCGTGCACACCCGGCCCTAGGTAAACAATACGCCGCCTAACAAACAATTCGATAAAACATTTTATTAAAATAGAATTAAACTGGATGTTCCAAATATCCGTATCCAACATTTGATCCGTATTTATATGACTAGTAGGTATATGAAAAACCAGAAATAACAAAGTTCAAAGATTCAATGCTAAAATACATCGATAAAAAATCTTCATGGATCCCACTTAATTAATATTCAGTTACAAAATACTAAATATTTTTCTTAAAAAAACAACTCCATTATTGAGTAAACTAATACCGCATTAAAGATAAAAATAATAAAAAAAACGATACAGCACAGGTGATAATAATTTATATTCCGTTACAAACGTATGCAAAAATCGTCCTTGGACCGTTCGCCATTAGCGATGCGTAATTAATTTAAATATATTCACGGCGGGTTCACTTTCGGACTATTCATATGATTTTTACAAAACTATACAAGTGCAAATGAAACCGAGCTTGTTAGGAGAAACGGGTGCGCAGGCGCTTATGTAAAGGCTTCGGTGATCATCATCACGATGTCGACGCGACGCGACGCTCGCCATTGCGTCGCTCACCTATCGGTGGAGGCACCATCAACAAGACGTATCGCCTTTATTTAGCGTCGACTGTATTTTATCGCTGGGGGCGCAAAAGTATTTAAATTGCATATTTCAACATTAAACCAGCACAATTAAGAAGTAAATTGTAAGATATTCATGAAAAAAATATTGCCGACATTGTTATATGCAAAGTAACTGTGAATATAAAAATCGAATTTTAACAGTAATTGCTGTCAGTTAAGATAATAGAAATATAAGTTTTATGATCACTACGTCAATTACGAAATTATTTGTAAGCTCACCGTTTACTTTATAGTGTACGTATACAGACATTATGTATAAAGAATGGAACAGAGCCTCTAGCGAGCAGTATTTAAAACTATCGATTCTCCATACAAAATTTATCAATACGTAGACGATAAAGTATACGGTCAACTTAGGAATAATCTTGCACTTGACATGTTGGTTAAAACGTTGTACTTGAACATATTTATCTTTTATGTTTTTTTCACACTTCAGCAACACTGATATGGTCTAAGTTTATTTTGGCAAAATATATCTATTGTAGGAGGTGGTAAGAATTGATAGATCCTGTTAAAATGTTCCTATTGCAACTGGTGGTAAACCAGCCTATTTATGACAAGTGTCTTCAGCGGCTCGCATATAAACCACAAGATCATTACTTCACTAGCTCTAATAAACAGGAGCCGGCAATGTCCCGCCCACGTTCATGCGCTGCTTTCCCGCTGCCCGCCGCAAGCCATCTGACGAGCGCGGCGCGGCGCGGCGCCCGCGCATTCAAATGCTAATCCCTTATGACATCACAGCTCTCGAGTTGCACTTAACACATGCAAATCAATTGGTAAACAAATAATAGTACCTAGTTATTATAATTTTTATTGCTCATTGTCGGCAGGTGTCGCTGACCGCGCTCCGTCGCGGCGGCGCGGGCGCTACCGCACCTCCAGATTTGAATTTATAATTTTTTTATTGTTTCGCCTTCATTGTATAATATTTGTGTTACTATTATAGCGGTTTATATTTGTGTGGTGTGAGTATAATAACTTTATAATCGGCCACTTATGTTAAGTGGAGTGTTGTTCACTTTTACGAATGTTTCTATTTAAGCTTGTTATGTGAATTCGGTTTCATCTTGCATGGTTTTCCTTGTATACGTTACTATATTTTTGATACAAATTGGTTCTAATTTCTTTACTACTTCATTATTTTAAATAAAAATTAACACATATAATATATTGTTATCTTGTTCATAAATTACAACCATGAGGACGAAAATACGTTGTTAATTTATATGGTGACAAAATTAGGATAATTTTCAATTATTTAAAACGAAAACACCTACTTCCACAATGTTACCTGCATTTCACGTGTTGTATTGACAGAGTTTATTGTTTCAGTTTATACATGAAAGAAAACATACATATTGGTGTATACATAGCCCAAGGTTCTTTCTGCTTATTAAAATATTATTATAATACTGTCATTTGGACGTATCTTATCTGTACATGACGATTGCGTTCCGATCCGGTTGTAGAGTAAAGATAAAAAAGTAAGTGCCCCTGTTGGCTTATACGAAATAAATGATATTTATAGGGACATTATTGTAGAATCCATAATTTTTTATTTTTTGCACCACAGACGCATCTAAATACAACCTTACAACTCGATTTAACACTGGTTCCTATTACTGTCAAGAATCACCCAAGGGTTCTTAGCACCGCCAAATACAGCTAATGGGTTCTTACCACTGATAGACAGCACAGCCAAAGTCGCGGTGAAGTGTTTGTACATTGCCGTCGCCTGACGACTGACTGACATTTGCACAACTGTCGTACAGTTTGTACAAACTGTATTGTATTGTACTGTATTTTGTTACATACAATTATATTGTGGCAAAGGAGATAATATAAGTGTATCAGACCTTGTAGCAAAACGTGAATATAATACAGTATTTGGGATTAATATTATACCTTAGCCTTACGTCAGATACACGCGCAAAAATACGACAAAAATAATAAATTAATATTACATTTATACTTCAACTTAAATAAGCAAGAAGGTATGACCAAGTAAGTAAAGTAATCCGTAACTATATATTATGAATAGAAACTTAAGCGTATCGTCTTCTAAAGTAATCACCACGAATCATTGGAACAACACATTGTCATTTTCTGACAGACCTTATTTAAAAAACAGTATTCATTTACATAATAATAAATTGCACTTGAAGTACTCAGTGCATATTTAAGGATTTGCGCCCCCAAAGCTTAAAGAATAGCTCATCAGTGGTGGTTACAAGTGGTGGATTGAGGAACGACTCGGCACTGTAATGTGATTACGGCGTAACTTGAGTTGCGCCCGCGACGCGCACCGCGGAGTGCGGCGGTTAGGGACGCTGCGCTGCTGCGGTTTTTTGCAGCCGTTTGTTGCATTGATTTATTGTGCCGACTGTATTTGGCCAACGTTTGTGAGGTATTAGTTGATTGAAGTTGTTAATTGAGTTGCGTATTATCTACTATAATCAATATTTCGTGTCGTTACTTAAACGCGTTGCCACTAGGGGCGCTTCTATGGAATGTATGCAGATGGATTCGATCAGTTGGTCGGTATTTGATGCTATCGAAATTCGTACTAATCCCACAGAAGGAAAAATTTGCAGTATAATTAGCAGTCTACCGGAAGCACAATGCGGTTTCATTTAGGATGCAGTACTACATTATAACATCTAACCATGGCTGGCGAACCTAGTTGGTGTTTCAACTTCGATGATCATTATTGCACCTGAGCACTTCTAATTACTTTTAGTTACCTAATACACCAGGTAATACAATACACCAGGGGTCCCAAAGGGCAGACGGCCACCACTTCGTGTGCCTATTGTATTATTGTATCCTACATGTCGAGCCGTATACCTACCGTTGTCTAATGAAGTATAATTAACAACTTGTACAAAATGCGAAGGGTCTGGCAATTGTAAAGTGTATCTTCACGGTGCGCCGATGAGGGGTGGGCAGAGATCCGTTTAGTGGCTTTTAATTAATTGATTTGATTACGATGCAGCCGAACGTGCGCTGTTGGTGCGTGTTGCTCAATATTAATAATGAAGTTATTGCCACTTGGATTGATTTGTTCGAGGGAACATTTGTAAAAAAAAAAAATTCTAATATTTTACAGTTGGCACTAGTATTTGATTTATCTTGTTTGTGTAGTTTACAATGCTGATTTGGTTGATATGGGTTACAACTCGATAAAACATAAGTATAATTATAATTACTAATATGTATAAGTGCCTACTGAGTGGGCATATGAAAAATGTATGTAACACGGAGTATTACGCATTAAGTTAACAAACAACTACATATATCTCCACAAGCCAATCAAATCACTAAGTAAATGTACCTAAGTGCCCTTTTAAATGACAAAGTGTAAATTTGTTTTTTTTTTTCTCTTATATGAATTATTGTTTAACCAAAAACAATATTCGTTGCAATATCTACAACTGTATATGATATGATTACACTAAAAGCATTATCTTCTAGACAATAAACCTCGGCTTCTAACCGCAATAAACAAAATGCAACTTGGATGAATTGGCATCCATTCTGATTCAATGCACTTTTACACATTAATAGTAACATCCCATAACACGTCAACCACAAGTAAGATCTAACAGAAATACGAACTTTATAACATTACTGTTGGAGTATGAAATACAATGACGCACAATATTACGTTAACGTACTTTATCAGTATTACAATTAAAATATTCTGTGCTAAATCATTTCCTGCTATAACCACAGAGGGTCAGATTGGTCATTGTGTGGATTGACGAACGCGCGAGCTCCATCAATGCGGCAACTTGCGGGTTCACGACAAATGACTCGTTTGATTTGCAATATTCGGCCACTGGGGTCTGTTTAGCTGTTCCTAATGTATTAATTCGTGGTATCCATAGTTAGTTTATGTGCCGTTTTTCAATGTCCAGTTCTACAAAATCCCTGAGTGTTGGTAAATAAAGAAGATAGAATTCGATGCGATTGATGCCTATAGAATATACCGATTAGTTGCACGTAGGTCATAATAAGAGTATGTTGATAATCGGTTCGATCAGACAAAATGGTTTATCTTCAAACTCTTAAACGTAGGGTCAAGAAACTGCTACAAATTAAGAAAATACTAACGTAGCCTAATTAGCTACTATCGTTTTAATTTATATATAATTAAGCTACCTACCATTATGTACGTATGCTATGTCCTTGTCGAATATTTTAAATGATAAAGAGAGATCACGACTCACGTGCCATCACAATAATTACCTAATAACACCTTCAGCTGTTGTAACATATTTGCACATGTGGCAGCCCTGTTTGCACTGCGCTGTAGTGAAGAGCAAAGCGACTTCACCTCTTCATAATAACTTACTAATAAACTTACTTGATCGTGCGGATGAGGAGGTTTCCCTCAATTACTAGATAGAGATACAATAGGTACCTACTGACATATTCCACCACTCGTACCTTATTGTTTGGAAAACGCTGATTATATTATGTATATCATTAATATAAAATTATCGAATTACTTAGTAATTATCCCTACTTGACTTAATTAACTTAAAACTCTTTTAATATAAGTAATTAGTTGATCAAGAACAATGTAAACAGATCAAATAATTTCCACGCAACGATATAGCTACAAAATGTGCTCGGTGCGAGGCGAGGCGATCACGCGCGATACCATCGCTCTTGTCAATACCATCCTCGCATTTAATATGAGTTTTATTAAACGCAACCACAACAATTTCGGTTTTGTAAAACTACCCACACACCCGCGATCCGCGGACCTTGGGCCGCTTAGATGTGTAACCAAAACATCGTAACTGCAACGAGAATAAAACAATTGTCAACTCTATTGCTGGGTCATACAGAATGTTGTTAAAATAACATGTGGCAGAATATGTGATATTTATACGTGCGTCGTTATGTTTTGGAGTGTGGTAACATCTGCCTTTATTTACGTTTTGGCTGGAAACAGCGGCACAATAGGTGCGGCGAATCGGATAGACTCCACAATGGGAGGTTGTCCCGCGGACCGCCAGGGGGTGCCGCGGGCCACGTATTTTATGGCCCAAATAGTAAATGACCTTCGATTTGTAAGAAGATTTGGGTTTTTTCTATATTGCCAATGTTTGCAAAAACTCTACTCTGTGTATAAACAAACGCGTGTTATATTAAGTCGTGATCCACAGAGTCCACGGAGACGTTTTTTTCGCTCACTTATACCTACTAGAAATGTATTTAAAAATACTAAACTGATATTCCTATTGACTGAAAAGTGAACAAGCCCGAACTACTTCAACGCCCCCACTAGAATAGAGCAATTAAAATGCACGTGCTACACAATTAACTTCACTCCACGAGTCAAAATCCGCGTGCACATTTAACCGCAACGTCAAACATTCACTGCATATGCGCACGATTCGCGACATATGGTGCTGGGCCCAACACCGCTCCCTGCGGCACCCCCGTGAAACGACAAATTAGTGTTTACGAGATTGCCATCAATTCAACGAGTACAAAGTGTCCAATCCATTACGAACAAATGGCGTTATTTAAAATGAAAGGTAGAGCTGTCTGCAAGCCAGTGGGAGAATCGTATGTAAGGCATTGTCATCAGCTTCCATGGAGTCGATGCAAAATTTATATATTTCACGTATGTAAATATATGGAATTCTATAATGTATTTGGGAAATTGCCTTCAAATAAAAATATTGCATGTCATTGAGACCAAACTGTTCAAATATTTTCTCGTTGAATTAAATATAGAAGTATTAACACGATGATATTATGTAGGTAGTTACTACGAGTAATGTGCATTTTAAATTATTTTGTGAGTTGCAACGTTGCAATGTTGTTTTCATCATATATCACGCTCCCGGCGGTAGGTATTACGGAGTCATCACGGATGCAGTCGGCAGCCGCGAACGATGACTTACGGCTCCCGCGCTAATCGATGATCATTATCAGCCGCAATTCAATCAGAAACATTATTAAAAACGATTTAGTGCTACATATCTCATTCTACACGTTCACTTTCGCGATGCCTTACGTACTTTTTACTGATGATACTCATTTAACTGCGGCAAACGCATTCAATACACGGAATTAGCGTCTTCGTAGAGGCGTTAACACGTATTATGATCATTCATTACGAAAAACTAGTTTTACTCGAAGATTATATTGCTGGTGGAAATTATGACTACTCTTATATTCCTTTTGCATTCAGTTTTTAAATTATAATTTTTAATTTGAAATAAAACTATTCTTACGGATTTTATTGCGTTTATTATACGTTCTTTATTTACGTAAAAAACATATAATAAACGCGATAAAATCCTTAAGATAAGTTTTATTTCAATGTGTAATATTCACGTAAATATCAGAAATCAATATATAATTTTGATTGTCAAATGAAAAATAAATCCTGTCGTCCCCTAAAAAAATTATGTTACAAAGAAATTGGCCGATTTGTTGTAGATTATTGAGAAGTGAAAACGGGAACAAATGAATATACATAACAAGAGGCTCGAGTTTTTAGTCTCTTGACTTCTAGTAAAAAAAACACAATCTACGGCGTATTGTGTCCCCGAACACGATAAGGGTTAACAATCACAACAACCCTTCACCGACCCGCCCCCGCATATCGACAAAATAAATTAACATAATATGATATCGGCGCGGCGCAGATGCGACACCGGCGCGTCAGCCGCGCGACTTTTACTTTTCTCGTCTCGTTCAACTTTCACCTCGAGAATAATGTGATTTACATGTTTTTCGTGCACACCGCGGGGCTGGGGCGCAGGCGCACACGTGTCTCTCGGCCGCGATGCGATCGTCTCGGATCGATCTTCCTGCGCGATTGTGTTGAGCGACAATGCGTGGGCGCAGCCGCATTGTGGCGTCGCTAAATGCGCTCACGCACGCTCTCGAGGGCTCCTTTGTCCATTGTCTGTCTGGCTGAGGGTGGCACTGTGACACATTTATTTTAAGCGAGTTTTTTACAGCACCCATTGTATTGGAAATTAGACATCGGCGCAGAGTTCACGAAACACGATATTATCTGAGCCCTCCGTATCGCATCCTCCGACGATTTCTCCCGTACCCATTGTATCTCGAGTTACAACGGATATTTCCAAACGCTTCTAACCTGCGTATGTTTAAACGAGCGTCATGCGTTAATAAAAACAGGTTAGCTTTCCATTTCTATGAGAGCGTACCGAAGGAGCCCAGGTTGCCGGTGCAGGGCGGCAGGATAATTGATCGAGGACCGTTAGAACATCGCGGACCGGCGCGGACGCTCGCCCATCAGCTGATTATACGAATTCTTTCATCTCCGTCGTGATGAATGACGGGTCAACTTCGTTATGAAAGGGCGGCGAGCGCTAGAGATCACAAAAAGATGTGTCGGGGCTGGTTTTATAGTGTTTGTGACCGTTTTATCGATGGCCGGGAGACGCAGCATCCGGTTTTGTGCATTAATCTGGACAATGTCGCTCTATGTGATCGGCCGTTTGGTCACAAACTAGTTTGGGCAACGTTTCCCTAGCTGTGTGCCTCTAACGCGCCCTCCGGGACGCTGCATAGTAATCGAATTCCTTTCATTACTATTCATGTTATTGAACGGACGATTCTTACGCGTAACGGTAATAAAATTACGTTGATTTTTTTCCCATAAAATGTCAGTCGCTGTTACCATGCTGATCTGGGATTGAAAGGAAGCGGATATTCCCGTGCCCGGTGGTAAATGCGACACTCGTCGTACTTGAACATACAAACATCACCAGCTACTATCTGTGAATCTAGTAACAAGTATCTTGTGTCTCATTCAAAATATATCCAACATTAATTGCTATAATGTACACTGACAGTGTGTGAATGTACTAAACTGTAAATTATACGTATTCAGATAGATGTAACTAATTTCGTATTAAATTCTATAGTAAAAATAACATAATTTGTGTATATTATGATGCAGCTGCCAAAATACGAACTCATGAGCCTACTTTTTAGTTTTAATTGCCTCAATTCAGATTCTGATCCATAAGCCTCCAGCCGACTGATTACGTGTCAATCACCAAACATTAATGATCGAATTTGTGACGACGCTACTAATGCGTCTTTTACGGCGCCATAAATAATACTTTCTATAATTTGGAGCCAATATTTCACTACAAGTTCGTAACCACGACATCGGTTTCTATCCGCGGACATTAGGTATGTTTTTAAGTTAAAGCATTCGAATCCAAAACTAGGAGGCGCGCTATAAACCGAATTTACATAAAACCACTAACGGATCTCACAAGAACCGGTCGCGAGCATATTAATGTTCGTGGTATATTAGAAAATCGGCAACGAGCCGCACGGAGCGGGCGCCCGTGTTTCTCTTTGTACCGTCTTTTCTTATTCTAATCTCCTTTCCTATGAAGTTGACCATTCTTCCAAGAATGCTCTGTAACGAATACTCCGCTCATTTGCATACGATAGCGCGGGATAGACGCTACTACACCACGGATACCTACTAGTTTATATTTGTCGCATTATTATTTTTCTGTATCAAAATTTTAAAAGAAAGATGGAATTTTAATTGTGTTTATTTTCTATTACCGTGATGGTTTGCCGGACACAATTAAGGGAAATAGGTTAATAAAGGCAACAGGCTAAGCTTGTATTCTGTACCAGATACTATCTTCGAATTAATACATAGTCCGTTTGTATAGCTATTATAGGTGGATGGTACTAGTTGATTAGGCTTTACTATTCCAATCTAACATAAATAAGCATGGTAAAGGTCTGACTTGATTGTATAAGGTGTACGAACATATCTCTGTCAAGCTTTTATTGTAACAGTAATAGGGTTTTTATTAGTGTGCCATATGGGCTACAGTGCGTGAAGAATGGCGACGTATTATTAAGTGTACCTTAGCTTTTAAGTTATGACCACGGCCCCTCCGCCAACACTGGAACAAAGATAATAAATTACGTTCTCTTACGATAAAGTTGTAATATTATCTGCCATAGTAATTATTGCATAAAAACATATTTTCAAATTCTAATATCTAAAGCAATAACTGATCAATAAAATATAAACTTAATTTTATGTATTGATTTCTTATATTTACGCGAATACTACACATTGAAATAAAACTAATCTTAAGGTTGCTGCAAAGCAGCCGAAACGTCGGGAACGTAAAAATAAAAAATAAACCGCGATAAAATCCTTAAGATTAGTTTTATTTTAATTTTATGTATTATAAAATTATAGATATTTTGGAAAACATATCGCATTACTATTATGTTGTAGTATAACATTGCGCGCGTTACATGCGCGGGGGCATCCATTCCCAGGATTCCGTTAATGGTTCACATGGACGCACATCCCTTTCGCGCGAGTCAAGTGATGAGCCGCACAAAGGCCCAGCTGCCGAACCCCACCGACCAGGTGACACCACCACGCAATCCATCAACGCAAAATAAACCTTATTGCTATAATCATAGAATTTCAAGCAGAAATAAATAAGGCCAGTACTGAAGACACTCAAATTGATAGTAAGAAAGAAAATTGTAGACCTAATAGTGTAGTAGTAGGGTCCAATTCGAATTATTAAGAATTGTATGTTGAGATGATTGCAATAGATAACAAAGAGCTCAGTGATCTGTAACTAGTTCGACAAATAAAAATAATTACCGCCGTTGCTTGGACTCGTGTATTTCTAAGAATCAGTGGCAAACGCATTAAGATATTACGTATATGTATAGACAAAACTGTAGGCGCAGTTGCCCTTAATAATAACAAAAGCAGGTCAAAGAGATTTCTTTTACCGGGGGACAAATGCGAAAATGTTAATTTATGCAAAGGGGAAGTGGAAGCAAAAAAGCACAAATAAAGCTTATGCACCTGAGTGGCGCATGCGCTGAGCCGCAATAGAAGCCGGCGCGGGCACAGGTATCTCTGACACTCTTACAAATTAATTATACGACCATTACAGCCGCTCCCGGCACGCGTCTGCGCACAAAAGGAACATTTTACGCACATTATTTTGCATCTTCCTCACTGATTTACATTTATCAGTATACTCGTGGTTAGTCTCGCCGGGGCGACGAAAAACGGAGAATCACGGCCGAATAGTGGAAAAAGAGAAACGGAAACATTAAATGAGATCTTGAATTCTCATTAGGAATTCGGAAGGTCAACGTGCAAGGCATGTTGCCTAAAGATATGTTGGCTTCGTCTAACTATAGGCAGGTGCGATGGAACATTGCTAGTCAGATGCTTACAGAAGTTACTGCTGATGATTACCCAGTTCAGTGATGACCTGATTAGCACAGTTGGTAGTGACCCTGGTTTCTGTGCCGAGGGTACCCGGTTCGAATCCTGGTAAGGAACAATCTTTGTGTGATGAGCACGAATGTTCGCACCCGAGTCATGGATGTTTAACATCTATAAAAGTATTCTAATATATTTAATTCGCCCTCAGACCATTGTACGGTGCCCATAATACAGGCTTTGCTCAGTATGGGACCGTATAGTTTGGCGTGTTTGTGTTAGTTAATTTTTCTTACGTCATAGGATTTTAGTCATGGCTGGAAATTCCCCTTATATCTGGTATACATTTGCTTAGTTACTAGAAGTCACTCACTGTAAGAATAAAGTTATAATGTGGAGAGAAGCGACGGTTGCTGTAAAGGTTTAAGATAAAAAAATCCAATTACAGATCGTGACTGGATTTTTCTCGAGGGTGACAAATCATGACCGCAAAAGCTTCCTCCCCGATAATTACTGTTCATTGACACGTAAACACGGGCTACCCTATTTGCAAGTGAATGGGGAGTTCGATGGATTCTGCTCAAAAAATAATACACCTGAACAAAAGCTAATTATACTTTCATAAAGCAGGCCCACAATGGGTGTCGAACAATTCGCCGCCCGCGGGGCGTTTTGCTAGCTACGTGTTAATTAGCGGATTTTCTCACCTTTCGACAATGTTTTTTTAATGCAGGGTGACGTAGAAAAAATCTTCAGTAAGTTTTATTTTATTTTTTTGGCTTCTGTTTTTGTTATGTTACTATTATGATTTTTAACGGATTTTACTGACTCACGTTTACACTTTTTTCAATGTTTACCCAGGAATTTAAAGAAGTTTATAAACATATAATAACTTTTTTATTTCAAGCAAGTAAGCGATCCATTAATTTTAAGGATAGATAGTAACGAGTGCCATATTTTTCGATTCGTTAGCTAATTAATGTTAGCCTAGTGTATTGTACCTAGATATTGCCTTTTAAAACGCCTTTACAATATATTCTTTTATTAGATGTTATTTTTCCAGAACCATTATAGATCGTACGTATCGAACATGTTTTATTACAAAACCTAATATAATGCTAGCCGTCGAGGGGTCCAGGGTAGTGGTCGCAACCATCGCCTCGTCGCTCCGGACGCGTGACCCCCACCTCGCCCGCCTTCCTAGCCATTGTATACCGAATACCTACTGACTTCAGTTTTGTAATTAATAAACTTACCTACCATTCCATTAGTTGAATTTTGCAAATTAAAATAAATTACAATTGCTGCATTCGTCTACATAAGTACATTTTGGTTTTGGCTTTATTGACACGTAGAAACACCTATTACGTAAGTTCTAATAATAGGTTCAGTTTGTTGCAATTCGTTGCCGAAAATATAGGTAGATATATATAGGTGCAACAATAGTAGGGTAAAATACTTTAGCAGGTTAACAACAACGTCACATGGATCACGAATATGTATAAAATAACTGTGTTATTGAGGTTTTGATTGTGAAAGCGAACCAGGAGCGTTTTAACGTGCTTTTAGTACTTACGTGGTGTCATTTTTAAATTTCTAAGAAAAACATTTATATCTATGGGAATATTATATCTTTACAACCTACTGATCGAACTTTTAAAATATTTCACACTAATAAAGTTACACCTTATTTGTCTAGATGATATTCTTAAAACTGAATTGGATGCATTTCGACACTATAAGACTAATTTCGGTATTATTAAATATTGAATATACCACTGTGCCCAGGAGGTTGATGATGATGGTTTTATTTTTAATGATTCCACAACTCTAACAATATAAAAATACTGTTTTTTTGTCTCATACGATTACATACGATTTTAGTTATAAAAATACCTAAATCGAATGTGCTAGTGAGTATATAACAATAGTGTTTGTCTGTATATGCGCGTGCGCATGTGTGTCAGCTACCGAGTGCGGACGTGACGACGTCACCTCTGCCCCCTACCCGCGCCGCAAGCTGGAGGGATACCAAAATAAACTACGTTTTGTATTAACACCTATTGACTTCCTATACAATGTTCTCTGACTAAAACGCTATCTAATTACTGAATAAATGTGCCTTTGTTTAGTGGCTAGGTAAAACGGCTAGGAATAAAGTTAAAAGGAAAGTGTGTAAAATAATTCCTAAGTTGAGTGTAATGGCACGATGTACAACTGCAAGGATAACTAGCCCAGGTTGACATTCCCTTCATATCAAACTGGGTTAAGTACAAAGAAAAGTAATAATAAGTTAAATTACACAAATAGCGAAGTCCCTGACTTTAATTAGTCCTGTAGCTTCAACGATTCCATTTGCTGAATGCAAAGCATGAAAAAGTGAAAATAACATTATATTATAGTGCCAATGATTAAGGCCTAATAACGTGGCCCCTACCGCCAGCTATGAGGAAATAATAAAATCCAAATCCTAATATGCTAATTTAATACTGAAAATTCAACTATTACCTAAATATAACATGTTTTTAATAATCTAATCAACATTTGATTTGATGAGCCACTTCCTGCTGGTTACATAAGTGATAAGGCGGATTTTTTTTTACTTCTTATTAGATAATTTGTGGAAACAGAAAACAAAAATGTAGGTTTACTTTTTTAATTATTTACGGCTTAATTTTCAAATGAATACTGTAATTTGAAACATTATTGTAGGGCTGGAATGTTAATTGAGTCGGGCCGTATAAGTATTTAGCCATTAGGTCTCATGTTTTACACGTGCTTTTTTGAAAATATTGTCATTCGTCTTTCATTCATCTTGAAATGTACCTACCCATTATTAAGTAGTTGCTTAACAGACAGCTTCAAGATATATCCAATTTGATTGGCATTATCCCAGACCCGGACTAGTGACATCCCCACAATAGCGGTGGCAGAACCAACAAAACCAAATAAAAACTAAAACCGGATTTCCAAAATCCCGTTCGGTCCATCGGCAAGAAGTTCTGTTTTCGATTTCTATTCCGATTGTTTGTTTTTTCGGGCCATTGTTAGTTCTGTCGGGACTACGACACGCGTACCCATTTTTGCAAAGTCTATTCCATTGTTAGCGATTCAAATGACATTTGACGGACGCGCGGGTGACTGATGACAAACCCTGCCCCCGGCACCGGCACGGCGCGGCACCGGCACGGCGCGGCACCGGCACGGCGCGGCACCGGCACCGGCGCGGCACCGCGCGCGCACTATTGCGGTACGGCTGTCGCGTGAGCACCCCAATAAATCCACATTGCTATGTTACCTAGATAAAAGTACACTAATTTACAAACCACTTGCTGTAGTGTTTATTGCGACAGTGAATTTCCAGATTATTTGCTGAATTATTGTGTGCTAATTCCAAGGATCAATTAACGGAAAGGTGAATTCAAGGGCCAGACATTGATGATGTTTGATTTAATTTAGGACGCAGCTACTAAGTATTTATAATAATCTAAATGATGACTATGCATTTGTTCGTTTACAAATTTACACTAGCAATATTTGAAGTACGTATTACCAAAAAATGTAGCCTTACTCTAACTACCACTATATAGTTTCGCTTACTTGAAAGTCCTCGCAAACAATCGTCAGAGTTGCGACAAAAAGGAAGATATCATCTTCATCCGGCGTTCACTTCAACGAATTTAGTCGAACGCCGATCACTGGAGGCGATGCAACGGGATTCCTGTTATCATAATGGGTGCCGTCAGCATGCTCTAAATTACTTTTTGTGTTGTGTAAAAGGAACAAGTCGTGTCGGCGGTCAACCATCGCTCGGAGCACCACTCGACCGAGTTTTGTTTTAAGGGTCCTTCGAACCCCTTTTCTTACCTGCAGCCCAGGACGTCTCTCGTATTCCTTTTAGCTATCTGCTGTTATTGTTCGTTTATAAATTGCGTCATTCCGTTCGGCACTTAACCACTATATACGGCAGCAGTGCATTGATAAAGCACTCATTAGCGGGCCGGTAAAAGATTCGACTGCATTATGCTACGTTCGTTCATTCAATACGTAGGTGATGAAATATCCTAATTTCTTTGAAACCTTCGCTTTTGATATTTTCACAATTATCGGTACCGACACCTACACATATGTTACACGTTCTTTGATAAGCTAACCATTAAAACGAATATTTCGAGTAAGTATAGAACAGATATTTTATTGCATTTTGTTAGTCGACATATCTAATAAAGTTTATGTAATTTATGTTTCGTAATGTAACGTAGTCCGTTGGTGGGGGACGGATTTCAAACGGTAACGTGATATTTCGCGCAAAAAGCGCACGCTCCTGCGCGTCCGGCGCGCCAATTATGCCCTGCGCACGCGCCTCCAAAAAAAACACCACCCGGCCATCCCAACCATTTTTTAAAAGCCCCAACTTAAATAATAATGCAGTAACACGCGAGAGTATTCGCAAAATGCGATCCGCGAATTTCAATTCCAAATTCCACTGGCTCCGAGGTTCGCCATCTTTTTTGTCGCTACTATTGTCTGCTTATCTGTAGATTTGTGTTCTACTGTTTTCACTGCTTTGTCGGCGCGGCTGACGTAAGCCCTCTACAAGTATTCGTTTCGTTCTCTGTCATCGCGAACCGAGATTCAAATTCATAACACTAGTTAGTTAATTGGTTTCCGTGCTGCATCGTCCAGGGCGCTGTCAGGGTTTCCTGCGTCCAACTCCAGTCATCGTAAAGGAATGCAAAATGAACTGTCTGCCGGCTACGGTCCCGAGCGAGCTTTTAATAATGCAGACATATAGCTATAATGAAGTGCCCAAAGTTTTTTGTGGGCAAGCGAGCGCGATTAGTCCCTCCCGGCGATGTGAGGTCGCGTACCCCGGCCCTATCATTACTAAAAACGATCCTAATAATATAATAGTCCTGTGACAGCCCTTTGAGAGAAAAAGTTTATAAGGACAATTTTCATAAGGGCCCATAATAGGCGACGAAATTTAGCAGTCGTTTAGACAATTTTATAGTTTATTTCTGTCGTTTATTTTACGACGTTTGTTGCTCGAACGGCGGGTATTTAATTTGAGTTGTTTTTTGTGGGTCAACGTAATAGCGCACGTTGTTTCCGTCTGCTAAACGTTCGATTTCTATAAAACTTGTATAGCTGTACATGCTGAAAGATATAAAATAGATGTAACAGACTGCAGGTCTGATTTCACTTAATAAATTAATATCCAACCTTAAATCTGTTTGTGTACATCACATCTGAGCACGCGCCTCAATGGCATATGCAAAGTGACAGTACATCTCCTTTGTATTTTTAGGTAAAATATGAAATAATGTTTTAAATAAATAAATATGTTCCAATAGGTAGTTGTAGCATGTCATTATGTTTGAACTTAGAAAAGGTTCTTCAACAAGATTCTAAAGAGCTAAAACTGTTGTAATGAATATCACGGTCAGTAAAGTATTTTAGGGACTGTTATGAGTCGGAGCATATTACTACATTTTTCTTATTATGATCCATCTTAGAAAATAAATCAGGCATCCAGCAAAGGTTCAACACGTAGCATCGCGATGTATCCGACAGATTGCCTGCACTTATAACCGTTTATTTATAACAGCACACTTAAATTATGAGCTTATAGATTCAGTAGCGGGCACAGAGCTGTAAATCATCGGCGATGCCTAGCATTAGCTACTCGTAATATTCATGTCGAGCTGTCCGCGAAGACTGCTGATAGCAATATGATTTTACGTATTGGACAAGTTCATGACAGATAATAATATATTATTCTGAGAATCTTATTGCTTGACACGCTCAGAAGATCATTCTCAAAATTAACTGATATTATACATATGAGAATGAAAAACATACCTAGATAAAGAATTAATTTTACCAACCACTTGTTAACACACAACTGACGGATATTTGACTATTTTATCTCTCCAAATCCAACGTAGAGTCCAAAGCAGTGTCATTGTAGAGCACAAAAACGACTGCGCCTGTAAGGCATCATTTTCAATGCTAGCTAATAATTAATAATAATTTTAATCCTGTATATTTTCATGTACTCATAGTGCCATACTATCTTACATAGAGTGAGGATGTACAAAGCGGCGCGTTTTCCGTCATCAGTCCGCAGAATCAGACACCATATTTGACAGCTCCTATTGGGCTCACAGCACACAGTATAGATTTTTGATTCATTAAATGTTCTGGTCGCGTGGAAGAGGCAAGGCGCGCCGGGCCGAGCCAGCCAGCGGTCGGCGGGACCAAATGGCACATTTATATTGTTCATTACGGGGCCCCGGAGGTGAGAGATGTTGGCGCTGTCGCCGCGACGGGGGGCGCGCGCGCAGGGCTGACGCGGGATACCACCACAGGTACCGAATGCGCTCCATGAGATGGACCATTCAGTGTCTATTGGAATCGAGTGGAAATCTTATCATGAATGCTAGTTATTGTATATTATGTGGAAAACTATATTTTTCCGGAATCAGTCTACTTTCATAACGAGGAAATGTACAAACATGATTCATAAGTACATTCTCATTAATGCATCCCAAGCATAACGGTTTTTAGTAATCCATCTATCTTTGCGTTGGTCTTCCACTCACTCTCTACCCATTAAACTTTCTACTACCTACTTATTGTTACTTTAGGATACACCCTTCACCTACTTCAAATATGTAGATAAATAAAAAGAAAACTAATCGCACCATTGCAAGACTTCAAGACACTGTGAGCACTTTCTGCGTAAATCAGACCGTAAACAACAACTAAATATGAGAGTACCCCAGTTTAGACTATGCCATTAGGACGTCAAACACCTCAGTCCTCTCGTGACCATGGTTGCTGTAAAGCAACCGAAATGTCGGGAACTTAAAAACTGTAAAATTAGTTTTATATCAATTAAAAGAAAAACCTTTACGATGTCAGTAGGTGACACAAAAGTGAAAAATCCGAGGTGAAGGAGGCTATGGAGTAGGGTGTAGTAATATCACGCCACTTATCATAGCTTATGTTCTGTTGATCGCAGGCAAAGGTTGATGTTGGAACCACTAGCAGCCCTGGCGGCGTGCGAGCCACCGGGGGTCCGGTGCGCGCACGTCCGACTGCGTTGATTTGTGCGCGGACTCCCGCCGACAGTATTTGTACAGGGCACGCGTGGGACGAGCCGCGGCGCGCGACACAACACGACACGCGGCGACCGCTTCCACAACACAGAGGCTGCTGGAGGTACTCGGATGGTTTACATCCCAAATATTTAAAGCAATCAAACGTTCACAAAACATAGCGAAGTTATTTCAAACATTGCGGCGAAATGGTTGCGTTTTACTTTACCGTTATTATTAACGTAATTGAACCTCACTTACATTGACAAATTTACGGCTAGTTACAGCTTTATCTAGCATAACCAGTATGATTTCAACTCTGGGTATTGAACTCGTATAAAGAAACGACTAGGAATGTGCCCACTATTAGCAATAAATAAATCCGAGTGTGGTTGATCGAATTATAGACGTTGATAAAGGATGTGGCGTCTAGAAGTAATATCCTATTTAATCGGTGCTCATTCTAGCTAATGGTAAAATAAACAATGTTTATGCGAGAGTTCAACGCCACTTTCAACACCATAAGCTGTTTAATGAAAGACTTAACAACAGCACTGACGGACAATGATCGGTTGGAATCTTAATGCCGGCTGCGGAGCGCGATACGTGAGTGAAAACGCAAGCTCCGATCTCACCCGCCTTTGGAGTTTCATATCGTGTCTCTTCGAAGTATTTTCCAATCTAAACGAGCCGAAATTAGAAGGCTAAGACAACTTTGGAACCGGTCAACATAAAATTGGAAACCAACTGTAGTCTGAGTTGCGCAAGAGTCGATCGACCAGTTTGGCGCGGCCGCCGGCGCGTGGGATCTATGGCTCTCCGGAGCATCGCCGAGCGCAGCACATGCGACGTTTCACCTCGCCGACACAATTTATTTGGTTTGTCACTTTATTGCCGCGGATTAAGAATCTCGTTGACATAAATTATTATGTTGCAGCAATCAAGATAGTATGGGTAACTAAAACGCTAGGTACTGCGCATGTAAGCGTGAGACTGAGTTTACTACCACCAGGAACCAGCTGCGTCGACGCCGCTATTTGTTTGCATCGTGTCATTCAGTTTAAAATATTACATTCGAAATAGGCACAATGCATGTGATAGTTGTACCGTTACGTATGTGATTTCGTCTATTTCACATTGGGTTCGATTTCCAGGTCAAGCAAAACATGTATTCGGATTATGCAAACCTGCGAGTCCTTGAATAGTGTATCAAACCCAGTCGCGATTACACCATTCTGCCAATTTTAGTAAGTGGTCAAGATTCTTAATGTGATTAGTTTTCGGCTTTATGTCTTATACATTTTATCTGTCTGCTTACAAACATATTTTTTATGTATTTTTAATCCATTTCAACACGCGCTTCTTTAACATCAAACGCTCTAAGTTGCATTAATTTGCTTCTATTAATGCAAGCGTCAGCTTATCAAACGATAACCTCATTCTAAATCAGTTTAGTGTCGCAGCGCGGTACACTGTGTGAGGTTTATCAATCACGGATTAAGTCAGAGTGGGAGTCCTATATAGTCTTAGATTATGGACTCCGATCTGAAACGAGTTTAAAACTTCGTAATGAAGTCCAACCAATCCGCGAATCATATTTTACACTTTTTATAAATAGTAATGCACGAGGTATTTACAAATTCATTCCGAGTCTCATTCGAGTAGGCGCCGTTACCTGTCAACTATTTAGATTATTGCCTCTTAGGAATTTCTGACTACAACCTTTCGCCTAATAAATAGACTGCTACCATTCGGGATGAGCTATTAAAATAAGTCGTAAATCACATTCACAGTTATAAGTATATTTATCTGCTACAAGACTTCGTTTTATGCAAATTTTTGTGCGGCCATACGGCCGAAATTTCACGGTTGGAATTAGGTGCTGCGGTTAATCTTCGGCGGAAATCTCTCCCGTGCGCTGACCGCTATATCTGAAAGATAAAAAATACTTTGGGAGTGCGTTCTGGCGTTCGGTTATTGGTTGACGCCGGCGTGTAATCGGTCGGCTAATAAGTGTTCCGGATAAAACATCGTGACCACAATTACGGTTTTATATTTCGAAGCATGGAAGGGTGGCCGTCGCTCTGCGCTATATTGATGGCGTATATTTATCATAGACAATTTAGGAACACCTGCTGTTAGTATGGATGAGCGGTATACGTCAAATTAATACGACTCCGCGGCGAGGGTTTATAGTTTGTTGGCTTTTGACGCGGTTAATGTTTTATTTGTTCTGCCCGGCCGATTGATGGCCCTTAAATAGATTTTGATGTTTTATGTGTCCGTATCTTTTTATGTTTCTGTGTAATCGAATTCCGACGCCTTGCCAAACAGGTATAGTTTTCGTTGTCTTCTGTTACCTACAAATACGTCTTTGCTTCATAACGTATTAATTCAAAATTTTGATTTTAAACAATATCTCAATATCAATTTGTCAACTAATAATGGCACAGAATATCTTAAAAAACGATGACAACAAAAAACACGAGCAGGTATATAATACTAATAAATTTAGGCATAATAACAAAAGATTTAGACGCATCTATAAGTTCTACAACAATTTCCTTACGCTACAATTTCTATACGCTGTGCTACTGTGTCGACGGCATTGGATAGTAAAAATAGCAAAGCTGGTGCGGGGAGGGATGGACATGGTGGGATGCGCCCGAGCTGACACCTACTAGCCTCACACCCCATTATCCCTGGGAAGAGTATGGAACTCTGTGTTGCCCGCTGTGATACGCAAGGGTATACATGCTGATTACCGGTGCATAATTGCACTTAATTTAACGTCATTAATTGCTTGGCGTGTTTGAGAAATTCGTTTGTATCAGTTACGTTGCGTAGCGCCGGCGCTGGGTAGGTGCCAATGATTGATGAGATCTTGACCCAAAGGATGTGAAATTTTGTGCGTGAGGCTCGCTAGCGTCATAAGATACTTTACTCTACTGCCAATAGGTATTGTCTGCTCGCTGCACTTTGAGATCTTTATGTGCTTAATCTTATTAAATGTCTATTAAAACAGCACCCCTTACTGCAATATAAGACGACTTTATAACCCTAAGTAATCAGTAATTATGAGTGTCTATTTCCATGAAAGCTCATGACATCACTTTGATTTATCGTAAGTCCTTTGTCTTAACCCTCGACCGTAGCGACACTTGCTGGCAGATGCGCGCGCGCAGGTGACCGCTGCACCTTATCACAGGTCTCATGGCGGCGGGGTTAGGGAAGCGGGGGGCTTGGTAGTCATTGGATCCGCTTACATTGGTTATGTACCTAATTATTTAGGCAGTAAATGCCATTGTGGTTCTGTTTTTGCAAGGCGAGGATATATGGATACATCGGTATTAAAACAATTAGGTCCAACAGTATCAGAGCTCAAGCACAATCTTTCACGTAGTGTTACGGTGCCTTTAGCATGTTCGGTCCCGCTCACACCATAAAACTTTCATTAAAAATATGGCTTTGACAAAATGATTTCTCGAGACGCTACTATGCACATTGGTCTATGATCAACTATTCTGGAAAATCTACCTTTATATGTTTTAACACAGGTTACAAACTCTTTGTATTATGGTATGTTTTAGTCATGTGTACCTAAGAATTCAAGATCTGCATTGGATTCGATCAAAACTAAAATACAATGACATAATCATTTGTCAAAATTAGCTACGAGGTTCCAAATTTTAGAAATGATTTATGCGCGAAGTATATTAGCGCACCTATCATAATAATGATATATACATAATCCAGGGTAACCGGACAGCGTCAGCCTTACAAATAAATGAAAGGGACACAAACTCTGTGTTTGGTCATTTATTTTTTTAATTTCTGTACTATTTGCGATCACGATACACCCAAATTATAAGTACTGTACACGCAATCTTTTGGGACTGGGACGCGAGTGGTCAATCAGGTGGCGTGTCTCGCACATGCGTGCAACTGTTTACGGTCATTTAAGCGTTGTCAGTTGCGCAGAACACTCGTGTTTGTTTTGCGGTCTTGTAAGTGTTGCGTGATTATTGTAATTGCTTTTAAACTCTAAATAATTATGTGCTCGTGTATGCCTATGCTACGTGTTAATTAACCTACTCCAATACTTACGGTCTCATTATCAGGTAGTGTTGTGAAGCAGAATGGACTAGAAATAATCATTGTCTCAATTACATTACTATATAAAGATTTGTTTGATTGAAGTACTTAGGTATAGTTATGTCACAAATTAGTAACCTTCTATAATGTTACACCACCCATTCACGATAGCTTGGACTACAATTTTCAGCAGGATTAACTTTTAATTAACAAAATTTATGACCAATTCTTACATAAGCTCCTTGGAGCTGCATTCTTACGATGTTATTAACATACAACAGGAAATTGTCCCTCCTCATCCCCATTGAAGTAAAATTAAATTCATCTGTAACGTGATTGGCCGCGTAGAACGCCATCTGTGGGCAGCGGCGCGCAATCAATATCGGTTATTGATCGCTGCGGGCGCGGGCTATTTATTGCCTTTATTTATATTACCCCGATTCAATCCGCTGCGCTACTAATTTGCGAACATTTGTCCGTTTATTGGAGATCACATATTACTAATACTAGCGCGGTGCACTTTTATTAATTTATCTTTTATTGAGCCATTCAATGTATGAGAGTGTATGGATGTATAATTTAAATTAAATACTTTTTGAAATGTATATTTTTTGTAGAAATTAACCACAATTTATATTTTTTTGGCCTGAAGCATTGCACAGAAAATTCTGGTGGAGACTTTTCTTCTTCTTTCTTTCTAACAGGAAAAAAAAAACTTGGCAACATTCCTGGCATGGGTTCAAGCATGCCTATAATAAACACTTCCTTAAAATTTCTGAATAACTATGTCTAAATACAAGTTAGGAATACAGGTACATAAAATATATAAAAAATGTAGCATAATCTACTTACCGTGTCTACTTACCCTCGGCTGCAACCTGCCACGCTACGCGCTTTCGACGTACCGGCGAGTGGCTGCGGGCGCGGCGGGGCGCGGCAGCGCGGCGGCGCGGGCGGCGCGGGCGGCGCAGGCGCAGGTGCGCGCGCCCAGATTCCGACTGCCTACGCGTCCGTGGAAGCCGCTGGCCAGTCCAACTAATCCTTCTTACCTTGTATTATTCGATGTGGTAATACTTTGATTCATATACCTATATATTTGCTAGGTTCCTATTCCTCATTTCATTAATTGCTTTACGACTGTCTCCCCTAGAGTGTGCACAAGTGCACTATGTTCATCAATCAACCATTGTTGTAATTTACCACGCACACTTGCAGATTGTGGGCTATTACTTATCTACTCAGCATTTCTTAATAGAACCTTAAAATAAAGCTACATGACCCCGGGAATCAAACCCGAGACTTCAGAGTCAGTAGGCGCACTGTCGTACGCTTATTGAATGAGGCACTATATCCCACCTTATTGCGGCATCAGGATTTTTCATATAAAGAATTGGGTATTATTAAAAACTTTGGCTAGCATCACTCTCTGCAAAACCTCCGATTTCAAATAATCATTACATTAGGCATCTGACATATTGTTTAAGTAGGTATCTAATTAGTTATTATCAGGTCAAATCAAAGAAACCTAGACACCTGTCACTTTACAGCGTTAGCGAATATGCAGGTGGAAGCTAGCAGGTACCTACCTCAGCTCATAAATCTTGAATCGTGTTTTATTATTAGCAATGTGTTAAATGAATCTGTGCTATTAATATTAACTAAATGGAACAGACTACAAATGGATATCATTAAGCAATATCTTATCCTGATATAATAGTTAAAATGTAAAGATAATAAGAGAACTAATAGCTTAATATGCAGAAAATTACCTATTCTCAGTCGTTCAGACCACGCGACTGAAAAGTGGTGTCTAAACGACACTAGGCGCGATGCAGGCAGGCGACCAGGTGCGCGACACGTCGCTCCGCGCGGCAACAGTCGCAGCTGTGTCGTCGCGTCGTCGGCTGTCGCATCGCGTTGCGCGGTTCCGCCCGGCCTCGGCCAACAGGAAGATGGTGACATTGTAGTTCCGCCTCGTATTATTTATTATGGCCGGCAGGGGTCGCCGAAGGTTTCCCTGAAGTTGTACCTACCCATTGTTTAGTTAGTATAATTGGCCTGCGGCCGTTCTAATTAAACTAAAACTAAATAAATAAATAAATAAATAAATAAATCTCTAGCTCCTAGTCTGGCACAACGGTTAACGCTGTATCTTTTCCATTCAAACGTTTTTATTAAATAGGGCAGGCAATATAGTTCCCCACAGAAGAAACAAGATTATCAAGTTATATGGTAGATATATGTAAAATGCAACAAAATAATAAATACCTAGATTGCACTCGTACACATGGTTATAATCAAATTTGTAACAATTGTAAAACGTTCAATAACCTGCTGAGTGCTGAAAGACGTGTCTACTAAAAAATACAATTTGAATTGCTAATACATTTGTTGACATTTACTTATCTCTCTAATGCCGGCTGAAACACACTCCATATTTAGGCTTATCAAAATTGCCTGTTTCCTAGTCGTTACCCAAATGTCGTGCGCACGCGCAATAAAACAAAATTGTCACCTCGAAGGACACGCGGATGTAAAATTAAGGGCCGTGAAGGAAACTCGTTATCGGTTCGATCGCGCGTGCAGGCGGGCGCGGGCGCGGCGCGCGGCCCGTCTGCACCTGCCCTTACGTCGGGGACACGGTCATGATGTAATACCATTTTATTAAATTTTATGCTTTTTATTTATTGATATTTTATTACTCTCTTGTCAGTCGTTTAGTGTTTGTTGCGGTAAAAAAATGTTTTATGTCATTAAATATTCATTAGTATTAATCGCAGTGAAATACATAATACCACATTATATATCTTTCTACCGTGTAGATGTAGACATGTTTAGCACCATGCAAAGTTCTATCGAGGAAAATAAAGAAAACCAGACTATAAATAAGTAGCGACATATAATAAGCGGAACCGTCTAGCAAGGAAACGATACACTGCAAATACTTATATATAGAAAGATTCTAAAACATTTTTATAGCATCCTGCTTTGTAATTTTGTACATTGAACATTGTTAAATCTGCTATGCCTTTGGGAATAGTTGACAGACATTGTTTTGACCTAGACAGTCTTACGGCGTCGTGACGCTTTATATAGTAGTAACTCAAACAAACCAATTGTATGGTCCCAAACTAAGGGACTGAGGGCGACGCCAGTAACACCAAGACCAGGTCAAATTAACAAAAGATAATTTCGGAAATTTTCCAATGCGGGAATCGAACCCTCTTCGCCTCAGTTGACTGGCCTTCCCCCAAACCACTAGCCCGAGCATTCACCGAACACTAACTGCTACGACTAGACCGGATGGCGTATCAGCCTCACCAGTTCTTTAACCAACTTCAAATAAAGTAGGAGGTTCTCGATTCGATTGTATTTTTTTACCACTTCCTTGAACATCACATTTGCCTCGTGTACATGAAACGAAGGACGATGTTGCTGCTGAACGCCGCGAGACGCAATCTCTGGCCGCAGGAGATGTCCTTTAATGCTGGTGTGTAGTAGGTACCTATATGGGGATGTGTTCATCAGTGCAAGTCTAATAATTATATAACCACACAGACACACCAACTGCATGGTACGAAACTAAGAAACGCTTGTGTTATGGGTACCGTACAATAGACATTGGGCGATCCCAGTATATAATACTTATATAAGTAATCATAATAAACATCCATGACTCGGGTTGAAAAATTCATGTTTATCATACAAAGTTTTTCCCACCAGGATTCGAACCCTCGGTACAAAAAGCAGGTTTACTACCAACTATGCTAGTCAGCTCGTCATATTTTATCATCACATCATGAACATCAATCTATTGGCCACTGCTGGACGTAGACCTCCCCCAATACTGGCCACATATGTAGGTCCGTATAACCAAAGGATTAACCACTGTGGCTTTTCAGCTGCACTAAAACCACGGAATAGAGGGTAAAGGACGTCTGTTAGCGCTGTTATAACAGATATGGTTATAGTACCATTAAATACGCGATACCTACTCGAATATGCATAGTGCAGATAAGTAAAGTTGGTTGTGCAAGTCTCGCTGGTACACGAGCGATATATCAACGTGTTACCTGCAACTGTTGAGCATGTTCCATGTTCACTAATATACTTGTACAAGCCGCAAATGTGGAGGCACTTAGGCAGTACGATTTTGGCTATTTTCAAATTAACATGTAGGTCTTGTAACTATAAATGTAACCTTACGTTCTGTTGTAATTTTAGTAATATCATAGTTGTAGTTCTAAAGTAAAATTGTAAGCACAGTAAACACCTTTTTAGCTAGAATTTAATCATTTGTAATTTATTTGGAATGAGCAACTGAGGCGTAAGTGGATAACAAACTTACATTCGCATATATTTAATTATGAGAACGCTATTAAAGTAATAATCATGATTTAAACAATAGTCTATAATAGGTTCCAATTGTATTAAAACATTTACCAAAACCTCACCTCCTACTCACACAATCGAAAACGTGACCCAAGGCTGACACTCGTATGCGGAAACGGAAACAGTGTCACCTCCCTGTTTGTGCTGTTGCCGTGTTTGTGTGAGTGCTGACAGCTATTTATGAGTGTACCGAAGCATTTTAAATATATGACAGGAATTTATTAGATTGGTAAAAAAAATCAAGTCTCCAAAAGAGTGCACCATTAAAAATAAGTTATTACGTCCAAGTACGACTATTTTCTGCGATTCCTACGAGGTATTTATTTTATTTATCATCCAATAGGTACCTACCTACTTACTTACTTTTAGGAACTTAATAAATACCTATATACTTACAGCTTAAGCTTCCACTTTAACATATCAGAAAAAGTCACACGAAGATTGTTGCCATCCTGTCGTGTCGTCCCCGTGTCGGCAGCTCCGAACGTCCTCTAATAAATAGTTGTGATTGTAAAAAGTCCAGTGCGCTATTAATCGTCGTCATTACAATGTAAACTAATTTACCGCGGCCGTCGCCTGAGCGAGGCCCATTTCTCTTTGTACTCGTAACATTTGTTATACAAATATGACCCATATACGTATTTGTGTAGTACCTGCGAATTACGTAAACCAAAGCCTTGATGAAAGCCAAGCTTTTACCTTTGTACAGACGGTTTGGACAAATGCTGTGTTAGTGTTATCGTAAGACGTATTCTAGTTTCACCAAATAATGATACTACTTATTTAGTTCATCGCTTTTAATACAATTGTAAAGTATAATGATTTTCTTTGCGACAGTTCATTTTATAGAATATGGTCAAGATTATCATACATCCGTTTTGAAATATGCAGGTTGTCACAGGAGAGCCATCCAATCTAAGTCGGCTAAAGATCCATCGCTAAATTGCGGCTGCACTGCACTAACGTTGAAGGAAAAAGAATTTAATAGACTTTCAGTCAATGTGCTATAACCAGATAAATTATAATTACTAGCGAATTATTAAGTCGTGCCAATCGTTCACAGATATCTAAAACCAAGTTTATGCTGATTTATAAGGCAATAATTATAGTTTTATGCTTACTCAGTTATTGCATGATAGCCTTCTATAAAGGAAATAAACGGTTTGGCTAACTGCAGCGAGGAAACGCGTCCGACGGGGCAAGCTCGCTCCAGCGCAATCAATATGCTTCGCCGAGGATATTATGGGAGAATGAGGAGGAAACTGTTACTCACAACAGACGTAAATAGCCGCATCATGTATTGCAAACGTAAACACAATAGGGACATAATAATATTAGTTTACCGCGCAGTATGTTGCCGTTACAAACTTGATATTATTTGATCATCTTCCTAATGGTATGTGATTAGTTAATAGAAATGTATAGATGATTTCCCGGCATCGTACTATAATTCTAAATAGAACAATAAGTAAGCCAATACCAAAACGCAATCGCAAAATGCACAGACCAATATATCTGTAAAGCTAGGTCTATGTACCGGACTTGGGTTTTTTACCGGACTTAGGCCACTTCTGTCTTAATTCTCTAAGGTAGCATGGAAATTAAGAATATTATTGCTCGTAGACATTGTAATCTTCAAGTAGAAATGTGTTGTGTTCAAAACCTGTACCACACCAGGTGGAGCTTCCGAGCTGAGCTAATAAAATACATCAATACATTTCGGCATTGAGCTCGGCCGCGTAGGAGTCAATTAAACAAACCGGTCGATGGTCCTTCCGCGTCCGTAATTAACGCAAACCTGTAGCTGCTTATATGCAGCTAAACATGCATACATATATATACGTAAATATAATGCGCCAATAAATAAGTATATATAATATATCACATGAGTTTACTTCATTCGCATGCAGTAGCAGTACCTAGTACCACTCAGTAGTAGAGTCGATTACAGAACCCGCACTTTTGTAAAATCAATAAATAAAAATCATATAGGAGTACATGTGCCGTATTAAGTAAGTACCTTTATTCATAAACATAATGATGTTTCACTACAGATTGTGTCCCGGCCACAATGGTGAATTTAATTTTTTCGGTATCGATTAACCTATAGTCATTCATTGTTTTATAAAAAAATGTAGGTGCGAATAACAAAATTATATGGCATATCACACTTACATGTCATACATCGACGAGTTTATAAAGGAATAACAGAACAGTCTGTCGCAGATTAAGCTCCAATAAATAAATTATTAAACCAATTAAATAAAAAATCATTTAGAAAGTTCAAATAAACCATAAAGACACAATAAATTGTCAATTTTAGAAAGTATTTGTCTGTCCGTGGAACTTACAGATTAAATTTCAGAATGCTAAACCACAAAATTGAATTAAATTATGTCAAGAATCTGTTTGTAATTATAGACAAACAGATTCTTGACATAATTTAATTACAATAATACTACATAAATTGTATCGCATCGATGTCACCGGGCGATGCTTTTATTTCTTCGCTGGTTCGCCAGAATGACACGTGAAGAACATAAGCACAACGGATACCGCTATGTAACATACCTACGTGGTCCAAAAACCAATGCGCGACCCGCACCGAGTCGCACTCGCTAGTGCGCGAGCCACACCGAGTCGCACTCGCTAGCGCGCGAGCCACACCGAGTCGCACTCGCTAGTGCGCGGGCGGCGTGACAACCGATACCTATCGATATCATAATTAATCGACTCGACGTCCACTCAACAATATATCATAAGCGTTGTATTTATTAAATTAATTATGATAATTCCTTCAATAATATTTACATTAAAGCTCGCGATCGCATAACATGGCTACCAACAATCAAATAATTAGCGGGTGTTAGCGCTCGAGCTAGATCGCATCAATATTTATGTACGACCGCTATATTTGCACAAATATTTACAATTTTAAATGTTCATGAATAATGTGTTACTCCTCGTGGTATGTGAATAGGCATACATTTAAATAATTATTTAATATAAATATGACCTACATTTTATTCCTCTTTTGCGAGTTCTGTAGCATTAACGACATTCGCAACATTATACCAACTGTTTGAATGATTTGTTTACAGGCGTTTGTTGTTTGTGTGTATATATTTTAAATGTTAAGAGTTACCGCCAGGTAGTCGATAGGTCTGTGGTCGATGATGTGGAAACGTAAAAAAAGCTTTGGTTTACTAAGAAATGTTTGTAACGCAATCAGTAAATGGTTTACTATTTTATAATACAATGTGTAAGCATGTAAGTTAGATGGCATTGTTAATAGACTTCAGTATGACATATTATTGTGGATAACGCATTGCGAAATCGATTGTCTGACCAATGGATTGGGTGATCAAATGAGCATGTACTCGATCCCGTCGCCCGGGACAACAACTGCGCCCCTCCGTTGTTCTGAGGAAGTCCGCGCATCGCCGTAATACTACATAACTCGTTTATTTGCATCCACTAACAATGTCATTATGTAAATCATACCCACGAGCTCAATCATTCGAGATCGAGAGTGAATCGAGATCGACGTATGATCGGTTAATTGCTATTCGAATAGCGCACTGTAATCGCTTTAGAATATTAAAATAATAATGGTGTATTAATTGTGGCGCGAGGTAGCGGGCGTACGGTAGCGGTTTGTATGGTAATGGGATCCGGCCGCGGCTGCGACGGCCGGAATCATTAGATGCATAATTGCTGGCCGCGATTGTATTTGTTTAGAGGCTCGGGCCGATGGGATGAAAGTACTTCGTATAGTAACGTTATTATAGCATCATTGAAATTAAAATAAAAGTAAGTGTAACATCTAGGAATGCATTGGTTCTCATAGTGACTCTAAAAGTAAATTCCCCCCGATACTCTACATCGCAACCGTTCATCTCGCGGCCAACACTAATACAATAATGAACAGAAGTGCATAATCCCATCCACCGCGCCGTCTAGCCGACACGCGTCTAGACAGCGCTCAAATTGCAGGATGTCGTTATGCGAAATGTACCCGGCCATCAATCACAATAACCACCAATATTTTCATTTATTGATAACACGCATAGACAATAGACGGGATCTTGGAATGTATGGCTGCCTCAAATGTCATCTGGTGATCATCGGAATGTATGTAGGCGTCGATGGGTATTAATTTCTGATGGAGGTAAGCCTCAACACTTAAATGTACCTACAAGTAACAATATTTAGTTCATATTGCCACTATCCACCTCGGGGACTGCAGGCGTGCTAGTGCTAGTTACTTTGATGCGATTAAATTTAATTCAGGCTCTATTGTTAAGGAGTACTATTTTTTGTGGCGGAAATTACAATTCCCATGGTAAATTACCAACTATAAATGTTTAAAATTTCAAGTTTATTTTTGTGCAATAATAATTAAGATATCAAAAGTTTACTTAAATGTTATGAATTATTTGTGAACTTGTATTAATTAGTTAGGTACGTAAAGCTGACTGCTTAACAATACCACAGATTATATTCGTCGCAATGAATTATAATGTAATTAGACGTTATCAAGAAGCTGAGGTATCGAGGAGCGTAATTAGTTAGAAGATTTATCCGACCTCCTTCGCATCATTATAAACTATAGATTTTGGGTGTTTTGGATTATCAAATCGTCTATGCATTCTCCAATATTCGATTCACTAATAAAAAGCATTTTTTTTTTAATTTGTTTATGAAATACGTTGAAACGACCTTACCTTACCGACCTTATGTGTTAGTTCTAGTCTACTGAAGTATCCGATGCTGCCTCGATTTATTTTCATCATTCATCTAATTACGTACGTCTGGGCTCGGACATAAATAAACATCTACTTCTTAATATGTAACAATAATTATACATATGAGCTTAAAAACGAAGGTCGATCTATGCTAGATTGAACTAATGAATTAGCCATTAATTAGCAAAATATTATTCGCGATATGGCTTTATAAAGAGTTTAATTATACTGAGCTGAACTGTGTGGCTACCTACACACACGACAGAGGAGCTAGCCTATATAACCAGTCCGATTGCGTTACACTATCTACATCTTAGCTACATTTTTGAATCAGAAAAAATTAAGGCTTGTTAAAAAAGTCGATAAGCCTTACAAAAACAAAAGCAAAGCAAAAACGGTGCGATAATAATAAATACTTATTATAATAACTGGGTAAGCAGCGAGCGCATTATTTTTTTGTCTCTCTAAGCAATGGTTTAGTATAGTCACTGGGTTGAAGACAGAATTCTAAAGGAACCTGTCGTTTTTATTTTTACATGGAAATATCTGAACCAGTAGTAATAAATTTATATAAATAAAGGTTATGCTTTAGAATATGCCGGAGGAAATAACCTATAACCAAACTATAACCTATATTCATCCTTAATGACTTATTAAAGCCTTTCGTTAACTCACGTAACTCGAAGCAGAACATTCTTTGTAGTATCCACTAATCACAATATTTTAAGAACTGAGGTTTTTTTTGCTATCATTTCAGAATCAGTAATTACTTAACTGAAATCGCACACCGTATTAGCTTCAAACGTCACAGGAGGCATACGCCTTCATATGAACTAACTTGTAGTACATAATACAATTTCTAAGCTACGTCTATCACAAATGTATCTTTGTCGTCCAATCAACACGTGACAATTTTCAGTAATAAGCGATTTCAGTCAACCAATGCCCACTTGACCGTCCGCTGATTTGTGTAGTATATCTATGGTTGCAGGTTTATCGTGTATGCTTCAGCGGTGATTCGTCGGCGGCGGGTGTGTCGCGACACGCCCCGCCATCTAGCGGCGCCTGGCGAAAACATCGCTATCAGGCCTCCTGTAATGGTTCACGTTTTCAGCGCAAAGGAATTTAGTTATTCCGAAAATATTTCTAAATGTTGGTCAAATGTCATAGTGCTCCTACGCAATCATAAATTATGATAGACGTGAATATTAATTCAAAATCATAACTTTATGTAGAATCTTTGAACTGAATTTCATTAGTTTGATACAAATTAACGTTTTGCAAACGCGGCTGATATTTACATAATCCACTCAACCATAGTACCTATAGGACTTGTTATATGTTAATCACGTTAAAAAATTATTGGTGTATTCGTTTGGTTTAATACAACATTAATTGCGTGCCGCCATACAGTAACGAACTGAAGATACATTGCTAATCCATCTATATATTATGTTAAACAAAGTCGTGTTAGTTACACCATTTATAACTCTAGTAAGGGCGGGCCGATTTTTATGAAATTAGATTTTTTTAATTTGTGTCCCCCCATATTAGCAGAATAACTATTAAAACATGAAAAAAACACATTTGATTCCGAGGCGGTGTGAAGTTCGTCGGGCCAGCTAGTTACTAATAGAATCTATTAGATATAGTATGCTACTAAGAAACCTGCAGTTTTTCTGACACGGCTCTACCGTGAGAAACAGCTTCAGTTGACGGTGACGTCAAACGTGAACAATGACACATTGAGCTGCTGACGTCAGTGTGAAAATCTTCAGTGAATCTCGAAAGAGATACTAATTGTTATCGCCTGGTGATACCGTGAGCGATACACGGCCGTATCCTAGGTACATCATACTTTTTATTCCTTGCTAAGAAAGAGATAAAAGATTTATGAAATTGTAAAAGCGAATAATGAGTATGCGATAAATATGAGTCTACATTTTGCTTATATATAATGTCTGTTGTAGCTTTATACATATAGCATATCTTCCAGTTGATCCCCACATCGGCATCTAGTCTAATATGCATACGCTTAAGTACGGAGTGTTCTCGTATTATGAAGATCTGTAACCTTACATTACTTTTATTTTCCACAACTGAATTTACTATGAAAGTGTTCGCTAAGCGATGGAAATTAAATGAAAAGATTTATTCGACACAGGTAAGTACAAGTAGATATTTAGTTAACAAATTATGAGGAAAAGAAAATAATGCACAGGTAAGATTAAACAGAGATGGCGAGTGCCGTCTCGCGTGGGTCAAGGCTCGACCATATTTTTTTATATAAGCAATTAGTCTAGCGATCGCCCGAGACGAAGCACTGTTCACTGGAAGCCTCGGAGATCGGAGATGACTATAATATATATAATAAGATAAATATTATATCATATATTATATAATATATGATATTGCCAGACGAACCTACCATCCATACGGTCCCACTCTCAGCAGCACTGGTATTATGGGTACCGTACAATGGACCGAGGGGTACTCGGTATATAATTCTTAAATAGATATTAAGCACCCATGAATCTGGTACAGAAAACAGCGTCAGTACAAACTGCGCTAATCAGGTCGTCAAAAATATGTTAATATAATCAAATAAATAAATAGGCTTAGATTATATGTTTTACCCAATTTCGCTTCCGCATTGTATCTGTTTTGCTTGCTTAATTAAAGGTAATAATTATATCAGAACCTGTAGCCTAGCCTTTTATGCCCCACTTTTACGGGATCTTACAAGCTAACAATAGTATGTTTTGTATTAATATAGAAATATACTGAGTGACAGCGTTAAGTAAGCGATAGGCGTCTCCCGCGCGGGTCAAGGCTGATCAATCATCGTCATTATGTGATCAATTAGACACTCGCAACCTGAGACATCGACACCACGACACGACATATACACTGACTGTGTAATCGTTTGCATGCACTATTGGGGACTCTACGTCCACAATTATTTACGAAATTATTCGTCTGAATTGGTAAGATATAGAGCCGTATCAAAACGTAACATTATAACTAAATATTGCCATGTAAAAATTACTCTGGTGTTCAAGCAATTTGGTTACCGATAATGTCATACCGTATTGACTAATTCTCCAAAATGCAACAACTATAGGTATAATATACGTAACTGCGTTAGCTAATAATGCGCCTAAAAGCACCAACAAAAACATAAATGTGCCGCATATAAGCGACCAGTAATATTAACACATTAACCAGCTCTACCTTATCCACGGTTCGCTTGTTACGCAGTTTTTCCCTGCCCACCCCAGTCATGCTAAGCGTAATGACCTAGCTCATGTTGCCTTCGAGTCTTTGTGTGTATCTGTGTGACTGTGGGCGCGACACGCAATACTAACTGCAGTTATCATTATAGGAGGGCCATGTTTATTAGGATTATGTGTTACATACTTGGACCCTCGTATGATATGTTCCTACGTCAAACTTTACACAGTTTACCTAACAGAAGGCATGTCAGTGCAACATATAATAGAATAAGTATACCTACTGCAATTTATTTCTAATATCCGATTGTAAGTTCAAAGGAAATCTCTTGTTAGTACTCGTAAGGAATGTAAGACTTAGATTGTTATCCTAGCACACATTGAATCTTCACTAATATCGTATTTATAAATAATTTACTGATTTTAATAGTTAAAGATCTTTAGACGAGTGAGTGGTTCGTTCAATAAACGAAGTAAGTACATTTTATTTAAATCCGGTCCCGCGACTCTCACATTGAAAAGTGGTATCATAATATTTGAGCATAAAGTCGAACAGAAATACTCTCCGATTAATGATTACTCGCTTAACTAGTTTTAATTATTGCCAAATAGGACGATAATTTCTACGTTTAACTTGTCATTGATTTGTAAGACTCTAGTGTGTGGGGAAAGTCGCAGCTGAAGTACTGATAGATACTTTTCCACTGGGTTATCAAATGAAGCCGACATGTATCCCTCTTATCATGGTCTGGTTCGTGTCTAATACGAGTATGTTGCTGACTTTGCTACTTCTTTATTTCTTTTGGATGTTTAAATTCTTTTTATACTTTTTAAAATTTGGTGGTAAAGGTTATTTTTTTTATTTTCCCGGATATTAAGTTATTACATTCATATGTTTCATTTAGTTCATACAATCCACACACACTCGCCTAACTTTGGTTACGTTCATAGACTGATAGACATGATTAGTGCAATGTTGTATTGCGGTGTTTAGAAAAATAATTGAAAAAATGTTAACTCCATACTGATATTGTCGGTATAGACGTAGAAATCATTAAAACTTGCTCGAAAATTCAAAACCTGTATCCAATTAAATATTATAATAAATAAAAGATAACAATGAAATATTATTATATGAACCTCCAATTAAGATTTTACAACAGATATCGCTTAATTTGTGCATACAAAAACCTCAGTTTCGCGAAACATGTTACAAAATGACTATGGTCATAACGGGCGGCGGCTATCAGCGCGGGTGTCGATTGATCATTCCGAGGGTCAAGTCGAGTCCTAGTGACCCAGCGCTGTAATTAGCTGCCAATTGACCACTAACCGCCGACACAATCGACACTCAAGATAGTGATATGCTAAGAAGGATTTTGTAAAGAATACCGAAGAAATTCTTGTTTTATATCTACACAAATACGCGTCCGTCGCGAGCAACAGCTGCAGTACATGATTTAATGTAAACCGGGTCTCTAGTTTTTATAACATTGCGGCTACTTATATATTTCATTGCGGAAATCTAAATAAAACAGACCTAAAACCGTGCATGTGTGCATAAATAAATATATTCCACATCACAAAATATATTAATTAGGAACTATAAATACAACGAGATTGTATTTACTGCAATAATGTAATTAGTTAACAGACTGTCTAAAAAAGAACATGTCCTCACGCGGCTAGTAATAATGTACTCGTAGAATATCAACGTTGTACCCAGTATATTTATAAAACGATAAGTTGAAGAATTAAACATAATTAATGATTAACATGAATCAATCAACAGCTAGATTTCAATAACTAACGCACCCACATTTTATTATAATACATTTAATCAAACACTGGTAGGTGATAAAAAATATAATCGCTTTATCTTAATATATATAAATCTCGTGTCACAATGTTTGTCCTCAATGGACTCCTAAACCACTTAACCGATTATAATAAAATTCGCACACCATGTGCAGTTCGATCCAACTTGAGAGATAGGATAGTTTAAATCTCAAATTATAGTCGCAATTTTAATTTATTGCTAATTATTTGTCTGTTATTATTTGACAGTCACAATTATCTGTTAACTCCAAATGATTCTAACAGATGTCGATACCTTTCGACTGGGTTGAGTAAGTAATCAATAGATGGCGCTGCTATGGTAAATCTACGAACGTGTCATATAAGCTACATTTTAACAGCATAATTACCACGTGTTGTTGACGCTATAAAATTAATTAAATTTATTTTGTAGTGAACGAAATACCGTATAATTCAATTATTTCCACTTTTTAAATTTTTGGTGTTAGCATAGCCGGCCACGTGTTACTTAGACTGAAGTGTAAATTGAATTCATATTAGACGTCTGGTGATGATGATGACACCTGAGGAGGACGGCGCGGCGAGGGCGCAGGAGGAGCGAACGTCTGCTCCCCCATAAGGGGGCGAGGCACAAGAGGGGGGGGTACCGGTGCGTTCCGTTTGGAGATCCCGGAGTCCCTTCAACATGTGTCGAAGGCGGCCACCGGGAGGGTTTTAGTGCGTAAGAATCCCACATAACCCGACCGTCTCCCACACAGAGGCCGAGTATCTTTCGAAGATTTTGAGGCGGTACGAAGTTCGCCGGGACAGCTAGTACAATAATATAATATGGAATGGCAAAAATAAACTTGTTTTATTTGGTTAACATTGGGCGATGTGAGGCTAACACAATGAGTGTGTTCATTAGCAGACTTTATTTTTTGTGTTATTATACCAATTGTTGGAATATTATTTTCACATAACAAAAATAAAAAAAAAATAACTTACATTCGCTACTATCTACTCAGTGTATCTCTGTGGAAACACGACCAAATCCAAAAAAATGCAAAACTTACAAACACTGTTTTAGGTAGTTCTAAAAGACATATGTTTTAGTAATATTTTGATTGTAACTGTAATAGTAACAAAAGCTAATAAATAAATTTAATTTAATTATATTTGTAGCCTGCATTTCAATAACTATAAATAAACAATAAGAATTAGTGAATTTGAGAGTAAATATAAGTCAGTCATGGGTGTTAGGTACAGGGTGGTCACGGGACACGCAATGTGTATCGTGATGGATGGGTGCACACTGTATACGCCCCTCACATATGTGCATAATCGAGTGTATGGGGTATCACCTTTAGAACTATGACCCCTGAAAACGTATCCATATTTTGATCGTGATATCATTAACGTAAGAAATTTAACTCTCTATACAAATAAGATTTATGATTTTAAAATATTACTACTTTTTTAATGTTGTTTTCACAGTGAATACTTATAATCCAAGGCAAACACAAAGATCACGGTTTCGATCAACATGATATTTGTATTAGAGGTATCTGTTGGTTCTCATAAATAAAAATATTACTCCGTTGTAACACTGATAGTAGGTGACTGTTACGTTTATAATATCATTCTTTCCAGATAGTTAATTGATGGCGAGTAGTTCCTTGTTAATTCTCGCCTCATTACCTAAGTACCAATTCAAACCGTTTTCAAGCTACAGATATTGGAATTTATTGTTTATTTAAAACATAGGACACAGGTCGCGAACTTGGGTCCTGTCAAGACTAGATAAAACTCGTTGACATACATTTTCATTTCATGCGTTGCCGGCGGCAGCACCTTTGTTCAGTTCTAAGTAGGTACGTACTTGAACAAAACCGTCTGTGAACTATGACAGTGTATATGTCAATGTTGTACAGTTTTCTTTGTGGCTGAAGGCTCGACCCGCGGGTCCAAGGCCTCGTGTTGGTTTTTTGATTGCGTAATTTCCCTATTGGTACCTACCTACGGGTTTTAGTAGGTACATGTAGCACTGCGCACTAAGTTAGAGGACAATTTTCGGCAAGTTTTTATGTACTACTGTAATGCATCGTTTTGCACGTTACGAATATATAATACAATATTTACATGCTTGTATAATCAGTGCATATAACTGGTAAAAATATTTGTAGCAGCTGATTGGGATCGAACGATACTTTTGCCTAAGTCAAAATCCTACATAATACTAGTTTTTTCGTAAACGAAATGTATACTTTATAGTATGAGTACATGTCATCTTGTATGGAAAATTGAACAGCGCCTCTATCGGATGGTATCTAGAACTTTAATTCCCTATACACAGTGGACAAATATGTACCCTGGAAGGTTGGCTAGCATAAACCTACGCATAGATATAATTTTGATTAGAGTATCAGAAGTTGTAAAAGCAATATTTTTATTAGGCTGGTGAAATCTAATTTACGACGCAGCACATGGGTTCATACGGAAATAGGCAATCATTTCCGCTTTTCAAAAACTTTCAAATCTATCATTTAACTGACATTTGCATACGAACAATATTACAAGCCGAAAAAATCAATATTTTAATTAAGTATTTTGTTTAATTAAGTTCAGTAGTATGCCATAAAGATCCCAGATTTACGAGTCCCCGGCCAAATCTCCAACTCTCTCTTTTTATAATTATATTACTATGATCATCGCGTATTATAAAATTCAAATCAGCAATATTTGAGACATGCCCGCTTATTACATCACTAGTGCAAACAGGAGGATGATTGTAAATTAATCAACTGAATTATAATTAATTGTTTTACTGTAAGCCTTTAAGTATTTCAGTAAAGAGAATTTCTTTTGGCTATCAGCACGAACAGATCGGTGTGCGACCGAGTATTAATTACTATTCGCCTCGATCTTTAACACATTTGGGCAATTTATAGTGGAATACGTCGCGCCTACGCGTAAAAAACCGTGTCGCGGGAACAAGCGAGTCGGAGTTGCGCCGGGGACCGCTCGCGGCGCTACCAAAACCGTGGAGGCCATAAATTCAGTAGAACATGGCCGCTGATAAAGGTGGCCTCGCTTACACCTGCCTCGGCCCGCCGTTTTTTTAAATACATATTTTACAACAAAACGCAGGAAAACTGACAGGTTAGTCGACCGCGACCGATCGTTTGCGCGACAACGTCCGTGCGACGTTTTTGCCTGACGACATTGCTGACACTATTATTATAGATTTCTTCACGTGCAGAAGCAAATCTCTCACTTATTATAAATTAATTTAATATTTCTTTGCTTAAGAATCAAGGAAATATTATCACACGTCTACGTGGTAGGTAATCAACAATATTACTGATCAGGGGCGACTTTATATTCAAAAACACATACCTAGAATGAAATAGTCGCTCTCTACAAACACAGATAAATATAATAATATTGTGTTGGGATGGCCAACAATGGCAAACAACCCGTGTTCTTATTGTTAGATATAAGAAAACAGTTTAATCGATGCATAAATAAGTTTCGGGTAATCATGTCTATCAGTCACATCATTACACCAAAGTTATTAATATTCGGAACACGGCTACATGGCATCACTTAACTTGTTTATAATATGCATATTAGCTCTTTTTTCTATATGTTCAGTTGACGAGCTATTGTGTCTACACCTTTGACTCCTGCAACGCGAAGTTTTCCCTTGCAGAAACACAATTTGTAGATTTTGTTTTCATAATCAAATATGCTACCGGTAATGTTAATCCAAATTATTCGTATTCATTAAACTAATCGTATTATAGTTGAGGGTAATCCTATAGGATATTTGATATCCTATAAGATTACCTTCAACTATAATACGTGTGCTGTTGCTGTTCTTTTGATGGTTTATCCTGATAATTTGCCCAGTAACCATTTATAATCTGTTCCCCCATTAACTCTTCTGAGCTATTGTCAATCAAAAATAAGATGCAATAATCATGATTTTTATTAGATATGTAATTAATAACTTTTGCAATATTGCAATACCATAGTGCATAAAATTATTTCTATTCATCAGGGATACAAGAAATAAAACGGCTTCTAATCTGAACATAATTCAAGTGTTTAACGTTTCTTGCAAAAGACAAGTTTACAGATCAAACTGGGTTAATGTAGGTCGCCGATAGCGTTTCAGTATAGCTAGCGAGTATCTACCGGTCGCGTAGGATTCTGCGCGAAGGCCGAGCGCTCAATAGTGTCTACTGCCGGCCTACAGCGCCATGCCGCGCCGCGCCGTCCCGCGCCGCGCCGCAATGTACCCAACCTTGACTAGACGACAGAACATCTCACTATTGTATTGTTCGAATAAACACGGATTCCTGGCAAATATACGCATTTGTAATTGCTACTTGTAAGTGAAACACTAAGAATTTATACAGAATTATACATATATCTACCTACATAAACTTAAAAGCATTCACAAAAAATAATTTGCTTAAAATAAACTAGACATCTAAAATCCCTGGTCACTGAGCGTGTCATATTACTTAATACAGACAAATAAAATTAATTTTTGAATGCTAATTAGCATCTAAGGTAGGCACTGGCTATCCTTAAACAACGATAATTATCTTTTAATTAAAATTAAAACAAGAAGTTAAAGTTTTTGTTAATTTGTATCAAAAAGGACATATCAATGTCATTGCGATATAATAAAAGTACATAATGATTTATCGCTTTGCCATGATTGTTTAAAAAAAAAATATTTTTATATACTAATCTAACTACTTGCAGGCTGTAAAAAATAAAACATACTTAATACAAAAGAATACATTATTTGGAATACGTAAGTTCGTAAACTTTGGCCGGATTGTCGGTGGCTGAGTGCCTACCCCGCGTGGGTACCTATTCTAACAATTACTTGACAATTGCTCGATGGAGGTTGGGTAGTTTTTTGTCGCAGCATTCTTGTTTGGTGTCGCAGCAAAAACACTCGGGGTTAATAGGCGGAAACAAATGAGCGATTGTCGTTTTAATTCTTGAAATAATTTTCATTGTGAGACGCAAAAATATATACCTAGTATAATAAGTTTTTTTTTTTATGAATACGGGCGTCGATATATTGAAAAATAGCTACTGATCCACCATGTTTAAATAAACATAGTCTATAATTTAATCTGCAAATTCAGTGAAAGTAAATATAGAGATGAATAATTTATCAGCATACTTTTATAGAATCATATAAATAATAAAAATACCCACTCACGATACGTTGACATAAAAATATTCAGTGTTTATATCAGATTTGCAACTCATAACATCGTTAGCGTTAAATAATTATTGTTGTTATTATAACAAAAACAATAAAATATTAATTCAATTATCTAGTAATTAATAATTTTAATGATTACGTTCTATAACTTCAAAATAATTTATATTAAACATCGATGCCGAATCGTTGCGTTAATTCGCTATACAGTTGTGATGTTTCCTGGACAGTAAGAAATTTGTACTGGTTGGTGTGTTTTTTTTTGGTATTAACACCGTCGCTGTTTTCACTGGTCCGACGCTTCATTAGACATTTGGAATGTCATTTGGTCCACGGGCAGTGGTAAGTGCGGGCACACGTGATGTTTTTGCGCGGCGCGGCGCGGGGCGGGGCGGCGGCGGCGGCGGCGGCGGCGGCGGCTAGCCGAGCGCGCACCACGCCACCGCTTCTGCGATCTACTCCTTAATATTTTTTGTCCCGTGACTAGTGACAGGAGAAAGCTATCGATCATTAAAATGTTTCTTTTTCTTATTTTGAATCGCCCTCGGCGAAATAAACTTCAATAAACGTTTTGATTGCGCCGCCGCGCCGCACTTAGCTGCCGACTAGCTCAATATACTTGCTAAACACAAACCTGTCTAGCGCAATAATTATTAATTTGAATTGTAATTAAATTATACTTAGATTGGGTAGTAACATGTATTAAGACACGTTGTATTATTAAAAAAAAACAAACATCGTAATTGCCTTCTACTAAACAGTCATACATTCTGATGTTTTTGTATTACAATTCTAACTGCATATATTGTTAATAGAAGATCCATAATAGATAGATAGATACAGGAATACCTAAAGGACACTTGTTGAAAATAATATTTATAACAAAAAATATGATAATTATTTCTCACCGTGCCAAACTAAACAAGCTGTAGGTAACGTGTAAATCAATAAAATTGTATGCAAATTGCTTTATTACATTACCTGTAACGATTAATGTTCATTTTGTTTTTTAATCATCATTAAATTGGATATACGTAAATACCGTGCATTCTAATGGAGTTGGTGAGTGCTCCCGAATGAAGATCACAATACGCGTAGCGATATTTAATTAAGTAGTTGGGTATGTATATGTATAGCAATAAATTACTAGTGTCATGTTGTTCATTGTAACATTACTAACATGAAATAAATAATAGAAAACACATTTTTTTACATTGTGATCAAGATTTAGTTTATGTTGAAATACATATTGGGGAGGAATATGCCAGACTGAAATGGGATTTGGAGGGCTACGTTTGTCGGATGGACCCGGAGAGGAGAGCAAGAGCCGTCAGGCAGAGGTAGCCTGAAGATAGGCGCCGTCGCCGAGGCAGACCCAAGGCATCTTTGCTGTGACGACCTACCTAGATGTTGCAAATAATTGGCTAAAGATAACCGATCTCAAAGCGCAGCAGTAGCAGCAGTTCTGGGATAATATAGGTAAATTAAAAAAAACAGATATTTACATATTACGTTTGTTAATTCTACGTAGACGATATTTAATTATTTAGTCATTCGTATGATATCAGAATTGATTTAGTACATATTGAAAATAAAACATAACCTAAATAAATAATGCTGCAATAAATTATGTTAGTATACCTAGAGTCTTGTATTGCTGAATTGCTCATATAACAGGTTAATTGTTCCATTTTAAACGATAACACTAGCTGCAGTTATGCCCACAATGACGTATTGGTACTTATCTACCTAAATAGCGCAACATCAAAAGTCCAAAATGTTGTACAAAGGTATTATTTTATAAATCATTTTTTGAAGTGCGATGTCTTTAACAAAACGATTGTATCGCCGTGTAGTTTGTCGATTCAGTTTTTTTCCATCAAGCAAAGAAACCCCGGCTTGGGATCGTTTGTGATGACACCGGTCCCCTACCTGACCTGCTGGTGCCTTCATAAATAAAACAAATAATAGTAAGCCGGCTTTAGAGTTTCTTTTTTCTTATTATAATTTTGACCTACTGACCGGGATTCAAGAATAAATACTCTTTAATAAAATATTTACTCTGTTTTATTATTAAATACTTAGACGATAATATAAAGTATTATTATATCACTTACAATAATTGTTTACTCGCTATTTTATGGTTGTATGATACCTAGCTAGCGCCCTAGATGTCAACTGTACCTATTTATATTTCCAGCATTGAGTGATTTTAGCATGAAATAAATCATTTTTGGCCATACATTCAACTGCATGTGGCTACCTAACACAATTACGCTTAGAGTTTGAACAAAATAAATTGTACCTAAGTGTATCACCCTCGCACAAATGAATAATAAGAACATTTATAAACCAAGGCAAATTATATTCAGGACATATTGAATAAAAGTCATTTCCATATTTCAATTTCTATAAAGAACTTTTTTTAATATATATCATCATATACGTCGTAGGTACATTATTTTATATAGAAAAAATACCAATTTTTACAAGTATTAAGTACCAAGATTGGCCACAAATACATACAAACGAAAAAACAACAAAACAAGTAAAAAACAGGAATAAAACCATTTTGGCATCGTGTCTGCATCCTTTTAATAATATTTTTTAATAAATTATCATATTGTGGGAGCTAGGTCTGGTCGAGTGCGTCGGTGCGCGCGGGCGCGGGCGCGGGCGAGGGCGCGGGCGAGGGCGCGGGCGCGGGAAGCGCGCGCAACACCAACAACGGCGCCGCCCGCGCCCGCGCCCGCGCCGCTCATGCAATGCTACTACGCGCTGCTCACACACTCGGATTGTTTTATTAAACACTTAACATAAAAATTGCACCTATTGACTCACTCGTATTCCCTTACAAAACGAAGCTTCGACCCGATTCGTATTTTTTACTCTCATCCTCGTCACTAATCATAAATTTACAGTAATAGCAACAATTTAAATTTATTCCACACCACAATGACTCCCTACTGACAGGTAGGCATGTATGAACATCGTTATTTGTAATTTCTATAAATAAATTCGATGAAATCGTCCTTTACAAAAATGAATGGCGCTCCGCACTCCTCGCCGGCCGGGGCCCGGCCGGGTACCTGGCCGGGCGGCCGGGCGGCCGCTCGCGCGACTCGGGGGCGTCGTGGACTCCTCGCCGAGTCGCGGGAGCGGCTCGAGGCTCAAACTACTGTGAGTGTGTAATGTCGCCGTACTTACCGCGCGACGAGCTGCGGCGCGCCGGCGCTGCCGCGCGACTCGCGCCGCGCCGCCGGCGAGGGTGCGGGAGCGACGCCGCGATCCACCTCCGATTTAAGCTCTTATTTACCAATTAGACTATCTAGCTAAACGTCATCGGCGATCACTTCAAACCTCGGCGCTTTAAAGTATAAACGATTACTGGCTTCGATCTTAACATTACTCACATAATTAATCAATGACTTCACTGAAATTATAAAGAACAACTTAAACTTAGCGTTCGGAAGGTCCATAGGACGGGGCCGCACGCGCGAATTATTTACAGTCGCGTGGGCCCGTCCGTCACTGTGCGCCGCGGGCACGTCCAGGCGCGCGGCGCGTATGTACACGCTATGTACAGAGGTATCCCGCGGGCGGGCGAGTGCGGCTAGTGCGGCTCCGCATAGTAGGGCCGCGGCGGCGCCCACGGGGCGAACTGTTAGTGCGCGGCCAACGTGTGCGCGCCGGGTGCTAGTCCGTGCTGGGGCGAGAGCCCCGGCGGAGAGTGCGAGTGCTGCAGCGGGGAGCCGTGCACGTCGCCGTGCCCGTAGTGCGCGTGCCCCATGCCCTCCATCATCTCGTTGCCGAGCGTGTTCGGCGGCGTCATGCGCTTCTCCTTCTGCCGCCGGTTGCAGAACCACACGCGCACCACTTCCTTCTCCAGCTGCAGGCTATCCGCTAGCGACGTGATCTCCTGCGCCGACGGCTTTGGCTGTTTGTGGAAGTGTTGTTCGAGCGCGCCTTTCACAGATACCTCTATCGACGTGCGCTTCTTTCTCTTCCGTCCCTGTGCGGCTATTTTGTCGATGCTCGTGGGGCTGCCCGTCGTCGAGTCGGCCTCTTCGAGCCACTTCTGTAGCAGTGGTTTCAATTTGCACATATTTTTAAAACTGAGCTGGAGCGCCTCGAACCTGCAGATGGTCGTCTGCGAGAATACGTTGCCGTAGAGGGTGCCGAGCGCGAGGCCGACGTCGGCCTGCGTGAAGCCGAGCTTGATGCGGCGCTGCTTGAACTGCTTGGCGAAGGCCTCGAGGTCGTCGCTGGTGGGCGTGTCCTCCTCGGGCTGGTCGCGCTCCATCGCGTGATGGTGGAGCGGATGCGGCGAGGGCTGGATATCGCGCAGCATGTGGTGCTGGTGCATGGGCATGGGGTAGCCGCCGTGCAGCGTGACGGGCGAACCGGCGCCATAGTGCGGGCTGACGACGGGCGCGTGCCAGCCGTGCGCTGGGTGCTGCAGGTGGCGGTGCTCGTGCGGCGCGGGCGGCGGCTTCACGTCGGGCTGGTGCGCGTGCGCGTGGTGCTGGTGCATGGCCCACGGGTCCGCCGGCGGCAGCGACGTCCACGGGTTGCCGAGCACGGGCGCGCCGGGCGACGGCGAGCCGCCGGCGTGCAGCCCGTGCTGGTACTTCATGTCCGCCGGCTCGGCGCTGCGCGGCGACGCAGCGTGATACCCGCCTAGGTTGCCTAGGTCCATGTCGGCGGGCATGTACGTGGTCGCCGCCATGGCGCCGTACCTCAAATCCACGGTGGACGGCGTCTTGCCGGCTCGAAGGCTCTGGAGCCTTCAACTGGCTTACTCGTTCGCGAAAATAGCGCGTGTCTCGCGCGGCGCTGCGGCAGCGGCGGGGGCCACCTCACATCACCGGGTACAACAGCGAGCGACATGCGCGTGCGTGCGCGACGGCAGCACGGAGCGGACTGTGGGACGACGCCGCGCTGCGCGCGCCCGCCGCTCGGAGAGGGGCGGCCCCGCCCAGCGCCGCCGCCCGCTAATGACGATGTAATTACTGCGCCCCGCCCGCCCGCCGCCCCGCGCCCCCCTCCGCACCCCGCGCCCTCTCCCTGCCGAGGAAAATTCTGCGTCGCGTAGTCGCTCTACACTCGAGACCGCCGTTCCGCACTCGCTCGCTACCGACTCTACCGGTACCGACGGCACTTTACATCACATCAAATGCCACTCATTACAGCTTTTCATGTTTATCTTCGAGATATCACAAACTTACCAATTGACATATAATATATTAATTGTAGGAATATACGTTATATGATTATATTTCAATATTACCTACCTATAACATACTAATGTATTTAATATTTGATTTTTCTTTTTTTATTATAGTTTGCTTTAATGATATTTATTGTCCTTAGTGTTATTTTTTAAATACATGCTATTATCGTCATTTACATGTTTATTTGATAACCGCTATTAAAAGCAAACTTGACTAGTTGTTGTTTCACCTAGTAGGATTATTTTAGGTCACTTTAAAGTCTGTTAGTATCTATTTAGGTACCTACAGACAGAGTACGACCTCCTGGAACTGTGCAAAAATAAAACGAACAACATACCTACTTATCATTAAATCATTTTTATACACTTCGATCTAATTCAAATTATACGTCATCCATCATAAAGTTGTACCTACTGATGTAAATTTAAATCTATAACAAAATAGCAATTTATTAATAAAAACTAGAGTTTTTAATTTTTTGATTTCTTATAGGAATTCCTAATTCGTTTAGCTGGGTATCATTTCGGGCTCGGATCTTGTACTTAGCTATGGAATTTGTATTTAATATGGTGATAATATTTTTAATATACTCGTCTAAATAGGTATTTAAACTAACTTAGTTTTTGTATGATTAACTGAGCACTACACATAACTTGAATGTATATCTTATGCCGCATGTCGGAAAAAAACATAATGTACCTTGACGACGATGTAGAGGCATGTTTATGAGTGTAATTTTATTTTTATTATATTTTATATTATTATACATTGCCTTTATTTTATTTTTCCTATTAATAATAATATTTTATTTTTTTGTTTTTTTCATGTGAATATCTTTGTAAATAACTATTGTACATAATTTATAGTAAATAAATATAACACAACCGAGATTAGCTTTTATAAATTAAGATATCGGTAGGTAAATCATCTTGTTAAGATGATATTTAATTGTAAGGCATAGGTATTAGTTAAACGCTTCCTGAGCGCCGTTATGTTGAAGTCAGGCACCAGGTATTCATAAGCATATTGCACACTGAAGACCTTAACCTCGCAAGCCGCGGCGGCGGCGGCGGCGCGGGCGGCGCATACATGAATTAATTTCAACAATAATAATTGTTAAACTTCGGAGTACCGAAATATGAACGATTCGCCATTGTTTTTATTGTCGCACGCATTATATTAATAAATTACTTGCTAATATAGTCTTTAAACGAATTACTATGAATTGCATGTTTATTGTAGGTAAGTTACCTACTAAATAATTATAAAAATTGTGGACGATAAAGTTACCACTATATTTTATTTGTCCTCACCATATCGAACGCTCGCAATGTAAACATACTCTTACAGCTATACGCGATTTGTAATGTTGGCGACAAGCACCAACTTGGTATTCATTTAATATCGGCAACTAAGTAAAGTATTTTTATTTTATTTCACCTATTGTTAGGTGACCTATTACATTTACAAGTATAATTCCTTTAAATTTTCATCTCCTATCTTAGGTAAGTACTAACACATTCATTTCGTAAAATCGTTGCTTTGATTGAAAAAAAAACACCTGATACAAATTTTTCCATCGTTATACCGTCTCTAACTTTGATTAAAATACCTAATGAGCGGTCAGTTGTTACAACTAGCGCCATCTCTTGTCGAATAGAAGAACTAATTGTATAGTGATGTACAAGTTGAGTCGCAATTTATTTTTACTATTTATCATATAACCTATTTTATCTTTTAATTGTAAATTTAAGTTAAAAGAATTTAAAAAAGTGTTTAGGTATAACACCTACTGATAATAAATTTTAAATTCAGATGTAATTTAACACTACTTAAATTACTTTCTTGTGTTATTTAGACTTATTTTCTTTGAGTATCAGAATGAGATTTATTGTTATTCATGTAAACAAAAGTGGTATAAAATTACTTAATTTTGTACCCTGATAAGATATACGATTCTAGCGCCCGTTCGGAATGCCGTTCCTATATTGAGACTAAGGCGCAAGTAACTCCATGGACGCTCTTTTCAATAAGTATATTTTGTGTAATTAATACAATGTTATGGTATGAAAGTACATCATAGAAACGGTTAGTTAGGCTTAATTAGGTTCTTCAATTAACCATACGTATATACTTAGGTACATGGCTCAATTTACGTACTCTTAAATGGGGTGATTTTATAAAGTATTTCAATAAAGCTAGATACGAAAGAATACCATATTAAAATATATGTATAGAGGATATACCTTTTTTAGAAGAACACTTATAGCCACATTAAATACCTACTTAACGGTTTGCTAAGTAATTTTACAGAAAAAAAAATACACAGCGTGATCTGTCGGCGAGTAGCGGCACTAGTTGAGCCACCCTCACGCGAGAGGGATGAAGCGAGGATGCGCCACCCGACGCAAGCATTCAGGAACTATTTGCATTCATTGAAAACCCTCTACCATTCAAAATTGTGCGTCTACTCTAGTCACTGGAAGTTAAAATTAAAATGTCAAATGAAAGACTCAATAAGTGTTCTTTTTTAAAAGATATTCCGGAATTTATAGACGTACTATAACTTTATCAAATGTTATATAGTAACTGCGCAAGGAAAAACTCTTATGCGCAGAGTTATATGACGTTTGGTAAAGTAATGGAACGTCTATAAATTCGGGGGTATATGTTTTAATATGGTATTTTTTACTTTTTTTTTCTACGGTGTATACAGGTAATCTAGTTTATAGCTAAATACTATTTTAACGCTCTCTATTCTTAATCCTGTTGAATTTTAGCAGTATATTTTTAATTTGTATTTTTTTCAATATTTACAGGCATTCCTCCATCCATCCTATTGGATTAGGCATCCTTAAAGGATTTTACACATTAACGGTGAAAAAAAATTGCTCAAGAATTGATGAATTGAAATAGAACATGCAGTGAGTAGTCAATATAAATAGCAGTCGTGTTGCAGCGCAAACAGGGGGAAGTGAGCAAACATATTAGGGGCTCACTGCATCGCGATTTAGAAAAGTCATATAGGTATTGTTTATCAACGTTAAGTATAAACAATACGGTAATGTTTACGTTAAATTTATTCGTTTTTAAAAATATGAATAAAAAGAATTTGTCATGAATATTAACAATATATATTTAGCTAAGTATATTTTTTTATTTTCCGGTAAATCTAGCAGGCGAGGCGTTGTGTAAGATATTTTCAATTTGCGTTGCGCGGGCGCTTGGCGGCGCGCGGCGCGTGTCCGATCGATCCGTTCCGTCGATCGCCGGCGACGATGCCGATAACATCTGTAAGTACTGGATACGGATATTTTAGCTGTGAGTAAGTATTCAAATATTCTTCCAAAACCATTACGCACCAACACTACGTATGAAAACTTATTTCAAAATCTTAAGAGAAATTACAAATTATAAGAGAAAATATTTTGTATCTTATACCTTTGTTTAGTTTGTTACAGATACCTACCATATATTAATTATATTTACTATAATTTAAAATAGCTCAGTGGATAGAATGGCCGCCCTCTTAAAAGTAAGGTTCCAGGGTCGATCCCGACCCTCGCCCATTACCTAACTATTGCAACTCGCTAGGCTACTAGCTCCTAGCATACGTCGTTCTGTTAACCTAACGTAGTGCTAATGGAATGATTTACTAGTAAAATAAATACATTAATAGCAAATTCATGTAATCTCAAAAAAAAGATAAGATCCAAAAGCTATAAGTTACATTATTGTCTGCAAATCCATAAAAGCTAGCTGTATAATAAAAATCGAATTGTTCCAAAATGTCCAATTATTCACAGCAAATTACTTGGAAGGGCCCAAAATAACTTATTGGATACTTTTTTTGTTGTACTATGCCGCATGTCAGGGCTGCAAGATTTAACCAGATAATATTTTGCCTTCAAGAATTTATATGATAATAATAATATAATGATATTAATAATAATATGCTCCTAGGTAATATTGCTTTTAGTCGGTGGACGCGAGTGGCGGAGGACCGTGATGTGTGGATGTCATTGGGGGAGGCCTATGTCCAGCAGTGGACATATTTCGGCTGAAGGATGGATGGTTAGATTGGTTTTGTTCTTGGTAACATTGCGAAACAGACCTCCTGATCTTTTCAAAAACTAGTCACCCGAATAAAATAATTTGAATTAAAATAAGTATTTTTGATCAGACGTTTTCAATATAAAGTCCTTATTGGAATGTGGAATTCCAATAAAAATAGGAGCCTAGGAAATCATTCCGCTACCAAATGCTCAATGTAAAATAATATATTTTGCACTTTTGGCAATGATGCAAACTTGCAACCCTCGCCTGCGCAGGCGGCGGTCGGTAGCCCGCAGCGCTGCCACTTAACCCATAATAATACCTATGAGCCAAATATCGGGAATTGATCGCCTGCGCCCGCGCGCCGCCCCGCGACCGTCCTCGGCCATGCGCTAACTTTGGATACCTATAATAAATTCGATTCGATTTTTTTCTTCTATAGACTTTGTCTATGGCTATGTGCTCTCCTGTCACCTATTTAATGATTATCATGTAAGTTAGTGGTTTCATTATGCTCCGATCCGTACAAGATAGAGATAGAGTTATTTAATATAATAATATAGCCATACGAACACACCAGGGATACGGTCCGTCACTAAGCAACGCTTGAATTATGGGTACCGTACAATCGACTGGAGGCGAACCCAGCATATAATACCATTATCGATATTAAACACCCATGACTCGGGTAAAAACATTCATACTCATCACACTAAGATTTTCCCTGCCAGGATTCGAACCCGGGACCCTCAGTTCAAAAAGCAGGGTCACAACCAAATGCGATAATCAGGTCGTCAAACTCTACTTTATACAAGTTGTGTTTTACAGGTTAGTATACCCTTTTTGAATCACTCTGTAAACTTACTCCTGTTATATGTCTCTACTACTCCTAAGGTATACCACTTATTCGACTCCTTAATCCTTGAAATTCGTTTTTTTTTGTTAGTAGTTCTATGTAGAAACCTTATAGTAAGGCTCCATTTAATGTTTTTTTGTCATAAACGAGCAGTCAGCTGACCTTTGTGGATAACGGAATAGAACTCATTATAATTATAATGGACTAATACTTTATTAATATGGTAGCTACTAGCAGCCGGCGACTTAACTTAATAGTATTGTAGTTATGCACGGAGAACCATTTCCGTTTTCAATTCTGCGGGACAAAAATTATCATAAATATTGATCCAATATCGTCCAAATGGTTTTCAGATACATATTTTTTCACCTTTCCATTTCCCGGAATAAAAACATGCTTTATCCACCAATCAGCAATGGGTCAGGGTGGTGGACTATGGTGGCCTATTCCGCCTCGCGTTGAGGGAAGCCCAGTGCCCAATAGTGGGACACAAAAAAAAAGTGTTAATATTATTATGTTGATCCACCAGGCTATCCTATCAAGCTATCACCAGTTTCATCAAAATCCGTACAGTCGTTTATGCGCTATGCGCGAACAACACACTATTTCCGTTGGGTTTCTCAAAATATGATTATTAGACATGGTTGTCGATTAAAGTCTCCCGAATAATGCTAGAGGCGATAGAGGTATCGTTTATCTCATCCAAAAGATTTGCTTTTTGAAATGGCCATTCATTTGGGACAAATTGATTATTATAATGACGATCAATTGGCAAAATTATCACAAAATAGTAAGACTAATCTATAATTTAGCGTGTGGATGATGTCAGCGTTGAAATCTATATCTCTATCTATAGCGCAGCGCTCGCGCACCTCGGCGCAACACCGCGCCGCGCCGCGCCGCCGCGGGCGCACGGCGAATCAATTTCGTGTACCAACCACGAAACATCGTCCTCCAAATATGGAAGATAGTCGTGTTCGCAGCCACAACGTGTCATTTTGAAATTATCTTTAAAGGATATTAAATTTCACTATCAGATATTTTATGTTATATTATCCAAAAGATTAATTGCTAATACCTAAGAGGTATGTTCTACTCAAATCCTCATGAGAGGTCGTTAGCGGGTATTTTTTTTTTGAGTTTAAATAGATATTGAACTCCTTTCAAATTTGAATTGCGTTTACAAATTCGGTGGTGAAATTCTTAATTAGAATCATGCATCCATGTATTCATAGAAACCACCAGCATAACACTATCTTACAAGATCCCGCTTGGGCTACACTAAAGTTGCTAATTATTACAATCACCCTCTTTTGTCAGTTTATTTACTTTATTAATACTCAGGCTGTCTGGCACAGCTTTCATTTCTCTCAGGCCGTGTTCATCACGCCGCGTCCACGGCATGCTTGGAAATCAATTTAGCGAGGGTGTGTGGCCGGCGGCTGCGGGCAAAATGTCTTCACACGACCCGATTGCCGCAGTTGGCAGTGATTCTGCTAACCTGATACGAATCCCGGTAGAGGCATACTTTATGTGATGAGCACCAAATGTTTATAGCCGCGAGTTTTGAATATTTATATAAGTAATAAATAGAACTAAGACCACCACCAGTCCATTGTAGGTACGGTACGGTATTCCTATTATATAAGCATTGCTTAGTTTGGGACTGTACAGTGGGCGTATTTTAGCAAAATTATTATGACCCACAGAACACAACCTGAACTTAAGAGCCCTAACGACAAAGACATTAAATTGATTATTTTTACTTTTATGGCTACCATATCAAAATTTGGGTACTCTGCTTTGCTCTCCTGCCAATCCCTTTGGGGATTACGGGCGTGATAGTGTTTTTAACCATTTTTAACATTTAACCATGCTCAGTAATGTCTAATCTCCTCTTACCGTCGCAAGTACAATTTTATTATGTGTGAAAATTGTCTGTTACGCTGCTGGGGAAAGATTATTTGATTTCTTATCATCGCCATTCTATCTCGTTTCAGTTTCGGTCATTCTTGAATAAATTATTCGAACACCTATCAGGCAGCGTATACTTTGAGGCAGGCTATTTTATTCCATTCACCGCGTGGGTGACGCGGTGAATGGAATAAAATCTCATATAGCGTATATTCATAGGATATTGTAGTCTAGTCTAGTAGGGTAAAGTCATGGGTCATCCCACACCATTGCTATGGTTCACAGATACCTACCGCAGGTCGCGGGGTTACGCTGCGGGAATCAATTTGGCGGCTGCGCTCCGTCGCTGGAGGCTTCACCTCATCGACTCTACACCACTGTTATTAAGCACCATTAGCGCTCTATGTCGATCTTCTAGGCGTTATTTATAGCGTACATATCTATGCCTAATTGAAATTGATCGCACTACCGTGGGCGTGGGCAGCTGACGAAATGACGTGTTGATTTTTATACAAGTTTGTTAGTTAACGCAACACCAGAAATGCAAAATCTTGAGTAGAATCTGTTACGCTATTATACAAATAATGGGTTAGATTGTTTACATACGTCATAGTTATCCACAGACCACAGTTCACTGCCGTTCATGGTGCCCTCCAGTTACCATAGTTGTAAGGATTAGAACATTTATCTCAATAATTTTAGAATGTTTTGTCCATGTACATTGTACCGTTTGGATGAGAGCTCGTCAACCGTGTCTTTAACCTATTAAATTATTATAATTACATAAACAGGGACCTGCTTTATTTAATTTGTTAGCGATCAACGGTGATCTGATATCGGCTGCGCAGATATACGAGCAAGGTGATACGAGTATCTATAAATACAGCAAATGCTCAGTAGTACAGGTCGGTACGATCATAATGTACGTACTCTAGTGATGGAGGAGCGTGATGTGTCGCGATGGCGTCTGTCGCGCGGGCGCATTCCGTGAGCGCGGGGCGGGGACGCTCCGGCGCCGCCCACGTGCGCCCGCGCACCATAGTGCTACCACCACATACGACACATGGACGTAATCACACTGATTATCCATACATAAATATATACTTTAATGCAACCCAGTAGCGGCTATCGACATAATCATTTTAACATCTATACCTTACAAAATTAGTCAGTCACACGTCAGTTTTATTATCCTCCCGATATCCGAACCACAAACAAGGTTCTAGTAATACTTTAGGAGCCCTTAAAATAAACAAGGTCACTTATTATTTTGACAGGGCCATAGTGTTTTGACAACATTAAAACCAATCGAGTGAGCGAATCTTTACTTAAATTTCACAGCAACGGTCCTGGCAGGAATGAGATTCTGTAAAACTGGACTTTACTGCCTTAATATATGAAAACACTTGATCGCTAGATCGGTATTTTATACGTTCAAAACTCATACTATACTGGCTCTGCTTTGCATGTGCTCATGCGCTTAATGTTTCTGTGAAACGATTCACGGCTATTTGTATACCCACACTTATCGCACCTCCTTTGAATCACAATTATTACCTTGACTGATACAGGTGGGTACATTTTAACGTTGTTTCGTCAAAAGCTACATGCCAACGGCTGGCTGTAAGAGCTCATGTAGGTAGTAATATCAATAAGGTTTGGCAATCTTTAATAAGACTTCTAGGAGTTCAGACTTCTAGACTTTCCGACGTTTTACCGAATATTTCACACTGAGAAATTATTAATAACAATAAACTCCAAGTTTGCTCCTTTTAAAAATATCTTATACATATTTGAGCAGTATATAATATATGCACAATCGATAACCTATGACTAATTCTTTCACTACGATGGCAAAATATTAAGGAAATAGTACGAAGAAAAATTGTACACCAGTGTGAATATAATTATGTAGATTGCCAAAAATAATAAAAATATCGGCTACCGAAGATAAAACGTCGCCATCGATTGATTATTTCACGAGTCCGTCCTATGACGGTTGTCCTGCTGGAGGGCGGAGTTGACTGCGTGACTGAATGGCCCCCGGCACCTTCCACCTTGTTGTTGATATCCAACAACCTTGTAACCCCATCACACCTGATTTTGCAATTTAGGACCACACATAAATAACCGCTAAGTTCAAATTAAAGGAGGATAGTAGGAGGAGATATAGTACATATATCGCCCTTAAACTTTTTTCGACGATTCCAGATACAGTATTCGCTTAATCCATAAAATGGATATTCTTTCGGTTATCAGATGGCAGGACTAATGAAGGACATATTGAGGATTTAATATGTCCGCGGACAGGTTATTAATGTTGACCATTTGGCAGTGTCGACGCGGCCGCTATGACCGGTAGCGCGGCGGGCGGCTGGCGCGTCAGGATCGCGTTAAGTCGCTAATATTTCTCATCAATTGCGTGTAGCTCTTAAACTTAACGGTTGCGTAGATGGAATTATTATCCCTGTAGGTAGTTTAGTTAACAATTTATAAACAATAAATAAATATCGCCCGACTAACACGCCAAATGTAATGTGTCCAAAAAAATAACGCTTGTATTAGGGATACCATAGAATTGACCCTTACTTCCTCTTAATTTTTATTAGATATTTTTATTGTGAAGTGCGATGTTTATAAATATTCATACGGATCCGTTCCATTAAGTAGAGCTCGATTACCAGCGATCATCTCTGAGTCGAACATTCTTATGGAATATGTCCGCGCCACTCGTTATGAGGCTACTGTATCATATCGCGATTGCAACGCTAAAATATTTGTACTTAACTACAACGCATAATCAACCTTGGGTCTGAAAAGCAAAGTTAAAATTAGATGGGATTGATTTAAAAGTTATGACCTTCCTACATTGGATGTTCTCGAGTTAAAAGCAGAGTTTATTTCATAAGAATATAATTAGTGGGTGGAGTTCAATCAAATAGTGGTTGTAGCGAGCGGCTGCCGGCGCGCCGCGCCAGCCGCGAAATAAATCCACTCCTGCGTCCGATCGGAATTCAGGATGCGCCCGCGCAGCCAGCTCCCGGCCAAGGAAATAAAACACTGCTTTGTTTCGTTGATGGTTAATTTTAAAATTAGTGAACAGACTTTTAACGAAATCAGTTTTGTAATTAATCGTCTCGTTGCATCTAATATTTAATGACTTTAGCTGGTTTTCTAACCTAAAAAATAAAACAATACTCGTATAGGTACCTATATTGTCATATGGTTTTGCCAACCAAACAACTCTTACCTATATGCGAGTATTTTTAATGTCTAATCTAGTGTTAATCTTGACGAGTCTTCGTCATTGTGTGAAAAGGGCGCTACTGTTGCCAAAAAAAGAAATACCTATAAACATAGCTTCTCAAAAACCAACTGCATTTACATGCTAATTAAGCAATAAAAGGCACCTAATTTACAGAATAGATCAAATTAACATCGTTTGTAACCAAAGTAAGATCCCATGAACACCGGGAATACTCGTCACGCCCATCAGCAACTTCTCGACAAATAGTTACATCTATACATTAAATCAGCCCTTCGAGGGTCGAAGATACAGGGAAGGGGGGGCACGGTACAAGGGGGAGACAGGAGGTAATTGCCGGTTCATTATGGGCTCTGGCCGCGGCATGTCGCGCTAAATTGGCCCGCTACCCGTCTTACCCGCACTATGATTTAGGAATATTAAGGCCCGTCCCACGCGTGCCATAATTGCGACATGACATCCAGCAAGGCTTTGCAGTTTGCGACGATGAGACAATGAGAGGATGGGATTAGATATCTATGCATATTGTTGCTTACCCATTTATAATGTTCCTTCAATATTAAGCTACACAAACAAGTACCTAGTTGTAGATTTTAAGCAAGCCTATAGCCTATGTTGAACTTAATTATGATTTTGAGCAAGATGCAATTGCATAATAATTCGCACTGGAATCTAGATAAATTGGCGGAAACATCTACACGTTTGGCGTGCAGCATGGAGCTGACACCGAAATGACGCAATCAATCCAACTTTAGTAACGACTGACGTTTTTGTTGCAAATCATTTAGTACAGCACCGGCTAGAGCAGGTCTAGCGAACAATAGGACTCAATAGCTCATTACGACGAGGGTTTCCGGCGCAGGTTTTTGCTAATCGCTAAAACGAGCTATAAAACATCCGATGGGTGCGTTACAAAGTGACTGGAGTCAAGCCAAGGTCTGTTCAAGGAGTACCTACGAGCGATATTGCCACATGCTAGGTATGTGGTTATGAGTACGGGCAGCGAATATGTAATGTGTGATACAATGGCTGGGATTAATGAGAGGATATACTTAAATAACTCTTTGAATCCGGATTAGCATACTTCAGTACGTAGTAGTACCTATGTTTTTTAACAATGTGCAGGTGCACACAGCTATATTATGAATTACAATGACGTTCATAATTGCGACTAAAGATTATATTTATATAGATTGCATAGTGCATTTGTGTAGATTCTAAAATTTCGGCTACGGCGACAATCATTTAAATTATATAAATATAAAGGCTTCAAGTAAATGGGTGAGCCGTTAGCTTAAGTTTTGATTACCTACGATTGCAGGTTTACCTATATCACGTTTATATATACTAGCAAAAAAGCCAGGTATTGAGTTATGTCCGGCATAGGCCGCAAATGGCGACCGGTATGTCATCTATATGGCCTGCGCTTACGACACTATGGTGCTTGGCGCGTTTGTCTCAAGCAAGTGGGGATTGGCTGCATTCAGGCTGTGATGTCACTGCCGATACGTAAAAACCTACCAATTTATATCCTAAAACTTTATAAGATTTCTGAACAGATTTGTGAAGTATGCCAGGTGTTGTCTATTTCTAATAAGAAATACTGCCGTAGGGTTCTCATATAATTCTATGAAGAAAAATCGTTTTGGCCCTACGTATGATAGCGGGAATTGGTACCGGTCCACATGTCTATTTATCTCAGAATCAGATACTTATGAATCGTGAAAAGATACAAAAATATTATGCTACTGCTTTACTACCCGTTCGGAATGCCGTTCCTATGGAGAAGAACGGGCAAGAAACTCCATGGTTGCTCTTTTTTAAACCTTTACCTAACTATTGAAATTATTTGTGAGGCCAACTTCCCTCGTAGCTTTCATGAGACTATATAATAAAAGGATAATTAACTAAATTAATGATGAATGAATGCCAATGAAAGTAACAAGAATATAACTAGTGCTATGGCGAGTAATATTCGAATTCGAATATTAATAATTTAATGCACACGATATCATGTCATAATGACAATATTTTATTTTTTGACACTAACAAGTTTATTAGTGGATTTAAACTTACTCAGGAAGCAATGTTTCTTCCTAAAAAATCTAAAAACATGATTGCTACATTGTTAGCCTATAATATTAACTCTGTTATAAGTAATATAACAAAGCCTAGAATAAGAGACGAGTCAGTATTATCTAGTAATTCTAATAATGCTGTGATAGACTGTTTAAACTACCGAGACTGACAATAGAGATACGTCCTAGTACTCGTATCTCTGGCGTTTCACAAAAATGTACAGATTATAATTGTAATAAGAAGGAAGAGAGGCCTGGAACTTTAACATTATTTAATCAGAATATACAAGGATTTGCTTCCAAAACATTAGAAATTGAATTATTTTTAGAAAGAATGCGATATGATATTGTTTGTATTTGCGAACATTGGCTTAAAGAACATGAAATGTTAATAAACTATGAAAATTATTCGGTCGTAAGTTGTTATAGCCGCAAGTCCAGACTTCATGGTGGTACACTAATATTAATTAGGAAAAATATTAAGTCAAGAGAACGAAAGGAAATAGTTGGGCTCTCGATTGAGCAAGTTATCGAGATTTCTTGTGTTGAGCTGGATAAGCACATCATACTGAGTGTTTACAGACCCCCACACATTCAGAATTTTAATACATTTGAAACTGTAATGGAAGATGTGTTGAAAAAAATCTTTGTTAGTAAGAAGTCGATTATAGTGTGTGGTGACTTTAACATTAATATTTTGGAACATACTTGTTATAGTGATAGACTGTTAGGCCTTTTTAAATCGTTTAATTTGAAAAATGTATTTTTTGAACCGACTAGAATAACTTCAACTTCCTCCACATGCATCGATAATATCTTTTGTAGTTGTAAATACTTAGATCAAGCGGTTGTTAATTATTTACCATCAGATCATAGTGGACAAACGATCGCCATCAATTCTACCTCCACTTTAAAAAATATAAAAATAAAAGGTAGGGTTGTAACAGCTGGGAACTTGCAAAAATATAATAACATTTTGAATAGTAAATTAGGTTTTCCCAGTTGTAACTTTGATCCTAATAGATTTTACTCAGATTTTTTTTCAATTGTACACACTGAGTTTGATAATATTTTCCCACTCAAAACTAAAATTATCAAACCTAAATTTACTTTTAGTGATTGGGCGACACGAGGAATTCGTAAGAGTAGGGAAAAGTTATTTGAACTTTATGAACTAAAAGTCCAGACTAGTGATCCAGCCTTCACTCAGTATGTTTCAAATTATTCGAAAATGTTTCGGAGAGTATGTCAGGCAGCTAAAGCCATATATATTAGTAAAATAATAAAATCTGCCGATGATAAAATAAAGGCCACCTGGAAAATAGTTAACAGTGAAACTGGGAAGACGAAACAGCGCAGTACAGATTATACCCTGGAGACTCCACGCGGTCTCATATGCTCAGATACCGAGGTAGCACGGGAGTTTGAAATGTTTTTTACTAACATCCCTGTAAAAACAACAGAATCTCTGAACTGCTCCCCCCGTCTCTCAATTTCACTTCTTAAAAAAAACATAGCTGATTGCCCTGTTAAATTCAAGTTTGACCATATTAGTGGCCGAACTATTGTTAAAGCTTTCAATGATATAAAAATTAAACTAACAGAAGATCTATGGGGAATGTCTGTGAAAGCATGTAGAACTATTATTGATACTGTAGCCCCTTATTTAGCTTTAATTTTTAATGAATGTGTAGATCAGGGAGTCTTTCCGGATTTAATGAAGTACAGTAAAGTAATACCGCTTTTTAAGTCCGGTAATAGTAAAGATCCTAACAACTATAGGCCAGTTTCTATCTTGCCAGTTTTTAGTAAAGTGTTTGAAAAGATAATGCTTACACAAATGTTACATCATTTTAACGCAAATAACATCCTGCACGATCAACAATATGGTTTCACCAAGGGACGTTGCACAACCGACGCCGGTGTAACCCTAATAAAGCATATCTATGATGCATGGGAGAACTCACAGGATGCTATTGGCGTCTTCTGTGATCTTTCAAAGGCATTTGACTGCGTCAATTATGAAGTCCTTTTACTTAAATTAGAGCACTACGGTGTTATAGATAATGCTCTTAATCTTGTAAAATCTTATTTAGGAGACAGACGGCAAAGTGTTCTTATAAATGGTACTAAATCGTTAGGCTCTGCAGTAAAAATGGGTGTTCCGCAAGGATCGATTTTAGGTCCTTTCCTGTTTTTAGTATATATAAATGACCTACCGCATATAATTCAAAATAAGATGAAAATAGTGTTATTTGCTGATGATACCTCCTTGATTTTTAAAGTGGGACGACATGTAAATAATTTTGACGACGTAAATGACACTATTCTTCAGGTACATAACTGGTTTACTATTAATAACTTAGCGTTAAATAGCAAGAAAACTAAATGTATAAGGTTTTCTTTACCAAATGTCAAAAGTAGTGATTGCGATGTAGTACTGAATAATGAGAAGCTTGAATTTGTTAACGACACGGTTTTCTTAGGGATAACGCTCGACTCTAAGTTACAGTGGGGTCCTCATATCAGAGTCTTAGTGGGACGACTTAGTTCCGCTGCCTACGCTGTTAGGAAAATTCGGCAACTAACCGATGTGAACACCGCAAGAATAGTTTATTTCAGCTACTTCCATAGTGTTATGTCCTATGGAATACTATTGTGGGGGAGAGCAGCTGACATAGAATCGGTTTTCATTTTACAAAAGCGGGCTATTAGGGCCATCTATAATTTGGGCAGTCGCGAATCCCTAAGAGAATTATTTAAGGAAACTAATATTTTGACAGTACCATGCCAATATATTTATGAAAACATTATGTATGTTAGGAAAAATTTATTTCTCTTTAAAAGGCTCGGTGATCAACATCGTTATAATACAAGAAATAGAAACAAATTAGATCAACCACACTTTCGACTAGCAAGGATTCACACATCTTTCATGGGGTATTGTGTTAAATTTTATAATAAAATACACTCTGACATTACCGAACTTAGTGAAAATAAATTCAAAGCGTGCATAAAACGTACGCTATGTAAGAAGGCATACTATACACTAGATGCTTATCTTAAGGATAAAAATGCTTGGTTGGATGCTGGTCCGGCTCCTCAGGAATATAAATGACCTTGTTTGAGCAGACTATTAAGATTTTGTATGTCTCTTCTTCCTTCTTATTTTCATTCACATAAGTAATTTGTAAATGTGGGAACCATGTAGCCATTAACTGTAATTTTATACTTAGTTAGTACTTTTTGTTTTTTTTGACCTGCTGCTAAAGTTTGATTAGCCGTTCCTACATTGTTCTCACATACCTATAACAATGTATTGCTCAAAAATGTAAAAGATCTATTTTAAAAAAAAGAGCAACCATGGAGTTTCTTGCCCGTTCTTCTCCATAGGAACGGCATTCCGAACGGGTGGTAAAGCAGTAGCATAATATTTTTGTAACTTGACGATTCATAAGTACTGTACAATAATGGTCTACGTGAATAAAAAATATTCTGATTCTGATTCTGATTGACATTGGTATTGTAACGTTATAAGTTTGACTGTGTTAGTGGTCTGTTTGAAATATTAGATAAAAGGGAAGTATAAATGCTAATCTAATAGCATACAGAATTGATAGTCCAAAATCCTAATGACGTGGTTCCTTTGATACTGGAGTCCATGTCAATGTTTTACATATGGAATCTTTCAGGCAAACTTAACCTTTTAAAATATTACTTCAATTTACAGGACAGATATTTTATTCTTTTTTTTTTGTATGCGCATCACTTGAGAACGGCTGGATCGATTCGGTAATTTTTTTAATGTTCGTAATGGTCCAAATACGATTTTTAGGTAGAGCAAAAATTACTGAAGTTGTTACTGAAATGTGTACAGGACAACTTATCTCGGGTCAGCTAGTTATTTAATATGTATTATAGTTTTCTGGTAAATATTGGTTATTTTTTGCGTACGTAGATAATATGGTTGATCGCCGCCGGCATGTCCCGCGAGTGCGGATGAGGGCCCGGACACGCCCACCGTGTTCTGCACGAGGCCCTGCCAACTACACGCACACACAATACTGTGCTTTCTACATAGATGTAGATACAAATACTCCTAAGCCTCAGACTTAAAGAAAAAAAAAACCAAGCTGGAAAAAAGATGTGAGCATGTAGCTGCCTACTGTCTGTTGATTATCTTTCATCCATAAACTTATCAGATATTTAAGGAGATTACTACAATTAAACCTTAGAAATAAGTAGGTAATTGCTATGAGATCTACTTAATTAGATAATGTGCATTTCTTGTATTTAACCACACATAACATTTTCAGTTTATCATAAAAGTGCTGGTGCGTTAAATAAGTAAGTACCGATAGCAAATTGGTTTGTAATGGTCTATGTAGATACTAACTTAACGAAATTAGAAATTATAATAAAGCCAAGTAACTATTTCAGGTTATAAGCAGCAAATGTAACAGTGATGTTTATTTTAGTCCGGAACCTAAAACTTAGACGGTGACAGAATAAGCGAAGCTAACCTTTCATCTCCCTATATGACAAATCAATACGTAATCATGATTTTGAGATTATCAGTTTCCAAGCAGATAGCACCAGATGTGAGCTTTAAACTTTACATATAAGCTAGTGGCTGTACCAGCATGCGTCCGGCACTAGTAGAGCCCGCGGCATTACCTGCGTAATTACGTTATTAAAAAATATTATGTTTTCTTTGTTTTGTGTTCGCGAGGCCGCGGCCGCCCGCGACCAACGCCCGACCGACTTTTTTTTTTATTATTTATTGAGTTAATTAACGGTTGACTGTACCACTGGACAACGCTGCATTTTTTATAAGAGATCCGTTTTAAAAGGATTAATAAATATAAGGTTTTTTATTTTATTGCAATACTTATTTATTATATATAACTGTTGCTTCAAGTAAAACTTTTCATTACGTTTTCCACGCATATCACACATGAAGTCAGCGGGGACAAAACTTTAATAGTTGTGGAAAAATAATATTGTTGTTTTTTTTCTATAAATAAATCTGACGTGTGATGTTCGTCCATCTAGTCCAACGACAACCGAACAATTGCAAAGAAACCAAAACAGTTTAAACAACAACCCACTAAATTACTCGCAAAGGTTTCTAAGAACAATCAAATTAGCAGTCCGAGTTGCAATGCGAGTTTGTCGTAAACTGCATTACAGAGCGGCGAGAGCACAACATAAAGGGATATGCGTGATACATATCGAGTGAGCGCTGCCGACAAACAAACACGAAATAAAACGGAGCAAAGTCTCTACATGAACTTGGGCTCTTACGGCCTTTTGGTAATGTGGGCTATTAATTTAATTCGAGTAATGGTGGGCGGTGGTAATCTGGTGGATCAAGGGAAATGCGCCTGCTTACAGGTATTTGTTATTTTTGAAATTGTTTCTAGGTTTTGCGGCATAGCTAACTCCGGGTAGGTATGTTAGTTACTATATAAAGGATAGGTATATTAAAATGAGTAGAGTAAGAATTATTTTATGTTTCACAATGTAGAGATCGCTTAGTGAACTTGGTGAATGACTATTTAAAGTAAAGTAGAGCAGCAGTTATTCAAAATTAAGGTCCTTTATGTCTTACTGACGCGGCAGCTATAATGAAATATTTTAAACTCAGATACCTAGTCAAACATTAATAACTAAGTAGGTAGGTAGTTATGTATTGATGAAGTGTTAGTTTAAATCTGATTTAGTCCCTCCGTTAACTAAAATCGCTATATACGCGATTAAACAATAATTAAAAATAAATAAAAACGAATAGTCACTACATTTTTTTTTCCTAGTGGCCTTTTTATAACTACAAAGTTGAATGTTAATTGGTATCAATCAATGCGATGATATGTCATTTACCTGTCAATGGATGCGATGACATCTTGACACTACTCATTATTGTTGCGATGATGCGTTGTATGGACTGAGATATGCGATTATAATAATTATATATAATGAAAATATCAATTTAAAATGATATTGCAATGCATGTTTTAGAAAAAAGAATTAGCTGAAACAAATTTTATTTCTTAGGAAAACCGTGTTATATGTAGATATAGATAGTTCACCACTGTTGGGATCATATGTCATCTACTTATATTTTGTAGAGCTGTGCCTTTCTAACTCCAGATCTACGATGAGCCGTGGAATTGCTTCGTCTTCTTTCGCACATTAGACAACAGTATTTTAATATGTGATGAATATTATGAGGATTAATATTGTTGTTGTTATGTTGAAATTGAAATGAAGGAAAGAGATGCGCGGTGTCGTCACTGCGCGCACGCAGCATCGCCGCGAGCGCAGCAAGCGACGAGCCGAGCGCGGAGCGGTCACCACAAAGACGAGAGCGAAACGAATATAAATATTCGTACACGTACTGTTTAGTTACGTGATTGCGGAAGATGGCAGGGTTGTCTAAGAAACTCTATTCACGATAGATTGATTTTTTTGTCTAGCTTTTACCCGCGACTTCGTCCAGTTGAGAACTGAAACATAATATTACTTATCAGTTACAACATTTTGGTATTCGTTGCGCCTGTATAATACGAGTATATTTATAGAAGATGATAAATTTATTAGCGTTATCTACCAGTATATGTACAATACAGGAGATTATGCAATCCTTTGTCCTTTCATCGCCGTTTGTGTGCTAGTATCTTGTTCATAATTTCAAACAAAGAACGCGGTAAGTCATCAAATTCATGCCGGAACTAATCAGTTACCAAAGCCGTTAGATAGCGGATTTTGACATTAACGTTCATCCATTTGAATTGCTCAGTTTGCGGCTGATTAGGTCTGCGAGTTCTAGCAGCCCTAATGCCGTAAGAGTGGTATTTGCATGTGAGCGTACGGGCGGTGGCGCCGGCACGGAACGGAGGCGGCGACGCAGATGTGCAGCGATAACCCGCGACGTGCTGCGACCGCGACCACGACGACGCACAGCACACACACCACTACGCTCGCCCCGCCAAAACTTCGACTATAGACTAGTAGTAAGGGAGATTAGTCAGAAGGACAACTTCAGCCTCAGGTACTGATAATATGACGATATATCAAAGTCAAATTTACATTAACATAAGCACTACAAAGGTAGCCATTACTGCATGGTGTGTGCTGGCAACGTGTACTAAGCTGTTACCGAATACAATAAAATGAAAAAGTAAAGCTCACTTTATAACATACGCAAGTGCAAAAGCGTGTAACGTGTCTATGAGCCCGCCGCAACGGGCGGTTGGGTGTTGCGGTTGGGAGACACTAGTACACCAATGGCTTCCCTTTATCCTCATTAACGATTATTTTATCTTTATTTTTATACACAAGATGCGACATTCAAAAGCGAATTGAGAAAAATAGCAATGGCTTAATAAAAGTTCGCACTGTACAATAGTGTGAGTAGCATAACAAGTAGCACCTTTATTTTGATTCTAATAATTTGCATGCGAAATACGCGAATGTGTATGTCAGCCGCATCCAAACGTTTCTAGATGACTTACTGTCTATCGTCTCGATAGTGGCGCTCTGGTCTCACACATGCAAGCAGAACTGCGTCACGCAATAAAATGTCAAAAGAACGTGATAGTTTACGAAAAAATAGATTTTATATCCTACATTTAGACTTGTAATTTGAAATGGCGCACCAACTTCGTTTAAGATTTTTTGTGCATTTCGAAAAACTTTACCTAGATAATACCGTCAAAATATTCATGTGTCCCTACTTATTATACGGAAGAGATCCTCAGATTATGTCATCAACATTCGCGGACACTTAAATTACTCTCTCGAGTCATAAGTCAGTCAAGTGGAGTGAGTTAAGGCGCAGCGCTGCAGCGAAACAACTCAATAGAAAGCTTGAAGTACGTGGAACTTCGCCGCGAACTGTACCTGACTGATAGCGCACATCATTTGCCGGCGGTACACAATATCTGTCTGTTTTTTGTTCATTCTCCACGTAGATACCTATCAGGTTTGCAATGTAGTACCTACCTTATATTTAGCTTATAGAGATAAGATATTTATCAGTAAATATAATTTGGTTGGTACTTATCTGCACGAATGTATGTAGAGTACATGCGTAGTTTAGATCTAAGGGTTTGTTAACTTACGTAATAGCTAAAATTCTGCAAGTTTTTCTGAATGAACTGTGTTGGCCACAAAGATATCGTTTGTACTCAACAATATGCACAATACGCAGCGTCTTGCGTCACACTCAACTTTTTGTTCTACAGTTATCGACTATCAACCTCACGCCTGGCAACATCGTCAGCGGTGACAGGCGGGGGCTTGATGGTCGTGTTCTTTAAAAGCCCCCTGAAAAATAAAAACAAGTGTATGCTCAAGACCTTTAAGGTACATTTAACCTTTAAGTCGTGCAAACTGTATCCAAATAACATTTAATTTAATGAATGCATTTTTGTGTACGTTGACGGCGAGGCGACGGTGTCCAGCGGTGGTCGCGGCTGTTGCCAGGCGTCGGCCGCGTCGCGGGGCGGCGGGTACGTCCAGGTCGGACATACACGCACGTATGTAGGGGAGCGAGGCACGTACGAACGGAGTTTTCTAACATTGTGAAGGCTCATGGAGCCACTAAAGCGCTCCACCTGCTTGCGTATGCGGGTGCGCGCGCGCCGCGCCCCGCGGAATCACAATCGACACTCTCGGTAATAACTCGTGGAACGCTCGCGCGGCGGAATCAACAAGCAGCCCGGTGAGCTGCGCAGCCGCCGCCGCCACCATCCTCGCCTGCAGGCGGCACCCCGCCTGCTCTTTGTCCATGGACCTTGGGTACGAAGGTCGTCAGAGCATTTTATAAATAAAACTCTAACGCTGAGCGCGGATCACTAAGCTGTAAACGTAAACACGTTGCAACTTGGCAACCCGAACCGGACGAGCCTCATAGACTGTCGATCGATCAGGGAAGGAAAACTCGCAAGGTTCTCGGACGCCACAAAAAATCATTTTAAATAAACGCTTCCATGCCGTAGACGCGAGTTTTTCCATTCGAAATTCCAAACATTTCCGGGTCCCGGTTCCGGCAACATTGACACAAAACTAATGACAATTATTATAATCGCGTCTCTCGCAAATTGTGGCTAAAAGTTAAATAAAAAGCACGGAGAACAAACACCGCTTGATATTCATGCGATTCATGGAAACGTTACGCGGGCGACGCGCATTATTCAGATGCGATTGAGCGCGTCAATCATTCCTATCCTCACCTCTCGGACTGGAGATCCATCAGCCCACGCGACACCCAGGGGAAAAAAGCCCGTAACTACATTGCACAAGCTTCACATTTAAAATGCGCGATTAATTCGGATGTAAGACGAAAGGTAATATTTAATAGGTCCATAGTAATGAGGCAGCTGGTGACAGAGGAAACTTCGTATGTATTCATTTAAATTTATGAGAATTGGTATTGATGCAAACGTGTGTTCACACTTGCTGCTGATTAGAATGCTGCCTTAATATTACGTTTGATAAAAACATTAAAACAGAGTTTATAGCCCTACGGTAGGCGTTAGAATGGTACTTTTGTCTGACAATGGAGACGAGAGAGAGGGTCAAACTCAAACTCAAACTCAAACATTTATTGCTAACTATGTGTTCATTGGTCTTACATTAGTTTTAGTACTTATGACATAGCGGCCTTCTTCAAGCATTGCAATGTCTAGATTTTTCATAGTGCAAAATAACTCTTATGATAGGGAAGACTCAAATTGAATAAATAGGTACATGATAGACAACGGCCCCGAGGCTCCACGCCTGCTAATAATAAATGTTATAAATGTTACGATTTCAGTGTGGTCCTCTTGGCTTACCGCACCGGGTGGTGGTTCTATTCCCGACCGAGACAAGAGACAAATTTAAAAAAAAACATATTTAAGGAATCCGTACACGTTTGGGCCTATCACTGAGACTCGTTCTTTTTGAGACCATTGCTTAGCGTGCGGTTTTACAGCGGGTGTGTTTTGTCTGGTGATATTTATTTGTTTTATTATTACAGTATTCATATATATATACGTTACATTCCATGCTAGTACGAGTAGTAATTGACTGCTTATTATATATAGAAATATGTGATAGCTAGATTGTAATATATTTGCCAACATAATTTGTTATTGATTACTAATTACAAAACCCTAAACAATATCTATAAGCGCCTTTGTATTTTTGATAATAACGATATTCCGCAAATTTTGAATTCTTAATCAAATGAAATGTTATATTAATCAGACATCTTAATTAATTGATTCCAAAAATAAACCGTGGAAAAAGGCCTGAGGCAGTAATGTGCGTTGTACACTCGGCTTAGTACCGCCGGGACGGTCTTGTGCGCACGCGCACAGCTAAATAATTCATTATTTTGAATGTTTATCAATCGATTGATTCGGATATGTGTTGTTGTCGCTTAAAGGAGACCATATTCTTCCCTCACTTCACTACTTCACCTACCTACTGAAGCCCAATTGCGAGGTTAAACAAATTCAAAATTGTTTTATTATGTAGATTCACGTAGGTATGTATATAGATTTAAGTCTATTTTTCGGTGACTCTACTTATAGATGCACCGGCAGGATTCCGAATATAGAACCTACATTGCACTCATTGATTGAGAAATAAAGAACTCATGATAATCCAACTTTTAGCTTCCACTTCATATTCTGTGGCTTAACCCGTATACGACTTGTGATAATAATATTATCGGGGATCACAAGATAGATACAAATTATCATAGCGTTTAGTAAATTTATACGATAGCACAATATATAGGTAGTTTATTTAATATGTAATTAATACATGATAAGGATTGTCCTCATCAGCTGCATCGTGTTCGCGTCACATGATAACACTATTTGTATGCGCCACGAAATCTCTATTTCCGTGTGCGCCGCAGCGTGGGACGAGCGCGCTCGCCTCTTACAAAAACACCTCTTTATGTTTCCCTTTGACACATTGAGTAGATACTCTTTAATAACAGTTTATATGATCCTGATGTGGCTACGCTCTGTGACGAGGACTCCTCTACAATGCTGTAATTATTTAAAATTGTATATGAGCTGAAGATAAGTATTTTCCCTTCTTCTACCATTCCATAGAGCCTTTATTATATTTCATTAATTAATAAATACTACCAGACAAGCAACTAATGTATGTTCCAAATCTAAACACCGCTTGCATAATGAACTGGGGGAGAACCAATACTGTGCACAGACTGTTTATTATTAGCCACGGATTTTTTCATTCCTCATTCTCCCGTTAGAAATTTATAAAAGCGTTAGTCTCTAATGCCTTTATTGTGCAACTTATTTTTATTGCTTAATCTTGCCAACCCCTTGTCCTCTGTCTACGCTTGATTGCAGGTAACCTATTCGCTCGCGAGGATGTTGGCAGCCGGCAGGCTCAGCTCTCCGGCGCAGGAAACCACGTCGCCACGTCTCCACTACGTGCCTCATCCGCAACCCAGCCAGTTCCACCGCGCGCACGACACAGGTACATGCCAGCTTATCCGTGCTAAGCTATAAATAGGCATTTTTGTCACTTCGTCACAAAGCTGCATTATACTTAACACTCACAGCACGATAAAATCTCTCATTTGCTCTCTGTTTTCTACATATTTATATTTCACCGACTGCGATACGTTTTATCTCGCGTTTCAATATAAATTATGTTCATGCTTGTACCAATATCACTAAATATAAATTATGTTCATGCTTGTACCAATATCACTAAATATAAATTATGTTCATGCTTGTACCAATATCACTAAGTACACAATTGCAAATCTGCTCCATTTTTTTCGTGGATAAAGAATGTCCATTTTCCGCTCCCCGGTGATATGAGCTGCCTTACGCTGCTCGGCCGCACTTCGTAGCATCCACTGATTTTAAATTTTTTTCTTGCCCGGCTCTGGACCCTTTACCTATGATGCCCTCTTAGCCTGAATGTATGCATATGCCATGTCATGTAAAAATACATAATGAAGCTTTCTAGTACCTCTTAAATCAAGAGAAATAGCTTTAATTTTCCCCAAATATGATTTTTTTTCTATACTGTACAAGTGTATTAAATTCTTCAAGATTGTATCACAAAGGCATTAATACTTGTTCTACGGTTTGCTGTGCAGAGTGTTTACAAAGAATCCATTTTGTTCGTTACTAACGAAGTGGATACAATATACCTGGCTGCCGGGAGGAAACCGAGCAAATGGACCGTGATGTGTGTCGTCTCACGTCCCGCGAGCATGCACCGCTCCACCACGTCCCGACTGCGCCGGCGCAGTAAAAATCCCATTTCCGGTGCCCACGACGTGTCACGCGCCGATAAGGGATGAAACGACTTTATTTTCACGCCACGGTTTAATAACATAATTTATTTATATAGCATTGTAGCATACTAATACTTTACGTATTTTACCAAGATGGGAAGAAAACATAAGGAGTCAGGTAATTTACATTTATCGCTTTATCATGAAAGCTATATTACTATGTTAATGGCTTATAACACCCAACTAATAAAATAGTTATTGTGTTTACCCCAAGCATCAGTGTGAAGGGTCAACTTCCCATACATTAAGTTTCGCTCATCACTGAATAATATTTTCACTTTACTTTCGCATATTTTGTAACCTGAACAAAAAAGGCGTACGTGTTCCTAGAGGCAGGCATATCAATATTATATTTAACTACAGGATGAATTTAAATACATTATTGGCAATAATGAAAACTGTTTAAACTTCACACTAAATTAAGTTAAGTGATTAATACCATTTATTTCAATATTTAACAATTATCGTCATAGGACGTTTTTTAATTATGACGATTCCATAGAAAAATGCGTATCACTGGTCTTTAATTAATATTTATCGTGTAGCGACTACTTCAACCGCACCACAAGCTACGCAGATGGCACTACAGACGCATTCAGAACAATAGACAAGTGACGTCACAATCCTGAATCGCGCTATCAGAGTTTTCGGAGCAAGTAGCATATATACAAGATCCCGACAATAACCGTCGGGGCATAGCGGCCGCCCCGCCAGTCATACCATCCGCCTGGCTGGAAGATCTTCCCTTTTCCGCTAAAATCGTTTAAGTCATCATATTTTATTTTATCTTAATTAAATTTATTAAACATGGCAATGTTTTGAAATCCACCCAGTATACGAAACATTATTCATACTTTGAGTATAATTTAAAATAAATTACATAATTATACGCTGTCTATATCGGTGAGCCGGGTGGTATGCTTCTCACGCAACGTATTCTACTCCCGTGTGGGGACCAATCAAAAAATAGCAGCTGCTATAAAAATATATGTCGTCGCTCATAATAGACAATAAAACAGACCTTCATTGATCGAAGGAATCTCGTCGTATACCTACATATTATGGAGTTTAGTAGCGCGGCGGCGGCAACTCCCGCCCCGGCCCGACTCCAGCACCGCGCGGGCAGGACCAGCATTTGCATGGACACCTTATTGAAATACTATCTCACCCTTACTGACCGACACACTAATTAGCCAATTTGCGTATTCACTTCCAGAAATTCGCCTTCTGCGCACCGAACGACAACGCCCCAAGCCACCGAATCTTAGTTATACTGAAATCGCACCAGTGCCACACTTCTTAGGGCAGATTATTGAGAGACTCCGGCCATGGTCTTGACAGTGCAAACTAAGACATCGGTAGAATGACTGATTCCTATTGTAATGTATGCTAAGCGGGTGTGACCGCGACAATTAGGCTAGGATGTGCGGGCCACGGCCGCGGTCGTGTCTCTCCGCCGTCACGCTGAATTGCGAACAGCAATTAGTGGCTCATCGCTGCATCGCCCTCGCGTTTATTTAATCACGAGCGCATACATTACGCTCGTGATGCGACCAAACGCATCGCCGCGAATGCTAACTCGGTGAAACGGGATGCATCGCGCCAGACGTGGGAGCCGACGACGCCACCGCGGAGCCCTCGAGATGAGCTTAAGAACGCGGGGGCGTCAACGCTAGCTTTAGGACGCTCGTATAACGTTATTTATAGAATTTCCAATTCAAACCACGTTATTAATAAGGAGTGAGGTCGGCCGGCTCGTGATCGGCTCGGCTCCTGCGCCGCCGCGGCCACGAACAAAATAGTCGAAAAAGGTAAGCGCGCGGTCGTGACGGGAATGTCGCTGATGTTATGTATTTCAGGTCGCACTCATTGTATTTTAAACCGCCATTGTTTCGTATTTCGCGCCTGCGCACAGAATGCGGCGCGCTCCACCCGCGGCCGCGCTGCCGTATATCACTCGGAAGGCGTCACTCAGTGCAGCGCTCTATAAATAGATATAATTTTATAAGCGGCGAGCTCACCGTAAAGCGCGAAGCCCAGCCGCATCATCCGGGTGCCTATCATCGTAAATATTGAGCGGCAGTCACGGTGCGCCGGCGTCGGGCGGCGTGACGGGCGAAGGTTGTCGCGCGAGCACGTGGCGGCCGCCTCTCCCACGGTCCGCGATTGATTAACGGTGCGGTTCGCGCGAACCGCGCGCGACGTGAGAATGCTCTACGAGGTAATGCGCACACGCAACATTCGGGCCGTGTCGCGACCGCGTGACAAAATTGCAACCGACGCAGCTCGCGACCGAGCGGCGGGCGCGCGACACGACTCCCAGCGCTCGCATCATCCACCGCGCCGAGCCACTATCATACACGCATACGTGATGCGGGAGCTGAGAACACGGAGCACATAGCTACTGCGCATTAGTCGTGATCACTGACAGACTGCTGTACTAGCTGTTAAGTATCCAATTTACATTCAGTGCGCCCTGCTACATTTAAGATTCAAACTGCCTATGCATGTAATATCTAATTGATTTGGATTAATCTGCTCTAATCCTAAGCATATACAGTCCTAAATCTGTAGATTTAGAATAGGCCTATCCGGTTTTCCATTCATTAGTAACCGTTGACCGCTTCATTACCGCAAGCGATCCCTGTAAGGCAGCAGATAGTAAGTATCTTCATCCAATAGAACAAGTGCACGGCATCAATCCCGGCGCGCACGGCACTGCGCGGCGCGGCGCGGCGCGACGCGGCGGCGATGCGGCCGCGATAGCGCACGCACGCCTGGGAACCGCTGCGAGCTCCCAGCCTTCGACTAACACTCATTCAAGGTTACGTTAAACGTAGTACCTATTATGGATAGATGACATCACTGCTGATTATAAAAATACTAGACTATTGTAAGTGCCAAAAAGCTTGGGAGTACCGCAAGGTCCACTAAAGTTTTTGTCAAAATACAATAAGAATATATTTTAACTTTAACCATTTTAAAAGAATATTTGCATCTGTATCGCGTTGATGTCTTTAATATCGTATTTTAAACTTTCCCGTATTTCTGTAATAGCCCATTGTCCGTGAATTGCTCGGAAAATCATAAATGTAGCTTAATTGTTATTCAATCTGTATAGCATTGTCTACGTAAATTAAGTCAATGTACTTTTTAAATGGGTGACCTAACATGCGTATAGCAATATGTTTGTTATTTAAACTAAGTAATTTTAAAATATATGACTTTTGTTTATGACACGACGCAACGACTAACGGAAATACTTAAACAAGTTACGTGCATATTCTTGCCAAAATATTTTGTTAAGAGCCTGTTTCACAATGTGCTGATAAACACTGTCCGCATCTCATTTGGCGTTTAACAACTATCAAATAGGCCTTATAACCAATTTAATTAAATAAATGTAATATAGGATGGGTTTAATGAGCCTGGGAATGATGTAATGAACCTTTGCTTTTCAGTCTATCTACATACATTGCCGAGTGGTTAATCAAAATATGCAAAAATGTAAGCGCCGCTCTAGCTCCGGCGCAACCACCACCGCCGGCCCCGCCGCGCGGGCGCGGCCACCAGCTCACCACCGGTCTTGGCCGCACGTCGCGTCGACGTGTTTACGCACAAATGAATCATAACCCGCGTAATGGCGAGATGCGCCGGAGATAGCGGCCCGATCCCGCCGCGCCGCGGATCGCGCTGCTCATGGGAATAACAAGATATACGCAACGCCAGGCTTTAGTGGCTCCATGAAATTAAGACAATTTATTCCAATTCATATGTTATGCTCAGAAGTTCTAACCTAAGTTCAACTAGCTGCTCTACGATAAGTAACTTGAGCGTCTGTGTTTCCGTAATAACTAGTACTAATTAAGGGATTATATTGATACTATTTGAAAAGGTTAGAAGGAACCAAATTTTTATACTTATTTTACTCTGCCTTGGGATCACTAGAACATAATATTTTGTATTCGTACACACAATTATAATAATTAAGTATGTGACTTAAATATTGTGTCGTGCTATTGCTGAGGGCAAGCATGGAGGTGAGATCGTAATTCGAGAGAGCGCGGCTGATGCATCCCAATGCGCGCGGCTTCTAATTCTAGCCGCACTTGAAACAGGCCGCCGGTAAGCTAGTGCTAATTAATATTCTTTAGCTAAAGATCTGCTACACCATTTCAACAGTGGAAATTTTAATCTCTATAAATCAAACAAAGACATTCCGACCTTCACTTACTTCTTGTCTACGTACTACTCATTATAATGATACGGTACCGCAGTAATGCAGACATAATTTCCACTGTGATAATATAAGTTAAGTAACCAATAACAGTACAAATCGGAGATATGAATCAAGAACATACATTAGTAAGAACACCAATAATTTCGACGACAGCTTGGTCTAGTGGTTGGAGCGTAGGCCGGTCGGATCACTTCACCGGGTAGTTGCGGGGTCTATCGTCGCTTGGGCAAATTTCGGAAACGATATTTTCGGAATTTTCCCTGGTCTGGGTATTACTGGGATCACCCCCAGTCCATTGTAAGCGTTGCTGCTTAGTTTGTGGCCATACAGTTGGTGTGTTCGTCTGGCGATATTTATTTATTTATAGGTACCTACGAATCAGTCGTCCACGCAGTTAACCAAAAGAACTGACAGACATGTCAGCTCACGTGACCGCATCAACAGTGTTAAAGTGACTCAGCATATATTATTGAGTCACTGCATTCTAATATTTATTCCATTTGTTTCAGAAGTGAGTGTCGGCCTGGTGAAAAGCGGCGTGATGACGTCACGCTAGAGAAGTATCGCCAATGATTAGGGAAAGCCTTCGTCAAGCTGCGTCTAGTCTGCTGTCAGCTATGAATAATGATGAACTCGCTTTCAAACTAACTTTCTTGGAGATAGCTCATGTAGAATCGTAAGAGATTTACGTATCAGTCGATATGAATAAAAGTTTCTGCAATTTTCATGGCTGTTCTGACGAGATTTCTATCAATCTAGCACATTGAGACGTTGACTTCTCTTGCTGGATTCAAATTACAATGGGAGCAGACAAGTCGTCTTAGCTAGGAGTGCCTTTCCTAATAGTCTTTCTGTGTAACGATACCACATTTTCTCGTGAGGCATAAAGCCCGTACACAGATACAATACTGTGGTGTACCATGGCGCCAAAATCAGCGACGTTCACCATAAAAGCTAACGGTGTGGCGACCTCTGTCGGCGGCGCGGCGCGCGAGTCACGAGCGATCGCATCGCGGCGCACGTCATGTGGATCCGCAGGCAAATTGCTCACGATGGGTGGCTCCACTGGCTTGTACCGTAGCGTTATTATCCTCTAATGAATGACTGCATTGGTTAAACTATTCAAAGGTAGACAGAGTAGACTATTGCGAATACCATAAGATGACAACAGATGTAGGAGTTGCTCTATTCAGCATATCAGCATAAAAACCACGTATCATTACAACAAGATGGCGAGTAATAGCAAACATTATCGGCGATGATTCACCTGATCGATGACAAATTAGCGATAGTCTAAACAAGTCCAATGCGCGTACGCATTCCATTGTGGCAAGTTCAATGTCTGACAATGACGTCAACGAATGAACTCTTTGCCTGTGCCGGTATTGTGTTGCCAGGTATCACGCTACTCCCGAGATTTTCCCGAATTGTAGTAGACTAATGTAATCTATTGGCAGTATAATACTTCAATTGGCGGTATGACTTATTTTGAGGATTGTTATTTTATTGAAAGACAACGTACGTAATGCTTACGTTACATAGAAGCTTAAATCAATTGACAATCGCGAAAAGTGCATCGTTATACCTTTGAAAACGGATGAAAACTGTCTATGAATTCGGATTGTTTTAATGTAAATCAGAGAGTATTTCATGAACGTTTTCTTTATTTGCATTGGTGGAGAAGTCACACTATACTTTAATTTTTTTTTCTCAGTAGATAACGGATTGATGTTTATGGATGACTCCTGTCCGGATTGTATAATCTTCCGACTGGTAACATTACACCCGTGACCAATCACGGTCGCTGCTGAACGGGAGGAGCACAAAAACCTCATTGTTGGCGCGCGGCGGTCAGTACTGGCACACTGTAAGTACGTGGCACCTTCCGCGCCGACCCGCGAACAAACAATGCCGTGTGTTTAGGAGATGTGTCGCTTTGTCGTGAAACTTTACTTGAACTGTCGACTACCGAACACGAGTCGTGTGTACGACACAATTAAAACAAGTTGATACCACTAGATATGGAGTTATACTTAATTATGATCCTTGAACATCTCTCTTTTGCAACAAAACTAGCCAAAACCTTTTTCTTTATTATTTCTCACTACAAAGCATAAAGCAGTTATAGCCAAGTTGGTAGAATGCTCGCCGTGGAAACAATGTGTGCAGGTTCAAATCCCGGCTCGCACCGCTAGGATTTTCGTACAAATCTCATCTTCAATAATGATTACCACTTGCTTGGGGTGAAGGCAAACATTGTGATGAACACCGAATGACGGAAATCGTGTGACGTTCATCAAACCGTAAAAGCTTATAGTGTGGTGGACTACGGTCTGAGTCCTGCTCATATTGAGAAGGAATGTGCCCGGTATAATGCCAATAGCCTCGGCTCCAGGGACAAAAATACCATCGGTGAAATGTGGGTGCGCTGCAGTACACCTCGGCTCCTCTCTCACCTTCGGGGATTACAGGTGTTAAGGTGTAGGATACTTACTACAAACATAAAAGCACCTACCACTAGACGTGATCCACTCTACTATTACGACATTATTAACATTGACGACTCATCCCCAATAGGCCATTCTGTCTTGTTTGGCCGCTACGGCTTTGTAAGGCCGCTGGGCAAACATCAGAACCAAGTCCCAATGTTGGAACAATGGCTGGACAAACAAGTTCACGTCATATGTGTTCCTGGTAGCTGCTGCCTGCTGCCGCTGCGGCAAATATTGCCTACGTTATCTCATACATTGACATAATTTATTACTATAATAAAATATAATTTTGTATAAAATAAATTATCACGTTCATGCAAAATGTTTATAATCTACATCTCTATTGTATAATAGTTAAGAGTTTAGGACAATTGACCATTTACATTAGACACACCCTTTAGAAATCGAGAGCCAAACTTCACTGAGCCGTATTTATGAATGCGAAACTTATAACTGCAAGAAAGTCAATGTTATCTCTAAAGGAGCATTTAATTCAATAAATTAGACAGTTTTTAAAATAAACCGCGAAGGAACGATAAAATCCCTCAAAAATAAAAACTGTCTGCGCCCATAACTTAAAAACAGCACAGACGAATCGTATCAATACGCTGATGAAACTTTTAGGGACGTATAATATACCAAGTCATTGTCTTTTTTGCACGTTCGGGAAGCGCGCGGGCGCAGAATACCAACAAGCTGCGCCGGCGCGCTGGAATGCGAGCTCGCGAGCGCACCGCGCGGCCAACGCGAACACCAGCAGGCCAGCACACTTTCCAAAACTAACACTGAACACGGAAAAACTGTCATTCAAACCCCATATTCCAATACAATCAGATTTTAAACTCTATTCACTCCACTAATAGAGCTCAAAACCGATATACGCCGAAGTGCTCTCTCCTTAATACTGACGGTCCTTCGACGTGTTTCAGACATGGATTTGCTTAGACAACGATCGTTCTCCGAGTGAATCTCAAATGTGTTGATTTCTTTATCAATGTCTTTTGTTCAGAACTGTGCGCGAGAATTCCGACTATCGCTAAGATTTTTATCGCAGCCAATTAATAAGGCACTAATGCTAACGATATTATAAATTATTCTGAGCTTGAATGAAATAAATTGTATCAGAAAAGAACAACGGTGCCTCTAGTTAGTTTTTTGTATATGTTTGTATAAGTTTTTTTTCTAACGCGAGTGCAAATCGGAGGAATGTTACTTAGGAATTACGTTATAACACCGACACATTGTTCGTATAAGAACTGTTTTAGTTATATGTTTAAAAATACAAGAATAAACATACTTGTATACTTGAATCTAAATGCCATTAAAAAACAGAACCTAGACTGAACGTCTATGACGGCAATGCAAGAAGCGGCGCACGCGTCGCGAGCGTCATGCATGCGGTTTGTAATATAACTAAAATTACGAATGTTCACTACACAGGATGTGACATTTATATCTAACATTTAGTTCTGAGTATATTTTTGTTATTGTGATCTAACATGGTAGTCTGGTGGACAATAACGTGACGGCAAGCGGCGCGGCGGCGCCGGCGCACGCGGAGCGACGGACAAACGCTTGTGCGCGCGCGAAGCTCTGCAGCGGTGCTCAACTATTCACACGTGACTGCAAATATAGAAGTTAACTTCTTATGGCCATACCAATTAGTACTAAAAAGCATGCGATGAAATCAGCCCGAAATGCACATGCATTTTCATTTTGAAGAGAAACACAATATGTTTCCCTCCGATATGAATAAGATTACCTTTTATGATATATTCATTGTAATTTTAGTTAAAATTTCCTTGATTACCACCCCCAATATGGAGGAAATATAAAAAAAACTACATGTAAGTGCTGTCAGAATAAAATTTACAAAGTAACGTAATTCATAGCACTTATTGGATGTTGTCTATGGGTTTTTTTTTATTCAAGACAACTACCAGCAGTACTACGCTATATCTCGCAATAACTCCCTGTTTCCAGCGTGTTCTTGCTCGCGGCCGCTATTACAAAAGAAACGCACGTTACATTCCTCATTGGCATATTTATGAGCATGATTTGCTTACACATTTAATATTAAACAGACACGCTTCGAGGTTAATTAATTTCTAATTACTGTATAATAACACCTACGAGTACATAATTGAAGGAATATTGATGATAAAGTTTCATTAAGTAATTAGTTTGTAATATCTACCAACAAAGTGATGACTAACAAACAATTAATTGAGTACTAGAGATATCAAACATTGTGCTAGTTAAGCATAACTTTACCTATAAATCGAATTAAGCGTTTATAGCCTATCAAGAGGGATCGCCTTCATATCCGGGAGGCGCCGCCGGGCTCCAGCACGAGCCTTTGCTTAGTTGCAAGAGCTCACTAGAATACCTACACAGATACTACTGATGTGTTTCTAACAAACAACTACTAAGAAGTCTTTAAAAAAAAGTAGATATGATCCTCGTAAATAATTTGAATTAATCACGAATATTTATGAAAGCTTGCTGATTTTTTCAATTTTAAGATAATAAAATTAGTTTCTGAGTTGCATTGCCAAGTGTAAGTATTCGACTTAGACAAAATTATAATCATAAGTATCTTTAAGGTGGGTGAACATAGATATTGGGTAACATTATTTTGTATTTATGAAACAAGTTATTGCAGTCTCAGATACATCAGGACTCCGACTACAAGCATGCGCGAGCTCACAGACCTACTAATAACGGCCCCGGAAAAGCCCGGATTCAATTCGTCCCTCAAGCAAACATTTAAATTGTCCTGCGTTGACTAGATACACACAATCCGGGTGCATCCGACACCCATTTTCAGCCTGAAGCAGCCGGAACATGATCTGGTTTCTCCATCCAGCCTGTTCGCTATTAATCTGCATAATTTGGCGGTTCCATTCAATAATGTCTATGTGGATGATGCCGACTAACATCCAAAATAAGTTGGTAGAGTCCATTAACAAAACAACTGCTAGCGGCCGACTAAATTATTCACAGATTCCAACAGACCCCATAAAGCCGATAGTTTGGTGAACTCTGTTTTAGGAGGAGGTGCTCAATTTGATACAGATATTTGTTTTTCTCGGACGTATATGTAGTTCAAGCCCTACACTAAACATGAATGTGGATAGTTTCGCGGATGTGCGGGCGCGCTTCCTGGTGTTCCTCGTCTGGTGACGGTTATGTGGTCCTACGATAAAGGAATCACAAGAACAGTGTGAAACTATGCGAGTGTAGGTAGAGGGAGAACATTTTCACGCGCGGGTGTAGAGCCTACTTAATAGTTATTTTTGGATGCGGAGGGGAAAGTTTGAGTATCTGTTGTGTCGCTACAAGAAAATGCACGTCCTCATTAGTTATTCCGCGCTCGTCTATACAATATTTATGTCACTCAGCCGTTTTTTAGAGCTGAGTCGTTGCGCACACACATGCGTCGCGGTTCACTCGGGTTAGTGCGGGACGTGGCCCGGGCCACGCGTGTGTCCTCTCTACTAAACGTGAATTATTATATTCCTACAATTACTTTATACTCTGTCGCTTGTAAGTTTTTCGTGTTATGTTGTTGTAGTCTAGACTACCTGTCTCGATTACTGGACAGAAATTCTAATTCTATAGTTAAATCTTCTTTTAACGCACGCTCGGTGTATTCTATAAATACGCTTATTTATATTAATTCGTCTACCTACAAAATTTATTTTGGGAAATGAAACTGATTTTATTATTCTTCATAAATAAATGCAAGTCAACTTATGCCAATGCTTGTTGAAATGTATAATGGGAACAATGAATTTTCAATATAAATTTAAAGGGATTCATATGATTTCCTGTTAGGTATATGAAATTAGGCAAACGATCCAGCGCTGTTGGTTTCCGGCTCTACATTCCCACTTAATGGACTTCTTAGCAGGTGTTGTATAAAGTTTTAATCTTCAAAGTATTGCATAGAATGATCACGCTAGCTACCGGTCAGATCATCTCGTGCGAATTATGCATCGATCTTAGATCGGCCACGCCCCTGCAGCTCCCTTGTTGATACATGAACGGATAGAAAGATCATATTAATAATATAATCCGTACAATATAGCGTCCGACTAGCGGTTTAATTGGAGCCGCCGGCGCGGCGGTGTCGGTGGCAGATTAATGATAATGTCGTATCGCATGTGAGCTGCACATCCATCCGTGCATACGCTCAGCCACTGCGGCGGGAAAACCACGTATCGGTATTAGTTTCTCCGGTTGAACGAAAGCAACGCTCGGATTGCGCCCGCGCCGAGGCTGCTGCTGTTTTGTGCTAAAATAACGCGACGCACGAATGGTCACCCTAATTATATATTAAGCGTTGAAATAGTGTCTACTACACTGTTTGAAATAAAATATTAAAAAGTTAAACAATAATTCTTTTCAACCATTTGTCAGGTATTTGAAGTGAGACATGTTTTGGATAGCCTCATGCATTTGAGTCTAACTAAAGGACGCCAGAGTCTAATGTAGGCATGATAGGTGTGCATTAGAATGACTCAACCAGCAATTATGATAAAATCTGTACAGGCCTCGCACCTTCTTACATACCTACCATATACCTACTAAGTAATATATTAGTATAGCATTTATTAAATCAAAATAGCATATATATGATAAGCTATTACAGCGTTAACCAAAATACAACTACTTTAAAAATAAAAGTTAAAATTAAAGATTGCATAAGAAGTAACATCTTATATAAAGAAAAACAAAAGAATGTAATACTAAAGGAAATGACAAAAACCTATTTTTTTATCTGAAAGCATTTGTATTTTTACAAAAGATTTCAGTTCCGTGTTTTTCAAATGGTTTAGGTAGTACCTAGGTATTAAATAGGTAAATAATGCATAATAACGTAATAAGGATAAACCCCTAGCTAGGTAGTGATGTACCTGAGTATAACGACGGCAATCTTTAAGCTTATAGCATGGCAAGCTAGTTTTTTAGCTAACAGCCTTATTTTAGGCCTCTCTATTACAAGGAAACTAGAATTTTAGTTGTATTACGTACTTACTCATGCGCAACTGTACTCCAAATTATGCTTACGACGAGTGTTATTCATATGAGTTCATAATGAGAGTCGCGTGGCGCGCGGGGCGGCGGCGGCGCGGGCGGCGTGTGCGCCGAATGTTTACGAGTAATTAATATCTATTCGCGGACACAGGCTCGGGTCACAGGCGGTCAATATCAATCATGTTACATAATTCTACAATAGTGTTATTGGTGCAATAGTGGTTCTAATTAATTAGGGATCTATATTGGTTTTAGAGCATGTTGAAATATATTTTATTTACAACTAGCTGTTGCCCGCGACTTCGTCCGCGTGGTATTTAACAAAGACAACCGTTGACAACAGCCTGCCCGCCCATTCTGAGCCCGCGGGACGCATTGCAGGTGTTGCTATCAAACTTAATCAGGCGCTGCGCTGCAACATTGGTTTTCATTTTTTTTCGTGAGATCCTATTTTTTTTTCTAAAATAAAAGTAGCTTAAGTTACTCCTTGTTACATCAGCTATCTGCCAGTGAAAGTCCCGTCAAAATCGGTCCAGCCATTACAGAGATTAGCCGGAACAAACAGACAGACAGACAGAATGACAGACAGACAGACAGACAGACGGACAGACAGACAGACAGACAGACAAAATTTTTACAAAATGTTGTTTCGGTATAGGTATCGTGTATACATCCAAATGCACTTAGTAAAAAGCGGTTATTTTAATATTACAAACAGACACTCCGATTTTATTTATATGTATAGATAAAATCACTTTTCCTATAAAGCTGTAAGTATTTTATAACTAGACACAATTATATGATGTCTTACAATGATTATTGAGTGACTTATCGACAATTATCTGTAAACTCGATTGTAAAATATTACTGCACATTATAAAATATATAAGTATGCAAGATGTAGCGTCGTACCTAATAAGGGTGTATCCGAGAATTTCCGCGCTCGCATGCGTTATGTGCAAATGTACTCGTAGCTTATCTGCACTGCAATGTATGCACCGCAGGGCTTATCTTGGCTTCTTCACATTCACATTTACTTCACACCTAAGTATGAATTAATGAGTTAACCATTTTTATATATCATTCTAGGTATTATTGCTACTTATAGCAAGGTCTGAACACGTAGATGTTTCCAGGTGCAATATGTATTATCGCCGACGGAACCAGCGGCAAGGGGGCGGAAGAAAAAATTGAAAAAAACTGTGTTCATGGACCGAATCAGCCGGTACTTAGTATGTGTTTAAGGGTAGAGCTTCATACTAGTAGAAGATTCATAATTACAGATATTTTACCAAGAGAATTTAAGAAATCGCATGATTTAATGTTTCGATTTTTTTATAGATTGTCTTTCTGATATAGAGCAATCTAACCTATCAGTATTAGCACCCACTTATACTTATACTTAAGTAGTCAGATTATTGAAGAATTCAACTACTTAGGTGACGAATTTATGGACCTGTTTGTAATTAAAAATACATTATTTCTTTGCCTCACTTAGCTCTCTACGTTACTCCGCATGAAGCTGTCGAGGTCTAGGCTAAGAGTCAACAACAGTTCAACTTGCACTCAGGACATTCTCGACTTATTATGTCGCAGGTCCAAGGGGGACTCTTAAGTACACTGGCGGTGCTGTACGTCACGGACACTGACTCTACATGAATTCATGCCCGAACTCTATAATACCTAATAGCTACTACCCGCGATAATATACCGTCCATTAATAGGTATCCTACTATGCGCATTCAATTAAGCCTAGTTTGCTAATTTTAACACATTAAATCATTTTATTTTATGACATATCCGAGATAGATATAATGTTGACCATAAAAAATATGGTATTCTATTAGCAATAGTGGCCCTAAACGTTTTTCCCTGTGTCTTTACCCACTTATAAGAGCGAACCAGATGTACCCAGATGCAGAGAGTATCTTTTCCCGGCCAGTCATGCTAGGTGCGCTGCTGCGCCCAGCAACCCAGCGCCAGCGGTAGGCACTGCCACCTATTGTCAACGCCACGAACGACCCTCACACAGTCGCGCGCGCACCGGGCCGCTCGCACACACGCTCGTCCGTCACAATGACATCACTTTACTTTCAATGTATAGATACTACAATCAACGAGTTCGACTATAAAACACCAGAATGTCTAGACCTACCAATCCTCCCGCGCTAACGTGACATGCAGGCCCTTGGGGACACGATGCGTGAACCGGAACAGCTCAAGTTACGCTAGACGGGTGCACAATGAGCGGGCTCAAGTGCTGCCCGTGCAAGTGAGTGCCATTGTTTTTCATGTGGCGCGTGTTTTTTCCTCGCGTTTCGGCGGCAAACAGTGGCCAATGGGGGACGGGCGCGGCGTCCATTGGCGGAACGCGCGTGGGCGGGACGCGATCGCCAAATCTTCGCGCCTTTTCGCAATACGCTCGCGACGTTCGAATGTTTGTTTTTAAAATACTTTCTGTTTTCAAAAATGACGAAATTAGACCACAAAGAGAAAAATATATGCCTGCCTAGTTACATCTTCTATAAGCACTTAAATAATTATATACAAATCACATAGGAATATAAGTACGAAACGCGCAAAGGAATTAGGTACTTATTGCAGATTCTACTTTTAATTAACTATAATTAATTGAATTAGGTAACCACTTATAATAGGTACGTGTAATTAAAGGCAGTTAACTTAATGATAATGTGGATGGATAAACTACAAATTCGTGCAAATAAACATACACATAACTGCCTATATGTATGCTATTACACTGACTGGTAATAACATTAAATACGGATGTTTGCTATTATAAAATTGTTCGTAAATGCAGTTTTCGCACAACCCCACTACCTTGGTAAAAGTGTAGGGAGTTATAAAATGTATTCAGCATTTGACACATTCATCTACAGCATAGTGCTATCTCAACAGGAAGAACACAAGGACACTCACATTATCTACAGATGTTATCTAGAAGCAGTTAAGATACGTAAACTAACCAAACAATAAAGTCAAGTCCGCGGATCTTACAGTCGCCACAAGTCACAGACAGACCAGATATCCAATGTCAGCATCAAGTATAATTTTTGGTAATCACCTTGGAGGCTCGCATCAGGCTCGCCCTATCTGGATCCCCGGCTGCCTGCGAGGTCTGGCATTGTGAGCTGATCGTCGCTGTGGGTCGGCGGCATCGTTCCCATGGCGGTGGCGGTGTGTGCGAGCCGCGCAGCTATATTTATTGACATTTCGTGCGCGGGCGCAACTCACGACGCCCGGCGCACTTGCCACGCTGCTCCCCGTGATTTAAGACATTAGAAAAAAATATTAGTTGTTCTTCTCTTAAACATTGTAGAGTAAATTAATAATGCATTAATCAAATCATATGGTAGGTATTATTTTTTAAATAATGCATTTTAGATTTACTTTACAATGTTTAAGAGAAGAAAAACTAATATTTATTTCTAATGTCTACAATATCGTTAAACTCAAAATAATATCGATTGCTTGTGTGAGGAATTGAACCTATTTCGATTAGATAGGTTAATACATTTTTTATTATTGTTTAAATGTATTTCGTTTTGTAAGCTATACCGTCATTATTATAGAGTAAACATTGGTATACTGTAATATCCTTTACTATCTGTTTCCTTCCCTCATCTCCCTCATCTTCACCAAACTTAGCTATCCCTAACAGCTTGTGTAGACAAGGGCAGCCATGATTTTGAAGCTAACGTAGAGCATACAGCGTCGCAAATAAAAGCTTCCTAGAGTCACGTTCCACCCCTTCTTCCGCACCGGTCGTCGGTGACGGCAGGGCTGACTGCTAATTGCTTACTTTTAGGTAAGAGAATATAGAAATTCCACTGTTGGGAATTGAGTTTTTTTTAGGTATCTGTCTGAAATTGTAATGTATCTGTCTGAAATTACGGCGTACAAGCTACACGCATTGCAGCATAGTAGTTTAGCAAAATTAATTTCCAAATTATTAGCCAAATGTTAGTTCGCTCATACAATCTTCACGTGTGCATTGGGATACCCTACACAACCACGGCGCTACTACGCGCAACAATCCATGCTTTATATGTGAGTGGGCATTTTGACGGACTATTTATCTGTAGATATATTTTTTTTGAGCGAAATCTTTGTTATATGTGCGCGCTAAGCGAGATAGGACTTTCGTAATTAGTATAATAACGAGGCACATATAACAGTCAGTGTTTACATTTGCTATTCCACTAATATTATAAATGTGACAGTTTAGATGGATGGATATTTGTTACTCAATCACGCCAGAACAGTTGAACGGATCTGGATGAAATTTGGCACAGAGATAGATTATATTCTGGAATACTTACTTTTTATACCAGTAAAATTTACACTTTTTAATCGCGGATAACACTGTGGGGCGCATCTAGTATCGTATAAAAAAACACATGTCCAGGAGCTTTCGCCGTGATTCAACTCGATTTGCGGAGGCGATATTTGAGAATTTTAATGAATATCATTTGTAACCGTTCCAAACGATGATTACTAATAAAAAGTGTAAAATAAAAAATCCTAATTATATTGAAATATATCATGTAAATTATTTTTGTCTCTTTAAGTTAACTTTTGTTTAAATTAAAGATAATGATGAAAACTTTGTTCGTTATTCGTAATAAGATATATTCTAATATTCTATCTTGTCATCCACACAGCAGCCCTGCGTAGAAGTGGAACACGGGTCTTTCGCATTTAAATCAGCGACGCCCTTAGGGACACAAAACAAACTCAATATCGGGCGAGTGTCCTCCAGCCACGTGGCGTGGCACCTCCGCGCGGAGCCGCCACCCCCCACCCCCTCCACCCACACTTTACACTATTAGGTAAAACTTTATCTCAGTTAAAACAATGTGGTGACTGATTATCATAACCGAACTCATTTTTTCTGCAGCAATTTCGTAGAAGATCTTACTAACTGACATGGTGATAAAACCTATGGTGATGGTCACATCTACGCTTTGGGGGTAGCAATATACCCGGTACAATGACGGGCTTAATACCAACAGCGAAATGTTGGTGTAACACACTGCACCTCTGCCCACCTCTTCGGGGATACAGGTACTTTGCAATAGTATGTAAGTATCAGCTCAAATTTATATGTTAGCTTGCCTTAATTTCTCTTTTATATGTATTTTGATGATAGCTTCGTCTGAAGCCAGGGTAGCGCTTGCCAAGTATTCGATGACTATTATACGCTGCCATCGGATAACTCTTGTCCCACCACTCCTGCTACCAGAGTACATTGCCGTATCCACCCCTACATCACCGCGCCGCTGGGTCACCCCCGCCTCGTCAGCGCGCCGCGCGCTGCACTCATTATCCGCGCCACTCGTTTTGCAATTCGGATGCCGCACTCGACACCTGTACTCAATAATTGTCTCGTTTGCACACCATGGAGGTACCTACTGCACCCCACTTACACCTTGTCTAAAATCAATCATTCTAAAAAGATCTCTTCGTAATGAGCATTCGTTTATCTTAAAATTGTTACGTAGTTTCTACACGTAAACCACGCTTTGACTTTTAAATAAGTATTTCTTCTCTGAGGAGTGCTGAGAGCAATAGTGTCGGACCCAAATGTGTATATTAAGTCCAAGTAGGAACTACCCAAGAGATCCTGACGTCTTCTTCATAATCTCAGCCCTCCCAACGCCTCTTTTGTTAATATAGAAAATGCGAATGTGTTGTTCTCAATTAATAGCATTAAACAATCACGTCTGGGTCGTTTGTGATGCAAATACAGTGATCTCGGGCACGCGTCCGCGCCATCGCATCGCGCGGCGAGTGACAGACAACACTGCTGCCTACTTCAACTGCTTCTACTTTGAATGTGCGAATAAATTGGCAAAGGCGTCTCTAATTGAATTCAATTTTACATGCCAGCTCTATTGTATTAAGACAACTGAATATACTTTTAGCTATATATTTATTGTTCAACAGTCGATCTATCCTATAACCGTTTTCTGTTTGTACTTCATATACTAATTTTTAATGATCTCTACCTGTTTCTCCATTTACAATCATCGCGATTGTCTTGAACGTAGTTCCAATGGATACACAACCATCTGTTAAACATGCGTTTTATAGGTGTACAAGGTGTCTACTGCAGCACAAATACTGTAGGCACCTAATATAAACCGTTTATTATTAAACTTTTCCAACGCTTCCGTTCAAACAAAGGTATTGCAGCATTGAGCGCACCATAAACACTTCACAATCGATATCTCAATGCAATAGGGCGGCAATCAATCGGCGATTGCGCAGCGGTCGCGTGTCGATAATGATTTGTTTGTCAATAACGCAGCTACAACACACGTAGCTTTGTTCCTGGCTTTGTTCGCCTCGCTCTGTGACGTGGGACCGGCGCGGGAGAATGGCGCGGCGGGGGCCCGCGGGGCAGCCGCCGCATCGGAAGGGTTCATTTAATGGCATTAGATTGTCGCATGATCCGTTATACGTCAATATTCATAAAGAACGATTGTTCAAAGGAACCTTAATAAGGAGGTGGTTTAGGACAATACTGATGCATTGATTATTTGATGTGGATTTCGGTCAACTACAATCCATATTAGAGCATTTAGCAATAGTATAATCTTTGGTGTAAAATTTTGTGAATACGATTAGATAAATTATATAACTTAGTAGAAGAAAAATATGGAAGTGATTGCTGATACCTTATTAAATTTAACGTAAATAGATAGACAGATCTATAATGAGGCTTATTACGAAGCCCCATGAAATCAACCCCAACAAATTAATTATTTGTTATTAACAACATATTTTGATTGATGATTTGCATAGCAATGCAGCCCCTTAATATGACTTGTATTTGTACATCGCTGCTCGTAGGCATGGAATCGCTTCAGTTTTTAATTTGTCCAGCGAGATGCGGCGCGGGCCGGTAATCCCGGCCGGCGATAAGCCCGGATCAGCCGGGCTGCCGGGCTGCCGGGCTAATGAAACCCGCGAACACGCGCCCATAGATGTCGCAGCTAAATTAAACTACTTCACGAATACATTAGCGTGGGCCCGCGTTCGAAGCCGGGGCTCGGACATGCGCCGCCGGCACAATTACACATTTATTAGTTTTCGCTCGTCGTCGTGACATGTTTCGCTCAATGTATTATTAAGATCTATATACTCAACAATGAGCAAGTAACTATTTCAAAATCAAACTTCTTATTTCTTCGTATGAGCTCGTTTATTGGACCCAAGGAGGTGTTGCATGCCACGTAAATGCCATACAATGTCTGATGTTTGCGGCATTTTGTTTATTCACTATTACTGATGCTGCTCCTGAAATTTTTATATCCACTGATAAATAAATAAGAACCTACGTGGTTAGTTATACCTACCTTTTTTGTGTAGTTTAAATTAGGGACATTTACTTACGCATCAGTTCTATCACTAGAGGACCGACAGCGGCAACGAGTGTCAGATAATAATTGAGAGATAACCCGTCAGCGCCAACTGCCCCGACAATGGGCGGGTATTCGCGGCCCGCGCCGCGCCCGCGCCCGCGCCCGCGCGAGCTCGTTATGCTCGTAATTAAAAGGCGGCGAGGCGCGAACGCCCGCGAGCCCTCACGTCACATCCAGCGCAAACAAACAAACAAGCACGCGTGTTTGCCGCACGGCTACTTTACACTTGTAATAACTTTTTGTTTTTTTTATCATTGCACAGTAGTACTTGGGTGCCTTCTATTTTTATTTTCTGCCAATATGTAAATTCCATATGTAAAAATCATGAGTTTTTTAACCGTTATGTCATATCCAAAATTCATAGGCTAAAAACTATTAAGTCAATGAATCAAGCAGCAGATTTTGGTCCCATACTCACGTATGCCATAAATCTGCAAGGATGCCACGCTCTCACACCGATTCACGGACGTGCTAATGGCACTCCAATGGCAACGACACGCGATGTTATCTGGTTCTATAGAAACGTATCGAGACGTGCCACCTGTGGGATGACACACGGCATTGTGTTCTGAATCATATTCCCATAAGCGGCTCCGGCGTCGGCGCAGGAACCCTTTGTGCAATTGGTCTCGGCTGCTGGACTGCGGCGGCACATCGCGACGCGTTGCTCTAATTCTTTACAACCGATGAAGATCGAGCTTGATGAGGGAGAAACTGGAAACAATGTTTAAAATAAAGTGTGGTTTGAGACGAGTACTCTATCTATAAAATTCCTACTCCCGTATAAACTGATGCTATATGATGGAATTCCTTAATGACTTCACACATATATTAATGAGATGGGAGAAGAATAAAATAGTGTAATTACTTTACTAAAGAATAGATAGGAAAGGGGCAATACTTCGGTACTTTAAGTTCCCAACAGCGCGTTGACATCAATCAGGTGACAAGCGTAAGTTGTGATGAGAAAGATTCCACAGAAGCTGGCTATTTGTAGGTGTCATGATTATTGTTTTTCTCATCGGGTGACATTTACATCATTCATACAATTGTGACGCCCGCGCGGGCGACCGGGCGCGGGCGCGGGCGCGGAGCGGCGCGGCGCGGCGGTAGATGTGGCGCAGTGTCACCCACTAATCGCCGCCGGTCACCCGCATATCAATGCATACCAGTGTTGCCTTAAACAACTCCACTGATTTCTGAAAAGATTCACGTGAACTAATCGCCGAAGTAATCAGCATGGAAGTACATTTTTAAAAAGTGCACCTAATGTAAGTCTGGTTTTAACCCTAAACTAAAATTCCCATTGTAGTTTTTGTTAGATTCGAACAATGTAGCAGACTCATTCAGAAAACAATTAGATAAAAATGGTAATTTCATTACAGGTATAAGTTTTTCAACAAAGTGTTCATAATATCTCACAAGATCTATTGGCTCTATCAACATGAGGCAGTAATAAGAGGTATCTGGCAACCCGACGGTGTGTCGATGGACAAACAACTCGATGTATGCAGAGCGTATGCGGGCGCGCATGTACCGGTGGCGCAGAGTTTTCGAGAACTCATCAATATTTGATCCGCCCCAGCATTTGCGTTGTAGATGCGCTGACGCCGGCCTCAGCCTCCCGTCTCATTGTTATTCTTGTTTATGAAATCAATAGCTCCCTAGGTACTACACAGTGGGAACTACTGCTAGCACCACATGAGAATGTTCTCAGAATGGTCACCATCCTCGTCCAATATTTGGTGTGTAACGATCGCTTACAGCTTCCATTATTTCAATACCTCAATATGACGTCTTGCTGTCAGGCCTTTTGGAGTCCAGTAAGTGGAACTTCTTTGACCGTTATGGTTTTACTGAGGATGTAGAAAATATTGACATATTTTATGTGTCTTTGTTGAGTGAGCAGTTTGATTTTTAGGAGAATACTACATACTTAAAGTACGTGCTACTGCTAATTGATGTATACTGTAACTTATTTACATTAAAGACGGTAGGTACCAACATCGCAGCACCGCAGAAAGCAAACTATGGACTGTGTCATTCAGGTGCGGGACCTCGGTATAGAAATGTTACTAGATACGAATTTTAGTACTAATTTAAATCTAGATTTACTACCAAGAACCTGTGATGATTGAGGCGACGTAAAAACAAGACAGGTTCTTTATAATACACTAGTACGCAGTCACCTCGAAACCAACGCAATGTTATTTAACCCACATGAAAGAAAATACAGACGGAGAGAATCCAAAATAAGTTTTTGTGGTTTTTAGTTTCAGAAATAGTGCGGGGTCATAAAGTATATAGAACATAATATTATTAATTAAGCTTTTTAAGAAGGGGGAAGTTCTAGCATCAATTGGGTAACACTATAATGATTAATAGATAAATAATAAAAATATATATCTAAATACTTATACAAACTAAGAATAGTTAAGATACTGATCTACTAGCTAGATGTATTATAATAAATTTGAATGGATTTTGAACCGTATAGCATAAACTCCTCCAACAATTGGTTCCTGGCATTGACCCTGGCAGCTGGCGGCCGCTGCTGTGTCGCTGAACATTCAGCACTGATTGTATATTGGCGGAATGTCTCTCGCCGCTCCGCACTCTGCGAATTATGCAAACATTACCCCCAAACTGTAATTTATTATAGAACCGGGGTTAGACTATAAATATTTTATTGACTCGAAGCTATAGAAGGAAATCCAAATTGTTTGATATATTTATATAGTGTTAACATATCAATACTGACTATTACACGGCCATGTCCGTCCGATCGATATGAAGGAACACGATTACCTAATGAGGGTACCGAGATGGCTGATGTTGATGAAGGTTAGTTGGTGTCAGTTTGTCAAACTCCGTACTAACAGTTGAATTTACTACTATAACGTTAAAAGAGAGCCTACCTTATTAAGATTCTTCCTAATGGTCTTTTACCAATTCATTAATTTGGCTGCTAAGAGATATACTTCTAGTCTCACCTTTGGATCTGACAAGTGCAAAGTAACAACTGTTCGAGTGACAACCGGTACTATACCTCAGCAGCGAACAGCAGGTCTGGTTTAATTCGGTAACCGAACCAAGTGTGGACAGGACTTAAGTAGTCCTGTCCACACTTGGTTCGGTTTTTACACACTTTTAATGGTTTTGCGTGTTCCGACCTCCTTCACTTATATTTATTATATGTGAAGATTAAAGCCAGAAATAATGGAGAAGATCAGCTAAGGATAGGTATATATATAAATCATATTTTTTTGAAGGCCTGATTAGCGCAGCGGTAGTGACTCAGCTTTCTGCGCCGAGGGTCCCGGGTTCGAATCCTGGTAGGGACACAAGCTTTGTGTGATGAGCACGAATGTTTGTACCCGCGTCATGGATCTTTAATATGTATATAAGTATTATATACTGAGTTCAACCTCAGTCCATTGTACGGTACCCATATAACACAAGCGTTAAGCTTAAAGTGGGACCGTATAGTTGGTGTGTTCGTATGGCGATATTTATTTATTTATTTTTAGCAATAATACAAACATAGATTAATATTTTACTAAGACGAATGTTCCCTTCACTCAAAATTCACATTGCAAACATCACACCCTGTTGTCACGTTTACGAATTCCAGGAAGCTAGCATTTAATAGAATTTGTGATAGTTGAGAAATTACTGTTCTTACTAAAACTAATGGGTGCGTCCGCGGCGGAGCCCGGCCGGCACTTCGGGGAAGCTGCGACCTTCATTGAAGAAGTAAAAAATCGACTAGTCGCGAGTCCCGTTGCTACCTGTCCGCAGCCCATACTACACGTGTTTTATCTCATCTCATCGTTTTCGAACAAATAGGTACAGTTGGAATTATTTTTTGCTGACTTTTTTATGCGTGTTTTAATTCAATGTTAATTTTCGTGCAACCGGTGTTCGAGAAACCATTGTTTAGAGGAATCATGTCGTTTTAAGATAGCTATCGCACCATTGTGTCATTTAAAATGATGATGTGTCTTTAATAATGCAAAGGATATCATAGCCAAACGAAATAGGGCTCGTTAGGTTACACGTAATCTGTAGATTCTTGATTGGAGCATCGAGCAACCCATTAGTGCTTTACACATCCAGAATGTCACGTAACAGGTGTTGCGCGCGGCGCGGCGCGGCGCGGGCGCACAAAGCTCCCGACACAATGGCTGACCCGACCTCACCCTCATCTCACCAGCTCAAAGGCGAACTCAAAAAATGAACGCGAACCTATTACCCGCCGATACAAATCCCCGCAGCGACTGACAGCAACCATTTCTTCAACATCTTTACGTATAAAGGGATCTCTGCGTGATGTATGGCAGCGCTGTCTCCGCTGCCCGAGACACGTGATTTATACACTGCACACTACTGTTCCTATATTAACTTTCATAATATACTCACAAAAGTTCCAACGCCAGTGGCGAGATGAAAACGACAAAAAACAAGGAATTTTATTATAAAAAAGATATACTTACTCGTACCAATCTTTCAATATATATATACATATATACAAAACAAAGTCCTGTTAGTTACACCATTTATAACTCAAGAACGGGTGGGCTGATTTTTATGATTGAATAATAGTATGATTTTGTCTCCGGCCCGAATAGCAGAATAACTAAAGGATGGGTTTTTTATATTTTCTCTTACATCTGGGGCGGTACGAAGTTTGCCGGGACATCAGGTTGTCTGGTATAAAATTAGTGGTGACTCAATTAAATTAGTATAACTGTCACTCGTAAACAATTTCTAGGTTGTGTTCTAATCTGTCTGCAGACATGGATATACCCATGTGTCTAACTATCAATAGCTTTTGGCCGCGGCTCCACCATTGAAACCATATATTTTGCTTCTGTGTGATAACATGATCATTGTTAACCTATCTTTAGATTCCTAAGCATAGTCTATCTAACTGTGAAAATTGTTACGAACAAGAGTCACGAATAGGAAATGCTATCTGATATAATAATACCTAGCACAAGCGCTTATGTGTACTCGTATCAGATGCATGCACCTGTGCGCAGATAGTGGATATGATTAAGCGGCGGATAGTAAATCAATGTTGTCTCACCGCTCGCGTATTGCTCATCTCCAGCTCTGATTACATTGGTTCATCAGACATACAGAGCTGATACTACACTTCCCAGAATTACTCGCACTTGTTCCTTAAATTTCTAATTGGTTATGATATCGTTACAGAAAGTTTTTGTTATTTCTTTATCTTATATATGCCTACAAACAAAATAAATTGACTGGCTCAACTTATCCATTGAAATAAAATGCTGACGACATGCACTAATCACCTATAATTTTAACAAGAGATCAAGTAGTATCATCTCTAGACTAGTTTCAAGACAAGTTAGATACGTATCGTGCATCGCAGTTTGCCGCGGCACATCTGTCATCCAGCAACACAGGTGTGGGGGAGGGAGCTGTGTAGGCTGTTAGTGCACAACTAACTATAAATTATAAGGTCACTGATAAAGATAACGTTGCGCTCGCCTCGCTCTACCTACAATTACAACACTGACTAAAATCAGTCATTGTTCTGATCATGGCCGGCTCTTTTCGTCATTGCACAGTGCACGGCAATGTTGCCAATGAGCCTTTCCCTGACACAACGGGGAAATAGCTATCGGATATTATAAGCGGCCATCGATGTCGGCAGTGGGAATATCAGCGGCGCGTATGAGTGAACAATCGACAATAGGGCGCGCGCTGAAACAAAACCACGAGTGGGGAACAAAACGGTCGGCTCCCATTGTGGCGAGCCGCAGCCATAAGTTACACGCGTATGAGCCGTCGTTATGGGAAATAAAAGAGGAGAGATACAATAGCGCGGTCAATACGGTAGCGGGGATTTGCATATCGCGCATCGACTCCCGCGCACCCGACCGCCCGCGCCAGCGCTCGCGCTGCGCCGAGCTGCCCAGGGATGATGCCACGGACTATCGTCACCTGTAATAACTATTTTTGTCGAATTCTACGTGGAAGGTACCATTATAGTCCTCGTTACTGTTGATATAGATATAATAATAATTGGTATTCCATTACGGCTCTACCTAACCTACAGCACTGTCATTGCTTAAAACACTCATATGGATATATAGCTTTCAACCCGAGAGTAATATCTTGTAAAGCTATGAGTGAGCTTTTAGTATCCATTATCACATGGCAGCCCTGCGCGTGCGCGGCGCACTAACGCAACGATTGTTGTTTATCGCTGCGCACACGATATTCTCACTAGCTTTGTTCTCAAACAGTTCGTAATGATTTTTATTTGTATCCCGTACACTGTAACTACCGTATACCTGCTTCTATTAAAAATTACTAAACTCTGTAACTATTTATACCTAAATATAATCAAATAAATACAACCCCTAAATTCAAATAATGTTTTAGTTCATTTACAATGGCTTAACAAATCTTTTCTTGTAGTAAATGCTTTGTAATGCCATTTTAAATTTATTAGAACTACTTTTTTTTCGTGGCTCCGTCCGCCGTAGGCCCGCGCAACGGGCCTACTTACAAATTGTCTTTTTAAATATTTTTTTCTTAGCATTTCAACTGTTTCGGAAGACAACCTTAACTGAGACTAACTGATTAGTACTCAAATAAAATTAAGTATTCCTTATAAGTGTAGGTAGGTGCTATGAATAATTAAATATAAAACGAACTACATATACCATGTGCCTTTTCTTTTTGTTTTCAAATTACCATTAATAAAAAGGTCTCAAGACATTAATATTAACATGTTGTATGTATGTAATATAAGACGTTATTTGGTCACGTGTCGCCACGTGAGACATTTGCATACATTTGAATTGATTGACAGCCCGGGGATTTTCCAGAATAATCGCATGCGCAGGAGCGGCACCTACCCGCTTCAGTCCTTCAGACGCGCGCGCACGCTCCACTTGCGACCAGCGCCTGCCTACAGATCCATGTACACACGAATGCTCACACCACGTTTGATATTTTCCTTGCATACGGTGAGGGCACAGATTGCATCTCTACCGTTATATTCAGCTTTGAGGATGACTGTAGTTTTTGCCGACTATCAGCCATCAACTCTGAAAATGCCGACAATTCTGCCGAACGCCGAAAAACGAGCATATGCACGTTCTTTGAAAATAATACAAATTTTCTGCCTTAAAAAAAATCTGTTCGGCAGTTTTACTGATTTATTAAAAATCAGTAAAACTGCCGAACAGATTTTTTCTCACACTAGTCAGCGACTAGTCACCGGATACAAAAAGCTTGTCATAGTTGACTACCAACTACTTACTCGACGAATATCTAATTCAGAAAGAATTAGGTGGAGAAGTATCTTAAGAGCAGTCGCATATTCGAAAACAAGAAGAAGTTTGGTCATATTTTTCGTATAACTGAGGGTAAATATATTTCTATGATAATTTAATAGCGAGTGTAGCACGTGCCTAATATATTATAATGTAGAATTTCAAATAGCCTGATTAGTGTTGGGTCAAGAAAATTATTTAACTTAATACGAGTATCTGCCGTTGTTTTTTTACCTTAGAGCCATGTAGAGTAGGTTCCACAAAAAGTGACGATGCACCGATAACATTGTGCGCGCAAGAACAACTAATTCAGCAACTTATCGGTTGCGATCAGAAAAATTGGGCGCTCACCGCGCCGGAGCGCGCGGCCTGGCCGCCGCCGGCTCCTGGGAAGCTTTTTGCCGCTATGTCCCGGTGTAATTCCCAAAATGGCCTCCCCTCTAATGTATAATTCAATCGATTTCATTAGGAGTAGTTTTTCAGCGGCGGGTCACTATAACACCACATACATATGTATAAGCGCTCTAATAAATTGAACGGGGCCGGGGTTTTAGTATCAGCTCCGTCCCCGCCTGGGTTCCACCCGGCGGCCACGGAGCTGCGCCATCGCACAATCTATTTACATTATTATAAATATTTTTCACTAGCTTTGCAATGACCCATGTCATTCGGGCTGACATTCAGAAACAGATTTATTGGCGGTCGGGAGAACTCTTTTATTTCCCGGGATATGAAGTACTCTACCTCATAATGTTAAGCTATTATAGGTAAAGATGAGATACGTATGTTATCATCACCATGTTATATTTAAAAAAAATAATGAATGTAATTGTTCTCGTATGATGTTTGCACAGACAAACACAATGTTAAAGAATTCTACGGATACCTATCCAGAGAATTCATTAAAAAAAAGTAGATTTATTGGAAATGGTAATCGTTTTAATATCGTTCACTACAAAATATAATGTTTCTAATAAAATAAATAATTAATGGTAGAGTTACCTATCCCAACTATCATTTTGTTTTTACTTATTTAAGTTTTTTTAAACTAATATGCAGTTTTTGAAGACTAGATGTCAACACAAAAAAAAATACAATAACAAATGGTATGCTTGTCTGTACACAAAATTAATCGCATCTCCCATGTAGATACTTCAAATATGTAACTATTTTTCTTCATAAACCAGATAGTTATATGCCTCTTAACTAGAGTCGCATAAGATTGCTTCTTCTAACCTTTTTTATTCAGGTATGTAATAACGTTACATTAGGCAGCAATAAATACTTCAGTTCCTATATAAAGCCTCGCAGGTTAAGCCTAGGTATATTCACCAATGCTTTTCTACGGCCTTCACGTCGGTTTCAAGTAACAATAAATAACCAAGCATTAAAGTTGGTACTAAAATACAATGAAAGTCCTTGATGGTGGTCCTCTGCTATTATTAAATTTAGTTTTCACTTTCTAATGTAACACTGTTTATATAAAACGCTATTCCTAATCAGAATAGCAGTAATTCTTTGTTACATTCAATGCAGTTTGTTATTTACGATACAGGATGAGAACTAATAGCTCTCACATGCGACTTCTAAGGGTTCCTATTTTTTATATTAAAAAATGTCCGTAATACGAACATTAGAAGGAAAGGGAGCGGAAGTGTGCAATCCGCGGCACGCGCCCGGCGGATGATCCGCCGACTTTTTTACGAGGAGAAAACATTGCGGAAGTTATGTTTCAAGGGCATTACGCACAGATCATTAAGCTCTACTCTCCTCTTCTAAGTGAAAGCGCAACTATATTTATTACTGTACGCTTTGACAACCCTGTCCGGCGGCGGTGTTTGAACTGGAACACCCCCGCGAGAAAATGACAACGATAAAAGCAACTCTAACTTGAAGCATTAAAATTGATTTTGAAAAAAATTGTCATGCGTTGTAAAGACGAATTTACTGCGGGTTGTCAGCCTAAAGAATTATCTTGTGGAAAGTTATATTGTCATTATTTTATGACGTCTTCATCGAGGGTGGGATTGGACACGGCGCGCGCGCCAACGATCGGGAAACGCGTATATTCATACTAGACTAGTTCCAAAGAGGGCAGAACGGAGTTATTGTTTGTTTTATTGCAAACAACTAATATTCTCATAGAGGGAGTTCAAAAAGTATGAGAAAAAAGATTTTTTTATGTTTTTAATATATTCTCAGAACAATAGACGTACTTATTGGCTTTGTTATTTTACTGTAGTCTACTTGTATATTCCTAATTTATAGAGGACTTAGGACAAGACAAAAATAATGTCGAACGTTCATCTTCAACTCAGAAAAATAGGCATTGGGAGTTCCCAATGCCTATTTTTCAACAGAGTTCTGTTCTCGTAGATGTGAAGCATTATGCCGTTGGTAGACAAAATCTCGAGAGAGAGATCAAAAGTCGAATCCAACTCGGATATGCACCATTCAGGAAATACCGGGCTATATCTCGTCCAAATAACCTTAGTGCCTAAAGACAAAGGTTTACAACCCGTGTGTGCTGCCAGTGATGATTTATGGCACTGAGACGTGGTCGCTTACTATGGGCCTCATAAGAAAGCTCAAGGTCGCGCAACACGCAATATGGAATGAAGAGATCTGTAGACGTACGACGACCAGAGTAACCTTCATAGCTCAAAAAAATTCAAAGTAGAACTGGGCGGGGCACATAGCTCGAAGAACTGACGGCTGCCGCCCCGTTGGAGCAGATAGGGTCAAGAATGGCGACCACGACCGAGGTAACGTAGTGTGCGTCGAAGTATGGCCGTCCACCCACGAGGTATACCGATGATATCACACAGAGTGACCGCGATGTGTGTTAGTTATTACGGGAGGCCTATGTCCAGTAGTGGACTTCTTTCGGCTGATGGATGTATAGATCTTGATGAGTGCGCCTGTATTAAATTAATTCCAATTCGCATTGTTGTATTACCGATAATTTATTGTAAATATAAAAACACTGAAAAATCGTAGTTGCATAATATCTCTATTGAAACATGATTAAAAAAACTGAATTTCATAACTATTTGTTATCAGTTGAACGTAAACGCTAATTTCGTTATTTTTATCGCCAGTTTTAGGTAAACCCTTGGCGTTTATGTGTATTCTGTTGTTAATATTTATTCAAGTATTAATGATTAAAAAGGACAACACTTTCATCCAAATAAAACTATAATCTCTGATCACCCCACAACTCTACCACAGTATTAAGCTGACTCTATCTATCTTGAAGAACATAATTATAATAGCGCCATCTATACACCCACACCAGAATGTATAACAAACCAATAGGGATATCCCTGACATTATTAGAACAACAGTTACGTCAGTAGTACTGAACTCTACACTAAAGTGAAGTAAAAAGATACTTAATGTATACATAAAAATGTAGATGGCGCTGTAGTGTATCTGGCAAGTATCGTGCATTAAATATTTTAATAGATGGCATTATAGTAGTTTATGGGGTTGGTGTATCTGCGACCCGATGCGAAACGAACGTAGACTCTCAGTTTATATAATGTATAGTCTATGAAGTAGAGAGAGCTACCAAACTCAAATAACGTCTGTGCCTGAGCTATTATAAAATGATTTTACCAAATATTAAGATTTTATGATAGGCTACACCAACTTAAAAATGGAAACACTGGTAAAGCATTATTACCCTCACACTATTTAAAGCTTCTTTCGCCAACAAGAAATAAAATATGGATAAAAGCGATAAATTATTAGAAAAATCAGTGTCGCTGCTGTTACGGTGTCAGTTTTTTTACATCGATTATTATTAGATATAAGCAGCTTAAAATTTAAAAGAGGTTGCAATCCATTTCAATAATCGTGTCCGTCACCACGGCAACGGGACAGCAGCATAGAGCTTGTAAAACTGATGACCGGAAACGTCCGTTCAACCGTCGCCATAGCAACAACTACTTGTTATACCTGAAAAGCAAAAATAATAACAGTATTCCCCACGTAGGACACCGCCTCCGACTGCGATACATTCGTGTCCATTACTAATAAACTACAGTGAGTAGTCGCTTTTAGATCGAGAGTGATAAACATCGCGATCGATCGCGGCGGTGACGGACAGTTCTATATTCAAATGTGTCCGTCAGCGCGCCGCGGGAAGGATTGCGCGCCCTTCACCTATGTGCTGTTTCTTGGTGGCTGCGTGCGAGGAGTGCTACTTCTTAGTAGTGAGCGCGGTGGCGCGGTGCTCGCCCTACCCGACGGTAGGTCTTCCCGACTAACCAGTCGTGCTCATGACATGGATTATCTTGATGACTCTAGCGGATGCTTGTGGCGGTTTCAAAACATATTTGACTCTCATTAAATAAGGCCTTATTTTAAGGTTTTCATTCGTTGAGACCAGCGCATAAAGCTACGGTCTCTGTTCCAAATTGTAAGTTAGGTCAGGTTTTTTTGAAATGGATTAAGGGTATATTGACTATACTTTGTTACGAAGGTATGAGGTCTTATACATGATCAGAATGTAAAGAAATGAACTTGAAATATTAAGGGTCCGACTTCTATTTAAAACTATTCTACAGAATCATAACCGTCTCAGACGATTGCACGGTTTGCTTATTTTATGAACTGTTCTCGGGAGACGTTGCAAAATAAGTATTAACTTGTAATATATACCCTAATAAATGTTGCAATCTTGTGCGTGGTCCAGGATCTGCGTCGCAATGAGCGTGTCAGTGCGTTCGGTCCTGGTGGAAGGGCCTCAGGCGCCAAAGCCCAAGGGCCCGTATACGTATGCTAGCACGCCGCGGGCGCTCTACAACAATGCTAAACTTAAGAAGGAACCGTCCTGGTATGTATTATGTGTAACTGTAATAATCACTTTATACTTAATCAGCGTTTGCCCCGTGACTTAGTCCGCGTAACAATTAAAACAATAACATATGATTAACTTTAAAAAATGACCCTCGCAACTATGTGTTACTAAGTGCTCTTCAAGACCGATCAAAGGTACCCATACTCGAAGGGTCTACTGGATTTCCTCATCAAATGCCAAGGACGATCGTGTCGCTTTCAAAAAATCCCTTCTTAGTGGATGCTTAAGTCATAAAACGAAACTACTGTAAAAAAAAATGTCGAGTAGTCCTGCACCAGTCAGTCTTGAAAAATAATTGTATGTATTGAAGATGGTATTTCGATTTAAATTGTGTGAAGCATTGTTGTTTTGGTTTCTATTATTTTTTTAATGCTTTTATATTAAAACCTATATTATTAATAACTTAGTATAAATAAACAATATCCTATGCCACACGAACTAATGTTATTCCAATGGTTTTCGCAGACAAAAGGAAAGCTAAAAAAAAAAAAATGGAATGAATTTCTTAGCAAATGTTATCCGTAAGACTGTCTACCAACAAACATGCAATAAATTATAAACTAAGTGCTCCCGGAGACTTTAATCCCTGCTCATTTATGAAGGTTTTCGCTTAAACACTAGCCTCCAAATTTATATAATGTTTTTCATGTTTTCCAATGGTACTACAGATCACTTTTCTTTTGATTAATGGTTTCGAATGTTTAACAAAGTGTCGTTATTCGGCTGGAGCGAGATTTAAGCATGTAATCTTATTGCGATTGTGATTTTTTAAAGACCAAAATATTGATTAAAAGGGCCTTTCTTAACAGTGTGTTAATAGAATTGTGAGCAGATTATAATAATTCAATCAGCATACTTTACAGGCTTCTCATAAAAGATTTATTGTTGTGTGTTAAAATTTCCACAGTTATAATAAGTCAGGATTTCCCTGTTACATGTCGCCTACTACGAATTACGAATCCTACGAGAGAATTAATGTATTATACATTTCATGGGAATTACATGTGTACTAAAACTTCCATAATGTTTAGTAATAGCATGTTTCTTAATAGTAAACTCTGTCGGTATAAGCTCGTGGAGGGCAATGCTAGCAACCTTGAACCACCTGCGTGCTCGTCTTGGTTTGGTGGTAGCGTGGCGCGGCGCGGCGTGGTGAGGAGCCGCACGAGACTGGCGGCTATTCGCGTGTCCTGGGTGACCCCTCACCTGACCCTTCGCTCATATGGCAAATGGTCAACCCCTTCAATAAATCACATAATTGTATTCCATTTTACCTGACTACGTCAGAAGGAGGGCAATGTTTTTTATTTTTAGATTTCGATGTATTGCCCATTGAGAAAGTAGTTTTGATTTATCTGTTCCATACCAACATAAATATGCGGTACTTTAAACATAATTGGCAAACTACATTATTGTAAAAATATTTAAGAATAAGTGACACGGGAGATCCATCACAATGATTGTATGGTAGCATATAGATAACGATACCCAAGTCGTAGTTTATACGTAATGTGTATTTTATAGCACGGATGTAATTTGTTAATGAATCGATAAACCAATTAATGGGACTTAAATAACGAGCGCGAGTGATTCTCGGACAGTCGGCGAGCGAGCCGAGTCGCGGCGCAATGAGGAGACACGTGAGTACATATCTTGTTGGTATACACTTGGAATATTCAATAACCTGTAGCCTTAACATTTATTTCTATCTCACGAACCAATTTTACTGTCATGTATAATAAATAATAATAATAATACCAGCCCTTTTTACTGTCTAATTTTACTGTCATGTATCATGTTAAAAATACTTTCGTTATATAATAGTAGGTAATCTACAGCGCAAACCAATGTTGTATACAGAATGATTCAGAAAGGGTATCCTAAGCCTTGTCCCCGAGCTTCTTAAGCACATTTTTAATCATCAATCAAGCGCTACAAGCATGTTTATGTAGTCAGAATTTCGCATCGCGTTGTTTAAAAAAAAAACAAGACCTTTTAGATATTTTTTAAACGTTTTTCTTATTTGACGCATCGAAATTGTGATTTTACATACTTAATGATTACAATTACGAATGCGCCAAGAAGACCAGATTCGAGAGTTAGTCGTTATACACTTTCTGGATCACCTGTGTAAGAATCAGATATAAGCGATTCAACATTTTTTTGTATTATTTTAGACGTGCGCATTTATTGTGCTGGCGCTATTAATACTGGCCGGCGAGAGCTCGGCGCGGTCCCTCTTCGGCTTCAATGTGCGCCTGGGCAGTGGCTCTGGCAGCTACGGATGGTATGACGGCTACCCTCAGTACGGGCGCTACAGCGGTTACGGGAGCTACGGAGGCTACGGTGGCTATGGGTTCGGCGGATACACAGCGTATCCCTTGTACAACAGACTACTGGGACCATACTGAGACATGAGCTAAATTTTGTTCAATGGAATTATAAACTCTAATTCGAGATATGTGTGTCTGTTATTTTATTTATACTGGTTTTAATACTATGTACAGGATCATCAACCATCACATATTTATTACCTTAAATATTGGATAATTTTAACTTTAACTAATGATGGACAAGCTACTAGTATGTTCGAAGTATACTTACCTCCAGTAAGTAGATATGCCTTATCCTAGAGCATTAACATGTGGTGGTGGCATCAGATCGGGAAAGGTGGCACTGTCGTGCGATAGCGATCGCGTAGTGCTCACGACGCCGTTCGTGCAGTTCAAGCGGCGCGATAGTTGACGCGAGGCGGCCACGCGACCGGGGACATTAACATCTATCCACCCAGTATCGACTGTAAAACATAATATAAAATAGTATAGGTCACATAAAATATGTGTCGGTAAAATAGTTAAATTTAATTTACCACAAAAGCGCTGTAAAATTTATACTTTTTGTCTAATTATTATGAAAGCTGAAACTGGAGCCACAGTTTTTCTTGTGTTGTTTAACACTACTTTATAAAAGCTTTATAAGTATGTGTTTAACTAATGTTAACATAATAGCGTATGTGAAAAGTATTTACCCACTTAGCATTAATAAAGGCAGTCTTAGCTGGCCCAGGAGCAACGCCCTTAACCTTGGCTGACCGGCGCGGATCGCCGGGGGTCTACACCACTAGCCCATCCTCCCCTCTCCCCCCCATTGGCCCCCCTCGATGGCGTCGCCGGGCAACCGCCGCCTCAACTTCCGCCGAAATCCTAACGAACTGTAAAATAAATCGACCTCCAATGAATTTCTTTTCACGCATATATTTCCATCGTTACTTAACAAGCACTTAAAGCTGGCATCACAGTGATTAGTGGTTGAAAGCCGCCCATGTGCGTGTTATAGGACGGGGATATCAGAAAATATATTAAATTTAAAGTCGATTTAGAGTATTATAGTAGATTAAATTTAGAGTAGATCATGAACTTATAGGTACATATAAGTTTATTTTACGATTATAGGATATCTATTTAATTTTCATCATCGTAACCCACGCTCTGATCCACCGAGCAGCCTCGTACGACTGCTTTGCCGTGCTGAGTGGGTCCGAGGCTTGCCCGAGCACCGCCATTTATCATTTTCGTTTCTATCAGCCTGACTGTTTATGACAACGTTGCGTGGGTACCTATACTAATTTCTCGAATCAAACCAGTTCGCCGCAACTACCAATTTTCACAACGGTTTCTATTAACTATATACAGCAGTAGAAAACTAGGTACTTTGATCCGCGATAACGGACGCGGCGCCAAATGGCCGAGTATAAAAGGTCGTGCTGAAGTTTGATTATGTAACCACTATTATATTTTTTTATTATAAAGATTCTGAATAACTCATTTTAGGTACAAACAATAGTTCAATATGCTATAACTCTTTATACCATAACTGTAACCGTCGTTAAATGTATGAACACCAGTATAGGTATATGCCCACCTATGTATTGGTTATTTAAAATTTTATGATGGAAACAGTGACACAACTTCCATATTGGTCACCCTCCCCACGGTAATACTCGTAAACGCATCTTCGTAGCAATCCATTAATTGCGCTAATATCTGTAACCGCGTAGGCCACGGCGCGACGCTACGAGCGGCTACAATGTTACTATGCAAATCAATTCATGACGCATGTCCGCAGTCCGCCGGCCGGTTCTGGAAATATAACAAATATTAAGGTAGAGCCAATCGACAATATTCACCTCATCAACTGTAAAGTCACGCATCGGGCAGTTTTTCATCTATAGTATTACATAACATGTTACTAATTATGCGTCTTGTAGTATTACATATAAAAGAGGATATATTCTACGCTTTAAACGTTTCGAGAGAATTTCTAAAATAAATTGAAACTATGCTAAATTCGTTGTTTCCACTAAAATTCATTTGATCCCGAATTATACCTATTGCTTTATCTACCTAAGAAAAGTAAGAAACAATGTTGATAAACGTTAGTTAACAGACGCTATCGGCTGAGTTATCTACTTTTCTAAGAGGACTCCAATTGTTCCGACGCCAACGAGGGTTGTCTGTCACACGAAGTACAGAAAGCAAGAAATTACTATGTTTCAAGTTTTGGTTCCAATAGGCTTCAATATAGTTGTGTAATGGGCGAGTGTCGAGTGGCACGTGTGCGCTCCCACGGCCGCCGCCACACGTGCCGGCTTACATCACGACATCGCAACGCACTGGTCCTGGTTCAGCGAATTGTACCAAACAATTTACAAACTTTCTCGGGAGGCTAAATATGACTGGGCTAGGCCAGGTGCCTAGCAGGTAACCAATGGTTAATGAAAATTACTTATACTATTGCTAGTATCGGTAATTTTCATTCAATAAATGGTTATTGCTTCACTATACAATACAGTAGTAAAATGCACTCGTCATCATGCACCATTCAAATAATAACTACAAGCGCGCCGGCAATATCTTGAAAAGCATTTCTTCGAAGTCAAACAATGTTTACCCTCCTGTGTCGTCCACGTGGGCGCTTGCGCGATGATGTATGCCGCATTAGAAACTTTTTCCACGGTAACAGAACGTTCTGTGTCGCTCGAGCTGTGAAGGCACTTAAGTTCTATCGTCGCGGACGGTGGCCGGCCGGCCGCTGACCATCGGCCGTCGGCACGCGCTCAGTGATCGTTAGACGCCGCCGGAGTCACCCGCACACCGCCTCGAGCCCGCCGCCACACGCACGCGACTCGCTTCCACTCGCTAAGTACCGGTGCCGGCAACTAGCCCTCAAAGATAACATCTCCGCCGAAGACACGCCGCAATGTAACCGAACATCACACCATGCCACCCGTGCAGATTCCTACCGAGGACTCGAGCGCGTTCACCGTTATCAACAATGAGGGTGGCGAGGGGAGGGGCGAGTGGGCCCTCACCGTGGAGCACACGCCGCTGCCGCGCAACGTCAATGTGGTGAAGCCACTGCAGCACGCCACTGCCGCCGACGAACATGCGTCCGACCACGCCAGCACCGACCGACACGCGAATGGAACACTCGCGCCTACCGCGCACCACACCATCCTAGATCCGAAGTTCTCTCGTGCGCTCGACTTCAAACTTCGAAGGCTTAAAGAGAAAGAAGTACTTCAAACGAACCTCCGGCGGCCGACTCGTTACCGGCCGCGGAACGGTCTCCTAGCCGCCTCCAACCCCAACGTTAGCTTAAAGGAGCAGTCGGCGAGTGAGAGAATCAAGAGCCGGTCGCATCCCCGCATCGATAGCGTCACACTAGCCGAGAGTCACATGAACGTATCGTCGAATATGAACTCGCCGGAGCGCAGGAGCCGCGTGCGCAACGGCCTGGGGTCGAACGATGGCGACAAGCCCAGATTTGTGACTACTGTGAAAAGTGGACAATTTCTTTTGCCACCGCCGGATGTCGCGCGGGTTCTCGGACTCGATACCCTGTATCCTACGCAGGAGAGGGAGAAGATCGTCTACTCCTACGTGAGCAAGCCAAAAGCCGTGGCGTCGCGGTCCAAACGATCCAATCCAGAAATGAAGGATAACAGTGTGCCGAACGGTGGGCCCAGCGTGGCTGCGAAGCGACCGCAAGTGGGCGCCGTGTTCAGCGGCGTGCGGGCGCTGGTGGCCGGCGTGGTCGGCATGACGCACCTGGCGGAGCCGCAACAAGCGTATGTCACATTCAAATTTACAGACGAAATACCGTAACCGAATCTGCGATAGGCTTATCGTGCGCGATCGATTTCAAATGGCGGTGCATATAGGTAGCATAAATAAATGGTATTATCGTGCCGTGTCGCGACAATCGCGTTATCATCACACTTTATTAACTGCCGAATGTGAGGCCCAGTTATTCACATTGAAAGCTTTTCAACAATACACTTGAATGAGACGCCGGATCGAGCAGCCTAATTAAAATTATTCAAATTGTAATTAGGCCAGACATCCGGGGATTTTGGGTCGATGGTGAAAAGATTTGTTTTTTTGATGTTAATATGGTATGTTGGTTATGGTAGCCAGGGCCAGCTCGTGGCCCAGTTTGTTCGCTGACGGTGTCGCCCCGCCCCGCTGCCGCCCGCCTAGGTCAACAACACGGCTATAGCTTCCGCTTGACTTCATATGCTTATCTTATCTAACATTCGATTTAGTAAGTTACTTTGCACAATTAGGTAAGCCAAATTACAGTTTGATTTTACGACCTAATTAGCGCACTTAGTAGTGACCCTGCTATCTCGCCAAGGATCCCGGATTCGAATCCTGGTGGGGACAAACTTTGTGTGATGAGCACGTATGTTTGTACCCGAGTCATAGATGATTGATACCTATATAAAAATTATATATTCAGATCGTCCTCTGTCCATTGTACGGTACCCATAATAAACAAGCGTTGCTTAGTTTTGAGACCTGAAAGTTGATATTGACTCGTGTTGTGTTGTGTTCCAGCGGCAGCATGGCGACGACGCAGTACTCCAACATGATGCACGACAAGCGCGTGGTGCGCGGCAGCACCTTCGGCTCGCACCCGCACGCCGCGGTGAGTGCACGCGCCCGCGCCGCCGCCGGCCTCGCGCACTACACACTCTCACGCTCCTCTGTTACAAGATGAAACAGATAATGGCTCAAGCAGCGAAATACAGCTTTTGATATGGGATATTGACTATTGCTACTTAGGTGGCTGCGATCTCAAAGATTACTTAGATACTTGTTTTTCGATTAAAGCTCGCCATTCGCATAACCTATTGTGTTGCAGCCTGGTAGTACCTACCTATATCATGCTGTAATACAGTGTCATTCTAAGTTTCAATAATTCGGTCATTGGTACTTACATAACGCATGCAGGCACTGCCGAGTAGTGCCGCGGGAAATCGAATCATTATTTGATTGTGTGAGCGGTGGGCGCACTCGCCGGTCGTTGCCCCCGCGATCAATTAATTAGCCATCCGAGAAATGCTGAAGAATGTTTCATATTCAGCGCTTGGCGAAACGATTGCGACGATTCAAGCTAGTTTGTAGTCAACTAGCACGAGAATGTGCTGGAAATAAAGTAGTTATAGCCTAACGACAGAATATTTTTTATTTCATCTAGATATTTATAATAACCGTAGGTAGCGCATGCAGTAACTTTAGTTCTTCAAACCTCTGTAAGTAGTTCAAACATTGTATGGATACGTTTTGATTATAATTATTTAGTACCTATATCTTTACATATCGCAAGAGCTAGCGAACAACCCCTACCTACTTCGACGTCATGGGTACTATCCCTGACTTATAGGACATGTCCCAAGAATGACAACGGAACAAATCTGTTCTGTAGCATGAGAATGCGTATAATGTAGTTTCTTATGCTTGGCTCGTACAGAACACAGTTAGAAAACAATACGTACACCCTTATGTAAGTCCAAATGGACATACATAACAAACACGAACGCTCCAATAGTCGATAAACACTTATTTTATAATCGGTGAGAAACCGATTACATTTGTTTGAGCAATCATACTATGGCAAAAGCTCACACCACCGGTCTTGTCAAATAACTCGAAACCAGCAGGTTTTCTATGCAGTCATGAATTTAATTTAGTAGAAGCATTAGGACGGTGGTATAGGGTATCACGCGAGACGAATGTTCTGTATGCAGGTTTATAAGTGGTCATTCGACCGACCGCAGCGGCTGCCCCGGGCCAAATTAGTTATCTGCATTTTTAACTAGTGTACCCACTGATGCCTACATTGGAAACCCACTTAGAAACCTGGAAAGTAATTTCAGAAATTAAGTGATGACCTATAGTCACTTAATAGCCAATGGAATTACTTCGAGTGCAGTACTTAGGTTACATATTTTATTTATAGAACGTAGGTAATTAGGGCTTTAGCTTTTTTAGAATTAGATTTCTATGTCGTGCATACTTATCTATCATCTATCTATACCAATATCATAATAAGGCTGTAAATCCACATATAGATAGTGTGCCCGGTAATACATTGAAAGATTTGTGGGCTACTTAATACCTACACTTAAATATTTACACTTAAATACTTACACTTAAATACTTACACTTAAATACTTACACTTAAATACTTACACTTAAATACTTAAATAAATATTAATAATAATAACAGCATAATCAGTCCATAGTACGGTACCCATAATACAAGCGTTATTTAGTCTGGGGCCATACAGTTGATATTCGTCTGGTAAGTATACCTAATAATATTATCGTTATTACATACACATGACTAAACGTATTACATCATTGAATATCTATACATGAAAATTATTTATTTATTTTGATGTATTTATGCATACACATTATCGTGTCAATACCGTGCATTGGAGTCGCGCGCTGAGGTTCGGGCGACAGTTCGTACGAAGTACGAAGCTGCGCTCGGGCACCACATTCCAATGCCCCCGCGCGGCCACACACACGATCGGAAGCTCATTGACGTGAGACCTCTATCGCTTGCCGTCCCGGCATTTGCTATATATTCATTCGCAATTGTGTTCCGCATCTACTTGCTTTGCTTACTGCTAAATCTTTCATAATTTCACCTTGTACTCCTTCTATTTCTTCGAACTTTGTGTGTGCCTACCTTAAACTGATTGTGCTTTGTGTTTTCTACCTGTGCCTACTAAATAAACGTTTTGTGTACCACCTTTCGGACATTTTATTCAATTCTGGACTGCCTAATTGAACCGTGAGTACTCAGCCTCCGTACACAACAGCCGTAACCAGTGACCACACCCTCAGCTGGTGTAAAGGCATACGATTACCCGCCAGACGCACAACATCGGGCACACAGAAATAAAACCATTCCCGGACCCCTGATCTGGCTCGGGAACATCCCCAAACTGGTGACCCCTATAAAGTGCACGAAAATGAGTGATTCCAGTAGTAGTGAGGGCGTAAAAACTGCCGCGTCGAACAATGATGACGACCATGTCACCATACGGCGAATGAAAAAATCGCGCGTTTCCAATGTTGCGTCAGCCGAGATTCGAAAAGAAAAGCCAAAGGTCCCTCCGTTTTGTCCAGACGAGCCCGAAATTTGGTTTGCGCTTTTGGAAGCCCAGTTCGAGTACCTCAACATCACGGATGATTCCGAGAAATTCACAGACGTGATTACGAACTTGGATTTACATCATGCTAAAGCGGTGAAAGATCTGATTCTCAAACCTCCGGTGAAAGATCGGTACCAACGGATCAAGACCGAACTGATACGGCGACTCTCCGCTTCCCACGCGAAGAAGGTGAAGCAGTTGCTCACCCATGAGGAACTAGGCGATCGCAAACCGTCGCAATTTCTGCGACACCTCCAAGACCTAGCAGGACCTACAGTTCCCGAGGACTTTATCCGTTCCATCTGGAGCAGCCGCCTGCCTAGCAACATCCAGGCTGTGCTCGCGTCACAGCCGACTCAGTCTCTGGAGCAACTCGCGGACCTGGCGGACCGAATACAGGAGATTTTTATCACCACACCCTGTGAAGTCGCCGCCACATCCCGGGCCGCGTCATCCGGGGCTACATCATCTGGAGCAACACCCAGCACCAGCTCATCTAGCGAGATCGCTGAGCTAAGAAAGATGGTTGAGCACCTGGCGAGCAAGCTCGACGAATACCATCGCGATTCTTACCGCTCCAATGACCGCTCCAGACCACAGCAGCGCCGATCATCTTCGCGTCAGAGATCCAGATCAAACTCGAGTTACCGCAAGTTTCCCATCTGCTGGTACCATGCCAAGTTTGGAGAAAAGGCCCAGCACTGTGTGAAGCCATGCGACTACATGAAGGCGGGAAACTCCACGGGCAGTCGCTAATGGCGGCTGACGATTGCCCAGCTTCTACAGGTCGCCTCTTCGTGTCCGACCGCAGTACGAATACCCAGTTCCTGGTGGATACTGGTAGTGACCTTTGCGTCTACCCACGTTCTGCGCTTCGTGAGCGACGAGCCAAGACGGACTTCCAATTATGTGCCGCAAATGGAACCGCTATAGACACTTTTGGTTATGTGGAACTAAATTTAAACTTAGGTTTAAGGCGTAACTTTCCTTGGCGTTTTACTGTAGCTGACGTAACCAAAGCTATCATAGGTGTTGACTTTTTAAGCTTTTATAATTTGATTGTAGATTGCCGTAATCAACTTCTTATTGACAACACCACAACTTTGTCTTCAAATGCGTCTATTGCACATACAAATGTTTATTCCGTTAAGGTATCGACAGGCGACACCAGGTATCACGAGCTTTTGGGTAAGTTCCCCGAAATTACACGCCCTTCAGGCACACCGTGGACTCCAAAACACGATACTGTTCACCATATCCGTACAATCCCCGGCCCTGCCGTTTTCTGCACACCCCGTAGACTTGCACCCGACAAACTTAAGATAGCTAGGAAGGAATTCGAACTCATGCTCAGTAACGGTACAGCTCGTCCCTCTGAAAGCTCCTGGGCTTCGCCACTACATTTAGCGCCTAAGAAAGAAAATGGTTGGCGCCCCTGCGGCGATTATAGGATGTTAAATGCTCGAACCATTCCAGATCGCTACCCTATAAGACACATCCATGATTTTGCCCACAGCATTACTGGTTGCAAAGTCTTCTCCACAATAGACTTGGTTAAAGCCTATAATCAGATACCAGTCTACGAGGACGATATTAAGAAGACGGCCATCAGCACACCCTTTGGCTTGTACGAATTTCCTTTTATGACCTTTGGTTTAAGGAACGCAGGCCAAACATTCCAGAGATTTGTTGACGAAATGACGAGAGGGCTAGATTTCTGCTATTGTTATTTGGACGATTTTTTGATCTTCTCAGAGAACGAGGAACAGCACGAACTTCACCTTCAGCAGCTATTCACCCGCATGAAGGAATTTGGCATACTAGTAAACACTGCTAAATGCGTCTTTGGTGCTAGCGAAGTAACCTTTCTGGGCTACCGAATCTCCGAGTCCGGCACCAAACCTCTGGAATCTAAGGTCCAAGCCATCAAAGAATTCCCACCCCCAAAAACCATTAAGCACTTAAGGCGCTTCTTGGGGATGGTCAACTTCTATAGGCGATTTTTGCCCAATGCTGCTAAGATTCAAGCCCCTCTAAACGCCTTACTTGCCGGTGATAAGAAAGCAGCGCACCCCATCGAACTAACTGGTGATACACTTCTTGCCTTTGACCAGTGTAAAGACAGTCTCGCTAATGCCGCATTACTCGCACACCCAGACTGTCACGCCAAACTCGCGTTAGTTACAGACGCGTCGGACTTGGCGATGGGCGCTGTGCTGCAGCAACTCAAGGACGGTCAATGGCAGCCACTCGCGTTCTTCTCGCGAAAACTTTGCCCTTCGCAGCAAAAGTATTCGCCCTATGATCGCGAGCTGTTGGCCATATACGAGAGCATTAAATACTTTCGGCATATGTTAGAAGCCAGACACTTTGTCGTGTATACGGATCATAAGCCGATTACTTTTGCTTTTCGCGAACGCAAAGCCTGCAGTTCGCCTCGCCAACACAGACACCTCGACTACATTTCGCAATTCACGACAGATATTCGACATATATCCGGTAAGGATAATGTCGTGGCCGACACTTTGTCCCGCGTCGATGAACTGCAGATGCCAATAGACCTGGATCAGCTTGTTGCATCTCAAGCAATCGATCAAGAGCTTCTCCAATTCATCGGCGATAACGCATTTTCTCTCCGCCTCGAGAAGCTTAAGATCTTTGACAGCAGCAAAGAAATTTTTTGTGACGTAAGTACGTCTTCACCTAGGCCTTTTGTCACAAAGCCATTTCGGAAGCCACTTTTCGATAGCCTTCATAGCTTTAGCCATCCAGGCCCTAAGGCAACCACCAAACTGGTGGCCGAGCGGTTTGTTTGGCCTGGCATGCGCAAGGACTGTCGAGAGTGGGCTCGAAAGTGCCTGGCTTGTCAGCGCGCTAAGGTAAATCGTCACGTGTCAGCGCCGTTGGGCAGTTTCGATTTACCTCGTGCTAGATTCGCCTTCCTCCATGTGGACATTGTCGGTCCCCTTCCACCGTCTCAAGGCTATCGATACTGCCTCACGGTGGTGGACCGTTTCACCCGTTGGCCAGAGGTTACACCAATGGTCGACATGACCGCCGAAACCGTCGGAAAAGCCCTGATATCATGGATATCCAGATTTGGATGTCCAGCGCATATCGTCACCGATCGCGGTCGGCAGTTCGAATCCACCCTTTTCCAATTTCTTGGAAAAATGGTAGGATTCCAACATCGCCGAACGACCGCGTATCACCCGGCATGTAACGGTTTGGTGGAACGGTTCCACCGTCAGCTCAAAGCTGCTATAATGTGCCACGCTGACTACGACTGGACGAACACACTACCCATGGTGCTATTAGGCATAAGATCCTCTTTTAAAGAAGATCTGCAGGCGTCGTCAGCCGAGTTGGTATACGGCGAGCCGCTACGGTTACCTGGAGAGTTCTTCAATCCGACAGTCCCAGACTCCACCGACTTGTCCGATTTCACCACTCGTCTACGACATTTCGCAGCCAAGCTTCGTCCATCGCCCGCTGCTCGTCACAACAAAAACAAAATCTTTGTTTATAAGGAATTGACATCCTCGAGTCATGTTTTCCTTAGGGATGACACAGTGCGAGGGTCCTTGCAACCTCCTTACACCGGCCCCTATGAAGTACTCGAGAGGGGAGATAAGATTTTTAAAATACTGGTCAAAGGCAAAAGTGTTACGGTAACGATAGACCGCCTTAAGCCGGCCTATATACTCGTAGACCCACTGCCACCTCCTAACTGCCCAACTCCCAATCCTATCCCTATTCCTACCCCCACTACCACTCCTACACCATTACCTGATCCTGTCCCATCTCAACTGGATGTGCCGGCTCAGGCAGATTATAGGACTCGCTCTGGCCGCAGGGTTCGAATTGCTAATTACTATCGACCGTAGTGACGGTCTCTGGGGGGGAGTGATGTGGGCTACTTAATACCTACACTTAAATATTTACACTTAAATACTTACACTTAAATACTTACACTTAAATACTTACACTTAAATACTTACACTTAAATACTTAAATAAATATTAATAATAATAACAGCATAATCAGTCCATAGTACGGTACCCATAATACAAGCGTTATTTAGTCTGGGGCCATACAGTTGATATTCGTCTGGTAAGTATACCTAATAATATTATCGTTATTACATACACATGACTAAACGTATTACATCATTGAATATCTATACATGAAAATTATTTATTTATTTTGATGTATTTATGCATACACATTATCGTGTCAATACCGTGCATTGGAGTCGCGCGCTGAGGTTCGGGCGACAGTTCGTACGAAGTACGAAGCTGCGCTCGGGCACCACATTCCAATGCCCCCGCGCGGCCACACACACGATCGGAAGCTCATTGACGTGAGACCTCTATCGCTTGCCGTCCCGGCATTTGCTATATATTCATTCGCAATTGTGTTCCGCATCTACTTGCTTTGCTTACTGCTAAATCTTTCATAATTTCACCTTGTACTCCTTCTATTTCTTCGAACTTTGTGTGTGCCTACCTTAAACTGATTGTGCTTTGTGTTTTCTACCTGTGCCTACTAAATAAACGTTTTGTGTACCACCTTTCGGACATTTTATTCAATTCTGGACTGCCTAATTGAACCGTGAGTACTCAGCCTCCGTACACAACAGCCGTAACCAGTGACCACACCCTCAGCTGGTGTAAAGGCATACGATTACCCGCCAGACGCACAACATCGGGCACACAGAAATAAAACCATTCCCGGACCCCTGATCTGGCTCGGGAACATCCCCAAAGATTTAAATTATATTGTGGAACGCCCTGTCCTATGATTGAGGTCTCTGATGACGTCAGGTCGGGACATAGACTTGACCACAGCCACATTTACCAATCAGATGCTACCAAATACAATGTTGCAGGAGCTACGTCATTGCATCGTCTTGTTTGTGCCTACAGGGCGATGGGTTGGAGAGCGCGGCGGCGCGCGCGGCTCGTACGCGGCGGCGAGCGCTGGCGCGGCGCGCGGCGGCCGCGCGGCTGCGGCCCGGCACCCCGCCGCCCGCGCCCGGCCGCCGCCACCACCCCATACAGACCGAGTACTATCTCGAGGAGGTAACCCAGAACGACAGATTTATTTACTACATGACCGCACCTTACCTAAAATCTTTAATAAATACTATAACGACTAGTACCAGGGTCTAGGTCTAGATCCTAAGCCATTAGGTGATGTCGATCACATCCACCAAATCAGACTATCGTGATTATTGAAACCAATCAGCACAAACATATCAGCGGGTGCTCGTTTCTAATCGGAAATCAACTTGCGCGCCATCTTCGATTACAGTCTCAACAAGTTCCTGGTCCGTTCTGCGCCTATTACTAAACTCATTTATTTGGTCGTCAGCTGTTCGACAAGGGCGTCGAGATGGAGGTCGGCGTGCAGACGGACCTGTTCGTGGACCGGCCCGCCACTCCGGTGTACGTGCCCGCCAAGACAGGCGCCGACGCCGCCACGCAGATCTACCCCGGCGATGTGAGAGCCTACACCGGACGCGCGCCCGGTACTAGACACCATTTAAATTACAGATGAGCAGCGCACGAAATTATTTTTGATTATTTGTCTGTTCAGTTGTTCGACTTCGACCTGGAGGTGCAGCCCATCCTGGAGGTGTTGGTGGGCAAGACGACGGAACAAGCGCTGGCGGAGGTGGCGCAGGAGGAGGAGCTGGCCGCGCTGCGCGAGCAGCAGCGCCGCTACTGCGAGCTGCGCGACGCCGAGCTCGCCGAGCGCCAGCGCCTCGCCGCGCAGGACATGCGCCTCTACCACGAGAAGGTAATCATATCGTCATCGCCACACCAACAAAACACTATGATTTAGGCATAGAACTTGAGTACTTACTCCTTTAGCTTGACCTACTCTCCTGCTAAATCTCGTAGTTGAATGTTTGTGCATGCTGTGTTGTCGCTATGTGCAGGAACGTCGCGTGGCGGAAGCACGCGTGGCGCAGATCGCGGCGACCGAGGCGCGCGAGCGAGCGGCCGCGGCAGTGCTCGTGCAGGGCTACGTGGCCGAGCTGCTGCCCGCCGTGCTGGCCGGGCTGCGCGATCAGGGATACCTCATGGAGAGGATTGAGAGAGGTCAGACAGAATTATACCGTATTCTCATATCATCTAATATCAGACTTGTCTGCTCTCCCGCCACCTCCGTGGACTAAGAATAGGGCGGAGAGAATGCTTATCATCAAATTCTAAACCACCTGAAAAGGCTCAAATAGAATAGAGAGAATATCTCGCTAGTGAATGATAACCTGGCCGTGTGACTTAATATTTATTTTCATTTAGGTGTCGACGAAGAGTTCATGCCGTGGCTCGTGACCGAAGTTTCCCGTGAAATAGAGTCCATTATTACCAGTCGGGACGTCATCATAGGTAAACAGTAAAAATAAAATAGCCTTTATTACTGACAAGAAATAACTAGTAAAGTAAAAAAAAAAGTTATAGAATTTAAATAAAATAAAAGTTTACACATCGGTCTGGTACTTGGTCTGTGTCAGTGTATCCTGAGGACACATAGGCCTCTTCCAACTCTTTCCAGGCTTCCCTGTCTCTGGCCACTCTCAGCCATAGTGGCCCGGCTGCTCTTTTTACATCATCTGACCATCTTTTATGTTGTCTGCCTCTTTACCTTTTTGCGTAGTATCTTGGGATCCACTCTGTCAATGTCATCATAGGTAAACAATATACTAAATTAAATATTTTCTGGATATGGATAACTACACCTAGGTACAACATAGTAGATGAGGAAGTAGGTAGATGAAAATATTCTATTCTGATATAAAATTGGAATGTAAACTCAAAATCTCGTACAAGGAAAAAACTGACATTCCATTCAATCACATGTTTTTTCCTGATCGAAGGACATTCCACATAAAAATTGTATCTAGCTTGAAATAAAACTAATGTTAAGGATTTTATCGCGTTTATTATTTGTATTTGCGTAAAAAACAAATAATAAACGCGATAAAATCTTTAAGATTAGTTTTATTTCAATGTGTAGTATTCGCGTAAATATAAGAAATCAATATGTATCTAGCTTCTTAGTCGTTTAGTTCATTTCACTGGCGTCGTTTGAGTGAGTGACCCGACCAGTTGTTAGAGAATAGTTAGTAGTGGTGTGTAATGCGCATGAATGTTTGTTCCCGAGTTGATGTGTACTAGACCTTCTAGTAAGTATACCTAGCACGTTATATTGATAGTTACGTTAATATTAGTGTAGTAACCAAGGGCGTAGACATGGGGGGTGGGGTTGGGTGTTCCAACCCCCCAAAATTTAGAAAACCCACCGTTATAGACATAGGTACTTATTAATGTGTCTAATCCAGAGCTCGAGCCCCCCCCCCCCCCCCCCCCTCTGAAGTGAATCCTGGGTACAGCCTTGGTATAATAACGCGGTGTTGAATGTTGTGTTGTGACAGAGATAGTGCGCGATGTGGTGGAGGCGCGCGCGGAGCTGTACCGCGGCGCGGGCGAGCTCGCCTTCGAAACCCTCGAGCCTGAAGAGAGCATCACGCCGCCCTCACTGCCGCCAGGGGAGGGCGAGGAGGAACGTGAGTACCTACATTTATTGTACTAAGTTAGCTACTTGATCATGATATATACGTAGAATCAGAAAATAATTTGTCAAGCGTACTCAAAAGTTCTTAATATTATACTGAATAATTATTATAGTATAGTAAGTAGAGTGGACGTGATGGTGTTATCGAACGGCAGGTATGGATAAATGAAACAAGGTGTATCATCCAGGGACGAGCACATATTGTCTTTGCACCACATTGTTTGGGCGCCACTAATGGTGGTGGCGTCACATGGTGCAACCTGCTCCCTCCGGCGGCGCGGGCGCGGCGCCGATTCGCGCCACCTCGCCACGTGCGGCCAGCCGCCCCCCCCCTGCGCGCCCGCACCCGCGCGCTGTCACGCGGACGGCATTCGCGCTGTCGTTACAACTCTATGCCATTCGTATTAAACTACCCTCCGATTCAGATAATATCCCCAAAACATAAACAGCTAAAATTCAAATTCGCCTAGCACACAGTACCGTTTTTCGTAAGAATAATTTACAGCTTTATATGATTTGTATAAAAGCAGCCAGTATAGAAAAACACGTAAGTCTCACCCTCCATGGCTAATCGAGAGGGGATCTAAATAACGCATCGGAGTCGCGGTCGCGAACAATTAAGATTGATACGGTGTGATGACATTATAATATCGTTTTGATGCGGGGCGCGTTTGTATGAGTTAGTTAAGAGTATTACTTATATTATTTTGTAACAAAAACGATTTAAACGACCCGACTTGCGGACAAGTTTAGTGCGTGACGTGAGTGGTCGCACGTGTGCGTTGGTTCTGCGCGGACGCCTCTCGTCGCTGTCATAACCAATAAATTGAAATAATCCTTGCTCTGAAGCAGAATTGACTTGACAATTTTTTTTTACGTAGGTATTCTTAAACGTTATTAAATTTGTAAACGGTAAATGACTCTTACTACCTCATTACCTACTTATAGGATTATTACGTTAGATATGATCAAAGGCGGAAAACATTAAAGCATTGTATGGACCTATGTCCACGGATGACGTATTTATATTATCCGGTAAATAGTGTCAGCCTATTTACATAAATATAATTTGTTCACCCATATTTGTAATGGATATAGGCGGGACGCGCGTCATATTGCCGCGCGCCCGCGCCGGCTGCGCGCGCGCCACGTGCCGCGCGCACTTGCCACTGAACCTGTCCGCACTCCACTTACGGACTATAAAAGTAGGGTGATCTTAAGGCAATGATCTGGTGTCGGAAACGTCTACGTATACTTATAGCGCATTTGTAGAATGAAATATATATAAACTCCCCATGTCGGTAATGTTAAGTGGTTAGCTCATACAATTAGGTCCGAGGTTCTATCCAGTTACTAATATTATAGCAACCATAACATTAATTAACCGACCAGACTCCACGGAAGGCGACACAGCAGCAGTTGTACGTTACTAATTACTTGCACGTTTATACCTAATCTGCCTGCAGAAATGTTTTGTTGACGGAACTGTCTCGTCACCTAAAACGAGAACCAATGATTACAGAAAGCCATTCAGCGCAGATCGTGAAGGTATATTGACGTTAGCCGCTGCGCATGCTGTGCGCGAAGCCGCACGTGCACTGATCGGCGCGTGATAGCCCGCGATTGACGGCGATACGGCCGAACCGCTCCGCGCGAGATGTTAATTGAATAACCACCGATAAACTACTCCGGATTAGCCGCCCGCCGCTAATATTGTTTATGGATGCCCCTCAGTAGCATTTCTGTTGAAAACTGTCGTACGTGGACCAAAGAGTCCATGTCCTAACAAAACCACGATTAAGTATGTGAAGTATATATTATTAAATTTGTTTAGACTACTTCTGAAATTCGCAACTGTAAGTATTATCCTATGACCTACAAAACCATTAATTTGAAGGTGCATTATATTGATCTCTCGTTTATCAAAAGGTGCTGTAAGAAGTAGGTAGGTATGTGTAACGGGGTACAAATTAATGTGCATTTCCGAGGGAAGCTCGCAAAAGGTTCGGTTACTATCGGTCCTTTTCTCTTAAGGTAAATATTATCGCAGCACTCCGCGCACATTAGGCCGGTGCAAGTGTGCACTCGAACACAACAATTACAAATCGCAGCACGTGCCTGCGCCTGCGCCGCCGCCCTTCCTGCTCGATAGGTATACGCCACCCTTTGGCCGAGTGCGGAAAATCGCCAGCTAAATGTCAAATGGACCAACATCGTCCCCTCGTCAACATATCAACCCTATTGCTAATTTCGTAAGAGCTATTTTACAGAGGAGTTTCGAGACAGTGTTTGTGCAGCTGCGAATCCTCCCGTCTGAACGTTTTAAATGTTTTTTTACGTCGCCTCCGTACAATACAATAATAATGTTAAAAGCTTAAATGTTACAATTTGGAGCACTTAATGAAATTACAATAGGTAGGTAAGTACGGTGAAGGATGCCACTGCGCCCGCGCCGCGGTGGATTTGAGATCAATACCATGATGATTGCTTTATCTCGGTAAAAGACTTGAACGGGTGATCTTTTTTCTACCTCGGTAGTAAGGTACCTTACATTATACCCGATACATTATCAGGATCGAAAGGGTAGATGTATAGTGTAATGTAAGGATGGAGTTAATGTATAGACAAATATTTCAATAAATATATATCTACTAAATTTGGTATATAAGCGATAATGGGTAGGAAGATTAGTGAAAGAACCGGAACCGTAGCGCATACAATATGCGCCATGGTTACGTGCGGTTCATCCGCTTTATGCACATACACTATACATATAAAGGTATGACAAAAATAGTTTAAAATATTTTAACAGATGAATCAGTAAGTTATATAGATCACTATGTGTAAATTATGTTTGATTTTTTAAACAGTATACAGGGAGTATTTTTTTAAATGTCTAATGATTTGATTTTTTTTTGGAAATGCTATCGTTATAACCTGCATCAGCCGCGCTCGACTCCATGGCCTGTTAAAATATTTTACACTATTATTGTTACACCTTATATTATCTACTCTTGAAGCAGAAAGTATCAACAGCAATCGGGCGCAGTAGGGGCACGGTCGCTCGACATTGTGATTTTTTTAAATTTAAATTCGCCACTATCCTCCCTCGGTTCCGATAAACTAAGTCCATTGGACAAACAACCCATTCAATGTTCATTAAATTGCACACTTGCCATCCGATTAAACACTTGTTTCTAGGGAGGGTCCATTAGTTAAACTTATATAGACTATTAATACTATTACTAACACAGCCACCTGCAGCCTCCTTGTGGCCTACACGACACGCACGACTTCCCAATCTATGCGCAGTATAAGAATACGAATGTTCAGATTGCTAGAAAGTGCCTAATAGTTATTAAATGGAATCCTTCTATTTTAGCTGACGAAGAATAACGTCGGGTGACATCAGGTAGAGCGGCAGGCTCGTGAAGTCGCGGCTGGAGGAGCCCTCTGTCGCCGCGTCGCGCACAGTGTCTGCGTTCTGAACATTTGGAGACGAATTACACTTTCCTAAAATTTGTATGCAAGGAAGCAAGCAGCCTCGAACGCTGCCGCTCGCTCCGAACAAAACTGAAGGGCGTACGCCCCGAACGCTCGCTTTATGTAATTCGTCCCTCGTCTAAGAAAACTTAAGTAACTCGTGATAAATTAACCAGTGAGTGATCTGTACAGAGACTATAGGATTATATACCTTCTTAAGTATTATGAACTATCGCACTTGTTCCAAGCTAGAGCGCGTCAGGGCCGCCTAATAGTGAAATTGATGTTGTTTAATTCTTTCTCCTAGTCAACCAAATAACCTATATTCTGTCCATTATGCTTGGCTTCTCATCGACCATAATCTCGAAGATTGGGGCCCCAATTCTGCTAACACAATCGATTCATAATCGAACAGCAACCGCATAGTAACTGTCACTTTTATTAGATATCCGATACAGTATCTGTCAAAAGTGACATTTACTATGCGGTTGCTGTTCGATTATGAATCGAATCGGGAGGAAGTTGTTTCCTAATAAGATTACCCCGCCAGGTGTGAAGTATTTACTCGAGATCGAAAAGCCTACTTAGCATTATATATAGGAAGGAAGTCAACGACACTGTAGTCTTTTGGCACAAACAAGTAAGTAGCGTACACACGTGGTTGGGTGAATTCATGCACTTTGGGCTGCTCGGCATACTCGCACCGAGAAAGCGATGTTGATTACGCTCGCGGCTCTAAATGAGCATGTGATCCTCGTGTCAATCCGTTGGGTACATAATACATTCACCTTTGAAGTGTCCATTGCAAACGGCAGTTCCGAGTAGATATCAGACAAAACCGAGTGAGTGAGCGCCATTACAGTAGGTACCACCAAAAATGGTAGTTATGTGGCGCGGAATGAGCAGTACGACAACACTTGCAGTGCGAGCTGAGCGGCTTCAAATGCGGAAAAATGCGACTAATGTGTGTATGCTGGTATGCGGTTGTTAATTATTTAGTATAATATGGTTTTTAGGCTAATATTGTTTAGTTTAAATCTTGTACCGAGGTTAGACACATTCATTTTTGAATAAAAAAATACCATTATAAAAGTATTGTTATTTTACGATTCCGTTACGCATAATATGGTTAGAGTTACTTGATAGTAACTAATAACACAAATGGAAGGCTATATGCCAAATGCTAGCCAATGTTACTATACATTGCGAAGAATCTACCTGTGGGTGCTTTTCGATATTCACGTTCCAACCGTAATACAATAAGTTAATCATTGGTCGATTAGTGGAGGGCGTTACGAGAGATTAGAGGAGAACCGGGGAGCGCACTCCGCCCGCAGCCCTCCCGCTGAGGGGTGCGCGCGTATATAACAGCACCAACCCTCCACAGCGGTAACAGTCTGTATTTGCAACCTGCGTTGGCGCATCCTGAGATTGCCATTTCAATATACCAACGTAATAACAGTATAAAATGTCACGAGTGTTGTGTCGGCGCGGCGTGACGCGCGGCAGTGCGTCGCAACCATTTCTCCCTGCTGATCTGATCGACGCCTTGAAAGGAAACGAAAACGAATGCGTGAGTACCCGCCATCTCTTTTGTATTTAACCTCATGCCCGGTTCACAGGAATCAAATACAAATAGCGGGTGAAGTCGCCTGTAAACAGCTTCTCGCCTACTCAAGAGCTCGCGAACTGTATCTCGAGCACAATCCGGTTTACGTACAGTTTCGTTACGATTATATTAGAAGTTCTTAACTAGCGTAAGAACTCGCTACTAATCATGGGTTACATGAATCGTATACCTAAAACGGGTATCACTTCAAGGGGAAGGTATTCGCTAATTTCATTGAAACCGACAGTAACGTGTATCTTCTAAGACTGAAGACGCTATAGAGCAGATGGATGCTGGCGGCTGGGTGCTCTCCGATATGAAGCCGATACACTTTCGGGCGCGGGGAATGGAACCGATACCGACACCGCCCCCAGCGCCCAAAAGCCTCTACTACGAGCACTGAAACCTCGCTCAGACCCGAGGGCGGCTTCGATGGCACGATGCAGTTCCCTAGAGTTTAGGACCTAAAGTACCCGAATATAAGCGCACGCACATAGAACGATTAATAGTCTGTAGTTGTTCGCACAGGTGTACGTGGAGATGGACTCGGCGGGCCGTCTGGGCGCGGCGGGCTGGGCGGGCGGGGCGGGCGGTGCTGGCGGGGCGGCGCGGGCCTGCGTGCGCGCGCGCCTGGCGCCGCACGCGCCGGCGCGCAGCGCGGAGCTGGCGGTGGCGCGCGGCGGGGGCGGCGGGGGCGGGGGCGGGGGCGGGGGCGGGGGCGGGCCGGCGCTGCGCCTGCGCGCGCTCGCCGACCTGCCGCCGCACGGCGAGCTGCTGCTGTGGTTCGACGAGGACGCGCTCGCCGCGCTCGACATGCCCTTCCTCACGTTGAAGAACATACGAGGTGAGCTTCCCGCGACCGTTTCGACTTTCCAAATCCGTTGTACATTTAATGATTGATTTATATTGAGTCGGGACGGTTACTCACTGCCGCTAGTGTCCACTGGTGACATCGCGTTTACCCATCAAGATTTACAAAGACTTGAGAGACAATATAACATAACAATTTAGATTTCCTAGCATCGCAAAATGCTACTATTGCCTAACACGCGCTAGAGCCGCGTCGACTATTTTACACTGGCTTACTGCCTACTGGCGACTAAAATGCATATCTAACCAGCGTCTGACTGGCGCCAATACAATAGCAGTGCAGTACCGTGCCAGCAACTGGTATGGCCTAGCAGGCCGATTATAATTATGTGTCAATCATCGAGTGTTGCTAACAGAAAATATTTTTAATCGTTTAAAATTCAATTACATAACATAAACCTTTTCGATTTCATTCGACAAATATGGTATATGAAGTTGTTAAAAACTATGGTTAACCCGACCGATCCCAAAATGTAATGAACTGTTGTTTGTCATTTAAATATTATAAAATTGCTCAATCATATTACACTACATTGAGGCGCCTCAAATACAAATAATTTAGGTCTTTTAATCATTCATAACAACCCCACGACTTGTTTCTAATAGAAAACGATTTTTTTCCACTTTCTGCTATTTTAATTGAAATCGACGACTTACGTAATCTCTTTTTCTTGGCATAAAATGTGTCAATTGAAATTTTATAATGTCAAGACGTTTTCAATCGTAATAAACATTACGTCAGAAATAGTGGTTAGCAAAATATGCAAAGTAATCGCTAAACAGCCATTTTTCTGATTTCAAATGAAAAATGACAGTATCAAGTTACATAATCGAGCTGGAGGTCTGTCGGCCACTCGCCAGCAAGTGTCAATAAAAATCTGTTAAATCACTGAGCGAGAATCGAACGGCCGACTATCGATACTGACGATGTTCCGCGGTGGGTGCAGGGCGGCGCGACTACGCGTGCCACGAGTGCGGCGCCGGCTTCGACGAGCCCAACCCGCTCAAGCTGCACCTGTTCCTGTCCTGCCGCCCCTTCCAGCCGCAGCGCTTCTGGCGCCGCGCGGCAGAGCGGCTGCGGGCGCACCTCCCCCCCGTCGCCACCCCCACCGCCGTCGCGCTGCCGCCCGCCGAGCTCGAGGCGCTCGCCACCGAGTGGGGGCGGTCGCGCGACGGCCACCTGTGCCTGTACTGCGGCAAGCTCTACTCGCGCCGCTACGGCCTCAAGATCCACATCCGCACGCACACGGGCTACCGGCCGCTGCGCTGCCGCTACTGCGCGCGCGCCTTCGGCGACCCCAGCAACCTCAACAAGCACGTGCGGCTGCACGCGGCGGCGGCGGCGGCGGGCGCGGTGGCGGCGGGCGCGGTGGCGGCGGTGCGCGCGCCGCAGTACGCGTGCGGCGAGTGCGGGCGCGCGCTGGCGCGGCGCCGCGACCTGGAGCGCCACAGGCGCACGCACGCCGCCCCCCCCCCCGCAAACCCCCCCCCCCCCACCCCGGCCCCGGACACGAAATGAAAGGCCGACTGCGGTTTTACTTATTTATTGAGACGTAACCTACTGGCCGGCGACCTTGGCGGCGATCCGCTTGTCTCGCTCCTCCGCGATGGTGAGCCGCACGCCCTTGCCGCGCGGCAGCGAGATGTACGCCTTCGTGCCCTTGCCGATGATGAACACGTTGTTCAACCTGCAACGAGACACCGCGTCAGTGGACCGGCGGAGCTGCGGGCGCGGCGGCGCGGGGCGGCCGGAGACTCACCTGGTGGCGAACGTGTGGCCGGTGGTGTCCTTGATGTGCACGATGTCGAAGGACCCGGGATGCCTCTCGCGCGACACGATGGTGCCCACTCGTCCCAAATTCCTGCCGCCCGTGATCATGCACAGATTGCCTGCATCGAGCCAAACGAAATACTTTTTCAATACCATGCATTCAGTTGGTGGAAGATAGTTAAAATGTTTACTTATATTTACTGAATTCTCATCTTTATCTAAAGAATGATTTATCAGGAACATTATTGGCAGTTGGCACTGCCCAATGAATCGGAATTTTCGCATACATTTTAATTTCAATGCATATATATTGCAACGGATATATGTCATTATGTGCTCTCTCTTAAAAATATTCAGTTACATGCATGGAATAGCACAGCATCTGAACCTTGATTTTAACCTGTACTGTGTAGTTTAAATAAATGTTATGTTAGTTAAATTATACTGATTATGCTAATTGTTAATATGTATATCTATCTGATAAAAAAACACATATAACAATAGTTTCATTAAAATATCCTATAGTGATCGACTCATATGAGCTTCTCTCGAGAGGAATCATTGAACACTACACTAGGCAGACATACCTGAATCAAACTTGATGAAGTCCATGATCTTGGAGGAAGCAATGTCGACCTGCACGGAGTCGTTGACCTTGATGAGCGGGTCGGGGTAGCGGATGGTGCGGCCGTCGTGCGTCACTAGGAATGGCACGTTCTTGGGGCCTGTCGCCACGCGCTTCACCTTGCACAGCTTGTACTGTGTACACCACAACAATCATCATTATGTGGCGATATCCATCTCCACACTGAGAGTTCTCTGCAGCCTGGGCAGTTACTACTATCTAGGTTGACTGGTGTCATTTCACATGCTTTATTCAACAATAATCTAATACTCATCGGTAGTGCTTTGAAAGAAGGTTGACTGATGACCACCCAATAAACATGAACTTAGGTGGCTGAGATATAGAACCATTTAGAGTGATTGCTAACTATCCAATGCATCTCAGATTATTATGTTCTGTTCGAGAGGAGAGGGAGAGATATAATTACTTTTACAATACCTTAGCCTCCTCAGGAGTGATGCGGTGAATGGTAAAGCGTCCCTTCACGTCATAGATAAGGCGGAATAACTCATTTGTCTTTTCAATGGATACCACATCTAGAATAACAGACAACACAACATTAATACTAATACCTGACAACAATATTACAGTCATGTATACAATGCATGTGACTTATAGCTGGCAGAACTAAAACACATCATGTAATGATAGTAATTCAAGGATCTGTCAAAATCATCTCGCTTGAACATTTCAGATGATTTCACTGAAATAAATTAATATTATCATTAAATTGTGTTTGCATTTTCTAAACACTCACTCACTAGTTGCCTCACAAGACAAACAATGCCCCTTGCTTTGTATTGAGTAGTGTACATATAAAGAAACTTGGACTATGACTAAATAGTTTAGAATCTAATTACAATCAATAATTCAAGTAAGTATGTCACTCACCCATGAAGCCAGCGGGGTATGTGGGGTCAGTCCTGACTTTGCCATCAACCTTGATGAGGCGCTGCTTGACTATTTTGAGGACCTCGTTACCGGTGAGCGCGTACTTGAGCCGGTTGCGCAGGAAGATCACGAGCGGCAGGCACTCGCGCAGCTTGTGCGGGCCGGTGGACGGCCGCGGCGCGTACACGCCGCCAAGCTTGTCCAACATCCATGCTTTGGGAGCGTTTAAACGCTTCAAATGCTTCTTTGGGCCGCGCGCCTACAGATCACATCCAAAGAGTTACAACCAGCACATCACAAAATATAACCTAACTCAACAATCAAATACTTGTTTATAAATAATAAGTCGAAGATAAACTTGAGAAGTTAAATAGACACAATAATCGTTTGAAGCTTTTTCTGTAGAAACTAGTAAGAAACGCATATTTTGTTTCACATTCACCTATATCAGCGGCATTCATATAAAATATCCAAAAATTTTACAGTCGTAACAAAACTACAAAATATTGTATGATACACAGCATTTATGGCCCACTTTTTAATGACAACACACATAATTATGAAAAATGATACACGATAACGCGATTTAAATAGATATTTTCTTACAATAAATTAACAAACTCACCATGTTGGACACAAACTTTTAAAAGAAAGAAAGAAAACGTCAGTCAAACAAACGTCAAATCTAACCAAATGGCAAGTAAAATGTCAAATTGCTTTTTTAATTTTCAGATTGACGATTCACTACAATATCTTTTGAAAAAAAAATCATTCAACTCTTGTCGTTGGCAGAATCATCAGTAAACGATGGATGGAGCCTTAGTTTTTAAATGGAATTAGAATTAGTCATGCCATATCTGTATAGTCTATGAGTCATGCCATTTTCATATCATCATGTCATATCCATTATTTTATTTATAATGAGTATTTATCGAATATGTTATTGCTATTAATTACTTGACATTGGCAAAATACCCGCTAAGTTGTGGATGTTCTCATTTTTGAATATCTTTGAACCTCACGTATAAGTACGTATGCTAACTGCTACAAACAAGGCCTGAAAAGGCCGTTCGGCGAGCTGTCGTTCAAGGGGTATCCCATTGCTGGGGAATCCCTAAAATTGTACTTACCAATCGAACGACTGGCGTAATAACACACTTTCCCTTTAGAAAGCGTTTCCCAATGGTTTCCGGGGTCGGAATCAATAATTTTAAAAATCTATGAATGACATAGGGATGTGCGTGCGTGTGTATGATATATGGGAGACCCTTTATAAAGGGTATGCGGGTTTTTCGTTTAAAAATGTCAATGGTTTTTATTTTTACGAAAAATTTGGTAATTTATACGATGTTATTTAGTTTTTTGCGATATTAGCATTCTGCATTGGATGTCTTGATGTATTAAGTTTGCTTAAAAAAATACCTAAAGCGATACAACGCCATAAAGTTAGTAAAAACCGCTACTTTTAAATTACTAAATTATTAAAGACGTCCAAATTTTTCGTAAAAAAATAAAAACCATTGACATTTTGAATTTCGCGCCCTGACCTTGCGCTTCCCCCTTAACTAACCAAATCTAAACCTACCTCGTATAAAAGGAAAGCTTTATTAAACGGTAAGCAAAGTGAATGGGTAACCATACATCAAATCTGACAGCAGTAAAGTCTCCAAAAAAACCCAATGAAAACCCGTTCATTAGCTTACCGGACCCCGGGCCCTTGTTAGAACTATATGTTATATTCTAAAACCACCATTATTACCCGAAAGTCATCCACTGCTAGACATGCGTAAGCCTCCCCAATAGGACGCCACAAGCAACAGACAGTTGCGGGCAGGGTCCGGATAAATCGTTCTGTGAGCTTAAGTCATTCAAGGGGATTCCTAATCATCAGGATTTCCTAAAATTTTACTTTTCCATGGAATCACTGGCTTAATAACGTTACCTTCCCTTATGAAAGAGTTTACCAAGGGTTTACTAAACATCATTTTCCTTTACTTGGGTTGAAACATTCATGCTCATAATACAGTTTGTCTCTACCAGGATTCAATCTCGGTACCTTCACAACAGAATATTATACGTAGTATCCTCTTATTGGTTTGTATTTATATACCCTATAGACCTCATAAGATTATTGAAGAGACACTGCTAAATTGTTATGGAACCTATTTCTTCTATCACTATTTATTTTGTCGTTTATCCTTGCTGTATACATAATACATATATTTCAATAAATGTAATTCAGTATTGATAAGAGTTGGGTTTTATAATATAAATACTTAAATAAATCTATCAAATTTTAATCACCTTCTTCTTCTTCTTTCTTTACGAAATGAAATGCGATGAAATAAAATGGATATGAATGTGGCCTCACCCGCAACTTAGCGGGTATTATTGACTTCCTCTTGGTGATGTGTGTACAGATTAGAAATATGTCAGAAAGATAGGTGTCAAAAACTGGTTCTCTTATTAGTCTGTGGTATCAAATTAATATTTTAAGGTTATTATTTTAATGTTAGTGTTGGTGTGCAGACTAAATAAATTTTATAATTAAAAAATAATGAATGGAATCCTCTTCGGAGGATAGTTTTCTATGGACTGACGCTTCAAGTGATAGTCGTGACGATTTAATGTGAGTGTTTCCCATACTTACTTTGGTACTATGATCAGTCAAATAGACATGTGCATTTACGCACAGCTTCATAATTATATTGTTGTCAACTAGTGGATTTTTCGTGAGACTACGTATTACTGCGTTACTTTTCTATAAACTAGAAAATGTCCACTATAATAATATAACAATAAGCAACATAGTGAACATTACTATTACATTACATTATAGGCAAGTATTTGATCTCGATCTCACCTGATGGTAAGTGATGATGAGATCTACGATGGAGCATACTTGCCTAGGTAGGAAGGCGGCAGTAGATCGAGATGCTACATTCACTAGGCACATGCAGCGCAGCTGATGTGACCCGCCATCCATGAATGGCAACACCGAACATCATGCCGGAACACGGCTAGGCCGCTTGGCGACATGGCTTTGTTCAGTGGGTGGTGACTAACCACGGCCGAAGCCTACCACCAGTAGAGTTGTCACTGAGTTGGCACCACCCAGGGTCACGTGTAGGGTATCTCGAGGGTATTTAATTCTCCTACGGACGAAGGTGACTCGACCCCAGTAAAATGTTGTGTTGGATCAAAAAGATAAAAAAAGATACATTATCTGTTGATTTAATTGGCCCTTTCTAAGCAACTGACTTTGGCAAGTGACCCTGTTTTTTATAAAGGATCCCAGGTTCATATCTTGGTAGCAATAAGCACTACCCCAGTCATGGTTACAGAATATCTAAATAATATCACCATCCAAACACTGAAACAAACAGTCCCACACTAAGTGACGAATGCAGTGGGGGTGAACACAATACTTATGTTGATATTAATCATTCATGACTTAGATGCATACAAGCATTGCTTAGATTTGCATCATACAGTCATTGTGTTTATCTAGTAATATTATTATATCAGCATTTTGCTTGCTTATGTTTGCAATAGTTGCCAGTAATCTAACCTAGGGTATGTTGTAGACCCCCGCATGCACATTTCTGATCCAACATGTTTCTAGGTCATAGTAATGTGCTATATTAAATTTTTTTGTTACTTTTTCAAGCATTATATGATTTTTGCAGGGCTGAAAGAAAACATAAGAGTAACTCGGGTGTCAAACCTGAATCGGATGACCAACAACTTCAAGAAAAAATCACCAAAATTGATAAAATTGAAGACACCTCATATGATAAGCTACAAGAAAACTACCAAGAGTTTTATGTGAAGAAAGAAATGCTCAATACAGAGGATAGCAAAAAGAAAAGAAAAATCAAGCTGGAGCCTGAAAGTGATGTTGATGTACCAAAAAAGAAGAAAAAAGCCAAGCACAATGATATGAATGAAACTAATAATGATTCACAAAAATCTGTTTCCTATGACAATAGCTACCTGGATACAAAAGTTAAAGAAGAGCTGTTTGCTGTACCGGCTGCACTTCATCAAGCAAACACTATCAAGAAAAAAAGAATTCACAGTGAAAGCGAAACAAATGATATCAAAGAATTGCCATTGCCATCTAATACAATGATCAACAATACATCTTATAGTGCATCTGACATAAATGAGTGTAATAATGAAGATGAAAGTGGTGACCCAAGCTTAGAAGTTCAAGATTCTGAGGAAAATAGTTACAACAAATCTAAGAAAAAGAAAAAGAAAAAGAAATCAAAGAAAAAATATAGCAGTGATGATGAGTATGGTGATATGATAATTGAAGATAAATTTACAGCTGAAGAAACAGTTGTAGGACACCAACAATATGAGCCTGGGGCAGAGTCTAAATCAACATCTCTAAACAAGACACAAAATGGTATTTTAGGGGAAAATTACACATTTCAAGAGGACAGCGATGGTAGTTGTGATGAAATCTCAGCAATTAAAGGTGATGAAGATCATTATTTACATACTAGATTGTTTGCAGATAAAGACATTCAGAATGAAATCGGTAAAAGAAAATCAAGAAACAGTGATAGTAAAATGTCAACAGATGAAAGTTTACCCAAATTATCAGAATTCATGCCAAGAACTGAGCGAATTTCTGATAGGATAAGATTTGAAGATGAGGATGAGTTGTCCCATATTATTGACACTGATAATAGCACAGGCAAGCTACTAAGTAAAAAATCTTCCAAAGTGAATCACCATCTCAGGACAAATACTCATCTAAAACCTCTCACCCAGCTTTTAAAAACCAATAGTATCATCACTAAGAATGATGATATATGGCTTCTAAAATGTCCAAAAGATATTGATATATCTGCTTTTAAAGACATTAATTTAAAAATAGAAGGAAAATATAAAATCAAGATTAGCGGCCAATCTTATGAGTGCGTTACCAAGGAGACAGAAAGTGGCAGAATCACAGTGTTGTCCATGGAGAACAATCAATACCAACTTAAGAACCTCCCATTGTCAGGTATCATCAACATGAAAACAAGAATTCCCAAACCACATTTCCATGAAGAAAATATTATTGTGAACAATCAGACAAATTTTATTCCATTGCCTGAGACAAAATGTCGTCACCCTCTTTTTGGTTCTAATTACAAAAAAGCTTTGAAGCTACCATCTGCAATTGCAGATCGTTTAAATTCTCAAAATAATGAACATTTACCAGATAATTGTGCATTTAATCATCCTGAAAAAAGGAAAAAGAAAAAGAAAAAAAAAGATAAATCAATGGATGTTGATCCTGAGAGCTACACAGAAGTTACAGAGGAGGAGTCATTGAAGCTGGATCCTGAAACTTCAACGGAAATAAGAAAGAAAAGAAAACGAAAAAAAACTGTTGATGATGAGTGTTCTGCTCCTAAGAAAAGGCGCATTAAGCATGACCCGGAATCAGTAGAAGCATGGGAATCTGAGAAAACAATAGAGGAAAATCTGTTTAACTTTTAACCATTGTCTTTACCGAGCTGAGGATTTTAAAAAATTTGATTGGCCTGAAGAATACGCCAATCAGAATGTTCGAAATCTTCCTTCATTAAGTGGAGTAAGTCCTCTACAGTGGAAACGCACATGTCGCATACAAGTGAAAAGTGCTCGCATGCCAGTTACTGGCAGTCATGTCGACGACTTACTATTATTGTTACTTATTATTATATTATTGTCTTTTGGTTTGATATATATTAATTAAAATAGATTCACATTTTTGTTATTTATATTAATAGTACACTCATTAATTAACCCTTGGTACAGAATCAGACGGTATGAGGTGGCATGGTCAGATAAGGCATGTAACATACTTGTTATACTATGACGCACAGGCAAATTATATTAGGTAGTGAAAGAAAACACTGATAATGTCACAATACTATATTATAACCAACAATCAGTAACTATCACCCTTTTTCATGTTCTTTCTTTATCCCGCCTTTCCAATTCCAATTCCAATTGATATTTATGGCTCCATCGTTTACCGATGATTTTGCCAAAGACAAGTAGATGAATGAAAAAAAAATATAAAATTGATTATACAGTAAGTGAATGACAGTTAACCGGTACTTCGATAGCTGTACCTCAAGTGTGAGATTTTTCGTTAGCTAACTTTATAGTTTACAAACTACCGTATTTGGACATTTTGTATAGAGACTTAAAAAACGCCCCTAGCGGGCGATATCTAAAACATTTGTGCCGAGTGTGAGTTTTTTTCGTTACTATATGTAGTAAACATTCGATCGTTTGCTCACGGAAACTTTGAAAGTTAACGATTTTGTACGACATGCGCGAGTGTGAGTCACAAGTTTACTTAGGTATAATTTCGTACCATAGAGAAACCTAAACCTACTTTTATAGTACGCATAGACATTTTGGGAGATTTTTCATAAGTTAACCGAATACTTTTAGACGTACGAATTGCACGAGTGCGAGTCATAAATTTGAAAGATTTTACAATACGTATCGTACGGAAACGTTCACTTTTATAGTTCGCGTCGTCACTTATGATTTTGTTGGTGAAACCATGAAACGACAAAAAGTTAACGAAAAAAATGTATTAAGTTATTAATATATCATGTTTAATTAACACCTACGCAACACAGCCATTTCTCTGAATAGATTGTCGGATAAAATAGTTGGTTGTTACCTACTAATACACCATCACGCCTGCAATCTCCGAAGGGGTAGGCAGAGGTGCACTCCTGTACACCCACATTTCGCCAATGGTATTTGGTCCCAATGAAATAGGGGGCGAGCCTATTGTCATTATACCGGGCATATTCCTCAGGCTATAGTCCACCACGCTGACCCAGGGCCATTTGGTAAATTTCACATAAATTTTGAGGAACGTGCAAGTTTCCTTACGATGTTTGCTTTACCGTCGGTACAGCCAATGATTCATGATTGAAAACGTGATGCGCACGTAAAAATCTGAAAGTCCTAGCGGGAGCCGCGTTTGAATCTGCGCAATTTGTCTCCAAAGCGAGTATTCTACCAAGATGGCCATCACTACTATCGAATGTTCACATTATATCAAGGGTGGAGCTAGGGCATAACCTCGTTAGATTTCGCAGTGCATGCTAGTGCTATCCCACAGCGCCCCAACAAAGGTAGACGATGGTATACCGTGGGGTTTAAGTCGGTAGCAGTCCGACATAACCCGCTCGTCTCCCGCAGAGCTTGCGGGTATCCATAAGGATTTCTCTACGTCAAAAAACGGCATAACCTCATACTAAGGCTCTTGTTTGCAATTAAACTCAATCTAAATTAGGTAAATATATATTAGAAATCAGTAAAATCATCATCATCTGCCTCACCTTTTCCCATTATTTGGGATCGCCGCAGTATGTCTTTTTCATACATTAATCTCCTTCATATCACTTTTTATACAAACTTCTACCACTTCGTGGGTCTTCCTCTCACTCTATCTATGCATATTCATACTAATAGCCCTTTTAGGCGCTCAAAATGCTTCTCGTCTCCTTTGATAACGTGACCAAACTAGCCTCCTGCTTTTTACTTTCTCTGCTACAGGCGCTACTTTTAAACTACCTTTTATATACACACACTCCACATATCCATTATCACATTAGGTCAATGAAAATAAAACACAATGTGAAATGTTTAAGGCATCTTTATTTAGTGGTTTGAGCGCAGGCCGCTCAACTCATTGCACCGGGTGGCGGTGGGTTCGATTTCTATTCAGCCAACAATGAAAATTATAGTGGATTTTTGAATTGGAATGGTGGCAGGATTATTGTCCTGACAGTTTGAATCTACAGTTCTTCCATCCTCCTGAAAATACAATATTTGATTACTTAAGCTATTAGGTAAAGAGAGAAACACCATCACGCCTGGAATCTCCTAAGTAGTAGGCAGAGGTGCAGTTCATTGAAGTGCACCCAATTTTATCGATAGTACACTACACACACTTCTCGTTAATATGAGGTTAATTCAGCTTATATTCCACCACGCTGGCCCATGACATGCAGGTTTCCTCACATTTTTATTTTAGATTTCAGAATTGAGATTTACGCATGAGTATTATTTACGTTAAAGAGAAATATGGGTACTACCTGTACATAAAATAAAGTATCTGGATAATCAACTGTCGCGGCCCGACTGGTGCCGATGGCCCCACTAACCGCCTGCAGATAGGCACCGGTGCAGTACCGGTATACCTAGAACTGGGACTTGACGAATGCAACCACGCATTTTACGGCTTTTAGCTTTTACTTACCGTAGTATACATTTTACCAAGAACTCAAATTGTGGGACATTTGATTTCATTTCAGAAATACTTAGGCTAGCAAATAATAAGTCCGCTTGTTAGTTCTTGCTCGTGTTCTTTACTTTCAAAACTGAATGGCTTCCATCAATTTATAAACAATGATGGCAAATTGAAATATGAATATTGTTTTAACCAGAATAAAAATTGTCAGTCATTTGACAACCGACTTGGCTTGATCTCTGTTACTCATATGGTTGAAAAAGAAATAGCTATACAAGAAATATTATTCCTCTAGATTATGTGGTGGATTTATGGTTTTACAGAAAACGTAAAAGCCAACATAACGGCCATAACTTACGTTTCAGTCAATCGAGCATACTTTTGTATAGTATGGGAGATTACACTCGCACGGTTTAGGTATACTAACAGTAAACTAACAGTTAAGACGTGTTCACTACAATCAATCTGTCAATGGAATTTTGAAGTAAACTGTGAAACGTGGAAAGTCATTGTGAAAACAATATTGATATTAAATCATGTTTAAATTACATAATAACGTACCCAATGCGTAATTTTCTTGGCTAGAGGATGCTGGCTAGTGCTCATAATCAAGATAAGCGAGACAAACACTTCTGTGCAGAGTTTTAATCCTTTACGGACCTCAGCGAAAAATAATTGTGGAACCGATTGGAAACAGCGAAAAAGAATAGAACCCAGAATTAGCTGGAAGAGGAAAAGTGGCTACCTGTAATACTGATTATTTCTTAGTTTGGTTTCTTGTTGGAACATTTAGTGATGTATTTTTATTTTCCAATACTTGTGTTTCTGTGAATTATCATGTGTAATGTTTAGAATATTTCAATTAAAGATTAAGGATTTATCCTTCTATATTAATTATAAGCATCACCATGGAGAGAAGATATCGAGAACATCCCTGGATAGTACCTAATAATATAGTTAGTAAACGTGGCATGCCTATTAAGTTTTGTCGTTTGAGAAAAGAATAAACAACTAGAACGTTATATACATTTTATTGTTTAAAAAGTATTCCCCACGGTATTTCATGCACTTTTCCATACGCTCAAACCAGTCGTTATAATATTTGTTCCACGCCGAAGTATGGTACTCCAAATTGCCGATAAAAAATATTCGACTGCTTCTTCACTATACACCGGAACCGTTGATGTACGGGCTTGCGTTGTCCTGGTGCAGGATGATGCACTTCTATGGGTTGGTTTTCCGAAACTCGATGATAGTTTGTGGTAAACAGACTGTGGTCTACCTACCGCTCTGCATTAATTGTCCTACGAACCCCTTGTTCAATCGTCACAATGGGACCTATTTTCGCTACGTACGTGGCTACCATTTTCTTTTAAGTGTTTTGTGAGCGAACAACTCTTGTCGGTTTTGGCTCATCCTGAATGTCCCAAACTATTTTCTATAAAATGATATTCTTCTTTCTTTACGAAATGAAATGCGATGAAATAAAATGGATATGGTTCCTAGAAATACAATCTTGACATATTCAAGCCTTGACAGTTCTCTGTCTACGATTTTATGCGCTAGTGTGAGGTAGATCGAAGTAGGTAGCATATGCCACCTCCTCTGTCTAATCTGTTATTATGAGCTGCAAACCTTTTTAGCGTCCATCGTACTAATAAAGAAAATTTAAATATAGATAGGTACCTTATAACCATTAAATAAGCTCACAACAATATAAAAAATATCAACGAAAATAAAATTAAGTTATTCAACACTTTTAGCCTGGCTAACTCACCTTTCTCTGTGTTACTCATGTGGTTGAAAAGGAAATAATATCGGATGAGAATTCTTAGTCTTATCTAGACATGCATCGCGCGGATCGCGTGTGACCGATTTTTTGTTCGTCCTTTCAACTTGTATTGTTGGTCCGAAAAACCAGTCACAACGATAAGGACATAAAACAAAATATATGTATCTTGTCTCATTTAGTCGTATTGTGATACCCAAACGTAATCAGAAAACGTAAAAGCCAACATAACGGGCCTAATTGTGGTTTCACTCATCGAGCAAACTTTTTGTTTACCAATAGAATACGATTGGTATTTAGACGCGAACGTTTTGGGTATACTGTCAGTACCTCAAGTGCGAGATTCATAGTTAACTTTCCGGTAGTTAACTATATAGTCCGACGTGAATACGTCTGAACTGACAGTATACCCAAAACGTTCGCGTCTAAATACCAATCGTATTCTATTGGTAAACAAAAAGTTTGCTCGATGAGTGAAACCACAATTAGGCCCGTTATGTTGGCTTTTACGTTTTCTGATTACGTTTGGGTATCACAATACGACTAAATGAGACAAGATACATATATTTTGTTTTATGTCCTTATCGTTGTGACTGGTTTTTCGGACCAACAATACAAGTTGAAAGGACGAACAAAAAATCGGTCACACGCGATCCGCGCGATGCATGTCTAGATAAGACTAAGAATTCTCATCCGATATTATTTCCTTTTCAACCACATGAGTAACACAGAGAAAGGTGAGTTAGCCAGGCTAAAAGTGTTGAATAACTTAATTTTATTTTCGTTGATATTTTTTATATTGGTGTGAGCTTATTTAATGGTTATAAGGTATCTATATTTAAATTTTCTTTATTAGTACGATGGACGCTAAAAAGGTTTGCAGCTCATAATAACAGATTAGACAGAGGAGGTGGCATATGCTACCTACTTCGATCTACCTCACACTAGCGCATAAAATCGTAGACAGAGAACTGTCAAGGCTTGAATATGTCAAGATTTTATTTCTAGGAACAATATCATTTTATAGAAAATAGTTTGGGACATTCAGGATGAGCCAAAACCGACAAGAGTTGTTCGCTCACAAAACACTTAAAAGAAAATGGTAGCCACGTTCGTAGCGAAAATAGGTCCCATTGTGACGATTGAACAAGGGGTTCGTAGGACAATAATTAATGCAGAGCGGTAGGTAAACCACAGTCTGTTTACCACAAACTATCATCGAGTTTCGGAAAACCAACCCATAGAAGTGCATCATCCTGCACCAGGACAACGCAAGCCCGTACATCAACGGTTCCGGTGTATAGTGAAGAAGCAGTCGAATATTTTTTATCGGCAATTTGGAGTACCATACTTCGGCGTGGAACAAATATTATAACGACTGGTTTGAGCGTATGGAAAAGTGCATGAAATACCGTGGGGAATACTTTTTAAACAATAAAATGTATATAACGTTCTAGTTGTTTATTCTTTTCTCAAACGACAAAACTTAATAGGCATGCCACGTTTACTAACTATATTATTAGGTACTATCCAGGGATGTTCTTGATATCTTCTCTCCATGGTGATGCTTATAATTAATATAGAAGGATAAATCCTTAATCTTTAATTGAAATATTCTAAACATTACACATGATAATTCACAGAAACACAAGTATTGGAAAATAAAAATACATCACTAAATGTTCCAACAAGAAACCAAACTAAGAAATAATCAGTATTACAGGTAGCCACTTTTCCTCTTCCAGCTAATTCTGGGTTCTATTCTTTTTCGCTGTTTCCAATCGGTTCCACAATTATTTTTCGCTGAGGTCCGTAAAGGATTAAAACTCTGCACAGAAGTGTTTGTCTCGCTTATCTTGATTATGAGCACTAGCCAGCATCCTCTAGCCAAGAAAATTACGCATTGGGTACGTTATTATGTAATTTAAACATGATTTAATATCAATATTGTTTTCACAATGACTTTCCACGTTTCACAGTTTACTTCAAAATTCCATTGACAGATTGATTGTAGTGAACACGTCTTAACTGTTAGTTTACTGTTAGTATACCTAAACCGTGCGAGTGTAAGCTCCCATACTATACAAAAGTATGCTCGATTGACTGAAACGTAAGTTATGGCCGTTATGTTGGCTTTTACGTTTTCTGTAAAACCATAAATCCACCACATAATCTAGAGGAATAATATTTCTTGTATAGCTATTTCTTTTTCAACCATATGAGTAACAGAGATCAAGCCAAGTCGGTTGTCAAATGACTGACAATTTTTATTCTGGTTAAAACAATATTCATATTTCAATTTGCCATCATTGTTTATAAATTCGATGGAAGCCATTCAGTTTTGAAAGTAAAGAACACGAGCAAGAACTAACAAGCGGACTTATTATTTGCTAGCCTAAGTATTTCTGAAATGAAATCAAATGTCCCACAATTTGAGTTCTTGGTAAAATGTATACTACGGTAAGTAAAAGCTAAAAGCCGTAAAATGCGTGGTTGCATTCGTCAAGTCCCAGTTCTAGGTATACCGGTACTGCACCGGTGCCTATCTGCAGGCGGTCAGTGAGGCCATCGGCACCAGTCGGGCGGCGACAGTTGATTATCCAGATACTTTATTTTATGTACAGGTAGTACCCATATTTCTCTTTAACGTAAATAATACTCATGCGTAAATCTCAATTCTGAAATCTAAAAAAAAATGTGAGGAAACCTGCATGTCATGGGCCAGCGTGGTGGAATATAAGCTGAATTAACCTCATATTAACGAGAAGTGTGTGTAGTGTACTATCGATAAAATTGGGTGCACTTCAATGAACTGCACCTCTGCCTACTACTTAGGAGATTCCAGGCGTGATGGTGTTTCTCTCTTTACCTAATAGCTTAAGTAATCAAATATTGTATTTTCAGGAGGATGGAAGAACTGTAGATTCAAACTGTCAGGACAATAATCCTGCCACCATTCCAATTCAAAAATCCACTATAATTTTCATTGTTGGCTGAATAGAAATCGAACCCACCGCCACCCGGTGCAATAAGTTGAGCGGCCTGCGCTCAAACCACTAAATAAAGATGCCTTAAACATTTCACATTGTGTTTTATTTTCATTGACCTAATGTGATAATGGATATGTGGAGTGTGTGTATATAAAAGGTAGTTTAAAAGTAGCGCCTGTAGCAGAGAAAGTAAAAAGCAGGAGGCTAGTTTGGTCACGTTATCAATGGAGACGAGAAGCATTTTGAGCGCCTAAAAGGGCTATTAGTATGAATATGCATAGATAGAGTGAGAGGAAGACCCACGAAGTGGTAGAAGTTTGTATAAAAAGTGATATGAAGGAGATTAATGTATGAAAAAGACATACTGCGGCGATCCCAAATAATGGGAAAAGGTGAGGCAGATGATGATGATTTTACTGATTTCTAATATATATTTACCTAATTTAGATTGAGTTTAATTGCAAACAAGAGCCTTAGTATGAGGTTATGCCGTTTTTTGACGTAGAGAAATCCTTATGGATACCCGCAAGCTCTGCGGGAGACGAGCGGGTTATGTCGGACTGCTACCGACTTAAACCCCACGGTATACCATCGTCTACCTTTGTTGGGGCGCTGTGGGATAGCACTAGCATGCACTGCGAAATCTAACGAGGTTATGCCCTAGCTCCACCCTTGATATAATGTGAACATTCGATAGTAGTGATGGCCATCTTGGTAGAATACTCGCTTTGGAGACAAATTGCGCAGATTCAAACGCGGCTCCCGCTAGGACTTTCAGATTTTTACGTGCGCATCACGTTTTCAATCATGAATCATTGGCTGTACCGACGGTAAAGCAAACATCGTAAGGAAACTTGCACGTTCCTCAAAATTTATGTGAAATTTACCAAATGGCCCTGGGCCAGCGTGGTGGACTATAGCCTGAGGAATGTGCCCGGTATAATGACAATAGGCTCGCCCCCTATTTCATTGGGACCAAATACCATTGGCGAAATGTGGGTGTACAGGAGTGCACCTCTGCCTACCCCTTCGGAGATTGCAGGCGTGATGGTGTATTAGTAGGTAACAACCAACTATTTTATCCGACAATCTATTCAGAGAAATGGCTGTGTTGCGTAGGTGTTAATTAAACATGATATATCAATAACTTAATACATTTTTTTCGTTAACTTTTTGTCGTTTCACGGTTTCACCAACAAAATCATAAGTGACGACGCGAACTATAAAAGTGAACGTTTCCGTACGATACGTATCGTAAAATCTTTCAAATTTATGACTCGCACTCGTGCAATTCGTACGTCTAAAAGTATTCGGTTAACTTATGAAAAATCTCCCAAAATGTCTATGCGTACTATAAAAGTAGGTTTAGGTTTCTCTATGGTACGAAATTATACCTAAGTAAACTTGTGACTCACACTCGCGCATGTCGTACAAAATCGTTAACTTTCAAAGTTTCCGTGAGCAAACGATCGAATGTTTACTACATATAGTAACGAAAAAAACTCACACTCGGCACAAATGTTTTAGATATCGCCCGCTAGGGGCGTTTTTTAAGTCTCTATACAAAATGTCCAAATACGGTAGTTTGTAAACTATAAAGTTAGCTAACGAAAAATCTCACACTTGAGGTACAGTTCAGACGTATTCACGTCGGACTATATAGTTAACTACCGGAAAGTTAACTATGAATCTCGCACTTGAGGTACTGGTTTCATTTGGGCATACTGTAAGAGAACAAAAACAACATTTTAGTGATATAAATAACACATAATTGCTATAAATAAAAGGAGAGAACTACCCTATTTACAGGACAACACAGTAAATAAATAAAAAAAAATAAAGAGAAAATACAAATGACGAGCTACAATCTGATGTTGTTAATACTGATAAATTTATAGAGGATTTTAATCAGGGGAGTGTGTGCCAATGACAATAAAAAAGAAATGTTAACTGGACGAGGGACTACATCGGGGAGGAGATCATATAGAGGTACAGTTAGTCTAGGGCAGGAAAAAAACAAGTGTTCCAAGGTACCTTCATCTAAGCCACATTCACATAATGAATGATCTCTAACTCTAATTTTTGCCAAAAAAACTGCGGAACAGACAAATCCTAATCGTAGTCTAATAATAACTGATGTGGCTAATTTGTTTATATTTTTGTGCTTACAAAACCAAGGCCTCGATGGAATTGTGGGTTGAATAGAGCCGAAAAATTTGCCTTTGATCTGCCTGGTTAATTGCCATAGGTTACTCCATGAATTCTGCAGGGATGATTTCGCTGAGCAACGAATGTCGCGAGCAAAAGAAGAGTCGTAATTAGCGCAACCGGTTTGAGCTGCAGTCTTAGCACAGGAGTCCGCAGACTCGTTACCTATAATGCCAGTGTGGCTGGGAATCCACGCCAGGGCTACATTAATTTCCGCGCAATGACATCTGAGTAGAGCTTCCCTAATTCTTAAGGTTAGTATAAAATTATCTTTAGACCGGAAAGGGACTTTAAGGATGTCTTGCAAACAGCTAAGGGAATCAGAGAGGATTAATGTCTTGTTAAGCCTGTGTGATTCTATATATAAAATGGCTTCCAGTATAGCTACTGCTTCACCAGAAAATATCGAGAATGATGGAGAACACTTGAAGTTTAAAATAATTTTAAATTTGGGCACCCATACGGCAGCCCCAACATTGTGATCTTCCGATAATTTGGAGGCATCAGTAAACATGAGTAACCAGTCAGACCAGTCCTCTTCTATTATTCTGTTAAAAATTTGGTTGGCTCCAGGGGAATGCTTACTAATACCAAAATTCAAAAAGACTTTTGGCTGAAAAACTAAGGAATCAAAATTAACCTCAAATATGGGTTGTTTGTCTAATCGAGTCAAAGGAAAGGGTAAGGTTGATACTTTATTGAAGCTCTGAACAAGACGCGGGGGATCCTTATGGGTCCAATATTTAGAGGAATTTAATGATCGCGAAATGGAATTGAGGATAGGAGGGAGAGGATGGAAGTTAAACTGAGCCAGATTAAATAAAAATCTGTCTGACAGAAATTGCCTACGTAAATTTAGGGGGGGGTCCAAACACTCAACCTGAAGGGCATTTACTGGGGAGCATTTCATTGCACCAGTAATGATTCTCAAACATTTGGACTGGATTTTGTCCAGTTTGGCAATAGCCATTTTATTACAAGGCTCTAATAGGTAGCTGCCATAGTCAAAATGACTGCGTACTATAGCGTTGTATAAAGTTCTCTGCGTAGTAGGGTGCGAACCCCATCGAACGCCAGAGAGAGCTCGCATAATGTTGACGCTGTTTTCACATTTTTTAACAACATGATTTAAATGATGAGTGCCGGTTAATTTGGAATCTAAAATCATGCCTAAAAATTTGACACTATCCTGGCATATAATCGGCTCTTCATCTACAGAAAGGTTAATAGGGGGGATATTACGTTTACGTGAGAAGACTACCGCCCTACATTTGGGGATTGAAAGGCTAAGGCCGTGATCAATTAACCACTGATTAAGGTAGTACAATGCAGAGTTTAGACGGGAAGTGGCATCTGAAAAGGAAGAGGCTTTGGCATACAAGGCAATATCATCGGCATATTGAAGAATGTTACAGAAAGAATTGACAGAAGAATCCAGATCAGAAGTATAAATATTATATAAGAGAGGGCTCAGAACCGAGCCCTGCGGCAACCCTTTCCATACCAGACGAGGAGAAAGAAGATTATTTTGGTGTCGAACTGAGATTGAACGGATCATAAAAAGGTTACATATGACATTAATTAACCTCACAGGGATACTCAGCTGATGCATTTTCTGCCTGAGTAGTGGAAGTTGGACATTGTCATAGGCTGAAGTGATATCTAGAAAAACGCCAATGACGTTTTCGTTTGACGAGAATGCAAGTCGAATCTCAGAGACAAGAATACTGAGACTATCCAGAGTACCCAAACCTCTCCTAAACCCGAATTGACTATTAGGTAATAAACATCTGTTCTCCAGAATCCATTCTAGCCGATTTTTGATAAGGGATTCCATAATTTTAGAAAGAACAGAGGAGAGAGCTATAGGCCTGTACGAAGAGGAGACTGTTGGATCTTTACCGGGTTTCAAAATAGGGATGATAATTTGAGATTTCCAAGCTTCAGGAATCTTGGCAGTTGAAAATATTGTATTTAGAATATCGAGGAGGTAAAGTTGACTAGAAAGAGAAGACTTACATATGAAGGAGTATGGAATACCATCATTACCTGGAGAGGAGTCCCGCAGATGATCCAGAGCGGAATATAATTCAGGATAAGAGAATAAATCATTCATACTGTCAGGTGAAGAAGCAGGAAGGGGGACGTCGAAGGAAGGAAATGAGTCCAGATGGGGAACAAAAGGGGGGGCTAATTTATTGATAAAATCGTCTAACCACAGAACAGGATCGTTACTTGAAATATTTGGATCTTCATAGGATTTCCGGAATGCCTTAATTTTCTTCCAAATAGCGCTATTAGGAGACCGAGGCGATAGAGATTCACAAAAGTTACGCCATCCTAGTGACTTCTTTTTGGCAAGGAATCTGGTTGTTTGGGCAACGGTTCGTTTTAATGCTAGATAATTATCCATATTTAGGTTAGCTGCGTAATTATCCTCAGCTGCTTTTCTTTGACGTACACTTAAGGTGCACTCCGCATCCCACCAAGGGGGTGAGGAAATTCGGTTGCTAGACTTTTTTAGAGGGATGGATTGGGAAGCTGCTGCGTGAAGACAAGTGATATATTGATCATATACGAGGAGAAAATTCGAGGAATTGACAGAGGGAAGGGCATTAATTTCTCCATCTAAAAATAAAGAATATTTGCTCCAGTCAGCCTGACAAACACGGTATTTTAGTAGGGGTTGATTAGGTAAAGGAACACGAGATGAAGTGAGATTTAACTGAATAAGAATAGGGAAGTGATCACTACCATAAGAGTGAGGTAGAACTGACCAAGATAGAACAGGAACTAGTGGGGGAGATGCAAGAGAAAGGTCAGGAACACTTTTATTTTGTGTAGGAGGAGCCCTACGGGTAGCAGAACCATCATTAAGAACACAGAGATTATTATCATCCAAGATATCCAATACATAAGAAGATGAGGGATCATCACTTTGGCAACCCCACAATGTGTTGAGGCAATTAAAATCACCTAACACGATCGAAGGAGCTGGAATAGACGAAAGAATAGAGTTGAGTTCATTAAGAAGGGACTGATTCGGGTGTGGAATGTAAATAGAAACAAAAGAGATATCAAGAGCTCTAACGGCAACTAAGTGAAAACCTGAATTGTGAGTACGAATAGGAATTTGGTTGAAAGTGATGGACCTACTAACCAGCAGGGCACATCCTGCCCAACCGTCGCTTCTGTCATCCCGAAGGCATGTAAATCCTGGGACCCGAAAGCGGGAGTCAGGACTCAACCATGTCTCCGAGACAGCAAATACCACTGGTTTATGTTGATTTAGGAGGTAAAGAAGTTCATGTTTTTTCTGACGAATGCTTCTACTGTTCCATTGGAGAATGTTGTGGGCCATTTTTGTTGATTAAAGCTTGTAAAAGTTCTTGCACTAATATAACGACATTGTTCGGTAACGCATCACTAAATTTGGAAATTATGTTAATTAATGAGCAAGTTAATAACTCAATTAAATTATCATTAGGAGTGCACAATGGAGTGGAATCCATAAGCTCAGAGTAAGCACAGCCATTTGGCTGAGAGGATTTAGGGGAATTGACAATGGAATTATGAGCATCAATATCATAGGATTTCCCTAATTCTGGTCTGGGTTTTGGGGAGAGAAGAACAGTTTTCCTATAGGACGATTTAGCTGGAGAGAGAACAAGAGAGGGAGAGCGGGGAGGAGGAACATAGGACTGAGTTGGTTGGGATAGAGGAACAAGGTTATACTGAGATGTACGGGCTGTTGCATCCGAATATGAAATTTTATTAACTGTTGGAAACCTGGCAGAAGCTTCCTTATAACTAATATTTTCCTGGGACATAACCATTTTTATTGATTTTTGCCTTGAGTGCTCAGGACATTTATTATCAGTTGCCTTATGGTTACCTCCACGACAAAGAAGACATGTAGACTCTGTGTCAGGAACAGAGCAACTGTCCCCTGGGTGCGGTTGTGCACAGCGGTAGCATCGTGGCTTTGATCTACACTGCATCTTAGTATGGCCAAACCTACAGCAGTTGTAACATTGAATGGTTGGCAGGTGATAAATGGAGACAGGTAAGGAGGCACTATAACAATAGACTCTCTCAGGGAGAGTTTGACCTTCAAAGGTTAGCATAACCGTGGAAGATGGAATCCATGAAACAGAGTTTTCATTTCTTGATTTTATATTTAATCGTCTTGCCTTAACAACTTGTCCACAATTCATTGGAGTATCAATAGCATTTATTAGTTCTTCTAATGACCATTCTGTGGGAATATCCCTAACCACTCCCATACGTGAAATTAGAAATTTAGGGATTGAAGCTGAAAATTTACCGAATAAAATATCATTTGTAACAAACTTATTGGCATCTACAGCTTTGCCAAATTCTATTGAAATTTTATTCCGGCCTACAGACTTTATTCCACCTTCCACTATACCTGAAACCTTGTTTTTGTGCAGAAACTGTGCAAACTTCAATACTTTTAACGACGCTTCTGAGGACTCCGTTTCCGAACGAGATACATAGACAACAAGGGGTCCCTTGTCACTATCTCCGTACTGCAGTTTTGTACCGCTTTCGTAACCAGGTTTAGTGAATACAGACTGAACGGATTCAGCTGGAGATCTATTTTTTTTCACAGTAACCTCCGGATCAGGGTCGACAGAACGTTTCAACGACGGTTTAAGGCTATGATTATGACTAATATCTGGAGGCTGGCCCCCACCCCCATCAGGGGGATCTTTGGCACTCATTTCCATTTGGAAATGAGTGCCAATAAAATAAACGTACCTTTTGTTAGTTTGTACTAATAACAACCAACACCAGGACGACACAGAACTAACATAAACACAAAACAGTATTTGCCACAAGTAAAAACAGAAAAAAACTCTTCAACACAACCGAGCGCAATCCTTGTCAATGACAGAATCCATCCCGCCTTTTCTTCCAATAACTTCCTTTTCTTCGCCTGTCATCCACCTGCCAGTGTCAAACTTCGGTGATGCCAGTCTCTTACGACTTCGTTTCTAATAAGTCTATTTATTTATTTTTACTGACTAAAATAGAGTAAACAAACAAAAGTCTAAGCACACAATTATTATTCAGGAATTGCTTACAGTAGGTACATAAATAAAACAGTTGCATCCACCTACAAGGTGGCACCGTGAGCACACTGAAAGTTTAGCACTCCTGATTAATTGTCAACATAGGAACTTTTTATACAAACCCTCATGAATTGGCAAAACCAAATTAGCGCGCAATCGTTGGTCGTTTGTTTTCTTTTTACGTAGAGTCGTATTATTTTTTAACTGGCAAGAGCTCGTGACTTACCTTTACACAGTCTGACTTTGCACCATGTGAACTCTTTATTTTCCCAAATTTAAAATTTGTAAATACATTTAAAAAAATACCTATACTGAAGACATAATTTCATCCTCATAACATCATCATCAACATACGATGTGAAAAAATAATAAATCAATGACATAAATTAGGTACATATATTTGCGATATATTTCTTTTTTTTTTCTTTTCTTTCGTCTTCTTTCTTTACGAAATGAAACGCGATGAAATAAAATGGATATGCTTTCATTCTTTACTTTCTTCTTATTTCTTTACGAAATGAGATGCGATGAAACAAAATGGATATGCAAATGGCCTCACCCACAACTTAGCGGGTATTTTGCCAATGCCCAGCAGTGGGACATAAAACATTCAATAAATACACATCTATACATATAAATAAAATTGGAGTGTCTGTTTGCAATATTAAAATAACCGCTTTTTACTAAGTGCATTTGGATGTATACACGTTACCTATACCGAAACAACATTTTTTACAATTTTTGTCTGTCTGTCTGTCTGTCTGTCCGTCTGTCTGTCTGTCCGTCTGTCTGTCTGTCTGTCTGTTTGTTCCGGGTAATCTCTGAAATGGCTGGACCGATTTTGACGGGAATTTCACTGGCAGATAGCTGATGTAACAAGGAGTAACTTAGGCTACTTTTATTTTAGAAAAAAAAATTGGATCTCTCGAAAAAAAATTAAAACCAATGTTGCAGCGCTGCGCCTGCTTAAAGTTTGATAGCAACAATCTGCAATGCGTCCGGCGGGATCAGAACGCGAGCAGGCTGTTGTCAACGGTTGAGACGTTGTTAAATACCACGCGGACGAAGTCGCGGGCAACAGCTAGTTATAAATAAAATAATGGATGTGACATGATACAACAAAAATGGCGTCCTTTCTTTACTTTATGTATTTCTATTTTATTTATTTTTTCTTTACTTTTGGCCTTTTTCTATTGAGACTAGGCCTAATACGATTCTGCCAATGTCAATTATTAACGCGATCGCAGATGTCAATTGGAATTTTGACAAGTGACATCTATCTGTCTCTAATTTTTAATTAGAAACATTGCAGTCAGGATCTAGCATCTCATTTAGTAAAGAAAGAAGAAGGACACGCCATTTTCATTTCTTCATGTCACATCCATTATTTTATTTATAATGTGTATTTATTGAATTTAATATTGCTATTAATTACTTGACACTGGCAAAATACCCGCTAAGTTGCGGGTGAGGCCATATTCATATCCATTTTATTTCATCGCATTTCATTTCGTAAAGAAAGAAGAAGAAGAAGAACGTCAGGATCGAAAGAATAAAAAATGGCATTATAAAAAGTTAATCAATAAACATCTTCATTTTAAACGTGTTTAATTATTTTTCATGGTATTGGAAGGCCCAATACATATTAACCATTTATGGTAATATTTTGTTCTAGGTCCAAATACAAATTGTATTAGGACCTTTTCAAATCTTCTCGAATATATGCACGAATAATATCTTCGAAGTTCTCGTCCGCTCGGAAGCCGAGCCGAAGGGCGCGTGAGTTGTCGAACTTCGTCGGGAACGAGGCGACCATTCGCGCAATAGTGTCGTCCCGTTGGAAGCGTACCAAGGTCGCGACGCGCTCGCCGGCCACCGCGCGCAGCGCCGCCACCATGTCACACACCGCCACGCAGATGCCGGGCAGGTTCACCGCTCGCCACGCGCCGAGCGAGCCCGCCGGCACTTGAGCCGCGTGCACCAGGTTGCTCACCACACTTGACGGGCTCGCCAGCCACAGCTCCTGCTCCGGCGGCACCGGGCACACCGCCTCTAGCCCGTTCAGTGGCTCGCGCACAATTCCGCTCGCAAACGACGTGACCGCAGCGTTTGCGGCCCCGGCGCGCACACTCACTGTCGGCAGCCTGACGATGCGGCCGTCCGTATACCCCCGTCGCGAGTAATCGTTCACTAGGAGCTCGCACGCAGCCTTCGCAGTCCCATACGACGTCTGCGGTGTCGTCGCCGTACAGTCATCGACGACCACCTGGAGGTCTCCCCCGAAGACACCCAAGGTGCTCGCGAACACGAACACTGCGCCAGGCGCCCTTCGACGGACCGCCTCGAGGAGGGCGCGCGTCGCGTCGAAGTTTACCCTCAAGCCGAGGTCAAAGTCCGCCTCCGCCTGCCCGCTGACGACGGCGGCTAGGTGGAAGACGATGGCACAGTCCTCATCGACGAGGCTTTCTGCGGCCGCGGGCGCGGTGAGGTCGAGTGCGAGCGCGTGCACGCGCGGGTCGGTATGGGACTGCGGCGCGTGTATGTCGGCCAGCACCAGCCGCGACACCGGCAGCGGCGACCCGGAGCTCAGCAGCGCGTCCGCCAGGCGGGCACCTAAAAACCCTGCGGCACCTGTCACTACGACTTTCATAATATATTTAATGTACTTTACGATACCAACCAATAATCGGAATGATGCTGTGGCCCGTAATTGGAATACGAATGATAAATGTTAAGACAAATCCACAACGCGAGTCGTGTTTTTCGAGATGTTAGGTACAAGATTGATAATGTTTTCTTTTGCACATACATAATGATGTGGAATTTTATTGAACTTTGCCATTGCACGATAACGAAGTTGATATTGTAAGTACATAAAGTACTAATTACGAAAAGTATTCACGTCCCACTTACATAAATAAATAAATACTATTCACTTATCTATTTACTTACATATTATGGAAGGCTAACCTATAACGTCTATACTTGGTGGTGGTGGGAGTTGAACCCGATACCGCGATATGACGGGTTTGACCAGGGTGGATTCTATACTACTAATAAGTAACTGCTAATTTCACCTATTTAAATGGAAGACGTCACGATACCGAAACGGTACGTAAAAAATATTGTGCTTGACGTACTGATCAAGTAGTTAACAATAAGAATCTTGCCGCAGATAGAAAGTAAACTGTACACGCTCTGGTGTCCGGCCCATTCTACGAAATTAGCTGATACCGCAGACGTTCTCGCTGACACTATTGTTCGGTTCTTAAATTTAGTCGAGTAACTATATAGATAATCTGTGGTTATACACGGCATCTCTAGCTGAAGGACACTTTGAGGAGAAATCTGTCAAAACAAACCAAGATGAGATGACCCGAGATTTGAAACATTTCTAAAATTAATTGATTCTGTAACCTGGTTCTGCAAATACTTATTACATTGAATCTTTGAAGAATTTAGTACCTACCTACCTTCCATAAAATAGACATCTGTGTTGGGTAAAAATAAGTTGTAACTACTTTAAATGCCAAAACACTTATAAGTTGGTGAAGGGACAAATATACTTACTAGTTAATACCTTTGTAGGTGAGTACATATCAATTATTTACATAATTAAATTACTTAAGCTGGAGCGGGCATCAACTATGGTTAAATTTAACTCCCGTCAATTCTACTGATTCTGCAAGATTCTTCACCGATTTGAATGTTGTTAAACTTGACTGGATGGTCCACTCTCAGGCTGGGGTTAGATGAAACTTTTTTCGTCTGTAACAGCTGTGTGGTTTTTATCGTACCTATGTATTGTCATTAAAATAGTACAGTCAATAGCAAAATTACACTATGAACATAGGGTCACAAAACTCATAATTGCTGCTTACTATAGCTTAATATTCATATTGAGCTTTGTTTAATACAGTACTAGCAACCTGCAAGCTCTCTACGAAATATTTTTTTCATATAGATTAAACCTTTATGTTTTATGAGATATACTTACAGTATTTATGAGTATTGAGACTGTATGTTCATCATCTACTTTTGATAGACTGTATACCTAATTTATACTGTGGGACTTCATAGCTGTAATACTCAAGAACAGAGGGTGGATTGGTTTGGGCATTCATATGATGAGTGACAATCAAGTTGTACAAGTAGTTCATTGAAATGGCACACCCTGTCATACATATACAAAGTAAACTTTAGCCCCAACAATCAAGCTACATGTCCTTGAATTGTATGCATGCCTATTTTATGAGTATAGATAAGATGAAGCTTTTAAAAACCAATTGGTAAGTACTTTTGGAAAGTCAATTATACTAGAAGTGATTAATTTTAGTTTAAGTAAATAAATAAAAAATAATTGGCATACATAGGAAATTAGACTTCTGTTAAACCCATTTAATTCTAGCCCAGTTTCGACTCCAGAACAAACTCCCTTTTCCTCTGAAGTGTATAGCTGCCCAGGATTATGAATCCAGCTCATCCCGCCATCACTTTAGGGTCTGTAAAATAAAATAAAAAAGTAACTAGGTACCTATAGCCCAACTTTAAAGACTAATAGCTTTTGTTACTATGTTTTGTTAGTTACTTATATGAGTTCCATGGCCTCGAGGACCTTTATAAGCCCAGCCCTTTCATCCTACTCTGCCACAGTGCCATAACTTATTCAGTTTAAAGGAAGGAAATGTTGTTGTGTAATTCTAAAAAAAAAAATATGACATACGAAAGTGTATCATCCTATTGGGTTATCCTAGAAAAGGTGTTATCTTGCTTGCTTGAAATTGTAGTTTATTATAAATAAATAATTAATAAAAGACTCAATAGATGCATGTCTCTGTTCTTACCTGATAAATGAAAATGTATGCCTTCCAGTTACTTTACTTAGTTATCATTAAAATAATTTTAGACACATGTCAAAGACCTAATGAATGATTAAAGCTAGTGTATCTTTATATTATGATTAATAGGTCTGTAATTTTTTTTTTATTTCTGTACATCTGTCTGTCTGTTTGCGCATCACGGAAAAACTACTGCACATATATCAATGAAACTTCCCCCAGATAGCCAAAAACTAAAATCCGAGCATATGACTTTGCCGTCATTTAGCAATTATTGAGGACAAGAGGTGATGACAACAGAAGCCATGATGGTTATAATATAAATAGTTACCTGCTTAGGTAAGTAAAGAATCAGCCTCTGTGTGTGTTGCCGCGCCACGTGAGAGATAGCGTCGCGCGGCCGGCACCACTTAACTAACAATGCCGGCTCCCTGTATGTGTTTTCACACTTGCTCTCTATTTGATTACATTTGCTATGGACCGTCACTATTTTAATGAGAAACTAAATTGGTACCTACTTACATCTAACTTGTAAGTATATCAGTCTTTGTAAGTTGAAGCTTGTGAATGTATGCTAACATGTTTTGCTGCTTGTCGAGACTAACTTTTCGCCAAACCGAGGTAAATAATATTCCTAATTGAATAATAATTACTGGAATTGCTAATTCTTGGTCGTTTACACAAACATTAAATACTTGACATAGGTGGCCCTGGAGGACTTCTTCAATGCAAACGTGAAATTAGCAGATGCTTTGATATCGTCACTGTTCTACGTATCAGTGCCAACGCAAGGATTTTTATAGGATGGAGCGAGATCCGATTATGGCGTCCGGCGCCCCCCTTGGCTGGCCCTAATATTCAGGATGTAACATCGAGATGGTTCAGTATGGGGATCTCAGAAATTGTAAAAGATAGAAAAACGGCATCGTTCGCCCTATGGTAGGGCCGGCCCTGGTACCTTATTTGTATTTCGTGTCACAAGTTGTTGGTGCAAGTGCCAAACAATATGATAACAAAGTGCATAAATAGAAAAAGCATTTTTTTAATTACTGTTATATTCAAGCGTTTGGTTGACGCGCGGTAAAAAGCGCTCATGCAAACGAGCCCTTTACGCGACTAGTTATAAGTTTTGGTGAAAATATGTCTGTATTCCAAAGAAATAAAGTAATTAATGTTATGGTTTAATTATTCTCCGGGCGACAAATGCCCTGCCTGACCTGTATAGCCTTTAACATCGCATTAGATATTACTGGCCACCGTCAGACCGATAGATAAAAAAAATCTGTTTCTTTCTAATGTCTGACGAACCCAGCTAAGACTATACGGCTGTGATATAAATTAAATATTCACAAGTAACATATGCCGTGGATTTTGGAAGTGAATGTACCGACTATCTTTTGTGTTAAATACTGGATAAGGAAAAGACAAAAGGGGAAACTGAATACAGATGCGCGGCGAGGTTGACACGTTTCGGCTGGCGGCAGGCGCAGCGGCGGTGTCGGTGTCACCGTTCCGCTGCGCGCGTCGCGTTTATATAAGCTCCGGCGAGCGGGCGCCTGCGCTCATACTCAGTGTGCTGTTTGATGGGTACTCGCAAACGGTGACTACTCGTCATGCCCAATATGGTGACCCGTGAAATGAGCGATTACGGAAGGAAAGTACAGGAGAAGGCCGTCATGGAAAAGGTCATTTTAATTTATTCATTATTCTAAAGTATAATGATCCCGCGCGAGGAATGGACATGCTAGCGAGAGTCACCGAGTACGGCCTAGAAAAAATTCTACATTACGTTTTCATGAGTGCAGCGCGCGTGGTTCACGTCAGGATAATTTCGGTGGCGTTGGCGCATAGGCATCGCCGGCGCCCCACCACCGAGCTGACGGAACCGCACGCACGCGACGACGAGGGCGACGTCACGGGACCACTATTGGTTCGTCCGCGTAATATTGGCTAGAAACTCGATCAATAAACTTGATACATTACATCAATAACGATCCATATTTTGTGTCGATCTAACATCAGACCACTTTTTCCATAGTTTTGATAAAAGTAAGGTAATCGGGACTGCGACTGCGACTGCAGTCCCGATTGCCGTATGAACGATCATACGTCCATGCCAACGCGTGGACGTATGATCGTTCATACGTCCACGCGTTGGCCACCGAAATAAATAACACTCGCACGGTACCTACAAGGGATTGAAGTTTACGGCGTTGCCGCGTCTTGGAGCATGCCACTGTGTTCTTGCAGTTCGCCCTGTATTCACTGTTATTTTTGCTGCAGTGCAATTCTTGTTTATTGGGTGTGCGAATATAGCCTAGTAGCGGGATGTATAGTGTTCACTCAATGCGCAGAGGCAGATGGCGATCGAGCGGTGCGCGGCTGCGGCCGCGGGCGCGGCGAGCGGCGCGGACGCGGCGCAAGCGCCCGCCGCGCGGCCTCCCGCGCCCCCCGCGCCGCCCGCGCCGCCCGCTCCCACGCGCGTGCTCTCGCTCGAACACGGAGAACACAACGATTCCACGCTCTATCGGTATACATAACTATATTCAGCGACGCTTTTTTTGAGTTTATTTTGTAAGGCGTTGGGAGCGCAGTGTTAGTTTGTGTTAAACGAACGATTTGTTCACAGGTTTGAAAAAGGCTGCTATTTACAATTTTGTCCCGGCCCCTCTTTACTTGGCCGAAAAGTGTTTCTCTACACCAATTATGTTATAACTGACAATCGTAAGTACGAATTTACCTTCAATTCTATTATATAAATAGCTATCGAGACGCAGGGCCGGCACTAGCTTTTTTGCCACCGTGGGCAAACCCAAAAATTCCGCCCAAAATGAAGCTGGTTAAAAACATCTTGAAAACTACGAGTTTGTTAGGCTTGAACTATACCAGCCGTAATCTCCTCAGTCCGAAAAAACAATGTTCGGCGTGTTAATATTGAAACATGGAGTCTGCTTTAATCCGGAGAGTAGTTTGGTTAGTCAGCCGCCGAAACGAACCAGAAGGATGTTTCGAAACCGTTTGTATGAAACTTGCGGGGTTTGGTACCTACCACAGATCACGAGAGATATGCCGTGCGGTTCAAAATGTATGGGAACTCGCTGCCTCCGCTTTGTTCCCCACCACTCTCTAAAACCAACCAATACGAAGTCTCTTCGGTGCGTGCTGCGTCGCCGCCGTATACAGCGGCCGTACCACGCGACGCACCAGTTTATTCAAAGTATCGTTAGACGATCTATACATTGCCTCGTACATTCACTCAGTAGCGAACATAGGTGGTACTTAAAGAGCCATGTATTTTGTACAAAAATAAAAAAGTCGTTGTGCTACATGAAAACTAAAATAACATAATAAAGGCATTAAATATTTTTTGATTTGTTGTTTTTAATGATTTTAAAGACGAATAAATAAAATACTTAATTCTGGCTGGTGAAATGAGATTCCATCTTTCGCGTAGTTCACTTTGCTGCTAGTATTTTTGCATACAAACACGGAACAACCCGGCATTTTGAAAAAAACTAGAGCACCGGCACCGACGTGCAGTTGCAGTGGACTGACGGCGAAAATTGTAGGTTAGCCAAATGTACGCTAACTTTGTGCGCAAGCCCACCGCTTTCATAACATATCTCCTCTAATATATCTGTGGTACCTACACTAAGTCAAATATGATGGTGCCGCAGAAGAGGAGCCGGCGGAGTTCATCCGCAACCAGTACTACGGGCTGGAGTGGCGGCGCGAGGCCGGCGCGGCGCCGCTGGGCGCCGGCCTGCTCGTCGCCGACACCGACGCCTACTGCCAGCTGCGCCTCGCGCGCGCCGGCTCCTTCCACTACTACTTCGTCTACGATAACGCGTCAGTGCCTACGACAACTTACATTCGCTTACATCTATTGCTGGCCTTTTTACTTTTGTCTTTTGTAACCGTGTTACGAAACCGGAGTTCGGTGCGTATACACTATGAGCTTCTCCTTTTATGAAGAAGTCCAACGTTTCGAACTGTATCACAGTTGAACCGTGCCGCCGGGGTTCGGATCGGGTGCTATGCAATGAACCTTCTAGTTATGCGTAACTTGTTACATTTGCGCGTGCGGCAGCGAGTCGTCGGTGGGGCCGCAGGGCTCGGGCTGGTTCCACGTGGCGCCGACGCTGCGCGCGGGGCCGGGCGGGCGCGACGTGCTGCCGCTGGACGGCGTCATGTGCCAGACCGTGCTGGCCAAGTGCCTCGGCCCGCTGCCGCGCTGGGAGCGCGTGCTGCGCGTCGCCAAGGAGTCCGGCTACAACATGATACACTTCACGCCCGTGCAGGTACCCGTCGCCGGCTCCCGCGGGTCTCCACCCTGACTCGCCTACCGCCACCTCCACCGCCCCCGGGAGATTTTATTAGTTACCCGTCTCCCGTTCGCGCAGGAGCTGGGCGCGTCCAGGTCGAGTTACAGTATCGCGAACCAGCTGCGGCTCAACCCGCAGTTCAGCGCCGACGCGGGCCGCGAGGCCACCTTCGCCGACGTCGAAAACGTCGTCTCCAAGATGCGCACCGAATGGAAGGTGAGACCCGTTCCGAGCGCAGGTCCCGAGCCGGGCCGGGCCGGGCGTCGGATACAAGTGCGCGTGTCCCCAGATGCTGTCGATATGCGACGTCGTGCTGAACCACACGGCCAACGAGACGCCGTGGCTGGCGGAGCACCCCGAGGCCACGTACAACTGCAGCAACTGCCCGCACCTGCGGCCCGCCGCGCTGCTGGACGCGCTGCTGGCGCGCCTCGGCGCCGCCGCCGCGCGCGGCGAGCTGCAGGCGCGCGGCGTGCCGCGCCGCGTCGCGCACCACGACCACCTCGAGGTGCGCCCGCCACCCCGCGCCACACCCGCACACTATACGACACACGATTCATTTATTTGTCATTGTAGATGTTGTATTTTCCATTGGCATCCCAATAAGCCCAAAGAAGGCCGTAGACTTTTGATCGAATCGGATTTGATATTCCCGAAAACCTGGAAAAAAAACGACCATAATGACATTTTAAAATCCACTATCTTACATAAACTGAACCCGTATGCCGACCGCTCCCGCGACTATTTAGATGCTTGCGTGGATCGATCCACTTTATCTGAAAGTAAATTAAAGTTGTCAACCTTTAAAACATAGCTCCACTCTCGCGCCGTTGCCGTTGACGCCCTGGCTCGCCGACCGTCCGGTGGGAGCGTTGTTTGTGTGCGTGTTGTGTGATGGCGGTGTGTGTGCGCAGGCGATCAAGCACCTGCTGGTGACGCAGCTGCTGCCGGAGGCGCGGCTGCACGAGATGTACATGTGCGACGTCGCCGACCTGCTGCAGCAGTTCTACTGCATGGCGCGCAACAAGTCAGTCCCGCGCACTGCACGGTGCACCGGTGCACACGCAGACAATACGGGCGCCTCAACTCTGACGAGATCACCGTTTGCGTCCAATAGGAATATCCACTTGCGACTCTTTGAATTTTTTTTTCATATTAGATATCTCTATTGTATTATTTACTCGAACTTTAATAAACATACTATTTATTCTTTGATGACTTGAGCCTGTCAGATAGACTGCGTAGCTTTACAAGGGCGACTCGCGCACACGCCGCGCACGGCCTGATCGGGACGACCTTCGCCGTGTGGTTGTTGATTTTAGTTGTTCATATATAGAGTTGTAATGTGTGGAGTGTGTGGTGCGTGCGCAGGGTGCCGGGCGCGGGCGCCGGAGCGGGCGCGGACGCGGGCGCGGGCGCGCTGCGGCTGCTGCCCGACCCGCAGTACCGCCGCCTGCGCGCCACCGTCGACCTGGACCGCGCGCTGCAGCTCTACAACGTGTACAGGCGAGTGCAGGCCCGGCGCGGGCCGTCCCCCGCGCGCCCCGCCCGCCCCCGCTAACCGTGTCGTGTCACGCCGCAGGGCCGACTGCTTCGACGAGGAGTCGCGGCTGAAGCGCTGCTGCGATGAGTTCAAGCGCGCGCTGGAGCAGCTCAACGAGGCGGCCGCCGACCAGCTGCAGGACCACCTGCGCGCCGCCGTCGACAACGTGGTCGCCGGCATGCGGTAACTAGCGCCCGCCCCCGCCCCCGCCCCCCCCGTGTCCGCGCGCTCAGCCCTCCGCTCGTGTCCGCAGGTACTTCCGGCTGCAGGCCGACGGGCCGCGCGTGGAGGAGGTCAGCGCGAAGCACCCGCTCGTGCCGAGGTGAGTGCCGCCGCCGGCCGCCGCCCGGCCACGCCCGGCCGCCGCCCGGCCACGCCCGGCCGCCGGCCGGCCGGCCACGCCTGACCGAGCCCCGCCCGCAGGTACTTCACGTGGGCGTGCGCGGTGGAGACGAGCTCGCCGGCGGAGCTGGAGGCGGCGCTGTACTCGGAGGCGGGGCGGCTGTGCATGGCGCACAACGGCTGGGTGATGGACGCCGACCCGCTGCAGGACTTCGCCGCGCGCGCCGCCGCCGCGCGCGTCTACCTGCGCCGCGAGCTCATCGCCTGGGGCGACAGCGTCAAGCTCAGGTGCTCCATCCATCCATCCATCCATCCATCCATCCGTCCGGCCTTCCGTCACGCATGCCCTCGTTACATAAAGAGTATATAATTTTATTGCAGCAACAATAACAATATTTTTTTGGAAATTAATAATAAAATAAACTCTTCCCAAAACGAAAGTAGTAATTAAATCCATACTTATTCAGAGTAATTCATCATAATTATTGATCTTCGATGCTTTCCATATATTGCGGATTTGACACTCTTTTGTTTGTAGTATATAAAAAAAACTAACATCTCAGCGCACAAAGGATACAGGTATTATAGTATACACAGTAGGGTAACTCCGGCTCGTACGCCATACGCAATAGTGTACGTAGAGGCGGTGCGTGACCCCCGCTCTGCGCAGGTACGGCGACAAGCCCGAGGACAGCCCCTTCCTGTGGGCGCACATGCGCGAGTACGTGGAGCTGACCGCCGAGGTGTTCGACGGCCTGCGCCTCGACAACTGCCACTCCACGCCGCTGCACGTGAGTCCCGCCCGCCCCGCGCCGCCCGCCCCGGCGCCTGCCCCGCCGCGCCCTCACCACCGCCCCGTTCCGCGCAGGTGGCGGAGTACATGCTGGACTGCGCGCGCAACGTCAAGCCGGACCTGTACGTGGTCGCCGAGCTGTTCACCAACTCGGACCACGTGGACAACATCTTCGTGAACCGGCTGGGCATCACGTCGCTGATCCGCGGTGAGTGCGCGGCCGGGCGGCGGCGGGCGGCGCGCGGCGGGCGGGCGGCGGGGAGTGACGTGCGTGCGTGTTGCAGAGGCGCTGAGCGCGTGGGACGCGCACGAGCAGGGGCGGCTGGTGCACCGGTTCGGCGGGCGCGCGGTGGGCGCCTTCCTGCGCGCGCCGCGCCGCGCCGCCGCGCCGCGCGTGGCGCACGCCATGCTGCTGGACCTCACGCACGACAACCCCTCGCCGCTGCAGACGCGCTGCGTGTTCGACGCGCTGCCCTCCGCCGCGCTCGTGGCCATGGCGTGCTGCGCCACCGGCAGCACGCGCGGCCTCGACGAGCTCGTGCCGCACCAGGTGAGCGCCCGCAGCGTCGCACCCGCGCCCCGCCCCGCCCCGCCCCGCCCCGCTACAGCCCGCTGCACTCCCGCAGGTGCACGTGGTGGACGAGGAGCGCCTGTACGCGGAGTGGGGCGAGCCCGGCGACGCGGACGCGGACGCGGGCGAGCCGCGCGTGGGCGCCGCCACCGGCATCGTGGCCGCCAAGCGCGCGCTCAACGAGCTGCACCACCAGCTCGCCGCCGAGGGGTACACCGAGGTGAGCGCGCCGCCCGCCGACCGCGCTGTCCACTCGCACGCAGACTGACCACACCGAACTGTCCGCAGGTGTACGTGGACCAGATCGACGCTGACATCGTGGCGGTGACGAGACACGAGCCGCGGACTAGACAGGTGACGCTCCCTGCAGTCCGCCTCTCTACCGCACCGATTTACCCAAAAAATGCATTTTGTTTTAGGAAGCCATGTTAACATTGAAACCGATATCCAAATTCCTTTAACGGTTCCGAGGCTGAGACGAGCAATTCTATCAGCTTCAACAGGTTGTATGCTGAAACTGAACAAAATATTGGAACGAAGTTCCTTATCGCGCGTTGCGAAAGGGGGCTAGACGGAAAAAATTCAGACGAAAAATTAAGACGAAAAAAACTTGAGAGGTGTCAAGGGACACCCGGATGGAACGAAGTTCCTTTATTATTATTTATTATGTACAAAAAAGCCTGTATACACTCTACAAAAATAATCTTCGCGACACCATACTGTTCAATGCGAAATAGGAAGACGAAACGAAAATATCTGGCTTGCTTTCTATAAGAGAGAGAGAGAGAGAGACCGACAGAGAAACATGCGCACGCCGCACGGCTTACAAATAATCATGTTTATAATCGGCCTTTACATAGGAACTGGAGTTGGGTTGAGAAAAAAGGGTCGTACGAGAATTGTTTCATTATCATCCATGAGTCCATGTTATTCGTCGAATTTGAACCCACTGAGTCGAAGTGCACCGGCTCTAGAAGTAATTTTATAGTATAGTTTACAATATAATAACCAAAAACATAATACCTAGTTCAAAAACATGCCAGCGACATCTATCGCTGACAAAACTAAACATAAATATTTTATGTTTAGTTTTGTCAGCGATAGATGTCGCTGGCATGTTTTTGAACTAGGTATCGTTATGTTTTTGGGTTTTATATAGTAAACTATACTTTCGTTTATAAAAAAGCTTACAATTGGTCGTTACAACTTTTCATCTTAATTGTTCGTCTGAATTTTTTCCGTCTAGCCCCCTTTCGTAACGCGCGATAAGGAACTTCGTTCCAAAAATTAAGAGGAATAGTTGTAACGACTATGCATGTGTCGATCGTTCAATTTAAGCGATCTGGATCAATACTGATCCGTTGACAAAACGAACCGGTTCGTACGACCCGATCAATTGATCGATTGGTTCAGTTCCGGATAGGAATGTAATCGATTGATTGATTTCGTTTCGGAAACCAGATTATAGTGTCAGATCCGATCCGACTGATCAATAACCGCAGGTCGCCGGGTCACTATATTTTTAAGGTTATAAAATTCATGATATTACGATACTACGTAATTTGCCAATTCCAAAAATAAACCTTAATGACGTTAACTTAAGGTAGACATACGAATTCGTAGGAATTTACAGTAATGCATTTTTCTTAGGGGCGGTCACACATATTACAAATTTCGACCACCTATTAGATTAAGCTTCCATTCAAGCAAATGTTTCCTCACCTGTGTAAGGTAAATTGGTTCATTATAATTTACCAAATAATCAAAATTGGAAACTGTGTCCAGTGAAAGATAGGTAAAATTAGATGTAGGTAAGATTTTATGTAATGGCGGCTCAATTTATATAGTAGGCAAATAATTATTGTTATTACGTATAATAACGTGATCTGGTCTTTGTAGAAAGAAAGCACAAAATACCAAAGAAAATATATTAATAAAATTAAAATTACTGACAAAAGTGTGAATAAATGTGTTTTTTCTCGTTTCAAACTCCATGGTTTCAAACTTACAAATTATGGTTTAAAAAAATTAATTGTGCGGCTTTTTCAGGCTTGAGCCTACTCCTATGTTCAGTAATAGGATTACCTGCTTTGGAAAAAATTCGTTCAGAAGGAACGGATGTAGCCATATTACAGAGCCGTCGTTCCATTAACTTGAAGAGGGATATATGAGTTTTCTTTCTTGCCACCACGTAATTGGGTTTTCTGTTCTTTTTAGTAGTGGTTCGTGTAAATATTTGTCAGTTTCAATTATAGAAACTGCTGAGGAACTTCTTACTTCCAAATGTTGTTTAACTTTTTCATCAAAAGAACCCCATATCATTGAGCTACAGGGCGCACTTTCGATAGAAGTCGGTTGAAGTTCTTCTATACCTGGAATAGAAAAGCTAGAAATTTTTTGCCGGATGGACTTCAAAGTAGATTCAAATCTTATGTCATTTGGGAAACCGTATCTTTTAAATCTTGGATCTAATAATGTTGCCTGTGTTGTTAGTTCATTATAATTTATTTCTTTAAAGCGTTCGTTTATACCAGCCTTTAAAGACGCAAGTAGGTTGAATATTTCTGGGAGAATATTTGCTTCAGTCATTTCTATTCTATTAACATGATCACCCATAGCTTTAACAAAAAGGATTATCTTTGAAAAGCTGACATACTTTTCCGCACTGATTTCTTGAGTAATTTCATCAAAAAATTTTAAAATATCCAGTGTATGTTTGATTACTAGCCAATCCTTGCGATCAATAGTATTAATGGCTGGGTTTTCTATGGCCAGGGTACTAACTACTGCATCTTTTATCAAATGTATTCTGTACAGCATATCATAAACAGAGTTCCATCTTGTGGGACAATCCTGTTTTAATTTTAGCTGTGGGATATTCAGCTGTTTCTGCATGTCCCGCAGTCTTGACAATGCATGACTGCTTCTTTTAAAATACTCCACAATAGCCTTAACTTTTTTTAATTGTATGTCTATGCACTTAAGACTATCCTGCACGACTAAATTTGTGGTGTGCGCAAAACATGGAAAATGCCGCCAAGTAGTTTTTTTGACAGCCGCTACAACGTTAGCTGCATTATCCGATACAATACATGATATTTTATCCGTTAATTTCCATTTATCGACTTCGTCCACCATAAAAGCGGCAAGGTTTTCGGCCGTAAGCCGGCTATCGTAAGGAAAACATTCTAATAAATATGATTGTAGTTGAACACTAGTATTTAAATAATGAACTGTGATTGCTATGTAGCTTTGATTAGTCAAAGACGTCCATCCATCTGTAGTTAGGCAAACAGCTACTGCATCATTTAATTTTTCTTCAACGTTACTTTTGACTTTATTATACATTTGTGGAATATAATTTGCAGATATAGTTTTTCTAGATGGGGGATCATAGTTGGGATTAAGTAGATGCACAAACTTTTTAAATTCTGGATCTTCTACTAACTTAAACGGTAAATAATTTTTAACAAGCATAATCACTAATTGTTCATGTATTAATTTGGTTTTATGCAACGACATTGGTTTCTTGACCGTTACATAGTCGGCAATATTACTTTGCTGAGATACAAAAGGTAGAGTAGAAGTACTTGGTATGGAAGTACTTGGTATGGAAGTACATGGTATGGAAGTACTTGGTATGGAAGTGCTTGGTATGGAAGTATTTGGCCCAGGCGCAGGCACATGAGGTGAAGAATTTGTGGTCTTCGTCGAAGTTATTGCTAACGAAACACTTCGGACAAGCGGTATTTGTTCATTCCGAGTAGAGTCTTGTCGATAACTAGCTTTTGATATGATGACACTAGGATGTTTCGTTTTTAAATGGCGCAACAAATTACCTGTAGCACCGCCAATATAGCTAATTAAATTTGAGCAATAACTTCATTTTGCTTTTTTAGTCGCAGAATCTTCAGAAAAATGTAACCACACCTCACTTCGTTTTTTAGTTAAATTACTCGACGACATTGCCCTAGGTAATAAGATTCAAACTAAATAATTAAAATTATTTTATGAACCACCAATAACCAAGCAGCACCAGCATGCACTAAGTTTATCTTCACCAAAATAACTTTAGTTAGATCCTTTCTCCATAAATAATATGTTAGTATAAGGTTAGTATAGTATCTATTTTAGGTATCTTAATAAATATATAACTTTTTACCGGAATAACACGACACGATATCAATGACCGCAGGTCGCCGGGTCACTAAATTGACGAGTAGTGCAATAAAATTGATTTGAATCACTGACCTCTATGGTATACATCGCTGGACTAATCATAAGCCCGGTTATCGTGTGCCTATTTGATTTTCGCCATTTTGGCGCTGATAGCGGCAGTGAGGGGGAATGGAACTAATAATAGAGATGGGACAGTGATATGATACATCGATAAAAATGTTTATGCTTAAACCTACCCATGCAGTAAAATGAAAATAATTATGATCCATTCCTTTAACAATGGCTAATGTCCAAAATAGTCGAGTGGTTAATACTAAGATGAAGCAAATAATGATAATGATTAGCCGAATCGCTCATGGGTAGGGTAGGTAATCTTAGGATAAGCCGAAACCGGACTAAAGGGTGGTGTGTGACTAGCTAGATCCTACTTAAATAAGGATTGTTTTTTAATTAGAAATGAGGTAATGTAATGTTGTTTGGGAAGCAATGGAGTAGGTAAGGTATTAATAGAAAATAAAAATCATCAAAGTAGTACATGAGTTATGTTTAATAAAAGTCATCAGAGAAGTGTTTTGAACAGATGTAATCATATTTTTTCGGACGCCAACTAGGCTTTTCAATGTTTTTGAGCCATAATTCTAGTCTTCTATTGTCAGTCGGAAACCTGTGAATTAGTAAACATTATTTTAAAATAATATGTATTTGATAATACAAATCTGTCTTCGGCGATTTTTACGTTCTTGAACGTTCTATCTATTTAAGATATTGATAGAAAATATCGATAAATTTTATCGACAAGGAACTTTTACAGCACTATTGAATTTTATTGTTTATAAAAAACCGATAATACAAAGACAAATGCGTTGTAATCACGTATAAATAAGATTAGTAACATATTTTTAAGTGCCTATAATATCAATAGAAGTTTTAATTTCTTGAATATTAGCCGTAAATTCACTTACTTGTGGAATGTAACCCCACTTCCCTTCTGGTAAAGAGTTTTGTATAACACGCACTCTTTCATGGTTTACCTATTAACTAACACCACTTATTTATGTATTAACTATATTAATACGACACAACAAACCAGTTTAATCGCGTTAAACCTTCAAAATCACTATATAAACACGGAGACAATGTAAACAAAACAACGGCCATTTGCATTTTACGTCAGATTTAGTTCCTTTCCCCCACGATGGGGGCGCTTCAAATAGGCATAATAGATAGCTGTCATTTTAAAGGGTATCATTAGTCTAGCGTACTTGTATCATGGACGTCAGTGATTTGAATACAATCAAATTGCAGATCGTTTTAACTATTTACCTATATTTTTATTTTAAGCTTTATTTCTAAGCAAATAAAATTCATGATTATAGGATTCTACATTCGCCAATTCCAAAAATAAACCTTAAGTTAGTTAATATAAGGTAGATTATTTCGTAGTAATTTACAGCCAATAATGCATTTTTCTTTGGGGCGGTCACACCGCGATCGGCTGTGGCTCGCTCTCGCTCGTTCAAATTAATCTGACCCATGCTATCTCAGTCGCACGATAAGATCGCGATCTGTAGGATCCGTGACAGCGGGACTGATTGCAGCCGCGGCTCAGTTCAAAATTCGAATGAACGAATCGTATTCGCCGCGGCGACCCGATCATTCGCGTGGTTCTCGCGAACCGGATCATTTGATTCGGTCAATCGCGAACGACTCAAGGCTAGTAACGACACATTTTGCATTTACATAAAGGTCAGTATTTTCGAGACATTGCACAAGTGCATCCGTGGTGCAATTGGCTAGCGCGTTCGGCTGTCAACCGAAATGTTGGTGGTTCGAGCCCACCCGGGGGCGATATATTCTTGTTTCCCAAAATTATTGATTTTTTGTACATAATAAAAAATAATAAAGGAACTTCGTTCCATCCGGGTGGCCCTTGACACCTCTCAAGTTTTTTTTATACAGTCTCGATCGAATTTATAGACATTTGTTATAACACGTTGCTAACGCTGTATAGTTAGTGCGTGCTGCACTGAAATCCAGTTTTAGTTAAAACACATTTGATATATCGTAGGTGACAACGTCGCATTACTTTATGCCTCAGATAAAAAATATATTATGCTCGCATTACCTATCACATCACAATGAGAGCTACGCGCGTGCTTCGGATAAAGCCAACGAGCTTTTCTAATTTAGCGGAATATTTACTGTAATTGTCATGCATGCATGGCAAAAATTACAGTGATAAATGTAATTACTTCTATAAATTTACCCAATAATGTTGATATTATAATTAATATAGAAGGACAAAAAGCATCACGAATTAATAGAGAGAAGGTATCATTAACATCCCTGAATAGTACCGAATAATATAGTATCCGTGCCATGCCATTTAAGTTTTGTCGTTTCAGAAAAAAAATATAACTAGAACGGTATATACATTTTATTGTTTGGAAAGTATTCCCCACGGTATTTGATGCATTTTTCTATACACTCGGACCAGTCTTTAAAACATTTATTCCATTCCGAATTAGGGATAGGTACTCAAAATCGCTGTTTTTAAAGCGACTGCTTATTCCCTATATTATAAAACCATTGATGTGTGCGAGCTCGGGTCGTCTCGGTGCGGGATGATGCGCCACTTTGGGATGGTTTTCCGAAGCTCGCCGTTCACTCGTGGTTATAAGTACCGAGTGTTGTTTTATGTTATTATATATGGATTAGAACTTCTATAAATTTTATCGTGTCTTTTTTGAATATCCGTCATTTTGACACTCTCAATATAAATAAGACTCGACTGCGAAACCAACTTTACCGATGCTGCGGCGGGACCAAAAGAACGGTGCGCACTTCACCCGGCGAGTAGTTTGACGCGATTCGCCTCCCCAGTCGGTGATCCTGGTCGCGTTCACGGCGTTCAGCGCGCCCGACCCGGCCGGCGCCGGCCGCCGCGTCAAGCCGCTGCGCTTCGAGGGGCAGCTGCAGGAGATCCTGCTGGAGGCGCACGTGCGCCACGCCGAGCACGCGGCCGGCGGCCCGCCGCTGCGCGCGCCCGCCGCGCTCGCGCCGCACGCGCGCGTCCTGGCCGGCCTGCGCGAGTACGAGGCCGCCGTGCGGCGCGCCGTGCCGCTGGCGCGCTCCGGCGTGTTCGCGGGCGCGCGCGACGACGGCGCGCACACCGAGCTGGAGTTCCGGCCGCTGCTGCCGGGCAGCGTGGTGGCGCTGCGCGTGGCGCCGCGCGCGCCGCACGCCGCCGCGCTGCTGCGCCTGCAGCGCGCCGCCGACCTGGCCGCCGACCCCGCCGCCGACCCGCTCGGCCTGCGCGCCGCGCTCGCCGCGCTCGACCTGCCCGACTTCACCGCGCTGCTGTACCGCTGCGACGCGGAGGAGCGCGCGGCCGGCGGCGGCGGCGTGTACGACGTGCCCGGCCACGGCCCGCTGCCCTACGCCGGCCTGCAGGGCGCGGCCTCGGCGCTGGCCGAGGTGACGCCGACCGACGACCTGGGCCACCCGCTGTGCGCCAACCTGCGCGCCGGCGACTGGCTCGTGGAGTACTGCTGGCGGCGGCTGGAGCGCGAGCCGCGCCTGGCCGCGCTGGCGGAGCGCGTGCGCGACGCGCTGCTGCCGGTGACGGCGCTGCCGCGCTTCCTGGTGCCGGCCTACTTCGCGGCCACGCTGGACGCGCTGCACGCGGCGGCCACGCGCGCGGCGCTGGCGCGGCTGGGCGAGGCGGGCCGCGGCGACTCGTTCGCGCGCGCGCTGGCGCTGACCAGCGTGCAGCTGCTGGGCGCGCAGCCGGACGCGCCGCTGCCGCCCAGCTCGCCGGCGCTGCCGCCGCCGCGCCCGGCGCCGCAGGTCACGCTGTCGGCGGGGCTGCCGCACTTCGCCGTGGGCTACATGCGCTGCTGGGGGCGCGACACCTTCATCTCGCTGCGCGGCCTCATGCTGCTCACCGGCCGCTACCAGGTGCGCGTAGACGAGGGCCTCCACGAACGACCCGACACTTCACCCAGTCTTTAGGATCAGTAGGCTATCATGCCGGTTGATAGGCACTATACAGATGGGGAGCTAAGTGGAGTCGTTCGTAGAGGGTTTTATTGGCGTGTTGTCGTGCGCAGGACGCGCGCGCGCACATCCTGGGGTTCGGCGCGTGCCTGCGCCACGGCCTCATCCCCAACCTGCTGGACGGCGGGCGCAGCGCGCGCTTCAACTGCCGCGACGCCGTGTGGTGGTGGCTGCAGAGCGTGCAGCAGTACTGCAGCAGCGCGCCCGGCGGCGCCGCGCTGCTGGCCGAGCCGGTGGCGCGGCTGTTCCCGCAGGACTGCGCCGAGCCCGCCGCGCCCGGCGCCGCCGACCAGCCGCTGCACGACGTGCTGCAGGAGGCGCTGGACGCGCACTTCCAGGGCCTGGCCTTCCGCGAGCGCGGCGCCGGCCGCGCCATCGACGCGCACATGTCCGACAAGGGCTTCAACGTGCAGATCGGCGTCGACCCCGACACGGGCTTCCCGTTCGGCGGCAACGACGCCAACTGCGGCACCTGGATGGACAAGATGGGCTCGTCCGAGGCGGCCGGCAACCGCGGCAAGCCGGCCACGCCGCGCGACGGCAGCGCCGTGGAGCTGGTGGGGCTGGCCTACAGCGCCGCGGCCTGGCTGGCGCGCCAGCACCGCGCCGGCCGCTACCCCTACCCCGGCGTGCTGCGCCGCCACCGCGACGGCAGCGTCACCGCCTGGACCTACGAGCAGTGGGCCGAGCGCATCCGCCGCAACTTCGAGCGGCACTTCTGGGTGCCGGCCGCGCCCTCCGCCGCCGACCCGCGGCCCGACCTGGTGCACCGCCGCGGCATCTACAAGGACAGCCACGGCGCCTCGCGGCCCTGGGCCGACTACCAGCTGCGCTGCAACTTCCCCATCGCCATGGCCGTCGCGCCCGAGCTGTTCGACCCGCGCCACGCCTGGCTCGCGCTCGACAACTTCGAGCGGCTGCTGCTGGGCCCGCTGGGCGTGCGCACGCTCGACCCCGCCGACTGGGCCTACCGCGGCGACTACGACAACTCCAACGACGGCGACGACCCCAGCGTGGCGCACGGCTTCAACTACCACCAGGGGCCCGAGTGGCTGTGGCCGCTCGGCTTCTACGTGCGCGCGCGCCTCGCCTTCGCGCACGAGTGCGGCCGCCACGCGCGCACCGTGGCCGCCGGCTACGCCGCGCTCGGCCCGCTGCTGGCCGAGATCCGCGCCTCGCCCTGGCGCGGCCTGCCCGAGCTCACCAACAGGGATGGCGCCTTCTGCGCGGACTCGTGCCGCACGCAGGCCTGGAGCTCGGCGCTGGCGCTCGAGGCGCTGCACGAGCTGGCGGCGGCGCGGCGCGCGCGCCCGCTGCAGGACTGACGCGCGCGCGCGCGCCCGCGCCGCCTGCGCCACGCGCGGCCCGCCGCCGAGCCGCGCCGCCTGTACGCCGCGCCCTACGAGGCGCCGCCGCCGCGCCGCCCGCGCCTGCTGCGCCGCCTGCTGCGCCGCGCCCGCCCCGCGCTGCCCGCCCTGCCGCTCTACAACCTGCTGCGCGGCGCGCGCGCCGGCCGCCTCGCCACCGTCGTCTACAGCGACCGCTACTTCCGCTACGGCCTGCCGCTGCGCGCGCGCCGAGCGCCCGCGCGTCGCCCCGTCGCCGGCGAGCCGGGCGCCGCCGCCGGCGCCGCGCGCCGCCCGCGCCACGCCATGCCGCTGCGCGCCGCCGGCCCGCGGCCCGCGCGCGGCGCCGGCGTGCTGCTGGACGCGGCCGCGCGAGCGCCGCCCGCGTCGCCGCGCTACGCGCCGCCGCGCCGGGCGCGCCCGCCGCCGTCTGGTCTGCTGCGCGTCGCTGCGGACGCGCGCTTCGAGGACGCGGCCCCGCGCGACGCGTCGCCGCGGCGCCGCGCGCTGAGCTACCGGCAGCCGGCGGCCGGCGTGGCGCCGCGCGCGCCGCCCGCCCCCGCCGCCGCCGCGCCGCCCCGCCGCCCGCCCGCGCCCGCTCCGCGCTCGCCCACCGAGTCGGCGGACGAGGCGCCGCGGCCGCAGTTCGCGCTGACGGACGACGACGAGGAGGCGGAGGCGGTCGCGGCGAGCGCGCGCGCGGCGTGCGACGCGCTCGCGAAGGAGTCCCCGCGGGTGAGCGCCGCCAACCTGGCGCCGGCGGCGCCGGCCGACGACAAGACGGGCTCCAAGGCGCTGGCGCGCAAAGTGCTGAACACGGAGCGGTACAACAACGGCAGCTCGCGCTCGTCGCTCGGCTCGCGCGGCGGCTCGCGCGGCGGCTCGCGCGAGCGCCAGCGCGCCACGGTGCGCGCGATGCTCGTGCTCGCCGGCCTGTTCTACGCGCTCTCGTTCCTCGCTTTCTACTTCCTGAGCCTGCCCTAGTTCGTCTCCGCCGCGAGTGACCGAACGATTCGACTTCATATGTAGATTTATATTTGTTAGCGACTAAATAATATTCTCGGTGTTGTGACCGGACGGTGGACGGCGGCGACGCAGCCCGGCCGGTGGTAAATATTTTGTAACTAAGCTGATGATATTGGAAATTATGTTTACCCGAATGTTACTTGGAATAAAGTTACGTAGGATTTGTTTTACTGGTCTTATTATTTTTTTTTTTTTTCATTCGCTCACTTATTTCTTTATGTCTGTCATATTTGTCTAATGTCATAACGAAACGAATCTAAAAAAAAAAACCTGAGAGGTGTCAAGGGACACCCGGATGGAACGAAGTTCCTTTATTATTTTTTATTATTTATTATGTACAAAAAAACCTGTATACACTCTACAAAAATAATCATCGCAACACCACACTGTTCAATGCGAAATAGAAAGACGAAACGAAAATATCTGGCTTGCTTTCTACAAGAGAGAGAGAGAGAGACCGACAGAGAAACATGCGCACGCCGCACGGCTTACAAATAATCATGTTTATAATCGGCCTTTACATAGGAACTGGAGTTGGGTTGAGAAAAAAGGGTCGTACGAGAATTGTTTCATTATCATCCATGAGTCCATGTTATTCGTCGAATTTGAACCCACTGAGTCGAAGTGCACCGGCTCTAGAAGTAATTTTATAGTATAGTTTACAATATAATAACCAAATAAAATAATATTTATGTTTATTTTTGTCGCTGGAATGTTTTTGAACTAGGTACCGTTGTGTTTTTGGGTTTTATATAGTAAACTATACTTTAATTTATAAAAAAGCTTACTGATTTTTTTTCCGTCTAGCCCCCGTTCGTAACGCGCGATAAGGAACTTCGTTCCAATTGCTTGCTTAGGTGGTTTTCATCCTATATACACAATAGGACGCAAGCTGTAGTGGTAAACAACTACATTTCTAGTTGGGTTCCCATACCCAGTGGAGTGCCTCAAGGCTCTTTGCTCGGGCCTTTGCTTTTTGTGGCCTATGTGAGTGACATCGACTCATGCTTTGAAAATTCCAATCTCCTTTGCTTCGCTGACGATATGAAAATCTATACCGTCATATCGTCGCCCGATGATATGACTGCCCTTCAGCACGACCTGAGTCGCTTAGAGGATTACTGCAGCGCTAACAAACTCGACCTTAATCCTTCTAAATGTACTGTTGTCTCCTATACTCGTAAGGTTAACTTTCTATCAACTACATACACCCTGCAGGGTCAAACTCTTCCTAGAAGTTATGTCGTCCGCGACCTGGGCGTACATCATGATTCCAAACTACTATTCGACGTCCACATCGACAACATTGTCAATAGAGCCTCTAAAGCTCTTGGATTTATCATGCGCATGTCTAAGTGTTTTAACGAAGTTAAGACCATGAAAATATTATATTGTACATTTGTCAGAAGCCACCTAGAATACGCTTCACAGATCTGGAACCCCTGCTATAATAAATACATAGACCGAATTGAGGGTATACAAAAGCGATTTATTAGATACCTATGCTATCGACAAAAAATCCCATATCACTCATCTAAATATAATGATCTTTGTAAGAACTTTCACCTTTTACCCCTGGTGGATCGACGTGAAATTGCTGACTTCCTATTCTTCTTAAAAATACTATCAAACGACGTTGATTCCCCCGAGCTTCTAAGTAAATTCCTTTTTAATGTTCCTCAAAAATCTATCAGATCGAACCCACCCATACGCATTCCTCACGCTACAACAAATTATAGGCAGAACTCATACACTGTGCGAGCAAGCAGATATGTTAATAGGATATGCAAACAGCACAATCTGGATATATTCACTTGCAGTATTAATTCAGCGAAGCGGTGTCTAAGCCTTGATTTTTTCCAGTAGGACTTAACCGCAGTTTTGCTGTTATTTTATTTTCTTATTATTTTTCAGAAGTTACTTACCGTACGTTACCGTAGTTCAGTGCCATTAAGATTATTTTTCAATGTTAATGTAAGTTCACACGTCAACAAGTTACCCTATATCTATACGTGGAGACCTGTAATTGGCTCTCAGATGCTGTACCCGTATCTATTATTGTTACTTTTAGCTGTTGGTCTTCCATCAAATAAATAAATAAATAAAATAAATAAATATCAGAGAACAATAAAAAAAGAACATGGAACATGGAAAACCTGTTTGAACAAAATAAGTTTGTTTTATTAACAAAACCAGATTGTTCCGGGTAATCTCTGAAATGGCTGGACCGATTTTGACGGGAATTTCACTGGCAGATAGCTGATGTAACAAGGAGTAACTTAGGCTACTTTTATTTTAGAAAAAAAAATAGGATCTCTCGAAAACAAATTAAAACTAATGTTGCAGCGCTGCGCCTGATTAAGTTTTGATAGCAACAATGCGTCCCGCGGGATCAGAACGCGCGAACAGGCTGTTGCCAACAGTTGTGTCTTTGTTAAATACCACGCGGATGAAGTCGCGGGCAACAGCTAGTAAAGCTATAAAACTAATGTCATATGCCTTTTATTTACACCAAGAATATTCTAAGTATAGTAATTCTAAAGCCCGTTATTCAAGTATTGTCTATCGATTTCGGCATTTTAATTTTAACGTAAGTACAACCCTAGATATCGATAATATTTAGCACATCTCTAACTGTCAGTTACTTTTGTACGGAAATGTTGGCAGCCTTTCCTATTTTTACAATGTTGGTACTACTATTCTGCGTGACTGAGCTACAGATAATGTTCTAAGTGCCGACTCTTAAAACGTAGTGATTATATTATACTCTTTGTAGTTTGCATCAAGACGGCGCTTGATCGCCATTGTTTTTCGCGCTCGCTATCATTTTTCCATTTTTGTAACGCTGACTGACTTTGAAGTAGCAAACCTATCGCGACGTACACACAGACAGTGCATGAGTGAAGTGTTTATGTTATCTCGTCGATCTTCGCCGGCCGGCAGGAAATACAGCAGAAACTCGCCCGCACCACAGCCACGCGCCTCTCGACGGTTATTAGGTTCCTGGGTGACGGAAAGGTACGTGGGTACGTTTTTTCATTACGCATGCTGTTGATGCTCGGCTGGATAGGGTTTCGCCTTCAAAGTATTGGGTCAAGCCACATAGGGCGCCAGATTTTGTTCAGGCACCGTCGGCAATAAACAAAAATTAACTGTACGCAAGTACACCTGTGGAGGAGCTATTTACACGCTCCACCACACACTTAACACAATGTAACCACCATACAAAAGCGCTCTCAGCTGTGGCGCGAGTGGTGGAGGGCCATCAATAAAAATGAATGTGTCGATGTATAAAAAACAGATCAGTGGGTATTTAAGTTGATTAAAGTGAGAGAATTCATTCTTATTATAAAAATATGATCGTCCACGTTTTTAGAATACAAAGAATTCAGTTTTCTTTAACAATTTTATCGATAAAAGGTTACCTTATTTTGTCTACCGTAATTTTCCACAATCTACCGTATTTTTAGACCAGGCAACACCGTAATTTTGACAAAGAGGTTGCAAAGAGGGTTGGAGACACTGGCCGCTCCAGTGGGTGGACACTTCCATACATTGAACATTGACAACATCAGAATTGGCAGTATGGATTGATTCCTTCGCCTGTCCTACTGGACGAATTAAACTACTACTTCCATACATTGAGTATGTCCAATTATTCTTGAACTATGATGTGTTTGGAGAACGTACTCGACGGGGTTCATTTTATTTTGGTACACATAGACCTGGGTGGCCAACATTAGAAAGTCAACGGAAAAAATCATACAATTGTATTATAATGCTGGTACGTCGTGCAAAATGACAAGCAAGATGGCGTCAATAGAACCTCAATAACAAAGTTATACCGGCCGATTTCGGATCTGTTTCCGTATTTCTTTTGTTATTTTACAGCTGTTACTAATTTGTGTTTGGATTCTCCGTTACAATCGTCGAGTTGAGACCTTCTCCTGAGATTTGGCGTGAAGATTCCGCCTATTAGTGATTCTGCTAAGTGCTTGTGGTAAACGAGTTATTTTCGAGACAGAGACTCTATTTTGCTGATGAATATGGCCGGCAAATCTATCCAAAAGTGTGTGATATGAGTTTCAATTATGATATTTAAGCTAATAGTGCTGTTAGAATATTTTTTTCAGTATGATATTTTGATGTGAATATAATGACAAGAAACAACTTTATGTAAACATGGGATGATAACATAATGTTTGAAATAAAGCTATAAAACTAATGTCATATGCCTTTTATTTTCATCTAGAATATTTTAAATATAGTAATTCTAAAGCCCGCTATTCAAGCATTGTCAATCGATATCGGCATTTTAATTTTAACGTAAGTACAACCCTAAATATCGATAATATTTAGCACATCTCTAACTGTCAGTGACTTTTGTACGGAAATGTTGGCAGCCTTTACTATTTTTACAATGTTGGTACTATTATTCTGCGTGACTTTGAGCTACAGATAATGTTCTAAGTGCCGTCTCTTAAAACGTAGTGATTATATACTCTTTGGGCCGCTCCGCACGAGCGCGCTTGCGACTGCTGCGTGTACACTTCACCGTGCATTTTAAATGTTGTTTTAATGTGTTTATTGCTATCTTCAGAAAACAATCGTAATTTTTATTAGTTTTCGAAAGTGAAGTATTGAAAACTGAATCATATGTGTGAGTAGTGCCATCTAGTAACGAGAAGCAAAACTCCAGAAAGCACGTTCCAGACATGTAAGTATTGCACATATTTTATATTTTCAATCGATCGCTTCCACCTTAATCAAACGCAAGTGCAACTGTCTAGAAGCACACGCTTCACCAAGCGCTGACTCTACTCATCTATTTGTATATTGATTTCTTATATTTACGCGATTACTACACATTGATATAAAACGAATTTTAAGGATTTTATCGCCTTTTTTTTTTTTTTTATTTTTTTTTTTATTTTTACATCGGGAACATAAGAATCAATAGATAAAATCCCTAGAATTAGTTTTATTTAAATCATCTATTTGGGTCATTTTTTACGATGCAAATCATAAAATCAATAAAATATTCTGGCTCATTTCTCAGTGGTCATTAAGGGGGAAGCTCAGGGTCAGGACGCGAAATTCAAAATGACAATGGTTTTTATTTTTTTATTTTTTTTTTGTACGAAAAATTTGGAAATCCTTACGATGTTATTTAGTGTTTTGCGATATTAACATTCTGCATTGGATGTCTCGTAAAAAAAAAAAAGAAAAAAAAAGAAAACTATGGACATTTTGAATTTCGCGTCCTGACCCCGAGCTTCCACCTTAATATTCATTTAAAGGAGACCAATTGAACGGTTAACGATTAACGGTTATTGTTTACTAGCTGTTGCCCGCGACTTCGTCCGCGAGGTATTTAACAACGTCTCAACCGTTGGCAACAGCCTGCTCGCGTTCTGATCCCGCGGGACGCATTGCAGATTGTTGCTTTCAAACTTTGAGCAGGCGCAGCGCTGCAACATTGGTTTTAATTTTTTTTTCGAGAGAACCATTTTTTTTTTTTTTTTTCTAAAATAAAAGTAGCCTAAGTTACTCCTTGTTACATCAGCTATCTGCCAGTGAAATTCCCGTCAAAATCGGTCCAGCCATTTCAGAGATTACCCGGAACAAACAGACAGACAGACAGACAGACAGACAGACGGACAGACAGACAGACGGACAGACAGACAGACAGACAGACAGACAGACAAAAATTGTAAAAAAAATGTTGTTTCGGTGTAGGTAACGTGTATACATCCAAATGCACTTAGTAAAAAGCGGTTATTTTAATATTACAAACAGACACTCCAATTTTATTTATATGTATAGAAAATCGTGTTCGTCGTCAGTGTTTATACAAAAAATATGTAGTTACTGCTAATAAGTGGCGCCATCTGCTGACGCCGCCTGGTACCACCTGCTGCCGCTATTTATCGAT